>OU862877.1:23824629-28824629 GCA_917880725.1 Selenia dentaria | reverse complement strand
AATACGAACATAAACAGTCTGAAACTAGGCAATTAGGGAAAATAAAACAACGACGTTGTGTAAGACAGATTAATAGTTGAGAAAAAGCCGTTATTCAACCCACACGCATTTACATAAGCGAATAGGCGAATTGTCAGATATTTTAATTTGTTCATTGTAGTAACAGAACAGAACACCACACTAACCAAAGCTAAAAAGCTGCCTTTGAATCCCTCGCCATACTCAGGATTCAAATTCAGCACTCGCAGCAAAAAACGACTTTGCTCTCTTGTTGCACAAATAACTATTATAACAACCTAACTCGTTCTTGTCGCAAAATCCTTTCTTGAAGTCTACTCTTCATAAACTACGTACCTACTTACTTAGCTGAAAACTTTCAGCTTCAAAAGTACGTAACTGTCACTAGTCACTAAAACAGTAGTACTTTGCTTTTATAATATTGTAGATTTAATACTGGGAACAGACTCACCAGATAGACTAAGAGGAGGATTGATTAGGAGCTTGAGCAAGAAGCTATCGTCTCTTACATTAGCAGTTTTGATAAAAGGAGTGATGCTCATTCCATCAACACGCTAAATAAGCACAAGCTATCCGTACATGTAACGCGTCTCAACAGAATAAGTCATTCATTTATGGGACAATGTATACGATTCTATAATAAAATTCTAATGTTATCCGAGATTTGCCTATTAACTAAATACTATTTTTATTAATAAATAGTATGTATAATTAAAATTATAATAATTAATTGAATAGATTATAATAATAATTAATAATAATACACATTTATGTACTACTGTACTCATGTATACTGATGTATACAAATATTAGTAGTTGTTCTCAATTCATTCATTATCAATAAATTATATGTATTTGTATTAAAACTAAACTCTGTCAAAAAGGTTATTACAAAATTTCGGATTACTTGGAGGATAAAACAGCTTGGGACTGATCACTCCAGGATCTATATACTCGTGTACTAAGATGTCAAAGTGTAGGTAGCGTGTCTTGCCCTACTGATACCATTATTATGTTCTCTCTTGTAAGGCAACACACTGGAGCTAATATTTGTAGTACCTAAGTAAAAACATTGTATAAACTTCTAACTAAAACTATCTATAAAAATTGACGTTCATAAGTGCGTCTTTGATGCCTAAATTGAATAAATGATTTTGACTTTCACTTCTCCCTTCGAACCTAATGTCTGTCAAAAAGTCAAAGTCAAAGTCAAAATAATTTATTCAATTTAGGCATCAAAGACTTATGAACGTCAACTTTTCATTATAATGTACTTTTAAGACTCTACCGCCGCGTTCCAAAATATATAGAGCCCACCGAGAAGAAGCGGCAAGAAACTCGGGGCCATTCATTTTATATAGATGTTTACAATGTTTCTACTTAGGTACTACAAATATTACATTTTATGGGTGGCAGAGAGACAGCTTGCCAGAATTGGAGTATTCCAAGCATCTTTATCTTCTATATAATGTCGAAATTTATAGTAAGCTTTTTTTATTAAAACGTTTTTTACAGTCAACTCTGTGGGCTCAGTTATGTGCTTTGAGTTTTTATTGTAAAAATGCACACAATTTCCTAGGAATGACTTATTAGTCTTCGCAAGTCTAAAACTAGGTACAGCTATCCTATTTGTATTTCTGGTATTAAAAGTGTGGTGATCACTTATTTGACTTATATTTATGTAAATTTTTACGAACATACATTATATTTTCAAATACATATAAGGAAGGCAACGTTAATATATTGATTTCTTTAAATAAATCTCTCAAAGATTCACGGGGACCCATTTCGTATATAGCTCTAATAGCACGTTTCTGAATGATAAATATGGTCTCTATATCAGCCGCTGAACCCCACAGCAATATCCCATATGACATTACGCTGTGGAAATATGCAAAATACACTAACCGCGCCGTAGAACCATCTGTTAGCTCTCTTATTTTACGTACTGCATATGCAGCAGAACTGAGTCTCCCAGACAGGGCATTTATATGAGGACCCCATTGTAATTTTGCGTCAATGTGTTTCACAATTGTCCTGCGGGTTGCTCCAAGTCAGAATAGGTTTGCAAGAGATACTGTTATTTGTTTTCTTCGCAGTTTTTAAAGGAGTTTATAGAAATAGCAGTGACCACCTCCTCAGGCAACCTGTACCAAACCAAATAAGAAGCAGTTGCTCAGGAATGTGATGTGAAGTATTATGTGTTGGCATAAGTACGCTCAATTTTGAATCTAATGAAATATCCTCTGAAACCTCTGGTTAGTCTTTGAAACGAAATGATTGTGTAGGTTCGAAGATTGTAATAACTATTTAATATTTTGTATGTCTCTATTATTATATCTATTATATTTCACCCCGTAGTTAGCTACCAACCAACCAACCCAATTCATTTAAGTATTAGTATTGTTTGAACCTATCATATTGTTTTCTAAGATTAAAGCTACATTACCGTCTCATTACATAACACAAGCCCGGTTTAATTATTTCGTCGCTCGGGAAATAAGAATGCTTTTGAATACAAGAGATGGATATTTATCACTGTCTTTGTCAATATCATGCTGCTTATAAAACCAGAAATCAGGCAATTAGGCATACTGAATTAAATATTCTGGTTAATAATATGGAATAAAAAACCTATCGACGGTGCTATATAAGTATCTAGTGCTATTAGACCATATTTTCAAATAAGGCGATGCTAAAAAAGGATATCGTCGAATTTTGGAATATAAATAAAGTGAATAATATAAAGTCAATCACATTTTTAATAGGCAAAACTTCGTCATAGAGCTGTATAAATTATATACTAGATGAACCTATACAGTATACAGCGTGCGAGCGAAAGCTCAGAGGGTATACCTATCATCTGATATACCCTCCGAGGTTTCGATTGTACGGCGAACGTGGTACGAAAGCACAGAACGGAATCAAGCCCTAACTGACTTCCCCATAAGGGTTAAATTTCCAAAAATCTTTCTTTATAGGATGATTACAATATAAAAGGAATCAACTGCCAAAATGTCAAGGATGTATCCCCAGCCGCAGCGGCTCGCGTTAATAAATTAGCCAATCAGGAGAAGGTACCTATACCTACTTGTAATTATAAATGCACAAATATGTTATTCTAAGTGTTACATGATTTGGATTTTAGTATTAACACAATAAGGACTACCATAATTACATTTAGTTCTCTTGTTTAGTTTCTTGAAGTGTATCTATAGTAGGTAGGTATATATGCTACCATTGTCTCAAAATTAGCCAGTAGCTGTACGGGCAAAGACAGAACCAAATTACTATACTATTATTATACTACAATATCAATTACATACTCCTAAAAGTGTGTGTTTTAATTAGGGTCATTACCTACAAGCAAATTACCAGTCTAAGTAATTTTTTATAGGAATTTAAATAATTTACTGTTACCTACTTATAATAATAAAGTATTTTTAGTAAATATGCATTTTATTAACTGATAGGTACTTACCAACATACCAAGCCTAAGGATGTATGCGATATCCATGTAATAAGTATATTGCAATAATCTGGATCATGATAAAATTACATAGGTACTTGTATTAACAGTTTCATTGCCAGTCGGATTGTGAGAGTGGCGTGCCAAATGCCAAACTGGAGTTTTTGTTCTTATTTAAATTCTTTATTTACAAAAATCATTAGCTTTAATTTCTCACACAATGACTGGAATTAATGGAAACTGTGCCTACTGTGGTAAGAATTTTCCTCTATGGATTTGGAATTAAAATCTGTTCATATAATATATAGCTGCGTACTTCATAATGTAGGTACATAAATGATTGGTAATTTATGTAAAAGCACGTAATTTTCGTTCCATTTCGTTCAAGCCCTAAATACGGGTGCTGGGCTCATAAAAAACCGGAACTGCCCCTAATCCTCGCATTATCGGATTAGGCTACCGTCAAACCACACGGCATGCAGAGTAAAAGCCCGTAGTAATATGCCATTCAACTGGATGACATTTAAAGATTTTTACAAAAAATGTAGGGTTCCGTGCTACTACGAGGAACACTTATACGATCGTTTTGTACGTCCGTCTGTACTCCATACTCATAATGCACAGTCTTATAACATAGTCTACATATGTAAACTTGTAACTTCTACAAATATACGCGTTGTGGCATGATAATCAAGAAAATCGTTAAGATATAGATCTCATTTTCAAATATATACATCGTATTTCGGTATTATACAATTTCCGCACGTTTATTTTTGTTATCTTTGCTATCCCCTGGCTGTTCCTCATTGAATAGGTGTATTAAAATATATCTACTAATAGTGTTTGAATAAATTATCTAAAGTGGCTGGCAATGTCATTCCTTCCTTTTTTTTTTGTCCTTCATTGAAGGGGGGGCCCTTCAATTGCCCTTCAATCTCACTCAGTCATTTCTGAACTATGCATATAGAACTGAACTATGCAGCACTAAAATTAGACATTTCTCTGCAATTGTAGGCATATTTTAGACAGTTTAGTCGTCACGTAACTTGGTGCTCGCTAAACTAATCTAATATAACCCAAAATTTAATAGAATACTGCTATTTTTAGAAGTGTCATTCATGATATTGGTGTTTATTATTAACAGAATAAGGACCACCATAATACATATTTAGTTCGGTAGTTAGTTTAGTTTTTTTGAACAAGTGAATCGCTACCAATATCTTTTCGAGTAGGTACTGGAGACAAAGCTTACTATAGATTACTATAATACGAGTAGATGTATATCATTGTATATTGACCCTCAGATAGTAGCAAGTTCAATACTTCGACAAGTCACTTACTTCGAAATAACATAGTTCGACAAGTCATTGCTTCGACAGGTAGGTAGTAGGTATCAGCTACAGAACCCTCTAATGGCAAGGTCCGATATGCGCTTGGCAAGTTATTATTACTCCTTGAATCTCATTTAACTTCTTTTGGCAATGAGTTCTAATTGTATTCTGCCGCTTAAATCCACTTTTTTCATCTATGTAGTTTTTGTGGATGCTAATGTAAGGTAAACAACACATTACTTGACACTTACCCACTATTAGTCGAGCGCTCTGTGGGGCTTATTTGAAACAGTTTCTTGGTAAACGAGGATTAAACGCGACTTGTGTGGCAGAATTGCAAATATAATGCTTAGTTCCGTTCAGACTTTAAAATAGCTCTGCTTGTGAATTCGTTTCGTATGTGTTCTAAAACTGCAGTTTTAAAAGCTTCCAGAAGTTGTTATAATTGTCCACAGCTATGGTTGTATTACTCATACTTAAGTCTTTTAAATCTGTGGTTTTATGGTGGTATACAAAAGACTGTTCATTCATTCATTCATTCAGTGAATTTATTTGAAATAAAGTGTGAGTGCGGGTGCACGTAAACTAACTTACGAGAACAATTTTCTGAGATATGAAGTAGCCACTGTGATAATTTTTGATTCACACTAATACGTTGGAGTGTTTCAGTGTGAAGAAGTAACAAAAATAATGCACTCACTCACAAACTTTCACATTTATAATATTATTGTGGTTAAAATTAACCTTGTATAGGTATTACTAAATATCTGAATAAGCGAATAGCTAATTTGCAAAGCTTAATCAATCCACGAAATTATAGAGCAAAGCCAGGGTGGCATCGTCGCACAGACAGTCTATATAGAAGAAAGGCTGTTGAGGACGTGGGCGTGGGAACCCACAGGCGGGCGCTGCTAATCCAACGCTCAAACACGCGAGCCTGTGAGCCAGACCATTGTGGGCACACAACTCCGTGTTTGTGCTGTTCCACAAGCTGTGTTCGCTAAATAATAAAAATATGAAATGCACTGAGGTCAAGCTTGTTAGCATTCTCCACTTGTTTAACTGACTTCAAAAAAGGAGGAGGTTCTCAATTCTACTGGTTTTTTTTATTTTTGTTACCTCAGAACTTTCGACTGGCCGAATTTGATGAATTTTTTTTTTTATTTAAAAGCTGGCGCTTTGCTTGTGGTCCCATTTAATTTCACCTACTTTGGTCCGATACCGATACCGATTAGCAAGGGTCACTAAAAAGTGTGAAAACAAAACTTCAACAAGTTAATTCACGCTTTTTAGTGTTGAAGTCGGTTCCGTTTTATGGTAATTCTTGTTACCTAAATGTCGAATAGATATTTGAAGGGTTATTAAAAATAATATAGAACAAGCAATATGTCAGCTTCTAAATCCATAAACCTGAATTATATAACGTAAGTCTTCAATTACTGCTATTTACAGTTTTAAGTAACGAACCGAGCAACTCTCAGAACGAAGCAGAGCAGAAACGTAAGAGATCGTGGTGGAGGCTGTGCGGAATTCAATTAAAAACGCGGATTCCGAGGCCGGCGGCTTCAGCCTTAACTTATAATTACTATTACCATATGTATAGAAATATCATAGGACAACAAAATAGACACGCTTTTAATTACGTATTAAAAACAATTCGTTTAAGATTTGAAATGCAGGCATTGCACATGGTGATCGAAATTGTAAAAATGTAGCGGACTATAAAAATAAAATTAAAAAATCTAAAAAAGTACGGACCATTAGTTTGTAGTGACTGTAGTGCGTAGAATTGTATAATAATAAAAAAAATAGCATTTCGTTGATCTCATTAGTAAAATCATCAAAATTAAAATATCTAAGTACATCTTTTTACGAAAGTTACAATCAAGTCAAAGTATGCACAGTACCTACTGATGAAGGCAGAATATCAGGTGCTATAGCAGTACTAAGACATACTTATTATAAGTACCACCATATAAACATTTGGTCAAATTAGGTACTATATTAGTAAAAGAAGTTAATTTTGGTAAACTAATATACACATACAATAGAGCTTCTGGTAAATCAGAGTTAGTAGTGGGTATCGCACTAGACCAGTATATTATAAACTTTTATTCTTTAAAACTATCACCTAACTAAAACTTTGAGCATTACGTCCTAATTATAGATCAGTAAAAAAGGTACTAGCGAGTAAGATTTGAAAAGTGGAGTAGTTATTATATTATAGTCATTGCGAAAATGCGCAAATGTTTTCTTGAAACTCATAATAACCTGACGATACAGACTACAAAATAATTTTATCCGTGTTCACATACTTATAGTATATGAACACATCATCATCATCATCATCATCTCAGCCGTAGGACGCCCACTGCTGAACATATGCCTCCCCCATAATTTTCCAAAAGCACCGGTTGGAAACGGCCTGCATTCAACGTCGTCCTGCGACCTTTATCAGGTCGTCTGTCCACCGTGTCGGTGGATGACCTACGCTGCGCTTGCCGGTCCGTAGTCTCCATTCCAGAACATTCCGGTCCCATCGGTCATCTGTTCTGCGTGCTATGTGCCCTGCCCACTGCCACTTTAACTGGCTAATCTTCTGGGCTATGTCGGTGACTTTCGTTCTTCTACGGATCTCCTCATTTCTGATTCGATCACGTAGAGAAACCCCGAGCATAGCCCTCTCCATAACTCGTTGTGCGACTTTGAGCTTATCTATGAGGCCCATAGTAAGAGACCACGTTTCAGTGCCATAAGTCATCACTGGTAACACACATTGGTCGAATAAGACATTTCTTGAGGCACTGAGATATTTTAGACGAGAAGAAAATCGCGAAATTTCCGGAACGCTGCCCTGCCGAGTTGGATTCGACGATGAACACATAGTAATAGTATAACGCCCGTAGCTCGTGAGAACATCGTCTTATCTAAACCATTGGACTTACATAGATACAAACTGTTCTATATACTGTGATCGGGGGCATACACTGTAACATCTTCCCTACTTTCTCTGCTCTTACAAGATACTATCGGTCCTCCTCTCACGTCCAAGTGACTAATTGCTTTGCTCATCCACCGTGAAATTACTACTTAAACATACAGTGCAAAACAATGAAGAAACTATGTCGTATTCTATTGAATATTAACTGAGTTTGGCATCATGATAATGCATTCTTTATATTTTATCATATTGAGAAGTGGTCAATTTCGTAAGATTTCGTTTATAGTGGATACTGCTGTGCCAGATAATATCATCATGATATAAGATTAATAATAAAACCGGCCTAGTGCTAGTTGGACTCGCGCGCCTAGGCTCCGTACAAACTTGTAGGTAACATGTATAAGTTAAATAGTTCGCCTATCGAAGACCGGCAAACTTAACTTTGCCGTTCGGTCCCTGTACATGGGTGTTGCATCAACCACAAATAATAAGTAATAGTAAATTCGCTTTTTGGTTAATAACTATCTACCTGTTTACGGTTTTCAGACTTTATTCCTTTACATGTGCTATTTGACATTGTTTCTTGCCGAAATTCATAATTCTAGGTCAACGGGAAGTTAGTCCCCATAGGTTTTGATTTTTCTACATATTTGTTGTATTTTCGAATAAATAGGAATGTTTATGCTCTACAGTGCAGCAGGTATCAAATCAAATCAGTTACGGCAACCATCAACATATCTATACATCATCGCGTCTGATTCAGTGCTTGTCTTAATTGTCGACTCCCTGGGAACTGTCTACTAATTATCGGGTAAGCCATTGGGTAAACCTCGACGTGTGTTATTAGCCGGCCGCTAGAACACAGTGGTGCAGGAGTCGGGGCGGTTACCCTATATTTCTATGTGCATACCTTTCGCAGTAATTCGCACTTGTGAACATTCTCAAGTATGGAAGAGAGTAATCATGGCGGTGTTTCTATACTTTCTTTTAATTAAAAGGGCAGTTTTTACATTATGCAATGAAAGTTATTTTCCTTTGAATAGACAAGAGGGATATTGTATATTATTATACCTTAATAAATGATAAGCTATTTAGCTGGACAGACTAGACTCACTAGGTAAAAAGAGATAAGCTGAAGGGGTTTGTAGTTTGTTCCAATTAGGAAAAATATTTTTTTATTAACGGATATAGATTTTACTGGGTATTTTTATTCTATCTAGACGATACTATACAGGGGCGGTCTTAGGGCTGGGTGAAATGGCAGCCACTTGCGGGAGGGCTGAACTTCCGGGGGCCTTGTAGAGAACCTAATTAGAAAATTCTATATCAACATAATCTTAACAAGCGTCCTCTACCGTATGCCGTAACCTAAAGTTAAAAAGGAAACCTTATGACTTCAATGTTTGTCCGTACGTCGCTTCGCTGTCTGATTTTGTCAGGGAAAATCATACACAAAAGGATGCCTTAGACTTAATTCACCTGCCCCAATTCACCTAGGTGAGTTATATATACTAATTAGTTTGGACATAATTCACCTATAGGTGTATCTATGGGTAAAATTGGAACGGCTACACATGTAGCTAGCCCAAAACTTTTAGGAATATATGTAAGTACTTACTTAGATACTTTTTCGTCGAATATAAAACCCTAAGCCCAAGAATAAGATTTTTATTGCATGCCCTTATACCTATAGCCGAGCAAAGAGTTCACGTAGAAATATATCAAAATATTTACCTTATTTTTTTCTTTCAACTTTATATTTGGAGCATTGATCTCAACACAACAGAAGAAACCATTTTTTTATATTTATTAGGGCCAAAGTAAAGGGCAAAGCAAAGCAAAGGGGTAAGATAAAATTAAAGGAAGTTCTATATTTAAAAGTAAAGTCCATTCATTCGATTAATGCCGATTCGGTAAGTACAAAATTGTTAAAAACTGAGGACAGGACTCGAACCTGCGCTTCACCATGGCACTCACCACTAGTCAGACGTTAGTGCTTTAAAATCATATAATTGCATTTATACTGAGTTATTATATTTTAGATCCATTTGGCTTAACGGCGGTTGTAGGCGTTAGATTGTGATTATGATCCTGAGCATTGCTCGTGTGCACGTTGCCTGCAGCCACATGACGAATCCAATTAACAACTAAGGAATACTGTCGGACACACACTATTTATGTTTCCTACACTGGCACAGTAAATATTTAGCTGTGTTTGGTACAGAAGGCGTCTGGCGATCCCATCTTATCTCTTTATCGCTTGCTATCGATTAGACTGATTCTACTTTTTAAGTTAAGACTATATACGTAAGTACGTAGGGTAATTGATAAAAGTCAATGAATGTTTAATCATCTGGTTTAAATTAAACCAGATTAAATTAATTATCAAACAAGTTGGACCTTATGGCTCTGCCTGGGAACTTTTAAAAATAACTTTCTCATTGGATTATTTTCCATTGAAATTACAAATTCAAGTTTGTGGAGGCCTGGGTTACAGAGTTTATCTATTAACATTTTTGGTTCTCTATGAAAATTATTGCTTCCAAGTTAATGTCAATGTTGCAAGCTATAAGCCTAAATGTCGCAAATCGGTAGGTATCATCATCAACTGTACAGTGAGATCTTAGTTTGGAGTGAAGTATAGTGGTTCACTAAATAAAGATTTCAAGAATAACTATCTGGCAAACAGTAGATAGCGCCAGAGCTACCGCTTCCTGAAAACTTCCTCTCACAATCACACAGTGTTGTTTATTTACATCCGTCAGCGGCGGGGAGGCACGTGCTGCTGTATCACACCAACTTATAATCAAACAAACATTCAGATAACGATAGCGATGTCGGCAGTCGGCACGGTGCGATGGCGGCGGCGGCGTCGCGTGCGCGTGGGCATCGACAGGTGATGTCGATTATCTGCTAATTTATAAGCTCTCGACTTCTGTTCTCTCATATATAATATTCGTACGACACAACGCAAACGTGCTTGCTAAATATAGAGAGCTGCATTCCATGAAGGACGCGCCTTGTTCTCGACAGTTCGAATTGTTTTGTTATACTTTTTAGATTACAATTTCTTATTTTTAAATGCCACTTGTTGGTCGAGTCGGGATGAAAAGGCGCGGGCGCAGGCGCCTATTCGGATATGTTTATTGTTACGATGATGTCACCGGCCGTGGCCGTGGTGCCATCATCGTGAGGGGCCCGTTTTGGAGTCTTTACGATCGACACCTCCACACGGTGTGGTTCATTCACCGCCACCAGTGCGATTATGAATGTCATTGTCAAGTTAGATTTATCTATGTGATGAGCATCCGCGTGTTAATCATCGCTTTGTTTTGGCACGGACCGTGGTCATGCATGAAGATGTCACTTACACGTTGACGAAATATTACAGGCTATGTGGATACAACAACTTCGGTGCAAGGACAGCGCTCGAAACTTAAGCATGGGTTTATAACACTCTTTTATTAAAAACCAATCATTTCGACTCTGAGAGGAGGACTCTAGTCCCAGCAGTGGGAACATAATGGGCTGATTTTGTATTATTGTCTATTACGACTTGACATGGTTGAGATCTTTTCAACAGACTTCCAAAGGGGGGAGGTTCTGAAGTCGACGCGTATATTTTGTATATGTATGACCACGCATAACTTTTTACAGAATAGTCCGATTTTAATATTTTTTTTTGTTTGATGTTATATTATGTTTATATATATATTATATTATATTATATTATATTATATTATATTATATTATATTATATTATATTATATTATATTATATTATATTATATTATATTATATTATATTATATTATATTATATTATATTATATTATATTATATTATATTATATTATATTATATTATATTATATTATATTATATTATATTATATTATATTATATTATATTATATTATATTATATTATATTATATTATATTATATTATATTATATTATATTATATTATATTATATTATATTATATTATATTATATTATATTATATTATATTATATTATATTATATTATATTATATTATATTATTATTACTACCCCAAGGTGGTCCCATTTAAATTTCATCAAATTCGATCAAGGGGTTTTTGAGTTTTACTCCAATAACTGAAAAGTGTTTCACTTATTATATAATTATTTTCAAGCGCTACCCAGTTCGGTATAAAAAAAAACTTATCTCGATGATATCCTTTATTGTCAGTGAATAATCATCGATCCCGTAAGTAGCAACACGGTAATTGTTTTTTTTCCCGCAGGGTTATTATGTATCTCAATTGCTAACAAATGTTGATTGAAATAAAAAATGGCGGCTTTATGTCACTTTTGTCAGCGCCAGTCATCAACTTACTAAAATTTTTGCTTACTGGAGTTGTCAAAACTGAAATAGGGCCGCCATTTTTCAAAATTTCAATCAACATTTGTTAGCAACTGATATACATTATATCCCTATAGTGTTAGTGATAAAAAGGGTGAAAAATAAAATGTTATCAAAAATTGAAACCAACTTAACACTAAATTTGAGAACTAAAAATCTGGAACTGAGTTGGTACTCATCAGGACCGACTCGTCTATTTAATTTAATTTTAGATGGTTTAGTTACACAAAAATACCCAACAGACAGCACGTTAAACAAAAACTTAAAGCCTATATGCCGAATTTGATAAAGAAAGCCTGGTCTACGTAAGGAAATTATATTCTTTTTTTTATTGTCACATGAGTTTGAAGCACAAAAGTGTGCTTGTTTACCAACAAACGAAGCCAAATTTTGCAATTTCAGAGAGGAATCTATGTCCGAGAGTGTATTTTTTTTTCCTAAACTTGTAAAATGATTTTACTTTATTCCACTTTACGCTTTATTTCTTTGAAGTATATACATAATGAGGAGTTGAAGAGTGAAATGAAAAAACTATCCAAGTGCGAGTCTAACTAACGCATCGAAGGTTCCGCACAAACAAAAAAAACTAAGTTGTCTTGTAGTTGTTTTTACTCCCCCATACCATAAAATTGAAGTTTATATTTGCAACAAAAAATTATAAGAACAGTAGGACTCGACAATTGTTTTTTACGCCCATTACGGGTACAAGTACGTGACCCCAGGCACTCCATTTAACGATCGATTTGAAATCGTAAAGTAATATCGTAACTCACAGTCCATTACGATGAGACAGTACGTGATACACTTATAAAGCACTTATTCTGATAAATCCACTGCATTTGAAATAAAAATTATAATTTAATATAAAATTTAAGGGTCTCCAAAATACAGGTCGCGCCAAGTTTGGAACTCATTGTTTATTGTATTAAGCAATAGTATACTATATACACTTATCTAACTGACATATATTTATACACTTATATAAACATTTGTGATGTATATATAATAAGTAGTGTTTTTAGTATTTCTAACCAATAAACAATAAACAAACAATGAAACTCAGATTGAACTTCCACATTATCTCCCAGTAGGTGAGGTTGGGGATAAGAATTACGCAGCGTGGAGAGGTAGTGGGTACTCAGGGCTTCTTTTAGCTACGGTACCCTAAATATAAACAAAGTAGTTCCTAGATATAGACAGTGTTTGGGATTCCCAAATGATATAATATATTCAAAATAGGCCTCTGATTTATGCACATGGGCCTGTGACATCGTTATAAAGGACGTTTAAAATTATTTAATAGCAGTGGCATTGTTATATTATAACAACCTTGGACTTTACTTTGTACCTAACAGGAAGTGGATTTGAATTGTTACAAGTGACAAGTAATAATTAATTATGTAATTAGTATGTTTTATGTGACGTACATAATGACCACTGACGTCTCACAATGTTTCTTTTTTGTTTTCTTCTAGAAAACTTTGCTTTCTGAAAATATTAGAAATTAGAATCCGTAGGGTACAGCTCCGTACAAACCTTATGGACCCTTAAGGATAAAAAGCCTTTTAAGACGTATTCATTGTTGTTTTTCTACATAAGTAGTTATATATAAGTATTTTTAAATGTCTTATCAACGTTACATTTAAAAAATATTAGTCTGCACAAATTTTAAAACCAAGGGGTGGCCTGGCCTTGTGAAGGCTGTTTTTTAGACATTGGTACATTTATTCGTACGTATATATATCATATTGTTTAGTAAATATACTAAACAAATAAACGTACGATGCTTTTACCTAATTTATCGTAATGTTTCCACACAAATTCTCGACCAAAAACTATCCAACAAGCTTTCAACATAGGGCCAAGAATAATAAAGTAAATGTAATAGGGGTGATGGAAAATAAATTTACCGCCCTCAGTTGTTATCAGATGTTTAAATTTGGAAAGAATTTTTGAAAAATGAATTAAATCTTGCATTTTTTTTTTAAATATGTAATAAATACCTAGTATAAAATGGATTTCAAATGTCGTATAATTAATGTTCCTAGTTTCACATTTACAACGATGAGATAGTCAATAAATCAATCCAAACCATAGTCTTAACATCATATCATGGCTTAACTCTATATAACTACAGAACTATATATAACTACATATAGGCCGAAGACTGTAAACCTTTTCAAACAACGTCCTGCTCAGTACGTCCCTATAAATAATAAGTTTATTGCCTGCTTCGATTAAAAATTACCATTTGTCTCGAAAAATATAGACATCAGAGCCTTTTTTATTGCGTAAACAAACCTTTTGTAAGGCACAGGTGCGTGTGAACCCGTCGTGCGTGAAATCACTGTAAATTCGCCTCGCACACAGATTACACCATAGTCTTTATTCTTCTATCACAGACTTGTTCATAGTTTGTATAGATGAGACACAGGTTAGATGATAGTTTGTATGAAAGTAATCAATATGTAAGGGAGGTATCGGTGTGGTCCACGAAAAGTATTACGATTACACGAATCATCAACCCCCGCCTTCGATTGGTCACGCAGAACTCCGATCATCATCATTTACCTACTCACGACCCGGAATAGATTATAGAGATGGCACATCGGTTTTTTTCACCCTATGAAGAACATCAGCAATGTCAGCATACGGTTTTGCCTTCCTTTGATTTTGACACACATATAGCTTTATACGTTGCACGTCTATAAATTTGTGATTATATTTTTACAGAGTTCTAATCCTTATGATGTTCTTATAACTGCCTTGAATCTCTTCGCTTAAGCATCTCAACTGCCCGTGTAACCACACACGTTGCAGTTCTTTGAAAAGTAGGTTGATTTTTGCGAAATCTATTGTATTATTGGGCAAATATGGCGAATCGCGATTCAACAGGTTAAATTAGTATATTACTTAACAAAACTGGTATTAGGTACTAAGTACCTACTAACCGAATAGAGTGTAAAAAGACATGCATGGGTAAGTATTAGTACCAACACCACAATGCATCATAGCCCCATAATCTCTCTGAGGGGATGGATTTGGCTAGCTAGAGTTGTAGAGAGAACTAAATTCCTGCTACCAAAGCGATATTATATTCTTGAAGCGTTTAAATACTACATAAATAAAAAGGCAACCTTAATTATAATGGTGTATTAAGATACAAATCGACAACATTTGTGAGGAAATAACAAACATCTATTGCTTTTACCACAAAGCTACACAGCGATAAATACGATTAAAACAAAATATGGAAAATAGAGGAAATGACGCGCAAGTTTTTTTCCCACTCGCTAACTGCAAGGTGAGTGAACATACTCTATTATAAATTTAAGTGTTAAAAAGCAAATATTTTCATATTTTATAACAATTTATTGTGAAATATAAAAATTTTATGATAATAAATGTTTGTTTGACTTAATTAAAGACGTAAGTACACAATGATTTATGCCAAAAATTTGGGTACATGGATTTTCAGCGGCTTATAACCTCTTTAGAGCTACTAAAAAATAACTGTATCGCCTGATTAAATTGAAAATGCTCCGTTTACTCGCCTTTAACTTGCATTATCATAGAATTATTACCTATGTTGTAATAATTCTTTGATGCATTAAGGTACCTATTTATTTAACTTTTTATGTATATTTTGACGTACATTAAAATACATATTACCTAAACTACCTAACTCACTAAAAAATGTAACCAAATAGGTAGTACATATCTAAACAACCTTAAATAAACTTTATTATTTAAAAAGACGTGTGGCACTCGGACTGCCGCGGTAAAGCTATTGCATAGCTGTTTTTATCAACTTATGCAATTATAATTATTTAACCAATGCCATCTAGAGGCGAGTTGCTGAACTAAAGAGACAAGCGTGATATTTCAAAAAGTCATTAAAAGTTCTATTTATCGATACATGCCAAATCAACTTATGCAATTATAATTATTTAACCAACGCCATCTAGAGGCGAGTTTCTGAATTAAAGAGACAAGCGTGATATTTCAAAAAGTCATTAAAAGTTCTGCTATTCATCGATAGATGGAGTCGGAGTGGGGGTGTTAGGTTATTTTCGTTACGGAATTTCTGGATTCGGTCTCCACGCTCAAGGCCCGCGATAGAAGCTATGCAATAGCTTAAAAAAGTTATTATAATATTGAGGATTTCTTAAAAGATTGTTTGTAATATGCCTTCTTACTCGATGCTATTATTATTGTTATTATATATGTTATAAAAATAACCTGCACTCCTCTCTACTAGAATTGTTGTGCGCGACCGGGTCAGTAAATGATAATAGCATCTAAGCTATATTGTGGAATGCAAATAAAATATGAATATGAATAATTCTATTATTATATATAATAGGTTATAATTTTATTAAGCTCGGTTTATGGCCTTAAAAGCGATGTAATAAGGCTCACGTAACGAGTAAATGTGTTGAAATAGTTACCACATTAAATCAGCAGTTCGTTCTGCTGACTTGTAAACACATGATGGAAACTGTTCCATAATGTTTTTACTAATCACTAAATACAATACTAATAATCTAAAGTTATTTTAACGACATACTGACATCGATCTTAGACATGATAATGTCTGTATCACCTATTGTCTTGATACAAGCTATGTTTAGTATGCCAATAGGCTCTAAGAACAACCAAGGTATGAAGGATATTAGTTTTTTCTTCCTTGAATTAGAAATGTTTATATTATACAAGCGACTGTCCGCGAGTATGTTCGCGTAGATAGGCTCGGCCCTCGGTCGAGTCATAACCTCCCATCTTTACTTGGTTTTTCTTTTATACCTTCTGGCAATAATTAACAAACAAAAATAATTAGGTAAAGCCATTCTCAAGTTTTAGCGTGACCAGGAAAATAGGGGTTCATTTTTATTATACATACTAACTGACCCGGCGAACTTCGTAAGTACCGCCTAACAGTCTTATTCTTTAATTATTATTTTTTAATACTTATTCTGCTATTCGGGACGCCGGGTCAGCTAGTAAGATAAAAAAAGAAAAAAGAAAGTTAATAAGTCAGCAATCGTTTTGATTTCCCGGAACCTCTCCACTAACACTTAAACTTTATAGTATGGTATTAAAGTTCAAATTGACTTTTAAGTATTATTACGAATTGATTCTAAGAGTATAGAAAATTGTTGTTTTTAGACCTTTTCAGGCAATTCTTTAAAGTTTTCTCTCCGTAAGCACCATCCTCGTACTTCAAGGAATATTCTAAAAAAAAAAGAAATAAGATTTTGCTATAAATAAATAAATAAATAAATATTCCACAACTATCACACAACGCCATCTAGTCCCAAGCTAAGCAGAGCTTGTGTTATGGGTACTAGACAACTGATAAACATACTTATATATTTCTAAATACATACATATTATAGATAAATTACACCCAGACACAGAACAAATGATCGTGCTCATTACACAAATATTTGTCCTGGGTGGGAATCGAACCCACGACCTCCGGTATAGCAGTCAGGGTCACTAACCACTAGACTAACAGGCCTGTCAAGCCTGCTAATTCTTTTTTTAGAATAGTCCAGAAAGGTTCAGCTGCTCTCAAGATTTGCGCTTAGCAACACATTCAGCGATTCATTTTTATATTATACATATAGAAGATTAACATATCATAGTTAAAAAATAATATTCTTACGAAGAAATAGCTAAGAGCATGTCGGTTCACGCTTAACCTAATTATTATGCAGTATCGCTGTTAATTGAAAAGTTTATTCATTTCATTTCATTTATTCATGCATACATATATTATTTATTACAGACAGGTGTTATAGGTCTTATAGCTAGATATATGTACCCTGTTAGGGCGTAGCACTGGCTGAGATGTGCTCAAGGTGCATTCATTAATATTAGTAATTATAAATGTCCAAATCGTAACATGCATATTATCACAATATTGATAAGCATACACATAACATGAATAGGCTAGTTGCCTATATTTTAAAAATTGTTTAATAATATACCTTAATCTCTATTGTATCCCAAAAATTTGTTATTACAAAAAAACATTGCAATATTATATAACATTTAAAAAAACAATTTAAATTTCTTCGATAGAGTATGCTCCAGACTGTCATGAAATTGTAAATGACGTCACGTCTTGCATAACAAAACTGTTACATGGAAACAATAAGTGTTCTATAACTAAATATGAACTTATCGTATTAGGTATAAGTATTTTAGTGTGCTCCAATGTAAAATCAACAGCATAAAACGCCAAACAAATTATATATATATATATATGTTCCAAACAATCGACAAATACGGATAAAGTGGTTAACACCTGCAAGGAGGGATGATGCACATTGCTTATCAGCAAATTAAAGAATGTATTTTTATAAAGGACATTTTGTTGTAAGTATTTCACACAACTTAATCAAGGTAATTTAAATGTAAAACAAAACTCATGCATTTTGAAATGTAAAACAAAGTTACAAAGACCCGTTGTTAAGTTTATTAATTTATCACTTGTTTGTTTATATTTAGTAATACTAACCTCAAAATATGTTAAAATAATAGGTCTACAAAATATATTTACTTACACTTAATAGACAATAGTTAACAAAACTAAAATTAAAAAAACTTGAAAACGCCTAGACCGATTTGAACAAATCTTTTTTGTTTTAATTGCTCTGATAGAAGGACGACATATATCTGACGAATATATCTACTTAGGACAGACAGTCAAACTAGGGAGGTCCAACTTTGAGAAAGAGGTCAATCGTCGAATCCAACTCGGCTGGACAGCGTTCCGGAAACTTCGCGAAGTCTTCTCGTCAAAAATACCTCAGTGTCTCAAGACAAGAGTCTTTGACCAATGTGTGTTACCAGTGATGACTTATGGCACTGAAACGTGGTCTCTTACTATGGGCCTCATAAGCAAGCTCAAAGTCGCACAACGAGCTATGGAGAGGGCTATGCTCGGGGTTTCTCTACGTGATCGAATCAGAAATGACGACATCCGTAGACGAACTAAAGTCACCGACATAGCCCAGAAGATAAGCCAGTTGAAGTGGCAGTGGGCAGGGTACATATCACGCTGAACAGATGGCCGATGGGGCCGAAAGGTTCCAGAGTGGAGACCACGGACCGGCAAGCGCAGCGTAGGTCGTCCACCGACAAGATGGACTGACGACCTGATAAAGGTAAAGATAAATTACAGAACTCTAGAACCTACAAAAATAAAAAAAGTTAGTGACAAATCTGTCGTACAAATCTAAACACATCTAAAATGTAAATAGTATAACTATTGTTTTTTTTTTAAATACTACTTTATCAGAGTTTTCAATATCTATAGTAAATATAACTGTAGTTCTATTGAATAATTGTATATAGTCATATCACAGGAAAAGGTTTTTTTTTTTCAAAATACTAAAATTTTTCAAAAAATTCAATAATAGTTTTCGTCGTAATTGATGCAAATTCTGGCTTTATAAAGAGCTATGGCTATAACAGACTATTCCTGTACGTAGCCCTTTGCGTCCCAGAGAAGTAAACATAACATACGTCAGTTTCATTCATAAATCTTTTGTTTTAATTATCACGGTATGGGAAGGATTAATATGTTATGAATAGCCAATGTCTGCATTAATTAATACATAATTATATAATAGTTGACCCGCCAACGGCTTCGCTCGCTTGGTGTTGGTGTAGTGACGAGAGAGTTATTATTTAAATTTCAATAACTTGTTTATTTAAGGATCGATTCACATGATACAAACACTTAATGTTAAGTGAAGCTTACCACAATATTTTAGTGACATCGAAATCAGATAAGCCGTTTATGAGATTAGCCTGCACAAACGCGTAGACAAACATATAAACAAACAAAAATCGTAACAACATTTTTTAAAATTCTATTTTCGTTTATGAATGTCCCAAAAATATATTATCATTATGTTTTCCATGTATTACAGACAGTGATCCGTTACATTTTTATTATATGTATAGATTAGGTATTCTACCTAATTAGCTACTCAATACATAACCTCCTTTAAACAAAACTTGGTCATCTCTGACATGCGTACAAAAATCCTTTCCCAAAAAGTGGAAACACTTCATCAAGCGGGATCAAAGCGTGTCGGCGCGGCATCGACGCCACTCGAGCGACGGGCCGGGCGCCAAGATCGCAACGATATCGTCTAGAACAGTAATCTTCTATATATCGACAATAAAATCTCAATTTAGATGGCACCTTAGATTGTACATCTCGTGAGATGGCACCGATACCAGTGAAATACGGACGGCTCCGACGAACTACACGAAAACTTACTTGACGAAGGAATGCTGCGCTGAGCTGCGACAGGACCCCGCTAACGAATTAGGTGCTCACGGATTTTTTCATTTATAATCTGTTTTTATTGGGGTCATTCTGTGTGTTTTTGTTATGGTTTTTAATTATTATAAGCTTATAGGTTACCGGTACCAAGATGAATCAATGTATTATAATAAGGCATTTTACTTTTATATCATGAACATTAAATAGGTAAAATTTATTTCAAACAAAAACAAAACAGAAAATGTATACTCGTATATATCTCATGATAGTGAATATAAATAAATAGTCAACATTAAATTAAAAAAAAAACTTATACAATGTTTATAACTACCGACCGACTTAACTATTGAACGAAAACTACTTTCAAACACATTTTGTTTTTGCACATTTATTTCTTTCAATTCAGAGACTATTTAAGAAATTATGATCTGTAACTGTCGTATTTAATATTGCTAAAAGACTAAGACACCGCTACCAGCGGGCAGTGTTCCCAAAATGTTGGCAGCATTGCCAGGAGGATCGCCAACATGCATACTCATAATTTTAAGAAAAGAACTAATGATGATCAACATTAAATCGTAAGCAATTAAAATCCAAATTATATACAAAAAGAACGGCGACCTAAACATGATAAGATAATGTAAAACCGTCAGTACGACACGGGATTCAATGTTTTTACATTATAATAACAAATAACGGGTGTGAAGGAATCGTTCTTTGATTTGGTTTGATATTTGGCCTTAACACTTTGAAATAGTTACTTATCTACAAGCGTAATTACAATATTTTATCTTTAACAGTTCCTATTATTCCTTACGGGGCCTTGACCTTACTGACACATTAACCCTTAAAACCCAGTGTGGGACAAAAAGCACCTTGCGTGTCCCACCTAGCACCCAATCCAGTGCTACAGCTGAGCGCTACGCGTCTACGCCGCCACCTCGAATTAATGACATGAAGCCCCACCGACAGCGGCACGCCTACGCCTATTTATTACTCAAACTTTTTCTCTTTTTACCCCCACCACACTGACCAGTCACAGATAAGAAGGACGTCAAAGTGGGCATTTAAAAATAAATTTGTCGAAAGTGATAAATGATGGATATAACTTTTATTATTTCAAATTAAATTAACGATCCGAACGGAACGTCTACCTTTTCTCACATTAGAGGGATCTTATCTGGAATGATTGCTTCCATTACCTTATAGAACGGGCGTGTTGTTTTGTTTGGTGTGTAAAGATAAAGATATTAATGCGTAAAGCAATTAATTTTGATTGAGGTGTGTTTTATTAAGTAATTGTTTTTGTTCCCAATGTAAATTTGAAACGCTTCATGTTATGTATTTGAACACAATTAAAGTTTTTTTTCAGACGAGTCTTGGTGAGATTTCTCTTAATACGCATCTTAGTCAAATCTACAGAGGTAAGTAAGTTGTTTTCTTCTCCTTTCATTGTCACACTACTCCTTTAACACTTATTCTGAGTACATTACTGCATGTAGTAGTATAGTATACAGTAGTAGTCTGTTCTATTTAAATAATAATTGCAAAAGTAAATTGAAAACATGTTAATCCCCAAAAAGTTAAATTATTTGTAGAGCATATAAGGTATTTAGCGTGCTCGCACGCTAAAGCCGTTCCCACCAGGCTTTAATACATTTTCCATGTTCCAGTTACCGCCTCATAAATTGATTAGAGGTCAGCGGCGACGGACAAAAGTCAAAAAAGTGTTGTGTGACGTGAAACAGGTAATAAGTTACCGCTTCGTTACCCTTTTAGGGTTAACTTATAGTTTTACCGGAATTTATTAAACAGTATTAATAATAATATCATGCAATCATAGTTCATGTTCATTTTCATGTCGAGGTTTGGCAGTCCACTGTTGTGTATTTCTTATGGCACTTTTGCCTCGCATTGCCACTTTATGGAATGAGCTGCCACCGGGAATTTTCCCAAACAGATACGACTTGGGACCTTCAAAAATAGAGCATATTCCCTTCCTATAACTGGCGGGAACGCATACTCTAGACCTCTGGTGTTGCGGATGTCCATAGGCAACTGTGATCAATTACCACCAGGGGCTTTACTATGAGCTCTTAAAGCAGGACTTCTAGACAACTGCCCGGTTTATTCGTATCATGACAACTTTAAAGCAGGCCTCCCCAGGCCTACTATTCAAGAAACGCAGAAAAACCGTTCACCTGTTTTTTTTGTATGTTTTTGGCAGTTTATTAGCTTACAAACGTCTAGGCGTCTGCAATTATGGTTGTAGTAAATTATTAGAATGCCAGAGACAATATTATCCGTTCAACTTTGCAAAAACAATATTCAAACAGTTCACCTAAATGAGAATCATGGTATGATTTCATTCAAAACTGTTTATGTCAGGTTTAAGAACTGCACGGAACTTGCATGGTTTTTACGAAGCTGATAGTAAGGCCCCAGGTCTGCCCTCCTTTTTATAAAAAAAGTTCACTTGATTAATCGACATTTACAGCGTACAAATGAATTAAACCGAATACATACTAACTGCTAGGACAAGGACCTCGTTTGCGGTAGATGGATCACGACACAAAAATTATGTTTTTCAGACCACCCAAAAGCATGCAATACGGCCTAACAATATTGACGCTTCACCTTGGTCTTCACGTGTCCTCCAAAGCAGGGAAGCGGTAGGTCGATGCCACAGGCATACTTCAAGTCTCTATTTTTACTATTAAACTAGCTACCGCGGTTTCACCCGCATATTCATATTCATATTTGTCCCGGCCAGGGATCGTACCCGGGACTACCTACAACCAACCAACCAACACTAGTAAGTAGATTAACGATGTAATTACGTATTGCGTCTGTGTCCACTTGTTACAGTATATAACTTCAAAACTAGTGTACCTATATAACTCGATAGTATGTCACTTTAGACTGAAGATATGATTGAAATGTACCTAGGTAATACATAGTCGACATTATAAACTAGTATCTAGTTCTGCGAACAGTAGACCTGCAGCCTAAGCTATCTGCAGTTGGAGAATGCCAAATATTGCCAAAACCATCCACTTGTTTAACTTCACAATCTATTATCTCGGCAACCACTTTGATTAATTATGCTCATATTCAAAATTCATTTATAAAGTCAGGTACCTAATGTGCTTACCAAGTTTCATACGGACAGATGAAAGTGAATTAGGCAAATTAAGGCTTGTCTACTGTGTGTGTATACTACTATAGTGTACTACTACTCGCCGCTGCGGGTACAGCTACGAGTAGTATTAGTGGCACAGATTACAGAATAAGCTGAGCACGAAAATTTGCTGCGTAACCTAATCGTATCGTTGATGTATACAGTACAAACTATGAGTTATCTGTTATACTAGATAAATAAATGCCGTAGGATATTAGTTAATATAAAACCGCGACAGAGCTGTAAGCCCCACTTCATTGATCGTAAGATACTCACCCTACCTTCTATTCACATTTTACAAATCGCTCTATCTATGAGAAAACATAGAAGCCTGTTCACTTCAAATATAGAATCAAACCAGAACTATTCCAGAAGGAACAAAGACATGCTTATCTTACCTACAACTACTTTAAAAACGATAAGTAATAGCCCACACTACAAATCTGTAGCCTTAAACAATAAAATTCCAAATGATATTAAAGCCGAAACTAAAGATCACAATTTTGGTAAAAAATTGAAATTGTTTCTACTAAAAAAAGCATACTATACCGTTGATGAATTTAACAACGATAAATAATAAACCTGATTATAAAGTATATATAATATGCATGATGATGATAATGGTCAATTGAACAAGTAATATCATAATATAGTTTATACAATGTTTGTGAATGTATAGGACTATCCAACCAACTCTGACAAGTATTTATTGATGAGCCCTGTTCACACAGACTAGAAAGTACCTACACTAACCTGCATGCATATATATAATAATGTAAATAACCTTGCAACGCACTTACAGGGTACATATAATTGACTAAATGACATTTTATAAGAACTGTCTGTAACATATATTTATGTAAGCATAAATAAATAAATAAATTACATTGAAATTTATAGAGAGAAAAATTCACATCCTCGGACGGGATTCGAACCCGCGTCTTCTGACTCTCACAAAATCACAAGGGTTGCGATGTCAATGCGAAAGTTCAAGTATTTCTAAATAATGCTTCTTTCGGTTGGATGGTACTGTTAACTGTCCAATAGATGTCGCTCCGTCCCCGCAATACGGTTAGTCAAATAGAGAGTTAAAATTCGATGCTCGGACCAGATTCTCGGTGGCCTAGTTGGTAATGGCGTCTGACACGGAGAGTCAGAAGACGCGGGTTCGAATCCCGTCCGAGGATGTGAAATTTTCTCTCTATACATTTCAATGTTTGAGATCGCTAAAGCAGGCGTTACCTAGTGCTTTGAAAAGTTATACTATAAATAAATTACAGTTTGTACTAAATACGTTAACGATGCGATTACGTTACATTTAAACAGATTTTCGTGCTCGGCCCACAGTTCGTCTTAAGCAATAAAATTAAATACCAGCTTACTTTACCAATAATCTGTATTGGAGTTTGCTCTGACGCATTTGCATAGCAAATCAACTTAATGGAGTGAACTTCCCCTTAGGAAATTGCTTCTTCGATAGAGGTCCTTTTTCCTAAAAGCGTCGTTAAATTAAAAGTCACCTTCTGAACATCAATCATTTCTTTCACTATATTTGTTTACGTATAACTATACTTACTAAGTAGTAAGTATATATCTGTATTTACGTACATAATTGCATATTTTAGATATATTAGTGTGGGGGCTAGAAATACTTTTTATAAGTTGCCAATGAATTATTTTGCGGTAAGAGTTGAAATAGTAGATGAGTCCTGAGTAAAGCGAGGGGTTCAAGCAGCCCAAGACGAAGACAGGCTTTATCCTCGAGGTGCATACTCTACTTTTTATACCTACTGCGAGACAGTAAAAACACAGGGTTTCATAAAAAAGCATTTATTTAAAAATACAATAAATTAAAAGCTAATAATAATATTGGACACATTTGTCTACTTATGGAGGGACAGAGTAATATTTTTGTTAGGAACGTTTTGTGGAAGTTGTTAAAACAACATCAAACACCGTCTTTTGTTTCAAATTCATTACAATCGCGCCATTTTTCTTTTGTTTTTCTGTGTGCTATCTGAGGTGACCAGTTCGATTTTCGAATGAACTCTTTTTACAATCCCCGTATCGATGCTAAGAGTTTTGCCTACAAATTTTGACGTTCCAAATCGAAATCACTTTAATCCCTTGGAAGTTTCATACCACATTATCTCCCTGGGGACGTAATGCTTTGCTTTACGTCGAGATTGTGTGATATGTAATTAGACGTTGTCAAGCAGGTGGTATGAAAAATAGTTTACAAAAACAGCAGGTGTTTATCCATGCCGTTGTTACAAATTACACGCAGAGTTAGTTACTATAAAATCACAATTTAAATGCAAACTTTAATATATAACCTTAATAATAAGTCAATAAGCGTGGTTTGTTTGATTTCATATAAATATTATATAGCTGTTTAATTTAAGAGTAGGTATACCTTACATTTATTCAAAAAACACGCAAAAAGTCCAGCATAGCTATATCACGACCCAGGTCGTTCCTGACTGTGGCAATGAAATCAGAAGGTAATTTAGCCCGTTCGAAGTGTTTCGAACAAAAAAGCACGAGGTGACAATATAAATAACAATTTGGCCCACCACGCTCGTGTGTGCTCCGAATAGTGATGTTCCTCATCTTCATCTTAGAGTCGATACTCGAAACAGTTGACATAACACTTTGCATCTTGTACTAACAGTAACTACCATCCAAAAACACTGTTTCTATAAAATAAAATGTATTTGGGACTATCCCGATTAATCAAAAATGGCATGGATCATTCGTATTTAATATGCATTGTTTATTTTAAAAGCAACATAGAGCTTGAGGGTCACCATATTGTCCGTATTCTTTACACACAGATATTAACTTATTTTCGATGAAAATAGGAAGAATAGTAAGTATATATTATATAGTATACCATAAGTATAGTATATATTATATACTATACTTATGGCTACATTTTATAATTTGCCTTGCGAGGGACAGAAATTCAAAACAATTTGAATGGCACATAATTATGTCAAATATCTATCTCTAGTAGAGTAAACCGTCGATAGATAGGCTATAGAAACCAGACGTTAGTAGCGTGACCTCCTTGCGTTTTCACAAAGTTATGCATCTTGTTGACAGGACTTATGCAATGTCTGCATTAATTGTTCACACTTGTATACATGTTTTATAAAACTTGTATGAAATTCTTTGGATTAAATTATTTGTGAACTTGTAATTGCTTACATGCACATCTCAAGTTTGACCCACGCGCCACGTCAGAAACAAATAATGAGTTGTGAGTTACAGTCCCGGTCAGAACAATATTAATCTGTGCTCCTTTTTTGTATCATTCATGTATTTTTTGTAATTTGGTTTTAATTTGTTTATAGAAAAATGTTTGACAAGTATTTTATAAGTTTGTATAACCCTAGTATTTAGAAAACGTACGGTTAAGCCACTGGTTCACAGTTAATATGATACCTAGAAATCATCACTGTTTACTACAGAATTCCATGTATAGATTAGAGCTTCCTTTATTACACGTTTCTTAACGGCAACACACAAATCAATACGATTTATTATGTTATTCATAGTTTAAGAGGTTTATTGTTAAATAAAATACCACCTATCGTGCATATTTAATAATAGTTTAGATTAAATTCAATGGAGATATGAAACTACAGCCAAAACCTAGGTACCTAGTTATAAATACGTCGATATTTAATCGTTATACATCCCTATACCGTCTCGAGATTAGCATAAGAATGCAGCATCACGCACGCCCACGGGGCCACAATGTCCCTCGTTGTCTCTTTATGCGTCGAATTTAATTTTGATTTACGGCTATACATACAATTGTTACTCAAAACTCATTTTTTAAATGAATACGACAGAAGGTGTTGATATGAGTCAGGGACAACCGCCCCTGATTTGAATTAGTATACGTCTACATTATTAGCTCTCTTTTATTTCCGAAATTATACGGTATATGCAATAAGGCTCCCCGCAAATTGGTCCCTTGTTTGTTTTTCTTTGATATGATCTCCATACAGATTAATGTATTTTAATTACGTTTACTACTACCTGATTTAGTTATATTACATTAAGTTTATAAATTCTGTACTGGAAAAAATCCCGTCTGTTCAAATTATTCGCTCTGCCATTTCCATAACAACGCAATTATCGTATAAACAATTAATTGACTATGTAGTGTAAAATTTACATGTTTCCAAACATTGTTTATACGCCGATATAAACAAGCGGACATTAAATCTGTCTTAAAATATTTTTATTATAATGTAACAAGATTATTAAGTGCGATCAATTTATTCAATATTTAAATTATAATACCGTTTTTTTATAAACTATTCAGTGTAACTTCTTCGCATTTTGTCCCGAACCTCGGCCGGAGAATTAAATAAAACAAACACATAAATTAACTGTACCCAAATCTGTCAAAAATGTGCTAAAAGCGTCACCCATAAAATATATAGGGTCCCTTTTCAATAACTTAATTAATAATGCCTAAAAGAGGTCTATAAATATAAATCACAATACAAAGTTAAGTCGTCTAAAGTGCTTCTGAGGTTTCCTTTATGCAAATATCGTTAAAAATATCGCACTCTTTTGGAAAATAAATTAATTGGACGCACCCTTGGATTTGTCGCATTGGGGCCTAATGTGATAAATGAGGGTTAATAAGATCATTTAATTGTATTAAGAGCTCGAATTAAAATATCTTTGCGTCCTTTACGGGTTTTCCTGTTGGTCTTGGTTGTTTATTTGGTTAACAGACGTGCAAGGAATAGTAAGTGTGGATAGTATATAGTAATATAGTATAGTGTAATGGGAAAATATTTACCTTACCTATATATTATCCATATATTTTCTGGTAGAACTTAAAAGTTTAATAAGAATAATAAAGCAACGGTGACTCTAAAAAATGTACATCCATAGATAATCTCCCCAAAATTCACTTAATTAGCGCTTAGCCTTATCTTATCAAAATAAAACCAAATAATAAACGATGGTGCTCAGTGTTAATACGCATTTAAGATAATATATCTACCATACAAAAATAAATGTCCACCTAATAAATCGTGCCGGACCTTATCGACTTTCCGAGACCCGACACAGGGCCAGATAAGACGTGGTCCTTAGAGTGACGGTTACCTGAGGGTTACCGTTTTCCTTTGCGTTACGTTTGCGACTCTTTTACCAAAGGCGTTAAGGATTAACATTTCTTACATTTGATTTGGTCGTAAAGACTTTAAAGTTTCGGTATGAGGCGTGAGCGTCGTTTAATCGGCGTTGCATCTTAATTTAGTTGTCTTGTACAGTGGGAGGCAGTCGGGCACTCCTGGGCCCATAACCTAACCCACTGTGAGGCAGCACCGCCGCCGCTGCCCCGTGGCGCATACATCGTCGTATTTATTACACAAAGCCGTAAAAATATATTAGCCTAATTGTGTGCGTGTCACAGTAAAATGGAAATTGATAAATATTGTTATTTCCCCATTAAAGAGACGGCAGAGCAACCAGTCTTTGGACAGGCAGATAAAATAAGTTTAGGGTGAGCATGGTTAAATTGATAGTCATGTGATATATTACCATGCAATGTGTACGTAATATGCCTGGGTGAACTTACCACATTGACGAACTCCTGAAACGTGATGGCCTCACTCGTTGCTGTTTGAGCTTTGTCTAGAAGAATCTGAAATATAAAAAAATGTACTTCAACAAGGAGGTTTTCAGGAAATACTTGACAATTACTTGCTTGCAATCTAAAGAAACTATCCCGTGAACCTTTAATATAAGAATCAACAAATAACAATAGTTGGAAATGTACGGAGGCAGGTGATGCGTACATTTCCAACTATTGTTTGTAGTATTTTTATACACATCAAATATAATTTAATGTCCTTTAAATCTCATTGCAAATTTATATAAAAACATTTAAAAAGTTTGATATTAACTTAATTATAATACGATATCAATATATTTACAAAAATATAATTTTGACGCTACAAACGTTATCGATCAGGTTAAACGATACTTACTTCACGTTTATGATAAGAAACTTGCGCTATAAAATCTGGATGCTGAAGAGTCTGTATAAAATCCGACCACGGGATCTCGCCAAACCCTTCAGGATCGAACTGAAACAAGATATATACACATATTATATAAATTAATTTTATTGAACATTATCCTTACATACAAATATTTGCCTATATCTTCAGGGTATCAAGTTACAAGATAGTTAAGCCAATCGTCCACCGCCAACTAAACTAAGTTAGTTTAGCTTAGCTTACATTGTTGAAAGTAGAAACTATTTTACGTATCTTAGCTAGCGAAGTTTGCGGTGGATGCACATGTATGAAAAACTGGCTCAACTATTTGAGCTAAGCTAAACGAACTCAGTTTAGTTGGCGGTGGAAAATCGGCTTTAAGTTGTTTGCCTGGTGCTCAAGCCTTATACCCATAACAGTTGCAGTGGCATCCTAAGATTATCTCCATGTTTTGTGTCAGCACAACAGTAAGTCACAAAGAAGAAGAAGACGATACTTTGATGTCTGAGAAAAAAAATGCCCATGTGTTCAATAATTTGGTGTATGATACACACACACCGATTCAATCCATCCAGACATACATAGAACAAAAACCAACTTCCTCATTTATCATACCTAATTATTAGTGTCATGGCACAATATGTTTGGATGTTGATTATTGATTCAAGCCAACACAACTATAGCGAACTTCTTTTATTAGATGGGTATAGGTACTTCGAAGAATAGCAGAATAACAAAATATACCGGATATCAATATGGCATGGAGCACTTTTTTCAAGAAAAATATTTCTGTGGGAGCAAAACAGGAATTCCTAAAGCGATTTTTCAGACATATTTAAGAGTGGTGAGGGATATTAGATAAGGGCAAAACTTATGGGTTCACTTTGCAGACATACTAATGTCTTGTCACCGACTTGCTAGGTAAGTTTTCACTTATAACTACTCTATGACTGCCTATTATTCGTCCGTATTTTTTTATGTGTTATCACGTAACTTCTTACTATAGTGAACTGGTTTAGACTATTTATTTTATTTATTTTATTTTCTTATTTATTCCCATTTAAATCTGATCAAGATCTGACCAGTACTTTTTTTAATAATAATTTATCATTAACATTGGGTACAATAGAATGGAAGCCAGATATTTGTGTTTAGTTAAAAAGTAAGTTATTTTTATTTTGTTGTTTTACGAGCTAGCATCATTTCAACAGAAATGTCGTTATACTTGAATAAAGATCTTATTCAATTTTTCACAACTCTTAACATGTGCCCTCACAAATATCATGACATTAAGTAACTACCTGCTAAAAATGAGTTCTTAATACCTCTCAGCACGGTCACGTCTTTATTTAACAATTCCACGATAGCACCAAGTCATAATCACACGCCACTTAAAACTTCACACATGTTTCTATCATAACTGTCAAAATTTCCAAAAACAACAGACAAAAAACAGCGCCCTATCTCCCTAAGGCAAAAACTTCAGGACACAAGATAGAGTCTCAATGTTCTTTACGTGACTCTACATCTTTTGATCGTTGGCGCTACCGCCACCTTTATCTCATCAAAAAAAGTTTTATTACTCGCTTCTGTACATTTTAATAAGCTGATCATTCAAAAACAAAAGATATTCTCTGAATTGTGCTTCCGAATAGTAAAGCTAGCTGTTTTCGTGAAATACGAGTGGTTTACACCTGTGTTTTACAAATTGGTTATAAGGCTGTAGATATTCATCATTTTTGGTATTTTTTGCGGTTTTTATTTCTGTAGATTTAATGCGACTGATAGAAGAACAAAACAAAATCATTGAATGCATAATAAAATGATCGCACGTCGCATCAGACAAAATAAAAGTGATGACACCTGCTGTCATTCCACTCCGACCAGTTGGATATAATCTGATTTATCTATTACTTGGACTGACCAAATTATTTACATCGTGTGTAGCATTCATGGTCACATCGCCAGACGTGGCGACAGCAGCTTGGAAAAGTTAATTGTAATGGGAAACGTGGAAGGGAAACGTTCACGAGGCCGGTCCCCGACTAGGTGGTCTGACCAACTGAAAGAAACACCAACGTCCCGCTTTTACACCGCGGTGGAGATGGCCACAGACTGGAGCCGATGGAGACACTTCGTCAGAACCAAAGTGCTGCGATGATGATCACGATCCTCAGTCATGAGGGAACGACCGAAGAGAGAGAGTATCATTCATAGGTTCGTCAATTTCTTACTCCTCTATTCCTTCTAGAAACAGTAATAGGGTATAACTACACTAAACCTAAAAAAAAATTCTATACCAAAAGCAAGCAGACAAGCAGCAGCAACATAAAGAACGTTACGGATTCGCTGTAGATAGACACACACACAATAACATACGAGTATCACAACACCGAGACCCGAGAACAAAGATTTCTTTCTTTGCTCATCATCATTATTTATTATTATGTATAAAAATATTGTATTTATGTTTATATTTATGTTTATATATATGTTTATATTTATATTTATGTTTATATTTATGTTTATATTTTAATATTATGTATTAGTTTATCATTATTTGTTATTTTATGTTACATATATTTTTAATAATATATGTATTAGCACTTATTTCCCAGGTAAAAAAATTTTGTTTTTATGTATACCATCTACTAACCACCGCATTAATATTAAGAATTGTCTCCATGCATGGTTGCCTGTAAGAGATTGCTATAGCGATAAGGCCGCCAATTGTCCAATCTACTGTAGTGTTTTTTACCTCGTATGTTTTCTATAAGATTGGTACTCAATAAATAATTTTTGTATTGTATTGATTCTGTGCTCATCGCACAAATATTTACCGAGCCCAGGGGACGAGCCTGGATCAACGTGCTTCGAAGGCAGGGTTACTAACAACTGAGCTAACGAAGTCATCAAATTCATCATCCATTCAAGGAGGCATACTTTGCTCTGTTTGAGTGGTGGTGTGCTAGCCTGCCTTGCTAGCCAGTCTATCACTACAAAACTACTGAACTGATCTGTTTGAAGTTTCTTAAATTATAAAATGGAATAAAAAAGATCGCCTACTTGTTGTCGCGATCTGTGCAGGCATTATTAGCGACCGGCACCGCGGGGCACAGCTCGTAAAAATACAGCTATCGCTTGTCACGTCAGGCACATAGTGTAGTACTAATACTAATGCTAATAAAGATCGTTTTAGTTTTGTAAAAACAACAAGCAAACTAATAAAAACGGTCTTTATCTAATCATTGATTGTTTGAATGACCCTCTTTCTCGAAGATATAAAATAAAAATCTTAGCATTATACTTATTAACATTAACGCATTAAGCAACGTTATTAGGTACATAATAAGTACAAGACAGGGTCGATTTTCTATTTATTTTATGTTTACATTCTAAATATTATTTTAGTATGTTTGATGGAACATAGTGCTAATTTAAAATAGATCAATAAGATCTAACAATATTGGCCTTTATTTAAATGGTGAACTTAATTTTTATATTTTCGTAGTAGCTGCGCTCCGCGGTTTCACTCGCGTGGTGATGGATGATGATGATGATGATGATGATTAGTATCACATGTGCTTCCCCGGGATATAATCTATACCTGACCTTTCCAAATTTGATTGCGATCCGCAGCCTTATTGTCTATCTTTAAGGAGAATGAGAATGGGCTTCATTTTGACATTTGAATCCTATTCTGGGCTAAACCCTGCGAGCCTATTGGCTGGAATCATCAATGAGAATGAGAATGAAGTGACATTTCATTCTCATTAAAGTTAAGAGAAGACAATAAGGCAGCAGTTCAGACATTTAAGCGTGATAAGGTAACAAACACACAGAGGGACATTAACGAAGCAGTTTCACAGGTAGGTTTTACTATCTGAACTTACCCGATCGAAGAGCAGCCGCCATTTCTGAAACAGAAACAAAAACTTGAGTTTACGACTTTACCAAAAAGATTATATACAATCAGTTCATACTCTCATAACTTGCGCAAGTTTTTATAGCCTAATAAGCGAAACCACGAGCTGACTACTGCCAAATTATCGTAAGTCATGAAGCATGGAATAGCCAGTGACGGTTCCGTCCGTAAGGACTATAGCCCAGTCGAATAAAAAGGTCAAAAACGGGGCGAACCCGGAAAACATTTTTGTAAAAATCATTTTTCGTGTTAAATTGAAAAGAAAACTATCCAACAAACAAAAATTTACCCTTAAAATCAAGATGGCGGATGACGCAACGCATAGACTACCATGCAAAACAAAATTTAGACTGCCAGTGACCTTCCCCAACGAACTCCGAAGGAAAATTACTACATATAATTTATTCCGGGTCAAATCCTAATTCGTCTGTAGCCCAGACGAAGCAAGACCTTGGTGTACTATGTAGCACTATTACTTATTTTATGGTATTACTAACCTTGCGCAGTCCGTCTGTCTTTTTTATGCTACGAGTATTAAGTGACACAGTACTGCATTCGTCACCTCAAGACATTGAGTTTTGAGTGTCTTTCGCTCAGTAATTTTACTCTGCTACTGTGCCGCGTGAAGGGTAATGCACGGTAATGCTGGCGCACGGTTGCTTCGCGGCAGAATATCTGCTACTGCGGTGGTACCAACCAAGACACCTAGTAGGTCGGGTTTCATGCCCTCTTGCGATTCGCATCCCGACAGCGGAGTGGATATTCTGCTCTGTCCCCTCATGGAGACTTAAAAGAGAGACTGTTTGTCTTTCTTTTGACTTATGGTCGGAATGTATCCTTACAAGTAAAATATAAAAAAGTAATAAATTACGCCGGTTACACTAACTATTTTTTTTTGTTTCTTTTGTATTTGCTCGACCATAATTAAGTCAGTGTCAAACTTGGTGTGGTAGTGGCGCAAACTTTAAGGTCCGGTGCAAGTAATAAAAACAATCCAAGTGTGACCCGGGCTCGTTTCTCATTCGTGTCAGCTCCGAGATGTCCGGAAACTTAAAAACTGTTTTCCGGTAAATTCATGCGGTACATAATACCACATGGTGGTACGGAGTCCTCATTATTCCAACACGTACTGGGCTAGTCTTTTTTTAGTCATTCCCCGCTGCACTACCAAGCTGTACTACTGGTAGTGCCGAAGGGTTTTATTATACTGTAGCTTCTCATAGACGTGTCATTTTCTAGCCGAATCAAGTCTAAGAGTGAAATCAAAACCATAAAATACGTCATCAACTGTTACTTGGACAGCTGTCACTTCACAATCATCTATGAGAAGCTACAGTATAATAAAACCATAGCGCGTAACAAACATCAACACGGAACCCTATAAACGAGTTGAATATTTATAAAATAATGTTTGGTAGTGCAGCGGGGAACGGCAATGTATCCAGACTCTAAATTCACTATTAGCTGGTAGTGCAGTGGGGATTAAAAATGCCTTTTGCATAGTGAAGCTTGGTAGTGCAGCGGAGAACGACTGCTTTTTTTACGTTATTTTGTAAGTGTTTTTTTCACAAGGTACGCTATTTTAGGTTAGAGCGCTTATCATATTTGGACATATTTCATATTCTAACTAATATTATAAATGCGAAGATGAGTTTTTTTGTTTGCTACGCTTTCACGCCAACGCTGAATGGATCGTAATGATATTTGACAAGGAGATAAATGATATCCTAGGGAAGAACATATAGGATACGTTTCATCATCGTCATCACCATCACCGCGAGGATAAACCGCGGGGAACAGCTAGTATTTCATAAAGAATTCCTTTTTACTGCGCTGTGGTCGGGATGCGAAGTCGTGAGACCCGAAATCGTAAAACCGGAGGAACTGGACCCACATAGAGGTAGGTGTGATATATGGGTAATTGTAGAAGCACTGGTTGTATTCCTGCGCTTAGTTTCGTTAAAAAGCTCTAAAGTTCTGTAGTAAGTTGAATTGCAAGGCGTAAAATGCAAATATTACTCACACGCCATGAATGGTATAAAAATTACATTACAATCCCAGGCCTACGAGGCCAATACAGTGCGCATAAACTTGAAATACCAAGCCTCGGGTCTTACGAGTACAATATTTTAAGGTGGTGACAAACTATCATTTGGCACACGGTTGGTTTGTTTCGGTACTTGATAACTTTTTAATTTCTGTATACTTATTATATCCACTTACATCATGCATCAGCTCCCTCCTGATTTCCGCCTCGTCCAACTCCGATCCCAAATCAGTATGGTCCGTATCGTACAAGGGTTCCGCTGCCCTCGACAGAGATCCCAGGGAATCCCGGGCGGACGCGAGTGACCCCGTGACTGTGGGCAACACTCCAGCCTCGATCCCGGACTCCATTGAGGTGTTAGTCGATATAAGGGTGGCGGCGGTGGTGACGGGCGGTCGTACTTCGCCACCCGTGTGCCCGCTGCCCACCCAGACAGACATCTTGCTGGCAACACCATCCACACCACTGCACCGTTCAGTTCACTTCACTCACGAATTTCAGTCACATTAGTCTATTTTTATACTTATTTAGAAGCACTAGGACATGAGGTATTTAAAAAAGCATGACGAATAAAATTGTATTGCATCCAAAATCTTAATTCCTGTTGCTTGTATTCTGCTTAATTATTGCTCTCTTCTTTTGTTTTTGATTTGTCGCAGCAGTTTTTGGCACATTAGTAGTGCGATTGGGAATCAGCAGATATTTTAGATATTTAAGTTTATCATATAAATAGATTCACTTTCATCGGCATTGATTTAATGCTGGACAGAACTTGATGTCTGACGCAAGTTTGGACGATACCGTAAACATGGACATAAAATTGTGGACAGAAACAATATGGACTAAGTTTAACAAGATAATAACATCTAGAGAAACCCGGAAAGGTTTTAAGGCACGTTATTTATTTATTGCTTATTTTCATTGGCCTGAAACAAACAGAAAAATAGTAAAATAAGACATGTATATAGTCACACCAAGGTGCAACTAATTATTCCGATCAGGAACCCTACCTTCAAGGTAGCAGCCTGCTATTATCTCAAACTGCTCAATAACCCCTCTTACTTGAACTAAGTTCTATCCATATATGAAAGCATAAAATATAATAAACTTAATTTATATAGGCAGGCTATGGAAGTGACCTTCTTTTCTAAGTACTTTCGACCCGGTATACCAAGCCTGGTTTTCCATTGATTCATTGAGTGTCCATTACTACAATATAAATATACTTTAGTATATATACACATACTACACATAGGAGACGTGGCCATGCATTGAAAAATATTCCAGAAAAAAAATTGTAGCTAGTCGCAGCTCATCATCCACACTAGGATGATACATACCTACTAGTTAATCTAAGTAGGTACCATAAAAGTTAATACGTGGGCAATATCTTCTGTGTAGCTACGTCCAGCTAACCGTATTGCGAGTACAGCTCTACGCAGTACTACTGTTAATTCTGTGCCTCTAACGCCGCATATGAAAAATAGGCTATGCCATTCATACTGTTTTCAAATACTTAAGTTCAATTTTAAGTTAGTAAACATACTTTTCTCGAGTCCGTTTGAGGAAACAGCGTGACAAGTAGGCGTGAATAAAAACTTGCCACATTGTTGTTCTATCACAAATGTGAATACCGAACCTTGCTTGAAGAATTAAATCAATTCTTGAATAATATTACGTAGGTTAACCATTAGCCCTTCGCGCTTTTGATTGTACACCACAATAATGCCCTTCTTTGTTGTTCTTTATGAATACTCTCACATTAATATATTTGAATTCAAAAAGAATAACCTTGGATTTATGTGCCTTTCAACTAATTTCCTTACGCAATTGGGGTGGACCCCTATTGTGAAGTCAAGTTCTAAATAACATTAATCCCGTTTTCAATAATTTGTTTGTTGTAATGTACGTATCTAACCTAACTTAATTATTTGTTTTGTGCTAATTTATACAAAAAGTTATACAATAATGAGTTATTATTTTATTCATGCCGGCTCGAAGGAAGATTGTGTTTTAGGGTGTTTTATGTAGATATAGAGGGTAGGTTGTATAAAAATATCTAATTTCAAAAGTAGTTCCAAAAACGTTTAATACGTGTATGTTTAAATCAATGAAGAATAAAAAATGGAACAATAAAATATTAGGTACACTAACTTAATTTAAAACTCATAAATCCAAACTAAATGTAATCAAGTGACAAGTCGATTGTCCCCCATAGATGTAAGAGATTTTTTATTTTATTATTTGGGATAGGTTTGCATACGAGCAAGTTGCTCACCTGATATTAAGTGACACCGTCGCCCACGGACATCCACAATACCAGAGGTCTCGAAGATGCGTTGCCGGCCTTTGAGGAAGGAATAGGCTCTTTTCTTGAAGGCTCCCAACTGGTTCGGAAACACCTCAAGCGGCAGCTGGTTCGACTTAGTGGTAGTGTGAGGCAGAAGTGCCGTCAGAATCGCACGGTTGTGGACTCCCAGACGTTAAGTTAAGTTTTAACTTTGAAGTTAAAACTTTCAAACACTGTCAACAACACCCGAGAATTCTTCAAGAGAAGAGACATTCATTCGGTTTATTTTTTATTTTTATCCAATAAAATTGTGGTTCTATGTTTTTTAGATAATCATACTTGTAATATAATATAGACTTAGAAATACCTACTTACCATTATAACTAAGAATCCCTTTTCAGTTAAATTTAGCCATTTTGTTTTTTTTTATGTATGGTATCGTTTTAGCGGTTGCCTATCATTTACAGTTACAGATAAGTGCTAGCATTTACTGTGCTGAGGTTATCTTGTAATTGAATTAGAGAATTCTAAAACGAGTAAATAAACACGCTACAATTGCAAGTAACCAACAATCAACTTAATACTCTCTAAAAATAGTCGCATAATTCGTTACGAAACCAAACTCAGTCTCCGAAGCACTGAGATAGGCAATCAGCTGAGGGTAGGAACGTGAGCAAAACGTTTTCGAGCGGAGGGCTTCAACCCTCTTGCAGTTGCCATGACGACGGACCGCAATTACATACCCTACTTACCATCATAGTATGAATAAACCGACACGTGACTTATTCTACCAGTGTGTACTATGCATAGGCTATGTATTTTAATAATCTGTGGTTAAGATAAACTTTACTATTAGGAAATTCTTAAACAATTCTGCCCGGAAAAAAACTATTGTAACGTAAAATACTAAAAAGACATACTAAAACTACATAGGTACTAAAAAGAGCTAGATTAGAAGAACTACAAGCTGCTTACCTGTATTTTTTTTTATGTCACTAATTTTTTACTACACTAACGTTTTTATGCCTCTGACATCTTATGCATAGATGTGTAATGAAATGCGTTAATTCTCTGTAAGCCTTTCAATGTAATCTACGTCACATGTAGTACCTATACCAAATATTAAAATGGTTCTATGTGCAACTATAAATAAATATAATTTTAATTTAAAAGGTTATGTTTACATTATATTATAAAGCCGGATGAAAACAAAACGCAGTGCAAACTTAACCTAAGAGACTCACCTTTATCAAATTCTCTAATAATTTACTTCACTACACTATCATAAGGGGACTACACGTTGCTTCATTTCTCAATGTCTTCGTATTGTTTCGTGTCAGGAACACATTAGGCCTAGAAATGTGGTGCACATTATTTGTACGTCAAAACACTTTGTATTGGAAGTGAAAGTGTGAGAACTGTGGCGTCCAGATTTTAGCGCATGCGTGGAGGGTTCATTGACGATAAAGGGGCTATGAAATATTCAACAAGGGTCTTCACGCTTAGTGTTGTGTGACCCGCTCTTTGTGGCCTAAAGCAACTTGTTTCTCTTCTTTAAACTTTCCTTACATGTTACAAAACAGACTATTTACTCAGACAGTATGCCATAACTATCATTTATTTAGGAGCATTTTTATATATTTCTAATTTACTTTATTATGTAGCTATGAACTTTTCTTTAAGGGCACGATTATTTTTACATGCGCCTACCAAAAATATTTGCCTACTTGCTATTAGGAATTTTTAGGCGCTTGAGTTTATTTTCATTAATCTAGAATTAAAATGAAATTGTTTTTCATTAGATAGCCAGTTTAATATAAGTAATTCATATTAGATAGCAGCGTTCCGGAAACATTGCGAAGTCTTCTCGTCAAAAATACTTCAGTGCCTCAAGACAAGAGTCTTCGACCAATGTGTGTTACCAGCTACGAATAATAATTATTGTTCGTAGGTTACCAGTGATGACTTATGGCACTAAAACGTGGTCTCTTACTATGGGCCTCATGGATAAGCTCAAAGTCGCACAACGAGCTATGGAGAGGGCTATGCTCGGGGTTTCTCTACGTGATCGAATCAGAAATGAGGAGATCCGTAGAAGAACGAAAGTCACCGACATAGCCCAGAAGATTAGCCAGTTGAAGTGGCAGTGGGCAGGACACATAGCACGGAGAACAGATGGCCGATGGGGCCGAAAGGTTCTGGAGTGGAGACCACGGACCGGCAAGCGCAGCGTAGGTCGTCCACCGACACGGTGGACAGACGACCTGATGAAGGTCGCAGGACGACGTTGGATGCAGGCCGCTTCCAACCGCTCCTTTTGGAAAATCATGGGGGAGACCTATGTTCAGCAGTGGACGTCCTACGGCTGAGATGATGATGATGAGCCAGTTTAGGTTGAATAATTAAAACTTACAAAGTAAGTAAATAAAGTGCTCATAGTGGAACGCCTGGTCGTTTGTATCCATAGAAATAGTGTTGCAGTTACGAAATTCACATGAATTTCGTAACTGCGGTCAGTACTTTGAGGTGTCAGACATTAGAAGATTGCTAGCGTATTTTGGAGGGCACGTTATGCCGTCAGTACCAGCTGTTGTCTAATTAGAACAACAGTCGTTGATCCATGTTGAAGGCGTTTTGACGTTCTGCAACTTCAGCACTACTATGGCTGTTCACTATAGTCTGTCCGGTCCATGCAGTAAGAACCATAAGATTTTCATTCATCAAAAACAAATACTCAGTGGTACGACGGCTCTTAGCTCAGTAGGAAGTGATCCTGCCTTACAAGCGCGGTTTGCCAGGATCGATTTCTTGTCTGGCCGGGCAAAATTTGTGTAATATGCAGAAATGTTTACCGTCGGGTCTTGTATTTTCGGGATGTGATATTCTGTGTGTCCATGCATCCCGCGAAACAGGGAATCCTTGTATGATGTGGGGTTATGTATGAGTGTGCAAACGTTTGCTTTCCAGGGAGATACCTACGTTTTGCGGACTAGGTAGGTCCTGGATGGGGTACTGGTGAGCGTGAATAATGTTTCAGCCACAGAATTCGCCCTATCTTTGGATTCAGCTAAATCGTGATGGGTAAGATAAAGTGGTACCTAACCTATATTTAGTTTTACACATACTCAGATACGCCTATGTAAAATAAGGAAAATTCTATGATTTTACATGATAGGTACTTTCTAATCAGTAGTGGCTTTGCATGATGTAAAAGCTTTAGTGCTCGCCTGTCGATGCTTGTCTAAGAACATTTAGAGCTATATATGTTCCACTTGACGCCAATATCGATCGTAGAGCCATTCTATTACATTACTTATGGCAGAAATCATGTGTCTAACCTAAGCTTATTTTGTTTTATGAGATACGTAATGGTCACGGTAACCATATTGTAAATAACTCAAATCTAAGCCAATATAATATATCTATCTAAGCTAATTGACATTCACATCCGCTTGTAAACATTTTACCTACCTAGCCAATTATAATGTAAATTATGCGAAACTAAAGAAACTGCTAAAGATAAGTAGAATTTAACACCACCAAAGACAAAAAAAATAGTAGTTTATGCAACTGTCATATAATGAAGGGTATTAAAACACGAGTGCGAGTTTATGAAACGAGCGCAGCGAGTTTCATAATAGTAACAAGTGTTTTAATACCCGTGTTATATGCAATGCATACACTACTTTATCTTCACTAATGCAATTAATCAAACAACAAGAGTAAAAGCTGACAATAGTTTATTTATAATAATTGTTCGAATTTTGGATGGTACAATTTTGAAAGTTAATGTTAATTATTGATCCAGCAGCTGTAGCGGTCGCGGGGCAAGCAGTAGAGCTCGTAGACGGAGTCGGAATATTTATAATTACTTCATTCGTCTTGTTTTCTATACTGTTCAAGATCGTATTTGAGACTTGAATTTTATTCATTAAAGACTCATCAATGTAGCTTTCAGCCACAGTAGAAGACTTCCACCCCCCGTGTCGTTTCAGTGCGGTCAAATCACCACCGCTATCTATGAGAAGGGTCGCCGAGGTGCGCCGGAAGCAATGCCCCGTGTACAACGCTGGGTTAGGCAGATTCAAAAAACTTGCGATAGTTTTTCCCAGAGCACCAAATTTATTAATACCAATTCTTTGATCGACGCACTTCCTCGATCTATAGCTCAAGAAAAAGGCAGGGTTTCGACAGGGGGTGGGTCGAAGTTCCATGTATTTTTTACATACGGCATAGCAGTTGCCCGTCACAACGAAAGAACGATCTATTTTCGTTTTTGTTTTCGAAACTTTCACCATGATTGTACTGTCGTCTATGTTAGAGACTTCATCGAACTGGATGTTGTATAGCTCTTGCCTTCGGCATGCCCCCATTATGCCGAAGATTAGTGCAACCTGTAACAATAAACGATATAATAAGCTTGAGGTACATAGCCAAGGCAAAAACTATGATTTATGAAGTAGTAAAGTGTAGGTACCTACTACCAAATTTATACACAAAGCGCTTAAACGGAGTGTCTAGATAACTTGCGTGTGTAGTACGTAAGTACTAGGTACATTAAATAACAGAACTAAAATACACTTACCTTTTCAAAAAGATACAAAATATCTGGTGAATCTTCCAGGAACATCTTTATTTGACCTGATGTAAACGTCAAGGACTTTTTTTCCTTGTGTCCTTCTGAACTGCGTTTCAGGAACGCTATGACCTTTGAATACTTCGTGATATCAATATTGTTGTAGATACTCAGTGTGGACTTGAGCATAGAATATTTAGCCCACATAGAAGATGGTTTGAATTTGTCGGAGAGGTCTTTGAGATACGCAAGAATGACATTTTCAGAAAATGATGTAGTTTTCTTTTCGGTCTTCCATGCCAAAAAGTTATTATATTCTTTTTCATATAATTTTCTAGATTTTTCTGGCAAAAGATTGTGAGTTACTTTTGTTGCCAATTCTAGAATATCCGGAGGCGTACAAATATCATCGTCGCTATCCATTTTTAACTTTTAATTTGTATTTTAAAAACAAAACAAACATTAAATTCACGCGTATTTATTGTCACAGTGAACTTGCCGCCATTAAAATGCAGCTGCGCGCGCAGGGCCAATCAGGAGCGAGCGCGCGCTGTTCTTTTTTTATTTAATTGGCACAATATCTTACCAAAGAGTTTTGTGTATGTAAGTTTAGTAGTTTCGACGAAGTTTTCACGTATAACCCAACTGTTTTCAAAAGCCAGCCTAATATCAAAATTTTATACAACTTGTATGAGGATTTTGACATAAGGCTCGCCACGTTAATTGGTCGCGTTTTATTGATGTTATAATGAGATTTTACGATATCGATGTGGATATTATACCATCATGTGAAATTGCTTAAATTGAGTGTTTTGTTGTCTGTTCTATAACAGTAGTAATTATAAGTCAAGTATTGGAAACATAAGTAGAATGTTACAACATTAGTGTAGATAAACTCTATTACAGGCGCGATTTGATGCAGAGTCTTGGATACAATCTGATTTACCTAAGATACAGAGACTAAACTTTTTATTACTATAGATAGATAAATAGGCAACAGCTAACCTAATGCAATAACGTAGGTAGTCTAATAAAACTCTGTGATGGTAACTAGGTACTGTAGCGTGAGTGAGTTACCCGGGAGGCAATAATGTACAGCCAATGTCTTTTGTTAAAGCGTTCGTAAAGCTCAAAAACGTTATTTTTGCCACTTTTGCCACTTTTGCCCATACCCTATTCGAACGCTCAACTGAGCATAAGACCTAAAATCGCATGATTATGCTGTCAAATATGTACATAGCTGTCAAATAACGATAACAAACAACCATGCTCTGGACGTGGGTCAAAAATTCGTCTTTATTAGCTTTCCGAACGCTGAACAAAAAGAGGCATGAACGACATTTTCACCCACAGATTCCCAATTCGAACGCCCCTTGTGAGCGTTTTTAGCGTTATTTTCGCTAAAAACGATCAGAAGTGATCTATTCGAACGCACTAGTTGATAATGCACAGCCAATATTGTACATCCAATAATTAATGTACATGATTCCAATTATTGGATGCGAATTATCAGGCCGTGACGATAATGCACAGCTAATATTGCACGGCAAATTATTCGATGCCAACCATACCTATACAAATATAGAATCACATCTTCATGCCTCGCTTGTTTACGCGAGTTGGAGAGAGAACGAAAGTTACAGTAGGTGCGACAACGAGCGAAGCGATGAGGAGCCTTAGATGTAATGGTGACCACACAACGCCAGAATTATGATGAATAACACTGGGGCCTTAGTGTGAGCTCTTAAAGCGGGACTTCTAGACAACTGCCCGCTTTATTCGTACCATGACAACTTTAGAACAGGCCTGCCCAGGCTTACTATTCAAGAACCGCAGAAAAACCGTTCACCTGTTTTGTTGTATTGACTCTCGTTAACATGTCGCTCAAAATCCACTCAGTTTATTAGCTTACAAACGTCTTGGCGTCTGCAATGTTGGTTAAAGTAAATTGTTAGAATGCCAGAGACAATATTATCCGTTCACTTTTAAGAAAACAATATTCAAATAATTCACCTAAATGAGTGTCATGGTATGATTTCATTCGAAACTGTTTAAGCCAGGTTTAAGAACTGCACGGAACTTGCATGGTTTTTGCGAAGCTGATAGTAAGGCCCCTGAGCAGTGGACTGAAAATTGTTAATATAGCAAAATATATACACTGGACACTGGCACGTGCAAACGCGACGTTGACTATGCCATTTCTATTTACCTATTTAGTCTGTGATGTACAAGGATTATTGGCTGTACATTATCGCCCTGTACGAAAAGTGTCCGACCCGTATTTCACGGGAAATAATGCACACTCTGATATTGCATGTACATGGAATGGATTCTCTTTCCAGGCTGCGTATTTTTACCCGAGCAATATCAGCCATCAGTCCGTGTTGATAAAATGCAGCCAAATAATGCACAGCCCGATAATTCGAAGCCATTCCACGGAATATTGGGTGCGTATTGCCTGAACATTATTTGGTCGCGAATCATTGGTTTTACACCCCTTTTGTGTCAACTTGTGACATAACAGAGTTTACCAGTCAAAAAATATTAAATTATCTATGGCCGAAAACAGTGTATCTTATGCGGCTGAGTTACATCCAACTATTGGTAGATCTTATGCAGACGTACTGTCGTCACATAAACCCGTATCAGTAGAAACACCTATTGCATATAATCCAGTCTTCTACGAGTGCTTCATATAAAAAAACTGTTGTGACTAAACCTCGTGCACCTTACAATACTCCTCACGATCGTGTAGCACACCAAGAATTAGGTAAAGGTGGCGGCGGTGGTGGCGAGAATCCAGCGGTTGGGTCTGGAGGTGGCGATCCATAAATCGGAGGCCATATGCTTTCATGGTCCGCGGAGAGCGCCGCCTCCAGGCTGCAACATCGTTGTGGGAGGGACCTCTATCGCTGTGGGGTTGACGCTGAAATATCTTGGCGTCATACTTGACAGCAGATGGAGGTTCAAGGCACGTCTTCAGCGGCTATCACCCAGACTCGTGGTGACTGCCGCTGCACTGGGCCGCTTACTCCCAAATCTTCGGCCAACTTCGCAAAATCAAAATCGGGGGCCAACGCAAGCTGCCGCCACCTTTACATGGCGGTAGTGCGCTCTATGGCCCTCTATGGTGCTCCCATATGGGCAGGGGAATGAATGAATGAATGGGCCCTGAATACCCAGGAGACCGCCCTGCTTCGTAGGGCCCAGAGGGTCATGGCAGTAAGAGTGTGCAGGGGCTACCGCACGCTCTCACACGAGGTGGCTTGCGTTCTCGCTGGTTCCCTTCCATGGGACCTGGAGGCCGAGGTTCTCTCAACGGTCTTCTGGCGAAAAACGCGGGCACAGCGGGAAGATTTTCGCCCAGCCCCACGAGAGATAAGGCAGTGGCGAACGGACGCCAAGATGGTAGCTCTGGCATCCTGGAGCAGACGGTTGGCCTTGGGCCCGCGGAGAGGAGCCGGAGCCACACGGCTTCTAGAGGCAGTCCGGCCAGTACTGGAGGAGTGGGTTCATCGGAGGTACGGGTCGCTTACCTTCCGGATGACTCAGGAACTCTCGGGGCATGGGTGCTTCGGGAGGTACCTGTGTAACGTGGCTCGGAGGGAAGTGACCTCGGTGTGTCACCAATGCGGCTGTGTGGAAGAAACCGCGCAGCACGTATTGGAGGCGTGCCCTGGGGCAGAGGAATCGCGGGATTCCCTTGTCGCAGTAGTGGGAGCGGAAGCAGCTTTCTGCGAGGAAGTGATGTCGCAGAGAGAGACCGAAGAGCGCGAGAGAGAATAATCCTCTCTCTTTCCCACTCCGGAGAGCGCGGACACGGAGGCGAGCTATTCGAGCGCGCACTCCGTCTCCACTGGGAGGGCCTGGGGCGTCGGACGTGGGGACGTCTGGCACCCCTCATCCATGAGGTCCTTCTGAGGAGGCGACGCACTGTTTGTCCCAGCGTGTCGGTGGAGCGGTATGGGGGAGTTGCTATATGCCTTCCCCGAGGTGGGTCTGCCCTGAAACATCGAGGGGCGGACGTCGGCAAGACAGGGCTGCGGAGAATGTGCAAACGGCCCCGTGGCCCTGTATGCAGTCGTTGCCGAAGGACATCGTGGGGTTTTTAGTCGGTAGTTAGAATCCGACATAACTCGCTCGCTATCCCCGGCCAGCGGGCATGCGTAAATGCATTTTCGCCACGCAAAAAAAGTTGTTTACCACCGTAATTATAATGTAGTTCGAAAAATTAGAATGCCCCCTGAAACTTCAATATTCACTGGTGAATGCATCGGAATTGTAAAAGCACTTGATTATATTTTATTGGCAAAACTAAAGAAAACGCTAGTTATCACAGATTCAATGAGTGCTCTTCAAGCCTTAGAAAAATTTCCATTTAAGTCAAACTCTTACATGCGTATTATCACTGATGCGAGAGACAAGTTGTATAAATGCTATCAAAGTGGATACTCTATTCAATTCCTTTGGATACCTAGCCATAGTGGTATAAAGAGAAGGGTAATGAGAAAGTAGACCGCCTTTCGAATGATGTTGTAAAATGTGGAGATATGTTTCCTTATACTAACTACTGCCATGACCTTGCTACAATGCCTAGACGCTTCCTCCAGGATTCCTGGAATAAAGATTGGAAAAAAAGTTTAGAAAGCAAAGGCAAATACTACTATTCACTTCAACCTGATATACAATTAAAACCCGGTTTTCTAAAATAAAACTTGGAAATTTGGCTACCTCAACACTGATAAGGCTACGTTTCGGGCACATTTGTAGACCAGCTCATCTAACCAAATTGCATATTATAGAGAGAAAAATTCACATCCTAGGATGGGATTCAAACCCGCGTCTTCTGACTGTCCGTGTCAGATGCCATGACCATCTAGGCCACCGAGGCTCGAGGTCCGATCATCGAATTTTAACTCCCTATCTGATTTAACCGTCTTACGGGGATGGAGCGACATCTATCGAACAGCTTTGGCGCAGCACTATCCAACCGAAACAAGTATTTTTAGAAATACTTAAACTTTCATATTAACGTCGCAACTGTTCATATTTTTTAAAGTATTAGTTTTTTAAAGCACTAACGCTTGCTTAGCGATCTCAAACATTGAGATTTATAGAGAGAAAATTCACATCTTCAGACGGGATTCAAACCTTTATTTTTTTCTCTTTAAATTTCAATGTTTGAGATTGCTAGCAGGCGTTAGTGCTTTAAAAAAGTAATAGGTACTATAAATATTATAGAGAATCCGAAATGCGAATGTGGTTATCCCATTGCTGAGGCCAATCACATTGTATTATCCTGCCCATTGTACGATCATTCAGCTTTCTTTGAAAATCTGCTTTCGTTAGATATTCCATTGCCTGTAAATATTTCATTTCTGTTAGCTTTGAAAAATCTATTAGTGTTAAGCCGTCTGATTTTGCGGTTTTAAAATAAAAAGTATAAAATTGTAATGTTTGTATAATATTTTACTTAGTTTGTTCCTATTGTAACGTACACTTATGACTTTTATTTTTATTAAAATATTGTAACATTCCTTTTGTAATAATAATTACCGTCAAACGAGGATTAGGGATTGAGGGGAGAATAGGGAAAAAATCAGAAGTGAAATGACCAACGTAATAATTTTATAAATCTACTAACTATAGCTGGTAGAATGGCAATAATTTATGGTAGAATAGTTGCTTTTGACAACACTAATTTGATATGAAATTAGCAATAAACTGTCCAAACATCAATCTGAAGTTGCTTTCTAGAACTGGCCGGTGTTGAAGTGTGTTTTATTTTAGCGATATATATTGTTTTTGTTGATAAGAAGTTAAAATAAATGTTATCTCCGAAGTTAGAGTTTCTTTCGGAATCTGTACATCGTAAAGTATGTACAATTACATACCCTTTTTTATTAAAAAATGCATTATATTACAATGTTTATTAGGATGTTCATTTATAAATTTACAGGTTATTCGGTATGCATCGAAGGTTGTTAAGTACGACTGAGGGGTAAAAAGGGACAAGATGTTTAATGAATAGGGACGAAGCAGTATGTCAAGAGACAGTAAAGGGACAATTGAAGCAGGGCTGCCACTTGATTTATAAAGTCAATTTAAAGACCTACCTACCTATTTCCAAAGTAGGTACCTAGTAGTTTAAATGAATAATATTCATTTACTTCTTAATTTTATGCTTAATAAATCGAAATTTTAATATGAAGATTATTATTTTCTATTTGTGTATTTTAATTACTACTACAAATTTTCTTTTTGTGTTACTAATATATTTTAATAATTCTGATTAACCTTAATTATCATTCGATAGAACTGATTATTATATAAAATTTGTTCTTTATAAAATTTTAATGTGCCGAGAATCTTAATATAATTAATTAAAGCATTTTTTTATTTTTTTTCAACATTAGTTTTTATTTATAGTACCTATACTTACAATACCTACTAAAACTTTAATAAGAGTGTAATTCTTAATACCTACTAAGTTGGTAGGTACCTACCTACTTGTCTAAATATCTATCTGAACTAAAATGTGACAGCCCTAGTGGTTTTTCCCTATAACGCCAATCACCGTACCTATTGACCCCTTTTCCTATTTAAATAGAGATGACCTATATTTTTAGAAACACGTAAGACTGGGTCCTTTATGGACTGGGTATTTCATTTAGTGTAAAATTCTTAAGAATATTCAGGGTAAGACTCAAGTTTTGATACCAAAATCAACATAAAATATTCTTAATTACTTAAAGACTTAACTAGTAGAAAATTTATCTAAAAATTTAATCCCGTGCCCATTCACCCCGTTTGACGGTACCTTGTCGTTTAAGACACACTTTCTGATCCTATACTTTCTAACTCTAAACTTATCGCGATCCGTTTATTACTTTTCCGTGTAAGTAAATATCATTTATGTTCCTCGGTTTTATATTGCAAACAACATAAAAAGATAAATCAAAACCATAAGTAAAGGGACTGAACAATAATGAAGAACAACAGAATTATAAGAAGAAAAGAAATAAAAATAAATAAAAATTAATAAACTGCAAAGAAGATTTACACTGAAATTGGCACAATACGCAAGCCGCGTCATGGCCATTTCAAAAAGGAAAAAAACTGTCAAGTTTGAAGTGTGACAAAACAGAAAAAAGTCAAAATTGTGTCAAATTGTTGTTTTGTTTTTGTCGTCCAAAAGAAGAAGACGTGCAAAATTAAAATAATTATGTAAGATTGTATTTCGGGGAAACTAATGTCGTGAGACCTTATATTGCTATATATTTTACAATCTTATTATGCCGACTGGCCGTGCGGTACTGTTGTTGCGGCGGCTGTCTACAGGAGATAATAGATTCAAGAGTCTGAATCTGAACCAAAACCCGAGCTTGGAAGTTCTTGTTGGAAATCCGGCCTGCAATCACCGGGATTTAGGACTATCTAAGAGGTATGTATATTCGTCTCTGAAGTTTATTTGTAGAAAGTGTAAATTTTTTAATCAACTTCTAGTGAAATCGATTGGTGACCTTGTTATTGTTTACATGGCGTGTTTACATGTTCGAAAGAGAAGGGAACCAAGCACGCCACAATATTTTCAAAAAGGTTTACAAAGCAATTGATGGTTAGATTTAGTTTTTTTTTGATAACGGTAAACGTTTTATATACTAAAAGTATTGTTTGGGCTTAACTTTCCATTAAAGTCCGTTGAGTTGGGGATGATATTTTTTTACAGAAATGTTACATTATTATAAGCACACTCGCGAAGTACTAATTCCAATAGTTTTCATGCATACATATATTTCACAGTACGAGACAGTAGCGGAGTATCTAGTCAGAGAGAACAAAGTCAAAGAACGGTGATCACACAACATGCTAGCCGAGCGAGCGCAGCGAGCGTGCTGGCGAAGCGCCTGAATTAGACAACACCTCGATAAGGATAAATAACTTTCTCAGAATTATAAATTAAAAATCTCGAGGGGGGAGGGGGCATGTAGTACCCCTCGCCTTTCCTCTACCTCTCCCCTCTCAACTCGACGGATGTTAATGGAAAGTTGTACCATTTGTGTATTTCATAATGTCATGTTGTGTATTTGGTGTCTTTTTGACCTGTTTGTATATTTAATAATAAAGTGGCTGCAGATAGGTGGTTACTGGTTACTACCACCTATCTGATGATTTATTTACTGATCAGGATATATGAAGAAGAAGATGAAAGTTATGCCTGATAACATCTTGCTGTGCATTGAGTCGAGACCCCCCGCTTATTGTCTAACTTGAATGAGAATGAAATGTCACTTCATTCCCATTGATGGTTCCAGCCAATAGGCTTGCACGGTGTCGCCTAGAATGGGGTTAAAATTTCAAAACAAAGCCCATTCCCATTCTCCATAAAGATAGACAATAAGGCCGCTGTTTGCTGATGAAGAGTATGAGTCCAAGGATAACATGCACATCTAGATATGTCCTGTCATATTCTATACGCCATACAGGCATGCCTTGTGACAAGGCACTTGTAGCCAACTAGCTATGCCCCAGGTTACACCTCTGCATGGTGATGAATGATGAATGATGAAATTTCATTATGGTCCGTTTAGCCCTTCAGGTTTGAAATTGTAATAAGCAAACCCACTTTCGTATAGAATATCAGTTAGGATGTAATTATTAATTAAATTAGTAGTGTTATGACTGATAAGACAGTACTGCCTGTCGTCATGTTAAACTCCTACTTCATAACCGATTGTAAAATGTAATAGTTTAACCCATCCGTCTCAACAAGCCCCCAGTTCATTCATAAATCTTTTGTTATAGTGTAAACCTGATGCGGACAGATTAAAGACATAAGTACTTTGACGTTGCTAAAATGATGTAACTTGATAAATATCATTGTTATTACAGCTCAGCATGATATTTTAAGTTTGCCTGTAGTAATAGGCTTGCTTTTATGATTTATGAGTGTCAATGATATATCTTCCACTAATATCCATTGTTTATTATCTTTTAGAGCTCTAAAACTGTAGATACAAGTACTTCCCTACCAAGACTCAGCCAGCTAAAGGGGATATCTGTGTTAATTACAGTAAATAAGGTATATTATTAATTGATTCCATAATAAAGATATTTAGTAGGAAAATAGTCAATATTAAAAGTTAAGTTCATACAACATGTTTGCTCCTTCGAGCCATTTGTATGGATATGGTTGAATTTAATTCAATATTTGCATATGAAAGGATGTCTTAGGTGTACATAGTTTTAGTTTAGTCTATCTAAGGTGTACATAGTAGTAGCAGGTCTCATTCTCCTTCATAATTATATCTCAGGAGCCCTCTCTTCAGCCATTCTGACCTATTATCTGTACATCTATTTTCTGTCACACTACCTGCTAAAAAACATTTTAAAAGAGAAGTTAAAACACTTTCCTGTTCTCCATGAAACCTTTTATACAAGGTGTTTGGTGGAACAATGTAGGGATTTTCAGAGCCAATATAATAATTTTAAACCATACATGCCATAATAAAAAGCGTCATGGTTTTTAAATTCATATCAAAGTTTGTGTTTTCTTTTAGATTACAATAAAATGTCAGATAGTGCATGAACCACTTTTATACATAGTCATAACAATACAGAGTTCCATCATAATAAGCAACAACGATCATTGGGCAGGCAATTATAAACAAAACTTAGATTAAACAATTTAAACATGTCAAAATTCATTTAAAGTTGTGAACTCTAGCTATCAATTAAAAAAAATAAGACAAGCTACTGTGGTTCTGGTTCTAATAACATTAAAAACTGAATTTATTCATAACCTTTCTAACATCACAAAAAAAGAAAATATTACTAACTAGCTAAAACTGAACAGCCAAGATGTTTTTCATATACAGCCCATACTAAAATCAAAAACAAACTATTGATAATAACATAAAAACCATGATAATTTTCACTACGGCATATGTGATTTGAAATGATTATATTGGTGCCCTTGATCAGCTTCGATAATTGCTACATCATTCCACCAAACACCTGTATAAAGAGTCTAAACGATCAGCAGGTTCACTCCGCAGTTTAGGTCCGTTCAGCTGGTGCAACCCCATTGCGGTTTTGGCTGTATGTTGCCATACAATATGACTCTGTGCTTGCACGGTCTTAGGAGTCAGCAGTTAACAAAATAATAGCAGCCAAATACAACTGAATGTTATTGAAACAACTCTTACAGTTACAATCAATGTGCAACTATTACTGACAGCAGCATTAATAGGCTGGTGTCAGTTACAGTTCACTTTAACTGGTAACTTTTTATTAATAACTAGCTGGTCCCCCCGGTTTCACCTACGTGGTAATGGATGATGTTGAAGATTGTTTTTATTTTTAAACAATCCCTGTATCAGAGCGACCAAAACAAAACAAAAACTATTCAAATTGCTAAATTCGTTTGGAAGTTACGCATGTACATACATTTCAGCAATTCATTTTTATATATAGACTCAGCTACTAAAGGCTGTTTTTATTCATTTTGTTTATCTCTTTAAGGTCTGGCTGGGGTTGTAGCTAACCTTCTTTGCTATGTGATGTAACAATTTGACAAAAGCCTAAATTTGCAATTGATGAGATGTGATCATCGGTTACATAAATCATAATGTAATTTTTTGTCAGTGTGTGCATGTAGTACATATACTCGTAGTATTGTGTAAAATCATTGCTTTTCTCTATTCTCTAAGAAGTTATAGTGCTGGAGGGAAGGTTTGCTACCAATCTAGCAGTTGCAGGTACAATTCCTGCCGTGGTTTCGATCATTTGGTAAAAGTAACATCATGGTGAAATCCACTATGCACCTAGGTAGGACACCTAATGCTGCCAGTTATATCATCCTCATGATGGAAGATCTTTTGTGATCCATCTGACTAAACATCAAGCTGTATATTAGTTGGGTAGCTTATTAAATATAATAAATCATCATCATCATCATCTCAGCCGTAGGACGTCCACTGCTGAACATAGGCCTCCCTCATTGCTGAACATAAGCCTCCCCAATATAATAAATACCTGATAGATAATATTAAATTATTTACTATAAACTGATTAACTTGCCAATATTAGTATCCTTGTATAATCATTCTAAGTTTTGTGTGCTAAGCTAGTACAATATCTACAATAAAATATCAATTTTAAAATCAATAATAATAAAATAAATCCAATTTATTTCCAGGTTATCATTATTTGGCCACAACAGTTTACCAGTACCACAGATAACACGAAGCTTTAGTGATAACACCATCAAGATGGCTACACCATGTGGAGAAACTCCTGTAGTTGAGAAGCCAAAGCCCACTAATATGCTAGTGTTGGAAAAGTCTCCTTACTTACTCCAACATGCTCACAACCCAGTTCAGTGGTACCCGTGGTGCCAAGACGCTATTGACAAAGCCAAAAAAGAAAACAAGCTCATATTTCTTTCTGTTGGTTATTCAACCTGTCATTGGTGTCATGTTATGGAGAAAGAATCATTTGAAAATGAAGAAGTGGCCAAAGTTATGAATGAACATTTTGTAAATATAAAAGTTGATCGAGAAGAGAGACCAGATATTGACCGTGTTTATATGTTGTTTGTGATGGCCACGACAGGCAGCGGAGGCTGGCCAATGTCTGTGTTCCTTACGCCTGATTTACGTCCTGTGACTGGAGGCACATACTTTCCTCCGGAAGACCGGTGGGGTCGCCCTGGCTTCAAATCTATCTTGTTGTCCTTGGCCAAAAAGTGGAAAGATAATCATCAGCAATTTCTAGATGCCGGTGACAGTATTATGGATGCATTGCAGAAACTTTCACTTGTTGATGGAGAGATGACAGCTTCAGTCCCAGGGGAAGTGACTTGGGAAAAGTGTATCCGCAGGTACAAGTCGTCTTATGAACCGGAATTTGGTGGATTTGGAACGGCACCTAAATTTCCGCAGGCTTCCATATTTAATTTCCTATTCCACTACTACGCACGAGACAAGAGTCACCCAGAAGGCAAAGAATGTTTGGAGATGTGCCTGTATACTTTGACTAAAATAGCGAAAGGAGGCATCCACGATCATGTTTCCAGTGGATTCGCTCGTTACTCTGTGGACAACCTATGGCATGTTCCACACTTCGAGAAAATGCTTTATGATCAAGCTCAGTTGACAGTTGCTTACACTGACGCTTTTCTTGCGACAAAAGACGAATTCTACGCCGACGTTGTTCGAGACATTATAAAGTATGTAAACAGGGATCTCAGACACGAATCTGGAGGATATTACAGTGCTGAAGATGCTGATTCATATCCTCATTTTGGTGCTGCACACAAGAAAGAAGGGGCATTTTGTGTTTGGGAATATGATGAATTGAAATCGCTTCTTGGCGATAAGAAGGTGAATGACATCCCCTACATGGATATTTTCAGTGACTACTTTGGTGTCGAGGAAGATGGAAATATTTCTCCGACTAGTGATCCTCATGAAGAGCTGACTAATAAAAATGTTTTGATCATCTATGGAAGCAAAGAAGATACTTTCAAAAAGTTTGGAATCACTTTGGAGCAGTTTGATCAGGTCATTACAGAATCTATTGATATTTTGTACATAGAACGTCAGAAAAGGCCGAGGCCTCATTTAGACACTAAAATGCTGTGTTCTTGGAATGGCCTTATGATAGCTGGCTTAGCGCAAGCTGGTCAAGGGCTCGGAGAGAAGGAATTTGTCGATGACGCTATAAAAACGGCGGAGTTCATAAAGAAACATCTGTATAATCCATCTTCAAAGAAATTGCTTCACTCTTGTTACAAAGCTGAAGACGGAACTATCGCCCAGACGTAAGTTTCTTGTCGTTGCTATTTGCATGTGCTAGCTGAGGACGTACCGCAAATCTTTAAAAGAAAAGGTATTCGTATCGTCAATGTAAACAATTGGAAAACTGGAAAACTCGCCGCGTTTCTTCTTACAAACTATGAGCTATTTGTACCACAGCTGTATAACTAATAGTAAATTAGTTATACAACTATTAGTACTATTACTTAGTTAATAATAATAGTTAATTAATAGTTTGTACTAAATTCAATTGTTTTATGAACACAAATACAATTACGCAAATTCCATGTTTTATCCCAATCTTTTGTCTGTTTGATTACATCAATTACTAATTTATTTTCTTGCAAATGAATGATTACAATTTATATTATTTCAGGGAGAACCCAATTAACGGGTTTCTAGATGATTATGCGTTTTTGATCAAAGGCTTGCTCGATTTGTATGAGGCATCATTGGACTCACGCTGGTTATCGTGGGCACGTGAGCTGCAGCACACTCAGAACGAGCTGTTCTGGGACAAGGACAATGGTGCATATTTCACTTGCTCTGCCGATGACGCCACAGTGGTTTTGAGATTGAAAGAAGGTAATGTGGACCTGTGTTTTTTTTTTGATAATTGTGGTCCTAAGATATCATTATGGATATAGCTGAGTCCATACTCCAGTATTACCTGTGTTACGGTCTGTTCTTTTTTGTTATGTTTACTTTGATGGTATACTTTTCTGTACTTCACGCACATCTGAAGTATTACGTAAGGGTACGGAGAATACATTTTCCGCCGTTGGAATGGGAATCATAAGAGGCGAGGAAGCCCGACTTGTTGAGTGTTAGGTTAGTTGTAAGTCCACTGCACTGCACACCAGTGGCACTGCAAATGACGTGGGCAAGCGTAGTGCTTACCATCAGGACTTCACTCGTCACTTGATAGTATAAAAAAATCTCGTCTTATATAATTTTTTTTTTTGTGGGGGTTGACCGCTTTGGAATCTTGAGAAGTTGATTCAACCCCGGGCCAAACAGTTGTTGAGTTTCTCTGACAAAGATAGTTTTAATAGCAGTTCGGAATATGGAACAGTACCCCGTAGATGGCAATAGGCTTGCACCCACACATCTCACATATATACATGGGAACGAAAACATATCTGCCGAAAAACACCTCTGCCTACTTCTTCTAGGAAATATAAGCGTGACAATATTAATAAGAATATTTATTGGCTTAAAATGTAGGTTAAAATATAGTTGGAACTTAAAAATAAACAGTACCATATACATTTTGTCACATAGCGACGTGCAAATATAACAATTTAAAATATTTAGTTAGGTGGGTATACAATAATTAATGTCAAAATGAAAATTACCACTAATGTCAAGTGTCATTTCAAAATACATATAATTGTAATTACAAAATTTTAATTAAATTAATCTTTAACAAGCCATTTTTGAGATCCAGCAACAAATAATATGACTTTTCTACAAGCCAAAGTATAATTTTCCTACAGAATCTGTTGGTTGGCAGTTCTTTGATCTCTTTGGGAATAGAATTATATAAATTCCCACACATCGCATAACAGTTATTCAGATACAGCTTTATTCTCGGGACCCTTGGTAAGACAATTCTATCTGGATTTCTTGTATTTCTAGGAAAAATATCTTTAGCAATTTTAAATAACTCTGGACGGAATTTCACAATTTATGTTACTTTATTTATAAATATTTTATCCTTTTATAGATCAAGATGGAGCTGAACCTTCCGGCAACAGCGTATCTTGCCACAATCTCCAGCGGCTTGCCGCGTACGCCGACAAAAGCGCTTCAGAAGACGGCGGCGGCCCTGAACGGGATATGGCCAAGCAACTGTTACAGGCGTTTGCAAAGAGATTGGACGCGACACCTACAGCATTGCCTGAGATGATGTCTGCACTTATGTTCTATAACGATTCGCCCACCCAGGTAAGTTAAAGTAACATTCATTGAAAAATATGGCAGTTCTCCCCCTTTTTAATGTTCCCAATATTTGTAGTATATGGTATTTGCACAAACTGGCTTCAGCTAATCGTGTATAATCCAAATATCTCAATAAAATCTGTCATCAAAACCCTGTCGTTTTTTTAATAAACAATGTTTATTATATTTATTTGAAAAATAACTGCACAAAAATAAACCAATGGCCAATTCATGGCGTCTGACACGGATTGCCAGAAGACGGGGTTCGAATCCCGTATATATTAATCCGAGTATATGTACCTACCTGTTCTTTCTAAAATTATAAAATGTATGCCCGTTTTCACCAATATTTTAGGTAACACCTAAGCCAATTTAGGTGACATTTTTGTACTGCTAAGTGTTACCTAACTGGCTTAGGTGTTACCTAAAATGTTGGTGCAAACGGGCATTAGTTTCGTTAAGCAGGCGTTAGTGCTTCAAAAATAATACTTAATAAAAAACAACAATAATGACATTTAAAATCACTATACACCAAATATCTTGGTCAGACACTGTGAATTATTACTATTTGCAGGCAGCTTGTCTGTCTTATCATTACTAAAGAATGTCAGCAATTGATTGACCTTAATTATCGGTGAGAGACAGAATTAAAAGAATATTTGCCTAAACTATTATTTGTGTAAAAGTATAATTATTCTTATGTTTAAGGAATCTACAATGTAGTAACTGATTACAAAGCAATTACTGATTGTTATGTATGCTGGTAAAGCTGTTAAAAAAGTTTGTTTGTTTAAACGCGCTGATCTCTGGAACTGCCATTGTGATTTGAAAGATTCTTTTGTATAATGAAACGCGGGCGCTCAGCTTATTGACCAAGCGAGCGAAACGTCTCAGTTGCGTGATGTCAACAACATGATTTTTTCCGTTCTGTTCTCGCATATCGTATGTCTGTAAAGTCCGTTTAGGGACGATAATTTTACGTGATAAGAGGCTAATAATAAAAAATAATAAAAATAAAAATAACGCTTTGGCGTTCGGTTTGTCTATGCCGATCGTGCTTCTCTATCGATTGTTCCGCGCTCACGCTTGCACACTCGGCTCGGGCGGAACGTGACAATGAGTCATACTTTTTTGTGCGTGCAGATCTACTGTTCTCACCGATTCCTAGTGGTTCTGTGAGTGGCAAATAAGTAGACTTTGTATGTAACAGGTGCTGATCTCCGGGGGCTGGTCGGACCCGCGCACGCTGGAGTTGATCCGCGTGGTGCGCTCGCGACTGCTGCCGGGCCGCGTGCTGTGCGTCGCCGACCCGGCCGACTCGCCCGCCGGTATGTCTGACATACGTGAGTCACTGGTGTTACTAACGCATCACCATCACGTATAAATACGAGAAAAAAAATTACGATTAAAAAATATTAAAACATTTAAACGAGAAATACTAATGATTTTAAATAGTGATGATGTGGGACCTAATCAGGCAAACAAGTAAAATCACACTGAGTCACTGACACTCGCGCCCCCCAAATAAAATTAAGAGCTATGGATATTGATAGATAAATAAATAAATAAAATACCTATAAGTACTAGGTGTGTCCCAAAGCATCCGACCTGTACCTGTAACTTCGCACTGGCACTATTTTTCGTCATCTGGCTCATGGCATCCTTCGAAGTATTCCCCTTCGACTGAACAAGACGCTCTCTTTGGTGCTTTCACATGCTGAAGCAGTTCTGGTAATCGGTTTTTGGAATGTCCATGAGTGGACGCGCGCATTCGTTTCAACCGTCTCTCTGTCAAACCGGTGTCCTTCGAGTTCTTTTTATTTAGGGAACAGCCAAAAAAGCTTTTAGAATGGCCATGAGTGGACGCGTCGCATTCGTTTCAACCGTCTCTCTCTCTCTGTGTCAAACCGGTGTCCTTCGAGTCCTTAATATTTAGAGAACAGCCAAAAAAGCTTTTGGAATGGCCATGACTGGACGCGTCGCATTCGTTTCAACCGTCTCTCTCTCTGTGTCAAACCGGTGTCCTTCGAGTTCTTTTTATTTAGGGAACAGCCAAAAAAGCTTTTGGAATGGCCATGAGTGGACGCGTCGCATTCGTTTCAACCGTCTCTCTGTCAAACCGGTGTCCTTCGAGTTCTTTTTATTTAGGGAACAGCCAAAAAAGCTTTTAGAATGGCCATGAGTGGACGCGTCGCATTCGTTTCAACCGTCTCTCTCTCTGTGTCAAACCGGTGTCCTTCGAGTTCTTTTTATTTAGAGAACAGCCAAAAAAGCTTTTGGAATGGCCATGACTGGACGCGTCGCATTCGTTTCAACCGTCTCTCTCTCTCTGTCAAACCGGTGTCCTTCGAGTTCTTTTTATTTAGGGAACAGCCAAAAAAGCTTTTGGAATGGCCATGAGTGGACGCGTCGCATTCGTTTCAACCGTATCTCTGTCGTCAAACTGGTGTCCTTCGAGTTCTTTTTATTTAGGGAACAGCCAAAAAAGCTTTTGGAATGGCCATGAGTGGACGCATCGCATTCGTTTCAACCGTCTCTCTCTCTCTGTCAAACCGGTGTCCTTCGAGTCCTTTTTATTTAGGGAACAGCCAAAAAAGCTTTTGGAATGGCCATGAGTGGACGCATCGCATTCGTTTCAACCGTCTCTCTCTCTCTGTCAAACCGGTGTCCTTCGAGTCCTTAATATTTAGAGAACAGCCAAAAAAGCTTTTGGAATGGCCATGACTGGACGCGTCGCATTCGTTTCAACCGTCTCTCTCTCTGTGTCAAACCGGTGTCCTTCGAGTTCTTTTTATTTAGGGAACAGCCAAAAAAGCTTTTGGAATGGCCATGAGTGGACGCGTCGCATTCGTTTCAACCGTATCTCTGTCGTCAAACTGGTGTCCTTTGAGTTATTTTTATTTAGGGAACAGCCAAAAAAGCTTTTGGAATGGCCATGACTGGACGCGTCGCATTCGTTTCAACCGTCTCTCTGTCAAACCGGTGTCCTTCGAGTTCTTTTTATTTAGGGAACAGCCAAAAAAGCTTTTAGAATGGCCATGAGTGGACGCGTCGCATTCGTTTCAACCGTCTCTCTCTCTGTGTCAAACCGGTGTCCTTCGAGTTCTTTTTATTTAGAGAACAGCCAAAAAAGCTTTTGGAATGGCCATGACTGGACGCGTCGCATTCGTTTCAACCGTCTCTCTCTCTCTGTCAAACCGGTGTCCTTCGAGTTCTTTTTATTTAGGGAACAGCCAAAAAAGCTTTTGGAATGGCCATGAGTGGACGCGTCGCATTCGTTTCAACCGTATCTCTGTCGTCAAACTGGTGTCCTTTGAGTTATTTTTATTTAGGGAACAGCCAAAAAAGCTTTTGGAATGGCCATGACTGGACGCGTCGCATTCGTTTCAACCGTCTCTCTGTCAAACCGGTGTCCTTCGAGTTCTTTTTATTTAGGGAACAGCCAAAAAAGCTTTTAGAATGGCCATGAGTGGACGCGTCGCATTCGTTTCAACCGTCTCTCTCTCTGTGTCAAACCGGTGTCCTTCGAGTTCTTTTTATTTAGAGAACAGCCAAAAAAGCTTTTGGAATGGCCATGACTGGACGCGTCGCATTCGTTTCAACCGTCTCTCTCTCTCTGTCAAACCGGTGTCCTTCGAGTTCTTTTTATTTAGGGAACAGCCAAAAAAGCTTTTGGAATGGCCATGAGTGGACGCGTCGCATTCGTTTCAACCGTATCTCTGTCGTCAAACTGGTGTCCTTCGAGTTCTTTTTATTTAGGGAACAGCCAAAAAAGCTTTTGGAATGGCCATGAGTGGACGCATCGCATTCGTTTCAACCGTCTCTCTCTCTCTGTCAAACCGGTGTCCTTCGAGTCCTTTTTCTTTAGGGAACAGCCAAAAAAGCTTTTGGAATGGCCATGAGTGGACGCGTCGGATTCGTTTCAACCGTCTCTCTCTCTGTGTCAAACCGGTGTCCTTCGAGTCCTTTTTATTTAGGGAACAGCAAAAAAAGCTTTTGGAATGGCCATGAGTGGACGCGTCGCATTTGTTTCAACCGTCTCTATCTCTCTGTCAAACCGGTGCAAACCGGTGTCCTTCGAGTTCTTTTTATTTAGGGAACAGCCATAAAAGCTTTTGGAATGGCCATGCGTGGACGCGTCGCATTCGTTACAACCGTATCTCTGTCGTCAAACCGGTGTCCTTCGAGTTCTTTTTATTTAGGGAACAGCCATAAAAGCTTTTGGAATGGCCATGACTGGACGCGTCGCATTCGTTTCAACCGTCTCTCTCTCTCTCTCTCTCTCTGTCAAACCGGTGTCCTTCGAGTCCTTTTTATTTAGGGAACAGCCAAAAAAGCTTTTGGAATGGCCATGAGTGGACGCATCGCATTCGTTTCAACCGTCTCTCTCTCTGTCAAACCGGTGTCCTTCGAGTCCTTTATATTTAGGGAACAGCCAAAAAAGCTTTTGGAATGGCCATGCGTGGACGCGTCGCATTCGTTTCAACCGTATCTCTGTCGTCAAACCGGTGTCCTTCGAGTTCTTTTTATTTAGGGAACAGCCATAAAAGCTTTTGGAATGGCCATGACTGGACGCGTCGCATTCGTTTCAACCGTCTCTCTCTCTCTCTCTCTGTGTCAAACCGGTGTCCTTCGAGTCCTTTTTATTTAGGGAACTGCCAAAAAAGCTTTTGGAATGGCCATGAGTGGACGCGTCGCATTCGTTTCAACCGTCTCTCTCGCTGTGTCAAACCGGTGTCCTTCGAGTCCTTTTTATTTAGAGAATAGCCAAAAAAATCTTTTGGAATGGCCATGAGTGGACGCGTCGCATTCGTTTCAACCGTCTCTCTCTCTCTCTCTGTGTCAAACCGGTGTCCTTCGAGTTCTTTTTATTTAGGGATCAGCCATAAAAGCTTTTGGAATGGTCATGAGTGGAGGCGTCGCATTCGTTTCAACCGTCTCTCTCTCTGTCAAACCGGTGCCCTTCGAGTCCTTTTTATTTAGGGAAAAGCCAAAAAAGCTTTTGGAATGGCCATGACTGGACGCGTCGCATTCGTTTTAACCATCTCTTTCTCTCTGTCAAACTGGTGTCCTTCGAGTTCTTTTTATTTAGGGAACAGCCAAAAAAACTTTTGGAATGGCCATGAGTGGACGCGTCGCATTCGTTTCAACCGTCTCTCTCTCTGTGTCAAACCGGTGTCCTTCGAGTCCTTTTTATTTAGGGAACAGCCAAAAAAACTTTTGGAATGGCCATGAGTGGACGCGTCGCATTCGTTTCAACCGTCTCTCTCTCTGTGTCAAACCGGTGTCCTTCGAGTTCTTTTTATTTAGGGAACAGCCAAAAAAGCTTTTGGGTACACCTCTTACTCATTATGTACAGTGGTGGTCATATAATTAAGAACGCTAATTTAAAGGGAAGATTTTTTCAAACTAACAAGTATAACCAATTGCATGTATTTTTTTGTATTTCTCTTGGTATCGCAAAACTTTTCCATACTAGCGGTACATTCATTGATACACATGATTGGCTAAAAAATTCATATATAAACTTTATACATTAGATCTGAGCCTAGTATTACTACTTACTGGCTGGTCACATAATTAAGAACGCTGAATAGTTTATTTTTTTATTCAAATTTAAATAGAGAACACTCTGTTGCTCTGTGGTTCTTGGGCACTATTCGTATAATTTTGGCGCCATTTAGTGCTGTAAACGTCTTAAAGGTGATTGCTTCATATAAAAACAATGGGGAAAAATAAAAGTTGTGATAAATCTAAAAGGGAAGTAATAATAAAACTTCGCGACAAGAATTGGTCATATAAAAAGATAGCCGACCATCTGCAATGCTCAAAAACTATGGTTTTCCACGCTGTGAAGCATTTTGCCATGTATCAAACTACTTCAACAGTTCCCCGTGTACCTAAACAGAGAAAGTCATCTCGTCGAGATGATCGCAATATCGTTCGTTTGGCAAAACAAAATCCTTTTAAAGGGTCTAATGAGCTGAGAAAAGAATATTTTGGTGAAAACAACCCTTCAGCAATCTCGGCACGCACTATTCGAAGGCGTTTGGTAGAAGAAAAGTTGCACGGAAGGATAGCAAGGAAGGTGCCCATGTTGAAACGGTGCCATAGGCAAGCCCGGCTTGCATTTTCAAGAAGGTATGAAAACTGGACAGTTAGTCAGTGGAAAAATGTTCTTTTTTCTGACGAAACAAAAATAAATAGGGTATGTTCTGACGGAAAACGATATGTACGACGCCCTCCGAATAAAGCATTTGACCCAAAATACACAAAAGTGACATTAAAGCATGGTGGGGGAAATGTGAAAATTTGGGGGTGCTTTTCTGGGTATGGTGTTGGACCTGTTAAGTTGATAGAAGGAAACATGGATCAATTCCAATACAAAAATATACTGGAAGAAACAATGTTACCTTATGCTGAAGACGTGCTTCCGGTTATCTGGACATTCCAGCATGACAATGATCCAAAGCATACTGCACGCACAGTTAAGGAATTTCTCACATCGCAATCAGTTTCTGTCTTAGATTGGCCAGCTAACAGCCCAGATTTAAATCCAATAGAGCATCTTTGGTGCGAAGTCAAGAAAAAGGTTTCAGATCGACAGTGTGGCAATTTAAGAGAACTGTACGACGTTTTCTTAGAAGAATGGAACTCTATATCTCTTGCGAAATGTCAAAAATTGATAGAGTCAATGCCTCGCCGGTGTAAAGCAGTAATTAAAAGCCGTGGACATGCTACTAACTATTAATTTTAGTTTAAATGTAATAAATTGTTCTTTTTTTCCTTTACGCACTTCATATTAATGTGATTTATTTAATCTAAGTTTCATATAAAACAACTCTTGAACAGTTTAATAATTCGTTCTTAATTATTTGTCCAGCTTCATTACTATATGAATTTGTTATTATAGAGTATAATTAAATAAAAAATGTTAGCAATTTTATTTTATATTTGTATTCCCCTTTGCTCTATCCATGTGGCTATTTCATAACATACCTAGTTATTTCTAAGAAGGAACACATAAATATACGTGACATGATTTATATTTTAAAAAACATGAACTTTAAATCGTTCTTAATTATATGTCCACCACTGTATTTATACTATATTACTATAAAATATAATACTAATAAGATTTCAATTAGAACAACTTGAAGGTATATAACATACACGTAAAATCAAAAAATATTAAAATCGGCGAAAGAGTACATATTTAAACATATACCAAAAAAACTGCTGTATTAAGAAACTCCTTTTATTTATTGAATTAAAACTTCTTGTATGTCAAATCTAGTATCTGCCCACGTGTGTATACTTATTGAAGGGCTGAAGAGCAGTTACACGAATATAATTACACATGCGTCATGTATAGAAGAGTAAGAACTTCATTCTGGCCAAGATTAATCGGGCGTATTGTTTATTACGAGCCAAGCAGTAAACTGCAACAGGCTAAGGATAAAACAGCTATTTCGTGACGTGATAGGCCACAATTCATGATACATATACACATAACTAACGCAATAATATTAATTTTACTATTGCGTTATTTTTAAAGTTAAATTAACTAAATTTGATTTTTTATTTTTCCCCAATAGTTTCCAACATTCCAGACGAAGAGAGTAAGAGTTTTATGATTTTGTTCATGGCGTGCGCTGCTGTGTCCATAACATTCATACACGATGTTACATTTAGAAATTTCTAGATCACTCATAAATGACTAACGTTCATTTAGACCACACATATGCATCGGTTTGTCTAGCGCAGTAGAGAACTTAACATGCATGTTGATAAGCGCCTGCAAACCGCTACAGCGTCGGTGATGGTGTGATTAGTTTGGTTTGAATAGTGATACCTAATGGTACTCGGAGCAAGCTTCGGCAGATCACCAAACTTAACTATCGAGTAAAGCCATGTTTAGTACATTATGGTAGTTCTTATTGTGTTCATGCTAAAGTCAAAATTCGTATAACGAATAAAGAATAAATCGTATAAAGAATAATCATGATTTTTAGAATTGTCATTCTAAGTGTTACACGAATGTAGATTTTAGGCTCAACAGAATAAGAACTACATAGTGTATCTTTAGGTCGCTAGTTAGTATGGTGTTCTGTACAAGCGAATTGCTACCAATGTGTGAGCAATATAATCCCATAAATGAGCAATGTAGTCGTTATAATACTGCAACATAGAAATCGTATAGAAACCATAGATGAGATTTGCCATTGTGAAGTGTCTGTTTAAAGATACATATAGTACTAATAGTTACGCTTTGGGGCGGACTGGGTCATCCACGCCCTTAGGACCACCCTTTAGTCAACTTGTAGTGGTCCCTGGCTGGATAGTGATCAGTGGGCCGAGCACGAAAATCTGTTTAAATGTAACGTAATCGCCTCGTTAACGTATTTAGTACAAACTGTCATTTATCTATTACAATAGTGGCACAGATAACTCATTGTTTGTACTGAATACGTAAACGACACATAACGTTACACTTAAGCAGATTTCGTGCTCGGCCCACTGGTGATATATTAATTAGTATAGTAGGTTTTGTATTGGTAGGTCTTTTGTAGAGTTCGCCTGGGGAAGTACCACGCCTTTGCCAGTTATTGAACAGCAGTAGTGTGCGAACATTGCTGTTTCGTCGAGGGGCAATGTTTCCAGCGAAATTACAGGGCAAGAGGTTTTACATCTTATATCTCAGGGTGCATGACGAGCGCATTGCACTCCCAGAGTTCTTAACTCTTGTAGTTCAAAATTCTGAATGGCACTGGGCTGTTATGGGCTGGCGTGATGCTTAACATCATGCGGGCGACTTTCTCATCTCGTCAACGATATATGATGATTGAAATTTATAGAGAGAAAAATTCACATCCTCGGATGGGATTCGAACCCACGTCTTCTGACTATCCGTGTCAGACGCCATGACCATCTAGGCCACCGAGGTCCGAGCATCAAATTTTAACTCTCTATCTGATTTAACCGTCTTACGTGGACGGAGCGATATATGATACGAGTAATTAAGAGAGAGTGACATTTTAGTGTATCATTATTATCAAGCAGTTACTATTAGGTGAATAGTAAATATGTCTCAGGCTGACAAGCGAAGTACCTTGTGAAATGTCGTGCAGGACTTCATAGTTGATCTGACCATATGATCAAGTAAAATTATTACCAAAAGGTCGTGGATCAGCCGAATGACTTATACGTCTTGTAATATAGAAATTATTAAGTATGTAATTTTTTAGTTGTACTTGACAGTTCATATTTTGATTAGATCGATTTAGAAGATCTCGAGGTTGTATCGTCGCAAAGTGTTATTATTCCTCAGGTTAATAGTCATGGTTACACACCGCTGAGTGTTTATGAAAGTGCACGAGTGAAGGCAAAATGAATAAAGTCAAGATTGCAATTTTTGTTGCTTCCTCGTCAATCGTTCAAGAAAGTTTTATACTTATAACTTAGCTTAAACGTAACTTGAGGTGCGTTCGATTAGCAATGAGGGCATTGGTGACGTTGCTATTGTTGGCTCTTTTGTTAAAACGTTCGTAAAGCTCGAAAACGTTATTTTTGCCACTTGTTTTTGTCCACAGGTCAAGCGTTCTAATAGAGACGGTAAACCGAGCATAAGATCTAAAATCGCATGAGTAACCTGTCAAAAAACGATCTCAAACAACCATGCTCCGGACGTGGGTCTAAAATTGCACTTTTTGGTGGCAAAAATGCCTCTTTTTCTACCGACTTCCAATAACTGAGTTTTACCAAAGTAATAATAGAATGGAAGAAAATTTTTAAATATTACTTCTTAGCTTTGCGAACGGTGAACAAAAAGAGTCCTAAACGACATTTTCACCCAAAGATTTCCAATTCGAACGCCCTTGTGAGCATTATTTTCGCCAACTTGGGGCTATTCAAACGCACCATTGGACAGGACTCTTTACTGACTCGGGATTTTTACTGGCTGGATTTTACTGAGGCTGACTTTTTAATACTACAGACTTGATTCAACTAATAATGTAACTTGCCACATGGCAAATGTACCACATCATATACCATATGAACCCATGTTTGCCGCTCCACGGCTAAGAGCCATGCGACTGAACGTACGACCTGACGCACCGCTACATCACAGAATAGATAGCAGTAACTCCGCGAGGCATACCTAACAGCGTCGACCCGCCCGGGCTCGCCGTCCTTTATAGGTTAGGTTTAGGCATAAACATCAGCTGCGTAAACATTTGCGAGTAGGTAGGTTCGTATCGTACGTCGCTGTACCTATTCTAAGCGGGTAGGTATGTCTCGCGTAGTAACTGTCGTCTATTCTGTTATAAAGCGGCGCCGCCGTGCGTTCAGTCGCGCAATGATTATTAGCTGCGGGGCAATAAATACGAGGTCATAATAATAAAAACATGTTTTTTTATAGTATCACTTTTTTTTCTTCAAACTGATAAACTGTAATATATATACATATAATAAATATATAATATATATATATATATATATATATTATATATATATATATATATATATATATATATATATATATATATATATATATATATATATATATATATATATATTTATATATATATGTAAACTGTCCAATAGATGTAGCTCCGACCCCGCAAGACGGTTAGTCAAGTTAATATTCGATGCTCGGACCAGAACCTTGGTGGCCTAGTTGGTCAATGGCGTCTGACACGGAGAGTCAGAAGACGCGGGTTCGAATCCCGTCAGAGGATGGAATTTTGCTCTCTATACATTTCAATGTTTGAGATCGCTAAAGCAGGCGTTAGTGCTTGAAAAAAAGTAATACTATAAAAATTACAAGGGCTGCGATGTCAGTACGAAAGTTTAAGTATTTCTAAATAATGCTACTTTCGGTTGGATGGTACTGTTAAACTGTCCAAAATAGATGTCGCTCCGTCCCCGCAAGACGGTTAGTCAAATAGAGAGTTAATATTCGATGCTCGGACCAGAACATTGGTGGCCTAGTTGGTCAATGGCGTCTGACACGAAGACGCGGGTTCGAATCCCGTCCGAGGATGGAATTTTTCTCTATAAATTTCAATGTTTTTTTTCATTCACTATAATGGCCACTTATCGATTCCAAACTACTCCATTCAATATTGTGCACTAATTAAGAAATACCTTATGTATTTATACTGACATGAACAAGAATTACCTTTAGAAACTAAATATTTACTATGTATAGTGTTAGTTTTGAACTCGCGGTTTTAGTTGTGACTTTTTTGTTAGTGGTGATAACATCGAAGGAAAGAAACGTGGATGGAAGACAGTTGGCTGTTTCGTGTGCTAATAACACTTATCCGCACTTATTTCTATTCACTCATGAACACGTGATTTCGGAACTGTACTGAAATAACATATGGAATGTTCAAAACTAATAAAATACTGGGAAAACTAAGTTAATCTGAAGTTATTTCTTGAATATAATGTATGAATAGTGCTCGAATTAACTGTATTTTTGTACTTGCAGTGTTGAGCCGAGTGAGGAAAGCCAACGATGTGCCCACTGCGTACGTTTGCAGGAGATATGCTTGCTCTTTACCCGTCACTGATGTCAAACAACTAGAAGATATCTTGGACGCAGCGCCTACGCCTTCGACTAGGACGAAATAAGTTATTTATATGTATAATCATATAAAATCTTCTAAAGACTCGTATAGCTCTCAGCGTGCCATATCATCAAATATAACTTAGAATAACTATCTATAGAAGGTAGATTTCCAAACAACGTCTACTAAAAACGCGCGCTGCAATTTCGCTATGTGTGCTGTTTTACTTGCCTTGTCACGCAATATCCTCTGGTAAAATGTTTTCTTATAAAGCTTGAGCGGCTGATTGGTGAAAATGTGATCTATATTTTTTTTTAAAGCCAAAAGTACACAAAAATAAATGGAATATTTAAAATTATAAAGAACTAGCAGTATTTATTAAATTTACTAGCTGACCCGCTAGCGGCATCGCTCGTGTAGTGGAGCGTCGCTTTGGGATTTCGAGGTTCTGGGTTCAATACCCGGGTCGGACCGTTATTGGCTTGAATTAATCGGCTTCATTTAGCGCATGTATTTTGTTTCTATAGGTAGTTATTCTAATACCTATAATTATTTTATTTCAAATTTATAAGTACATTTCGTCGTAACCATGCAAATATGAGATCCTTTTCAAATGTAACAAATTTCAAATTCCATCCAAAACACAATCCGTCATTCAATTCAATTCACATCAATTCCGTCATAATCACGCCTTATTGCGAGCTTCGCGAGTCTCAAAATTCTCGTCTCTTTATAAAGATCTCAGAATCAATTACAATTATTGGCGTATTGATTTCAATTGAAATTAATCTCAAATATATCAAAATCAATTAAAACTATTCGCTTATTTATTGTTTTCAATTAGAATTAGTCAAACTCAAATATACTAATCATTAGTTGTATTCTTCAATTATTTTTTGTACCTAGTCAGGATTTTTACATTTTTTCGCTCTTGGATTTGTACTAAGTACTATATATACTTATCTACTAATATTGAACTAACTTCCATTTAATCTAATCTCACTAATCGATTTAAATGTTATTGTGTTAGGACGGATCCCAATAATCTATCTATCCACAGTTTTGCTTACTACCGATATAAATTTGACATAACATCCATACAAATAGTGTCAAATATCTCTAGTAGAGTAAACCGACGATAGATAGGTTATTGGCACCAGTCGTTAATGGAAACGGGACTTAAGATTAGGTTATACTCTCTCATATAATTATAGTCTTTTAATAGAATAGAAGATAAAATAATGAATACTAGAGTCTCACCTGTGTATGAAATTCACTGAATATGTAACGAAAAGAATTATTATGACAATACAAATTCTATAGTTAATGTTACGATACATTTAGTGATACGCGTCGCGGCGATGGTTCACTAAATACGGCTAGATAAAATCGAAAATAACTCTGTTTCTGTCTTTAGTTTGGCACTTGATAGAGACAGAACTAAATTTATATAATTTTATTTAGTGAATTACATGTAACACTGCATTATATTCACTTGTACTACGTCTATGTTGATATGTATACCCCTAAAGATATACATTTAGCGGTAAACATGTTTCCAAAAGTTCGCAATTCTGTCTCTATCATATCCCAAGCAAAAAGCAAATAGAATTATCATTTTTCTATTTCAGTCTTTTGTTTGGAAACTGAATGAAACAGAAAATCGTATTTATTGAGACTTCCGTGGAAAAAGCCTTAAGGCCACCTGCAACGAAGTGGTTCTCAAATCAGCGCACATTATACTCGAATATATGAAAAATGGTAGCAAAAGTAAAGTTTTAATTAAGTGGACGAAGTAAACTGACAGTTTCGGGGTTCGCAGCTTTTTGATACTAAAAATATTGCCGTGACAAAGGACTTCCACTTCTTTAGGCTTGAATCATTAAGTAACTGTGCTTTATTTGTTAAATTATACGTATTTTTATACAAAGTGCGCCAATATTTAATAATCAATGCTTATCAAAATATATAAATAAATTTATTGTTTTGATAAAAAAAAGTTTATGCTAAAGCTCTTTCGCAGCCTTAGCAAGCGGACGCGATCCGGCCCGGTGCAATGTCACAGAGTGCATACAAATTCGAATATTACAAAAAAAATCCGTCCCGGATCGCGACCGCTTACCCGCGCCTCCCGCATCGCTCGCAGTTTTACGATGTATTAATTTGAACTTTGAATCTAAATTTAAGCTGGTTGAGATTAACCATTTCAAGGGGTCATTTCTAGCTGACAATTTACTTCGTCTAAATTTGAGTAGGTACGTACATTATATTTAGTAGAATTGTGACAATTAGCCACAGAAGGCATTTAACAAAGTCACAAATTACATCTAAAATAATCTAAATAGAGAGATACTTTAAACTATATATAAATGAATTAAAGGACAAGTATGGTTTATTTATAAAATAAGAACAATGGCAATGGTAATTGTACTCAGAAGAAATTTATTGAAGTTACGTTGTAGTTTTTAAGTTTATGTTATACGATTCGAGTTACAGCTCTTTTTGGTAGAATTCTAATCCACTGTTATTTATTTCTCAATATTTTTTTAACGTAGTGTATACTTGCTGGAAGCATTTTCTTTAAGTTTGTGATATTTTATGGTAATAAATTTGTATGTGTCTACATGTGTTTATAATGTATTATTTTATTTGAACTGCCTGATTTACTTAATTATTTAATACTCTACGAAGAACGCGAATACAGAATTAGGTCGACAAAATCCCAACCAAAGCTGCAAAATCGTAAAAATGTTTCAATGTTAAATTCTCTGATTAATTATAATAATAAAGCATTAATGACTCGGCGTCCTGTTTATGCTTAGAACAAACGGTTTATGAATAAAACTGACGTCTGCGTCAGACATACTGGGTAAGATTTTGGATGGTTCTGTTGTTTCTCTCGGCCCGGGTGGACCCACAGCTTTAAGCACGATTTTCAACTTACCAATCGGGTCAAATTCAGATACAAAGCTGAGTCAATTCAGATCGCATACATACTGAATGCTCTACACAACAGTCAAATCAAGACATTCATACAGCACTGGAACTGGTAGGTAGAAGTAATAGGCCAGTAAAAATATAATTTAACTTTGCACTAAATTTCCGATCCAAATTTTATTTTTTATAAGGTTTAGGATCACTTACTGAGCATAAAATCACAAAATGCTGACAGATCCAAGTGACGCCACAATGGCCATCTTGGAAAAAACGTTTTCGGCCGATATCTCGGAAACTATGCACTTTAGGGCAAAAGTCGTAGGACTATTAATATAGAAAATAAAATTTCGCACCTTTTGTTTCCAGTGAACTTTTTTGTAAAACTTACCGTTTACGATTTATGGCCCATTTAATGAACCGGTTTTTCTATCGCGGCCTTGAAATATTAGGTTAATTAATAAAATGCATCAATCCATGGCAAAAACCCCTTATGGATTGGATAAAAAGAACCAGGCCCCCAGTCCCCGGCAGCCCCGCTATTCCTGGCTACGGTAGCGGCCACGGTAACGGTGGGGCAGGGGGTGCTAAGAATCCCCGGCAGACGCCCGGCTACCACCCCCAACGACGACGACTGGCCCTGGTAACACACAACATACGCACGATGAGGACAGACGAGAAGATATATGAGCTGGAAGAAGAAATGAGTAAGCTACACTGGGACATTGTGGGGTTATCTGAAGTCCGTAGAGCGGGTGAGGACACGATAACCCTAAAATCAGGTAACCTACTCTATCACCGGGAGGGCGACCAACAGTCCCAAGGTGGTGTCGGGTTTCTCGTCCACAAGTCCCTTACTAACAACATAGTTAAGATCGATAGCGTTTCCAATAGGGTCGTATACCTAATACTCAGAGTATCCAAACGATATTCGCTGAAGGTCATTCAGGTATACGCACCGACGAAGTCGCACCCGGATGATGAGGTGGAGGATATGTATGAGGACATTAGTCGGGCCATACATACCTCTGAAACGCACTTTCTAGTTGTTATGGGGGACTTCAACGCGAAGTTGGGTAAGAGAAGCGAGGATGAGTCGAAAGTGGGGCAATTTGGCTATGGACAACGGAACCGTAGGGGACAGAGGTTGGCCGACTTCCTGGAGAAAGAAGGACTCTTTATGATGAACTCTTTCTTTCAGAAGCCACCTCACAGGAAATGGACCTGGCTGAGTCCCGATGGTTCCACGAGAAATGAGATTGACTTCATTATGACCACCAAAAGGCAAATATTCACTGATGTCTCCGTGATCAACAGGGTTAAAACCGGTAGTGATCACCGAATGGTAAGAGGCACGGTGAATATTAATGTCAAACTGGAGAGGTCTCGTCTGATGAAGTCTACGCTCCGACCCACTCGTGCCCGTATTCAAGACCCCGAGAGCTTTCAACTTGAGCTATCCAATCGCTTCGGTTGCCTTGAGAACATCGCTTCAGTGGACGAGATCAATAACAGGTTAGTAGAAACTGTCCATACAGTGGGTTCCAAGTACTTTAAACCCCACCGTACAGATAGGCCACAGAAACTCTCCAACGATACCCTCAACCTCATGGCTGAACGACGCTCATTGAAATTGCAGTCTTCGAATGATGCTGAAGCATATAGGCTGCTAAATAGACGAATATGGAAGTCCTTGCGACACGACATCCGGATCTTTAATACAAACCGTATTAAAGAGACGATAGAGCGGAAAAAAGGCTCCAAAGTGTTTGCAAGAGACATGTCTATTGGGCAAAGCCAGTTGACGAAGCTGAAGAGAGGAGACGGCAGTGTAGCGTCGACCAAAGCGGAAGTGTTAGGAGAGGTCGAGAGTTTCTACGGACAGTTATACACCTCGGTCGCTAAACCTGTTAGCAGCTCGGTCAAAGACCCAAGAGCCAAGCTGACCCGACATTATACCGAAGATATCCCGGACATCAGCCTGTACGAGATTAGAATGGCCTTGAAACAGCTTAAGAACAACAAGGCGCCTGGTGACGACGGTATCACATCTGAGCTTCTGAGAGCGGGTGGAACACCGGTACTTAAAGTCCTTCAGAAGCTCTTTAATACCGTCTTACTCGAAGGTTCAACGCCAGAAGCATGGAACAAAAGCGTGGTGGTGCTGTTCGAAAGGTGACAACACTTTACTTAAAAATTACAGACCCATCTCGCTTTTGAGCCATGTTTATAAGCTGTTTTCGAAGGTCATAACGAACCGTCTCAGTCGCAGGTTTGATGAATTCCAGCCTCCGGAACAAGCCGGTTTCCGAAAAGGCTATAGTACCATAGACCACATCCACACGCTACGGCAAGTTATACAGAAGACCGAAGAGTATAACTTGCCTCTTTGTCTAGCGTTTGTGGACTATGAGAAAGCCTTTGATTCGATCGAGACGTGGGCAGTGCTTGAGTCTCTCCAGCGGTGCCGTATTGACTATCGGTATATTGAAGTGCTGAAGTGTTTGTACAAAAACGCCTACATGTCAGTCCGAGTACAGGAGCAGAGTTCGAAGGCAATTCCATTGCAAAGAGGCGTGAGACAGGGAGACGTTATATCTCCGAAACTGTTCACCGCTACATTGGAAGACGCCTTCAAGCTTCTGGAATGGCAAGGACTTGGCATCAATATTAACGGCGAATACATCACTCACCTTCGATTTGCCGACGATATTGTAGTCATGGCAGAATCCATGGAAGACCTCAGTACAATGCTCGAAGGTCTCCATCGAGTTTCCCAACGGGTAGGTCTTAAGATGAACATGGACAAGACGAAAATTATGTCTAATGCCCATGTTGTACCTACCCCAATATCAGTTGGGAACTCAGTTCTTGAAGAGTACATCTACCTGGGACAGACAGTCAAACTAGGCAGGTCCAACTTCGCGAAAGAGGTCAATCGTCGAATCCAACTCGGCTGGGCAGCGTTCCGGAAACTTCGCGAAGTCTTCTCGTCAAAAATACCTCAGTGCCTCAAGACAAGAGTCTTCGACCAATGTGTGTTACCAGTGATGACTTATGGCACTGAAACGTGGTCTCTTACTATGGGCCTCATAGAAAAGCTCAAAGTCGCACAACGAGCTATGGAGAGGGCTATGCTCGGGGTTTCTCTACGTGATCGAATCAGAAATGAGGAGATCCGTAGAAGAACGAAAGTCACCGACATAGCCCAGAAGATTAGCCAGTTGAAGTGGCAGTGGGCAGGGCACATAGCACGCAGAACAGATGGCCGATGGGGCCGAAAGGTTCTGGAGTGGAGACCACGGACCGGCAAGCGCAGCGTAGGTCGTCCACCGACACGGTGGACAGACGACCTGAGGAAGGTCGCAGGACGACGTTGGATGCAGGCCGCTTCCAACCGGTCCTTTTGGAAAATCATGGGGGAGGCCTATGTTCAGCAGTGGACGTCCTACGGCTGAGATGATGATGATGATCAATCCATTCTTAAACATCAGTTTATTCTCTACAATTTTTGTTTCAAACTTTTTTTCTTTTGTCATCAGGTTCATTAAATGGGCCATAAATCGTAAACGGTAAGTTTTAAAAAAAAAAGGTCACTGGAAACTAAAGATGCGAAGTTTTATTTTCTAAAATAATAGTCTATGATTTTTGCCCTAGAGTGCATAGTTTCCGAGATATCGGCCGAAAATGTTTTCTCAAGATGGCGATTGTGGCGTCACCTGGATCTGTCAGCATTTTGTGGTTTTATGCTCAGTAAGTGATCCACCTTATAAAAAATAAAATTTGGATCGGGAATTTAGAGCAAAGTTGATCCAAAAAAAGTCTATTTTTACTGGCCTATAAGCGGTAATAATAAGCTCAGCTCATGAAGAGTGCAAAAAATATTTAGTACATCACTAGAGGGTACCCATCCGGTAGATACGTGGTCAATTTGCCATTTCTCTCTGGAAGGCCAACGCTTGGCACTACCCATGCGATCGCGCTCCGCCGGTTTCTCAACCTCGAAAAGAAGTAAGAAAATGTTCGCTCTAAGTACGCTGACTTTATGCAGAATTACCTCGATAGTCGCATGGCTCCTTTGTTACCCAGACGTTCCGAGTCGCACCAACTCTGATTTTAGCGATATTATCACTATTTTCCATTCCGATTCGATATCGCGCAGTTGACATGTGAGATCTGTCAGCCATTCGGAATGGGTTGAAATCACGCCCACGTTGCTTACGGCATGGAATACACGCACGCACAGACAGATGCTAGTTAATGCATCACGCACACATAAACTAACAATTTTGATGGAGTGCTCACGGTGATTTCAGTTTGTAGCGTGGTCGATGGAATCGCAAAATGACGTCCTTGGTGACGTAATCCACGAAGTAGAGTATAAAATCGAGTTAATGTTGCATTATCAATTGCGAATCCTCCTCAAATTCATCTTACTAATATTGTTCCTAAATAGGGAATAGCAGATAATAAATTTGTAATTACTGTGGCGTGGCTCCTCAAAATGATATTTGTCCTCAAGGTAAAACATAACCCATGAATGCAGTTGCCATTAATAAAAATAGAATAATAACTCCTACTATTCAAGTATACTTTGAATTAAATGATTCATAAATACATTCGTCACAAAGGTCTACGTTTTCGCGCTTTCGTTGATAGATTTTGACGCCACTCGGAAGGCACCCGTTCACATCATTCATCACGGCATATATTCAAAGCTTACTCAGATAATTTACGCACAGTATTTAAGAGCTCAAATGGCACCAGCCACAATGAATATTTCATACCGGTTCGGCCTTACAAGGACATCAAAAACCACTGGTTTGTGGGCCCAGCACCAAAACGTAATCGTATAGTTGGCGTATACAAACTATGAGGTATATGTTCCACAGATGTACCTACTAGATAAATGATAGTTTGTATTGTATACGTCAACGGTACGATTACGACACATACATACGTACGCAAGATTTCGTTGTAGGAATTTCATCACTTCACATAGTGAAGTGAAGAAATTCGTGCTAGAGTTCGCCCTAGCACGAATTTCTTGCGATGAAAGTAAAGCACGGTATCACAGAATAAATAATAGACGCTATACTCACCGGCGAGTTGCATCGCATTCCGTCCCAGTCGGTATGTGGGAGGTCCCAGAGGCCTGATTTCCCCTTCCCTCAGTTCCCCCTCCTCCCTTACCCCTTCTATCTCTTCCTTCCTCAAAGTTCAACGCATCTTCCAGATCTCTGGTATTGACGCAGAGGTCAAATTTAATTTTTTATCGGAAAACGAATTCTAGGCGCATTGCTTGCGTAAATCACTCGCATTACAAATCAAAACCACAGGGCACGACACTGCATGTAGTAGTAGTAAGCAATACCTTAAAAGTAATAATTCAAAGTTAAGAAAATTAAATAAAACATTTTTTACAATTATTGTATATTCTGTATTTCACATTGATTTTCATACAGCATGTGGCTATACTGAATAAAACATACATGTAGATATATCGATTATTATTATTGAGAAGTTACATCAATTTCTCTAAACGATCGTGTGTTCATCGCCCAGAAACAACGTTGCCTAAGGCCTGCAAAGTATACGAGTATTTACGTCTACTATTAAAACTCTTGGATTCAAAATACACATAAAGCACTGGGATTTGTAATCTGCTATCGTGGATTGCATATTTTTTACCATTTTACATGTTTACTTTCTTTTTGATAGCGATTTTTCGGGTTGGAACATTTAGATATAAGATATACTTGTTTGACTAAATGTATTCAACGTGGAACGCATTAGAGGTTTAACTCAATATTTCAATACGAAAGTCCCATAAGTAAACCCGTAGGGCAATAACGTATCTCAGTTACAGTACAGTTATCTTAGTATCTCATCTACTAAGATACGTAATAGCCCAAGCAGTTGTTCGATCTCTGTCAAAGCAAAGAGCATACATCTGATATGTACCTCTAATAAAATAAGTCTATTCAAGCATGACAACAGGGGTTATACGGCTCGAAACGGTTGAGATATTCAACGAATTCCAACATATTTCAAATTAGCGTATACAGTCAACGATATCTATCTTTAAGTTGACAGCGTCCTCTATGTTCTACATTCCGCATTGAAATATTGATTTGTAGATTACACATTTACCTAACATTATTTGATTAAATGCAAGTATTGAAATACAAATATTATATCATTACCTTACGTATTTGTATCCATCTATTTGCATAAATATAAACAGGCAAATCAATTACAGAATAGTGTGACATTGCGTTTATCACATCGTTAGGGATCCCGCGAAACCAGATAGTTTATATGTTTAATTGGGCTCCGATCCAAAAAGGTATAATATTAAATGCAAAATAAACTCTAGTGACTTTCCTAAAAAAATAAACACCAAAGAGTTCGATTATCAAGTTTGATAAGTAGATAATAAAATTTCCGCGTTTACTTGTGCACATTGAGCAATGCCTAAAAGCACCGTGATTTTGAATTTGATTTACGATAATAATATTGAACACACTAATCTTTCACAAATTATATTTTTATTGGGCGAAATATAAAATAAATGTTGAAAATTAAAAATCATTCTTACTACCAGAGTTATATGTAAAATACGTACAAGTAACTACATTATTAATACGAGTTATAAATATTAAATATCACATTAAGCTAATGTCAGTCCAGTCATAGGTTACAATATACTTAATCCATCTATGATAAATACACATGAGCGTAGGAAATAAACATATATACACACAACATAAAATTAAATTTAAAATCAGTGTGACAAAATCATTGGACAAATAAAATAAGTTTAAAAACAAGTGCATAAATTTAAAAGTACGCCTTTTGGTCACACCTATAAAAAAATACAACATACGCTAAAACTTCTTAAGAGAAATAATTGTGTAAGCAATATTTTTAGGACTACTTAGGATGGTGTGAAATCGGTAGCACCAAAAAGAATGTACTTTATACCACACCCACTCAGAAAGTGTCTTAAACTCGTTCATAAACAGGTTACAAAGTTCGTCATATCTCCCTTATAAATGTGCGGCGGGAAAAGTTATATGGAATTACATTTCTGCCCTCCGCAGCAGGGCAGAAATATTGTATGAAAATCCATTGCTAGCGTTCTTTTGTTTTTTAGCCAATAACTACAATAAAGAAATAGGTTCTTTCTACTCGATTTTCTTTAAAAGAAGGTTGCCAACCTTTTTCTGCACTACGAACAAAACATGGCGGCTGTTCTGTATTGTTAAATTTAGTTTTTTACTAAATTGATAATTTAACAGTATGCTTTAATTATTCTAAATAATTTTATGAAATGTCATCTCATAGTGTAAGTAACGATTTCATAATGATGAAGCCGCCAGAAAAGAAAAAATACAGCTCTAGAGGTCTTTGATTTCTTACAAAATGCTCCAATTATTTACTAATGAAGGTAATTACATATTTTATTTTCCCCGTAGGTGTAGTATAAAGCACTATACATCACTTGGGAGAAATTTCTGTTCGAGAGAACTTAAACATACTCAAAAGAAACGGCAATGCGTCCAACATTTTTTCAAGTAGATAACAACAAAGTGTTTAAAATATTGAGTGAAGTTCTTCGTTTTTGAACTGATTTTTGTTTTCACATAATAGTACCGTTTAAGTGTACTATAAAATTTTGCAATAAAATATAAGACTAGGTATCAATCAACTTTTCTAACATACGTTTAAACATTTTACTGAAATGCTAACCGTGTAGGTATGTGATGGGTGGAAACTAATAATAAAAACCTTAAAATACTTGAAATTCAATAACATAAGTAAAACATTTGATCCTTATTTTATTCGTTCAGAGTACATTTGCAAAACTGTACTTTAATATCATAGAAGCTGAAATAACAGTATATTTTGAAATCATTGTTGCATCAGATTCGCTCAAACTATACAAATATTTGGTAACATGGACTTAGCAGGCCTTCCCGCCAGCGTTGAGCGAGACGGTAAAGCGGTACGAGAGAACAAAACTAACCTGTGAAAATATAAGCTTAAAAAAGGTGTAACGAAGCTGGTAAGGATGCATTGCGCTAAGTCTACTTGATATGAAGTATTGCATGGCTACACTGCGCTCGTCTTAGTTAATTTTCTATCGACTTCCAAAAAGGAGGAGGTACTCAGTTCGACTGTTTTTTTAATGTTTGTTACCTCATAACTTTCGACTGGGTGAACTGATTATCAAAATTAATTTGGTTGAAGGCTGGTGCTTCCCGTGTGGTCCCATTTAAATTTAATCAAATTCTGTCAAGTAGTTTTTGAGTTACACTCCAATAACTGAATAGAATGGAAGTCGGTTTCAAATTGTACTTGTTTAATTTGACGAGCTACAGTGCCCTTGCAATGCTAGCACAGTAATACTTGCGCACTATCGTTTCCCAGGATATTCAGTTGCAATCAAATGTTGATTGGTATCGAAAAAATGGCAGATTATGTCAGTTCAGTTTTTGGCCGGAGCTGGCTAAACTAGCATAAAGCCGCCACTTTTTTAGATTTAAATCAACAATAGATTACAACTGAGATACGTATGACCCCAGACTAGATACTAACTTGGTAGTAGTCCACAACGGACGATTTGGAACGATTCATTGGTTCTATATCCTTACAGAGTATACAACTACATCGTCTACCGAGCTCATCTTAGTAGGTCTTTCCTAATATACTACAGCTCGCATTTTCGCTACGCATTTCGGCACATCTATGGCAGTAACGCACACTAAGACAAAAAATTATTAAATTTTTGACCAAATCCGCTTAATTTACTACTATTTTCTTTTTATAAAGCTGCGATCGGCCAAATTTAGTCCTTTTTAATATCAAAAAAGGAAGTAATGAGGTAAAAAAATGTGCTTTACGTCAAGGACTTATAATAGGATAATTTTAAGCCCGGGTCAATGTTCCTATAGAATAGCGGAGTGAAAGCAATCAACTAAAAACTATGGTTAAAACTGTCCACGTACATTTAAGTTAAAATATTTTTTCTCTAAATTGATTGGATAAACTTGATAAGACTTAAAACGTAAACAAGAATATGTCGACAGATAGCAGTAAAGAATTGAGTGTCAAGAAAAGTACTGTCAGGTACAGTGACAAAGTCTAAACTTATAAATCTTATAGGGTAGGTACATTGCGCTCATGTATATTTAAATCTAAAATACAAAGCGATAATACGCACAAAAATCATCAAATATTTCTTCAAGAGGTTCTAGTGAAATGCAAATAAAGGATAAACAGCGAGGTAGATTGAAAATGTTTGTTCTGCAGACGATCTGAATAACATTTAGAAATTGAATAACATTTAGAAATACACATAGATATTGTTTACTAGGAATGAAACACTTACTTGCGTACATATTTTAAAATAGGTAGGTCATATTTTATAATAGCTTATATTTACAATAGTTTTTAAAAGTATGGTCTGCATCAGGGAGATAAAAGCAGCCTTAATTCAAAACGGATCACCTATATTTACGATGCGCTCAGGTTTGTTTGTATGAATACTTCAGGGTTTACCCGACTGCGACAAAGTCCAAAAATCCTATATGTTTGATGTATGTATGTCCGTTCCTATGTCGCATGTCACTATTCAAGTGATCAACTGATTTTATGGTCATTAGATTCGTCTTGATAGGGCGAGTGTCACTATGATAAAATGCTTAACAAGCGGATTGGCATTTAAAATGAGGGATTTGATACGCTTTTATGTGCAGGTTATTTATTTATTTCCGTAGTCGGGTTATTAAACTTTTAGTTTATTTTCTTGTTTAATGGACCACGAGAATGAGTGAGAGACAGATATACATCTGTCCCCCACTCATAAGACATATTGCAATCATCATCTCAGCCGTAGGACGTCCACTGTTGAACATATATCTCCCCCATAATTTTGCAAAAGAACCGGATGGAAATTTGATTGTGGAAATGTGAGTCAACGATTTTCAATACTATGCTTAAAAACAGCAAAACAAAAGTATTCATTACACTCAGATGCAGAGTTCCACACCGTCTGCAAATACTACCACATTTACTACTTTACACTATGCGTCGTCAAAGTAGAAAGTCCGTCATAGCCCGAACACTACATCGTGACACAAACACAACCGTAATACAAACGTGACCGTAACCACATCGTAACCATGATGCTGACTGTGTAATCGCGTATCTACGCAAAGCCGCGATCTCGTAACTCAAACTGAACATATAATCCCGAATTACTAGTAGGGGTGTTACCGGTAGTACAATTCGAATCTATCTCGTACAACGAACAAAACAGGTTCTCGTCGATACAGGACGATCCTGTCCTATGGATAGTCAGATGACACCCTCGTCTGTTTTTCATTGTTCAAGCCAAGCCTGAACAGATGCACCTTTTGTACTACGAACAAAAACGTACACCAGCAGGGCTATTAAGTATCTCAGTTGAAGTCAAATTTTAATTAAATAAAAAAATGGCGGCTTTATGTCACTTTTATCGGCTCTAGTAAGCAGAAATGTTAGTAAGTTGCTGGAGCTGACAAAAGTGACATAGACCCGCCAATTTTTTAGATTTCAATCAACATTTGATTGCAACTGAGATACATAAATGACCTACTGCAGGGCAATTACGTATCTCAGTTACAATCAAATATTGACTGAAATAAAAAAACCGCGGCATTATGTTACTTTTGACAGCTCTAGTAAGCAGAAATGTTAGTTGCTGACAGGGCCTGACAAAAGTGACATAAAGCCGCCATTTTTTTAAGAGTTCAATCAAAATTTGATTGCAACCGAGATACATAATAGCCCTGCTGGTGTACTTTTTTGTTCGTACTACACAAGGGGGATCTGTTCAGGCTTGGCTTGAACAATGAAAAACAGACAAGGATGTCATCCGACTATCAGCATTTGAGAGGCATTGAAGCATCGTTCACATTATGACACTGCACATATCTCCCTGAAGAAACCCAGAAACAGTACATTACGTACCAGCCAAATAAACGTACACAATTAGGGCATAGACATTGTGCTTAAGCTCTCATAAATACGAACACATATCAGCATGTCAATTAAAATAATGTCTTTAGACGTAGGTAACTTAAAAAAATTAACCCATAATTTGTTTTATAAACTGTTATTACTTTAAAAGAGTATTTTTTTATTATTCTCCGAAACGGGATTATTGAAAAAGATAAATAGGTCAATTTAAACATTTCCAAATAGATCGTTTACATTAAAGCTTAATACTAACAAATTCGTGAATGATTTTTTTTTCATATTCAGATAACGAGATGGAGAGTTCTTCAAAACATCTATTCTAGTATCACGATAAGTAATGACTTATGCCTAAAGTCAATGCCAATCAATATATGGCATATGTTAACCTATTAAACACTCACTACATACATAAAAGCACCCCTTCGAGACACGCACACACATATTAATAAAAAATACCTTATTCGGTTATTCAGAGTGCGTACATCAAATTGGATTACTTCATAGTACCTAAAGTACTATATTGTTCATTATGAATAAGAACTGTAATATATAGCTATCTCTGTTACACTTGGGACACAGAGAGAGATATGGAGCTATCATAATAAACATAGAGATCAAGCGAAACTGGTCTAATTCTGATGTGCCTTAAAATCTTTGGATCAACGTAAAGCCGCGTTCCCGTTTAATGTTCAAAGTATCCATAAAATTATTAAAATAAATTATACAGACATATGTGTACACATAAAACAATTCAAGTTCATCCAAATATTGCGATGTTATATTCTGATTTGCGAAAGGAATGTTTATCGTCTAAAGTAACGTACTCGAAAATCTCAGAACAGTAACTTGAAACGCGACTTGATCAAATATTTAGATACGATTTCATGTATCCATGCGGTTCACTGGTCGCTAGTTCACACAGATCCAGCGATTCAAGACTCGTATTCCAGCACGGTCTTGTGGTAGAACAGGAGGTATCTGTAAAACAATAAACAAAACATATTTACTGTGAAAATGTATATGAAGGCGTCGGCCGCCTATTGTGACGGAGCATGTGCAACGGGCGAGCGGTTGAATCACCGCACACCCATCATCACAGTCGCCTATAAAACAGCTGGGCTTGGCAACCGGAGCTCTTCGCTTACGCTGTAAATGCCGGTAGAGGCAAACAGCATTAGTCCGTTGGAAAAAAAAAACCGGAGCTAGGTTTTGCTGCGAGCGCTCGCCGCGTGCGCACGTCTCAGTTGTTATAATCTCTAGGTGATCGAAGATTACAGTTGGAATAGATATTACGTGTTTTCTTCATACCGGGTCACACACTTCATGTCTGGCTCTCAGTCGATATATATCCTATATGTTTGATGATACTTTATAAGAGAATAATAAACATACCATTTTGAAAAAAGACCGCTATATTAGAGTTCCGTACCCAAAGAGAAACACGGAACATTATTGCTGTCACCCTGCTCTCTATCCGTCCGAATGTCACGGATCTTTAGCTCGTAAATATTATGCACGGGTCACAGAAACAAGGAAGATATGAAAAGGGGCGAGGCTGATGTCACAGCAATATGCCCAAAAACAGAACACATTCCTCGCGGCGGTTCACAATTTTTGTATTATGTGGCTGACGGCCGGTCGCGATATTGCATGTAAACAGTTTACAATGCTGGCATAGTAGGCCGTGCCATACAAGTTTCCGTTCCTGATACGTTCATTGCAAGATCAGGGTATGAGATGGTGTAGTGGGTAGACACCTCAATGTTGTCATTCAGCGGCCGGCCGATGACGATAGAAATTCGACTACGAAAAATAGTACGACTGACAGTAACTGTCAGCAAATTTAGTAATTTTTTATATACTTGTGTGTCCGTTAAGTGTTCGTAACGGTGCACGAGTATTGTATAGTTTAGTTTAAACACGTATACACTTGCACTAGGATTGCACCGCGACATCACAGAATAGATAGCAATAAATACGCGAGACATACCTACCCGCTTAGAATAGGTACAACGGACGATCAGCTGCGTAAACATTTGCGAGTAGGTAGGTTCGTACATCGTTGTGCCTATTCTAAGTGGGTAGGTATGTCTCGCGTAGTCACTGTTGCCTATTCTGTGCTGTAGGGGTGTGCGTTCAGTCGCGCATTGGTTATTAGCTGCGGAGCAATCACATATTCATTCATAATAATAAAAAACATGAATTTTTCCTTCACTATAATGACCAGTTATCGATGCCAAACCACCCCATTCGATAATGTGCACTCATTAATAATGATCTTATATAGGTAATAGTAGAAATTCGCTTGCGCAGAACACGAGCTAAAATTTAAAACTGTAGTTCTTATTCTTTTCATAATAAAACTTCATTCGTGTAAACATTGGAATGAAAATTGTAAAAATATGATTATTCTATTAAATTTTCGATAGTTTTAGTTCAGTTTAAGAATACTTAGTTAGCACGAAGTTACATGATGGCTGAATTTGCAGTAAACATATCCACAATTAAACAGAAATTGTTAAATTATCATTCACAAGCGTTATACTAATTTGGACTTTGATAAAACATAATAAGAACTACCGTAATATAATACGCACCATAATGAAAATAGATTTTATTAGTTTAGTTATGTGCTCTGAATAAGCGAATATTTATTCCGATTCCTGGCGAACTTTCTAGTAATAGTAAAATTAAATACGATACCTACCCTTCACTATCCAGGACCTCCCGCTGCGACGCTCGCGTTATCATGTGGTCATCGCATTTAAACCAACTCCCTTTCATCTGACGCACGTACGCCGTATAGTGTCCCGCGTCGAGCGACCCCAAGTGATTCACAACCGCGAACAGGGAATATCTGTTGTCTTCAAATAGACCCTCGGGAGCGTTGTTATTATCCGCACCAACATCCGCCGCTCGCCGATGCGTAGACATAAACGGCGTCATGTCTAACTCAGCCGGGAAGGAAACAAACGCAGATATCTTCCGGTCGATCTGTGACGAATGCTCGAACCGCTTGAGGTGAAAACTGGCGACGATTGGCAGTGTTTCCAGTGTTAACTGCTTCGTCGACTCACGGTACGCGTGGCAATTTGAACATTTGATCTTAGCGGCGGAACCTAAGTGTTCTGCGCGTGTGAATCTCTCTAAGCAAGCTTGGAGCGAACCGGGCCCAGCAACGTCTAAACTGATGTCCCAGAAAGGATCGATAGTGGTGGAGACGCCTGAACATGAAGTGCATACGACGTCGCTTTGGAGCCCTCCTGTGAAGATCTGATCTATAATGCAGTTGCAGCGGCCATTCTCTTTCTTTTCTGTATCTTCGACGCCGTTCATGCAGTGTCTGGAAGATTAAATGATAAAAAATACTTTTTAACACAACCATCGTAGTTTTCTAGAAGTATACGGTACTTCTTCAGAACGAAATGCCGTATAATCAATACCTGTCAAGAAGCGATTTTTAAATGGCATCCCACATAATTTTTACTGAAAAATACTGGATAATTCACGTAATCAATTGTCGGATAGATCCGACTATAGTTTCGACCACAAACAGTGGTTTTATTAAGTTCGCGACGCCCACGTCGATGACGTCTGGCTTAGCACTTCATCATCGATAAGTATTACGCGAGTAATCCCGTATTTTTAGTAAAAATGAGTGAATACCATTTTTATACCCAACATCATGCTAATTAACTTGAGGAATGGCAAATGTACAAAACGTACGAGTTCACAAATAAAGGAAAACTAAAGCTATGCTATCTTACTAAACTTTAAAATAGTTCGCAAATAATACCGTGTTATGATTTGATGGGCACTTATTAAGTTATGAAAAACGTATCAACATGCAAGTTATAATAGTGATGATAATAATAATAACACCCTTTAGCCATCCACACCAACGTTGCCCCTTTTGTCACCACTCATGGTGGCCTTTATGGGGGGCCCGTTTAGTGGACGGCAAGTCACCACCTGCCTAAATATTTTAACATGAGACTAAAATTGGCAGGTGCCGTAGTCTCTTCCATAGCCTACTATCTTCCTTATCACTAATAAAATCATATCAATAGCCTGGCCATTTTACCCATTTTTATAATAGATATACCATGTCACCATCCAAGTTTCTGTTTTTTTATACTACTTTGTATGTTTTATACCAAACAGGCCTCTTAAGTTTTTGCTACAGCCCCACTTATGCCTTTGTAAAGGACCGGATGAAATACGTGAAATTTTTTGACATAATAATAAAACTACCGCAGGGGCGGCTTTGTGGCGAGCCGTCGGTGAGTGGCGACACCGCGGACCCTGATTCTCCCTGGGGCTAAATGAGACCCCTGACCCCTGGCTTGCCTTAATTGGCCGTCTGGGGGTGGAGACGCAAGAGCAAGTAACAATTTTAAATTAATTAAAAAAAATAACACACTACAGATACTATGGTCCGTACCATTATTAAACTTATGGATTAAGTAAAATAACATACATTTTGAGATTTTTAGTGTTTGTTGCAAGAACTTGTCGAGAGAAAGCCGGATACGTGAGCAGAAAATTAAAATATTGGCTAAAAGTTAATTTTAGATATTTCTACTGGGCTGGTTCATTTTTAACTATTATTTAGAAAGTTAAATGGTCCTTGGGATTCATATATTTCTTTAATATATAATTTATGCAATAGTTTTCATAGTTCTGTGATTAATTTATAGTATAATTGTTGCTATAGTAGTTTAAAAATATAAATTAATATGCCCATTTTTAGTATGAGCTTATATAATATTGTGTGTACGAGAAAATTATTGAATACATTCTATTTATTTCATTTCATTCTATTCATTTCATTTCATCCTATTAATTTCATTTCATCTTATTCATTTCATTTCCTTCTATTCATTTGATTTCATTTCCTTCATTTCAATTTACATTTATATGTACGACGAACTTATTTCTCTTCGACTTTGCTATACATTAAATTCTAGATAAACCGAAACGATCATTCCCGCTTTGTAAGAAAACTCAGATAAAAAAACTAAGCTTTAAAACTACCAAAACTCGTTCAGATCAGTTCAACAATTAGTTTTATTGCAAACATTTACTTGTTTCAAAATAAAATAAGTAGATTAACTTAATACTTACCACAAATAACATACAGGTAGGTATACCTATATAAAACACTGTTTTAAATACAGTGAGTGTGTTTTGTCGGGACTTAGGATCGAGTTCGAGTTCCAGTGATAACCGTAGCAAAAGACTAAGAAAGAGGGTAGATCGTTATGTCTGCACCTAACTTTTAAACTTTTTAGAAAATCTTTGAGTGCTGTATTGCTAACTTTTAAAAATAAAATAATGTCTCCTTTCATCTAAATATCATATCTACAATATTTAAGGTACTTTCCCTTCATGTCGCATAGGCTTGGGACCCCCAGTATATCTATCACACATATATCTATATCACCACACCGTATTTGACATATAAAATAAAACAATATCTTAATGCTAAAGGCGATGCGTGACCACAAAATAACACCATCTTGTGAGTTTGTTTCTACAATCTATTTCTATCGCAGTTAGACTGGATGATGCAATTATTGTCTAACCTAACATCATGTGTGATCCGAGTTCATTAACATTTAAATATACCCATTAAGCACACACCTTACGTTATTTAAACAAAGCTAATCATCACAATACGATGGCGGAAAAAAAAACTAACAGAAACTATCGTTGATTTTGTTTTTTCCTAGATTTGAGCTTCTTCTAGTTTTAACGTGAAATCGTCATCATCTCAGCCGTAGGACGTCTACTGCTGCCGTGCGATTCTCTAATGATTTGTCGATGCGCTCGTCGACGAGCTCACCGATGTCAAATACTTTGTGAGATATCTCCCTTGTACACAAGGTTGTTTTTCCAACGTTTCTTTCCATTTCGTCATTTGTTTCACGGATATTGTCAAAGATGCAACGATGTTTGCTCTTAGAGAATCGCACGGCTGAACATATGCCTCCCCCATCATTTTTTAAAAAGACCAGTTGGAAGCGGCCTGCATCCAACGTCGTTAACGTGAAATCATGGTAGATTATTAACCGTTGTGTTCGTAATACTGCATGAGTGTAGGCGAAGTGAACAAAATCGTAAAAAGTTGTTTTGTGTTTTCATGTATATGTATCCTACTTAATATTATCAACGTGAAAGTTTGTGAGTATAGATGTATGTATGGATGTGTGGATGTTTGTTACTCTTTCAAGCACAAACGGCGGGGCTAATTTTGATGAAATTTGGTATGGAGGTGGTAGATGAGGCACTGGATTAACACATAGGACACTTTTCATCATCATCATCCATCACCATACTACGATTGCAGATGTGCGTGTGGGTAAAAGGAAAAAATTGTCTGTAAAGTCGGTTTACAGACGACAGTTTTACGTGACGTCTTAAGACAAGCCGAACACTTAGGCCGATCGTGCCTTTCATCGCTTGTTCCGCACTCTCGCTTGCACGCTCAGCTCAGGCGGAACGTGACAATGAGTCATACTTTTTCGTGCATGCAGCCGCCGTTCATCAATTTATAAGACATAATCACGTCAAAATGTTTTATAAGATAATTAAGTAATAAATCTATTTAAAAATAAGATTGAGCTGTCTTACCTGTGCAACACATCCAGAGTGGCAATGAAGAATTCATGCGCATCTTGTTGTTCGTATCCGGCCAAGTGCCGAGCGTGCGTCCAGATGAGATGGAGAAGACGGTGCAGCGTCAGGGGTGTCTTTGCGCCGGAGTAGAACTCCTGATGACAAGGAAAAATACTTTTTCAGCTTCCGTATCTCAAATAGGAAAAAGACAAAAACCTTTATAGGATCCCTTTGTTGTCCGTTCGTTTGTCTGTCAAGATTCTTGTACTCAGAAACGCATAGAGGTATCATGTTGAATTTTATATCAAAGTAGCTGCGCCCCGCGGTTATGCGCGTGGTAATGACTGACGATGATGATAATGAAACAAACAAACAACAACAAATAGTTTTATTGACTTAAAAGTTAAAGTATTATAATGTTTTAATCCAGCGCCTCATCTACCATTGACTAATATAAAAAATGTTATCAAAATTGCTCCAGCCTTTTGAGGGTAAAGAAGTAAAAACATACAAACACACTTACACACAAACATACATGCCGCGATATAGCTATCGCAGCAGAATCAGTACTAGAGACAACGTAAAATTTTATCCCTGGCCTGGTGAGCCAAATATTTTTGTGATGAGCACGAATGTTTGTTCTCGGATCTTGTTATGTGCTTTCGTGTGCGTCCATAAATCACGCGACATAATGCATCCCAGTGCAAGAGTATGAGCGTGTAAACGTTAGATATTAACTTCAGAACAAACTATAACAAAAAGGTGTAGTAATACTAAAACCTCACGCGGAAGATTGCATACAATTTGGACCTAACTACTGCGTCCTAGGAAGTATTAAACATTCAGAGTTATTAGTAACCAAAGTTGGCTAATTCTCAAGCAAGTTCATCCCAGAAAAACAAGGCCAAAGACGGCAATGACCTTCAGAGCATAGACATGGTAAACAAGGGGCCATTGACCCCAACGAACTTCAAGCATAAGCATGTCTAATAGGGCTGCCCAAAAAAAATCTATGTATGAAAAAAATAACCGATTTAAATTTTGTTACTTTGCCATGTGAATTTTGACAAGCTATATTATGCACACCTTTCCGTATTACACTACACCTTTTTCTTACACGCTGTATATACCTATGTCACAGATAACTTATAGTTCGTATAACGAAGTTCGGCACGTTAATCAATTGTTTACGCTTATGATACGAATACATTTTCTCACATCATTCATACTATTGCTACAGGTAAAACTAAGTATAAGTAAATAGGTGATAATGTTACCTGGAACAACTTGGACACTTCACACACGAGGCATTTACCCGAGCTCTGCGACTTGCATTTGTGGCGCTCGCCCAGGAAATAGTCTCTCAGCAGCGGAGTATGTATCAAAGTCTGAAAAAATAAAACTTCAGTCATTTTTGCTCGTAAAACCAATGACTAATGTCATTGCACAGTTGAATTTTCATGACACTTAAGGCGCAGTCCGACTCCAATATTCAAATAATTTACGATACAGGAGCTGCCGGCGACTGGGCCTGGTTCCATTTGTGTCAATCATTGGGGGGGGGGGGGGGGGGGTTGCCAATACTCGCCACGCTTGGCAGGCGGGTTGGCGAGCGCAGTTTTGGGGTTTTTGACTGGAAAGGTGCTGCTGCCCACCTTCTGATTGTTAAACCGATCTAGCTAGGTTTCAATTTTAGAAAAAGTCGTTATATCCGCATTTTCTGGCAATGCTGCAATGTGACTATGGCAAGTAGGGCAATCAGCTTAAACAACTAAACTGTTTTACCGACACAGCAACACTTAAGCTTGACAATAGATGGCGTTGTTAAGCCAATGAGTGTTTGGTTTGATATTAGACCAAGAAAACCAATTGTTTACTTACTAGCAAAGCTTGGTCATCCAGGTACTGAACATGAACGCAGATGATACGAAAATTTGCGTTAGTGTAACATAATCGTAATCGGTTTAAATATAAATAACCAGTACATTAGTCATTTAAAATTTGCTGGCGATATAGTCTTGCTCTCTGGAAATACAACACAGTTGCAAGCAATGATAAACACCCTCTACACAGCAAGCAAACAACTCGGTCTGGAAATAGACCGCAGCAAAACAAATATTATGACAAACAACATAAAAAATCCAGTAGGTATACCTAGAAAATGAAGCACTAAAGTATGGCGACGATTTCATATATCTGGGTAAGAAAATTTCTTTTAAAAAGAAGAGGAATGAGCACGAAATAGAAAGAAGAGTCACAAATGCTTGGTTTTGGAGCTTAAAAGAAATTATGAAAAGGGATATGCCGATCAAAGTTAAACAAAAAGTCGTGGATATCTGTATCCTCCCATCATTAGCTTACGCTTGCCAAACATGGAAGTTCACTTATACCTAGAATGAAAATAAAAATAAGGTCATGTCAAAGAAGTATGGAGAGAAGCTTACTAAACGTAAAAAGAATTCAAAAAATATCGCGTAATACCATTAAAAAAAGACGAATGTTACTGATGCTCTATGTCACTGTAAGAAATTAAAGTGGCGCTGGGCTGGTCATATAGCTTGGCTGACAAACAATCGATGGACTCAAAGACTGACATCTTGGAACGGCCCATCAGGCACGAGAAAGAGAGGCAGACCATTTGTCCGGTGGGCAGACGACATAACACAAGTGGCTGGCGCAAAATGGAGGAATACAGCTATCAATAGAGACACTTGGAAATCTCTAGAGGATGCCTTCAACTTCGAATAACGAGGGGTTCTTACTTTAATAGTTTAAAATATTACAATTCATTGTTAAATAATATTTTATACACGTAATTTGTATAATTACCAAAAAAAAAACAGCACTATATGCTGCTGGTACTTAATACATAAGTACATGGGAAGAATATTTAAAACTACTTAAAAAAAAAATCCCACATAATCATCAATATTTGGTCAAACGTCTAGATTGATTCACACCTACAAATTTTATTCTAGGCATTTCCACTATTCATTAAGATATACTACATGCGCGCGGTTTATGCATGAAACTTAACACCCCTACATAGAAATGTATCATTCATAATCATAACATTCGGCAAACTCGCTTCCTAGCTCGTTATTCATTCTGTGCGCTCGGGCATTCTCGCAAGACCTGGCCACCGGACCAACCCCGCACCCTCCGCCCTGCCGCCGCGCGGCCTTTGTTTCTTCCGAAAACGAACGAACGAAAGCCGAAAGGCGACAATCTCTTTCACACCGAACGCTCGGGTGGGGGGTGTAAGAAAGAGTAAGAGAGATATTTTTTCACTGACGCGAATCATGTGTTTTCATTAATAAGTTGTACATAGGCATGTAGTATTTTTGTTAAGATGGTGCCCATACTTTTAGATGGAGTTTTCGAAAACTTTAACAATTAATAATTAATTCACTGTGAAGTAATAAAAAATGTTGACTACATATCTACAATGTATTAACACTTTTGTACCGCTCTTTTTTTTTTGGTAATTATACAAATTACGTGTTTAGTTAGTAATTCAAATAAGTAGGTAAGTACGTTTTTGTATTTTTTTTAGTAAGAAATGCAAGGATTTTTATTTTATTTTATTATTATTATTATAATCGTATGCGTGATCGTACAGAGCCCGTAGCACAAACAATTTGCGATAAAGTATTCGTATCGTAAACGACAACGCGTCACGCTTCAGCGTACACACTATGAGTTAACTATGACATAACGAGTAGTTGCCCTAGATAAAGGAATGTTTGTACTGTTTCACACAAACGACTTTTTTATGTTTTTGGGTCTAAATGCTTGTTGCCTCTACCGGCATTTACAGCGTCACCGGATAGGTCACACGAACGACACGTTACGTTACATATAAGCAGTTGTTCGTACTAGGCCCGCAGTGCAAACTATGAGTTATCTATGCCACAGTGGTACTAGATAAGTGATAGTTCGTAGTAATCCTTAACGATGCGTTTACGTTACACTTACGCAAATTTACGTACTAATGCCACAGGTATGTTGGTCCCCATTGCCTTAGATCTCGTAATAACATTGTTGCAATTCAAAGAGCAGTATTTACGATACATCGAGTCAGTTTACTATCAATTGGGAAAAGGTCAAATCAATTGAATCGTATTTATTTTCATCGTGTCTTCGATTCAATGGATTTATCACTCGTATACTATAGATAATAGAGCTCATCCGTGTACGTGTACCCCAAGCATACCTACTATGGATTTTATTTAAAAAAACACCAATTAAATTTAACTATAAAACATTATTTTTAAATCGTACTTTATACATATACAAATATGTACTTGAATATTAAGTCAAAAATGGTACCTAACCTAACCTACCTATTAATAACCTATCTATCATTGCACTTTTAGAGAGAAACATTCACATCCTCGGACGGGGTTCGAGCCCGCATCTTCTGACTATCCGTGTCACACGCCATGATCGCTATACCACCGATGCTCACCGACCGAACACCGAATTTTAACTCTCGATATGATTTGAACAGTCGTTTGGGGACCGTGCGACATCTCGAGAGAGTTCAGCTCAGTCCAGCAATCGGCAGCTCACTACGTTATGTTTCAATATTCGGAACTTCTCTCTCAGTATGGCCCATTCACCACGGCGGCCCAATGCCTCCGACATGGCCTATCGGCTGTTGTCGGTTGTTGACCACCGCAGATATTTCGTGCGCGAAGCAGTAGTGCGCAAGCAATTTATTTGCTTTGTTAAGGTGTGAAGGGCACTGTACCAAGTGAAATTACTGGATGAAAGAGACTCAATATATATTTTTACAGGCAAGTCAGTCACATCCTTAGCCTTCTACAGTACATTATACCATACACAATATAAACTTTATGAGACGCCAAGACCGCGGAAGGGATAAGTACTTAAAAATTTTAAATTATAATTATATATAAGTATATTGACTAAAAATTATTAATTATCAATATATGTAGGAAATAAATAGTTCATTAAATATCACAATAATGTTATTTATATATTATGTTTGTATAGCTATCTGATTTGCACTTGCTCTAATAACAGATTCCACAAGAGACACTGACATAATATTCTTTTAATGTGGATAATTATTTTATTGGACCTTGAGTTTTTATTTAATTAAACTATATTTTAATTTAGTCAAGCTTTTTGGTAATTATATTATGTCAGTATTTTGAATAACGACCTTGTTTCTAGACTATATTAATCTGTTTTTTGGGACAACTTTTTTTTGTTTGATTGTTTTTAGTATTAGTTTTTCATTGTTTAGGTTTAAGATATTTATTACTCAATATTATTATGTCACTTACAAGAGAAAACTAAAAAAAAATGTTTTGCTGGTTTATACATATTACAAAGTTAACATAGGTACGATATAATAAAATACAATAGTTTCTAAAAGATAATTCAATTGCAACAAAACAAAATGGGATTTTGGGAGAACAAAGAGGGTTTGTTACGCAAATTGTACGGTAAAATTATATCCTGCTTTTCCGCAGGTTCTAGTGTAAGTGTAAAAGAACTGACCTGCACAATACAGTTCATGAAGCAAGTAGACCCCAGGTTCTGCAAACCTCGCAAACCAATGGTCGTGTGGGGGCTGATGAGACGCCTCTTGCGTAGACGCCGCAGCGCTAGGGCTTCGTTGTTGTTCGGCAGCCAGGGTATGTATGGCACACTGATTCCTAGCGATCTGTAAATTATTTCTGAATTTATTTTACAAAAGAATAACTTTAAGTACTATCATAGTCATATCGGGTTTAGCAGGTTCATCAAATTAGACTTGATCAATATATTGCTGTTTGGAGAGTTTGTGTCGAAACGGTTGTCTATAGTCTTGCACTCAGGCCTGTACTAAAATGCTATTTACACCACACTACCTCGAAAAGGCTTCGATTATCGTTCGAAACCTGCGCGCAAAATTATTTGAAATTCCAACGTGACGAACTAAAACGTATCTAACTTTTTTTCTATTATTGTTCATAAACGAGTTTCCTTACGCAGTCTTGCATAATGTCTTTATTTATAAAACATATAAACACTAATTTAATGTATTAACATGTCTCTAACACCAATTACATATACATATTTTACTATTAGCAAAATAGCGGCCTTTTTTTCATTCATGTACAGTCAACATATCACAAAGCGCATGTACAAATAACCGCCATGTCGTATCGCAAAAATCCCCTACCAATTTATATGTTCAGCCAAACATATTGAGTGAATATTTAAAAACCTTATTCAATATACATATTTTTTTACTAGCTGACCCGCCAGCGGCTTCGCTCGCGTGGCCTCGCGGGATACGGTAATTACAGATTTTTAATTATCCCACGGGAACTCTTTAATTTACCGGGATCAAAAGTATCCTATATGTTGATCAGGGATATAAGCTACCACCATACGAAATTTCATTTAAATCGTCCAGTCGTTTCGGAGATTAGCCCGAACAAACAGACAGACAAACATACAGAGAAACAATCAATTTGAACTTATTTTTCACTCCTTACATCCCCTGACTCGGTTTTTAACATATTTTTCATTGTACAGAAATTCGACCTCTACAGTTTATAATATGTAGTAGTTTTACCCCCTTAAGTCATCCCTGACAAAAATATTGAAAGCATCACTATTTATTTTAAATTACCTAAGTATCCAGTTATCAATTTTCATCACTGTAGCTCTAAAAACAAAGAACTTTTGAAAACAATTATCCCCCGTTTCACTCCCTTAAGTCATCCCTGACAAAAAATATTGAAAGCATCACTTTAAATTCTCCAAATGCTAATTTTCACCACTGTATGTTCGAAAACAAAAAGCTTTCCATACAAACTTTCACCCTCTTAAACCACCACTATCAAAAAAAAATTTGTCCAACATTTTTTATTTTGTATGGTCATACTAATTTTTTTTTGGATCCATATTCAATTTTTCACAACTATAAGTTCAAAAACAAAGGAGTTTCATACAAACGTTTTCACCCCTTTCGGGGTAGAATTTCGAAAAACCCATTCTTAGTATACCTCTACGCATCAAGTACAATACACCCTCCAAATTTCAAGTCTCTACGATTAGTGGTTTAGGCTGTGCGTTGTCAGTCAGGACATCTTCTTTTTTAACCCTTCAAGAGTCGTTATATTATAACAATGAAATTTCTTTTGTCTCTGGCCGCATGATGACCAATGACCTTTGATGGAATATATATAGATTTCATCATATAACATTATAGATCTCACACAATGCATAATAAAACGTTGTATGATACACGTGCGTAATGGTTTCCGCACTTGTAGCATAAACTACTATTACAGCGCGAAGTATTCGAACATAAGCTAATAACTAAGTATATAACTTCAGTGGGCGCCTTTGTTAATTCTAAAAGCACTCAATAATAATATTATCAACGAGCTGCGCCCCGCGGTTATACCCGCGTGGTGGATGATAATGATGATGAAAAAGTATCCTATATTATTCCAGCCAGCGACTCATCTATCTACATACCAAAATTAATTAAAATATTTTCAGTAGTTTTTACGCGAAAGAGTAACAAACATCCATACATACAAAATTTTGCGTTTATTATTGTAGGCGGATTATTAGTTTTATCCGTAAGGGGCAGATTTAATAATACATATTCCCTGCATCGGCAGGATGCGAATCGTAAGAGGCGAGGAAACCCGACATACTAGGTGGTATGTTTCTTGTGCAAGAGGTCGTCTTGGTTGGTACCACCGCCTCGGGGTGACGAGCACGGTACAGTGCCACGAAAAACTACAGTTGTACGCTCTGGATGGCACTGCAACTGTCATGGGCGGGCGCAGTGCTTATCAACTGGCGCACGACTTGCTGGTATCGTCACTTCATTGCACAAACAAAAAAAATTGTGCTGACTCAGTACAGAAACATTATTAAACTTTTGCTGTATTATGTAATAAAAATGTATGAATCACAAACTAGGGTACAGGCCCTAGTGCATAGGCTCAAGGCCTAGTCAAATTATTGCAAAGCAATGTTACTTATGGTGTACTGTATGGTTACTATTACTAGTATATTTAAGTATCAGACTTAATTCTATTTTAATTAAACTGATTTTAATCAATTGATGGGTTCATTGACTAGTTTTTAAAACAGTACAATAATTATCACCTCACCTAGTCAAATCCTCATATTTGTAAAAAAAATGCGGTAATGCTTTATTACATGAACTGAACTGAAATCCTAATTTCATTTAAAACCTTCAGACTATTACTTAAACCATATTATTAAATAAATAAATAGTTATCTCTAAATAAGGGCCTATTTCACAATGCACCTACCTCTAACACAGACAACAAATGTGATGTGTATTTTAAAACAGAATTGTTAGTTTTATAACATACTAGCGACTGCCCGCGACTTCTTTCGCGAAGTAGGCTCGGCCTTCGGCCTCGCCATAACCTCTGCTCTTTTCGTGTTGTATTTTTCATAAGAACCTTCTGACAATATTTAACACAGCAAAAATTGAATTAGCGAAATTGTTCCATTCATCCTCAAATTATAGCGTGACCAGGAGAAATAGGGGTTTATTTTTACATAATATACATATATAAGTAGTATAAAAATGTTAACGGATTGTATAATAGGCTCTTAATCTCATTGTAACCAATTATTTTAAACATACTTAGACTGAATAAGCTTGTGGGTCATAGCAATCTCTGTCAACTCTCTATCATAGATATAATCCTGGCATTGTGCACAAAACACATTGCCGTAGCTCAGGTCGACATACAAGAAGTGTTTTTTGTTCTTGGAATGCTCTTGCATGTGACCATTGTAGCAGGCAAAGTAGATGCAGTGAAGGCATGAGTGCATGCGAGGACCCGGCTGGCCGCATGCGAAACATAGGGCGGTTGTAGCCTGAAAAGACATCCAGATTACAGATATAAAGATATTGCTCAATTATGTACAGCCTCCGTGCTGTTCCTCTTAGGCACAAAGGGTGGTTATACCCTGTAAAACTAAACAGATTACAGATGTACAGACATAGTGTCGTTTTTTTTACACTAGGTTTTTATATCCCAAACTAGGCAGAGCCTGCGTACTATGGTAACCTGCTGACTGATATACATACTCATATATATGCACACCCAGACTCAGGTCAAACAAACATGTTTATGCACACAAATGTATGAACCCAGAATCATGTCTCAGAAGGCAGAGTTGCTACCATCTACACCATCCAACTAGTTCACTTTGTAATACAGCCCAAGGGATTCCTTGGGCGGTATGACGATGAAAGTAATCATTGTGTCTATATCAAATTGACAAATACTTAAGGGACCTAGTTGACATTTTCTAGGATGTGTTTATATATCTATGTAGGCACACAATTATATGTATTTTAAATTCTAGAATTAAACTAGACAATGATTTTTATTTATTTAATGGGTATACTTGTAATGTATGATCATGTAACAAAAATCACAATGGTAAGAAACAATTAGTAGCATTGCATGACCAGTACGAAAACCAAAACTAAAACCAAATAAAATTTATTAGTATGCCTTCTATAAAAGATTCTGCTGCTTATTGTCCCGCAGGAATTATCATTATTAGTGTTCCCAAATTACAGATGGTAAATCTAGATTCCAAATATATATATAAGACAACTATCTTTATATATATGTCTTTGGTTCCTAAGGGTAAAAAAATGCATGGCAATAGCTTTACATCAAGGCTCAACCTCATTAATATAACCATATTGGTATGATTCCTTGCCTTATGATTCCTAAATGAAAAAAGGACAATTTTATTTCATTATGAAAACTTAAGGCTAATAAATATTATACAAATGGTAAGTTAATGATAATTCACATAGATAAATCATAATTTCATATGAATGTCCCATAGACAGATGTTTATTGATACAAAATATATAACAATAACAATTTTAAGACATTAATTTATTATTATACACCTAAATAATTTTAAAAAAATTGCCAATTCTTTAGCTGTATGAATCGTTATTTTTAAGAAATTCATCAATATCAAACCTCATGTGAGGTAAGAATTTTTGTGATATTTCCTTGGTTATATGAAGAGAAATACTTATGTCTTAGCATTTACTTTCAGTCGAATATGAGCCTGCAACTCTGGACTGTCAGCACCAGTCAGCACTTCAGGTTTTTTTTTTATTTTGAGGAAGAAGACAGTCAGCTATTCATCTTCTCTCAGGCAATATATGGACTTTTAGACATTACTTTGCATAAAAATCTTCATTATATTCTTTCAATGTGTGTAATAAGGCATTATTATAGCAAGGGTTCCAGATTGGAGAAACATACCCTAAATAGCTTCAAACAAAGGCACATTACAGGATTTCAAATATGTTGAATGATTTAATATCATCGGATATTTGTAAAATAAATCTAATCCATGAATGATAAAATACCTTTAAAAATCTAAGTAAATATTCAATATAATCAAAAGCAGAAAACTGTTCTGAGAGTTCTATTTCTAAGATACTATCATGAATAGCAAACAGCAAACTGCACAACCCTACATAAGGAAAACTGGGCTGGAAGTTATTTTTGGAATAAATCAATACTCATTTTACTGCAAATGGCTTGTTTCCCACGAGCGCAACAGATAGTGGCGCCATACCCGATTATGCACTTATCTTGTATGTTCTTTGTGATGCTTCTCGAAAACGAGTTCAATTTCATTTATTCCAAACAATACAGACTTACAGTAAAATCGATGTTATCAAATATATATTCGATTTATGTAAGTTATTTATAGAATAAGTTTACGCGAATACGGCAAAATAAATCTAACAAAAAAACAGCTGTTTTGAGGTCAAAGATCACCAATCAGCTGATTACAAATTGTCCAAATATTAAAAAGACGTATTTTCACAAATGAAACACGATAATAGCAAAAGGTCACAATTGCATAGACATCAAAACTAAAACGCAAAGCACATATAATTCAGGTAAAAATCAATTTGCGTCGCTAGTAAAGGTCACAAAACAGCCTTAATCATGTCAAAATTACATCAAATCTTACCTTATACCTCCTGGCTTCGTAAGTTGTACTTGTTACAAAATATCCATGTATAATTTTGTAAGGTTTTGTACCCTTTGCTGCTTTAAAATTATTAAGATGTATACAACCATTATCATTCATCTTTGTAGTTCGCAAATAAAACTGTAAACTGAAAACCAACCGGCTGGCTCGCGGCTCGCTCACAGACATAGAATAATAAATAGCATAGAAGAATAAATACTCCAAGGAGAAAATTCCAGATGACGACTCCATAAATAAAATAGAAGGACAAAACTTCTAACGCCATCTCTTGAAGACCCCTGATAGTATTTATTTGAGCTGTACAAATACCATGTATTCACCGTACGCGTAGGAGGCTGCCAATCATCGGAGCGACCCGTGATGGCGGGCGTGCCGCAGGAAAGCTGCCTCGCTCCAGTCTTATACTCCTGGTATACCCACGACATACCAATGACCGAGCAGGCAAGACTGGCCCTCAACGCAGACGACGCAGCATTCTACGCCTTCTCATACCGCGCAGAGTAAGCGGTCAAGAAGCTCCAGCCCACGCTTGACGCCCTACCAGAATGGCTGTCCAAATAGCGGATGGCCATCAATGTACAAAAGACGCAATCCGCCCACGAACATATCAGGAGGATAGCACGCACTGCACGCACGGACCGGACACTGAAATGCGCACAGAAAATTGAAACCTTCATCGCGCGACCTCGTCCGACAAATGGACGAAGTCGAAGAAGAAAAAGAAGAGGAATATATAGTAGCACCACCATTAGTCACTGCTACGGTCGCTGATCGGCCCGCTGGATCTCACCCGGCAAAGCCTGATCGCCCTGGCACATAGAGACCTATGGGAAGAGCGCCACTCTATAAACATCCATAACACCCAAGGACCGGTACATCGTAATGTGCCGAGAAACGCCAGGGGAAGAGGGCACAGTTCTAACCCCCTCTCCCCGCACACAGAATGTGTGCGAGAAGAAGACCCGTGAGAAATGCCATGCTCATAATATTACTTATAATTTTAATCGTACCTTATATTTAACAAACGAGATTTAGTACAACACAAACTTGAACGCATTATTATTTAAATGTCAGAAATTAATTATCGAATCTCATGCACTTGTTCTCTTGCTCTGCGCACAAGTTTGCGTTGTACTAAATCCCATTTGATAAAGATTAGGAACGATTATTAGAAAGGTTATGTATGGTCATGAGATCCAGCGGAACCCGTTTAAAAAGTTGTCTGTTAGATGGATTGGCACGAACAGCCTAAAAATATAAAGACTTAAGCAAAGTAAATACTAAAGAAAACACTGATACTTCATAACAATGCATTAATGAAATAAATGAGATAAACGCTCTTTTCTCAGGTATGGTGCAAAGACGAAATTGGGATTTATATAACCCATTTTAAAAAAATCAAGGTGGCTCCATTTGGCTCAAACTGAAAAATAAAAATAAAATGTAGTTCGTCAGTATCAAATTTTTGAGTTTAAAGTAATTTCAAAATGAATAACAATAATTCTCTGTAGATATTATAAATACGTTTGAAATTTTGGTGACATTGTTAGAGTTTTCAATATGTATATAAAAAATGATATCAATGACGTTATTTTGGCTATTTTGGCATACACTCAATTTTTGCATCAGCTCATTATCATTCATGAATGTGTGAACGTTATGAAAAATTATTTTACTTTACTAAGTATAGTATGATCTACAATAAGTACAATTTGAATAATTTTATACCGACTTCCATTCTATTCAGTTATTGAAGTGTATCACAAAAATTACTGGACCGAATTTGATGAAATTTAAATGAGACTACACGGGAAGCACCAGCTTTCAAACAAAAAGAATTTTGAGAATCGTTACACCCAGTCGAAAGTTATGAGGTAACAAACATAAAAAAAAAACAGACGAATTGAGTAATATTTTTGGAAGTCGGTAGACAAAGATTCCTAAACTTTTCCACTATTATCCTCTGATGTGATGTTAACCACGCAATTAAAGTCATATTTCATAAACATATTTCGGAAATTAATATTAGAATAATAAAATAATAATAATAAAATTAATTAATAACGCAGGGTAGGCTTTGTGGCGAGCTGTCGGTGAGTAGCGACACCGTGGATCCTGATTCTCTCTGATGCTAAATGAGACCCCTGACCCCCAGTATTTATTGATTGATCTACTATAGGAAGAAATTATTTACTCATATAAACATTACACTCGTATCGGTTTAGCAAATTACATATTGCAATATTATATGAACTGTACCGTAGCATCAACCTACTTGCGCACAGGCGGCACAAAGTGCAACATGAGGCGCCGACTCAGCACACGTGTCGAACCCGACACCGGACGAGCGGAGCGGCGTTTGCGTCACTCATGGTTCACACATCGACCAGAGTACATAGCATAGTTTAGTAATAGTTAATCAATTAAATTGTAATAATTATATTTTAAAATAAATTGCCAATAGTTTTGGTTTTTTTAAGTTCTTCGGCTGCAGCTAACGTAATTGGCGCAGTCGGTAGGATATTAGAGTCAGCGCGCGCGGTCTAAAGCTCGAAAATTTCCAAAAATCGTTGCACGGCTTGACTCCGATAGTCGCTGGCAGGCTCCTAAGTCTCCATCTAATATCCGAATCTACGTGGCCGCAGCTTCGGAGACCAATATCCGAAAATTGATACGCATAGGAAACCAGAATGCAACTGTAAGTACGCAAAAACTTTCTTATTGTGTTGCTCCTTTTAGTCCTTACTTATCCTTGTAATTTTTCAAGATTTTCAGCCTAAGAATCGGGGTGATCGGGAGACTGTATCTCGCCAGTCTCACCGTCATAGAGAATTAGATAGTATTAGGGAAATAGATTTATATTTAGATATAAATTCATTAAAATGCCTTATTACCCTGATGTTATTTTTAAAGCCTTACGCCCAGTGCCAGATTTCGATGGAAATCTGAACGTGCTCACACGAATTATAAAAATATGTGATCAACTTGTTTCATGTTATATGAGTGCTGAGGCTGTCAATGAATTGGGTAACTTGTGTATATTAAACGGAATATTAAATAAAATGACTGGGCCCGCAGCCACAATCATAAACTCAAATGGCGTTCCTAACAATTGGTTAGGGATCCGCGAGTCATTAATAAATAACATCACTGACTAAAGAGATGAGACCGCATTGTATAAAGACCTCTCCTTAGTCACGCAAGGTCACAGGACCACACAGGATTTTTATGACCATTGTCAAACGTTATTTAGCACAATTATGACATACGTTTCATTGCACGAAAGTATCGCGACAACGATTGAATCAAAGCGTCTATTATATAGGAAGCTCTCTATGCAAACTTTTGTACGAGGTGTACAGGAACCCTTAGGTTCTCGAATTCGTTGTATGAGACTTTCAACAATAGAGCAGGCATAACAATTCGTGCAGAAAGAAGTGAACATACGAGTACTTTACTTGCAATAGCGAAATAATGAAATACATCCAAGATTACAGCATCAGCAGAGAACTCAACCTCTTACTCAAATGCCTCCAGCGTCAAGGCAGGGTTATCAACCACCTATGATGTTAGCACCCATTAGTCAGAGGCGTACGTTCATGTCGCCTCAACCATTTACATTTAGTCCGCCACAGAACCAATTTAAATTTAATGCAGGACTACAAAACCAGCCTCAATACCGCATGCCGACTCGAACACAGCAGATGTTTAGTGCACTACCACCAAACTATAATGCTAGGAGTAACGCGTTTCGAATTCAACCTCGTGATCAACCCCAAAATTTTACCCCTAAGAAGCCTATGAGCGGTATACAACATTTCACCCCTAGAACTTTACCCGCGACTGAAAACTAACTGGACACGACTGGAGTAAGCACGGCAACCCACCACCTATAAATTATTTTAGAAGCCGTGAAATGAACTTCAATGAATGTACAAATGATGGTTATGATACCACTATGAGCCTGACTTTAACTACTGTCCTGATTACAATGAATACCTGACTTATGCGTACGAGTACGTTGACCACGACAACTATGGGCCGGAAACGGCTCAAGTATACGAGCACTATAATGTCCATGACACGGTTGAAGAGCCGCAGCTATCCACTAGTCAGGTTTTTTTTTGCAATAGGCTTCAGTTCAGACAAGCCAAAATAGAGGTCAATCTGCAAACTCAACGACAGCTACCCTTTGCTCAGATTTGTAATCCACCCATAAAACTTCTCATAGACACCGGCACGAACAAGTCATTTCTCAGCCCGGATCTTGTAGAGAAATTTTACTCGCATGTACAGTTAGAGTATGATCTATTTGAGGTCACAAACGTTCATGCTGTCAGTCAGAATGATTATTCTATTACAGTTCCCTGTTTTTCAGAAATGAATGACCCTGAACTGATCAAACTCTTCGTGTACAAGTTTCACGATCATTTTGATGGATTAGTTGGTCTTGATCTGTTCACTAAATGGGAAGCTAAAATTAACTTGAAGAGACTATGATTAAGTACTAAGTCAGCAGTAAATCCCATCTTATTGTATAACTCACGAAATGTAAATTTATACAAAGATATAATTCCGGCAAACAGTACGAAGTTAGTCAGAATACCTATATACACGCAGGTTAGCGAAGTTTACGTTCCGGAACAATTCATATGTAACTGTATTATTCACGAATGCATTACTAGCGTAGTTCAAAACAGAGGTATATTAGAAATAGAAAATCCGAACAACAACGACGTTGTATTTTCATTAGATCAACCTGCTCACGCAGAGTTGTTTAATGTTGAGTGCGCGCGCACTGAAAAACGGCCCGCGCGTGTAAATGAAGTCTTATCGCGACTTCGCACGGATCATCTTAACGAGGAAGAATAGGCTAACTTGATGGCTCTTTGCTCAAAGTATGCAGATGTTTTTTATATCGATGGTGAAAATTTGACTTTTACAAATCAGATAAAACATCGTATCCGAACTACCGATGACATCCCGGTACATACAAAGAGTTATCGTTACCCTTTTGTTCATCGACAAGAGGTTAGCGACCAAATTAACAAAATGTTGACTCAAGGTATCATACGCCCTTCTGAGTCCGCGTGGTGCTCAACAATTTGGATTGTGCTAAGTGGCGTCTAGTGGTTGATTTTCGTAATGTCAATGAAAAAACCATAGACGACAAATACCCCATCCCGAACATAGCAGATGTTCTGGACAAGTTAGGGAAGTGCCACTACTTCATAACCCAAACTCAGCGAATCCGATTTTACTATGTTGTATAAAAAAGGTAAAACAGGACTTCTAATTGACCCTCCACTATGTTTTTACTCCATAATCCCAATCATACGGAATCACTTTAAGCGTTCATCTATGAATCTTGTGTTAACTAAGATTTAACTCGAGAATGTCAAACATTATCTCAGACAGCAGGAAATTATTAATAATAATAATAATTAATAATTAAGCATTACCACGAAGATAAAATTAATCACAAAGGTATCAATGAGTGCTACTTGTCCCTCTCAAGGAAATATTTCTGGCCAAAAATGATGGACCATATAACGAAATTCATTAACGAATGCACTGTATGTGACCAAAGGAAATACGATTGTAATCCCGTACAACCACGGTTCAATATCGTTCCACCACCTAAAAAGCCTTTAGAGATAGTTCATATGGGCTTGTTCACTGTAGACAGCGAAAAGTACGTTAGGTTTGTAGATGTGTTACTAAGTGCAGGCAAGCATACCATCTTCATGATGAAACCGCCATCAGCGTTCCTCAGGCATTATTAAAATATTGTACACACCATGGTTTACCACTAACTATTGTTACAGACAATGGAACTGAATTTAGCAATCAATTGTTCTCGGAATTTTCATGAACACACAATGTGAACCATCATAAAGTTCTCCCACACTCACCTTACGATAACGGCAACATAGAGCGTTTTCACTCGACTTTACTTGAACATCTGAAACTTTTAAAATTACAACGTAAAGACGAACCAGTAATAAATCTTGTACCATACGCGATAATCGCATACAATAGCTCAGTTCACAGTTTCACTAAATGCAGGCCATTCGACATAATTACTAGACATTTCGACCCTAGGGATTTCGTAGCAATAGATTTGACGCAGCATTTACTACAACAATATACTCAAAGTCATAGATATCAGATGAAATTAGTTTATGATATCACAAAACGAATCAGCCTGCATAATCGCACTGTTTTAATCGAAAATAGGAATAAGGATAGGGAACCTGAAATTCAATACGATCCTGAACAGCAAGTCTTCATAAAAAACCCGTTAGCTAGCAGACAAAAGTTAGCGCCGAGATACACTAAGGACAAAGTTCTCGCCAATTTGCCCATACATATAATATACGTCGCGAAAACGTGGCCCGGTAGTATAGATAGAGACCATATAATCTATGGAGTAGAATATAAAATTTAGATTTACGCGATTATTATAGTATTATAAAGCCTGGGTCATACTATGCTGACAGATAAATAGTCATAGTTTTCAAAATACTTTTTGTTAGCAAAGACATATTTGATTTATACAAACTTTCAATAGCCCGAATAGGTATAGTCAAGTCCTTATTCCTCCCTTTCCATTCCTTGCAACCAATGAGGAAGCGAATGCGCACATGGAGGCAGAATGCCCGAAGGTAAACAAGCAGTACCTCTGCGAAGAAGACACCATAAACCAAATCAAGAACCAGCATGAATGTACCCGAGAACTCGTCATCAATCATGCGCTGGGAGCAGCCTGCAACCTCACCACTGTCATCCTGGAGAAGGAAGCAATGGAGCAACTGGACGATAAGGACTGCGTCGATACATTTCTTCGCACTACAAGAACCCACCTGCGATGCGGAACAGAAGAGTACAAGCAATTTCAAGGGAGCTACTTAATCACCTGATGAAGTCAGAATTTTCGATAGCTAACGAAAACGACCAAATATCCGGCCATCCTCTACTGATCACGGATATCTCACATAATTTCAAGAAGAAGTCTGTACGCTCACATAATATATCACTGCAATCTATCGATTTAAGAAAACTACATAAAGCCTATAACCAAGCCATGATGCAACCAGGCGCAGATCCAGCCCACAAAAAAGGTTGTGGTCACAGCCACCTTAAAATCAGCAAAGTACGAGTCGGAGTATGAAGTCTCTCATGATCGATATAGTATTAAGACACTCGCCTGATGTTAAGCATCACGCTTGCCCATAGCAGTCCAGTGCCATTCAGAATTTTAAACTAGGTACAACACTTCAAAACTGTGCATGGCAAAGCACTGCGCTTTTTACTAGGATATATAAGATGTTGTTGCGCTGTTATTTCGCTGGAAACAGCTACGAAGGATATCAAATGATGTCAAATTATCTAAATTTAAAAGAAGCTTAAGTTTCTTTTTCGCGAACACGTTAATAATTTCATCGACATTCAGGTTTTGGATATTTTATAAAACGTCATATCATTGGCCTGTCGAATATGAAGGTGTGACGTCTGATGTCACAAGTCTTTTAGGGTTGTGGGCATGCCCATCTTGCCCTCAACGGTGGATCCGAGCTTGGATGCAACCGAACTTAGAACGAGACACGACGGCAGATGACGCACTCTACCATACCGCCTTACCTTTTTATGTGGTACTATTCGCACTTGGACTCACCATGATTCTACGACGTCTCAACCTGTGGAAGCGCAGCAAACCTCAACATCAAGATGACCAAACATCTCCGAAGCATTTCCAGCAACATTTTCACTAAACGTTGGAAAATAGTTGCTGATCTGCGGGTGGAGGAATTACATATTGCAATATTATATGAACTGCACCGTACCATTGACCTACTTGCGCACAAGCGGCACAAAGTGCAACACGAGGCGCCGACTCAGCACACGTGTCGAATCCGACACCAGACGAGCGGAGCGGCGTTTGCGTCACTCATGGTTCACACATCGACCAGAGTTCATAGCATAGTTTAGTTATAGTTAATTAATTAAATTGTAATAATTATATTTTAAAATTAATTGCCAATAGTTTTGGTTTTTTTGAGTCCTTTGGCTACAGCTAACGTAATTAGCATGTAAATATATATTACATTTATGAAATTTTAGTTGTACATGTTTTATATTTGTTTTACATGAGTACTATTTGATTTCTAGGTGATTTACGCACTTACCTACATAAAATCATACTTTTATTATTTACACGTTACTTTACAGTAAAGACTTCCTATTTCATCATCACTTTAACATACAATATATCTATAACAACGTCATTCTACACGTGTCACTAAATTTCATCACCCTTGACTGTATTTGTGCTTTTTCAATTTCACAGTAGAACACGTGAAATCCGTCGCACGAAACTTGGTAGTTCGCCTTTTGAATCCAAGCTCAATTACAGATCTGAGTCAAATATGGTATATGTCATTTACTGTCAGATCTCCACTCAAGACGAGATCTACAACTGGCCGTCTTACTGGAATACGGCCCCAAAAGCATTTTTTATCTTCCGTATGTAGTTTAAGAAACCATCGAAAACAATAAAAGAAACGTGTGGTACTGTCATTCTGTCATGTAACAAGCTTTTAACATGAAGCTGACAGTGGCAGAATTGTTACTAAAGTCACAGAAGCTTGCTAGTTTATTCAGTCGCAGAAGCCATACCCAAGAATTCGAGTCAAGCTTGCTAGTTTGAATCAGTATTAACATGAATGTGTAAAAGTTCATGGCAGGGATGTTACGGAGCTGACTCCGACTCCGCTAAAACAGAACTGCCGATTATTATTACACCTTCGTTTCCAAAAATGAAAGCGGAGGTTTTAATCGAAGGTCGAAGTTTGTATTTACTTGGAACTACTTACTTCATTGAAGTTAATCCAGAGTCGGCAATGTATAAACCTTAGACAAAGAAAAGAATAGACGGCGGGTAGCTCCGTTTCATTTCAACAAGAAAGAGATATAGTATTGAGTTATTATAAGTAACAGAAAAGGACAAAGCTATACTATATCCGTCTCTAAGAGCGTGCCAGCTTTTTCAAGGCCAGCGACATAAGTAGCTAAACAAACTTTGACAGTTATTTCGTCTTTGTAAAATTGTGAAGTTTATTTTGGCATTTTTCTGTATCACTTTAAATATATTTGCTTGCATATATGGTTTTAAAGCAGAGATAAACCTATAAAACAATGCGGTGTAGTGTACTTAACTGTAAAAGTGATAGTGAGCGGAAAATTCCTGGATTATCCTTTCATATGTAAGTTTCAAGTTTTCTTAAACATTTGGTTATTATAACAATGTACCGTGTGTTAACTGTTTTATTTAAGTGGCATAGTATTAGTTTTTGTCATAATAAGAGTGGTCAAAGCACTTAAAATCGCGAATTAAAATAATGTTTTTATCATAACCTAAAATTCAGTGTTGCTAGTGTCGGGTCGTGCAATTTCCCATTGTAACAACGATTTATACATTAGTAATTAGATAAATACCTAATGTAAGATATATAATCAAAAATAGAAGCAGATACCTATTGAATTATTTGATTGCATCATTTTCAATAAATAATTTAATTTTATCTTATATTACAGTTTCCCGTATAACCCTGATATTCGAAAAAAATGGATTGCTGCCTGTGGTCGAAATGAATGGGTTCCAAAAAAGAGTTCTAAAATGTGCAGCAGACATTTTGATGCGGACCATATATTAAAAAAAGGAAGATATACTTACATTCATCCTGAAGCTGTTCCAGTTATGATCGTGAGAGAAATATTTATATAAATTTGATTCTTATCGTATGATTTCCCTTTATAATAAAATTAAGGGTTCAGTAGTTTCGGAAATAATGGTGATACTGTTGGTACGGAACCCTTAGTGCCCAAGTCTGACTCGCACTTAGCCGGTGTTTTATTATACGTTAATGTTTGACAATTATTTAATCTCTCAACTTAAATTATACAGTAGTGTTATGAAATTAACTAACTAGATAGATAAGTACACTATTGTATTAGGTAAGCCTGTGATGACAATGCATGTTTTTTAAAATAAATAGATATTTTTTTGTTTTTCAGCTTGGAGATGACGAAAATTCTAAAAAGCTATCTGAACATCTATCAGCATCTGCAGCAATAGCGTTGACTACCATCACAGATAGTCACCCTGTGTCTACTGACGTGTTGCAATGCGATACACAATCTGTGCCTGTAAGTGTCTACTTCTCCTTTTATTAATCCGTCAATCCTTCCTTCTGCCAGAGGCAAACCAACAAAATGTTTGCCTGTAAGTTTATCTTTACAATAAGATGCATACATATCACTACGCCTATAAACCCCGACGGGGTAGGCAGATGTGTTCTCCTATTACAGGTGTTTCTACACCCAAGTTTCGCAGTTAATAAGCCCCATGTAATAGGAGGCGAGCCTACTGACATTCATAAATATATTCAACACTTATATTAATTTTTGTTATGTAGTTTTTAGGATGATGTTGTCATAGAAATAAGTACTTCACTTAATGTAACAATTCTTTTAGGAAAAATCACCTGAACTAACACCAAGAACTCTGAAACGAAAATGGAAAAATGAAGAAAAACGATCTAAAGAAAGAATGAAAAAATTAAGAGCGCTTCGAGAAAAATCGCGACGGTTGAATAAGAAAGTGGCAAATTTAGAAAATATTCTAACAGAATTGAAGTCAAGATCACTTTTTAGTGAAGAAGATTGCGACCTAATTGGATCACTTGAATGCGGCAACAAAGACTTCTTGAAAAAAGTTATTAGCCCTGGTCCTGCTAATTCTAAGTATTCTCCAGCTCTCCGAAAATTTGCGCTTTGCTTGCATTATATAAGCCCAAAGGCATACAATTTTGTAAGAAATTCATTCAATTCTTGTTTACCACATCCGTCTACTTTACGTTCATGGTATAAGAGTTTTGACGGTAGCCCAGGATTTACTGATGAATCACTTGAATGTATAAAGTTATTAGTTAAACGTGCTAAAGGTAAAACAATTTATTGCGCTCTATCTCTGGATGAAATGGCGATTCGGAAACATGTTCAGTGGGATGGTAAGCAATGCGTGGGATTAGTAAATTTTGGAGAAGTGTTAGATGGAGATAATGTTGCTGTTGCTAGGGAAGCTCTAGTATTTATGGTCACCGCTGTAAACGACAGTTGGAAAATTCCAGTGGGCTATTTCTTGGTGGATGGTTGTACAGGGGCACAAAAGGCAAATTTGGTAAAACAATGTGTGGAACTTTTAATTTCATGTGGAGTTAATATAATATCACTGACGTTTGACGGTTGCCCTGCCAATTTTTCTATGGCCAAATGCCTTGACTGTCTTTTGGATCCTTTAGATTTGAGTAATCTTAAAACTTCTTTTACCATTCAGAATCAAGAAATCTCTATTTTTCCCGATCCAGCACATATGCTGAAATTAGTGAGAAACACCCTTGGAGAAAAAAAAGAGCTTACCAACTTAAATGGTCAAAAAATATCTTGGCAATTTATTGTTAATCTTCATAATTTACAAAACAATGAAGGCCTTCATTTGGCTAATCGACTCCGAAGCCAACATATCAATTTTGCTAAACAAATTATGAAAGTGAAATTGGCAGCCCAAACGTTCAGTTATTCTGTAGCTGAATCTATAGAACTGTGTCGAAAAGATTTAGAAATAGCAGATTTTGTTGATTCAGAAGCTACAGTAGAATTTATAAAAAAACATAATAGCATATTTGATATTTTAAATAGCAGAAACTTCCATACATTTGGTTTCAAAAAACCTATGAATGATAAGAACTATAGTGACATTGAAAATTTCTTGAATGAAATGGAAAATTATATAGTTGGATTAAAATTAAAAGATCAACCAATATTACAGACTAATAGAAAAGTAGGTTTTTTTGGATTCTATATTTGTATTCAGAGTCTTAAAAAGGTTTACCGAAATTTAATCGCTTCCAAGATTTTGAATTTTGTGCCCTTGTACAAAATGAGCCAGGATCACCTGGAATGTTTTTTTAGCTCTATTCGTGCCAAAGGTGGATTTAACAATAACCCCACTGCTATATAATTTAAAGGCGCATATAAAAGACTAGTTATACATGGGGAAATAAAACATATTACGTCAGGAAATTGCATCCCCCTAGAAGACATAAAAATTTTAACGTTCAGTGAGATGCGGTACGAAAATAAAATTAATTTATTTACGCATACAACTGAATCTATTGATAATTACGAGTCAGTAGAAAGCCTACCAGCTGTCGATGGTGACCATGACTACTTGGCAGACCCCTCTAGGCTTTCTTTGTACACACAAGAAGTCATTGTGTACATAGCCGGATTCGTTGTTAAAAAGTTGAGAAAAGTAATTAAATGTGAGGAATGCCTCCTATCTTTAATCTCCAATAAATATGATGGATTTATTGCCAAAAAAGATAAAGGAGGGTTGATCTATCCATCGAGGAGCGTTACTAAAATATGCGAACGTGCTGAAAAAATATTTAGATTGCGTTCACATGAAGGTATCAAATTTTACAATGAGAAAAACTTAATGCAGAAATTAATACTTTCATGTTTTAAGGACTGTATATGTGACATTTATATGTTTGAAAATCTTCACAATAATGATGACCAAATACTGATTGGAAATCATAGAATAATGCTTTTGAAAGCAGTCGCCATGAATTACTTTGAAGTAAGGATTCACCACAGTACCAAACAGTTTTTTGCACCCAGAGATAGGATTCGTAATATACATAATAAACTAGTGCTATTCAAAGGGCAATAAATGATTCTCTCTGTTCTGTGGTCTTATATAGCATGTTTACATTAATAAAAATGTTGATTGTGATTCAGGTAATGCCTTTATTTTTGGACCCTTGTTTTATTCTCGAGGAACTAAAATTTAAACTGGTGATATAATGAACCATTGATAAAAGTGAACCATCGATCTCGTAATCCGATCGTATAACGAGGCTTTTAACTACCCAGCTTGATAACTACGTAGAAGAATATATATTTTTATATATCACGATATACGATAGAATATGCTATAATTTATATATTATTATTATATCGCTCCACGCCACGTTATATTCCTAATCTGTGCTCCGCTCCGCGTTGGAACTGCGTGGTACTTAAATCTCCCTGTGTCTGGGTAGAGGGTAAGGTTTATGGTATCACTGAGTTTAGTTTTTTGTCTCATGTGTGGCCACGCTACCCGATCCTCTATAGCTTTCTTCCTCTAAGGTATAAACTGTGTATGAAGACGTATTCAAGAAATGGAGGCACGACAACGTCGTCAAAAGCTTTTTTTAATTTAATAAGATTGGTATGCTACTTTGGGATTCAATTTACTTACTCAGTTAAAATACTTATTCAGTTGGAAACATGCCAATTTGTATTTCATTGATTGTGTTTTATTTTATAGTTAAAATGAAAAGAAGTGTGATTGAATGCAGTTTTATTTGTCCTTAAATGAAAAATCTCTCTCCTGCCACCATTTCTGACCCTGCCTCTGCCTCCGACTCCGGTTCGAACTCCGATAAAACAAATTTAAAAACTGCGACTTCTTCGGTTCCGATAAAACTAACTCTGGTTCATGGTATTAAAAAGATTTACTCACGTCGCTCTACTTATAACACGCATCGCTACTTATACAAGTTTTTGAATGGTGCTCAAGTTTGAATTTTGATTGAAACATCATTCGAACCGATGTACTAACTAGAACGGACTGTTTTATCATTGGTTTGTGTTATGATACGATGCCCATTTGTGCTTGGCTCGGTGATAACCACGCCCTTAGTCGAGTATTATGATATCTGTGCTTTATTCTTTTTTTATCTACTAACTTTTTCGATCTGTGGGTTGTTGGTTCTTGGACAGTAAATAAATATGGCCGTGTGTCAGTATTCAACAATGTAAACTTTGTTTACTGTTTTTAAATTTTTGAAGAATAAGAAATGATAAGTGAATTTGAGAATTTGTCCCTTGGAGGAAACAATGCTGCGAGTAATCATGGTGATCCTTTTACACACACGGGTTAGTTTTTACGCAAAAATAGTCGTGTAGACGTATGAACATGTTTTCGAATTTATGACCTCAATGATGTTGATCTATAAATGGTTGCTGTACATGAATGATGACTGCACCGTTGTTTTCAGAGTTGACACCTGAGCAGCAGAAGACTTTGATCGACATCCGACGCCGGAAAACAGAGTTGTTATTAGAAATTCAGGTATGTGCATTGTGCTTGTTCTTTTCAATAGGTATGTATCTTGTAATTACGATACGAGCACCTTACAATGCGACCTTTCTGTTTCAATCATGAAATAATCTTTGATAACAATGCAGGCATACCCAGAGAGTTGAAATACACAGGTAAAAAAATCTTAGGGCATACCTGAGTAATCAAACTGTTGTACTGTTTGCATGTCATAGGTGTCATAGGTAGTAATAATAAGGACTTACTTACTTGGGATGTGCATGAAGATGCAGAGCACCGAAATTATGTCATGAACTCATGTTCTAGTGTTCTGCATGTAGCTATATATACATTGATGCATTCTTATAGTATATTTATGTGGGAACAATGTACTTATATACCTTCATAAGAAGGCTACACTCTCGTCTCTGCCCTTGCACATAGTAATAATAGTGGCCCCCATAAAAAAAAAAACTGGGTTAAAAGTGTGCATTTGCAGTGTGTGTGATATCGCATTTTCTAGACTACATGCTAGCTGCAATAGTGTCATTAGAACTCATCATCTACATACTCAATATCCACATACTCAATATAATAGTTCAATATGCAGCAATGTAGTTAATGAATTACCACAAATCTATAAGGTATTCACGTAATTTATTTGAACTATGTTAACCCCTACTTTCTTATGGGGGATCCCAATAATTTATATATCCAGAGTTTGCTTTCTACCAGTAGAAATTTGACTTAAGGTCCATACAAATAGTTTCAAATATCTTTCTCTAGTAAGTTAAACTGACGATAGATTGATTATTGGCACTGGCCGTTAATGGTGAAATGGTCTCGAGCTACAATCCTAGACAAATAAGTTGACTATAGTGGTTTTTTATACATGCTCATTCTGCAAGGTAAGGATGCATGAGTTGCAGAAAACATGGACATGCATCACAATTATCCAAGACCTCCATAAAAAAACATTTCTGCTCAACACACAAATATTTGGCCAAGGATAAAATCAAAGAACCCAGACAGGACCCCTCGCTTTGAAGCCAGGCTCACTAATAACTCGGCTTATGGGATCAAATACAAATAAAAATGCCTTATAATAAAAATGGATCATCAATACTTTAAACCTAGCTCTGGTTTATAATATAACTAGCGACTGCCGCTGACTTCGTTTGTTAGTAGGCTCAGCCTTTGGTCTCGCCATAGCCGTTCATATTTTCTTGGCTTTTCTTTTATAAGAACCTTCTTCTGACAATAATTAACACAACAAAGAAAGAGATTGTTCCATCTCAAGTTATAACGTGACCATCATGGTCACGGAAATAGGGGTCCATTTTTATACATATAGATGATAGCTAAACAGCAAAACAAATACTACTAATCTACTATATGTACATATGTTAACTATAATTTTTTTAAGCTGTATATACAACTGGTATAAAGTTTTCAATAGTAACTTTAAATTTTTTAATATATTTATGTACTATACTTGACATTTTACTTACATAATTAACATTTATGATATACTTCTACTTGTTGGGTATTATATACAAACATGAATCTACTTTATGTGGGTGTATTCTGAAGTAAACAGCTGTACTGATATAGTATGTATCAATCGACATATGAGTAGTTTGTTCCCTATCCCTCTAAAATTACTTCGGTGAATTGAGTAAACAACATATGTAACCTATAAATGAACTGAAATAACCCTGAAAATCACAAGGGATACTTTTTATCTCGGGAATGTATCTGTGATAATCATGCGCGAGTGTTTAGCTGTGGGTGGAAGCTAGTGCGTTCGAATAGGTCCTACGTGAGCGTTTTTAGCGAAAATAACGCTAAAAACGCTCACAAGGGGCATTCGAGTTGGGAATCTGTGGGTGAAAATGTCGTTCATGTCTCTTTTTGTTCAGCGTTCGGAAAGCTATAAAAGAGGATTTTTTTTCTACCAAAAAGATTAATTTTTGACCCACGTCCGGAGCATGGTTGTTTGTGATCGTTTTTTGACAGCTATGTATTTGACAGCATAATCATGCGATTTTAGGTCTTATGCTCAGTCGAGCGTTCGAATAGGATGTGGGCAAAAATGGCAAAAGTTTTTAAAAAATTGCGTTTTTGAGCTTTTTGAACGCTATTACAAAAGAACCATCAATGACAACGCCACCAATGCCCTCATAAGCTAATCGAGCGCACCTTCAATTACTATTTAAAAATGTATTTATTGCTTTTCGAAGTATTCTCCGCGAAATTTGACACATTTTTCCATACGATGGAACCAATCATTGAAGCAACCATTCCATTCAGAAGTTGGCGTCTCCAAAATGGCCGTTTTGTAGGCGTCCACAGCTTTTTCAGGTGATGAAAATCTCTGTCCACGCAATTTATTCTTTATTTTAGGGAAAGTATAGAAATCATTAGGGCTTAGGTCGGGGCTGTACGGCGGATAGTCTAATAATTCTATGTTTTCTTGCTCTAAAAACTCTTTTGTTCTGAGCGCGGTTTGAGAACTCGCATTGTCGTGATGGAGGATGATGCGGCGGTTGCAGTTCTCTTTACGGAGTTCAGAAACGACCTGTGGCAAACAAATGCTAGCATACCATTCTGCATAAACCGTTCTTTGTCCCTGAAGAGGAATAGTCGTAACATGGCCGGTTTTGGAGAAAAACTTTTGTTGGCTTTAACTCATTTTCGAACACCCAAACTCGTGACTGGTTTTTTGTTTCGGGTTCGTACGCGTATATCCAGGATTCGTCACCTGATACGATGTTGTATACAGCATTTGAGGATCCTGCGTGGAATCTTTCGAGAGTTCTGACACACCCAAGTAACGCGAGCCGCTTTCTCTTCACAGAGCGAATGCGGTATCCATCAGGAAAACAACTTTTTTACACCTAATTGTTCATGCAAGATTATTTGTATTTGACTCATGCCAATGTCTAAAGTTGCCTGAATTTCGCGGTATGTCACATATTGATCTTCCTCAATCAGTTTACGCATGGCATCAACGTTTTCTTGGGTGACTGCAGTTTTTGGACGACCTTGACGAGGATCATCACTGATCTTGACACGTCCACGTTGAAATTCAGCAAACCAGCGATAAATTGTGGTTTTGCATGGGGCTTCCTCACCAAATGCAGAAATCATCCGGTCAACACACTGTTTTTGTGTTAAACCACTTCGAAAGTCATAATAAATCATCGCTCTTGAATTTTCTAGAGTCAATTCCATTTTCTCAACGACTAAACAAGTTTGACAAAACCTTGTGACATGACCGAAAATCTTTTTTTAAATAAATAAATGGTATTCGATTTTTAAAACCAAGGAGTTTTCAATTAAAAAGATTTGAATATGACAGGAACAGTGGAAATATTCCATTCCCGATACTTTTAGTGCAGCCCTTGTATAACACACATTAATTAATACACGCAATCGCAAAAAATCTTCTGGCAGTTGCGTAATAAGTAAATGTCAGAGAATAGTTTTTAACCGCCTTCAAAAAAGGAGGAGGTTATAGGTACGTGTGTATGTATTTGTTTTTTGTATTTGTTAACCGTTTTCTGTCCTATTTGTGGACCGAAACTCAAAATTCTGTTTTTTGTTTGGTAGAGTATAGTTGGTCCCATTTAAATTTCAACAAATTCGGTAAAGCAGTTTTTAAGTTACTATTGTTATAGGTTTAGTATATATATTATAAGTTATTAAATTTTAACCCAAACCTCAGTAGAAAGTAATCATAGTAAAGACTCTGAGTACTCAGGTCACAGATGCCCATCCGCAGTCCTCAATCAGAAACTACAATACATTGTTAGGATTGACGGAGAATTTATACTATTGTACTTTTTGTTGTATTGCCTACAAAGCGTATGTTAGTTAGTGTGTGTGTCCTTGTTAAGCCGGGAGTGTAGGAAATGGACAAGGGCGGTCGGTTACTGAATGGTGGCTGTGAGTAGCAATATTGCGTTAGAAGACCAGCCATAATACGTAAGATATCCTTCGCTGCCAGTAGCCGTAGCACAAATAATTTGCTAAAAAATATTCGTATTGTAAAAGTAAACATTGAAAAACGCGTTTTGTCGTACTCACTATGAATTATCTGTGCCACTTACATCAATTCTACGCAATGTTTTATGCTAGGTCCACATAACATGTTGCTAATCCTAAAAACGTGGCTTGACTACTTTAAAAAATATTAAGACGAAATATGCTCCAAATTTAAAAATTGATCCTCACGAATATTTCAAAATAAACCTTTAAATTTGGTTAATTGACAATATTTTTTTATGTATAACAAATGTTCACAAAATACTTTATGCTCACCGATCATGTAAAGAATTTGGCTGCATAAAAAACAATTGCAAACTTTCCCAAAAAACACCCTTGAAGACGTTGCCGTCGATGTAATGAATCAACTCCATTCGGTTTCTATGGAAGATATATTAAAAATGAGTGTGTATGTAATCCCAACAAATATTCAAATACTATAGTGAACTCAGTTTTCTTTGTAAAAGCGAAAGTTTACTTTTATTGAAAATAAAATAACACAAAAATTTTAAAATGTTTAAACCGGGCATGTTTAGTATTCAACCTTACAGCTTCGCTACCATTTCGCCTTAACTTCTTTTTAGATCTACTCTATTACTATACGCTCTAATAAAATATATCTAATAATATACTTAAAACAAAAGGTTAATGAATGAAACTCACGTAAATTTACGTCTCTGGTACGCAAAGGGTAAATAGGTACTATTTAGCTACAGGCTATATATCATATTCTTTGAAACTTAACTACATAAGGTACATACGCAAGGTGTGTAACATAAATGTAATTATAGTCGACGATCCATCGTCATTCATAGCAACAATAAAATTCTCCATGATGTAATTATTAGATTAGAAGGAAACAACTGCCAATATTTCACTCGAGTATAGAGATTAAGTCTTTAGTCATTTAATATAAAAACTTTAAAAAGTTACAATTTCCATATAGGTAGCTAAACACTATTACACCAGAACTATTGGTTAATTTTAGTATATCTAATAATAATCTTGCTTAAAAAATAAATAGTATATCTAATAAAAATCAATAATAACAAATGCTTGTTATTATTTTCTCTCTATTATTTCTTTTAATAATTGAAATTAGTTATATTTATTTCTTGAATCCCGGTTATTGGTTTCACTATCATAGTATTTAATGGTATCGCTAAGCTATTGAAAAAGTTTGATAATGCTACAATAACATCGGGCACCCCTAACTCGCGATGCTACCCCTGCGTTCATTCAATACGGATGCGGACCACTCTGACGTAAGCTCTCTATGTATTATAGCTAGGGTTGGGCGTCGTACTACGCATAGAGCCTGTCAGCCTGCCCGGCAGTACGTATAACACGTAGTAGTCAGTGGGAGCCGCGCCGCGGTACGGACGCCACGCGCCGCTCGAAACGCGATAACTTTACAAACCATTCACAATACATTAAAACATTGTTACTAAACCGCAACCGCATTTTGTGACAAAAATAATAGTGCGTGTTCTTTAGGAATTTCATTCATAGTTTTTCACGTGCGATCTATATAACGCGTAAGTTTGCAGTGATAAAGGATGGATGGATATGACTGCGTTTGTCGGACGTCAGGACTCCTAGTTATTGTATTATCATTAGCCACGGTAGCCGGTAATTTTCTATTGGACTGTGAGAATCATCACAGCTGGGTCATATGGCAGTTATCTTGAACTTTCACATTCGTTGTCAATTATTTGCCTATTAGTCATCGTCTTCGAGGAAAATATTTACCCGTTAGAGGGTCAGTTGGAGTTTTTAATGAAATTGTGTATTTAAATATCCAACCCTACTTACTGTGTCTAATTAATTTGTAGTGTTGTACCAAAATATTTACGCTCTAAATGCAATATTTTTAACTTAAAGTTATTTCGATAGAGGACATCCCTAGTTTTTAGTTTCACAAAACTTTTCTCATGTGTCTCTTAAATCTTAAACAAGTTAGGGTAGTTTAATAAAATGGACACGATTACTGTTATGTTTGTCGGTGTTTTACTGTACAAATAAAATTATTGTTCCAATTTTATATCTAATTCAGGACAGTATGGTACCTGCCTATAATGATAAATAGTTGCCGGTAGTATATTCCCATCGTGGTGGTTTGCTACAATCATACCTAGAAATCGTATCGTCACTCGGTGACTAACCGTCAATTCAAAGATTAAAGAATAACGCAACGGTATTTGCGTGCATCTCTGGTTACTGTATGCCTACAGAAAGACGGTAGCTACTCCTATCATCGACGACCATTCAAAATTGATTTAGGTAGTTTAGTCGATCGATTTCCTATTATTTATATAATTCTCTAAAATTTTCAAATGCTATGCCTTAAATTACTTCAAATATAATTAAATATACAACAGAAAAATCTTAAAGTAGGTCCACTAAAGTTGTAGCAGCATGAATTTTATTAACGTTTCCACGTTCCCTTTAAAGTTAAATCTGTTGGATTGATGTTGTTTTTGTATCGAAGTGCGAAGTTCTTTCGAACTGGACAATGTTCGCGATTCATTTCAGTTTTATCAGACTTCCTTTTCCACTTCCGCAGCGAGCCTGCTGGCTCAGATAACGACCGTCCCGTGATTCATATGCACAAACAAATGTTGCAATTCACAACGGTCATTTAAATACATACTTATATGGGAATTTTAAACGATAGTTTTGAAACTTAAATCTCTCTTTTTTGTTCTTCCACACTTCAAACTCTTTGGTCCGTATCTTTTTTAGATTTGGTTTGTTTTTATATGATATCACATTAATTTTTTTTGAGATTCGGTCTCCAAACATATCAATGAATTTTCTTAAGCTATGGTGGAAATTGTTTTAAAACTAAAGTGAATAATTTTTTTTAAAATACTTAATTCTTATTGCAACTGAACAAAATTTGTTAATTTTAAACTTAAATCGGTTCCTGAATTCCTTTTCCAACATTTTATTTGGTGGAGGTACCACATTATAGACATTTCCATTGTGATAGAAAATCAACGTTTTATGTAATTGTTATCAAAATGTATGTCCAAGATATAAATTAGGTAGGTATGACGTCCTTGTCTGAGACGTGTACAAAGATAAGCTGTATTGTGTGTACGTAGGTATAGTCATTGTAATTGTCACCGTGCCAAGCACCGGCACCGGCGGCGCCCGCGACTATCTTCAGTCGAGTGCGTTCCTCAGACGGAAGTGTATGGCGCGCGATGTGTTTACATTTTCGGCTGCTGTGTGGTGCTCTGTGGTGGCCCCTGCTGGTGCGGTGCGCTCGCGTTGCCCGCACCTACGACGACGACTATGAACAGGTGTGTCTTCAGCCATTGGCGCTTACTGTGCACCCCAAACCATCAGCCAAATATCTGTTGTGCAGCTTCCACCCGCTCTGTTTTGGCAACAATTACGACGTAGGTCACGACGTTCCGGCGACGCGCAGTCATCCACTTTCCACTTTATTTCGCTTTGTTTTGTTTTGCGTGTTTTAATTTTAAATGCTCGGCTTCAATAGGTAACGTGATCTGCAAGCTTGTTATATCGGTGTGAACGTGTGGTGAGAAAGTCCGAGGTGTAAGAGTGTGATGTGCACCGCGCGCGGGCCGCTGTGAAGTAATGTTTATCAAGGGTGGGCCGACGCCGGCCGAGCAGGAGCGCCGAGGGTCCGTCTCCAATTGGTTCTCGTCTCTGAGACGCGGTGCTGGCCGGCGGAAACGCGAGGAGACCGCCGCTGTGCCGTCTGGTTACGGCTCCCTCGGCAGGCGGAAGGATGGCACGCAGCCCAGAGGCAAAACTAGGTCTGCCTGGGACCTTACTACTGTCACTAGACTGGTCTGTATCAAATTAATGATTTTATCGCATAATGCCTCTGCGACAACTCGCTGGAGATGGTTCTTGGCGAGTATCCAAATGGCTGGATCGATCTCCCAGTTTCTGTCTGCATGCAAAATGATGACTGCACAAATTATCATTTTCTGTCTGGTTTATTTTTGTTATTTACAGTTAACGTTATGATTGTGGTTATTTTCCGATTGTTTACTTGCAAAACGTGCTTTTATTGTATTTTTATCGATGTGACGCTTGATTTGAGGCCCGATATCGGATAACAATATTGCCGATACTGATAGTGCCCCACTTATATATTACTAACAACTGTCTGTTTTTGGACCATGACTCATTCACGAAATATTTTGTTGTGATGAGCATATTTTATCAATGCAGTGATTTACTCTTCCCGTACCCCATACAATACAATAACTTTCTTTTATTAACTCCCTTTCATCATAATCTGTAAACACCACAACTACTACTAATATTTTTTCCCTTTCAAAGTGGTCTCGTATCCTTGTACATTTGCCATTCCTCATGTCGTTACTACTTAATATATAGTTGCATCAAATGAGACTTCACAGTCACATAAATAAGTCTGATTAAGTCACTGTCCTGTTTAAGTCACGTTCTAGTATAGCGGTGAACGCATAAAACTTTCTAAGGCGATTGAAGAGGCGAAAACACTAAAACATGATAATTTATTGTTACAGGCGTTATTTGCGGATAAACATATTAAAACGATATTAAAAGGTATATTTAAGTTGACTAATGCATTAGTAATTAGTTATACAATTTATCAAATATAAATATTTTGCTAATGACTCATGTCATTAGAGATATTTGGTTTTCCTTGTCTTGGTTACAATTACAATTTAGCTTCCTTTCCGGCACGACACTGGTAAATTCCATACACTACTAAGTTTTAATATAGCAGAGCTAGGGCCAAACATATCAATTGCCAAAAAATATTACATATTTTTATCATTATTGTACAAATGTAATTTAAAATGCAGAGTTTATTTGAGAAAATAATTTTATTCTTTATTCTACACACTTTACGATGAATACGACCACAGGAGAAAGAGAACAAGCAAAAAAGATTAAAAACTAAATATTTATATGTTCGTATTGTAATTTGTATTTATTTTAGATTTATTATTTAATATTTATTATTTATGCATTTCAATAATTTATTTATAATTTCTCCCTACATCTTTTTTATTTTATACGTAAAATAAAAAAGTTGTATTGTCGCATTAAGTCCTTGTAAATTTATTTGGTGCTAAAAATAAATGAAAAACATCGTTGTAATACTAATACATAAACGATCTGAATTTGAATTCGAATATTACTTACTCAACTCGATATTTACTGAACTATCTCACCAACAAAATATTTCTTGATAGTGAGTAGTATTTTAATGGTTTGCTTAGAGTTAATTACGTGCTCTATGTGTTACTAAAGATATCACAGTGAACACGACCAACGTTCTGTTATGATTTTGTCCAGACTATCAACATTATTAAATAGTATATTAAATAAATGTATACAGGGTTATTGGTTAAGTCGACCTATCCCCGTCAAGAGCGTGTAGTTTACAACGTTTCCGACTGATTTGATTATGAAACACCCCATCCAAAATGTAACCGTTTATGAGATATTTAAATTAAATTGTCTTATTATTTATTACTTTATAAGTTTTAATCGTCTATAACGACTTATTTACTGATTTTACGTAAGTACAATATTGATAATTGAAGTCATAAGGATTCTTATTTTGCATGTAAAAATCAAATAAGAGTAGTAATAAGACATACACATTTCAATTACATAAAAATATCTAGAAAACGGTTACATTTTGGATGGGGTGTTTCATAGTCAAATCAGTCAGAAACGTTGTAAACTACACGCTCTTGACGGGAATAGGCCGACTTAACCAATAACCCTGTATACTAATAATTCACCTACGCCAAATTCATGGTAAATATCACCATACGAATAAGTAACAATGCTTTTATTTAGTCTTGTGACATCATATTGTTTTCCTCGAATACCGTCTACGAACTTGTATAAAATCTGTAGGGACTTGAAAGACAACATGTTTGTCAACTGAACTTTTCAGTACCATCATTCCCTTAATTTCTGAAATAGTGAGCAGCAGGGTTATTATGTATCACAGTTGATAACAGATGTTGATTGTATAAAAATATTTAAAAAAAATGGTGGCTCTATGGCACTTGTCAGCTCCAGTCATCAACTTACTAGCATTTTTGCTTACTGGATTCGTCAAACCTGACATAGAGACGCCATTTTTCATGATTACAATCAACATTTGTTAGCAACTGAGATACATAATAGCCCTGCTGGTGTGTTTAAACACCCATATTTTTCCATTAATAGTCTTGTTCTCAGAAAGTATTTCACTTTTCTTGTTTCGTGTAATAAATAGTTCCTCATATCCATGTGGCAGGATATGGAACAGTCAAATTTCATACCTTTATGTTAAGTTCAAAAACGTGGGATTTCGATTTGAAGTCATTGGTGTACACAACGTTAATTTTGATAGTGTAAGGCAAAACATTTGTTTCTAACATTGCTAAGGTAAGGTTACTGTGACGTGACATCACTGTACAAATGGTAGCAGCATGTTTAACTAAACAGTGTTTGGACGACCTAATAGCTCGTATAAAGGGACTCCGATAACAAAGGCCGACGCATATGGCATCGATATGCTGTCGCTATTGTCCACTTGTTCAAATATTACCAAATTCTTTGACTCTATTGTTGCAAATTGTAAACTATACAACATACTATACTATAAGAATGGCAAGCACTATTATTTCTAATACTTCAAATTCGAATGCTCTTGATTCCTGATCTTTATTAACTTTGAAGACATCAAGGAATTTAATTACCACATTTGTCTAGAAGTGTTAGGTTCCATATTTTCAGGATGCACGTCCTAGCTTGCAGAAACTAACGTTTATAACATGACCACTGATGTATCGATTAGAATACGCCGTTTATATATATATACTCATTATTTTCATCTAACTTGTCATTGGCTTGCGACGCACCGTCAATGCAAATCAGCTCTTTGTTTCACAGTGAACGGGTTTGTATAGTCTAACTATTAGCATTTGCATGAAAGTATTTCTACAATGTCAACGGTCAAGTCAAGTAGGTGCTTGAGTCTAATGTATTGAGCTTGCAAACCGTGTGTGCCCCTTATATCCATTTTATACTTCACTTGAACTGATATTTATTAAGTCGCTATTTCTACAAACTTGCAGTAGACGTCTCATGCTTTGACTGCTTAAATTAACTGGCAATATATTATGTTGTATTTACAACGTTTATTCACCATATCCTTTAGAGGGGGGTTTCATTAGTTAAATTTCTTGGCCTTTCTATGTACATTTGTTCAAATTTCTTTGACGACTTTGAATTTTATGATTTCTTTGTTTGCATAGTTGGTTGCTTTTGCATCTTAAATTGAAAATGTCCACGATATTGTATTTGCATCCGTTTTGATAGAAATGTTAAAATCTTTGATCAAATATCGGTGTTGTTAGTAAATTGGATGAAGTCGTCTAATTTGTTTGATCAAATGTGATTGGTCAAAGATATTTGACCAATGGGATTCTGGCCTTACACGGACTTTTCTAGATTGAGGTTAATTCACTATGTATTATTTTGGTGTCTGTTTTTATGTACATTTCAGTATTGGTTTTGGTTGCTAATTCAACCTTCGATGTATCTGATTGTAAAGCAACAACGGTATAAAATGCCTGAACATCGTATTGGTATTTCCAGTTGAATTGATGACATTCCTTACTATAAGCAGTTATGCTTATACTACCTGCTTTCTGCTACGCGAACGTTCCGTTTTATCGCAGTGTTTGTTAACATTTGTGTGTAAAGGTGTTATTCGTAATCCGTTAAGTAGGTAATGTTTTTTTAATATAATTTACTTTACGTGAAAACAGTATTTTTGTGATAGCAACATTGACAAAACATGTATTTAGAGTTTTGCATTGTATTTTTGAGATACAAATCAGCATTGTTTGCCCAGTCTTGCCAAAAGAACAAAGTCCTTTTGCATCCTTTTTTTATGAAATGCAAGAGTTTCCAACGAAACTATATTCCGAACATTGACGTATTCGCTTGCCGTGACTCGTTGAAATAAAAATCCCACATAAAAGATCCGGTCGTGCATGACTATACCTTTCTATAGGTAGACGTTGCATCGAGTTTTGGATAATACGCGAGCGAGGTCGCTTGTGTACTTGTTACTACTGTCATTTGTGTTTTTATCACAAACGCCAGGTACTTACAATACAGATTAAATACGAAAGCAGGCTTAGAAGTGCCTCATTATACCACTATTATACAATTCTCAGAATCAGAGCAAGTACTTATACATATCGCCTAATTATTCTCGCCTGTTGCCTAATGATCATTATGATTGTTACTGCTATCTATTTTTTTCTCATCATGATCCCGATCTTTATTTTTTGCAATGAATTTTATCAACACAATTTTTACAAAATTATATTTGTTTCCGTCAGAATATAAACAAAGTTATACTGTCTTAGGTTGCAATAACATATTATTTTCATTGCCCTCACCAGAGTTTATATGACTGGAGTTTACGAGGAAATAATGTAGAGATGCAAATAGTGCTAATAAATTGACTACGCAACAATTGTTTATGCGGAATATACTACAATGTTCATGTTATGTTGCCAATGACCTTAAGTATTATATCACGTCTTTTTTAGATCAAAACAAAATCATTTATTCGAAGGCATTAATCGGTCAGAATCCGCAAGCCTCCGCTTCATTCATAAATCGCTTGTTATAGCGTAAACCTGATGCGGACAGATTTAAAGATGCACCTATGAACGTCAATGATTAATTAATGCACTTTCAAAACTATATTGCCGCGTTCCAAAATAAATAAAGACCCAACTGAGAAGAACATGCATATAACTAGGGGCTTTTACTTTTTACATATTTTGCAATCTTAAATAATTATATGGATGGCAAGTCGCCATGGCGACTTGCAGTGTGGGGCAACATTTGTAAATAAAATATTTCTAGGTGTAAGTATGATAATGCTGTTTTCCTTAAAACATTTTTGCAGTCAATATGATTTTTTCTTTTTTTTTCGTGAACTCAGATAAATATTTTGAGACTTTATTGTAAAAACACTCACAGTTTCCTAAGAAAAAAATATTACTCTCTTTAACTCTGCATATTATGTAGCTGTCCTATCCTCAGTTGTGCGTATGTGTATACAATATAGGCTATATATTAATTATACGTGTGATGGGCACTGTTTACTTAAATTTATATAAAGATTTTACGAACATAGGTACCATAACATTTAAATTATATACATTGATAAATAGTTTTGAAATATTATATCATACAAGCATAATGTATTTCTTTAACTACATTTATCAATTTTTTTTACGCGGGGAACCCTTTTCTTATATAGCTCGAATACCACGCAGATTGAAAATTATTTTATATACTCATACGCTGAACCCCATACTAATAAACCTTATGACAATACGTTGTGTAGTAGACAAACCAAGTCGTAGAAACGTCTGACAATTCTCTTATTTTTTGACCCGAATCTCCCCGTCTACTTTTATATGAGGGCGAGCCCCTTGATAACGTAGAGTCGATATTGCCCTGTCGCCAAAACCTTTTTAATTCTATGTCCTTATAACTAAAGATTTATTTTTATTACATACAAAGAGTTTGAACCGATATTTTTACACCAGAATATACTATTGCGTAACGACGTACAATGTCGGTACCCAAACAAAATTCGCTAGCAGAAATTATAGCCTTTTGTGCTATAGAATAAGAATGCGAGAGTAACAACGTCGTCTACTAAATTTCACAGTATGAAAAGGAAAGATCGCGAGACGTTCTCAGTTCCGTATTGTCTCGAAACTGTTATCAATTTGAACAAAACAACATCAATTTGACAAATGTCCGTTTCCGTACTTCTGGTTGCTGGAGACTTCGCTTTATATAGTTGACCTTATCCATCATGCCTTGCGTCACCTGTGATAATCAGCCTGTGTATTAACAGACCTGCGTGACACGGTTGACGTGCTTGACACATTGTCACGAGCTTGCAAATTTTCTCGTGATCCACTTCCTTGCCCTACTCTCTTGTGACTTTTATTAGGTCGCATGTTGTTTGTGATAATGACATGACACGTATCAAAACATTTACGACAATGTGTAATGGGTTTTAGCTTTTTGCTGATTGCCAATCTCTAATGGACATAGTAGACTGTCGATTAACGGCCGGTCCCAATAATCTATCTATCGCCGGTTTACCTTACTAGAGATAGATATTTGACACTTTTTGTATGAACGTTATGTTAAATTTCTATCGGTAGTAAGGAAAACCGTGGATAGATAGATTATTGGGATCCTCCATAAGTAAAATAGGCTATCGATCTAATTAATTATTCAATCTTAATTACATCAAACAAAACAAACTTAAGCATATGAAATTCGTTTTAAACTTTTCGTCTAAACAGATAGTGGACCAATAAATGTCATACCGACACGGAGTTTACGATAGCAATTCTAAATTGTCGCAAGTCAACCGAAACGCATTGTGATTTGTGCTCCCTCTTCCAAAACGGCTACGGGGAATACCAAAGTGGTTTCGTTTCGATCATCACTAAACACCGGTTTTGTTGAATGGAGATGTATTCCGGGAATAACTTAGGTTGCTCCAGTCGCGATCGAGGGGGGTGCCTTGACCTTGCCAAGAGAAGTGGGAGGCTAGGTATGAGCAAACTGCACGCGGCTCGGTCACTGACTTGTCTGACTGGTTTTACTGCAGTGCCATAACAGGCTCCTATTACACACATTTTGAACTGTAACAATTACCGTACAGGGCACCAAATAACGCATTAACCCTTTGCGTCCCAGAGACGTACATATACGTCAGTTTCATTCATCTATAGTTTCAGTTACATTTTAACAGACACGTCAGATAAGCAAATTATCTTATTTATTAATCAGATAATCATTTATTCATATGGTAATTAATACACGTCAACAAATAATAATAATTGAGTAGTAAGTAAAGTACAGCCATGTTTATAATACATTATGTAAATCATTTACGTGTCGATTAATAAAATATTAAATAAATATCAATTAAATGTCAAATATCAAATTCATCTGTATATAAAACTGTGTCTAAGAATGTCGAAACAAACATAATACGAGTAATCACTAATAATAGATTTTAATTTGCATACCACACTAACAATATAAAGGCGAAAGTTTGTAAGTGTGTTTTTTTACTTCGTCGCGCTCAAACGGCGCTGGATTACCACATGAATACTTGTGATCATCATCATCACCATCCATCACCACGCGGATTTAACCGCGGCGCGGAGCTATAATATTTGATATGTTCTACCGACTTCCAAAAAGGAGGAGGTAATCAATTCGACTGTTTTTTTTTGTATATTTGTTACCTCGTAACTTTCGATAGGGTGAACCGATTCTCAAAATTATTTTTTGTTTGATAGCTTGTGCTTCCCGTGTGGCCCCAAAATTTTATCGAATTCGGTCCAGTAGTTTTTGAGTTACAGTCCAATAACTGAATAGAATGGAAGTCGGTATTAAATTTATCATATAGTACTTGTGTTTCGAGGATTTTCCTATGCTACATGCCAAATACTAACGGTTATAAAATCACTTCGTTGTGAAAATAACTAGCAATTAGTCTACGTTTCGTTTATGACCTCGGGAGACCATTAAAGTGTGTTATTATTCTTAATAAAACACCTAAGAAATTGATTTTGTTATACAAAAACCATTCCTTACACTAAAGCTAAAAAGCTTGAAATTAACTTCAAATTGAATTTATATTTAAAAAGTTAGGAGCCGCAACCTAATTTGGGGCGACAGCAGACTCCTACATTACGGACTTTTTTCTAAACCTCAAGTTAATTACCTCCTTTGTATGGTAAGGTTTCTTTGAAGTTTTCTAAGTGATTTCTCTTGTACCAGGTAACCAGTAGCAGTTAATGTATATAAAGGTACCGTTACAGTAAACACGCTGTGTGATTTCTCTTGTACCATGGGAGCAGTAGTAGTTTATCTATATGGAGGTATAGGTCCAGTAAAAGCACGTTGCGCCCTAAATGTTACGTACATAGAAAAACTGGAAATACGGTTTTGAATACATTACGATTCCATTTATTATAATGTTACTCGTAGTACAAGTGTTAGCGTAGAATACGGCTATTCGATCACTTGGGAACTTTTATTGACCGAATCAAAGTAGGTGTGTTTACCTATCCTACTTGCTAACACTGTATATGTCATCTCCAATCCGAATTTCATTCGAATCCGTTATTTCAGCTTGAAAAACTATTAAAACATACCGACTTTTTCTCCATAGTGATAATTTTACATGCACATATTAGGTACTGGCAAGTTCATCTTTATATTTTACTAGCTGGTGCCCGCGACGTCGTCTGCCCAGGATTAGTACTTCGAGTAGGTTATTATCTTCTCCAAAGCCATATCTATCTTTATACCAAAATGTCATAATATAGTTACATGGTTATACGAGTAAATTTAAGTACTTAGTATATCAATCAGAAAACACTAATAATAAAATACGGTACCTACGTACATACTAATATAAAATTAATTACCATTGAAAAACTCAGAATTTTCAGCGATTACACTATATTTTTTTAAGCAAGCCAACACATAATACTAAATTACTAACCAGCTTTTTCAATTGTGTTAGTATATATGGAAAAATATGAAGAAAACGTACAAAATTATTGCATTTTCACATTACATCGTACAATCTAACAAGCGATTTTCAACCTTACGTAAAGCATCGTAAATTATCTTAAAATTGAGCTTGGACCGCGCCTTAATGTCTCAGGGTTACGGGTGTAGTGCAGTTCGTCACTTGTGACGTATTGCATCTGTTCTAGGCAGAGGTTACCACTTAACATCAGGTGGGTCGTGATTGTACCGTTTCCTAATAGCATAAAAAATGCGTAAGTAATAAAACCCAGACTACTTACTGTCGATGATAGCTTTAATGCGAGCGCAAGACTTTCTACATTTGCCATAAATCCATTCCGAGAGCAACGCAAGGCTATAATAATCTCAAGACTTTAATACGATTAGAAAAACAATATCTTTATTACGTTTTCTTAGATTATAAAGATAATCTATTATTGGGTTACATTCACAATATCGAGTTCCTTCTCTAACTTGGACTGTAATTAGAGAGTGCCATGCATTACGTTTGATCCAAGTATATCAAGTATTAAAACGTATCCTTGATTTAGCCTTTCATTTGGGCTGCAAACGGTGTAGAGATGAAGTCGTTTATAACTCGTCTCTACGTAAGTCAATCTTGGATAGAGTCCCTCATGTGGACAAATTAGTTACATCAAATTAGTCTAGCTGGCTGGCTGAGTTGGAGTTTTTAAAGTATTTTCTGTTGTAGTGTTTTTAGGGTACTAGGATATAATAAATACTAGCATATAGCCCTTATAAGTTCATTCTGCTCAACCGCCTGTTCGTAATTCTTCAGTTAAATAACTTATTATTGAAAGTGCATAATAATTGTGTGCCTGGATTTTGTCATAAAAATATAATAAATATTAATAATATTTATTTTTTCGAACGAAGTCATTCATTCAATATCCATTAGATACGAAACTAAATTTACATACTACATACAAAATAAATTAATAAATATGTAACTTAGTAAAACGATAATTATTATATGTCACGTGGATTAGAAATTAAGTATAAAGATTATCGAAACGGAAATTATCGCCTTCTTAAAATGCCTATGTTCGACCTTTGTCGAAGCATTTTCGTCCCCACTTGTTCATCATTATTTTAACATTTATATTTTTTTCAAAAACATTTGTCTCCCTGATATTTACTTTAGGATCCGTGACTAAAGCACTTCAATTGTGGTGCTATTAAATTGACTAGGGGAGGGGACTGCTGTGTTCCCATGGGGTTGCTAATGCGCTGAAACTCCGCCAAAGACGTAATTGCCCTTCGAAAGAGCTACCGCGTCATCCACATTTTTGTTGAGGGATGATGGATCACTTTTTTATGTTCATTTTTTGCGAGACATTTGCCGCACGGCCTTGACCGCTCTAAGTTTGCTATGTGCTATAAAACGGGCGTTTTTTTATTTAGTAATGAGTGTGGTCATAACTCTATTTTAAAGGTGGCGTCTTCTAGTGCATTAGTCTTGGTTTATTTATAAACATAGAACATTGTTTGGTTTCGAACGCAACTGGTATGTCAGTTGTCGCATAGGGGAATGTTTCTTGTCATTCTAATTTTATTTTTGCTAGATCTTGTGTTTTCCTTGTATTTCATTAATGTTGATGGTTTCTGCAGCATTCAATCAAAGGAATCACATTGTTTTTTCTTAACCCTGACTATAATGGTATAGTACCTACTATAAAAACGAATTGTTTGGTTAACGGCGACGAATTCTGTCGTCGTTAACCAAACAACATGGTTGTCTGGAAGAGATCGCTCTGAGCGATAAGATCGCCCATTGTGACACTTTTAATTTTAAGTATTTAATTGTGAAATATTTTTAATAATATTTTTATTTTATTCTTATTTCTTTATATGTAACATATATTTGTATCGTGGAGTTTCAATAAAGAGTTAATCTATCTATTTATCTATATCGTCATCATTAAAACAAAAGGTTTATGAATGAAACTCACGTAAATTTACGTCACTGGTACGCAAAGGGTTAAACGCTTCAAAGCCAACTTTTACTGATAAATAAAATTGAAATGCCTTTTTGTAATTCGCTAAAAGCAACGAAGCTTTTCACTAAATGCATATAAAAGTATAAACGGTACATACATAAAAAAACATTTTTTAAATTTTCTTCCGGCTAATCTCTGTAACAGCTGGACCGATTTTAAGGAACTTTCACTGGCAGTGGGCCGAGCACGAAAATCTGTTTAAGTATAACGTAATCGCATCGTTAACGTATTTAGTATAGACTGTCATTTATCTAGTACAATAGTGGCACAGATAACTCATAGTTTGTACTGAATACGTAAACGATACGATAACGTAACACTTAAACAGATTTTCGTGCACGGCCCTGATAGCTGATAATATAAGGAGTAACTTGAGTTTTTATTTTAGAAAAATAGATATATTTACGTCTGTCTCTGTCTCTTTGTCACCTTATAACGTTAAAGGTGTATATACAAACGTCTATATATAACGTCGTGTATATAAACGTCTGAATGGATCGTAATCAAATTTGGCAAGGTTATACATTATATCCCGCGGAAGTATTATGATACTTTCATCCTCATCCATCACCCACCAGGCGGGTGAAACCGCGGAGCGCAGATATCACAATTAAACTGCTGTCTCGTTTCGAAATAAATCCGCCTTAGTAGACATGTACTCATTTACGCAAATAGATGCCAAATACATTTCTGATCAAGCCAATAAATCTTGTGCTTTCATATACCTACTGTAAGTTAAAGCATCACGGTCATGGTCGGGGTAATAAATTATGGTTATACAACATGTGTCTGGCCATGTGCACCTTCTTCCACTTGAAAGGAAACGACGCTCCTAAGATAAACAACAACAAAGTTATCTCTCTTAGTTAACCTTCCACCTATATCAAACACGAACATTGTGATGTTTATTTTCAGAATATCTTTACGGGCTTGTTATTTTCAACAAGCTCACTATACTCGATGATACTGGGACAGCATTTCCAGGAGGAGGCTCAGAGAGCCTAGCACGAATGATTTGCGATAAAGTATTTTAAATGGCAAACGAGGGTTGTACAAACTGGCAGTTAGTATGTATATAATTTTTCAGTGTCACGGTAGTACTAGATAGATTATTACTTTGTACTTATCGTATGTGTTCGCCTGATACGATAAGGTCGTTGTTTGTTACGATCTCGAACTAGTTTACGTTAACGATACGATTACTAAGTGAATCTGATGCGAGTGCACTTTGCGTCTTATTTATGGTATAATCAGAATCAACCCATCAAATGAAGATTCCAAGACTGAGTATTGAAAATGAAATACCATTAATTTCATATGCGTGGTGAAGGATGATGATGATGATTGTGAATTGAATCCTATGTGTTAATCCAGTGCCTCATCTACCTCTATACCAAATTTCATCTAAATTGGTCCAATCATTTGAACGTGAAGAATAACAAACATAAATACACTCATAAACTTTCGCCTTTTATTATATTAGTGTGATGATTTATTCATACTATAAAAATGTATTCCTTCCTTAACCCTTACCATACCGTGATAATTAAAACAAAACATTTATGAATGAAACTCACGTAAATTTACGTCCCTGGTACGCAAAAGGTTAAGCTATCTTGCTTCCTATTGTGGGTTAGCGGATAGGCCAGTAATGTTTTCAGAACATTCAAATCGTCTGATCTGAACGCCTCCTACATGTCTCGAGGACTTGTCCTAAGACAACAACCAGGACTTTATGATAAACGTGCTTCGGAAGAACGGAATCGTTTAGTTGAAACTGCCACTAGCGGTCACCTATCCAAATAGTAACCGCATGAACGTTTGCCTAACTGAACAATACTATATAGACTAGGCATGCTAAAGTATGAACACTTTGTATGATACTTGTTGTCCAATTTCCATCCAAATCGAGAATCACAACTGAGCATCTTCATAACTGAGCAAGTCCGGTAATACGTCTTTATCGAAAATACGACACTGTTTTCTGTATGCGTCTTATATACGGTGATAATTGCGGAGAGTTTTTGAGAAGAACGTTTTCTTTGAATCAAGTGTCACCATCATCTCTTAAAGGTTATGGGATTGTTGACCTGATGCGATCGTGATGACGCACACATGAGATTATAATGATACCGAAGGGCGAACATTGCCATCAACTTGCTCTCCGGTGCACTGAGAACGTAGCAACGTTTTGTTTTGAAATTATTTATGTTGAAACATAATACGAAACCGACGTCGATTACTCCAACTACTGGTATAACTTACATAAGAAACAGTTAATTTAAGGTGAATCATCGTCTTTGCATTACTATAGAATTTAATTGGTCTAATTTTGTAAATTAATATCTCAACTCAATCTAACAGTAAGATGTATCAATCCCTCTACAGTTATAAAACAAGTTTTTAGAAACTTTACTGTGTTACGTCCGTGGAAAGGATGTGAAATCCTGTTTCTAAAATTTGCATCGCCTGGCGTGTTACCTAAGTTTGTAAACAGACGTATCATTAATTAATTATATTCAAATGGAAACATGTGAACTTTGCCAGTTGAAACTTTCTTTGTTCAACTGCAATTTTATTACGTAAAACTTTATTGTCTTTGGCCCGCTCTGCGTTCGTATTTCCGTTTTTTCGTATCACTAAATTTAAAATTATTAGATTTCGTTAGGTGTGATTTCACATTCCGCACACATTTTGTTATAGATCTGTCCAAGCTTGTCCAACACTTTAAATTATTGTCGTTCCTTGGCTTTTAAATACCTATTTACTACATCGATGTTCATTGGCTCTAGGAGCAGTTACGAATATATAGTTACTAATATTTGATTAGCGTTTCGAATCTCATCTCATTCATGACACGATTAGTATAGACCGTGGAAGCTCTGACGTCACAAAATTACAGTTTGGGTAAAAACAAAGACAAAACTTATGCGATTTTAACATATTAAATTATTACGCGCTTATTTCGTTATAAAATATAAATAAAACGCTGTATTGTTTTATGTCCGGGTACAACCATTTCTCAAGAAGAGAAACCAGTCGGTTTAACACAGAAGTTACCTTAAACACAGGAGTTTCCACTTTAAATTGCTCTACAACTGTGCTCAAGCTAACAATCCATCTCCTAGTATATATTTTAATCTATGTAACAATCGAAGACATTTTAGAAACGTGCTAATTCCCTTGTTACAGAAGTTTATTTTTACCCAAAATGTCAATTACTGCCATTTGTGACGTGACACTTCTGTTGTCTATAGTGGATAAAGGTTGTAGTGCATTGTCCTGCGATTGTCCCATGTCTCTCTGTTTGTAGCTCTGTACGTAATGCATCCGCGCCACCATTAGTTCCCTCCAATGATAGTATTCTTTTTGCTCTTTCTCCTGTTTAACCCTCCCCGGGAGAGAACTCATTCGCTATCGGAGTATAATGCCGACGGACATGGCACTTGTTTTATTCGTTAGGAAGTTTGCTGCATGGTTAATTGAAATGAATTCAGTGTCTTTTATTTGCTGTGTCATTGAAGTCATTCATGGTTGTGAGAGACTTGATGAATAGCTATTACGTCATATATATTCATATAGTCATATATATGATATTGACGTCTTTTATTATTTATAAGAATATCTGAATGTTACGTCAAAAACGAAATAAATGTTAGTCTATATGAAATACATATATATTATTATACATAAATCGATATTTTAGAGAAAGCTTATCAACTTCTGTTTGGAGATTTTCATTTTATGTAATAGGTTCATAACTGTTTTTTAGATTAAAAGTCTCAAACTCTCGAGACGAGACTAGTCGTAAATTTCGGAAAGTAGGGCGAAAAACACCAGCGTAACTTTGTGTGATACTATCTACAATCGACATAAGTGTTTCGGCGGGTGCCGCGCTTAAATCTCTCTAATGTCTCTGCTCGCTGTTCTTCCTTTTTTGGCCGTTCGCCAGATCTACAACCGGCCTTAATTTACACGCGGATTGTTGGGGCCTGCTAACGAAAATCTTTACAAAATGCTCGGTCGGTACCCGACTACCAGCTCCATGACCGCGGCCGGAAACATGAACCCATTGTGTATATTTACAGTTCAGTACTGTCTCAACTTTTTCTGCCCGGAGACCACTGGGGCTGTTATTGTAATTACTTGCAGCCACTCCCTTTTTTATTTGTTTGAAATTTCACAGAACATTGTTAAATTACCACAGAAGGAAATGTTTTGGAAGTACCCCGAACATTCACCGACTGCACACATGCACATGCAAATATTTTTAAGTAATTAGCTAATCGTTGTTTCCACATGACCGGTCTTTCTGTTTCAAGTATTGGTTCGATGGGTGTAAAATTTTAATTTCCTGTTACCAACCAGTCATATCAATATTATTCTTAGTATTCGTACCACGCCAACAATGAAAATTACCTTTTCGAATGAGATTTGAATGTGTTCTTGCTATTGGAGATTCTGTTTTATATGTCCTTTACGGTTCATTCAGATGCAGGCAGAATATTTAATGCTTTTATGTTTCTGTAGGGTCCAGTCGAGTGTTATTCAAGAAGTTTGAAGAGGTAACATTTTCACGAGTAGTGATTATACCAGTGAAATGAGCGGTAACGTGATTAAAGAATGCGGTGGCAGTGGAGCGATGACAACTCAGGTCGTACAGGGGTCACCGCGGCATTGATCGAATCACTGCACACTGCAGCGAGCCTTGCAATTTGCAGCAATCTGTATCATTAGCATGTGTAGTGTATCAGAAGCGAGTTGTGTACTCACGATCATGATTTAAACTGTCTCGAAGTCTCCTTTATGTTCACAAATACGAGAAAAACGAATATAGAAGGAAGACTTTAAATGTAATATATTCCTTCGTGATCCAGCCGATCAGCAGAAGGGTTATCTGAACATTATGCATTCTTTTTAGGTCGGCACTCAACATTAATTACCGAAGATGTGTAGGTATAGCGCGGTGGTAGGGGGAAGCGCGGAAATGTTTATTCGACTTTATTGTGCGTAGTTAGCTAAAAATACCTGTTGTTAAAGTGCAGAATAAATAATAGTAGGTACTAAAATAACCAGGTAGGCATGCGAATGTCTATGAAATTAAATAGTCTAGCAGCGGTCACTTATGTAGTACCAGTACTATTCGCATTAAGCCCACTTCGGCTGCTAGATTTAAACTAGACTGTACAACAAAATCTACCGAACACACTCACGATGATTGTCGTCTCGAATGATTATGTTTTTCGCAATCACCAATTGGTCCACAGTTAAAATTAACATTATTTTAACATTTTTAAGTACTTCCTTCATTACATAAAAAATATAATTTTAATTTTTGCATTTAATGTCACTTATTGTTCATCTAACGTGTTCTATCTAAATATGTATTTGAATTTGTGGCCCGAATTCTGGAATCTTTTCGAGACAGTTGATTCTACTAATGTTTTATGCTGCTAATCGTTCATAATGCCACACCTGAAGGTCAACCTGTCACACCGATGATCTCGGAAAATTCTTTAACAGTTACAACATAATCTGTAATAAACAACGCTGGAATTCTGTATCTTTGTTCTCAAATTCATATAATTTGTGTATAATTTGATCCCGACGACATTCGAAGCATTTTCGGTGATCGTATCCGATTCTTATAGTCCTTTCGGTCACGGGTTGACTGGATGATAGTTAAAGAGTAAGTAATATTTTTTTTACCGCCTATGTGTGTTAAAGTAATAAAAATACGTTTTGATTTTTATAATTTAATTAAAATACTAAATATGAAAACTACACACAAAATATGAAAAAAAAAAATCTGCAACAGTCTATACTGCTCATTACAGTATCCGAAGGTTACGTTTTTATTCTGCGCATTCTGGTCGGGATCCGTTCCAGGTCGGCGGACTTGGCCATCATCAGATCCTTGTAAATGTGAGGTGTGAAAACTACACCAAGACACTACACATGTTAGCCCATACAACACGTTTCTACCTCAGATAATGTTTTTATATAGGTTAGGTCAGATAGGTTTTCACGAAGGTTAAAATTAGCAAGTAGAAAAATGAAATTACTGGGTCGAAAGATTTCTACCACGTGATTCAGCAATGCCTCAGAAGCAATCGGCGCTTCTGCAGTTTCATACAAAACTTAGTTAAAAGCTAGATGGAACTGCAATGGACATGTGCACCCTGCACGAACTTTGTTAGTATAACTTTCCAAGAGCTTGTCTGGCCATGCGATTATGGGCTATAGGGTTCCATGCACAGTCTTAGTATTCTGCCATTTTCTTTCCATCAGTTGAAAAATAATAATCACATTTGATTAATTTATTTACTTTTATAACTGTAAAAATGATAAGGGGTTGTTTCGTAATTATCCTATGACATGTCATCCCACTTTTTTTGTAACTAATTCTATTTAAGCTTCGAAGGTCGAGGATGGACAATCTTAGGCAAGGTTTGGATTACTGAATCCTAAAACAAACAAAATCGCGCTCGTAGCGGAGCTTGACTTGGCGATCTTAACGATCAACAAGTTAAGCAACACTTGCTGCGGTCAGGACTTGGATGGGTGACCGCTAGTGGCATTATTCAACTGACCGCTTCCGTGCTTCGGAGGGCACGTGAAGCCGTAGGTCCCGGTTGTTTGTTTTAGGGCAACAATCTTCTAGGTCGAAGGCCTTTGGGCGGCCTGAAAACTTCGAAATGGGTTGGCCACTAACCTATCCACCAAGCCATACAGGGCCCTCGTGGTGGATTATAGCCCAACTCCTCTCTCTGAGAGGAAGGCTGGAGTTCGAGCTGTGGGAATAAAATTGGCTGATTATGATTATTATCTAATGATGTGTAAAATCATGTTTTCGGATCCGTGTGATTTAATAACCTAGGTATAGGTTCTTATTCGTACTGAGAAACTTGAGCAGTGAGCAAAGTTTCCATATCCCCGGAAGATTTAGCTGAAGTTATTACGACATAGGATCGTAGAGGGTCGTGCTGTCCTTAGTTCTTGATTAAGTTTCTCCACTAGTTTATGTTATTGGATAGTTGGATCGACGGGCTTATTGCGTTATAACATGAAAATCGAGTTCAGTAGACTAGTATTACGTTTATATATGTGAACATATTGCTTTGTTTATCCATATTGATATTTGGGTTGTTCCGACATAGTACTTTATAATGCAGAATATTCCAAAACATGTCTTGGTCACTGAACCATTTGTTGGTAGATTGATTTTGAACGATAATTAATGTACTTACATGCCATCACGCCATAACATCTTAGAAAGGGTCGACAGGTGTATAAACACCCACATTTCGCTAGTCGCAGTTTCTCGGTGTTATCACAAAAGATTTGAAGAATTATATCATGTGAAAGATGTTAGCCAATTGCTATAATCAATATCCTGCACGGACTTAATAATATATTTCTATCTATGCTCTGCTTATGATAGGCGAGTAATTTGGTTATTTATCGATGGTAAAGTAAATTTTACTATGCGATGACTGACTGTAGTAACAGTACCTATTCTAGTAACGATCGCGCTAATCAGAGCGACTAGCTCTAATGCGTATATATGAATAATAATATGTATGTTAACTCACACAATGAGGAATCACTGAAATATTCTGGTCATTTAATGCCGTTACATGTTATGAAATACGTCACTGGGTCAATCAAAGGTCGTTTAAAATACGGAATAGGTCTTACGGAGCACTACCAAAATGTCAAGTATAATAATAGTAAATTAGACATCTAACTTATAGAATTTTATGTTATTATTGTAATGACACTAATGATGTATAACTTTTCTCACGTGCTATTATTTTTACTTGATTTCACAGAAGTATAAGATTGTTAAAATGTTATTCTTTTTATGCCTTACAAACGATTTAGCAAATGATTTGGCGGGTGTTCAAGCAAGAACTCATGTCAAAGAGAAATGGTGACTGCTTCCGTTAAACTATATATTGTTTAATAGAAATGTTTGTTTCGACTAATGCTCTGAAATTTTGTACAGTTTTTAAACAAAATCTATATAGAAAAATCATATCCTTGGACGAGATTTTATCTCGTGTGATTCGCGTCTTCCGACAATTCATGTCAGGTTGTCACGTGTCTGGCACAGATTGTCGGAAACCGCGGGGTCGAATCCCGTCCGAGGATGTGAATTTTTCTCTCTAGAATTGTAATGTTTGGTCTAAGCAGGCGTTAGAGTTTTAAAAATAATGTAATAAAAATTGTATATATTTGATTGCCGTGCCGATGCTATTTTTTTATTATAACCTTGAGTACACTTGTATATTTTCTTTCGCATGCGATAGTCCTTCCGTTACTTTAGTGTGAAGTTATTTTAAAAATGTTCTTGGCCTAATTTCTTACTTTTACGTATTTATATTAGGTACCTTATATTGATAAGGTTTATAGATTCAAATGATCTCAATGATAAAATGAGTACCAATTCAAATTCACGCCTAAAAATATAATAAACAAAAGTGAAACGGCACTTTCCCTGGTAAAGGTCATAGTTCATCCAAAAATGTTGGCTCCAATATTAGAACTTGGCAGGCACAATACTGCCGCAATGGCAAATATCACTGGGCCACAAGAAAGCACTGAAAATATATCTTAGCCAACACACTTTGATTGGAATATATACTTGCCTCGAAATATTCATCTACTTGTTCTATCAATTAAACCTTTTAACATCCTGCGGGCCGTGGCGTCATTTATGTGTGAGCAATAATACGGACAAATGTCTTGTTGGTATGTAACAAGTTCGCCACAAATCATACCGTTTAATTAACATCAGTTCCGTCATTCTTGCCCTGACCCTGAATTCGAACAAGTTACTATCGCTATGAAATTAACGGATCTCTGCTCTAAAACACTCTCCGGTTTCTCACATGTGTTGAGGTCGGTTAAACTCTGTATGCAATGACAATAGTGTTATTTGTCGGAGAGGTTGGGAACTTTGCCAGGTACTGTACGCATTTCGCTCGAAGGCGAATCACCTTAGCGGCTTGCAGTCAAACCGGTTCTTGCTAATGTATCGCCATAAATAATATTGTAATGTCACTCCATTTTACTCTATTAATTATCAATTATAAGAGACTCATTATAGAGTCATGAATAATTAACGACTCAGAACGTCTTTAAGAAAATATTGTTTAATGCATTCTATCACGTCTTTACATGCATTTTGGGGAAACTCGGCAGTCGTGTAAAAAAATCTACGTATCGCTAGTTTCGTTTTGGTTTAATCATCAAAAAGAAAAGATAATTCATCCGAAAAAATAACTATCACAGTCATGTAGTATAAATGTTGGGCGATCTTATTGCCATCTTGTTCCTAAATCGGCGTTTACGACATTATTGTGAAACGATATGCAACAATCCAATTCTTAAGCCGAGAACTGTACGCCAAGATTAGTAACTACACAGGCATTACATCTCTGTAGTATGTCTATCATACATGTTCTCGCTATAGTGCTTCTATTAGAAACGCCACGCAAGTCATTGTTGTTAAAGGAAGCTTTTACAATGATTACCTATTGCACATAATTACATATTTATCGGAAAATTCCTGTTCCCTGCAAAGTAGGCTGTATTATTAATAGCTCGGCATACATTAGCCAACCCATTAGTCGATGGACCGGCTCGTTAAGGGCTCAGCGTTGACCTAAAATCTATTACTGGATATACTAGATATTTTTACGTCGTTCTTTGATTTAATTCTTGAAAAATCCAGCAGGCGAGCTGACACAGTAGGTTTTCCGCTACAGCACATCAGTAAGGAAATGAAAGTATTTCCATTTCGTCAGCGAGGTAATTAAAAGAATATTGAAACCATAACGGTGTATCTTAAACCTAAATTGGATTTAACGCATTATCTTTGCCTTTAATGGTTACGTTCTGGCTTCTAAAAACATTCGTCCCTATTTATATCCTGGTGCTTAATGAAGTTAATATTTTAGCCGCTGTCAGGGCAGGAGGTGAAAGGAAAGTTTGTAAACACGCGGCCGCCTCAATAGTTTGGTTGGCGGGAGGGTTCCGGCTGTTTGCTTTACGTGGACTGTATGAACGCTCACGTGGTAGCGCCTGAAATTCGACACGGAATGATCATAATGTGGCTTACGGTGAACTTTAGCTTCGTCGTCTCCAATAAGTTCATAATTCATAACTGTATATACATAGCTAGCGCACGTTTACCATAGTGTGAAAACTTGGTTTATTTTGTACAGATTCTAGTTGTACTTATATCCTAAATATGTGATAGCTCATTCCATCGGTAGGTTTAGCCGTGTAAGATGTTACCGAATTGTTTAAATTGGTGTACGGTTGGCTGTATTCGGTCACTGCCTAAACCGACGTAAGTGTTTCGAGCACCAATCTAATATAATGTCAACTTAGTTTTTCACTTAAAAATTCGGCTAAACCAAAAGTGTTCGGTTAAGCCACTGGTCTAATATCAATGCACATATTCAGTTAACGAAGTTGATTAACCAAAATGAAATCTAGCCATCCGATCACCAACCTGATGCAAATTCACGATGATGTTGCAAAATTAAGTTTCTGTTCACTATGTTCACAATTCCACTGTGTACGAGCTCAGGAACGGGAAAGTGATTTAATTGGGGAAGGGAAAGTCTCTGAGGATTCGTGAGTTGGCTTTTGTTACGTGACGCCAATGTCACATCCAAACTAAATTAGCCGCCGGCATTGCGCAAATAGCAAAACAAAATCAGCATATCCTTGAAACCAAACTAACCCTAATTAAATAACAGCCTATAAGAGTCTTAATTTAATTTTGTTATAAGATGAACATGCCCATAACCAATTGGCGAATTGCAAACGGCAGTGCTTTGCAGTTTGAATTACATGATTGCTTGCTGCAGAGTTAAGGTTGATGTAGATTTATAGTGCCGACTCAATGATTTCATGGAGAAGATTGCACGGGGAATTCAATTGGCACGGTAGGAGACGAATTGAGATTTTATGTCATTCATCTGTTACTAAATTTCCTTTTAATTCTCTTAGTATATATTCGAATCAAAATATGTGGCATAATTTCTCATTTCACTCGCAACCTTCGCATTTATTATATCCTTCCTCCTACCCTACTTAATAATCTAACCGCGAAAGTTTGTTAGTATGGATGTGTGGATGTTTGTTACTTGTTCACGCTCAAACGGCGAAGTCAATGTTGATGAAATTTAGTATGGGGGTAGATGAGGCGTTGGATTAACACATATAATACTTTCATCATTATCATCCATCACCAAGCGGGTGAAAAAGCGTAATATTCTTGGGCACATCATAGACAAAATAATAAGATCTCCGCCTACGTCTAGATCCTAATGCGCGGTGAACGCAAGTAAAACCGCGGGGCGCAGCTAGTGATTGTGATAAAAAGGCTTGAAAAAATCGTTTTCATGATAAAATAATTTAAAATGTTACACGTTAACGGTTTGAAAGATATGTGGGCGTATTAAATATCAATATGTACGTCACGTGCAACGCTATCTCGTGTGTCATACATCGTTATAACCCATGTCGTTATTCAAAACTTATCTAAGGCGCTCTACGAATATTGCCCATGTCATGGGGTCTGCCAACAGATGCATGATGAGAATACCTAATACGTACCTATACCGTTTACTAGCGTCTCTCCGCGACTGCGTCCGCATATACTTGAGTTGAATAGGGCTAAAGAGTAGATTCTGTTAATCGCAGTTATAACTATAAACTGTATCCATTTCTTTTCATTCAAGTTCGCCAAGCCGATTTAGCATAAATAAAACGTATTTCACTTTTTACTGGCTCCGTCACTCACTTAATAACTTTCGCAATTATGTAAAGTTTGTTTTGATACCCGCTTCTTTGCATATCATCCCATAGGAACGCATTCTTGGCCTAAGAAGCATTCTGGAGTGAAGGGATTTCAGGATCTAAAATATCTATAAAACATACGAGTACATACATCAACATCCGTAGAGCCGATTCCTCCATTACAAAAAGCATCATTGAAACCTTCGTTATGATTATATCCGTTATGACAAGGAAAGTGACCGGCGGGGCTATTATGTATCTCAGTTGCTAACAATTTTTAATTAAAATCATGAAAAATGGCGACTCTATGTCACTTTTGACAACTCGAGTAAACAAAAGTGTTTGTAAGGTGGTGAGTGAAGCTGACAAAAGTGACATAGAGCCGCCATTCTTTTAGTTTCAATCAACATTTGTTAGCAACTGAGATACCCCCGCTGATCAGTAGGTACCTGAACATGTTATTTAAAAGCTTTATTTATATAATAGATAAACAGAGAGATGAATAGAAGATATGTTACTGAAAAGACAGCTCCCCTTTAAATTTGACCGCAATTCGATATAACCTATCATCTATAGCTATTCAGTGAGTTTTGGGTCAAATATCAATTCTCAGTGGCTCCATTTGGGATAGTGGTACATGTCCCTACTTAAATGACATCTATTTGATCCTAACCTTTGTCGATTGTGTCTCAATCGCACCACTTTGGTTCGGTTGATAGAGTTGTACTCTATATCCAAAGGCCCGAACTATTTCGTCAAGTCAACTCGAGACGGATATTTCACATTTTGCTGGAACAATCGACGTTTGACACGCTCATAGCATAGTTCGATCTAATATAATTGTGCCGTGACGAGGATTTGTTAATTATTGTCTATCGTGTTTTAACATCTCAACCGTAGAAAGCTATTTTGTGAATAAATATTGTGATGTAACTAGTCGGGTCACACTTTTACTTCATAGTTTTAATAATAACATCGGATATGGCTCGGTCGACCGTTATGAAATTGGATAAACTACTGTACCAATTTGTATGCGTGATTTATCTACTTGGGTTTAGAGTTTATTTTGCCATTGATTTACTGTTTCACTTATTTCAATTTGAATTGGTTTAAAATACTTTGAGTCACATATTGTAGTCATAACACAAAAAGCTGCGCATGATATGAGTCATTTGTATGACGGCGCGACGTGCTGTTTGTTTCGGGATTGTCCTCATGCAAAACCCTATAATACCACATAACCACATACCTATGTAGGGTTTTGCTTAAAATCACCTCACGTTTTGGTGCTATTTTCTTCACTATTGCCTCGACTGGCGGCTGTTCGTATCTCCTATTTATACATGGCGGGTCGTAATCGCCACCCATTATTGACTCCGCTCGCATAGCATCCTAATGAGGACGGTGTCGCATCTCGCAAGAATAGATCATAGGGCGCTGCTGTCTTATCATCATTTCTAAAATACAGTTTTCCTCTCTGTACTCTGAACATACCCGTAAAATACATCAGCCTCTAATAGTCTAGACGAGATAAAACCTTCGTGGTCGAACGAATCACACACGATTAATCTTTGCCAACGACGTCCATTCGACCGCTCGATCTTCGACGACCGATCACTTCTGTAACCTGCACCTATATGTCGCAGTGATCTGACGACTTTTACTAACGACATTGAGCCCTGAAAGTTAGATCACGGAATCTAGCCCTAGGCAGCCGAGATTGGGCTCAGGCTAGTATCGGGTAAAGTTAATTTTAGCTACAGTAATTTATATTCAAATCGGAAGTGTAAAGTACGTAGGTACATGACGTAAGAAACTATCTGTCACACAAGTTTACAATGACGTCAAATTCGTAGCATTCACTTTTCGTATCGTAAACGTTGGTGAAAGGCTTCTTCAAGCGAAAGTCATCAATTCTAGTATAGTTCACAACAGAAAAATAACAAACATCACAATCAATAATTTAGTAGGTATTAAAAAAAATCTGTTGGAAAGAGCTTATGACAGTGACGCGTCAGTGTGCATTGATTGCAAAACAATAATCGACCTTTTTGTCAAAACAGCAGAAGGAGAATGGATCTAACCACGATAAACTTGTAAAGTCAAACAGATTTTTATCGTTTCTTGTCTCTAGTAGGGATTTAGCCGCGAGAGCTGTATCGCTGGTTGCCTTTTAGCGATCATTACTGTCAAATTTAAATCTATCGACATTCCTCGTTCGCAGTCGTGCCACGACACCAGTATCTTGATTGTTTGTTCGACCTATGTAAAGACCTACACACTCCCCACTTTTTTCTGTTTAACCCATCTTGTTTCGTGCCTGACGTTTTCTCTCCTTATAAAAATCCGGGCACCTGCTGCATTAGTTGGGAAAAAACCTGTCTAGACTGGCGGCTTTAACGATAGGATACACGCCTAGATATTGATAAATGCAATCCAGCAATACATTGTCGACCTTATAGTCATACATTATTTGGTTGGCATTCTAACTAACTAGCTGTATGACAGTATAGTTTAGTTTCAATTGGTCTGGCCCATGCGGTCCCAGAGGGTGACGACAACCCGGCTCATCAGGGTGTGTTCGGAGGCCCTGACTGAAATAACATTGTTATACGAATAAGTGCCCCCGCTTTATATAACAATGGTAAGGCTAAATTAAGTTTACTGCCGTCGGTTTCAATTAGACATCGCTATTTGTTAGTGGATCCTTTTGACGATATGTTAGGTAGAGTTTAGGTTTGTAGTTTGAAAGGTTATTTGATAGGTTGAATTTGCTTTTGTTAAGCGATTGTTGCGTGATGTTATTCATCACGAACGTACTAGAGTGCGTGTTATTAAAGGTAAGATTTTGCCGCAGTCTCGCGATGTCGTTATTTAATTTTCAGCTTTATAAGGCTGGCCGATGAAAGACGGGAGCATGTCTCCAAGGGGAAAACGTAGCGGACCGCAAATAATTTTAGTTTCACCCGAGCGTGTCGGAACCTATAGACTTGTATACTTTAGACCCTTCTTCTTTTAGAAATGTCTTCTGTTCCACATTGATATTGATTTACTACCTCTATGTTTTTTTAAGAGTAGTTTTGAGATTATACTTTTTATTCGTTTTGATCATTCTACAATTTGAATATTTTTTGGTTATTTCGATTTAAGTAAGCTGGTTTAGCATCTCAAACTCATAAATTGCGCTATCGCTTCCGATACTCACCCAGTCACCAGTACTGCGTTTATTTGTTTTTATGAAAATAATAAATATTCAGACTTACTATTGCATGAGGATGCTGTATAAAAATTAAATATCTCTATCATAGTCCGTGATGATTCTCGATTATTACGAGAAACCCCAGCAGAGCGTAGAAAATTAGATGGATGTGTTTAGATTGTGTGCACACTGCACCGTTAGTACGCTATTGATCTGCTTTTAATCATAGAGAGTAAAGGTGCCGTTCACTAGACCTTGACAGGCTCGGGGTTAACACACCCACGCTGCACTCTTTCTACACCTAACGATTGTTACCACAAACAGTTAATTAATATGCAAATAAACCTTTTTTAAATCTGAAACCATATCCTTAATATGTACGAGCTTTGAGCTAGTAGAAAAGTCAAACTGTTCTGACGATTTGTTGCTAGCAAAATTTTTTTTTTTTTATAAACTTGCTTAGGTACATTTCCATGGAAATAACAAATTTTGTGTTGTCCGTGCCTACACGAAAGAATGACAAACGCGAAAAACAAAATGAAACGCTGTGCCGTAGTGCTGCGTGCGGTTATTACTTGAGTGTGTTTGTTTAGTGATGTGTATGTCCTTATATTATTCGCGCCACTATCGGCCCTTTGTGTAGTACAGACACGTGTTAATCGAATTTTGATTTAAATATTTTACATTTATTGTTATTTCGTACGTGACGTAATCTTTCGATTCGATCAAAGTCAACGACCATACCGACCGATCATGATTGTTGCTTTTGATCGTTAGATTACGTAAACATAAAAAAGTAAATATTTCACACAACTTTAAAAATAAACTCGGTTAGCATTTCTTTTCTGTTTTTCTTCTATTTAAAATATTATGCGGTGCGTATATTTATATCGATTCGCTATATATCGCTAGATATTTAAAGTATCTTCTTATTGCTGATTGTGGGAAACCTGGTCGCCATAAGATACTCATATCAGAAATAAACAAACAAACTAATGACACTAGTATTATAAAGGTTTTTGAGTGTGTGTTGTTATTTCGTCTTGCTCAAACAACTGGACCAATTCTAATGAAATTTGGTATGGAGTTAGACGAGGCGCTGGACTAACAGATATGATACTTTTCATCATCAGCATCAGCATCATCCATCACAACGCGAGTGTAACCGCGGGGCGCAGCTAGTGTGTAATATTTGTCAAATTTTGGGATTCGTTCTATTCCTAGCAAATCTAAGATACGAAATACGCTTGGGTTAAATAAGATTAAATGTTGGGTAATTTAGGCGGGGAAAGCGATAAATTACAGACTACTGTGCTGCTCCTGACATCAAGGAAATATAGGGGAATCTGATACTAAATGTAACATAGTAATTTTAACCCCAACTTGGGATTTCTTCTGTACAAAAATAATGTTTTTATTCCTTCTATTAAATGATAAATCGTTGTTTAATTAAAAATGTTTAAACTTCCTTAATATTGTGAATGTGTGCTTTCTGTACATTCCATTTTTTTATTGCTTCAGTAAATTAAGTAAACCCACCCAATTACGCTGTCCGAAAGGTTTAGCTAAATACATAATTTTGATTCATGCTAGAGGGTGGATGGATGATTTATTCAGTAAATATGTTCAACCCAAACGGCACCTGATCAAACATTGAGTTATGATAGGATAGGGCATAAATACAATAAACATCAAAGCTTATTTAATTAAAAAAATATTATGTTTGTCTTAATCATCACATCATACACCATTGACTTGTTTGGCAATTGTTTCTTGTGTAGTACAAACATGACTCTTAGCTTAGTAGCAATTGAACCGATAATTGCATTGCATATTCCCGGTGGTCTCAGTACGTTCTTCTAAACAGATTCTAAACAATTCCCTAGTTAAAGTTGGCAGTGTCCCCAATGCCTTCGACACGACCACGGCGGCTGTACACGGAATACTCTGAGAACTCTAGACTTGCGGTTCGCCTTGTGGTCGCATACTCGCCACTATCTCGGCCAGTTTGTCTATACAACATAGGCGCTATGCAGACGACGGCGCGGCGCGGTCTTTTTGCCCTCCGTGTGCGTTGGTAGTAAAGGATTCCCTTTGCGCTATCGTTCGCGGCAATATTGACCGCCCCGGCCCGTCCCGTCGTCTGCAAAGCGCCTTAGGAATGCTCATAAACATTGTCTTCTAACAATCGGTCAGTCGTGAAACAAATCCTTTTTAATTTAAGTAATTCGAGTCGTCCAATACTTGAAAGTATAAACACCTTGAAACTTCCGAGGTTAAGTAAAAGTTTGTAAATAGTTTTGATAACCATTTTAATGTTATTTTTCTTTTGTTACAGCAACTCAAAGATGAGCTCGGCGAGGTCGTGGCAGAGTTGGAAGCCCTTGACGGGCAGGAAGAATGCAAGCAGAACAGTAAAGCCAAACAGATGAGCATAGGCCGGAAGAAATTTAACATGGACCCTAAAAAAGGTAACAATATGTAATAATAAATGTACTAACTACGCTTTGAGACTAAGTCCGCTAAGAAAACAAATAACACATAGGAACGTTTTCCCGGTAAAGTATAATATAGTAGACTAGCTGTTCTCCGCGGTTTCACCCGCGCGGTGATGGATGATGATGATGATGATGGATCTTATATAGTCTATGTTACTCAGGGTGAATGTAGCTTTCCAACGGTGAAATAATTTTTGGAATCGGTCCAGTAATTTTTGAGCCAATTCGTTACAAACATACATACAAATCTTTCCTCTTTATAACATTAGTATAGATAATAAAATTATATGTTGTTCCAGCTAATGTTCTAATGTTAAAAGATACACCCAAATCGGTTCAATGTGTACTGTAGGCATCAAAGAATAGCAAACATCATTCTATCCAATGAGACATTCCTTCGCATTTATAATATTTGTATAGTACGGTTAGTCTTTGTTCTTTATGACAGGTCTTTGAACTCAGGTAATTGCCGTGTGTTTAGATAACATAAGCAGAAACCCGATATTTGGCCATTTGGCCCAAGTTTAATTAGAGTGTTACACGTAAAATGTCATCTTTTGCCCTTAGCCGTATGTGTAAGTTTTTCAAGCAACAGTAAAATCTCATGAGTTAAAAATAATACCTACGATATTCCACCAAGTAGGTTATATCTTCGTATGAGTAATAATAGTAGGAATTGGTTGCATGATGACGATGACATAAAACGAGGAATCTCCGGTATGCGAAAAGACAGGTGGTTCGTTCTCACGACACCAAGTCCACGGCAAAGTGTCCTATTCGTGCACTTTTCCACCTGTCCAACGGTCTTTATAATAGCCTACGATAAATTAACGTGTACGTGTGTGAGTTATAATTAAAAATTATAAGTTTGGCTTAACCGACAATTCTTCAAGGTTTCAAGTTGTACTTAAAATTATCGAAAACACAAATTCTAAGAACTGATTATTCGTCTTGTTATTGTATTGTATACTGCTACCCGCTACGCGCGTCCGCGAGTAATTTAACATAAAATATTTTGCACAGAATCTTAAATAATTTTCTAAAATAAAAGTAGACCAAGTTACTCCTTGCAATTCAGCTTTCTGCCAGCGAAAGTCCCGTCATAATCGGTCCAGCCATTTCATTGATTAATCCGAACAAAGAAAACAGGCACACAGAGGGCATTTTAAAATGTTTTATAACATATATTTAGTAGTTTTATGTTGTATATATTAGATTTAGTAAAAATGCGTTAGTTTGATACTAAAAACAGAATCGATAGAAAAGAAAATCCGATTGTTTATTTGTATAGCTTTCTATACAGATTGCCACATTGTCCAGCATAACATATATTTGTACTGTTTTTATGATCGTTTTAAGTTACATTATCTGAAGTAGAACTCTGTACTGTACCTGTTTTTATAAGCTGTGAGAGGATTCCTTGAATCCTCATTGCATTTTGTCAGGTATCTTGCTGTGTTGTACTGACCTGAATACTTTTAATCGGAAATACCATCAGGCCACAGTCTCGTAGTTTGTATCATAAAAGCTCAGTAATTACGCGTACTGAATATAGTCTCGATGTAGGTTAGGTTTTTGCGAGTAATACCGTAAATTGCTAGCCGCAATACGGTGATTAATCTTAGTTTCTATAGCTTTGACTTATACGACATACCAACAATACTGTGAACTATTTTCCCAAGCTTCGTTTTGAGAAGCGTGCACTTACCTATTTGCTTTATGCCTGAATGTGTGAAACATTAAGAGATGAAGCAAGTTTCACTTCTGGAAAAAGTCAGACGACAATATTTGCCCGGTTTTTTTGCGAGGGTTTCACATTTCCCGTAATTAGGTCATAGTGAAAGGAATGTATACTCCAAGCACGGCTCGTTAAAGTACTCCCGCTTTCAAGTTGTAACACCCGTTCTACAATCTCTTGAGGAACACAATTCGTGTGAGTTTCTTTAGAATTTTAACCTACAATCAAGCAAATAAGCAGTGTCTTTAGTTGTTTACAAACATCGGATGTTGCAAACTTAGCCTCGACAATACCTAGTTGTGCAGGTACGCTCTGAATGGACACTAGAGCTCACTCGAGCAACACGCTCAAGGACTGACTACACAAACCTAATGATGTCGCCTTTGCTAACTAGGACAAGTCGCCATGCACATATTTTGTAATTACATTACAATAATTGTTTATTGCACTTTTATCAAATACACACAAGGCAAGTTATTAAACATACTTACACATAATTACAGCTTATAGCATTTTTTCCTGAAAACCTTTGGATAGACAGTATCATAAGAAGTAGTACGAGGGTGAATCAAAAAATTCTTGGAATCAATATTAAAAAATGCAAAGATTTAAATAATAATATTTTATTTTTCTACATAATCTCCCTCCAATGCAATGCATTTAGAATAACGCGTTTCTAACTTCCTTATTCCTTGTGAAAAAAAAATATTTTCTTGACTCTCGAAAAAGTCCTCTACGGCAGCTATAACCGCGTCATTATCGTGAAATTTTGTTCCACGAATTTCCTCTTTTAATTTTGGAAATAAGTGAAAATCACTTGGGGCTAAGTCCGGAGAATATGGTGGGTGGTCAAGGAGATTGAAGCCAGCACAGCGGATTGCGTTGAGCGCAACTTCCGATCGATGAGCAGGAGCGTTATCTTGAAGGAACAACACGCCCAACGACAGTTTTCCACGACGTTTTTCTTTAATCGCTTCACGCACTTTCGGGATTAAATTTGCATAATAGGGTCCAGTAATCGTCTGGCCTTTTGGCATGTAATCAATAAAAAGGATTCCTTCACTATCCCAGAACACAGAGGCCATAACTTTGCCAGCGGTAGGAGCAACTCGAAATTTCTTAATGGATGGAGAGGATGGTCGTTTCCAAGACATGCTTTGTCTTTTAGTTTCAGGATCAAAATGGTGGACCCACGTTTCATCCATGGTGACAAGACGACGGCAAAAATTATCCGAATCACGCTGGAACATTTCGAGATTACGCTTGGAAATTTCCAAACGTCGCTTTTTGTTTTCGTCGGTTAACATTCGTGGCACCCATCTTGCAGACACTTTTTTGAACCCCAGTGAATCAATTAAAATGGATTGAACGCTACCAAAAGATATTTTTAGGATCTCAGCTATATGTTTTATAGTCATTCTTCTGTCTTCCAAAACCAGATTCTCAACCTTTTTGACATTTTCTTCTGTAACGGAGGTTGAAGGCCGCCCAGAACGCGGGTCATCTTTACAGCTTGATCTACCTCTTTTAAATTCAGCCATCCAGTACGCAACCGTAGAATAGGGTACAGCATCACCCCCTAATGTCTGCTGAATGTCCAAAAAAATTTCCTTCGTAGACATTTTTTGCAAACTGAGATATTTTATCACCGCACGTAACTCACTTTTATCCATAATTTTGACTTTTTAGCAACTCGTTGCACAATAAAATTTATTACATGCGAACGAACTGACAAAAACAAGTGACAGTCTGCATAAATATAGTGCGATAGACACTCTTTAATTTGAATATCGAACTTGATCCAAAAAGGTTTCATATATATGCACTTCTAAGAACTTTTTGATTCACCCTCGTATATAGATGGTGATGTTAATTAAAAATGTTAATACATAAATACTAACAATTATATACTAATACTAGCTGCACCCCGCGGTTTCATCCGCATGATGATGACGTTGATGATGAAAAGTACTTTACCACGTATTCTCAGACCTATTTAATATGTACACAAAATTTCATGAGAATCCGTGGTCGTTTCGGAGGAGTTTTGTTACAAATACTGTGACACGAGATTTTTTATATTAGATATACTTATAGAACAAGGTACTAAATATAAATATTAACAAGCAGTATTTATATAGGTACTTTATATGTAGTGATTCTAAACCATGTTTTTGAAACATTCCAGAGTTTTAGCACTTTTGATATCGAGGGGCAATGCACTCTATAGTCTTACAGCGTGAACTGTAAACGAAAGTATAAGTAAATATGTAGGTTCAACTGAGGGATACTTATACTGCTACGGCACTTAGAAATTAGGTCGCAATGAAATTGAACTTTTCAGAGCTTGCTACGTGCTATATTTTCAAGTCTCTGCGCTGCAATGGAGTGCTGAAATGTGCAAACTGTCTTATGATATCCAATCGAACACGTATTTTCTTAGTTCATCATATCATAAGTGATTGCTATGGATGATGGACCTTCCAAATCCTTCAATAGATTTTGGTTATACGACTGCTAAATCTTTGGAGTAATGTGTGGTCTGTCTACGCAATGCCTGTTTTACTTTCAAAATAAAATTAGTAGGTTAGGTTATGTGTTCTGCATTGCGCTGTATATACTGCACTGCACTTCAGTCGGCTTTTATGATAACCATATTGTGTGACGTGAAATTATAAATTTATTAATATTTTTTTATTTATATTTTCTGTCAACGAAATATAAATAATCTTATTTAAATTTAAATTAAAAACCAGGTAGAGATCCCTTTGGATAGAAATGATTGAGAGAATCTAATGCCTATGTCTAAATTACATCCAGTTTCATTACTGAATAGTCTAAATAGGATACAAAACTACTTCCATACACCTTAGACATTATCTCAGCCATAGGACGCCCACTGCTGAACATATATTATGCCTCTCCCATAAATTTGTAAAAGGACCGAGGACCGGTTGCAAGCGGCCTGCGTCTTGCGACCTTTATCAGGTCGTCTGTCCACTTTGTCGGTGAGCACCTTCTAGCCCCATCGGCAATTAGTTCTTCGTGACATAGGACATATTAATTTGCATATAACGCGCGTTAGGTATATTATTCAGCTGAGGTACTAACATCTGTGTGAGGCAGATTATCCATTGATTTTTAACCGTAAGACTCTGTTATTACACTTAATTTAAAATAAAATATTCATGCATGTTTATAAATATCAAGACTGTAATCTGTAACCTTGCGTTTATAATATCAAAAATTATATCAAAGAAGCTATTAACAGCACACGTGAGCACCCTTTCAAATAACAATGCGCCGTCTTGATGTAATTTATTCTACCTCCTGTAGTATTTACATTGAGCTGCCTACTTATTCTTTAAGTTAAGGCTTCCAGGCTTATTATATATGACGGATTATACGACTTCATGGAAAGGGTAATCCTTTCATCACACTTATATTAAAACGGCGAAAGTTAGTGAGTATGCATGCATATAATAATATATATAACACTTACACTCTCGTACTCCCTGCTAGGTATCCCTTTGTCGCGGGAGGCATGGACACACACAATAACACATCACAACACAAATGAAAATGTCTGGTTACCGCACAAATATTTGCGCCATAGCCAGGGATCGAACTTAGGACCCCTTATTCGTTGGCAGGGTCGCTATCAACTGAGCTGTCGGCGCCGTCTCTCATGTCACTCATATTATATTATGATTGTTACATATTTACACTGAAACAGCTCATTAAATTTGGATGTATTTGATATGGTGATAGCATACTCGACAGTTAGGTTCTGAGTGATTGCGATAAACTTATTTCATGCGGATGAAGTCGCGGGCAGGAGCTTGTGAATAGTAATAGCTGACGAAAGCTCTCTAGCTGAACTTAGATAGCATGTAAAATTTACGGAGCGAACGATTTTAAAAGTTAACTGAAAAATAATAATACTGATCTGAACTTCATTGGGTGTGACTAATTAATGTCTTGACCATTCTGGGGAATGGATTGTTCCGTGTTCCTAAACAATGAAAATCCTGGAAGCGTGACTCAACTGGTCATATCCATAACTGGTTTCAACTACACTTGTAAAGGGCTAGGTGCTGGTATCCGGAAAATATTACCTATGTTTAAATTAGTTTCCCATTCCATCAAATTATATTTTTCACCACCATTTCACAAAATATGCCTTAATTTAAATGTCCACCTCTGTCAGACAGCATATCGACATCGTCAACCATGTCAAATTACTAGCTAGATAGAACTTTTTGTCATTCTCAGACGTCTATTCTCTCAGCACTCATACTACTAACGATGTGCATGTGTTATAATGGAAATAGATGGCGCAGTCTATTTCATATTACTTAAAATGCTATCGTGAACAAGAACACATGTGAAGTATCCGTCTATTTAGTTTATATTGCATAACTCATGCTAAATCCCTCACATCTATTTCATATTACTTAAAATGCTATCGTGAACAAGAAGACATGTGAAGTATCCGTCTATTTAGTTTATATTGCATAACTCATGCTAAATCCCTCACATCTATTTCATATTACTTAAAATGCTATCGTGAACAAGAAGACATGTGAAGTATTCGTCTATTTAGTTTATATTGCATAACTCATGCTGAATCCCTCACATCTATTTCATATTACTTAAAATGCTATCGTGAACAAGAAGACATGTGAAGTATTCGTCTATTTAGTTTATATTGCATAACTCATGCTGAATCCCTCACATCTATTTCATATTACTTAAAATGCTATCGTGAACAAGAAGACATGTGAAGTATTCGTCTATTTAGTTTATATTGCATAACTCATGCTGAATCCCTCACATCTATTTCATATTACTTAAAATGCTATCGTGAACAAGAAGACATGTGAAGTATTCGTCTATTTAGTTTATATTGCATAACTCATGCTGAATCCCTCACATCTATTTCATATTACTTAAAATGCTATCGTGAACAAGAAGACATGTGAAGTATCCGTCTATTTAGTTTATATTGTATGACTCATGCTGAATCCCTCACATACGCATTTGTCATGTATTATTCAAATATGCCGCACAAATACGGCGCGCTCCAATGACTTCTTTCCCCTGTGCAAGTATAACCCGCGGCACGTAACTCTAGCGCTGAGCGAAATGTGGAGGGGATAGCTGCGCATGGGTACAGTCGCGCCATGTGACAGAGAGAGACAAGAGTCCCTCGTCTTCGATGTGACAGAGAGAGACAAGAGTCCTTCGTCCCTCTAGCCACCCTGTGATACCCAATTTTTGACTTCTGCGCAATAACGGTCAGCGCTAGAGTTACGTGCCGCGGGTTATAACAGCGTCGCCTGGAGTAGGTAAAAATTCCACACCTGCGTTTTACTCATTTTAATACATAAGTTTCCTCTTTGACTGACCTGCGTGTTATATTATAAGCCAAATTAATTGCTTAACGCGATCCTATTATCATTAATCGAGTCGTGCCCCGTACGCCAAGCTTATTACCTAATAGGTATACGAGTTGAAGTAAAATAAAAGCCATATCTATTTTTATAGTCATCCGCGTCGAGTCAATTATGATGTGGGCGGGCGCGAATCGCTAACAAGGTTGTTATTGTGCATATCGCTCTTTCGAGGACTGTGTCTCCTCACTTGACATCTCCTAACGATCAGTCACACTGCTATCAGCAATTTTGCATGCCAGTTTACTCGTACATCCATTCGAGTGTCAGAGAGAGTGCAAGATGTACAAAACCTGTTTCTTTCTTATCTCGCCTCGCTCGTCGCAAAGTTAGCTGTAGATAAATTGGCGCCTGTGTTTTGCTACTGTTGGAAGCACTGCTAATGATGCGTAAACAATACGTCTCCGTACACTTTCTCAGAATGGTAAACGCTAAAGCTGTTTTTCTCAATATAAATCTTAGTCAAATAGCACTCATATTCAACACTGATATATATCTCGAAGGTTTTAAGAATCTTATCGTTTTCCCCAGAAATTCGAGTGTATTATTATTTTCGTAAGCGGTTGGATTTATTCACAAGTGCTATGTGACGCTGAAATAGGCAGCCCACTCTTTTACCCTTCATATATAGGGAGATTTTGTGGTGGCAGGCGGCACGACGGAGTCGTCACACAATACGCATTATCATACTAGGGTATCAATCTGCGTACAGAACTCTGTTTTCGATGACGTCATTTACATGATAATTGGCTATTATTCTAATAGCTACTTACGTGATAGAATCTTTGAATCGGCCACGAAACACTTGATGAATATTGATCAGTGTCGTTGGGTACAGCTTTGAAAGAGCTGACCTCGCTCCACGTCTGCATTTCGACATATTTTTAGCATGAATTTCAAAGCTTTTAAAGGTCGATATGTAAGCTGGCCATTGTTCAAATGGCAGTTGCATTCCTTTGCCCCTACGATTGCAACGCAAATGGGTGCAGGCACGGCGGTCGCCGCCGGTTGCCTTATACGCCATTCGTATTCCTTGATACAAACCACTCGACTAAGCTTTCAGCCACTGCACTTTAAGTATATCCTTAAAGCTTTTAGCATAAAGAACGAAATAATTATAATGTGATTGCGTTTTGAAAGCCGTATAAAATGTGGTATGTACGTTGAGCTACGTTATATGGGTATATTGCCGAGGAAGGTTACTCTTGTAACTGAGTAATAAAGTATGTAATAAAATATGTTAATGATAAATTTTGCATGTAGAGCGTTTAAAACCGACACTACACTTGTAATAAAACGACACAATTCGTTTACCCTGTTTTATCACACCTATATTTTCATTATAATATTTATAATGCATGCATTCTAATAACACAGAATAAATAAAAGTACTAAATACATAATTAATTTTTTTTATAAAAAACAGCAAATTATAATAAATACAATCGGTACGTTGGTACCTATATATCAAATGCAACTTACAATAGGTGCCACTGCGAAAATGAGTGGACCTATTGTGTAATTGTGGTTACTGTCCGTTAAACTATGTTAAACTAGCAGTCTCATCAAGGGACCTGATTGGAATACCAATACCTTAACAGCATAATATGCCCATAAGCATAGCTAAACGTATTTATACGGAGAAAGAATGAAGTACCACATGACAAGAGCGGCCAAAAGTGAGAATAAACGCGCTTTCGCGTCGCCCTCGTCGCACTTTTTCACTTATGTCTCGGCTCCACGCATGATCGGAATTCGTTACTGGACCCACTATTCAAGTGTAAATTCGCACACACATGCCAATTTCTTTTGTGATCGTGACTTTCACCGCGATAAATTAATTTTATTTTCGGCGTACAGAACTGATCGGCGATTTGTTTCGGACAAATTGCTTTGGTATTTATGCAGTTGTTTGTCGACAGAAATTTAATTGTTTAATTTTCACACTTGCGCACGCAATGATTTTTGGGATCTTGAATCTGCGCTCATGAATAAAATATTTTGCATTAGTATATTTACATATTTTTACTTCATATTTGTCAGAAAACTCGACCATATACGACGGTAAAGTAAACACACTGATCAAATATTTCCTTGACCTTAAAGTAACCTCTAAAATGATACAGCAAACAGCGTATTACGCTGATATAGATGAACTCTGTATTAAAAGCAAACTCGATTTAGCAAACGCCGAAGTTATTATACCACTCCTTTTTTCTATTTAGTCACAGATAACTATTAATCTCTTCCAGGTATCGAGTACCTATACGAGAACGGTCTACTGCAGCGGACGGCGGAAGATGTTGCACAGTTCCTTCACAAAGGCGAGGGGCTCAGCAAAACGGCCATCGGCGACTATCTTGGGGAAAGATCAGAGTTCAACGAGGCAGTATTGAAGGCATTCGTCGAGCTTCATGATTTTACGGATCTCATACTAGTTCAAGCTTTAAGGTGAGATTCTCCTTTTTTGTTTACGGGAGGGAAATCTTATCAGATACCCGGACACTATGGGTAGCATCCGGGTTATATGGGACTTTCCACATATCCACATAAAAGCCCCTCGGTGGTCCCGTGATCTCTCGAGGAACGCACCGGTCATCCTGACATATTGCCTTGTGGCTCGTGTCTGAGAGCATTTCGGATCTCATTATAAAGCCATGAAGATGGCACGGCGTCAGTAGCCACATCATGACGCCGCGCCGTCTTCTTCGAGTTCCCATCTCCCACTATACACGAGCTCTTCGAGTCCCCTTTTAGTCTGGTCTTACGACAGGCATGGGTTACCGTAGTCCTATTCTTTAAAAACCCGGGTTACGGGGTCGGAGATTCTCATTCTAGTCCAACGTGACGTGACGACAGTAGAAGTACATTTATTCTATACCGAAAAGCACTTAAAAAGTACTCGCTCCATTTAAATTTACTTTTTTGTAAAGGTTTTAGTAAGTACTTAAATGTAAATAAAATACTTCTCTATGAAATTTTACCCTTTTTTATTGAATAATCAAATATTGGCTTTTACAGGGCTGAAAGTTTTATTATTTAGCTGAAGTTTATTTTTAGACTATACCTTAGATATTCTTTAATATAGACCGTCGCGAGTTTAATCCCATTCATAAATCTTTCGTTTTGAACGTAAACATGTACTCTTGGGGTTAAGGAGGTCATAAAGATGTACGTTTGTACACCTTAGTTATAGGTGCATTTGGAAGTGGGTGTTACATATTTCGTCATTCGTATTCTTGGTTTGTTCACGGAATATTAAAATAATTATCTCATCTTGTTGTTAGGACAAGCTTTTTTTATTGCCAAAAGTAGGCAGACAAGCAGGCCTGATGAAAAGTGGTCAACGTCGCCTATACACGTTTGCAACACCAAGGGCGTTGACAACGCGCTGCCTAACCTCTAAAAGGAATAGGAGTGAGGGTGGAAGGGGGAACGAAGGGGAGAAGGAGAGGGTAATGGAGATTGGGCCTCCGGAACCTCCCACAAGTCGACTGAAACGCAATAGAAATAGCAATGGGAATAATCATGTAAAACTTAGATGCATTTTAATTAAAAATATATGTAATAATTCTCCAAACATTTTGTAATGTGACAGCGGAGTAGTACTCCAAGTCAACAAATGCAAAAACATAAAAAAAAATGATTTTTTTCTTGTTGTAGTGAATTAAATCACTTGTACTTATTATGGTCACAAAATATACTTATCAACTGAAATAATACGTTAGCGGAAATTTCTAAGATGGCATTTTTACTCTCATAGACCTACTAATGTAGTTTCGATATATTATAGTGGCGGCGATATATCTTATTCAAGATACTTATTATGCTTAAAGTTTGTATTGGGGAGTGAGGGGCTTGTTGTAACAATTTTCAGAAATTCGATACTACATGTATCTAGTGAAAAAATCTAAACTAAGCAATTTTTTCACAAACTTTTTTTGACAAAAATAACGCGTTTTAACATCTATTGAGACAAGTTACAAGTCCCAATATTTCGTTACAACTAACCCCATGGTATAATTCTCAACATTCATAACGATAGTTAATCAAACGTAATAATAATAATTAGATAAATTAAATATAAATAAAACACAAAATGTTTCATATATATACAGTCTATAATAATAACGCCAATCTAAAATTTATTTAAGTAGTATAATTTTATGTTACTTGGTAAGAATGAAGCGCGTGCTCACTTACTGCACCGTCTGGCGTGACCCTAGCTATAACGACACAATGTGGTTCGTGATACAAGTATGGATGATTCAAAGAAATATAAGTTTGAACTTGTAACAATTTTATCTGTTACATTTATCCCTGTTACAACAAGCCCGTTTCTCCTCTACATAGGTAATAACCCGTTGTGAGTGAAGTTTTTATCTAGGTGAGCCCTTATTGAAAACTTTACTCTTAGTCCATCTGTGGACGGTACTACTGCCAATGAAGTGGAATGAAGCTGCATCGTCCGCTATAAGTTATATATGCAACTGTTGTAATCACATGAATGTTTTAATACCCAATTATGTACAGATGAAGTACGAAATAAACAAATAAGTAATACATATTTCGAATAGTAACATATAGCAAAAAATAACGGGATATACATATAATTATGAACGTAAATATGTAATAAGGTATTTGATTTGACCATGATTTTTCTGGGTAATTTTATTATCAAAGCCTTTAAAAACAACACGCGTGTGCGAATGTGTGCAGAAGATAATGTTGTTTTTAACCGGGGCTTATGCATGACTACTACTGCCGGGAAGTAGATATCGAAGCAAAACAAACTTTGTAGGTACGAAGTCAATACTCTAGTAGTAGGTACTGTTGGAAATATTTTTTTACTGGATAATTTTATGTTCAGCTGGCTGTGAGCGGCGTGCTTTGCAAAGCTTAATTTTTTTATGGGATAGGTTGGTAAACGAGCAAGCGGCTCACCAGGTCGTAAGTGATGCCGTCGCCCACAAAAAGACATCCGCAATACCAGAGGCCTCGAGGAAGCGTTGCCGACCTTTGAGGAAGGATGATAGGAAGGATGAGATAGAAGGGGTAAAGGTTGGAGGGGGAGTGGGTAGGAGAGGGAGAATGGGGAAGGGGGGAATCAGGCCTCCGGAACCTCCCACAAACCGACGAAACGCGATAGCAAGCTATATTATTTCACGTCGGTGTTATGTGGGTGCGGTACTTCCCCGGTCGTGCCGGCCCTTTCGGCTGTGGGGTTATAGCGTGGCACTACCACCGAAACTTTTCGTTTAGAAGATTAATTTTCTTCTGTTCTGTCTGTTAGTCCCCATTAAAATCCTGCATGCATATGCCGAGTTATAACAGGTGGCCGTATTTTCATATAATATGTAGTGTTATGGGGGAAATTCTAGCAATCAAAAACATATAATAAAAATATAGGGACAGCATACTCGTACCATAAACGTCGTATATAAAAAAAAATGGCTTTTTTGTTTTGTCTTAAACACTTTATTGTTTCGTACAAACTTCAAATTATGTGTTATTATAGATACTTAGTGTATAGGTACTCTTAAATAAATAAGCCAAGCGCTTAGTCGGCTGGTGCTAAAACCTGCTAGAAAAACTGATAAACTTAACATAAACATATATTGTGTGGTTGTACGGAACACTTAGTACGCCATGTGATTTACCAAAACATTCGCTTACCATTAAGTATTCCACCCGTAAAAACCAAGTACGTATCCCTTAAAATTCAATCGTTACGATACAGTGAAACTCACAAGGCGCCTCGCGATATTTTGAATAACTTAATTAAAATCACTGTTCTGCTCCCGTTTTAATACAATTTTTAACATAAAAAAAAACCACGTAAAAATATACACATTGTCATGCCTTTGTTGAGCTAATACGGCACAGTGACCCTTGTTTTACCAAACATTTTATATTAGTGCTAGATATTGTTAGGATAAATTTAAATTTCAATTTTATATGTATTATAATGTTGTGTACAGTCATCTGCAGTAAGACATTAAGTAATGTCCAAATTACTAACGGTATAAGTAACCATGTATATTTTAGAGAGAAAACTATCGGCAGTATCACACATTATACTAATATAAAGATACCGGCTTCACTCACTTGGTATTCTGTCGGTTTAAATCCGACGACGTTTCGAACGTGTAAGACATTGCCAGTGCGCGACGCGACCTCCAAGCGTGAATACTCCCTGAAGAAGAACGTCTTACACGTCCGAAACGTCGTCGGATTTAAACCGTCAGTGAGTGTACCAAGTGAGAATACCAAGTGAGTGAAGCCGGTATCTTTATATTAGTATAACAAGTATATTTTCTTTGAGTTTCCGATATTTCGGCACTAGTTCATCCGTGATCATGGCGCTTGCAACAGTGCCGAAATATCGGAAACTTACAGAAAATATACATGGTAACTATCCCCTTAGTAATTTGAACATTTCGAATGTTTGTGATCATGGGAGTTTAAAAACTTATTTATTTATTTATTTCGCACTTGCAATTATACATATTATAAGTTCTTAAATGAAACAAAACAAAGTACTAGCTAATGAAGCAATTTAAAAATAAAATTATTTATATAATGTCAAACTTAAATAATAATCCTTAATAAAATGTCCAATTAAATATTATTCACAAAATGTCAGCATTAAATTTACAATATTAGACCAACTATCGTTAAATATGTCACAGTCATTAAGTAATTTACAAATCTATTTTACGGTATTAAATTGTGTAAAATGTATGTTTGTGCAATGCAGTTGGGAGGTACATGTTCAGTCGGAAGTATTCCGGCTGATGATGATGATGATGACAAATACAGTGAGATAGTTGTGACAATTATGAAATGTACACATATTTCTGTAGGCTGTACAGTTTGTGTATTAACAAAAATGGGTAAGATGTAGGATAGGAAACAATATCTTTATTTATATTTTTGCCACGCACCTTGTATGTATGAATATATATCTGTATTTAAATGTCCCTCTTGATAAAATGTATCTTCATTGGATGTCACGTCATCTAAATAAATATTTGCTTTGATATAAACTGGAATTAAAATATGTATTTGATATTCCGGAACACCTTAAAATTATTATACGCATCATAAATGACGTATGGTGCGAGAAATAATAACATACCTATTATATGGTTAATGTGGAACCGGTTTTGGCAATTTTAATTATACTGTTAGGCAAATTTAACGTATAAACCCAAAGATTCTGCAAGGTCAAATAGTCACGTAAAATGTTGTAATAGAGAAAAACCCACATTAGCGAAAAACTATACTAAAAATAAATCGTTCCAAAGTACACAGGTCAAAGTTTTCAAGCCATCTATCTATTAGTTAATGTGCATCTATCTATGCGAACGTAGTAATAAGTAGGTTCATAATATAAGTGTCAAAAACATTTGAGCAACCATGATTTGATTGTTTGACGTTTGCTGAATTTTAATCACGAGCAAAGGATTATTTAATAGAATCGCGGGCGTAGGGAGTTCTTAGTTACAATCCTGAGCGTAGTGAGGTGACCAAAGCATTGCGATGAAATACCAGTTATAAGTAAGAAAGACAGTTTAAACTATTTTGATGTTTTTGTATTATGTAAACAATATTGCTTTTCTGGAGAGCAAAATTGACTGACCGGTTTTTCTCTGCTACCGACGCACCCTATTCTAACTAGAGGTATGAAAATAGGATTGCTCTAAGAGTCGTAGCAACTAAATAGGAAATTAAAAACAAATCGAAATAGCTATTGGTTAGGTAATAAAAGGCAACAAAACCGCTAGCGTGCCTAACAAAGGCTGCGAGGCTACATTAGAGTTTTTGAGGCACATAATTAATACGGTTACGACGTTTAGGTTACCGAATCATTTTTGTCTAAGCATTAAGTCAATAGTATAGTGCTTTGCTTTAAAGGATTTGTTTATTTTACTTCAACTACTAAATCACTTAGAATTGTCGTTCTTTTTGGAAAATAAACTATTGGCAAGTTATCGATTTACGTAATATTTTTTGTGACACTATTATGTAAAAGAGATAGGTATAAGTCGTATTATTTTCTAAGACTCAGCTTTACGCCCACGGTTTTGTTCATAACATTGTTATTATGTCATATCCGGTTGCCGTTTCGTGATGAGCTTTTGATGCATAATTTCTATGTATCTAAAGATTAAACTAAAATTAATAGCAGTTAGTTTATCAGTAGGTTGACGAAGCGTTTTCATTCCACCTTCAAAATGCGCACCTGCAACTTCTGTAGTTAATTGCCTGCTCCTATGTTCTCCGATGGATACAACATTGAAATATTAAAAGGTGTGTAGGCTTGCATGCTACATTATAGACCAAATCGTCCCTCATAATGCGGTAGTGTTGAAACGTACTTACCTTGTGAATAAGCAAGAAAACTCTAGACGGGTTTTCTGCCTATTCGATTCGCATCGTAAAAGGGGCAGGCAATTTTTAATACCGTTCATGCAGTAATTCTTACTTTATACTGTAATATGAGTCAACGCATAGGCTTGAGTGTGTGTAAATATTAGATATATTCCGAAATTGAAAAACGCATACTGAAAGTACACATAATGAAAGTAGAAGCGAATTGTGTGTAGTTATATTTGGGATATCTACTATGTAACGGTGATACTCACGGTTACACCTAAGTTTGGGTGTTTAATGCTAAATTACTACGCTAAAGATCTCAAAAAGTCCTACATTCATTACTCGGGCCGCGGGTCTTGAAATTCCTCCGTGAATCGAATGACATACCTGAATTTCGCGTATGCTTTATAATCCGTTAGTGGTACTAGGTCTATAGGTATATAATAGAACCATTCGTAGCCATCGATTACAATGAAGACTTGTATTGCAATATTACAAACAGGCAATGCATGTGCAGAGAATATATAATTCACCGTGACTAATTTGCCATCAGTGAATTCGCTGCGGTGTGCACAATCACTGGCCAATGGTGATGTTTAATGTGCCAAGAAGCTATACTAGCACGATGTGCCAGTAACCCCATCTAAACTTATCTCTGTCTTCGTTACAAACACGCAAACGTCTACTTGACGGATGGATATTAATTAGACTAGCTGCACTCCGCTGTTTCACCCGCGTGGTGATGGATAATGATGATGATCAAAAGTATCCTGTGTTAATCCAGCGCCTTATCTACTTCCATACTAATTTCATCAAAATTTGGCCCAGTTCACCCGCGTAGTGATAGAAGATGATGATTATGAAAAGTATGCTATGTGTTAATCCAGCGCCTCATCTACCTCCATACCTAATTTCATCCCTAATTGGCCAAGTCGTTTGAGCGTGAAAGAGTAATAAACATCCATGAGAACATCCATACTCACAAACTTTCGCTTTTATATTATGTTTTTAATCCTTGAGGACTAGCGGCCCAGTAGGCCTAGCACGAAAATTTGCGTGAGTGTAACGTAAACGTACTATAATTTATCTATAACAGTTGTGGCACAGATAACTCGGAGTTTGTACTGTATACATCCACGATACACTTACGAAAATGTTGGTGCTAAGCCCTAAGATTCTCTCAGATTTAATGTTTTATTTTTATTTTTAGTTCCTATTTTAAGTATTTTTTAATTTATTATATATTTTTATTGTGTACTTATTAAGCTGAATAAATGTATTTTCTTTCTTTCTTTCTTTCTTTCTTTCAAAGGTTTCATTCATTAAAGCCTTTGTTGTTAAAGTTAGCTCAGTAAAGTCGGCTACGTTCCTTAGTCTGACTGCTGGAGAAAACCGCTTCATATCGATACAATCCTATACTATTTATATTTTAGCCTATATATCACTACGGAAGTAAGATAATGCCTTATAAACAGATGATTATTCATGGTTACTGTTCTTGTTGTGTGGTACATTCCTTCATCCTCTATCACCCCTTATAATTATACATGCGTGCTGTGAAAAGCAGGGTAAGAAATCATCAAGGAACAGGCAGCAGGAGTTACCAACTGCAATTTCCTATACCCCTACAGGGCTAAAAAAAATTGGCGGTTCTATGTTAATTTTGTCAGCTCCAGTCATCAAGTTACTAATACGAGTATTTTTGCTTGGAGTTGTCTAAACTGACAGAGCCGCCGTTTCCAAGATTTTAATCAACATTTGTTAGCAACTGAGCCGTGCTGGTCAAGCACCCTATAGACAGACACCACGGAACAGTCGGCATTCGTTCGTTGTGGTTTTCTCTGTATTTTTAACAATCCATGTCATTTGTGAACTTGTCCTTAACAAGAAAAAACTTCCACTACCTCGGATAAATGGTTACCCTAAACTATGGGCAAAAGTTAAGTGCAGTACTTGGAATTTTATTATTTTGGGTCGCCCTGCTCTTATAATGGGCAAGCCTTACTGCCAGAGGAACGATTTACCTGTCCCGTCTCTTATTAGTAAAGAAAACCACATGAATGCCATATAATATAGACCCATCCTTGAAATTACCGCACATGATGCCTCACTGGATTCGGTTACATTACTCTCTTATTCTACCTTTTCTCTTCAGGGATGTACGATGCCAATGGGATGATAACATTTTAAACAGATCTCTCTCTCCTTCTTACAGACAATTCCTCTGGAGTTTCCGATTACCGGGCGAGGCTCAGAAGATCGACCGGATGATGGAATGTTTCGCCCAACGCTACTGCCAGTTAAACCCCGACATCTTCACCAATGCCGATACCTGTTACGTGTTAAGTTTCGCGATTATAATGCTGAACACCTCGCTCCACAACCCCAGCGTTAAGGATAAGCCGGCGCCTGAGCAGTTCGTCGCTATGAACCGGGGGATCAACAATGGAGGCGATCTGCCACAGGAGTTGCTCTTGGTGAGTTGTATTGATTGCTTGTGCATACTTATTTCATATTCATATTATCAATTATCATTATATTATAATTAAAAACGGAAAGCTTCTACTTTCTCCGATGTATTAGTCTTACTCTCATTTGCACGGAAGTGAGAAATCCGTTCCGAAAAAGAATCCGAAAGCTATGTCGTAGTGAGAATAAAAAATTATACTTGTATACAATACAATTATTATTTACTACGCTTGAACCAAATATGCTCAAAGTAACTTATTAAATATACTTATTACTTAAATTATGTTACTTACGGTTAGTAGAGAAGTTTAAATATATTATTATTAGTTAGATAGGGTTTAGAGAGGGCAGGTATTCGCATAACAGATATCGGCGACGCTATGTGCTTAAATAGCCAATGATGTCGTTGACTTTGGAAATTATTATTTACGTAAGTAATCATACGATTTACGTAGGTAATTATCCTGTCGGTATATCTACTTGCAATTATCCTCTTACATTTTTCCTTATTCATGTACATCCACGTTGATGTTTAGGGTTAACCCAAATACATTATATATCAAACCTGTAAATGATTTTTACCTGTACAGCATTTTTATTCAAACATGAATAATTAAGGTGTAAATGATTTTTACCTGCACAGCATTTTTATTCAAACATTAATAATTAACGTAATGCTTATTGATAAACCAGTAGAATAACCCATGTCGCATCTACATGGAGCAAATGACCCTGCGACATTAGCTGCATTTCCTCACTGAATCGGTATGGCTATATAATACTAATGCGTTAAATATTTCCTTATTTATTTAAAAACAACTTAAATTTTATGCACTCGTCTGTTATGTTTTAAAGTTTGTACTGATGCGAAAAAAGCAGTAAGTATTTAAGTTAGTTTCTACCTATATCTGTACAATGTAAGTACATTAACAGTGATGACCCTCAGGGTTATTATGTATCTCTTCTTCTTGTTTGTATGGCTTGTGCGGCGTAACCACAATTATGTATCTCAGTTACTTACAAATGTTGATGGAAATCATGAAAAATGGCGGCTCTATGTTAGTTTTGACAACTCCAATAAGCAAAAATGTTGGTAAGTTGCTTACTGGAGCTGACAAAAGTCACATAGAGCCGCCATTTTTCAAGATTTCAATCAACATTTGTAAGCAACTGAGATACATAATAATTGTGGTTACGCCGCACAAGCCATACAAACAAGAAGATGAGATACATAATAGCCCTAGATACATAGCAGCCATTTTTTTTCGATTTCAATCAACATTCGCTAGTTACTGAGATACATAATAGCCCTACCTGTCATTGAAATTTATAGAGAAAATTCCATCCTCGGACGGGATAAAGCCCTACCTGTCTATTATTTAATCCAGGTTATGCCTATTTCGCTGTACAATGTATATTAAATATAGTGATGCACATATAAAGTTATCGATATTTGATAACTAAACAGATAACCTCAAATATAGCCTACAATGACGCACATAAAAATAAACATTAAACATCAATGTCGACATTTCATTATCGAATGTTTCTTATCATATTCAGTAATAGAGTTGTATCGGCAAGGAGTAGTTGTTTGCTAAGATATTTGCAAATATACTGCATTGATAGTAGCGTGAACATTATGTTGATGTGAGTGACATTGGTGTGAGGTTCCCGTGCTTGTAATATGATTTGGTATCTAAGAAACTTATCGCCTTACTGTAAGTGGTTTAATTCAGTTTTATCTTTTTAACTGAGTGGTTGACGTCCATTAATTTTCCCATTTTTATAGTATAAGTCGTTTGTTCGAAATCGCTCATATGTCACGCCAACGACCCTCAACATGAGACTTATGGACGGGCCGAATGTTCCACAATCACTGAACATTGCATTTCATCTATTTTCAGTTCGTCGATTTAATTAGTGATCATTAGAGTTGCAGTCTCATGAATGTAATGTACAGACAAGTTTGTGATTGAAATTGTGCTTTGCGAGGTTAGTGAAGAAATAAATTGTAATTGTACCTACAACATATAATGGAAGTGAGCTAGCATGAAAGCTGATGAGAGTGGTCAGTGGAAAATTAATAAAAAAAATTTTTTAATTCAAACTGACGCAGATTGTAAGATGGTTTCTACGAGCAAACTATAAGTGTTGACATTGTCACGATAAATATGAGACTCATTATAATTTGGTTTTGCAGTTTAAGACAGAAAAATACACATCCTCGGTCACAGTCAGACGCCTTGACTAACTAGGCCACCGAGGCACGACGTCCGAGCATCTAGTTTTAACTCTATTTGGTTTTAACCGTCGTATGGGGACGGAGCGACATCTATTGAACAGCTTGACAGCATTACCCAACCGAAAGAAGAGATTTTTCAATCTCTTAACTCTCGTATTAATTTCGCAATGCTTCTTAATTTTGGTTATATGATTTTTGATGACCACTAGGCCATATAGGCACGCCGTCCGAGCGTCGAACTTTGCCTCTCTATTTTATTTTAACCGTACGGGGACAGGAATTTGGTTTAACATTATATAGTTCACTCAAAATGTTTGTGTTCATAGCTAAATCATTTGCTAAAACTAATTAAAAAACTGTTCTGTGTCTGTGCGAATAGAATAAATAAAAAAGGTTTTGTATATGTTTCAGTCACTGTACGAATCTATAAAGACAGAGCCGTTCAAGATCCCAGAGGACGACGGCAACGATCTCATGCACACATTCTTCAACCCCGACAAGGAAGGTTGGCTTTGGAAGCAGGGTGGAAGGTACATTTTTTTATGTTATCATTATGATAAGATGCGGAAAGTGTGTGCTTGATTTAAATATTCTGCTTGCCCGTAATTTATAATAATCATCATCAGCTCATTATGTTCCCACTGCTGGGACTCGAGCCTTCATCTCAGAGAGAGAGGAGTTAGGCCATAATCCACCACGCGGGCCCTGTGCGGCTTAGTGGATAGGTTAGTGGCCAACTGTCATGTCGAAGTTTTTAGTCCGTCCGAAAAAGTCGTTATGCTATGTCGAAGGCAAATGCCTTCCTTTAAGACCTTAAGGAGAAACAACCGAGACCGACGGCTTAACGTGCCCTCCGAATCACGGAAGCGCACAGTTAAAAGGATTGCATAGCTAGTACTTTCCATGCTAAAAGAGAAAACTCTTTTCTACTTCTTAACATTGTCCGTTTTCAGTGATTTTTTTACATGGAATCACGACATTGTTTACTATGCCCGTACGTTTTGATTTTTTCAGTTTTTTTTAAGTTCTAAAAAAGGAAATTAATAGTACTTTGAAATACTAAAAAAAAATCAAAACGTACGGGTATAGTAAACAGTGCCATGATTCCATGAAAAAAAAATCACTGAAATCGGACAATGTTAAGAAGTCATGGAAACTATGCAATCCTCTTAAATAATGTCACTAGCGGACACCCGTCCAAATGCTGACCGCAGCAAGCGTTGCTTAACTTGTTGATCGGTTAAGATCGTCAAGTTAAGCTCCGCTACGAGCGCTTCGATCATTAGTCATACATAAGGTTTTAATATTAATTACAAAAATCATACCTTCGCTAGCATGAGTACTATTTATCATTAATCATTTCATTCCCGGTAAATACATATGTTTTAAAATATTAATGTGCGTGCATTAAAACATTGTTGCCACTGTGGTCAACGTCTTACTAAACGTACGTACGGGCAACAAATGTTTATTAGGTTCCCCGAGAAAAATTTGCAATGCCCTGTTAATATATGGGCGATGCCCATACATTAAACTTAGACTTTGTTCTTTAGTAAAGTACACTTAGGCCCATTTGCACAACATGTTGCTAACTAGGCTTACTAAATCAAGACAACGTTTTATTTCTGCCTTTTCTAGCAAATGCAGACATGAATAACTCCCCCAAGTCTTGCTTATTTGTTAGTTACCAAATAATCAGGCTAAGAAATTATCTGATTTGATTATCGAATCATGATCTGATTAAACGTCTATCGCACTTAAACTGTCTCAAAGGATTGCTTTGATAATTATTATCAAACTCGATAATATCTCCGTATTGTTTCCAGATACAAGTCGTGGAAGAGACGGTGGTTTATACTGAACGACAACTGCCTGTACTACTTCGAATACACGACCGATAAGGAGCCCAGAGGCATCATTCCATTAGAAAACATATCCGTAAGTATAAGTTTTTAAAGTGGCATGGTCGCTAGTTAACTTAAGAAACGGGATATTTATCGTGAAACGTGACGGAAAGAGGGTTTTAGTCTGGTCATAACAACACCTACCCGTAAATACTTCAGTTTACTCGTGAACATGATATAACAAAACATACAATTGTGCCGAAATATCGAGAACTCAAAATAAATACAATACATGGTAAATATCCCGTTTCTAAAGTTAATTCCCTTAAATATAATTTTCTTACTTTATATCATATGGACTTTATTCTGTTGTGAATCTGGGCTTGAATACAGATCTGCAGGGCTATTATGTATCTCAGTTGCTAACAAATTTTGATTGAAGTTTGAAAATGGCGGCTCATTTGTCAGTTTTGACAACTCCAGTTATGGCTACGTTCCGGGAAGCACCGTCAACGCTCACAACTGTCGCGCCCCGGTTTAGCGTTCCGGTTGGAATTAATGCTTGCAATTTTCAACCCAAGTGGAACAGTTACGCAGTCACGAAAAGCGCGCTAACTTTTCTGTCAAAAATCGATAGAATCCTATACATTTGATGTTTGACAGTGACAGCTAGCAAACGACCACGAAAAACCACCTACGATCTGCGAGCGTTGTGAGCTTTTTCTGTGACGTCATCGATGACGTATCGAGCTCGCTCACGATGTTCGCGGGCTTCTAATGGAATGGGTGTGCGAACGCCGCGAGTGATTTCGGCGCTTCCCGGAACGTAGCCAAAATGTTAGTAAGTTGAAGACTGGAACTGACAAAATTGACATAATGCCGCCATTTTTTTAGATTTCAATCAACATTTGTTAACAACTAAGGGTGCTCATCTATATCTAAGGGGCTATCAGACATAGAGTGGTCAACGCATTCGCTTGTTCACGCGATCAATTTTGCGTTCGTTGTGTTCTATTACGTTACATAGATAGATGAGGGTAGATTTTATTTGTTATTGTAGTCTTTAAAACGGAATATTTTTGATATATTTGATACACTTATTTTTATTATTTAAGAACTCTTTGTGAGCGAGTTCTTCTAGCTAGAGAAATAATGTTACCATACATACACATTTCTACCATAAAGCAGTAATTGTCGCATTACTGAGTTCCGGTTTCATGGGTATGGTTCCCAACATGGTTGGAAATTACAAGTACGATAATGATATTTTAAAACTTAATATCTGAGGGTGATGGGAGCAGTGCAGTTCGCCACTTGTTACGAAATACATCTCTGCTCTATGCAGAGGTTACCGCTTAACACCAGGTGGGTCTCGTGCTTGTTCCATAACGTAAAAGTATTTCAGCTATGTCTTATTTTCGACTAAAGTTTTAAAATTATTCGTCAATTATGATGACAGTAGAGTCTTTATTATGAATCAAATATAAATGCTAACACAGTACAGTGCTGAGCGTACTCCTATTGTCATAAAACAGTTAAATCCTGATATATAAATGTGTTTTTTTGTTTTGTTACTATGTATTTTTTTTTTGTTTTGTTACTTTGTTTTTTTCTTTTCATTTCATTATTCACATATTTTTTCTACATACCTACCTGAATTTTCAGGAATGAGTACTTTAAGGGAAATAAGGATTTTAGATTTTTTTTAATAACTCTATAACCATTCACTATTCAACAATAAATTAATGTTACGCTTAAAATATGGGCTACAAAGCAAGAAACTTATTATCAACATCGATAGTTAGTGAAAAAACTTTTGGGACTAGTTCTTTTCACTAACTATCGATGTTGAGAAGACTTGCCTCAAATAAGCCCCCAAAGATCGAAGAAGTTCTCTTCGATCGTTGGGGGCTCTTAGAGTTGGCCTCTTCAAGAGGATGTCAGTATGTAATAATAATAAAATATATGTTATAGAATTTATGAATAAAGAGGGCTTTCCGTTGAGGTAAATTGGTTTGATATAATGCCGCCCTACCTTGCCTGCAAATGACCTGGTTAGCAAATAACTGCACTAGGGGAGCCATTCTTTGCCAAATGGTCTAACAATGTAATCGCGCTTTAGTACTCTTGACAAATTGGTTGCAGCCACCGACCTATGGATATGGGGCGCGTAATGACAGCTACTTGTCGATCTTATTTTTGGCATCTAATGTGGCCTACATTGGATGCAAATAATAAGAGGTAGCGCGTTTACGACAATATACTTTCTGGGTGTAGATGGGCTCGACATCAGTAGGGCTATTATGTACGAGTACCTCAGTTGCTAACAAGTTTTGATTGAAATCGAAAAAAATGGCGACTCTATATCACTTTTGTCAGCTCCAGTCATCAACTTACACAACATGCTTTGACTGGAGTTGTCAAAACTGACATAGAGCCGCCATTTTCCAAGATTTCAATAAACATTTATTAGCAACTGAGATACATAATAGTCCTGCAGAAACAAAAGAAATACACAGATTCAAGGAAAAAATTTGAAAAGTTTCTACAGTAATTTGTAAGCAAGCAATCATCTATTTTTAGATAGCCCATCTAAGCGGGCTTCCTCATGCGATGTCCTCAATCACATTAGCAATGTGTGGGCGTCGTCGGTTGCATAAGAATCAGCTTGTAACCTTGTGGAAGCGCGTTAGTTGCGGATGTAACCGCGTTAGCAGTGCATTAGCTGGACGTTGTTTTATCTTGTTACTACAGAATTAATTATTTCGTACTGGAGACCTACTCCCAAAAATGAACTACGAAGTTTCATTACTTTTATTGTTACTACATAACTAATTTAGTATTTCGTACTGTAAACCTACTTCCAAAGACGAACTAAGAAGTTTCATTTCACGAATTTATTTTATGGTGATTAATTAAAGTTAAGTTATAGTAGCGTTTATAAGTAAGGCCGTATATGTCCTATGTAAATGTCCTATATCCACGAATCATAAGATCGCTCAAGAGTAAGCTATTTTTATATCAATCATAATTTTAATAGTTCCTTTAAATAACTATCTGATTAAAATAAACGTCATTACCTAAATGCACTGCATAATAGAACAGTTTTACATATTATATTTTGAACTAGCCACGACTCGCGGTTTCACCCGCGTGTTGACTGATGGATGATGATGATAATGAAAAGTATCCTATGTATTAACCAATTCCTCAACAGATCATTCAGTGCCGTTCGTGAGTTATATGCTCCTGATTAAATTACTGGAATATTGGTTTTTATTATCCGTTAGAATGACAACATTGGAGTTATGTCTAAATCTACAAAAAAAATATGTTTATGTTAGAATATAATTTAACTTAAATTACGTAAATACGAGTACGTAGTAGAAATATTTTGAGTTACATTGAGTTTAACAGAGTGTCTAAGAAATTTACTTCCAGAAGTCTGAAACGAGTTTTGGCGCGAACGCGGAAAGTTTACGTTTTTCCATTGTATTATTTATCAAAACTTATGCTTTTTTTCAGTGTTAATGTTTAAAATTGGTGGCGTTTTTCTCATTAAGCGTTGTTTCACGTGCATGAGTGTGGGCAAGTGATATAATGTGGTGAAACGTGTTTTTCCGTGTTATTTCCAAAACTCCATAGAAGCTGATGGTAAAGTTGCCACCACTTTACTAAAGCATGACTTACACTGACTGACATTTTGGACTCAGACTCTGACTGACTACGACTAATATCAACAGAATATTCTACTAAAGCTTTGTAATACAAATAACTTGACACTGGCAAATGCACGAGAAGTACGGGACCATAACCCTCTAAGGAGGGAAAACGAAAAAAAAAAGTCTGAAACATAACCTTACGTTTATTTCATGTTATGTATGTATTTTGGTATAGTTAGTGCAATGAGTCGTATCATTCCAGGTGAGACCAGCGAGCGATAGACAAAGGCCGCATTGTCTCGAGCTGTACGCGAGTGGAGGCGCCGATCTCATCAAGGCATGCAAGACGGATTCCGAAGGGAAAGTCGTCGAAGGAAAGCACACTGTTTACAGGTAACAACCACTGATATAACTTTACTAATACAACCTACGAAGAAATAATGTCAGGAAGCATTACTCAGAACAAATTCCACACAAAAAGTGGTGCTTCAAACCAAAACGACGTATGATTCCATATACGAATTACTTCCAAAGTTAGACATGTTCGGTGATTGGTTTAAATTTCAGAAGGAAAGCAGGGAATGGTCCAGGCGCGTGCTGCAACGTCTACTATGACAGCTGAGTCATAGCGGTGTGAACGATGTTATTGATTTAGCGCGACTTTTATTGGGTCATTTTTTCAAGGCAGTTACTCTACCTGATATTATTTCTTCGTAGAATACAACATTTAAACTATTATTAACCGGTAAAACACTCACGTTAGGGATATACGTTTCAAAGCATATCAGATGTTCATCTTCTGGGCGAGTCCGCAGCGGCGGCTCGCAACATATTACAACAAGATGATGAGAATTTATTGATGCAGTGAAGTAGCATGTCTGAGTCTATTGGGGCAAATCAGCGTTTTTACGTTTAAACGTAGATAACTTGAAGGTTCCATGTATTTATGAAGACAGAAAGGTAGTTCGTATCAAAATGTTTAAGTTCTTATAATATTATGAACCAACTGGGATTAAAATAGATCAAAAATGGGGTTGACATTTTTAATTAACTCAATTAGAGAATATAGTGAAACTTAAACTAGTTTTTGAAGTAAAATTACAGATTACATTTTAACTACCCATTATTCATAGGAGTCATACTCGAACCTGCGTGATGTGACGTTGTTCAAAATGCCTAAAATAATATTATACCTACACACATACAAAACCGAACTTTGACTGACCTCATTTATTGCTATAATAAATATAAAAATGAATTTGTACTCTACTTAAAGAGCTCTAGACGATAACACCCAACAATATAATGGTGGAAATTTGGCTTTTAGGGCGCGTTCCCACTTTGTCGTAACGACAGATAATCGTGTAGTTTTAAGTGTCGTGGCTTATATATACACCCTATTTGTATAATTACCAAAAAAAAAATGGGCGGTACAAAAGTGTTAATACATTGTAGATATGTAGTCAAATTTTTTTATTACTTCACAGTGAAATAATTATTAATTGTTAAAGTTTTCGAAAATTCCATCTAAAAGTATGGACACCATCTTAACAAAAATACTACATGCCTATGTACAACTTATTAATGAAAACACATGATTCGCGTCAGTGAAAAAATATCTCTATTACTCTTTCTTACACCCCCCACCCGAGCGTTCGGTGTGAAAGAGATTGTCGACTTTCGGCTTTCGTTCGTTCGTTTTCGGAAGAAACAAAGGCCGCGCGGTGGCCGGGCGGAGGGTGCGGGGTTGGTCCGGTGGCCAGGTCTAACGAGCTAGGACGCGAGTTTGCCGAATGTTATGAATGAATGATATATTTCTATGTAGGGGTGTTAAGTTTCATGCATAAACCGCGCGCAGTATATCTTAATGAATAGTGGAAATGCCTAGAATAAAATTTGTAGGTGTGAATCAATCTAGACGTTTGACCAAATATTGATGATTATGTGGGAATTTTTTTTTTAAAGTAGTTTTAAATTTTCTTCCCATGTATGTATTAAGTACCAGCAGCATATAGTGCTGTTTTTTTTTTGGTAATTATACAAATTAGGTGTATATATATATACGATACGACACGATTAACTGTCGTTGTTTTCACAAATGCCGTGAAACGGTAAAATGATGGTCGCAATCCAAAGTAATCGTTACAATGGAAACGCTAGACGATAGTCGTCCGACGACGAATTAACCGTTACGACATAGTGAGAATGCGCCCTTGCGTATAAGGTCGGTTTCCTAAAAGCCTGTCAAGCGTAGAGATTATTCCAAAACCGGCCATGTGTCACGATACAAGCCCGCGATTGATTTCCCAACTTTTCTCCATTTGCCCGTAGAACCTCTAAGTCGCTCATGGATGTTCTGTCATGAAGCTGCCACCTTCAAGGTTTAAGCAAACCTCCAAAAAAATTGCTTTTTTACGCGTTTTGAATCATTTAAGTATATTATATTGTGTAAATGTCATTTTACTCAGTAGGCCATCTAATTACTTAGTAGTATTTGGAAAATCCTGTTTTGTTTTCCAATCATACAAGTACATTTTTTATACTTTGTCAGTCACCAAAGGTACAAATAACTTGACTTACTAGATGGGTAGGCCTTTTGTGCAAAATACTGACTTTGTTGGTTGCAGTTGTACCTGCATTAATCTCAAAGTAATATCGTAAACACAGGAATAAGGTTGTTACAATAAATAACGCAGTTAATTTCACTGCATTTTAACTGAAGTGGGGAGTTCTTTAACGAGAACAGTACATCAACAAACGATAATATAAGATAATATAATGATCAATAATACTATTAATATTTCAAGAACTTATTATAATTGCAAAGACGTTGTTTATGCATCAACATTACGATAATAAAAATAAGTACATGACATCTTTATTAGTAATTTTAGATAAAGCTATAAATAAATAATTGCTACAAACAACTTAATGCAACAGATATTACCTGGCACGACAAACAACGTGCGCTTGCAACAGTGTATCAAATATAACAAATACAAAACATAGACTAATAGTCTGTCGTTATTAATGGCAAGCCAAACAATAGTAATACTAGCTGCGTCCCGTGGTTTCACCGGTATGGTGATGGATGATGATGATGATAAACAGTATCCTATGGTCTTCCCTGGGATATATCTCATTGGCAAATTTAATTACGATCTGTTAAGTTTAGGTGTGATAGCGTAACAAACAAACTAATTTTCGTATATTTTATAATACATACACATACATACATTACGTCACGCCCGTTTCCCAGATGGGTAGACAGAGATCACAAATTTCTACTTGCTACGGTCCTGGCATACTTCTTTTGTTTCATCCACTCGCTTCACATTCTTCATATACAATCGTCGGTTCGGGGTACTCTTGACCTGACCTTTCTCCAGAACATCTCTTATTTTGTTGGTTATATTTATCCCGGAATAATATTTCTGTGGGATAATCATTTTTCGCGTGATCCAAGTAGCACCACATCTAATTGAAAATATTTTCGTATGACAACCAGAACATAATTGACAAAATTTTAATTATTTAATTTGTTTGTGGAACCATTTCCTTCCCCATACGAGTATTTTCTCTTTACGTATTCTAAATTATGTTTATCACTCTTATTATAATGTTTTTGTATCATTTTCAGAATGTCAGCGGCGACCGCGGAGGAACGAGACGAATGGATCGAATGCCTTCGTCGGTCTATCAGTCATAATCCTTTCTACGACATGCTCGCACAACGAAAGAAGAAGGCCCAACACAATGTGCACAACGCACATTAAGCACCAAAAATCTTCTAGAAACTTCTAGAACTGTACATAATATATACCGGCGTAGCAGCACAGTGTATGACAGTGTTAAGTTGAAATCAGTGGTTTCGGTGATACACAACTAAGCCTGATAAGCCAGAAGATGCAAAGGCTGTGACGAAACAATCTTGAATATCACTTAGGAGCTTTTGTTTCTTGCGGAATGGCTAGATGTTCGACCAAATTACTTCCTATAACGAATTATACGACCCGAATCATACAACTCTGATCCTGATTCCTTGAAGCAAAAAAGAAGAGGAAGATAGAAATATGAAGATTTCAAATGCTACCGCTCAGTATGGTGCGGAAACGAAAAAGTATGAGTTGCATGTGATTTGTTCAACATTGGAATTATCAAGTTTTAATATTCTGTCTACACTAATGTACTGAGGCGGCACAGACAATGTGATAGTGTTAAAAAAATGTAATAATAAGATAGTGAACATTCACAGTGGTGTGAAAAATGTGATGTCAATTTGATGAGTGAAGTGAAACGGTGAACAACGACCTTCGTCCACAAATAATTCGGCAGACTCGTGATGGGTTCAATGTAAATGTCCAAGGTTACTGTAACGTGTACTTGTAGACCGAATATTACTCAAGTGCACGCTCCACACAAAAATTTCCATTGTGCCTTGCACAAATAATTTCCAATAATTAGTTCATATCATGTCAACAATTGAGTAGTGCACTGCACTCCGTCGTACACACTATCACTTATCTGTATACCTTTTTCGTGATAAATGATAGTTTGTACTAAGTTAAATTGTTTACTGTGATACGATTACAAAAATCATCGGATGTTATTCGTACTTGTTCTAAAGTAATTAGTATGGTCATTTGCAAGCTTCCTGTATTTACTATTACCTAATCGATGTGCAAATGTGCTATATTTAGCACAGTCGGTCGCATATTTATTTTAGACATAGCTTAAAGGGTATATACACATTTGGATGGAAATGGATTACCATATAAGACATTTGCAATACAGAATGGTGGTGAATCGCAAATGTCTTATAAGGTGTTAAAGTCCCATGAGTTGATGTTTTTACTTCACTTCGCATCTATCCTCAGATTATTTTATTTAAGTGTTGGCTAACCTCGGGTTTCTATATCCAGAAACGGATCGTTTGGCGGACGACTCGTTACTTTTTGACAGTTGTCTCAAACAAAATGTGTCAATAAGTTACAAGTCATTAGCAAAACGGTCAGTTGTTAGATATAGGACCCCAGCGTAAGATAATACACCAAATTTATGTCTTGCGTGTGTCGTATTCGGTGTTGGTATACAAGTGGTCAGTAGAATAAACAATTGTTTTCGTGATAATGGGTTTGTATCAATTGGTAAATATTGTCACAACAAAGTATGGTTCAATTGAGCCTAATTCTGTTACAAACAAGTGTTATTTAGTTTCAAGGTTCACTGAACAGGTTGATTTGTTTGATTGTTTACAAAAAGTGTTTAAACTTCAACGTCTTTTGATCAATGAACTTGAGTTATTGTCAATATTAGCATTGGACCTGTTGTAGTGGAAAATTATGATGATATACAAGTAGATAGACGTCCAACATGATATTATTTTACGATTGTAAAGTAACTAATAATCATATCTATGCTAAATACAGCTTAAAGCACGTGAGGGCAAAGCACCCATGTACATATATAATGTATTGAAATTTTGAAATAGTTTTATCAGCGGGGTATGCAGAGATTACCAATACGATATTTTATTGTCATGTGATGCGGAAATATGGAAATCCTATTGTTTCTTATTCTTGTATTTCTCCGTTTTAGAATAAACCTTAAATAAATCTATCTATCCAACAAAGCTTTATTTTGTATGTTTGTTTTGGATGGATGTGGTTATTATGTTTCTTTCCGTTAGCGAAGTAGCAAACATGTGATATTTAGAACCATGGCAGTTAAACAATGTTTCTTAATTGTCAATATGAAGAGTCGGCGAGTCGTGGTTGTCAGTCCGTGTCCATGTATGTATATAACGAAGGTAAGACTGAAAAAGTGTAATTTTTATACATGATTTCATCGAAAAATTTGTTTCGTCTTCATGGGCCTTTTAAATTGTACCAGTGGGAAATAAATATCGAAAAAAAAGAAACATATTACTTTGCGTATAAGATTTTCTTTTTTCTCATATTTATTTTTAACAAGAAGCCAATTCTAGCTCTTCGACAGTGTCTTGTAGTGGTAATGTCTAAGGAATAATTTATGATATAGGATTGATGGATAGATGCAGGGGCGATAATGCAGAATTGGTCTTCGGGTACAAAAATGTTTTTGTCTTTTGCAGTAAAAGGACTGTTAATAATTTGCATGTTGCGTAATTTTACTGACAGTAATTTGCATAGTATATAGTTTTTGTATGTATATAATCGTCGGAGCTTTATGAGCTTGACAATAATTAATATGTAAATGCACTGAAAAAGTGAAGATAAATAGCTACAAGAAATGAACTGAGAAAGCCACGCTATTACGTGAACATATAATACTTTACAGTAGTTACTAGTGACAATTATGTCACATAGCCTACCTGTATGTGCAAAGCATGGTACACCATATATTGTTATTTAAATATTCTGTGGTAATAGTCAATCTGCACAATGTTTAAATATGGTAATAAAAAACTACTAGATCAAATAAATTGGCTGCTGACCTGATCAGAATGATTTTTATGGTCTGTGTTCCAGGAGTATGCTTAGTGAATCGAGTGTAGATTTGAGTAAATCCTGTATTGCCTTTGCTGTCAAATCTCCACTCAAGTGGAGATTCACAACTGAGCATCTTTCTAGAATACCCGCAAATGTTTAAGAAAGAGCATTGGGTACCCGTTGATTGATGACAGTTTCGAGAATGTTCCCATAAAAATAGATCTTCGATTGTTTCGAAGGGAATTTTGGCTAAGGAACTAAAAACTAGAAGAAAATGTTTGAGACCTTTAAGTCCAGCAGATGGGTCCAGTATAAAACAAAACTTCGTGGGCTTGTTATAATTATTTTCATTTTGTCAGTGTTACATTCGAAACGGTTTGAAACGATTCAAACTTGATAGGCATAGAATAGCTTGATAGGCAATGTATTCAACGGAAAGTATTACTTTTATATCTAATGTACGTTACAGAAGATTAATTAATTCATATTATTGTATAAATAGCATAGCCTTATAATTATAGCTTAGGATAGTAGCTGTTGTGTATAATAGTTTAAATGTGGTTTATTATTTCATGAAGGGTTCAATATGCGGTAAATGTAATAATGAGTGATATAAACAGAATTATTCAGAGAAAATTTAATAAAATAGATATTTAACGATTTTGTTACATGCTCTCTGCAATAACGATTCAATAAATTATTAGATAAATTGAAAATGTTTTGACTGGAATTTTATATGTATCAAATTATTATTTTGTCTACCGTGTATTGAATATTTATATTGTAATTTAATTGGGGATTATTTAATAAAGGGGATTATCTTGAATGTGGGATATTGATTATTTAATGGATGTTGTAATAACGATAAAATATGTATAACATTCCTTCATTTCAGTTGATAAAATTGCCCTTAATCGATTTTATAATCTGACATCTTCTGTCCTTCTTTGACTTATATCTGTTTTAATGTATCATGTAAATATTTCATCTTTACATAGTTTCCTAGCTCTATATAATTATTTATTATTTATAACATCATATTAAATATAATTATTTTCTACAACTGTACATAGCTGTGATAAATACGTTAATAGAATCTGTTGCACATCTTGTGTGTTAAGAAGATTGTCAAATATGATTTTTAAATATCTTTCTAATAATATCCCAAAAAGTAGTAAATTAGAGAACTAAATATATTTATTCCATTATTTCCTATAACTCATTCTCGCACCATTCATGTAGATAAGATTAATAAAAGTTTTAACGCCTTATTATAAAACGTGGACTAAAAAAGGTAGACATGATTTAAACTCGGGGCTAACTTTCTTTTTCTTATTTAAGTGCGCCTCCATTACTGAAGGTTGGTAGTCATCAATTATTCCTTGTCAGGGACAATCTGAACAACTGCTGCACGGTCTTAATCTCTGTCCACTCCCTGATATCACGGAGCCAAGACATCTCAAAAAGGACTAATTTTAGTCCACGGTTTCTAATAAGGCGATTATACTTGTCTCTATTTTTATTTTATTGTGCATATGGGTAGCTAACATCCGAAGATTAAGAGTAACTCGTGTGTATGTAAATATATACTTTTTTGTCTACTTGTAAAGTGAGTTGTACATGTAATGATTAATTATTCTAATAAAAGGTTATTGCTATCGTTTTTACGGAATGGTGCCTAAAATCGATCTGTTTTTAGTTTAATAGAATAGTGATATTGTAAGGCTAGTTTACACCAACGTTTATTTTAATTTACACTACCTACTACTGCTTCTGAGATGCGTTTAATGTATTTTGCTTCAAGTGAGATGATAAATAACTTGTAAAGGGAAAATATCTGTCAGTTACTGATCTTAGCTCATCAATAGCAAGTAGCAACTTTCTACAGACTTCGAGCATTTATTGCAGCCTACAGCGTACTCGTTTGGTGTAAACTAGGCTTTAGTGAGTACGCCAGTCGTGTAGTATAAATTAAAATATAGAATTGTAAATACGCCTAAGAAATGTTAATTTATCTCGGTGGTAATGTTTTATATGACAATGGATATGTGCATAATAAGGCGTTGTAAATAATTTTGTAAGAAAATGAATATACATTATCTTTATTTATGTGTTTGTTTCACTTGGTACGACTTGTTTTGTTTTTGCTGACACTGGTGACATTTCCTTTGCGTAGTTAAGGCTGGTATTCCACTCGTCAAATATCATTGTCCAATGAGTACGTTTGATCAAATAAATTAGATGGCTTCATCCAATTTACTAACACCGAAAATTGATCAAAGATGTTGTCATTTTAATCCAAAAGGATGCAAATACAATTTCGTTGACAATTTCAATGATGATATTTTTGATATCATCATCATCTCAGCCGTACGATGTCCACAGCTGAACATATGCCTCCCCCATTTTTGATATATGCCCATGAAAGCAATACGCAAATTACAAAGAATTCTTGAACAAATGTTGGACATAGAACTTGGACCAAGAAATTTGGCCAGTGGAATACCATTCGTAAAGTCAATGTCAGAGTCGGAATCTTTATTCAATTAATCAATTATAGCGACGAGATGCGTTTGATAATGCCAAGCCAATTTGAATAAAGCCAGAACCAGGATAATTTTTGAAATACGAAGTTCTCTATCAATTAGTTTAGCGTTAGCTATATTTTAATAATTGAATTCAACAGCATTATTTTCCGGATTAACAATTGGACATAATAGTAATTTTACATGCTACAGTAAAACTTAAAAACCAATGCCTTGGGGTGACCAGTGCGGCAATGAAATGCTAGAGGCACGCAAAATTTCAGCTAAAAATTGTAGGTGGCATCATTATGCGCACGACTTGTTCATCAGTCTATTTTCTACCGACTTCCAAAAAGGAGGAGGGACTCAATTCGACTGTTTTTTTATGATTGTTACCTCATTACTTTCGATAGGGTGGACCAATTCTCGAAATTATTTTTGTTCGATAGCTGGTGCTTCCCATTTAAATTTCATCAAATTAGGTCCAGTAGTTTTTGAGTTACACTCCAATAACTGAATAGAATGGAAGTCGGTACTAAATTTTTCAAATTGTACTTGTCATAGTAATAAAAAAACTGCACAACGAAATAGTGTGCGTCTGGAGTATGGTGTCCGGCGTGGAAAGGTCGGTTGGGTGGATTGGTACATTAGGTAGGTAGACAGTAGTAAGTGTAGGTATCCACATCGTAACCGTAGTTGAAGCGGCTCCATCATGGTAATATATTAACCGTGCCTCCATCCCATGGGGAAGTACTTCCTACTGAGCCAGATATTGTTGGCCCAGGGACAGCTGTCTGAAAGAATATTTTTGGAGCTTGTTTATTTAAGTTGCTATTCCATGTAAATTTCGCTATGTGATTCAGGAAATCGTCACTTGTTGCGTTCGAATTTTATTGTTGTGTGAGTAATATTAGCGCCATCTGTTAGCTGGCACCACCGGACATAGCCCACCGGATCTGCAAGCTGAAGTGGCAGTGGGCTGGTCATATTAGCCGTAGAACCGACAACCGTTGGGGTAAACGAGTTCTAGAGTGGAGACCGCGTCTCGGCAAACGTAGTGTCGGACGTCCTGAGGCACGGTGGAGTGACGATCTGCGCAAGACGGCTGGCAAAAACTGGATGCGAGAAGCCCAAGATAGACCTAAGTGGCGTGCAATTGGAGAGGCCTATGGCCAGCAGTGGACTGCTACAGGCTGATGATGAATGATGATGATGTTAGCTGGCATGAAGTAGTACGGACCATGATTGTTATGCATTTTGCTGCTAGTTATGCTTCTGCATTTCTACGTATCCATGTAACGATGAGTTGTCAGTAGGATGCGGCAGAGGTCGCTATATACATATACGTTCTGCGACCTATACAATAAAATGCTTTAAAGATAACCCGCCCATGAACAATTTCCTGGGTGAACTCGTGTAGTGTTAAACACGTATTCCAGAAGGACGTTCTGTAGTGAATCTAATACGCTTTGAGTACAGATCTGGGTACATTTCCTATGCCATTTACTGTCAAAGCTCGACTCAAGTCGAGATTAACAACTGAGCGTCTAACTGGAATACCGGCTGCAGTCTGCTACCACTCAGAGCAGAACCGGCCGACAGTATTTAAATGAAATTTGGTATTTTAGTAGATGCTTTACATCCTGTATAAAGTATATAGCTTACCTTTTACTCGAGGAAAATGGTTTTGTGGCATAGTAATTTGTCCATGCAGCTTCACGGGGCGCTCCTAGTCATTATACAATTTTTATGTTGTTATATTTCTATTGTTGACCCATAAGTATATTATTTTAGTGAGGCGGTCCGAGAGGAAACCCTTTATTGATCTCTTAGACCATTTATTAGTTTAAGAGTTGAAGAGGGCAATTTAATATAATCTTTTTATTTATTTATTGGTCAGTTCTGTGGTAAAATCGTTGTTTTACAATTGAGCAAAACCCGCTATGGCAAAACAATATTTTTTTAATGATTTGTTATTTCGACGGATCTCTATCCGAAAACCCCTGTGCTAAAAGAGAAGCATCCTAGGATTTGTGGCCGCGCGTGTGCTAATTTATTGTTTTCTTGCTAGTTAATATAAAAACAGAATAAAACTGGGGCTATTTACTATTTTAGCTATAGTTGTATCGAGGAAGTTCACACTCACTGTGAAGCGTGTAGCTATTAATCCTTCGAGTACCATTGACGTAAGTGTACGTTCGTTTCATTAATAAATCTTGTTTTAATTATCACAGTATATGAAGGGTCAAATATGTATCACGCCTGACAGTTGCGTGACGGACAGTTAATAGATGGATTTAGGCTCTTATATAAATAATCCTATATGTCCTATATATACAAATCTTAATGTTAGTTCACGGCTACGCCACGACGGTTTTCTTTTTGCAGATACTCAATCCTAGATATCCACCTTAATTACTTACTCATAATTTGAGATCAGATATTTGCACCAGAATAACTCATAATTTCAATTTATCATTATCCAGTCGACGGGCAGCGAAGGCTTAGTAATAGGCTTCCCTCAATAGTAGATTATCCACCGAGAGAGTAAAACAGTGTCTTACTTCACGGGCGGCACATTACTCTAAGTTAATCCCCGACCGCAGCGAGGGGATTTGGCGGGGGAGTTGTGTAGAGTCCTGAGTGAAGCGAGAGGTTCAAGCCGACAAGACGAAGACAGGCTTTATCCTCGAGGTGAATACTCTACTTTTTATACCACCTGCTACAATTTCCAATGAAACTACCTGGATCTAGCCCGTCGGCTATACTTTTAGCCTCTAACCCAGATATAACGTTAGTATACCTAGTGTAATAGTTACATGAGCATGTTTTTACGAACAGTTGTTCGATTCGGTGAGCCGTGACGTATCCGCCTTCCTTTTCCGACGCGGCGGTGAAACGTTCGATATTGCGCAAATAGTCAGTTATTGCTGTATATGTGGATAATGGATACCTATATAACAATAAATAAACAGCATACAACTACTGTAAGCAAAATAGAAACGTTGTAAGGTACAGCGAGGTATGAGGGTATATACGGAGTCTTCTGTAGTTCTACATGCACTTTGCTATTGTAACCAATACATTGTTTTGATTGATTATATGACACCACTACGCTTAGCTCCTAAATTCAATACGATATCTATTCAAATTAATTGTACAATCTTCACCATCATCAGTATACATTAGTTCAGTGTAGAGCGTGGTACTGAACCATATCTATGGGTTCGGCTTCAAATGGGTTGTACAATCTTCATCATCATCATTAGCATAAGTTCGTTCAGTGTATAGAACGTAAGCGAGGTACTAAGCCTTCATTTTATGATATCCATTACCAAGGGCGTACCCAGGATTTCAGCTAGGAGGGGGCAGGGGGCTGCTTATACCTGTTTCGAAAAGATCGTCTGTCGGGTATATTGAAACAAAAAATCATGAAAATTGACTTTTATTCATTAATTTTGATGATGACACAAAACAAAATATTATACATAATTATACCATACATTATGTATAATATATATTATTATATTATGTATGTATATATTAATTTAACAGTAATCTTCTCGGATTTGCCGCAAATTTGTCTATGACAGTCTTTTCAATAAACTCACTGTTGTCTTTTAAATAGTTGCGATGTACGCTCATCAGACATAAGCCTTTCTTCACCCATGGTGCTTCTAAGCCACGTTTTAACTCTTCGCAGCGTACTGAAGGACCGTTCTACGGTCGCCGTGGTGCATGGGATAGTGCTTAAAATAATTAATGCCTTTCTGACAGCAGGGTAAAAAATGTTGGCTTCGTTGAACAGATCAATTACTTCTATGTCCCTTAATTGATCATCTGATAAAGCCTTCGTCACCCATAAATTATGCCAAAGGTTCAGTTCTCCGGTGATATCCAGGTTATAAAATTCTTGGAATGATTCTGCGTTTTTGTGTAGGTCTGTAATGCTGGTTTTTGTCATATACAAGGGATGTAGCCTGCTTAAAGCAAACGCCGGAGTATTTTCTTGGGAGAATCGAATATTCAGTGATGAAATGAGTGAATCAATGTATGGGATTATCAGGGAACGCCGCCAATATTCGTTATCATTGTCTGATGGCGGATTACTTCTATGTGTTTGCTTATGAGCAAGACGTGGAACCGAAATTTCTATGTTCAAATCCATTGCAACAGCTCGTGCTTTTTGAAGTATTTCATTACTTATTCTATCAGGAAACTCGCGGTCATTTCTGAGAATGTCCTTGATATTTTTGATGTGTTCCCCTACCGAGATCATGTCGATCGATTTAGCTTGCAGTGCGTTAACTACTGGTTCTAAAACTGCTGAATATTTGGCTATTGTTTGTAGAGTAACAATAAACACTGGTTTTGTAACGGCTGAATGCAACTGATATGCAGATTTTCTGGTGGCATAATTTCCTTCTACGGATAACGTTTCTAGAGATTTCACAAGCTCTGAAAAATGTTGAGAAAACTTTCTGATTGATTTATATTTTTCTGACCATCTCGTCTCACATAATCGTGATAGGTTTGGAGCGTAGTTTCGACGTGTAGTCGATTCCCTGAAAAATGTTATAACATCCTTTACAGTGGCGACAGTATTTCTAATTTCTGGCACTGCGTTCGCATCATTCACAACAAGGTTGAGTTTGTGACTTGAGCAATGAAAATATAAAGCACGAGGATATTTTTTTCTCAAAATGGCTTGTACGCCACCCTCTTTCCCTGCCATTGTAGAACAGCCATCGAATCCAAAACCTACGCAATCTTCGGTTGAGAGGTTAGAACTAATTAAGAAATTGTCAATTGCTTCGTCAATTGCGGAAGCATTTTGTGCTTTTAGTTCAACGAACCCTACAAATTCTTCTCTGATTTTCCTTTTGCTTTCGTCGTAGAACCGCACGCCTATTGACAGCTGTTCTTTCCCAGATACGTCTGCTGTTTCATCAGCTAAGACTGCGTAAGCCATGGTCTTCTGAACCTCACTAATTATATTCTCCTTAATAACTTCGCCACATAAATTTATCAATTCGTTTTGTATTTTTGGTGATGTGTAAACTGCATTGCGACGGCACTTTTCCAGGTGACTCTTTAATCTGTCATCCCCTGAATTGATTCTCAACTTCAATAAATCTAATAAAACACCCTCATCTGCTTGTTTGCCCCTAAGAGGCATATCATGTGTGCCGCAAAATACTATACAAGAAATAATTGATGACAATATTTGTCTGTTTTCATCGATTTCTTTTTGGTGTCCACTTTGCAGTTGGATGTCTACAGAAACATTTTCAAGAAACTTTTTTGCAGCATTTGTCGCCGTTTGGTGAAGGTTGATCGTTGCATGCTTTCGGCAGTCTTCATGCATATTTTTGAACTTTATATATGGCCTGACCATAAACGATCCCAAAATTCCTCTCACAGTGCTAATGGGCGGAGGGAACAAAACACAATGCTTACAAAGAGCACCTTTTAGTCGCTTGGAATATACTAGCCATGGTGAATATTGATCCAACCAAGCATGGTTAAATTTTCTTTTTAAATGGCTTGCATCACTTTCAAAATCGTAATTTCTGGGCGGGATCCAAGGATTTTTTAACAACTCCCTCTTCTTTTCCGTCGATAGCTGGGTAGCCAACCCAACATAACGTCCCAGATCATTTTCATGACAGCCATCGTCCACTATAATTTCAGGATCGACGTTGACGTCATAAGTTTGTTGGGATGTCGATGGAGAAGAATAGTCGGCAACAGATATATTAACAGGTTCTACAGGAGAATTTGACGCTTGTCCAATGTTAGCATGCAATGATCTTGGCATTACATGAGTGGTTTTATCATGGTTGTCATTTTCATCGCTTCCACTGCTACTTTCCCGACCTTTTTTTCTTTTTTCGCGTGTCCTCCCTAAAAAATGGATACACAAAAATACTCTTACAGTGTTTAGGCGGGTTGTATAAGACGAAAATAAAGATCAAGTTTCACATTCTAATATATATGGTTTGAACGCCAAATAAGCATAACTAGGTAATTTGAAATAATACACTTGTTGTGACGTTAGAGAAAAGGGACTTTGTTGTCGGTATGGACTTATTAATAAATCCAAAATATTGCAAGGATCTTTCTTTTATGTATTTTTTTTACTTTTTAATCACAAAGTATTCACAAATGTTATTTTAGCTATTATAACAAAACCACGTCTTGTAATTAATAAATTTAAATATTGTAAGTAATGCTTAAGATATACACTTACAAGAGAGTCAAAGCCCCCCATTAAATCAAATAATCATATTAGGTACCTACTTAAGTGTTTTGTTTTGACTCACCTCTTTCAAAGAATTTCCTGATATCCATTTGACGGAGTAATATTTCCAGTTGTTGCACAGTAAACGTAAATCTCGTGTCGCCGCAACGAAACTATAAGACACTATGTCGTATGAAATATTCGCTCGTATTACACTCCGAACTGAATTGTATTCGAACTAAATTGACGTGCTCTGCCTCACGCTTCCGCTTATATATTGAAATATTCTTGCTCCCGAAATATGTAGAAAATACTCGACTCTATTTCCATCCTTGTCTTATACTTGCTATCACTGTCTTTTCTTTCCAGAATAGTCCATGCTAGAACGTTCTTCGCGGTATTGCTATTCAATACAAGATGTCGCTATTGACCGTATAAATTGATCCTATTTCTTTTTACTGGAAAAAGTACTGCCGTCCGAAACTAGATGGCGCTAGATGTTGTTTTCTCCCAATTATATTCGGCTTTAATCCTAGATGGCTCTCTGATTGTCTCGGCGGAACCGGAAACTACGAGATGCGACGGTTTTGCGGGAGATTTAAATTATATTGCATCGCTAACAGTAGGTATACTAGAATTACTAGAGTCTGTCTAGTGAGCCGCGGCACAGATAAAACCGCAGCAAAAATCTTTTAGTTGTAAACACTGAATATACTATGAAATTTGAATTTGATACTTTCACTATTTTATTTTATAAACACTAAGAATCTTAAACTAAATCTGTACAGATATATACGACTTAAAATAATATGCAACATATTGAATATTATTTTATTTTAGCATTGAAAACAAATTAATATAATAAATAAAACCAAACTTGCATCAAAACCTTACTTAGTTTTTATTTATTCTGTCGCGTAATCAAAATCAGATTCCAGAAATTAAATTCTCGACTATGAATCGTTACTGTCACTTTCATTATCACTAAAAAATAATAAAAACGAAATAAAGAAATAAACAAAGTGTATCAAAACTTGATCAAAACATTTTGCGTTTCGTTTGACGGCGGCTGAAAGTCACTATATAAAATATTCTAATAAATACGTTGCGGCACGACCGACACGACTCACTATACATAGACTCTATATCGAATATTGTAGAATATTTAACTATAGAAAAAAAAATCTGGCTGAAAAGATATTTTGTTTCCAACACTTCATTTTGCGCAAAGTAGGTAATACGTTTTTAATTTCTATTTGCCAAAAAAAAATTACATTTATTTAATTTTCTAGGGGGGGGCAGCTGCCCCTGCCCCTACCTGGGTACGCCCTTGTCCATTACGGTTACAATTTTTGAAAATATGAATTCAATAAACAGTTGATAATATTTCTATGTACTTAATTATTCCCTAATCTTGAATATCTGTTAATGGTTATTTGCTATGTTGGCATTACAAGAACGTTATAATATGTGTAATAAAGAGATATACTTAGTATCTAATAAAGGTGAGCCTTTTTCCATGTCCTAGTCGGTTTAAACGTAATGATATCCATGTAGGAGGATACGAATCAGGACGATCTTTTAGGTAATAGCTTTTGTTTACTGTAGTATACCTATGAACGGACTAAGGAATTAAAAAAATGCTTACACTTTTGTCTACGTTCCTTGTTTGATACTGCGATGAGCACAGGACACTATAATATCTAGGTACACTTTTGTTGCGTCTATACCAGGTTCCTAAAATACCAGTTGATCGACCTACCACACTTCTATACTACTTAATTATATCAGATTCTTACAATACTATCGAATGTGTATCAGTTAGAACATTATAAGCATTAATATATTCGTCAATAATATTACTTGCATGTTTTATACATCATTTATGCCCATTACTAGGTCAATAGCTTTCAATTTTCCAGCGATTTTCCGCGAGTGATTTTTCTGTCTGCTATTCGATACGATCTGTGTTACAGTCTCGCGTAATTCGTAACACATTCCAATAAAAAATGGGACGCCGTAATAAAATTTACAAGCAAGATTTACTTTTTTTTTTATTTACATGCACCATAAACGATTCGCTAAGGTTTCACTAACGTCGTACGTACCTACTTACTTTCCAATACCATAAACGTAGTGGTTGTACAAAAAGTGCCTCGTAAATTTTACCAAACGGATCCAGTGCAAGCATCACGTGATCGGAACGTTCTCGTAACTTTAATCTTTGTTTTTTATTCTTGTGCCGAGTTACACTACAACGGGTTGCCTACAAATATATGGAGTCATTCTAATCGAATTAAGTACAATAAATATTGTTACGAATTCTATTGATGAAGCGCTCGCAGCGGAGCTTGACTTGGCGATCTTAACCGATCAACAAGTTAACCAACACTTGCTGCGGTCAGGAGTAGGATGGGTGACCGCTATTATTCAACTGAGCGATTCCTTGCTTTGGAGGGCACGTTAAGCCGTCGGTCTCGGTTGTTTGTGTTAGGACAACAGTCGTTAGGATTTATGCAAAATTTCTAAGTACCTATACGTAGTAAGGAAAACTGTGGATATAGATTAAAGAAACCGCCGATAGTAGGAAAAATGAGAAACTCTTTAGGTATCTAGTACTAGCGACTAGCGTAGTGCCGGGCCACGCAAAGTTTCAGTTTCATTAACCGACTTCAAAAAAGGAGGCGGTTATATGTTCGTGTTGTATTTTTTATGTGTATGTTAATCGATTTCTCCCCCATTTGTGAACCGATTCTTAAAATTATTTTTTCATTTAGTAGAGTAATAATATAGTAATACTTCCGAGGTGATCCCATTTAAATTTAATCAAATTCGGTCAAGCAGTTTTTTAGTTGACCTAATTTCATGATATCATCATTGACGGTAAATGACAATCGATTCCGTAAGTAGCAAGGGTACACTAAAAATGGTAAACAATATGATGATTCCATGAAAAACAAATCACTGAAATCGGACAAGGTTAAGAGGTAGAAAATAGTTTTCTCTTTTAGTACGGAAAGTACTAGCTATGCAATCCTCTTAACCATACTACAGTCTATATTTTTATGCTGTGGCCATACCATAAGAATAAATATATTATTCGATCGATAAATAAGAGAGCTAACAGATGCTTCTACGGCGCGGTTAGTGTATTTTGCATATTTCCATAGCGTAATGTCATATGGGATATTGCTATGGGGTTCAGCGGCTGATATAGAGACCATATTTATCCTTCAGAAACGTGCTATTAGAGCTATATACAAAATGGGTCCCCGTGAATCTTTGAGAGATTTATTTAAAGAAATTAATATATTAACGTTCCCTTCCTTATATGTATTTGAAAATATAATGTATGTTCGTAAAAACTTACATAAATATAAGTTAAATAGTGATCACCACCCTTTTAATACCAGAAATACAAATAGGATAGCTGCAAGTACCTAGTTTTAGACTTGCGAAGACTAATAAGTCATTCCTAGGAAATTGTGTGCGTTTTTACAATAAAATCCCAAAGCACATAACTGAGCTCACAGAGGGCAAATTCAAGTAGACTGTAAAAAACGTTTTAATAAAAAAAGGTTACCATAAAGTTCCACGTTATATAGAAGATAAAGATGCTTGGAATACTCCACTTCTGGCAAGCTGTCTCTCTGCCACCCATAAAATGTAATATTTGTAGTATCTAAGTAGAAACATTGTAAACATCTATATAAAAAGAATGGCCCCGAGTTTCTTGCCGCTTCTTCTCGGTGGGCTCTATATATTTTGGAACGCGGCGGTAGAGTCTTTAAAGTACATTATAATGAAAAGTTGACGTTCATAAGTGCGTCTTTGATGCCTAAATTGAATAAATGATTTTGACTTTGACTTTGACTTTAATAGTATTTGTTCTTATGGCCATACCTTAGAAAGAACGATACCCAGTCTACGAAACATACATGAAACCGTGTCCTGTCTTTACTTAACTTTAAGAAACTTACGAAGTCACAAATAAAAAAACTTATTTTTTAAATTATGCTTTTGTTCACAGACGACAAATGGGTCCGTGACATTGTTTGTATTATTACGTAACATTTTACAAGTTTAAGTTTTAACTGTAAATACCTATATAACAACGATATTTAAATACATTTGTTTTTATTTGACACACTTACATCTAGCGGTTAACCTTTACGTAAAACAATAAGCCATATTATTGTGAGATTACAATGTTAAGATCTTATTTTTATAGGGGGCGTACAGACATTATTAAACCCTGCTTATTTTTAATGTTTGTTATTAAATCATACAAAGTGGTAAAGTTTAATAAATAACTAGACTTCTAATCAATTAATTATATTATCTGTGAATATAATTGCATCAAACAATTTATTCATTAAATGAATACCTATATAACTTAAAATAGGTATATTCTTCGGTTATAGTTTCTTATGCAGCTCGGTTGAAATATATCGCTGAGGATAAGTTTATAAGATTTGTTTCGAGATAAGTAAATAATAGTTTTCAAGGACCATAAGATATTTGCCTGCTTTGCAACTTTAATTCTGAATACCTATGTTAAGTAACTTATATCCTTAGAGTTACGAATTTCAGGAATAATGCAGACACAGAAGACGCCACGATACTTTATGTTCGATAGTCCACCGCGTCGTCACTTTTCATCAGACGAGATTGCGGTTAAATGTTTGTATAACACTAATAACATAATTGTACTTTAAAAAATACCTGCCGTGAAAGAAGTAGGTATGTACATTTCAAATACTTATTCTTCTAATTATAAGTCAATCAATTATATTGTTTGACTTGCATCTCAGATCTAATGTTTTTCTACGGCCTTCGTTTGACTCGTAGGTACCTTGTACGTATTATTCACCAGTATCATTTTAGTCAGAATCAAAAGAGTCGGAGCTTTATGTGTATAGGTATATGTGCAGCCTACACCATGCGCTCGTCTCATGGCGTCATCGTTACGTCAGTCATTGTATCATTTGCTTACAAGAATTCGCTCTATTCACAAAGGTCGCTTAGAATTACTAAATGAATAATTCCCAAACCAATTGAATTTTTATTGAATCTTTCTGATACTAGGTACCTAAAAAGATAAGTATGTGTACCTACCTACCTAGGCTTACTATATAGTGCTAAGTTGATGGGTAACTCTACCTTGAGCATAGGTACTTACAATCAGCATACAGTTGTCATGTTGTTGTTGCATTAGAGATGAGATCACAGCAAGCGCGGATTCACCGTTGTGGGCACGATGGGCATGCCTACAACCCTCAAAGGCTTGTAACATCCAGACGTCACACTTTCATGTTCGACAGGGTGATGATATGACCTTTTATATCCAATGCCTTAATAAAATATACAAAACCTGGTTATCGATGAAATTATTAACGTTTTCGCAAAAAATAAACGTAAGCTTGCATATGTAATTTAAGTAAAAAAACTTTTACCTTCACCTAAAAAAAAATTAATTAAAAATTTATTAGTACAAGAATTGAATGTGACATAATTTGATATCCTTTGTAGTTGCCATTGCCGTGCACGGTTTTGAAGTGTTGTAGCCAGTTCAAAATTCTAAATGGCACTGGACTGTTATGGGCAAGCGTGTCGCTCGACATCAGGAGAGCGACTCGATATTATATCGATCATGAGAGAGTTCAATGCTCCGACTCGAACTTGGCCGATTTTCGGGTGGCTGTGACCACAACCTTTTTTGTGGGCTTGATCCGCGCTTGGATCAGAGGATCGTCAAATTATAATCTTACAAAAAATATCCTTGGGTAATATGTCAAAAAAGGTATACCTAATTATAAACATTAAACAGAGAAATAAATCTACTCAAATTAGGTAATGAATCCCGCTGTTCCTCAGTTCAGGTAATACCGTTTTAACTTTAGAAATACAACACTTTTATAAATTATATCCAGTAATAGATTTCACCATGACGATATCGTTACACGTAGAATTTTTCCTAGTAATCACATAGGTACAGATATGTGATTACTAGGAAAAATTATTTTCTTTCCAACCTTATGTAATTTCTTTTCAACCCTATAAAATAATGGTATATTATGCAACTAGTGAATAAAGGACGGATTTAATACGGGGGCCATAGATGAATCACGAGTAAGTGAACGATTCTAACGACTGAATGAAAAACGTGATGATTGAATCACGAGCGAAGCGAGTTATTCAAGTGTTAGAATACTGAGCGATGCGAGTGATTCATGGCCCTCGATATAAATCCGTTTTATTCAAGAGTTGCATACTATACTTTATACCTTGACTACGAGAAAAATATATAATTTTAGCGAAAATAGACATTTAATGAAGAAAAAAGGAAGGTTAAATTAATTAAAATGCACATTAATATTAGAACAATTACTAAGTAAACATAAGAGTAATTTATTAATTATTATTATACATTTTTTCTATAATCGCAGCAAAGAACACAATACAGTTTTTATTCTAATACTAAACTGCTTGTCTAAAATATCGACCAATCAAATCTAGAGGAGTTACTTGCACAAAGAGTTTGTATGTCGACTAATATTTGCGTAAGGAAGATGTATAAGCACTGAGATGGAGATCGAATATACCTATTGGTGTGTTCGAAGTTCAAACACCAAAACAGTGATTAAAAGGCCATTTTATTCACTGTTTCCAGTAATCCGATCGACAAATTAAGCAACGCTTGCTGCAATTAGGAGTTGGATGGGTGGCCGCTAGTAGCATTATTCAATTGAGCGTTTCCTTGTTTCGGAGGGCACGTTTAGCCGTCAACTCCGGTTGTTTGTCTCAGGACAACAGTGGTTCGGCTATGTCAATGGCTTTCGGGCGGCCTGAAAACTTCGACACGGGTTAGCCATGCACTATATATAGCCTATCCACCTAGCCACACTGGGCCGGCGTGGTGGATTTTGACCCAACTTCTCTCTCTGAGAGGATAGTTCGACTCCCAGCAGTGAAAACATAATGGGCTGATGTTTGGCACAGTTGTCGCGCTTCCTATCATAGAAAGATGACTGTGTGTGCCCGGTAAATAATCATACTAAAATAAACACACGACAAAGAATATAAAGAACACGTGGATGAAACAATGAGTCGACCACCAACGCACGCAATTTAGGCAACATTTGGTGCTAGGAGGCTTTGCCTCATACAAGGGTCCGTTCAGTTACCCTCTGATCGACTATGGCTCCAGTCAGAGCGCAGTACCGTGTTTACTGCGCCCGGGTCTTCCCTTTACTGAGATATTGCGTATATTTATACAAGTTATCTCTCTCATTGGGTTCCTGGTCAGTACAGTTTACCCCAGGAATGACACCAGCTGGACATGGGGTGTTCCCCACGAGGACCTCCACCATCCCCATAGTCCTGCCCAATATGCTCCAACAACATAGCCGATCATTTTGCTATCCCCCGTTGGTTACACCCGGATATGGATGCTCAGGGGGTGCATTCGCTAGCTCTTCAGTCCAATTTCCTTTACTACCAGTTAATGTACATTGTACGCAATCATTGGACTATGCCTAACCGTAAAACGTGACTCGTTGACGGTCGTCTCATTATCACATCACACGGTTCTTGTAGAACTAGGAATCATAAGCTAAAAGCACTTACCAGGACCTCTGCTGGTTGTTTTCCATCGAGACCTCAGCCAGTGCCTCACACGTGCTTACCCATCCGCCATTTTTCTCCGTACCCGCCTTCCTGCCGGCACGCCATTCCTCTTCCGCCCCAGAGATGCGTTAGCATCTGCTCGTCTGTGCCACAGAGTACCTGCGTCAAATCACTTACAAAAGGCAGAGTTGCCATAGTGCAAAAATAGATTGACAATAAGGATACAGTTACACTCAGCAATTCGTTAACGGAAACTCGCGCTGCGCGCGACACTCACAACGGCAGAGAGGTCTACTTCAAGAGGGCTAGCAGTTGACAAGTCCACACAAGGATTTTCTCCTGTCCCGAATGACAGCTTACTTAGCACTTAGCAAAAGAGACGTCTTTTGCTCCTGGTCCTTACATCGCTGGGCTGCAGATTATTTTCACTTGCAGTTCCCATACATGGTGCCGATGCGCTAGCGGATATATCATACTCAGTTACAGTTACTTCATCACCGCCTTTTTCCCACTCAAGTCTGTTATAGCCAGACTCTATCTCCATTGAGCATGTGTTTTCAGGCAAACATGTGCTCGTGTCGATTTGTGGTTGTACCTCACTATCCGTGATATGTTCTGCGGATAAAGCTTCTATATCCAGAAGCGATGTGCCCACTCCTACTCCACTGGAGTATTGTTACTTCTCAATCCTCTGTTCATCACAGGCAGAGTGTCATCGACATCGTCTGCAAGAGGGTATAGATGTCCTATAGAACGCGTGAACAGGGAGTCGTCGACTTTGACTTTCGCAACTCTGCATTTGCTATCTGCGCTAAGAAAGTCTGCTGGTCTTAAGACATGTTCAAGTTCTATGCCAACTCTTGCTAAAAGTGTTGAATTAAGTATTGCTTCTACTTACTTTATCACCGTCAGCAATTTATACTCGTGGATTACTAGATGTTTCCTCTAGGTTCTACTGAGGCAATTCTTAGCTAACTTAGATTTTCTTTTTGATACAGTACGGGTTTTTAAGTAGTTCCGCTAGTAATGTGAAATTATTTACATTATTAGAATTAAAACCTTTGCGGGTGCCTCTTGTTGCTTCAAATCTCCATAAGCCACTCTAACCAGAAGACTTTCTTCAACCGATATGTCCTTTACTATGTCTAGATGTACTGCCCTTACAGTCAAACATGTAAATAAGTCTACCCATCTCTTCTCCTTTCCTGTAGCTGTGCATACATATAGTGGCCCAAAGAAGTAAGCACCAGTGAATGTATACGGCTCGTTGTAATTTACTCTCCTGTGGCAACTGGTTTGAGTAACAATTTCGCTTTATGGCTCTCTCCTATCTGACCAATGTTGGCTCAGAAAGTCAGTAAACTCAGAGAGGTCCATTGGTTAATTTAGACCATTATATGGTACTTCCATTTCCTCTGAGGATTCACAAGTTTCTGTCGGCTCTCCTGGGCCTCGGGGCCCGGGGGCTCCCCAACTGAAAGGAAAGTCTTCTGTGTCTCATAATGGCGACTCACAGGCCAGTATGACTCTTCTTCTTTCAAGAATGCTGGGCCATTGTACCAAAGTTCTTTCCTGTGATTCCCGAGTTCAGGTTCAGGTCTCGTGGCGATGTCTGCTGGATTCGACATTGTATTGATGTAAAAAAAATTCAGTATTTGGATGGTCTCGTTTGATCACATTAACTATGTTTGCTACAAATAGTGATAACAGTTTGATCTCATCCATCCGATAATAACTAGGCTGTCCGTTCAAATGTGTTCCTTTTGTACAGGCAGGTCTAAGTTAACTTTGACATATTTCAGAAGTCTGTTTCCTATCAGAAACCCCAGTAGTTCTAGTTTCGGTATGTTAAAGTCGTCTTTGTCTTGGATCAGCGATACACGAGATTTTGTCATCACTAAGAATACTAATGTTTCCTTGTCTCCTCCTGTTCTCATGTACAACGGAGGCTAAGTCAGTATTTAAGTAATCTCTGTATGAAGCTTATAGGATTAATGCAAATCAACATTTGTCATGTTAGTTCCCATATATCTAGGTAGTTCTATCTTGGTCACAGCTGTTAATTTATTTAGAATTGAATTTAGTGATCCAAGAAATTCCTTGGCAATATTGCACTTTAACATCTCTTTGCAAATAGTTAAAAAGAAGTTTAATTTGCAGTATCAGTGGGCATGGCATTTAACGCAGTGTAGTGTGCATCAACTACTGAATCCTTGCAACCAAATCTTTTCTTTACGCTTCTACTGTACTTTGAATCCGTTGTTAAAAGGTCAGATACGGTATCCAAGGCCACATCGCTCATCTTGTCCACCTCTGCTGTAGAATGATGGTGAATATTCGCCTTAAAACTATCTCAAAACTTCTTTCATTTAAGTTTGTCTTCACTATATGTTGGTATAGTGAGCTTTGGGAGTTTAGTTGTTGTTGTCTGTGTCAGCCTAGATAGGGTTATTGTAGCTTCCAACTCTGTTAAAAGATCTTCAACCTTCAACTGGTCTTGCGTCATGAGGTCTAGACCTTTACTTTGACTGCATAATATAGATGTAGATAAGAAACTGGTATAGCTCCTCCTCAAAAGACTTCATTTCTTTGTTTAGGTTTCACATGACATAAAGTAAAATATTCTTCGAATGCTCCGACTCGATATTTATAAGGAAGCTCGGTTACTTAAAGGCTTAGTTTAGCCTTTGATGCCGTAATTAAAATCTTTTAAAGATTGACTCCATAATGAGATTTGTTCAAACTCGTATGTGGTTTAGCAGATATTGCTTTAATTCATACCAATAAAAGTTTTGAAACCAAACCCAATGTGTCCCCTTTCAAACAATAATGAACAAAATAAGTATAAATAATTTACCTCAATTTAAAAGTGGTTTTTGTTAACAGATATTTTCTCATCTATCAGACAGTTGCAGAAATGATCTTTAACTTTTATAGACGTAATTGAATCTTAATTTGACATTAAGTCGTTGCACATACGAAAATTTCATCAGATTTTAAAGTTCCATTAAATGTATCTAATGGAACGTCAATATGTCATTAATCGTGTATTTTGCGTTGCACAAAGCGCCTTTACAACATAATTAGTGTTTATTGAGACGTTAAATTGACAGATCAGGAATTAAAACTTAATTAGTCAACAATAATCCATTATACCGACTTTAGTAGAATTTACGATTTTTTTTTTTTTCATTGTCTCATGCAGAAGATTACGTTCCCGCCAAATCTCGGACAAAGTAAAGTACATTTTATTTAACTAACAACAGTGAAGAGTTTCGTGTATAGTAGCAGATTTCCAAAGGTGTAGTTCTGCAAATCAAATATATTATTGTTTTGGAACCAACGACCAAAAGAAATAAAGTCATTGATGATTAATAAACACACAGTTATTGATCTGTCTGAGCGTCATATACCTTATACTTCGCGACGCGATCTTTCCATCAACAGTTTCTACAATTGTACAGAAAGTAAGTCACGAACTGGCAAAGTGAAGCCATGTCTATATAACCTATGTCAGAAAACAGGGAAAAATTACGAAAAATATCAAGTTTTTTATTTAAACAAAACACCAACCGTTTTTAGGTTATAGTGCTGCATAATGTTTCTAATACTCTGTGCGATCAGACCTTGTCAATATAGCATTTACATAAGTTCAGTAAAATGTTTAAATTTCATTGAAAGTTTAGTAGTGTCACAGAATTCGCCCTATTTACATTATATCTATAGTAATGTATCGTATATGTTTTACTTGCTTCTCGTTTTCGTTTTATTTAACAATATTTTAATTATTTTGTTTTGTATATATTTTTTTTTTCCACATACAAAACTATAGTCATGTCAACGAGTCCAAGTACAAAGAAAAAAAACATTCCCTTTTTGACACCTATTTGATAATGACAAGCTAAACGCTGTTTGCGTTTTTTTTTTTTATAATTCAAAAAATATTTGTTTAATAAATAGCAAAATAAAAAAAAACGCCAAATGTTCAGTCCCAAGAAGGTTGTATCTGTTTATCGTTCATTCTCTTTTAAAATATTTTACGCAACGTTGTTTAAATGCCGGCTTTAGCTAAAGGATCATTATGATGTCAACTTATAAAATAATCGACTTTTGTGCAACGTTACTAAAATAATGATTTTATTATCACTCAAGCTGGATTAACTAATGAACTGATAATGAAGAACTTTCTGCAACTGGTCGTATGTGAGGCATTCACTTAAGTACACGTTAACCCTTCCTATAACGTGATAATTGAAACAAAAGATTTATGAATGACACGCACGCAAATTTACGTCAATGGTACGCAAAGGGTTAAGTCTGTTTACATGATGTTTTTGGCTGAAAAATTCATGAAATATTTAGTAGAACTAGTCTATTATTTCATCGGATTGGTTTTTTCAGTTGGTTGTTGTAAACAGATAATACAATAGTACCTAATTAAACTAAATAAGGTCGTCTTCGATTATTTATATAGCAAAAAACAAGAGCCGCTTTTGCAATATATATGATTCGTTTTTGGGACGCTGTCTGAAACGCGCCAGAAATAGCACATCTTCAATTATATTCTTGCTTTCCTTTCATTAATTGACTTTTGCAAAGACGCTAATTACACACTCTATACCATTATTACCAAGCACGTATTCCATCTACATACACAGTTATAGACTGCTAATAAGTAAATATTACTTCACACTAACCATGAAACAAATCGAAAGACACAGTGGGAAACGCCAGCCGGCAACAAAGGAAAGGGGTGCACACAACATAACAGAGTATTCTTATTTTCACATCTCACACGCAGCGCCGTCCTAGACTTTGCACATCAGCAGCACATTTGAATATTTTTTTTTTTCAACATGTCTATTTTTCTTCGTTCCTCTCCGCATTACATAACAGCTAGTATTTACCGTATTATTAGTATACATGTTTATAAGATGCTATGTATGCATTGTTTAAATTAAATGATGTACACACGTGTTACAAAATAAACCCGGTAACTTTCGAAAACAGCGGGAAAATTGAAATAGGTACATCGAGTACAGTACATTATGTTACTCGTACGTAATACACAACCGAAGTGTACCATATTATGCTCACGTACTTAAATTAACGAGAACATCGTTTGCACGAAGCCAGTGGTTCACACTATATGTAAATAGACAATAAACTTGTACGATATATGTATATCTTAAAATGTTGACAAGCAATGTTCCGATTAAAAGGTAAACCTTACAATATCTTATGGGTAAAATGTTTTCTAATGTAATAGACATTATGAATAAACCATAATGGTTAAGTACATGAAATAATTATGTTTATTGCCTTCTTTACTGGAAAGGCCAAACTGAATCTGGTATTCAATACATTTTTTGTTAATTTATTTTATTTTACTCGGAAAAGCCTGAACGAATCTGGCGTTCCGTCACAACAAAATATATATTATTACTGATTTCAAAATCAGATCCCAGCATCTCCACCATTTTGTCGCGCTTCCTATCATAGAAAGATGACTGTGTGTGCCCGGTAAATAATCATACTAAAATAAACACACGACAAAGAATATAAAGAAAACGTGGATGAAACAATGAGTCGACCACCAACGCACGCAATTTAGGCAACATTTGGTGCTAGGAGGCTTTGCCTCATACAAGGGTCCGTTCAGTTACCCTCTGATCGACTATGGCTCCAGTCAGAGCGCAGTACCGTGTTTACTGCGCCCGGGTCTTCCCTTTACTGAGATATTGCGTATATTTATACAAGTTATCTCTCTCATTGGGTTCCTGGTCAGTACAGTTTACCCCAGGAATGACACCAGCTGGACATGGGGTGTTCCCCACGAGGACCTCCACCATCCCCATAGTCCTGCCCAATATGCTCCAACAACATAGCCGATCATTTTGCTATCCCCCGTTGGTTACACCCGGATATGGATGCTCAGGGGGTGCATTCGCTAGCTCTTCAGTCCAATTTCCTTTACTACCAGTTAATGTACATTGTACGCAATCATTGGACTATGCCTAACCGTAAAACGTGACTCGTTGACGGTCGTCTCATTATCACATCACACGGTTCTTGTAGAACTAGGAATCATGAGCTAAAAGCACTTACCAGGACCTCTGCTGGTTGTTTTCCATCGAGACCTCAGCCAGTGCCTCACACGTGCTTACCCATCCGCCATTTTTCTCCGTACCCGCCTTCCTGCCGGCACGCCATTCCTCTTCCGCCCCAGAGATGCGTTAGCATCTGCTCGTCTGTGCCACAGAGTACCTGCGTCAAATCACTTACAAAAGGCAGAGTTGCCATAGTGCAAAAATAGATTGACAATAAGGATACAGTTACACTCAGCAATTCGTTAACGGAAACTCGCGCTGCGCGCGACAACAGTTTGTGTACAGGCAGGTATGAAATGACCTTTTCGATCTTTTGGGCGGATACAGAATCGCCTGACTTATCATTGACCACTTCATTGACTCCCGATGCATATATTTATAACCTACCCGTAACGAATACTGTGGGCCTAGCACGAATAACTGCGTAAGTGTAACGTAACGTGTCGTTCACCTGAAACAGCACAAACTGTCATGTATCTGGGCCCTGGGGTAACTTCAAGGGTAACTTTCCATCAGGCAAGAGGGAGTCACTTTGATGAATCATTATATAAAAAAACTTTGACATAATAACTCATAGTTTGTACGCCGAAGCGTGACACTTTGACGCTTACGATACGAATACTTTTTCGGAAATTGTTTGTGCTACGGCCTCTGGAACCATCTGTGCACCACCGGAGTAATCATTAAATAGTATATATATATATAGTATAGCCATATGGTATATAATATATAATAACCTAAGCAAGATACCACGAACATTGAAACCTTCCGAGATCCATATTGCCTACATAAAAAATACTTATTTACAAAACAACAAGAATAACGAAAAATCTCAATCGATTCTTCACACTGTGTGAAAACAACAAACGACATTTCATAATTTATTCACGGTTAGTGTGTGTTTGCAAGCATTTGGCAATCGGTACACAGTCGTAAACAATATTCTCACGCTTGCGGCCCAAAACTAGACGTGTGCACAAATTTTAATAACTCATGCATGCGCATGCCAATGCAAATCATAGATTTTAGTAATTCTTACTTTTGCAAGCAATACGAAACAGTTATTGGAAACATTTGGTTAGGAAAGGTATCTGCTCTATCTACCATCCTCTTCAATATCTTTGATGGCCGGTTTCTATACTTAACCTATTTATCGACAGTTAACCTTCGTACTAGAAATTTGATACTATTTGTATGAAACTATTGTCCAATTTGTAAAGAAAACCGTGGAAGATATGAAAGAGTGGCCTTAAGGAAACCCAGAAGTAGTAGAAAACTAGTCTATGATTTAATCAAAATATTCTCATGAATTCTGAAAAATAAGGTTTCTAAATCTAAGAATACGTCGTAGAAGATTCTCAATAATTTATTTTAAATTAAGAAAATAATCAAGGGAGGTTATGGCGGGGCCGAATGGCAAGCCTACTGCGTGAACGAAGTCGCGGGCAGTCGCTAGTCTATATTTATATAAAAATGAACCCTATTTTTCTTGGTCACGCTATGACTTGAGAAGGCTTTACCGATATCATTCATCTTTTTTTAAAATGTTTTCTAATATTTTATAGAAGGTTCTTACATTAAAAAAAATGAAGAAAAGATGGGAGACGAGGCCGAAGACCGACCCTACTACACGAACGAAGTCGCGGGCATTCGCTAATATTCATATAAATATATAAGTAGCATAGTAAAATACGAGTAAGTACGGGTCTTGTTATTTCTTGTTTTATTGCTCACACAAACAAAAAATCTATATACAGTACGTAAAAGTAAGTAAGTAGTAAGTAAAGTAAGTAAAACATAGCTTCATAGGAAACCATAGGTTCTTTAATTAATAAGTATGTCGAATACAAGGATTGTGCGATCGGAGAAAAAATATTCATTGGAAATTTGTACCGCGTCCTGGACACCGCTGACCCTTGCCATAGATAAATTAATGTAAAATTTATCTATGCCCTTGCCTAACGAAAATAATGAATCGTTATTGCATGCACTGATAGTTGCAGAACGCATACCTACGACCAAACTTGGCCGACTACTCGCATTTTCAGTTATGTTAGCGCACTTCCTACTGCGGTGAGGTTCATATTTTATGGTGCTTGGTGCATCGTGACGTCATCAGAAGGTTTATGGGCCAAGGTGTAGATAGCGGGGAGTTGAGAATGGAAACTTGTTAGCTGTGACATGTTATACCGGTTTTTCATCTTACGGTGACCTGCCTTGGAAAGATGAACATTCAATTAAGAATTATATCTATTATTGATGGGCGATGTGATTACCTGTAATTTGTTGGTCTTGGGAAGAAGTAATAATCTAATAAGTAAGGCGATTGAACTTATGCCTACACTTTATTCGGTCTTCAACTTCTCCAATCGGAAGGTACCTTGTGGCCTACACTCACCTTTTACGAAACTATCATAAATCATGAGCGTTTTGTTATAAGCTTATAATCATACTTACTATCGTACTCCGACTGACACAAAACGGTCAATCAAATTGAATGGTAAGGTTGCATTATTAACTACTTTAACAGATGGGAGTACGGATCTTCAAAAATTTTACATTGGAACAATGAAACTTAGTGTCAAAAGTACCGTTAAAGTACGCGAATTGAGTGAAATATTTTATACAACGCCATCAAAACGTCTATCGTAATCCATTATTATTTTAAGCTTGCTACTCGTATATTGACGTGGTGCTACCAAACTTAAAGGTAAGGATGAAACACGACTCCTTTTAGAGGTGGGAGTAGGGCCCTCTGTAAATCCATATCCAGATTAATTAAAACTTTTGTTTGAAACTTTCGTAAGTATTAGGTACACATTTTAATGCTATTCTGACGGTTTAACTTACGCGGTAGATATAGTCGAATATCACGACCGGTTTCGAGACCGTCCGGGCCACTTCTTCATGGAGTACTTGCGCACCCGGTTTAAATCAGTAATAAACCGGGTGCGCAAGTACGCAACGTAAACGTCAAAATAACATTAAAATAAAATTTGGTTGTTAAAATTTCTTTGTTAAATGTATGGAATGAGTATGTGCTAAGTATAACTATGTAGTTACTAAATTAAATCATGTGTGATTTATATTCATTTATTAGTATCTATTATATTTTATGTCGTTTGCACAATATGTTCAAGTTCAACAATCAATTCAATTCAACATCACAGCAATCCGTACTATATTTGTATATAATCTATATCCGTACGTATCTCCCTCTTGATGTACTTTCGCTTACACTACTTTCAAACCATACAGGGTGTTTGGTAGAGGGACCGACAAACCAAATGAGCGTGTTCGGGGGACCACTTGGAGAATACAAGTTGCCCAAAAAAAATCCCCGACCCCCCAATATGTTTAACTTTTTTTTGTGATTTTTCCCTTTTTCTCCGAAATTGTACCTATTTACCACCATAACATTTGTAAAATTTGTAAAAATAAAAACATCCGGTCTAAAACTTACTTTACAAATGTTATGTTGGTAACTAGGTACAATATTGGAGAAAACGAGAAAATTCACAAAAAAAAGTTATAAAAAATTGGGGTATCAGGGATTTTTTTTGGGCAACTTGTATTCTCCAAGTGGGCCCCCGAACACGCTCATTTGGTTTGTCGGTCCCTCTACCAAACATTCTGTATATAAATCCGAAAACATTTTTGTCACAAATGTAGGTTGGTACATGGATGTTGATGTTTAAGGAATTCTACTAATAATTATACACGTGAAAGTTTGTATGTATGTTTGTCACTCTTTCACGCTCAAACGGCTTGTCCAATTTTGATGAAAATTGGTATGGAGGGAGACGAGGCGCTGGAAAATACATAACATAGGATACTCATCATCATCATGATCATTCATCACCACGCGAGTGTAACCGCGGGGTGCGGCTAGTATATAATAATTTACTATATTTCACTCTGTTAATGTGTGTAATCTTACTTCTTATTGCAAATGAAATGTAGTAAATGGAAATGTTTGAATGGATGACGGTTCATTACTCAATCAAGCCAGAACTGCTGAACGGATTTGCGTTAAATTTGGTATGTAAGTAGATAGATATGGCAATGAAATGATACTAGTATACTTTTCATCATCATCACCCACCACCACGCGGGTGTAACTGTGGGGCGTAGCTAGTTATACCAATATAAACATTTAAAAGTGTTAAGTAAAACAGATAAATTAGTTCAACACAGATTACCAATCCGTAATCTCAGTCATGACTTCCAAAACTGCTGGTTGGCCTCATGAACTTGTCCTTGAAGGCGGTCTCCGATTATAAATATACAAATAAACACGCGATAACAAATAAACAATAATAAACATAATTCAATGTCACCAAGGCTTTTCTCCGTCAAACGAAGGCAATTTCAACTATTCTTATTTTCCTAATTGTTTCAGTGCCGATCACCGACTGTCTACATTAAGGCGCATACCTACCTATATTCCAAAACTTGGGAAGGTGGTCAAGATAATCTTTATCATATACTATACCTAAACTGCATAGATTAGACAGGAGATTATTTTTTATTGAGCTCTAGCTCCGCCCCGCAATTTAGCCGCATGGTGATGGAGGATGATGATGATGAAAAGTATTTCATCACGCGTGAACGACTTTACCGGTTTCGATGAAATTTGGCAAGGAGATAGGTTATATCCCGGGAAAGTACATATCATATACTATACCTAAACTGCATAGATTAGACAGGAGATTATTTTTTATTGAGCTCTAGCTCCGCCCCGCAATTTAGCCGCATGGTGATGGAGGATGATGATGATGAAAAGTATTTCATCATCATCATCCTCCATCTGTCTAATCTATGCAGTTTAGGTATAGTATATGATATGTACTTTCCCGGGATATAACCTATCTCCTTGCCAAATTTCATCGAAACCGGTAAAGTCGTTCACGCGTGATGCGATGACCAAGAGAAATAGAGATACTTGTTTATATGATAATGATACAGAAATTATTAAATGATTATTCAATCATTATCATTATTATCATTGCCTCCAATGTATACCAATACTAGTTGAAAGTATTTAAGGATCAGAGGCACTTACCTAAGGATATTACGTATCGTATCTATTTATCTTCTATTAGTTTTGCCATAATTACTCGTATCTTACCTATATCTGTTCATCGCTTTGCCTCAAACCTTGCATCAGGAACAATTATTCTGCCTTTAATTCAGAAAAAATTACATATGCTGTTTAGAGAGATATTTAAAATAATTGTCAAATTATATTATAGTTGAAATAATTAGACAAAACAAAGGGGTGGGTTGCCTAATTCGAGTACCATTTGAGAAAATACTAATGTGTGTTTTAGCTGAGCGCGCAAGGTAAATTAAATATAAATGAACATTAAAACTCGATAAAATTTTCTGTGACAGCTCTACAAATATACTAAAATATATAATAACCGCACTAATTATGTATTATAGACACATAGACTACATTCGCGTCATAAAAATAAACGTTTTCTAGAGTAGCGTTTGGACTAAGTATCACAGAAAAATAAACAGGTGTAAACAGTATGCAGACAAAAAAAATTTTGAATAAATTAAACCAAAAACCTTAAAGACGGCACTGATTTAAAGCTTATTTAAGGAAACAATCTTAAATATATGTTTGCCACTTGTACTACTTTTGCATAATTCCATCCATTATAACGATGGTTAATCATTCTTAAAATAAGTAACTTCATAGGCCACGTTATGAAACACGCGATCCTGAGATAAGACAATGCAAGGCTTGTATTTGATTGCTTCCGTCTTTCTCGCTGTTATTACCTATGATGATAAAGACTTCGAAGTGGTTGACAATAAGGTGTAATTATGTGTTACCAAGAACCGTTTCTTAACTAACTTTTTTATGGTAATGGTGGGTGGTGAAATCCATGTTTTTTTTATAATGGTTCATGAAAGTGACTCCCTCTCGCCCGATGGAACGCGAAGATGGAATCAAGAAGCAATGACCATTAGTGAATCGCCACACCATGATAACCGAAATACGTATGCCGGCAAAGCATTCCACAATTTACTTACACGACAGAGGCGGGACTTGCCAAACTTTTTGGTTCGTGGTAAGAAATTTTGAACAGTATATGGATGCAATGCTAGGCCGGAACGAGTAGTTCCGGATCGGAATGGTGAGGAAGGAATAAGATTAAAAAAAAACTCTTCAGAACATTCGCCATGAAACAACCGGTAAAAAAAAGCTTACAGAAGCTATAGTTCTACGCATTTGTAGGGGTTTTAGGTGTTGGGTGACTTCAGTGTCTCCAATGCAATGTATGCATCATATCGTTTTATTTATATATTATTTTATGAGAAAGTTGTTTTAGGAAACAGCAAAGACAGAAATCTACTAATGCAGTTTTAGAAGGAAGTAAATGTAATACAATCTATACATAAATGTATTTTTTTACTATATATATTATATAAGCATTTTCAGGTTTCATTAAAATCGGAATCGAGACACCGGAAATCGAGAAGTTGCCGGTAAAAATCACCTCAAGGGATCATTTGCTGCAATACGATAAAAGCTTCGCATGCTTAAAGAGCTACAGGTGACCATCATACCGTTTTTCTAATTTTCTAGACAGTCATCAATACTTTTATCATCAATGAGGTTACAGTTTACATTTTAACTGTTCGCTTGTCATGGTCTGGATTCCCAGTTCCACGCTTCACGGTCACTGATTCTCTAAGGTGTTTAACTTCGATTAGTCGCGTCTAAAATAAGCAATTTGAATTTTCTCGTGTTTACTTGATATTTAATTGAAATGACTATCTCTGCTCTATAGTATAAAATGTAACATCCAGCAATTTTCAGCAGTTCATATAGGGACAGGTCTTTAAGGATATAGAATTATAAGAAAGTAACAAACTATCTATGTACTTTCTGATAAGTAAATTAGGGTTCATTTACTTTTTTCTTCTGAGCTACGATGCTACGAAACGCTACGAACAGGATGACGTCTAAGCCCTACGACTAATTTCACGAAAGTATATCTTACGTGAAATTTGTATTACATACGGAAAACAATCAACTTGTATATTCGGAAGTGACTTCCAAAGGTGAATACAACTCTTTACGAAAGACCGGGGATCGTCACTGACGCCAATAGCCAGTTGTAGACTGTAATCGTTGCTGATGATGATTTTATATAAAAATTTGTTGCGCTCCGCGGTTTCACCCCGGTGGTGATGGACGATGATGAATCAAATCCGCTTTATTATTAGAGTATATAAGGATTAATACCAAGGTACGAATAATGTAGCCTAGTTAGTACCGGCGTAAATTTTTTTACACCTTGGGTTTTATTATTGAAGTTTTTATACGGATCCAATTTTTTTGACAATATTATATAGCCTATGATATTCAGTTATAATATAGCTTTTTAAAGGCAAAATAATTTTTGATATCGGTCGTCAAATTGAGTTATTTTTAAGTTTATTCGTTAGGTACATACAAAAATCAAATATGTAAAAATAAAAAACTTTTCCATTTTTAATATTATTATAGATATACAATGGAAATATTAATTTGTTAATATCACAAACTTTCTTCTCTATTAGAAAAACTTTTAGACGTAAACACAAGTAAATTAGTAACTTCTCATCGCTTTTTAATGTATCGATTCTTCAATGGATTACTAATCGAGATAATATAATATCCCCTTATTCGCGCTTCAAACTATTTCGATGCCACCGAAATTGGCTCAGGATTTGATTATTGAGATATTAAAAACCAGTTCTACAAACTCACTTTCGTATATACAATAACAAGTAACAACACTCTTTGGTTTTAGTTTAGTTTTTTACATAACAATATTTTTCATAACTATCTATGAAAGACGGTAAGTTTTAGTTTTTTAGGTTATTTTTTTTAAGGTTTAAGTGAATAAAACCACCCAATTCATTCGCATGATGTAACAAAAATCACAGGGACTGCCAAAGAGTAAAACATCAAAGTTATGCAACGGGATGTGCAGCGACATATCACGTAATCAGATTAAAGTAACTAAGGATCTCGAAACATTATAGTGGCTTATACAACTACAGCGACACCTTTTGAACAGCTTGACAAGCATAATCCAACCGAAAAAGGAGTTTTACAAACATTTAACTTTCGTATTGATGTCACCACCTTTATAGTTTTTGGGATTTAGTGCTTTAACATCCCCAGGGAGGTAATGTTGTATGAAACTTCCAAGGGATTAAAGTGGTTTGGATTTGAAAGGTTATTTATAGGAAAAGTCTAAGTACGGTGACAGTCTACTAAAAACACATTACTCTGTCCCTCCATAACTGGACAAATGTGTCCAATATTATTATAAACTTTTAATTTATTATACTTTCTTTTTTAAAATTTATTATATCCCCTCGCTGCGCTCAGGGATTAACTCTAGAGTTCCTGTTACGCTCAGGCATGGTAATGTTATCTTAATATTACCTTGGCTCTGGGTCCAATATGTCGCCAATGACGTAAGACACTGCTTTACTCCCTCGGTGCATAATCTATTATTCATTTGCCCTATATGCTCTGAATGCAGATCCATGAATTATGTATAAAGATCGAGAATCGTACATACGTATAAACCTTGATAGTAAGGTGCACTGATCGAAGCATCCTCTCAAGACTCACCAGGCATATTTCAGTGCCATTTTAGTTGTTATTAAAAAAGCGACATTTACCTCCAGCTTCTTGAACAAAACGACTACAACTACTTTTGTCAAAGTTTGATCAGCTAACAGACGAAATACTGACCGCTGATTGGTCAAATATCGCGTTATAGAACACCAGTGAACAATGAGCATTTAATATTTAATTGGTCGACTAATCAATGTTTGACAAAAATTACTATATTTATAACAGTAAAAATACATTACAAAGTGTTTAATACAACACATACTTGCGCTGCTTCTGTTTGCATACTGAGGTCACAAAATATTGATTTTCTTTTTTACTTCTTAATTTATGACTAGTTTGCATGTTGCTGCGTGCGAAGGGCCAATTTAAATCTCCCATTATTAGAAACGAGAATAAGAATAGGTATGTCTGAAATAACCACAATAGTGGCTATTTGCAAAATTCCTTTCAAATATGTTTGTAAAATAATAATGTAAAGTACTTACTTAATGTAATATACGAATGACGCTATTCGTTAGCCTCCACATAACTTTACAATAATTTATGTTGTTTTACTGTGAAGTGGTTTTAAGCGTTTTTATGTAATACTTTACTATTATGCACTGTTTTCAGTTCGCACATGTTATAACGACTTTAGTGCATGCATATTTAATTAATTATGATAATAGCAATGACAATTTGAAGGTTATGTAATAAAATAAATATTATTCACTAGTAAATAATGCATTTTAATACGATCATCTATTTTCAATAATTAAAAGGAAAATATGTATTTAAAAAAGTTAAACGAGGTTTGCAAACTGTTAAAATGATAATACATACAAATTTTAATGTGGTTTGCAAACTGGGAGATTCGTTTACTATTGATGGGATTGAGGATGATTTTGACTTTATTTTTTAATTATTTACATTTTTTTTTATAATAATGTTATATGTTTTTAATAATAAGTGATTTGTTTTTAAGTATCAGCTTGTATGCTAACAAAGCGGGGCCTGGATAACCAATACTATAATTACCGACTCTGTAACCCAGGCCCACAGGCTTAAAGAATTTGAATAAAAAAATATATTGTGGGAGCACATCATTTCTTCCTATTTCGACAGGCCAGTTGGCGCAGTTGGTAGATCCCTGCCTTCTGAGCCGCTGGACCCGGGTTCGATCTCCGGACAGGTCATTACATTTGTGTGCATGAACATGTCTGTTTGACCCACGGAGATCAGCTCCGTGGTTTGACCTGTGTCTGGGTGTGTATATAAGTATGTGTATAAAGTGTATATCAGACATCAGGTTACCATAGTACAGGTTCTGCCTAGTGTGGTACCTGAAGACCTTATATGGATAGTATATTGTTATCTCTATTCTTATTTTCTCAGATATTTAAACAGAGTAGATAGAATGCTTGAAATCATTTTCACCGTGAGGGGATGGAATAGAATATTCCCTCTGCCGTCAAAATGCGAATCGTAAGAGGCGAGGAAACCCGTGCAAATATCCGTACTAGGTGGTAGGCCTCATGTGCAAGACCGTCTTGGCTGGTACCACCGCTGTGCCAGATATTCTGCAGCGAAGCCATATTGTTATGTGCAAGCTAATGCATTGTGTTAAGGTGTGAAGTGCTCTGTAGCAAGTAAAATTACTAGGCGAATTAGACTCAAAACCCAATGCCTCGGAGTGACGAACAGTACTGCAACATGGGCATGCATAGTGCATAACATCAGGCGAACGACTTGCCCGTCTTGTTATGTCATTGCATAAACATTGACTTATAGTTAGTGGGAAAAGCGGTGGAGAAGACGAAGATGTGGTGAGGAAAATTGTGAAAGGTATTTTGAGGTGGTGGTATAAGGAAAGGATACATAAAAGAAGATTAACAAAACAAATTGAGCGTGATTGGGACAGTGTGGTGTTAAGAATGCATCTCCTCCTCAAAAAAAGTGTTTTAAGCATGATAGATAGATAGATAGATTAACTCTTTATTGAAACACCACAATACAAATATATGTTACAAATAAAGAAATAAGAATAAAATAAAAATACAATCAATAATATTTCACAATTAAATACTTAAAATTAAAAGTGTCAAGCGGTGTTATCGCTCAGAGCGATCTCTTCCAGACAACCATGAGATGAGACGAATATGTGGACTCCTCACCAAGAAACAGGGCATGCTTCATGTTGTTTGTATCCAAAGCAATTCTGTGAAAACACCAAGTACTTACTATGTTTTAAATTTTAATGATGAATACGGTGACGATCGCCGTAGCAAGTAAAATCTTGATTGTTCTTTTGACGTAATTTTTAAGGTTATTTATTACATTTTATGTTCCACGGGATGAGCAAACCGAATGCCTCAACAAGTCGGCATTACAAACTAACATTTAGACTATCTTTATAGGTTTATGTGATTCAGTACCTAGGTAATTTGCTTTTAAACCGCTGTATACTGCTACATAATATTCATTCTAAAACTACTTAATATATATTTATATAAAGGAAGTAGGTGCCACCTTTCTAGAACCGTTATAATCGGTTACAGACAATTAAGTTACTACAAACCGTAAAACAAGATCACGCGATCTATAGCAACCATTGGTCTGTGAGATTTATAAGTTTTTATTCTTATACTTATTACCTTGAGTCGTGCCAGCCCAGTGGTGTATAAGGTACAGGATATCTATATTAATGTATGAATTATTTGCGTAGTATTTCAGATTAAATAAAATATACAATTCACGGGTTTTCAGGAATGTACCAAATCTTCTCATTTTGTTAACGTAAAGGGTGCCTCGATGCGGCGAGGCGTATGTCCATCAGAGGACGTCGTCCGGGTTTAGGTGCTGGTGATGAAAGGGCAACAAAATGGGCAGTGCGTTAGTGTATGCTCACGTTCACGTGTAGGCGTTGCTGCATATTAGGAGCATAAAACGGCTTTTGACAATTGTAACGCTCTTAGGCCTCGAAATGTAGCGGGTATACAACGAATATTTCGAAGGGTTACCATAACCGTATCGTTAGCTAAACACGTATATTATTGCATCGACTCCACCTTAAAAGGTGGGATTAAGGTATGAAGATGATAATCCATATTCTGTATGTATTAAGTTTTGTTTAAGTAACTAGGTAATGGTACAAGCACGAGGCCCAAGTAATATTAAGTAGTAGGCTCTGCCTAGAACAGATGCATTTCCTCACAAGTGACGGCCCGTAACCATGAGACATTAAGTTGTTAAGTCTCATGTTAAGCACATATATTATAATAATAATTTCGCCGGCAACCATACCTTCAAACCAAAACGCAGTATTGTGAACATTACTGATCTACGTACTCCCAAAGAGATCTACTGCTCTTAAACTCTCACAAATTCTAATTCAAAGGGAATTATAAAGGTAAATGTATGGTTTGTACAAGGTGGATGGATATGATGGGGTCAAATATTAACATAGCGGTCATATCGTGTTTATTCAATTAACTAACGGATTTATTAATAATAATGAATTAAGCATGGTATTTGACGTAATATGGACGACTTCCATATTATGTCAAATGCCATGCTTTATTAGAACACTTGCAATGTCACTCACAAAGGCATGTGGGGAATGGTTGCTACTAGTATTTGCTTGAAACTGCACTTTCAAATAAGTTTAAAAATGTTAAAGTACTGAGTTTCGTTTCTTATACAAAAAATGTTAATTCTAAATAAAATGAAGCAATGAAATTCAAAAATCTTTATCTCTAACAATAGTTTGCTAACTTGGTATTGCAGTAAAGAAACGATCCATGGTTCAACGCTCTTGCGTTGCAACACTCTGTTTCGTGTTTACGATAACACTATGACGTAAGCAACGGCCGTCACAGACGCTGAAAACACTTTCTGATGATTTCTATATGGTTAAGTCAAAAAAATTAAACTATATTTCATTAAAATATTTTTGAGTAATAATACGCGCTGTGTTATATTCTTCAAATCAGTAAAAAAATACTCACAAACCGGATTCAGTCTTGCATACTCAGACTTCCGCCCAAGCGTTGCCAGCTAACTGATGGGTTTATATATTCTTCTGGGTAGGCTCTATATATTTTGGAACGCGGCGGTAGTCTTTATAGTACATTATAATGAAAAAAATACGTTCATAAGTGCGTCTTTGATGCCTAAATTGAATAAATGATTTTGACTTTGACTTTGGCCTGGCACAAACAACTGTGTAAGTGTAACGTAACGTGTGGTTCACGTAAACCAGTACAAACTGTCATGATTCTAGGGCAACTGTGACAGATAACTCACAGTTTGTACGCCAAATCGTGATGCGTTGACGCTTACGATAGGAATACCTTTCCGCAAATTGTTTGTGCTACGGCCTCTGACCAGATTTATAGAACTGGGTCTATAATGTCGCTATCTCGTCATATTTTACATTTTTAAGGGGATAACGTAGCTACACAATACTACACAGACTATAGGATACTACGATAGTCTGATTTATCTATGATACTACATATCAATGCCCCAACGGCAAGTCACAGTCTTACTCATTGGGTCGCTACAATCTATTGTGTCTTAATAATGAGGTTCAGCTAATCTGTATTTGGCCTCCTTGCTCTATGAGTAAGTTCTTATTAACTGACTTCCATAAAAGGAGGGATTCGTTAGTGGTGAAGTCGAAGCACATATTTTTTATGAAAGACCACGCTAAACTTTTGTAATAGGGGTTTAAATATGAAATTGCAGATTCATGGCACTGGCCACTTAGAATTAAAATTAAACCTTTATAATGCCAGATTATAGACTATAACTTTTACACACGAAAACTATAACTTTCTAAATTTAAAAAAAGGATGCATGTTATGTGCATGTTACGTATATTGTTTGACTTTCAATTGTTTTAGTGATCTGCACTGAGGAACGCACGTAGAAGATTGCCTTACGTTATTAAACCGATATAGAAATAAAGGGATTTTGGATCAAATTGTGACGTGGAAATGAAAAGTGGATTCTTTACGATAATCGCAAGCGTATAACGCAATGGTTGATCCACAAGTCAAATGCCACAACAATGCTCTAAATCTAAGTCTACCTATAGAAAGGTAATGATAACAGTTTGGTGGTCACTTCACGGTCTAATTCACTATAGCTTCTTCAGATCCGGTCAGGCAATAACAGCAGTTGTCTATGCAGAACAATAATGGCGAAAATCGCAATAAAACAGCTCCGACTTGTCAAGTCTTCACCATTATTGCTTCATGATAACTCATGACCTCACTGTTCGAGAATCAGTTTTAACACTACAAGAAGTTAGAAACGACCTGCAGTTAGAAACGATCCGTCATCATCCATACTTGCCGGATCTTGCCCCAACCGACTACCATTTTTTCCACGATTTAGACAGATTTTTGCACGGAAAAATAATATGTTCTCCCTGCAGTGAGCAGTAAAAATACCTTTACACAGTTTGTAGAGTCCAGCTCTCCAGAGTTGTATCGCAAAGGTTTGAACGATCTTCCGATTAGATTATGCAGAAATGTATTGGTAAATACTTTGGTCTTTTGGGTAAATACTTTTATTAAATACATTTATTTTATCCTATAGTAAAAAGATGTTTAATTTTTTTAGTACGCTAATGGAAATTTCATACTTTAACCCCTAATACTAGACCAATTGACTTTTTTTGTAAAACCTCCACATTGCAAACATTCAAATTTCATCAACGTTTTTCGATAAGTTTTTAAGTTATGATCTAACAGGAAAAGGTATTTGGATTTCTACATTATATATTATTACTATCGACTGCCCGCGACTTCGTTCACGTAGTAAGCTCGGCCTTCGGCCTCGCCGTGTCCTCCCATCTTTTCTTGGTTTTTCTTTCATAAGAACCTTCTCCTGATAAGAATTAACAAAACAAAAAAATATTACCGAGATTATTCCATCCGTTCTCAAGTTATAGCGTGACCAGGAGAAATAGGGGTTAATTTTTCAATATAATATAGTTCCATCGAGTACTATTATTTATTCTGTAGCTATCCTTTAGTGTAGAGATTTAATACAATACATTAGTGCAAGTGTATTAGTAGTAATAGTACAAGTGGCTATCGGTGATTAAATTTTTTTCTAGATTTGCATTTGTTCGAAATTTAATGTGTATTAGGATGGTGGATTATTAATCAAAGTGTACGTAAATAGTGCCTGAGTAGGCAAAATGAAAAAAGTTGAACGCAACTATAAATAATTAAATACATAAAACTTGAGGAATGCCAAACAGAAGAACGAGAACAAATACAAAATGTTGGTTTTATTTATTTATTTATTTAGATATTTATTTGTTTATTAAATACTAAGCTTACAGTATATGAACGAAAGCGCTAACTATCTTAAATTTTACATATTTCACTATAAAAAGTATTTATATTATATTTTTATCTTCACATTTTACTAATTTTTATTAATAATAAGTAATATATAAGTAAATTAATAAGTAATTAATTAAAGCTAATATAAGTTATGCCTAAATTAACAATGTCTATTTTAATTTTCACATTTTACTTGTTTTTATTAAATGAATAAGTAATTAATTAAAGCTAATATAAGTTATGCCTAAATAAACAATGTCTAGAATATTGTAATTAATGCGAGTATACACTTGTTGTTTATTGATGATGCACCTACAAATGGCATGATATACTCGTATAACGTTTTATAAAGTGAAAACGATGTTTTTCAAGCGTGGTTAAACAAATATGACGTAATTAATATTATGGTACAACCACGTCTGTTCACGAAGCGTAAAGAAACTGTTTAAAACTCGTAAAAACACTATTGCCTATGTGTAAAATGCAACACCGGATACGTCACACTTGAATTGTGTTTGTGTCATCAATTCATCATAGACATGATCCGCCGCAAACAATGAGCCAAATAATCAGTTACTTTAGGCAGACAGTATCCTTATGATGAACGATTTTGAAAACAAAAAAGTTTTCCATACCCTTTTTAGGAATAAAGATCATTAACATAAATCAATATAATAAAGATCATCATTGGCTTTGTGTGTCGTGTTTTGCAATTTATTGATAAATCAATTGTTTATTAGCATGGTGTAGTATACCTACTTGTACAAAATGTTTATGAAGTATGTCATGTCATAAGAGATGGGCAAGTCGTTCGCCTGATGGTAAGCGTCACGCATGGATCGCAAAGCCGATTATTTACACGTAAAAGTTTACTCTAGCACTAGAGTGCTGGAAAACCATACGGATCAGGTGGTTTTCAGAGCGTAATGTTATTGATGGAAAAACGGCCATAACGCCATTGGAGCAAAACTTCTTCAATTTAATGGGTACAAAGCAAGTTGTTTTTGTTACCGAGTAACCGCATTTGAAAAGGTCACGGGAGCAAAGCGTGCTTGCATCTTCGGCTTTGGCTCGGGCTGTTAAACGTCTTGGACAAAATAGCTTAATTTATGCAATATAGTTGTTTAATCTACTATTTGTAGTGTACTTTCTTTTCACAATACAAAAATAATTTACTTATACCTATTTTTTAAGTAAGTATAACTAATAATGGCTAGCAATCTCTTACCGACAACTTCTGTGCATCATAACAAATTTATCTATAACTTTGCCTTCATAGTTTATCAGTGCAGTTTAACACTAGAGTCAGTAAGTATAGTGTTTCAGACTACTTATACTAGTGACTTGACCAAGGAGTTGGTCAAAAACTATTTTATTTGTATTAAAATGCATGAATGCGACATGGACATTTTGTTTGCATGTAATTTTTCGTATAAAATCTACCTTTAAGGGCATGTTTAGTTGCGGACGGTATGCTCCTTCACACAGATCTAGATCTAAAAAATCTGTGTATTTTGTTAATTTAATTTGACGTTCAGTACCGATGATGGTGGTGCTCATACAAGTTTCTCCATGGCTCATACTTAATAAAGCAGCGTCGAATGAAGAGCATTGCTGTCTTTTAGGTACGTACGAAGTACATAATTCGTGTCATCTATGTAGATCTAGTTCTGCAGTCCCTAGCCTTTCTTCCCAGTCTTCATTTTGTTCAACGGACGTTACGTACTATGATCTGTGGTTAGGATATTAAATAGCTAATAACAACATTTTGCTCTGAAAACCATCTGATCCGTATGGTTTTCCAGCACTCTGATAGAATACACTCGTGACCACAGGTGCTAGAGTAAACTTTTACGTGCATAATATAACCGGCTTGCCATGCATTACGCTTACAACCAGGCGAAAGACTTGCCCATCTCTTATGACATGACACATTTCATAAACATTTGTATGAGTAGGAATACAACACCATGCTAATAAACAATTGATTTATCAATAAATTGCAAAACACGACACACAAAGCCAATAATGACCGTGCATCACAGACATAAAACGTCTTGAAATATGCTTCGGAAAACAATAAGTCGTTTTGCAGGCGCTTCGTCGCACTGCCATAGTAAAACGCAATAAACACTTGCCTAATGGAATAACCCCGTATACGTATCTATATATATAGATGTTTATAGATAGGTACTAGGGCTGTCCAAGAAAATAAAGTCATATCTCATACTACGTTTATATGCCTCTATATACGTTTGGAGGAGCGCTCGCAGCGGAGCTGGATATGGCGATCTTAACCAATCAATAAGTTATGCAACGATTGCTGCGGTTAGGAGTTGGATGGGTGACCGCTAGTGGCATTATTCTACTGAGCGCTTCCGTGCTTCGGAGGGCACTTTAAGCCGTCGATCCCGGTTGTTTGTCATAGGATAACTAGGTTAGGGTATGTCGAAGGCCTTCGGGCGGCCTGAACTCTTCGACATGGATTAGCCACTAGCCAATCCACCAAGCCGCAATGGGCCAGTGTGGTGGATTATGGCCCAAATCCTTTCTCTGAGAGGTAGGCTCGAGTCCCAGTAGTGGGAACATAATGGGATGATTATGACGGTAATATGTTCTGTAATCATTTCAATAGCTGATTATGTACGTCGTCGTTGTCGAACATAATACGTTTCTAACACAAGAAAATTATCTAATATCCCAGTTAGATCTTTTAAAAATGTATTGTTTTCATCTCTATGATATTAATTTAAAGGTAGGTAGCGAATAAGTAAAGCTACTTCGACGAAAACTCGAGTCAGTGGCAGTGCCTAGCTGTTATAATATTCAGTACCGGAAAAGCCACGTGAGCTAAACAAACTGTGGACGTAGGTATGTTTAGCAGTTCAATTGAAAGATGCACACTGTGGTTTTGTAGTATTACTTTTTGTTGAAGTTTTTTTGATATTTCATATAATATTTTGTTCTTTTTCTTATATACGAGTCCTCTTTAAAAATATATTTTACCATATTCAATGACATATCAACTGTATTATGTACTTAACTTATCTGTATTTAAATTTTTTGCTCATTGCTTTTGTAATTGCATGCCACGTTTATTGCTAGGAACAAGAACCATGGCGAAATAAAAACACAATAATGGTTAATAAGTTTTTTTTTTTTTAGTTTTGTGTTTTGTGAGTTTGACGCGTAATAGTGGTTAATGATTAATAAGTAAGTGTTCGTAATGGTGCAGGAGTGTAGAAAAAGTGTACAAAGTCAAAGTCAAAATCATTTATTCAATTTAGGCATCAAAGACGCACTTATGAACGTCAATTTTTCATTATAATGTACTTTAAAGCCTACCGCCGCGTTCCAAAATACATAGAGCCAACCGAGAATAAGCGGCAAGAAACTCGGGGCTATTCTTTTTATATAGATGTTTTTACAATGTTTTTACTTAGGTACTACAAATATTAGCTCCAGTGTGTTGCCTTACAAAAGAGAACATAATAATGGTATCAGTAGGGCAAGACACGCTACATTTTGACATCTTAGTACACGAGTAGATAGATCCTGGAGTGATCAGTCCCAAGCTGTTTTATCCTCCAAGTAATCCGAAATTTTGTAATGGTATAACCTTTTTGACAGAGTTTAGTTTTAATAGTAATTTTAAACTTATTAATAGGCAAATCTTGGATAACATTGGGAACTTTATTATAGAATCGTATACATTGTCCCATAAAAGAATGACTTATTCTGTGGAGACGCGTTACATCTACGGATAGCTTGTGCTTATTTCGCGTGTTGATGGAATGAGCATCACTCCTTTTATCAAAACTGTTAATGTTTTTCTTTACATACATTAGATTTTCATAGATAAACTGAGAGACAACAGTTAGAATGTTTATGTCTTTAAATTTCTGTCTAAGGGAAACTCTGGGAGCCAAACTGTAGATCGCTCGTATAGCCCTTTTTTGCAGTATAAAAATAGAGTTAATATCTGCAGAACATCCCCAGAGCAGTATGCCATAAGTCATAACGCTATGGAAATAACTAAAATAAACTATTCTAGCTGTGTCTACATCAGTTAATAGTCTAATTTTTTTAACAGCATAAGCTGCTGAACTGAGCCTACTAGACAATTTTTGAATGTGGGGACCCCATTGCAATTTAGCGTCTATAGTAATTCCTAAAAAGACTGTTGACTCCACAAGGTCCAACCCTGTTCCATTCAATTGTATATTGGATTCTACTTGTCTCACATTTGGTGTCGAGAACTTTATACAATTAGTTTTCTTCTCATTGAGGAGAAGATTATTTGTATTGAACCAATTCACAACTTAGCTAATGCATTGTTAACATCGTCATAGTTTAATAACTGCCTTTTAATTTTAAATAACAGTGAAGTGTCATCTGCAAACAATACAATCTCGTGATTCTTCTCTACATAATAAGGTAAGTCATTAATATAGATTAAAAACAAGAACGGCCCTAGTATTGAACTTTGTGGAACGCCCATTGAGATTATAGAGCCGGTCGATTTTTTACCATTTATGTCAACCCTTTGAATTCTACCATTTAAATATGAAGTCAAAAGGTTGAGAGTCATGTTCCTAATACCGTAGTGTTGTAATTTCCTGACAAGTATATCATGTCGGACGCCGTCAAATGCCTTAGATAAGTCACAAAAAAACACCTAAGGCATCTTGAGAGTTCTCCCAGGCATCAAACACATCTTTTATTAGTTCTATACCTGCGTCTATAGTAGAGCGATTCCTTGTAAACCCAAATTGATTTTTATGGAAAATTTTGTTTGCACTAAAATGAGTTTCTAATTGATGTAATATGATTTTTTCGAAAATCTTACTTAGCGTAGGTAGTACAGAAATAGGCCGAAAATTTGTTGGATCAGTAGTACTACCAGATTTGAATAAAGGAACCACTTTACTGTGCTTCATTAGGTCAGGAAATACACCACTTGCAACACAATGCAAACTACAAAATCATGAACTATATGGAATATATAATATACTAGCTGCGCTCCGTGGTTTCACCCACGTGGTGATGGATGATGATGATAAAAAAAAATATTAGCCTATGTTACTCAGGGTGAATGTAGCTTTTAAATGGTGAAAGAATTTTTGAAATCAGCACAGTAGTTTTTGATTATATTCATTACAAACATACACACATACACAAACATAAAAATAAAACCCTCTTTATAATATTATAGTGTAGATATATACAATTTAGCACAGTAGATACTCATACTCCATTATTTATTGCAATCATATGTACTTTGTATTAGATATTACAGTTATGATAGGAAACATATGACCCTATTTGGGTGTAGCAATATGATTAATGAGCGGGCCGATTCATTCAAGTTAGTCAAAATAATTATTATTAAAACAAAAAACATTAAATGCATGAATCATTTATGAAAACAATGTTGAATTTAATTTTTAGATAGTACTATATAGGGTGTTTGGTAGAGGGACCGACAAACCAAATGAACGTGTTCGGGGGACCACTTGGAGAATAGAAGTTCGGGTGAACACGCTCATTTGGTTTGTCGGTCCCTCTACCAAACACCCTGTATAAATAAAATCATGTTCCAACTTTACATTCATTATATTTTTACTACACAAGAAAACATGGTTACTAGGATAAGAAATCATAGAGACAATTAAGTACTGTGTAGGTAGATTACCAACCTCCAACCTCCAACCAACAGAAATACCGACGATCCTTTTGTGTTTTCCTCGTCAGTCGCCCTAAAAAGTTTTAGTAATTCATCCACCGCATTACTAGAACGTGACTGAAACTGGAGAGTCCCTTAATGACAGGCTTAACTACTATGACGCGACTATTTGTGACTGTGACTTAAGAGGATTGCATAGCTAGTACCTTCCATGCTAAAAGAGAAACTCTTTTCTACCTCTTAACATTGTCCGATTTCGGTGATTTTCATTGTTTACTATGCCCGTAAGTTTTGATTTTTTCAGTTTTTTTAAGTTCTAAAAAAGGAAATTTATAGTACTTTGAAATACTATAAAATAGATTTAAAATCACTGAAATCGGACAATGTTAAGAGGTAGTAAAGAGTTTTCTCTTTTAGCATGGAAAGTACTAGCTATGCGATCCTTTTAACTCTGACTATTTGTAAAATAAAAATACCAAACAATGGAACCGACTTCAATACCAAAAAGTGTGAAAGAACTTGTTGAAATCGATACCATGATAGTTCAAAGTAGGTACCAAAGTCAAAGTCAAAATCATTTATTCAATTTAGGCATCAAAGACGCACTTATGAACGTCAATTTTTCATTATAATGTACTTTAAAGACTACCGCCGCGTTCCAAAATATATAGAGCCTACCGAGAAGAAGCCTTTTATCACAATACTGTGCGCATGGTACCGACTTCAACAAGTTAAATCACACTTTTTAATATTGAAGGTGGTTCATATTATTGGTATTTTTTTTATATCCACCATTTTTAGTGACCCTTGCTACTTACGGGATTGATTGTCATTCCCCGTCAATGATGATATCATCAAGAAAGGCGTAACACTTTTCAGTATTTGGAGTGTAACTCAAATACTGCTTGACCGAACTTGATGAAAATTAAATGGGATCACCTCGGAAGTGTACTCTACCAAATAAAAAAATAATTTTTAGAAACGGTCCACAAATGGGGGCCAACATAAACAAAAAAGTACACACGAACATAATAACCTCCTCCTTTTTTTTAGTCGGTTAAAAATTACACTAGATGCAAATACATATCAATACATTTACTTACCTATATAACTTGAGGAATGGCAAAATGTTCAATAGTACGAGACCAATAATAATGAAGAAAATTTACTTACATACTTAAAGTAAAGACAAGAAAAGAACCAACAATGCTTGTAGCTTCACATGTATAGATCACACTAATATTATAAAGGTAAGTTTGTGAGTGTGTTTGTATGTTTGTTACTTCCGCACGCTCAAACGGCTGTACTAATTTTGATAATATTTGGTATGTAGATATGAGGTGCTGCAATAACACATAAGACTTCATCATCATCATCACCATGTTGTGCCACGCAGGTGCCGTGCTGACTAAGTTACGGAGCTTACGGGAGTGTCGTAGTTGCTTTATTTTTAATAGGCAGAGCTAAAAAGTGTCACAAAAAAATTGAATATTTTTATTGTTTGAGAAATAATTAGGAATTAAGAAAAGTCGTAGAACTGACGTTGTTTGTTGTGGTGTACCTACTTGATGTGCACTTAAAGGGTTGTTTGCACTTTTCCAATAACCCTGGATACATATATCTCAATCTGATATTAGGAACCTAACGGCTATTTTCAATAATCTATCTATCGCCGGTTTACCTTACTAGAGATAGATATTTGACACTATTTGTATGGACGTTATGTCAAATTTCTATCGGTAGTAAGCAAAACCGTGGATAGATAGAATATTGAAAACGGCCGTAACAAAACTAAGGATGGCTTTGTTGAAGTTTTTATGCTCAGATTGGATACATGGAAGAAAGATATGAGAAATAACATCTTTTCTTTGCTGTAGATCTCTACGTTTTTATAAAAAAATTTGATAGCCAGAAATTCTAAACATATTACTGGTTACGCAATACGTACTTGTGCATAATAAACTATACTTATTGTATTCCCTTTGTATTGGTATCAAATATGTGATTGCCCGGCGGCCCCGGCGGGTATAAATACACAGGGCACAGGGAACATCCATTACTTAATTCCGGTTAGGGTTTCATCATATATAAGCATGAGGCATTCTCGAGCAGGTAAAAATGTAGGTACTTACGCGCTAAATATGGAAAAGACACACAAGAAAATTTGGCATTTTTTCTTTTCACCCGACTTCTAAAAAAAGGAGGAGGTACTTATTTCGACTGTTTTTTTTGTTATCTCATAACTTTCGATGGGGTGGACCGATTCTCAAAATTATTGATTTTTGTTTTTTGTTTGAAAGCTCGTGCTTCCCGTGTGGTCCCATTTCATCAAATTCGGTCCAATAATTTTTGAGTTACACTCCAATAACTGATTTTTACCAAAGTAGTAGAATGGAGTCGGTATATATTAAAGTTTTCAAATTGCACTTGTTTAAATTCTAAACCTTAAATCAAGAAGTCGATCCTTGACAGTCAAATTCTGAGAATTGGGGTTAAGAATAACGAAGAAAGAGATAACTAGGAAAACTATTTGATTGTAAAATCCTATTGTTTTGTACATTAGACTGCTGCTTCAAGATCTGTGTGGTTTTATTTCTCGTCATCCTTACCAAATAACATTACTTAATTATATACTTAAAAACACAAGAGCGTTTGAACTTTTTTTGGTCTTTCTTTACAAAAAACAACATTATAGTTACTGCAAGAACAAAGAAGAATTGTTGCCACCCTGTAGCTTAATGGCATTATTCATAACCCAATCTTCTATTATGTAACAATATGTTTTGCAACGGGCCCCAAATCTTGTATGTTGGGCACCCTTATTACCTGTTGGAGTGTTTGATAGACACTTGATAGAGCTTTTCATAGACACTTTATAAAGTGCTTGATATACACTTGATAGAGTGTTTGATAAAGACTTGATAGAGCTTTTCATAGACACTTTATAAAGTGCTTGATATACACTTGATAGAGTGTTTGATAGAGACTTGATAGAGTGTTTCATATACACTTAATAGAGTGTTTGACTACTATATCACTTGATGATCCGATCGGATGAAGATGCGGATATCACACTAGATCTAAAATGGCGTCTGGGCTATCAAGGGAAGCTACCGGAACACCGTACTGTGATACGTTACAGGTTTTCAACTAGAGGCTGGTATCACAAAGTGCCAAACTACGACGTTATCTTTACCGAAAACTCAAATCTTTGAAAGGAATCGATCCAGCGGTCGTCAGATTGTCGACCGGCCCTAACTACCTTAATTGGGGTATAATCGCTTGGTGTAAAATACTTTGATTAACCTTTGTACAAATTAAAATTATTTCGAGAAAAAATAATTAACTTTTCGAGTAATTACGTGAGAAAATTTTTGCAATTAGAGCTAGAGAAAAACTCACGGACTGGATTCGAACCCGCGCCTTTCGACTATCCGTGTCAGACGCCATGACCACCAGGCAACCGAGGCTCGACGTCCGAGCATCAGAATTTTAACTCTCTATTTGATTTGTGATAAAAAAAGCTATCGCGAGCAACGAAGAAATAACTTATTAATTCTTCGTAGATCGCGAGTATAATTATGATTGATTCATAATTATACTTTAAGACCAGCTAGGCTCGCGTAATAATTACCGGAAATAGTCTCCGACCAATTTCGACCTTATTTGAAGTTCTTCTTCTGGGAGTCATTCATGTCTCTAATCATATTATAAAAAAGAGTAAACTGTTCAATGCTAAACACTGTCTAGTTCAACGTTCAAGAAAAACTTATAAATCTTGGCTAGCAATAACCTTTAGCAGCCTTCTATTTGAATAAAACGTATGTGACATGTGACCGTATAATAACATGACCTCACATGCTCTTGGCAAGTTATTATTAATTTAACTGTTTTACTTTAGATCGTCTGCTACTATATAATATATCGTGTACGTGTTATTTAAACGACAGAGCACAAAAAATACTTGTTGCTACTGTATTATTTGGTAGAATATCTTAGTACATGTTCTGTAAACAATTCAACCAGTCGCATATTTAGTTCAATAAATACAGCCTATAAATCTACTAATATAAGACTGAAGAGTTTATATTTATGTTTGAACGCGCTTATCTCAGGAACTACTGGTTCGAATTGCAAAAATATTGTAGTGTTGGATAGCCCATTTATCGAGGAAGGCTATATAACATCACACTGAGCGAGTGAAGCCGCTGGCGGGTCAGCTAGCTATTGTCAATAGTTTCAGCAGTGTACGTGATATAAGAATTTTTCTGCGTTACTGTTGCGTATTTTAAAATGAAATAGTAGTTATTGTGACATAACTGTAATAGTAAGACATATAGTATTTTGGACTTTATTGTAGATATTGTCAATGGTTTCCGCAGCGTACGCAATATAACAAGGATATTTTTTGGATTTTTTTTTACATCTTTGGCTATCCTTGGTTCTATCTCTGGCTATCTGGCTATCTTCGATTAACAGTCTTGTGGTTAGTGACCCTGACTGCTATGCCAGAGGTCGTGGGTTCGATTCCCACCCAGGACAAATGTTTGTGTAATGAGCACGATCATTTGTTCTGTGTCTGGGTGTAATTTATCTATAATATGTATGTATTTAGAAATATATAAGTATGTTTATCAGTTGTCTAGTACCCATAACACAAGCTCTGCTTAGCTTGGGACTAGATGGCGTTGTGTGTTAGTTGTGGAATATTTATTTATTTATTTATTATTTATTATCGAAGTTTTCATAATATAATATAGTCTATATTACTCAGTGATAATGTACCTTATTACGATTAAATTTAATTGAAATTTATTTAGTACTTTTTACGTTTATTCGTTACATACAAATATACAAGAATACATATGTTTCCTCTTTATAATATAAATGGCGATAAGGCAATGCAAGGGGTAACAAGGGCCGGTCGTCGTTTATAGTTTAGACGGCCTCGAATCAATCCCTCGTTTCGTTTAATCGTTTGAACTTTAGCTTTTATTAAGACATAGACAGACGATGTAGCCTTAGTATTAGAATTCCCTAATTTCATATAGAAACCTAAAAATATAGAACAATCATCGACAGTGACACTATGATAATAAACTTTATGGCGGACTCTTATCAAATCTTGTGTAAGAAACATTTTCAGGGTTGCACGGTGGCATCGGCAATTATTTGGTCACGATTCACTATTTATACTCACTCGTACTTTGTTTGTTCGACATTGAAACAACAATAGCATTGGTTTTCACAGTCGCACACTTTTTGTTGAAGTTACACTAACTTGATCTGCGTTATTTTTTCTTGATAAGTCAACGTCGTCTATTGTGTACATTGTTTCTACTTATGTCATAAGTTTCCGTGACTTAATAAACTGCTCTCAATAGTGGTATCAAACAAGACACTCTCAAGGTGTAAAAGTTATGATTTGATTCTTGAACATTAATGCCGCGGTCCTTTATTCAGTTCCATCGCTTACTTAAGGCAAAAGTGGCAAAAGTGGCAAAAATAACGTTTTTGAGCTTTACGTACGCTTTATCAAAAGATCCATCGATGACAACGCCACCAATGCCCTCATAAGCTAAACGAACGCACCTTATATCTGCTGGTCCAATACTAAAAAGCGCAATTTCATCACTCACAGCACTATTAGCGTGCTAATGAAATCAGACCGCTTGTAGAGAAAGCAAGCAAATCTGACCCTTGTGACCAAAATAAATGCGAAATCTGACATTAAGCCGTAATGAAAGCTCAGTCAACCATACCTACTATTACGCATCAATTGATCAAAAAACTTCATGAAAAAAAAGAAGAAAAAACAAGAAAAATTATGTGCAGTATACCTAGTGCTTTATCGTCATGAAAATGCATTTGTTCATCAATCTAATATTGCAGTTGCTACCGACCAGCTTGGTTTCAGTTGATGCTGGATCGGTCTTACTATCTGGAGAAAGCTCCTAGCGATTATCATCTTTTCACCAATTTGTTCGTATGAATTCATTTAATGGAGATGATGAGACTCGAAACCTTTTTTTAAAGGAAATTGCGCAACTTTTCCTTTTGTGTGTAAATATTAGTTTAGTACTAATCTAAGAACTAAACCAGCGTACAATATCAGGTAGTACCATAATTATCTACTTAGTTTAACAATGTATTGTCATATGTACGGAGCTCCATTACAACTAGGCTTAACTAACACATGGAATGTCACCTAAAATTTTAAGAAGTTCTTAGAATAAGTTGCTGAGTCATCACCACATGTAAATTCTTGAATCTAATTTGAGCAGTGAGTTTATTTGTTTTATTACCTAGCCCAATAATAATTACCAATTTTAACTCAGTACCTAATCTTGCATGCTTTGAGGCAAAATTAAGTAACTGAGTCATTGTCACACATAAATTCTGTAATCTCATTTGAGCGGTTAGTTTATTTGTTACAATTTTTAGTACCTAACAAAATAATAATTACCAATTTTAACTCAGTACCTAATCTTGCATGATTTGAGGCAAAATTAAGTAACTGAGTCATTGTCACACATAACTTTCTGTAATCTCATTTGAGCGGTTAGTTTATTTTTTACAATGTTTAGTACCTAACAAAATAATAATTACCAATTTTAACTCAGTACCTAATCTTGCATGCTTTGAGGCAAAATTAAGTAACTGAGTCATTCTCACACATAAATTCTGTAATCTCATTTGAGCGGTTAGTTTATTTGTTACAATGTTTAGTACCTAGCAAAATAATAATTACTAATTTTAACTCGCTACTTACCTAAGCTTGCAGGCTTTGAGGCAAACTTTCTGACACTGCGATGTCGCTCCCCAAGACCAATTCTTGCTGAAACTCCATGAAAAAATCTTTGTCTCAATTATGTACTAATGGAAAATTAATCAAACAATACTGAAATTATTATTTATAATATATATAATAATAATACTTTAAACTTTAAAGAACTATATGTATATATAAATGATCCCCTATTTCTCCTGGTCACGCTATAACTTGAGAACGGATGGAACATAATAATATTTTTTTGTTTTGTTACTAATTGTCAGCAGAAGGATCTCATGAACGAAAAACCAAGAAAAGATATGGGAGCCTACTACGCGAACGAAGTCGCGGGCAGTCACTAGTAAGTTTATATATTAACCTTTAGCTATTCGACAACCTGGCAATTTCTAAACTGACATGTGTAAAAGGCGATACAATAATAATAATCCATAACAGAGGTATTATTTCGACGGTCAATGACCTGAAAAGTAATTAATGTAAATACGGCTAGACTACAAAGCCGCGACGAAAACTGTGAATTGTGTAAAAACGTAATTAAAACTAAAGACTGGTCTAAATCAGTACCTGTCGACATTATCTGCGTATTTACTAAACGTTTAATATACATTTATACATATCGGGTGTCCCGAAACTCAACGATAACCTGGCACTGGACGAGAGGCCAAGGAAACTACTAATTATAAAAAAAAGTAAAAAAGTACAATTTGAAAAATTTAATACCGACTTCCATTCAATTCAGTTCAGTTATTGGAGTGTTACTCAAAAACTACTGGATCAAATTTGATGAAATTTAAATGAGACCACACGGGAAGCACCGGCTTTCAAAAAAAGAATTTTAAGAATCGAGTCACCCAGTCAAAAGATATAGGTAACAAAAAAAATACTAAATAATATTTTCCCACGAAGCACGTAAAAAAATTGCACAATTTAGGGAATGTTGCCGATTTTTTTTCTATCGAGCCAAGTTTGCTCAATCGTTTATTGGCTCCAATAGTTCTTAAGAACATATATTTAATATACACTACGTTTTTTTTCGAACTTCGGTTATTAATGCAATTTGGTCGTAACGTAATCTACACTCATTTCGCCTTAACAATTTAATGTCTAAGGGTTACAGGCGCAGTGCAGTTCGTCACTTGTGAGGAAATGCATCTGTTATAGGCAGGGCTTACCACTTAACGTAAGCTGGGCCTCGTGCTTGTAGCGCTTCCTAATAATATAAAAAAAAACGATCAGTCAATTAATTGAAACCCTTATGAACTTGATTACTTCAAAGAAACTACTGCACTAATCCGACTTCAATAATATCTTACTAATATTACGCGAAAGTTTGTGAGTATGGATGTATGGATGTATGGATGTATGGATGTATGGATGTATGGATGTATGGATGTATGGATGTATGGATGTATGGATGTATGGATGTATGGATGTATGGATGTATGGATGTATGGATGTATGGATGTATGGATGTATGGATGTATGGATGTATGGATGTATGGATGTATGGATGTATGGATGTATGGATGTATGGATGTATGGATGTATGGATGTATGGATGTATGGATGTATGGATGTATGGATGTATGGATGTATGGATGTATGGATGTATGGATGTATGGATGTATGGATGTATGGATGTATGGATGTATGGATGTATGGATGTATGGATGTATGGATGTATGGATGTATGGATGTATGGATGTATGGATGTATGGATGTATGGATGTATGGATGTATGGATGTATGGATGTATGGATGTATGGATGTATGGATGTATGGATGTATGGATGTATGGATGTGTGGATCTTTGTTACTCTTTCACGATCAAACGACGGGGACAATTTTGATGAAGTTAGGTATGGAGGAAGATGAGGCGCTGGATTAACATTTCATAATTAACTTTTCATAATTGTCATCATCATCCATCATCCACCACGCGGGTGAATAAGCATAATATTCTTGAGCACAGCATAGAGAAAATAACAAGATCTGGGCCTCCGTTAAGATCGTATTGATGATAGTTCTGTCAAATTTTGTGTCAGTTTCTGATAATCTTAGTCAAAAGCACGCTATCATTTGACAGCTTGATACATTATACGTGCTCGGCGACCGTCAAGGGTGATAAAATGTAACACAAATACCGTCAAGGGTGATGAAATGTAATGACAGTTTTCCATGGTGATGAATTTTATATTTGGATGTACGTAAGTACTGTATTTTATTATTATTGTGTACTGATTGATTTACTAAGTACTTAAATTTACTCATATAACCATGTAAATATGTTATGACAGACTTTGGAGAAGATAATAAGCTACTCGAAGTATTAATCCTGCGCAGACGACGTCGCGTTTTTTTTTTTTTTTTTTTTTTTTTAGAACGGACTAATGCTGTTTGCCTCTACCGGCATTTACAGCGTCACCGGACGGTTGGCGAGCGCAGATGGCACTCAGCCAGATGCGGGCGCAGAGGGCGCACCGCCTAAGGCGAGCGTTGAAGACGCTTCGCCGCAAGGAGAGGAGTAGGCGACTTGCTCAAGGGCACCACTAGGGTACGGACCTCGGCTTGGGCCGTCGCCAGGAGAGAGGGGAGTAGGAGAGAATCGCCCCGGTACATAAGTGTACCGTTGAAAGTGGGCCCTATGAATTTTAACTCTACGACTATTTGGAGAGAATCTAACCAAGACATAACTTTTGCCTCGAGCTCGCCGGCGAGCTCGGTGTTTGACTGTGTTTACCACTAAATCATAACCTTGTGTACCTCGCCTCCTCCCATTTCCGCGACATGGGTCCACACCGCGACCAGGATCGTCGCGTTGTGCACTCATGACTGTACTTTGGGTGGGGCTACAATAAGAATGTGTAATACCTCGCCCACAGCCATGGTGGCTGGGACTACATAGAAAACCAGTGTTACCTCGTCCGCAGCCATTTGCTGGGCCGGAGGATACATCGCGACCGGGGCCGCGGTGTATACTCCCACCCGCACCGTGGCTGGGACTACAATCGTGTGTGTGTGAATTACCTCGACTGCGACTGGGGCTGCGAAGAAGATCTCGGCCGGAGCCTACAATGCGATCGGGATCACAGCCCTGGTCGGGTCGGCACCAGCTAGTAATTTATAGTTGCTAACTGAATCTAAAGAAATAATTATAGAGGAATGCGTTCCCACGACTCCTGTACCAACTATCGTTTATACTGCGTCTCTACTGTTAGTCTGTCCATCATACAAGCTCGAGAGAAACAATGCGAGCAAATGATGCAGCTCTATTGTCTATTGTTTAGGTAGCTGCTGTAGTTGAATATAAACATGTCGAGTAAATAATAAACATAACAAGTTTTTTTTTATCGGTAAAGGGACAGATTTAACTCACAAGACCTGTAAAGCCTTCGTCCCGTCGTACTACTGATTTGTGGCTCATTAATTATTACAAATAAAAGTATAAAACTCAAAGAACGAAAAGACATTGTGAGCCTATCTGATGAACGAGTAATAGAATGTCCTGTATTGAGTTTGAGCAGTTCCTTCTTTTATGTGTATACAGACCTCCATGCTCACCATATGATGATTTTGAAAAGTGCATGGAGGAAACATTAATTAAGCTATCTAATACAAATAAATCAATGATGATCTGTGGAGACTTTAATATTAATTTGCTAGAAAATAATCAGGTAGTGGATACATTTTTGTTACTGTTTAAATCTTACAATATGTACTATATTTTCTTGGAACCTACTAGGATAACAGCAACAAGTGCCACTTGCATAGACAATATATTTACTAATCTCAAACCTATTATAAAAAATCATTATAAATAATTTAGAATCAGACCACTGTGGTCAACTAGCAGTATTTCCAAGAAACACTAACAAACCCCAAAGCAAATATGTTAGCTTTGTTCCAATCAATGCAAGCCGCCTAAAATTATTAAGAAGTAATATATCCCGGAAAGCGTTGCCCAGTCACAATGACCCAAATATATTATATAACTCACTGTTTCATCTTATCAGTGATGAATTTGGCAAAGTGTTTGTACCAAAAACAATATCTGTTGGTAATCGTGCTAGGTTTAGTGAATGGGCAACTCCAGGAATTTATAAAAGTAGGCAAAAGTTATATGAATTGTACCATGAAAAATCGCATAATCATAATCCAGTATTTTTGGAATATGTCAAACGTTATTCCAAGTTATTTAAACGAGCCTGTTCCTCAATTAAATCTATTTATTTAAGAAATAAGATCAAAAATTCTGTTAATAAAATAAAAATGACGTGGAACATTATGAACAGTGAAACTGGTAGAAATACAGTGGGTAATCGAGACTCATTTAAAAATTAATAATAAAGATGTAACAGCGGATTTGGAGGTAGCGGCCGAGTTTGAGAATTTCTTCACTAATATTCTTTCTTTAACAACCAAAACTATAAAATCTTCCTCCATTTCTGCTGAGATCTTATTGAAACAAAGTGTAACTGAATGTGACACAACTTTTAAATTTTCAGTAGTTAATTGCAAAGATATTGTAAGCAGTTTCAAAAGTCTGGATGCAAAAAAAAACGGCAAACCTAAGGGGTCTTTCTGTGAAGACCGTTTCTTCAACTATAGATATCATTGCACCCAATCTAGCAGCTGTGTTTAATAGTTGTGTTGCAACTGCTGTATTTCCTGACCTAATAAAGCATAGTAAAGTGGTTCCTTTATTCAAATCTGGTAGTAGTACTGATCCAACAAATTTTCGGCCTATTTCTGTACTACCTACGCTAAGTAAGATTTTCGAAAAAAATATATTACATCAATTAGAATATACTAATAATATTCCAATATTAGCATTTATCTTCAAAAGGCAATTGAAAGCCATTCTGAGAACAATTGTATCTCAATCTCTAAATGGTGGTCATTACATTAAAGTAAGTTCAGACATAATATGTATGAACAGGTATGAACTCACTGATCAATAAACAAAATCGCATCGCATGCTTTCATTTGTTCAATAAAACACAAACGAATGTATTAATTCTTAAAAATAATTATAAAGTGAAAGTGTAAATGCGTAAACAAGAGTGTGTATATTGACTTACATGCAGTGTACCTACTTACTTTGATAAGATTATATAAAATATTATTGGATTTTAGCAGGCATGTTTACTATTTATACATATTATTTGTTAGCAGCGATTTAATTATTTAGGTTTAGTTTGTATTAAGTTTCTAAAATGTATTTTCAGTTTTAATCTAATCACACTTCACACTAATATTTTAAAGGCGAAATATTGTGAAATGTGTGTTTGTGTGTTTGTTACTTCTTCACGCACAAACGGCTGGACCAATTGGATGAAATTTGGTAGATAAGGTGCTGGATTAAAACATACGATACTTTTTATCATCGTCAATATAAGCGGGTGTAACCACGGGGCACAGTTAGTTTTAAAATTAATATGAAAAATAAATATTATAAATAATCATCATGAGCCCACATTCGTCCACGTTCACATTCGATTCGCCAAAGAGCTCTCTTCATCCAGTTACTGCCAGCCGTCTCTCTACCTGATCGCAGGACGTCTTTCACTACGTTTGCCTAAACGTGGTCTACACTCAAGAACTCGTCTACTCCAGCGGTCATCGGTTCTTCGGGAAATGTGGCCGGTCCATTGCCACTTCAGCTTGCTTAGTCTTTAACGTATGTCGGCTACTTTGGCTCTCTGTCGGATAACTTCATTTAGAATCTTATCCCTTAGAGAAACCCCGAGTATTATTATAAATAATAGCGGTCAAATGAATATAGTTTATAGAACCGTGTATTTAAGAACATTTGTAAATAAAAAAAAATAACATAATAACACAAGATCAGAGTCGCCTATAATAATATCTACCGGCAGCTGATGGGGCTATCCCGGAGCTACAGCGCATCCGGAATGTTCTTCGACGTGCGCTTCGATACTTTCAACCCATACCAGCGTAAAAGGATAACGTCGTTCTTGTTTAGGGTTGACAGGTGTAAAAACGCCATTGTAAGGAGTCTGGTAGACCGTCTGAAGCAGACTGCAACTTACCGACGTTGGTTGGCTATTGCCACTTGATATTTTTATTTATTATTTTTTAACAATTTTATTTTATATTATTTTTATGGATCATGGGTCTGAAATAAAGACTTACTATTATTTCTTTTATTCAAAACAAAATCTCGGATTTCATCCGGTCCTTTACAAAGGCATAAGTGGGGCTGTAGCCAACACTTAGAGGCCTGTTTGGTATAAAAATACAAAGGAGTATAAAAAACAGAAAAAATGTTGGATGAAAGGTAACATGGTACTTATAACTATTACAAATATGGGTAAAATGGCCAGGCTATTGATATGAACTTATTAGTGTTAAGGAAGATAGTGGGCTATGGAAGAGACTACGGTACCTGCCAATTTTATTATCATGTTAAAATATTTAGGCAGGTGGTGACTTGCCATCCACTAAACGCCCCCCCCCCCCCCCATAAAGGCCACCATGAGTGGTGACAAAAGGGGCAACATATTATTATAATATTATTATTGTTATTACACTGCAATGCCCTTCTTAATTATGGGTTTTTGGAGCTCATACGCTACCAGAGAGTTTTTTTTGACTAGCAGGTTTTTGTATGTTGTCACGACAGGGTTAGGTACAAATCACCCGCTTTTCCTAACAACATGCAAAACTAACCATGAGTAGTCGTTAAAAACCGTATATACCTTAGTAACACTATAAGAATAAATTCTTAACTTTCCATGCTCAGACTGTACACCTACCGGCCGTATGATTTGTTATGAAAAAATGTCGTTGACTTAATGAATTATCCAAATAGGCTCGCTGATAACAAAGAAATGTCAGTCTAACTAAACACAAAGCACAATGACATAGTTTATTTATTTACATTATTTTATTAATCGTCAGGAACAATGTATGATGTCATCTTCAAGGAAACACTAAAGGTATTGAATTATGCACGAGGTACCTACATCAAAACTACCATCGATCTTAGTACCATGTCATAATATGTCGTTTGCCCATTTTATGTTTCACGATTTAGATATGTACAGGTTTCATATAAAGACATAGTACAAAGTTGAGTAAATACTAATTTGTTTTAATACATACTGTATTGTAAGTGGGTATTACGAAGTTGCCTTTTAACTGTAGGTAATTATAATAATATTATATGGTGTTGTACAGGGGTATTTACAAGAGTTAAATAAAGTGTAGTAAAGATATTTAAACGATATAGTCACTGTTCTAAATCATGGTAGAGCTTCAAGAATTTAGACCAAGAAGTAAAACGTCAATTAACACATTGCATTTCCTATCAATGAGTCCCACTTGACATTTTATTATGTTACCGTATATTATACCTATACGATCAAAATTACTACCCCTAGAAGCCTATACTAAAAGAAAATAAAAGGAACTTGAGTTAATATAAAGTTTGTAATGCGATACGTGAGCTGACAGAATTTCACATTTCTGAGTCCTATTCTCTTTACGACATCTCTCCCTTGGTTTATAACTGGATTCTCTTCCTTAATAACGGCTAGATTACATCGAGCCAGTAATTTTCATTCTCCTCCTGGGTCCAAATCAATTTTCTTGTTCTTTCTCTAACATATAAAAATCCGGAAACCTAGATTTTTTTCAAATTTTCAGAAATTTCTCGGGTCTTAATTTTTATCAAAATACCGGACCAAAATCCGATTCCGAGGGTTGTCCTTTCGTTTTTTATGACATTTCCTTCTCTCTGACATCTACATGTTTTCTTTATATTATTTTTAGATTTTTATATTCCACATATCGCTGGTCAATTACTAATAAGTTCTTAATATAAAAAAAGATGTTAATAAAACATAAAAACATAAAAATTCATTTGTTGACATAATAGAGTGTACAATTTAAATTTAATGCCTCTGGTCCTCGACGTAGCTTTTTAGCTATTTGACACGGCGAATTCTTTACTTTAGTTAAAAAAAAACTGAATATTAGTAAAATGGTAGATACTATGTTAATCTATTTTTGTTTGACTATGGCGTTGCCCACAAAACAATGGGTGTCGATGCTATGGTCGCCAAATGTACTCAACCTGACCTTCGGCACGACGTCGCCAGAACGAATCCACTGTTTGCCACCTGTTTAGCGCGATTAGTGTAATGGATCGGACAAATAATAGCTGATTGTTTACAGGTTAATAGAGTCGTATTAGACATAGTGAACGGTAGGATTTTCTCTGGGTGCTAAAAGATTACGCTTTTTTCTTAAGATGACGCGTTAAGAAAAAAGCGTCATCTTTTAGCACCCAGAGATTTAGCACGCTACAAGTTAAACTGATTTAATAGACAGTAAGTTGGTACAAATGGTACAAGTACAAATGGTATTTGGCTAAAGTTTTTGATTTATCAGCTTCATCATCTTTTATTCCATTTTTTTTCTTCAGAAGATGGTACCACAGGCAGTCGGTAGTAAAGCCAAAGCCGATTGGGGCCTTTCTCCTCAAAAACGACCCATGAATCTTCGCTTGAAATTTTTCTTTTCCTTCCATGAAAGTTGTTCGCACCTGAAGATCGATTGGTGATCCATGATTTGACTTTTTGTCCATAGTTGACCATGCTATCTCGCCTTTTATACTTCCTAATTTCTAAGTGTTTCTTTGACAAATGATTTTTATTGATTTTGATACTGACTAAGTTCGTAAAATTACATTAAAGTAAGAGTAAAATAATAATAACTTTGTTTCAATTCTGGTACCGTTATGAGCCTAAACATAACGAAAAGCTACAATTTTCGACAGCTACTCATCATTCTAAACTTTTCGAATAGTAGGTATTGCAAATGAAACCCAAAATGACTGAAAGTTACTAAAATTTTGCAGCTCTAGTGGAGGCGACACGTGACGTCACAATTTAAGGTGTTGAACATAATTAATGCTTTGGTAACGTGATACGAGTAAAAAGATTACATTTACTTCTACTACATGATTTAAAAAAAAGGTGTATATTTACATATGTACATTTATTAGTAGTTTATTAAATGAAATTAATAAAATAACAATATTGATACTTTACACTATTCATTACATATTTTGTATGCAAATTAATTTGTTATACAATACAATACAAAAATTCTTTATTGATAACCAATCATAAAAGAAAAACATAATATAATAAAATGCGCTACAGTAGATTGGACAGTTGCCGGCCTTATCGCTATAGCAATCTCTTACTGGCAACGTTGCATGAATAGGATTCTTAATAATAGAATATTATGTAAGGTACGTTACTAAACCGATTATTTATTTATTAAGCTCGATCAAGATACAAACCAATCTGTATCCTCTGGGTTTGAAAATCGTAGTTTATCATGGGATACCTCAGGAACTAGCTAGGTTAATTACCTATTAAAGGAACCTAGATTAGGCTAAAAAATGTCCATTTACCTTTGTGTTAACCCTGGGTACAAGCTTTCTCCATTCTAAATATATTAGGTTTTTTAACTAAGAACTATATAACAAGCATACTCAGTCACATTCTCATTTACTCATAAACCTTTGAATATATAATATAAGCACTTAATGTATTTTTTATGTTTTAATGTAAGTGTGATGTGTGTGCTAACAAGAGTAGGTAGGTATGGGTCTTGATGAGAATTCGAGCGGCGATTTTAGCCCATGTGTCTGTGGTGTGAATAACCCAATACATCTATTTTTGAGTAGGTAGATTTGCAGCATCTTTTAAATATTTATCATAAATGGGTGAGCAGTTCAACGTGCTCAAATAGCAATAAAGTATTAAGATAACTTTATTGCTAGTAAAAGCTGACGTTATTTAAATAGCAGAGATATTTACATTGTCTTATTTACTTTTAAATTATCTGTGAATAAATAGAGATAACGAGTTAAAGACAGTCAGATATACAATTATCCATTATAGTTTTCAACGTCAAACGATTTACTTCGTTTATAAATTTAATAGCAAGATTTATTAAGGATATTAAAATAAATAGACACTTCCACGGAAATACATCAACGACTACTACCGGTTGGTTATTGTTATTGAACTTGATACTGCCATGAACCGGATATAGAATTTGCGTTCTGATATAGCAAGAGCTTACTCAAAGGTAAAAGAGTAACCCAAGGGTAAAAGGTAGAAGATAACAAAGTTCCCCTCTACCTTCCCGACGCGTATCGCAACAGGCAAGGAAACCCTTCTTATTGGAGTATACATTTTAAGCAAGTTTTTTTTTGGTTGATGGAACTATCACAGTGCACTGCCGTGCGATTCTCTAATGATTCGTCGATGCGCTCGTCGACGAGCTCACCGATGTCAAATACTTTATTAGATATCGCCCTTGTACACAAGCACAGTATAAAGATGCAACAGTATGGAAACTAAGCCTAGTTGATCAAATAATTATCTATGCCCCTTTGAAGCCATAGGGTTGCCACTTTAAATGTTTTAAGGTATCGTTTTTTTTAATAAAACATTCGTTGTTCTGCTGTAGACATTAGATCTAGTTAATTCTAGTTTACAAATAAAATGTATATAGGTGTATCATGGCGTCGGTTAATCTTGATAGTTTAAAATACGGAATACAGTTTAATATTGACACACAACCACTTGTAGATCTTGGGATTTTTTGTTGGTTTACTACACTAACTTATCATTATGGCATAACCTTTTACAAGTTTTGGCGGGAGCCGCGGTTGGGCGCGCGGTAGGCGCTGCAGGTGGCGCGGGTGCAGTGCTCATGAGCTCTGTTTTCGGGTGTTTGTCACGCATTTTCGGGCTGAACCGTACTGCGTTTTAACCTCAAAAATGCGTTTGATACCTTGTAATTAAAAAAAAAAATACATCAAAAATGATTTTAATCTTCATAAATTACAAATTACTGATTCCAAAAAAAAATTGGTAATTTCGCCAAGCTGACATCTTCGATTTCAACTTTGTTAGCACTATCGGCTTCAACGCCCTCGAAAACCATAAAAACGTCACCCAAGATGAAAAAGTGGATAATTTCGGGCAGATGCATCTTGCATTTCTACTTTGACAGTACTATCGGCTTCAAAGCCCTCGAAAACCATGAAACGAGACCCATGACGATAAAGTTTATAATTTCGTGCAAACGCCTAATTGGATTTATGTTTTGACAGCACTATTGACTTCGACACCCTCGAAAACCATGAAAACGAGACCCATGACGATAAAGTTGATAATTTCGTGCAGACGCCTAATTGGATTTCTATTTTGACAGCAATATCGACTTCGATACCCTCGAAAACCATGAAAACGAGACCCATGACGATAAAGTTGATAATTTCGTGCAGACGCCTAACTGGATTTCTATTTTGACAGCAATATCGACTTCGACACCCTCGAAAACCATGAAAACGAGACCCATGACGATAAAGTTGATAATTTCGTGCAGACGCCTAATTGGATTTCTATTTTGACAGCGCTATTGACTTCGACACCCTCGAAATCCATGAAAACGAGACCCATGACGATAAAGTTGATAATTTCGCGCAAACGCCTAATTGGATTTATATTTTGACAGCACTATTGACTTCGACACCCTCGAAAACCATGAAAACGAGACCCATGACGATAAAGTTGATAATTTCGTGCAGACGCCTAATTGGATTTCTATTTTGACAGCACTATTGACTTCGACACCCTCGAAAACCATGAAAACGAGGCCCATGACGATAAAGTTGATAATATCGTGCAGACGCCTAATTGGATTTCTATTTTGACAACAATATCGACTTCGATACCCTCGAATACCATAAAAACGACACCCATGACGAAAAAATTGATAATTTCGCGCAGACGCCATCTTAGATTTCTATTTTGTCAGCACTATCGGCTTCGACACCCTCGAAAACCATAAAAAACGACACCCAGTATAGTTCATAATAATATAATCTATTGCAGCCGCCATCTAAGATTTGTATTTTGTGTTATGTTTTACGAATTTATTATGATTGATCATACAAGAACACTATTACAATTTTAAAACACATAGCAGTCAGTCAAGTTTGACATTTCATATTTTAGATTATATAAAAAAGGTTATGATGTAAACATAGTTTATAACACTCACTACTGACGGCACCGCGAGAACCGCTTAGGGGTCTCGTCGATGCGTATGTTTATGTCAGTGGGACGTTTCGAACGTTTGAAGGTAGTTTCCGTACTGTTCTCTATATATCTACTGTGACACAAGTTTGTTTTTCCAACGTTTCTTGTCATCTCGTCACTTGTTTCATGGATGTTGTCAAAGATGCAACGATGTTTGCTCTTTGAGAATCGCACAGCTGTGCCTAGAACAGATGAATTTCAATTGACGAACTGCACTGCGGTCGTAACCCTGAGACATTAAGTTGTTAAGTCTTATGTGCCTGCGATTTCGCCACCAACAATACCTTCAAACCAAAACACAGTATTGCAAACATTACTGCTTCACGGTAGAAAAAGGTAAGGTGGCAGTACCTCGGACGAACTCATCCACAAAGAGCTCTGTATTATGGAGAGAAAACAGATTTCAAAGTCAAAGTCAAAATCATTTATTCAATTTAGGCATCAAAGACGCACTTATGAACGTCAATTTTTCATTATAATGTAGTTTACTACCGCCGCGTTCCAAAATATATAGAGCCTACCGAGAAGAAGTGGCAAGAAACTCAATTTATTTGGCAATAAAATTATATTTGGCAATGGAATAAATATATTCCACGCTGACAAAGTTGCGAGCAGCCGGTAAAAAGCTATTTAATATGCCCATTTAAAATAACACATGAACAAAGTGTATTCCCATAATCCTATGAGTACCATTGACGTAAATGTGCGTGCGTTTCATTCATACATCTTTTGTTTTAAGGGTTAATAGAGACAATAAGATAGGTGTTACTGAACACATTCTTAGCTATTCTATACTTATCAGTTTAAAAGTTAGATCTAAATGAATTATTAGACGTTTAGGCTATATTATTGTTTTAATGTTGTATCCATCAAGTATGGGAACTCATATACTTATATAAAAAAACATGAGAAGGACGACATCAGATTGGGATGACGAATCTGTTGTCGTGATGATGTCATCGGTTATACGTACGTAGTATATGTACGTATGTACGTAGTTCGTGATGTATATAAATATAGTATACACTCAATATGTTTTCGATCAATATGAATAGTACCTGATGGATTCTCTTTACGTGGTGCCTAATGTTCTTTTTAACCGACTTCACTAAAGGAGGAGGTTTTCAATTCGACTGTTTTATTAAATGTTTGTTGCCTCAGAACTTTCGACTGGGTGAAGCGATTTTCATGATTCTTTTTTTGTTTGGTTATACTTCCGAGGTGATCGCATTTAAATTTCATCATAGCAGTTTTTGAGTTACAATCCAGTAACTGGAAATGTTTCTCCTATCATGATCATATCATCATTGACGGTGAATAACAATCGATCCCGTAAGTAGCAAGGGTCACGAAAACGGTGTAAAAAAAGTTAACCAAAAAATTTAACCGACTTCAACACTAAAAAGTGTTAAATAACTTGTCCAAGTCGGTACCATGCGCATAAAATTGTGCTAATAGACTTTTGAAATATCATGGTACTGACTTCAAGTTATTCCTTTTTTCTGTTGAAGACGGTTTCATTTTTTTATAACACCAAGTGACAAGGCTGGCGACTTTCGGTAGAGAGCTCAGGAGGATAGATTGCACATATATTCATTTGTGGATAAGTCATAAGTAAGCTTTACGTCTGCCTATAACAGCTGTGGTGCGACTCAGAGCTTTATGTTGAAGTTTTGTAAGGCTCAACACTGTGCCTATCTCTATATTCAGGTTGTATTACATTACTGTATATAATTCACTGGATATCCGTTGAGTATATATTCATTTATAAGTATATATTTCTAAATTTTATAAGTTGTTGTATAATATATTCATTAGTGTTGTTATACTTCGTTGCTAATTGTGGAGGCTTGTAAATGGCTCCTCCGTAGGTACGCTATTATAACAACACATTTAACAATATAGGTATATTGTTAAATGTGTTGTTGAAATAGCTGTAAGCCACCCGCAAAAAAAAAACACAATTTTGTGGAGTAGTTTAGGTACCAAAGTCTGCTTAGCGAAAACCAAAAATTGCTATTTTGGAGAATTCGTGTTACGTGCTTCTTATCAGGTTGTGTTTTCGCAGGAGTCAAAACTCATAATACATTTATGTTTTCAACTTAGAACTTCACTTACAGCGGTATAAACAAGTAATTACACGTTGCTTGGTAATTTCTCAACGAAGTAATTCCTTCACGATAGAATACTTGAACATAAAAATCTTATTGTATGAGCAATGAACGTTACTTACTAAAGTAAATGCATGACATAACCCTATCAAAATTGGATGTATCTTTTTAGATTTGTATTAGGTTGTTGTTATGGGATTTTAATTTTTACAGCATTAATAGATTCTTCACAGTTCAGACTTGTGTGCGGTGCGAATGTCATTTTTATACTACTTCACTTTTGTAATAGAAACGAAAAATTGACGTGTTCTCATTGCTTCAGCGAAGGAAATGGTGACTATTACTCGGCTAACAATTTTTAGATATAGTCTGATTAATTTATGTAACAATTCTAGCCTTTGATAATTCTAACTTGCCAATTCTAGTCTATATAATCAAAATCGTTGCTTAAGTAATTACTTTTCGTTAAGTAATTACTTTTGCTTGTTTATAAAATACGGCTGTCAGAATCAATATTATATTAAACCTTCATAGTGTCGGATTTCCGAGTGAAGCTTTCACACGTAAAAACTATAACATTCTAAATTTAAAAAGAAGTATGCTATGGATTGTTTGAGTTTCAATTGTTTTTACATTCAGTATTTAACGTGAAAATGGAAACAGCCAAAAGTGGTTATTTATTACTCCCTATACGAGAGAAAATCAGAGTAATTTTCGAATACGAGTTCCGACGTGGTAACTCTGTGCTGGTAACTCAGCAAAAACTCCTCGAATTGTCAAAGCTGTGTTTGGCGAGGATATAGCTACCTAACTAACGCACCGTGCGTTTTTGGTTTAACGACTTTTGTAGTAGAAACTTCGACTTGAAAAATGAATCACGAGAAAGACCAGCCACATGATGCAGTGAAGAAGATGGTGGAAGCCGATCCGTATCAAACTACCGAAGTCAAAAACTACAACCGCATAGAGTAGAAAGGTCATGGGAACGGTTTGGTGGTCACTTTATGGTGTAATTCACTACTTATAGCTTTCTCACATCCACTTAGGCAATAACAGCAATGTCTACTGTCCAAAACTCCGACCAATGATGGCAAAACTCGCAATAAAACAGCCCCGACTTCTCAATCTGTCTTCACCATTATTGCTTCATGATAACGCAATTCTCACACTGCTCATCAATCAGTTTTAACACTACTAGAGCTGCAGTTAGAAGCCATCCATCCTCCATACGCGACGGATCTCGCCCCAAACCACTACCATTTTTTGGCGATTTGGACAATTTATTGCACGGATTGTTTTTACCCCAGAGAGCATTACACAATACCTTCACACATTTTGTGGAGACCAGGTCCCCAGAGTTCTATCGCAAATGATTGAATGATCTTAAATATATACTAAAACTCGTACTTATCTTAACCCGTCTAGTGTCTACTTCTCTTCGGTGTCTTTCCAAACTACGCATAAAAGTTCAGATAGAAAATACTACACTTAAATAGTTTGACCATCAACCAAACCAACCAAAGCAAGTTTATGCCGATGGAGTGCATTTGATCTGATAAAATTAGTTACAAACTAGAGGTTTAAAAATGTCTATACATTAGGTGTACGCGCAACATATATGTTGCTAAAGTGCTATGCCATAGCATAGCACTTTAGCTTGTTTGTCACTGTCATGTAATGTCATGTCATTTTGTACTAACGAATTTTCTTTTATTGCAGGGCCGTCGTGTACCGCCGGGGAGCAACTAACGACGTATCAATGTTGAAGCTGAGGGCAGAACTCAGAAAGTTACAATTCATAAAGTACTGTAGTAACGTAAACTTTTTGCTATGCTATAGCATAGCACTTTTTAGTACGTAAGAACACATGGTGTACGCAAGACACGCGACGGGTTAATAAGCTAAATTAATAAGGTAAATAGGTCAGAGGGAAAAATATTAATGTAACGATAAGGAAACACCTTGACGAGACCCTATCTATCCCACTTTGACCTACGTGACAAGGAAATGCAATCGATTCTTTAATCATTCGATGAGCCAACCCGGAATCGATCCTTTTAAAACAAGTCTCTAATATCAATGTTCGCCACTAGTACGTTAATGAGAAAACACTTTCATTAGAAACATGCAAGTACTTTCTATTTCAATACTGATCCTTTCCAAATGCGAACAAAAAATGACAGATCTGGATCATAACTGGTTGCTTTTTTCTACATGACAGTTTCTGATGTCATGACTGCCGCTAGAGGTTGTTGATTTTGATGTAATTAACGGAAAGTTATTTGAAATCGAAAGTTAATTAAATTTACACGTGTCTATTAACATGATTGATATTTAGAGTACTTACTTCACACTCACTGTACATATCTTTTTCTTTGTTCTTTCAATTCATTTAATTATGAATTAGAACTCTTAAGAAATGGATTGTATTTGTTGTTCATTAAGGTACATTACTGGGTGCCGTGGTGCGACTCAAAGTCGCACAACGAGCTATGGAGAGGGCTATGCTCGGGGTTTCTCTACGTGATCGAATCAGAAATGAGGAGATCCGTAGAAGAACGAAAGTCACCGACATAGCCCAGAAGATTAGCCAGTTAAAGTGGCAGTGGGCAGGGCACATAGCACGCAGAACAGATGGCCGATGGGGCCGAAAGGTGGAGACCACGGACCGGCAAGCGCAGCGTAGGTCGTCCACCGACACGGTGGACAGACGACCTGATGAAGGTCGCAGGACGACGTTGGATGCAGGCCGCTTCCAACCGGTTCTTTTGGAAAATCATGGGGGAGGCCTATGTTCAGCAGTGGACGTCCTACGGCTGAGATGATGATGATGACTGGGTGTCTGCTGCTTAGAGGGAGAATATTTGGCACTACGAAAGTTCTTACAAAGAAGTATTACAAAATAGTCTTACCATCTAGCTAGTGTATCATACCCATGGCACCACCTAGGGACCACGATTATATAAGCGTTTGCAATTGGAGTGCTTCTCAAGGACTGAGATGACTTTTACCTGAATGTCGTATATTTTATTCGTACCTATTTTTAATCGGCCTCAAAAGAGGAGGAGGTTCTCAATTCGACTCTATTGTTTTTTTGTATGTATGTTACCTGCGATCATTCCGCCAATTATGAATCGATTTTGACTATTCTTGTTTGTTTGGATAGAGCATACTTCAGACACGGTCCCATATAAATTAATCAGAATTGATTTAGCGCTTTTTGAGAAAATCAACAATAAACAAAATATATACCCAGAATCTTTTAGTTTTTGGTTTCCATCAGCAAAAAAATTGCTGAGAAGTGTCAATCTCTGTTTTTTTGGATAATAATTTATCATCAACATCGGTTAAGCAAAAGTTTTAATTAACAAAGTTCTAATTAATTTTGGGTTAGTGTAGTTTGATATCTTAAATAATAGAATGGTAGTCGGTATTTGTTAAATTGTATATTATTACAATAACTATTAAGTGTCGACAAGAAATGACGGTGCCATCCAGGCAGGGCGCTCATAATGCCGAGACCTTCGTTTTAAGGCCCGTTCACACGTTCAAAACTTTAAGACAATTTGCTTGTACGACTGTTACTTCCAGGTAGGCTATGGCATATCTATACTGCGGTGGTGCCCAGCAAGCCGACTCTGATCTACTTTTTATGAATTCCTGGTGACAATATTGCATCTTTGGGCTTGATTACTTATAGGTTACAGTATACAGGTAAAATATGCCTTTAACTTAAACTTAAAGGTTCCTAGAGCTGTGTTATATATAAGAGCAGGAGAACTCTTTCTGAATGAGTTCGTCCGGGGTACTGCCACTATTTTTTACACTACTTTTTTTTAATTAGCTAATTAGCTTTTGTTTAATTAGCTTAGCAGTTCGTCACTTGTTAGGACATGCATCTGTTTTAGGCAGAGGTTACCACTTAACATCAGGTGAGCCTCGTGCTTGTACCGTTTCCTAATAACATAAACAAAAACATTTTCAAGTGGCTCGCAGAATTTTCTGATTTGAAACATTAATACTATAAAAATATTATTTTGATACTTACTATAATGTCAAAGCGATAATACCATGTTATTGTGTAATATATGTTAGATCCATATGTTTAACTCCACTCCACTGGTTTAACTGTCCTCGTATATTACAGTAAGCTTTTCGATCGATTCTATTAACACAATAAGAAAGTTACAATCGCTTAACTCTACATCCTTTTCATTATATCTAATACATTATTCATTATATTATAATTCCATTCAACCAAAAATACTACAACATATTTGACATTTTTGTTGCTTGCCTTCACATAATATGGAAATAGGATGCTCACGCACGCTACGGAAAGCCTTCCTACGTAAATATGGTTGTATATTACATATATGTAGGATAAATAATGGCACAAGTCTAATTTACATCGCCTTACGATAAGACACTGTAGTAGTTCACCTTAAAACAGCTGCAACATAACAATGTTGACCTTTCTTACACTCGAGGCTGCTTACGTATCTTCATTTTTTTATCAACACTGGTCTTACCTTTAACTTGGTGTCGTTTCACGTAGCAACTAGTATTTAATCTGTGTCTTTGTATTTCATAATTTTTGATAGTATTCTACTTATCGAAGCGTGTTGTTGAAATATAAGTGTTATACTTACAAATTGATTATGAGGTTTTTTTTAATCTATTGAACTCTGGCTACCAACATTACGGAGCTTCTGTCTTCGTGACGAAACAGTTATTATCTACATTATGCACGAGTATAAGCAAAAGTATCGCAAAAACTTTTACAGTAACCATAGATATATCTACGAGTATATATTATAGCGTCCACTTTTTTATACGTGTGCCTGATATATTTATAACACTTTAAGTGAAGTAATAAAGGTATAAGTTTATCGTGGATCCATGCTCGCACTGCGGGGCTGTGATGTGATGCATCACTACAACCTTCTAGAGCAATTGATGAGGCTATCGAACATGTAAACTCTAGTTTCTTGGTTTTGCCGACACTTGTGCATGTTTACGAATACTCAGCTTAATAATTATATGTCACATGAAACACAACACTTACGCTTATAACATTTTAAGTGAAGTAAGGTATAAGTTTATCGTGGATGCATGCTCGCATCGCGGGGCTGTGAAGTGATGCATCACTATAACCTTCTAGAGCAATTGATGAAGTAACCGAACATGAAAACTCAACTTCTTGGTTTCACAGACACACTTGTACATGTTTACGAACACTCAGCTTAATAATTATATGTCACATGAAACACAACACTTACGCTTATAACATTTTAAGTGAAGTAAGGTATAAGTTTATCGTGGATTTATGCTCGCACTGCGGGGTTGTGATGTGATGCATCATTATAACCTTCTAGAGCAATTGATGTGGTTACCACACGTGAAAAATCAAGTTTTACCGACACTTGCGCATGTTTACGAAGACTTAGCTTAATAATTATGTGTCGCATGAAACTTGAAAAATTATATACGCAATCAACGAGTGTCATTATAGGAATGTTTTCCCGTCAATAAACTTTAAACTTGCAATTTCAAAGGTAAGACTGATAGTTTGTAAGTATAAGAGACAAATAAACCTGCGAACAATTTGATAGAAAGTGGTCACCATCGCATATGGACGTCTGCAATTGCCAGTGCGTTAGCTACTCTCAGATACTGACGTACCTAGAAAAATAAACGAAAGCAGAACTAGAACATAACAGACTAATCGAGCCCCTTAGCCGCCATATCCACAGATTAATTATACTTATACTTCATGAGTAAGAAATATAATCGCTGCAACTTGTTAAAGATTTAAGCCTCATTCCAGATGTCATATAGCCATCTATATAGGGTGTTTGGTAGAGGGTCCGCCAAACCAAATGAGCGTGTTCGGGGGCCCACTTGGAGAATACAAGTTGGCCAAAAAAAATCCCCTAGCCCCCAATTTTTTTTAACTTTTTTTTGTGAAATTTTCTTTTTTCTAAGAAATTGTACCTATTTACCATCATAACATTTGTAAAATCTGTTTTAGACCGGATGTTTTTAGTTGAATTTGGTCTCTAATACACCTTCAGGCCACGCAAAGCAAAATTGGATACAAAACAAGTGAGAGAAAGAGTGAAAATATGAAATAAATTTTACCTCATAGTTTTCTCATAGCTTTTAGCTTTTCTTTGGGGGGTCGGAGTTTTTTTTTTTTGGCCAACTTGTATTCTCCAAGTACCCCCCCCCCCCCGAACACGCTCATGGGTGTGTCGGTCCCTCTACCAAACAACCTGTATAACCACTACTCTGTTCAAATCTTCAAAGTCAAGGTTTGATCACTTATGGTGCGGCCGAACCTTGACTTTGAAGAATAGGCGCTTTCGTTTAGCGTTACTTTATAATATATAATAAATACTTAATATGGCACTGTCATTGGTAAGAGTAGTTCTTACGAACGATTTTCCCGTCTTTTAACTTGTTTGGATAAAATAATGTAATATACTTATATTACAATTTTTGTCTTGGGTTATTTTGTTACACTACTTGTATTCGTAAGTATAAAACATTACTCTGGCTCATAAACGTATGCAACGTGAAAGCTCAAGTTGAGTTGTACCTTGTATCTCATGTGCGTAGGAGTCAGAAAAAATATAGTATGTTTTGACACGGTAAAATGTTGTAATGTTATATTTGGTTGCCATGGTGATTATTTTCTCAATGTAGAAATATGCCTACTTGTATTTATTAATTAATTATTTCAGCGGAAAAGAAGCGTTACCGTAGCTGTACGATATTATTATGTTATCTGTGAACACTCGTCTACTGTTTTAATACCTTTAGAAAATATTTAGTGACAAATCCACTGCAACAGCTATCACATATTTTTGTTTAAACATCGAATGCTGAAAATAATTTTACATGTAAATAGATAACCTTTTTTTAAAGGTTATCTATTTACATGTCAAAGTTTACTATACCGTGTCAAAACTTACTATATTTTTTATGACTCCTACGCACATAGAGATACAAGGTACAACTCAACTTGAGCTTTCACGTTGCATACGTTTATGAGCCAGAGTAACCTGCCAATGTAAATTAGGCTTTGTTTTTAACATCGTATTCTGGGTATCGTCTGCACGTTGGTCGTCGTATAAACGGCATATTAGGTCTATTAGTACCTATAATTTATGTCTATAATTAGCTTTAATATACTCGTAAATTGATTGATGATTAAGCAAAGACTACTAAATACCTATTACTAGTTAAAGTCGTGAGACACAAATTTATATATATATATATATATATAAGTATTATTAAAATTATCATTATTTTATTATTAAAGTAATATTTAGTATTATTATTGATTAAATGAATATTTAATATTATTAGATTTTATTATTGATTAAAGTAATATTTAGTAGTCTTTGCTTAATCAGATCTTCACAAACTTTTCCACTATGACCTTGTATCTGAGTAACGTGTATATACCTATGTATAGATAGATATGTTCGTATACGTTTTGTCGAATGACTCAAGTTCTTGTATGTATGGAATGCTAGATGATACAAGTGCATTAGTGTTTATGTAAATATCTATATGGTAAACAATTACTATTGAAAAGAATTTCTATAGATGTGGGTGGATGATTATCAGCTGGAACATTTTCTAATATAACTGTGCTGATGAATGTGGGCAGACCATGAGACGATTTTTAATAAGGTAATGAGAATTACACCATTACAATTATAGGTACTGATGTGAATAATATATATTATATGAATATATGATATGAATATGATATGAATAATATATAAAGGAACTGATATAAATTTAGTACCTACCTATAATTAATATAAAAAAAATATTTATTATTATTATAATTAATATATTATTTTATTTTAGGATTTTATTTGTAATGTATTTACGCAAAGATAAAACTTGAGTTTAAAATTTGTAAAGGAAAAATTTGGCCACTAAACAGTTAAAACCATCCTCGCGTAATCTAGGAAATGATGAACATTAAATACTTAAATACTAGCTTATTTTCGTTTACTATTAATATAGATAAATACCATATCATTTTTAGTACTACTTTATCCCCTAGTTACATTTAAAGGGAGAACAGTAATGCTAAAATATTTTCTTTCCTTTGCTACATATTCTTTTATAAGTAGCCGAAAATGCTTCGTTTCCAACTTTTTAAACTTATAGGAAACTTTTCATATATTATTCAGGAAGATTATACAGGAGTCCGTCTTGCTGTTCACTACAGTGCTGAACATATTCTGTGAATATGCGAATATAAGGTACCGACATACTGCGTTTAGGTTTGAAGATCATTGTAGGTAGTAAAGTAAACATACATCCGTGCGATTCTCTAATGATTCGTCGATGTGCTCGTCGACGAGCTCACGGGTGTCAAATACTTTATGAGATATCGCCCTTGTACACAAGGTTGTTTTTCCAACGTTTCTTGTCATCTCGTCATTTGTTTCACGGATGTTGTCAATGATGCAACGATGTTTAAACGCACGGCTGAGCGTGCATAACTCAACTATGTACTATGCCTTTAGATGGTTATGCAATTTGTCATTGGCAGATAAAATATACCTGTATGTAATTTAGCATAAGGCGAACTTGTAGTAACTGTGTATTGTTGAAGTATTTTTTACACTGATAGTGGTAGGATACACAAAATAGCTAATCGCAGCATCCAAGAACTGAGATAAACATTTCTGCCCATACCTGGACCCCGCACGCTTCGAAAGGCAGGTTATCTATTAACAGAGCCGTTCAATAAAGCGTTATATTACTATTTTAGTATTTTCCATACATCATCTTACCCCAGACAGTAAAATAAAGGCGTAGTACCTTCTTATTTTATTATCTTTTGCTTCCATTTTATTTTTATTTTAGATGCCTATCTTAGTAGAAGCGAGATGATAAATAATAATACTAGTAGTTCTGCAAACGTAGACCTCGCGAGTCTTATCAGCGGCAATTTTTCGCAGTGTGAGTTTATCTGCAGGTCATAGAAATTCAGGAAAAATGACTAATATATATTTCGACAAGACCTTGATCAATTTTGCTAAAATGCCTGGAATGGAAACTGCTTCTCAAGACCTCTCCAGTCTCAGGACAGAGCGTTTTTTAAAAACATTTTCAAACTTGAACGCTAGAAATTGCTTTATCTGCATCAGACTGTGGATCATCGTAGTCAAGATTTTTATTTTTATTCGAAGATCAAGCGCTAGGCACAGAGGTTTAAATAAGGTTCTATTATTTTCTATGGATCTATGGATTCTGCAGAATTCTAGATAGATTCTACCTGCAGAAACTAGCTAGATAGCTATCATCGCTTCTAACAATTTGAAACCCACCTGTGCATATTTAATATTTCCGCAAATAAGATATTTCTTGTGCGAGTTATGTGTGAATATATACATATATGTGTTGTGGATGATCTGGAATAGATCTGTATATCTGCATAAACAATATGTATTATTCATCATACACTATTTCGATATGATACTTTGCCACAGAGTCAAAGTGACTACATCCGTGTTAACAAGTATGTGTAACAAATCAACTAGCAGTATCTAAAGTCAACACATTAGTATAACACTTGAGACACGAACTTTGTATTCAAGTACAAATAAAAACTACAAACATAATTTAATAAGATAAACACGTTTATTCAAGAATCACACTGTCACGTCCACACAACAGGCATGCTACATTATAATATTTATTTTACATTATTTTATTTATAAATATCAGTAAATATTTCCGCTATAATCCGTTAATTCTTTAGTCTTTACATACATAATTCATTAGTTCATATCAATAAAACTAAGTTTAACTAAAGTAATATCGTTGTTTTACTGCACTGAATTATAAAGTTACACTTATACACCCGCAATCTAACTTTAATTTGGATTGAGCTATATAATTTCTTATACTAGAGCTACTTTACAAAGTAGTAAATAAATATGATGCGCGGATGCACCTTTGTCTTACAGAAATAGCTGGAATGATATTGTTGAGCTGAATCGCGGCATTTGGCAACCCGTCCTCGACCTTTCGATCCGACCGATACGAGACGTCTTCGGCACGTTATGACCCCATAGAGTAAGGTTTCGTGTTCATGGTATTTAATTTAACTTACAGCTACTTCTAATTACAATAAAATTAATAATTAATTATGATACAAAGCTTATCTACATGCGCATTATCACTGGTGAGACCGAGGTCGGTCAAGGTAACTTTTAATTTTTGGTAATGTTACGCATCAACTCAAGCGTCGCTTAATTGAACACGGGAGCTTCAGGGCCGTGGGCGATGTGTCCATGGCCACATCGGTGGAGACTAGGCGAGGATGTGCGCCAGCGCGAGCAGCACCAGCGATGCGCCAAGAGACTGCACTGTCGCCGCGGACTGTTGCGGCGTATCTGCCATCACCAGGTCATCCGCGAAAACGTAGCTCTTTGACCCTGTGTGTGACTTCAGAATTCTGTAGTTAACTTCGGTCGCAGACACCTGATTCTTTACGAAGTTATACAGCCTGTTCACTACAACGTAAACGTTGCCTTTGTCGTCAAAAGTGAAGCGATCCACCCACTGGATGTAGTTGGGGTCGCGCGCGATCGTTCGCTGTCCGATGTGGAAATCGAGCGTAGTGTTCCACTCTGCAATAGTCGAGTTACCTATCAGACCGAAGAAGAGCACGCCTGTCGAGTCCATCTTCATACCGTCCGTCTGTGACGCTTTCGTTCCTAGGTCGACCACGTACGGACGAAGGGCTCCATCGCCCTTTTGAGCGAATGATTCATTTTGCAAAATGGACGCGTTAATCGCGTATAGATGGTAGCTCGACAAGGGACAGTAGTAAACTTTCCTGTCGATCATCTTTTCTTCGTTTATGTACTGCGGGCCGAGCGCGATACCGTCAATGTTTACAGGAAGGTTGACGCCGGTGCCGTTGATGCGGAAAAACGTCGCGTCGGGAACGGAAGACATGGACTTGGTGTCGCGAAGCTTCCACGATTTTTTATCACTGCGCCGAAAAACTATTATACCCGGATCTACGGCGCTATTGTCTGTAATATAAGCGTATCCACCGTCCCGGCTATCTACCACGAGATCGTTTAAGTACGTCGTGTTGGGGTTGACGGTGTCGGCGGGAAGTGGGATTCGCTCCATAGTATTTTTGCCAGTCTTGAGGTCGATCAGGACGATGGAAGGTGGGCATTTAGTATTAGGCTTTTGCGTGAGGGTACCAACCCTACCGTTGTCCAGGATCCACATTAAGCCGTCTTTGTCGATTTCGATGTTCTGTACGAATTGCAGCGCGTTGCAGTCACCGATGGCGTTGTCACTCCAACTAGGGAACGGCTTGAGTTTGGGTGCCGTGTCGCTCTGCACCACCGGGATCGTTGCCAGCGTCGCCGGCACGCCGTCCAGCATCCGCGGCATCGTCAGAAATAGGTTTTCTCCGTAAAAGTTTATTCCAGATATTAGAACGTTTTGGGGGATGTATCGGCTCGTATTGAGGTAGGCCTCCCGATCGGCGGGAGATTCCCATTCGTAGTCGATGGCGTTCCATTCGTAGATAACGCGGAACTGTTCACGGCGCGGCGCGGGAGGGCGCGGAAGGTTGGTTTCGTTTTGCGCGGCCGCGGTGGCGAGCACGGCTAGAAGCACCAGAGGCAGCATGGTATGAACACTGGTGCGTGCGGCGCGATTGGCGCTTGCAGTATGACTGACTCCGGAGCAGCACATGAGCACAGCCGGGCGGGCGGGCCGCCGCCGTAGAGGGCCCGCGCGTGACCGAGCGGCGACGTCACCCTCACAACCCGCACGCAAACAAACGGGCCCTGACTATTAAATAAATAACTCGCAAACAAAAATATCTAAGTCGTCATCGTAAACATTATCAACACGCAATCTGATCGCCGCTTAGCATAAAGTCGTGCGGGCTGTGGACGGCGACTGGCCGAGACATTTGTTGTACTTGTACATTTAGCTAAAGGAAATCTCTTGAAAAGGGTGTCCCAAGGTCGAGGATCTCACCCCAAGCCAGACGGAGGGGACGAATACGGTGATTAGCCGTTGTACTTTAGGGGATCGTTGAGCTCAATACGTTTTAAATGAAGTTACAAAAGATTTGAGCGACATTTGCGACGCGACTATATAATTTGTTTTCATTGTTATCAAAATACATTCATGCAAAATGAGGATCTAGTAATATTATTTTATTATATTATGTATTATTTACCAGAGGTGTATCATGTTCGTAATAGGATTATTATTCTTATAACTCTATAATACTTATCCACTGAGTCCAAAATTCAAATTGCAAGAGTACAATTGTTATTACCTACAAATGGCATCCACAGGAGATTTAATATATTTATTTAATCTATTAAGAACGGCAATACATAAACGCCAATATATAAACAATAAAAAAATAAACATTAAACTAAATATACATGGAACTTATTTGTAACTTTCAATAATCATGTACATGAATGTGACTCATTTAATCAATTAGGTACAAAATATAATTATTGCATTTGTTTCTTATCCATTTTCCCTCGGTCCACAAACAGCAGTCTACATACCTATTTTCGACCGATATTGTAATTATGTCATTCACACATTCACATGAGATTGACACATATCCATAATAGTCCAGTCAAATTAGGATAAACTATGGAAATAATTCTGACAGTCAATTCTTCTGGAATCGTTAGGAAGTAGCTAGAAGTATCTCCCCGGTTTGCACCATTTCTAGCACCTACGGAAACATGTTAAATATTATTAGGTATTAACTTTAACAGGCGATTAATTAGAAGAATTCAAAGAAGTCGGAATAGTTTATTGTATTTATGAATAAATGAATAAATAGGCTTCCTTTATGTATAGTGACTAGAGTGAAAAAAGTCGTGCGACATACAAAATATTTGTCATTGATTTTTTTTTGTTTGTGGCTCTAGGAAAACGCCGAAAGTGGTGCAAACTTAAGATTAGGTATTTATAAGCATCATAAACGTTCAGATAAATTTGCACCACTGTGCAAGTTACGGATCATATATTTTCGGTTGAAAATATATGATCCGTAACTATGTGTATCCGTAAAGCTATTCGTGATCATACATAAAAAAATACACCTCAACTTGATAAAATACTTCTGTTTTGGAGTTGGTTGGAAAATACTTGGTAAGAAGGTAGATTACAATACTTTAAGTATAGTATAAAAATATAGCGATTGCCACTCTTTCCTGAATGAAGATACGCAATTTCAAAGTTTTACTCGATTGAACCCTCTTCCGGATGTTAATTTTCGTAAGGATTGACTTAAACATTATTCTTAAAGCATATTAAACCTAAATAAAATAAAAAAAAAACCACTGTCGAGAATTAATTAAGAAAAAAATCTATTGTCTCTTTCCCGACATAACTATTACGAAACAAATACAAAGTATATAAATCTATTTGGAAAATTAACTATTATACGTTTTCACTGCTGGAATAAGTCTGACTCCCAGATAGAGGAACATCATCCACCACGCGGGCCTAGCGCGAGTTAACGTTAACGGTTAACGTAAAAGTAATTAATCAAAAGTAATTGTTACGGACTCTTTGTACATAAAAAGTATGTTTGTATAGTCTATGACAGCTTGTTATTGATTTTGTTTTAAAATAAGTAAAGAAAAAGTAGTTCATGTCAAATGTTTGGTTTCATTGCACGTCCGCTTTTTTATTATATTTTTCCCTAACATTTATGAATGACCAGACTGAATCTGCTATAAGTGAAGTTTAGGGTTTTCGTTTGGAAATTCATCCTACTGTTATTAATATTGACTACATCTCATTACCACAGTCATTCAAATAAGTGTCAAACCATGCAATTTATTTCATGTTGCTTTATTGTTGGTAGCCTGTAAAAGGAAGCATACGATGTTGATTTTGACTGAAAAGAAAAGAACAACACAACAAATAACAATCTCGTACACGAGACGTAGGTACACTAACAAAATGAAATTTCGATCATTGCCATATTCTTGTCTAGAATTATACTACCATATGTACCAAGGCTTAATAAAAAAAGCATTACCTAAATCAGTAAGTAGATGTTGGAAATCAAGTATTAAAGTAGATTTCCTATTTATGAACCGAATTTCATATGATAAAATATTACATTAAAACCAACGTTTCGTATACAATTCATTTCTAAAACATGTTAATTCAAAAATAATTCATTTTACAAATTACGTTTCAAATACAGTTCGTTTCCAAAACCTCTTCATAAATGTTTTATTTCACAAATAATCACATTACAAGTATATATTTCGCAAACGTAAATCTTGTAAGATGTTTCGAATTATATTTTGTTTTTGTTATTTTTTTTATATCATACTTTGTTTATTTTACACATTCACATTTTACAAAATGTCACCCTCACAACAAGTAGGTACTTATTTCTTAAGAGTACCTCAGAGAGTTTGGGTAGGTAATTTTTGTTGTGCACTATACTCTACACAATTAACTACTTTCATGATCAATAGCCGTAAGAAACGGTAGTTTTAATGATGCCATATCGTACCTACCTTTTTCTACCGTGAAGCAGTAACTATCGCAATACTGCATTATGGTGTGAAGGTATGGTTGCAGGAGAAATTTCCTGCAACCATACTTTCACACCAGGCACAGGCACATGAGAATAAACTTGTGAGGTAATGCATCTTTTATAAGCAGAGGTTACCACATAACTTCGGGTGGGCCTCGTGCTTGTACCGTTACCGTTACCTAACATAAAAAAACTTGCAGGCATACCTTCTGAATGCAATAGCATTGTTTAATTGATAAATAATTGCTTTTACTATCTTTATTACTTATTTGTATATCATCATCATCATCATCATCATCATCTTAGCCGTAGGACTTCCACTGCTGAACATACGTCCCCCCCACAAATTTCCAAAAGGACCGGTTGGAAGTGGCTTGCATACGCCGTCCTGCTACCTTTATCAGGTCTTCAGTCCACCTCATCGGTGGACGACCTACGCTGCGCTTGCCGGACCGTGGTCTCTACTCCAGAACCTTCCTGCCTCATCGGCCACCTGTTCTGCGTGCTATGTGCCCTGCCCACTCCCACTTCAACTGGCTTATCTTCTGGGTTTTGTTTATAGATAGATATAACACACGAGAAGAAAATTAATATAGTAGTACAAAGGGCGATCAGCGTAAGTATAGAAAATAGGTACATATACCTAAATGCCTAATGAAAATGTTATTATTATACATCTACATATATATACAAATGAACCCCGATTTCTCCTGGTCACGCTATAACTTGAGAACTGATGGAACGATCACGCTAATTCCTTTTTTGTTATGTTAATGATGCCAGGAGATTCTTACGAAATTAGTAAGAAAAATTCAAGAAAAGATGGGAGGTTATGGCGAAGCTGAAAGCCGAGCCTACTACGCGAAAGAAGTCGCGAGCAGTCGCTAGTATAATACATAAATACCTACTTAGGTAGATGATAGGTGTGTATTGTATTTGAACTATATGCAGTATATAGGTACTGCACACTGTAATACACACAATTCATATTATATAATATTATATATATATAGGTATATAAAACATATAGGATACAAACTATACTGTGTTGACAGAGCATCATACCTTACAAGTTTAATCGTGCATTGTGGTGATATCCGTATACTTTACGTGATTCACCACTCCATTAGTTGAAATCATTGTATTTATCGATGAACAGTTATTTCAGCGTAGGAAGCGAACTTAGCGAAGCTTACGCGCGCTTCATTACGGATGTAGTAATTTGCAACTAAGATATTGTGAAATAATCTATATAGGAATATATTTTTTATTATGTCTTTGTCATGACTACTTCAGCCAAAGTACTTAGACCGCGCCGCCCCGAGTAAGTAGAACGTAATCGGGATAAATAGGCGATAAAAGTGGGAAGAGGTGCCGGATGAGGGCGGAGGACACTTGCCGACAATTATTACGTGAGTGCCGGCAGCATAGACTAAAATATATACTCAGAGCGGTCGGGGTTGGCAATTTTTAAAAGTCATTGTTTTCTGTTGCGTAGGTATGCTACCAACAAAACGTAGATGCGATGTGTACTTGTTTTGTGGCGATGTTGACATCCCTACACCCGCCTTGCGCCAAACCTGCGTGAATCAACGCAAGTAGGGAAGACGTTCTACTTATAGATATTTACTTTGGCTCAGTAAACACCTTACTCGAACGCGGGTATCACCTCAAATTACCTTTAGCTTTTTATACAAGTAGGTTAATTGTCTAGTGTGAGTAAGTACAGCAAAGTATACAAGATGTAAAGTTCTTTTATTTATTAAACCATTCTCCCAGTTCTTATGGATTTATTCAAGAAAACCCCACTTTTTCTGTACCGTTTGCTATGTATAGGTTTTATAATTAAATTATTTTCATGCCGTCAGCGAGCGTCTGCCGTACGAGAAGCCGAGGGTAGGTACAGGGCAGACGCTCCTGGACATATGGTTTACACACAATAGCGCAATTACGAATCAATATTTATTTAATGATCCTTCAGATTTTTAAACCTGTTTAACGAAACAATATTTTATAATTTTAGAGAGGAAACCACATTTCCGAGGGTTCGATCCCACGTCTTCCGACAAACCGCGTCAGACGCCATGACCGTTATGCTGCTAAGGCACCCATTCGAGCATCGTAACTAACTCCCTAGCTGATTTTAACCGTTGTATGGATGGGGATGGAGCGCCGTCTATTGAACAGCTTTATCCGACCGAAAGATGTATACAAACTTTTTTTTTTATTTTATTATTGCTGTCGACCCTTCATAATTTTCGTGAAGGTCCGTTTTCCGTCTGAGGATATTATAATTTTCCTCTCTAAAATTGTAAAATATGGCAGCATATGTTCGGATTTTTTATAAACAATCGAGAGACTGATAGTAATTTTCGAGACACAGCAGTCAAGATAACTTTAAATGAACTAATTAGCGTAAATACCGATTTCAACGACACATACAATTTTGTTTACATGAATTACTTTGTTTTGCGACACAAGTTCGATAGCAGCGTGGCTACACAACCTGTACACGTGAGTGGAGTTTTATTGTGTACTTATATAGAACTCACTATAAAATAAGCATATACTTCTAATATTTGCATTACATGAATTGAAAACTATGAGAGGTTTTTTTTTATCAAAATTTTATTTAGAGGCTTATATTTATCGTACTTTAAACATAAATAACTACAACTGAGTGACTATTTCTCAAAAAAACTAATAAATGGCTTTCACGGCATCACATTGCAATGAACCTAAAATATAAATGTACCCAAAACTAATTTGTGCGTACACTTTACTTTTTGATCGAAATAGATCTAATTCTCTTTCATTCCATGAGACATTGCATGAGAAGGTGGTAAACATCTTCAAGGGTGCCACACAGTTCACAATTTGGTGAAACAGCTTTTTTCATTAGAAATGCAATCTTGGTACACGGATACCAAACCGTAAGCCTATGCGCAAGAACAAAATTAAAAGTTATACCAACGAACGTATATAATTTAAAATATCTACTATTTTTAATCAGTATCTCAGTAACAATTAAAAAAATTTTAGAAAACCTATTTCTGCTGTTATTCCTCTCCATTCAAAGGTTGTCTGGAAGAGATTGCTTTGAGCAATAAGACCGTCTGTTGTTACACTAAGCTGTATAACTCTATAACTTTAAGTGTTTAATAAATATTTTATCTATCTATCTACTTTACCCGTTTTTGTTTAACTCTACACACCCCTAGAACACTCTCGGTGACAGCTAGCTAGCTAGCTTATAAACGGTGCTTAAATTTAAATAACTTCATTTAGCACGGCGCAGAACTATTTGGCTATTTGCTGCGAGCAATAATAAATACCGTCGTTTAAAGATACAAGTAAGGCCTCTAAAAATTTATGAATTGAACCTGGGCCGCTGGGTCGATATTAAATAAACAATAACGTGATCAATGGCTCATGCATTGGTCATCGGTAATGAATACTATCAGAAGCAACAATCCTGTTGACTCATTTTTGTCTATGCATAAACATTTGCACATTGCAAGAGTAGGTAGAGGTAGAGCGCGTACATTACAAGTGAAGATAGAGTCGTAGTATAAACGACTCTACCTATACTTGCAGTTCATAGATATTTATGCTGCGGCCCGCGGTTTCACCTGCTTGATAATGGGTGATGTTGATGATGATTTTTGTCATCCCTAGACCATCGTTAAGCCGTTTTCGTGTTACTGAAATCAGTACAGCCGTTTTCTAATTGTTGCGAGACTAACGAACCTCTATAGATTTTTATACGAAAAGAGAAGATTATTTTCTGGGTAATAACACCATCTCAGTGTTTGTGAAGACTTACATACAATAATGGCAGTAACGGTGGTAACCTGCCTATAGTAGTTCAATATGAATTAGAACGTATAAAAAACATTAAATAAAATATACAGGTAATGTTTTTTGTGTTTTGTTTTAAGGACGATTTAAACATGCACACTAAGGTAAGGTTATAGTACTTAAACGATGAACGAATCCCTCACGTCATTACATACTTAATATCTGTGTATGCGAGAGAATATAAGTGCGATAAAAAGTGCATGTGAGTATAGTAAACAAAGTACTTAAGTACATACATAGGGCAAAGAGTTTATTTTGCCTGGAAATGAAAACATCGAGATGAAGTTCGCACTAAATGCTATTATCAAATTCAAACTTTAAACTTCAAACTTTATTGGGTAATAAGTAACACAATTTGAAAATCTTAAATGTACTTATATAATAATAACATCAATGTTTTAAATGTACGATTTGTGTGTTAGCGTCCGGACAAGAAATTCTGTTTCCCGGATACCAACCTCTTTTTTAAAATTTAATACAAAATTATGAATACAAAATTGTTTAAATGGAATAATTTGAGTTGTGTCAAATGTTAAACAAAAGGGTGTTTAAGCATTTTCTACCGACTTCCAAAAAAGGGGAGGTACTCAATTCGACTGTATTTTATTTTTATGTCTGTTACCTCTTAACTTTTGACTGGGTGAACCGATTGCCAATATTCTTTTTGTTTGAAAGCTTGGTGCTTCCCGTGCGGTCCCATGTAAATTATATCAAATTCGGTCCAGTAGTTTTTGAGTTACACTCCAATAATTCATTTTTACCAAAGTAATAGAATGGAAGTCGGTATTAATATTTTCAAATTGCCCTTGTTTGAAATCGTTTTGTTTGGTTCGCATGTGGCAACATGGGCGATTTGTAAATAATCTCTGCAGTGATTCGTGAGTTCTTGAATATACGAGTATATTGTCAGGCCTGTTGGTCTAGTGGTTAGTGACCCTGACTGCTATGCCGGAGGTCGTGGGTTCGATTCCCAACCAGGACAAATGTTTGTGTAATAACGATCATTTGTTCTGTGTCTGGGTGTAATTTATCTATAATATGTATGTATTTAGAAATATATAAGTATGTTTATCAGTTGTCTAGTACCCATAACACAAGCTCTGCTTAGCTTGGGACTAGATGGCGTTGTGTGATAGTTGTGGAATATTTATTTATTTATTTATTTATTGTACTAGCGACTTCGTCCACGTAGTAGGCCTTCCACCTTAGGCCTCGCCATAACCTCACATCCTTCCTTGGGTTTTCTTTCATAAGAACCTGACAATAATAACCACAATAAAAAAAGAATTAGCGAGATTATTCCATCCGTTCTCAAGTTATAACGTGACCAGGAGAAATATATATATAGATTGAGAGGTTTTCATGTACACGCGACAGGTTGTTTGTGCAATGAGTGATAACATTGCCAAGGCACCAGCAGCGACCTTAACCGAATCTTGAGTAAGATCTGAGTTAGACGGTAGAACACAGTTGGGCAACAGTTTCGTGGTAATATTTTTGTATTATTGTGAGAAAAAAAGCTCCTGTGGAATATGGCTAACATTTTTATATGTATGTGAAATTACAATCTTGAGCAAATCGCTACTTGCCCTAGATTCATATATCTCTATAATATAGCATTATATTAACTTGAACATGTTGTGTGTATAGAGACAATACAATGCTTATTAAAAAAAATTACATATGTAATAATTTCTTTATTAAGGAAATGCTCTACATTACACTAACTGTGCTTACGTCATACTAATGTTATACTTAAATGCGAAAGTTTGTGAGTGAGTGTGTGTAAACGTTTGTTACTTTTTCACGCAGGATAGGCTCAACAGATTTGAGTAAAATTTGGAAAGTAGATAGCATCGATTTTTTTATGAGTGAAAATGAATGTCTTGTCCCTTTCGCCGCTTTTCGGGGGTAAGGGGAGGGGGTGTGCACGCTCAAACCTATTTTTTAAATCTTTTTAGTTCGGCATAACGAGTCAAAGTGCCAAAATACTAATATGTATTTATTCGTTATATCAATTAGAAACCTATGCTTAACTAACATCATTAAGGCTATATTTATGTTTCTAAAACTCACTCGATAATAATCTAAAAGTCATAACTTGGTGTCAGAGGAGTCACAAATATTTAAAAGGCTTAAAATTAAGGAGGCAGTTTTCAATGCGGTGCGGAAGGTATGTACCTATATTATTAATTGTATTGTATTTAATTATTAATTGATTTTGAAGATGATCATTTGTCCGTAGGTTCAGAGGAGGTCTAATAAAATTTTATCGATTTATTCAGCGCTTCTTGAAAATATTAACAAATACACCACCTCATACTCCTCAAATGGACGTCCCGTTACGACTTTAATTTGCTTACAGGCTCAGTACGCAAATTGATGCGGATCTAATAAACCTTAAAATGTATGTAAGTCACCTATTGTTCAACATTCATCACGGCACTTAAGGAACTGTATTAGGCCTTCCGTGTGCGCTCTATGAGCAGTTGAATAGGTACCTGCTTATAATTTAAAATTATGCTTGGACGTCAGCACGTAACTGTAAAGTAAGTAATTAGCTGTAAGTAATGTTTATTGAGGCAGTTATGGTTATTAGATTTTTTTTAACTGGAGTAACTATTGTGAATCTAGCACGAATAACTGCGTAAGTGTAAGGTAACGTGCCGTTCACGTGAAACAGTACAAACTGTCGTTTATCTAGGGCCACTGTGACACAGATAACTCATCCCTTTACGCCGAAGCGTAACGTGACGCTTTGGATACCTACGAATACTTTTTCGCAAATTGTTTGTGATACGAGTACGACCTCTGTTGTATATTATGTTAACAAAACAACTTTTACCCGTAAAACGACTTTACTAATAGCATAGAAATCATTTTTAGCTTTGTTAATAAAGAAGATTCTTCTAAAAAAAGTATTTATTCATTTTACATTTATATAATAAAAGTATTTATTCATTAATGTAAATTTAAATTTAAATAAATAGTCGAACTAAAATATTTTTTTAAAATAAAGACCATCTTCCAATAATTAAATCATAATTATCTGTTTCATGACCAGGATATATCCTGGTGATATACTGGCTGGCTACGACAGCACCTAGATATCCTCTACAACATGTATGACGCAGTCATCAAAACGCCCTTTTACATCCTACTCTATAAATTATTATTTATTACTATTTGTTTTTCCATACTTCTATTGAAAATAAATATGCGGAAAGTTTGGGGCAAAAATATATGGTCGACCAGACATCGCTCCAATCTGTGACCTGGATCACAATCTAATTGATGGCCAGATTATTATTAACTTATTATATTATATTAACTTGACAGAAGTTTAACGCAATTAAATAATAAAAGCTAATTTGTAATACATGTAGTAATACATGTAGTATTACATATTTGTATAATTTGCATGAATTTGTGTCAAAAGCATAGGTAGGGTAAGCACCTCCCCTAGGGGAGGTTTAGGCTGTATTGAGACAAACAAAATCAAAAAATAAATATTGAAATCAGTGAAGTCGTTAATAATTAGACATGTATATGAATAAGTACTTTATACATTTCTCTAGAATAGCAAAATACACGTGCTTTTCTACCTACTCTATGTTGCATTGTATCCATTACATAATTTCAATCCTTTGGTAATGTTATATTATTATATTTATTGATATAGGTACCTAATATTTAAGTAGAAATATAATCTTTCGAATATAATTTTTTTTTTTGTGAAATACACAGCTTATCGACTTATCTCTACCATTGATAAAGTCTCTACATACATACGTACTATGAATAAATTTATAATATTATGTCAGCAGCGCCATCTTGCGGTTTCTTAAAATACTTCGTTATTGCCACCATGCCTGCCATCTATTGACGAATAGCAACAACAATGCAAGGTTTATCATCGTAAACTTATTATTTTGGAGCTTGAAGTTATAGCTACTTAATAACAATTGTAGTAATGCTACTTGCTGTTAGATGTCAGTCTTAGACGATTGTAGTTAAAATTCTGGTGAATATAATAAATAAAATTATTATAATAGGTATTCACCACCTTTTATTTATTATATAACCGGTTCGCAACCTTAAATGACATACCTATTGTAACTATAACTATAACTTTGACATTGTTTATGAAATTAATTTTGAAATTTGTCTCTCTTGTTTATTGTAAGTAGGTACCTACCTAATATCCATGTAGTGTAGTCATAATAATCATCATTTTTATTATTTTGTAACTATTGTCATGCTCACAGAAATATCGTGTGATAATGTATAATTGGTTCAATACCGTTCTTATTGCAATAAATAAACTATTATTATTATTATAATGACGGTGATATGTCGATTACTGCATAAAAGCCCAAGATTTTTTGTGCAATATAAAATTGTGTAATGTTTTATGTTATGATAATATATTTTGCAGTGATAATCATATCCCGTATGGTCTAGTGGCTAGGATACCTGGCTTTCACCCAGGAGGCTCGGGTTCGATTCCCGGTACGGGAAATCTTTTTGTTTTTATTATATAATATTATATATATTATTGGGTAATACAAGATTTTAACATCTACTCCAAGTACACGAGTAGAGTGGACCCATAAATAAAATTTTGTTTGTAAAATTTACGGTAGCATTATATGAACAATAATTATTAAACTCATAATCATCAATTGGTACACTACTGCAGACGCTGTTGGTTAAGTAAAATTATATTGGTCTAACCAATGTCCATGGTACAGATCGCGTGGCGAGAGTTTGGCTTTGACCTTCGGATGGAGGGGATTACTGCGCATGGGTACTGTCACGCCATGTGACAGAGAGAGACAAGAGTCCTTCGTCCCTCTAGCCACCCTGTGATACCCAATTTTTGACTTCTGCGCAATAACGGTCAAAGCCAAACTCTCGCCGCGCGATCTGTACTAACTAACATTTAGAAAGGTACCATGTTAGCAGCCAGGGCTAGTTAAAGTGTACAGTTAGTACACTAAACTGCGTCGTGTTCTACTAGGAACTAGGCAGTAAATAAAGCAATAGGCTAGTTCAAGATGCCGTGTAAACAGGCTTTCAAGATACAAGTAATTTTTTTTTAAATACGGCATCTTCTTTGCGTGATAATAAGACTTGGTAACTACAACAAAATCATTTAAATCCAAGTGACAATCATTTATTCAGTAGCTAAGAACGCATAATTCCGATTAGCATAATTATTTTCGAAAAGGAGAGCGATGCTCTACTTAATTAAACGTTACGGAGAGATAAAAGATTATGAAAAATAAAAGCAGTCAAATGCGTGTTGGACTTGGTATACCCCTCGGTGTAACGAGGACTAAGGTTCCGTAGGTACACAGACTAATATATTGGTCTGTGGTTCCGTACCACCATACAGCATATTTCTTTTATGTATTTATCCGTTGTGAGAGCTCTAAACTACAACACTAAACTTGTAAAACTAAATGAATAATTAAATTAAACATATTTATTTATTTATTTATTTCGGTAATTCAACAGCGTTTACAATTAATATGTACACTTAATATAAAAACTTAAAATATGGCCAAAACAGAATTACTCAAATTAAAAACAATTTACAGAAAAGTAATAATAATACGACAAAATATGTATAAAGGACAAAAAGATAAGATACAGGCACAGGTCCTATTACAATTACAGTGAGAATAGCAAGAATAGCAGGTATGTTTGTGAGTTATGTGTGTGTGTGTGTGTGTGTGTGTGTGTGTGTGTGTGTGTGTGTGTGTGTGTGTGTGTGTGTATGTATGTGTGTGTGTGTGTACGTGTGTGTGTGCGTGAGAGAGGGTGTGTGTAAAAATATTAATCGCAATGAAGCAGTCTTATTTGTTTTTTTAATGATGATTTTGAGGAAAAAAATAAATCCAGGCTAGAAAAATGTTTATTGTAGGTTCTAGCGGCGCGACATAACACCGAATTCTGAGCATAATTAGTGCTGACTAGTGGGACGTCCAATAACTGCGTATGTCGAGTTCGCCGAGGTGGTACCTGAAAAGCTATACTTGATAGAAGTTCGGAGCAGTCAATTTTGCTGGTTAATATATCGTGCAATAGTATAATGTCATAATGTTATATTATATTGTTATCATAATAATGTTCTAGAGATTCCATGTTAAAGTGCTTACATGCTTCAGAATAGGTCTCAAAAGATCTATAGTTCTTATAACTCAAACATTTTATAAACTGTTTTTGTAGTGATTCAATTCTTTGAATGTGCACTATATAACTTGGGGACCAGATGCTACAACCATACTCCAATATACTTCGCACGTAAGTAAAGTACAATACTTTGATGCATTCAATGCTGTTAAAAGTGTTACATACTCGTTTTATGAATCCAAGTTGTTTATAAGCTTTGTTAATAATGGTGTCTATGTGCTCAACCAGTGTCAATTTTGAGTCTAATATTATGCCAAGATCTTTCCGGAGTTTACTTTATTTATAGGAGTTTCATTGATTTGATAGGTATACCTTATAGGGTTAATTTTTCGAGTAAAGATATCTGCAAACATTTTTCAGTGTTAACAGTAATCCTATTCATCAAATAGAAACGACTCAGATTATTTAAGTCTTCTTGAATTTTTACACAGTCATCGATGTTTTTGACTTTTAAGAAGACTTTTTTATCATCGGCGAACATAATGAACTTTGAGTTTTGAAAATAGTTTCCTACATCAAAAAGATATGCGTTGTATAAAAGAGGACCCATGGTTGAACCTTGCGGTACTCCAGAGCTAATGGTGATGTAATCACTACACGCACTCCCGATTATAACAGATTGCCGCCTCATTGAAATGTATGAACTTAACCATCTATGAAGGTCACCACGTATTCCCAAGGCATACAACTTGTGGAGCAGGATGATGTGATCAACTTTATCGAATGCTTTTTCAAAATCAGTATAAACTGCATCAACCTGCTCCCCACCATCGATGCAACGGAACACGTAGTTAGTAAAAACTGTAAGGTTGGTTACAGTTGAACGCTTTTTCATGAAGCCATGCTGTTCTTCTGGGATAGATTTAAAAATTGTCGCACCTATTTGGTAGACAGCTTTTTCAAAAATTTTGCTGAATACATTAAGAATATATTATATTTTAGTTTATTTTACTATGTAATTTCCACTATAATCGTACCAAGTGTGATGTTTGTATGTAGGTATCACCGTTTTTGCGGCAAAGAAAATATAAAACAACGACTTCTTGTACGGGAACTCCCATTTTTTTGGGTTATTTTATTATTGGTTCGTCGTTAGCGGTATCCGTGACATATTCTGAAAAACGGTACTGGCTATCATTCAACAACAGCGTTTTAGAGGTTGGAGAGACAAACCAAACACAAATGGCCAATTGTTTCCACTGTGTTGAGAAATCGTCACCTAAATGTAGTTGAAGCTCAACAACAGCTTCTTCAGACCCAAGGGACTACATTAGTGACTACGGTGAGAAGAAGACTGGCTAAAGTAAACCTGAAACCCCGAAGACCACTCGCTGGGCCCCAAACTCGAGAGTGAGCATCGAGTAGCGAGACTGCGATATGCCCGTGAGCACATTCAGTGGGATCAAGAAGAATGGTCAATAATTTTGTTTACATATGAGTCTCGATTCTCACTTTACACTTCTGATGGAAGGTAAAATGTGTACAGGCGACCTGATGAGCGACACCTTCAAGCCTGCTTCTCAGAAAGAGTCTATGGGGTGGCATATCTTCAGAAAGTCGCACAGAGTTAGTGGCCGTAGAAAATGGCACTCTGCCTGGGGACAGATATGCCCAGGAGATTCTTAATGATTATGCAGGGCCGTATTTAGTAAATATGGGTGATGGATCGATGCTGATGCATGCATGCCGGCCACACACGGCTCGGGTCGTGCAAGAGTATATTCAGGAGGTTGGTATCAGCGTGATGGCTTCGCCACCAAGAAGTCCTGATATCAACCCGATTAAGCACGCCTGGGATGAGCTAGAGAGGCTAGTCAGAAGCAGCAGAACCTACCACAAACAGCATAAGTCTTGTAAGGAACCCTAAGACACACATTTATTGGTATATTTACTCAAAGCATAAAGTGTCTATTTATATAACCTGTCTCTAGAACAGAGATCTCGAAACTACGGCCTGCAGGCCAAACGCGGCCCGCAAGCACCACCAATTTGACTCGCGACTTCCACTAATCCAGCCAGCGATAATTTCACAAATAATTGCTAACAGGTGTGTGGTTAAAAATTTGGGTATACTATGCATTTCTCACTTGCTGTCTAGTCCCAAAACAGATAAATGTGCGATATTTTATATTCAATATATTCACGTACTTTAATGTTTCATAACTGTATAAAGCCATAATATGCTCACTAGACACCACACTGGAGCAATCAGTTTGGCTTCTAGGCTATAAAGTTTGGAGACCCCTATTCTAGAATAAAGGGTCAAACTATTCCTATTGGAGTAATACAGCATAAGCGAAAACATCACGTTTCCATTACTGATACAAGACCCTTCGTCTTAGTGACCTCCTGTCCTGTCGGAGTTATCAGATCTCCCGATGACATTAAAATATCCCAACGACTGTTGTGTTACAACAATAACGAGATACGAGAACGACTTAGTGGTACTGTCAATTGAAAATGTCCCTAGCGGACACGTATCTATGTAGTGACCGCAGTGATGTCTGCGCTTATACACATAATCAGTAGCGAATGAGTTGCCTAGTTCCGCTGTTGTTTAGTTCAAATGTTAAGGTCATCATATTTTATTTATATTGTAATATAGGATAATGTAAGTACGTTGTTTTCCCCCCTTAAAAGTGGACTTGTATGCATATACATTTGACTTTCCTCAAGTTATGTAAGTTAATATTTATAGTTGCATCAAATGAGTATTATATTCATGTTGTCAGAATAAAGGCACATTCATATAAGTTTGTCAGTAAGCTGCCGTGCGATTCTCTAATGATTCGTCGCGTCGTCGTTGCGATTGTCGACGAGCTCACCGATGTCAAATACTTAAGAGATATCCTTGTACATAAGGTTGTTTTTCCAGCGTTTCTTGTCATCTCGTCATTTGTTTCACGGATGTTGTCAAAGATGCAAAGATGCAAAGATTTGCTCTTAAGCCTGAGTTGTAAGTAGCATCCTAACGTACGCGAGTTTAGTAGTCATAAGTCACCGTTAAGAGAATAAGACTAGTCGTGCGGTTGTTTAGTTTACTACTTGCTTGTCTACAAACCTATGGAGTGTACTAAGCTCGCCCGTCTATGCCGGCCAGTTAAGTTGCGCGTGCGAACGGGGTACGGGAGACGTGAGAGAGGCCTACTTCGCACTGGACTTGCCAAAAAATGGAATCGCGATCTATTCTTCTCAATTTAATAAACAACTTACTACTTAACTCACTTGTGCCGTTCAAACGACAATAACAACTTAACTCGCCGATGTCACAAGTTAACTCGCTATTGTACTTATTGAAGTGTAAATCGGGCTAAGGCCCACTTGCACGTTCCAGAGTTAGCTTCAATAACTCAGAGTCAACTGCTATAACGGGGTTTTATAATTAATTTATCTTGCAGCATTAAAGGTTAGGAGTAAATCTAAGGTTATTTACTGAAATATTTAACCTAGCAATGTGAGAGGGTTAAGTCTTTAACTAGGGTTAGTGAAGCTTTGTGTCAAAAGAAATTGAGGTTACATTCTGCTGTATAATGTACTCTTTGGACGAAATGACACGAGACAATACGTATAGAATAAAAAGTCGTCAAATTTCATACAAAGGATATACAAGAAAGTCTATATACATTGTACTGTAGTGCCAAAGCGATAGATATGTTTAACTTTTTTTTCGATTCATTCATTATTGGTCAGGTTACAATATAAGCGCATAGACAATTCAATGTTCCTATGTATATATTAGAAATGTCAGTTTAGCAAAACCGCTGATCTTTTTTAGTCGTGCAAGGCAAAATGAGAGTTAAAAATTGATATGAATAACGCAAATTTACAAACTCGTTGACTTATTTATTCAACCCGAGCAAACGTGCAAGTGAGCCTTAGAGAATCGCACTGCCACTGTCCAGTCTAAGTTACGTTCTAGTAATGCAGTGGAGGCATTACTTATAAACTTTTTAAGCCGATTGACGAGGATAACACAACGTTCCATGAATTTCTCCACTTTGCATACGCTCGTGCGTTACGAAAACTAAACGGTTAATAATCCACCACCAGGTGAAATTCGAAGAAACACTAGACCAGGAAAATTAAACAAAATCAATGATAGCCATGATGATTGTTTATAGGTTTTTTCCCGCTATCTGTTTCGTATTTGTTTGTTTGATTCTCCGTCTACGAATATTTCAGAAATAGTCTTCGGAAATATTCGTAGGCAGAGAATCCTACTTTCCTACTAATATTATAAACGTCTGTTAAACAAGTGCAATTTGTAAAATGTAATACCGACTTCCATTCTATTACTCTGGTAAAAATCAGTTATTGGAGTGTAACTCAAAAACTACTGGACCGAATTTGATAGAATTTACACGGAAAGCACCAATTAAAACAACAAACATAAAAAAACAGTCGAATTGAGTACCTCCTTCTTTTTGGAAGTCGGTAGAAAATGGATGTTTGTTACTCTTTCACGCTCAAACGGCGGGGCCAATTTTGAGGAATATTTGGTATGAAAGCAGATGAGGCGCTGGATCTTCTGCTGGATCAGGATACTTTTCATGATCCATCACCACGCGGGTGTAACCGCGGGGCGCAGCTAGTAAAGAAACATTACTTTTTCTGTGAGATATTACTTACTTTTTATCATAGAGGTAATTATAAATATCTGTATTAATTTTGGAAATAAATTTGTAAGTTGGTACAATGCTGAAAATTATTTATGCTATTATGTACAAACGAATGTATGTAAGCAAATAATTAGTTCTATCATTATCGTAGAACGTTGACCGTTGAACGTTGAGAACGCTGTACGAACACAACGATTAATAATAATATGACTATTACACGTCGAAACTAGAAGAAACACAAATGTGGCATAATTATACAAAATCAATAATAGTCATTTTTCGACGTGTTCCTCGGTATTTCCTCGGGTTCCTACGTATATAAACGGCCTTACATATAAACGCTGCTTAAATTTTAATGACGTTAATTAGTATTGCCCAAATGAAAAAATGTTCTTCGCCGTACTAAGTGACGTTATTTAAATTTAAGCAACGTTTATAAGTAAGGCCGATAGTTTTTCTCTATGCTTTCTACGTAACTACGTTGTCTTCTACCTGACTGGAACATAAAGGTCAGGCAGTGCCATGAGCCAACCCTATCGGGTGTATGATCCCACCTGACTGATATCATAGTATAACAGAAGAATGAACTTTAGAAGCGGGATATTTACCATGTATTTTATTTGTTTTGAGCTCTTGATATTTCGGCACAATTGCATGCGCCATGTTCACGAGTAAAATGAAATATCTGCGGATAGGTGTTGTTATGAGCACACTAAACGGTCTATACCCTCTTCCTTTCACGTTTCTTGCGTTCCGTTTTTTTTTTCGAGTAAAAAGCTCGCGAGTAATATGAGTTATGTGTGTCGAGAACCAGATCGAGTTCCAAGTGACTTTTGTGTCAGTGGTAATAAAACAACATAAGAAACGTGAAAGGAAGATGGTAGACCTTTTCGTCTGCTCATAACAATGAAAAACACCTACCTACCCGCAGATACTTCAGTTTGCTCGTGAAGTTTGCTCTCGATATTTCAGCACAGTTGTATGCATGATGCATACAACTGTGCTGAAATATCGAGAGCTCAAAGTTTATACAATACACGGTAAATATGCCGTCTCTAAAGTTAATTCTTGCAATAGAGACCATGTCAGTTTAAAACCTTATATTATAGTAACAGTGTCAAACATTAATATCAATGGAGTCAAACAATACTCCTATGATTGTAAGTAAATTTTAGACGACCACATTAGCCTCGTTGGTGGCGACGCTGTCTTCGAAGCGAGAGGGCCCAAGTTTGATTCCAGGCCGGAGCATATGTCTGTGTAATAAGCAGAAATATTCCTTCTCGGATCTTGGATCTTTCTGTTACTGTGTGTGTCCATGCACAGGGAATATTAGTGCGTGGATGTGAGTGTGAAAATTATTAGTTAACGCTAAAGCGCTGATTTTAAAGAGGAGTATTCAGTTCCTTTATTCAAGGTTCATGACCAAAACATGCTTTATTTAGGTATCTCAGAACAACAATGCCTCTAAATCAACGTGTTTATACGATTCAGAGCCATAATATTTACGTTGAGCAATGCTGATACTATAGATCTGTTTCAGCTCTACAGTATGCAGAAGACGTAGTACCTATTTATACACACTTATATAAATATCAATATATCCAAGTATAGCAGATGTATTTATATTAAATAGTAGTTTGAATGACCGGCGGCTTTATTGTCTATCTTTACTGAGAATGAGAATGGGCTTCATTTTGACATTTGTATCTCATTCTGGGCTAAACCCTGCAAGCCTATTGGCTGGAACCATCTATGGGAATGAGAATGAAGTGACATTTCATTCTCATTTAAGTTAGACAATAAGGCAGCGGATGGCACAGCATGAGCCGCTGTTCTCGGACATGTCAAACATTTGTGTACATGAACATGTCTGTTTGACCTGTGCATGTATATCAGTAAGCAGGTTACCTAGTACAGGCTCTGCCTAGCTTAAGATCTGAAGACCTTGTGGGGATGTTGTCCCAAATTATATTATTATTATTTTAGTTAAGTATCATTATGTACTGAAGTGCGTGAACCTTTTAGATGTAAAACTTCGCTATACTCTGATGTTAATTAAAATAAAAACCAGCCAAATGCAAGTGCAAAAGCGTTCTGTACCATCATACGTTACATTTTTGCAATGCTTAAGGCTCTCGCCTTTTTAACCGAGTTCAAAAGAGGAGGAGGTTCTATCTTCGACCGTTTGTATTTTTTTACGTTGCTTCACCGATTTCTCCCCCATTTGTGGACCGATTCATTCAAAATGATTTTTTAATTTAAAAGAGTATATACTTCATAATCTGAGGGAATTTAGAATGGAATTGTAGAGTTGCCTATCCAACAAATTAAGGCAAGCTCTTGAAAGTTTTTGTTACCCATAACCCACTTTCCTAGCGAGTTATACTGTGTGACAGAGTGAGTTTATTAGATAAGATACTGTCTATGATACTGTGATATGTGATGTGTGATACAGGTGAGCAGTTTTTCATTACACTTGCGAGGAAATCAAATATATATATATTACCACACAGAGACAAATACGATAAACAAATATGATAACATCAAAAAATGGCACGCAAGTTTTTGTTTCGAGCACCCACTGCAAGTTGAGTGAACATACAGCCTAATTCAATTTTTTTTTTTTTTATTAAGTTATAAGTAAAATGTAATTATTTTATTACAAACTAGCTTTAGCACATGACTTCGTCCGCGTAGAGTTCTTTTCTGGATATGAATTATGGTAACAATATAGAGCTGTGTTCATGGCAAAGTCCCGCCACTACGTGTGATATTGATCCTTTACAGTATTTCTTTATAGAATGTTGTTCACTAATTTGGAAACGGGCACTGAAGTAACCAGGTTTGTTGGAGAGCTCATAAATACGTGCGCATGCCACATGCAACTGGCCGTCGGAGAAACAGTCCTGCCGATAATCAACTCTAGCTAAGTTCAGAGTTTTTCCCTTTGACTTATTAATAGTCATCGCGAAACAAGCATTAATTGGGACCTGCAATCATAAATCCAAACGGAAGTTCATTTCGGATCAATTGTACACACGGCACGAAGATTGCTTCTCCTTTGGCTTCGGCTTAATATTGACCTTAATAACATGAAGTATCTGAACCTAAAACTTGCACTTACGGTACTTGGTCCATACACGTCCTTTATAATGCGTCATCTTTACTGCGTAGGTGCCACGTCAGAACTCGTATTCGACGAAAATAATGCGCAATTTCGATTTGAAAAAACTAACGACGAGAAAACAAAAGTACCTAAATGTATTAATTTAAAAATAAGATATATTGATATATATATATTAACCAGTAATAAAATTTGTCATGTTCATATGTAAGAACCGTAATGACTCCGCACTAGGGAGGTTGTTTGATGATTGTTGCTAGAACACTACTCCTCCTTGAGTCGTAATCCTCATATCTCGAGGGTCGGGACCTCCTCCACCTATTGTCCTTCCTTCTAAGATATTACGCCAGTGCACTCTGTTACCGGCTATGTGTAGAGCATCGTAGACGGATGTACCAAGATTGCTTGCGGATCTGCAGGCCTAGACAAAACTCAAGCAGGCGTTTTTGCGCACACGCTACAGACAGCCGTGCGATTCTCTAAGAGCAAACATCGTAGCCTCTTTGACAACATACGTGAAACAAATGAAGAGATGACAAGAAACGTTGGAAAAGCAACCTTACGTACAAGGGCGATAAATAAAGTAACTGAATGAAAGTAGATAACGATCTCATAAAGTATTTGACATCGGTGAGCTCATTACAGATTCGCACGGCAGAACGTTCCCGGGTCCCGTCTACGAACTTAGAGGGACGTCACCTGACTTTTCCACAGGTAATGTCAACGCCATACATTTTGGAGTTGTCTTTTGGCGTTAACGTTAAAAGAAACATCTTTTGTCTAGGCCTGCTGATCGGACCACTAACAGTAGAGACAACACATCGTTAGAGAACATTAGTATGTATATGTATGTACCTACATATGTTGTTAAAAGGAACGCTTTTTTTTCGAAAGGACTAATGCTGTTTGACTTTACCGGCATTTACAGCGTGACCGGACGGGTGGCGAGCGCAGAAGGCGCACCGCCTAAGGCGAGCGTTAAAGACGCTTCGCCGCCAGGAGGAGTAGCCGACTTGCTCAAGGGCACCACTAAGGTGCCTCGGCACCTCAGCTTCGGCCGTCGCCAGGAGATAGGGGAGTCGGAGAGAATAGAAAAGGTACCAGGCTTTCGTGTTTTTTTAACGACCAACTACTAATATCTTTCCATCACGAGGGCTATACATAATCTACAATGTTTGATTTGATTGTTCGTTTGTAATAGATACTACTTAATCGATTTTGAAAGTTACTTTATTCCTGAGTGACATCGGCTATATTTGGTTCATCATCATTATGTACGATAAGTGAATTCACGAAGCGCAGCTTGTCATATATATAAAACAATAATAAAATAAATAGAGCTGTAATTTTTATATTATATATTTATAAAGATTTTTATCATAATTTTACATGTCGGCCTCATCAGGGCCTCCTCAACACTTATAGCCAACGCGTAATGTATAATTTAGTCTTAATTTTTAACATAAGAATAAGTTTTTTACTTACTTTTTTTGTCTCTATTATATGAGATCAACACCGTTCTACCACAGCGTTAACATTATAAATACTGCTTGAATTCATAGAAGTAAAGGTAGGTAGGTACATGTTTATATAATTGACAATAATTGAATTTAATCTTACATAGGAATATATATGTATATATACGGATGTCTTAAGTTAGGTAAGTTTTATGAGTTATTGATCGAATGCACAAAATAAAAAAATCAGATGATTCCTATATTTTAATTTATTGAATTAACAACTCCAAGTCATTTCATTTTTGTAAAAGAAATCACGTACCCCTCCATCTGGAATATAAGACTTGGTTTTAAATATGCGATCTAAATACCAAATCGATCGTAAATCGTTCGTGCGTGCTTCAGAGACTTTTGCGAGAATCAATTAACGGACTGACCGTGTGAAAGGTATCGAGTGGATTGACGTTGGCGCCTTTTGATTAAATGGTCGCGAGGATTAAAGTTGCCAGTTGAGAGAATACCGTATGTATTTGAGATTTTTGAAAATGTGGTAGTGGTAAAAGTCTTTAAAAGAGGTTATCTGAGCTGGTCATTTGTCTAAAGATAAGCGCTACGCCTCAGCTGCAACCGGCTAGTGCTGTGTCATCTTTATGAGATACATATATTTATCTTTCGAATTCTGTGTGAACAGTTCTGTCTTCTTTTTCTTCTTCTAGTGCCTCTCCAACTAGTGAAGGCTGGCTGTCAGCTCCGCATATTTCACCCGGTCTTTGGCGAGTTTAAATAGCTTTGTCTTCTTAACCTTGGCCAATTATTATTATGCCTGTGTCTCATTATCCCAGTTATTTCATTATACACATATCTGTCATTGTGGTGATACTCAATAAGAAGATTATTACTCAAGATGACCATTATTTGATAAATTATTCTGATCATATCGTATTCTGAGCCAAAAGTAGGCACTGTGTGTAAAACTGTATCCCATGTTTAAAGAAATATACATTTGGAATACATAGAAAAATACACTTTAGTTTTAATATTATTTTAATTATCTTTGATTTAAACCTTTGGAACTTTAGAACACACAATCCTGCTTGTTAATTATTACATTATTTCATATAAACTAGTTATTATACTAAATTCAATAAAGTTAGCAACACTGGATTAGATAACAAAACAATTCTGCGTTCCGTGGGCTTTCCATCATCGCACCTCCTCGTATTATTTTTTAACGTCCGCGAACAAGCAAGATATACAAATGTAGTATTCTGTATTCAGCCAGTCAGTCACCGTTCGCACAACGCACGGAACACATTTCGCGCGCGCTCAAACGTTTTATCCCGCCGGAAATTTAAACGTGTTCCAAAACAAAATTCTGCAACAAATATAATGCCTAAAAAGAAATGAAATAGTTCCATTTTAAATTCATTGTTCTTATCTTATGACATTTCGTCAATATGTGCTAATGTGGATGACATTGTGACCCGCATGTTTCAGTGTGTAACATTGAAAGAAAAACCTGTGATATTTTGCTGTGAAACTTTGTAAACTATTTATTTTACTTGTTAATTTGTCCAAGTGGATTGTTTCGTGAAATTTGATTTCGCGAAACGTAATACCAACAATTCTTTATGATAGGTCCATATATGAAGGTGAGTTTCTTTTGTTTTTACATTATTTTATGACGTCACCGATAACATTATCACCATATTGTTTAGTGGTTTTGTACTAGATTTAGACCTTACCATAAAAATGTCTCTGTTTACTTGTTAATTAGATAAAAGGTAGGAATGGTTTCATGGTTAAGTAGCATCTCTCAAGGTAGAGATGCTATTATATTACGAAAACAGAAAACTCTGTAAAGTTTATGATTCCTTTCATTTTATTTTCATGTCCCTAGCAGTAGGTACCTAATTAGCCAACTTATTTGCATTTTGCTAAACTAAAAACAACTTTGCTAGGGAGCTTTAAGTGAACTCTTTTATAACTTACAGGAGGTACTTATCTGGTTCTTTACTAACACAATAGTTTAATAAATATGAATTTTGAAAGTAAAATGTAAGGAGAATATGTTTAAATTACTAATGAACTATATTTAATCTGTGTTAAACGTCCCGCTAGTCCGTGCTGGCCAAATGCCTCGTAGTTAATTTGTTAAGAGACATAAATATAGGCATTCTTGATTTGATCATTATCAAAAAACTACAATGTGATAGAGTAAGCATGTGAGAGTAAAAGTTGTCACAGAGCACTCTACCTATAGAACTAGAGATATAATTAGATTAGTAACGGTTGCCGTTAATATTAGCTAGATAGCTGCGCCCTGCGGTTACGCTCGCGTGGCGATGGATGATGATCACAAGTTTCATAATATGTGTTAATTCAGCACCTCATTATTCACTTCATGGGTCTCGTCGTTTGAGCGTGAAGGCGAAACAAACATACAAACACACTCACAGACTATCGCCTTCATAGGTAACCAACTGTACCCCACGGTATCACCCGCGTAGTGATGGATGGTGGATGATGAAGATGATGATGACAATGTATTCTTCCTATATTTTATTCCAGCGCTTCATCTACCTACATACCAAATTTTAATAAAATCTATTTAGTAGTTTTGGTTTGAAAGAGTAACAAAAATACAAAACTTTCGCGTTTTTATTAGTAGGATATTAGTGTGAAAAAAAATTACATTTAATAAACTCCGGAGTTGAACTTGCCCGTTCCATATACATATACATTCATATATATAATTATCTACATATAAGTATATTCCGTATACATACATATTCCGTATAGAAATAGGTGTTGTAAAAGCCGGTTAAGGGAAAGGACGACAGGAGGCTCGCCCATTAATAGAAATAGTTTTCTGTAATAATCCCCAGACCCCATAACTGTGATGACATGTGGGTGTTTATAGATTCTTACGTCTCTTACAGACTTTTAAGAATGTATGACGCGATATTTATCTTGCGAAGTATTTATCATGTTTATTATATATTTAAAGATAGCGTCATAATATTAATATATTAATGTGTATTATAATAAGGAAGCTATGCGCCTAGCAACTACTTATCCTAATATAGCTCTATATTATCCCACTTATATATACACGGACATATAAATCCACGTTTTCCTACGTCCATGTAAGGACTCTTCTACTTAATGTAGAGTTTTTCAGAAAAAAGTATACATGACAATCAATCAACTGTAAAGTGGAAGAACATCAAAAACAGTTCTCTTGAAACTGGTAATCGACGTTTACTTCTGAAGCTATTGTGATTCCCAAATGGAACGAAAATATACAGAAATGGTCGGTAAGAATGCAAATAGTTTAAAATCCGAAATGATGAAACAGGTGCCAACCTTTACAATTAAATAAACTTTCTTAACAAAACATGAATAATTGACTATTCATTGACTGTAAGATTTGAAATTACAAATAACGAGACGAAAGCACTCCGAGCTTTAAGCTAAACTGTCGCGTATAGCACTGAAACTATATATCAACATTAATATAGGTAAATATATATATATAGTAAGTTCAGTCTCTAAGTTAATAAAGAAATTTCTTTGACTCTGTCCACATGGGGACCATTCGGAATTGTCACATATTTTCATAAATGAAAATTCTATATATATAATAAATTGGTGTCGTTTAAATAACTTTAAACGACACCAATTTAGATGGAACGATATTGGTATAGAAGGCTAATTATTGAATAAATGAAGGATCCAGTTATATTAGCATATTTAAAACAATATTTCATTCAAATCTCATAGAATCATTTGTCTAGACAGGTTGGCAATATACCTACCTAACGTTGCCTATTTCATTGGTATTTTCCTACAATTTTGGACCATACAGAAAACGCACAGCGTATTTTTAAATAATGACTCATCCATATTGATGGGTCCAGTTTGGCAACATAACCGTCGCTGTCACGACAACGGCGAAATTTTTTGCGGAAAGTATGTTAGTGCTGTCTTTAAACAAAACTAGACTTTATAGCAAAGCGAAAGAGATGATAATAGAGTGGTTTAAATTGAACAACGTTAGTGATATCACCTACTTTTGAAAAAATTGGCAATCGCGTCATGTTTCTATTGGCCGTCATTTTTGTGACACGTTCTTCTATCAAATACATATTAATAAGTTATGTGGAGTTATATTTTCCTTTAAATTTTACAATGCATTTGTTTTGCCTTTAGGTTTCTCATTATATGAAATACATAATATAATTTCAATTTACCATTTAAAATTGGCACCCAAGCACTGACTGCATAAAGCCAGAATTCTCGATGATGATGCCTTTTTATCATCCAAATCAGACCCGTTCTTTAACTGCTCGACACATACCTATCTGTTTCAATATACGCAACATGCAGAGTTTGCTCTTCAGCGCACCTCACCTTCTGCACGTCGTCGTCCTAAAATCGTGTCAGCTGCCGTTAATTCTCTAAGAGCAAACATCGTTGCATCTTTGACAATATCCGTAAAACAAATGACGAGATGACAAGAAACGTTGGAAAAACAACCTTTTATACAAGGGCAATGTACAAAGTATTTGACATCGTGAGCACGTCGACCAGCTCGTCGACGAATCATTACAGAAACGCACGGCTGTTATCGGCTCTTCAGCAAATATTACGTGCACTTCAGCTTGCATAACCTTTGAAGTATGTCAACTAATACTTTTGATAATTATATCAGATTAACTATACCAGCACTATGATGTATTCTGTGACTGTACCTCGGGCTAGATATTATCTCTCTATAGTTCAAACAAGCAATCTTAAATTTGTGAGCTGGCCCCACCCCGAGTGTCGAAGTTGTGTTGGCTATGATGTATAAGAATAGTTACGCCTTTAATCACTTTGGTTTGTACAATGTGAAGACTTGGTGGAGCAATCCGAATTGTGTCTATACTGGATTTTTCTGTAGACTTCTCCCAAAGTTGTGAAATATATATCTCTTAGAAGAATATGGATGGAAGTTCTATTCTGAAGTTCATGTAAAGATTTTTCTGAGTTGCTCTGAAGTGAAGTCGTAGTTGCGAAATTAAAAGACATCTGAATATTTGTCCAAAATCTGTCGCAGGTATATTTGGAAACGCCGCCCGTATACGATCTAGAATAGCAGATATTTCCATTTTCAATTTCTAATTTAAATACCATACTATACTACGAGTACGTCCGCAAACGCAACAGGCAAGGGCTGATTATACGAATTAGAAAGCGGATTTCTATATAACCTGCTTAACTGTATGAATGGTCTACAGTGCCAAATCCTAGTCTATAATATATTGAGCAAGATGCCTAAATTCATCAAGTCTTTGACGAAGATGCAACTGGAAATGGCCTTCAAAAGCGTCCACGTCCCTGGGGTTCTGTCATGGTTTATCACGGAATCGAACAAGTTCTGGGACTCCCGCAGTACAGCATTCACGTCTCCGGAGTTATTCCGCCTTTCCATTCTTGACTTGCGCGCAATACCAATGTAATCGAGGCTGTCGTCAGGCAGATTATCGGTGTATTGGCGCGTCAGTACATATGTAACGAGGGAATCCCCTTGCTAATTTCGATGGTTTGAGTCTTGGAACATGTTACGCATAATTAATCTTAGAAGAGTCTTTGATATCAGAAAGAGCATCTAGTATTCCTAACCAATAACCAATCGTAGTGATGGTTTCAATAGCGATCACAGATCTGTAGTCTTTGTTATCATCTTATAATATCGTCGCGTCAACAATATCTCAGATAAGTAATAACCCTGTCAGATCAATAACCTCAAATCATGGGTTTCATGATGGGAGTGACATTGGTATGGGTATTTTGAATTGATTTTGAGATGTGACTATGAAGTGGATGCTTGTTGTTCTTTTCCATAAGCCGAAGTCTCATCCATTGGTTGAACAAGGCTGACAACCACCTGATAAAAGCCAAATAATGCGTAAGTGGGAAAACTTAGGGGCGATAGGAAACCAGTTTGAAATTTGTCATTGCAACAACCTATCTACATACCTGACACCTGTAATGAGTTAAGGTTGAATATGCCGTGAGATACTATGACTCATACGCTGTCAGGCAAATAAACTTCTACCTGTGTCACAGGTTAAGTAATAACTACAAACTACGTCATACTTGGTTAAAATAACCTCTGACTAATTAATATTTATCTAAACTATATGACTTGTAGGTTCTTATTAAAATTTCGCAAACATTGTATACTTGGAAAACATGTAAATATAAAGAGGGATATATAGAGGGATAATCAAATGATTCTAGACAATATCTGTGCTGTGGCCCGAGCACGAACATTTGCTAAAATGTAACGTTATCGTACCGTTGACGTATACAGTACAAACTATGAGTTATCTGTGCCCCGGTTGTACTAGATACATGATAGTTTGTACTGAAAAACTTTTACACTTTAGTAAATGTTCGTGCATTTCGTTTCGTTCGGGCCTCAGTACAGTTGTAAGGTATTTGTTTTTAAATTGGATAAGATTTGAATATGAATTTGGATACCGAAGGTGGCCAAGAAATCTATAAGTTATATATAATCCAATATACTGACTGACTTATTTATCAAGACCCTAAAACGCCGGGGCTAAGTTACATATTTGGAATTATAGGCAGTTGATGTATTTATGTTGCAAGCGTCCACACAATTTCACCCGTAGAAGGTAAAGAAGGTAAAGCCAGCGAGGCTGCTGGTGGCTCAGCTAATAAAGTAATAGATAAAATAAAGTAAAAGGTTGGGATTTGTGAAAACTTCTGGACAATTTATTGAATAATAATTTTGCGTTCTAAACGGCCTACTATAGGTGACAAACTTGTTCAAGAGAACTGATGTCATTCGAAGTTCATGGGTATTTAATATAATATGAACGGAACTAAACCCTCAAACGTATCCTTCCTTATTTCGATGTAAAATACGCAACTTACAACTAATATATTAGTAAGTTGAAACTTGGAAAATCCGTGAATAAATACAGTTTATTTTACATATTTTATGTTTCAACGCAGCATATTTTTGTCGACATTTTGCATATGAGTTAGTTTTGATGATATCAAAGTTCAACTTCAAGGCAGGTGTTTTCCGTAAAACAGCTGACCACAATGTGCGGATATATATAATGTGATAATATCTGAATCTGAGATTATGCGAAGTTAATTAAATTGCCTCAAAAGTTTTCAATATTGCGAATAGTGAATACCTACAAAATAGGGGTTGGTAGTTTAAATTATTAAACGTCGTTAGTGTCTTTTTTAACTCACAGGAATATATTACTACATATAACAATTTATCTTCAGGTAAATTGTCATATGTACGAGTATCTATACTAATATTATATAGAGGAAAGATTTGTATGTAATTATGCTTGTAACGAATTGGCTCTAAAAATACTGGACCGATTTCAAAAATTCTTTCATCATTGGAAAGCTACATTCACCCTGGGTAACATAGGATATATAAGATTCATCATCATCATCATCATCATCTATCACCGCGCGCGTGAAACCGCGGAGAGCAGTTAGTAAATTATAAATTGGTATATTATGTAATAAATTGTTATATTATTTATAATATAAATCTATAATTACTAAATGACCACGAAAATAAAACACAAACACAAACAAACACACATTTATATAGATAAATAAAGAAAACATAGATAACCTAACGCTTCTCTTCGTTTCGCTCGTCGGCGCACCTAAACACGTTTGCCCTGACTGCACCTATACATGGTACTCCTGAAAACAGTTTGTTGTGTAGTTTGTTGCAATAGTACCTACACTGATGCTGATTTTAGGATTTGGTGTTTTTTTATATTTGAAAGATGTATGAAGTTAATAGATGCGCCTCGCAGCTTCACCCCAAAAGATTTTGATTAGGGAATTATCTCTATATTGTTGTTAAGAAATGGAATTGGATTGCACATTACATTAAATAATTTAATTACCGAGTTTGTTCCTCTCCTCTTTAACGTAAACTGAAAGTTTAAAGTCTTGAGCGAACAATTTTGTTCTAGATTTAGCAATCTTAGTCCGCAATCATGTTTTTGAAAGTCAGGTCAGATAGTGGTCAAAAGAAAACATATTTGTAATAAAAACAAAAACATCCAGGCTCATTCACGTGTCACGGACCTGACTGATAACGAGCAAAAAATTTACACAATGCATGCAGAATGTTGTAATTACCATATTATTATCTGCGTCATTTGTTATGCTATTATCAAAGTGAGAGGTAAATTCCTCCGAAAAAACACGCTTGTATAATCAACTCATTTGATAACACTTTTTTTTTTAATTAATATCAGCTTGTATTGGCTACTTACAATACCACCCACCGTTTGGCATGCTTATAAATTATTCTGCTTATGTTCTGAATAATAAATTAAGTACCTATTCTATAGTTCTGGCCAATGTGATAAAACTCGTCTGTGTAATTACATAACCTTTTTGATTACACTTAAAAACACGTTTTTGTATACTTACTTAATATCAAAAATTATAGGTACTCAGTCACAATGTCAACCACCTATATACAGTATTTATCTATGGTCTACCACCGTTTGGCATGCCTATAAATTATTCTGCTTATGTTCTAAATATTGAACTACGTATTCTATAGTTCTGGCCAGTGTGATAAAACACGCCTGTGTAATAACATAACATTTTTGATAACACTTAATGACACTATTTTGTATAATATCAAAAATTATAGGTACTCAGTCACAATGTCAACCACCTATATACAGTATTTATCTATGGTCTACCACCGTTTGGCATGCCTATAAATTATTCTGCTTATGTTCTAAATATTGAACTACGTATTCTATAGTTCTGGCCAGTGTGATAAAACACGCCTGTGTAATAACATAATATATTTGGTAACACTTAAAACACGTTTTTGTATAATATCGAAAGTTATAGCCACTCAGTCACAATGACAACCACCTATATACAGTATTTATCTATGGTCTACCACCATTTGGCATGCCTATAAATTATTCTGCTTATGTTCTAAATATTGAACTACGTATTCTATAGTTCTGGACAGTGTGATAAAACACGCCTGTGTAATAACATAACATTTTTGATAACACTTAATAACACTTTTTTGTATAATATCAAAAATTATAGCCATTCAGTCACAATGTCAATCACCTTTATACAGTATTTATCTACCTATAGTCTACCACCGTATGGTATACCTATAGACTATTCTGATACTGAATAATGAACTACGTATTCTAGTTATGGAGAACAATGCCCAGTATTTCATGTAGGTAATCACAGTATATTTTGCGATGACAGAAATGAGCAATTTTCCATTTTAAACAAACACTATTATTAGTCGGTTTGTATACCGCAAAATGATTTAAGGGACTTTTAGCTGAGCAATGAGCTCTCACGCCCGTTTTAACGAACTGTTTCAGAAACTATAGTTATATGTAGTATTACTAAATTACTTTATGCATAATATTCTAAGTTCGGAGTCCCAAAAACTAGGGTAGCGTTAATAAGTAAACTTCTATAGCAAGTTAGTAATTATGGATTCGACAAAATTTGCAAATGTGTGATATTAACCAAATAATAAACTTGTAAATAATGAACCCCTGTTTGGCTTGTTCATTCTTATTTTTACTAATTAGTTGATTATTTGCTCGTGAATTATCTCGCAGAAAATATGTAAACGTATTTATTACGTCACTGTCTCTGCCTGCTTAAAAGCAAAAGACAGAAATGGAACAATATTTTAATTTTGTTCAGCAATAGATTCATTGCGTTGCAAAAGTGGTCTGAAAAACGTTAAAATTCAGAAATAAATTCCAATAAGTTTACTCCGAAAAATCATGTTGTAATGTCATTATGCAAATAATTTCATCCTAAACATGATAAAAGAGCTGGTTTACATTTATTTCTGCTAATAAAGCGGAAAACCACAAATACCCCGCGGCAGTTTCGAAGATGTTTACACGTAGCGGTACAAACAAATCTATTATGTAATTGAATCGACGTCGATTGTGTTTTTAATTAAACCAATGTACCGATGTGTGTAGAGATCTGTGTGGTGTAGAGGAGTACACATTTTATTATTTAGTAGAGTAATTATTCTGTTAAAATATGACATTGAATACGATTTATCTACCTTAATACTTACTTAAAGATAAAATAATACTTACCTATATGTATTTATTTATCCTGACTGACTGACGGCCGGTGCCAATAACCTATCTATGGTCGGTTTACTTTCCTAGAGATAAATATTGGCAATATTTGTATGGACGTATGTCAAATTTCTATCCATTGTAAGGAAAACTGTGGATAGATAGATTATTGGGATCCCCCATAAGTGATGTTACAACACAGGGCCTAAATAGCTGCAGCTACAAACTTGAAATTATGGCAGTGATGCCTTGAATGTTGAAAGTATCCACTAAGGAAAGGTTTTTAGACATTTCACCCCCAAGTGGGTGAAGCGAGCGAAGCTACTCTTGGGTAAGCTAGTTACGTCACTAGTGCGTTAAGAAAACAATATAATTCAGTCAGCTACACTATTTTATATGTTACTTATACATCAAATGGAGACTATAATCAATTTATTTTGTCGCTAATGTTTTTATTTTTGCCAATGCGTTTCCACCATCAATATTGTTCAATCCTAACCTCATGTCCAGAAATCATCATTTAGGTCCTTTTGTAAACATAAAAAAATATATAGGTATGCTACAAAAAAGGTAAAATAGTGCCAACAATGCCACGGAGCCATTGTCGTCTGTGACAAAAAAAACATACTTAATAAAAAACAGCATGTACTTAGGTGTAATACCAGGCATTTTTCACACCAAGATCATAAATGCTTTATATATGTCTGTATGTTACTTTTTCAAGTCAAACTTCTGCACCGATATGGCTGCGAGTATTAACACACCATGTGTTATTTAGGGGCTTATTTTTAAACCGAAAAAACAGTACCAGAGGGTTAGTAATTTTCCATACAAGGAGACCCAAGAGGCGCAGGCTTTAAAAGCAAAAACTTAGCAATTAACCCCTTTGACTTTATAATTAACTAATTATTCCTTAGAGGTTGAAACTACAATTGAAACGTGTTATTAAAAGTGACGTCAATGATACATAACTCGTTAACTACTGAATTATACGCTTTTGACTTTGATTATGACTTATTGATATGGATGCATCACGTGCAGTGATTCATCAGATATAATGTCACATAGCTTCTCTTATCTAATAATTGAAAGATGTATCCTGTGACATATTTTTTTTTACTTATGTTTGTACTGTGTACATTGAAAATGTAATGAAACTTTTTATTGAAAAAGATACGTAATATTTTTTAATGGTATAATCCAGCAAGCACATGTTAACAACCGAAAAAAATCGTGTAATAATTCTAATTCTAATGTATAAAATTCTCGTTTCAGTTTTTGTCAGAAAACTCCTCCGAAACGGCTAGACCGATTCTTATGATTTTTTTTTGAAATTGTGTGGATATTCATTAGGTCTGAGAATAGGACGTAAATTATACTTTTCATCATCATCATCGTCCATCACTACGCGGGTGAAACCGCGTGACGCAGCTAGTTATGTTATATTTATATCTTTTGAGCAGTAATGTTGCAATGTACTCCATTCACAAATCGCAATATTAATGTGACTTCAATTTCGAATCGGACCTCATCAAATCGTGTGAAAACTGAAAACTTTTTTTCGCCTTTATGGGTGCACTCGTACGGTTGAACATTTGCTATTTCTCAAGATATTTAATGTACAGCAAGTGTTTTTTTTATTTTCGTAAATAAATATGTCATTTAGTCACTGTCTAACGGCCGTTTTCAATAATCTATCTATCGCCGGTTTACCTTACTAGAGTTAGATATTTGACACTGTTTATATGGGCGTTATGTCATATTCCTATCTGTAGTAAGGAAAACTATGGATAGATAGAATATTGATTACGGTCGTAAGGGCCGATCCCAATAATCTGTCTATCCACAGTTTTCCTTACTACCGATACAAATTTGAAATAACGTCCATACAAATAGTGTCAAATATCTGTAATAAGAGAAACCAGCGAGAGATAGACTATTGACAGCGGCCGTAAGTCACATTCTGGTATAGCGTTGGATAAACTGCTTAAAACTTTCTACGGGTACTGACGAGAAAGAGGAAAACACAAAACCACAGCAAAAAATGTTTTTTTTACACTTTGTCTATGCTTTGGACCGTTACGAATAATCCACCGTCATTTCTCGTCAAAACTAGAGGAAACACAAATGTAGGACAATGAATAAAACCAATGACATCGTTATCGGTTGTGAGGTGTTTTCCCGCCATCCTAGAACTGGGCTTTGCTCTGCTGGAATAATTTATAAAACCTCAACCAAAGAGTATAATACGTAGTCACTACTTCTATGAAAAAGTTTGCTACAGAGACATACATATACCTACACTATAAAGTTTGTATTTCCACAACTGGGTTAATGTGTACAATGGTTAGGACTTTTTAGTACGAATTAGTAAGTATTTAAAAAATGTAAAAATAAATGTTTTGTTTTGCAAAATTACTGGTTTTTGGCTCTTGGCGACGTCATTCGGGGTGCAGCTATTATACATAATTGTGAAAACATACATCGAGACTTACAAAGATTTTAAAATGTTGAACGCGGTTGTAATAAAGAGAATTAAAAAAAATTGAAATACGGCGAGAACAACTGATAATAAGAAATGCGGGACTAAGATAAAAAGTACTTGTAGCATACACATGACAAAACACGATCGTGGCAAATGCGATTAGGGAATAAAACATGCTGATAAAAATTGCGTTCCGGGTACACATCTAACAAATCATAGTATTATATGCCATACACACACATGACGTATGGAATCATTAACTTAGTATCTGTGGTGAATATACACTAACGGTCTTATTAATAAACTTGTAGTAAACCCGGAGTAGTTAAAACATCTATCTGTCAATTTTTCGCTTGCAGTAATGTCACGCGGGAAAGCAAGACAAAGCATGTTACGCCTAATCTATGTTTACGCAACGTTTATTAATAAAGGCCTAAGGGTAATATGTTCATCAGGAACAAGGTACCAAAAACACCATTTTATTTAGTGAATTCATAATAATAATCATAAGCAGCTCATTTTGTTCCCACTGCTGGGACTTGAGCCTTCCTCTCAGAGAGAGAGAAGCTGGGCCATCCACCACGTGGGCCCAGTGCTGATTGGTGGGTAAGTTAGTGGCCGACCCATGTCGAAGTTTTCAGGCCGGCCGAAGGCCTTCGACATAGCCTAACGACTGTTGTCCTTAGACAAACAACCGGGACCGACGGCTTAAAGTGCATCCGAAGCACGGAAGCTCTCAGTTGAATAATTATTTTGTTATTCCTAGTATACTTGCTCTTTTGTCTCGGAGTAAGTGTGAATATTAGATAATTTTAATAAAATGAATAAAATTGTCTGCATTTTGGACAATTTTGACTCCCTCACTGCATTTTGGATTCTAGCCTTAACTCTAGAATTGTTCGATGCATTCAAGTTTCATAATATAATATTTACTTATCATCTGTGACGTAAGGCACTGCTTTATCCACTTTATTTACGATTATAATTACTATTTTATAATATTGATATACTATGATGTACGAAATAATTAGCTTTTAAAATTCCCTTTAGCCAAAGTCCTGTCTGACAGATCCATAAACTAATAAGTAAGGTTTATATTCTAGAACGTAACGCTTGTTGCAAATCATACTCGTAAAAATATATATGTTTATTTTGTTATTTTATTTACGTCGTGTACATATAATACTACAGACTGACAGATTAATTAAATAAATATCTGTAAGTGTTTATCGCGTAGTTTGTTGCAACTAGGATGTGACAAATACAATTATATAATTATTTTATTTTAATATCTATCAGGAATGTTATTGTGCGATCATAACTATCGGTAAATAATAGGCTGGTCTAATTGCGGCGCTTAAACGCAAGTGGAATGACGTATTAGTAATAAACAACGTTAAGGCGCTGTCGTATCCTGATAATAGTAAAAAGCAGAATCTTTAAACATCGAGTGTAACGAAACAGATCGATAATAATCTATGAAAAAAATACTTAGGTTAGAAAAGGAACAGGCAAAGAGTAATAACTGAACATAATTCATAAATATTACTCGCTCTCTGCAGTAAAATCCTAAATAGGTCCATAAAAATAAACTTTCACGTCCAAACTCTCAGAATTTTCAGCAATAACACTATATTATTTTTTAGGTAATACATAGCCAACATATAGTACTAAAGTAGTAACCAGTAGTTTTTTCAATTGTGTTAGTGTATATCGAAAAATATAAAGAAAACATTTGTACGTTTTCTTTATATTTATTTATGTTTTATTAACGCATTTTCGCATTACATCGTCCAATCTAACAAGCGATTTTCAACCTTACGTAGAGCATCGTAAATTATTTTAAAATTGGGGTTGGACCGCGTCTTAAGGTGACGTCGTATAATAAACAACATTGTTATACACAATAACAGAAAATACTGTACATTCCATACTCTACGCATATTATAGATATCATAAAAACTAAACAAGTAAATATCAAGTAGTACATACAAAACAGAATTAGGTATATAGGTACAGTGAAACATGGTTAAATGGGACCTGGATAAATGAGAAACCTCTATTATTGAGAGTTGCAATTAGGTCCCGGTACTTTTTCATTGAATTACCTCTATTAATGGGACTTTTCGAACCTGGTTAAATGAGATCTGATTTCTAGGATTTATTCGATGTTTACCTTTATAATTGGGACTCTATAACTCAATTCCCTTTATAAATGAGACAAATTAATCGGGTTGGGACAGGTTTTGACACTTTTGTTTACAAACATTAGAATGTCTTTCGCACACGCTTTGTTTGTCAGTACTATCTCAGGTTTTGACCTAAAAACAAGGGACAACTCTCCCTCTAAAAATGGAATAGCCTTACATTTCGACCTCTATAAGCGGGAGCCTCTGTAAATGAGACAACTATAATTTTAAACCTGCCTAATTAGAAAACTGAATTAATGAAAACCCTCAATAAATGGTATAATATTCTTGGTCCCTTGATATCCCAATTAACCAGGTTCCACTGTACTATAATTATATACCGGCTGCACTCACTGTCCGAGGACGTTTCGAACGTATAAGTGCGTAGTGCGCGACGCGATCTCCACGCGTGAGTACTCCCTGAAGAAGAACGTCTTATACGTTCGAAACGTCATCGGACTTAAACCGACCTAATACCAAGTGCGTGCAGCCGGTATCTTTATGTTATAATAGGTACATATACTGTTCAGGAGTTCGAGTAAGACATTTATATATGAAGACAAAAAAAATATTATAAGCTTACCCGACCGAATAATTCTTATTATATAAGAGATTAGATGGCGAGAATGTTTTTAAAAGCGCGATGATTTCTAATAAGGATGAGTATTTTCTTACCACTAAATATCATTATTTGATATATTGTTAAAAAAGTGGGTACATGTACATACGTACGCACGTAAACATGTTTTTTAGGGTTCCGTACTTAAAGGTTAAAACGGGACCCTGTTACTAACTCTCTAGTCTACCTATTACTAGTCTAACTATAGACTCCGCTGTCCGTCTGTCACCAGGAACAGAATTCTAATGAACCGTGATAGTTAGACAGTTGACGTTTTCACAGATGATGCATTTCTATTGCCGCAAACACTATAAACAAATACTAAAAAACCCGCCAAGTGCGAGTCGGACGATAATCATAGATAATGGACGGAACCCTTTGTGAGCGAGTCTGACTCACACTTGGCCGGTTTTTTTAAGAGAACTACCCCACCGAGAAGTAAGTACCTCTTTTTACGCACATTCCATTTGACGCACTTCTGTTCGGTTACTTTATATTCCCGTCCAAAAGATTTAATTATTTTTATACCATCCTTATAGAATACTGGCAGGCGTGAAAATTATTATCAGGCGAGTGGTTAATGTGTCGGCACTTCTTATGATAATAAAGCTGGCAAAGGGCCCAACCATTACAGTATCAATGTGCTACTCACATTAGTGCATTTGAAATGGCCTTTGTCGCATGGCATTCACTGTATACAACGAGCCCGTAGATGACACGCTATTTTCTTACTCTTTGTACGCATTAAAGTTTTACTATGTACTATACTACATTGTATAGTAGACATGTGCTACATTATTGGCATCGAGAAAAAGAAAATATTAGTGACCTAAAGAGTCAATGTCCTAGGACAACGAGCACAGTATAGTACAAGGCATAGAAAACGTTCAGCTTTTAGAGCTCTGGATGACAACTGGGACTTTCAACGGCAGTTGAGATGCTCACTGTCATTTACACATCTTACTGGCCACGTAATTTGATGGGGGCTTAACTCGTCCAGTGTCTACTTCTTTTGGTGTCTTTCCGAACTATGCAGAAAAGTTCAGATAAAAAATACTACACTTGAATACTTTAACCAAGTAAAAGCAAGTTTATACAGATGGAGTGCATTTGATCTGATAAAATTAGTTACAAACCAGATGTATAAAAATGTGTTTACTTACATTATGTGTACGCGCAACATAGCATAGCACTTTTTAGTACGTACACAATATGGTGTACCGCGTGACGTTTAAAAAACTGATTATATTACATCTTCTATAAAATGCACAATTCTTTAGTGGTATTACAATAACTTGATTGACGTAGCGAGATTAGCGAGGATTATTGAGTCGTATATACTCGTATAATAGAATGGGTATAACTGCATTTTTTATCTTCGTAGGCCTAAATTCGCCTTCCGCACGTATGAATGCGATAAAATACAAAATATTATTTGAAAAATGCGAAACCGACTTCACTAAAAAAATACGTGTTACTGACACAGAATAAATAATACTTAGTGCGTCGTACAGACGAGACACTCACATAATAGATAGACTCTTAAGAAACATAAGTAGCGGTCTAAACGAATTTATAATATGTAAAGAAGTATACACTAAATTCCATTTTCCATAAACAGCTCAGCAACATGATATGATAAGTACCAGACGCAAATACTTGAATAGTTTTAGGAAACATATAAAACACATTATGCGTTCCTGTAAAATTTTAGGTATTTCTGCAATCCTATCATCTGACTTGGTGGTTTGGTGCCAATGGGACCGTTGTAACTCTTATGCCCTAAAAGGGCAACAAAAAATATTGTCGAATCGGTCTAGCCGTCTTCGAGCAACCAAGGTAACGTATTATGTAAAAAAGAAGCCAACAATTTGGAACCTCCTTTTAAAATCGCTTACAAATTACAATTAAACTGTACAATTTATTTTAGAAAACCTATAATAGGGTTACAATAACCACATTCCAAACTAATCTAAACCAAAGGTAGGTACCTAATTATAGCATTTAATACTTGATAGAAGAAAAAACGTGTGTGAGTACCACATAACTCATTTATATGGTCACATAATCATTATCTAAAATATATACCTAATAAATATGTTTACGGATTTCACTCACAAAATAGAGTAATAGAGATAAAGAAAACACGTGAGCGCACCAAGTAAATTGTATCGGTAAAATAATACTACATATCAACTACACTCGTGATAAAAAAAGAATAATCTCTGACGAGAAAACTGCTGACGTGCGTTATAAAACAAATCACACGCTTTACGACATCTGTTTATCCACACTTATACACATATATTATGAATGCGTAAGTAACTGTTTCTGTCTCTCATCTGTTTCACGATTAAACATATAACTACTGTATAATACTATATATCAACTATGTACACTCATCATGAAAAGAAAACACTCTGAGGAGAATACTGCTGACGTGCGTTATAAAACAAATTACACGCTTTACATCTGTTTATCTACACTTATACACATATATTATAAATGAGTAAGTACTGTGTCTGTCTCTCTATCTGTTTCACGATTTAACATATAACTACTGTATAATACTATATATCAACTATGTACACTCATCATGAAAAGAAAACACTCCGACGAGAAAACTGCTGACGTGCGTTGTAAAACAAATCACACGCTTTACATCTGTTTATCCACACTTATACACATATATTATAAATGAGTAAGTACTGTTTCTGTCTCTCTATCTGTTTCACGATTAAAGATATAACTACTGTATAATACTACATATCAACTATGTACACTCATCATGAAAAGAAAACACTCTGACGAGAAAATGCTGACGTGCGTTGTAAAACAAATCACACGCTTTACATCTGTTTATCCACACTTATACACATATATTATAAATGAGTAAGTACTGTTTCTGTCTCTCTATCTGTTTCACGATTAAACATATAACTACTGTATAATACTACATATCAACTATGTACACTCATCATGAAAATAAAACACTCTGACGAGAAAACTGCTGACGTGCATTGTAAAACAAATCACACGCGATAGCGATAGCGTGTTTATCCACACTTATACACATATATTATAAATGAGTAAGTACTGTTTCTGTCTCTCTATCTGTTTCACGATTAAACATATAACTACTGTATAATACTACATATCAACTATGTACACTCATCATGAAAAGAAATACACTCTGACGAGAAAATCCTGACGTGCGTTCTAAAACAAATCACAGGCTTTACATTTGTTTATCCACACTTATACACATATATTATAAATGCGTAAGTATTGTTTCTGTCTCTCTATCTGTTTCACGATTAAACATATAACTACTGTATAATACTACATATCAACTATGTACACTCATCATGAAAATAAAACACTCTGACGAGAAAACTGCTGACGTGCATTGTAAAACAAATCACACGCGATAGCGATAGCGTGTTTTACAATGCAACGTATCCGTCGTCTGTTTATCCACACTCCCACACATATATGGTAAATGCGTAAGTAACTGTTTAATTCTGTCTAAATGTCTGTTTCATAATAACCACTGTATAATACTACATATCAGCTATGTACACTGATCATGAAAAGAAAACACTCTGACGAGAAAATTGCTGACGTGCGTTGTAAAACAAATCACAGGAAATACGACATCTGTTTATTACACTGCCACACATATACTCGTATTATAAATGCGTAAGAAACTCTTTCTGTCTGTTTCATGATTAAACATATAACTACAGAATTACTTCAGGCCTAAACCTTCCATCTATACTATAGTGACTTTTCATCATAATTATTTATTCATCACGCGGGTGAGACAGGTTTGAGATTCGAAAAGCCATATCAGTTGCAAAAGTACAATACAAGAATGTTTTCATTATTAAATACAGTGTGGGCTTTGCTTGAAACTTTATTTCATATATTTTATAGTGTCTTGTTGTCTCTAATGTTGTACCATAATTATGCTGTTTAAATAAAAGTGTGTACTATATCTACTTATTAATAGTAAAATATTACATTATAATTCCCTAAATCTATAAATATTTTATTGAATAGTTTGCCGTGGTTGTGGTGAGGCAAGGTCAGCTGTTATCATTATGCCGCATTGTTTCATAGCCTCCAATGACACTATCGGTACCGCTGGACCGAGACGATACATATTAATTTACTTTTGTTTCATTAAACATTTTAATTTGTATACTAATTACGTCAGACTGTTAATTAAATATGTTCATAGGTATATTATCCGCTAACGCTCATCGTATAACAGCTCATTGTATAACAAAATATTTGATGATGTACCTAAGCCACTTGGGCTTATTGAAGACTTGAAAATTTTCCAGGTGATGCTTTATGTTTTTAAAATCCACCAAATATATTTGGATAATGGGATTGAAGCGAGCAAAGCCGCTGGCGGATGAGCTATAGTAGATTTATATATTGTTGAGCTGAACTTTGTGTCTGTAGTGTCAATCGAATGTATAGCTACTGATTTTTTCTGGTGCAATACATAACGCAATAGTTATGGCAATAAGTACTATTAATCATAAGTGTCAGTATCATTTATTTATTAATTTATATCGCAGAGTTGTGATATGTTTTTCCGGCCAAATAGGAAAAAAACAGACAGTTCTAGTTATATGCCACAGAATGAAACACTGCACTGACATGGGCAACGTTTCGGCTATAATTATTGCCGCAATTGTATACTCAGTCCAATAAGTTATGTAGAACTGGATTATGGCCCAACTCATCTCACTGACAGGAAAGGTCGAGTCCAAGCAGTGGTCAAATAATGAGCTAATTATGTGCTATCTTCGCATTTCATCTGGCGAGATGAAGTTACTTTGATGAACACATATAAAAAAACAACGATTGAGACCACAAAATGAACGTATTGATTCATAACTGCTGAACATATACTTTAGCCATGAGATGCCTCAATTTTAGTTTTGGATATCTTCAGACATTTAAAGCAAAGTCTTCTAGTGAATCTGAGCTTAAATAAAAGGGCCGTAGGTTAAAACCACATCTCAGTTCTTCATGTTATTGTTGGCACATTGATTGAAGACTTTGGTCTTCAGACTCTGCGGTATCTTGGACGAGAAGTTGTCGCGTATTTGTCCAGTTATATTGATTGGCTGCTTACACGTCGTAAAGGGCAGAGATACATGATTTAACGAAATCTTGGTTAACTACAAATGATTATGCCACCGTAATATGCGCATGTGATTATTACGCTAGTGTGCAAAACAAAAGCCAATTTGACGCTAAATTATCGGAGTAAAATTAATAATAGAGATAGACAAAGACATTGTTGTGAAAAAAATAACAAAGCGGATAAGTCACTGAGATATTTTTGCTTGTTTTGAAGTGATGATGCCTTAAGGATATTGAAAATCGGCTGCCAATCAGACAGGTACTGCTTCGACTTCTTCTTCAGACTAGACTTTCTTTAGAGGCTTTCGGTGTAGACAACATCGTGAGGTACATAAGAAGTACACAGCATGGTAGTACCTAAGGTATTGTAGTGAAAGGACTTTTGCGTCCGCCTGAGATAGTACCACACATTTGGCGGCTATTCTGACAAAACCTATGAGATCCTACTTATATTGATCCTTTTGGTATCCACTTTATCTATATTTGTTTTGCAATATGTTTATTGTGTTTCTTAATAAAAGTATTTAACCACAAATAATAACTAGTTCCAGGTGAACTAATATAAAATACGATTAATATTTATTTTATCTGATGCAATACCGACAAAGAACTTACCTAGAAACAAGTGTCTCGTTCATATCGTACGATAACGTTATAAAGTTGCTTTTAATTTTACCTGTGGCTTTACCCGTGTGGAAAGTTACACAACAAGTTATAACAATAGTTAGTTTTTTTGTCAAATGCAGACTTTCCACTAGTACTCGTACAATTTGAAAAATTTAATACCGATTTCCATTCTATTCAGTTATTGGAGTGTAACTCAAAACTACTAAATCTTGAATTTGATGAAATTTAAATGAGACCACACGGGAAGCACCAGCTTTCAAACAAAAAAAGAAATTTTGATAATCGGTTCACCCAGTCGAAAGTTATGAGGTAACAAAATTGAGTACGTCCGTCTTTTTGGAAGACGGTAGAAAATAAAAGTAGCCAAAAGTACTCCTTACACAACATAACATCAGTTACCTGCCAGTGAAAATTTCTTCAAAATTGGTTCGGAGATAATTGGAAATACCATACATTTATTTATTTTACATATACATGCAAGTACATACTAATTCTTACCTAAGTTGTGCCTAATAATATATTTTTGTACGTTATACTAACATATTTTATGCAGGCCTCTGTCATCGAATAATATTGATGATATAATTATATATAACTGCTGTGTTCCACGGACTTGCCCGCGCATATCCAGCAATAAAAAAACTGATAAAACTTACCATGTATTCACAGTAATCTTCCAATGTATGTAAAAGTTCATCACAAAATCAATTGTTAAGTTTTGACGAGTTTACAAAATCCATCCATCTATCTACGAGTATCTCATAGAGGAAACCAGCCCCATCTATCTACACAAATAAACTTTCCATATTATTATGATGAAAGTCGTGCAATGGTATTTTCGTTTTGTTTTTTTGACAAATGCACTTTTGATTCTCGGAGCCTATTTCTACCGCACAGCCGTGCGATTCTCTAAGAGCAAACCATAGACTAAAATATATACTAGGAGCAAACATCATTGCATCTTTGACAACATCCGTGAAACAAATGACGACCTTGTGTACAAGGGCGATATCTTATATAGTATTTGACTTTGACGAGCACATCGACGAATCATTATAGAATCGCACGGCTGTATTATTTCCACTTCCCATATTATATTCATGTACAAACTAACCTTACAGTTTAATTTTATGTATACCTAGATAAAGCGGTTGGCAACATGATTTTTTAAAGCAATGCAGCAAGTATTCAAAGAAGCTCAAGTTACAGCTAAGTAAAGTCCAAGGTGATTAGAAACCGAAATTTACGGGTTGCAAAGTATAAAGTTACATTGCTGTTTCATGCGTAGCAACAATGGCTAATGAATCAATGGTTTCCTAAGTACAGTTTCATGTGACGTCGATACTCTAGTTGCATAGGCACAGTTGTGTAAGTTTAGGTAATTTCTAGTTGCTAAGCGATCGAATAGCAGGTACGTATGCAACCAGCAAGCTGCCTAAGTATATTATAAAGGCTTTTTCTGAAGTTTTACATTGATCATGATCACAATAGTAGTGTGTGGTATTATATAGGGTGAATTCTGATAGTAGCCAGAGTGTTTGAAAACATTCACTGAAAGAGATGGCACGTAAGTTTGTTTTTAAATACATTATTATTACCTTTAATACCTGGCGGCCCGTTTATATGAATCCACTTTCCTAACACCTCCCTCACCACACTCGGGTCTTCGTCTCGCTCAGCTTGTTGAGCGGGAAAAGGGGGTCAGGGCTGAGCCCTCTGCCCCTTGCACGTCTCCGTCCATGGCGATGAACGGGTCATTTGATGATGGGCTTCACGGGTTTTTCCAACCGGTGGTCACTGAAGTCGGGGCGAATCAAGCACACCAGGTTAGACCCCTAGTGGCCCTACGGGAAGCCCAGCGAGCCGATCGGCGACCGTGATAGCGACCACCGGCGGATGACCCTCCCTCACCAGCAGTACGCAGTATTGTTGATTCACCTTGTATATTTTTTTAATAAAATTTTTAAAGCACTAACGCCTGCTTAGCAATACCAATCCCCATACGACCATAAAAAATTAAATAGAGAGTTAAACTTCGATGCTCGGACCTCGTGCCTCGGTGGCCTAGTGGTCATGGCACCTGACACGGATTGTCTGAAGACGCGCATTGGAATCCCGTCCGAGGATGTGATATTCTTCTCTCTAATATTGCAATGTTTCACCTTATTGTCATCTGCAAAACTTGCAAAATGTATTCTCTGTTCTTTTTTTGAGATATGAAGGTTTTAAGGGTGAGCTTCAATCCTTCAATTTTTTTACATAGCAAGGGTAGCTATCCCATGACAGCAAAAGTTACCTTACCGTTAATCAATGTTGGTGCAGATATACCATTTATCTCAATTTGGCACATACGTAGCGACGACGCGGGCCATTGCTCCTCTTATCTTCGCAAGAAACCGTTTCACAAAACTGCGTAAAAAACCAATAGGTATTGGTATGAAAGAGTATAAGTATATGTACTAACGTTCTGAATACTTTGTACTTAGATTGAGCACAAAGAGTTCTGTTCTGTGTCTGACACGCTTCTATTTTGTGCTGGATGAGCGTCATAATGGAAATAGTCTGCTTCCGCATTAATTTTTAGTTCGAATTAGTCATGGGCTAAAGTCGCGTACGTACTAGGTAAGCTGATACTATTTATTAAAAAAAAACATACTGAAAAAGGAAGGTTCTGCTGTGATTAATAATTATGTATATGTAGGTATGTACATGAAAAACTGGTAGTAAAAACAGCATTAGGTAATTTAGGTATTTATGTAAATTTTACATACTCTATAATAAAACTTATAGGTAGTATCTATAATATATGTATATATATATATAATCTATAAATTAACCCCTATTTCTCCTGGTCACGCTATAACTTGAGAACCGCTTTACCGATTTCATTAACCTTTTTTTATGTTTTCTAATACTTCGTAGAAGGTGCTTACACTTACTTTACCATAAAAAGTGTGAAATAACTTGTTCTTATTATCGCAATTTTTTTTATAAAAAATTGTTTCACCCTTTATAGTAACTTTGCTACTAGTTATTGAAGTAACTCAAATTTATTGGTACCACCACAGAAGTGTACTCTATAAAAAAATAATTATCATAATCGGTTCATAAACGACGAAGTTATCAGCGAACACACATAAAAACATATACGGTCAAATTGAGAAACCTCCTCCTTTTTTGAAGTCGTTTAAAAAAAAGGAAAGAGTTTATGGCGAGGCCGAAGACCAAGCCTACTACGCGAACGATGTCACGGGCAGTCGCTAGTACTAGTATATATTAGTAGGTACTTAAAAATTACCTCTTTATTGCTGTGAATATTGTTCAGATACGAGTCGGTTGACGGAAAGAAGTATTCTCGATAGCCGTGAAGATTGTAAAATTACATGCAGTGTTTTATGCATAATCGTGGGTATATAAAAAATAACATTCACGAAGACCGCTATACACGAAATCTTGAATAGGCACGTGCTGAAATAATCATGTCACGCATAAATCAACAAAAAATATCCAGCTCTCGTGATTTAAATGCAGCGGTTTTTAGAAACGCCACTGCTCTAGAAAACTTTCCGAAACTATACATAAAGTTTTTATATCACTGTCGTAGTTCTGTTCGGTAGAAATTAGTTGTTTTGTGTAAATATATCTGCCAGATAAGATATTTGGGACTTGTTCATTTATCCTGATATACTCAGGTCTTGTAGTCCATCTAACATGTGTGTTCCAGATTTTTTAGTCTTAAATAACGAATTTCATTTTTATTTTTTTAATTAATAAATGGTATTGAATTCGGTTCCATTTTTGGTAAAATTTTCCTTTTTATCATTTTTAGAGACCCTTGCTACGAGTACGTACGGGATCGATTGTCATTAACCGTCAATGATGATATCATCAAGATAGGCGTAACAATTTTCAGTTTTGGAGTGTAACTCAAAAACTGTTTGACCAAATTTAATGAAATTTAAATGGGTGGTCCCAAGATAGGCGTAACCTAATAATTTTGAGAATGTAGTTTTGAATTATATGAAATTTAAATGCGATCACCTCGGAAGTATAAACTACCATACAAAAAATGAATTTTAAGAACGGTTTACAAATTGGGGAAAAATCGATTTCTCTCCAATAAAAATACATACATACCTACATATAACCTCCTCCTTTTTTAAGTCGGTTAAAAAAATTGTGTTCGGGAATCATCCGTTTACATCGTGATATTAAGATGTATTTTATTCCTGAGTGTAAGGTATCTTCATTCAAAATTTTATCTAAACCATTTGAAAAGCTTTGCATGTTTAGATAAAAACAGGTCCATATCCTCGGTCCTCCGAGGATCCTTTCTTTCGTTACTGTTTGAAATAGTAGGTAACAAATATACACACTAAGTACTTAACTGTTTAACTTAACGAACAAACTATGAGTTATCTGTGTCCCAGTTGCCCTAGATAAATGACAGTTTGTACTGTTTCACGTGAACGACACGTTACGTTACACTTACGCAGTAATTCATGCTAGACCCACATTGTGATTAGTCTTATATAGATCATCTGTTTCCGCGTAATAACCGATTTTGAGGTATAACAAGATCGTAAAGTGTTTTATTAAATAAATCAAAACAAAACTCTATATATAGAACCTTAATAGATTAGGTCATCGTGTTGTGGCGTCTGTTGAAAAGATTCAATTGATTCTATGTGGCTTCCAATCAGTACATCTTCCAATGGAAAATCAATCTATGACAAGAGGACAGCCGTGCGATTCTCTAAGAGCAAACATCGTTGCATCTTTGACAACATCCGTGAAACAAATGACGAGATGACAAGAACGTTGGAAAAACAACAAGGGCGATATCTTATAAAGTATTTGTCATCGGTGAGCTCCTCGACGAGCACATCGACGTATGATTAGAGAATCGCACGGCTAGTCGTTTACCTTAACCAAACAATATATACATTGTAACAGTTATAAGCGATCATAAGCTTTAGATAAATCATTAGAGAATCGCATGGCTGTATGTTTTTTTTTAATTTGCAACTAATTGCAAAAAATAAACATCACAGTACCAACGTATAGGTTTTTCGTAAAGGTATCGTTTTGAATGGTAGAGCAAAAACTATGCCAATTATACTAAGAGAAAAAAAAATATACCTAAAGAAAAAATGTTTCATCACTTCTATTCATAAATAATGTTACTGTGCAATTATTTTGAAATGTTTATTATCATACGTACGATAGATACCGAATTAAATATTTATAAAAAGACAAGAACCTCGTGTTATCTCTACGTATCGAATTTTTATAAAAAAAATGTTTATTGGTTTTATATTTGTTGTTGCATAACTTTGTATTTTTCTGGTTGGTTACATGATTTATATGTTTAGGTACATGGATATATATTTGTAAATAACATTATTGGATTGTGATGATGAAATTTCATATGCCAATGGTCAATTTTAGGTGTATGTATTACTACTACGTGAGGAAGTGTGAGGGTGTGTGTATGCGTGTGTGCGTGTGTATGTGTGTGGGGTGTGTTAAAATTATAGGTATAAGGCATAAGGCTAATAAAATCTAAAATGCTATAAACATATTTTTTTGCTTGTTATTATTTACTACCTGTGTATGTGTGTGTGCGTGTGTGTGTGTGTGGGGTGTGTTAAAATTATAGGTATAAGGCATAAGGCTAATAAAATCTAAAATGCTATAAACAGATTTTTTTGCTTGTTATTATTTACTATCTACTGCACACGACTTCGCCCATGTATAAGCTATCGTATATTTTTTGAAACGGCTTCGTATACATCCTAAATCTACAAGGGAATTACTTTGTTGTGATTATTTTATTGCCAGAGTTCCTAGAAATAACCTGAATATTTATCGTTAAATACATTACTTATTGTTTAGCTCTAAAAACATTTTGACATTTAGACAATTTGTTACTAAAACATTGTGATCATGAAGTTTCATACGTATTAATTAATATTTGGACGTAATGACGCTTACTTACGGTTTTTTACCATTATATTCGTTAGTAAATTAATACTACTTCCTAGAATTATTATAATAATATTAAAAACTGACCCGCCAGCGGCTTCGCTCGCGTGGCCTCGCGGCCTACAGTTTTTGAACAATCGCACGGGAACTCTTTAATTTACCAGGGTCAAATGTATCCTATATGTTGACCAGGAATATAAGCTACCACCATACAACATTTCGTTTAAATCGATCCAGCCGTTTCGGAGATTACCCCGTATAAACAGACAGACAAACAGACAAACAGAAAAACAAAAAATAATAATAATCTAATTGGGTTCGATTTCACTCCTTACACCCCCCTGACTCTGTTTTAGTTTTTTTCATTGAACAAATTTTTTCCTTTACCTTTTTATTATATGTAGTGAAGTCCTATTAAAGCAATCACATTTTATCATACACAAATAATTTACGGTTACATAGAGCGGATTAATATGCGCGGCTTTATCACAAAAAAATCTATAACAAGTAGCTCAAAACTTATCGTATTAGTTAATAACAAATATAAAAAAATCTAATAAATAAAGTCCAGACAGTACGCGCGTCAAACCTTTTCGCAATAAACATCCGGACACGTTCCTGCACACGCAGCGGAAACAGAAACATTTCTTATCGCGACACGGTATCATAGTATCAACATACTGTATCAAACACAGTTGATTGTTTATATGCACGTTTTATAACACAACCAATCTGGGCATGTGATATGCAAATACGTGATTGCTGCTATGCTTATATCATCTGCGGGAGTAAACAAAGAGTTATTAACTATTTTCTGCAGCATGTCTTGATCATATCGGTATTGCAATTAAAAATGTCCAGTCATTAAGAGATACCATGTTTAAACAACAGTAGCCACTTCTAGCCGTATTCATAAGGTTCACAGTAACTACATACAATATACTTTAACCTACATAACTTGTGTAATATCAAGTCTGCTTATTGTTAGTGTCTGACCGAAACCCTAGCCGTATTCATAAGGTTCACAGTAACTACATACAATATACTTTAACCTATATGTATAACTTGTATAATATCAAGTCTGCTTATTGTTAGTGTCTGACCGAAACCCTAGCCGTATTCATAAGGTTCACAGTAACTACATACAATATACTTTAACCTATATGTATAACTTGTATAATATCAAGTCTGCTTATTGTTAGTGTCTGACCGAAACCCTAGCCGTATTCATAAGGTTCACAGTAACTACATACAATATACTTTAACCTATATGTATAACTTGTATAATATCAAGTCTGCTTATTGTTAGTGTCTGACCGAAACCCTAGCCGTATTCATAAGGTTCACAGTAACTACATACAATATACTTTAACCTATATGTATAACTTGTATAATATCAAGTCTGCTTATTGTTAGTGTCTGACCGAAACCCTAGCCGTATTCATAAGGTTCACAGTAACTACATACAATATACTTTAACCTATATGTATAACTTGTATAATATCAAGTCTGCTTATTGTTAGTGTCTGACCGAAACCCTAGCCGTATTCATAAGGTTCACAGTAACTACATACAATATACTTTAACCTATATGTATAACTTGTATAATATCAAGTCTGCTTATTGTTAGTGTCTGACCGAAACCCTAGCCGTATTCATAAGGTTCACAGTAACTACATACAATATACTTTAACCTATATGTATAACTTGTATAATATCAAGTCTGCTTATTGTTAGTGTCTGACCGAAACCCTAGCCGTATTCATAAGGTTCACAGTAACTACATACAATATACTTTAACCTATATGTATAACTTGTATAATATCAAGTCTGCTTATTGTTAGTGTCTGACCGAAACCCTAGCCGTATTCATAAGGTTCACAGTAACTACATACAATATACTTTAACCTATATGTATAACTTGTATAATATCAAGTCTGCTTATTGTTAGTGTCTGACCGAAACCCTAGCCGTATTCATAAGGTTCACAGTAACTACATACAATATACTTTAACCTATATGTATAACTTGTATAATATCAAGTCTGCTTATTGTTAGTGTCTGACCGAAACCCTAGCCGTATTCATAAGGTTCACAGTAACTACATACAATATACTTTAACCTATATGTATAACTTGTATAATATCAAGTCTGCTTATTGTTAGTGTCTGACCGAAACCCTAGCCGTATTCATAAGGTTCACAGTAACTACATACAATATACTTTAACCTATATGTATAACTTGTATAATATCAAGTCTGCTTATTGTTAGTGTCTGACCGAAACCCTAGCCGTATTCATAAGGTTCACAGTAACTACATACAATATACTTTAACCTATATGTATAACTTGTATAATATCAAGTCTGCTTATTGTTAGTGTCTGACCGAAACCCTAGCCGTATTCATAAGGTTCACAGTAACTACATACAATATACTTTAACCTATATGTATAACTTGTATAATATCAAGTCTGCTTATTGTTAGTGTCTGACCGAAACCCTAGCCGTATTCATAAGGTTCACAGTAACTACATACAATATACTTTAACCTATATGTATAACTTGTATAATATCAAGTCTGCTTATTGTTAGTGTCTGACCGAAACCCTAGCCGTATTCATAAGGTTCACAGTAACTACATACAATATACTTTAACCTATATGTATAACTTGTATAATATCAAGTCTGCTTATTGTTAGTGTCTGACCGAAACCTATTTTTGTATTTTCGTCGAAACCGAAACATATTAGAAATTGTTTAATAAACGATTATTTACGTAAATTTACTGTTTTTTACATTTATTTGCGTATATATATACATAAATTTCTTATCTGCGACTCATGCTGGTAATATCTCTTGGTATTTGGTGCTACTTTCTGTACATAACCGATTTTATTATATATCTTAAAAACGATGTCTTTTGTAACACTTATTATATTAATTATTTATATGGCTAGTACCATGAGCTTTATTAATTACGCTCTTTGAAATCTTATATTTAGTACAATAAATATATTATTTCTTTTGTAAAGAGGGTTTTATTAATAATAGTGTTAAATAAAGTAATAAAAAAAAATTGTCGTAACAATTTTTTATTTTTTATTTAATGAATATACAAGACTTACTCATGGAAGTAAACTAAAAAAAAGAAACGAAAATTCACGACCACTCGAGTTACGGCGGGGCCGAAAGTTTCGTCTATATTGTGGCCAAAATCAAATCAAATCATATCAAATCAGTTATTCGATATAGGCCTACGGGGGCACTTACAAATTGTCATTTTACATTTATTTTTTCTTAAATCTACAACTGAGATGAGAAGATCCGGCAAGAAACTCAGTGGGTTTGTCTTTTTACATTTTAATTTTACAAAAAAAATATATAAGAATAAACCGAAACTATAACAGAAACTAGATTTTTTGTCAAAAACTGGGCGAAACAGAAACTGAAAACGAAATTTCGGTCGGTCACTACTTATTGTATTAACCTCGTGAAGACGTCACAATGCGAGTTGAACTCATACGGCTTTATTAATAAACTTGGCTTACACCCGGAGTAGTTAAAATATCTATCTGTCAATTTTTCGCTTGCATTAAATGTTACGCGTGAAAGCAAGACAAAGCATGTTACGCCTAATATAGGTTTACGCAACGTTTATTAATAAAGGCCAGAGTGTTTTCAATAAGTTTTGAATTAGAAAATTATTCAATCGAAACATGTGTAAGTTTTATTTTCAGTTGTTGGAAATAAAACATCGATAGGGACCGGGACGGTATATATCTTACTCTTATAATATTATAAATACGAATGTTTGGATGGATGGATATTTGTTCGTCAATCACACCTAAACGAAATGGCCTGTACGGATTTGGATGTCATTATTTATGTTGATAGATGATGCGCTGGAATAATAGAGAGTAATACTTTTCAGCATCATCCATCATCACGCTAGTGACACGTCGGGGTGCAGCTGCTAGCAAGTAATTAGATAAAGTCCTATTACAAATCATTCAATTTAGGCGCCAAGAAAACACTATGGGTACGTTCCGGGGCGCGACAGTTGTGAGCGTTGACGGCCAACGCTCACAACTGTCGCGCCCCGGTTTGCCGTTCCCTTGGTTCACAGTGACAGGACAGCTCGTAATGATCACGAAGACCTTCGAACCGTGAGCGCGGCGTGAGCGTTTTCGGTGACGTCATCGATGACGTATCGAACGCCGCGAGTGATTTCGGCGCTTTCCGGAACGTAGCCTAAGAAACATCGTTACAAGTAATACTTGTAATAAGACTATGAATGTACTATGCTACGATAATCCAATGTAAATAGAACCGCGTTGACAATTGACAATTTGCTTTAGCAATTTAGACCTGTCAAGGCTGCACTTCATAAATATGTTGTTCTCATATAAAAATCTTAAAAACATGACTTTATAAGTCAAATCCCTATTTTATATTTAGTACATAATTAAAAATTTTAGTATTTGCCTCACAGGTTCGTTCTTTTTATGAATATTTTTTTAACGATCAGCGCCAGAGATACGTGTATGAGCAATGATGATTAATCTTTTTTTAACCGACTTAAAAAAGGAGGAGGTTACATCGTGTGTATGTATTTTTTTGGATATAATATCCGATTTCTCCCCGACCGACGCGTCGGTCCGCAAATAAACTTCATAAAATTTGGTCAAGTAGTTAGGTTATGCCTATCTTGATGATATCAAAGTCGGTACCATGCGCACAATATTGTGATATTAGGTACCTACTTTTTAACTATCATGGTACCGACTTCAACAAGTTATTTCGCACTTTTTGGTGTTGACGTCGGTTTAATTTTTTGGTAAATATAATAGGTTAATAAATTAAAGCTCGGTAGCTTAAAAACGCAGCGCGAGCATCTTGATGGACTAAATCAAATCGCTTTGTCTTTCCATGTACTTCAATATGTAGATCAGCATTTTTTAAGAATTCAATCATCATTCGTTAGGAACTGAGATACATAATAGCCCTATTATGTGTCTCAGTTCTTAACGTATGATGATTGAAATCTCAAAAAATGGCGGCTCTATCTCAGTTTTGACAACTCCAGTGAGCAAAAATGTTAGTATGACTGGAGCTGACAAAAGTGACATAGAGCCGCCATTTTTTCCCATTTCAATCAACATTTGTTAGCAACTGATTATATTTTATGCAACGATTATCACGCTACATTGACCCTACAAAGGTTACTAGGGCAACTAAAATGATTGCATCTACTTGATATACCTAATTATGTTAGGATTTATCTTTTATATTTTGAGGTCGATTATATACACTGGGTCTGTTATAAAAATTGCGATATTTTTTTAATATTTAATTAATCGTTTTTGATTAAAAACTAAATTAAAGTTTATTTTATTAATATATAATACAGAAAGAAGTAAAACCTTATTGTTTAATTTCAAAAAGATAATTTTTCACTAAGTTCCGAATAATGTGCTACGGTATCATATTTATTTTGTAGTGGTTTCCTAGCTATATCTAGACTCGCTTAGATACATAAGTAGTCAACGTTGTTTTTATATTTAAATCTATCTTTGTATATTTCTCTACAAGATAGGGGTCGATTTTGTTATATTGGAAATAATATAGCAGTATAAATCAAATACATACTGACAAATTTAATTTTCATTAGAATCCGTACAGTCGTTTGAAAATTAAGCAGATATACCTACATACAAAACTTGCGTACCTACATTTACAAACTTGTATAAATTCCTTTCAATGACGTGAACATTAATCAATTTATCATATTTAATGTCGTTGTTATCATTAATAAATGAAATTTGGACACAACATACGATAAATAATCATAATCACTAATACATTAAGCATACATAAGGATATTATGTATAATGATGTCACATACATTCCATGTAAAATATATTATATAAAAAGTAACACAAGTAGACACCAAAAGTACTGAAGCTATAATTATGACATCATTCTGATCCTCATTATATCGCAGAATTGTTCCCAAGGTGAATGCGAGTGGTTATACTAAAAAATTTCTAGTTGCCAAGAATAGTTAGGCATTTAAATATGAAGTTTTATAAATATTCTACAAAATGTTATAACCAGATGGACCTAAGAACAACTACATTCACAACTAACCAAGTAATTAATTGTTGAGTGTAACATTCTTTAAACTATAAAAGTTTGACCCTTCATTCAGTATCTAGGCTACACAATAAACTAGAGTTCCACGTTTCATTAATAAATCTTTTGTTCTTATTTTCATGTATTATATCATTTTACGCGCGCTCGTCCGTGGGTTATGAAATATCAGTCTATTTTAGAAATACTGATATTATTGATTACCTACTCTTTACCTGATATGTCATGAAAGTTATGAAAAGTACCAAGTAAGTCCTACACCAGAGGCCGTAGCACAAACAATTTGCAAAAAGTATTCGTATCGTAAGCGTCTGCGCGTCACGCTTCGTCGTACTTCATTCTATGAGTTATCTGTGTCACAGTTGCCCTAGATAAATGACAGTTGGACCTGTTTCACGTGAACATTACGTTACTCTTACGCAGTTATTTGTGCTAGGCTCACTGGTTACTAGGTATATACCAACTTTCATATATATCCGTTAAATAGCGAAAAGAAGATAATCGACAGATGGAGGGCATTACTTTGGCATTCATTATATTAGTGTCAAATGCATCTGATGATTTATAACTTATATATATTTTCCATCTTTTAAACCATAGATCTAAAGTTATTACAAACCTTAGATCTGATAAGAAGATAATTGCAAAGCAAGGTATTGTTTCAAATTCCCATCGGTTATCGGCCCTGAGATTAAAGACATGCAACCTGAATCTACATTGTAGACAAAACGCTTAATACTTCATGAGTAGCTAACTTTATGGAAATATACAATAGGGATGTTTACTACCTATTGAATAGTTTAATACCTATATTCCGTAACATAAACTATAAAAAGTCTTTCACTCACTTTTAAGCAAGTCTTTACTCATTTTTATTAAGTCTTAAATTAGAATTTCAAACAAGTTTTTATCTGTCTGTGATAACAACACGATAACGAGTCGAAACAAAAACAATTTGCAAAGAGCTATTTTCGCCGACTTGAAAAACTCAATTCTCTAACTTTCACTGGACAATCTGAGTCTGTGAGAGATAGTAAAAGAAAACTACATGTTGATTCAAACCAAAAATTATGATATTGAATAAATTTGTAACTGTTGGTACAAATGGTGAATAATCACATTATTCAGCAATATTCAACAAAAATAACTTATTAAAATGCTATCGATTAATGTATTATTTAATTTTTTTATACTAGTATAGTGATAGCATAGAATTGACATCAAGTCATGGGAGCTCTGTCTCTGCCGGCCGTCATTTTTTTTAGGAAGGACTAAGAGCTTTTTGCCACTACAGGCATTAAAAGCGAACAGGCTGCCCTTTCTGCCGATGTCAAATACTTTATGAGATATTGCCCTTGTACACAAGGTAGTTTTTCCAACGTTTCTTGTCATCTAGTCATTTGTTTCACGGATGTTGTCAAAGATGTAACGATGTTTGGTCTTATTATTAGAGAATCGCACGGCTGTAGTGCGCCGCCACTGGGTATTCAAGCAAACAGCAGCGTTGTGGGAGGACTAGTTGCAATCGCTTTGCAACTATTTAAAATAGTCGATGACCCTTTAAATAATAATATTGGTATTTATATATTACATAAATAATCTCCCACAAGTCAATAAATAGAAAATGTACTGAGTTGTATCTTATTTTATTACACCTGAGTATTTGTGATTACCCAATGATTCAATAGAATGCAACGGCATGATTAAGGATCAGGTGTGGTCTTACGCATTTGCATACATTCCATGTAAATCGAGGATTAAGGCCTAAGTAGTGTTTTGCAACATTACGACGGTAATACATACACGGTACACAATAGACATTTCGGTATAAATATATGGAAATCTAAGGTTATATAGTATTCCATAAAGACGCTCAGCTGTGAATCTCGACTTAAGTGAAGATTTGTCTGTAAATACCTTAATAAATTTAGTGACAATTTGAAGTCAACGGAATCGGTTTAATTAATTATAACTGTCATATTTGAAAATATTAATCGTTAAACACCCTTTTATCGATATTACATATATCGAATTTATCGATACTTGTACTGCTGTACTCAAGTCTGTATTCACTACTAAGCATACTATGTCCTACTACTTCCTATTTGATACAAACATATCTAACTATTACGATAAACTTCTTTAGATTGTCGATCGTTAAAACCGAATCAGAAATAAAAACCAAGTACAAAATTAAGCCATATCCATTACACCTATAATTTCTGACACGAAAGTAATAAAAACTTTATTGCTCAATAAAACTACTCTACTAGATACGAGTAGTTATTTTATTATGTAATATCAGTATCTGTAACAAGTTTCGAAGAAATGTTAAGAAATGCTATTTTATAATATTTTATCAGATTCAATCATATGTCACAAATACGAGATAATTTGACATTAATGAGATTTATATGCAACATAGTCAATTAATTATAAACGATCTATATAAATAGCACAACGAAGCATCACAATACTGTAAAATTGTCGCAAACTCGCACGCGGTGTTATTGGACGACTGAAAAAAAACGACAAAATTCACATTAGCTATCTGCTCATAAATACTATTATTTTATATGTTAGGATCCTAAACAAAACATAAATTATTGGCTTATGCTGGGTTCCTACAAAAATAAACGGATGGTTTTGCTTGCGACTCTTAACTTATTCCATCAAAGGTCATTGGTCAGAGTCTGAGTTAAAGTTGGAAAGTGGTTTCAAAACAAAACCATACAAATGAATCGACAAATGTGCATCATTGGCAGTTGTGTGTATTTGTTTGGCAATCTATCTAGCTATAGCGCAGCTCAGTCTGAGCTGCACTATAGCTGCTTTGCATAAGTAATTATGTAAAAACACGAAACTGAGTTTCACTACTGGTGCTACATATATATTTCTATTATTGAGGATAACTCAGTAGTAGTCAAATTATCGTGCTGAAAATCATGAATCTCTAACATCAATCGTCTACTTGAGAACCAGCTCTTTGGTTAAAAACAAAAATTTCGTAAAAAAAAACATCATTCCGAAAAAAGCAATACAGCTATAACTACATATTCTACACTTAGTTTTAACAATTTGATAATATTTCAGAACTTAGTATATTTACTGCTGGTGAAGGATCCGGTACATTCCCTCATACGATACAGATACTCGTACATACATACTAAGTACATACATGTCTATATTTTCTACAAAAATCAAAATCATTTATTCAATTTAGGCATCAAATACGCACTTATGAACGTCAACTTTTCATTATAATGTACATTAAAGACTCTACCACAGTTAATGGTTATATTGATAGTGATATTTGTATTTTAACAAGGTTCATTGAGTTTCCTCGAAGCACCTAATCATTTTCAGATCTGCACAGACCATGAATCAGCCCACTGGAGCATTGACCCAGATTTGATAGCGGGACATTTGGCAGAGGCACCGGTTTAAAATACGACGGTACGGTAGTACAGAATAAATAATAGTTCCCCCCGTGGTGGGCTAAGTACATGCGAGAAAAATGATGCGTGGCCACCTCTCACAGTTTCAGTAAACGACTTCAATGAGAATATGCCGCACATTTAATATAATTGCGCAAACTGTTCAGGCATACAGATGGTTTCGATACGGGCTGAAAAGATAATAATTCGTTTCAAAGTCGGTTTCTGTTTGCTTTTGCCGCTCACACAGAAATATACTGAAGACTAGATGAGAAAATCACCGACTGAGAAAGAGACTTGGAAGACAATAAATTCAGTAAGAGCTAAATCGAAAAGAAAGTATGTACTTATACGAAAAGGTGAACACCTTTTGGTATTTATACTTATTAGGTATTTAGGTATAAACAGCGGCGTGGAAAATTGTTATGTTTTGAAGTATATCATTGCCAAAAACTGTTTAAGTATGGACAGACTGTAGTTATCATATGTCTTTTAAATTACATTTGAAGGTTATTTTATAATTTTGCTGCATAATTTATATATTATAGATATAGTATTGTTCATCGCCCTAAATGCTATTGCTAAGTGCCAGCGTTTCGTCAGATATGTTTTTGGTCCCTTGCAATAGGGGGCGAAAGATATCTACGAGGCACTGTCCCAGACTCCGGATCCTATTGAGAATTTCATTTGTCAGATAAACCCAATAGGCTGTCTTGGTGTTAGGACACTGCCAAATATTTTTTTAGAGGCCCTGCATCTAAGCTCGGGGTAAATCTAGGGCCTCAAGATTCCAAAGCGGTGATTCCACCACCACACCCATGAGGAAGTTATTTCTGTGGCTTCGTATCCCAAAAACCGAGCAAGCGAAGCCGCTGGTGGATGAAATAGTTACTTCCCATATTCGAGACTAATTACTGAAAAATCTAAATTAGCACTTTTTTAAGATATTCCAGTTATCGAACCCAGGTGATTCCCACCACATTAGAATCGCTACAAGAATAAGTAGATAAACACTTTTCTCGCTGGTTATACCACGTGTCTCCGAAATTTCGACAGAGCTTGTTCCAAGTAATTCTTACCACTTTTCGGAATCTAATATCTTTTATTGGGTATATATTTAGACATGTTAAAATAAATGTCTGTCTGTTGCCATGCCAAATCAGAGATGTCAGTGGTTCGAAATAGTTTCACGTGATTTCGTTTGCACAAGGCCATTACAAAAGTAAAGTGATTTCGTTCTAATTAACCATCATTTTCATTGTCAGTACGATAATCTTTTGACGTTTTGTTTTATTGGCAGTCTGACCCGGGGTATTCCCATCTCTATAATGGCAGCCTACATTGTTTTAACCGACTTCAAAAAAGGAGGCAGTTATATGTTCGTATGTATGTATTTTTTTATGTGTATGTTAATCGATTTCTCCCCATTTGTGGACCGATTCTTGAAATTCTTTTTTGTTTGGTAGAGTATACTTTCGAGGTGGTCCCATTTAAATTTCATCAAATTCGGTCAAGCAGTTTTTGATTTACATTCCAAAATCTGAAAATAATTACGCCTATCTTGATGATATCATCATTGACGGTGAATGACAATCGATTCCGTACGTAGCAAGGATCACTAAAAATGGTGAAAAAAGCATTTTACAAAAAAATAGAACCGACTTCAATACCAAAAAGTGTGAAATAGCTCGTCGAAGTCGGTACAATGCGCACAATATTGTGATAATAGATACCTACTTTTGAACTATCATGGTATTGACTTCAACAAGTTATTTCACACTTTTTGGTATTGAAGTCGGTTTAATTTTTTGGTAAATTGTTTTTATCATAAATTATTATTTCTAAATATCTACTGAACCTGCTTTTGGTAACAAGTGTACTACAACACTATACAGCTGTTGTATTGCAGTGCAGTCTAGACCGTATGACGTAATCGTATCGGTGACGTATACAGTAGGTACAAACTATCGTGTATATAGTAGTACAACTCTGGCACAGACAACTCATAGTTTGTAAGTAAACGTCGACGATACGATAACATTACACGTAAATTTTCATGCTTGGACCACTGCTTCACAGAATGCCTACTTCGTTTCTTACGTTGACATTCTTATTGATTGTAGTGTTCAATTACCACGGGAAAATTAATTAAGATCACCTTTTTTACGCTATTTTCAGAAATCATAAATACTAGTATTTCGATGGTGCCCGCGACTACGTCTGAGCAGCATTAGTATTTCGAGTAGCTTATTATCTTCTCAAAGGCCATAATCTACCTTGATACCAAAATGTCATAAAATATGTACATGGTCAAACGCAATTGCTATAGGTAAAAGCATTATATGAGTAAATTTAAATATTTAATATATCAATCAGTAAACATTAATAATAAGATACAGGACTCACGTACATACAAATATAAAATTAATTACCATGGAAAAAGTGTCATTACATTTCATCTCCCTTGACGGTATTTGTGTTACATTTCATCACACTTGACGGTCGCCGCGCACGTCTAGTGTATCGAGCTATGAAATTGACTTGGCTTTTGACTAAGCTATCAGAAACTGACACAAACATTGACAGAACTGTCATCATTACGATCTTGACGTAGGTGGAGATCTTATTATTTTGTCTATGGATGAAGATGATGATGAAAAGTACCTTATGGGTTAATCCAGCGCCTCATCTACCTTCATACCAAATTTCATCAAAATTGCCCCCACCGTGTGAGCGTGAAAGAGTAACAAAGATCCACATATCCATACATCCATATATACATCAATATTCACAAACTGTCGCGTTTATAATATTACTAGGATTAAAGTGTTATAATACGATTTGCCCCGATTTTACAAGATCCGTTAGCTTGATTTCTCCCAGTACTTTGCTTTGTGTGGTAAAGCGTTACGTCATGTTGTCGGCATGCAGTCATATCTTAGATTAACAACCATAATTGTTATTTACTACGTAAAAATAAAGAATCAAGTACACTTCGCTATGCCAATCACTCATAAATCGCATTCATTATTTTAGTGAGACTAATTTCAAAGTCATTGGATCACCTACTTACACTTACCGTAAGGCTATTTTGAAGAAACAATGTTAAGAACTGAGGACAAAATAAGAAATAAATATGAGATATTCATTTAAGGTATGAATAATAATACGTGTTGTATTGTTGGATTTTATAAGTACTGCATTTTTTGTTGTTTTACTTACCTACCAAATTAGTCATACCTGAAGAATAGTCATCATGACCTCTTTTTAACAAATGTGCTTGATTGTGTATACGTACTTCTTCACGCTGATAAAACTTCAGAGATAAACGAGTATGCGAGCTTAACGAATTTGGATGTGAATGAAGTTAGCATAAACATTATATCTCCAATCAACGGAAACTTTTCGAGCGTTCACGATAATCTTATTCCACACGAACGAAGTCACGGGCAATAAGTAGTGTACAATATATGAATTAAACCACGTCCATACGGTGCGTTGATGCCTGAAATAAGGACACAACCACTAAACTTACTGCTAGTATACGGCCGTAAAAGACCGAAGGCTTAGAATTTATCTTGACCATCTTCCTTCTTGATAAAACATAACTGCAGACACATGAGTTGCAGATAAAAATATATTTTTTACATTTGCCAGTACAACAAGCTAATATACAATGCTTAATAATACAATTACTGAATAATACTTATTAGTCTACTATTAATTATTCTGTATTAATAGGTCTAGGTCTAGTTACTTTCTGACTATTTAGTTGGAATCTTACTTTAAACATAGAAACAAAACACGCGCCTATGCACCCTCGAGGGGTCTCCAAAGATGTGTTACTATTTATGAATTCCCGCAGTTATGTTTTGGCCTCGGTTATTATGGCGAGCCTATAAGATATAAGCCTATAAGAGAAGGAATAGGTACTATTAAAATGCTTATTGACAACTAAAGCGCGTATTGTGGAGTTTGATAAAAAGCCAACTTTATCACAATCACACTACTTGGATAAGTGACAGTGGCACTTTGAAGTGCTTTCGTACTTCGGGGAGCATGTACGCATGACGCCTATCCCAGTTGTAGTCATATGACAGCAGTCGTTATACTGTCTCAAAGATATATAGATGTAGACACTAGGGCTGGAAACCCGCACTGAGCCCGTATGATGGCTACCGATTCCATCTCCCTGAGAGGAAGGCCCGTGTCCGAGCAGTGAGAAGATAATATTATTGTATGATATGGGCTGATAATATTATTGACATCAGACACAGTTCCGTACTAAACGCCCAAACCTATTTTCGAAGTCCAGTTCAACAATAATCATTCACACTTTATTACTCATGTTTTTGTTCCTCAACAAAAAAACTACGTTAAGTAAAAAACTTTTTTTTGGTAATTTTTTTTCATAATTTTTATGTGACCCTTGCTGCTCGTACTTACAGAAACGATTGTCATGCACTGTCAATGATGATATCATCAAGATAGGCGTAACACTTTTCAGTTTTTGTAATGTAATTCAAAAACTACTTGACCGAATTTAATTGGGACCACCTCGAAAGTATACTCTATTAAACAAAAAAATAATTTTAAGAATCGATCAACAAATGAGGGAGAAATCATCTAACATACACATAAAAAAATACATACACACGACCATATAACCTCATTTTTTGAAGTCTGTTAAAATAGGTTTAAGGGGCGGTCTTTCTTACGTTCATGCTACCTATTAATTGGACTGGTCGCCTAAAACAGTGCAGCATAAAAAAATTTATTATATGTGAATATAACATTTTATTCTACAGTCATATAGGTGAAAATCTTACATTTAAATAATTGTGCACCAGTGTGTATCTAGTAACTGCCATTTGCAATTGCTTATTTTATTTGCGATGGTCTAACCGCCTTTCTCTTCAAACTATGCTATATTAACAAAGAATTTTAGAAAGCACTATGTTGGTTTAGTACTTTATGCACAGTTAGCAAATTAGTGAAAACTTTTATTGATATTAAATACCAAGTTTCAGCAAATATATTCAGAGAAACTAAACAATCTAACGTCAATGGTATTGTGCGAATTTTAACAGAAGTAAAAGTGTGGATTTCACTCATCAAAGCAATTTACTTTCGAATTCGTAATATAACATTTTTGCTCTTGGAATAATTGCGTTGATTCTACTACCGATTTCTTTTGTTAAGTTTAATAAGACGCTTTTAGATTCTAGCCGTCGACTAACTCACACCTTCTCTTTGTTTCAGTGTCAACATTTCTACCCCAAACATTATGATTTACAAATGGATATTATGATAAGAGTGAAGTGTTGTCAAGAAACTAAAAACCCAAAGTGAAGAAGTGCCCTGTAGGTGTCTGTTAGTGCTACGTTCCGTTTACCTTTAGTTTATCAAGATGTCTGACAAGACCTCGTCGTCGGTGGGTCCCAGGAGTTTCGAGACGATTTCGGAAGAAGACTTAGAGTCACCATGGGAGAAGTTGTTAGGGGAGGATAAGACTGCTGTACCAACAATCATAAAGACTAATGCTTCAAGTACTACTATTTCGAAAGAGGACGTTTCGCCCCATCCCGGGGCAGGAGACCTTGAAGCGGGGAAGCTGACACGTTCGAAGAGCCTCAGCCAGCGGAGAAACAGCAGTGGCCTTCTCGCCTCTATCCCAAAGCAGCTCAGACAGTCCCTCCGGGGTGTTCGTAGCGAACCTTCGAGTGTTAAGGATGTGCCAACGACTAGGAATGATAGCTCTCTCAACCTTTTACTTAGGTAAGTCAACGTGTTTTGCCATAATATTTATATTTATGACTGGGCCACTAGACCTCAAGGCCCAAAAGTAAGACTACTTACGTATAAATGTTTTTGGGTTTTGCGCCTGTCGTCCACCTGTCTATGGTCAATTGTGCAATGAAGTACCTTAATCTCTCAAAAGTCAGCCAAGGTTTCTTTTATTGTTCACATGCTTTTCATCCAAAATCACCGGAGATGTGACGTTATCTTAATCTTCTCTTTATGTTCTAGCTACTAAATTATTTGGAGGAAAAAGTAGATATATCTGATACTATTACCAGCATAAAAAATGTACAATTTGAAAATTTTTATATCGACTTCCATTCTATTCAGTTATTGGAGTGTATCTCAAAAACTACTGGACCGAATTTGATGACATTTAAATAAGACTACACGGGAAGCACCAGCTTTCAAACAAAAATAAAAATTTGAGAATCGATTCACCCAGTCGAAAGTTATGATGAACAAACATAAACAATACAGTCGATTGATTACCTCCTCCTTTTTTGGAAGTCGGTAGAAAAATATCATGTAAAGTAATACACATACGATTAATTTAAACATAACTATGACATAAGAAGAAACATAAACATGCAAGTTAGTGCATCTCTGAAAGGCTGTAAACCCACTTAAAACCTCTCAGTGGAATGATCAGATAGCTGTTATAATTTACGAGCAATCCAACCCGACCTTCTGATTTTAATGACACCAGACGAGAATAAGAGCACTATTATAATTTACTGGGTCAGGCGTTCAGGCGTTCGGTAGTGCCTGCGGATTCCGAGGAGGAATGCTCATAGTATGAATGAAGGTCAAGAGCGATGCCTACATGGCATCATCTAAGAGTAGGGTAGCCGGTACTTGTCACGGTACCTATATTGTTTCTCTCTCAGTAATTGTCTTCTAATTGCTATTGAATTTATCTCCAACCTTCATAATTTGAAACGCATGGAACTTCAGTGATTAGATACGTTTTGAATACCATGTTCAAAGTTGTTCCGCGTGACACTGGTATTCGCATTTTTTTTGTTATTACGTTGATTTGATCGCTTGTTATGATTATATGCATAATCACTGGAATAACCTTCAGAAAATTATTAACTTCCGATGTTTTGGTTCATCTCATAAAACTACCTTCAGCTGGGTAGCGTATGAATACTATAACAAAAATTACTTTTTCTACGTTTTGATTGTTTCGAAAAGGTTTTAGAAAAGTAACTTCCAAAGCAGATGCTTATTTCTGTAAACCAAATGAATCAAGATAACGCAGGTCATCGACATTATGAAACCTAATTACAATAGAAAAAAGCCGCTTCCTTAATAAAATTAGCCAATATATGATATTCGCCAGGGCACTTTCGCGGCATATGCAAAATAAAAACAGAAAGGAAACGGACGTCCTTCGGCGATGATGTCGATTCGCAGGAAACATGGCGCTAGGCGAGACAATGCCTATCTTATGGTCAGTCTAAATGGTTCCTTTTATCGCATTCGACGACAATTGATTCATTACCTATTTAATGTTTAACGAAGTTGTGGCCTAATGATGAAAGGAGTATTATTCAGCTGAACGCTTCCGTCTTCGGAGGGCACGTTAAGGCGTCAGACCCGTTTGTACGTCTTAGGACAACATTCGTCGGGCTATGTGGAAGGCCTTCGGGCGGCCTGAAAACTTCGACATGGGTTAGCCACTAGCCTATCCACCAGAACACACTGGGACCGCGTGGTGGATTATGGTCCAACTCCTCTTTCTTAAAGGAAGGCTCGAGTCCCAGCAGTGTGAACAGAATGGGTTGGTTATGTATGCTGTTGGTTTGCATAGACCCGCAAACGTAAATTTAAAACAGCATTACATTATATATTTTTTCATTAGATATTTGTCCATGAATAGAGATACAGCTGTCGCAATCCAAGTTAGTACATGTTCGAATTCCATAGGAGTTCCGACTTGATATAGATTAACTCCAGGTTAAAATATATCCTCACTGTTCTAGAGAGTAGAAGAATAAATTAAAACGGACTTTGCACTGTTTGTAATAAAATTGTAGAATGCTGAAAAGCTAGTACAAATAACACGTGATTATTGTATCAATCAGCTTAAATTAAAAATTATTAAACTACAAATCTCGACTCCAAACAAAGCGGTAAAGTGGCAGTCTTGATTTAACAATGTACGTAAGTAATAAATTGCAGTCGGACATAGTCGGTATTGCAATCGAAATTAAATGCTTGCCCAAACTTATTTGATTAGTAACGTCGAAGTTTTCCGGTTGAGTTCCTTATCGTAATATTTCTCTTCATTATAAGTATATTTAAATAGGTTTCCTTTGTTATTTAGTTTTTGCCGTTTAGGTTAGGTAATAAAGACGTGTCTTTATCTGTTCTGTTTAAGATCATTCATTTCTCATTCGACATGTATTGGTAGTTCTTGTTTCATTGGAAATATTATACGACGGTTTATAGCCGCCATGTTCCTTCCTGACAATTCATGTTAGTGTAGTGTGTAGTGACTGCTCGTGACTTCGTTCGCATAGTAGGCTCGGCCTGATCCTCGCCATAACCTCCTATATTTTCTAGGGTCTTCTTTCATAAAAACCTTCTCCTGACAATAATTGACACAACCAAAAATAATTAACGAGATTGTTCCATCCGTTCTCAAGTTATGGCGTGACCAGGAGAGATAGGGGTTCATTTATATATATAAATATAGATGTCTGTATGTCTAGAACTGTAACATAACTATATAGCTTGATATATTTAGCTCACATAGGGAAAACAATCAAGTTGACTGTAAAAAAACGTTTAACTATAAAAAAGCATATTATAAAGTCCGACATTATATAGAAGACAAAGATGCTTGGAATACTCCACTTCTGGCAAGTTGTCATCTGCCACCTATAAAATTTAATATTAGTGGTACCTAAGTAGAAACATTGTAAAAATCTATATCAAAAGAATGGGCCCGAGTTTCTTGCCGCTTCTAATCGGTAGGCTCTATATATTTTGGAACGCGGCACTAGAGTCTTTGTACTTTCATTACAAGTTACAAGTGCGTATTTGATGCCTAAATTGAATGATTATGACTTTAAACTCTTCTTGCTAATATAGTAAAACAGATTATTTAATGCATTATGTATAAATAGGCTCACACTTATCTCCTCCGATAATAATGACACCTTGGTGTAACCTTTCATTCTGTCGTCTATAACTTATCTTAACTATTATGTTAAGCTTGCCTCATTAATGATGATAAAAAGCTAGACAACAAAAACTTAGGAACCCCAACATGTGAATAATTCTATATGAATAGTAAATACTACAGTTATATTTATACTCATGGTTATGCTTATACGCACACTGTTAACTAATTACATAACATGTATGCAATAATGTAACTTTCACTACATTTTAAACTATCATTATTATAAACCGGCAAAATACTCACGTTAGGGATCAAATAGTTACTTACTCTTACCTGGGTTTCGAGATTATCAGATGCTCATCTTCAGGATGAGTGCGCAGTGGCGGGCACTCACACGGCGGGTACATTTAAATAAGAAATACTTTAATCTCGACTAGGACAATCTTTCTTTTCAAAATTTTCTTCTTTTGCATATATATAGATTCGGAATGTTTTGTAGTACCTAACCTATACACACCCATCACGTCATCACTCACGAAGTCGCGGCGGTTAATCGAAACGGTATGATAAGGTTCATAGATTCTTTCTTAACTTTAATGACATGCTGCAAACTTCAATTTGAAACCCATATGAAATGGTATGTGTATTGAAATTTAAAGTCATAGGTACTACTACAAAATCTGGGAGATACTTTAAGGCATTCATGCTTAAACGGCCAATCAACTCAATCAACCAGTCGATCCCGGAGGCAATCCCCAGGTCAATCCGTAATAGTATAATATTATGTTAGGCTAGCCACGCTGTCTTCCTTTATTCCCCACTTGCCCTCCATCTACAGAATATTCAATAGGTTACACTATGATACGAAAAGGCTCTCTTTTAACGCCAAATTCAATATCATTATGACACGCAGTACGACAGTTATTTTTAAATCAGTTGCTACTGTTTATGAGATATTCGGCTACAAATGGGCATTGTTCCGAATATATATTCAAAATCAATGATGGAAAACTGCAAAATGAATTTTACTTCTTTGAATTTATGACTTTGTTTTACGATAAGTTTTATTGTTAGCACGCACTTCTTCGGGTTTTGCCTACAGTGTGTAGTCGATAACTTAGCTATTTACTTATACATTTCCGATGCCCTGCTCTCATTCGTGTAGCTTAGACAAAGTTCACCGGTCAGATTAGTGAAATGAGCACAGAAGAATACTAGTAGGTACGAGTATGTTATATAAGGGGATAAATTATAAATTACTATCGTGCATTTTTTATTATGGTTAGACCGTTCCGGCGGGCCTAGTATAAGTTAGGTATACCTTGTTGTTTAATTTGCAACTAACCTTACCTTGAACGCGCGGCGGTTGTGAAGCGATTCGGTCCGCTTTGTCAAGTACGGTTTCCAGGGAAAATATATGAGAGCATTTTAAAAAGCAATATGACTCAATGCGTGACGCAACGGCGTTTAATGTAGTCAGTTTTCAACATAGAGAACTAGAGAAAATATTAATTCTTCTATATCATGGCTCTGCCATATGCCTCAGATTACAGTTTTGTTCTGTAATCTGAGGTTGAAATGAAACATAGTAACAGTGTACCACTAATCATTTACCTTCCCAGCCTATCCAGTATACCAGCTATAAAGGATCAATATATAATTCTTTCTACAAATTATTTCTCATACTGTTAATATGAAATTGAACATTTCGACTAGAATCAAAATCTTTGTATTGCATTTTAATCCTAGTAAAACCCATGCCATAAAAATCGGTTCAATTCATAGCTGTACCGTGCTTTGAGTTGTTCAATGATTCAGTTTTATTGGCGCATTGGCTAGTTTGACTACTAACGAGTCAAAAAGTTTAGTATTGATTGAGAGATATTCACTTAAATATTATAAATAGTCATGTTTCTTCGCCTCTCATGAGCTAAGACGTTGATAGATTCATGGCCATTGATTAGCATTAAGTTTGTAGAAAGCTTTAGCAAACGGTATGATAATGTGACATATCGACGTTTGCTAATAAACCTGTGCAGATTCTCAGCACGATTGTACCAAGAACGTCGCGAGGCCACTGGCTTCCTTCAAAATGGACGTGATGTCCTGAATGATGTAGGTAGTAGGTAGTCAAATATAATTTACTAGCTGCTCTCCGCGGTTTCACCCGCGCGGTGACGGATGATTATGATGATGATTATGAATATTATATAGCCTATGTTACTCAGGGTGAAGGTATAACTTTCCAACGGTGAAAACAGTTTTTGAAATTGGTCCAGTACTTTTTGAGCCGATTCGTTACAAACATACATAGGTATAAATCTTTCCTCTTTATAATATTATAAGTATAGATGGTCTACCACTTCTGTATCTCGTCGTATCGTCGTCGTAACTCGTAAGTAATATTATACTAAGTGAAGAGAAATTGCGGATTTACCTCATTTGACCAAAATGTTACGTATGAAATTAATAAGTGAGAATGAAACAAAATGCAATGATACTTATTGCAGAAACGGTGTTGAAATGGATATTATTAGCGTTTGATGATCCTCAGCTTTTCCATGGCGGATGCACATATACCTAATAATTATTATATAAGTAGATATAAAATTAAGAGCATAATATTAATTGAATTACTTGAAGTCTAATAAAGTTACGTATCAGTATGTTGCCTTTACTTAGTTGCCAGTTACATGTTTGAACGTTGGCTGTACTGTTCACAATCGCAAATGTTCTAAATATTTTGCTTCCTAGCATGCCTTATCACTGCCATAAAATATAATCTGGATTTTAAATAAATATTTCAGCGTTGAAATCTAACACGCCTCCCTAACAAACAATATATGTTTTCGCTTCATTTATCGCAGCGCATATTTTTAGCTACACAATGTATGGCCGAACGGAAGTTCAACTAAAATAGGTCTAATTTTAACGTTGACGATCCATTCAGTTCGTAGGTTAATGAGCTACACTTCCCGGTTTCGTATTCTAGTTTTTAATCAACGAGAGTTTTAATAAACAACTTATGCACCTATGCTTTTTAAATCCTTATACAAAAATTGCGAGGTAGTTTTAAACAAATCTATGTCATTCAAGGACTCAAGGATCTCTTAACAAATTTGTACGCCTATATGGGCAAAACATGACGAGCTTTAATGTTATGACAAACTACATCTTTATACAAACTATGTGTGTGTATAAAAACTCATGTTTTCTGCAAATAAATGATTATCTTATCTTATCTTATCTTATCTTATCTCAAAATCATTTATTAAATTTTGGCATAGACGCACTTATGAAGGTCAATTTTCCATTATAATGTACTTTAAAGACTCTACGGCAGCGTTCCGAAATATATAGAGCTTACCGAGAAGAAGCGTCAAGAAACTCGTGGCCATTCTTTTTATATAGATGTTTATAATGTTTCTACTTAGGTACTACTAATATTACATTTTATGGGTGGCAGAATGATAGCTTGCCAGAAGTGGAGCATCTTTGTCTTCTATATAATGTCGGACTTTATAATAAGCTTTTTATACCAAAACGTTTTTTACAGTCAACTTGAATTTTCCCTATGAAATGGTACTCCATTATGAAATGGTACAAACACGAGGCCCACCTGATGTTAAGTGGTAACCTCTGCCTAGATCAGATACGTTTCCTCACAAGTGACGAAATGTACTGCGGCCGTAACCCTAACACATTAAGTTGTTAAGCCTCATGTGCCTGAGATTTCACCGGCGAATATACCTTCAAACCAAAATCCAGTAATGCGAACATTACTGATTCATGGTAGAAAAAGGTACAGCCGGACGAAGTCGTTCACAAAGAGTTCTACTGCTTTTAAGAGAAGTAGAGAGATAGAAATTAGGTAATAGAAAGCGATAAGCATAATTTACAATGTAAAACGTTAATTATTGAAAAATACAATTTCATCAAGGATTGTCATGTAATCTGATTCTCCATCTATCTCTTTGGTTTTGTAACTCGCTGGTTCTCGCATTTAAGCGCCTGGTTCCAAAACTAGGTTTCGGTATTAATAAAACTCAAATTATTTCCAGACAGTCTCTTACTAAATATATAGGTCATCCGCCATTTCAGCAACGGAAGCTCCAATTTCTTAAGAAGCAATAATTACATTTTCTACTGACTTCCAAAAAGGAGGAGGTACTCAATTCGTCTCTTCGACTGTATGTTTGTTTTGGATGTTTGTAACTTAACATAACTTTCGACTGGGTGAACCGATTTCCAAAATTCTTTTTCTGTTTGAAAGCTGGTACTTCCCATGTGTGGTCCCATGTAAATTTTATCAAATTCGGTTCAGTAGTTTTTGAGTTACACTCCAATAACTGATTTTTACCAAAGTAATAGAATGGAAGTCGGTATTAATTTTTTCAAATTGCACTTGATGTTTTTACATAAACACTTTTTGGTCCATCTGATATATTTAGTTAAGTTATAAGTCTTAGTTCGTTTATATATAGGTATACCTATGGACAATAGAAGTTTGAAATTGCCAAGCGAAACAATTGCATCACAGAATAAAAAAATACGTAAATAAATTACCCAAAAGTCTCTCCTTCTCTCTCAAGATGAATGGATCCTATAAATAGCAACATGACGATCTGATTAAAAAATTGCCCCCAAGTTATGGTAGAGTTATGACTCATAATCCTTAAACTACGGTTCTCATAAATGCCCTGGCTCGATTGATCTTATTTTACAGGACATTTTAATTCACACGAAGAGTTGCGCATTACTGTTGCGAGCTTGCTCGTTTTGTCACTTATCAAATAGGCAACGTTGAGAAATATGGATACATTTATAATTTACTATTAAAAGTAGCAGCGACACGAACCGTTATGAAACTCTTGTGATACGAGCAGTTCCGAGTCAGCTGTGTAAACAGAGGTTACTTTGGAGTATTATATACATCCTCGTCGTCATCCTACACTCGTCAAAATATGCCCGGCGTATATTTATAAGAGCACCAACATAGGTATAAAAATAGCTTATGAATGTGCATATTGCTAAACAGACAGTCAACTTTAAAACATGTGCGAAAGGCTAAAGAGAAATTCGACACAATAATATAGTCAGCTTTAGAGAAAGTAGGAAATACACGATCTATTTTGCAATATAACGAATGCTCAAACCAGGATATCATAACAGTCGAAGAGGGAATATTATTTCTCAAATAGTAATTAATATATATTCTCAAAATTCTCAAAAGAACTAGAACTTTGTTTTTAGAATTTCTAGAATTGTGTCTACTAGAACTTTATTGATGCCGATTCCGAACTATTTTAAAGACTGCAGGTAACGGATTTGTAAATCAATATAATTATAGTATTAAGTAGTAATTTTAGTGTTCTTAAGATGTATAACGCATTAACTAACGCAGTAATACGATTGCTCCGTTAATTTTGTATCAATATTTTTATAACAGCAAGATATTAATTTGTTGACTATTTCGAACGTAATGTCACTTCATATCAAGTGGGATGGAATAGTGGTCAATTGTTTGACCACTATCCCGTTTGTCAAACAATTGACTACTATAAAGTATAAAACGTTGTTTTTTTACATGATGTTATTTAAAACGGATTAATGAAACAACTTTTGCTTAGACTTAAATAAAACTAACGTTGAATAGAATACGAGTAAACATGAAAGGAAAGTTTTATCAATCACATGAGTACTTCTTACAAACGCCATTGTTCCAAAGTAATTTTCTATAATGTACTTTTGCAACACCAACTTCCGGTACCTAATTACGTACGACATTATTTATTTTTTATTATTTCCTTAGGTACTTTAGAAACAGCAACATAGTAATATATATAATAATTAACACGTATTTTGCGAATTGATAAAACCTTAAATTTAAGTTAAATTCTCCAAGCATAATCGCGTCAATGTTTCGTCATTCGTTCGCTTAGCAGAATTTATAGTGGGGTATTTTTTTAGCGCCATAGTCTTAGAAATCTCAGAACTAATGGGTTTATGAATCATAGAATTCATAATGAATCATACACAATCAAAGCCGTGTTATGTTAAATAAAACGTAGGTACTCTATGTAACTTTGTATTGTGCTGTATCGGAGATGAAGACCGACTATGACGCAAACGTGTTATATCGATTTATATTAAGTACAAACGGGAAACAAAGAGGTATTAAATTTAATTTCATTTATTGTTTACGTCATTAGATATTTTTCTAAGCATAGTACACAAGCGAAAAGTTATTTTAGTTGGCGCAGTTGGTAGCACCCTGCCTTCTGAGCCGCTAGTCCCGGGTTCAATCCCCGTGTGTGTTGTCTGTTTGATCTGTGTCTGGGTGTGTATATGTATATGATTATGTATATCAGTCATCAGGATACCATAGTACACAGGCTCTGCCTAGTTTGGGACCTGAAGACCTTTCTGTGGATGTTGTTCCATATTAAAAAATATATATTAATAGTGTACGGGTGTACACAACAATTGATTTCCGCTAATTGAGACGTAATAATTTAATGTTATTAAAATTGAAATATGATGTTTAGAAGATTTTGAGACTTTTTTATATAGATTTATTACAATAAAATTAAAAACTGCTGAATGAAATCATTTGAATATATAATTTAAAAATACAAATTAAATCTGATATCAAAGTCCAACGTTCGAGGAAAAGTAGCCAGAATGCTGGCAAATAAAGCTGATATTATATGATTAAGCATATATGTTTCTAATGTTTAATAAATAACACACGTTACAAATTCACAACCAGGCTTTCTATAATCCTGAATAGCGAAAATGGTTGCACTCCTTTAAATCACTTTAGAGTTCAATATCGCGTGGGTTAACTATACTTATATGACGTCATTTCACGAAGGTTCTACCACAGATTAAATCATAGTACTCCGTAGTCCTACTATCGCACCTGATTAAAAGTGTCAAATGTATTGATTTGTCCATAGATTAATATTTATACATCCAACTGAGTACGGATTTAGCCACCGACCAATATATTCTATGAATTGTGCACACTATAACAATGTTGACAAACCACATTGGTATGGTTTTAGTATCTCAATATTAACATTAAAGCACATACAGTGTAGGTTCTAGTATTTTTACAGTCTATTGCTATTGTTTGCTATGAAATCATTTTACATTTGTAGTTTTATGATTTATGATTATGTCACGTTGCTCAAATACGAGTGGTAGGTACCTACCTAGTTTTACATTAGTAAAACAATATATTCTATGAATTTTGCACACTATAACAATGTTGACAAACCACATTGGTATGGTTTTAGTATCTCAATATTAACATTAAAGCACATACAGTGTAGGTTCTAGTATTTTTACAGTCTATTGCTATTGTTTGCTATGAAATTATTTTACATTTGTAGTTTTATGATTTATGATTATGTCACGTTGCTCAAATACGAGTGGTAAGTACCTACCTAGTTTTACATTAGTAAAACAATATATTCTATGAATTTTGCACACTATAACAATGTTGACAAACCACATTGGTATGGTTTTAGTATCTCAATATTAACATTAAAGCACATACAGTGTAGGTTCTAGTATTTTTACAGTCTATTGCTATTGTTTGCTATGAAATCATTTTACATTTGTAGTTTTATGATTTATGATTATGTCACGTTGCTCAAATACGAGTGGTAGGTACCTACCTAGTTTTACATTAGTAAAACAATATATTCTATGAATTTTGCACACTATAACAATGTTGACAAACCACATTGGTATGGTTTTAGTATCTCAATATTAACATTAAAGCACATACAGTGTAGGTTCTAGTATTTTTACAGTCTATTGCTATTGTTTGCTATGAAATCATTTTACATTTGTAGTTTTATGATTTATGATTATGTCACGTTGCTCAAATACGAGTGGTAGGTACCTACCTAGTTTTACATTAGTAAAACAATATATTCTATGAATTTTGCACACTATAACAATGTTGACAAACCACATTGGTATGGTTTTAGTATCTCAATATTAACATTAAAGCACATACAGTGTAGGTTCTAGTATTTTTACAGTCTATTGCTATTGTTTGCTATGAAATCATTTTACATTTGTAGTTTTATGATTTATGATTATGTCACGTTGCTCAAATACGAGTGGTAGGTACCTACCTAGTTTTACATTAGTAAAACAATATATTCTATGAATTTTGCACACTATAACAATGTTGACAAACCACATTGGTATGGTTTTAGTATCTCAATATTAACATTAAAGCACATACAGTGTAGGTTCTAGTATTTTTACAGTCTATTGCTATTGTTTGCTATGAAATCATTTTACATTTGTAGTTTTATGATTTATGATTATGTCACGTTGCTCAAATACGAGTGGTAGGTACCTAGTTTTACATTAGTAAAACAATATATTCTATGAATTTTGCACACTATAACAATGTTGACAAACCACATTGGTATGGTTTTAGTATCTCAATATTAACATTAAAGCACGTACAGTGTAGGTTCTAGTATTTTTACAGTCTATTGCTATTGTTTGCTATGAAATCATTTTACATTTGTAGTTTTATGATTTATGATTATGTCACGTTGCTCAAATACGAGTGGTAGGTACCTACCTAGTTTTACATTAGTAAAACAATATATTCTATGAATTTTGCACACTATAACAATGTTGACAAACCACATTGGTATGGTTTTAGTATCTCAATATTAACATTAAAGCACATACAGTGTAGGTTCTAGTATTTTTACAGTCTATTGCTATTGTTTGCTATGAAATCATTTTACATTTGTAGTTTTATGATTTATGATTATGTCACGTTGCTCAAATACGAGTGGTAGGTACCTACCTAGTTTTACATTAGTAAAACAATATATTCTATGAATTTTGCACACTATAACAATGTTGACAAACCACATTGGTATGGTTTTAGTATCTCAATATTAACATTAAAGCACATACAGTGTAGGTTCTAGTATTTTTACAGTCTATTGCTATTGTTTGCTATGAAATCATTTTACATTTGTAGTTTTATGATTTATGATTATGTCACGTTGCTCAAATACGAGTGGTAGGTACCTACCTAGTTTTACATTAGTAAAACAATATATTCTATGAATTTTGCACACTATAACAATGTTGACAAACCACATTGGTATGGTTTTAGTATCTCAATATTAACATTAAAGCACATACAGTGTAGGTTCTAGTATTTTTACAGTCTATTGCTATTGTTTGCTATGAAATCATTTTACATTTGTAGTTTTATGATTTATGATTATGTCACGTTGCTCAAATACGAGTGGTAGGTACCTAGTTTTACATTAGTAAAACAATATATTCTATGAATTTTGCACACTATAACAATGTTGACAAACCACATTGGTATGGTTTTAGTATCTCAATATTAACATTAAAAGCACATACAGTGTAGGTTCTAGTATTTTTACAGTCTATTGCTATTGTTTGCTATGAAATCATTTTACATTTGTAGTTTTATGATTTATGATTATGTCACGTTGCTCAAATACGAGTGGTAGGTACCTAGTTTTACATTAGTTTTTTTATGCGCTTGGTTGGCAAACGAGCAAGCGGCGCACCTGATGGTAAGTGATACCGTCGCCCACGGACATCCGCTATACCAGAGTTCTCGAGGATGCCTTGCCCAACCTTTGAGGAAGAAAGATAGGAAGGAAGAGATAGAAGGGGTGAGGGTGGAGGAGGAGGGGAAGATAGGGGGGAGTGGGGTGATCTGGCTGGGATCTCTCTGGGTGGGAAAGTCTCTAGGTGACGTCATAGTGCACGTAACACTTGTAACTTGTTCTGGGTGGCACTGCAACTGTTATAGGCAAGGGTATTGCTTACCGTGAGCGAACTAATTAGCCGTCACATCACTTGACGAAGCAGTACAAAAAAAAACGTTACTTGTTAATCATTGTTACTTGCTATTAATGCTGGTAATAAATCATTAACAGAAGTAATGATGCGATCATAGTGAAGATTGCCTATTTATTCTAAATTGATTAAGTTTAGAAGGTTAAGTAAAACTGTTTTGGGTCTTAAGATAATTGAATTTGAAATTGAATAAGAATAATTGCTAGTGGTATAAACACGCCCATTCACCAAGCCGCACTGGGCCTGCATAGTGGATTATGCCGATACTCCTATCCCTGACGCAGTCAACTTCCAAGCTGTGGGAACTCGATATGCTTATATGCTATTATACTAATCAAATCTATCAACTCATTTTTCTACCGACATCCAATAAAAGAGGAGGTACTCAATTCGACTGTATGTTTTTTATGTTTGTTACCTCATAACTTTCGACTGGGTAAACCGATTCTCAAAATTCTTTTTTTGTTTGAAAACCCATTTAAATTTCATCAAATTCGGTCCGGTACTTTTTGAGATACACTCCAAGAATAGAATGGAAGTCGGTATTAATTTTTTCAAATTGTACTTGTTATAACACTATTTTCCAAGTTAAAGTATTTCAACAGTTTCTATAACTATATTCAAATACTAGATGTAGAGAAAGCGAGATATTTTATTTGCATATTAGCTGAATTAATAATATTTGTAAATCTTTTATCTAAATATCACCCGGATAAAACAGTGTAGCTGTTACTGACTAGGATTACATAACATGATAACATGGTTCATGGTCGAATAACTCTTTCAATTCATTCAACATGGATCTGCCAAGGACGTTAAACATTGATACGTATATACCAAGCTATAAATACTCATGTGTACTCATATTAGGGCCGTATTCTAGAAGACGACTACTTTTTCGCAAATTGCTACGGCCTCAGTAGGGAATCTATGCTTGCAGGTCAGAGGCCATAGCAGAAACAATTTGCCAAAAAGTATTCGTATCGGAAGCGTCAACATGTCACGCTTCGTCGTACAAACTATGAGTTATCTATGTCACAGTTGTCCAAGATACATGACAGTTTGTACTGTTTTACTTGAACGACACGTTACGTTACACGCATTTATTCGTGCTAGGCCCACCGAGGGACTTTGGTATGGCGTTTACTGTCAAATCTCCGCTCAAGCCCTGCAGGGCCTTAATTGCTTGGCCAACATTAGTGCCAAAAAATATTTGCAATCAAATGCTAACTGAAATCTAACAAGTACAGTTTGAAAAATTAGATACCGACTTCCATTCTATTCAGTTCTTGGAGTGTGACTCAAAAACTACTAGACCGAGTTTGATGAAATAAATATATAATTAATAAACGGGGCCACACGGGAAGCACCAGCTTCAAACAATAAAATAATTTTGTGAATCGGTTCACCCTATCGAAAGTTATGTACAAAAAAGTAAAAGAAAGTTATAAGAAAACATTTAAAAAAAAAGTCGAATTGAGTACCCCCTCATTTTTGGAAATCGGTAGAAAAAATGGCGGCTTTTCTTTTTTGTCAGTTCGAGACAGCAACTTACTAACATTTCTGCTTACTTACTGCAGTTGTAAACACTGACATAAAGCCGCCATTTTTCAAGATATAATCAACATTTGATTTTGATTGCAACTGAGATACGATATTGTCATTGCTTATTTCTGAAATACCGGCCATAGTACTTATTATTTATGTAGTGTATATTTTGTCATGTTTGATAGTATAGAAAGGAAATCAGGCTACCAGGTTATCTCATGTGTAAAATGTGTTCTAGATATTGGCATTAATCAAGCCGCCACGAAGCGAAGGCCTACGACGGCCTAGAAATAGCGTCCTACGAGTATGTTCTATTGACGGGCAACACGCTCTTTGGCGATATTATAAAAAAACTATTTAAGCAATAAACAAAAAAAAATCAATCATAACATCAATACTTTTTGAAGAATAGTTATTGGCACTTTGTAATGTTATACTTATCATTTTGTAATGTTTTTAAAAGTTCCTAAAGTTGTGTGTGTGTTAGTTTGACGTTTATTTTTCTTTACGGTGAAATGGCATAACGGATTTAACTGATATTTCGAATGGATTATACCATGGATTAATACATAGGTCAATAGATACTCGAAACACAAAAAGTTTCTGTATTCCCGTTCCGGCGGGAACTGGGGGCTCAGCTTGTTTTTGTTTTTAGAACGCCAGAGTGGTACAGGATTTGTTTTCTAGTTAAATATATTGAACACTACGAGTATTTATTCTAACTGCAGCTCATACTTTCCTACTTAGACTTTCGATTTGTGGCGGCTTATCATCACTGTCTAGATAAATCACGAACTGACTGACCCTTACTTTATTTCTTTCTTTCTCACTTTTCCCGAGTGGGTAAGTAGAATATTATGTGTTTACGATATGATTCATGTTTTACGTTACGTAAAAGGGCAGCAAGATTAATAAGTTCGTGATGTAAGCAAACCAATTGTCGAGGGGATGTGATACAGTTCTCAAGGCGGAACTTTGTTTATTATGGACTTATTTGAGAAATACGAAACTGACCTCCACTAACTACCACATTATACTAAATTAGAATTTGAATATTTTGTTCTAATTATTGAGTATAAATCAAAAATTGATTGACCAGACCAATGACATTGCGATGACCAACTAGCTTGAAGCTATCAAAAAAAAAAAGGATAATTAAAATCTTTATTATCCAGTAAAAAGTTATACATAGTTTTAAAAAATAGTACAGAGCCCCTCTTATTTATTTTCTCATAACTGTTGGACCATTATTGCCTCATTTAAACTGTACATCAAATTAAAAAAGAAGCTTCTACCAAATAATATACAATTCTACTATGTCTGTTGTGGCAGTTGTTTCAATTATTGTGGATGAGTCTGCCTTTAATTGTATCCATAGCACCTAACTAGCTAGTTAGTAGGTATGTTTTAATTACAAGATATTATCAAACATCATGGCGAGACAGCCACTAATTAAAACAATCTGTTCAAGTGTTTCTAGTTGTTCTAATAGATGCTTGTCTACCATCTATTAGGTTAACATTATACTTTTTTAACGGACTTTGTTCTTAGATAATTTGTCATTATAGACTCCAAGAAACGAATGAATTGCGAACGTATGGAATAGAGCTTGTTATTTGCAATGAAGGATAGTAATATAGTAAGACCATTACAAAATATACAACAGTATAATTCAATCAAATTGTAATTGTTTTTTTTAATATTTTTTTTAATTGTAATCATTATTTAATAATTTCAATTTACTGTACTGAAGCCCTGTAGCGAATAATGTAAGAAATGGTTACAAATATATTATTATCGCAAAAAGTAGATACCTATATCAATTTGAATGTACCTATGTCACATTTTCATGCCAAAATACTCAACGGCAGACATAGGTTGAAAATGACTTTCATCCCAGATACATGTTCTGTGAGAAAACCATTTTCGGTCGGTATATAGTGATATATAATAAAAAGTTTAATAACTGTAATGTAAAGTAGGATGAGGAAAATATACGAAATAATACGAGTAACATCGTATCAGCTTTCAGTGTAAAGTCCGCAGGTGAATTTGGATATGCACCAACGCAAACAAAGTTTATTTTTTTATTTTTTTTATACCGTACTGGGTAGCACTTGACCACTATCTCACCTGATGCTAAGTGATGATGCGATCGATGATGGAGCGCGCTTACCCAGAAGATACCTATGCACTCGTGTTTTGAAGATATATAGATATAATATATAAGATATTATATATATATATAATGTTAAGTTGTTATCCACACAAACAGTCATGTATTAATCGTGCATTATGATCATTTATGAGATAGAATATTTTATGTAGAAGTAATTTAAATTTTCTACCGAATCTGTTTGTTGTGCAAATCTTTGATATAATTAGATGTGACATTATTGCGAAACCCAACTTCTATCGCAACGGTACATCTTTTTTGTTAAAAACTTAGTAAGAATGTTTTATTTGAGTTTCTTGTATTTTTTTATGTTACGATAGGCTGGCGTTTGACCGCTATCTCACCTGCTGTTAAGTTATGATGCAGTCTACTATGTATCACGCCTGCCTAGAAGATACACCTATTCACTGGCGACTTGAAGACACTCAGATTGTATGGGGAAACACAGACTCAGGCAACGAATTCCACTCCTTAGCCGTACGCATTATGAATGTGGATGCGAAACGCTTCGTGCGCAGTTGTGGAATTTCAACTAAGTAGCGATCTCGCATCGCTGTCTGGTCGTTTTTAGATGGAATGGGGATGGAGGAATCAAGTCATGCAACTCCAGTGAACAATCCCGAAATGTTGAAAAAAAAATGAATTTCTACGGAAAATATTCTTAGCTTTTAAATAATTCCAGATGTCGCAGATCTATGTACTTATATAGAATAACAAAGTAAGCAGCTTTGAAAATATATTTACAAGTTTGAATATCTGTAATCAATCTGTGAACATTGTTCTGACTTTCCATCCATACGCAGTACAGGCTTACTATTTATGTTAACTCTAAGTAAAACATTACTAGGTATTGGTGGTGACTGAAATACGTTAAAATATAAAATACTAGCTGTTCTCCGCGGTTTCACCCGCGCGGTGATGGATGATGATGATGAATCTTATATATTCTATGTTACTCAGGGTGAATGTAGCTTTCCAATGGTAAAATAATTTTTGAAATCGGTCCAGTACTTTTTGAGCCAATTCGTTACAAACATACTTACACAAAAATCTTTCTTCTTTATAATATTATAGTATAATAGTATAGTATAGATCAAGTTTTCATTCTGCTTTACTACTTCCTTAAAAGCAATAGATTCTTTAGCTTTATGCAAGCCAACGAAAACATCGAAGGAAGTTTTATTGAAATAACGCTTACACGCGAATGTGTTACTAAGTGGATGTTAGGTCAGTCGAAAAAGCAAAATTTGATACATTATTAATAAATAACTATTAAAATACCTATAATAAAAATTCATGTTATTCCAGTCATCATTAATGTCTGCTACGTATTGTTTAGATGCATATTGATGTAATATAGTTATTATAAAAGGAAAATGATGATGGATTTGAAGAAAGATTCGTGTCCAATAATAACAATGTTCAAAAGAATACAATGATTTCAAATCAAAAGCCATGGCTTGCAGTTTAAACCTTTTTTTTAATGGAAACGTGCACAGAGTAGCTAGAGATATTATTAGAATTAATGTAATTTTTTGCCAAGGGCCTTAACCTACATGAAATGTTATTAGATTGTAAAAAATGTCATAAGAACTATAGACGACTTGACCATTAAATTCATTAACTCAACTTTTTACCACAAAACCTGCGGATTTTTCCACAGAAAATTATACTGGAATATATATTTCTTACTCATCTTTTATGTTGAAGGCGTAAATTTTTTGCCGCCGGTTTTTGTGCGCCAGCACCATCGGGATATTATTTAAAAAGTTTTGGGAACATCGTCTGAGTCAACTCGAAAACCAGTTCAAATCAAGACGTTGACCTATACAGATCGTAAATCTAAATTCAATAGTCTTTTTGCATCATTTTTTGTTACTTCAACGTTTCTTATTAGTAGTATTTTTAGAGTTTCCGAGAAACCTGAGATGTACGAAATGTTCCTAAAAAGATGCAATGCAAATGCAACTGCAGCTTGGGAATGTCATTTTGTATACTTTTATCATTTTCTGTTTCATATAACGGTATATACTTAAAGTAAATATAGTATTGGTTTCAATCATTATTTAATATTTTCAATTTATTGTACTGAAGCACTGTAGCGAATAATGTAAGAAATGGTTACAAATATATTATTATCGCAAAAAGTTGATACCTATATCAATTTGAATGTACCTATGTCACTTTTTCATGCCAAAATACTCAACGGCGGACATAGGTTGAAAATGACTTTCATCCCAGAGATACATGTTCTGTGAGAAAACCATTTTCGGTCGGTATATAGTGATATATAATAAAAAGTTTAATAACTGTAATGTAAAGTAGGTTGAGGAAAATATACGAAATAATTCGAGTAACATCGTATCAGCTTTCAGTGTAAAGTCCGCAGGTGAATTTGGATATGCACCAACGCAAACAAAGTTTATGTGTGAATACCAGGAAACCATTGAGAAGCGTTGAACTGCGCCGAAAAAACAACACTTCGGGCAAATCGTTACAAAAGAGACCTCGGGAAGAGTGAGTGAAGACAGAATGGACGTTTCCTTGTCAATCTATCATAACTAGAACGGGAAAATCGCAATGTGGCATTGAAAATCGACGGTTCAATGTTCCACTTTAAACAATATGTTGAAATTGAGATAATAAGGACATTTACAATTAGTGGTTCGACATTGTGCATTGTTAGAATGGTACAATTATGACATATAGACAACGAAAGAATACAGAATAGAGTAAAAGTTAGAATCAGCTAAAATGAAGTAATAGAGCCATCTATCAACGAGTAGCGAAACTAATCTCAAAATCTAGCTGTTTTCACTTCTATGTATATGCAAAGTATCTATAGATCTACCGATGAATATAGATAGATATACATAGCTATTTCCGGCTCAAGTGTCGCCAGGCTTAACTGTATTCGAATCTGTGACCGAGTTGGCAACAGACGGTGTTCCTATTCCATTGAATACGAAGTTCATCCTAATGTCACATCGTCATGGGTTAAATTTGAACAGAATTGAGATTAAAACGTATTAATATTAATGCTTGTTTTATATCGCTAGGTACGTGAGATAATTTTTTAATTTCACTGTATTTTGATATCAAAATACCTATAAAATATGGCTATAATATGGATGGATTGAATGCGGTTGGCTTCGTAGAGCTCACTATTAAATACCAAAATACTTGCTAATAAATAATAGGTTAATAAAATAATGCCAAAAGAGTTAAAATAAACGAATAGTAGCAGATTATATGTCGTATGAGTATGCTTTATTTATTGTACGTTTCGAATTATAATAGGTACATGTAGGTACGGCATTATTAAAAAATCGAGCGCTGGAAGAGACTGTTGTTCCAGTAAGTCGAGTTTAACATCTGTGGATGCCTCGTGTAAAGACGAAACACGTGTCCAAGAGGCTTAGGTTGCGTGAGTTGCATGTGTCGTTACTCTGTATACTTCCTGATGCATTTTTGGAGAGGGCGGTGCACTCTACATCTTGGCCAGAAATATTTTCCAAGCAGAAAGTGCTTGAATGTTTATATATGAACTTGCGTCACCGTTCCATTTGTTCAGAGGCCTGCGACCCTGCAAGTCCAGGGATTAAAAGGTATATAGATCTGTAAAGTAACAACCGAAATGTTTGTACGTCATTGATGATTCAGTATAATTCAGTTTTAGTTACCTAATTACGAGCGCTGAAGCATATTGTGCAAACTTTGCATATCTATTCAGCATGTAATTTTTTTTTCCTATTTGCTTTCATGACAAACTATATCATCATTATCTCATCCGTAGGACGTCCACTGCTGAACATACGCCTCCCCCATGATTTTCCAATATGTCCGTCATTGTTAAGCCATTGCTTTCATGCCAAACAATATCATCATCATCTCAGCCGTAGGACGTCCACTGCTGAACATACGCCTCTGCCATAATTTTCCAATGTGTCCGTAATTGGGGGAGGTTATGCCAATACTCGCCACGCTTGGCAGGCGGGTTGGCGAGCGCAGTTATGGGGTTTTATATTGGGAAGGTGCTGCTGCCCACCTTCCGATTGTTATCCCTTAGCTGACTTCTACGGCACCCACGGGCAGTACTATTTTAAGCCGGCACCCCACGACAAACTATATACCTATGTGTATAGTTTGTCATGTTTACTTTTACGGAAACCTCGTGCGCGAGTCCAACTCGCACTTGGCTGGTTTTTTAGTTGTTGTTATAGCGGCAACAAAAATACATCATCTTTGAAAATTTTTACTGTCTAACTATCACGGTTCATGAGATACAGCCTGTTGACAGACGAACAGACAAACAGACAGACAGACGGACGGCGAAGGTACGGAACCCTAAAAAAGTAAGATGTTAGTGTAGAGCATCCTGCATCCTAGTATACCTGGGGGTCTGCTGCTGTTAAGAAGTTCGGTCGCTATAACTCGAATCCAAGCTCATGCTTGAGGTTCCGGTGAAAGTAGCATCATAAGATAATCTTAATTTTGGTGGCAGAGAACCACGCCGGCACTTTCTAGTTTTCGCCTGGCTAAGATCCAAAAAGCACATAACAGTGCGTTCCGGCATCTCTCCTTGAGAACCAGTCGTCAATACTATATATAATATGCTACAACCTTAATTCGCAGGTTCCTTATTATTTTGCATAATTTTTTTGTCATAATTTAACGTGGCATACGTTCACTTATCCTTATAATGGTTACGCACAGTATCATTTGGCATAACTTTTTGGGCACAATTTTTAAAGCATAACTACTTTAAGCATAATAATTATTAAGCATACTATTCTAAAACCTAAATTTACTTACGCATAATGATATTTAAGCATAATAAGAGAAACATATGTTTTGGAAATTGTGTGGGGGTGTACCTCCGAATTTTGACAAAATTCAACACATGGACAAGTCGCGTTTATAAGTAAGGCCGATCTTATTGTCTATTCAAATAAACAAGTTACACGAAACATATATTTTCGTATTTAATACACCCGCCGGGAGCTCGCAGACACCACGCACATTTGTCCTGAAGATGAGCATCTGACATGTTCGTAACCCGGGACGACGTATTCGATCCCTAACGTGAGTGTTTTGTCGGTTAATAATAATGGTTTAGTATTTAATACATATTCATAGTGATGCTCAGAGGATAGCCGTGGTCGTATGCCACAAAGCTTATGATCGCATATAACTGTACAATGTGTACTCGTATTGTTTGGTTAAGGTAAACGACTAGCCGTGCGATTCTCTAATGATACGTCGATGTGCTCGTCGAGGAGCTCACCGATGTCAAATACTTTATGAGATATCGCCCTTGTACATATGGTTGCTTTTTCAACGTTTCTTGTCAGCTCGTCATTTGTTTCACGTATGTTGTCAAAGATGCAACGAGGTTTGCTCTTAGAGAATCGCACGGCAGGCTACATGTAATTTTCAGTGTCTTGTGTCTATTTCAGTGTCAGTGAATGATGAATAATTAGAAAAGTGAAATAAATACATGAATACGTATATATAATGAATAAGTACCGAATAAACCAAATATTTCACATGCACCTGCTACTTTTCAATGTCCACGACATGAGAGGGTGACCTGAGGATCGGATAATGAACTTTGATTCTGAAACAAGACGTTATAATTGGCTTGCTATTCTCGGAGAGAGAAAGCATCTATAAACTATAAGACACATCATTAAACGCACTTCTCGGCATTCCTTTTTATCTAGGAAAATAAAAAACCAATGTGTCTGTGATGCCAGAATAATAGCTTTTTTACTAAATGCATAGGAAAGGATTAGCGGCACTTACAACAAAAATATTAATAAAGTACTTAATTTTTTTATCTGTTTGTTCCGGATAATCTTCTAATTAATAAAAATACAAGGTACAATTTGAAAATTTAATACCGACTTCCATTCTATTCAGTTATTGGAGGGTAACTCAAAAAGTACTGGACTGAATTTGATGAAATTTAAATGGGACACACACACACACACACACACGAAAAGCACTAGCTTTCAAGGATAAAAAGAAACGTGAGAATCGGTTCACCCAGTCGAAAGTTATGAGGTAACAAACATAAAAAATACAGTCTAATTGGGTACCTCCTCCATTTTTTGGAAGTCGGTAGATTAATAATATTCATTCGGCTGGATCGAAGATAGATCTTAGATAGAGCAATTTAGGTTACTTTTTTATTTTAGAGGCACCATATGCCGCAGGTCGACATGCGATGGCTAGTAATATTTAATATATTATATAATAATAATATTGAACCAGTTTCACTTGATTCTAATAAATAAAAAAAAACCTAATTTGTATCTACGTTATTTAGCTTAAGTCTCTTTTGTACGCTTTTATTCCTTTTATGATATATCTACATATATTTAACATAATATACCAATTTTAATAAATTAAAATTAGAAATGGTTCACCCTATTAAGTACCTTATTATTTTTTCATATTCCGTAATAAAAATAACACATACAAAGATAATACAAACGTATTATCTTGGTATGTGTTATTTTTAATTATATACGTGTTGTAAATAGACTATTTCTGACTTATTATCTTTTGGCTTCACTCCTTCTGTCGTGAAAGCTCACTAATAATTTTCAGCCAGAGAGATAAATAAGACGATAATATCGCATGGTGACGAATGTATGTGCTTATATTGGATGCTATTTGCAGTCAAATATTTATTTTAAACAGGTATATATAACAACCTATAGTCCATATACTTATACAATAAAATTATCCGTATGCCCCACTTTGAACTCCACGTGGCAGAGTTTTGGTAAACAAATAAAGATTTACGAATAAAACCTGGGCCTCACGGCATTCAACGGTCTTTGATATTGATCTATGGCCCTAACACGAATAACTGCGTAAGTGTAACGTAACGTGTCGTTCATGTGAAACAGTACAAACTGTCATTCATCTAGGGCAGGGCTCCACAAACCCTGTTAAAGTTTCCAGGTGACAGCGAACCCCTTAACTAACTAATTAAATCCCCCCTCCCCATCTAAGAAAAGAATAAACTTAAATCTTGAAGAAAATAGGGGTTTTATTTCAATAAAACGTAACAAATAAAGTGCCAAGAGATATATATTTGTTGAATCGCGATTCGCTATATTTGGCCAATAATACAATAGATTTCGCAGTAATCACTTTTCCAGGAACTGCAGTCTAAGCAGAGGGTATTGTTTTTGTGTGTTTTAGACGACTTCGATCTTGGTATCACACATCCGGACACATACAGGAGAAAGGCCGCTGCATTGTTCGCGCTGCCCGGTTAATCTGGGTATGTGTTGGGTGTGATTGTTTCTTGTCGCAAATGGAGACAATTTTAGGAGTAATTGTGGTGGACATTAACCTTATATCTGACTAGGTATCAAGTCGATTACTATTTTTAGTTTTTATCATGACTATGAAATCCCACTCTCACATAAGTATGTTGTAGCAAAGAGAGCGACGAATTCAGTCATCAAGCCACTATTACGTCAATCTTGTCGCGAACCCCTTGCCCTTGGATGGCGAACCCCTAGAGGTTAGAGAGAAGTGTGACGCGTTGTCGCTCACGATACAAACTATTCACAAATTATTTGTGCTACGGCCTCGTAGCAGACACTTACGCATTTATTCGTGCTAGGCCTACTGACCTCTGAACTGCCAGCGTGACTTCTCTAACGACTTTGACACAACCCTCTAATTTAAATTCTCCTATTGTAGAGTCCTATTTTTATAGTAATAAAGTTCACACACTCATACGTCCCTACTAAAACTCCTAGCAGGCATGGAACACACACATATTTTTAATGCTATAGGTTGGCAAACGAGCAAGCGGCTCACCTGATGGTAAGTGATCACCGTCGCCCACGGACATCGACAATACCAGAGGTCTCGAGGATGCGTTGCCGACCTTTGAGGAACGAATAGGCTCTTTTCTTGAAGGAAGTCGTATCTGTTCGGAAATACCTCAAGTGGCAGCTGGACATTGTGTGGATGAAATTATAGCGATAATATTAGCGATAAGACCGCCACTTATACTACCCTAACATAAGAATATATCTCATAAATCTTGTATGTTCGGTTAAAGCGCAATAAATGATTTTGTAGTTGATTGAGTCATCCCAAATATCACCCCTTTCAGCAGTGAACTTTACCCCTGTAAATTTTTGTCAATCTTTACCCCGACCAGGGTTTGAACCTGGAACCCCACGCTTCCAATGCACTACCAACTAAGCCAAGGGGGTTGCCAACAGGTGGCTGGTGTTGTAGTTAGGTCAGAGTACAAAAGTGATTAACAGATAAGCCAATCGTCCACTGCCAACTAAACTAAGCTAGTTTAGGTTACCTCACATAGTTGATCCAGTTTTTCATACATGTGCGTCCACCGCAAACTACGCTAGCTATGCTACTTACGTAAACTAGCACAACTATTAATTAACTTAGTAGTGTAGGCCGATCTGATTAACACTATACTATTTAACTTATTTCTCGGTGGACGGACGACATATTTCCTAGTTAGCTCAGCTTAGTTCACTGAGTTTAGTTTTTACATAGTTTGGGTGGCGGTGAACGATCAGCTTTACCCTTATATTGAAATTGAAATTGTTTTTATTGTTACACATGCTTATCTCTAATATTAATATATTATACTTAATCATAAGTATCTAATAGTGTATCCACACTAGCCTCTAGGCTTGTGTTGTGGCAGCGTTTGACAGATACTAGTAGGTTTGATTTTATATAGCAAACTGTCCAAAGAACATTCTCTAGTCCTTATATTAGGATTCCCTGTAGTATAAGGACTATGGTTTCTCCCATTGGCCTTTTCATTTTACACATTACAATGAACCATTGAAACTGAGATCAAATCAGTAATCCACACTAAATACACATAAATACTAAAGTAATTGTATGTCTGTTTGTCTGTTTGTCTGTTTGTTTGAATATTTAATCATTTGTGTTTCAAAATGCAAATCATCTTCCCATCATCACGACTTCAAACCGTTCCCGATGCACGCAGTAGTTGCTCACAGTATCCAGAGGTTTTTCAGTATTCAGTATATGATATTTCAGTATAATTGGAATCTTATTAGTTTGACCACTGGATCCCAAGCAGATGGTAATGTGACTTGTCAAAAGCTCAAACTTTCTTTCAGTTATACGAACAATACTTAGTAACCATATACAACAGTAGGTACTTATAACTAAACTAAAGATCTGATCAAAACTCTCTTACCCTACGTAAGATAAGAATTGATTGTTTTGTACGCACAATGAACAGGTTAATTGAATGAAATGATAACAGTGAAATTTTAATAATAAAATCTTTTAATGAAAAGGATATTTTGAGTCACAGTCGTTGATATACCTCTGCTTGGCTAATAGACATAATTTGTACTATTTTTATTAGAATACTGCCTATTCTTATTACGTTTTATACAGCCTACTCATGTAAATATTCCCAGATCTTAAAGCTATAGATAAATTAATTGACGTTAAAGCTAAGCAACATCAAGATTGTCTTCCAGATCTAGAAAATAAGGTTCTGTTTTTAATCTAGTCCCATTTGATAAGGTAGGTACCTATTTTAATCTTCTCAGACATCAGACTCGAGTTCTAGTTACATCAGACATTGAGGCCACGACGCTGGCTTTTTTTATAACACTAGCTGACCCGCGCGCGGTTACGCCTGCTTTGTATTCAAACTTTATTGTATGAAGTTTACTGCCATGACAATCACGTAATTCATCCATTAAACAAGACATTCAGAAGATTTTAGTTATATGTAATTAACACAAATACAGATTATTAAAGCACTAGATAAAAAAATGTATGCATGCTTCAACCCTCCATTTTACCACTCTAATTGGTCCACACAGAAATACGAATCCAGAGTTAATTATTTGAAATCAATAACCTCACTTAAGATATCATATCTCTAGATTAAAAAATATAAGACTTCCATACAAATTATAAAACCCCTATTTTAAGTTCTCGAATAAACTTATTACAAAATCCTTTTCTACCGACGTCCATAAAGAGGAGGAGATACTAAATTCGACTGTTTTTTTTTATGTTTGTTACCTCATAACTTTCGACTGGGTTAAATTCTTTTTTGTTTGCTGGTGCTTCCCATGTGGTCCCATTTAAATTTCATCAAATTCGGTCCAGTAGTTTTTGAGATGCACTCCAATAACTGAATAGAATGGAAGTCGGTATTCAATTTGTACTTGTTATCTGTCGTCTCTCCTCTATAAATTTCCTTGTGCATCTATTAACTTCCATCTGCCAAATTTCAGCTTTACGGGTTATGTAGTTTTAGAGAATGTGTGTATAGTCACACATACAGTAAGTGGTATTACGCTTTTACCTACACAGATACTACAGAGATAATATAGAGCTACGCTCCGCGTTTCACTCGCGTGGTAAAGATGATGATGATGATGATGAAAAAAAGTATCATTTAAGTTAATCCAGTACCTCATCTTTCATACCTTAACATCAACCGTATTTGCGTGATTAACAAACTTCCATACATCCAAACTTTTCATATTATTAGCAGCGTGGGTTGTCGTTAAGTCAAAAGGTTACAAGGAATTAAATAGGAAACCTACATAATACGTTGTTTCGATGATTTCGATTTTTTTTGTCGTCATGGAAAGAATGATAAAACTTAATCAAAATTTTTTGTCTATATAATGAATAGGTAAATGTGTACTGTGTTTAAACAGTACAAGTTAAATAAAAATTGTCCATGTATCTCAGGAAACATTTGTAACATCATTACAATTGTTCCCAAATGTAACTATCATAATTCGACATAATTTTATGGAAAATACTCTTTGATTATACGAGAAAAGTTATTCGGAAATACTACTCAAAGTTTGCGTTAATCTGTCAATATCACCAAAACAAGTCGTTAAGCGTTAGCGAACAACTCTTTTAACGTAAACTTTCAGATATCTCCGTTGAAGATTTGTTATTTCTAGTCTCTTATAGTGCTTTTAATTTACTTCACTGGAAACAAGCCGTCAAAATATTTATCTTAGACTAGAAATAAAGCAAGCATGTCTAAATTAAGACAGGTATATTACTATAAAGTGAAGCTATACTTCTGGTACGTTTGTTCTACGGAGTAGATTTTTTATTCGAAAAATAGATTATATGCTAGACGCGACGCTGCGGCGCCACCGATGCCGTTGGCACGAGACTGGCCAGTGTTTGCGATTCCAAGCGTCTTCACATCTGTTCATTAAAACGCGTTTCAGTGTTGGACCAATTCCCTTCAGAATCGTGCGAGTGAAGATTTTTGTCGCACGTCTGATTCACGCGTAGTTTCCAAACGGCGCCATTTTATTTTACATCCCAAATTACCCCCAAAAAATGCCTGGAACGATGTTACGGAGATTTGTGGTTCTCTTGTTTGATATAAAAGAAGCGTTCAGTGAATCCCTCATCAATGTGCTCCTGAAAGATAGGGAGACGATTTTGTAATTGTGGTGTGTAATAGTGCAATATTATTGATAAATAAATAATAAGCCTAATTGCAATACTGCAGAATTTTCCTTTTGTGATAAGGTGATACTTCCAATACAGTATTAAAACGTTTTAGAAGCGCATTACTTGTGCCAGTAATTGATATAAGAGATTCTAAAAAGTGTTTATTCTCTTTGTTGACGAAAAACATAAACATTAAAACGAACATCAATTTTATGCAAAGTAGAATGTCAGGACTGAAAAAATGCTTAAGTCAAGTGTCAATGTTTATGTCTGGAAAGCCGATCAACTCCTCGGAGGCTGAATGGAGAGAAGAGCTGAAGTAAGTCTTCGTCATAAAATTGGTAGCCATGTAACTGCGTCAACAATGACGCACTATAAAGTGCACATGCGAAAGGATAATGTGAATAAAAAGATTGTACCGCAGAGCACTGTTCAAATATTTGGCAATAGTCTGCTAGCTTGTCGTGCTGTATTTCTCAGAATTTTCGCTATTGGCATAAATGTTTCCTAGTTACTAAAATTTGGGCAATGACTTGTAGGTATGTCACTTCATAAACAAAAGAAGGAATCATGTGTTGGAAATTGGACTTGTTACGTAATCGACGGCCTTCCCACATTTATGAAGATCCCATGTAGTTTGTGCAAAGTCTCAGTTGTTAGAAATCGTTCCTTGATGACACGAATGACGCCACTAAACTGACGTGGGTGGTGAGTAGTAGGCGGGGATGTCTGAACTTTCATGTGAACTCGTTAATTTGTGCCCATACGAGATTTGCAAGAGGGATTCGCAAACCAAATGATATAACAACAAGAGTTATTCATAGTTGTAGAGCTGTAGTACCTCTCTTGAGTTCTTACATGGACAATTTTGACAGCCACAATCATTGCTGAAAATCAAGTATATTATATATATGCCCAGCTGAAAAATACTGCGACAAAGAGCAACCTATCGTACAGAGTGCGCAATAGCGGCAATTATTATACTATAATAATTGCTCGTATAAGCACAGCTTAACATTAGACAAATATACAAAGTTTAAGAAATATTGAAATAAAAATCTAATCGTCACATTATTACTAAAAAGTAAAACTAAAACTAAATAAGCGTAAGCGTAAGTAAACTTCTATTTCTTCTGGTCCCGCTATAACTTGAAAACGGATGGAACAATCTCGTTATTCTTTTTTGTTGAGAAGGTTCTTATGAAAGAAAAACCAAGAAAAGATAGGAGGTTATGACGGGGCCGAAGGCCGAGCTTACGATGTCACGGGCAGTCGCTAGTATATGACAAAATTATTGAAATTATTAAAAAGGTAGTATTCAGTGTAATATTTTACTTAGGAAATTACAGCTCTGATATTTCTACTTTATATTTAAGGAAGTTATATCTTATATTATGTCCATGTCACGAATACTAAATTGCAGGGTATTTTACACCTTAGTATCTCTCAAGTTATATATTAGTCGATTAAATGTTATACTAAATTCTACGTTAACTGGTGCAACCACACGTTTTCCACGTCGTGTGGTTTTATAGCAGTAAATGTTTGCGAAAACGGAAAATCGTGATCATAGCCCCTTGTTTGTGGAATCTAGATAAGGTTTGCAATCAATGGTAGCATAGAATTTAATTATAGTTGGCAGAAATCATTATATCCAAAGCGTAATTGATAGGTAAACATTCCTCTAAGGTATAAAGTTATAGGTTTCCTCTATGGTTTTACCTAACCGTAATTGACTTGAAATATATTGAATGTTTCAATACATTTTTTTACCAAAAAATTGAACCGACTTCAATACCAAAAAGTGTGAAATAACTTGTTGAAGTGAAAGAAGAAAAAATATTAGAAAACTTATTTTTACCATTTTCAGTGACCCTTACTATCTTAAGAGATTGATTGTCATTCTCCGTCAATGATGATATCATCAAGATAGGCATAACACTTTTCAGTTATTGGAGTGAAACTCAAAAACTGGTTGACGGAGTTTAAAAAAAAATATGGAACCACCTCGGAAGTATACTCTACCGAAAATAAAAATAACTTAGAAAATAGGTCCACAAATGGGAGAGAAATCGGCCAACATACACACGAACATATAACCTCCTCCTTTTGTAAGTTGGTTAAAAATAAGAAGAACAATGAGAGAAACGTATATTACAGGTGACACATCATGTCGATGCGATTGCTTCTCGTATTAAATGATTTGCTATAAAAGAGCAAACATCTTTGCATCTTTGACTAAATCCGCGAAACATCGACGAGACGTAGATTTAGTATTCACTATCTTAGTAATTGACAATTTCCACGGCAACGGTGTTGAGCGCTACGGGTGGACCTAAAGTTAACTCGTCGACGACCGCAACTATGAAAAACTCCTTAGAATAAAGAATCACACATCTGACGAATACATAAATAATCACAATTCTTTTTAAATTAATTTTGTATAGGTACCTAATAAATTTAATTTTGTATGTTATTTAATTTAATTTTTATCTAATTTGAATGAAATATAATTATTTGGATTATTTTTATATGTACATAATGTAATTAATTGTGATTGTTGTTAAATAACTTATGGCCCAAGCTGGTCGAAATAAACGGTTTTTTTTATTACTCGTATTATTAAAAAAAAACGGATTTCATCCGGTCCTTTACAAAGGCATAAGTGGGGCTGTAGCCAACACTTAGAGGCCTGTTTGGTATAAAAATACAAAGTAGTATAAAAACCAGAAACTTTTGGATAGATGGTGACATGGTATATCTATTATAAAAATTGGTAAAATGGCAAGGCTATTGATATTATTTTATTAGTGGTAAGAAGATAGTGGGCTATGGAAGAGACTACGGCACCTGCCAATTTCAGTCTCATTTAAAAAATTTTGGGCAGGTGGTGACTTGCCACCCACTAAACTATGGCCCCCCCCATAAAGGTCACCATGAATGATGACAGAAGGGGCAACGTTGGTGTGGATGGCTAAAAGGTGTCGAGAGGTGTGCTGTGGTTTCACTAGAGCCCTACTACCGGCGTTATGCCCTTTAACACTTCCACCCTTGGAGCTTTTTGTTACTTGCTCTTGCATCTCCACCCCCAGACGGCCAATTAAGGCAAGCCGGGGGTCAGGTGTGTCATTTAGCCCCAGGGAGAATCAGAGTCCACGGTGTCGCCACTCACCGAGACGGCTCGCCACAAAGCCGCCCCTATTATTATTATTATTTATTATTATTACAGCAGGGATAGAAGCAATTGTTAATAAGGGGTACGTACGTCAATACAAGTACAATTCAATACAATAAACTACGATGATAAACTTTAGCAAAAAGTAGCTCGTAAAATTATATTCGGTATACTTAATGTGGATATGACTTTTGGAGTAATAGAGGGAGTCATTAAAAATGGTATGGAACCTTATACAAGCATAGTCTGACATGATTTTGGCAATTTATTCTTCAAATAATTTATTAAATTATACAGCAGACACTAAACTTTTTGAATAAAACATTTTAATATTTATATATAATAACAATTTAGCTTGTATGATAATCATAATTTCCTATATTTATAGTAAAACATTTATACCGAAGTTAGTTCGATTAAAATTGTAGGAAAATTTTAATGTGGTATTCGTTCCTATCAACTACGCTATCAATAAACAACACATATAACTTATTACCTATTTTATTTTCCTTGATATTATCGTGGTGTTATTGCAAACTGTTAAGTCAATATCCTTTACATATATTTGCATTGCATTCAGTTCATAGAACCAGCACATTCGTAATTATAGATGAATGGGTATTTATTAAAAACGTAAACATTATACGATCTCAAGAACCAAATGCGTTTTATGGGCCATTAAATATTGAGTATTGCCACATTGTGGTACGTTATTAGTATGGCTAATAGTTATCTTTAGGTATTTGTTAATTCATGCTTAATCTTGGAAATACACACATTTTTTGTAAGTCTTTAAGCTTTGTATTGCAGTACACTGTGGTGGTAACCTAGAAATATCACCTACATCTGCGTCATTCGCCTAACGATTTCATTTATTTCATTCCTATATAAACTCGCAATACTGCAGACTACTCCTATATATATGCTACAGTCAAAACTCATAACCATACAAAACCACTGTTAACTGCAAAAACCAGGCAAATGCCCTTAGTTAAAAACAATTTTGATTTTTTTGATTTTCGCCGTCGAAAGTGGTTTTAAGTAAGGACGTTAGTCAAAACTACTTTTAACTGCAAAAACAATGGATAATACGGTTTGTGACCAATTTTTTATTTAAGATGGTAGTTTTTCTTTGAAGGAAGGTGGATTGGTGCATAGTATTCAGTTTTCATGACTAGTCTAGGGCAAATTCATAAATAGGTGCGACGTGCGTAGCGAGGAGGAGTTTATGGTTAATTCTGACTACAACGCCATAAGAAGTGTGTTAGATTTCTTCCTCTTATGACTTTCCTGGTCATTTTCATTAACCACCTTAACTTATTATAAATATCAACTGATTTTGACTGGTTTTTGCAGTCAAGACTATTTTTAACTGAACGCATCGGTCAAAACCATTTTTGCCTCATTTTGCAGTCAAAAGTGGTTTCGACTGGTTATGAGTTTTAACTGTAACATACCTATATATGTATCAAAATATCTAGAAGGAAGAACAACAATGGTCTACTAACAAATATGGCAACTACATGATTTTTTTTGACAAGCCAGTACATGATTTTTTTTCCCATGTTGCTTCGATAATTATGGTTAGCTTTGATTTTTATGGCCGGTGGCCTGACGCTTACTCTCCTAGAGAATGACTCTTGGTGGCAGTCAGCTGGTACTAGGCTTACGCTCGATTTCACCAACATTTGAGGTAAAACCTAAGCCTATTTAGGTGACATTTTTATACTACTAAGTGTTGCCTAACTGGCTTAGGTGTTACCTAATATGTTGGTGAAAACGGGCATTTAAATCACAACTTGCCTGTTCTCGTAAAAGGGACGACAGAGACAAACCCAATTTTCGCCAATACGAGTACGTCGGTTACTTACAAACAATCTATTGGTATATTATTATTCTTATATACATTGTCGTAAGTCGTACATACAAACAAAATACATATATTTTATGTTCCAAGCTTTTATGCATATTTTCATCGTATATAGGTAGCACTTATGTTTATCTATAGTAAAACAAAACAGGGGTAAGTGCTTAGGGCATAAAGCTTACGGAGATAAACATGTTTTCACACAAAAAGCTTTTACGCAGATAAATATGAACATTCACTTCGTATTGTATTAGAGGTAAGTGATAAAGTATCTAAAGAGCTTTTTACATGCAATTGGAAAAAAACTTAAGTATCTACTTTATTTCAGCTACGGAATATTCCATTTGCAACTCTCAGTATCACTCATAACTAGATACAAATTATCAAAACTAGAAACTTAGTGAAAGCCTCTACGCAGATACTGAGTAATGGAACAAATGTGATTGCCTAATTATCTAAAATTAGCCCCTTTATAAACACGAACATGTTTGGGGTTTTTTTGTACATCTAAGGTAAACATCTAATATACTACTAAAGTTTACAAACATCCTGTGGAAAGCATAATGAAAAAATAACTATTTAGTCAGAATCTGTATGTTTTATGTGACTTGTTCAACAACACACTTTTGTCTTTTGATAACGACCAACAGTAGTAATATTTTAAAGAAACCCAAAAGGTTGTTTAGCTAACTGACACTGACATATCTAATAATTATACATATATACCATACAATATACGTTGTTGAAATTTCGGTATTTCGCTTAATAAAATATTATTTAATATTACGAGTATTGCGTATCCTGTAGTATTATTATATATTGATATTATTACACATGTAATATTATCGCGTGCAGAATATTCATCATATCATAATCAGCCCATTTTGTTCACACTGCCGGGACTCGAGCCTTCCTCTCGAGAGAGGAGTTTGGTTTTAATCTACCACATTGACACAGTGCGCCTTGGTGGATAGATTAGTGGCCAACCCATGTCGAAGTTTTCAGGTCACCCGAAGGCCTTCGACATAGCCTAACGACTGTCCTAAGACAAACAACCGGGACCGACGGTTTAACTTGCCCTCCGGAGCACGAAAGAATTCAATTGAATAATGCCACTAGCGGTCACCCATCCAAGTCCTGACCGCAGCAAATGTTGTTTAACTTGTTGATCGGTTAAGATCGCTAAGTCAAGATCCGCTCCGAGCGCTCCGAGAATATTACCTACATCTCTTCTCCTCGTTCCCTCACTGCTGAGGATCGCGACCACGTATAATCAGTCTCCATTGGGTGCGGTCATAGGCTGTGTGAACCGCACGGTGTATGCTACCACCCACCGTCTTCTTAATCGTGTCAGACCATCTTATAGGCGCCCTTCCCTGACCACGTCTACCTTCAATTTTTCCTAAAATAATGGCTTTCTCCAGACAATGCTTTGAAGACCGCATAATATGTCCGAAGAAGCTGAGGACTCTTTGTCGGCAGATAGTGGAGAGCCGTGTGGTGATTTTAAGATCTTTTAAAATGGACTCGTTGGTTCTCATAGCAGTCCAAGGTATACGTAGCAGCCTTCGCCAACACCACATCTCGAAGGCATCTATCTTGCTACTATCACGTTTTCTCACAGTCCAAGTCTCAGCACCGTACAAAAATATGGAAAATACTAGGGCACGAACCAAGCGCACTTTAGTTGTGCGTCGAATACCTCTGTTCTTCCAGATTTTGTTGAGGTTAGTCATAGCACTCTTGGCAATACCGGCTCTATGGCGAATTTCGTTAGTGGAACCACCGTCATTGGATATCAATGAGCCAAGATATACAAACTCGCTGACTTTTTCATACCCGTTGAGTGCGTCCGTTACTGGAAGTACTTCTGCCCTGTCCACCACCATTATTTTAGTTTTCGAATGGTTGATCTTAAGACCGAGTGCCGCACTTTCTACTTCAACTTTCTTCAGCAGAGCTGCCATCTCCATTTCACTTGACGCAACTATCGTGGTATCGTCTGCATATCTGAGATTAGTGACCCTGCGACCACCCACTACAACACCACCATTCCAGCCATCCAGGGCTTTCCTCATTATATATTCTCCGTACAAGTTGAACAGCTTAGGAGACAGAATGCATCCTTGGCGTACGCCTCTTTCTATATGAAAAGCTTTGGATTTCTGGTTGTCCAGTTTCACATAGCTTGAACCATCAAGGTACAGATTTTGTATAAGAAAAGACAGGTGGTCAGGAGCGCCCATTTCCACTAACACGTCAAACATCGTCCTCCACTGTACGCAATCGAACGCTTTGGCGTAGTCTATAAAGCACAAGACCAGTGGTTTGTTAAGTTCGCGACATTTTTCAATTAGCATGCGAACATTCAAAATTTGCTCACGAGTGCCTTTTCCAGCTACAAAGCCGGACTGTTCGCTCGGTATCTGGTGATCTACAAAAAGTGAAAGTCTGGTGTTTATAATGCGTAGAAGGATTATACTTGCATGTGACATAAGTGACAAAGTTCGGTAGTTTTCACACTTTCTTGTGGAACCTTTTTTATGCAATGGAATGACAGCAGATTGTGACCAGTCAACTGGCCATTGGCCTGTTCTCCAGATCTTGGTGCATATCTGGTGGATGATCTTAGTCCCTTCAGGACCCAACTGTTGAAGCATAGCTGCTGATACACCATCTGGACCCATAGCTTTATGTTTCAGTCTTTTGATGGCGTCTTGAACCTCCGAAAGCAAGATGTCTGGTTCTTTGGAGTAATCATCCCATCTCCTTTCCGTGCCAAGTCCTTCTTCATCCCGATAGAGCTCATGGCAGTAGTTTCTCCATCTATCCAAAACATCTTCCAACTCTGTCAAGATGTTACCTCTACTATCCTCAATTATCCAACTCTTCGGTTTAAAGGCTCCAGTCAGTTTAACTTTGAAATATAGGTCTTTAGTTTGCACTTTGTCAACATGGCTCTCAATTTCACTGCATATTTTGTTGATGTGTGCGTCCCTGTCTCTCCGCGTCGACTTTTGTACCTCGGCATGTAATTGGTTATAACGTTTAATTTTAATTTCAGTCTCAAGTCCTTCACCTTTCAGTATCTTCCTTTCCTCAATCAGCGCCCATAATTCTTGACTTATCCATTCTTCCTTTCTTGTCACAGATTTGAACAGATTTCTACTATCCTTCGCGGTATCTAAAATAACTTTTTTGAAGGAGTTCCACTCCGCTTCACTAGAGTCAAAAGGGTCCCATTCCCTGGATTTGATCTGATCTTCAACAGTAACGTGAAAATGGTTTAAAGCTGGTTTATTAAGTACAATGGGCTTGTCAAGTTTTGGTCGAGTACTTTTTAGGCGAAGTCTGAAGTCAGCAATCACAAGCTGATGGTCACTGCCGCAATCCGCACCAGGGAGTGTTTTGGCGTTGGTCACTGACGATCGCCATCTGGATTTAATTGTTATGAAATCTATTTGATTTCTATGGCCCTGTGGAGAAGTCCATGTGTATAATCTTTGGTTCTCGAACCATGTATTCATAACAGTCAGCTGATTTTCCACGCAATATTGAAGAAATTTTTCACCTCTGTCATTTCGCACCCCTAGGCCATATCCACCAACAACTGCGCCTTTCAGTGGATCTCCAGTAGTGCAGCCAACTTTTGCGTTCCAATCACCCTGCACAATAGTTATTTCCCTTGAGGGTATGGTGCGTAACAAGGTATCGAGATCTATATAGAATTGGTCTGAAGCTTCCTCGTCTGACTGTGATGTAGGTGCATATACCTGAATAATATTTATTGGTACGGGTCGAGCATCGAGTTTTATGGCAATCATTCTATCATTTGGAGTAACATATCCTTTAACGCTGTTCTGTATTTTCTTTGGTATAATGAAGGCTACTCCATTGTTACTATGGTCTTCAGCACCGGTGTAATAGATGGTATTGCCATTACTTGTTGTGAAATGACCACTGTCTCGTCGATGTACTTCACTGAGCCCCAAGACATCAATCTTGCACCTGTTCATCTCCTTCTCGATAACTTCTATCTTGCCTGGCTTTAGAAGGCCTCTCACGTTCCAAGTCCCCATGCGAAGACGACCACGAAGTGATGTTTTAGTTGTATTAATACTATCATCACCAGTAACATAATTTCCACTCACTGTCTGGTGGCCCGCAGGTAAGTGGCCGGTCGCATATTTCACACCATGCAACCCGGAATCACGATGGCGCCGAGGGTCAGTCGGATCGTATGACGTCATACTTTTCTTATTGGAACTGCTCATAGTGGTTTTCTTGGGGTTAATAGTGCAGTAGTTCCCCATGGCTTTCTGCACCAGACTTTTTTGGGGTCATTTAATCCCCCAGGCCGCTGTAGCCTCTTCCAGCAGGTTGCCCGACTGGGTGTATGGTTATACCGCCAATGCTCGGTCGCCAGACCCTCGTTCGTTATCTAGCAGGGGGTACCACGGCATGGTCTATGCCAAACCGCCGCCATCCGGCGCGTGCAGGTGAGGTTGACATTTGGGCCGGTAAAGGTTTTATAACCGTTCTCCCCTTACCCCCCTAAAAATTACCTACATATAAAACGCTAAAGGACTTTTTTGCACCACCACAGTAATTCCACTCGAAACATGATTAATGTCGTTTATTCAGGGCAAATATTTGTTCAAGTATCGTAATTAATTTGGTGTAGTTTATTTGTTTAAATATGTAATTGAATATTGACGTCTAATTTTCTGGGATTTGCATAATGAACAGGATGACATCAATTCAATTAATTAATATTACATTTATTAAATTGGACTTCAAACGAAGATTAAATCGACAATCGAGTATCGGATCAAATTAAATTATTTATTCTATTAGGCAACGCTATTACAAACACTATTACTTACAATTACATTACTATGGCCTGTTTACATACGTTCCAACCTATGTTCCAAAATTAAAACTGTATAGTAGATTGAGTTTCACAGCGTCGAAATCTCGAAATACCTACAATCCTACGCTATGTTGACAAAAGATTGGAATTCGACAAATTGTTCAAGCACTTGCACTCTAACAAATTATTATTTAGACTATTGCCTTGCCAAAGCATTGAAATCTTTTCAATGAGAAAATATTTTCAAAATAAAAATGAACTACTTAAATTGGGTTCAATCGCGTACTTATATTTCGTATTACTTGGAATCCCGATTTAAAAATGTGATAAGTCACTTTCAGTGATTAGTGTTCGGAACGTTGGGATGAAAATATTATGAACAGCGATTTAGTTTGTTTAAAGTAGTTTAGTTCTAATGTAAATTACATTACAATTACTTACGGAATCGTCAGAAATAATTACTTTTATTGTTTGCTTAACATGCGTTAGATCTTTCACAAAATTATAAGATTATTTATTTTAATTTTCAGATACCGTCAAGCCCGCTACGCAGCACGACGCGTGAGAAAGCGCGTCATCTTTAAGCACGGCGACTGCAACGTCGTCCAATGGAACGTGGCCAAGCGCAGGCGCCGATACCTTCAGGATATCTTTACGACCCTCGTGGATGCACAGTGGCGCTGGACGCTGCTCGTGTTCGCCCTTTCTTTCATCCTTTCCTGGCTTCTTTTCGCCCTAATTTGGTGGCTCATTATCTTTACGCACGGAGATTTAAACCCACCTTCTCCAAATGAAAACATTACCTTCATTCCCTGTCTAAACAATGTCAATTCTTTCACTGGCTGCTTCCTTTTCTCCGTCGAAACTCAACACACCATCGGCTATGGCTCTAGAACGACTAACGAAGAATGTCCTGAAGCCATATTCGTTATGTGCCTTCAAAGCATCGTTGGAGTCTTCATTCAAGCTTTCATGGTAAGAAGCATGTTGTTATTTAAAGTAGTTTGTTTATTTACTATGACATTGATTGCAATACCTAACTGATGAAATACTAGCGGTACTTTACAGTCCAAGCAAACATACGTACTCGTACATCGTTTACTGACCGATAAATCATTGTTAACATTGATGACTTCAGTAAACCAACAGCTCGCTAGTACCTACCTACAAAAACGTGTAATACTATACATCAGGTTATTTTTATTGTTGAAAGTAAAGGGTATTTTACTGTGCGTCATTATAAAAAACTTCCTGCATCCAAACTAATATGATAAGTTTATTAATACAAAGTTGGAAATCAGCCAATATATTAACGTTACGACTCTGCTCTATGAATCTAGCCAGATGTTCCTCTTCAAATAATTATGGAAATGCCATTATACATTTTATAGACCTTTTTTATAGACAAATCGAGCACATATGGAGATTATGTCTATCAATGGATCTTAACTGAGTCACTGGCCCATTTAACGTTGAAGATTGTTGTTCGCAAGATCACAGTTACTGTTTATTTTACATTATACAAGGTTGACGGAGTAAACAATAACGGATTGGTATTAACAGTCTTCCTCCGGTTCATCCGACGACGAGCACTACAACAAGGTTGTTCTAATTTTAGGTGGGAATCGTGTTCGCAAAGCTCTCTAGACCAAAAAAACGTGCTCAGACCCTGCTATATTCCCGGAATGCCGTAATCTGCCTACGTGATAGCCAACTGTGTCTCATGTTCAGAGTCGGCGATATGAGAAAGTCCCACATTGTAGAGGCCCATATAAGAGCACAATTGATTCGCCGCAAGGTATATTATTCCACCAAAACCGGAGACTGGTTAGTGATTGGGGATTTCAGTCAGCACGCTTGACTATTAACATCGCACTGACTCCACTCTCTAACTTGGAGTCGAAGCCTGGACAAGAACCTATGTGGGCGTGTAGCAATGTCAGACTTCGACTCCCAAAGTTTTGGAATATAATTTCAAAACTTATTTCTCTTGTCCGTAGGTGGGTCTTATTTTCGCGAAGCTGGCGCGGGCCAAAAAGCGTAATACCACACTCCTGTTCTCGAGGAACGCCGTAGTCTGTCTGAGAGACGGGGAGTACTGCCTCCTGTTCCGTGTCGGAGACATCCGCAAGTCTCATATTTTGGAAGCTCACGTCCGCGCACAAATTATAAGAAAAAAGGTACATTACACATAAGACCGCCCTAAGTACAACACGTGATCTGAACAAAAGCCTTGGGCTAAAATTGAGTATATTCTCAATCTGACAGCGTCTACAAATCGTTGTCAAATTAGACTTGACGTCATTTTATACCTCGGTTTATTTCGGATCACGTTTTGTAGTACGGCGGTGTCTTGAAAATTTTCCTGTGAATGTGTTTTCGTTGTCTGTACCCATATATTTGCGTGTATATTGCAATCTTACTTTTACTTTTTAAGACCCATCTATGGACTCAGCATGGTATGCGCACCTTGCCTGTGTATGCTTGTTAATTTTCTTTGTACACTTCTATCCTTTCCATACAATGTTGCTTCTTATTTATATTTGCTATTCAAATCTAGAAAGGAAGCCACATCATACGAGTACATCCGTAATAACAAATACCATCGTGTACCTATTTTGTGGTTTATTTACACACTATATTTTCTATTACCCTGTTTAAAATATACCTATATACTAACACCAGTCCCATTAAAAAATACTGCTTTTAATTTTAAGCCCTACCTAAGACAATTTTAAGAATAAGTTTCGAATCACTAAGTTATGTAATTATGCCTATATGATATGTACCTACTAGTATATCGTTTATAGAGACGTTTTGAGGCTTTTGGTGTATCAATGCAGTTTCTCTTAAAAATTATAAAAGCCATCTCCAAGACAATACCAGATTGCCCATGCCATTGCATTTAAAAATCAATTTACCATTTTATGATGAAATAAATAATTGATAGTATCTTAGGCATTCTAAAGAAGTACCTCATGAAATTACCAAGATCGCATAGATGAACAATTATGAAAATATTTACGAACTCTTTTATTCCCAGAGACCTTTTATATATTTTTTTACTAAGTCAATATTGTAATACCTGTAAAAAATTTAGAGACGTAAGTACTAATTTATCAAAATTTTATCTCAAAACAGTTTCAAAAAGTATCGCCATACATTTATCAATACTGTCTCTGACAATAATGAACAATGTATGGTGATACGTATAGTCTAACTACTGATACAGTCTAACTCTATGTTAAAGATTTTTTCATTCACATCAACACCCTGCTAATACACTTTCCCAAAACATCCACAGATCACCCGTGAAGGCGAAGTATTACCTTTCTACCAGCAAGAGCTTAAGGTGGGGGCTGATGGTGAAGAAGACAGACTAATGTTTATCTGGCCGATGACTATCGTACACAAGATCAATGAGAAGTCGCCGTTATACGGCCTGTCTGCTTCGGATATGCTCAAAGAGAGATTCGAAATTGTCGTAATGCTGGGTAAGTTTTTATAAACTGCATTATAGAAAAGGAAAAGATTCTCAAGTCGACACGCATTTTATATGTACACTCGAAAGTTTTTGATATACATCAATTCTATGGTTCGTTTTGGTTGAGCAGGCTAGATTGGTTCCATTTCAATTTCACATCGTAGGTAAATGTATTATAAAAAGTATTTTGCTATATAATATTATAATACTGTCAAGAGCAGACAAGGAATTATTGTAGAGATCACAGATAAGCTGAGTCTATCCTAAATAATCATTTTTGTAGTGGGGATCATTCACTAAAGTAGGAGTTGGTTTCGTGTTTAATAAATTATAATTTGAAAACCTACCAAAAACTGATCAGTGATAATTTAAACTACATTTATTGGCCCACGTGTATATTATTTTCATAAAAGAATATAGATACTTATAAATTGTTTACCATTGAAGCTATAACAGCTCAGGGGTAGGAAGGTTCCGGCAACCAGGTGGTTGCTGGTTCATTTCCGTCAGTGGAGGAAGTGTCCTCCACTGTCATACTCTCGTCCCATCTGATGTGGAACTTTTCAGCGCCATTTATCCTTGTATACCTATCATCACAATCACGCGATTCGTAGGAGCTTATATGTATACCCGCAGGTGTATGGCTTGGAAATTAAATAAATCTATTTACAATCCAAGCCGCTACATCTATGAAGATGACAACATGTGACGTAGCGCAACCACACATGCATCCATATGCGTTCATCTTGGCACTTCCGTGACAATCATTTGGTAAATTGCCCTAAAGTTTTCGTCTAACACTGACGTTGTGCCTATATAACATCCATATATGTAATATCGTGATTTTAAACCTCGTTGAAATATTAATGGCAACATTCTGATCACTGAGCCAGTCCTGGACATTCGTTATATTGATATCAATAAACAAAAAAGGTGAGGCTCAGCTTAATGTAATTCGAATAAAGTTTAAAGTAGTACAAATAGAAAATGACGTCTATTAAGGTGAACTTGTTGTTCTATTACAATGTAGAGGTACTGATAGACATGTTACTAAAATAGTACCTATGCTTATTAACATGCGTAAAAATCAATTGCTTAAAAAACATACTCATTTTAAGAATGCCATTTAAAAAACAACAAACTGCAACGTCTCCCCAGAGAGACATTTTTTACGAAGTAGTGCGTGGACACATATCTACTGCTAGATCGATAATAGCATGTAGGTAGCAAGCTAACCTGTCCACACGCGTTCAAAGCACGTCCCCTTCCACCTGCGCAGCTGTTAGGATGCCCGAAAATCGAACGACATTCGATTTTTGAGCCATACATTCAAGTCCTAGTGCCACAGAATTAAAATATAAGAACGATTCATTGTATTTTAAGGACTTCCTTTAAAGCAATTTTATAACTATTCAAATTGCGCCCGAGGCTGTCCACCGGAAAATATTTTGGGACAAAAATTCAATGTGTTAATTCTAGCAAAGAGCATCATTCCGCATTCCATCTATTCTGAACTTCTCTCAAATCCAAAGAACTGTTTCAGCACGAAGACCAAACATTATCTTTTATAAATTATAAGATACGTGTGACTATTATACGGAAAAGATTTAAAGGTCATCTCCCATAGTTTTTAAATGTATAAATGAATTAACAAGTTATTGTTGTAAATATTGTCATTTAAGATTCTTCTGACTCAGCCAGAATTTTAACGTATACAACCTTTTACTACTATACTATACTATATGGCCCACCGTTTTTTATTTAAAACCAGTTTTGTGCAATTCGCATTCTCAAGCTATACGGCCTCCGGGTCCGGTAACCACTTTCCTCTAAGATCATAAAACCTTTTTCCTCATAGGAAAAGTCTTATTTTCCTCAACACTTTGGTTTCCGTTTGTAATAAAAAGTACGATTGATACCTATTTTATATTATTGGATTGATAATTACGCTAAACGTATACGGATACCTAACTACCTGCGCGAAGAAGACTTAATTCCTGTAGACTCACCAGTCCACAGCATGTGTGGTTAAGATTTTATATCTCATAAGAATAACACAGTCACTTACAGAGCAACGCATTTCGCAAGTTAAATATATATACACCGGCAAGCATATTTCCCAATAACTACTAAAGTAATTTTTAAATAATGTAGGTTATATACTCGTATATATACACTCAAATGAGAGCAAATTCTTTGCTCTCATTTGAGTGTACCGAGCTGTCAAATTGGCTTGGCCAAGGAATATTTTACTCTCTACCGAGAGGCTTGGCTATCAGAAACTGACACAATCTTTGACAGAACTGTCATCATTACGGTCTTGACCTAGGCGGAGATTATTATTTTGTCTATGCTGTGCTCAAGCATATCACGCCTTTCATCCGCTTGGTGATGGATGCTGATGATGATGATGAAAAGTATCCTAAGTGTTAATCCAGCGCCTCATCTACCTCCATACCAAATTTCATCAAAATTGCCTCGCCGTTTATGCGTGAAAGAGTAACAAAGATCCACACATCCATAAATCCATACTCACAAACTTTCGCGTTTATAATATTAGTAGGATTGCTCGTTTAAGCTTAAAACAAAGTAATATTCATACAAAACAAATACTTAGATTTATTATTATCTACCCTTGAGCTTCGTCACCATTCCCATATTTGTTTTAAAAGCATCATCAGCTTTACTTCTGGCAAAAGGAAAGTCTATTATTATTCGTCGTCTGTTCTCAATTTAAGAATCCTTCTTTTTCTTCTCCCTTATTTAAGGGTCCGCCACCCGAGCATTTTTATATGGGCCGATTCAAATATTGAAGGAAGTTTCACCGAACATTAATACCGAATATTGCATCTTGCGCACAGTACAATCTGGCTGTACGGCCTACACTATAACTATTCGAGGAAAATAAAAAAATACGATGATATTTCCAAGGTATTTATGCGGTCGGTCTTACCTTGGAGGTTCGAAGTTTTTTTTGTCTAAATGCTCTACAGGAATAACAAGATTTGATAAATAAGTATTTAGTCACAGATGCAGATTTGAAATTATAGAATTTCTAAATAATATTGTTTCTTTTATATCTCCGTTTACCAAGAAAAATAGTGATAAAACATTGCAAAATTTTGATTTCCATGTAACTACTTAATCGTTTTATTTGTGTTGCTATAAGAAAATTGCTGCTGGCGCCTGTTTATTTCAGTTAAACGAAACGCTCCTATTTAATTGTACAAGAACAACTTCATTTAAATATTTTAATTTACCACAATACGTAAATGGTGTCATTATCATGTCGAGGTAGATAACCAGTAATTATTGTCGGAGTTCATGCTTTTCATTGATGGAGGGAGGTTGAATGTAAAATGGTTTTTAACTTATGCGTCGAGAGAGTCACTTTTCCTGAAACTATTACTTTGTATTTATATTAAACCAGTGTATCTATTTAAATTTATTAATGAACCATTAGTTTGTCATTGACTAGGAGAACAGCAACTGTGATTAGTAACCTACGCAATGGAAAGCGCCTTACCATTATCAAAATAATGTAGATTTCTCCCGTTGTTATCTCCACCGGCAGTTAAAGCCAGAAGAAGTACGATACATTTCACTGAGTTTCGACTGTCCTTATTGCCACATAATATGGAGCTATTATCTATTTTATGTAATTATACTTACCAAAGTATTTCATGATTTCAGAGGGTGTGATCGAGTCCACTGGTATGACGACCCAAGCTCGCAGCAGTTTCCTACCATCAGAAATCCTTTGGGGTCACAGATTCGAAACCATGGTGACGTTCAGGAAGGATACTGGGGAATATGAGGTCAGTGTTTTACTATAATTTCATATTACTCTATAATTATTGAAATTTATAGAGAGAAAAATTCCATCCTCAGACGGGATTCGAACCCGCGTCTTCTGACTCTCCGTGTCAGACGCCATTGACCAACTAGGCCACCGAGGTTCTGGTCCGAGCATCGAATTTTAACTCTCTATTTGACTAACCGTCTTGCGGGGACGGAGCGACATCTATTGGACAGTTTAACAGTACTATCCAACTCTATAATTAGTTTTACATATTTTACATAAAAAATGACGAACTGTATTCATAAATTTTAAATATATATCTATATAGAACATGTTGTAATTATACGTCTCAACTCAAAAGTTTTTGAAGTGTTAGCTCCTCGCAACCCCCGCTCCATCATCGTGAATTAGACGAAAAGTTTTATTGATGAGACTGAAGACAATGATACGAATCCATTTTCTGAACGAAAACGTGCTTATTAGTTACTTATTTTAGTATCTATAATTGTAGTCATAAATGAGCGTTTTAATATGCGTCTTTTAAATATATTTTATAACGCGTTTTCTAAATTTATATAAAATTCTTTATAAGGGACTTCCTCGATTGCCATGTGTCGAATTAAAAAATCATTCCTTTGTGAAATAACTCTACAGTTATGAGTTTTCATAGTAATTTATTCGATAAGAATTTTCATGTGCTCTCTATAATGTCACACTCCGGGCAGTTTGGTGAATTCACTATTCCCATAAGATGTTTGAACTTGTTGGACGGAATGTGTCCGGAACGAAGTCTTAACATTGCTACTACGTCCATTCTGTTGAAGGCAGCCTCCTTGAACCACGGGCCGTAAGGAGGTTGACTTTGGATGGATATCAAATGTACAGTGCCACACGAAACTTCATCGCAATTAATAACTTTGAGTGGCACAGCAAACATCATGGGTACGTGAGATGCTTACCATCGTACTTGTACGTCTCTTCAATACATATATATCATCACACGAATACTATAAAGTAGGTCTGCGAACAGTACCTCCAGTGACCTCGCGAGGACAGACTCATCAGCAGTAATTTTCCGCAGTCCGAGCTATCAAAATCGTCCAATTTTTAAACTTCACAACCTATTCTCTGCGGCAACCACTTGACCAATTATGGTCATATTCGAAATTCCTAATGTGTATACATCGGATAATGTCGGAAGGTTCTGGAGTGGAGACCACGGACCAGCAAGCGCAGCGTAGGTCGTCCACCGACAAGGTCCACTGACAAAGATAGCAGGACGACGTTGGATGCAGGCCGCTTTCAACCGGTCCTTTTGGAAATTTCTGGGGGAGGCATGTGTTTAGTAGTGGACGTCCTACGGCTGAGATGATGATGATGAATGTGTGTACTAAATGTTATTAAAATCGGTATATAAAATGGCGTCGTAGCAAATTTTCCCCCTTTTTAGGAAAAGTAACCCACCCTCTAAAATTGCCATCAAAAAAAATATTTTGAATAGTAGAATGCAAACCAAGTTTCGTCAAGATTGATTGAAAAATGCGACCTGTACAAGACCAACATACAACCTAACAAACATACAGATGTAGGTATATCAATCTTTCATGACAAAATTAGGCACTGAACCGATGTAGCTGACAATTTCAACATAACGTATTTTGTGACCGCAGAGCAGCGGGAATATTAAAACTTTTTTAGAATTCATTTGTTTATTTATCATACTTTCAGGTGGACTACACACAATTCAACAATACTTACGAAGTCGATACTCCGTTGTGTTCAGCCAAACAGTTGGACGAATTGAGGGCAACAGTGTCCACCTCTCAAAAACTAGGTACAGTAATATTACATTTGTATGAGTTGTGTCACTTTCGATTTACCTTTCATTATTTGATATTTCTCATCTGTTTCATGAGAGAGACAGTAAAAAACTCTACGTAGAGTCATCCTCTTTCGCTACACCTATCTCGACAAACACCTGCCCGAGCATAGAGGTACACTGAAAATCAACGTCGCGAAAGCATAATGTCACGCGACTTATACTGAGTGTAACCCTTTTGCCAGCAATTATCCTCGTATTTATCATTGTCTTTATATTGTTTTTTTGTGTTATTTGATGGCATTAAATAAAAAAAAATAAGCGTAGCGGAGCTTCACTTGACGATATTAACCGATCAACAAGTTAAGAAACACTTGCTGCGGTCAAGATGGATGGGTGACCGATAGTGGCACTATTCAACTGAGCGCTTCCGTGTTTCGGAGGGCACGTTTTAAGCCGTCGGTCCCGGTTGTTTGTCTTAGGACAACAGTCGTTAGGCTATGCCGAAGGCCTTCGGGCGGCCTGAAAATCTCGACATGGGTTGTCCACTAACCTATCTTCCAAGCCACACTGGGCCCGCGTGGTGGATTATGGCCCAACTCCGCTCTTTGAGAGGAAGGCTCGAGTCCTAGCAGTGGAAACAAAATGGGCTAATTATGATTAAATAAATATCTCATACCTTTCGTTAAGTAGGTATATATCCTTATTTAAAAACTACTTCCTCTGCACATTCTGAGGGCGGTTGGTATCCGTAGGGCTGTTGCCTACTCTTGGGTGGTGTGCAGATACGTCTGTTCTTCTTCATCAACCAGTTACGCACAAAGACTTGTATATAAACTGATGTTACATAGAAGTCTTGTCTTGCAATTTCTTTTTAATTGCACCGCAAAGTGGTACGCAACCACTGTGTTGTGGATTGCACATGACTTGAAGATTAGTAAAAATCATAAGTGAATTAGTCCAATATGTTTCCACTGCAAAGAAACTTTTTAAAGAGAAGCGTTTGGACCCTTATTCCAACACTTAGAGAGGCTATAGTGGCCAGTCGATGTTTTCAGACTAAGAATGTCTTTCTTATAAGAAATCATTGCAAGAATTACATTGTCTATTTATGTACAGTTTTTGTTCTTTTATTGCATAGTATATAAACATATTTTCATTAGTGTCCTTGATTATTAGTAGAGTGCACTAATTTTTTATTTGATGATGATATTGAAAGATAAAAAACACACATTTATAATAACAAATAGTTTATTTACAAATTAAACAAAAAAGTTGAGAGTAAACAAAATCATTTTAAAATCTAAAAACGTTTTTAAAGAACGGAATTCGTTTTTACAGATCGCATGCTCGGCACCATTCCTAAGACGTTTTCAAACGACACCCTCGACCTTAGCTCAGTGGATTCCATGTCTCTCGACGAACACATAGAAATCAAAATCCCAGAATCCCGTGCCCGAGAAAACCGGCTCATGGCCCAGAACAACTTCGTACATAACATTAACGAGAAATCCAGAAACCCAAGCCACACCCACTTAACTGTTGAAAACGGAACGGAATTACTGCAGAAACTACAAAACCATATAGAAAGGAACGCTGAGAAAGAAACTCATATGCATAAGAGTCATAGTCATGCTAGTATTAAAAAACATCTGATGCCCAACGGTGTGGGACCTGTGAATGGGCATCATGACCACCATAGACCTGATACGAATGGTCATAATGAACTCAGACCTAATACAAATGGTCATAATAACCATCATAGACCTGATACGAATGGGCATCATGAACATCGTAGTACAAATGGTCACCATGAGCATCATAAGGATGAGCAGAATGTTATTGAAAAGTAAGTTGCTTACGAATACAAAGTTAAAATTTAGGAACAATAGATGTTTAAACCTACTGAAGGTCTTGGCGAAAACTAGAAAATTTTATGTGCTGATACTAAATATAATTTTATAGTTTTAGAGAACAGTATTTCTATTAGTATTATTGTTAGATGAAAAGTTGAAGCTAGACAGAATATGAACGTATTTGTTACTAAGGATGGATTTGTAACGAACGAATTTCAAACTTAAAATGATCCATCTTTTTCAAAATTTTAATCTAACACAAAATCGTTAAAAACTTTAGAAAAATCCATAATACGTAACAAAAGCCAACAAGTTAAGTTAATCGTGATTAATGACTTTGCGTTTATCGAAATCTTGTTCCATTTCAATATACAAGGAATTGTATGTATAATATAGCTATGTAAAGTTCAATGAGTAAACTAGTTGTCCGGAGTTAAATAAATCGGCATACTAAAATGGCCCTTAATTTATTGACAAATACTTCCCCACCAATAGACGAGTTTTTCTGATTTTTCTTTTAATATTTATATCTTCTGATAACAATCTTTGCTCGCTGGGTTAGAAATAATTAATTCTATATCGTCAAGTAAATTGTACCTAAGATTCTTCAGGGAGTACGGAAAACTTTTTTCAGAAATAGTATGCGCGTTCCCACTTGTAACTTGTAATGATGGAGTTCGCCATCCATTACATTTTTGATAATTGTAATACTTACAATCATTTCTGCAGTTAAAATGCCTTTCAATCGTAGTGTCCAAGGTTCGATCCCTGGAGAATATTTGTGTGATGAGCAAATTGTAATATGTTTATCTTTAACGTTCAATACCTACATTATTATAATTTTATTTTCAGATCTTCTAGCGACCACCACATAATAGATAAGCCCGTAATCCCAATACTAGTGACATCACCTGACCCGGAGTCCACTTGACGGAGGCTCCAGGACCAAAACCACATCAGTCATACAACTCGTACAACCAGAAGTCATACAACTAGAGAAAGGAGTGTAAAACAACATGTAAGATTCACTTGCAATGAGCGTACAGAATATCGATGTTAGCTAGCTAGAATTGTTATATATTATATTTATATAAATATTATATTTAATTTTGAATATCTTTTGTATTTAAATGGTCAAATTCAGATACCAATTCTAGCTCATTGAGATTATTTCTAGGAGTCAGTTTCGAAGGGCCGGTATTAACTTCTTGTTTACTATTTATTTATACAAGGTGTAAACGTCACTTTGTTAGTGGTTTAATCCAATCCAATTTATTATTAGACAATTCAAATAAAATAAAAATATTAGAAATTGTATCTCTTTAAAAACTTTATATCTTTGTATACTTATCTGAATTCGATTGAGGTCCAACGCTTGTGTTAAACTAAATTAAAGGAATACAAATTTATCTAAATACAATATTTTTTTTTAGGATTTCCCGATATTTCAGCTTCGTTGTAGGTACCTATGGTCACACTACTCTACAAATTATTATATTGAGCTATAATAATTGAGCTTCCAATAATAATAAAACGGGCTAAAGGTCTTGTATCTCTGGCCTTAACTTAAAAAAAAAGTTGATCCATGACCTGCAATGGAGCCGAACCCTATAAAATAAATAAATTGTACTGTATTGTAATGTAATAGATTCCGTACAAAAAGAGAAGCGTGCTAGGAATTGAAAGCGCTCGTGTGTTAATTTACTGTTATAATGCTAGTAAAAAAAAAGCTGAAAAAAATGCTGATAATTTATAGTTTTATCGAGTCGAAGTTCACAAATTGACAGTTGCGTGACGAGCTGATAATACCTGGGTTGGGTTCCCATATAAAAATCTGAATGATACTTCACAGTAACGCCACGAAGGTTCTCATTTTGTACAAACTCTACAATTCAAATTCTGCTAACATCTACTTCTAGCATCGATGTACCAGATAGGGTTGTATTTAGAATGAGTATTTATTTAGTAGTTTTATTTTAGTGACAAATTTTACCTAGGCACTATGGGGACAACGCTTATAAAAATAACAAAATTGACAAAACGGCTTTAAAGTTATCCTATATAGAAGGTCCCTGTTCTTTTAAGGTAGATTTAGCTTGTTAAGTATGTAATTGTTTTGGAGATGGACTTCGTACCGGTCATGCCTGCTTACTAAATAAACTTTCTTATATTTCTATATTTTCGTATATAAGTTATTCAATAAATAACTGATATAAATTATCTGATTGAATTCTATATCACCAAATTAATAATCATAGATAGGTACACCATGTTGTACTATAAGAAAAAATATTTTTTTCAATTTTATTCTATTAATTTATGAAACATACTGCAAATTCATAAAATATATTTTTAACACTCGAGTTATTTTTTATATCTAAACGAACATCTTACAGTTATGAATATATCGTGCATTATAATAATATGAATATACCGGCTGCACTCACTTGGTATTATGTCGGTTAAGTCAAATGACGTTTCTAAAGTACAATACGTTCTTCTTCAGGGAGTGTTCACGCTGGGTATAATACAAAGTGAGTGCAAGCGGTATCTTTATATTATTATAATGTGTGATACTCACGATGGTTTTCAAACTCTAACATCCAGTTTCTGGAATGTCTGTCGAAGTTTGATCAGCTAACAGAAGGAATACTGACTGCTGATTGGTCACATATCGCGTCATAGAGCACCAATGACCAATGAGCGTTTAGTATTTAGTTGATCAACTAATCAAGAGTTTGAAAAACGTTCTAGAAACTGGGGGTAAATCGTGTATTGTTGAATCCTTGGAATTAAACTTTGTTTTTATAATTAATGACTTTAGTAAGTGGCTGGTACGAATTCTTTCGCCAATGTTCTTAATCTGTCGATAGTATAACTAGAGATGGAATGTTATTTTTTATAAATACTACTTCTCAGTCATTCGAATTTAACTCATATATATACTAAGGCCCCTGTGAAAAAGTATTAGAACCTGTTTATAAATTTAAAATTAAATGTTTAAAACGTGGATACAATCCTTATGATGGTGCAAACATGATTGTTTAATATAATAATGTTTATTATATAAATGTATTTGCACCTTATATAATACAGCGTGTAACAAAAAGGTGTAGTAATACTAAAACCACACACGCAGAAGCTTGCATTCAATTAGGACCTAACTACTGCATCCTAGGAAGTAGTAACATTAACTAAAAAAGGCATATCTAATAGAATAGAGCTGTCCAAAAAATATTTTAGTATAAAAAATAAAAGTTATTTATATTTTAGTTCTTTGCCATGTGAATCTTGACTAGGTACATTACCAGGCACACCTTTCATTATTAATACACCTTTTGGTTACACGCTGTATAAAATTTGAGTGATTTTATAAATTTTTCGATAGATATAAATCAACATTTTGAGCTATAGTATATATAAACTGTAGTTGATACGTAATCATTTTGTGATCATGTTTGTTCAGTGAAAATTTATATCATTACATTATTATTGAGGGTTATCAAAGAACATATGGCTATGTCGTTCAGTATAAAACTACTTAGATATTCATACATATTTATAATGTTACTGATTTACGTATCGTGTTGTGAATGTACAAATATTGTAACGCCTTTAGCTTATCATATTTAGTACTTGTACTGTGGTGCCAAAAAAAAACAATGCAATCAAGTAGAGTCTGTGTAAAAAGAGCGTCGAGGAATTGACGTCACGCGTGTGCTAATTTACTGTGTTAAGAGGATTGCATAGTACTTTACGTACTAAAAGAAAAAACTCTTTTCTACCTCTTAACATTGTCCGTTTTCAGTGATTTAATTTTCATGGATTCATCACATTGTTTACTATGCCCGTACGTTTTGATTTTTTCAGTTTTTTTAAGTTCTAAAAAAGGAAATTTATAGTACTTTGAAATACTGAAAAAATCATAACGTACGGGCATAGAGAACAATGTGATGATTCCATGAAAAAAAATCACTGAAATCGGACAATGTTAAGACGTAGAAAAGAGTTTTTTTCTTTTAGTACGTAAAGTACTAGCTATGCAATCCTCTTAATGCTAGTAAACAAAAAGCTGAATAAATTGGCTGCTTTACTGCTTTATAGTTTTATCGAGTCGAATTTGATACATGACAGTTGGGTGACGGGACAGATTATAGCTGGATTGGGTTGCCATATAACAATTATTATTATTATTATTATAAAAAATCTGAATTTTAGTTCATTGTAACGCCACGTCGGTTCTCTTTTTGTACAAGCTCTATTGATTAATATAGGTGTCGTAGGATAATTTGATAATTCGAATCTTCGCGAAAATCCTAGGGGTTTTGCGAAAACGCGGACAATTAGACATAGGCGAAAAATTATCTTATCTTAATTACTGGACAAAGTCAGGATTTTTGCGAACAGCGCACGCTCGCTGCGCTCGCTCGGCTCGCGCGTTGTGGTCACAAGTAACCTAACACTCCTCCTCGCTTCGCTCGTCGTCGTACCTATTTGTGACTTTGCCTTAGACTGGTTTACGTTAATTTTAGGTATTAGGCACTTTTCGCACTTTTCGCAAAAATCCTGACTTTGTCCAGTAAGATTTGATAATTTTTCGCCTATGTCTAATTATCCGCGTTTTCGCAAAACCCCTAGGATTTTCGCGAAGATTCGAAGTATCAAATTATCCTACGACATAGGCAATAAAAAGTAAACAAATTAAATTTCATAAAGACAATTTTTAAAGCTTTCTAAGGTTTATTCATATATTTAGGTGATAATTTTAAAATATAGGCATTAATCATATTATATAAGTAGGCTTTAGTGTTACTAATGCTTGCGGATGTACTGATTTTAGAATTTTATATTATATTGTATTTTATAGTAAAATATGTACAAAACAAAGTTCAACTATTCTCATATTTACTTAATATGAATTACGTACTTAATAATGTTAGCATCAAAATATATATTTTTGCATTAATTTTGAACTGTTCAGATATTATGCTTCAGAAAATTTCAGGGGCCTAATCGGCGCAGGCGCCGCATCTTTTAAGAAATTGATATATAGCCCATAGCTTTGTATTTACCCTGATAGCTATATCAGAATAAATAATTATATTTATAAAACTATATGTGTTTTAATTTGACAACAACTTTTCATTTTAATAATGTATGAAACCGACTTCTATTCCATTAAAACGGATGTTGGTGATAATAGTATATTAAAATACAAGTGAGTAGAGCTCACGTTTCATACGACGTTTTCAGCAAACTGCGAGGAAAAAAATACATATTGCTTTTACCACACTGAGACATATACGATAAAAACAAAATTCATAATTAGGAAATGATGCGTAAGTATTTTCACGCGCTAAGCGCAAATTGAGTGAACATGGAGCCTACGAGTACTTCAAATTATAATTGTTTGGGACCGTGACAATGAGTAAATATATTGACTCATTGTCACGTTACGCCTGAGCCGAGCGTGCAAGCGAGAGCGCGGAACAAGCGATAGAGAGGCACGATCGGCCTAATGACGTTATCAATGACTAATGACGCTCGTACACAGACTTTTTATATTAGATGATTTTTTAATTCATACCACCTGCTTATCGAGACTAAACATTATAATTTTAGAGAAGAAAATTACACAAAATTACTTCTTTGGATTGGATTCGAACTCGCGTCTTCCGTGATGTCGGAAGACGCGGCCTGAAGATAATCGAACAGTGCAGGAATATCAATACGCTTGATATAGCTTGGTATTTATTGCATTTATCCAAATGGATTTACTATGTTTGTGCAAACCACTTTTCTGTTGTGAAACCGGTCGTCATGGTCACCGATCGTGTGTATAACACAAATTGCAAATTATCTGAATTTAAATCAATCATTTGCAGTTTTATATTAGTTTTTCTATCTGATCGTTGCCGATGGGTGGGCGAAGGGTCATCTGTTATCTTATCAAATAGGAATATAAACAAAGACAATTATAGCGGTTTCTTACTAAACATATTTCAAATTCATTGCTCATACTCATTAATCGTGTATGATCAGTTTAGCTACTCCTCACTAGGTGGCGCTGTCACACAATATAAATGTGAAAGGTATTGTGAGAAATAAGGTAAAAATAAGGGTTTAAACATGAAATTGCCGATTTATCGCACTAGCCACTTATAATTAAAATAAATGAAAAAATTCATGGTGAGAGTACAGAGTAAAACTTTTTTCACGCGAAAACTATTCTAAATTTAACAAAAAGGATGCATTTGATTGTTTGACTTTCAATTGTTTTTACATTCGGTTTTTAACGTGAAGATGGAAACAGCGAAAATCAGAGTAATTTTACGTATTATTAATACGTAACCGACGTGGGACTAATGGAGCAGAAACTATTCAATGCTGTGCTTGGAGAGGATACGGCTAACGAACCTAACGTGCGTTTTTGGTTTAACCCGTCCGCATCAGCGCAAAAAATAACAATAGATTTATGAATGAAACTTAACTCGAATGAGTCTTGCTGATTCGGACAGATTAACCGCTTTCGCAGTGGAATCTTCGACAAAGAATAAACCACGAGGAAGACCAGACACTAAGGCAAACAACAATGAATTGAAGGAGATGGTGGAAGCCGATCCATATAAAACTTTAGCATACCCACACTATTGACACATTTGAACCAAAGTGGCAACATTAAAAAAAACTTATAAAATGGGTACCTCATGATTTGACTGATCTGCAGAAAGGAGCGTGCGTTGAAGCTTGCCTTACCTTGTTAAACCGATACGGAAATGAAGGGATTGCACCGAATTGTGACGTATGATGAAAAGTAGATTATTTTCGATAATTGCAATCGTACAACGCAAATGGTTGACCCCCAGGTCAAACAACACATCAATGCCCTAAAGCGAAGCTTATGGGTAATAGAAAGGTGATGGTTACAATTTCGTGGCCACTTCATTGTGCAATTCTCTACAGCTTCCTCAGATCGGGCCAGGCAATAAAAGCAGATGTCTAAGTGCAGAACTCCGCACAATGATGGCAAAACTATTAAAACAGACTTTTCAATCGGTTCTCATCATTATTGCTTCATGAAATCGCAAGACCTCAAACTGCTCGACAATCAGTTTTAACACTACAAGACCTGCAGTTAGAAACCATCTGTCATCTTCCATACTCGCAGGATCTCGCCCCAACCGACTACTTACCATGTGTTCCGCGATTTGGACAATTCTTTAAACGGAAAAAACATTCAGTCCAGCCAAGGATCAGTACAAAATGCCTTCACGCAGTTTAGGAAGTCCGGGTCACCAGAGTTCTATCGCAAAGGTTTGAATGATCTTTCGATTATATTGCAGAAATGTATAAATAACGAGGGTAAATAAATATATTTTATCCTACAAAATATATAATAGCAATTGTATACATTTAATGTTTGGCCAAACAGCGGACGGGGCTGGGTGGCGACGCGACGCGACGCTGCAGCTGGCGGAACGAGGCGCGCGTAGCGCCGGTCGCTACGGCTAACTGTGAGCTGTCGATTCTGTAAGCATTCTCTTGACTAAAAATCTCTAAATTATGGAAGTACTTATTTTTGTCATAAAAACTTCCGTGAGAACTCATAGTTAAATCTAAAAGTCTAGCAGCGAGGGCGAGGGTCAGTGCACGGCTAGCGGCCCTCGCTGCTAGACGACGCTCTCCATGAGGATGTGCATCAGTACTGCCCGAACACCGGTCGGAGTATAACGACTAGATGATAGGCGTGATTGTTTGCCGGTTTTACCATTTAAGTACTTATTTTGTGTAGGCTAAAATCCAAATTGGTATAATACTCTCGAATGACAGCACAAAAATTAGATATTTCTCTTCAATTGTGGGCATAATTTAGATAGTAAAGTCATCACATAACTTGGTGCGCGCTAAACTAACCTAAAATAACCCAAAATTGAATAGAATAATCCTATTAGTCATTAGAAGTGTAATTCTAAGTGCTAAATGTTTTTGGATTTAATTGATAACAGTTAAGGACCACCATAATAAATGTTTAGTTCGGTAGTTTAGTTTATTATTTGGTGTGAATCGCTACCCTCATCTACATCAACTATAATATAGTACAACTTTTCACGTCCCTACAACGTCGCGTCGCCATCCCGTCCCGTCCGCTGTTTGACTAAACCTTAATCCCTATTATGTTAAGTTACTTCATCACGCTGAAACGACAAAGAATTTGAGTACACTTTGGAATAGAAATAACTCATACCATAGAAAACGTAAGCGTATAAACACATCGCAGCAATCCAACACCCGAAAGCAAAAACTTCTGTAATTCACACAATTATTTGTGCCAGCCAGGGATCGAACCTGGTACCTCTCACTTCGAAGAAAGGGGCACTATAAACTAATCTAACGGGCCATCAGGCTGTTAATGTATCTATTATGAATATGGTCATAACCTCGATTAGGCATAGGCTACTTTTTACCTCGCTAACATCTTCAGGCGCAGCTAGTAAGAAATATAAATAAAAAACATTTTAATATGTGTACAACTTATTTTATTATGGTATATAAACTTACATAGAATTTGCCTGTATATACAAATAACATAGCTCATAAATTATTATTTGAGGTAAGAGGATGCGATCAATGTAAACTAGACTTAGCTTAGAATGGTTCTCAATGACAACGATTCGAACACACTGAAGTGTTGGTCAACTGATTTTCAATCTGTGGGCCCAGCACGAATAACTGCGTAAGTGTAACGTATCGTTCACGTTCAACAGTACAAACTGTCATTTAACAAAGTCAAATATGACACAGATAACTCATAGTTTGTACGCCGAAACAAGCGTGACGCGTTGACGTTTGCGATACGCATACTTTTTCGCTAATTGTCTGTGCTACGGCCTCTGGAGGGTGATAGCGAGTTAAGTGAACACTACTAAGTACCTATATACTTTTTAGTGTTCGCCTAATTCAAAAATTGTGTGAGAAAATACCCATGGTGGGTGGGGTAAGTACCCTACCACCATGGGTATTTTTACACATGGTACTTAACCTGGAGTTTCAAAACCGAGGTATGATGAACCTCCGACCTCTAGATAAATGTTATAAGCCTTCACTAGTCTGGAGCAATCCATGCTTAACCAATAAAACACGAATACATAATTTTATTGTTATCACCCAAAATATTAAATATAGAATGTAGGTAACATATCTAAGATTCGAAATGGCACTATCTCTTATTTATTACTATACAATTATACTTATTACAACACAATTATCTATTACCAAAGTATGTTACAAAAATTTGTTCATATTTATTATTACATATTTAATATATATTAGAACTAGGTCAAAACAGGACACCATATTTTAAACATAGTAAAACTTAAATGAATAATCAGAGGTTCAGTATAAACACTTATGCAAGCTTTTATTTCCCTGACTTAATAGGTCTTGTCTCAATACTATCCCCACATGGGATGCATCAAGTTATTGCATATAAGATGCCTAGGTACTGTTATATACAGCGAGTAACAATAAGGCGTAGTAATACTGAAAGGCATAGCATCTCATCAAGTGCATATGCACATTAAATCACCATTTAAATAGCTTATTTTTTTTCATTAAAAGTTAAAAAATAATTCTATGTTATCTGATTTTTAACAGCCCTATTAGACATGCCTATTCTTAAGGTTCGTTAGGGTCAATGCGCTCTGCAATCCCCACGCCACCTATTCATTCAACTCCGTCCCCCTACCCTGCATCCCGCGCCGCACCCTAGGCCAGTCACCGCTTAAGCTTCTTCTTTTACCTACTCTACGTTCTGGAGGTCATTGCCGTCTTTGGCCTAATTTTTCAGGGATGAACATGCTTGAGTATTAGAAAAACTTTAGTTACTTATATCTCGGAATTTTTACTACTTGCTGCAAAGCAGTAGTTAGGTCCCACTTGTATGCAAGTTTCTGCGTGGGTGGTTTCAGTATTACTAAACCTTTTTTCACACGCTGTATATGCATTGTTTGTTAATACTGTATAAGGCAACCCTAAATCTTCTAAATAATTTAATTTAATTTATTTAATTGTCTGTCAGCTATCCCGAGGCCCTCAGTCTCCATCCACTCCATCACCTATGGCCTATGGACAATTCCAAAATAGTGTAAATTTTCAATTTCCATAAAATATATTAAACCTGGATTTTAAATTGGGTCAGTATATTTAATAGTGTTTTAAACCAAATCAGCTCATACCGAATAACGATACGGTACTGTAAGTTGAAATAAGTTTGTGGAGCATTTTAACTTGTATTTCACCATTGTAATTGGACGCGATTAACTCAAACTAAACGTAAGTAGTAAGAGCTCATACAAGGTGGACTGTCTAACCAATGACATAAGAGGTCCTCTATATTGCACCCATCACCACATTAGTTGCCATGGGAACGTGGTCTCGTTTACGCTGAACTCCGTTATATAGAACTCGAATAATGTGAAGAAGAAAAAACCACCTGACACTGAAAGATGCATTAGTCATGCAAAGCCAAATCGTCCCATGAGCGGAGGAAAAGAAAAAAAAAATATGGGCATGTCTACCATAAAACCATTTCAACAACAAGAAATAGTCACCCGCACCTAACTGTTCCTCAATATGCCATTCTCATCCGTGCGCTTGTCATTTTCCGTATAAATTCAAAGATAAGTGAGTGAGTGAGTGATGAGTGCATTCGCTCACGAGACGACAGGCTTACCCATAACAGTTCAGTTTCATTCATAATTTTAAAATACGACAGTTCAAACCCCTGATGCATGGCAATCCATTGCGCTCGTCATCCTCAGTTCATCATCTCAGCCGTAGGACGTCCATTGCTGAACATATACCTCCCCCATAATTTTCTAAAAGGACTGGTTGGAATTCGATCACGTAGAGAAACTCCGAGCATAGCCCTCTCCATAGCTCGTTGTGCGACTTTGAGCTTACTTATGAGGCCCATAGTAAGAGACAACGTTTCAGTGCTATAAGTCATCACTGGTAACACACATTGGTCGAAGACTCTTGTCTTGAGGGACTGAGGTATTTTTGACGAGAAGACTTCGCCGAGTTTCCGGAACGCTGCCCAGCTGAGTTGGATTCGACGATTGACCTCTTTCTCGAAGTTGGACCAGTCTAGTTAGACTGTCTGTCCTAGACGTATTTGTCAGCAACTTCGAGAACTGAGTTCCCAACTAATATTGGGGTAGGCACAACATTGGCATTAGGCAATCCTCCGACATCCTCAGTCATAACATATTAACTCTCTTGATAAAAAACTGTAATTTCGGTGAAAACATTGTCCTTCAAAGGTACACGGTAATGTATGGACACTGCTTCACGGTTGTATAACTGTCGAAGGGCTGGTACTTTCCCAGGCGGACTCTACAAAAGTCTGCCACTACATGACAATGGACCTTAAGAACACAATGAACGGCTAAATTATGATTTGCATTCATAGCTCTCAGCAACATTCACGATACGAGTATCTTTATTTTACATAGTGTTTTTCCCCATTGTTTTGTCAAAGCATGTGACCCTCCCATTGCCACTTCGTGAAAGCTTCCGAGAGTCTGTGACTTTTTGGCATATTTTTTAGTCCAGATAGAATTTCTAGAAGGTCGCCTCTTAATGCTAGATATTATTACTGGCAACATATGCTGCGGGCTGATTCTACTAGAATTAACAAAACTTAACTCCACCTGCAATCCTACCGTAGCTGAACGGTAGCTTGTATACGTTTTTTTATTCTGCTACTGAACAACAGTCCGGCTGCAGCTGCTACGTTTCTGTTCACACCGACGATCGATTGTACTTTACATTCTGCTCACTTGATAGATCATGAACGCGACGCTAACTCATATCCGTATATAGTCGCGTTTAAAATGACGTTATATACGTTCCAAATTGTCTATAAAAATAGTACAATAGCTTTTTGGATAATTATTATCGAACGACAACAGAATAGATTTCCGAACGATGTAAATAGTAGAATAGACCCCTGGTTCTAGACTTGATTTATGCTTGATTGTTGGACTTCAGACTCTACGGTATATTGGACGAGCAGATGTGCATTTTGGAGAAATTATTCCCAAACGCTGTTGAGTTTATCAATAAGGTCTTACATCATCGTCTGGGCGTGTCAAAAATTGACACGTTAACTGTTGACTTTACTCAGAATCATCGAAAACCTTTTGGCGATTCTTAGCACAAAGAGACAGGCCATACGCTACTGTGAACTACTGCACATATCAATGTGCGTGTTCACTTGCACATTGATACAGATGTCGACATGCTATTCTTAAAAATGTGTCAAAGTTCAGGGCCATCTATCAATTTTCCCTAAGCTGTGGGAATGGATGAAGGCATGCATTGATAGGCGTCTTGGGTTCACTGTATCACAGTATCATAGTATTTTCCGCACCACATCTTATAAGACCTCACGAAAGATATGCATGCATGACGGGGAGCATGGATGTAAATTCTAACTAAGCATCCCAGCGCCCAGGTGTATGCTGGACTGTTTTAAAAAGTAACTTTTATTTTTTTAATCGTAGCTTGGATGTTTTTTATGTAATAAAAACATTAGCGCTTTGTAGTCATCAAGACTCGTATTATATGTATATTATATTATATAAATATTAAGTATAGTACATCAAGATTCGTATCAATTCATTCGTACAGCTATCCTCAAACTATTAATGAATTTATAGTGGTTAATCCATACAATATCTATCACAAAACCATTTAAGATCTAAGAATTATAGCCGGTACCTTTTTCTTTCTTTTTCCGCCTTTCTTATCGATCTCCTCGTCACTCGAAGAGGAGTTGTCTTCAGGCCCGTTGAAGTAATCCGGCGGGTACTTAACCTCTGATGGCCGTTTGGTCAGACTGGCACGGCGGATGGCGTCGGCGACCAGACGGTCAGAGATCTTGACCAGGGGTGAAGTGGGGACTTGAGAGTTGACGGAGTTGCGATAGATTATCTCATCGGCTGTTGAACTTCCGATGCACCCTGAAATGTGAGGAATGTATGTTTTATACTTTGGTATCAATAACGATGACAGAATTTGGAAGGCCTCCGTCTTGATCGGTGTCTTAGTTGCATAACTAATCTGGTTAGGTTTGAAAGGGTTGGTGACAAGTCTTTTCTAGGCGATTGGGGAAAAATAAATGTATCTCATGCAGGTAAACATGATAAACGCAGTGTATCACCGCGCACGCCCTCCCGTGACAGTTACAATGGGACCCACATCTTTAGCTTTAAATTCTGCGCGGCACTGTACTGCACGCGTCACTGCGATGAATAGCTGTTTAGTCTTAGGCAACTAGAAATATCATTTGTTATTGCCCCTCAACTGCAACTTGCTTGTGACTTCAAAATGATAATAGGTATGCTGCTTGCGTACCCTTGCAAAAGTCAAACGACATATAATAATTTGCTGACACTTGGACTTGCAGGCATATCTTTCATCTATCTTTCTCACCTTCTTCTTTTCCGCAGCACTTTCGCAATTACCAGTATAATGAGACATTATCAATACATAATCCTTAGGTTGATCCTGCATCGTGTCCACTTATTAACATCAATAACGTGTTGGTGAACTTATAAAAATATGTAGTAGTATATCACAAATAATAAGTACTTACTCTAGAAGCAGCAGACATCACAACATGAAACAAAACAAACACAGGTAAACCACCACCAAGTCGATACGACGTCTACAGAGTATCGCAATAAATAATGATGAATTACGTGAAGTGTCACATCTGAGACATCATCTGTCAGAATGTAGGTTTAGGTTTAAAGACATTTTCATAACAAGACAGTACAGTCACTTACATGAGAACATTAATTTTAAAAATAATAATAATACAAATCCTAGGTACATCGTGTTAATATGGAAGGTACTCATTCAGCGTATTGATTTTGTTGTGCTAAAATGTAATTGTGCAGTTTAAATTTAAATACGTTGAACGAGTGTACATTTTTAATGTGTGTGGGTATTTTATTGTACAGTTTTGCTCCATCGTAAGTTATTGTTTTCCGACCATAGTTCGTACGGATCCTTGGCAAAACTAAGAAACTAGCTCCGTGTACTAGATCTGTGAATGTTCTGTGAAGATTATGACTATTTATCCCCTTCCGACGCCATAAGGCGCCGCGCAGGTTCAAAATATCCAAAATATAATCCAAAAAAGTCCAGAAATCCCTTTCGCAGAGGATCTGTTCAGCAGATTTCTGGAATAATCCTATCTGACTGATCATATGTCAATTGTTGGCAATAGAAACAAACTCCATTTTATTACGACAAGGCAAGACAATTTACCATAAAAACTCGACTTTCCACTAACAATATCTTAAAGATTTTTATTATTATAAATTTTACTATCTTATTATTCCTAAGAATCTCGATTTCTTATTTTGTTTTCTTTCATGACGTACGAATTATTTCAATTAGACATTTAAATTCACCTTACTATGTATGCTAAAGCTTCAACTGTTAACTAACCTAAAAGTTAACACAGTGGCAAAACTCTTCCTCAGTGGGCCGAACAAATCTCTTTTAGTGTAACATAATCGCATCGTTAACGTATTTAGTACAAACTGTAATTTATCTAGTACAATAGTGGCACAGATAACTCATAGTTTGTACTGAATACGTAAACGATACAACGTTACACTTAAGCAGATTTTCGTGCTCGGCAGAACACTGGACGACTATTATTTCGGGATGACAGTGCAGAACTGTGCAAATCTAATCTAATCCGGCGGGTTTCAGCCACGACAACTTCCTCTCCGCTATAGCTCGTGCGCTCGCTAGTGGCTTTTAGAAGTTATAGAGCCATTCTGCTTTGTGAAGATCCTCGCACAGTACGGACATGTGAGCACATTATCGTATAGTAATGTATAACCGATTGCCCCAGGTGACCGAGCTTTCAATTCGTTGCGACTGCAGGTATAGCTATTATACGAAAGTTTTTAATTGCACTGTTGTTACGGTAAACTTATCACCAGACAAATGGCTTGCACGTTAATAAAATGAACAATTGTTAAATATTATAAAAATAATTGCAATTAATAAAAAAACAAGTAAACTATCCCATCTGTTTATCTCAATTTCTCTAAGATTTATTACACTGAGAGAAAGTTATTTTGTGAATTGCTACGAGCTACGTTCTACGCTTCTCTTCTACGTGTAGCCCGTAGGTCATAAGGCGCGGTCCAATCCTAATTTTAAAACTATTAACGATGCTTTACATAAGGTTGTGAATTGCTTACCAGAATGGACGATGTAATGCGAAAATTCAATTGACTACCTGCTAATACTTTTTATATTTATTTCGTACAAACAAATGATTAAATTTTAATGATAAAAGTGTCCATAGTTCACTATTAAATTTCATTGGGAATTCGAATATGATACATTCATTGAAATATATTTGCCCATAATTGAATAAAAATGCTTTTTCCCACGAAGCACGTAAGAAAAAAAATCAAATTTAGGAAATGTTGCCGATTTTTTTCTATCGATCCAAGTTTGCTCAATCGTGTATTGGCTCCCATACTTCATAAGGACGTATATTCAATTTACACTACGTTTTTTTTCGAACCTCGGTTGTTAGGTTTAAGCGTCGAAAAACTAAGTTTTCGCGAAGTCGAATCATGAAGTTTTATTCCACTTTTTACATTATAAGGATATTGCAATATATTATACTTATGTATATATACTTATATATATATATACGTATGTATATATACTTATACTTATATATATTTGTCACGCTAATCTATATATATATATAAAAATAAACCCCTATTTCTCATGGTCACGCTATAACTTGAGAACGGCTTTACTTTCTCTACTAAAAGCTCTCAACCATCTTTTTATTAAATGTTTTCTAATGCATCGTAGAAGGTATAATATTAAAAAAAAAAATAAGAAAAGATGGAAGGTTATGGCGAGGTCGAAGGCCGAGCCTACTACGTAAACGAAGTCGGGGGCAGTCGCTAGTAATATAATAAATGCGATAACTGCGAATGATGAAGGGAAGTGTTTGTTTCTTATTTCTAGTCATCATCACAATTACCGATTTAATCTAATTATTAAAACATGTAAAATAGAGAAGGAGACTTTTGAGTTAGTTCATACATTATTTTATTGAATTAATTCTATACTTCATACATATATGTATATATGTATAATATATATTGACATGTATATAAGCAATAACTTTTACTGTACTTTTTAGCTATTGCTTATAAAACTATTAAACCGACACCGTAAATTTATTAGTTATTAGTTTGCATAACTCTTATACGCTTACTCGCGCGCATATACTACTTCAAAATATATTGTAGGTACATACCATACAATATAATACAAGGAGAACGCGTGCACGATTTCATTAGTATTTACGACATTAATGTAGATACTCGCCCGTGAACCTCCTGGTTTGTTTCTCTGCATTTTAACATTCCTCGATCTACGAAGAAATAATGTCAAGAAGCATAACTCAGAACAAATTCCACACAAAAAGTAGTCCTTCAAACCAAAACGACGTATGATTCCAAATACGAATTACTTCCGAGGTTACAAATAGACATGTTCGGTGGTTGGTTTAAATTTCAGAAGGAAAGCAGGGATTGGTCCACGCGCGTGCTGCTACGCCTACTATGACAGCTGAGTCATAGCGGCGTGAACGATGTTATTGATTTAGCACGACTTTTATTGGGTAGTTTTTTATGGCAGTTGCTCTTCCTGATATTATTTCTTCGTAGTCCTCGATATCCAAAAACAGAAAAAAGTAACTAGCTTGAGGAATAAGACAAGATGACATCAAAGGTGACATAAATGAAACGCAACTCAACGTCACAACATAAATAATTATTCATACAATATTTACATACAACAAGACATCACATGATATGCTTATGAATGACCTACATTTCATGTATGAGACATTCTAGTAGAGATTACTAATGTTACATATTTTTTTATGATTCTATCGAAACCCAATCCGATCATCTGTTTCATATAAAGATAGGAGACGGAATTTGTAGAGATTACTAATGTTACATTTTTTTTATGATTCTATCGAAACCCAATCCAATCATCTGTTTCTGATAGGAGACGGAATTTGCGCTCGGATCGCGAGTCGGCCTATCTGTTATCATCTCTCTCATCTATCATATCATCTGGCCCAATAAACTCAAAGCATGCAGCCGTGCGATTCTGTAATGATTAGTCAATGCGCTCGTCGACGAGCTCACCGACGTCAAATACTTTATGAGATGTCGCCCTTGTACATAAGGTTGTTTTTCCAACGTTTCTTGTCATCTCGTCATTTGTTTCACGGATGTTGTCAAAAATGCAACGATGTTTGCTCTTCTATTGTAGATAATATAAGTGGAATATAAGTATATAATAACAAAAGAATCAGTTTTTAATTAACCTATACGACAGATACAAAATATGAATATTGAGATTGCAAGTTTTATTATTCTCTAAAATAATATTTAATTCTTTCCTTTTGAGGATAATTGCGATATAAACTTAACGGTTTCTTAGTATCACTTTTCACATATATTTTTATATAAAGATACAACTGTAAAGCAATTCAAATATACTTATTACTAGGAATAGTATATTAATTTAACACTTTCATAAATTTAATCTACTTATATATTCATATACATTGGAATGTTTTGTTGGGCATAAATAATAATTTGTACCTACATGACACAACACAACCTTACATCACTAAAATCCTAGAAGATTACATATTTGAGATTCTGATTAAATAATCTAGGGACTGACTAGTGGCACTGGTTTGAAAGCTAGTTCAACAGAGATGTTTAACTGACAGTCAACGCTTTTAAACTAAATAATAAACTGAATTTATTTTATCTTGATATCAGAAATGATATTTTACTTAAGGCCTTATTCGCTGTGAACATCCAAATACGTAACACTGCGAGTAACGATATCTTCAAGATATGATCGTGATGTCAATACAACTTTACCATCATTCCTCGAAGATACGTAACCCACCATGTTACGTATTTGGTCATAGCGAATAATGCTCCTTTAGTGTGACTAATTTGTGAACACTATTCACACGACTGGTCACAAAATATAATACAATACTATGAGGTTTAAATCACTAACTATCGGTTAAACTCATTGCGAAACTCTAGGATAAAACTGTTATAATCATCTAATTAGATATTTCGACTACATTGAGATAAATCCTCTTGTAACAATGTACTTATTATTAATCCCTTGTATAAGGGTTCGCTTTCTCATTCAATTTTACTTCGATAACTTAACCTAATTTGTTGTTATAGGGTAACGGTGAAGTCGCCATCTTTTTGTTCAGCCTTCGGACGATCGGGCTCAGGGGGTCGGTCGGGGATCTTCAGCATTAGCTGGGGCTCCGTACTCTCTGTAGGACATCACAAAAACGTTCACAAATATGTATACACACATATACACATATAGGTATATAAGTCGTTAGTTACTACCAAAGTACAGTGTTAAGGAGGTCGAAGCAAAGCTGTGTTAGCTCACCTCGGGACTTATTCGCTATGACCATTCAAACGTGACGCTCTGCGTAACGTTATATTTAAGGAACGTTTGTGAAGTCAATACCATATTACTTTTGTTCCTTGAAGATATCCTAGTGCGCCGCGTTACATGCATGAATGGTCATAGTGACCCCTGGGGCCTTATCCGGTATGAACAATCAAGTAACACGGTGCGTTACGATATTTTCAAGGAATTATCGCAAATTTGTATTGAGTTCACAATCATTCCTTGAAGGTATCACAGCGCGCCGCGTTACTTTTACGATATGTTTAAGGAATCATCGCAAGTTTGTATTGATTTCACAATCAATCCTTGAAGATATCACAGCGCGCCGCGTTACTTTTACGATATATTAAAGGAATTAACGCATTTTTTTATTGATTTCACGATCTTGAAGATATCACAGCGCACCGCGTGACTTTTACGATATAATAATGGAATTATCGCAAATTTGTATTGATTTCACAATAATTCCTTGAAGAGATCACAGCGTGCCGCGTTACTTTTAAGATATGTTTAAGGAATTATCGCAAATTTGTATTGATTTCACAATCAATCCTTGAAGATATCGCAGCGCACTGCGTTACTTTTACGATATGTTTAAGGAATTATCGCAAATTTGTATTGTTTTCACGATCTTTCCTTGAAGATATCACAGTGCACCGCGTGACTTTTACGATATGTTTATGGAATTATCGCAAATTTGAATTGATTTCACAATCATTCCTTGAAGATATCACAGCGCGCTGCGATAACTTTTACGATATCTTTAAGGAATTATCGCAAATTTGTATTGATTTCACAATCATTCCTTGAAGATATCACAGCGCGCTGCGATACTTTTACGATATGTTTAAGGAATTATCGCAAATTTGAATTGATTTCACAATCATTCCTTGTAGATATCACAGCGCGCTGCGTTGCTTGTTTGAGTGGTCATAACGAATAACGGCCCTGGTAAGGTAAATAACTAAGCTACGTAACCTACGTATGTTCAAAGTGGTTGACGTCTGTCCCTACTAGATTATATAACAGGCACATAAGATAGCCTAAATAGATACATAGGTTTTCCCGCCGAGTATTAGGTACTTGCTAAAATATCTAAATGAAATGATAGTGAAGTAGTACGTTGTATAACATGCTCAGCGTGCGCGCTATAAAATATTTTCAATATTTTTTTCATATTATGTTCTAAAAAAAATATTGTACGCTTTTATGAATGTTTGTTGGGATTACCATAGAAACTGAATGGAGTTGATTAATTACATCGACGTGAACGTTTTTAAGGATGTTTTTAGGATAGTTTGCGATTTTTTATATCGAGCCATATTTAATCGTGTATTGGTGAAAATACCCGATAAAGTATTTTGTGAACATTTATTGCACATCAACCAATAATATCAAGTAACCGTTTTCGAACCTAGAGCTTTAGATATTCGTGAGGACAAATTGTAAAATTTGGAGAATGTTTCGTCTTAAAACCCTTACTCAGTAGCGCTGCCACACATACTGCTTAAAGGCAAAATACTAACACTTCTGACGTTCTGTTACCAACCATGACAAAGTCTTGCATAAGCGTCTCCCGCGTGGTTTAAGAACCACATTTGTTCAGGGTGTTCAATAAAGCCCGAAGCGAGTTCGAGTTTCGAGTCCACGAGGAAATAGAAGTCTTGGCGAGGTCGATGTACAAGATTCGACGACGAGAAAAGAGAGGTGGAGCGTTATGTTACTGTAGTAGTGTTACAATTTTAGCACGTTTTCATTCATGAATTTCTTGCCTTTCGTACAATACCTGTCCGTAATACGACCTAATATATCTACAATCTATGTTTATTGATATAAACAAAACAAGAGTGAAAAACTAATAAAAAAGTTCAGTAGTTCGTTAACAATTTTAATAAATTTTTTTAACACAGGAAAACAGACATAAAACGTCTGACTAATTATTACCGTAATATCTAGTGCACTTGTATATTGTTTATATTTTATTAATTATATACTTACCTATAATGTTTATTATACGTGATAAATAATAATTGAGCAATAGTCACGTAACAATGCGTGCATTATAAGATAAATATAGTTCATTAATCATATAGATAAATCATAAAAATATTACTTTTACAATTAATAATTTTTATTGTAATAGTAAATATTTTTTAATAGAAATAATTATACTAGTGAGTAATTGTGACAACATCTACATACATTACTGTTGAGGCACTACCGAGGAGATAAAGCAATTATCGGTAATACTGGGAGAACGTGGTGCAGCCGAAAATTCAGTAGAGACTTTGACAAAACCGCAAAAAAATGAATTTGCTAGGAAACAATAAACTTATTCGCGCCGATTCGACCGAGCACGCTTTCGAGCATTCTATTTTAAAACTTTGAAAAAGTGGTGCCCGGCCATAGAGAAAACCAGTTGTTTAACCAGTAACCAGTGTTACCCACAGAATCCGCTCTATTTGAGACTATATGGTCTACTATATGGACTCTATATATCTATGATGTAGGCCTACCTACTCTCCAAATACGATAGAAAAACCGCTCATAAACTTACTTATGTTATTATTGTGTTAGAAATTGTTGACGTGTATATAATTGTATATTGACGTGTGTATATAGTTGCGTTGGTACCAACAAGAGCCGATGAATATATTTTTTCGATACTATAGAAATTCCCAAGCAAGCGGGAGAAAATATAATGCGGGGTATTCTAATAATTTTTATTTTTATATTATTAACAAAACTTTGAAAAAAAAAATGTTCTGGGTGGCCCTGAAACTGTGATAGGCAGGCGTAATACTCGTACTAATATTGCCTCACGGCTTGATCGTCTCGTCACTTGATAGTAAAATTTTTTTTTTACCAAAAGATGGAACCGACTTCAATACCAAAAAGTGTAAAATAACTTGCTGAAATCGGTACCATGACAGTTTAAAAGTAGTAGTACCTATTATCACAATATTGTGCGCATGGAACCAACTTCCACAAGTTATTTCAAACATTTCGGCGGTTCCATTTTTCGGTAAAAAAATTTTTCACCATTTCTGGTGACCCTATACTTACGGGATCGATTGACAATGATGATATCATCAAGATAGGCGTAACACTTTTCAGTTTTTGGAGTGTAGGTATCTCAAAAACGGCTTGAAGGAATTTGATGAAATTTAAATTTGACCACCTCGAAAGTATACTCTACCAAACAGAAAATTAATTTTGAGAATCGGTCTACGAATGGGGGAGAAATCAGCTAAAATACACATTAAAAATACATACACATGGACATATAACGTCCTCCTTTATTAAAGTCAGTTTAAAACAAAGTAACTCTACGCCTGCCCATCTCACTTGTAGTTCCACAGAGTGCGTGTATATTATGTATTTATTACAATTTTGTAATAATAAAGCGGGATCAACGTAAAACGTGAGGTGCTAGTCCATCTAGTCTAGGATCGAATACGTCGTCCCGGGAATTCCCGGGACGACGTATTCGATTAGATCCGGTTATCCTTAACGTGAGTGTTTTGCCGGTTGATAATAATAGTTAAATATGTGCCAAAACTCACGAGAATTTCAATACAAAAATTGCTAACCGTTACGGCACAGTATGGCTTACAAAAAAAACCCGGGTCGACGTATTCAATCCTTAACGTGAGTGTTTTGCCGGTTAATAATAATAGTTAAAAAGGTTTTATATTATTGCAGTAAGTAAAAACTGACATTGTTATTTAGTTTTAGACTGATACCGAACAAGAAAATAAACTAGCGAAATTAAATCAATTTTTAGTCAATTAAGGGTAGTTCTATTATGGTAGCTATTTTGCTCATACTAAAGATCATAATTTACTGAAAAAAATCCATTAAGGTCCTAACATCCTACTTCCAAATTCTTATAGGTAACTCTTGCGAATGACATTCCTTAAATTTGTAATTTTTGTTAAATTTATGTTCTTGTAACTTCGTGCTCTTGATCTTGATACTAATTGAAATTGACCCACAATTCAATAGAATAATTATATTTTATGAATCGTAATTATTCGCATATGGATTTCAATATGAACAGAATAAGAGATAACATAGCTTAACTAAACCTATAACATATTCAACTAATCTATCATTCGATAGTTTGAATGGCTAGTTTGGGATGGTTTCATTTTACAAACTTGTAACTTTTCTTTTAATAAGGCGGATAGAAATTAAAAGTTAGTTCGCTAGTTTTGTTTGGTGTTTTTGCAGAAGCGAAATGCTACCATTGTTGTTTGCTGTGGCTACACGTATGAAATGAATCTGAATCTGTAGTATTACAATGCCACGCAGACACTGTAGCTAATAATTATATTTAGGAATAACGCATATGTTTCTATTTTATCTCAATTCTACGTGTGTCCCTGATACCTTTATTCCACGCAGACGAAATCGCGGGCAACAGCTGGTCAATAACAAAAAAATAAGCAGCTGACTGTGCCTATACAAACAAAAGGCAGAATTCTTAAAGGTCACGCTGTCTCGGCTGATAAGACAGGCATACACTTCATATCAATCATCAAACACACTCTGATCTGCCGTACGAGATAGTAATTACACTTGATAAACTTGTAAACCGTTATAAAACCGATAATTCTGCTAAATGGGTATGTTAAATGGATTATCACAATGAACCAATCTTCCTACAAAATAGATTGCTGATCATATTTGCAAATAAGTTTGCAAATGCTTTTAATAAGTATGTCGAGAAAGATGTACTTTGTGTATTGTATATGTAAGATGTAGTCCGAACGTAATGTTATAAAGGTGATTTAAAAGACTTCAAAAGTATTTTAGTGAGTATTAACGCAGTTCGGCTGGGCAGCGTTCCGGAAACTTCGCGAAGTCTTCTCGTCAAAAATACCTCAGTGCCTCAAGACAAGAGTCTTCGACCAATGTGTGTTACCAGTGATGACTTATGGCACTGAAACGTGGTCTCTTACTATGGGCCTCATAGATAAGCTCAAAGTCGCACAACGAGCTATGGAGAGGGCTATGCTCGTGGTTTCTCTACGTGATCGAATCAGAAATGAGGAGATCCGTAGAAGAACGAAAGTCACCGACATAGCTCAGAAGATTAGCCAGTTGAAGTGGCAGTGGGCAGGGCACATAGCACGCAGAACAGATGGCCGATGGGGCCGAAAGGTTCTGGAGTGGAGACCACGTACCGGCAAGCGCAGCGTAGGTCGTCCACCGACACGGTGGACAGACGACCTGAGAAAGGTCGCAGGACGACGTTGGATGCAGGCCGCTTCCAACCGGTCCTTTTGGAAAATCATGGGGGAGGCCTATGTTCAGCAGTGGACGTCCTACGGCTGAGATGATGATGATGATGATGAACGCAGTTCAGCGTTGACTACAATTTAGGCATTTCGAAAACATATTAGGGTTAAAATAGAGGCCTTATATTTTAGTATTTTTCCCGTTAAGTCTGTGTGTGGTCATGTAGAGGTGTGGTGAATTTACTACAGGTCTAGAGGCTAGGAATTTCGATACTAAGGTATATATAGCTAGTTCCTGTTCTTATTAAACGTACCTACTCATTCCGAGGGTCTAGTCTGAGGTTCCTTAAGTCTGTGATCTGTGACTATCGAAGCTGGAATAGCTCCAGGTGTTTTATAGTATTACCGAAAGTTCCCCAGTTGGGTGCTTTGTGAATCATTCTTGACACCATACAACAACCTTCGCTATTTGAATTAGTCCTATAAAATCGTAAAATAAACTCGGACTACACGTCCGAGTACGGACTAAACTGTGTACCTAGTGGTCTTATATGGTCTATACTTTATACGAGAATCGAGCCAAGAAGCAACGCGACGCCATACGTCAAATTCTCCTAAGATTTTACTAGGATCTCACGTGAATATTGGAATTAATTTTAACCAAAATAGCGTTCATACTCGCGCATTACAAAGGGACTGTTGCTGGAAATGCTGGGCAATCAGCGTTTGTCTGAGATTTGTCATTGCGTGATGTTCGCCACGGAATCGGTTCGCTTGCGCATTTCACTTTTCATATGTGTAGCTTTAAACTAAAGTACGGAAAGAATTCGCTTCGCCACGCATTCGGTTCGTTGTATGTTTGAAAAGGCCTTGAAGGCGTGCATGGTATAGTATAACAATGTTATAATGTCATATAAGTATTTATTTCTCATAAAGAACATAATTCATATATTCACGTAAACGTCTCGTAAACGCTAATAGTATAAATAGTTAATAATTTTAAATTTAATAAAAAATAGTTTTATTTACAAGGTATTAAAAATAAAAATAAAAACTAATCTATAAGCCCCATGGTGGGGGGAAATGGGCCAAAACGCTGGCGTTATTGCCATATAAGTTAATTTTGGGACATTGCTATATTTTTACGTTTAATTTATTCCATGAAGCAACTGGAAAGCGGAAAAAGTAGTTAAGGAGTCATTGCGACATGTACCTACGATTCAATGTCGTTAAGGATACGCAAGATGAGAGGTGATATATATAATAGCGTTTGAGGACACAAAAATAAATGTTTCCTGTACAAAAAGGGGGAAGCAAATTGGCAAAATGGTACATCCTGTTATATTCGTATATACTCGTAGGTTGGTACTTGTTTAAATATCAATACTAAATTGAAACTTTCCTAATGTACCAATTTTTATAACACATAACTCCACCCTCATCCCCATTCCATCATCTTGCTATGCGCCATCGCTTTATGGATGACCATATAGCGACTACTATACTAGCCTATCCACCAAGCCACACTGGGCCCGCGTCGAGGTTTGGCCCAACACCTCTCATTGAGAGGAAGGCTCGACTCTCAGCAGTGGGAATATAATAGACTGATTATGTGTGGTACGGTGGTATGTACTACGGACGAGCGGATTTCATAATACGCACTTCCTTGTCGTATAATATGAAGCCATTATAGCCAAGAGGAAAAAAAGGTCGGTCGTCAGTCCGAAGGTGATATTACTTTTGAACGCATCTGACTGATCAACTGACCATCAAGTAAGATAGCAGTCGAACACAAGTCTATCAAGTTTTTGTCTGAGTGTTTTCCTCGACAGATTCGTATGAGTCTCATAAGAGAATCTAGACGATACACTCATTAAATTCGTGTCAGTATGCCTGCGTCACAGTAGAAACAGACTTCTATCATGAATACGTGCTAGAAACATCTTACCTAGTGGATCACATCACCGCTTAGCGTCAGTGAGCCTATCATGAAAACTTGCGTAGGTATGTGTGACGTAATCGTATCGTTGACGTAAAACAATTTAATTAGTACATACAAACTATCATTTAACCAAAAGTGTTAGGAGAGGTCGCGAGGTTCTATGGGCAACTATACACCTCGGTCGCTAAAACTATTAGCAGCTCGGTCAAAGACCCAGAGCTTAACTAACCCGACATAATGTCGAAGGTATCCCAGACATCAGCTTGTACGAGATTAGAATAGTCTTGAAAAAGCTTAAGATTAACAAGGCGCCGGGTGACGACGGTATCACGTCTGAACTTCTGAAAGAGGGTAGAACACCGGTAATTAAAGTCTTTCAGAAGTGCTTTAATACCGTTTTACCCGAAGGTTTAATGCCAGAAGCATGGAACAAAAGCGTGGTGGTGCTATTCTTCAAGAAGAAGACAACACTTTACTTAAAAATTACAGACCATCTCGTTCTTGAGCCATGATTATTAGCTGTTTTTGAAGGTCATCTCGAACCGTCTCAATCGCAGCTTTAATGATTTCCAACTTCCGGAACAAGCTGGCTTCCGAAAAGCTACTATAGATCTGACATCCACCTGCTACAGCAAGTTATACAAGACCAAAGAGTATAACTTGCCTCTATGTTTAGCGTTTGTGGACTACGAGAAGGCCTTTGATTCGATCGAGACGTGTGCAGTGCTTGATTCGAGTCTCTCGAAAGCGGTGCCGTATTGACTATTGGTACATCGAAGTTGTGAAGTGTTTGTACAATAAAGCCAACATGTCAGACCGAGTACAGGAGCAGAGTTCGAAGGTAATACCATTGCAAAGAAGCGTGAGACAGGGAGACGTAATATCTCTGAAACTGTTTGCATTGGAAGACGCTTCTAGCTTCTGGAATGGCAAGAACTCGGCATCACTCAGCACATTGCTCGAAGGCCTCAATCGAGTTTCCGAACGGTTAAGATAAACATAGACAAGAGAAAAAATTTCAATGCCCATGTTGTGCTTATAGTATCAGTTGGGAAATCAGTTCGCGAAGTTGTTGACGAATATGACCTTTTGAAAAATTATAGGGAGTCTATGTTCAGTCCTACGGCTGACATGGTGATGATGATGATAATTTAATTAGTGCAACACAGTGTGGCACAGGTCACCCATTCTTAGTACCAATAAGCGCGGCGCATTTTTCAGTTGTTGTAACGTATGCGATACTTTTAAACAAATTAATTATTCTACGGCCTCGGGTGAGGTAACGTTTAAAATTCAATGTATTTCATAAAAAAGTAAATTCTTCTATAGACGATTTGTGACAACCACGTATTTAGTAGGCATGTACTTTACTCGTAAATAGGTTAAAAATATTATGATTAATATATACATATATTTATTATATTCCTAAGATTTTGCCCTCTGCAATTTATCAACGAATCTGTTATTTTGCTCATAAATAATAAAATTGTTAGAGAAAAACTTGATATAAAAAAGGAGTAAAATAAGTACACAGAAAGTTTCGGGTCCAAACAGTACAGTGCCAAGCAACACTTTTTACAATTGCAAGTGTAAGAATGAATAAGAATGAAGTGTAAGAGTGAAATAACCTAACGGATACCATCACGCAAACGATATGACTATCACTTAGTAACAGCAAACGTATATAAAACATTACAAATATTCTGCGAACACAATTTTAGCTACGTATTGTCTTTGTTACAAGGTGTTACAAGTCATACACACAAATTAGCTAGCACGTCTGACTGCCTGTCTAACAAGCTACTTAAAACATTTATTACTTTAACGCTTCTTCAAATACATAATTATGTTAAAAGCAATCATTCGCAGGAACTAATTGACGTTAAATTTAACACACACTGCGCAAGTTCTATAAATACAAGTTTCCTGTTTTGGAGGCCTACTCACCAAAGCCTAAAGGAGGGTACCCATCAGCATATCCCTAAATCTGTGATTAGCAGACGCGCGATCTCAATTCCTCGGACGCTTCTCTTTTTTCACAGACTCTATCTTTGATTGATTCTGATATGAGTTAATATTATTTATAATGAGAAATAGAACCACCGATGCCGATGAAATTTGGGCTTATAATCTCAAAGTTATTACTTAAATCTTTACCCTACTTGCTTCTTAAAATTAATATACATATTCAAAATTTTGAAAATTATATATTATGATAAATGATATAAAATCATATAGGCTTCCATTCTGATATTAAAGATAACTCAAAATTTTAAGAGCCGATGTTGAATTATTATCCGAAAAACCACTGGTCTTTTTCTTGATCTTGATCACATTTTAATCCTTCCATACCGTGATAATTTTAACAAAAAATGTATGAATTAAACTGACGTATATATGCGTCTCTGGGACGCAAAGGGTCAATGGAATAACATGAGTAGCACCATCTTTCACATAAAATAAATATCATCTTAATCAGTTCATTTAGAAAAAAGTACTGAGGTAACACGGATAAAACCAGTCGAATGGAGAACCTCCTCTTTTTTGGAAGTCGGTTGAAAAGCAAAGCTCAAGCATGTCTTGTATTTTACTTAACAAGCATGCCGGTTATGGTCCCTATAGTTAGTGCTACAATAATGATCGATACGAAATGCACACATACGAGTATTATTAATACGTAATACACGATTATTTACAAAAGAATATGCAATGTCCGCAATTATACACAAATGTTATTATATCTGGGTGCAATTTCTCTTGAGTTCTTTTGATAAAAACCAATATCAAATCTGAATGATATGTACAAATTGTCTAGATAAAAAAAAAAATTCAAAGGTGTCTGTTTATATTGTAGGTACCTACTATTGCATCATAAGTGGTGTTATTCAGTTTGATTTGGTTTTATCTATAAATTATACTGACTTTTATTATTTAAATGGCACTTGCACGCATTTTTGATACGAGATAAGCACGAGTGATGCCACGCAAATAGCAATACAACAATTTTCTACTGAATTCTAAAAAGGTAAACATAAAAATATAATAAAAACATAAAAAATACAGTCAATTTGAGTACCTCCTACTCAAATCGACTGTATTTTTTTATGTTTGTTACCTCATGACTTTTTGATAGGGTGAACTGATTCTCAAATTTTTTTATGTTTGAAAGCTGGTGCTGCCCGCGTGGTTCCATTTAAATTATATCAAATTCGGTCCTATAGTTTTTTAACTACACTCCAATAACTGAATAGAATGGAAGTCGGTATTAAATTTTTCAAATTGAACTTGTAAGTTAGACAATATGGACATTTTGTAAGTATTCTGGAAATCCTTCCGCACGCTATTGTTCAAGATAGCGTTTTGTTGCATTATTTATATAATGTTTTAGTAAATTATTATTTAGAAAACAGCTGTAAGCCACACTGTTAACCTATAAAATAAAATGAGCAGGAAATATTGAAATATGTAATATGAAAATGTAATAATTGTGAAGTTATTATCATAAATAGGTACATATTCTACCTACACACTATCTCACGAAACAGAAAAGATCAAACTTCTTACAATTATCATCATCATCATCATCATCTCAGCCGTAGGACGTCCACTGCTGAACATAGGCCTCCCCATGATTTTCCAAAAGGACCGGTTGGAAGCGGCCTGCATCCAACGATTTGACTTGAAAGCGAAGACGCATTTTACTTGACTTGGAAATAAATGAGTCTGAATTTCAATATTACAGCAAAACGTTCGAGGAAATTTCAAACATTGCTAAATAGAGCAAAATCGTGTTTTTGGTAAAAGAAAATGGGAAATTTTAGAGAAATATACAAATTGAGATTGCGATTGGTGAATTTATTTTAGAGAGAGCTCCAAACTCCAAGAGCACTTACTACTAAATATACTTGAGTTATTTAGTAATAAAGCTCTAGAAAACTATCGACGATTTTGAATGTGACATTATGTCCATCCTGCATAAGGGACAGCATGTACCTAAACTGATAATTGTATGAGTAACTACATCGATGTTCTAGCTACTGTTTACAGTTCACACTTCATGGGTTACCTAGGTATTAATATACTTGGTTCCTATACATTTACACATTACATATATCTATTACGAGTACAAATGTGACACGCTTCACAAGATCTTGAGATTGTATTCTAACAACATAATATGAAATGTGAATACTAAGTATAAGTACCTTTCGTAATATGCATGGGTTTAACCTGTCAATATATTTTATCTCTATATTAAGTGCTACTTCATTTGTAGACTGTTGACAATAAATAGGTCAAAATGCTTTTGTAATGCAATCTCGAGGCTAATAAATAAGAAAATTATCATTTGCAGCCGCAAACAAAACACATTCTGTTCCGTATTTTGACCCCAGATAGATTGTTTTGATCCCAGGCAAGACGGGATACATCAGAATAAAATACATTTATATTCTTATGTTAATATTATAAAATTATATTTTCTTCACGCCTACCCAAATTTACTAATTCTTTGTTTTATTCTGTTTGCAACTAGGAAACGAATGGCAGGTACGATGTTAGCATTCAGATTAAAACGCACCTATCACTCCTTTATCCTTCCGCTATCAGGTAAATAACAAATAGACGTCACAAAAATCTCGCTCACCTATCTGAAGTCTGTACCTAATAAACAACCAGCGTTATCTAGTCGCAATAGAAAATCATGATAATGAAGCGTACAATTACAAGCTGTTTATTAAATTAATACTCTGTGCACAAAGCCATCCTCCACCGATGCGTTTAACTCTGAAAAGAGACTCACCGATGGACCTGCGGTCTCCCTGGCTGCCGTAAAATTCATCCAGTTCCTTGGCCGAGCACAGTGGTGTGTCAACTTGAGTAGTCTCTTCGAACTTTGAGTAATCCACCTCGTAACCCTGTCGCTCGCGATTGTACATCACCAGCGGCACGAACCTATGCCCCCACATTATTTCACTGGTCGTGTAACTAGATCGCGCCTGCGTTGTCTGACCCGTTGACTCTATCGTTCCTTCCAGAATAACAACGATCTCAAATCTCTCTTGTAAAACGTCCGCCGCCGACACACCGTAGAACGGACTCTCAGCGTTTATTCGATGCACCATAGTAATTGGCCAAATAAAGAATAGGTTGCTGTCACATCCATCCGCGTTCAAATCTAATTCAGTCTGATAGTGGGACAGCAGTTCCCCTTCTTTCGTCGTTCTAGATCGGATCAACTGCGCTCTCACGCTAGCTCCGATTATGTGTGATTTCCGCAAATCGCCCACGCGGAACATTAAGCAGAGCTCGCCGTCTCTCTGGCACACGACCGCAAATTTAGAGAACAGAAGCGTTTGCGTCCTATGCTTGGGACGAGTCATTTTTGCGAACACTATGCCTACCATGAATGCTTGTATCATTACACCCACAATACTCTGCAAACACATTATAAATATTGCTTCGGGACACTCTTCCGTGGTTGTGCGAGAACCGTACCCGATTGTGTGTTGCGTTTCAATACTGAAGAGGAAACACGATGTGAAGTCGAAAATATTGAACACACAGGGCTTCCAGTTCGATTCTTCTTGCATCGGCGGGAGATGATCGGGCTCTAAGTCTCCATGTGTAAACGCTATCAGCCACCAGATTAGTGCGAATCCCAGCCACGATAGGATAAATGAGAGCGTGAACACAAGCAGGGTCCATCGCCATTGAGCGTCGACGAGCGTCGTAAACATATCCTGGAGGAACCTCAGCTTCCGTTGAGAGATCCGAGACTTGAGAATATTGCACTCCCCATTCTTGAGCACAGCGCGCCTCCTGGTTCTGCGTGTAACCCCATGTCTGTGCGATCGGCTCCTGCAAATAAACAAATGCACACTGTATTGAACTAGTCTGATAAATCTCATTATCTCCCATAAGTGTGAATGTCTAGTTCACGCTCTCATCAGCGCGGCCTTCCTCGATGTTAATGTCGGTAATGTACTAAATAGCTTTCTAATGTAAATGAATTATGCATAATAATTAACTAAAGGTATAGGGATTGTAGTAAAGCAAAATAGACGAACAAAAGCGACACAGTACGGGTGGGATTTGGTCGGTGAGACGGGCGCTGGTTTGGTTTCGTCGACGAACCTCTTGCTGCCCGTGGGGTAGTAGATGCCAGGGGAGAGGTTCCCGTTAGCGGGGACGGTTTTCACTTTGAGCCAGTCGTCAGGTAGGAGCTGGGACTCCTCGCGGTAGGCGGGTGACTCGGGGTCGGCCTGCATGGTGCGTGTGCGCGCGGCTCACTGGCGGCGGAACGTGTGCGGCTGCGGCTTCATCCCTCGGTGTCGCGCCTCCTGAAGCATCGCGCGCGATAATGCCTCGGTCACGACCACGACTGAGACTCTCGTGCCTGCCTGTATGACGACGCGCTAAGTGTTGTATAATTGTATCGCTAGATTCTATATCGTTAATTATCAGTCTGCTACGGAAAACAAATTTCTGTTAGTGCTTGCGTTGACGCTACGATACAGGGTGAAATAAAAGCAGCAACTGAATATGCTTGATAAGATTTCAATATACATACATATTGCAAGTTATATATCTCATATTTGTTTGGTGATCAAGGAAAAACATCAATAAACTTTATATCTTAATTTGACTCATTATGACTACGTTATCATAATTTACTAGCATTAAATTTTACATGATCTTTTTGGCTATTTTTCTGAATAATATCATGGAATACCCTTTTTTCAAGGCATATTTGGGGTTGTGAGCAACATTCAGATGGTTGTTTGCTAGAAAATATGGTATTTAATATGTACTAGCGACTGCCCGCGACTTCGTTCGCGTAGTAGGCATCTCCATGGCCTCCCTTCTTGTTTTGGTTTTTCTTACATAGGAACCTTCTCCTGACAATATTTTACACAACAAAAAAACTAGCGAGCTTGTTCTATCCGTTCCCAAGTTATAGGGTTCATTATTATATAAACAGATATTTTATACATGAATAATTAGTTGTAATCAAGGGCGTGTGCACGTGAAATAACTAGGAAACATATGTTTATCAATAGATCTTTATCTATTATTTAGGTGTTTTCTTGTAATAGAATCCGTAGCTAAAATTCTTGGTGGTCTGTATGTCTGTTTGTCGCCCTGCCTGCATGTCTGTTTCCTCGTGCATCACCCAAAACTAATGAATAGATTTGTGTTTCATTTAGTGTAATGTATTTATTGGAATCATGCGGAGCTATAAGTTCCTGTTCTATCGAAATCGGCCAACCCAAAAATAAGTTATAAGGAATAAGCATACAGAAAAATAGTTATGAGTACAGATTAGTTAATACCTAGTATATAGATATTAAAAGACAATGATTATGTAATGTAATAGTTAAATAGTTTACTATAAGAAATGTTTAAACACAACCACATACACAGTAAGTGAATGCAAACACAGATTAGACTATGGGTGACGGTGATATAAGTGGTCCTTATTAGAAAATAGGTAGTGGTGACACGTGCAAAAAATACCTGCTTTAGAAAATCGAAATTCTAAGACTCTAAGCTATTATTTACTCGACTAGGAGTAGAACACTAGAATGTGACGTTTTAATACATTTCTATTTTAAGCGACAGTATTTTTCATACATGTGAAACTTCTGAGAAAGATTTAAGATTCTGAGGGCCAGGCATAATACAGAGACCTCTACCATGAGTCTACGATGAGTTTACAACGTTGACACAAATCGATGCTCGCTATCGACTGCCGCAAAAAATGTATCACCATTGAACAGGAACCACCTAGCGGTCAATTGTAGAACTAAAATTGACAGCCAGTACGCCAATCACAAGCATAATAGGTAGGTGAGATCGAGTATCGACTATAGATGACATTTATGTTGTCAACTCATGATAGAGCTACTGAATCTCTGGATTAGAAAGGAAACTCAACTTGATTTCAATTAATGCACGGACCAAAAACGTTGAATTTTGTCTTTATACTTAGTAACGTGGTAGTACTTTAAAATACAGTTTAGTAACATATTAATCAATTAAGTTAAGGCACGAGAAGAATTGATACCTGGAAGTAATCATCAAGATATAAATTCGTGGTAGGTATATATGAAAAATATAACATTGTTTTAACAGTGCTCAACGTATATCGTAAAAAGCTCAAAAATATTCGCTCCCGGTTTATATTTTACCTGTTTATCCTAAACACTGCGGACGATTCAGCTAGATACATAAAACTATACGTCTTGACTAAAGGAATCAATGTTAAAACTAATACACACAATTTTTCATTGTCAAAGTCAAATATTTACCCATGTTAAATAACACTAGGTACGCCACCATCTTAAAATGGCAAAAAATTTAAATGTTCAGGATGGTGGCTTCTCGACACCCATTTAACACCATTTATTGGCCACCATTAATGGATACGTTGATTAGATGGTTATATGTGTTAAGAGAGTGTTGTGGTTTCACTGGAGCTTTTTCCGGCGATCTACCCTTCAACGCTTCCACCCTTGGAGCTTTTTGGTAATAGGTTACTCTTAAATTGAAATAAATAAAAATACCGGTCTATTCTTTAATAATAACTTGAACATAATGTTTACGAGTCTTAACTACTCTTAAGTAAGTACATTGTTTCGTAATTTGTGTTATAGAATAAGATATTACGCTAAAACGACATATTGTCTTAGAAGTCGTTTTACTTCCCGTTTTATACTTTAATTAGCTACTAAAAGTAACTGAAGTATTGCTGAAAATATCAATTACGTTATTTTATGACTACATAAAGGTGGCCTCCAACGTCCAGTCACTGCGACAGTACCCATCAGAGCCATAGTTGTCATTGATTTAGTTATAATTAAAATCAATTGATTACAACAAAACAACATATATATGTAGGAAGTAATCTTAAATAGTGATGTATGTAAGTGTGAATGGCATCGCCAACCGAGCAGACGAGATGCATGCCGATGCAAACATTTAAAAAAGTTTACTACACAAACGCTAACAATTGAACATTCGCGATAAAAGTGGCTGATAGACGATTTTAATATATAACTACAAAAACAAATCATGAATTCAAAACTAAATGAAGTCTTTCTATATTTTTGTTAATGAATTTCATTTATATTATCATTCATAAACTATTGACTTAGTAAAAAAAATAGGGAACGAAATTATTGTTACAGCCAAACAATGTAGACGAGTTTAGAGGAGGCATAACTACTTCTTCTAGTAAAAAAATTAGAAGGAAGGGTGTGTGTGTGAGTTCGTGGGCGTGGTTGAGGTTGGAATAAAAGAGGGTGTGGCACATAATTTGCTTCTAAATATAAACGCTTCATCCTGTACATGCAAAAGTAAGAATGCGCACCTTTTCATTAAAATAGCTAATTTGACAAGTCGCAAATTGGTACGCTAATGTAGATCTTTTTCCTACTCTAATTTGATGTTCTCGCCTTCCGTTTGAAGGTCATAAAGGCTCCATCTTGAAAAATCATACCTTTAAAGATACCTAGATAAATGATAGTTATTAATACAAGAAAGAGATCGTATCTGTGAAACATAAAAGCTTATTACGATATTGCAGAAAAAGTTTTTACATAACAAAAGATAACTTTGTTTTTTTTTTAATATTTTTTTTTGCGTATGCATTGCAATCAGTCCCAGGACTATAAGCAGATTGGTTGGGCGACATTGTGAGGTGTCTCCCCAGCGGGAGGCACTCCTATTTTACCATCGAGCATGTAAAGTCTGGATATCGTGGCGTTTGAGGCGTTTACTGTACTTGATATTTTTAATTCGGCAGCCAAGTCATTCGGGTGGTTGTCAAGTCGATTTGTATAGTTAGTGGATGCCTGCTGGATCTCTTCCTTTACTGTTTTGGTTTCCAGAGCTTCATGGATTTCAGAGTTAGTGAGAAATCATGGAGCATTTGATAAGGTACGCAATATGCCATTTTTTTATTTACATTTACATTACTTTTGATTTGAGATTTAGTTTTCGATAATTATCATACACGATTCCCCATACACTTACAACCCACCAAACGCTTACCTAAGCGCGGCTATACGCCCGTTTGCATTTCCGTTAATAGAAAAAGCTGACTAGCTGGCCCGCCAACGACTTCACTCGCCTGGTCCTTGGGGATACGACGCTACAGAAATATATATTGAATTCACTAAAATTCGCATAAATCTTTCTTTAATCCTTCCTGTACCGTGATATTAATAAAACTGACGTATATGTACGTCTCTGGGATCCAAAGGGATAAAAGGTCAGTCACTGTAAAGTACAAGTTTGCTGTTTCACACTCGCTAAGATTGATCACTGTGAGCGTTGTTAACACTTTTCACCCCTATTTCATACATGATAAATTTGCTAAAAATACTAAGACACATCGAATCACTGGGTGAAAATTGTTAAAATGCACAGACTATTCAGAGATACTATTTAAAATGTATTCTTGTAATTTTTTATAGCTCTGTGAGTTAAGTTATAGGTTCACATTCATTATGTTTTTCTTTTAATTTTCAAGATCCTTTGCTCATAAGTTGCATTTGATTAAATTCTAGATTAGGAACTAAGTTATTACATCGAAAATTGTTGTTTGGGCCCAGAAAACACTTGTAACTATTTCGTTGTTGTTATCACTTTGTTATGCTAAAATAAGCTAATTTTGTACTTACTTATTTTTGGCAGAAGATGGCATCGGTATACTTAGAAACGGTTCTCGTGGCGGATCCCAGAACGGGGAGAACATTAAAAATGATGATAGAAAGAACATTTTAAACTACTACATTTTTACCTATTTATATTTAAACTTGGGGTAAGAATTACACCTTACAAACGAATCAGATGAAATTTGAATTTTGATCCATATTTTAGACGCAAAAGTCATTCCAGTCACCCATAGACGATCTAACCGGAAATTATATTTATTTTCGATCTATTCCAAAAGGAACAGTTTATTTGGGTGTAATCGTTATTAACATTTTCGGTAAAATTATCGTGCGCCTGGAACACACCCTTATTGGACGCTTACAACATAAAAGGCATCAACTGACAAAATTTCAAGTTTATAGCCTCAACGTTGCGTTGATAAGCCAGACTGTCAGGACCAGTTATTATGTATTATGGTTATAGATATAACTAACACTAATGCAGATTTTCGTCTAAGTCAAAAATTAAGGACTTTCATACAAACTTTTCCCTAATTTGACCACTTTTTAGAAATATTATGTCCCAAAAAGGCTTAGCAGAGCTAACACATTCGTTAGTAGTGGGAAAGATTAAGGGAAGGAGACCACGCGGTCGATCACCTTGCCAATATTTTGACTAAGACTCTCATAAGACTTCCTGTCACCACTGCCTTGAAATAAGCCGAAGACAAGCATGGGAGGAGATTGTCAAACACTCCACACTCACCACACAACCACATCAACCTCCCAAGACAGGAATGATCATCAGTGGGCCTAGCAAACAGCCGTGCGATTCTGTAATGAGCTCACCGATGTCAAATACTTTATAAGACCCTTGTAGGTACACAAGGTTGCTTTTTCAACGTTTCTTGTCATCTCGTCATTTGTTTCACGGATGTTGTCAAAGATGCAATGATGTTTGCTCTTTGAGAATCGCACGGCTGTACAAACTGTCGTTTGTATAGGCCAACTGTGTCACAGATTACTCATAGTTTGTACGCCGTAACGTGACACGTTGACGCTTACGATATGAATACAATTTCGCAAATTGTGTTACGGCTTCAGCAATTGGTTTCATTGGCAAATGGTTTCACTGGAGCTTTTTCCGGCGATCTACCCTTCAACGCTTCCACCCTTGGAGCTTTTTGGTAATAGGTTACTCTTAAATTGAAATAAATAAAAATACCGGTCTATTCTTTAATAATAACTTGAACATAATGTTTACGAGTCTTAACTACTCTTAAGTAAGTACATTGTTTCGTAATTTGTGTTATAGAATAAGATATTACGCTAAAACGACATATTGTCTTAGAAGTCGTTTTACTTCCCGTTTTATACTTTAATTAGCTACTAAAAGTAACTGAAGTATTGCTGAAAATATCAATTACGTTATTTTATGACTACATAAAGGTGGCCTCCAACGTCCAGTCACTGCGACAGTACCCATCAGAGCCATAGTTGTCATTGATTTAGTTATAATTAAAATCAATTGATTACAACAAAACAACATATATATGTAGGAAGTAATCTTAAATAGTGATGTATGTAAGTGTGAATGGCATCGCCAACCGAGCAGACGAGATGCATGCCGATGCAAACATTTAAAAAAGTTTACTACACAAACGCTAACAATTGAACATTCGCGATAAAAGTGGCTGATAGACGATTTTAATATATAACTACAAAAACAAATCATGAATTCAAAACTAAATGAAGTCTTTCTATATTTTTGTTAATGAATTTCATTTATATTATCATTCATAAACTATTGACTTAGTAAAAAAAATAGGGAACGAAATTATTGTTACAGCCAAACAATGTAGACGAGTTTAGAGGAGGCATAACTACTTCTTCTAGTAAAAAAATTAGAAGGAAGGGTGTGTGTGTGAGTTCGTGGGCGTGGTTGAGGTTGGAATAAAAGAGGGTGTGGCACATAATTTGCTTCTAAATATAAACGCTTCATCCTGTACATGCAAAAGTAAGAATGCGCACCTTTTCATTAAAATAGCTAATTTGACAAGTCGCAAATTGGTACGCTAATGTAGATCTTTTTCCTACTCTAATTTGATGTTCTCGCCTTCCGTTTGAAGGTCATAAAGGCTCCATCTTGAAAAATCATACCTTTAAAGATACCTAGATAAATGATAGTTATTAATACAAGAAAGAGATCGTATCTGTGAAACATAAAAGCTTATTACGATATTGCAGAAAAAGTTTTTACATAACAAAAGATAACTTTGTTTTTTTTTTAATATTTTTTTTTGCGTATGCATTGCAATCAGTCCCAGGACTATAAGCAGATTGGTTGGGCGACATTGTGAGGTGTCTCCCCAGCGGGAGGCACTCCTATTTTACCATCGAGCATGTAAAGTCTGGATATCGTGGCGTTTGAGGCGTTTACTGTACTTGATATTTTTAATTCGGCAGCCAAGTCATTCGGGTGGTTGTCAAGTCGATTTGTATAGTTAGTGGATGCCTGCTGGATCTCTTCCTTTACTGTTTTGGTTTCCAGAGCTTCATGGATTTCAGAGTTAGTGAGAAATCATGGAGCATTTGATAAGGTACGCAATATGCCATTTTTTTATTTACATTTACATTACTTTTGATTTGAGATTTAGTTTTCGATAATTATCATACACGATTCCCCATACACTTACAACCCACCAAACGCTTACCTAAGCGCGGCTATACGCCCGTTTGCATTTCCGTTAATAGAAAAAGCTGACTAGCTGGCCCGCCAACGACTTCACTCGCCTGGTCCTTGGGGATACGACGCTACAGAAATATATATTGAATTCACTAAAATTCGCATAAATCTTTCTTTAATCCTTCCTGTACCGTGATATTAATAAAACTGACGTATATGTACGTCTCTGGGATCCAAAGGGATAAAAGGTCAGTCACTGTAAAGTACAAGTTTGCTGTTTCACACTCGCTAAGATTGATCACTGTGAGCGTTGTTAACACTTTTCACCCCTATTTCATACATGATAAATTTGCTAAAAATACTAAGACACATCGAATCACTGGGTGAAAATTGTTAAAATGCACAGACTATTCAGAGATACTATTTAAAATGTATTCTTGTAATTTTTTACAGCTCTGTGAGTTAAGTTATAGGTTCACATTCATTATGTTTTTCTTTTAATTTTCAAGATCCTTTGCTCATAAGTTGCATTTGATTAAATTCTAGATTAGGAACTAAGTTATTACATCGAAAATTGTTGTTTGGGCCCAGAAAACACTTGTAACTATTTCGTTGTTGTTATCACTTTGTTATGCTAAAATAAGCTAATTTTGTACTTACTTATTTTTGGCAGAAGATGGCATCGGTATACTTAGAAACGGTTCTCGTGGCGGATCCCAGAACGGGGAGAACATTAAAAATGATGATAGAAAGAACATTTTAAACTACTACATTTTTACCTATTTATATTTAAACTTGGGGTAAGAATTACACCTTACAAACGAATCAGATGAAATTTGAATTTTGATCCATATTTTAGACGCAAAAGTCATTCCAGTCACCCATAGACGATCTAACCGGAAATTATATTTATTTTCGATCTATTCCAAAAGGAACAGTTTATTTGGGTGTAATCGTTATTAACATTTTCGGTAAAATTATCGTGCGCCTGGAACACACCCTTATTGGACGCTTACAACATAAAAGGCATCAACTGACAAAATTTCAAGTTTATAGCCTCAACGTTGCGTTGATAAGCCAGACTGTCAGGACCAGTTATTATGTATTATGGTTATAGATATAACTAACACTAATGCAGATTTTCGTCTAAGTCAAAAATTAAGGACTTTCATACAAACTTTTCCCTAATTTGACCACTTTTTAGAAATATTATGTCCCAAAAAGGCTTAGCAGAGCTAACACATTCGTTAGTAGTGGGAAAGATTAAGGGAAGGAGACCACGCGGTCGATCACCTTGCCAATATTTTGACTAAGACTCTCATAAGACTTCCTGTCACCACTGCCTTGAAATAAGCCGAAGACAAGCATGGGAGGAGATTGTCAAACACTCCACACTCACCACACAACCACATCAACCTCCCAAGACAGGAATGATCATCAGTGGGCCTAGCAAACAGCCGTGCGATTCTGTAATGAGCTCACCGATGTCAAATACTTTATAAGACCCTTGTAGGTACACAAGGTTGCTTTTTCAACGTTTCTTGTCATCTCGTCATTTGTTTCACGGATGTTGTCAAAGATGCAATGATGTTTGCTCTTTGAGAATCGCACGGCTGTACAAACTGTCGTTTGTATAGGCCAACTGTGTCACAGATTACTCATAGTTTGTACGCCGTAACGTGACACGTTGACGCTTACGATATGAATACAATTTCGCAAATTGTGTTACGGCTTCAGCAATTATTAATACGATGAAGAATTAGAAGTATCATTTCTATACATACACCCTAAAACGATGATGACACACAATGATGATGTGATTATATTTTGCGTGAATTAATGACATACTTTTGATTATCACTAAAATTTATAATAAAAGATTAGATTATTTATTTGGAATTTCAGTGAGACTAATTATCACCACGCCTCCGTACAAACATGTTGCAGCACGATTTATATATTGATCTGTCAATTTGTAAACACTGCGACATATTCGATCGTGATAAGGGAATAAGCACCTATTTGGTGACATTAATATTATTTTCCGTATCGCTTCAGGTGTTATTATTTACATATGTTATCTCTAAATATTAAATTGTCAAATATTTTTTCAGTTTTTTGTCTCGTTTACTATCAAGTGGTGAGACAGAGAAGACACGCGTGATATATAGTGATAAGCACCACGTGTCAGAGTCAATTGCAATGCCACACATGGAAATATTGTGCAGAATTTATATGCATATAATATGCAGAATATTATTGAATATCATGCAGAAATTTAGCGTCGCCACTACTTCTAATCAAATTGAGAAATAAGCAAGAACTACAACAGATCCTTTAAAGATAAATGGTTCTAACAAACACTTTTTTTTATAGTGTGGGGAATGCACTTACACATTGCCGCCAAACCCGGAGGGATTCAACTGGTATGTCGGACTCGTCATGTACTCGCCAACTGCCTTCATAGCAGCAAGCAGACCATACCGACTAAACCACCACACGGTGTTTCTCCGGGCGCCCTGATGTCGAAGCAACGAGAACGCTTCTGCAATCGTTCGCGGCCCCGGCGGCGTTGGCCCTCTCATGAGGACCCCATCCCGGTGGGATGAAGCAGAAGTCACTCCACCCCAACATTCTTGAGAGGCACGCGGAAACACCGCGCGCGCCATCTCGAGGTATTAAATTCTAACAAACACTACCTTAACTATATTAAACAAGTACAATTTGAAAAATTTGATACATGCTTCCATTCTATTCAGTTATTGGAGTGTAACTCCAAAACTTAACCGAATTTGATGAAATTTAAATGGGACCACATGGGAAGCTCCAGCTATAAGACAAAAAAAAAATTTTGAGAATTGGTTCACCCAGTCGAAAGTGATGAGGTTACACGATAAAAAAATCTGTCGAATTGAGTACCTCCTCCTTTTTGGAAGTCGGTAGGAAAAAGCCCATAATATACTTATTAAAATGAACAACTGCCTTCCCAAAAATATTCAGTTTTAAACAGACTCGTCATATCTGGGATATTTCGATTTAGGTTTATTGATAGTTACAGTCTCATTTGGCCAATAAATAGTAATTTTCTCTTTCTAAATCATCAAACTCTCAACACAGTTTAACACTGCCTCGTGGAAGCAGAATACTGCAGTGATATCAACCAAGATGGGTTATCTAGCAGAAAAACCATTATTATATTATTAAAGATTATGGATAGATGAATAATGATTATTACACTCTGATACAAGAATTTCTTCGCTTGGAATATCTACTTTGGGAAAGTAAAATTTTCCCATTTGTATACTAATATACTATCATATATAATAATATACCTTATAATTCTGATATAAACATATTGACACATAAAATTATAGTAGATAATGTACCGAGAGAGTAAAGCAGTGACTTTCGTCACGGGTATACATTGGACTCTGAGAGTTACTGCTACTCGACAGTTAATCTAGAATAAAATTTAGTTATGTAGAGTCCTGACTGAAGCGAGGGGTTCAAGCCGCCTAAGACGAAGACATGCTTTATCCTCGAGGTGAATACTCTACTTTTCATACCTACTGCAAGACAATAAAAACTCTGGGTTACATAAAAAGCATATAGGTATTTAGTTAGAAGTAAAATAAATTAAAAGTTAACATTAATATTGGACACATTTCTCCGGTTATGGATACTCAAATTAATATTATTGAGTCGACGTGTACGTGTTAAAATACTAAACAGTGAAGAGAGAACACAGTCTTTTGTTTCACATTCGTTACAATCGCGCCTTTTGTCTTTTTCTTTTTTTTTAGCTGTTTGTGAAGGCTAGTTCGATCATCGAATAAACTCTTTTTACAATATCCGTATCTTTTAGAGTTTGGCATACAAATTTTGACGTTCCAAATCCAAATCACTTTAATCGCTTGGGAGTTTCATCCAACATTACATCCACAGGGACGTAATGCCTTGCTTTACGTTGATATGATATGTAATTGGACATTGTCGAGCATGTGGTATGAAAAAATATATTATGCGGCGATTAATTTTATGTGTTTTGTTTTATCTATTCTGTTTCTATATTCTATGTTTTCATCATCATCATCATCATAATCTCAGCCGTAGGACGTCCACTGCTGAACATAGTGCTCCCCCATGATTTTCCAAAAGGACCGGTTGGAAGCGGCCTGCATCCAACGTCGTCCTGCGACCTTCATCAGGTCGTCTGTCCACCGTGTCGGTGGACGACCTACGCTACGCTTGCCGGTCCGTGGTCTCCATTCCAGAACCCTCCGGCCCCATCAGCCATCTGTTCTGCGTGCTTTGTGCCCTGCCTACTGCCACTTTAACTGGCTAATCTCCTGGGCTATGTCGGTGACTTTCGTTCTTCTACGGATCTCCTCATTTCTGATTCGATCACGTAGAGAAACCCCGAGCATAGCCCTCTCCCCAGCTCGTTGTGCGACTTTGAGATTCTATATTTTAAATAAGTTTAACTCTAATTGTGTCTAGTGAATGTCGTGAGAAGTAAGAGAGTCCACATAAGCGATAAACAAAAATAAGCGATACTACGATCTAATTTAACTTGTTTAACTTCGTTCGTACGTCTGTCTTTCCAGTTCAAAATTTGTAATATTTCAAGCACCGTATTATGGTGTGAAAACCTAGGTACTGAGCAACTGAAATTAGACGCCAATAAGACTAAACAACACAATATCTGCCACCTGTATCTATTTGGGCTCGTTCTGACCAGCTTACAGTAGGTAAGTTATTAATTATCTTACCAATTATGTATTTTATAAGTATTTGGAACCATCTAGAGTGAATCATGCCTTTCTTATTCAAACTCATTTCATTCAAATTCATGCACTGACTTTGTGAGGAGGTGGAGGTAAAAATATACCTCCACTGTGTTGAGGGCTGAAGGGTACTTTAGCAACTGAAATAAGTAGGCCAATAAAACTTTAAAATCAATCGAGCTCACGATAGCAGTGCAGTGCCAGGAATATTTTTGTTCTAAGCTTTGGGTGGCAATACAACTGTCATGGGCGTATTGCTTACCGCCAGGAGCACGACTAGTTCGTCTAGTCACATTAATATAGGTAATATTATAAAACAAAACTCTAAAGTACGACTTTATCTCCACTTTTTATGAGTTTTGCAATAATAGTAACGCAAACCCATATAGAGAATAAAAACCATTTCGTGGACATCCTATATACTTGCTCTTCATTTATCATTTGTACATCCTAAACTTATGTGCATTTAAGATTATTTCATCATATTTCAATATTAAGTCTACAGTTTTATTGAACAGTAAAATTAACATAATAATACATAGTGTGTGTGTTTTGTGGAAACAGGATTAACGATGTGCAAACATAAATTAAAAATCAGTCCATCGTCTCCACTTCAAATTGCTGTTAAGATTTAAATGATACTTATTTGGATAATCTTTATGAAATTACTAAAAGATTTCGTTTTATTTACTGTTAATAAAATAAGATGATAACACTTTGTCTGCACATAGTTTTTAAATAATACTGTAGTAAGAAATAGCGAGCAAGTACAGTTTATGATTTTTAGAATCAGCTTCTGGGGAGAAAAAAATCATCCTGTCAGGCAAAGGCTTGTCAAAAGCAAAGAGGTCTGACAGACTTTTGCCCGTTTGCCCTGCGCTTCTCGGGGAAATAAAATCTTTCTGAAGTGGAAAATCATGGGGGAGGCGTATGTTCAGCAGTGGACGTCCTACGGCTGAGATGATGATGATGATGAGACATAATGGTTATACTCCTACATAATATATTATACACAGTTATTGATAAAATGCTAACGACCTCTTAAAGTTGACTTCTGTAAAGCAAAACAAACGGTTTTAATAATCATTTTATTTTTCATACATAAATAGAAAATAATAATTAATCGATATAAATAGTCGTAACGTAACTCTATGCATCAGTCGCGCTACTCAGGCGCGCGGCCTACAGTTTATTTTGCTACGGAGCTTGCGGGAGGCGTTGGGTCGTAGACGTCATAGTTGCTTTCCTTTATTAATACGAGTACGAGTATAGAGCTAAAAATTGTCAGGTAAAGTACTACGAAAATAGGTTTTATTGTTTGAGAAATAACTAAGTTTTCAGAATAGTCGTAGAACTAACGTTGTTTGTTGTGGTGTACCTACTAGAGGTGCCTTAGGGGTTGTTAGCACTTTTCTAATAACTCTGTATACATTGGTGCGAATTTGGTATAACTACGAGTAAGTAAGCACTTCACGCCTGGGAATAACACATAAGTATATGATATTTAAATTCCCAATGTTTTTTTTTTTTTTTTTTTATTAATTTGCCATGAAGGCGGTGTCGGAGTAAACATCCATTTTTATTAGTACTTAAATATATTTAACAAGTTATCATGAGCCGTAAACTCCATTAAAGTAAAGACCACTAGCGGGGATTTAATCCTATTGTAAAACTAAAAAAAATATGTCATAAACCACCACGAGTAATCTTTTATGTAATTTGTACTCTTATTTACAGTGTAAATGTAACTTTTTACGACTGGCACGTAACAGAATTGTTTTAATCTATTAGGCAATTTGTCAATAATGGTTAAATATGGGTTTTAATATATTTACCTAAACTATTTTTTCAATAAATATTTTTATAATTACAACGTACATAATAATTGAAATTAAAAACTTTAAACAGATTAACCCTTTGCGTCTCAAAGACGTAAATATACGTCAGTTTCATTCATAAATCTTTTGTTATAATTATCAAGGTATAGGCAGGATTAAATCTCGTATAATTTGATATAATTTTATCCCGAACACTTTCCAGCGAACAGGTCACGGGTATGCGGGTCTACCCGTTTAGTTTTATAATAATCGCGAAAGCCTAAGAAATCATTACGTATATATTACTTTACATAAAGTTTATACTTTAAAGGCTCGCTTCTACAATGCGCTAGTAGGTAAGTAAGCAAGATCTAAAGGAAATTTACGGCATGGTGGTAGGACACTTTTGTATGGAGATGTAGTACCCTCAATATTCAAAATCTGCCACAAATAACTAATATAAAAGATGTATTTAGTTTATTATAATATTACTATCATAGTTCCTTCAATTTACATGAATTTCGTACATTAAACAAGTACAATTTGAAAAATTTAATAGCGACTTCCATTCTATTCAGTTATTGGAGTGTAACTCAAAAACTACTGGACCGAATTTGATACCGGTGGATAAATTTAAATCTTGAATTCGTCATACTTCGAAACAACTGGCTATATCGATATTTTGTCGATCATTGCAAGTAAGTAACACAAGTACAATTTGAAAAATTTAATACCGACTTCCATTCTATTCAGTTATTAGAGTGTAACTCAAAAACTACAGTACCGAATTCAATGAAACTTAAATGGAAGCACCAGCTTTCAACCAAAAAAAATTTTGAGAATCGGTTCACCTAGTCAAAAGTTAAAACGTAACAAACATAAAAAAAAACATACCGTCGAATTGAGTACCTCCCCCTTTTTTGGAAGTTGATAGACAATTGAACCACCCTGTAATCACCCTAGTTGTAGTTTGAAATCACTGCAGTAATGTAGATAGCGCGTAAACTCAGTAATCTAAACGCGGATGGTACTTATACGATAATGTTATTTTTCTCCTCTTGCTCATCTATATCGGTTTCTATTTCCTCCCGCTAAAGCCGGGAGTAAAAACTACCTCGTATATAACGGGTAATTTTAGCCCCATGTATAACAATATACTATTTTCTATGTCTTTTATATCATGGTTTTTAACACATATTTTATCAAGATTCAACGAACTCCACCTTAGAAAATAATTAATCCTAAGAGTTTCAATTTCCGACAGTTTATGCATAGTTTTTTAGCATACAGTATAAAAAATTGTCGTATTCTTTCAAAACATTGATTTTAGATTAAATTATTGTATACCGTGTAAAATTATTATATTGATAAGTATTATGATCAATACAAGGATTATATCTGGTAGAACCTATTCTACAATTCAAAATCTTAAATGTTGCTGGAAAACTTATTATTTTTTCCTTTTATTCGGTAAAAATATAGTATTTGTTTCATAATGAATTGTATTTTATAGTGTTTTAGATACTGATAAGGATTATCAGCGGGAAACACATTCGGGAATCGGGGCAAAGATGTATATTACTTTTGGAAACAGTCAAATGGCTTATGATAAGCATCACGTTTGTCCATGAGACGTACAGTGGTACTCAGAGCTTAAGTAGGTATTTAAAGAGCAGCGTGTCACCGCACTGCGCTCTTCGCCCCTAGACAAAGTGCCAGTCTATCCAGAATCACACGGTTGTAGACATTTACGACACGATTTATTACAGTCATGTCTTTTTCATTTGAGCTGCAAAAGAAATAGTAACAGTAAGGTTGTATTTCTAGCTTAAGTCTTTTCCAAGCACTACTCAAAACACTAATAATATTTATTCATGCAGTATTTGCAAACTCAACGATCGCCGTATTTATATCTGTCCAGTTTTCACGTCTAAAGGTATTAATGTAAGACTGGCGGATGTCAAAATGTTAAATAGTAGGTTATGAGTAAATTAAGAGTATCACTAAATCAAATAACCAACAAAATGTTAGTATTAGTGGCTATCTATGTCTTGGTTGGCAATAAAAGTGAATTATCAGAAAAGCCTAAACACCGAGGTTGTGGAAAGGTTCTAGAGACGCGATTAATCAAGATTATCTGACGTGTAACAGTGTTTGCAGATCTGGACGGATTTACCGGATTACTGCTGATCCAGCTGATCTATTTGAGGACCTTGAAGGAAGGTCTGGTAGTTATAGTGATGTAGTTGACACGTCACCAGTATGTTGGTAAATAAGTTTGTAATATTACATATATTTTATATCCACAATCAATTAAGCAAAATAACTATCAAAGTACGAATCTGACTCGCGCTCCTAGGGTTTCATATAAATGCGTAATCACATACTTTGTACTAACTTTGTAGTCAAGAAATCTTCTCTTATATACCGATATACGTCATGGTCGATTCTCCGATTAAGTCAGTTTAGTCAGTTAAGTTTGTATACGATATATACATTCTATTTATAAAAAGGTGTGTGATAGGACGTCATATTTACGATTTTCGAATTTATTCCTTTACGTGTGACGTGAGACCTTGTTATTTGCATAATTTCATGATTCTAGGTAAATGGGAACACTATATACGTTTATTTATTGGAAACTGTCACAATGTGAGGCATAATAATGTAAACTTAAACTGCATTTAAGTGAATGTTATTATAATTTTAACACAATGTGGTAATTTCGATAGTACGATTTCATATGTCATTGTAAGAATTTATTTATCATCTATGGTAACTGTGCGTTAAACGCAAACCAACCTTGTTTATTGTTCCATTGGTGAAAACTATTAGGCTTAAACGTATTAGACTCGTTAAGTTATTTTTTTCTTAAGAAGCTGTTTGTTTTCCTAAAAAAATAAATGTGGCCACATTTTTTTTGCTAACCGAAGATTTTAATTAATCTGATATTAAATGCAACTCGATAGCTCCACATGTTCCTGAGAAAAGGGATCTTGACTTATAGATACACACACGGACAACAAAGTGATCCCATAAGTGCTCCCTTTTAGAGTTGAGATCCCTATAGATAGAACCCTAAAAAAATATGCCAATTGAGAATACTTTCAATAAATTTGCCCCAAATATTTATGGCGTGAACTTGAATATTTTCTATAAAGGTATTCGACATGAATGACAAGACTGGCAAGTCGTGATGCACTGGTCTTGCCAATGACAGTTGCAGTGCCATCGAGAGCTAACACTGTAGTTTTGAATGGCACTGATCTGGAACTCGTCACCCCGAGAAAACCCATTCGCCTTGTAATTTCACATGCCAATAGGTACACCGCCTTTTCAAACCTTACACACCAATGCGCATTATTGCTTCGCGGTAGAATATAAGAACCTAGATAATGACATCTCGGTGGTAAGTGGTAACTAATGTATATCTGCGATATGAATTGATCATTTTGTAGTACATTATAAAAAAAACTAACAAGTACAATTTGAAAAATTTTATACCGACTTCCATTCTATTCAGTTATTGGAGTGTAACTCAAAAAGTACTGGACAGAATTTGATGATTTTTTTTAATTGGACCACCGCACCGGCGGGAAGCACCGGCTTTAAAACAAAAAAAAAATTTAAGAATCGGTTCACCCAATCGAAAGTTATGACGCAACAAACATTTAAAAAAAAACAGTCGAATTTTGTACCTCCTCCTTTTTGGAAGTCGGTATACAAATCAGATAGTAATTTGAATAGCACTATAGGGTATGTATGTATTTATGAGTATTTAAAGAGCCGTGTCTATATCAATAAACCAAAGACACTGGCTGAACTAAAAAGAAGAAACGTCGAAGAAATGTCTACTATCTCACTGTCTCTTTGCTGTCGCGTACCTATTCGAAATATTTCGGTTCTCGCTTAGAACAATGCAAAAGTTGACACGGTGATTATTTAGATTAGTTTATTTGAAAAAAGTTAATTATACAGTGAATAAGCTATCATATAAATAAATATTTTTAGTAAATGTCATATTTTTTTATTTTTTTTAAATGTTAAGTTAATGGCCCACCCTGTGTTATGCACCGCTCGCATTTGAAACCTCGTGGAGTAGGAACATGACTTATGGATCTATATCTATATAATGAATCCCGGTCCTGGTCCTGCTATAACTTAAGAAATACTTTACCAATTTGTTTCATCTTTTTTTAAACGTTTTCTAATAAAGCGTAAAAAGTTCTTACATAAAAGAAAAGAAAAGAAAAGAAAAGAAAAGAAAAGAAAAGAAAAGAAAAGAAAAGAAAAGAAAAGAAAAGAAAAGAAAAGAAAAGAAAAGAAAAGAAAAGAAAAGAAAAGAAAAGAAAAGAAAAGAAAAGAAAAGAAAAGAAAAGAAAAGAAAAGAAAAGAAAAGAAAAGAAAAGAAAAGAAAAGAAAAGAAAAGAAAAGAAAAGAAAAGAAAAGATGGGAGTTTATGGCAAGAACGAAGGCCGAACCTACTACGCGAACGAAATTGCGGGCAGTCGTAGTACGAGTATAAAAATGCGTAGCTCTGACATTCTACATAGGAAATGTGTCATCTATATATACATGTGTGTAATTACTTGCCCTGACTGACTGACTCATTAAGAACGCAAAGCCTAAGCTGCCGGTGCTACAAACTTAAAATGGCAGTTGACAACTTTTATTTTGTAATCATCCTCTAAGGACAGCGGTTTGGCAATTTCACCCCTTAACAATTACCTTGAAGATCTCGAGCTCGACATAATGGCTGGCTGCCACACCAGGAGGTCAGTTCTACTAGTTCACAACAATCTATCCCGCTGCAACTGCCGTCCGACTCCGGTTGTCGTTCGGCAGTTACACTAAAAGCCATTATATTATTTCCATATACAAATTGGTACGTAACGTCATCTTAAACGCAACGTAAACGCCACTTAATATAATAGAAACATACGAATATGAGTTAGCGTCGAGTTCATGATCTATCGAGTTATAAAGTTTTGATCCATCGCTGGCGTCAACAGAACGTAACTGCAGCTGTACTGTTTTTAATAACATAATAAGAAAACGTATAATTCAGCTATGGTTCGATTGCAGTTGGAACAGATTTAGTTGTGAAATCGGCCCCTAGGTAATAAGTAAGTAAATAAGAGAGTAATCTTGGGACAGCATAGTAGGTAAGATATTCTAGCACCAAAATGAAGACTTGAACCACAGAAAGCTGATTCTGTCCTAACTGATTCTTGGTTTGAACGCCACCCTAACAATCTGAACTACTGGGTGATCGAGACATAAGAGAGATTCACTATTAAAAACTCTAAATAGTGCTGTCATGGATTTGTGTGACGATTACCATTTATCAAACAGCTTACTCGTTTCATCAGTTGACCGCATATAAAACGGCGCAAAATAAATTCCGAACAAGATAAATAAGAAGTGTCAGACCTTTTTAAAGTTCACAATCACAATGTAAACTATCATCGGAGGGTCATTGTTGTTCAATCAAGGTCCTCGGCCAGACGTACCTTGTCAGCTCGTGAATAATGAGTTATAAACGAAAGTGGAACAAACTCGGTCAACAAAGATAATGTCTCCTTATTTTTATCACAACACAACACTATTTGCGTCTTCGGCGCATCTTTGTACACTTTTGCTAGCTAATTTGCACAAATATTATTTCAAAACACACCCTAAGGTAAATAGGTAGTTAACCTGTTATGCAAGAAAACTAATGGAATAACAACATATATTTCGATGAATTCTCTACTGACGATGTAGCGAAAGGTACGAAAATTGAAATGATAAGGCAAGACACGATAAAGGCGAAGTCGAAATGTATTGGACACTGAAAGCAATATGCGAATAATACACATTTTCACACAAACTATTTCGATAAGTGAAGCATTTATCTATTTTACAAGATTAGATACGACACTTCAAGGATATGATTCACAGCTACGCTGACATTACGACGATTTCTTTAAAACTTCAATTAGTAAGTCATATTAATATTATTGTGTAAATTTGTATGTTCGCATGTTTGTTACTCAATCAAGCCAAAATGTTCTCGGAGGCTCCTTATTCCACGAGGACGAAGTCACACGCAAAAACTAATGTTAAAATAAATATTGCTATCTAGCCTGCGTTTGGTAGGCGATGGGTGGTCGAAGTTATGGTACCTACATTAAGCAAAAAGCTAGTTTGCCATCCAACTTGGCAATTTTGTCAGCATTTTGGCCATAGATTAGTTTATTTTAAAAATAGTTTTATTCTGTTTTTAAATTTGTGTAGTTATTATATGGTAATAGTAGACCTTTAACCCGTTGAACGGCGATTCGCCATATTTGGCCAATAATACAATAGATTTCGCAGAATTTACCTACTTTTACATGAACTGCAACGTGTTTGGTTAAGAATAATGAACCTAGGCTTTAGCAAGGACAATATTTTGAATGCATCAGTTATCTTAGTTACTAGTATATACGTATCTACTAGTAACTTGTAGAAAAATATCTTTGATAACGAATATTGTCAAAAATAGTATTATTGATTTGCATCGATCGATTTTTAATTGTCCTATATAGTGATCAATGTATGTCAATATGATGACTGATGTTCGATAAATGACTATTATAAATGCAAGACATTCCTAACTCCTTCCTTGTGTAGGTAGAGCAGTTGTAACCTCCCAAGCAAGATCGTGTTTAGAAGTCTGGTATACCTACCTACATATTTATATTTCTTTGTATTTATTTGTATAAATTTTTATATTTCTTTGTATTTTTTATCAAAAACACATACTTTATATGTATTGTTTACACAGTGCAGGCTTAGTAGTAAGACTGGTAGTAACACGGTGAACGAAGAATTAGAAAAGACGCATGGACTTAAGTGAGTTAAGCACTAAAACTAAAATTTTCCTTTGGCACCCCCTCAAGCAATGTAAACTTTCATATGTAATTTAAAAATAATAAATGATGTACATTTATTACAGTACCAATGATTCCAGTTTAGTATATACAAAAATTTGCTTACCATAACTCCTATGAGTCTTACCTTTCATGCAGCCGCTGCTCCTACTGTAAATTAATTCTTTGAACTGGAATTATCATCAAAATATAAAAACATCTCACCTGCAAGTATCCTGTCGATACACCGTGCTCTGACCAATCGAGCTGCTATACGTGGGTATTCTATGGAGACTACTCGCAGGCAGTATCTGATGGGGTGACCTTAAGAACCCACTGCCACTATAAACTCCCAACATAGGACTCTCCACCACAGAGCTGTCAAAGGCACTGGTCTCATCTGTTTCCTCTTCTATAACACCTGGTTTATAGAATATCTTCCCGGCAGATAGTCCTGGCTTCGTTTTATTGTCTTCGTCGTTTCTTGGTTGCATTTCAAAGGAACTTGAAGGCTCCATATTGGCTTCGTCACAATATCGTTCTGGCGTTCAGCTTTTGGTAGTTGGTTCTCATGATATTTTCCAGACATTGGAGTGTCATTATGTTGTTATTGTATTGTTGGTGTTTGAATTTGTACCTGAAAAAGACAAGATATATTATAATATATTTGAAAAATTATTCTTTCGTTTGGAAAATGCTGTCAAGCTGTCCAATAGGTATCGCTCCGTCCCTATACGATGGTTAAGATTAAAAAATTCGATGCGCGGACGTCGTGCTTCGTTGGTCTAGTGTTCATGGTGTCTGACACGGGTTTCCGGAAGACGCGGGTTTGAATATCGTGCGTCCGAGGATGTGAATTTTTCTCTCTAAAATTGCAATGTTTGGTATCGGTAAGAAAGTGTTAGTGCTTTAAATAAATATTAGATAATTATCATTAGTTGCTACCTTTGTTGAATCACTTAAATCCTGTAGGTCTTTGACAAGGAATGCGGTATGACATACATTATTTGTACCCCCAAAACCGATCAACAAAAATACATATCCAAAAATTTGGGATCAATGTAAAATTAGTAATAATAGTTCAGTATTTCTTCTCAGTTAAGTTTCTCATAATTAATCTAGGTTTAGACCACTGTGTCCTTTGGTGGTCCGTGATAATGCGGTAGGAGGTGGACACAAGAGGCCTAGAATAAGTTACGGCTCTCAAGAACTGAGCGGTCACAAAGAGGGAGCAAAAGAGAGAGCTAAGAAAGAGAGCAAGAGAGATCAAGAGCGAGATATTTATCCTCGGAATACAAGGAATCCTAATAGAATTGTGTAACCACATATACCGAAAACTGCAATGTAATCCAAGAATTGTTTTCCAATGGGCGGTCGGATATATAATGCGATCCCGGATGATATCAAACAGTTGCCGGTTAGTAGATTTAAGCGAAGCCTCAGATTATGGCTATCAGAAAAATGTTTCTATTCTGTCTCCGATTATTTAAACCGCAACTGACTTAATTGTTAATTTAGACACGTGAAATTGTAATTAAATTTTGTATACCCATAATAATATAACTTAATAATTAATAATATTTATATAATGAAATGATATGTAATACTATTATGAGACATACTATGTATAACTAGCAATTTTAATTTTAATTTTGAATAATATTTGTTATAAATTTTAGTCATGTTTGCAATACTATTTGCATGCCGAGATAGGCAAAGTACAGTTAAGGTCTACATTTTTATTAACATCTTTTTGTACCTGTATTTTATACAAATAAATAATCTTGAATCTTGAAGAGTAAAGTAGAGAGAGTACGGCTGACACAGTAACGTCGTAGAAGAACCGCAACTCGTTAGGTGCTTTGTGACAGGACAGTTTTTCAGTGTAGCGGTTAGTAGCTCATAAACTGTCCTGCACTATGTTATGAACTTCCTCATGATATTAGTTTAACCACAAGCTCATAGGAATCAAACTATCGACTGCCTGATCGGCACTGACTCTTACTCACTTCTTCCGAATAATTATCACTTCTCTCACATTTCTAACAAGCAATTATAATTTTCATAAGTGATGATTACCATAAGTATAAGATAATGTAGTTTCTAAACATAATTAGGGAGCTACGAAGAAAAATATCTGGCACGATGGTGGTAACTACCAAAACAGACATTTGCTGAACTGTCCTACCACCAAGTATGTCCCCTGAAGAGCAGTCAGCACCTCCTGGAAATCACGTGTATGTGGTACCTTAGTATTGAATTCTGTTATTAGCATTTATATTTCATCAGACTTTTGATTTTTGCTCTATCATTGGCCAAAACTTTCAGAGTTCAAATAATTTAGCCAGATTCAATTGGATTACTCCATTGAAGATCTTAATTACCTACTACACAGATTAAGAGGTAGTCTAGCCTCTACGTTCCGTGCACCGTCTATATTACATGTAATGTGTGAGTGCATTAAGGTATGATGAAATCATAGAAAATCTCAGAAAGGAATTTTTCTCTAATTATTATATTTACAATATTTCATTCATCGTTTATAATTTCATTAAAAAAATCAGTCTAATTAACAAATGCTGAATATACTAAAAACATAACCATAATGTCAAAGTACTTTATTTCAATTAGCGTCATCTAGTAGAGAGTAGCTAAACTAAAATGGCATTTCATTTAGTTATACTTACTCGTATCGTACCTTAATGGTGTGCTAGAGTTGTGACGCAATTTTACCTTCGTAACATTATTAAATTTAAAACATATAATACTATATATGTAACAAATTATTATATTATTTGCGCTGGTTTTATTTCGTTTTTATCTATTATTTTTCTTGTGGGACTATGTACTTTGACTACAGTCCACACCACCTAGCGGCGACTAGTGAACTCATATACTAATTTAGGTTAATCGCGTAGGTATTATTACAAGACAATCGAGATGTATTTACACTTATATTTATTAAATCATATTATTATATAATAATTAATCCACACATATACTAAAAAACTTTAACAGAGATGTTTATGTATTGAAGATACCTATTTTCTTGGCGAACATTATCGAAAAATAACAGGCTCTACTATATAATGTTTGCTCTACCATACTTTGTTTTTACTGTGGATCTACTTTATATAAATAGCGAGAATGGTGTTTTCAGGGTTAACTAAAATTTAATTTAGTTTATTTACGATCGTAGTACTGGGTTTATCGATTTAAGTCCTAGAGTTCGGTATCTATTTAAATTTATGACAGTTAATTAAGTCGGTTAATTACTCATAATGGACCGCTTCTATGATACGAAGATGGTTCATTAGCGGAAACTACATCATTCTTTAGTGTTATGACCTATTTTTTGTTCTCGCTAGTTGGCCGTGTTAGCCCGCGCCTACGTACACGCGTTACGTTTGTCATTATACATACATCACATTATACAGATATCACATTACTTATGTTTAATACTCTCTAAAGTTTGATCCGTTTTTGACAACAGTTTGGTATGCAGATTGATACTTAATATTTATCCCGATACCATGTATGTAATGCCGCGAACAAAAGTTGCTAAGTATGTCATAGAGTATCTTTGACTCTGAATATTATTGTTCCGGACAGTTGGACACGTTGGACATACACAAGTATTATCTAAACTGTCGTCACGTCCTTGTACTCATTAGGATGTGGTCAGTCTTTACGCCGTTAACGCCACAATTAGGGTTGTCACCAAACATTGGTCATCTTGTTCCCGACCTAACCAATAAGGCTTTCGTCGTATATGTTTATATGTTACGTTGTTTTGAAGAGATTACTTTGAGCAATATGACATATGAATATCGTTACACTTATTTAAGCTGTATAACTGTATATTTTGTTTAATTTTAAACTGTTCGTAGAGTATATCTATTTATCTATCTATAATACGTTTTCATGTAAATAGCCAAAACATAAACGAGTAATTAATATTCGTTATGCTAAGTGTTACACCTGTCCATAACTGCTGTAGTACCTTTTACTCAGAGCTTTGGCAGCTTTCAGGCTCTGCGTGGCACTGCACTGCTCTGGTCAATCCGAAAAATTACTTCGAAAGTCTCGTCAGCAATTTCTTTAGCAGAAACAGAAACCTTTAAGGCGAATGGATTTGTTCGGATTTGGACGCAAGTACCATTTTATTCATATATTATCGACTTTATACTCGCGCAAGGTACTTGTTACACCCAGCACACGGGACAAATACGGAAAAGTAGGCACATATAAATATTTAAGAAGAATCTCTATAAGAATGAATCTTTTATTTCCCTTGGTCATTGCCTCACGCGTCAATGGATGGAACAATTTAATTTATATTTTTTTGGTGTATTAATCTATAAAAATCTATAAAATAAATATAAAAATATAAAATAAAATAATCTATAAAAAAAAACAAGAGAAGATCGGGACTTTTGAGGCTGAAGGCGGAGCTAATACGCGAATGAAGTCGTGGGCAGTCGCTAGTTGTTAAAAATGTATTATTCTATTAAGTACTTTCCTTATAAAGAAATTGAAAAAGGATCAACTCAGAACCATAATTACCTATCCAACAAAAAATAATAATTAAAACCGATTACTTATCCGTGAAAGAGATATACATAAAAATTACGCGTCGACGTGAAAACCACTGTTCGCATAATGCGGAAACATCGTGGACCTCCTCCGCTAGGTAAATTGGTGATGATAGCCAATTTCACACTTAACAGTTGTTTCCTCGGTTGCCACAGTTTCCGATCCCAAAATTTCTTTATTGTAGAGTTATAGAGGAAACCAAGTAGATTAGATGTCCGATCGACGATAATCCGTTAGGGGCGAACGAACCTGACGATTAAATACAAAAAATAGTTAAGCAGGTTGTAGAAACATAAGACGCTCTCTGCCATCACAATGCCAAACGTGAGGCGCAATTCAAAATTCAAAATTCAAAAATTATTTATTCAGTTTAGGCATCATAGACACTCTTATGAACGTCAAAATTTTTAAATGATTCTACCGCTGTCTTCGGAAAAGAACCACCGCCGAGAAGAAGCAGCAAGAAACTCGTGGGCCATTATTTTTTAAGTCTTTGTACATTGAGGTTACATATTATGAGTAGTATTAAAATAACAAATTTATTCAATAGTTGGCTATTAGGCAGAAGTGGAAAGCTTCCAGGCATCTTTGTCTTCTAAGTAGTGACTCAATTTATAATAGGCTTTTTTCATTAGTATATTTTTGACACGTAACTTGAATTTCCCTTCAGTGAGCTCAGTAATGTCTTTCGGGATTTTATTATAGAAACGTACACAATTGCCTAAGAAGGACTTATTTTTAGTTTTCGTGAGTCTAAATTTAGATACAGCTATCCTATCCTTATTTCTAGTATTAATATTATGCATATCACTATTTATTCTAAACTTCTTTATATTTTTACGAACGTACATTATATTTTTTAGGATATACAAAGATGGAAGAGTTAATATATTAATTTCTTTGAACATTTGTCTTAAGGATTCGCGGGGACCCATTTCGTAGATGGCTCGAACTGCCCGCTTTTGCAATATAAAAACTGTCTCTATGTCCGCCGCTGACCCCCACAGCAGGATACCATATGACATTATGCTGTGGAAGTAAGCAAAGTAGACCAGTCGAGCAGTAGCTATATCTGTCAATTGCCTAATTTTATGAACCGCATATGCAGCTGAGCTCAGTCTTCCAGATAGTGCATCAATATGAGGACCCCATTGTAATTTTGAGTCTATGCTAATACCTAGAAAGACTATTGCCTTGTCAATTTTCAATTTATTTCCGTCGAGTAATACGTTTGGCTCTATATGTCTTACATTAGGCATGGAAAATTATAAACATTTCGTTTTCTTTGCGTTGAGAAGCAGGTTGTTTGCGGCGAACCAATTTGAAACAATAGTTAACGCGTTGTTGACTTGAACTAGTTCTCTATCTTTCCTATCTACTTTAAAAATCAGAGAAGTATCATCCGCAAAAAGAACTATGTCAGCAAGGCCCTCAACCATATGTGGTAATTCATTGATATATGCTAAGAATAAGAATGGACCCAAGATCGACCCCTGTGGAACCCCCATTCTGACCAAAGATCCAGAAGATGTCACGCCATTAATGCCAACTTTTTGCTGGTTACCATACCCTTCAAAACAGTACACAGTAATGCGAACATTAGTTACTGCTTTGCGGTACAAATAGTTATGGTGACAGTAATTCCCCGGACGAGCTCGTTCGAAAAGCGGATATATACTGGTTCTATCAGGCACCCAAGTTGCATGACTCGTCTTTTGATATTACAAAAAACCGGCCAAGTGCGAGTCAGAGTCGCACACGAAGTTCCGTACCATTACATTGGGAACCCCCTTAAATAATTATTTTATTCTGTTTTTAGTATGTTGTTATAGCGGCAACTGAATATCAACTATTTTACTATCACGGTTCATGAGATACACCCTGGTGACAGACGGGCAGTCAGACGGACGGACGGACAGTGGAGTCTTAGGAATAAGGTCCCGTTTTACCCATCGGGTGCGAAACCCTGAAAATACATTTAAGCGAGATTTTATCTTTTTGGGTCGAGCTGCTCAGTACCAGTTAGTCCGTGCCGAAGCTTTGCCTATCTAGAAAGCAAGCGTCCAAGAACACACGTACATGTACAAATGTCCTGATAAGATGGAATTATATTAAGGGACTATGTCTCTAAATGACGAGCGCCGTGTAATGCCATACAAGAACTTTAAAGGCTAAAGCTATGAACGACACTGGATCTCTAAAAAATCTCGTGGTATCTAGCATCAGACTACGTACATCTAGTCTATTCGTACCATAATCACCTTCTGTTTCAGGTAATGATCAGCCTACATATTTCATTTGCGTATACCCACTATACGGGATGTCCTTATTCATCTTCCTACCGGTTATATTGCGGAAAACCTCCACATTTATGGCTCTTTGTGTAAAACGGATGATAGCTGATTAAAAATGACGGACGATTTAACACTTGTATGACGGTCAACTTGAGATTTATATCAGTTGAATGGAACTCGTTGTGCCATTCTGTAATCTACACGATTTGTACCTTGCACTTGGCCGGTCGTGGGTGACATATCTGTAACAACACTGTTTATTGCTATATATACCTATGTATATTATATATACATAGGTATATATAATATATATATATATATATATATATATATATATATATATATATATATATATATACATTTATTTATATAAAAATTCAGAACGAATGGTAAAAATCTCGCTAATTTTCTTTTTGTTGTGTTAATTATTGTCAGGAGAACGTTCTTATGAAAGAGAAACCAAGCAAATATGGGAGGTTATGGCGAGGCCGAAGGTTGAGCCTACTACGCGAAAAGAAGTCGCGAGCAGTCGCTAGTCTATATATATAAAAATGAAGCCTTGTTTTTCCTGGTCACGTTATAACTTGAGAACGGCGTTACCGATTTCATTCATCTTTTTTAAATGTTTTCTAATAATTCGTAGAGGGTTTTTTCTTACTTAAGAACTTCTTACTGAACTTATGCAGAGTCCGCCTGGGGAAATACCGGTTTCCCCTGCCAGTTATTCAACCGTGAAGCAGTAGTGTGCATTCATTACTGAAGGGCAATGTTTCCAGCGAAATTACAGGGCAGGGCAATTTAACATCTTTGCGCAGTGCATTGCCATGCGAAGTTTTTAACTGTTGTAGTTTAAAATTCTGAATGACACTGCACAATTATGGGCAAGTGTGTCGCTTAACATCAGGCGAGCGGCTTGTTCGTTTCGCCACCGATTAATATTCAAAACATCATGACCTACCCTACTATCAATTCATGTCTGCGAGCAACTCAACTTTATCTAAAATAGTTAACACGCGTTGTGCTCACAAAATAACTTTTTTGTCATACTGCCAGAGGAGGTTTATTTTTTAGGGTGTACGCATTAATATGATAGGTGCTAAAGATCATCTAGACTAAATGACTGCATGGATTCTGATGACTGAGGTTATCAATGGATTCTTGTTTACAACGCGAGTGAGATAGTTTATTTTGATTTTATGAAACCCTATCGAGAGAGATATTAACATACTCGTAAATATCTTTAAAAACTGCTCCAAGAATATAATGCAAAATATACTGCTGCTATTAATTGTTTACTTTTTGTGAAATTATATGTTACACGAGATATATTTTATTTGTTATATTATATTATTAGATAAATCTAATAAATAGGATATCTTTAGATAAGATTTTGTTTCCTATCGCTAATTTCGATGACGGACTCCTTGTGTCGCATAGCGGCCAAGGCATCAGACCAGCCGTGCGATTCTGTAATGAGTATTTGACATCGGTGACCTCGTCGACGAGCTCACCGATGTCAAATACTTCGCCCTTGTACATAAGGTTGCTTTTCCAACGTTTCTTGTCATTTCTTCATTTGTTTCACGGATGTTGTCAAAGATGCAACGATGTTTGCTCTTAGAGAATCGCACGGCAGGATTGTCAGAAGACGGCGCAGGTTCGATCCCGTCCGGGAATTATAAATCATTTATTTCTCACTCTATAATCGAATGGCACTTCAGAAGCCAGGAGGATGCCTTTGGAATTGTCTCATAGATATAATTTAGGGGTGGATTTTTATTGCTCTAGAATTAATTTTCATTTGACACTAGCCAGTTTATTCGCGCACAAACATCATAATAACAGTATTTAAATTATTTTACTTATAAGTTCACGGAAATGCTCTAGAATTGACTTGGATATACCAATTTTAGCCCTTCAAAACTTATTTCTATAAAGACTAGCTGCGCTCCGCGGTTTTATCCACGTGGTGATGAATGATGAGGATGAATAAAGTATAACCTAAGTTATTCAGGCATAATGTAGCTTTCTACAGGATAAACTAAAAAAAATGTTGAATTGGTTAATTAGTTTTTTTCGTTTATCCATTACAATGAAACAAACAATCAAACTCTTTATTATTAGGGTGGATATGAATGAATACCAAGGTAAGAATAATGTGGCTTAGTTTGTACAGGCGTTACTTGCATATTTTAACATGAAAGAGTAGTTATTGTGACATAACTATAATAAACATATGGTATTGCAGAATTTTTGAAGATATTGATGTCCTCTATAAAACTGAAATAGGTCACTTTGCTATATTTTCAATAGATTCCGAAGCGCACTCGATATAAGGATGTGTTTCCAATTTTTTCACTACTTTGGTTACATTACCGAATTTAGTTACATTTTCATACGGATCCCTAACTTTTTTGGAAACAATATTTCGCCTATGTTCATCAGTTCGGTCGAGTAGTTCAAATCGGTCCAGTAGTCTTGGAGTCTATTCATTTGATTTCAACTGACATAAGTGATTGCCCTGCAGGTTAATGCCCATTTTTACGGACGTTCGAAGTTCTCTGATATAGCCTAACGACTGTTGTCCTAAGACAAACAACCGGGACCGACGGTTTAGTGTGCCGGAAGCGGTAGGTTGAAAATAGCACAAACGGTCACCTCCAATACACAACCGCAGAAAGAGTTACTTATCCTTGTTTGTCTGTTGAGAACGGCAAGGCAATCCCAGTGCTACTGTACTCGTAAAAAGCGGCTTGGTCAGCATTCGTTAACTTCATCAATTGTAAATTAAGAGACTAATATAATAATAAATACTAATACTAATAATAAATATCTGTAGATGGGGTTCGAAACGGGTTAAATCTCCAAAGGCAAAAACTTCATTTCGCTAAGCAGGCGTCAGTGCTTCAGTTTAAGTAATCATAAGAGTAATATCTTTAAGTCAGTTTTGTTTAAAAATTGCGAAATTGTTACTTATTTAACTAGGGAACTAGAAAGGAAGAGTATTATTATTGGCAGCTAAAACATAACTATGTACATATTGATTATAGTAACAGGAATAATTAATTGATTCCATAATTTAAATATGAGATTATTACCTATCAATGATGACGAGAAAGATTCAAAAGTTCCATTCTCCATACATCCTCGACATATTTGTCGAGGATGTATGGAGTATGAGTATTTGAGACCTATTAGTACTATTCTAGTTACAATATTAGTTCAAATTTACAAACAATTTTATATGTGTCACGTCATGAGTTTAACATAAGTGAATGGCTATCAAACACGCAATGCTATGCTATACCTGCCCATTCAGAATAACGTACGACAATCTACGGATCGGCGTATTTATCCACCTGCCTGCATAACGAAGGTCGACTTCAATTGGCGTCATGTCCAGTAATTAATCATGAGTTTGTGATCCTATTTCAATGTTCCAGCGCTAATTATACCGCAGTTGGCCGGTGCGATGACTTTGTAAGAAATGTATCTATAAGTCATAGGTTAGAGATCAAATCTTGTATAATCCTTAATCTTAGCTCGCTTATATTCGTGCGTGTAGTCGGTACCTATAATTGTGTTAGCATTTAGTCAGAGTGTGTAGTGAATTGTATTTATTATAATTGTCTTAATGTATAACATGTTGGTACTCAATAAATAAATCCTAATATTAATATAATATACTAGCTGATCTTTTTATAAGTACTTAGGCTGCATCGTCAATGACCAAGTTTAAAATAGTGAAGAACGAACAATATTACATGTGGTGTTTCCCTTTAACAAATAATGCGTTAAGCAACTTATTTAAGAATATGTAGAAGACACAAGAAGTAATGTCATCTTTTCTGTAACCGATCAAGACTCTCTCTCTACTAGGGTGCGTTTGGCACAGCGGTGTTTTCGGTTCTTCTGTAAGGGGTCGAGTCATGGACCTTAACACAAGCCACAAGTAAACGATTGGAAGCTTTTGAATTGCGGGTGACCCGAAGAATTATGAAAATTTCGTGGACTGATAGAGTGTCCAATGAAAAAGTTACAATACAATAAAAACTAGAAAACTCCAGTACCATGCGCAATGAGAAATACGATCTTCTCTAACTGATCATGCAAGGTAATATCCATGGACGTAGACGACCAGACAGAAGACGTACCTCATGGCTCAATAATCTCCGGATGTGGTTTAACATGAGCAACAGATGTCGCGAGCAGCCTTAATGATAGGCAACCTCATGTTGGAGATGGCACGGTAAGAAGAAGCTGATCCACCAGCAGCTTGCTTGCTTCACCCCCTTGGGGGAGCAATTTCCAATAATTCCTTCCTTAGTATATGCCTGCTACATAAAAGGCATCAAATGCCAAAATTCAAGTTTGTGGCCCCAGTAGTTTAGGCTCTCCGTTGATAAATGGGTCAGTCTGTCAATCAGTCAGGAAAAGTAGTAAGTACTTATTATAAATATACTAAATCATTATATGCAATCGGCCTTACTTATAAACGCTGCTTAACTTTAAATGACGTTATTTAGTACTGCGCAAAGGAAAATTGTTCTGCGCAGTACTAAATGACGTTATATAAATTTAAGCAACGTTTATAAGTAAGGCCGATACATATGATTATATAGCCATGATAGTTAAATTTCAACAATATAGTGATATATATAGCTATAGGCAAGCTAAATTGGGAGAAGAGATAAACATTACTTACGCAAAAGTACACCAAATCACAAATAACAGGTCAAAGTATACATTGAATACAAACAAGTTTTCACGAGATTGTAAGCGCAGAGCCCATGACAGTTACGTTGTCACCCAAAGCGAACCTACAAACTTAGGTATATGTACTTCAAATTGAACTTCTTACCCTAACACGTCAATCTTATTCAGAATAAAAACAAACAACTTAAATTGAACATTTTAAAATCCATATTAACATTTTTATTTTATTTAAATGTACCATGTGCCATGAAAAAAACAGGATATCTTAATTGACATTATGTCTAATATAAAAATTATACTTAGTGGGTAAAACATATGCAATTAACATACACGACAAATGATAAATTTATCATAAAGTCAAAGTCAAAGTCAAAATCATTTATTCAATTTAGACATCACAGACGCCCTTATGAACGTCAATTTTTCATTATAATGTACTTTATTACTACCGCCGCGTTCCAAAATATATAGAGCCTACCGAGAAGAAGCGGCAAGAAACTCGGGGCCATTCTTTTTATATAGATGTTTTTTCAATGCTTTTACTTAGGTACTACAAATATTAGCTCCAGTGTGTACGAGTATCAGTAGGGCAATACACGCTACACTTTGACATCTTAGTACACATAGATAATTCCAGCACGTGCTGAAAATTATCCGGTAAGTACTACCAGTAAGTTTTTTATGTATATTACTTTATACTATAAAGGCATTTAATGTATGGACTTACTGTTCTCATCTCTAGCATGACCTACCAAGGACAACTGTACACACTCTGGAAACAATTGAAGAGCGATGACTCAATGGTTGATGATAACCGCCAGAGCCTTGAACCTAGGCTAAAACTTGTTATCCTGTCAGTCCTCACTCCTTGACCACCGGATGTGGTCGAAACTATAGTCGAATCTATCCGACAATTAGTATTACGTGAGAAATCCGATTTTTCGATAAAAATAAGTGCAAAACCACGTTCGTTTTCATAAAAAAAATCAAAAAATAGAACCGACTTCTACACCAAAACATGTGACATAACTTGTTGAAGTCGGTACCATGATAGTTCGAAAGTACCCTATTATCACAATATTGCGTGCATGGTACCGACTTCGACAAGTTATTCCACACATTTTAGTATAGAAGTCGGTTCTATATTTTTTTTTGCATACCAGTGACGTAAATTTACGTGCGTTCTATTAAAATCTTTTGTTTTAATTATCACGGTATAAAAAGGGTTAATGCTACTTACGGGATACACCGTCAATGATGATATCATCAAGATAGGCGAAACAAGTTTTAGCTAATGAAGTATACTTCACTTTAGTAAGCAGTTTTTGAGTTATAACTCAAAAACTGCTTGACTGAATTTGTATAAAATTAAATGGTACCACCACGAAAGTACAAACGAAAAAAAATCATCAAAATCGGTTTATAAACGACGAAGTAAGAACACATAAAAAACATATATACGGTTGAATTGAGAAACCTCTTTCTTTTTTTGAAGTCGGTTAACAAAATAACGTGTCAGTTTTCGATCAAATACATGACATATCAACGAGCGTGCTTTGAAATTTAGATAATTTATATCTACCAAATATTTCTAAAATCAGCTCACCAGCCAGAAGCACTGAAATACGAGTATGATATCGCTTGGTTGTAGACCACCTTCACAAGGAAGCGTTTTGCGTCCACTTTATGTTATATTAACCCAAACTGCCAATGAACGAAATTATAACGTGTTTCCTAATAAAAAATTTCAGGTTAAAAATTGAAAATAAAGTATAGCCTAAGCTTTCGCGTTGACATCATCACTTAACGTCAGGTTCAAATGCAAGGTTATCTGAATTTTTTTAAAATACTAAGGCCGGTTTTAGTGCTCGACTGACTGCGCGTACCATCGGTCCTGACGATACGCATAACCAATCGTCAGTTTGAACCCTTCAGTGCTCTCCTGATCTACCAAACTGGCCGGGCTTGTCATAGACAGTCATAAACACGTATGCAAAATTGACGCGTTTAGAAATTGTTTAACACTGAAAGGACTTGTGAATTTTCAAACAAACGACAAGCGCACCGACGTACACACTGACGGTCGGTCGAGCGCTGAAACCGGCTTAAATACTTCCACACATTGCTGTCTGGAAGAGATTACTCTAAACGATACGACTGCCCATTGTGACACTGTTCATTTAATATTTTTGTGTATTATTTAAGTTTCCTTTTTGTTCTTATTTCATTATATGCAATATATTTGTACTGATGGTGTTTCATTAAAGAGTTTTAGAAAGTATTTATCAATCTATATATGCCTCTATATAGCGACCACTACGACCAACAATACATTATGAATGTATTTGACCTCCTTGGATGGAGCTATTACTGGTTACTATTTACGATCAAATTATACTATGATATTGCAACTAATTGAATACTTCATCAACGGATAGGAAAATATAGACGGATTTTATCCACAGGATCATAAATTCTTATTTCATTTAACGTGTTTATGTCTACAATATGTCCATATTTGGTCACATAGACATACCTACATAAAATAACCTTCCCCATATTGTTGGGAGGATGCTCCGCATACCCTGGACCGCCAAGAGAACAAACAGATCTATCCTCGAGCAGGCGCGGATCTAGCCCACGGCAGCAAATCAGCAAAGTACGAGTCGGAGCATGAACTCTCTCATGATAGATATAGTATCAAGTCATTGCTCTATTAGATGTTCTTGCTCTGTAACTTCGTTGGAAACAACTACAAAGGATATCAAATGATGTCAAATTAAAAAAAGAAGCTTACGTTTCTTTTTCGCGAAAATGGTAATAATTTCATCGGTATCTAGGTTTTGTACATTTTTTAAAACGTCATATCATCGGCCTGCCGAATATGAAAGTGTGACGTCTCATCTCACAATTCTTTTAGGGCTGTGGGCATGCTCATCGTGCCCACAACGGTGGATCCACGCTTGTCTCGAGCAATTACGCATAACAATTAGACTATCCAAATCTGTTACAAAAGAATGCTCGGTTATTTTGGATACATTACCCGCCGGCAGCCAGGTTACCTTAACAAGCTGGTGGTGGTAAGTAAGGTAGAAAGGAAGAGGTCTCGCGGCCGGTCACCTAGCCGATGGTCGGACCAAGTGACTGGACTTTCGGTTACGACCGCCCTGAGAGGAGCCGAACACCGAACGAAATGGAATAGTATTGTTCATAAATCCTCGAAGGCCTTTCAGGCACATGACCTTCAGTAATGAAGTATGCGATCAAGAAGGTTGTTATATTTCGATCATAAAACATTTTTTGTATCAGCATTATATTAGATTGATTTTCCTCGTAGTGCAGAACAGTAGGGCTATTATGTATCTCAGTTGCTAACAAATGTTGATTGAAATCTTGAAAAATGGCGGCCCTATGTCAGTTTTGACAACTCCAGTAAGCAAAAATGTTAGTAAGTTGATCACTGACGAGGACAAAAGTGACATAGAACGGCCATTTTTTCAGATTTCAATCCACATTTGTTAGCAACTGAGATATATAATAGCCCAGCCGGTCAAACTGAATTAATCAGTAATTTTACAATGTTATGCACAACTCGCCGTTTTTTGTAGTATCTCACACAATGTTGTTGTTGTGAAGTTATATACTAAATTATCTCCAATAGACATCTACCCTGTTACTGTTTCACTGTATTTGTGTATTTTAAACTCAGAATAAATAATAGTACTCGATGATTTTGATGCGACAATATCTTAATATATTATACGTATTAATATTATAAAGAGGAAAGGTTTGTTTCTTTGTTTGTGTTTAAATTGAATAGGCTCCGAAACTACTGAACCGATTTGAAAAATTCTTTCACCATTAGAATCCTTTGTTATCCGTAATGAACATAGGCTATATATTTTGATTTATCTTAACTGAGTATGACTATGTAAATAGGGCGAATTATGTGCAACTGAGATACGCTATTGCCCAGCTTATACACACTTGAAATAAATATTATGTTATGTCCTTATGACTTTATTCGCTTTCAGGCTACGAAGAAGTAATATCAGGAAGAGTAACTGCCTTAAAAAATGACCCAATAAAAGTCGTGCTAAATCAATTACATCGTTCACGCCGCTATGACTCAGCTGTCATAGTAGACGTTGCAGCCGTGCGATTCTCTAAGAGGAAACATTGTTGCATCTATGACAACATCCGTGAAACAAATGACGAGATGACAAGAAACGTTGGAAAAACAACCTTATGTACAAGGGCGATATCTCATAAAGTATCTGACATCGGTGAGGTCGTCGACGAGCACATCGACGAACCATTAGAGAATCGCACGGCTGCACGCGCGTGGACCAATCCTTGCTTTCCTTCTGAAATTTAAACCAATCACCGAACTTGTAACCTCGGAAGTAATTCGTATTTTGAGTCATACTTCGTTTTGGTTTGAAGTACCACTTTTTGTGTGGAATTTGTTCTGAGTTATGCTTTCTGACATTATTTCTTCGTAGCTTTTAGGTTAATCTCTCATGAATAATAATGGTATTTCATAAAATTTCGATTAAAATTTTACAACATGAGCACCATGAAATACGTAGAGCAGTTTAAGTCACTCAAGAAGACTCAATGAAGTCACTCACCACCCAGAACCCCTACAAATGCATAGAACTATAGCTTCTCTAAGCGTTTTTTACCGGTTGTTTCATGGCGAATGTTCTGAAGAGCTTTTTAATCTTATTCCTTCCTCGCCATTCCGATCCCGAACTACTCGTTCCGGCCAAGCATTGCATCCATATACTGTTCGAAACTTCTTACCACGAACCAAAAAAATTGGCAGTTCCTACCTCTGTCGTGTCAGTAAATTGTGGAATGCTTTGCCGGCGTACGTATTTCCTTGCAGCTATGACCCTGGTTCTTTCAAGCGGGGCGTGTAAAAGCATCTGTCAGGTCATCATAGCGGTGGCGATTAGTGCAGCTTACGGCTGACTAATAATCATTGCTTCTTGATCCATCTTCGCTTTCCATCAGGCGAGAGGAAGTTACCTTGATGAACCACTATAAAAAAACTAGAACAGTTTCATTTTAACTAGCCAGCAATCGCACAAATCACGTCAATTTCATTCACAACCCACTAAATCCACAAACACTTTCATTAAACGGTTCAATTGCATCGTATTGTACTATAATAATAGACATTACGTTGGTCTACAGATTTTAACTTGCGAGAGCTCATTCATAATGGAATTATTTAATAACAGGATATTATGACATGTGGCACGAGGGGGCGACGGTTTGTGATTTTTAAACCAGTTAAAATAAGGTTACAGCTTTGTTTGTATGAAAATAAATGACACTTCAACCAGCTGTACCTAGCTGGTGAGTCTATCACATTACGCTATACGTATGAACCGCAGGGTTATCCTAGCCCAATGGATAAAGTTTTGCATGTAAAAATGTTTATATTTAGTAATTAAATAATTACTAATAAAATGTATGTTTAATAATAATTATTGTGCATATTGTGCATGATGCAATCTGGAAAAAATATTTGAATTGCATTAATTATTGTACTTAAATGTATAAATTACGCTCGTAAAGTGTGTCAGTCAAAATTACGTATCCAGCAGTATGATCAAACCGGGACTGCCTGCTCTACGACCGATTTATACAACAGCTATCTGCACTAATATTATAAAGAGGAAAGATTAGTTTGTTTGTTTGAATTTACTAGGCTCTGAAGCTACTGAACTGGTGTGAAAAATTCTTTTACCATTAGAATGTTACATTATTCCTGATGAACACATATGGCATATTTCACAAAAATTAGAGATCTGTATGAAAACTTCGATAAAGTATGTGAAAATGTGGTGAATGGTGTGGATAATATACTAAAAAAACCTTATAACGCGTACGCTTTGGAAATTGTTGACAATAGAGCAAAGTAATGTACTACAGTTACATAGAAGACATTAGACCAGTTGAGGTTACAGTTACCACTTGTGCAGACAACTAGATTTTCTATATTGTAATCGTTACTAAATCATACTAAAATAATAAACGCCGGTACAAACTATAGGCCACATTATTCATACCTTGGTATATATCCCTATATCTACTGAATAATAAAGAGGAAAGATTTAATTTCAGATAAATAAAAAGTTATTATGTAATAATGTTTCTCTATAATAGCTTAACTAAACACTTTAGAATATTTATTCTATTGCGTCGGGTGACCGAAATGCTGGCGCCCATTTTGGGAAAAAACTTAGCATTGCAATCCAGCGTGGCAATGCCTCCAGCGTTTTGGCCACTTTTCCTCTCACCATAGGGCTTATAGATTAGATAGTTATTATTATTATTTTTTTTAATTTTTATTTAATTTTTAATTACTAACAATGTAATTTTTATGGAAAATAAATACTGAACCGATTTAATAAATTCTTTCACCAGTAAAAAGCTACATTATGCCTGAGTAACAAAGGCTATATTTGATTCATCATCATCATCCATCACCACGCGGGTGAAACCGCGGAGTGCAGCTATTATATTTACAATAGTATACACATTAGAGCCACGTGCAGCAATGTATCACATAACAGACGTAGACCAATGCCTGTGCACTTATTAGATGTAATGATCTGGGGCACAAACACGTTTGTTAAAATTTTTAGTTACCTATTATATTACTTATGTTTAAAATTAATAATAATTAAAGGAACACTCCGTGGTAATACGTAATTAAAGATTATCGACTTTACCATGAGGATGTAAATCGCGAACATCCAATTTACTATAAGGTCCTGTACCTACAGTATGCTGTCTGATATCACTGCTTTATATTCCATAGCGTTATGACTTATGGCATACTTATTATACTGCTCTGGGGATGTTCTGCAGATATTAGTTATATTTTTATACTGCAAAAATGGGCTATACGAGCGATCTACAGTTTAGCTCCCAGAGTTTCCCTTAGACAGAAGTTTAAAGACATTCTAACTGTTGTCTCTCATTTTATCTATGAAAATCTAATGTATGTAAAGAAAAACATTAGCAGTTTTGATAAAAGGAGTGATGCTCATTCCATCAACACGCGAAATAAGCACAAGCTATCCGTACATGTAACGCGTCTCCACAGAATAAGTCATTCATTTATGGGACAATGTATACGATTCTATAATAAAGTTCCCAATGTTATCCGAAATTTGTCTATTAATAAGTTTAAAATTACTATTAAAACTAAACTCTGTCAAAAAGGTTATTACAAAATTTCGGATTACTTGGAGGATAAAACAGCTTGGGACTGATCACTCCAGGATCTAGCTACTCGTGTATTAAGATGTCAAAGTGTAGCGTGTCTTGCCCTACTGATACCATTATTATGTTCCCTTTTGTAAGGCAACACACTGGAGCTAAAAATAAGCGAACATTTGTTATATCATTTAAGAAATTGGCGATACAGTCTGACATTATATACACTCGAGAGCAATGAATCCGGGTCACTTAAAGAATCCTAAAAATCTCGGAAACTAAAAATGCTAGGTTAATGCAATAAATTGTATTTAATAGACAGTGTAATACTCCTTAAATGAAGGTATTAAAACTTCTTAGTTATTGTAAAGTTATATCATAAAAAAATCAAATTTGAAAAAGGGCCACTTTCGAAGATGGAACTACGAAATTACAGCATTTGGTTTTGCTTTTGTTTGTAATCTGTCATTTATGTGGGTACATAAACCATGTTGATAGTGCTCTATATTCATTATTCAAGCTGAAATTATGTCGCTTACGCCTGAAGAATGCACCAGAATACTTACAATGCTGGAAACCGGCCGGAGTCAGCGCGATACAGCCAGGACTGTCGGTGTGTCGCTGTCAACAGTACAAAGAGTTCTCCGACGTTACGAAGAAACTGGTTCTAACCTACGCAGACCAGGAACGGGCAGAACCAGGTGTACCACAGCACGAGAAGACCGATACTTGGTGAACACCATGCTTCGAAATCGCTTTCTCACAGGAGCTGAACTCACAAATCAGTTTCGACGCCTCGGAGGAAGTAACCCAAGTGCATGGACAGTAAGACGTCGGCTTGCTGAATCTAACTTAAAACCCCTTAGACCTGCAAACGGCCCTAAACTGGAGCGTGGGCATCGTATTTCAAGATTAAGATATGCCCAGAGCCACGTAAATTGGAGTATTGAAGATTGGTCAAAAGTTATGTTCTCCGACGAATCAAAATTTATGCTCTACAAGCACGATGGAAGACACAGAGTGTATCGAAGACCAGGGGAAAGATTCAAGCAAGCATGCATCGAAGAAAAAGTAGCCTACGGTGGTGGGTCTGTACTTGTGTGGGCCGGAATTTCTTCTGAAAGTCGCACAGAGCTGGTGATCATAGAAAACGGCTCTTTAACTAGCGAAAGATATGTGGAAGAAATCCTCAATGATCACGTTGGTCCATTTATGGTCAATTTAGGTGAGGATGCTATATTTATGCATGACAATGCCCGACCTCATACAGGGAGGATTGTGAATGACTACCTTCAAGAGATGAACATTACTCGTATGGAGTGGCCAGCGCGCAGCCCGGATATCAACCCGATCGAGCATGCTTGGGACGAGCTAGGCAGATGCGTAAAACAACGAAACCCTCCCCCAATCACGCTTCGTGAGCTCAAAATTGCTCTCACAGATGAATGGGAGAATATTCCCCAAAATCGTATAAAAAACTTGGTGTACAGCATGCCAAACCGCGTAAACGCAGTAATGGAAGCACGAGGAGGCAATACGAAGTATTAAAATTCAAGAAAATCGTAATAAAGTTCAAAAATTTCATGTTTCCTATTTTTGTTTTAAGGAGAGATCAGCAGTTTTTTTCTTTATGTAATTTTGTGTTAATAAAATGTATGGTGACTCATATTTTTTTTACTTTCATTTAAGGAATATTACATTGTCTATTAAATACAATTTATTGCATTAACCTATCATTTTTAGTTTCCGAGATTTTTAACATTCTTTAAGTGACCCGGATTCATTGCTCTCGAGTGTAGAAGACAAAGAAGCTTGGAATACTCCACTTACTACTATACACTTACTACTACTGCCACATACTGGCAAGCTGTCATTCTGCCACCCATAAAATGTAATATTTGTAGTACCTAAGTAGAAACATTGTAAAAACTTCTATATAAAAAGAATGGCCCCGAGTTTCTTGCCGCTTCTTCTCGCTAGGCTCTATATATTTTGGAACGCGGCGGTAGACTTTAAAGTACATTACAATGAAGAATTGACGTTCATGAGTGCGTCTTTGATGCCTAAATTGAATACATGATTTTGACTTTGACTTTGAACGATATTAATGCTGGAAGACGACATCTAAACATTCACTGCCATATGTCTAAAGAATCAATCATATCGTCTACTTTGTATCCGACTTATGAGTATGTATCTGAATTTCGGTCACTTAGTACAAAATAATTACATCAGACCCTACGATTCTATATAACGTATAGGTATATGGCAAGTTTCGTAGGAAGGTTAAGGTACGTAGTTAGATACTGTATCAACTGTATGCTGAGTAGCTACGACTTCCATTGACTTAGGTACCAGTCAAGTCAAGGTGTCGCCTATACCAAGATCGTAAAACACTCATTAAATACTTGCCAGTTATTTATTTTTAGACGTTGATTGACTACAAATAGAGGCAATGTATTAATAAGCTATATATCGTAAAAATAGCCTCGGAGAAACATACCGATGATAATGCAACTTTGTTGCACTTTTAAAGCGAATAGGTTCACCATCGAACAGCTTTATGTGGATTGTTGCAAGTACCGAAGAAAGTTTTATTAAAACTACCCTAACATTGGGCTGCAAAGAAACCAGTATTTAATCGTATTAATTGTGTATTGCCACCACGAGCTGTTAAACATGCTAAACTGTATATTAGCTATATCGGTGACAATACAAAATACTAAACTTGTAAAAATGTATTATTAGTTACCGTAGCACTTAGAATATGGTAGTTATCCAAAGCCGTAGAACATTATTGAAGCTACTGAAAATTTACATTTTGAAAAGAAATAAAAAGGTTACTTTTTTTCTTTATTTCAATTGAATGAACTTTAAATTATAGCTAATTGGTTTATAATTCTATTTTTGTAGAGTTTCGTAGTAAACAATTACGGAAACTACATAAAATGTATTGTCACTTAGAAATACATTTCAGAGTTTTTATTACTAGACCACAAAATGATCACTAAAAGCTCTTTATACGTAATTCATGAAAACATTAATAGTAACACCATGATTAAAAGATAGAGATAACACAGATTTTAATTAAATACTAAATTATTAACCCTTCCTATACCGTTAATTAGTCCAGTGTCTACTTCTTTCGGTGTCTTTTCAAACTACGCATAAAAGTTCAGATAAAAATACTACACTTGAATAGTTTGACCAACTATAAGCAAGTTTATACCGATTTGATAAAATTAGTTACAAACCAAAGGTATAAAAATGTGTATACATTATCTATACGCGCAACATAGCATAGCACTTTTTTGTACGTAGGTATACCTACATGGTGTACGAGCGAGTCGCGCGGTGCGGCACGCGACGGGAAGAATACGGAGACTAAATACTACAAACTTTCGATAATAGTATAAAAACGGTAAGAATTACCATACGAATAGCAATGTATTTACTTACTCATAAATAACAAAATAAAATATTGATTATAAAATACGAGTACTACGAGAAAAGAAGCCTTAGTAATTATGTTTATAAATTATGAGCATTCACCAAACTTTGCTCAAATCCGTTGAACAGTTTCAGCGTGAAACACTTACAAATCTATATGTATACAACACACACACTTACCAACTTTCGTATTTAAGTATAGCATACTCGTAATTCTAATAGTATGAGGTGATTCTTTGGTTGCTCTAAGTACCACAATATTCCCATGGGCATAGAATATAAAGAGGCAACAACACCACTTACACAGTAATGACCAAGGAAGCCGCGTCCACCGGGTCCACCGCACCGGTATCGACCGTTCAAAAGGTATTATTTCAATATGCCCAATTGGTAATCACCCTACGACACCGGCAAACAACTGACGAAATTTATTGCAGGCTGTGGGGATAAGAGGAGAGCAGGAAATGTCTATTTTGGGGCTCTGGAGGTCCAGTAGTCGTTATCGAGGTCAGTCGAGGTGTCACGATGACACGAGCGAGCCTGTTAGTGGTGACACCTTTGGAGCTCAATAAAATGTTTCTTTAGAAGATTCAGGGAACAATCACTGCTGTGATTGTTCCTTCCCATGCCAATAAAATCAAAATCATTTATTCAATTTAGGAATGACAGGCGCTTTCGTGGACGTTAATTAATAAATTCATTTAACCGTTTGGTCGCTCGTTGAAGCCCGTTGAAGAGCTCGCAACGAAGCTTGACTTGACGATCCAAGTTACGCAACGCTTGCTGCGGTGAGGAGTTGGATGGGTGAGCGCTAGTAGCATTATTCAACAGAGCGCTTCTCTGCTTCGGAGGGCACGTTTAGCCGTCAGTCCCGGTTGTTTATGTTAGGACAACAGTTGTTAGGCTATGTCGAATGCCTAAGGGCGGCCTGAAAATTTCGACATTGGTTGGCCACTAGCCTATCCACTAAGCTGCACTGGGCCCGCATGATGGATTATGAATCTTCCTCTCTCTAAGAGGAAGGCTCGATTCCCAGCAGTGGGAACATAATGGGCTGGTTATGTTACCGTTTAGTCTCCTTGAATTAACGTAGATAAGTATATTCGTAGTTGTATATGTAGAAAACTGCAGCTAAGTCAGAGATTACACTTTTAATTTATATTATTTTTGGATAACTTGTCTATAATAGATTTGTTCATTTAAGATATTATTCGATATTATTATGAAAACTAACGTGGTTTGTACACATTTTTAATATGAAAAACGGGATTCACTCAAGTAAAAAAGTCAGATCTTTCCGACTATAGTTTCAACCACATCCGGTGGTCTTTTTCAAGGGAGTGCAGAACGCTCGCGGTTGCGTCTCGCCTCGCATTCAAAAGACCACCGGATGTGGTTGAAACTATAGTCAGAAAGATCTGAATTATTTACGTGAGTGAATCCCGTTTTTCATATTAAAAATTATTCGATATGTGTCGTCTCTAAGAAAAAGTGGAAAAAGGATTAGGTATCTATTCATCTTGGTGATAGCGATGTAGACTTTTGATTTTGTCCTTCCCTGCGATCGGCTTTCAATATGACCACCATGCTTTGTACCCTTGGTATACATAATCTACGAGTGTACTCTCACTCTCCGAAAAGGGTACAAAATCAAGAATAGTGAGTGGGAGTGGGAGTCGCCTCGAACAGTAAATGACAAACAAATATGCAGGAATTATCAATTTTAATACAATTCTACTGGATCATCTGGTTAATCCGTGGACAAAGTATTCGACAGATTGACGAAGACGAGGTCAAATCCTATTCGGGGATATTATGTTTCTCTCTAAAATTGCAACGTTTGGAAACTTTTTCCATACAACATTCATCCTTAGGTATTTACAACAGCCCCCAAAAAGTACTCATCGACCCTTTGTTCAATACTAAATCGAGTTCGTTCTTGACGAGAAGACGCGGTTGAAATCCGGTCCGAGGACATTATATTTCTCCCTAAAATTGCAACGTTTGGAAACTTTCTCCATACAACATTCACTCTTAGGTTACAACAGCGTCCAAAAAGTACTCATCGACCCTTTGTTCAATACTAAATTTAGTTCGTTCTTGACGAGAAGACGCGGTTGAAATCCGGTCCGAGGACATTATATTTCTCCCTAAAATTGCAACGTTTGGAAACTTTCTCCATACAACATTCGCCCTTAGGTTACAACAGCGCCCGAAAAGTACTCATCGACCCTTTATTCAATACTAAATCGAGTTCTTTCTTGACGAGAAGACGCGGTTGGGATCCGGTCCGAGGAAATTATTCCCTAAAATTGCAACGTTTGGAAACTTTCTCCATACAACATTCACCCTTAGGTATTTACAACAGTGCCCAAAAAGTACTCACCGTCCTTTGTTCAATACTAAATCGAGTTCGTTCTTGACGAGAAGACGCGATTGGAGACCGGTCCGTGGATATTATGTTTCTCTCTAAAATTGCAGCTTTTGGAAACTTTCTCCATACAACATTCACCTACTGGTATTTACAAAAATACTTATAGAAACAATAAGCTAAAGTCTCAAAACAATTGTCATCTTGCATCATCACAGTCAATCATAGTTTAGTTGTTAGATTCTCAGCCCACGGTAATGCAGTATGAGATAATATGACTCAACTCGAGATTGGATGTCACGGCACAGCTAGACGATCGTCTGACATTTCACCTGCTCGGTCATGCCGTGTCATGACTACGGAGACTTGCATGAAAGTTTACTGGCCCGCCAGCGGCTTTGTTCGCATCAAGAAGATCAGTGACATACCGACAGCAGCTCCACCTACCGGGTACAATTGTGTTTTCAAACCATCCGGGAACCAATTGAAATATGCACACAAAATTTCATCCAAAAATGTCTAGCCATTTAGCAGGAGTTAGGTGACAAACACATGTACAGAATAATTAGATATATATTATGAAATATTATATGCAATTGATTTCTGTGGTTTCATATGCCGCAGACCAAGAGAGCGAAGCCGCGGCCGGTCCGGGAACTAGATATATTTTTAATGAACTTCATTATAATTATAAATGTAGCTGACATTTTTTTTCAACCCATCTTGTTGATAGACCGCAAGACCATTGTTCTTATTGCGAGGTCCTAAAGTAAATAAGAGTAAGTAAGTAGGTAGTAAGTAAGTTTTGTATGTTGGTATGGTAATTGGTTTTTGGTAATTTATTGATTCAGGCGTTACTTTGCGGAAATCCATTATCAAAAAAACGATATTCAAAAATATTTAGTGACACTTCCGCTGAAAAGAAAACAATGATTTTGGCCTATTTGGGGGCGTGCACCACCCTCCCTCCCGCATAAAATGCTTACCGACAGTGAGGGAGGACCGTTTCCTCACTGTCGGTCTAGCGCTCGACGAGTCAACATCTCCTGAGGATGCCTCGTGAAGAGGCAAAACACGTGTCGAATCGGTTTTGGTTGATTTGGGGTTTCTTGTGTTTTTTATTTTGTATTCTTCCTATTAGCATTCTATGCGGGAGGGAGCGTGGTGCACGCCCCCAAATAGGCCAAGATCATTGTTTTCTTTTCAGTGGAAGTGTCACTAAATATTTTTAATATCGTTTTTTTTAATTGGTTTTTGTTTGGTTGCGATACAATAAGAGGGTTAAAACATTTTTAACCAAAAATTGGAACCTACACAATCATGCGTACAATAAGTATCGTAATGGTACCGACTTCGACAAGTTATGTCACACTTTTCAGTGTCAAAGTCAGTTCTATTTACTATTTTGTATACCATATACTTTATTGTACCCTTGCTACTTACGGGATCGACTGTCATTCACGGTCAATAAAATATTTGCGTAACATTTTCAGTTATTAGATTGTAACTGAACAACTGCTAGACCTAATTTGATGAAATTTGAATGACCACCTCGGAAGTATACTCTCCAAAAAAAGAGAATTATCAAATTCGGACTATTCTGTAAACAGTTATGCGTTATCACATTTTTAAAAAATATACGCGTCGACTTGAGAACCTCCTCCTTTTTTGTTGAATGAAAAGTAAATAATTTCTGCCAGTATATATAATAATAAATCAGTTGCATAATTTTAGCACACTCATAAATAATTTGGAAATAAAGAAAGAACAACATGGCATTAAGCATGGACGGAAAGTAGCTCCACTTTCACTTACAGCCCGTGAATTGAATTTTGCAGCTGCATTAAATACATAAATAAGACTTTCCCACATGCCGTAGGTACCAACTGGTATATTCTGTGCCCCAGTATGTATCCTATGCATACAGAAAAAATATGTAAGTAAATGGGTAAGCAGTGAATTAATTAATTAATGTAAAAACATATTTAATTATCACATAAAGAAACAGGTAACTGCCCAAGAGTTTTGTAATTACATAATATCCCAGTTAGTATTGTTTAATTTATAGTCTGCTTTATTTTCATGTATTTCTTTGTAAAAGTGCAATACCTAAGTAATGAACTATAACTTTACATACCTTAAAATTTGCACCAATAATAAGTTATGACGATTGGTCCAATTAAGAATATTGTTTTTAACTATGATGTGCAAATTGGTTTACTAGTCAATTTGTTATGATTATCACAAAATTTAGTGCCTAACTACTATCAGCCTGGAGCATTTTCAAAGATAGGTACCACATATAATTTTAGACAACAGAAAATTTCAGATCCGTTACTTATAGGAATCTAATGGTTCTGTGCTTGACGGCTTGGATTGTAACGATTCTCGGCTAACTTACTTAATTGTTATGGGAACACATTTATATCATATTAATTTTATTATTTGTAAAACAAAGCAATTAATACGCATTTGCGATGATCAATTTATAATGATACAGTATTGTTTACTGGACGCCCTGCGGCCAGGTGGAGAGACGACCTGCGGAAGGCGGCTGGCAGTAACTGGATGCAGAGAGCTGAAGACCGAGCTCTGTGGCGTACTTTAGGAGAGGCATATGTCCAGTGGATCCAGTGGACGAATGTGGGATGATGATGATGAGTATTGTTTGCTAACATTTATAACGTTGGCGGAAATTTGTTATATTTTTAAGTGAAATAAAGTTTATTATTATATTTATTGCTTTGTCATAGATGAATGGTATACGAGTATGTGCTTTGTTCATTTGGTAATGAATAGTTCTCGGATATGTTAGAAACCTATTCTATCTACTGTTCTTTAAGTTTAAATCCTATAAAGTAAAGTAAAGTATTATAAACGCGAAAATTTTGTAAGTGACAAAGCTAAGCAGGCAGATGAATGTTGTTGCGCATTGTTCTGACCTCCTGTTGAATCTCTATGCAGAATGTTCGCATGGCATTCACGGAGTTAGAAATTAAGAAAGGATTATTAATATTACAATAATACACAGCAGACAGTCAATTGGGGCCTTAAATTGCTGGGGCTAAAGTCTTGATATTTGGTCAGGTGATGTTTTTAATGTTTGAAGCTTTAACTAAGAAGGTATTTTTATAAAATTCGTAGAATAAGTTGGCAAGCGAAGCCGCGAATTTTATTATACTTAACCATAAATTATTATTGCACACTGCCTGATTCTCTACTCTACCTTCCACGAATTGAAATTTTATTATACTTAATCATAAATTATTATTGCACACTTTCTGATTCTCTACTCTACCTTTCACGAATTGAAATTTTATTATACTTAATCATAAATTATTATTGCACACTGCCTGATTCTCTACTCTACCTTTCACGAATTGAAATTGTATTATACTTAATCATAAATTATTATTGCACACTTCCTGATTCTCTACTCTACCTGTCACGAATTGAAATTTTATTATACTTAATCATAAATTATTATTGCACACTGCCTGATTCTCTACTCTACCTTTCACGAATTGAAATTTTATTATACTTAATCATAAATTATTATTGCACACTTCCTGATTCTCTACTCTACCTGTCACGAATTGAAATTTTATTATACTTAATCATAAATTATTATTGCACACTTCCTGATTCTCTACTCTACCTTTTACGAATTGAAATTTTATTATACTTAATCATAAATTATTATTGCACTCTTCCTGAGTCTCTACTCTACCTGTCACGAATTGAAATTTTATTATACTTAATCATAAATTATTATTGCACACTTCCTGATTCTCTACTCTACCTTTCACGAGTTGAAATTTCATTATACTTAATCATAAATTATTATTGCACACTTCCTGATTCTCTACTCTACCTTTCACGAATTGAAATTTTATTGTACTTAATCATAAATTATTATTGCACACTTCCTGATTCTCTACTCTACCTTTCACGAATTGAAATTTTATTATACTTAATCATAAATTATTATTGCACACTTCCTGATTCTCTACTCTACCTGTCACGAATTGAAATTTTATTATACTTAATCATAAATTATTATTGCACACTTCCTGATTCTCTACTCTACCTTTTACGAATTGAAATTTTATTATACTTAATCATAAATTATTATTGCACACTTCCTGAGTCTCTACTCTACCTGTCACGAATTGAAATTTTATTATACTTAATCATAAATTATTATTGCACACTTCCTGATTCTCTACTCTACCTTTCACGAATTGAAATTTCATTATACTTAATCATAAATTATTATTGCACACTTCCTGATTCTCTACTCTACCTTTCACGAATTGAAATTTTATTATACTTAATCATAAATTATTATTGCACACTTCCTGATTCTCTACTCTACCTTTCACGAATTGAAATTTTATTATACTTAATCATAAATTATTATTGCACACTTCCTGAGTCTCTACTCTACCTTTCACGAATTGAAATTTTATTATACTTAATCATAAATTATTATTGCACACTTCCTGATTCTCTACTCTACCTTTCACGAATTGAAATTTTATTATACTTAATCATAAATTATTATTGCACACTTCCTGATTCTGTACTCTACCTTTCACGAATTGAAATTTTATTATACTTAATCATACATTATTATTGCACACTACCTGATTCTCTACTCTACCTGTCACGAATTGAAATTTTATTATACTTAATTTACGTTACAATACAAATTTATTAAAGGTTTGTATCTATCGAAAGGAAGACACTTTCTTTGGGTAATGGCGGGAAAAAAGCCCAATAATAGTTTTTTTTTCTACCGACTTCCAAAAAAGGAGGACGTACTCAATTCGCCTGTACGTTTTTTTTGTTACCTCATAGGTAGCTTTCGACTGGGTGAACTGATTCTCAAAATTCTTTTTTTGTATAAAAGCTGGTGCTTCCCGTGTGTTTTATTATTTAAATTTCATCAAATTCGGGTTATTGAGATACACTCCACATACTGAATAGAATGGAAGTCGGTATTACATTTTTCAAATTGTACTTGTTTAGATTTGTGTTTCTACAAATTTTGACGTGCAATAGTGGTAGATTATTAACCGATAAGTGTTCGTATGGTGCACGAAGTGTAGGCAAAGTGAATTGAATCATGAAACGTTTTGGTGTGTTTCCTTGTCATCCCCATAAAAAGTTTTAGTAATAAATCCACCTCTTTACTAGAACGTGACTTAGACAGGACATTGATTTAACCACGGACTCATTTGTGTGACTGTGACTGGACTCTTGACTACTTCAATAGAAATATTACTTGATGCAACTTTATTATTGGTATTTTCTAATTAACTTAATTGAGGGATTTTGAAATCCTTTTTTACTTTGTTTACAAAACACTGTTTTAAACTATCACGGTTGTTCACTAAATTTATATGATTATTAACGGGATATTTACCGTGGTAAGGTTGTGGACTTGTGACTTTGTCGGGACTTAGGATCGAGTTCGAGTTCCAGTGATAACCGTAGCAAAAGACTAAGAAAGAGGGTAGATCGTTATATCTGCACCTAACTTTTTAACTTTTCGACCAACCACCCGCATTCTTCAGTCTTCCCGTGAACATGGTGCATGTAACTGCGCCGAAATATCGGGAGCTCAGTCCACAACCTTACCACGGTAAATATCCCGTTAATAATCATATAACTTTATATATGTTTACGTATTTGTAGATTAGTTTTTTCTTGTTTGCGTATATTTATATACTACGTTGGTTGGTATGGACTTTATCACTCTACTAAAGAGGTCTACTCTTAGTTTTATCTCAGTCCAATCTAGTTTGCACTATCCGTTCTGAACGCTTGACCTTACGTACATTATTTGTTATTCAATACAAACTGACGTTTATGTACCTACGAGTATTTCGCGTTGTCCTTAGCCGGTGTTTATATTGTAGTGCTTATTAGTAATCTTGATGCATCATGGTTATTGTAAATACTTTACAATAAGTATATTTTATCTCAAGTTAGATCAGACTTTGCACGCACAGGGCCATCCTGCCCAAGATAACCGGCCAAGTGTGAGTTGGATTCGAGCACCGAGTGCACGGTTATTTTATTTCCATGCCTCGGTTAGGGTACTATCAGACAGAGAGCGGTCAACGTGTCCACGCGGTCAGTTTTGCGTTCGTTGTGTTGTATTACGTTACATAGAATAGTATAATATAATAATAATAATATAATATAATAGTATACCCACAGTAGACTGTGGGTATATCTATCGTTGACCTACGCGGTCAGAACGCCTCCTGTTTGGTTATATATATGTAACGTAATACAACACATCGAACTCTAAACTGACCGCGTGAACGCGTGATCGCTTTCTGTCTGATGCTCGTAGCACCTTTATGTTTAAATAACATTACCGTGCCGATGCGCGGACCAAGGGTGCCAAGGGTTTCTAACATCTGGACCACGCTTACGTATCCACGAGCATGATTCTCACTTGGCCAATTTTTCCTTATTGTTCTTGACTACATATTGCACTTATAACAGATTTTTGTTTTTATGTCCATCGGTAACGAGACAAGAAAGTTACTCGCCTGATGTTAAGCGCCACGCTTGTCCATAACAATTCAGTGCCATATACATTTTAAACTACAAGAATCAAAAATCCTGCATGAGAATGCACTGCTTTCGTCACCCTGGGATATAAGATGTTAAATCTCGTGCCGTGTAATTTCGTTAACATTGCCCTGCAACGTTACACAGTAATGTTTGCACACTACTGCTTCATGGTTAAATTACTGGCAAAGGTGTGGTACTTCCCCAGGCAGACGCAGCAAAAGTCCTACCAAAGTATCATCTTTTTAAGTTCTAGTTTAACGCTTATCATACGATGATAAACACGTTTTTTTTTACAAATGAGCTAAAATAAATACTAATAGGTAAATCTCGTAGGTAGTCCTTAAAATTTTGATGATAGCACATGTTTTGGAGGTTATAACCATTTATTAGAATATGCACCAAAGTCAAAATTATAAATAAAAAGTAACTAAATTTCAACATTGTTACAATGTTAAAAAAACGCTGCTTACAGTTTTTGTGGCCCATGCGTTAAGCTTATTTTCACGTGGACGAAAACATTTTAAGCACAGATATTGAACCGACGAACGAACCAGCACTATCAACTTACATATTCTGTGGTAGGTACCAGTGCGAAATGGTTTTGTTGTTCGAGTCAAATGCAGTAAATATTTGTATGATTAGCGAAGAATGTTTAATTTGTAAATGTTGCTTTTATTTAAGTTTATGTATCTGTATGATTGTCTATTATTTATAAGTTGGATGTACGAGTATAGTTGACTTTTTAAATTTCGATACTTTTATTCAATTAATTACTTTTTATTTTGCTTCGGAGCTCACGGGAGGTGTTGGTCGCCAGAAGCGAAAAACAACTACGAAGGTATATTGTTTGCCTTTTAATAAGCAGGGGTTAAAAAGTGTCAGATAAGTACTACAAACTTTAATTTGAGAAATAATAAGGTTTTAAGAAAATTCGTAGAGATAAGGTTTTTTTGTTGTACTGGAGGTGCCCATAAGAGGTTGTTAGCATATTTCCAATAACCTGCATATAATTATATTGTTATGTTTCATTATATATTTTGTCTAGTGTGAAAATTACTATTTTTTAATATTTTAATGATTATAAATAATATACATATTTGCACAACATAAAGAAAAAAGGTATATAATGATATACATGACATGTGTAACATTGTATTCTCTACTAGTTGACCTGCCCGCGGCTTAGCTCGCGTCGCGTGGCTTCGCGGAACTCGGCGGCTTTACAATAAAAGTAACCTTTATAATTCCATAACTTTTTTTATTTATGAACCGATTGGCATAAAACAACTAAAAAAAACTAAATGTTAAGTATAGCTTATCTCTATATATTGGTGTAAACCACATCGAAATCGGATAAGCCGCCTGAGATTAGCGTGCACAAACGCACAGACAAACAGACAAAAATTCTAACAATCATATATTTTATTCTATTTTCGTTTGTAAAAGTCCCAATAATATTTTTTCTCGCATATCGTCCATGTAAAGACAGCGATCCGTTACATTTTTATTATATGTATACATGACTAGGAAGTTGCGAACGGACGCGGAGCTGTAGACATAAGCTTGTCATATCCAGTAGCGTATGTGAAGCACGACATATTGTTTCATTCACGTGACTACATTTGAAAACATAATATCTTTTGTTATGGCTAATAAACATATTCATAATTTTATTGTTCATCTAGTTAGTACCTCTAAGCTATTAAAATTTAAATTGGCCTGACTGGTTGGCGCGGTCGGTAGCAACACTTGCCTTCTAAGCCGCTGGTCCCGGGTTCGATCCGGAGAGGTGCAATATTTGTGTAGGTACATGAACTGTTTGACCTGTGACTGGGTTTATATAAATATGTATATCAGTTTTCTCATCATGCTATCATAGTACAAACTCTGCCTATTTTGGAACCTGAAGACCTTGTGAGTTGTATGGATGTTATCACATATTAATTTTATAATAAACCAGCTGCGACCCGCCGTTTCACCTGCGTGGTGACCAATGATGTTGAAGATGTTTGCTTTATTTTTAAACCATCTCTGTTTGAGACCGACCAAACAAAGAAAAATAATTATTGAAATCGGTAAAGTCGTTCGGAAGTTATTCGCGTACATACATTTCTGCGATTCATTTTTATTTATCTAAATATATATATAAATTAACCCTCATGTCTCCTGGTCACGCTATAACTTGAGAACGGATGGTACAATCTCGCTAATTCTTTGTATGTTGTCTTAATTCTTGTCAGGAGAAGGTTCTTATGAAAGAAAAACCAAGAAACGATCGGAGGTAATGGCGAGGCCGAGCCTACTACGCGAACGATGTTGCGGGCAGTCGCTAGTAAGATTGACATTTTAACTTTTACTTAGTGTTTGTTCCTAATTAATGTTGCATTTAAAATTTAATTTGTTAGATTACAATTTTAAAGTTAGTTTAACTAATATGAACTTTAAAATTGTAATCTGGTTTAATAAAGTTATGTGCCCCCATTTCAATATTTTGTTTATAAATATTGTTTTCTTAATTGAGCGAATGTGACTAGAAATACACAGATATATCGAACTCACCATGCCCATATATATTCACCTGCGAAAGTTTTATATTCCACATACTTAGAGCCCGCGATTTTGTCCACGTGGAATAAGGTACCTGTTGAATGGCGATAAAGCCTATGTGCGAATCTTGGGTAAGATGCCTAAGCTTTCGATATTTCATACTTCATTCAAACCCGTTGAGCTGTCAGCTTAAGTCAGTAACAAATATACACTCACTTACTAACAAACTTTCGCATTGATAATAATAAAGAGTGGGATGAGATTCACTATCTACCTATTAGTTCATAATAAACACCTCGCATTGGTGTTATACTGTCCCATGATGGTATTAAATACTGTACAAAAATTGCATCGTAACTGGAGACCATAATATAATAATAAATAGAATAGATTGCTAAAAACTTACTCATTTATTCAAAGCAAATACTTACGCTCACAATCAACAGTCAAACGAGTACTTTTAGTAGAAAAGCTCTCAAAGCGTTTTGTATCGACACCGTCTTCCATCTTTAGCACATCACTAGTGCCACCACTGGTAATTTTTAATTTGAAACTGAACTGTCAAAACGTGAAAAACTTGTTAGTCATCGAGAAGCACCACAGAGTCGAGTTTTTATTCTAAATTGTTTATTTTACTCGTTACGTAGTTAATAGGGTTGTCACTAACAGCGCGTGCGCTGTGCGCGTTGATCGCCAGGATTGCGTGGACTGGCCAGGCAGAAGCGTGTGCCGTTTGCCTCTCGTTAGGTACCTAGTCCAATTGTGAGCCGCGATTATTTGTTAACTGGCCACGCGTTCGGAAACAATTGACGGTGTTTGCTTTTAGCTGCTATAGATAAGATTTCGCATATCCCGTTTCACATGGTCAATGATCATGGTAATGTCACAGTGATGTGAAAGGCACCTGTACTTAGTGTTAGCATAGAGACGTGATGTAATAGAAGCTTTCGATAAGGATTTCTTTTGGAAGAGACAAGAGTACTCCTCTGATAGAACGGCGGTGAGCAAAATGCTGGCTTAATATTTTTTGTCAAGAATCATCTGCACCCGTGTTTGCGATGCGGCTATAATTTTGGCCACATTGCCGAATGTGCAGGATTTTTTGAACTATCTGACCCATAGAGTTCATGAGGTAGTTTACAAACGAGTTTTTAAATACATAAATTAATAAAAAGAACTTGTTTTGTCCGGTTTTACTGATTTATGATGGTTAGTTACATTGTTGTTTGTCGATAAAGTAAATCAAATATTACAATTAAGGACGACGTTCCTAACAATTAAATATTTCGGGTCGTTATTAACTACGACTTAAATTATATGTGATGAATTTCCGAATACCTGTTAGAAACTTTCAAAAAACTTCTATATTAAAATATTCTGCTGCATTACCGAAGTTAAAGAAAGATACTTACTTAAACAACAAAGAAAAAACTCGTAGGTACATTAATTTATACACACAAGAGGAAAGAGGATGGACTCAGCTTTCCTGTGGCTCTAAGTACCCGTTTAACATAAGATGATCAAAAACTAATGTCACAACGCGAAAAGACAGATGTATGCAACACTAAGGTGTTTACAGGATTACTTTCAATCTGAAGAACATCTAAGCTAAGGCTTCTTGGTGATCAAAAAGCAATACTCATTAAAGCCTTTGGTAATGTACAATTCATAACTTATTAGAAAAAGTAAATACCTGTATGCAACACTAAGGTGTCTACGGGATTACTTTCAATCTGAAGAACATCTAAGCTAAGGCTTCTTGGTGATCAAAAAGCAATACTCATTAAAGCCTTTGGTAATGTACAATTCATAACTTATTAGAAAAAGTAAATACCTGTATACAACACTAAGGTGGCTACGGGATTACTTTCAATCTGAAGAACATCTAAGCTAAGGCTTCTTGGTGATCAAAAAGCAATACTCATTAAAGCCTTTGGTAATGTACAATTCATAACTTATTAGAAAAAGTAAATACCTGTATACAACACTAAGGTGTCCGGCATTACTTTATGTCTGAATAACTCCTAAGGCTCTTTGGTGATCAAAGAGCAATACTCATTAAAGCCTTTGTTTATGTACAAAAAGCTTGAAACTTATACAATAATTAAACACCTGTATGCAGCATTATAAGGTGTCTACGGCATTGCTTTCAGTCTGAAGAATATCTGAGCTAAGGCTTCTTGGTGATCAAAGAGTACTCATTAAATGCATTTTAAATGTAAACTTCATAACCTATTAGAGTAAGTAAACATAAACACCTGTATGCAACGCTAAGGTGTTTTACTTTCAGTCTGAGGAACATCTAAGGCTTCTTGATGATCAAAGAGCTATACTCATTATAGCTAGTTTTGATGTATACCTACTTCAGAACGTGTTAGTTATCGACATAATCAACAAACTGATTAAGTAAGTAATATGTTCGCCTCCACAGGCTAGAAACGCTCATGACGAAACCATTACACAACCCTATTATTTATTCTGTGACACAACTAGATATTCGGTAAGTAGGCAGGCACTGTACCTATTGTTAAACATCTGTCAACTACCATGTCTCATTTGTCGTCGTCTGAATGCCAATCATGCAGTCATAGCCTCCCAGCATAGATAGAACTCTCTAGTTTCTTTCTCCGCCTTTTACCTATTTAAGAAATATGTGCAGTGAAGAGATCCGAGACTCTTGGTTTTGGTTGTGAACTAAAATTTAGAACATAAATTAGTTTAATAGAATTGTTATTTATTACACGGGCTCATAGATGTAGGTGTTAACATGTTTATCGTGCAATGTTCGCAATTTCAATGAGGTACCAAGCGGAAATGGTATTTGTTTAATATTAAATTTACATTAGTTGTTATCGAAGTACGAGTTCTTCTTGTTGAATTTATTAAAAATCAAGAAAATCTATTAAATATTAAACTAATTAAACTTAAAACCTGAGTAAATCTTATAAACACTAACCCATAAGGGCCTACATATAATTGCTGCTTACATTTAAATAGTCATTTATTACAGAACAATTTTGTATCGCTTTACAAAATTGTTCTGCCCCGTGCTAAATGACGTTATTTAAACAGTGGAGGTGGAGGCAGGTCTTCGTATGGTGCTTGGTTGTTCATATCCTCGTCCTCCTCGTCCAGGACGATGGAAGTGACGTTGTTGCAATTTCGTTCTTCGCAAGAAGCATACAATAGATCACTTGAGTCCTGCCTTTCTGCATTTGCATGATCCTAAGCACCTTTTTTACATTTGCAAACCACCATTTTAAGGGTCTGAGGAGCGAGTTCTGCACGCATTATGACGGGCATGAGACTTTTATCGCTGGTGGCCCATCCCCAGTCACACGGGTTTTTCTACTCCAAAAAGGAGGAGGTACTCAATGGACTGTATTTATTTAATGTTAGTTACCTCATAACTTTCGACTGGGTAAACCGATTCTCAAAATTATTTTTGTTTGAAACTGGTACCTACTTCCCGTTTCCCACTTAAATTTCATCAAATTCGATCCAGTAGTTTTTGAGTTTCACTGCAATAACTGAATAGAATGGAAGTCGGTATCAAATTTTTCAAATTGTACTTGTGTCAACCCCTAACCATTTTTGTACTTGATGGTAGGTCCTCCACGTATGATATATTGCAGCCTCTGTGGTGGGAGGGAGGCGGGCAAGGTTAACTTTGGCCGATGCTGCTGATTTTACAAATGCTGAGTATCGCAGGGTGTTCAGCGTTCCTTCCTCTCCCCCGTAATGTTTCATCAAAGTTCTCACCAGCATTTGATACTTTTTCCTTTCTTTAATTTTCTACAATTTGTTCTAGTATAACTTTTCTCTAGGATCATTAGTTCAGCCGGTACAGGTCTTGGCAAATGACCCTACCCAAAACTTTAATTTTCGGAATGAAATCCCGTCTTTGGCTAGCTGTACCTATCTCCGGAACCAATGGACCCAGAGAGCTCGAATTGGTCGGCTGAAATTGTAGCAAATTTAGTTTGCTTAACAAAAGCGTAGATCAAAGATACCTGAAAACGTTTGCCAAAAGAACTTTATTCAAAAAACTGATAAAAGAGCCAGAATTTCGCAGTTTTTCGAGCACTATGAGAGTAGCAGAAGGTTTTTATGGTTGCATTTTTCGGTGTAAACTACTCTTAGGGGACCTAACGACATATAAACAAATCGTAGATGCGCGTATCATGCGCGTTTGCGATGTTTGCCTTTTTTGTGTCGATAATGGCTAGCTTAAAGGCTGTTTATCTACAAACTGTACTCGTAGATGGAGATGTATGCCTGCGCTGCAAACGAATCGTTTCTTCTTCAAACTGTACCCGGAGACTTACGTCTACGCTACATATTAATCGTTATTCTTCAAACTGTAACCGGAGATTTATGTCTACGCTACAAATTAATATTTTATTCTTCAAACTGTAGACAGAGATTTATGTCTACGCTACAAACGAATCGTTTCTTCTGGAAACTGTAGACGGAGATTTATGTCTACGCTACAAAGGAATCGTTTCTTCTTCCAACTGTACCCGGAGATTTATGTCTGCGCTACAAACGAATCGTGTCTTTTTCAAACTGTAGACGGAGATTTATACCAACGCTATAAAGGAATCATTTCTTCTTCAAATTGTAGACGGAGACTTACGTCTACGCTACAAATGAATCGTTTCTTCTTCAAACTGTAGACGGAGATTTATATCAACGCTACAATTGAATCATTTCCTCTTCAAACTGTAGACGGAGACTTACGTCTACGCTACAAATGAATCGTTTCTTCTTCAAACTGTAGACGGAGATTTATATCAACGCTACAATTGAATCATTTCCTCTTCAAACTGTAGACGGAGACTTACGTCTACGCTACAAATGAATCGTTTCTTCTACAAACTGTAGACGGCGACTTACGTCTACGCTACAAATAACTCGTTTCTTCTTCAAACTGTAGACGGAGATTTATGTCAACGCTACAAAGGAACCATTTCGTTTTCAAACTGTACCTGGAGATTTATGTCTACGCTACAAACGAATCGTTTATTCTCAAACTGTAGATGGAGACTTACGTCTACGCAACAAACGAATCGTTTCTTCTTCAAACTGTAGACGGAGATTTATGTCAACGCTACAAAGGAACCATTTCGTTGCTACCCGGCGTTTTTTCTTATTAGTCAGTCGATCCTTGCCAACAACGGTGAGTGTGAACATATTATCAAATGTTACCTACCATTGATTTCAGTACAAGATAGTAGTTTAAAAGTAAACAGATTATAACAAATATCTTAGATGACCTACTCGTATCACACTGATCACATTAATATGAAAATGCAAAGTGCTCAATAATTTTTGCTAATTGTCTTAATTAGTAATTTTGTGTTTAAGACGCGGTCCAACCCCACTTTTAAAATAATTTACGATGCTTTACGTAAGGTTGAAAATCGGATGTTATATTGGACGATGTCATGCGAAAATGCATTAATTTTGTACGTTTTCTTAATATATTTCGATATATACTAACACAATTGAAAAAAACTCCTGGTTACTAATTTAATACTATATGTTGGCTATGTATTACCTAATAAAAATATAGTGTTATCGCTGAAAATTCTGAGAGTTTGGACGTCAAAGTTTATTTTTATAGACTTATTCACGATTTTTTTCTGCAGAGAGCGAGTAATATTTAGGAATTCTGTTTGGTTATTACTCTTTGCCTGTTCCTTTTCTAACCTAAGTATTTTTTCATACAATATTATTGATCTGTTTCGTTACACTAGATGTTTGAAGATTCTGCTTTTTACTATTACCAGGATACGAGCGCGCCTTAACTAGTTGCACCCTATGGTATCACCCGCGTGATGATGATGATGATGATGAAAAGTATCCTATGTCCATCCCTGAACTTCCCTTAAAAGTTATACCTACTGCTCGAGTAACTGAGCTGATATCAATCACTCTCACTCAACATTACTTTAAGAACGTTTCCTTTAATCAATCTAAAATGTATATGGAATCTACGGTTCTTGACATTAATCACATGGAATTTAAATCGAAATTCCAAAAACAATAGACGCGCCGAATGTAGGAACCGCCCGATATTAAGGAAGTATCCAAGATGTCTAAAACTGGTTAAAAAGAAGATGACCTTACCGTCCTAATACGTCATTAATATTTAATTTTCCCACGACATCAACATTCGTAATAAGTTTTTGTTTTAAACTTGTGTTATGTTTTTAACGTGCAATAAATTTATATTGTTTATGTACAAGTATGTTCATATTCAATTCAATACTTAATTCGAATTAATTAAATTATACACATGTCGTTATAAAGAACATCAACTGTCACCTTGTCACCTGTCAAAGCTAAGATCCGAAGATGATGTATCCGTGCTGTTTACAAGTCGAATACAGTCTAAGTGTGAAATCCAAATCATAAAAAATGACATCAATTGTCACTTTGACAGCTGTCACAGCTAATACCTAAATCGGTCCTATTTTCGAGTCGATTGTAAATTTGACATTACTGTCACAAAAATTTTGGAAATGAACGAAGTTTCAACTAGAATTAAATGAACAGATATTGGCCAGGTAATGAAAATTTTCCTATTATACTACTAGACCAGTTAGTTGTAACATGGATAAAACAAATTATCCGTCTTACTACTGGTAGTAAGACTGGTAGTAACATGGGTAACGAATCGTTAGTCCCACGTCAGAACTCTTTTTGAAAATTACTCTGATTTTTGCTGTTCATATCGTTCTGTTCTGTTAAAAACTGAATTTAAAAATAATTGAAAATCAAACAAACAAAAATGCATCCTTTTATGACCGACTTCAAAAAAGGAGAAGGAGAAGTGTTCGTGTGGACTGATTCTCAAAATTCTTTTTTGTTTGGTAGAGTGTACTTCCTTACCTACTACTTGGTTTCATTTAAATTTCATCAAATTCGGTAAAGCAGTTATTGAGTTACATTCTAAAAAATGAAAAGTGTTTCGCCTATCTTGATGATACATAACTAATAATAAATACATAGATATATATACATATATAAACCCTTTTACTATCTATTACCTATCTACCTATCTACTATCTGTAATAGGTGCCTACATTACTATGTACCTAGCTATGTACCTACTTATGTTCAACAATTTTAAGTCCTGTCACATTCTGGGACAATATATATAAAATTATTGTAGAGGAATTGAAAATTACATTAATTTTGTTTGTTTTTTAATTTACGTCAATTTTTTTTATATTCATTAAGACCTACACTACCATTTAGCCATTGTTTTTACTAGGTATCGCATGACAAAATTATGTGGTGGCTTAAGTTTGTATGTTACGCCACAGTTTACTTTTATATGTAATACAAGGTTGATACAAGGCACTAGGAACACACTAGTATCACAGAATAAATAATAGTAGTTAGTACCTACTACCAACCGTAACCAGTCCATAACAATTTCATCCATCATTGATGCTCTGACAACCTGACGGACGACTGTTCAAGAGCAAGCCGATTATCAAATTAAACTCCCCGCTCTGAATGCTCTTTCCTCTGTCACGGTCGCTCGTTCTGTTTTTCCGTTTGCAGGATGGAAGGAAGGTGAGACTGGGAAACTGACGGACGTGTCACTTTGACGCCCAGCTTATGTCGTTTCCGTAGGATGGCGAAATCATCTTTATTGGGGCCTACACAGTATTTATACATATACTTCCTAATCTATGCTACTCAGTCAGCTTACCTACTCGATTCATAGAACCTAAATCGATTAAATTCAAAATGGAAAACATAACCGTAAATATATTTTTGCTACCCCTCGTATTTACTCGTAACTACAAACTCTACAAAGAATTGATCTATATTAAGGCTTTATCAATGACTAGAGACATGTTTTTAACCTTTGTATTCTTGTAGAAATTGCGGTAGGAAATCATTATGAAAAATCATGAAAGTCAATCCGTCTACATTTTCCAGTTGAATCTACTTAAGATGTATTCATGTAAACAACGCACAATCCTTTTATTAGGAACGACATTTGACGACAAACGACATTGTGTTTGATAAACCAATCAATTTATTTAAGATTTTAATTTGTATTAGATATAACTTATATGTAATTGTTCTCAAACGTTCTTGGAAATTGGAACATTATTTTGACATCCATCTATGAGATAAATCGAAATCGCTTTACCAAATACATGCAAGCAGCGGCCGGCAAAAGTTGTACGTTAATCCATATCTGTCGTAGTTTAGCGGCTCATCATCATCATTATCATCTCAGCCGTAGGACGTCCACTGCTGAACATATGCCTCCCCCATGATTTTCCAAAAGGACCGATTGGAAGCGGCCTGCATCCAACGTCGTCCTGCGACCTTCATCAGGTCGTCTGTCCACCGTGTCGGTGGACGACCTACGCTGCGCTTGCCGGTCCGTGGTCTCCACTCCAGAACCTTTCGGCCCCATCGGCCATCTGTTCTGCGTGCTATGTGCCCTGCCCACTGCCACTTCAACTGGCTAATCTTCTGGGCTATGTCGGTGACTTTCGTTCTTCTACGGATCTCCTCATTTCTGATTCGATCACGTAGAGAAACCCCGAGCATAGCCCTCTCCATAGCTCGTTGTGCGACTTTGAGCTTTTCTATAAGGCCCATAGTAAGAGACCACGTTTCAGTGCCATAAGTCATCACTGGTAACACACATTGGTCGAAGACTCTTGTCTTGAGGCACTGAGGTATTTTTGACGAGAAGACTTCGCGAAGTTTCCGGAACGCTGCCCAGCCGAGTTGGATTCGACGATTGACCTCTTTCTCGAAGTTGGACCTGCCTAGTTTGACTGTCTGTCCCAGGTAGATGTACTCGTCAACAACTTCGAGAACTGAGTTCCCAACTGATATTGGGGTAGGTACAACATGGGCATTAGACATAATTTTCGTCTTATCCATGTTCATCTTAAGACCTACCCGTTGGGAAACTCGATGGAGGCCTTCGAGCATTGTACTGTGGTCTTCCATGGATTCTGCCTTGACTACAATATCGTCGGCAAATCGAAGGTGAGTGATGTATTCGCCGTTAATATTGATGCCAAGTCCATGCCATTCCAGAAGCTTGAAGTCGTCTTCCAATGTAGCGGTGAACAGTTTCGGAGATATAACGTCTCCCTGTCTCACGCCTCTTTGCAATGGAATTGCCTTCGAACTCTGCTCCTGTACTCGGACTGACATGTAGGCGTTTTTGTACAAACACTTCAGCACTTCAATATACCGATAGTCAATACGGCACCGCTGGAGAGACTCAAGCACTGCCCACGTCTCGATCGAATCAAAGGCTTTCTCATAGTCCACAAACGCTAAACAAAGAGGCAAGTTATACTCTTTGGTCTTCTGTATAACTTGCCATAGCGTGTGGATGTGGTCTATGGTACTATAGCCTTTTCGGAAACCGGCTTGTTCCGGAGGCTGGAATTCATCAAACCTGCGACTGAGACGGTTCGTTATGACCTTCGAAAACAGCTTATAAACATGGCTCAAAAGCGAGATGGGTCTGTAATTTTTAAGTAAAGTGTTGTCACCTTTCTTGAAGAACAGCACCACCACGCTTTTGTTCCATGCTTCTGGCGTTGAACCTTCGAGTAAGACGGTATTAAAGAGCTTCTGAAGGACTTTAAGTACCGGTGTTCCACCCGCTTTCAGAAGATCAGATGTGATACCGTCGTCACCAGGCGCCTTGTTGTTCTTAAGCTGTTTCAAGGCCATTCTAATCTCGTACAGGCTGATGTCCGGGATATCTTCGGTATAATGTCGGGTCAGTTTGGCTCTTGGGTCTTTGGCCGAGCTGCTAACAGGTTTAGCGACCGAGGTGTATAGCTGTCCGTAGAAACTCTCTACCTCTCCTAATACTTCTGCTTTGGTCGACGCTACACTGCCGTCTTCTCTCTTCAGCTTCAACTTTCGTCAACTGGCTTTGCCCAATAGACATGTCTCTTGCAAACACTTTGGAGCCTTTTTTACGCTCTATCGTTTAGCGGCTAACTAGGTATATTACTTAGGCTACATTTCGGAAAGGGCCGAAATCACTCGCGGCGTTCGCACACCCATTCCTTTACAAGCCCACGATCATCGTGAGCGACTGAGCTAACTCCATACGTCATTGATGGCGTCACCATAAATGCTCACACCGCGACCACAACGCTCGAAGATCGAAGGAGGGTTTACGTGGTCTTCTCCAAAGCCATATCTATCTTTATACCAAAATGTCATAAAATATTTATTTTACATGGTTATATTAGTTAAGTACCTACTTAGTAAATCAATCAGAAAAATAAATAATAAAATACAGTACCTACGTAAAAATATAAAATTAATAACCATGGAAAAAACTGTCATTATATTTCATCACCCTTGACGGTCGCCGAGCACGTCTAGCGTATTTCTACTTATTATTTATTTTGACTAAGCTATCAAAAACTGACACAAACTTTGACAGAACTGTCATCATTACGATCTTAACGTAGACGGAGATCTTGTTATTTTGTCTATGCTGTGCCCAAGAATATTACGCTTTTTCATTTTTTTATAATATTATATCGTAGTATTTGTATGGTTGTGAATTTACAAAATATTAGAGCAACATGATTGCAATTTGTTTTGCTATTTATTTTCGAACGCAGCAGTAGTCTTAAGTCTTAATACAATAAGTTTTATTTCACTAAACCTCAAATATATATAAGTATTTGAGGTTTAGTGAAATAAAACTTATTGTATTAAGCCTCGAATTCACTAGGGCACAAGTAGGGCACAAGTTCTGAGACTGTTACAGAACATCTACGGTGCGTGTTCTCAGAACATTTTGGTAACATGTCGTGATACATTTTGCTTGTCCACACCAGCAGTCTCCGCCGAGATGTCGCCCGAGGAAGTCGTGGCAGTTAGTGCTGCGTACATTTATATTTTATCGAGTAGTTTACCGAAACGTTATAAAAAGAAAAGGTGGTGGGTGCGAAACTACTTATCACAAAGAGAAAGCAGTGATAATATCTTACGTGATCTTCGAATGTTTGATGGATCATTTGTAAATTTCACTCGAATGACCTCGACTGATTTTGAAGTTTTACTAGAAATGATCGGGCCTGCCATAGCTAAACAAGACACAATATTACGGAATGCTGTTGGTCCTGACATCAGACTTACAATAACATTGAGATACTTGTCGACCGGAGATTCTTATGCTTCCTTGTCGTATACATTTAGAGTATCATAACAACTGATCAGCAAAATAGTACCAGAAGTTTGTAAGGAACTCATAAAAGCGTTGAAAATATATGTCATGGTGAGTACAAAAACATGGTAAAATCACGAATGTTTTATTTATATTAGGTATTTTTAATTATTAGAAAGAAAAATTATTCCCGCAGCAAAGATGGAATTATGTCTTGATCAGATGGTTCCTGGCTGTTATCAAATTGAAAATCCAGATTTTCACGTACAGTTGTTTGTGGAATGCTATACAGATTGTCGTTGGATGCTGTAACACTGTCCTGATGTTCCGATGGTGTGGTTGATGTGGTACTGTAGCCTTGCTTGTGTTTGCCCATGCGAGCTTCTATTAATATATTATTAATATAATATTTCGCCATGAGGGCGGAGTGTTCGTCTTTAATGAGACGTAGCTCTGAGGCAACATATCGTCCATACACATCAAACTCATCAGGGGTAGCTTCCATCTTATTTTTGGCGGACCTCATTATTTCAAACGCCTCTTCCAATTTATCCTCTTGTGTTAACATTCTCTTTTTCGACGATTTAGATGAGGTAGGGCGCGGTGATGCTTCCATGGTAGGAGCCTGAGGTTTCGACTGGATGGAATTTTGAGTTTTTTGAGTATTTTCCGAGGAAAGCTCGGAGTATTGGTCATCGGTGTCCTGGCGTTGTGCCTGAAATAATTTTTATGTTATGTTATGTTATGTTACGTATTATGTTACATATATTTTTCAGGTCCCAAATACTGAAATAGGATGGAAAAAAAAGGCTCATAATTATGAAATACTATGGAACTTTCCACATTGTGTTGGAGCTATTGACGGCAAGCATGTTTTGATTCAGGCACCTGCAAATTCTGGTAGTGATTATTACAACTATAAAGAACAATTTAGCATTGTCCTCTTGGCTATTGTAGATGCTGATTATAATTTTATATATGCTAACTGTGGTGCCAAAGGACAGTCATCTGACAGTGGAGTTTTTCAAGAAACTTCTTTTTATGAAGCTATGAATGAAAACCAACTTAGTTGGCCAGAACCGGAGCCATTGAGGCATGAACCAAACATGCCATTTGTACTCGTGGGAGACAGTGCATTTGCACTCACCGAAAAAATTATGAAACCATATCCAGGCTACCATGAGGTGGGAAATATAAAGCGCATTTTTAACTACAGGCTTTCGAGAGCGAGAAGAATTGTAGAAAACGTATTCGGAATCTTATGTGTCGTGTTTCGTATGTTTCGCAATGCCATTGCGCTCCAACCTGCTAATGCTGAAGTTGCCGTAATGGCCTGTGTATACCTACACAATTTTCTAAGGCGTAATAAGCAATCGAGAGCACTCTACACCCCACGTGGAACCTTTGATTCAGAGGATTCGGATCATAACATTGTGGGAGGATCTTGGCGCAGAGAATTTGGACCTAATATTTTGTTGGATTTGCAACCATCTGGAAGACCATCTGCTCAATCTGCTATGGTAACAAGGAACAAGTTCGCTGAATATTTCATCAGTGCGGAAGGAAGTGTTCCATGGCAAAACAATGTAGCTTAGAAATAAACAAATATTTAGAATAAGAATTGTAAATTTCATTATGTGTCTACCTACCTATAGCGGTTCATGAGATAAAACCCTTTGACAGACAGACAGCGGAGGCTTAGTAATAGGGTCCCGTTGGTCAACCTTCGGGTAGGGAACCCTAAAAACGACTTTATAATTCTCATATAATTATTGTTAATGCTTATTTATTAGAAAGGTACTACTCGTATAATAAAGTTATTTTAAAATTGTGACTTACTTGTGTCTCCAATGTATCTGTGCCACCAGAAGTTGTCGCCCCACTCAATAAAAACTTCATGGCATCGTAGGCAAACCAAGAACTTGATTCTATAACTTCGTCCCGTGCTTTACCCGTGCCTTTCGAAGAAGCTATTTTCTTTTTCTCACGCATAAATTGTGAGCGGAGGTTGTGGATCTTCGCCTCAACATCTTTCTTTGGTATTTGAAGTTCATTGGCTAACCCCTCCCAAGCATCATTTTTCTTTATTTTATTTTTGTATTCACGGTTATTCGTGTCCCACAAACATCCTTTGCTTTCGTAAAGCTCAATAAGTTTTAGAACTAATTGATTTCCCCACTCTACGGGCATGTTGATGCTAGAATTCGCGCACGCGTCCACACTCTGCAACAGCGGTCGCAGGACTGATGTCGCAGGAAGTTCTGTCTCGCGAGCCAAAACACGGAACCTGTTCTGCGACACGTAGATGTTGCTGTATAGTCGCGTGCGTCGTCGCAGAACAGAGCGCGACGTCGCGGCGACACGTAGACGACATGTGCCTAGACAGGTTCTGCGACGATTTGTCGCCTAGTGAATACGAGGCTTTAAGAAGGTTTCTCCATATATAGATACCTTCTTATTTGCCTTGAGTTGAATAATTTGAAATAAGTTGAACATAACGATTTTAGAGAGAAAGTTTACATCCTCGGGCGGGATCCCATCCTTCTCTAAAATTGCAATGTTTGGTATCTTTAAGCAAGTGTTAGTGCTTTAAAAATCATATTATAAATATTATTAAAATAAGTTGGTTCAGTTTTAGAGCCTAACCTATTACTAAGTCTACGTTCTCCATAGATCTACCTTCTTACCTACGCTCTACCCATACCCTCTATCGTACCGTATGGGTAGACCGCTAAATTGTTCACAAATATGTGAAAATCCCAAAAATAGACGATCGGATGTATAATCCTTACCCTACATAAATGTCTTCTAACTAACTGAAAACTCGATCTCTCTATGCGTTCCTGGGAAAAAAGGTCTTGACAGACAGACGAACAGACGCCAGATGCAAAGAGGTACAATAAAGCGATCCTACAATGGTTCCTTTTCCCTTTTGAGGTGCGGAGCGCTTTATAATATTAGTATACTATTCTCTTTTTCGTAGCCCATTTTGATGTTATGTCAGGCTACAGGAATGGTTTAGTCTAAACTAGATTGTAGGTGGACAAGTAACGTGACGCCTTCCTGACTGACATGCGGGTTGGAGTTAGATATATCGTACATATAATAATCATAATACCGCAGGGGTGGCTTTGACGTGAGCCGTCGGTGAGTGGCGACACCGCGGACCCTGATTCTCCCTGGGGTTAAATGAGACCCCTGACCCCCGGCTTGCCTTGGCCCTTGGCCGTCTGAGGGTGGAGACGCAAGAGCAAGAAACAAAGAGGTCCAAGGGTGGAAGTGTTAAAGGGCATAACGCCGGTAGTAGCGCACACCTCTCAACACCCTTCAGCCATCCACACCAACGTTGCTCCATTTGTCACCATTGATGGTGGCTCTTATGGGGGGCCCGTTTAGTGGGTGGCAAGTCACCACCAGCCTAAATATTTTAAGATGAGACTGAAATTGGCAGGTGCCGTAGTCTCGTCCATAGCCCACTATCTCCCGTACCACTAATTAACCACTGCTGGCTACAGCCCCACTTATGCCTATGTAAAGGGCCGAGTAAAACCCGTGAAATTGTTTGAATAAAAATAATAATAATAATAATCGTTTATTGCCACAATTTTACATATATATACAGTTTAACAACTTTATTGCTCCATCGAATTCAGAATTCACTTACAGAGAAATACAAAAAATTGGGTGTGAGCGCAGAAATCCCAGAACAGAGTAGTTTGCAGAATTATCGGTGTGAAGATGGAATCAACTCTAAGATACATATACTTCGTCCTCGAAAAGACACATCTAAGCACTTGCACCGCGTTCTTCATGACAACAAGCTGTTTTTGTATACGATCAAGTGACGAGATGAACAAGTTGTACGCCTGATGGTAAGCACTACGTTTTCCCATGACAGTTGCAGTGCCACCCAGACCATTGGATCTGGTTGTGGCACTGGATTGTGTCACACATTGCGTGGTTTTTAAGAATATTTTGCCAAATACTTTCTCATACTACAGTCCCCTTCACAACCTGAGATAGTAGGTACCAAACAATACGGCCTCTTGCACAAAAGAAAAAAATCAAATCATTTATTCTGTATAGGCCTACGGGGCACTTATAAATTGTCATTTTACATTTATAATTTCTTAAATCTACAACCGGATCGGAACGCGACCACGACTGAGAAGATCTGACAAGAAACTTAACGGGCGTCTTTTTACATATATTTTTATATCGCCACTTACGTGTTCACTTATTTTTAGCTCCAGTGTGTTGCCTTATAAAAGAGACCATAATAATGGTATCAGTAGGGCAAGACACGTCGCTGCACTTTGACATCGTAATACACGAGTAAGTAGATCCTGGAGTTCAGTTCTCAAGCTGTTTTATCCTCCAAGTACCTCATCCGAAATTTTGTTATAAACTTTTTGACAGAGTTTAGTTTTAATATTAAATATAAACTTATTAATAGGCAAATCTCGGATAACATTATATGTTACTTTACCTTGATATTATCTGGGAGTGTGCCCCTCACTGGCACTACTTACCACCAATAAAATATTCTTTAACTCAGCCTTCTCACCTTCTTGATAACTAAGAACCACACTGCAGGGTGTATCTATGCTGCCCCATAACAGTATTATGCAAGTAAGTATATATAGCCTTAACATCATTGGTGAAATTAAGTAGCACAGGTTTCGGTGGATAGGCTATATGCACGTCGAATGGGAGACGATCGAGCGGTGCAGCGAGCATACTTCGGCCGACCATCAGCAGGACGGCAGCCAGTTGCGACGCCCCGGGTACCGCTGGTCGGATGAGGTGGAGAAGGACCTACGCGAGGCTCACCTGCCTAACTGGTGAGATACCGCACAATGCAGGGAGCAGTGGCGTCTTTTGCTGTCGGAGGCCAAAGCCCACTTTGGGGTCACCGAAATCTTAGTAAGTATTATAATTCTAAGACATAATGTCTTAGGCTTGAAGTATTATTGTTTCAGACAAGTTTGTGAAATTGCAGCAGCCGTAGCATGAATACTTTGTGAAAACGTATTCGCATCATCCACGTCATCAACGTTGAAGGCTCCGTTTAGCTGATTTGGCAGCGTCCATGCCTTCGAAGCGAGGGGTCCCCAGTTCGATCCCTGGCCTCCTCAAATTTGAGCAATGAGCAGAAATGTTTGTTTGTGTATTGGCAGTTCTGATGTGTTATTGTGTCAATGCTTCCCGCGACACAGGCCGAGCAGCAAAATGTGTTTAAGTGTAACGTTATCGTATCGTTTACGTATTCAGTACAAACTATGAGTTATCTGTGCCACTATTGTACTAGATAAATGACAGTACCTATGTACTAAATACGTTAACGATGCGATTACGTTACACAGATTTCTCGGCCCTCCGCACATAGACACAAGTTAACCTGTAACTCGCGCTGCGTCTCTTCGTACATACTATGAGTTATTTGTGCCACAGTTGTCTGTAGGTATACTTACGTAAAAGGCAATCGTTACTGACTCACTGATCTATCTATCAACCACAAACCATAGTGGATACGAGTATATTGGTCTGTGTATCAACACACAACAGTGTATCAACAAACACCACGGAACGGATGGCGCTGGAATTCGCCACGTATATAGTTATATTAGTTAGTACACCCATATAGTTATACGAGTTATTACAGTTAATTATTCAAGGCAAGATACAAGGCAAACGCAGTGCTGGTAGGAGAAGAACATCCTGGCTGAAGAACTTACGCCAGTGGTATAATAAAAGCACCCGTTCATTGCTAAGAGCTGCTGTGTCGAGGGTTCAAATTGCAATGATGATCGCCGACCTTCATTAGAAGATGGCACCCCGAGAAGAAGAAGATAGTTATATTGACATAGGTATCCGCTAAGAAAGGATTTTCCTAAATTCACCCTCTAAGATGATGGAATGGCAGTCCAATGTTAGCATGAAGAAACAAGGACACGCGGGTGAAACCGCGGTGTGTAGCTAGTAATGAATAAATATGATAGCTAGTACCTACTGCTAGGGCCTAGCACGAATAACTGCGTAAGTGTAACGTAACGTGTCGTTCACGTGAAACAGCCCAAACTGTCATGTATCTAGGACCACTGTGACACAGATAACTCATAGTAACACCGAAGCGTGACGCGTTGACGCTTACAATTTATTTATATAATTACAATACGTTTTTTTTTTCTAATTGTTTGTGCTATACGGCCTCAGAACCCAATTGTTCTACGTCAACGATACGAATGATGACGAGAGCACTGCAGTTCCACGCACAACGCACTCTTGTCTGTCAGGAACGGCGTAAAGTGACCATAGTCTTATCAGTACTATTATATTTTATTCTGTGGTATAAGTCAGTCGACTTGTCCGCTTTATACTCAACTAGTTTCGCACCGCAGTTACACGCCTCATCTACCTCCATACCAAATATTTATCAAAAAATTTCCAGTCGTTTTAACGTGAAGTAGTAACAAATACACTTACATACACATAAACTTTCATCTTTATAATATTTCTAGCTGCGATCCGTGGTTTCACCCACGTGGTTATGGATGATGATGATGAAAAAAAATATTAGCCTATGTTACTCAGGGTGAATGTAGCTTTGAAATGAAAATGGTGAAAGATTTTTTGAAATCGGCACAGTAGTTTTTGAGTTTATTCATTACAAACATACACGGACCTCAGACAAAATAAAAAAGTTAAGACAGAATGTTGTGAACAGAGAAGTGAGGCCGGTTTTCTAAACTACATGTGCGTGATTCGGTACTGTCATGCTAATTCAAATTAAATTAAAGTTATTAAGAATTTATCAGTAATTAATACATTTAAATTAAATGATAATTAAAACTTTACGTGTTGCTTCCACGCGCTGCGATAGTTCGACTGACGAGCCAAGGGGTAGTTTCGTTGTAGGTTTTGTATGTAAAAATGTATGGACACGCCGAGGCGTAGTTTCACCCGGCCTCACTTCTCTGTTCTTAAATTCTGTCTTGACTTTTTTATTTTGTCTGAGACACAGACACACAAAAATATATTTTTTTCCTCTTTATAATATTATATTAGTGTATATGTACCTAGATGTAGACAATAACGTTAGTTGGTACCTTTCCTTTGGGACCTTTGGTTGGTATTAGGTATGTATACACACGGATCTAGAAAAGGAATAGATCCGCTGGTACCTATACAAAATGCGTAGAGAACTGTTGAATTGAGTATTGGGGCAGATCAATCCATCTGATAAATGTATTTTATTTCACTGGTGGGAATGATGGCTAACCACAGTGGCCACAGCGAGAAAATAAGCAAAACTACGAGTTATCTGTGCCACGGTTGTACTAGATAAATGATAGTTAGTTCTGTATACGTCGATGATACAATTACGATATAATTTCGAACATTTTGCGTTGTTGTTGATGTTGATTGTTGATGTTAACGCACCGTAACGCTATCTTCTATCTATCATACTAATAATACTTACCAAAAGTTCTGCGAACAGTAGACCTCGCGAACACATGGCATCAGTGGCCATTTTTCGTAGTGTTTCACAACTTATTATCTCGTATATATTAATCTGTCCGAATCAGCAAGCCTCATTAGAGGCAAGTTTCATTCATAAATCTATTGTTATTTTTTGTCCTGATGCGGACAGATTAAACCACTTAACCAATTTATGGTCATATTCGAAATTCTTCTTTAAAGTCAGGTAACTACCTAATTAGTGTACCAAATTTTATCAAAATCGATTGGTAAAAAAGCGCTGCAGCAAACTTCTCCCCATTTTAGGAAAAGTACCCCCCACTCAAAAATCGCCTACGAATAAAAGAAAATATTTTATAGTCAACATACAAGTTTCGTCAAGATTGGTTGAAAAATGCGAGCTATACAGGAAGACGTACATACAACCTAACAAACACACGGAAAATGAAATTATTTGGCCAAGACGCTTCGCTCGCTCGGTCAATAAAGGCAAGAGTTTGTGAGTGTGTAAGTGTGTGATTACACACTCACAAACTTGTATAGAGGTAGACGAATCACTGGATTAATACATACGATACTTTTCATCATCATACAACAGAAGAATTACCTAGTATAGAAGTAACAAACATACAAATACACTTACATACTCACAAACATTCGCCTATATCTATTATATATTAAAGTGTTACCTATAGTAAATATAAGAAAACATAATATTTATATTAAGGTGATACCTGCAAGTTAATTAAATTAAAATAGAACTAAGTAGGTATATCACAGCGTAATCAATACCTATGTCCGTAATTAAACGATACTTTCCATCATTTCTTTTGAAAGACATAAGAAGATACGAATAAAATACACACTAAATACGACTAAATTAAAATTATCTGTACATAATTATTCATACGTTTTTACCTATGTACCTTTACTCTGACATATTATAATGATAAATACTGAATTAAAACAAGAACATCATTATACAAACATTTTTATCTATTCTGTTTATTAGTGGTTTAACAGAAGTTATATGGCGGAAATCACACTGTGCCATTCTCTTGAAAGATGTAGACGTAGAAGTCATATACTTAAGGTGTTACGTGTGTATGTTACGTCGCCTGGCTATAAATAATTACTAATGGCGCTAAAAAAAGAAAATCACATCTTAAATACTAATAACAACATAGAGGATATAGAAAATGGCAATGGAGATTCTAAAATAACGACAAAACACTTTTGCAGGTACGTTAGTAAGACTTATAAATTGATTGTAAATAATTATCCAGATTATTTAGTCAATTATCAAAATACTTATTACAGAAGACACAGCTGGCGAAGACAATCCAGTAGAAGAAAGGCAGAGCGTGTTGTTTCAAAAAGTGGACAGTTCAACATACAAAAGCCTAAACAATTCAAATACCGGGTGTTCTCAGATGTTGTTACGGCCTTTGTCGAAGCGAGGTGGCGATGGACCTTAATTTACTGCACAATTACCCTTATTTTCAGTTGGCTGCTCTTTGCTGGCGTATGGTACATAATTCTATATATACATGGTGACTTAGAACCTGAGCATCTTCCACATGCAAGCAATACCACAGAATGGGTACCCTGTGTAAAAGAAATCTACAGCTTTACTTCAATATTTCTCTTTAGCATAGAAATCCATACTACAATTGGCTATGGGGCTAGAACAATCACGTTGCTGTGCCCATCAGCAATGATTACGATGTGTATTGAGAGCATAGTTGGAACGATAACACAATCTTTCTTAGTTGGCATAGTTTTTGCAAAACTGACACGCCCCAAGAACCGCGCGTATACTCTTGTCTTCTCAAAAAACGCTGTCGTCAATCAAAGAGATCGTCAACTGTGCTTAATGTTTCGAGTCGGCAACATAAGGAAATCTAGAATCATATCCACGAGCGTCCACGCCTACTTAATCAGATGCGTTACGGGAAATAAAGTACTGGAAGAACAACTAGAACTTAGCTTATCGGTCGATTCCAGTGAAGATATCTCATTCATGTTTCCAATATCAGCAGTTCATAAGATTGACGAAAACAGTCCTTTGTTTTCCATGACTGCTCGTGATATACTAAAGTCTGAAATGGAGATTCTTGTGGTTTTTGAAGGAACTATTGAGTCCACAGGTCAGCCAGTCCAAGCGAAATCGAGTTATACGGCTCAGGAAATCTTATGGGGGCATCGGTTTGTTCACATGGTGCATTATTTGAAGTCCAAACAGGGCTTTGTTGTGGACTACTTGAAATTTAATGATACGAACCGCGTTAACACTCCTCTATGTTCAGCTCAAAAACTTCAAGTTTTTTACGAATAGATCATAATTAAACTCAATTTCATCACAATTTTTATAATGTCCGTTATTAATGTTTATCTGGTTCTCTGTAGATGTGGGTTTAAAACGATAATATTTTTTCTTAATTCCATTAGGTCCTTATATATCGACTGCATGGCAGTCATTTGCACCTGTAGGGCAGACACTTTTAATTTGACTGCAGTTAATTCTGTGCTACACTTCTTTATATTCATATTTAATGTTAAAAGCATCTTGTTGTTACGTTCGAACTCATCTTTAACGTATTGTCTTCCAATATACGAGACACCCATAGTTTTCACAACACTATTAGAAAGATGTAGTTTTTTCTTTGTATGATTTTCAACATTACCTAAATTAATTGAGTGTACATTAGTATTAACATTAAGCGTATCACGTGCAATTCACATTTACAATTCTGACGAACTAGCACTGATAAGATGTCATTTTTATATCTTGTGTATTTATGTGTCATGCAAAAGTGATAAGATCGTCAGTGATACGAAACTAATTTGTAGGTGTGGTTCTAAATGTAGGCAGGTATGCCCATATGTGCATTTCTTGCTTATGTTATCAAATTATACCCATTCCAGTTATGTTAGTAGTGTAGGTACCTAGGTGTGTAAGGTAGGTTATCTGGAAAAGATCGCTCTGAGCGATAAGACCGCCCATTGTGACTTAATTTTTAGCTTTTCAATTGTTTGTTGTACTTTATAATGTGGTGTTGCAATAAAGAGTTTATCTATCTAGACTAAAAGAATAGTCTTAGATATTGTGTATGTACTATTATTTAGGTAGGTACCTATTATAGTATGGCACCTTGATATATACATAATAGGAACAACATATTGTAGACTGATCTTTTATGAGCATCTATGTAGCGTATACTTCGAACATTTATACTTAAGAGGCAGTGAGAATAATGAATCGTCAAATTTTCAATTAATATGTTTCATAATGGTAAAACAGTGCAAGGGGTGACGAGGCTAAAATTATCTAAGCATAAGTTATATTTGAAGATTAGACCAAGTGGGAATTGGATTTTCACACCTAATAATTTCATACTTCTGTAGAATTTTCTACTTAAAATTAAATGGAACCGTTATTCTTGGAACTTACTGAACTGTGTTGTAGTCAGTACTGAATTCAACAAGTTATATCACACTTTTTAAGTGTGAACTTTTTGAATTCAGATACTTAGTTCAAAAGTATCTACCTATTATCACAAAATCGTGAGCATTAGGCGAAACACTTTTCAGTTATTGGAGTGTAACTCAAAAACCGCTTGACCGTATTCGATAAAATTTAAATACCATTTAAATTTTATTGAAGATAGCTTCGTTGTTCATGAACCGATTTTGATAATTCTTCTTTCTTTTTGTTCGGTAGGGTATACTGCCAAGGTAAAATTTCATCAAATTCAGTACAGCAGTTTTTGAGTTACACTCCAATAACTGAAAGAGTATTTCGCCTATTTTGATGATTCGATGATACTATCGTTTGCGGTGAATGTCAATCGATCCCGTAATTAGCAAGGGTCACATTTTAGTGTTGAAGCTGGTTACGTTATTTAATTAAAAAAATGGTTTCATCCGTTTTAGTGACCGAAGTCGGTTTTGTTTTGTAGTATTTTTTTTTCTACTACCTAACTGTTGATTGTTATGCCACTTTTACAATTGGATCTGCCCTCCCCCGGCAGTGGCACCACAAAATATATTTTTGAGGCAACATCGACCCGCGTCAATGTTAATGTACGCTTTCTAGTCTAAAGTGTTCATTCAGCCTTAATATAGCAACCTTGCACATCTATAACGTTCAACTTTATATATAATATAGGTACTTCCTAACCTGTATTCAACTTGCAGAAATTTGGCAGCAATGATGGACGTAGAAGTTGTTGGTGCCACAGCGGTGTGTGTGCTAAATTTAGATTTTAAGTGTTTTGAATTGAAAAGAAGTCAAATAAAATAAAATACGTCATTGTCAAAGGTGATGGTGATGGAGGCTGCTGGTATTGGACACTATTAGTGCTGACACACTAAACAATCTATGCAAATAAACTACACAAAATTCATACGGCCTTAAAATTTAAATAACATCATAATTTACAGCTAGTTGCAGCAACGATCTTTCACTTATAACGACGTCATTAAATGCTAACATTAAATCGTTGCACAAAAGCAGATTTTACCAAATTTTTATGTTCCCATAAATTAATTAATGAAACGTCAAATTGTCATTTATCATGTACTAGCGACTGCCGCGACTTCATTCGCGTAATAAGATCGGCCTTCGGCCTCGCTATAACCTCCCTTCTTATCTTGATTTTTCTTTCATAAGAACCTTCTCCTAACAATTATTAACAAAAAAGAATTAGAGCGATTGTTCCATCCGTTCTCAAGATATAGCGTGACCAGAAGAAATAGGGGTTAATTTTTATATATATAGACTAGTGACCGCCCGCGACTTCGTTCGCGTAGTAGGCTCGGCCTTGCCGTAATCTCCCGTCTTTTGTTGGTTTTTGGAGGAACCTTCTACGAAGTATCGGTCAAGCTGGTTCTAAAGTTATAGCGTGACCAGGAAAAATAAGGGTTCATTTTTATATTAAGTATAATATTTTGCGTAGCACAAAACGCCATTAGAGCCCATTAGTGTTTTATCGAGACATTAAATTGATAGAGCAAGGATTAAAATTTAATTGGTCAACAATCATCCATTATGGCAACTTTAGTAATTTTCGAATAAAATAAATTTAATGGTATAGTAAAACCATGCCTTTATCATTATTTACCTTTATCATTAATGCATCATTGTCCCATGCAAAAGATTACGTTCTCCGCCGCCAAATCTCGGACAAAGTAAATTTCTAAAACAGTAGTGAAGAGTTTCAGTACCTAACAAATTAACAAAGATACAGTTCTGCAAATGAAATATTATTATTATTACTGATGGTTGATAAACTCAGCTTCTGATATACCTACCTATATGAGCGTCATATAGCTGGTACTTCGCGACATGATATTTCCATCAACAGTTTGTTTGTACCTACAATTGTACAGAAAGTAGGATATTTACGAACTGGCCAAGTTAAGCCATGTGCATGAAATAAAAACTTTCTTCAATTCTTGTAATTCTTCTAATTTCAATAAAACATCAACCGTTTTTTGGTCGTAGTAGCGTGCGCAGTGCTGCATAATACCTATTTGTAGCTAGGTACTTATAGAATTAGATGAGGTGGAATCTCCAAATGATTTCCTGTCTTATAATGATTCTGAAGATCGTCTTTTATTTGATGATCAAAGTAATGTTGAAACATGTGTGCGAACTGCCCTCGGTACTTAATTTATACACACATCAAAAAAGTCTAAGCAACGTGCATCATGGCACAAATTTTACACAAATTAATCAATTTTCTCTCTCAAAGTCTTTACTCACTCAAGGTGCGTAAACTTTTTTTGTTTTTGATGACATACTGGCTGGTTGTAAAATAAAACTTTTCGATTATGTTTTGTTTTTAACAAAATTGAAACGAATGCGAATTTGTTTGAATTTAAGTGCGTTTTTATTGCTACGTTTAGTCTTGATCTTATAATTTTACCAAAAAATTGAATAAAGTTAGCGACAAAATTGGATTGTGAGACCTTGTGAGAACATGCACCCAGGATCAATGGGATAAAATTATGTTTTCCGATGAGTCACGATTCGGGTTTAGACCTGATACGAGAAGGGTGAGAGTGTACCGTCGGCCCGGAAATACTGAAAGGCTCAGGTTCGTTCAGGAAGTTCATCCATACAGCGGCTCAACAGTTATGGTATGGGCGGGTATAATCAAGAACAGGCGAACTGAGCTCGTTTTTGAAAATGGAAACATGAACGCTGAAAATTACGTTGAGGATATTCTTAGACCTTATTTCCATCCATTTGCACAAACCTTTGGCTCCGATTTTACATTAATGCATGACAATGCGCGTTCGCAAACAGCTCGGCGAACCAGTAAATACTTGGCAACGGAGAACATCCGGGTATTGCCCTGGCCTGCACAATCGCCAGACCTCAACCAGACATGGGGTTGGCTTTAGAATCGTGACCCCTGAATTTGGTGAAACAAAAACTGTGGGTGGGTTGAAGGGGTTTGTATAAAGCGTATTTACAACATTTTAGCTGCCGGAGACACGCCAAAATAGTCTAAATAGTTTTTTAAAGTTTCAATAAAACACCGTAATTTTGATAGTGACAGGTGACATAAATGACATTAATGCGTAAAACGAAACGTTTCTAGGTAACTTTTAGCCTTTTTTGACATGTACGTTGTATGTAAGTTCTTGAAACGGAACGCAAACATCGAAGATAGCGTAATGTCACTGTCGGAATACTCGCGTCATTCCGTTACTTCCGGGTGTACGTGAATGTTTTCTCCTGTTTTTCTGCGCTTTCTTTTGATATCTCAACGACTTTGCTACGATTTTGGACTCCGATTTTGCTGCTTTACTGTACGACACCTGCTTGCTCACTGGACACTGCGATTGCCTTTGGAAGATTTGATAACTGGTACCAGCTCGACGTGCTCATTAGACATCGCGATGGCGTCTCCTGTGCCTGGACCTTCATCAAGGACGGACTTTGTAGATGACGGACCCGTTTCGGACCGGCATTTGTACACGGAGGAAGTTGTACAAATGTGGAGCCTACCCAAAGTTGTGCGCGAATTGGGAACCATTGACCAGTGTCTAAAATTCGCTGAAGAAAACAACATGATGCAACGCCAAAAAATGTGCCGCACGCATCGCACCCCTATGCGTTTATCGAAAACAAACAAATCGTTTGGGGCTTGGGTGTGCACCAAAGGCCAGTGCAAACAAAAAGGGAAAATATGCCGAAACACTGGGACATTTTTTGAAAATGGCAAGATCGACATAAGACATGTATTTTATCTCATATATGCATTTGCCCACAAATGGACTTTTGACTCGGCAAGAAACGAAGACCCTCTAAAAGAAGAGAAATAACAGTGCCTGAGTACTTCAACATTAAGTGATTGGTACAACTACTGTCGAGAGTGTGTAGTTATTTACCAACTTGAAAGAAATGAATATGTGGGCAAGATTGGAGGAACTGGAAGAACTGTACAAATAGATGAATCAAAATTTGGAAAGAGGAAGTTAGGAAGTTTAACCGAGGACGCCACATAGAGGGACATTGGGTCCTCGGAATGATTGAAGACGGCGTCAGAGGATCTTCGATTAGAAGTGTGCCCAGACAATGTACGCTCTGCTGAAGTGCTGGTGCCTTTAATTAAAAAACATGTGGAAGAAGGCACCACCATCCACACTGACTGCTGGAGAGCATATGATTGTCTGGCAGAAAATGGTTACATCCATAAAAAGGTGAATCACTCTGACCCGGACAATCCTTTTGTAAGTAGTGATGGGACTCATACTCAACGCATCGAGTCCCAATGGAGAGCAGTGAAGCGTTATTTTAAAAAAGACAATTATAATAATACTGAAAATTTCACTCCATCATAGAGTATTTATGGAGAAGAAATGTGACTAAAAATAAAAAAGACCCATTCATCGAAACTATAAATGCTATATTATGTCTATAAAATATAAGTTCTAAAAATAACAAATTGTTTTTCAATTTTAATTATCAGACCCATACTAGTAGGAATGTGTGCACAATAGTATATTAGTACCTAATTAATTGGCAATGTCACTTGTCTGTGACAAACCTATAGGTTAGGTTAGGTTTGAACTGTGACCCACCAGGTCATCAAACTACTTTTGTTCCAAATTTGTGCACAATAGTATATCAGTAGCTATCTAATGAATTGGCAAAGTCACTTGTCTGTGACATACCTATAGGTTAGTTATAGTTAGAATAGGTCGAAGTCAGTGACAGAACCGACTCATAGTACCCCGATTTCAAGCAGTCTTGTCGGATTGCAGAGCCGACGCGGGGGTGGTAGTAGATCGAAATGCAGTACTTAACCTCAAAATACTTAAACAAACATAACTCGAAAACTAATGGTCTCCGGCGGGTGGGGTTTGCGGGGGGTCACTACCCGAACCCCCCCCCCCCCCTCCCCCTCCCTCCCGAATTCAGGCGCCACGATTCTAAATATTTACCCAGACATGCTCCAGAGACGTGTTTTAAAGGACTTGGACGGAGTGATAACAACCCAACAGCTGAAAGTTTTGCTACAATTTCATTGGAAGCGATTGCTGCAAGATGACATGTACAGTCTCATTAATTCTATGAATAATTATTGTTGCCGACAAGTTCTGAATAGCAGAGGAGGCCATACCTTGTATTAAATTATCCAATTCTTTCACAATAAATTAATTTTCTTTAGAAATTTCATTTTGTAAAAAAAGTTTAGTTTCTTAAGTAGGTACCTACCTTAGTTTGTACAGTACATTATAATATTGTTAATTTATGTTATAAAGATATATTGAAGACAAGATACATTTTTACATGATTAAGACCCTAAAACATGTTTAAATAATAAATTACAAACGTTATAATGCGAAGCACCATCCTAAAATTTAAATTTGAACATGTTGCTTAGGCTGAAATTCACAGACAACATCGAGTTCAAACTCATACTTCATAATGTCAAAATACGAGTCTAGACTCAAACTCTAATGACTTCCAAATTCATAGATGAGTTCGCTCTAGGGGAGCACGAGTATATACTCACTGGAGAATAAGACAGGCTGAGTCACAAAATCGGTGACTTCATCCGTGCTCAGACGCCGCCCTCTTTGAAGGTTTGCTTCATACGATGAGTAAGAAAGTAACTTTGCGTTTTAGAGGGAAACTGTACGCAATACTGTTTTATTTCATACTTACTTACTAGGTATTGTTTGTATGATTCGTTTTACTTGAATACCTATTACTTTTAATAATTGTTCTAGGAATCCAATTTTATTCTTTTTTTACTTTACTTTGGTAGATACTTATATGATATTAGAGGAAAATTAATACAGTGATGAGGTGTTTCGCGATTTGGAACAAATAGAAATTAGATGATTTTAGATGAAGCGCTCGTAGCGGAGCTTGACTTGGCAATCTTAATCGATCAACAAGTTAAGCAACACTGGCTGCGGTCAGGACTTGGATGGGTGACCGCTTGTGACATTATTTAACTGAGCGCTTCCGTGCTTCGGAGGGCACGTTAAGCCGTCGGTCGCGGTTATTTACTTTAGGACAACAGTCGTTAGACTATGTCGAAGGCCTTCGGGTGGCTTGAAAACTTTGACATGGGTTGGCCACTAATCTATCCACCAAGCCGCACTGGGCCCGCGTGGTGGATTATGGCCCAACTCCTTTCTCTGAGAGGAAGGCTCGAGTCAAATGGATCGAACAAAATGGGCTGATTATGATAGATGATTTTTGTGCGCTGGATGAACATTACAACCTGCCTTGAATGTCCAATTAATAACCTACAAACTACTACATACCTAGTAAACCCTTCACTTACTATGACGTGGAATTCAAGAACCGTCACAGGTACTCGAAGGGGTCCGTTCGGAATGTCATCATACCTGCGCTGGGGGAATATGATCACCGATATCATGAAGACTACCTACCAATTTCTGTCGAATTACAAGTGCTGATTGCTCTACGATTTTATGCTATACCACAGAATAATAAGTACAAGCTATATGAAATGAAAATGAAAATGAAATGAAATAAGTTTATTGTGGCAAAAAAACATGAACAAATACTTAACTAAACATTAATAACTAAATAGTGATTGCCACAAAACGGCCTCTACTCAGCATAATGCCGGCTGAAGCAACCAGCGCTGATCTTCCGTAGAAGCCGCCCGGTGACATCACGGATCGTAACACAAAAGAGTACAATATAACATTAAATTTATACTGACAATAAACTATACTATATGACAGTGAGGATTATTTCATGTAGCGACAACCAGTTCCCTCAAAAAATCTTTCTTAATAAAGTGAATGCAGCGAGAATTTAATTTTCCATAGTACTTAATTAATTTTCTCGAAGAATTGATTTTGAAAAAAAATCCCTTTTTTAGTGGGACTTGCTACTTAGGTAGGTACATAACTATTTTTATTCCCCGTCAAAACTCAAGATAGGCGTAATACTTTTCAGTTATTCGATTGAAAATTAAAAACCGCTTTACCGAATTGGGAACCTTGGGAATACTCGACTTACTAAACAAAAAAGAATTATCAAAATCGCACTACTCTGTAAAAAAATATACGCGTCGACTTGAGAACCTCCTCCTTTTGTTTTGGAAGTCGGCTGAAAATGATATATAACCTTCTGAATGGCGTATGTAAAGTCAAATCTTAGAGTCCGTTTCACGAAAGAAGTCTCGCGGAAAATTAGTGGAACTAAATAAATATGTACTAAATATTTCATTGATGTACGACAACTAGCACCACGTCTATGGGACTTCTTTTGTGAAACGGACTCTAGCTTGGCGGCCCCTCATACTACCTAGTACCTGGTATAGTACCTAGGTTTCCCGCCAGAGTACAGAAAAACATTCGAAAAGGCGCGTTTAATGTCGTCTATTCCATCTCCTCTTATATGGAACTTATATGTTTATCTCTTTCGAACGTAATGTTGCAAGTTACAAAAATATATTTCAAACTGAACCTTATCTGAGATATCCAAATAATATTTGTCCGTGGGTAGAGGCGAACTTGATGGAGTAAGCATGGAGTTTACAATCGTACTCAAACGTGAATTTTGAAATGCCGAGTATACTCGCCATCACTGGAGTTAGAACTCATGCGAGACAGCTCAGAGTAAACTCCACACAATTAACGGCCGTTTTCAATAACCTATCTATCGTCGGTTTACCTTACTAGAGATAGATATTTGACACTACTTGTATGGACGTTATGTCAAATTTCTATCCGTAGTAAGGAAAACCGTGGATAGATAGAATATTGAAAACGGCCTTAGTGAATGTCAGCCTTAGACTTTTGACTTGATGTAGGTATGCATTTTCTTATGTTCAGTCAGTTCAGTGTCTATGTTCTTATTTCAAACATAGGTAGTTTTTCTACCAAAATGTAATTTGCTACACGTTCTTGTTTTTTAAACAGACTTTTTTTGAAGTTTTTGCTATATTACAAACATAGATATTAGGTCGAATTCTGTGATTACAAGACCTGGTTTTCTCACTACAAACAAAACTCTAGTCCAGTCAATGAATCCACATTCAAAGAAAAAAACATTCTTATTTGACATCCGAGTTTGTGACAAGCCAAACATTGCATTAACAGCACAGATTAGCATTATTAGGCATTAATCCCAACTTTAGGCGCGTTCAATTAGCAATGAGGGCATTGGTGGCGTTGCCATTGTTTTGTGTATTTTGTCACGTTTGCCACTTTTGCCCACACCCTATTTCAACGCCAAACCGATTATAAGACCTAAAACCGCATCATAAATTAGAGTATGTATACTGAACCGCATGATTATGCTGTCAAATAGATGTCATAAAACGATCACAAACAACCATGATCCGGACGTGGGCCAAAAATTGCACTCGCAAAATAGTATTAATGCTAACGCATATTGCACTTTTTGGTGGCATAAATGCATCTTGTTTAGCTTTGCGAACGATGAACGAAGAGTCCAAAACAAAATTTTCACCCAACGAACGCCCTTGTGAGCTCAGACTACAAAGCATTATTTTGCCAACTTGGGGCCATTCGAACGTATTTAGGAATTACAGATTATCCAATTTTTATAATCTGATTTATCTATTTTTACACGTATACATCTGTGACGTTGTTTGAGTCTGGTTTGTGACGAAAACGCTAACATGTCAGTCCGTGTACAGGAGCAGAGTTCGAAGGCAATAGTACCATTCAGGTGGGTGAAACTTTCCTACATTGAGAAGCATCTTAATGAAACGCGGAAACTAATGACATCTACAAAGTTAAGAACAAAATCTTCTCTAGAAGAAGAAGAAGAGAAGGCTCTATAGTTTATACAAAGTTTGAAAAGATGGCACTAATTCTAGCTTCAGGACATTTTTTACGTTAGACATTGACTTGACATATTTAAAACATATACCTACCTGTCAACTGAACCAAAACTGGGGAGGAAATAATGTACAAGCATAATAATGAACAGCCAAAGAAAGTACAGCCAATAATGCACGGCCAATAATTCATGTACATAGATTTGAAGTACGCGGTCGGCTTTTCCTGGCCGCGTTTTATTGCCTGTACAAAATCGGTCCGTGTTGATAATCCACTGCCAATATTGTACAGCCAATAATTCATGTACATGCTTCTAATTATTGGATGCGAAATATAAGCCCGTGTCGATAATGCTTAGCCAATATTGCACGACCAATAATTCGATGCCAACCATAGACAAATATAGAATATCATCTTCATTATTCGCTTGTGTTGGCGAGTTGGATTCACTCTCCAACTCAAAAAAAAAAACTAAAGTCACAGTCGGTGCGACGATGAGCGAAGCGAGGAGGAGCGTTAGATTCAATGGTGTCACAAAGCCAGAATTATGACGAATAACACTGAACGGCAGACTAAAATTTGTTAGTATCGCAAAATAACAACTAACGTGCAAACGAGACATTGTCAGTGCCCTGCCTATTTAGTCTGTGATGTACACGGATTATTGGCTGTACATTATCGCCATACAACCAGTTTGTGATGATAACATATTTTCGTATTGATTTCAGTATTATTTATTTAACTCTTTATTGTACACCAGTAAATAAATACAGTAATGGTCTTAAAAATAATATTGTACAATGGGCGGTTTTATCGCGTATGGTGATTTCGCATGACATCATAGCATGAGTATTTTTGTTGCCATAATTGTTGAACAAGAACCTGCACGCGAGTAAACGAGACAGCGAACGAGAGTTTTGTACGCCCGGCACAACAAAGAATAATAGAACTGGTTTTCGAGCGCGACGTGCTATGGTGAAGCTATGAATGATCTATAAGATGTGGATAGATATATTATTTTTAGGCTTACATCTAAAAATATAATATAATAAAAAAAAAATTGTATTTGTTCCCAGTACAAAACAATAATAATGACTTATTCCCCCTGGCACCGTTTTTTTAAATATATTTTGTTGGCTCCACTCGGAATTTGGGTTATTTTACCTGTGGTTTTCAGAATATGTACGTCTTCTGTAGTTAATCAAGCGTGCGTCAAACTGACATTTCTTTTATACCAACATGTACAAAAAATAACAAAATTGACAAAAGTGTGCTGTCATTTTTCTGTTCATTGAATTCATTGTTGATTTTCTAAAATAAAAGTTTACTAGCAATTCTGGAAGATGTTTCGAGCTAATAATTTCGACAAGTTACTCGGTGAGTCATACTTGCACCCAAAATCTCTTGCCCCTAAATAAATGATAATAATGTAATCAGTGATACGACTCCGAAAACGAGTTCTACATATAAAATACTCAATTTCCTAGCACTTTCTTTATTTTTATTATTGTGATGCCTAACGGAATTTCTCTTCTACTAGCATAGACGTGACTATCCGTATCTCTACTACCTAAGCGACAAAAAAGATTGGCTGGTTTTATATAGATGATTATGATACTTAAAATGACAAAATAATTATGTTCTAGATAAAGCGACAAGTAATCTACGCCTGGACCCCGATTGGCCAACGATCTTACAAATTTGTGATCTGATTAGACAAAATGACTGCACGTAAGTTTCATCATTATTTATTTATTTACACTACTCACAAACAAAATAATTAGTACAATCAACTCTAATAACTAGCCATTCTGAATGCTTTTACTTAACACTGATACTAAATATTAGTATGTCTGGATACTTATTACATATAAATGTATAACATGAACATGCATATAACAATTTTATTGACATCCACATAAGCTCAGTGGGTAGTGCTGCTATCTTTGAAGCTCAGTACCCTAGGTTCGATCCCCGGTTATGGCAAATAATCGTGCAATATAAGAATAGTTGTGTTTGAGCATATGGTTAAATATTTCTGCCTTGTTCCTTTGGGATCCTTACTCAACTTTACATGAGTGGAATAGTATTGGAGGTCAGTAGGTCAGTACCTCAAGACATGGACTTTTGAATATAGCACCTGCATCCTCAATATTATTATAGCCTAGATTTTAACTTAGGTCCCACACCTTTCTTAATGTTTCTCATCATCTTGTGTTGACAGGAACCTTTACCTCTTATGAAAAAGTTGAATAATAGTTTTTATTTTTTACTACCATGTCATCACATGATTGTATGAATTGGATTGAGTTGCCAAGTCATATACCTGATAGTTATATATAAATATAAGCACTACAATCTTAAGACTGGAACTATAGTTTAAAGGTTTTAATGAAAACAAAGTATGGCAATACAAATTTGCATTCACAATTTGCAAAACATTGTGTAAGTAATTAGAGAATTGGTGGGTACCTATTTGCAATTTGCTATACTCCTTTATTGGAGTTGAGAAAATATGAAATGTGAAACTTGAATCTTTATTTTGATATTTGAATAAAAAGCTTTTATTATTTTTATTATTACGAACTATAACCCTAACAGGATCAGGGGCTTAGGTTCTGTGTTCTTTATTTTTTACCTACTGATTCTTTATAACTAGTGACCTACATTCCTTATTAATTTTATATTACTCAATATCCAGGTCAGTATATGTAATTGACTTATGTATGTAAATTTTTCAATTTTTTTGTTACAATATTTTTTTTTATATTATTTCATACAATAATTTGGGAAAATAACTTTTACATGTTTGTTTTTAATTAATTGGTGTGTGATTTCTTTAGTGACACTATCATTTATTTACTTTCCTGCTCTATATTATAGCATTTGTAGAAAACAGATTTGTAAAGAACAGTTTGGTAAAAGCATATTTTAAGTATTAACTTGATTATTGAGATTAGGTTCTTGTTTAATGGGATATTTATGCCATCCTGTGTTGATGTTTATTATTGTAGACAGTCTAAGCCAACAACCTGCCTTGGATACAAGGAGTTGCAGATTTGAGCCCAGACCAAGTTAAATATTTGTGTAATGAGCGGAACTATTGACTCAGGTCTTGGATGTTTGTGACATGTTAATGTCTGTCCATGTTTTCTGGCAACACGGAATACTAGTGCAGGAGTGTGAATGTTATTGACCGAGTCAGCGAAGTGTCTCTGCTTTGACTGGCCAAATTGACTTTCATCTGTCCATATGTTTGTTAGGTTTGGATGTTGGTCTACCTGTACAGGTCGCATTTTTCAACCAATCTTGACGAAACTTGGTATGCATGTTCTACTATTTAATATATTTTTTTTGTCATTTGCAATTTTGAGTGGGGTGTGTACTTTTCTAAAAAGAGGGGAAGTTTGCTCAATTTACCGACAGATTTTGATAAAATTTGGTACACACATTAGGTACCTGACTTTAAAGAGGAATTTCGAACATGAGCATAATTGTTCAAGATTTTTTCACAATAATAGGTTGTGAAGTACTGCAAAAATTTCCGCTAAGACTAATGCTCAAGAGGTCTACTGTTCACAGAACTACTAGTTTATAATTCTATTTGCAGGCCAAAATATGCAGTGGCAGCTGTCAAAAAGAAACTGTATTCACAGAACCCTCATCAAGCAATGTTTGCTTTACTTACCCTGGAAAGTATTGTCAAAAACTGTGGTAAGTATTCAGACAAGTTAGTATACAATATAAAGTATACATACTTTATGATGTTGTCATGATCTGCAATGGCCTGTTTGAATGAATATGTTAGTCACTGCAAACATGCCATCTAAGGGCCTTCCTTTTATATGCTATACTTAGCTTTAAATGCTGTTTAGTTGTGCGCACAGCAAAAATGTACTGTGCTGTGCCGTACTAAGGCCCGTGTTCACCAACACGTGTTTAAATTGTAAACGAACTTTTCATTCTTAAACAACTGTTTAGCAATATTTTGCTGTTCACCTAGCAGTAACCATTGATTAAGTTCCGTAACCAGCTGTTTAAGTTAAACAATGTCTTCAACCTTGTTTAACTATTGGTTGTTTATTTAAGTGGAAATGTCAGATGCCCTGAATTATATCTTTGAAGATAATAACGTGTTAGATGATTTTGAAGATATTGAGTGAATTTTACACGCAATTTTAAATTATATTTCCAAATTTGACGCAATTATTTAGAGGAATATGACGTAAAAGCATTCGTTACAAGATTTCGTTTATACAAGCATAGTGCCTTGGAATTACTTGATGTAATTTAAAGGAAGTTGGAATATAAAATCATCCATAATCACTTCAATAAAGATTACATGAATTTTAAATTAAAATTACCACGAAACGACTTTGACGCAAACAATACAAACTCATGTTTTAATATATGTTATATATATAATATATTAAATATTACACTAAAAATGTTTTGAATTAGAAAGACATACAACTTGTGAACATACCATTGACTTTTGCATTACATTTTGTAGTATATTAATATTACCATACCATATTTGAATGTTGCTCGGGTAAATGTAAATGGTACAAGATATGCTACCATTTTTTCAAAGTAGTATTATACTATTCATTCATTTACGACTCATTCGTTCAAAAACGCTCGATTAGTTAATCAATGGTTAAGTTGTAGTTTTAACTTTCACAGTAGCAAATTCGGAATCCGTCAAACGAAACTTCGTAGTTCGTTTTTGGTAGTAAGCCTCCTGACTTTTATCAGCTATCTCTCCCTGTCTCTAGTATGTATCTAGCAGCGATAACTATATCGCGGGCTTCTTTTATCAATAACTTTATCCTATCACCGCAATTTCGTTAGTGTAGTTAGCAGTGACCCTGCCTTAGCGCGAAGTCAAATGAGGATGCCTGGCCAGTGGCTCTACCAATAGTTGGCAACATAAATGTCATCTCTATAGTCGATACTCGATCTCGCCTACCTATCAAGCTTGTGATTGGCGTACTCGCTATCGGTTTTAGTTCTACAGTTGACCGCAAGGTGGCACTGTTCAGTTTTTCATACATTTTTTCGCGGCAGTCGATAGCGTGCATCGATTGGTGACAATGTTTTAAACTCATGGTAGACCTACAGGTCAAATAATTGATCTTGGGTGAAGATGTTTGTGATGTCAAATCCTAGTGCGATATGAGCGCGTGAGTGTTAGATCGTATTCTTATTTATGCATTCTTTGCAGGCGCGGGTGTGCATGATGAGGTAACATCAAAGGCGTTTTGTGAGATGCTCCGCGATCTCGTAAAGACCACACAACATGAGAATCTTCGTACGAAAATCCTCGAGCTCACACAGGCGTGGGCATTCGCATTTCGGAACTCACCAAAATATAGAGCAGTTCAGGTAAACATGGTTTTCTTGGTAATTGCATGTCAATAGCTGTAAGGTTAGACTGCCTTGTGTATTGATGAAGCTACGGAAATGCATGCCTGATTTAAGGATATAGGGACAGCCACCACTTATTTCCACATATCTCTTTTGATATAAGTCCTTTTAGATGTGATTTTTTTTCTTGTAAATCCTTATCAAGAAGGTAATTCGAATAAATTGCTGCCAGGCCAGAAGTGCTCGTAACCAAAGCTCTGAATTACTATGGGTTAACGATAGAAAACTAGTTGTGGTCATTGCTTCGATGGATCACTTCTACTGTAATTTACAACAGAGCTCATACATCTTTCGGAGCTCGCATGGAGCTGTCGGTACCAGATGTTGTCTTAGGACACCTTTCAATTAGGCGCGGCCATGCTGAGGGTGAGGGCCAACAAAGCCCCTGGCCCAGATGGCATTCCTGGGCGCGCCTTGGTCATCGCTCTCGGAACCCTTGAGGACCGGTTTCGACGCCTACTCGACGCCTGCTTGGAGACGGGACGATTTCCGTCTCAGTGGAAGACGGGCAGGCTCGTCCTCCTGAGGAAGGACGGCCGCCCCGCGGAGTCTGCCTCCGCTTACCGCCCGATCGTGATGCTCGATGAGGCTGGCAAGCTCTTTGAGCGAGTCATCGCCCGTCGGCTTACGAAGCACCTTGGAGAGGTTGGACCCAACTTGTCCGACCAACAGTTTGGTTTCCGGGGGGGTCGCTCGACTATCGACGCAGTCGAACGTGTCAGGACCCTCTCGAACGAGGCGACAGCCCAAGGCGGGGTGATGCTGGCGGTGTCACTCGATATCGCTAACGCATTTAACTCCATGCCGTGGTTGTGTGTCGGGGAGGCGCTGAAGTACCATAAAGTGCCTCCTTACCTCTGTCAGATCGTTGGAGCTTACCTCTCCGAGAGATACATCTTGTACACTGGGCGCGGAGCTAGAGAGCAGCGGCGGGTAATGTCGTGTGGTGTCCCACAGGGATCGGTCCTCGGGCCGCTCTTGTGGAACATCGGGTACGACTGGGTGTTGCGGGGCAATCTCAATCCGGGCGCCCACGTGATCTGCTACGCAGATGACACGTTGGTGACTGCCCGGGGCGAGACTTTTGAGGTGGCTGCCCGTCTAGCCACAGAAATGGTGGCACTGGTTGTCGGTAGGATAGAGTTATTGGGACTCCGGGTCGCGCTCGATAAGTCGGAGGCTGTGTGTTTTCACGGCCCTCGCAGGGCGCCACCCAGGGGTTCCTTCATCTCTATCGGTGAGACCCGGATCAAGGTCGAGTCTTCGATAAAATATCTTGAGCTCTTCCTTGATAGCAGGTGGAATTTCCGCGAGCACTTCACTCGCATGTCACCCCGGTTGATTGGGGCGGCCGCTGCCTTAAAGCGACTGATGCCCAACATTGGGGGACCGAGAGGAAGCAGTCGCCGCCTGTATTTGGAGGTGGTGCGATCCATGGCCCTGTATGGAGCCCCCATCTGGGTGGATGCCCTAACAGAGTCAAACATCGCTCTGCTGAGGAGATCTCAGAGAGTGATGGCCATCGGGGTCGTACGTGGGTACCGCACCACCTCCTACGAGGCGGCGTGCTTATTGGCGGGGTCTCTCCCCTGGGATTTGGAGGCCGAGTTCTACGCAAATATGTACGTGTGGCGCTCGCAGCACCGAATCCGAGGGGAGATTCTCCCGCCAAGAGAAGTGCAAGCATGGCAAAACCGCGCTCGACAGTCCCTTATTGGGTGGTGGAGGGAGCGTCTGGACCAACCTAGGGCTGGCCACTGGACTGTTGAGGCTGTCCGACCCGTCCTTCAGGACTGGTTGGACAGGGAACACGGGTCATTTACCTTCCGGTTGGTGCAAGTCCTTACGGGCCACGGGTGCTTTGGGAAGTACCTGTGTCGCATCGCCGGAAGAGAACCGACAACAGAGTGTCACCATTGTAGCTGTGACGAAGATACAGCGCAGCATACGCTCGAGGAGTGCCCAGCTTGGGAGAGCGAGCGCCGTGAACTCGTCGCAGTAGTGGGGGACGACATCTCGCTTCCGTCATTGGTCAAGGCCATGGTGGAGAGCGAAAAGTCGTGGGACGCGGGGCTAGAATTCTGCGAACGGGTCGTGTCGCAGAAGGAGGCTGCCGAAAGGGAGAGGGAGATCACCTCTACTCTTCCGATCCGCACCCGGAGACCCGGGCGTAGGAGGAGGGCGTATCAAGCCCTGGCGATGGACACGGGGGTGTCCATCGCCATTTAAAGTCCTCGAGGTGGCGCGCGCGGTGTTTCCGCGTGCCCCTCATTGATGCTGGGGTGGAGTGACTCCTGCTCCATCCCACCGGGATGGGGTTCTCATGAGAGGACCAACGTTGCCGGGACCGCGGACGATTGCAAAAGCTTGCCCATCCCGACATTAAGGCGCCCGGAGAAACACCGTGTGGTGGTTTAGTCGGTATGGTCTGCTTGCTGCTATGGGTGCAGTTGGCGATACAAGAAGAGTCCGACATACCCCGTTGAATCTCCCCGGATTTGGCGGGGATGTGTAAGTGCATTCCCCACACGATAATAAAAAAAAAAAAAAAAAAAGGACACCTTTCAATACTCTTTGTAGGATGGCTCTCCAAGGTTTGGCCAACCCTAATTTTCAGACTGCCTAAAGTCCTTGCAGTGTAAAAACTAGGGCTGACATGAGCTATATTTTATTATTATTGGAAATGAATACCTCGGGATAAACGGCCGGGACAAAGATGTGCTTAAAGCGAAACTAAGTTCGCGGGGACAACTAGTACTGAATAAGCATAATCAATGGCCAGTTTGCCAGGAATGGTCCTGGCCATCACTCCAGGTCTTATTCGGTATGGCCAGTCAAACATTTGATATCTTCGTGGAATTATTGTGAAGTGCGCGCCGCGTTATTGCATGTGTGGTGATAAGCGAATAAGGCGCCAGCACATTGTCCAAAACCAGAACTTAAGAATGTATGATTAATATATCAGGGCAGTGCTTGACAGTTAGTTATTACAAATACCTACTTACTTATTTCTGACTTCAAGAGCAAAATACCCACTTGATTAAACAACATACTCCTACGAAAAACTAGAAGATATATAATCTTTGATTCATTTTGTAACATCGGGAAAATACTAGACAGAAAACCAGGAAAACGCTAGATAGTTAGCCCGATTTACTTATATAATTTACTACAACAAAATACCCATGATACTCCCAAGTACCTGCACCGTACCTACATTGCAGGATTGCGATATTGTCCAGTCGCAGAAGTCATACCCAAGAAGTCAAGTCACCAGAATACCCAATTTAAATAAAAAATGTGCCTACTAAACTATTTTTTAACTAAAATGAAAACTCGGAGTCAGAACTTGATGAAATTTGAATAAAAAAGAGTATTCTAAATCCGTTCACTATGTAAAAAGTTATGATGCAACAAGTAAAGAAAAAACAGACGTTGACAAACTTCTTTTTTGTAAGTCTGTTGAAAATACGATTTTATATTTTTATACGATTACGATAGGTATTGACTATGTAATGAGCTTAAGCCACAGAATGTTTAATAGAATAAATAATATAAATAGAACTAAACATAAGCACCAAAAATAAATTAACGATATGTTATGTATACCTACCTGTTCCTTAGTGACTTTACACCTTATCAACCTTTCTGATAGTTCTAATAAGTAGTTCTAATTTGAGTCACTGATAAGGATTCCTTACATACTTTAGAAACGGAAGCGTACATTTCATTAATTCTATGAAAAAAATGCGAGCAATGATAATCATGGAAGGGTGGCGTCAAACAGGCGTCCTACCAAAAGCCGACGCCAAAATTTACAATGCGTTGTTGTATTTTGTTTGTTGTCAGTAAAATACATAATTAGCCCATTATGTTCCCACTGCTGGGATTAGAGCCTTCCTCTCAGAAAGAGGAGTTGGGCCATAATCCACCACGCGGCCCCAGTAAGACTTGGTTGATAGGCTATAGTGGCCATCTTATGTCGTAGTTTTAAGGCCGCCGAATGCCTCAGAAATAGCCTAACGACTGTTGTCCTAGGACAAACAACTGGCACCGACGGCTTAACGTGCCCTCCGAAGCACGAAAGCGCTCAGTTGAACAATGCCACTAGCGGTCATCCCATCCAATTCTTGACCACAGCAAGCATTTTGGATCGGTTAAAATGACCAAGTCAAGCTCCGCTGCGTGCGAGTAAAATATTAGTGCTTATGTTAATAATAATATGTTCATGTTGTTAGAGAAACATATCGTACGACCTCTCATAACTGAGATAAGGGTAGGAAGATAATAAATGACTGTCACTAAAGCTTTTTCTAAAATAGTAAATGCTGATTTCATGTAATTTGTCACTTGGAAATATAAAATACTAGCTGACCCGCCAGCGGCTTTGCTCGCGTGGCCTCGCGGGATACGGTAATTACAGATTTCAATTAGGGGTCGAATTTCACAAAATCCCGTCTTAGTGAGTACATAGGTCCAAAAAATAACCCCCATGCAAAATTTTAAACTTTTAGAGCTCGCAGTAACGAAGTTTCATACAAACTATCAACCCCAAAAAAACCCCCTTAGGGGTTGAATTTCATAAAATCCCGCCTTAGTGAGCACCTACGTCCTAAAAAGAACCCGCATGCAATATTTGAAACTCCTAGCACTTGTAGTTTCTGAGATTTCGCGATGAGTGAGTGACCCTTCACTGTTATATATATATAATATATATATAGATTCAATTAAAAACAAATAATCTTGATTATCAAAGTGACCAAAGCTAGAGTTAGAAGTGAATAAAAACAAGACAAATTCTGTGTTACGTGTTTACGTTCGTTGAACTTTTTACCTCTCTCAAGGTTGTCCAAAGTCGCACCAGCAATCGATTTAACATAATTTAATAAGATAGATAGGCAGGTTTATGTCCAAAGCCACAATCTACTGACCTCAACCCTTCATAGTTATTAAATGTAGGAATGTATTATACGCACGAATAGTCTTGTATATGTTTGTAACTCGAGAAGGATGGGTATCGATGTTGTTTTTACGTATTAGAGTATTGTTAGGTATAATTTGTCACTTCGTGAGGTGAGTCTACTTGATCCCGTACATAAAGGATCCGAATCGTAAGTCGTAATCAAAAGCCGACCTATCTACTAAGTAGAATGCCTCTTGTACAATACACCTTATTGGTACCACCACAGTGCCAGATATTGTGCAGCAAAGGAATAGTGCGTAAGAATTACTATGGGGTGTGAAGGGCGCTGTAGGAAGTGAAATTACTGGCCGAAATAGACTCAATAACCAATGTTGGGTGCGTAATGCAGTGACGCGCACTACAGTTCTAAGCTATGGGTGGCACTGCAGCGGCAAATGTAGTGTTTATCATCAAGTCCATGGCTTGTCCTCGTAAGTTGAAACCATTAAAAATACTTATTGACTCGCCATATTTGGCCAATAATACAAAAGATTTCGCAGAATTTACCTACTTTTCCAGGAACTGCAACGTGTATGTTAAGTTTGACGATAATGACGCAACAAAAAGACAAATTCAGATGACAAAAAATATCTAAGTTATTATGAAAACTAACGTGGTTTGTACACATTTTTAATATGAAAAACGGGATTCACTCACGTAAAAAAGTCAGATCTTTCCGACTATAGTTCAGTGCGAGGCGAGACGCAACCGCGAGCGTTCTGCACTCTCCTTGAAAAAGACCACCGGATGTGGTTGAAACTATAGTCGGAAAGATCTGACTTTTTTACGTGAGTGAATCCCGTTTTTCATATTAAAAATATCTAAGTTATAATTAGTACTCACGGGATGTAGAGCACGATTTATTTCATTTTGGAATTCTCGATATTTCGGCGCAGTTTCATGCACCATGTTCACGGGTACACAGTCTACCATTGAACATGGTGGACTCAATGGTGAGCACGGTGGGGAATTCCAAAATCAAATAAATCATGGTTTACATCCCGTGAGTACTAATTACCTATAGCTTAGTCAACAACCGCGAAAGTCTAAAAAATATCTAGTGATAGACATAATAGACGTGCGTCATCCAAGACAGGAAAACTTGAACACAAACCTCGTACGACTCGCAAAACATACTTCGCTATGAGAAATCTATTTTGCTTCTCGATCCTTCCTTTAAGACGGATTCATGTAACCACAAAGGGGTTACACAAGTCTTTCCTCCGTCCGGGACACATTACTGTTTATAGCATGTAAATATTTTAGTAATGTGCTAGCTACGCTCCGCAGTTTCACCTCTAAATACACCGTAACTTATTTATCTACATCAACATTGTTTTTATTTTAAGGCTGTCTGCCATCCGCAGCTATGCCGGTGCTGAAAATATCTTTACCGCAGGCACATTTTTCAAATAAAATATAGCCTTTATGTTATTCCAGCTAATCAAGTAATCATCTACCTTTGTTAAATAAATAGACATGTCGGGTCAGTAGTATTGGCAAAAAGAGTTACGTACCAATATCCCTTCGAAACAGAAATATATCTACGTCACTTTTATAATATGTGTGATAATATTCCAAATGTTTTATAGAACTACAAAATCAATAGATTTGAAATATAATTTTTACGTCAAACCGTTTAGTCAGCAAGCGACTTGACTTGAAATATTGTGATTACGAAGCGTTTAGTCAGCAAGCGACTTGACTTGAAATATTGTGATTATGTAGCGTTTAGTCAGCAAGTGACATGACTTGAAATATTGTGGTTACGTAGACACTGAAAAGTTAATGTTATCCTAATAAACCATAATAGTCACACACTATGATCGCGTAGGTTTCTTCCTAGACTTGAAGGAAGCTCTAGGACCTAGAGAATCAAAAAAACAGTACGTGGTTTATAATTATACAGTACATTACTTTTTTTTTATTTCAAACAACTACCCAGTGTACATAAATACTGCCATTTTGAAGATACCATAGACGCACGGCGGTGTAAGCTTACCAGTGGGGTCCCGTACTCGTACGAAACCATAAAAATGAAAGTCGGTCAGTAATTCCCCCTTCAAGCAAACTTACTGATATTTATTAGATGATTTGTAATGCACTAACGCCTGCTTAGTGAGACCAAACTTTACAATTTTAGGGAGATTTTTTATCCAAAATTTTAAAGTTTGGTCTCGCTAAGCAGGCGTTAGTGATTTGAAAATCATATAAGTAATAAAAATTATGAACGATTGCGATATCAATATTAAAATTAAGTTTTTGAAATAACTCTTTCTTCGATTATATAATACTGTCAACTGCTCAAAAGATGTCGCTCCGTCCCCATACGACGGTATAAATGAAATAAAAGTACAGTTACAATTAGATGCTTGGACGGCGTGCCTCGGTGGCTTAGCGGTCATGGCGTCTGACACGGATTGTCGGAAGACGTAAGTTCGAATCCCGTCCGAGGATGTGCATTTATCTCTCTAAAATTGCAAACATTACATAATATCGCTATCAACTTAAGCCTTTTCTGATATAAGTCTACATATACTACAAAAATATCAGACAGTGCTTTTATTCAGCCGTGCTCCCTAGTTAATTAATCTGTTTACGTCGTCTTCGATACCACGACGCGTCGTACTGCGTTCATTCCTGTGTCATTGTCCTGATAAGCAACAGTTCACTAATGATTTTATCATTTACAGTATATCATATTTAGTTATGTAGGTATGTATATTCTTATATATTATGCTATCGTAAAATATACTCGTATCTGAGCATTTATTTATCAAAGTATGGGGAATGAATAGCTCTCGTTGTTCACTTTCGCAGCTGCCGTGGCGTGGTGGTAGAATGAATGAGCAATGACAGATATTTGGACGGTTCGATTGCTTTCACTCCAATGAGATAAGTCATATCCTTGATTTGACGGGCAAATATTTGTGTGAACAGCGGAATTGTGTGTTATTGGGTCTTAGTCGCTGTGATATGTTGTGTTTACAGGCCTCCCGCTACACAGCAAATCCTAGTGCGGGAGTATGAGTGTATAAATGTTATTAATCTCTAACCTACGTACTAACTTACCAAGGTCTCGCTCACGGTCGGTGTATATTACAATAAAATATATATCCATAGTTTTCCTTACTATACATGACTGACGTCCATACAAATAGTGTACATTCTCTATCTCTAGTAGGGTAAACCGTCGATACAGTAGATAGGTTATTGAAACCGGCCGCTAATAAACCTGACTCACTGGCTGTACAAACCACTGCCACAGAATAAATAGCATTCAGTAACAATATCAGGTCATGCACAGAATAGCACACAGTTTGTATAAGAGTACTTTTGTGACGTGTAGATACAGCCTGCGTCAGTCGTTCACGTCGCATCTTATCACTTAGATCGCGTGATTCATACAACACTCAGACAAAACAAGCCAAACAAAAAACATATCGCGAAAAGACTATTGTTGTTCAATTTCAATATGGTACAAATTTATTGTGTAAAATAATACAGATTAGCTTATAAGTGTTAGGGCTATAAAGAAAAGTGAAATAAATTTAATTAGGCAGCCAAGTAACCAATGCTATTTGTTGTAGGACACAGTGAATATATTGAAAGCAGAAGGATTCAAATTTCCTATACTGAAGGAGTCAGATGCTATGTTCTCAGCGGACACTGCCCCCGAATGGGCTGATGGAGAGGTCTGCCACAGGTATTATAGAAACTATAATTTGTATATTCTTATTATTTTTATTACTTATATTAAACTAATGTATTAGTATAAAAAGAAAACAAGACAAAAATCCTCTTCTTTTAGTAAGAAGGCTATATAATATCGGATGCAAGGTTTCAGTATATGTAAAATTTGATGTGACTTAAGAGTCCTTGATCTTGTTAAAGGAACAAATGGATACCTACAGAATAGTTCTGAATAGTAGTAGAGACAGAATGTACAATGCTGTTCCTTGTAAATAAAACGGGAAGGTGTGTCACTGTGATTAATAAGAATGATGAAAATATTGAGTCAATAAACCGTTAACAATAGACTGAAATTACCTTGGGGCCAAAACAAATTGTAGTGTAGTATTCAACACTAAACTACCAGTTTCCATCAATTTAAGGATTAAAAATCTTAAGTCAATCTCTTAATAGATATATTAACTGATGACAACCAAACAAAATGAACATCCTTGGTTTCCATGGTTCCTGATGACGAACTTAGCAGAATGAATATTGTAACGACATGCAGGCTTCGCTCTGGGCATATTCAACTCAATCGGTTTTTGAGATCTGCGGCAAAGTAGAAGACAACACTTTTTTATGGAATGTGTCCACCCACAGTGAACTAGATGTAAGCTAAGACAAATGGGTATAAATTTTTTGGATGTGGTTATATTCCAGGGTATCCTAGCAGTGTCCACATCAGACATTGCTGGAATGCTTTATGGCATGTGCTCCAAAATATGTGATGAATGTTAACTGCAATAACTAAAGTTTGTAGATCTATCTTGCGCTTATTCTTATATCTTGTACTTAAACACCTTTTATTTATGGAACCAATTTTTTTTTTTTTTAATTTTACCACTACATTGCCTGATAGTATGTGCCGATCTAGAATGAAACTATTATTTCAAGAGTTTCCAAGTTGTATTTGTCAGAAAGTAAAGGTTGCATGGTGTTCCACAAGTTACTTGTGCCTATTAAGAATACTGATCCAAAAGACAACATATAACAAGTGCATGGGTTGAAGCTATATGTTTTGATCACAGGTGCCGCGTAGCCTTCTCGTTGATAGTCCGTCGTCACCACTGTCGTGCTTGTGGACAGGTCTTCTGTCAACAGTGTAGCTCAAAGACATCCACTTTACCCAAGTTTGGAATCGAGAAAGAAGTAAGTATAGTAGATACTTGATAATTTTACCCACTCATATTTGTTGTATGAACGCTGTTGAAGTTTTAACTAGGAAGAAACTAATCGTTATAATACAGTCCTCCCGCCTAGTGTAATGGTTAGGGCACAAGGCAATGTATAAGCTTAAAATAAAGATATTTTGAATTTATTACAGTCTGGTTGACATACAAAATTATAGACCTTTTTGTGTTATGGTAAGTAAACAATGATAATACAAAACCGATTTTATGTTGAGGCAATGTAAAATTGTGTTGAGTTGGAGCCCTTGGGATACCTATATATCAATTGAAATCTGTATTTATAGTACATTACTGCAGAATCCAGTAAGTAAGCCTTCCTGGCCAAGTATAACTGAGGTTAGGTCCGGTTAACTATGTTCACGCGGTAAATTAAAACACAATTGTCGCATATGAAGTCCCGCCAGTCATTGTTTTTTTTTACTTTTAGATTTGAACATTGTTCTATTTTTACATTACAATATTTACCAAAAAAAATCTAATTATTGTTTTTAAATCTCCATGTTAATTTTAGAATGGAAAGCTTTAATCCAACATTATTTATAAACTGAAATTATTAAATACAAACATAAAATCCCACACTACTTCTATAACATTACTAAGTACAAAACGCATCGTGCATACTTTTTCTGTGTTGCGTTAAGTGTCACAGACTATATGAAATGGCTGTTTATGGCTCCATAATATATCTATCTCATAAATTATGAGATAGATATATATTGAAGCCTCCCTCTTATTAACCATGTTATAATGGCTAAACTCTAATCTGTGTCTGGTACTATGTTTTTTTTTCTAAGCAGATCTAAAGACCTATGTCCTGTGGATGACCTACTGTCCAGTAAGTAAATTACATACGTACTTACTTACTGGACAGTAGGAGCTTCCAAATTTAAAATCTCCTTTCTTACTGGACAGTTGTGAATAAGTCTCCGGTAGAGTTCACTTTCTGGATACTTTTTAGAGATATTATGGCATTATGAATGTTATAGCATCATACATAGGGTATGTATGATGTTTTGAAAAAAATTATTTAACAGTGTCTATTGTAATAACTGTTAAATTATAAAGAATTCAAATAGTAGTTAGTAGCACTACCATGTATTTTATTGGAAACCAGACACTGTCTAGGCCTATATGTGTGGAACATTGTTATAGTGAACCATTCGGAACTAACCATTGATCAAGATAAAAAGTTGCCCCTTTGTCATTTCTATTTATACTCGCAAGTTATTTACATTTCTAATTTCATACAAATTTGTTCGGCTTCAGCATGAAGAAGTAACATACTAATTCACATCATAACAAACTTTATCTATATATATAAATAAAAAAAGGGCCCAGCCTACTACGCGAACGAAGTCGCGGGCAGTCACTAGTAAATTATAATAGAAGTGTGGTGTGTACAGCAGCCATATTGGCTTTCAAGATCATAAATCCTATATAACTTGCATGGCTAGGGTAATCCTATGATACCTAATTTCTCAATATCTTTCAAGCAACATCTTGAAAGCCTACAGTAAATCATTATTGTATGCTGATTTCAGAAATATTTACTTAATTCATAATTATTGTGGGTTTGACCCTAACAGTTTGAACACTGGGGCCTTACTATGAGCTCTTAAAGCAGGACTTCTCGACAACTGCCCAGTTTATTTGTATCATGACAACTTTAAAGCAGGCCTGCCCGGGCCTACTATTCAAGAACTGCAGAAAAACCGTTCACCTGTTTTTTTTTTATATGGACTCTCGTTAACATGTCGCTCTAAATCCACTCAGTTTATTACCTTACAAACATCTAGGCGACTGCAATGTTGTTTATAGTAAATTGTTAGAATGCCAGAGACAATATTACCCGTCCACCATTGAGAAAACAATATTCAAACAGTTCACTGTCAATGAGCGTCATGATGATTTCATTCAAAACTGTCAGGTTTAAGAACTGCACGGAACTTGCATGGTTTTTACGAAGCTGATAGTAAGGCCCAGGGGCCTTCCCCATGGTATCCCATGGTATTGTAAACTAAATTGAAGGACTGAAATTGATAAATCTCATTAAATGTTAATAAATATAAAAATTATGTAATTTGTTAAGAGTTCCCTAATATGCGAGTGTTCCTACAGGTTCGAGTCTGTGATGCATGTTTTGACAAAGTGAGTCGACCACCAACTTCTAGTGCAAAACTTGAAATTGTTGATACTGCCAATGACTATGGACCTACTCAGCCTCAGGTATGTATCTAGAACTAGTTTGTGCTTATAACAGTATCAGTATTGACCTCTGAAGACTGGTAATTTGATTCTATCGTAATCTGGGACCAGATTACGACTGATTGTTTGTGATAAGACGGCCAGTTGTACTCCACTTTTCATTGTTTTTTTTTTTCTTGTAATGTGTAGTGACGGCCTGACTATCGATTTTGCCTATCTGCTTACTACCTTACTTTGGTTAAATCTGGCACCTCCAGTTATACTAAGACATGTATCTGATCCATTTAAAACTGTCATATTATGTATGTTTTGGTTTCATACCATGGTATTGGTATTTCACTTGTCACAACAACTGTTTCAGTGGCAAATCTACAGATGAAATGAAGATTATTTTGTTGCTGCTTACATGCTGTGAATGTAGACATCTTATGATGCTATTTATTGATAAAGAACCATGTAAGAATATGGTTATGAATGGTTATTTCTCAGAGTGGGTCAGGTAGAAAAGTAAATGTGTATTATTTAATTATATGAGGCGTAAATACCACAAACTGTGGATTAAAAAGGTATTTTAAGTTAATCATAGAATTCCTCAAACAAGCCAAACCAATTCTGTACCAGTACTGTCAAAACCGTCGAAGTCAAGCCCAATAATTAGTAAGTCAACACAATGTAAAGAATCTTGTACTGTGTTAAGTTAATTTGAAGATTCAAAAATAAAGGATATAACATAAATTTTCCATAGTACAAATTACAAACCATAAATACAAAATTACAAGCAGGTATTGTATTAGGTATTGTCTGCGGCACGTAAGTTGAACTATGTGCAGAAAACATTTTAGGGTCTTAATCGAAGTGCGGGGCGACGGGGCCGTGCGTTACCATAGTAATGCGGGGACAAACAATAAAATTCTGCCCCCCGCTACCCGCGCACGCTCCGCTTGACCCTAGAGTACAATTGCGCAAAAAGCTTCAATTTCTTCGACTTATAGGTTGTAACAAAAATATTGTATGTACAACTTAATAGGCAAGCGGGGAATGTCTATATTGACTATGTCTCCCTGTTCCGTTCTCCAATGGTAATAATATAAAGATAAATGTATCTTTCAATTGTAATAATATAAAGTTTGTTGGGGTAAAGTTTTTCTAAGCAAGTTAGAATAAATTAAAATAAAATATTTGTATGAGTATTTTGAATTGTATCTATGTGAGCGCTCCTATAGTATTATAAGCTTACTGTGTTAGCTAGAAAATTAATAAAAATAAACAATTTCGGGCGCCTGGAGCGACCTCACACAAAGAAAATATATATATAAAATTAACAAACATTACCTGGAATAGCAGCCTGTAGAGATTCGGAACTTCTATATTCTCTATTACTCGGATATCTTCAGGCGGGGGAAAATTGAAATAAGTGGCAAAGCATTTAGTTTAGTTCAACTTTTATTTCCGGGAAGGAACACAAGCCTTAAAATTAATTTAGAATTGTATATCTAGTTTGATAATGTTTTAGCAATTACGCAAGGTCTGAAGGACTCTTGCGGATACTGGAATAATTAAATGGCCTGAGGGGCACTATAAGTTTTCCTATCGTTATTTAGAGTTTTTTATCGTTAAGCTATCGTTATTGCACCCTTATTTAAAGGAAATGAATTATTTTAAGTGTTTATAACTACACGTGCCGAGGAGCGCGGATTGTAAGACAAAGAATTGACAATACCTTACTCCGAGACGAAACCTGTGATTATATCATGACGCGGAGAGGAGATTCTTCTTCTGCCGGGTACAGACCAAGCGAACGAGACCGAGCGAATGCTAACGAGTGGGATTTGCCGATCAGTAGTACAGCTTTCGCTGTTGTGTCCACACTAAAAGAACGTATTGAACTTCGTCGATAATCGGCGAACCACAGCGAATCCAATGATGTTATATATAAATGGAGGTAGATACGTCTTACTGCGCTCGGCTTGCGACACCAACACAAGCCAATTGTCTTGAGTCAATTTAGTTCCAGCCTGTCTGGCAACCACGCAGCGGGTATTTAACATTTAGGAAAAAATGCCTTCTTGTGTGTTCAGAAACTGCAGAACTACTGGGACGAGGGCAAAAACAAGAATGATGTATCTTTTCATTTTTAAATATAGTTTTTCTATTTTATCTATCAAAAATCAAAATGTTGTATTTTAATCTAAATTAAATCCTGCTACGTTGCCGCTTCGCCAGTTACGCGAACGAGACAAGTAGCGAGCGACAGGGAGAACGAGGCTGTCATTGGCGGTCGAATGGTCGGCCACAGGCGAACGTTGTTAATAATACGTTGATCCCTTTCTGACAACTAGAATTAATATATCTTCGTGTTCTTTTAATCTTGTCAGTGTAGTTAATGTCGTTTTGCGAGTTGTGTACTATAGCTAGGTATATGTAGCATAAAATTTGCCATGTTTAAACTTCATATTCAAGGAGTACAACGCCTCTGCAGTTAATCTCATTGCTTGACTCACGTTGTATTTTAGTGATCATGGACGAAAACGGTGGTGCTGGTGGATGAAGTTGTTATTTAAAAAAATATCGTATGATGGAACTCAACTATTGAACGAATTAGACGAAAAAGAGCTGGTTTACAATTAATAAATTGATTAATTTTACAAGGATTTTATGTGGTTATTAAATGAAATTGTGTGTGTTGAGTGGAAGCGCTCACAGCGGAGCTTGACTTCTCAATCGACTTCTTCTGAATCAACGATGAAGCGATCAACAAGTTAAGCAACAATTGCTGTGGTCAAGACTTGGATGGGTGACTGCTAGTGGCATTGTTTATCTGAGCGCTTCCGTGTTTCGGAGGGCACGTTAATCCGGTCCCGTTTGTTTGTCTTAAGACAACAGTCGTTAGGCTATGTATCGAAGGCCTACGAGCGGCCGGAAAACTTCGACATGGGTTGGCCACTAACCTATCCACCAAGCCACACTGAGCCCGCGTGGTGGATTATGGCCCAACCTTCTCCGAGAGAAAGCTCGAGTCCTAGCAGTGGAAACATAATGGGCTGATAATGATGAAATGAAATTAAAGCAATTGTCGATTTTGTTTACTTTTTTTATATTGTATTCAGCATGTTTAGGATTTCAAAGCCTCGGTTTCTGCTTATAGAGCTCTATGAGCATTAACAATCTATCTTAGTCCATTCCATAATAGTAAATAGATACAATTAATTCGCTGGAACGAAACGTCCGTTGCGTGCCGCAACTGAATGAGCATTCGCTCGTCCGTCCACACCGCGGCCGTACGTTCGTTCAATTTCTCTTTGATGAACCGACAGCCGCCGGGAAAAGCTCAGGAAATCAGGATCCCAAATGGATATAGGAATTAAAAATATCGACTTCACACGGCGGTCATTGGCAGGAAAGCGTGGTCGAAAAACTGTCCATAGACAAGCCGATCGGCTCCAGTGTTGCCAACCATCCCAAGTAAAAAAACGTAGTATCTCCATACAGGGGTTACAAAAGGTGTTACCCTTGTAATAAAAAAGTTAACCAGAATATTTTAATCTAAGGATTGGCAATTTTAAAATCTAAAATAAGTGTCTAGAATCGACAGCGTGTAACGGAGCAAAAAACGAACATTACAAGGTATATCTGTCAAATATGTGATCATTAAATTTAATTTCAAGAAAATGACAAGACCGCAACCAACTTTAAGGAGACAGAAAAGTAGAATTGTTTTTTAGAGAAGCCAACATAAATTATTATACTAGTTATACTACAGCGTCAATACAATTGAAGAAGCTTACGTCGAAAAAGAAACCACATCATCGATAATATACTGGAATAATTTATAACGCAGTCGGAGATTCTGAATTGGATTCTTCAACTGACACAGAAGATGAAATTCTGAAGATTTCTCTTTGCTCAAGTTCTAGAATATCACTTGAAAATTATGTAGAAAGTGTTATACCCATAAATAATAGTGACTAAGAATAGTATTCCTATAATTGTTCTTTTTCATGATACCTAATGATTACTTCCCACATCACTTTGTTAGAGAAATACAATGATTTGAAAGGAAATCTGAGATTATTTTTATATTTGTTTTAACTTGCGTTTCATTTTCATCATCGCAGAGAGAGTATTTGTCTATCATATTTATCCATAACTGTACCTATGCAAAAGACCACCATTTTAGTTCAACTTACATGCCAATCAATATTTATATTTTATACAAGATTCACCAGAGTCACCATATTAATCCTTCCTATACCGTGATGATAAAATCAAAAGATTTATGAATGAAACTGATATATATTTACCTCACTGGGACGCAAAGGGTTAAAGTACAATATTCTCACATTATTTAAGAATGTGTGAGACTATATGCCCAGACAATACTAGTTTTCTTTATTCCCTTCAATTAAACTATTTTCACTACTTTAAAACCTTTCTCACTACTAAGTAAGAAATAAATACAGATTAATGGCAGAGTTAGCATTTGTTTTCCTGACTGTTGGCCCAGTAGAAACATAGAGAACAGAACGGAAACTACATAGAAACTTTCGATCCACTGACACGGACACGCGCATCGACGTTTTTGAGGGATTTGAAGCCGATAAAGCTGACAAAATAGAAATTCACAATGGCGGCTGCTCCAAAAATCAACTTCTTCGCCATGGGTGTCGTTTTAATGGTTTTCGAGGGTGTAAATAGAAATACAAGGTTGCGACTGCGCAAAATTTTCAAGTTTATCGTCATGGGTGTCGTTTTTATGGTTTTCGAGGGTGTTGACCCAAAAGTGCTGACAAAATAGAAATCCAACATGGCAGCTTGGCGAAATGATCCACTTTTTCGTCATGGGTCTCATTTTCATGGTTTTCAAAGGTGTTGAAGCCAATAGTGCTGACAAAATAGAAATACAAGGTGGCGGCTGGGCGAAATTATCTACTTTTTTTTGCAGTCAATAATTTGTTATTTATGAAGAGCAAAGGTATTTTTATGTAATGGTTTTTTAATTACTAGGTATCAAACGCTTTTTAGGGATTGAAACTTAGTACAGTTCAGCCTGAAAATGCGCAATAAACACTCGAAAATAGAGCTCATGAGCCCTGTCCCCGTGCCATGCCACCTGCGGCACCTACCGCGCGCCCAACCGGACCTCGCGTGCGCTCTCGTCAAAACTTGTAGAGCATAATGACAAGTTAGTGGCCTACAAAAAACACAACCAAAAATACTAAAATCTACAAGTTGTTGTGTGTCAATACTAAACTGTTTTTTTATATTTTAAACTATCAACCGACGCCATAAAACACCTATATACATTTTATTTGTAAACTAGAACTAGCTAGATTTGATCACTATGGAACATAGAATTTGCAATTTAAAAAAAAACAACACTAAAACTTTAAAATTGACAACCCTATTGCTTCAATGGAGGTAGTTATTTAATCTACTAGGCTTAGTCCAATACTGTTGCATCTTAACAATACCGTAAAACATTAAATGTGACAACCCCATGGCTTCAACGGAGCATAGATGATTATTTTATCATTTAGGCTTAGTTTCCATACTGTTGCATCTATATACTGTGCTGTTGGTGTGTAGTCTGCACATCTCTAATACAAATGCAATTTAATTACTTAATGATATGGAGAACACTAATGTTAAGAACTTAGAAAAACCAATATAGTTTGGCTCTTCGGGTAGATGGTGGTTAGACAACAGGTTATGTTTATACTCACAGATAGAAGTTGTAATTTACTAATATATAACACATATTACCCTTACAAAAGTATTTATTTAGAATACAACCTAATCACTGCGTTTCGTAAGAATCTCCCGGCATTTCACCACCAGGCACCAACATAGCGATGTTGTTTCCGTTTAGTAATATTTGGTCCAATTTCGTAATTTTTCTGCCTTCCGGCGTTGACTCGTATTCGGTGACGTCGTCCAATAACATGTTAACGAAATCGTCGAAGCCTTGCAAAGTTCCAACCATTTCTTTGTCGTTCTTCATTATAATGTGTATTCGGGAACCAATGCATTTGTCTACAAGTTCGAGAGGCAATAGGGTATTAGGACTGGGTAGTCCCGTTGAAGTCATTTTGCAGCGAAAAGTTTCTCTGACTGGAATTAAATTTCAAAAACGTATGAAAGTAGCTACAATAGTATTTAATTTGAATTATAGTTATTTGAATCAAATATGCAATGCAAAGATTGATATGATATCATTGACAAGCAAGAACAGAAAATGACAATGAATTGATTCTTCTTCTTTGTCATCGTTTACTATTCGACATTGACGTGACGTCAGGCCTTTCGTTCCGAAACGCCATACTACTTGCGGTGCGTTCGATTAGCAGTGAGGGCATTACTGGCGTTGGCATTGATGGCTCTTTTCTTATAGCGTTCGTAAAGCTCAAAAACTTTAATTTGCTTGCTTTTGTCCACACCCTACTCAAACGCCAAAATAACTATTTCTCTGAAACAGTCCACAATATCCTTCATCTCGTACATACAAGAGAATAAATCACTTCGTTTTACAGATTATACACACTTTCCTTCATATGCATTATGGATTTTGATTCTTGTCACCTAAAGAAGCTCAAGGATTCTCTAGATCTAATGATACCTATCTAATCCATACACTTATGAGCGAGAATATTGGATGTTATGCACCTTTTATGTAGGTATTCCTCTACCACTTTTCAATAAAGTCTCGTTAATTTAGTTAGTGCATATTACATTAATTTCGTAATTGTACTCTTAAACTTAAAACCAAGTGAATAAATTATCATTAACTTTTAATTCAAATAATCATAAGACCTAACAATCTAATGATTTTGGTGTAAAATAGAAAGTTGTCAAAAAAAACGGTGATTAACGACCATGCTCCGGACATGTGGTCAAAAATTGCATTTTTGGTAACTTATTTTGATTTACCAACGCTGAAAAAAAATTTAGAAACGACATTCACCCACAGATTCCCAATTCTCTTGTAAATGTTTTAAACGTTATTTCGGCCAACTAAGAGCTATTCGAACGCACCTTTGTAGTCAATGAAACGAAGCGGCCTTATTGTTCGAATAGAGCGTTTTTGAACACCGTGGCGGTGCCGGCTTAGAATAGCACCCCCCCAACTCTACCCGTGGGTGCCGTAGAAGCCGGCTAAGGGATAACAAATCAGAAGGTGGGCAGCAGCACCTTCCCAGTCAAACACACAGAAACTGCGCTCGCCAACCCGCCTGCCAAGCGTGGCGAGTATTGGCAAAAACCCCTCAATGGATTGGACAAAAAGAACCAGGCCCCCAGTCCCCGGCAGCCCCGCTATTCCTGGCTACGGTAGCGGCCACGGTAACGGTGGGGCAGGGGGTGCTAAGAATCCCCGGCAGACGCCCGGCTACCACCCCCAACGACGACGACTGGCCCTGGTAACACACAACATACGCACGATGAGGACAGACGAGAAGATATATGAGCTGGAAGAAGAAATGAGTAAGCTACGCTCGGACATTGTGGGGTTATCTGAAGTCCGTAGAGCGGGTGAGGACACGATAACCCTAAAATCAGGTAACCTACTCTACCACCGGGAGGGCGACCAACAGTCCCAAGGTGGTGTCGGGTTTCTCGTCCACAAGTCCCTTACTAACAACATAGTTAAGATCGATAGCGTTTCCAATAGGGTCGTATACCTAATACTCAGAGTATCCAAACGATATTCGCTGAAGGTCATTCAGGTATACGCACCGACGAAGTCGCACCCGGATGATGAGGTGGAGGATATGTATGAGGACATTAGTCGGGCCATACATACCTCTGAAACGCACTTTCTAGTTGTTATGGGGGACTTCAACGCGAAGTTGGGTAAGAGAAGCGAGGATGAGTCGAAAGTGGGGCAATTTGGCTATGGACAACGGAACCGTAGGGGACAGAGGTTGGCCGACTTCCTGGAGAAAGAGGGACTCTTTATGATGAACTCTTTCTTTCAGAAGCCACCTCACAGGAAATGGACCTGGCTGAGTCCCGATGGTTCCACGAGAAATGAGATTGACTTCATTATGACCACCAAAAGGCAAATATTCACTGATGTCTCCGTGATCAACAGGGTTAAAACCGGTAGTGATCACCGAATGGTAAGAGGCACGGTGAATATTAATGTCAAACTGGAGAGGTCTCGTCTGATGAAGTCTACGCTCCGACCTACTCGTGCCCATATTCAAGACCCCGAGAGCTTTCAACTTGAGCTATCCAATCGCTTCGATTGCCTTGAGAACATCGCTTCAGTGGACGAGATCAATAACAGGTTAGTAGAAACTGTCCATACAGTGGGTTCCAAGTACTTTAAACCCCACCGTACAGATAGGCCACAGAAACTCTCCAACGATACCCTCAACCTCATGGCTGAACGACGCTCATTGAAACTGCAGTCTTCGGATAATGCTGAAGCATATAGGCTGCTCAATAGACGAATATGGAAGTCCTTGCGACACGACATTCGGATCTTTAATACAAACCGTATTAAAGAGACGATAGAGCGGAAAAAAGGCTCCAAAGTGTTTGCAAGAGACATGTCTATTGGGCAAAGCCAGTTGACGAAGCTGAAGAGAGGAGACGGCAGTGTAGCGTCGACCAAAGCGGAAGTGTTAGGAGAGGTCGAGAGTTTCTACGGACAGTTACACACCTCGGTCGCTAAACCTGTTAGCAGCTCGGCCAAAGACCCAAGAGCCAAGCTGACCCGACATTATACCGAAGATATCCCGGACATCAGCCTGTACGAGATTAGAATGGCCTTGAAACAGCTTAAGAACAACAAGGCGCCTGGTGACGACGGTATCACATCTGAGCTTCTGAAAGCGGGTGGAACACCGGTACTTAAAGTCCTTCAGAAGCTCTTTAATACCGTCTTACTCGAAGGTTCAACGCCAGAAGCATGGAACAAAAGCGTGGTGGTGCTGTTCTTCAAGAAAGGTGACAACACTTTACTTAAAAATTACAGACCCATCTCGCTTTTGAGCCATGTTTATAAGCTGTTTTCGAAGGTCATAACGAACCGTCTCAGTCGCAGGTTTGATGAATTCCAGCCTCCGGAACAAGCCGGTTTCCGAAAAGGCTATAGTACCATAGACCACATCCACACGCTACGGCAAGTTATACAGAAGACCGAAGAGTATAACTTGCCTCTTTGTCTAGCGTTTGTGGACTATGAGAAAGCCTTTGATTCGATCGAGACGTGGGCAGTGCTTGAGTCTCTCCAGCGGTGCCGTATTGACTATCGGTATATTGAAGTGCTGAAGTGTTTGTACAAAAACGCCTACATGTCAGTCCGAGTACAGGAGCAGAGTTCGAAGGCAATTCCATTGCAAAGAGGCGTGAGACAGGGAGACGTTATATCTCCGAAACTGTTCACCGCTACATTGGAAGACGCCTTCAAGCTTCTGGAATGGCAAGGACTTGGCATCAATATTAACGGCGAATACATCACTCACCTTCGATTTGCCGACGATATTGTAGTCATGGCAGAATCCATGGAAGACCTCAGTACAATGCTCGAAGGCCTCCATCGAGTTTCCCAACGGGTAGGTCTTAAGATGAACATGGACAAGACGAAAATTATGTCTAATGCCCATGTTGTACCTACCCCAATATCAGTTGGGAACTCAGTTCTCGAAGTTGTTGACGAGTATATCTACCTGGGACAGACAGTCAAACTAGGCAGGTCCAACTTCGAGAAAGAGGTCAATCGTCGAATCCAACTCGGCTGGGCAGCGTTCCGGAAACTTCGCGAAGTCTTCTCGTCAAAAATACCTCAGTGCCTCAAGACAAGAGTCTTCGACCAATGTGTGTTACCAGTGATGACTTATGGCACTGAAACGTGGTCTCTTACTATGGGCCTCATAGATAAGCTCAAAGTCGCACAACGAGCTATGGAGAGGGCTATGCTCGGGGTTTCTCTACGTGATCGAATCAGAAATGAGGAGATCCGTAGAAGAACGAAAGTCACCGACATAGCTCAGAAGATTAGCCAGTTGAAGTGGCAGTGGGCAGGGCACATAGCACGCAGAACAGATGGCCGATGGGGCCGAAAGGTTCTGGAGTGGAGACCACGTACCGGCAAGCGCAGCGTAGGTCGTCCACCGACACGGTGGACAGACGACCTGAGAAAGGTCGCAGGACGACGTTGGATGCAGGCCGCTTCCAACCGGTCCTTTTGGAAAATCATGGGGGAGGCCTATGTTCAGCAGTGGACGTCCTACGGCTGAGATGATGATGATGAGAGCGTTTTTAGCGAAAACAACGCTAAAAAAGTTCACAAGGGGCGTTCGAATTGGCCATGTGTGGGTGAAAATGTCATTCATGTCTCTTTTTGTTCAGCGTTCGGAAAGCTAATAAAGAGGTATTTTTGCCACCTAAAAGTGCAATTTTTAACCCACGTCCGGAGTATGGTTGTTTGTGATCGTTTTTTGACAGCTATGTATTTGACAGCATAATAATGCGATTTTAGGTCTTATGCTCAGTTGAGCGTTCGAATGGCAAAAAAGTGGGCAAAAGTGGCAAAAACAACGTTTTGAGCTTTACGAACGCTATAACAAAAGAGCCATCAATGACAACGCCATCAATGCCCTCATAAGCTAAACGAACGCACCTATGGAAGACAAGCGTGCGACTATGATCCGTCAAAGTTGATGGCACTTAAAAAAAAAATTCCCGCTAACGTACCGTTCTTTGCTTTAGTGATTTCCATCTATCTTTAAGCCCTCCACATACGATGCAACCCCGAACGCAACATGTCGTAGCAATCTGCTGTAGCCGCGGTTGTACGTACTCTACACACGTTGCAGCGGCGATAACAATTTCATTCCGCGTTGCGTTGGATCGCCACAGCGTGCACTGAATGAAAATGGCTCAAATGCTGTCCAAATATTAAAAACGGGTCTTGCAATTGCCTTCGCTGAGTTCGCTGAACTATACCTACTGAGACTGAGAGACAATAAACATTAATGTTTACTTTGAACATTCATAGATGCACAGCAATACTACAATATATAATACCTATTATTATGTTATTTAATTATTAAAATTATTAATTCTAGTCTAGAGAAATTTGGATAGGAAGGAACAATGGCGTGTCAATTATTTTCACAAAGAAAAAATATCAGCTGCTAAGAAAAGTAAAAATACGCCATAACTTATTATTCCTCAAATGTGGCAAGTCATTAATAGATTTCTGAAATTCTTATCAATATAGTTTTTTTCTATACTATAAATTTTTGCATCCATTTACATATTTCATTTAATAAAATTCACAGCGATGCTAGCCACGGGCGGCGGCACTATCGCGACTGAGCCCAGATTGCATGCAACCCCACTACTCAAGTTACAACGCGGCTTACAATTTGCTGTAACAATCTGCTGGATCCTAGGACGTACGATACGACGACGTCCAACATGTTAGAAGGGAGTCACAACACGCCGACATGCGATACAATTTGCTGGATCACAGCAGATTGCTACAGCATGTTGCATTCGAAATTGCATGGTGTGTAAAGAGCTTTAGATATAGTCTGATTAATCTATGGTAATGGTATGCACATTTGAAATATAACGAACGACGACGTCGACGACTGAGAAGTGTTGTGAAAAATGTCTGGAAAATACGATATACGTAACAAACTTCCGTGGTGATGTCTTTTATTCACCTCACGAGAAGATGAAGATAAAAGACGCCCCGAAACTCTAGAGCGATATAACAGAATTACGAGAGGAGTCGGAGTATGAGAGGCACTAGAGTGATCAATCTCGCGTGGCAGGCCAACCACATGAGCTTTCTAGAACTAAGTTTGTATCGATGGCAGAGGCCTTTTATTATTTTCAAAAGGATACGCCAAGTCGATATCATGCGACGCGCTCTCGGTTATTCCGATCTAGTAGTGCCAATACCGGTCGTGCCTGCCTGACACGTCCGCAGTCGCCGACCCAACGCAGCAAGACGCACTCTCGAGCTCTACATGTTATAGGGTAATCTGTCCTTGTATCGGCCCCTGCGTGGTATCAGCCGTTTCAACTAAATTGGTGTATAAATTAGAAATTGCAACATTATGATATGATATATTTTTGTTAAGATATACAAGGGTCATTTGAAAAGTTCTTAGCCTAACATGGTTAAAGTCATTGTTTTTTTTATAACTACCCTCATTTTGTAGTTACATTATTTAGCAACAAGTATGCACAGTTTAGTTTATTCACAGTAAGTAACTCATTGTTCATTTACATGTGATACCGTAAGTCAGTCAGACCTATTTTTGAAAATGGATAAAATTGAACATCATGCAGTGATAAAATACCTGAATTTGAAAGGTTTAACTCCAAAAGCTATTTATGAAGACATGTTTGCTACTTTGGGTGAGTCTGCTCCTTCGTATGCAACTGTTAAAAAATGGTCTCACGACCATGTTTAAACTCTGCCAGAGTTTAAACATGGTCGTGAGACCATTCAAGATGAGACCGGTAGTGGCCGGCCTTCGACTGCTTCCGCTGATCAAAACAAAGAAAAAATCTGTGATTTAATTTTACCTGATCAAAGATTGACTGTCGAGGAGATAGCTAAGACTGTAGGCATCTCAGCTGAGCGAACACATCATATAATTACTACTGAACTTGGATTCTCTAAGGTGTCTGCGTGGTGGGTACCGCAACTGCTTTCAGTGGAACAAAAATGCAACCACCTCACAACTTCTCGCGACTGTTATATGAAGTTATATGAAGCTGACCCAATAGAATTTGTTGAAAGATTTATAACCATGGATGAAACCTGGGTTCACCACAATACACCCGAGAAAAAAAGAACAGGCGAAACAATGGAAAAGAGCAGGATCGCCTCATACCTTATATATTAAGCTATAAACAAAATATTAGATTGCCATTCAGACATCCTTTAATTCTATATTATTTCTATATCAACTCAAATCCGTCGCGCGCGCCTGTGTCGTTTTAGTGCTTATTCATAGCTCGGACCGGCTGGTGATGACCTGTTAGGGTTTGTTTTTTACACTGGTTACAGTCGTTAATTGCTTACTTTTACAATTATTTTTGAAAAAGGATTGTAGAAGAGTATCTTAGGCTACTTATTTTAGTTCACAGTTATTTTTCGACAAGGGGTGCCAAAACAAAGTTTATATTTTCAGGTGCATTATCCAAAAGTCGGCCGTCTGGGATTTTATTTAAGTGTAGGTTAATTTTCAACTTGTATGTTTTTTTTACTAAATGATCTAACATGGTGATCACAAATTAAAATTACCAAACTTAAGCGTCTACAATATGACAGAGCCAATCCTAAAAAGGCAGCTGATGCTGTAAATACTCTGGGTATGAGTATAATACTGGCTGCAAAACAATATAGTATAGAAATATTAGGCAGAACAACCCCCCCAAGACATAGATTCAAGACAGAATACACGGACAGTTGATGAAAACAATGTTAAAGTAGGCAGAGACAGTGTTAAACACTGAGTTCTGATAATCCTCAAAACCTGCAGGTATTTCTACAAAAGCATTGGTCATCAAGCACAACTGCGGAAGTGAATTGTCACATTAAAAGTAAAAAAAAATACAATATAAACTCAATTCTGATAAAACAATCGGGAATTAAGCTTCAAAATCGGACAACCCTCTCGGACACCTACAAATTAAATCAAATATCTTCTCTATGCAATAATCCTAGACCCCTAGAATACCCATACACCATCCATATAAATCACAAATATTTAATAGAAGATTTAGATGTCGCGTCTGAATTTGGTTTTTCCTGCCTGCATCTCCGTCATTGAGTAATATTTCTTCATCACTCTTAAACTCTCCGTCAACCGAATTATGTAGAAATCTTTCACCACCGTCTAGACGTAGAACAAACTCTTAACTCTACTACTCCCAAATCCGGAAACATTTCACCTGCAGAGTATCCTAGCTGAGCCAACATCTGGTGCAGCTAGGTTGCTCTTTCAAGGCATCTACAAGCTGTCCATTGACAATTGATATGATAGTAACATGAATGTAATGGTTCATGGGACTGACATAGTCAATGTGACTCAAAGTCCCCAAAAATAAATTAGAATTAAAAAAAACCTACTGTGCGAGATTTATATTGGACTGTAGCTTATACTTAGAGTTTTCGAGAATTAGTATGACGAAAAAAGAGACTCACCGATAGGAATTCTAAGCCTGCCTAGGGATGTAAGACGAAAAGCTACTAGGGCGCCCTTTCACCTATATGTCCTTACGTTACCCGTAGCAGCGGCGGTCATGCAGTGTAGTGTAGTAGCCCGCTGACAATCGGGTGCCACCGAAGTTTGATAGATTCGGCGCCTCACTGAAGTTATGGAATTTCACTCCTGCGCGGAAATATGAGATGGCTCTGCCTCTACGACTAGGCAAGCGAGCTCGAGAGCAATTTTAATGGATTAACGACGCGGAGGTTTATCACGAAAAAAGGCAGATTCGAAAACCGAACTGTACTGTGTAACGACAATGGTTCGACCCGTATGACACTTCGAAGTGTCAAAAAATGCTTTTAAGGCGGGAATTTAAAATTATTGCCATTACAAATATTGCCATGTATGCACTTTTTACTATTAACATTATTGAATACTGAACATTCCGCCCACCTAAATGCAACGTATTTACGAAAAGATGAAAGATTGTGTTGATTATAGAATAAAGTATTATATATTTTTGGATTTGAATTGATAAGCTATAAATTATACTAACTCGCAGATAATAAACAAAAAAAAAAAACAATATTTAGTGATAGCGAGAATTACATAAATCAAAGTATTAGTTGCTGTAGAGTGCGACAGGTAGGGGGCAGAGTTTTACAACCGGTCTCTTGAACTCCCCAGTCACTGTCTTTACCGTGGCAACCCTACAAATTTTGTCTGCTCCTGGATGTAGAGCTACTATTCTTCCTAGAGCCCACTTAAGGGGTTTCGTTTGTTCATTTACAATAAGCACTAAAGTGCCTATCGCAATGTTATCACGATTTTTGTTCCACTCAGCTCGCTGTTGCAACGTGTGGATGTACTCATTGTGCCACTTACGCCAAAAATCTTGGTGCATTTTTTGAATTAATTTCCAACGTTGAAGGTAACTTATCTGCTGATCCTGGAAATTTTCCTCAGGTAGAGCTGACAATGGTTCCATCGTTAGAAAATGACCAGGGGTTAAGGCAGTTAAATCGTTCGCATCCGAACTAATAGGACTAAGCGGGCGAGAATTCAACATAGCTTCCACCTGCGATAACACCGTATAAAACTCCTCATAGGTCAATCGCTGATTTCCCAAAACACGAGTCAGGTGGGTTTTAACGGCGCGTATACCGGCCTCGGCCAACCCGTTGAAATGAGGACTGCCAGCAGGACTAAATGAAAATTCAATCTCTTGCGAAGAAGCAGCGTCTTGCATGAGAGTATTCAGGTAGTTACTAGCACCAACAAAATTTCTACCCTGGTCAGATATAATTCGACTACACCGACCACGGCGAGCGATAAATCTTTTCAACGCCGCTAAGAAGGCGTCCGTTGATAGCTCTGAGGCCAATTCGATGTGTACTGCTTTCGTGCAAGTGCAAACGAACACACAAATATATCCCTTGTAGGTCTTGACTCCTCGGCCACGACCCAAGGCGATATCAAAAGGTCCTCCGTAGTCAACAACAGAAGACGAAAACGGTTTGATTTGGTTGACTCGAAAAGACGGTAAGTTTCCCATAAGAGGTGCAGGAACGGGTTGAGGATACGCTCGGAAACATTTAATACAGCGAGAAACGATGGTACGAATGGCTCTTTTTGGCGAAAGTATCCAAAAATCTTGCGCAAGCAAATTCTGAAGGGTTTGAGCTCCAGGATGCATGAAGCGATCATGGTAGTCTTGAATGATCAACGACGTCAACCGATGATCACGTGACAATAATAGCGGATGCTTCACGTTGAAGTCGACTTTGGCAAACGCCAGGTGACCGCCCACCCTAAGATAACCCGCCTGATCAAGAAAGGGTGAAAGTTTGCGCATGCTCTTGGGTAGAGTGTTGGCAGAGCCATTTTTGAGTATAAAAATCTCGTTAGCGAATGACACCTGTTGTGCATGTTTAATCAAGAACATGAAGCTATCTTGAATTTCTTTGACCTCTAAAGGCCCGACAATTTTATGCAGAGGCGATTTGGCATTATGGTAGAATCGAAAACACCAAGATAGAACTCGCTTCAAGGTCGAAAGCGACGAGAATTTATTTATTACATTGTCAACAATGTTGACTTCGACAGTGGACAAAAGACTAAAGATTCGTTGCTCTTCCTGCATTTCAGAATCCGCAAGAGGGTAAGAGGCATGGAACGAAGGACTCCACTGATCTTCTGACTCTGCAAGCCATGGGGGGCCTTGCCACCACATGTCACATCGCACAAGATCAGCAGGGAGTGCCCCACGAGAGCCGACATCTGCGGGCATCGACAGAGTGCTGGTATGCCGCCAGCAATCCGGAGACACGATTTCTTGGATGTGGCTCACGCGGTTAGCGACGAAAGTTTTCCATTTCGATGGGCAAGACTTTATCCATGATAGTGCCACGGTAGAGTCGGACCAAGCGAAAATTTTATCAAAATGGTAAAATGGTTCCAAGGCATTGGTGACAGCTTTGATCAAGTCAGCCAGTAAAACAGCTGCTTGAAGCTCCATTCTTGGGATGGACAGTTTGCGGATTGGAGCGACCTTTGTTTTTGCACAGCAGAAATGAACCGAGCAGGCGCCTTTTGCGTCAACTGCACGAATGTAGCATATCGCACATGAACCGCGCTCCGAGCTATCGCAAAACGCATGGAGCTTCAACACGACAAAATTGCGTATCAACCGGCGAGGAATCGATACCGACTTTAAAGACGAGAGTTGCTCTTTAAAGCGGGACCATTCTGAGCTGATGTTATCTGGCACATCTTCATTCCAAGCGACACCTATGGTCCATAGAAGTTGCATGAGGTACTTAGCATAGAATGTCACTGGTCCGAGAAACCCCAAAGGATCATAGATTCGAGCGATCTCTGACAGAATTATGCGTTTAGTGCAACGACGATTACCATTATCGGCCACTTTAAATCCAAATGTGTCCGAGTGAGGATGCCATAAGAGTCCCAATATTTTTACGGATACATCAGTTGGTTCCTCAAAGCCTTTAAAAGTCTCAGAGTACAAATCTATTGGAGAGATGTCCTTTAAAAATTCTGGACAATTGGAGGTCCACTTTCTGAGATGGAAACCACCAGACGACAATATTTTCGACAGTTCATGTCTGAGTTGCAGAGCACTTGTAGTAGAGTCAGCTCCAGTGACAATGTCATCGACGTAGATGTCCTTAGCCAGAACAGTAGAGGCAGCTGGGTATTCTTCAGCAGCCTCTATGGCAAGCTGAGCCATGGTACGTAGTGCCTGAAAAGGAGCTGAGGAAACGCCATAAGTCACGGTCTTGAGTTTGTAATCATGGACCTGCTCAGTAGTAGTAGGACGCCATACTATGCGCTGGTACTGTGCGTCCTCATCTGGAACCAAAATCTGTCTATACATCTGTTGAATATCACCAGTAAATACTACCGCATGCCATCGAAAGCGTAACAAAACATCAAAGATGTTAGTTTGTAGTTTTGGTCCAGGCATCAGAACATCATTTAGAGATATTCCTGAAGCATCCTTAGCACTAGCGTCAAACACCACGCGCAGCGGAGTACTGACCGAATCAGGCCTCAGGATACCGTGATGCGGTATGTAAAAAAAGTTTCCATCCTTAGTAGAGGGGGGCTCTACCTCTTCAAGGTGACCACGGGCTTTATAATCTTCCATAAACGAAATGTAAGCCTCTTTATATTCAGGATTCATCTGTAGACGCCGTTCGATAGCTGAAAACCTCCGAAGAGCAATATCACGAGAGTTATGGAAAATTGGTTTATTTTCCACCTCAACAAAAGGTAGAGGTACGACAAATCTACCATCTTCATTGCGAGAATGATTTTCGACAAAATATTTTTCACAAAGTTCATCCTTTTTTGACAAAAATTTTGATTTAGGATTCACTTCTTCAATTTCCCAAAATTTCTTGAGAGATTCATCCAATGTTGCATTAGTAACGAAAAAACAATTTTGTGGAGTGCCACGAGAACGAGAAAATTGTAATGGACCAGTTCCATCACAAGCACCCATCAAAACCCATCGTAGATATGTGTTTAATGCAACAGGTTGTCCTGGTCGACCACGTTTGATCCCAGGTAACAAACACGAAACGAAAATACTTGCATCAAGCAACATGTCTACTGGGCCTGGTTTTGCAAATTCCGGGTCAGCAAGATCCAGATGTTTTATGTGGGACCAATTCGATGAATTTATAAAACGAGAAGGTTGGTCTGCACAAATCGATGACAAAATTAAAGCTTCAAATTTAAAATTTGACAATAAATTTTTATTTATAGGTTTCATCTCACATACAAGTGAGCCAAGAGGTTCAGCAGCTGAGTGACCTATACCACTCACCAACTGACAGTTTTGGTTGATGTCGAGTCCCAACCGTGTAGCACAATCCTTACTAATGAAATTACATGCACTCGCAGAGTCCAGAAGGGCTCTAACTGGTTGAAAGTTGCCAGTGCTATCACGTACTAACACTTTAGCCGTAGAAAAGAGTACTGTGCTACCATTACTCACCGATGTCAGCACCACATTTTTATTATCCTGGCCACTTTTGTTATCACATGCCTGAGGTAGTATTGGCTGAGTAGGTTTTTCTAAATGGAGCAGTGAGTTATGAGAATAATTACACATGTTGCAACGAAACGATGCTTTACAAGCCTTTACTCTATGGGAGTTGGAAAAACATAAAATACAAAGACCCTTTTGTTTTATAAAATTGAAACGAGAGGTTGGATCTAATTTTAGAAAGCCTTCACATGATGTGAGGCTGTGGTGCTTGCGAGAACAAAAAACACAATATGTAGAATCTGCAACTACCAGGGATGCCTTTGACTTACTTTGATAAGTTTTTGAAACAACAGCTGGTTTATTATTGACAGTTACATTTGACATTTGTAAGGCCTTATATTGTTTTTCAATAAAATCTTGTACTTCAGTGTACCTAGGAATTTCATCACTATTATAATCAAGTTGAAATGCTTCCCGGGTTGACCTATCTAGCTTTGTCCAAAGTAAATGAAATAACATGAAGTTAGCATCTGGCAGGGAATACTTTTCTAACACTGCCAAATTTTCAGAAAATACTCTATGCAACCTCTCAAGTTCTGAAGCACTTTTAGTTTTTATAGGTTCGCAATTTATTAATTTTTGATAATAATTAGTTGCTATGTGCCTTTTATTGTCAAAGTGTTTATGCAACAATTCATAAGCATCCTTGTAGTTCTTCTCTGTGAGAGGGAAATTTTTTATCAATTCTAAAGCTTTATCTTCTAAACTTACCATTAAATAATGCAGTTTTTCTACATCACTTATATTTCTTGTATGAATTAGTGAATTAAACAGCCCGATGAATGATACCCAATTTTCTAATTTTCCATCAAATGGTCTAATGTTTATCTTTGGCAACTGTGCCTTCACTTGGTCTATCGCTGGTATTTTACATTTGGGCTCAGCTGTTAATATTCGCGCTTTCACTTTCCCAACAGTTTCTTCAAAGTGAAAGGTCACACACATTTCGTCCTTACGCGACATCTTATCGAGATGGGCAAGAATTCTGACTTGAGCATCGTGAAATTGGTTTTCTATTTCATGCAAATCTTGTAAGCTAATTGAAACACAGTCGCAATCGGCAAAGTATTCCAAGCGCATTATTGCATAGTCTCTCGCCGTGCGATTCATGTCAACTTGTGCTAACGATGGCATTTCACAGTCACTCATATTTATATCACTGATTACACTATAACACAAACAAATTGCAAACTTGACAACGAAAATTATTTGAGGTTATTGCAATGTTTATTGTTTATACACCAGAATGGAGCACAATCGAACGATAGACGAGAAATATGACTGGTTCCACAGACCAGTGTATACAAAATATGAGTGAATGCAAAAGAGCAAATAAGACAGATACTCAGTACAGTTTGATGTCGAGAGGTGTCTATACTATGTATTAATCTTAACCTTTCGTGTACAATGTGGGGTATAAAAAACCCCAGCTGTGGTTTTTAGAAGATATCTCTTAGAATTTTGGCAGGTGAAATCTGTTTCTCTCAGTAATCTCTAATACGACGTTGCCAGATCGAATAGTAATAGTGGTTTAGTGTAGTGCGTGACACAAACCGAGCAATACGTATGCTGGGTATTAGAGACCCCACATTGTACGGCTCATGGCTAAAAAGTAAGTGCCTTTTTTGTACATCTACCTTTATTTTTATGAATTTATATGGTTTATGTCATAGTACTTTACATTTTATAGGTTTATTCATTCGTAAAAATGAAGGATTATCAAATTGAAAAACACCACAAAGAAAAAAGTAACGTGAGTGACGATGCTTTTGAACCGGATGACGGTTGCGAATCAGATAGTATAGTTTTCATTTGGAATCACCCAGTGAGGCGGAGGAGGAAGATATGAAGATGTCCTGAAATACAAAGTCAGCACGATCACTTGTCAGTAACAAACGGTAGCGGTCTCGTGTTTACCAGAACGAGAAATCTTACGACAATCACCGATATCACCGTCAAAATGTATACATTCCTGCTCAATAACTTGATTTTATTGATTGGGCAAGATCACCTGGATCGTTTGACACCTGTAAGAGAAATATTTGAATACTTCGTGCGAAACTGTAACAAGGTTCACACCCGACTCTAAGCGAAGAGTTAAATACTTTTAGAGTAAGATGTGGTTTTCGCCAGTATATTCCGTGAAAACCTGCAAAGTGAGGAATAAAAATATATGCTTTGGTTGATAGCAAGACATTCTACACACAACACCTGCAAATATATTGTGAGAAGCACCAAGAATCTGGTCCCAAACCTGTCAGCAACAAGCCGTATGATGTAGTCAATCGTATAGTACCATGTGTTTTTTGAGGCTCATCACGGAACATAATGATGGAATTTTTTTTACGAGTCATGAAACGCGAGAAAACCAGCTGGAAATGCATAAATTGGCCATAGTAAGGACATTAAGAGCTAACAAAAAATAATTCCGGCAAACTTCAAAGCAGCTAGGTGAGACGAAATTACATCGTTATTTGTGTTTCAGTAAAATCTGATGCTTGTCTCCTATGTACCCCAGGCCATGCAAGATGGTTTTCTTACTCTCTTCTTTACAGCATAATGTAGAGATCAATAAGAAAATAGGAGATCAACGTAAACCTGCCATATTTAATTTCTACAATAAAACTAAAAGCGGAGTTGATGTGGTTGACAACTTAGATAAATTTGTATTGTCGCGATATTCAAAACGATAGCACATTATCTTTTTTCATGATAAAATCACGCGGGGTTCAATGCTATAATTAGCTATGCTTGACTGAATAACGGCATACTCGTATACAAAGACAAATCACTAGAAGAACCTATTCGGAAACTCGGCTTGTGATTTATAGAAAAACATTTGAAAGAGAGAAAAGAGAACTTCAAAAACTCTACGCAAAAGACTAAGACAGCATTTCGGTGAATCAGATCCTGAATCATGTGCAGTTGCATCTAATATTATGCAAATAAGCTCAATTGTCTTCAAAAAACGACAGAAAGACTAAGCATAAATGTAATTATGTAACGTTCCTATTTGTCTGGAGCACTCTCACTTCACATGTGGAAATTGCTCAGAAACCACGGACATTGATTAACCTGGATAATGAATTTAGTTTATGGAATTGTTAGACTGACTTCTATTTTGTTCCATAAGTTCCTCAAATTTAATTCTAAAGACTGATTGTAACGTCTAAAATTATTTTTCATACATTATAATAGAATTATGTGTTTGTGAGTCGGTCAAGAAGAGGCTATTTTTGTACTTTTTTTACAATATGAATATAGTTACCGTGGATAAATTCATTTAGTTATTATAATATAAATAAACATAAGCTTAATAATAACCAAATAAAGATATTTTATTCTTTCATATTTTAGCAAATAAACCTACATATGTGTAGGGTATGCTACACCCCACCTTACACGGCATGTAACATTTTTTCACCTTGTACACGAAAGGTTAAAAGAAACGGCAAAAGAATAGAATGAATGAATAATTTATACCGAATGTTTGCGAGAAAATATATGACTGACCTTCATAGAAAAAAGTTACGATTTGCATGTCACCCTCGGAATTAACAAAAATTACGGTAAATGTAATTAGGGTAATTTACATACTTATACACGAAAATTTAACGAAAAAAACAGGCACTGTTCACTAGATACGGTTCGAAGACCAAAATAATGTGCGAGATTTATATTGGACTGTAGCTTATACTTAGAGTTTTCGAGAATTAGTATGACGAAAAAAGAGACTCACCGATAGGAATTCTAAGCCTGCCTAGGGATGTAAGACGAAAACCTACTAGGGCGCCCTTTCACCTATATGTCCTTACGTTACCCGTAGCAGCGGCGGTCATGCAGTGTAGTGTAGTAGCCCGCTGACAATCGGGTGCCACCGAAGTTTGATAGATTCGGCGCCTCACTGAAGTTATGGAATTTCACTCCTGCGCGGAAATATGAGATGGCTCTGCCTCTACGACTAGGCAAGCGAGCTCGAGAGCAATTTTAATGGATTAACGACGCGGAGGTTTATCACGAAAAAAGGCAGATTCGAAAACCGAACTGTACTGTGTAACGACAATGGTTCGACCCGTATGACACTTCGAAGTGTCAAAAAATGCTTTTTAGGCGGGAATTTAAAATTATTGCCATTACAAATATTGCCATGTACCTATGCACTTTTTACTATTAACATTATTGAATACTGAACACCTACCTATTTGCGCCAAAATCATTAAATCTTGGAAACAAAAAAGCCTAAAGATGACGATGGATCTCCTGAAAATGAAGATCATTTACACAAGAGGAAGAAGATATTTTGTGATTATTATTTTAGTTATTGTTTCCTAGATGTGGAATATTATGTATATTTGATTTTAATGTGTATTTACACTTAAATGGATATTAAGTTAATATAATGATGAGACTGAAATGTTAAAAAGATTTTATCAACATGTAAGAGAAATGATAAGATTTTTTACACCATTCTGTTTTCGTTTCACACATGTTTCGGGCTTCTCTCTTACATTTTTCAATTTAAATTTTTCCATTCATTCCATTCATTTACTCATTAAATACATATGCCGATATAAGGCAAATACAACGCCGACGTTAGGGCGGAGAGGGCCGATATTTAGGAAAAACGGTATATGTTGAAAGAATGTGTAATAACTTTAAAATTAATAGACATAATGTGTAATCTATGTTTCAATCATAAAATCTTACTATAATTTTAGTTGAAAACGATTAATCAAAGTACCTGGAACAACCAAAAATAAGTAATGCAAAGATTTATTTAAAAATTGCTTAGGTGGCCGATACATGGCAGGTTTATTCTATCTCAGAAAGAAAAGGAAGAAACAGAACTGGAAGAAATGAAAAAACATAAAATAAAGGGTTTAGACTTAGGTCTAAAATGATAATTGTCAAGGTAAATGTCCATTGAATTAAAAGTCAAGGTATAAAAATGACAATTGTCTCAGTAGAAAAATGTCTCTATGTAATAATGTCTAAGCCAATATACCATGTCCCTACAAAAAATACTATTGACTTGGTAGAAAAAGTCTATTTAAAAATTACAATAATGATTTTAGTTATTCATACACAACGGATATACCCAATTACTGTAATAAAGTTATACTTATTTACAAAATAATAGCTAACTAAATATTTAAAATTAACTAAAATACTTGGATAGGAACCTAATTAATGCAAAGTTGATGACAACCAAGTATTTTATACTACGAGTATATTATATTTAGACACCTTTACGTATGCAGCCTCTTATTCTTTTATTTTACAGTTATGTAGTTCTGCCAATTTCACATGAAGTATGTACAATATATATTGTAATATGTATTTATATCCTTTGATGGCTATGATACCCATTGTTAATGTTACAAATTAATTTCATACATAAGTTCCTGGGCTCGGATTAATTCATTGTGCAAATGAGAAGTGGCTTTAAAATGGATATAGTAATTTTATTAAAACAACTAACTAACCAAAAAAAACAACTCCACAATCATCCTTGACGGTTATAAATACAATTTAAACAAGAAAAATGGCAGCGGGACAATGCTATGGCATTGCGTTAAAAGAAGTGCAACTTCTAACAGAAGTTAGAAGTTTTTTACTGTTTCGTTAGAAGTTAGTTCTAACCACGGATTCAGGAATGAAGGGGGAGTGTTGAGAAGGCATGGCATGTGTCACAGCTACAACTTGTTGGCTAAAATCGTAAATATAGGTGCGCCAGTGTGTGTAGCATATTCATTTCGACATCCATTGCTGGTAGTGTTATGAAACTGTTTACAACTGAACAATCAAATGCCGCAATGTAGTATTGCGTATAACGATACTCGTACTCTCAGCGTGCATCGTCACATAGTGCGGGCACTGCTAACGGCACCGGGAGTTAATAGCGTTCATTGGTTCATTTGTCAGTATGCATTGTATGAGTTGGTTTTAGTAGCTAATGAGAGTGTTGAATTCAGTGTAGTACTTTATGAATTTATTGTTTCATTTGTAGGTGTCATTTGGAAGTGTGTCATACGTAATTGAAAAACAGCGACATGCGAATCAGTAGAATATATGCCTCACACCATATCCCGCCCTTCCTAAATACGTGGTTCTAACACTATTATTTTCTATTATATATTTTTATTATCTTAACCGTACAAGAACTCGAATTCAGAAGTAGCCCAATTGCAGTTCTAAAATGATAAATTTATAAAGTACGATTATAATGCAAAAATTGGCTGAATTATAACTTTCAACTCTACATCTCTTCTCCTCTAAAATCCACATCGGTTGATAAGTAAAATAATAATTACTTGCTCTTTCAAACGTTAATGGATTTTAGTGGAAGAAAAGGTCACAAATCTCCATTGATTTGTGGAATAAATGATTACATTATCAGAAACTCTTCATTTTTTTCTAATAAGAAAAACAAACGCAACAGAAAAAGACATACTTACGAAAAATAGTTACATAGTTTGGCAAATAATGAATTTACTCAGTTATAGTTAATCCAGAAAGTTATATATTTCAGTTTGAAATATGTACTAGTAACTTCATAAGAATAGGTCTAATAGTAGGAAAGGTCCTTTAACCGTTGATAACTGGTATTAGGCTGGTATTCGTCGTCGTATATTAAGTAAATGTATTTTAATTTATGTAAAACAAACATTTAAGTTTAATAATTGGTTGGGGTTACAAATACGACTAATAAATAGGTTAACATTAATTAGTTATTTTTTATACCATACAACCATTCTCACTTAACACAATGTAAATTTAGTTTTTGATTTTTGCTTCGTAATATTTAAGGTATTAATTTTTATACTTCGTCATTATTAGAGTACTCATTTTATACTTCGACATTTTTATATTTCGCCATATTAGCAATTTGTCATATTTATTGTATGACATTTTTACATGTAGACATTTATATATTTCGACATTTGACATTTATTATACCTTGACAATTTTATTATCACTTTAGACCAAAGTCGCCTAACCCAATTAAAGCACATCCCATTCCTAAATCCATATTATTTGCACCCCAAAGCCTTCCCGAGGTTCCTAAGAAACCAAGTACAATAATGGAACCTTCTAACAGAAATACATAAAAAATATATTGGTTCTCCATATTATGGTCCAGCATTTAAAGCTCTTTAGAGCTTTAAATACTTGAAAAGCCTGATACACCTGTGCAAATGACCAAAGCCATCCGTCCAAAGTCTCACAAAAATGCTGCTATAAAGAAACAAAAGAAAAAAAGTACTGAAAAAGACCATACCTATGCCAACTGGGTACGTTTGGAACATGGAAGCATGACGCATATTTTTTATACATTTACGTAATATGTATATAGGTGTGCGTCCAAAAAAATCTAAAGTAAATTTCGATCTCAATTTTCAAACAGCGGTGGCTTAATAATAAAAATATGATTGTTAGTCATTATTAATATGATATTAGTATGATAAGTTTATAACCAGTAACAATATTATAAATGCGAAAGTAAAGGTAAAAAATATATTGGTTCTCCATATTATGGTCCAGCATTTAAAGCTCTTTAGAGCTTTAAATACTTGAAAAGCCTGATACACCTGTGCAAATGACCAAAGCCATCCGTCCAAAGTCTCACAAAAATGCTGCTATAAAGAAACAAAAGAAAAAAAGTACTGAAAAAGACCATACCTATGCCAACTGGGTACGTCGTAAGCCAATGAAACCTGAACCCTTTGAACAATGAAATGAAGAGTTAAGAAGGCGCAAGGAATAGAGGATAAGGCGTCAGATCGAAGGAGAAAAGAAGCAGGCCTCATCATTTAAAGCTCAACCATTGCCTGGAGCTGTAAAAACACATATGCACACTAATCTGACTAAAGGTTCTTCTTCATCAACATCGTCTGAAAATAAACACACTTAGGTAGTTCTCGAAAGCTCATGTGGTTGGTCTGCCACGCGAGATTGATCACTCTAGTGCCTCTCGTACTCCAACTCCTCTCGTAATTCTGTTATATCGTTCTTCATGGGTGAGAAACCGCTTTTAAAATGGTAATCCAAACTATTGTTACCTCCGAAGTCCTCTTCGATGTGAGTTTCGGGGCTTCTTTTACCGTCATCTTCTCGTTAGGTGTAAAGAAGACATCACCACGAAGTTTGCCACGTATAACGTATTTTCCAGACATTTTTCACAACACTTCGCGGAAGTCGTTATTTTTCAAATATGCATACGTTTGTTTCGTTTACTAACGTCATACAATACGTCTAATATATCTACGTAATACGTCATACGAATGCTGCCAGCAAAGAATAATATTCGGCCAATAAGGACGCTACGTTCCATTGACTACAAAGGTGCGTGCGAATAGCTCTTATGCTCGGGTGACACGAGGCCAGTTTTTCAAGCCAGGGTAGCAAGCCAGTTTTCTACTAAACTGTCCTGGCAAAATATATGTTATACATATATATTCAATTAAGCATAGTAGAATACTATAAAATAAAATCACGTTACAACTTGACATACATTTTATTTGACTTCTTAGAAAACAATAGTTTCTAGGATACGAAACCATAGAGTCGCCAACTACTGTGTAGTTAGATTACCAGCCTCCAGCAACAGTGACTTCTGAAAGCAACCTTCTCATAAAATATATCAATAAAATTATAGTTTTAAAACATTCCCTACACCGCGCAAAGTTGTAATGCGAATCTTAAGAGGCAAGGAAACCCAACTAACTGAGAAGTAGGCCTCTTGTATAAGATGCTGTCTTAGTTGGTACCACCGGAATGCCAGAAATTCTACCGCGAAGCAGTAGTGAAGGCAAGGCTGTGGCAAGCTAATGTAATAACTCAAAAACGAACGTCGCGGGTAGCTAGCTCAGTGCAAGGCCACGGAAACTTAACTGGGTGGCTTTGTAACTGTCACGGGCGAGCGTGTGGTGCTTAGCATCAGGGGCCTTACTATGCTCTTCGTAAAACCATGCAAGTTCCGAGCAGTTCTTAAACCTGGCTTAAACAGTTTTGAATGAAATCATACCATGATGTCCATACAAAAAAATAGGTGAACGGTTTTTCTGCGGTTCTTGAATAGTAGGCCTGCTATAATGTTGTCATAGTATGATTAAGTCGGACAGTTTTCTAGAAGTTCTGCTTTAAGAGCTTATAGTAAGACCCCAGGCGTGCGACTTGCCCGTCTTACTCGTCTCTCGTCTACTGGATAGTAGGTATAAAAGCAAAGAACACTTCATATACTTGTTTTAACTAGTAGTACTGCGAACAGTAGACCTTGTGAGCAAAGTCTTAATCTTATCAGCGGCAATTTTTACAGTCTTAGTTATCTGTAGGTCAAGGAAATTTTGAAAAGTTGACAAATATTTATTTCACACAAGTTTCGTCAAGATTGGTTGTAAAATGCGACAGGAGGACTTAACTTACAACCTAACAAACATACGGACAGATGAAAGTCAATTTGGCCAGTTAAAGTAGAGACGCATCGCTCGCTCGGTCACAAAAAGTGCGCTTATAAGTTCCCTATTGTAACGAATAACGAACATGTAGCTTCTAATAAAAGTTTTTTATAGAAACGTCCTCCTGGTGGTAAGACAGCTGAAGAGCTTCAAGAAGAAGAGGAGCTTCAACTGGCGCTCGCTCTCAGCCAATCCGAGGCCGAACACAAAGAGAAGGAACGCAAGATTCGCCCACACATTGCTCCAGAACCTACGCCGCATCATCCCAATGGTAATCATATCTAAATTTTAGATCATGCATTCGAAAGTTCTCCTTGTGGAACAGAGAAATGGACGAAAACTACAATAGATGAAATATAATTAAACTAATTTTACCAAGCACACAAATTCCAGGAAAACCCCCAATTTTTAGAATAATATCTATTTACAATAAAATTCAAGAATGTTTGAAAAATTTACCAAAATATACTAATTTCCCTACATAAAACTTAAACAGTACTTCATTAAAAAATATCATTCCATAGATTAGTTTATGATTGACAGGCACTTGTAAGCGACTTCATTCAAAGACTAAATATTTTGAACTAAAATTGTGATAAGTTGAAGGGATTATCGACGTTATAAATAAATATATATAATAATATAGACCTTAGCAATTGAAATAATTTAAGTAGGCTTTATGTTAAAATTATTATAAATGTACTATTATGATTCCAGTGTTGGTTATTGGTTTTCTAGACTAGAAGTATGTGCAATTGCAATGTATTATAGAAAACTGTAATGGAATTGCAATTAGGGCACTTCATATCCATACAAAACCAATCACCATGAAGTAACTTAGGTAATTATGTTAAAATATATTCCTATAAATATTGTTACTATACTTAGAACAATTCTATCCTTACGTAATTAGTTCCCGTTTCTTAAATTAAAACAAATTTAAATTACCCTTACAGTGTCACCCACCCCATCATCTGTCAGTGCATCACCGGAGCACAGCAACCAGAACAACCCAGAATTATCCCGATACTTAGATCGCAACTATTGGGAAAGACGCTTATCGCGTGATAACACGGCTGCCGCGCCAACTGCACCGGCGCCCGCTTCCACTACGTCACAGGACACAACCGAGGTATAACCTACAACTCAATAGTACACAGCATCCGAACCCACCCAGAACTATCTCGGTACTTGGACAGCTGATATTGGGTATGACGCGTATCACGTGATAATATGACCACAACAGATGGACGCAGAAAAGTCCTACCACCTAAACCCTGCGTGTAGGGATCCGCTGAATGTTTTCACCAACATTTTAAGGAACACCTACGCCAGTTATGAAACACTTAGCTGTACTAAAATGTCACCTAAGTTAGGCATAAATATTTCCTAAAATTTTGATGATAATTAGCATAAGTCCTACCACCTAAACCCTGCGTGTAGGGATCCGCTGAATGTTTTCATCAACATTTTATGGAACACCTACGCCAGTTATGAAACACTTAGCTGTACTAAAATGTCACCTAAGTTAGGCGTAAGTATTTCCTAAAATTTTGATGATAATGAGCATAAGTCCTACCACCTAAACCCTGCGTGTAGGGATCCGCTGAATGTTTTCACCAACATTTTAAGGAACACCTACGCCAGTTATGAAACACTTAGCTGTACTAAAATGTCACCTAACTTAGGCGTAAATATTTCCGAATTTTTTTGGTAACGAGCTTAAGTCCATATCTGCAGATGAAATGCTACTGTAATTGTTAAGTGGTAACATTTACTAAGTTACAAGGTATTGTTTCTCTAAAGTGGTTGATATTATTGTTTCTGATTGAGCAGCTCTTTGTAATGAATGCAAATAAATATTATAATATTAGTATATTACAATCAGCAACAATATTGATACCTACTTGATGAAGAGTGCATACAATGCAATAGTTAAGGTTTTCAGTAATAAAAAAATAATACTGTTCTGTTATAGCAGGACTTTGCGAAACCGGTCACCAGCAAAGTTCAAGACGACGACGCGCAAGACAAAGAAATAGACGAGTTTGTCGAGACGCTCAAATCACAAGTGGAAATATTTGTCAACCGAATGAAGAGCAACTCATCACGGTAAGTTTATCATGATCTTGTTTTATTTTTTACGTTGTTAAGAAACGGTACGACGAGGTCCGCCTGATGTTAAGTGGTAACCTATACAGAATAGTAGTAGAACAGATGCTTTTCCTCACAAGTGACGAACCACGCTGCGCCTGTAACCCTGAGACGTTAAGTTGTTATGTCTCGTATGCCTGCAATTACGCCGGCAACAATACCTTCAAAGCAAAAACACAGTATTGCGAACATTACTGATTCACAGTAGAAAAGATGAGGTGGCAGTACTACCCCGGACAAACTCATCAGAAAGAGTTCTACTGCTCTATTTTATAAGGTAAGAAACGGGTCGGGAAATTCGTTCTGTTGATGTTAACTGCTATGCTTTTGTTTTTGTTTAAGTTGCAGTGCCATCCAAAGCTTTTTCTGTGCGGTATTGAACTGCATTCATCACCCCAGGGTACCCTTCTATTTACCCCCATGTAAAAAAAAACACATCACCAAAATCTAGGGATACGTTATTTCGAAATCAAACATGGCTTTATTATTTAAATCCTATGTGTTTCATTAAAAAGTTTTATACAGATTGAAACCTTGTTTATTCTTCTTTCGAAATTTTAAAAATTAAATAAAACAAATCAAAACCACAAAACACAGCGCAATCATCTCAGCGAAGACCTGGTTGTTAGAAGAAGCTTTTTAGCTTTACGCCACGCCATCATTTGAGTCAAGATGAAATGTTACGAATAGTTGGCATGTTAGAAAACGGTGCTGTTCAATGCGTCGTTACTGGGGTTCTGGGCACAAGTTAAAATGTAATACCCAGGCTGTGGTCACTTTATTGTGCTACTGGGGGTGTGGTATAACGGCACACGGATAGATGTCGTATTATCACCTACGAAGAAATAATATGAGGAAGAGTATCTGCCTTAAAAACACTACCCAAAATACCCAGGTATTGGATTGGCCAACACAGTCGCCCGACCAAACCCAATTGAACACGCCTGGGACATGTTACAGTGAAAAGCATTGAGGGATTTTCGCCCAATTTGACAATAGAACAACAACTTTTCAAACATTTATAAAGAAGTAAATTAAATCAAAAGACAAAAATTCGGTGCCGTAGACTTAGTTCACCTGCGGTAATTCCCCCAGGTGCATTAACTATACTAATTAGTAGACTTAATTCACCTGTGCACCTAGGTGATTTAACTAGGTGCACAGTTAAATTAAGTCTACTTACTAATAAATAAGAAGACGCCGTAGACTTAATTCACCTAGATGCATAGGTAATTTAAGTATACTGATAAATAGATTTGAAGATGCCGTATATTCAACTTAATTATAAATACTGGTTAGTAGATTTAATTCACCTAGTTGGTCTCGCCATAAAGCGATAAAGTAATCAGGCTTCGACAGCGGACGAAATGAATGTATCGAATGGTAGGTGCAACGAAACAGGGGATGGGACATAGAAAGAACAAAAGGGAAACAATGCAAGTTTACCCTGAAGATTTACCGGCAGAATGGGAACCACGGTTTTCGTTTCCCGGCGGGCCCGCCACGTGGTATGCATCAGAAAAGTCACTGCAAGAAAAGTCAATGCGTAAATGCATTACAAATAAAAAATCTGTCACTAGGATCATAGAAGGATATGACATCGGCGGTGCGAGCATGGCTTGTCGATAGGATAAAACTATCGGTAAAAGACAGCTCGCGATATAGCTATCGCAGCTTGATCCATACTACAAGGTCCGATAGGTGATACAAGCCTATTTATCGACTCGGCAAGTTTACTCGTATTGTGAGATCCATGCTTGCACGGCAGCTGCGGGTAATAATCGCAAATACGTAAATTTAGGTTTATTTTCTCTTGGTGTGCTGATAGGATGATATTTTTTCTGATGTCTAATTTTTAATGTCATACAGCCCTTTACACGCTATTTTAATGACGTCGTTTAAATTGAAGCAACATTTAAAAATAAGATACATGCTAAGACATGTATAAACGTTTTATTATATATTGTTTGAATTATTACAGAGGCCGCTCCATAGCCAACGACACAGCTGTTCAGACTCTCTTCATGAATATCACAGCGATGCATTCCAGACTACTCAAGTACATACAACAATTGGATGACAAACGAGTTTATTTGGAGAGTTTGCAGGTAAATACTAAAAGTTGTTGTATATTTTTTATTCTATGACTTTTTTATAAAATAACTAAGAATTTTTCTCTAAAAGTTTTAATGTTTGGTATCGCTAAGCAGGCGTTAGTGCTTTAATAAAAAGTAATACTATAAAAATTATAAAGGGCTGTGACGTCAATACGAAAGTTTAAGTATTACTAAAAATTCTTCTTTCGGTTGGATAGCTGTCAAAGCTGTTCAATAGATGTCGCTCCGTCCCCGTAAGACGGTTAAAATCATATAGAGTTAAAATTCGATGCTCGGACCTCGAGCCCCGGTGGCCTAGATGGGCATGGCGTCTGACACGAATTGTCGGAAGACGCGGGTTTGAATCCCGTGCGAGAATTGGAATTTTTCTCTCTAAAAATTGCGATTGTTGTTTAATGTTATTAAACGCCAAATCATTGACGTCATAGTAGGCATCACGCCTGTTTATTAATAAGTAGCCTTTACTGCAATGTATGTAGGTACAGTAGGCGCTCGGTAATCTAGGTAACCCACTCGATAATCCGGCATTATACACAGCTGAACGTCGGATCACAAAGTGGTTTGAATTAATAATGAGACTTAATATTATTGATTAAGTAAACAATTTCGCCAATTTTATTTTATAATAATAAGACGTAACCACAAATATCATTTTATTGTGGATACCAATATATATGATATGTAGAATTTACTTTTTAAAGCCACACCCACTGACGAGAAGGTGCCTCATTACTCGTTCATAAACGGGTTACAAAGTTCGTCATTTCTCCCTTAAAAATGTGCGGCGGGAAAAGTTATATGGAATTTAATTTCTGCCCTCCGTAGCAGGGTAGAAATGTTGTATGAAAATCCCTGCCCTGCTAGCGTTGTTTTTTAGCAGCGAACATAAATAAAATGCAACATGTATCTCAAAAGGTTTTATATCCAATAATTAGAAAAAAGAGGTAACAACTTTATTTTGTACTTGAGGCTGGCAACCTTTTTCAGCACTATGAAAAAAGACGGCTATTTGTTATGTATTGTTAATTTTTGTTTTTTTTTTTACTAAATGGATAATTTATCAGTAGGTACTCTATTATTCTAAATAATTATCCAAAATTTCACCTGATAGTAAAAGTTATGATTTTATAATGATGAAGCCACCAGAAATAAAAAAGTACAGCTCAAGAGGTCAAGATGTCTTTGTTTTCTTACAAAGTTCTCCAGACAATTATTTGCTAATAAAGTTAACTATTTTATTTTTCTCGTGGGTTTAGTATATAGCACTATATACTACACAATATCTCGAGTTTCCTTTAAGGCCTTCGCTGCGCGTCGGGCTGAAATAGATAGATTTCTCCCCCCGATGTACTATTACTCCGGCAGTTCCGATAATCGGGCATAGAGAAAATAACAGATACTTACCCGTACCCGTACCATATAATATTTATTAATTACGTTATCACTGCTCGAACACCGTCATTACTCTCAGGGAGAGAAGTATGGCCATATACACACATTGATTATGATTGTTCTGTTTGCAAGGAGTCTCAGATTCGATCCCTGTCTGGGGCAAATATTTGTGTCGCAAACAAAAATGTTTGTTCTTTGGGTATGAGTGTGTAAATGTTACAAAAAAATAGTGTATAACATAACACACAACATAATCAGCCCAATATGATGTTCCCACTGCCTTGAGCCTGCAATGAGCCTTCAATAATCCCAGTGCGGCTTCGTGGATAGGCTAGTGGCCAAACCATGTCGAAGATTTCAGGCCACCCGAAGGCCTTCGACATAGCATAACGACTGACAACCAGGCCGACGGCTTAACGTGCCCTCCGAAGCATGGAAGTGCTTAGTTGAATAAGGCCTCTAGTGGTCACCCATCGTAAAAAACTTAAAAGACCAAACGTTTAAAAATAATGCATATATATATAAATATTATACATGACGAGGGTCTAGTGTGGATAGGATGTGCCTGAAAACTCCACTTTCAAATAATCAAAACATCTGACATGACCTAATAACCACAGGACCATGTCAACAATATATCTGAAGGACTAAAGCTTTCGTTGTAAATGTAACTAGCGGACCCACATCCAAATAACAACCCCAGTAAAGTTTCCATAATCTAATTGAGTAAGGAATGACTACTGCACTACAAACGCTTTCACGCTTGCTTTTTGACAGTATTTTTTTACCATGTCTGCCTGTCATAAAATGTAATAATAGTAGTACCTAAGCAGAAACATTGTAAAAATCTATATGAAAAGAATGGCCCCAATATATTGCCGCTTCTTCTCGGTAGGCTCTATATCCACTGCTGAACATAAGCCTCCCCCACAAATATCCAAAAAGATCGCTTGGAAGCGGCCTGCATCCAACGTCGTCCTGCTACCTTTATCAGGTCGTCAGTCCACCTCGTCAGTGGACGACCTACGCTGCGCTTGCCGGTCCGTGGTCTCCACTCTAGAACCTTCCGGCCCCATTAGCGATCTGTTCTGTGTGCTATGTGGCCTGCCCATTGCCACTTCAACTGGCTTATCTGTCGGTGATTTAAGTTCGTCTACGGATCTCCTCATTCCTGATTCGATCACATAGAGATACCCCGAGCATAGCCCTCTCCATAGCTCGTTGTGCGTCGTTGAGCTTGCTTATGAGGCCCATAGTTTTAGAGGCGCGTTTCAGCACCATATGCCATCATCACTGTTAACACACATTGGTCAGACTTTTGTCTTGAGGTTTCTAAGATGTACAAATATTAGTGAGATAGCTAGTCATTAATTTATACATTCTGTTCCACAAATATGGATTATTGCTATTATTATGTGCTTAAAAGCATCGAAATGTTTATATTACAGGACAAAATAACCCAAATCCGCGACAGTCGCGCCGCCCTGGACACTCTGCGAGCCGAACACGCGGCTAGAATACAACAAGCGGCGGAGGCGGCTGAGAGACAACGACAAATGCAAATGGCGACCAAACTGCAAGCCATGAGGAAGAAGAAGCATGAGTATCTGCAATACCAGAGACAGCTAGCTTTGCAACGAGTGCAGGTACATATAATTGGTTACTAGATGCGCTCCGCAGTTTCACCCAAGTGGTGGTGAATTATGATGGTGAAAAGTATCATATGTGTTTCCCCGGGATATAATCTATATACCTTGCCAAATTATTATATTATTATGATTACGATCCGTTTAACTGTTTAGGCGTCATAAGGTAACAGAGAGGCAGAGTTTTAAAAAAAAAATCTTTTCAAATATATAAAAGTAGCCCAAGTTACTCCTTATAATTACAGCTATATGCCAGTGAAAGTCCTGTTAAATTGGGTCCAGCCGTTTCAGACTTGTTAAAGGTAAAAGTAACAAAAAAAGTACTAATAAAGTCACAGGTTACAGGTAGGTACGTATATAATAAGAGGTTGTAAGGAAATAAGTTTTTTTTACATTATTTCATTTATTAATATAGTACAATGGAAAACTTATAGCTAAATTTAAATTAGTGGCTCTGTGAGCTGTAGTCGTCGCGAGTATGTCTTTGCATAAAACCTATGAAATTATTTTATTATGAAAAAAAATCACAAAAATCACAATATAAGTTATCAAACCTGCTCACGAATACTGCATTTCAAATCTGTTGTGAAATGCGACCTGTAGAGGAGAACAGAAAGACATCTGATAGCATCTTTGTCCAAGCTATTGCGGAGACGCTTCGCACGCTCTTGGTCAATTAATTAGTAAACACCTTGCGTCTGTGAATTATTGTTGATATGAAATGAATTTAATAATAAATAATATGCTTTAGAACTTAAGAAACAAAATCGATGTTGGGATCAATATAAATATGTTGAAAGTATGTATCAGTTCTGTCGCGTTACGTTTGAATACCTAGAATCTAGATGCTAGTCTTTCATTTTTGTAGGCGTGAACTGAGAATAAATGTTGTTTTATCATGCACGATTTTAAAATATGTCGCGGGCAGGATCCAGCTTGTCCCGGGCCCATTTATGGTCTAACCTATCAAAATGTTAATAATTAAATTAAATTCTTTGTGTATTTATCCAGGAACAAGAAAGAGAAATGCAGCTTAGACAAGAGCAACAGAAACACCAATATTTGATGTCTGCCAACAATTACTACATCCCCAGCGTATCGATGCCTCAGTTCCAGCCTGGCTTCCCGAACCAACAGATCTATGGCAACCCTCAATTCCATCAGCAAATTATGTCGCAACCTACAACAGATGCATCAATGGCATCACAGGGTCAACCACAAATGTCTCAAGCTATGGGAGTCAACCAAATGGCGACCATAGCCCAATCCATGCCTCAGCTGGCTAATACCTTTGCCCTGTCGCAGTCCAACGCGGGCATCACGCAGACCCATCCTACACAATCGATGACGCAACAGAACATGCGACCGGCACTCGCTCAACAAATGTCAATGCCACCGATGATGCTCCAACAAATGCACCAGATGCGAATGGCCGGCCAGCAGGCCATGCAAGGGATGATGCCCGGAAACATCGCAACTGGACTGCCCAGTGCCAACGTGCCGCAACAAAATGGTCAACCACAACTGCCGAAGCAAAACTTGCCGAATCAACCTCAACAGCAAATGCAGCAACCTAACTCGATGATGCCACCAATGTCACTTGGGCAACATAATCTCACACAGCAGATGATGAATGCTACCAATCCCATGATGGGAATGCCAATGCAAAATATGAGAATGCCACACATGCAAGGAAACCCAAACAACCCAAATCAACAGATGCCGAGCTATCCCATGAACATGCCAAATCAACACAATGCTCATCAACCACCCACTCAAAGTGGCAATGTGCCTATGCAACAACCTCAGATGATGCCCGGACAGCAGATTGTACAAGGACAGGTTTTGATGCAAACCCAACCCCTGCCTGGTCAAAACCAAATATCACAAAACATTCCCCCCACTAGTCAAGGCATGCAAGGCCAACAAATTCCCCAGACTCAAGGTCAAACTTTGCCACAACAACAGAGTCAAATGACATCAGGGCAAACTATGTCAATGCCAGGACAGCCGATCCAGTCCCCGGGTCAACCAATGATGATGCAAGGGCATCAAATACCACATGGTCAAAACATTCCTCAGCAGATATTAAATCAGCAACAACAGATGCCACAGGGTCAGCTCCCACCTGGAAATCAAGGAATTCAAATGCCCTCTGGACAGCAAATGGGTCAACAGATTCAAGGTGTCCCTATGCCCATGGGTCCACAGGGTCAGCAACAAATGCCACAAAGTCAACCAATGCAGCAATCGCAACCTGGGCCTCCAGCGCAACAAGCCCCACCACAAGGTCAGCCAATAAAAATGCCACCAGTTAACAATTTCAATAACATACCTCAGCCACCAATGCCAAACCAACAAACTCAACCACCCCATACTCCCATAAAAGCTGAACATAATAATAACACAGCAGAACTTATTAGCTTTGACTGATGACTTGACATTCTAGAGTAGTGAGATCTATTCGATTGACTGGTAGTGAAAATGTTCTAAATTATGTAAAAACCTTGCAATTATAATTATGCAAACAAAGTTATTGAATGATTTTAAACCAAAATGTAAAGATTGAATTAGTACTAATTATAATGTGCGTGAATTACTTCTTTACTTATAAGTTTTGTTGGTATTGTGTAAGCTAGCATGAAGTCAGAAGTCATGATTATGCCGCCTACATGCATAGCCGCGGGGTTGGTGTTCATCGTTTCGTCAATGCTATATGAGGACTAAGACATGCTGCCGGGTCTTGCTGGCCGGAAGTGAGTTTAAATATGTAGACAGCTTATTGTTTTAAATGTATTTTGCTCATAGAGTGTTTCCAAATTATTATTATCTGAAACAACAGAACGGTAAATAGGAAAAAGGAAAGAATGTTTAATTGGAACTAAAGTAAATATAAAGAAGTTTAAAAACTGGTATAAAAGAGATTTTGCATTAGATAACTTATTAACTTTTTCTTCTCAAATGTTTCAAAGTGATAAAACTTTTGAAACACAAATTATTTAATACACAAACGTAGGATATGTTATGGTCATAAGACACTTAAGCTTATAATTATTTATAGTATTCATGAAACTTTTTATTATATTTGTAGCGATCATATGTTGTTTTCTTTTCATACATTTTACGGCGCTTTGTAGAAATGTGATTTCAAAGCCAAAAATAATTCCTATAAGCATTTTGGCATACTTTGTCAAACAACTAGAATAATTTGTAACTAAAAATACATACACAAAGGTTTAAGTTGTCAATACTGCTTTTGAAAAAAAGGAGAATTATCTGATTTATAATTCCCATGAATATTTGTAGATATGCGTGACTTGTGTCTGCTATAGAACAACAAGGTTTATATGTATGATATCCTCTTGCTGTTACAAACTTACCTATTATGTATAGTGTGTAAATGCACAATACTAACATTTGAAGTGCTACCCAGTTTACCTTACTGTATGTGTGAAGAATCAGCAATGGGATTAATTCTTTATTTGTCCTGAATAATTTGAAACACTCTAATGAACACAACATTTATAAGTCTAGAGGTACTGGTGATTAACTTTGTTTACACATATATATCAATTGATTTAGACAAACTAAGTAAGCATTAGTTTTTAAATTTTTATCACAAATCATACAGATTATACTCATAGCGTGTATCTACTTTGTTCCAACCATATTCATTATTGGTAATATTCTTAGATAGTTATAATATAATAATATATGCCTTGTAATGTATGTAAATGCAATATGTAAAAATATTCGTCGTAGTTGTTTTAGAAATTAATGAAAAATCGAAATTCTAATATTTTGTTTATTTTGTAATTGCTGAGATAATTGTTTTTTGTTACGATATTTTACAGTAAGTTATTTTAATGTATAATAAAAATAAAATTATAAAACTCTTCTGTGGTTTTTGTTAATTCAGGTATAATTTCCCCTTCTGATGGGCTTGATGGCACCGATAGTACGGTAATACTCGTATTATCTATCCAGTATTCTATGTCTTCATAGAAACGGCCTAAATGCGAGATACCTATGCGCTCTATTTCGACTCGGCGTGCAGCCAGTCGCGAACAAAGAGAATATAATACTTGTCTTGTCGCAAATGCGCCGCTGTGACGAACGAACGGTGTGATGATTTTGTAAGCAGTAAGCGCTATGTAAATTGATTGAAATAAGTACAAGTTCTTAATGCACTTGTTGACTATGTTGTGATTTAATTGATTGTTATATTCAGTAACGCACCCAGAAATAATTTTTTAAATTAGTAAAGCTAGTTAGAAAATATTTTTATATACGTACTAGTATAAGTACGTAATTTGTTTCTCTTTAATAGGTAGGTATTTATTTTGCTTATGCCACAGAGTAAAATAACTGGATTAATAAACTGGTTATTGATTATAAATACTAAAAGCAATTGCATCAATGGGTTTTTGAACCCATTGCTTAAACATGCCCAAACTAGGCGCGGACTAATTAACAAAAAAAAGTGGTAACACAGGAGTACCATAGCTACCATAGAGAACATTTGTATACTGGAGATATTGTATATTGATAGCTACCTAGGCTCGAATAAAACTTTTCATTCGTCTCAGTCGAGGCGCAAATATTTTTCAGTCTCAAATTTATAAGGGTGTTTCTAATTAAATATCCTAAGTAATAAAAAAACGCAACATCTATTTTATTGAATTTTTCCTAACTCATTCACAACTAGTCTTCTTTTATTATAATAATGTTTACTATCACAAAACTAGAAACTCAAGTAGATGGCCCTTTTGTGTCCGTAGTATTACCGAATAATTATATTGGTGAGACTCATCTTTATCGATAGGTTCATCAAATTGAAGGAACTTTTTATTAAAATAAAACTGCTCGCCAATGACTCCAGGGTAATGCCTTTTTGTCACTTTTTATATTACATATGTTACATAAATAAGGAACATATATTTTTTCGTATTAGTAAAATCTTTTTTTAATATAATTAAAACTAAGAACTTATGCTAGTATGTTTATTCTGAGTTGGTGTAAGTATTCACAGCAGACCAGTGTCCGCAGACAGCACCCGTTCACGAGTCGAGTTGACGCATGTGCCAGTTATCGCCTTCCTCAACCATTTCCGAGGGAAGATGGCACATACCATATAACCACTGGTCTGTGGAAGATGGCGACCCGCCACACACGCCACGGCCTGCAAGCACATTTTCGTGAGCATGTCTGCTTTGAATGCCCACACCATCTCTTTGTCAATTAGGCTATTGTTATGAATGTACATAATATAATTTTACACTATTTATAAACTAGACAAGAACTTAACGCTTATATACATTATAATAACGGAAATTGAAACTACAAAACAGGGAGTATTAGATTTTCCTCCATTACCGCGTCGTTACGATCGCCATTTTCAGTAGCTCTACCATGAGTTGGCAACGTAAAACGTCATCGATAGCCGATACTCGCTAGCGTCTACACGATCGTCGATTGCGAGCTGATTTAATTGGCACCATGAGTCGTTAAAAAGGTGCTTTCGACAATTCGATACTCATTAGCGGGTCTCGTGTCGATTTGGTTATTTCTTTATGTTGGCATTATCTAAGAACTAGCTTCACACGTATTATGTTGTCTTTTTCTATCAACGTACGTAAGAAGGAGAGCGTATGACGTCAATATAAACCAACAAAACAAAATAAGCTTAATTTACTTATTACTTACTGTGAACTCCATTACTTTCGAATTTATATTCATTATACGTAGCTGACAGTAGCTCTACCATGAGTTGACAATATTGACACCAATCGATGCTCGCTAGCGACTGTCGACGAAAATTTGTATGAAAAAAGAACAGTGCCACCTTGCGGTCACTTGTAGAACTAAAATCGGCACCACAAGTTTATTTTATTAACAGTCGCTTCGAAAACGAATCGTGAGTCGATAGCGACAATCGATGTCGATACGCGATTTGCTTGGATTTTCACTCAAACGGTACCATAAGTCATTATTTTGACAATCGCCTTCGAAAATTTCGATAGACGTTATCGACTACGCCACTCACGAGAATTTTGAGGTGTGGAATCGTGTGAAAGGGAAAATAACCTATCGAGTTTCAATTCAAAATACTTACATAATCAAATAATTTTATTTGTATTACGATAAAATTGGCAGGAATAATTTATTTGGCTTTGAATATGGTGACATCAGCTGAAAATGGAGATCACCAACGAGAATTCCCAATTTCAAGCCGAAATGAGAAAACAAGTTGGATGTCCACTAAACCTTAGTGAAGAAAGCTTTAAAGACTTTCTAAAAGCATCTTACCTGTGTATGCTTTTGAAGACATTTATTGTGGATTCAACAGATTTAATACCATCACAAAGAGTCTCACTAGGGTCTAAGGTAAGCTGTAAACATATTTATTTTTTACATATTTGAGGTTATGCTAATAACTTACAAATAAAACTACAGGCTATTTATTATTATTTTATTATAAACCCAGATAGGTATACTACATTTTTATCTTTGCATTACAGGTTTTATTTGCATTGCTGTTCTATGCACAGCACGGGGACCACCCAAAAAGTATTTGAAGCTGCAAATCATTTTTCCCAAGAGGCAGTGTCAGAATAATTAATACTCCGAGGAGATCAGTGTGCAGAATCTCCTGAGTAGCTACACAGTAAGAAAACACCAAAACTGTTGGGATGACAGGAAGGACTGTAAACATGCGAAATCCATGTTTCCAATCCTAAACAAAAATACTACGAACAAATTACTATGATTACAACGTCAGGACCTTCGCCTAATGGTGGGAATTATCACTGCTCACAGTAATCTAAATTACCAGTTGCACAAGATCAGAGCTACGGACAGCCCACTATCTGGAGACTGTCTGCAGAAGGACAAGAGTGTGCAGACTGTGTTGCTGCACTGCAGGGCTACGGAAGATATTAGAGCAAAAACAGGATTACTGGAGGTCTACTCCAGAACGCATGATACATCATCAGCATCATCGACGATTGTTTATACAACATCTCAAACTACATTGCAACAGTTGTGCCAGCGCCCCAAGGCCTTACTCCTCTATGTAAAGAAGTTAGGCTGGCTTGAGCAAATGTTGGCAGGGTGGAATGCACATAACACCCCAAGCGGGACGTCAGTGCAGGCCTCATCACTCCCAAAACGAATAAGAATAAGAGATCAGTGTATCTAAATAGAAGAAATCACTGTTGCTTAGAGTAAACCATGTACCTACCTAAACATCTTAAATACAATCATCAAGTTTCCAAACACAAAAGAGGATAGGAATGTTATAAAACAACGGTAGCTTACTACCTATATTTTTTATATATAATGAAATTTCTATTGACTATTTTTATCAGACACTCTGTTTTCTGACACTTTGATTTAATAGTAAATTTATGATCCCAAGGGTAATTGGATGTGTTGATGGAAGACATTTTGAAATATTTACACCAAGCTTAAAAGATGAGCACTAATATTATGGCAGGAAGTTATCCAGGTCATTGGTAGTAATTTGCTTGTTAAGAACACAGAAACTAAATTAGCAAACTAAAATCTGTTTTTAGTAAATTATCATCTGTTCTGTTAATTATAATCTATTCATGTTTATGTCCAAATTCATATAATGTTTGCAAGTGACAATACTTAAATTTGCCATTTCTGATTAATTGTGGATATGTTTAGTGCAAATTTAACCATCATGTAAGTTCGTGCTCTCTAAACCATTCTAACTGATGTAAAACTACCCATATTTAAATAGTTATGTTTATAATTATAATTGTAAGTGTAACATGAATGTGGATTTTAGTATTAACATAATAAAAACTACCATAGTTTAGAGAAATTTAGTTTAGTATATGCACAAGCGAATCACTAAATAGCAATAAAACAATAGTCTTTTTTTGCCAGAAGTTTTACTGCTAGGAAAATTATTATTGTTCAACATTTCAGTTTGAGTAGGTTAGCTGTATGGAGGTTTTTAAAACATGCTTCAAATATCTATCTATGTAGTCATGTTTCTCTAGCAAAAATATTCCTTATGGTCTCTGCAATATCGTTTACTCGTTAACAGAACAGATGATAATTTACTAAAAACAGATTTTAGTTTGCTAATTTAGTTTGGTGTTCTTAACAAGCGGATTACTACCAATGACCTGGATAACTTCCTGCCATAATATTAGTGCTCATCTTTTAAGCTTGGTGTAAATATTTCAAAATGTCTTCCATCAACACATCCAATTACCCTTGGGATTATAAATTTACTATTAAATCAAAGTGTCAGAAAACAGAGTGTCTGATAAAAATAGTCAATAGAAATTTCATTATATATAAAAAATATAGTAAGCTACCGTTGTTTTATAACATTCCTATCCTCTTTTGTGTTTGGAAACTTGATTGTATTTAAGATGTTTAGGTAGGTACATGGTTTACTCTAAGCAACAGTGATTTCTTCTATTTAGATACACTGATCTCTTATTCGTTTTGGAAGTGATGAGGCCTGCACTGACGTCCCGCTTGGGGTGTTATGTGCATTCCACCCTGCCAACATTTGCTCAAGCCAGCCTAACTTCTTCACATAGAGGAGTAAGGCCTTGGGGCGCTAGCACAACTGTTGCAATGTAGTTTGAAATGTTGTATAAACAATCGTCGATGATGCTGATGATGCATCATGCGTTCTGGAGTAGACCTCCAGTAATCCTGTTTTTGCTCTAATATCTTCCGTAGCCCTGCAGTGCAGCAACACAGTCTGCACACTCTTGTCCTTCTGCAGACAGTCTCCAGATAGTGGGCTGTCCGTAGCTCTGATCTTGTGCAACTGGTAATTTAGATTACTGTGAGCAGTGATAATTCCCACCATTAGGCGAAGGTCCTGACGTTGTAATCATAGTAATTTGTTCGTAGTATTTTTGTTTAGGATTGGAAACATGGATTTCGCATGTTTACAGTCCTTCCTGTCATCCCAACAGTTTTGGTGTTTTCTTACTGTGTAGCTACTCAGGAGATTCTGCACACTGATCTCCTCGGAGTATTAATTATTCTGACACTGCCTCTTGGGAAAAATGATTTGCAGCTTCAAATACTTTTTGGGTGGTCCCCGTGCTGTGTATGGCGTCTGTGCACGCCATTAGTTATAAGTATGGCAACAGGCGTTTGTACACGCCTTTACTTGTAGCCTGGCAACACTGCCAATAGAGAACTCTCTCTTCTGGTTCGAACTCTTGTCGTGGCGTACACGCATCTCTCATTATTTTGTAATCTATAAAGTTGAAGTTCTACTGTACATATATATAAGTTATTGTGGAATTACAGTAATAGTCCGATACCTGTGCATTTAATTATTCCATCATTCAACTCAACGAGATACTCATACATGCAACACACGCATTCCTATATGTGCATAGAACAGCAATGCAAATAAAACCTGTAATGCAAAGATAAAAAAGTAGTATACCTATCTGGGTTTATAATAAAATAATAATAAATAGCCTGTAGTTTTATTTGTAAGTTATTAGCATAACCTCAAATATGTAAAAAATAAATATGTTTACAGCTTACCTTAGACCCTAGTGAGACTCTTTGTGATGGTATTAAATCTGTTGAATCCATAATAAATGTCTTCAAAAGCATACACAGGTAAGAAGCTTTCTTCACTAAGGTTTAGTGGACATCCAACTTGTTTTCTCATTTCGGCTTGAAATTGGGAATTCTCGTTGCTGATCTCCATTTTCAGCTGCTGTCACCATATTCAAAGCCAAATAAATTATTCCTGCCAATTTTATCGTAATACAAATAAAATTATTTGATTATGTAAGTATTTTGAATTGAAACTCGATAGGTTATTTTCCCTTTCACACGATTCCACACCTCAAAATTCTCGTGAGTGGCGTAGTCGCTAACGTCTATCGAAATTTTCGAAGGCGATTGTCAAAATAATGACTTATGGTACCGTTTGAGTGAAAATCCAAGCAAATCGCGTATCGACATCGATTGTCGCTATCGACTCACGATTCGTTTTCGAAGCGACGACTGTTAATAAAATAAACTTGTGGTGCCGATTTTAGTTCTACAAGTGACCGCAAGGTGGCACTGTTCTTTTTTCATACAAATTTTCGTAGACAGTCGCTAGCGAGCATCGATTGGTGTCAATATTGTCAACTCATGGTAGAGCTACTGATATTAAGTGACAGACCCATAACAATTGCTGTATGTCTCAAATCTCTAAAGCTCTGCACGATATTACACTACGTTTGTCACCTAATTTTTATTTAGTCACCGCAAGGATTTCTAATGATTTTGTCTGCTGCGATATCCTATAAATCTAAATAGTCACTGTGTTTGCATGCTACTAAATAGAGGCAGAATATCTGGTATCGCAACGGTGCTCCCCACATAGTATGAGAGAGATGGAATCATGTTATTACATGGGATCATGTGTAGAGATATACTGTAAACGCCGTTTAATATGTTCTTAATATATGATAATTATTACAAATGTGTCTGAAAATCTTGATGTTAATGTTATATTCTGATTTCATAGTTGTTTCAAAAGCTTTAATTTTTATTCTAGAAGGAACTACAATTTTGTTTTATGGCCTTAAGCGTTTTAAATGTATAATCAATAAATTTTGTTATAAATAATTGTTGTCCAATTTATTGTCCTTTTCTTTAAAGGTCGTTATTACAATGCAGTAAAATAGAAAATATCTTGTATTAACTGGAAAAAAAAATGAATGTGTTAATATCTGTCGACGTACTACGATAAAATTCTGGACTTCCATCACCCGCACCACACCATGCAATGAAAACAAAGGAAAAACATTCCATGCCTTACATACTTTACTAAGATCTCACTCGCACAGTTTAATGATATTTTTCTTTATTAATGCATACCAAAGACAACTAGGGCGTGATATCAATTTGTGAAGATTAACTGTCGAATGTCTCGACATACTCACGATACCACCTTTGCATGACACCACACAAGGTAATCTTTGGTGTCGATTACTCCGGACTTGACTTCCAGCAGACAACTGCTCGGGACAGTGGCTTGGGCGGCCGCTCAGCGCAGAAGCACGGGCAGTTGCTCAGCGCAGCAGCCCAGCGCAGCACTTTGGGCAGCCGCTCAGGATACCTGCTCGGGACAGCTGAAAAACAAATGAATGTGTTAATATCTGTCGACGTACTACGATAAAATTCTGGACTTCCATCACCCGCACCACACCATGCAATGAAAACAAAGGAAAAACATTCCATGCCTTACATACTTTACTAAGATCTCACTCGCACAGTTTAGTGATATTTTTCTTTATTAATGCATACCAAAGATAACTAGCGCGTGATATCAATTTGTGAAGATGAACTGTCGATTGTCTCAACAAACTCACGATACCACCTTTGCATGACACCACACAAGGTAATGTTTGGTGTCGATTACTCCGGACTTGACTTCCAGCAGACAACTGCTCGGGACAGCGGCTTGGGCGGCCGCTCAGCGCAGAAGCACGGGCAGTTGCTCAGCGCAGCAGCCCAGCGCAGCACTTTGGGCAGCCGCTCAGGATACCTGCTCGGGACAGCTGAAAAACAAATGAATGTGTTAATATCTGTCGACGTACTACGATAAAATTCTGGACATCCATCACCCGCACCACACCATGCAATGAAAACAAAGGAAAAACATTCCATGCCTTACATACTTTTGCAAAAACTCACTCGCACAGTTAAGTGATATTTTTCTTTATTAATGCATACCAAAGACAACTAGCGCGTTATATCAATTTGTGAAGATTAACAGTCGAATGTCTCAACAAACTCACGATACCACCTTTGCATGACACCACACAAGGTAATCTTTGGTGTCGATTACTCCGGACTTGACTTCCAGCAGACAACTGCTCGGGACAGCGGCTTGGGCGGCCGCTCAGCGCAGAAGCACGGGCAGTGCAGCAGCCCAGCGCAGCAGTTTGGGCAGCCGCTCAGGATACCTGCTCGGGACAGCTGAAAAACAAATGAATGTGTTAATATCTGTCGACGTACTACGATAAAATTCTGGACTTCCATCACCCGCACCACACCATGCAATGAAAACAAAGGAAAACCATTCCATGCGTTACATACTTTACTAAGATCTCACTCGCACAGTTTAGTGATATTTTTCTTTATTAATGCATACCAAAGACAACTAGCGCATGATATCAATTTGTGAAGATTATCTGTCGAATGTCTCGACATACTCACGATACCACCTTTGCACGACACCACACAAGGTAATCTTTGGTGTCGATTACTCCGTGCTTGACTTCCAGCAGACAACTGCTCGGGACAGCGGCTTGGGCGGCCGCTCAGCGCAGAAGCACGGGCAGTTGCTCAGTGCAGCAGCCCAGCGCAGCAGTTTGGGCAGCCGCTCAGGATACCTGCTCGGGAAAGTCCCAAAAAAACAAATGAATGTGTTAATATCTGTCGACGTACTACGATAAAATTCTGGACTTCCATCACCCGCACCACACCATGCAATGAAAACAAAGGAAAAACATTCCATGCCTTACATACTTTACTAAGATCTCACTCGCACAGTTTAGTGATATTTTTCTTTATTAATGCATACCAAAGACAACTAGCGCATGATATCAATTTGTGAAGATTAACTGTCGAATGTCTCGACATACTCACGATACCACCTTTGCATGACACCACACAAGGTAATGTTTGGTGTCGATTACTCCGGACTTGACTTCCAGCAGACAACTGCTCGGGACAGCGGCTTGGGCGGCCGCTCAGCGCAGAAGCACGGGCAGTTGCTCAGCGCAGCAGCCCAGCGCAGCAGTTTTGGCAGCCGCTCAGGATACCTGCTCGGGACAGCTGAAAAACAAATGAATGTGTTAATATCTGTCGACGTACTACGATAAAATTCTGGACTTCCATCACCCGCACCACACCATGCAATGAAAACAAAGGAAAACCATTCCATGCCTTACATACTTTACTAAGATCTCACTCGCACAGTTTAGTAATATTTTTCTTTATTAATGCATACCAAAGACAACTAGCGCATGATATCAATTTGTGAAGATTAACTGTCGAATGTCTCGACATACTCACGATACCACTTTCGCATGACACCACACAAGGTAATCTTTGGTGTCGATTACTCCGGACTTGACTTCCAGCAGACAACTGCTCGGGACAGCGGCTTGGGCGGCCGCTCAGCGCAGAAGCACGGGCAGTTGCTCAGCGCAGCAGCCCAGCGCAGCACTTTGGGCAGCCGCTCAGGATACCTGCTCGGTACAGCTGAAAAACTAATGAATGTGTTAATATCTGTCTACGTACTACGATAAAATTCTGGACTTCCATCACCCGCACCACACCATGCAATGAAAACAAAGGAAAACCATTCCATGCCTTACATACTTTACTAAGATCTCACTCGCACAGTTTAGTGATATTTTTCTTTATTAATGCATACCAAAGACAACTAGCGCATGATATCAATTTGTGAAGATTATCTGTCGAATGTCTCGACATACTCACGATACCACCTTTGCACGACACCACACCAGGTAATCTTTGGTGTCGATTACTCCGTGATTGACTTCCAGCAGTCAACTGCTCGGGACAGCGGCTTGGGCGGCCGCTCAGCGCAGAAGCACGGGCAGTTGCTCAGCGCAGCAGCCCAGCGCAGCACTTTGGGCAGCCGCTCAGGATACCTGATCGGGACAGCTGAAAAACAAATGAATGTGTTAATATCTGTCGACGTACTACGATAAAATTCTGGACTTCCATCACCCGCACCACACCATGCAATGAAAACAAAGGAAAACCATTCCATGCCTTACATACTTTACTAAGATCTCACTCGCACAGTTTAGTGATATTTTTCTTTATTAATCTGTCCGAATCAGCAAGACTCATTCGAGTTAAGTTTCATTCATAAATCTATTGTTATTTTTTGCGCTGATGCGGACGGGTTAATGCATACCAAAGACAACTAGCGCATGATATCAATTTGTGAAGATTAACTGTCGAATGTCTCGACATACTCACGATACCACCTTTGCATGACACCACACAAGGTAATCTTTGGTGTCGATTACTCCGGACTTGACTTCCAGCAGACAACTGCTCGGGACAGCGGCTTGGGCGGCCGCTCAGCGCAGAAGCACGGGCAGTTGCTCAGCGCAGCAGCCCAGCCCAGCGCAGCACTTTGGGCAGCCGCTCAGGATACCTGATCGGGACAGCTGAAAAACAAATGAATGTGTTAATATCTGTCGACGTACTACGATAAAATTCTGGACTTCCATCACCCGCACCACACCATGCAATGAAAACAAAGGAAAACCATTCCATGCCTTACATACTTTACTAAGATCTCACTCGCACAGTTTAGTGATATTTTTCTTTATTAATGCATACCAAAGACAACTAGCGCATGATATCAATTTGTGAAGATTATCTGTCGAATTTCTCGACATACTCACGATACCACCTTTGCACGACACCACACAAGGTAATCTTTGGTGTCGATTACTCCGGACTTGACTTCCAGCAGTCAACTGCTCGGGACAGCGGCTTGGGCGGCCGCTCAGCGCAGAAGCACGGGCAGTTGTTTAGCGCAGCAGCCCAGCGCAGCACTTTGGGCAGCCGCTCAGGATACCTGCTCGGGACAGCTGAAAAACAAATTAATGTGTTAAAATCTGTCTACGTACTACGATAAAATTCTGGACTTCCATCACCCGCACCACACCATGCAATGAAAACAAAGGAAAACCATTCCATGCCTTACATACTTTACTAAGATCTCACTCGCACAGTTTAGTGATATTTTTCTTTATTAATCTGTCCGAATCAGCAAGACTCATTCGAGTTAAGTTTCATTCATAAATCTATTGTTATTTTTTGCGCTGATGCGGACGGGTTAATGCATACCAAAGACAACTAGCGCATGATATCAATTTGTGAAGATTATCTGTCGAATGTCTCGACATACTCACGATACCACCTTTGCACGACACCACACAAGGTAATCTTTGGTGTCGATTACTCCGTGCTTGACTTCCAGCAGACAACTGCTCGGGACAGCGGCTTGGGCGGCCGCTCAGCGCAGAAGCACGGGCAGTTGCTCAGTGCAGCAGCCCAGCGCAGCAGTTTGGGCAGCCGCTCAGGATACCTGCTCGGGAAAGTCCCAAAAAAACAAATGAATGTGTTAATATCTGTCGACGTACTACGATAAAATTCTGGACTTCCATCACCCGCACCACACCATGCAATTAAAACAAAGGAAAAACCTTCCATGCCTTACATACTTTACTAAGATCTCACTCGCACAGTTTAGTGATATTTTTCTTTATTAATGCATACCAAAGACAACTAGCGCATGATATCAATTTGTGAAGATTAACTGTCGAATGTCTCGACATACTCACGATACCACTTTTGCATGACACCACACAAGGTAATCTTTGGTGTCGATTACTCCGGACTTGACTTCCAGCAGACAACTGCTCGGGACAGCGGCTTGGGCGGCCGCTCAGCGCAGAAGCACGGGCAGTTGCTCAGCGCAGCAGCCCAGCGCAGCACTTTGGGCAGCCGCTCAGGACACCTGCTCGGGACAGCTGAAAAACAAATGAATGTGTTAATATCTGTCGATGTACTACGATAAAATTCTGGACTTCCATCACCCGCACCACACCATGCAATGAAAACAAAGGAAAAACATTCCATGCCTTACATACTTTACTAAGATCTCACTCGCACAGTTTAGTGATATTTTTCTTTATTAATGCATACCAAAGACAACTAGCGCATGATATCAATTTGTGAAGATTAACTGTCGAATGTCTCGACATACTCACGATACCACCTTTGCATGAAACCACACAAGGTAATCTTTGGTGTCGATTACTCCGTGCTTGACTTCCAGCAGACAACTGCTCGGGACAGCGGCTTGGGCGGCCGCTCAGCGCAGAAGCACGGGCAGTTGCTCAGCGCAGCAGCCCAGCGCAGCAGTTTGGGCAGCCGCTCAGGATACCTGCTCGGGACAGCTGAAAAACAAATGAATGTGTTAATATCTGTCTACGTACTACGATAAAATTCTGGACTTCCATCACCCGCACCACACCAGCAATGAAAACAAAGGAAAATCATTCCATGCCTTACATACTTTACTAAGATCTCACTCGCACAGTTTAGTGATTTTTCTTTATTAATGCATACTAAAGACAACTAGCGCATGATATCAATTTGTGAAGATTAGTTGTCGAATGTCTCGACATACTCACGATACCACCTTTGCATGACACCACACAAGGTAATCTTTGGTGTCGATTACTCCGGACTTGACTTCCAGCAGACAACTGCTTGGGACAGCGGCTTGGGCGGCCGCTCAGCGTAGAAGCACGGGCAGTTGCTCAGCGCAGCAGCCCAGCGCAGCAGTTTGGGCAGCCGCTCAGGATACCTGCTCGGGACAGCTGAAAAACAAATGAATGTGTTAATATCTGTCGACGTACTACGATAAAATTCTGGACTTCCATCACCCGCACCACACCATGCAATGAAAACAAAGGAAAACCATTCCATGCCTTACATACTTTACTAAGATCTCTCTCGCACAGTTTAGTGATATTTTTCTTTATTAATGCATACCAAAGACAACTAGCGCATGATATCAATTTGTGAAGATTAACTGTCGAATGTCTCGACATACTCACGATACCACCTTTGCATGACACCACACAAGGTAATCTTTGGTGTCGATTACTCCGGACTTGACTTCCAGCAGACAACTGCTCGGGACAGCGGCTTGGGCGGCCGCTCAGCGCAGAAGCACGGGCAGTTGCTCAGCGCAGCAGCCCAGCGCAGCAGTTTGGGCAGCCGCTCAGGATACCTGCTCGGGACAGCTGAAAAACAAATGAATGTGTTAATATCTGTCGACGTACTACGATAAAATTCTGGACTTCCATCACCCGCACCACACCATGCAATGAAAACAAAGGAAAAACATTCCATGCCTTACATACTTTACTAAGATCTCACTCGCACAGTTTAGTGATATTTTTCTTTATTAATGCATACCAAAGACAACTAGCGCATGATATCAATTTGTGAAGATTAACTGTCGAATGTCTCAACATACTCACGATACCACCTTTGCATGACACCACACAAGGTAATCTTTGGTGTCCATTACTCCGGACTTGACTTCCAGCAGACAACTGCTTGGGACAGCGGCTTGGGCGGCCGCTCAGCGCAGAAGCACGGGCAGTTGCTCAGCGCAGCAGCCCAGCGCAGCACTTTGGGCAGCCGCTCAGGATACCTGCTCGGGACAGCTGAAAAACAAATGAATGTGTTAATATCTGTCGACGTACTACGATAAAATTCTGGACTTCCATCACCCGCACCACACCATGCAATGAAAACAAAGGAAAAACATTCCATGCCTTACATACTTTACTAAGATCTTACTCTCACAGTTTAGTGATATTTTTCTTTATTAATGCATACCAAAGACAACTAGCGCATGATATCAATTTGTGAAGATTAACTGTCGAATGTCTCGACATACTCACGATACCACCTTTGCATGACACCACACAAGGTAATCTTTGGTGTCGATTACTCCGGACTTGACTTCCAGCAGACAACTGCTCGGGACAGCGGCTTGGGCGGCCGCTCAGCGCAGAAGCACGGGCACTTGCTCAGCGCAGCAGCCCAGCGCAGCAGTTTGGGCAGCCGCTCAGGATACCTGCTCGGGACAGCTGAAAAACAAATGAATGTGTTAATATCTGTCGACGTACTACGATAAAATTCTGGACTTCCATCACCCGCACCACACCATGCAATGAAAACAAAGGAAAAACATTCCATGCCTTACATACATTACCAAGTTTCCATAGGTACCCATTCATATAGGGTTCATGTTGACAATTGTTTCATTTAAATCCTGAAGTACTTCCATACCACAGTGACGTGTCAATCATAGTGATCAATACCTCTCATGTTGCATACAAGTTATACAAGACAAAACATTGCCGTATAAAAGTATTAACACAGCGGTAACATTAACCTTACAGTTATTTATCTCTACAAGTAGCAGAACATTAATTTATTAAGAGGAAAAAAAAATAAAAAAAGTAAAAAAAAAAAATTGAAAATAAAAAATAAAAATAAATAACTAACAATCATTACGACAGTGTTTGCACTATACAAAATCACGACAAGGATTGACGTCACCGCAATAACGAACTCGGAGATGTTGACTTGTCGACGGTTGAAGGCAGAGTGAGCCACGACCGCTCTGCGCGCCGCCTTTTATACTTTTCGGTCTACTAGGCTTTTTTCGTTTCCAACAATATATATATATATATATCAGCGCGGATACAATAATTAGCCAATAATAATTAGTCTATAACAATTAGATTTGTTAAATTGATTTATTTGAATTGATTTATAAAACATAGATTCATACTTATGAAATTGTTTACAGTAAATTATTCCAATTAAAATTAATAATATAATTATTCTCAAAATGATTTAAGTTTATTACGATGTACAATTAATTATAAAACATGCCATCACTTTGTATTGCAATCTTAATGTTTAAAACGACCACGGGCAAGTACGCTGTAACCTATAAAATGGGATGGCACATTTGTATGGGGCAAATGAAATTACCTATGGGGGCTAATTTTTATAGTTGCCATTTAAAATATTATTCAAAGGTAAATATTTTGATGTGCCATGCTAGAAAAAAATTATTACATTTAAAATATTCTCTTTGGTTTGGTGGGTGTCAAAGAGTAGGGTAATATATAATATAATAATATAATATAATATATAATTATAATATAATATATAATAGGTAATATATAGGGTGCGAGGTGGAACGTCAAATCGTAAACACGCGAATTTTATGGTATTTTGGTAAAATTTTTATTTTAGTTTATTAATCTCACCAGAATAGGTTTTTGTGTTCCATTTCATTAGTTTATAGACATTCACTTGTTAGTAGGTTCATTTCATTAGCGTTTTTAGTATATTGTTGCGTGATGAATGATCCCCCTGATCCTGGTGGAGACATGGACTTTGTCCAGCCGCCTTCCCCTGCGGCGTTTACATCAATTTCATAATCTGTTGACGAAAAGGCTTTTGAAATAGTCAACAGAAAACGACGATCGGAAAACCGTAACGTGACTAAAGATCCCCGTAGTGACCGTTCACGATCACGTACAAAATCAATGGTTCACGATGAAACAACGTGTAAATTTACAGATGCGTCTGACGTTGTTCTCCAGGGTGGACAATGTACCCCTCCCAACTCCTTCTCCCCTAGTTCATCTAGCCCCCTTCCTAGCGGACCCCCTGCAGCTTCACAGAAAACTTCATTTACACCTATCGGTCGGCAATTATATGACTCAACAGATCGTGGCCCTTTTACGGTCCATGTTCAGAGGGAAGAGACTTCACCTACCGCTGGGACATCCCTTCACCCGGTGACATTTGGGAGATTCCTCTTTAGCCGCGCCCGGGAATTTCAAGGAATCATCGATGGCTCAATAAAGAATGTTGGTCGCAATCGTATAGCTCTAAACTTTCATTCCGCCATTTCAGCCAATAATTTCATCCAGTCCCCTTCAGTGCCAAACAACAAACTCAGAGCTTTCATTCCGTCATTTAATATTACTCGGATGGGTATAATTCGCGGAATCCCAGTGGATATGACTCCAGAGGATGTTATGAACGAGATGAAAGTTCCTGAAGAGTGTGGTCCAATTTTAAAAGTTCGCCGGCTCAATTTTAAAGTTTCCATTGACGGAGTTGTGACGTGGAAACCGTCGCAAACAGTGGTTTTGACTTTTGATGGTCAAATTTTGCCCTCTAGAGTTTATCTATGTTACAACTCTTTCCCTGTTGCGGCTTATGCCTTCCCGACTATTCAGTGCTTCTATTGCTGTAGATACGGACACACCATGACGCAGTGTCGGTCAAAACCTGCTTGTTTTAAATGCGGTTCTAACCACTTAGGAAAGTCATGCAACGTGGATGAAGTTGATGCGAAATGTTTGTGGTGTGGTGGCAATCACTTTGCTAATAGCAAGTACTGCCCTGAAATGCAAAGGCAAAATAACATTAAATCCCGTATGTCAGAATTATCAATTTCATATGCTGAAGCATCTCAGTTTTTCCCTGCATATAAAAAGTCCTTTGCTGAAGTTACTTCCACCTCTGTTGCAGCTCCTTTACCTAGTCCATCCAGGAATTTAACTACTGAACCGTCCAAAGTTCATTACAGGGGAGGAAGAAAATCTATAAAATCCCATATATTGCCTTCATCTAGTGTTGGTTATGATCGTGAAGCGCACATGAGCATCATTCGAGAAGAATCCTCTGGAACATCGCAAAACGGTTGTGCTTTATTAAATCCTCTGGCCCAAAAAAATGAGACTCCTTCTGTTCAAGCTATAATAGCTGAACTCCTGCAGCTCTTGAATCTATTATCCTCTCTAATGTCTAATTCCTCCTCTTCAAGTAATTCACCGTCCAACGCTGCCTTCAACTTAAATTCACTTATTTCCCTACTTCAAAATGGGTCCCTTTGACAGGATTCTTCAATGGAATTGTCATAGTATTTGCAACAAAAAGTCTGATTTGATATTTCTAATAAATAAACATGAACCAAGCGTCTTGGCCGTCTCGGAGACTTGGCTTAGACCTGATTCCTTTTTTAGGTTGTCAGGCTATGTTGACGTTCGAAGTGACCGCCAGGATGGCTTTGGTGGTGTTGCACTATTTATTAAAAATAATATTAACTTTTCAAGTATTTCTATCCCTTTTTATAATGATGGCTTTGATGCTGTTGCTGCACGCATCAACGATTTTACAATTGTCTCCATATACATTCCTCATCCTTCTAAATCCATTATTCGAAATTTAAGTTCAGTAATTATGTCTCTCCCTAAGCCCCTTCTTATTCTAGGTGATCTGAATTGTCATCATACGGTATGGGGGTGCGGTTTGTCGGATGCTAATGGTGTTTTTTTATTAGATTCATTAGATAGTCTTAATCTCTGCATCCTTAACGATGGCTCCGCTACGAGAAGAACTCGTCCTAATGAGTTTACTAGTGCAGTGGATCTTTCTTTATGCTCTCATGAGCTCGCGTCACTAATGTCTTGGTGTGTTCTCCCGTCTACTCATGGTAGTGACCATTTCCCAATTCTTTTACGAATCTTGCAAAAACATTCCCGTCCTGCTTCAATTAATTCTCCGCTTCTTAAATATATAATTGACAATAACAGTTCGAGCTGGGATGTGTTCAATGATCGTACTGATTCCAAAGCCTTAACTTTACCTCTTATAAATTCCTCTAACATTATTACCTGTTCTGAGATGTTAGTACGATCTCTAGTAGAATGTGCTGATTTGACTTTCCCGGTTAAGAAATCTCATCCAGACAAAGTTCCTTCTCCTCCATGGTGGGATAAGGATTGCTCTGAAGCCGTTAGATCTCGTAATGATGCAGAAGCTATCTTTTGTCTGTCTATGACCCGTGATAATTTTATTGAATTGAATAAAATGATCGCAAAATCCAAGCGTCTCTTTCATGATAAAAAACGTAATGGTTGGAAGTCATTTTGCTCCAGCATAGGCCCCAATACTCCTTCATCTCTTATCTGGAAGAAAATACATAGGTATCGTCGGTCTCAATGTGTTCCTTATCGTAGTTGTTGCCCTTCCCAAGTTTGGGCTGATGAATTTATGGACAAATTGGCCCCTCATTATTGTCCCCATCATTCAGAATTACCATCTCTTTCTAATCCCTTTTCTAATGATCCCCTCGATCAACCGTTTACACTTAATGAGTTGAAAAACATTTTGAAATCCGTTAAAGATTCTGCTCCGGGTATTGACGGCATACCATATTCCTTTGTTTCTAAAGCTAATGTTCGCCTTCAGAACTATTATTTAACTTTGGTTAACACAATTTTTGCAACCGGATTTGTTCCAGTTTCTTGGAAGTCTCAATATATTATTCCTATTCCGAAACCTAATAAAGATCCGTTGGACCCTAACTCTTACCGTCCTATCGCTCTCTCTTCAGTCTTGACTAAAATTGCGGAGCATTTGATTAAGAACCGCCTTGAGTGGTTTCTTGAGAGCAATGAATTACTCGCTAAGTCTCAATACGGTTTTAGAAAAGGCAAGAGCACTATGGACAGCCTTGCCATTTTTACGACTGACATACGACTTTCATTTACGCGCAATGAATCTATTATAGCAGCTTTCCTAGATATTTCCGCAGCCTATGATAGTGTCCAACTTCCCCTTCTTAAAAATAAACTAAATCGATTGAGAATTCCAGCTAAATTAGGCAATTTTATTATGAATCTTCTTTCAGAGAGATATGTATATCTCCGTTGCAGTGATTCTTCTATTACTTCTAATAGGGTCATTTGGCGGGGCTTACCGCAGGGCTCTGTCCTAAGTCCACTTCTATATAATGTATACACGTATGATCTGGAATCCTCTGTTGGTCTAAGTCGTATCCTTCAATACGCTGATGACATACTTGTCTACAGCTCTCATCACAAAATTGATGTGGCTAGTAAGTGTATTTCCCATTCCCTTGAATGTTTAAATGACTGGCTTCAAAAAAATGGTCTAGATTTATCTCCTACAAAGAGTAATATCGTTCTGTTTTCTCGTAAAAGAAATCCTCCTGATTTAAATATCTCTATTAGTGAGTGCAGAATTCCAGTAAAGAAGTCGGTTAAATTTTTAGGTCTCTGGTTGGACAGTAAACTATGTGGTCGTCAGCATTGTGAATACATTTCAAATAAGTGTGAGAGGAATATTAACATATTACGGTGTTTGTCTGGGGTGTGGTGGGGTGCCCACCCTTTTAATCTTAAATTACTATATAATGCCATTATACGTAGTGTCTTGGATTATGGTTCCTTCTTGCTGGAACCTGCACGTAAGCAAGATCTTACCAAACTTGATCTAATTCAATCCAAATCACTCCGGATTATTACTGGTGCTATGAAATCATCTCCAATTAACGCTCTTCAGGTGGAGTGTGTGGACCCTCCTCTTCATCTTCGTCGTCAATTCCTAGCTAATAGATTCTTCTTCCGTTCTATTCATTTCTCTAATCACCCTCTCATTCCAAAACTCCAACTTCTCAAACAATATGTTTACACTTCCCGTTTTTGGACTTTTAAAAAACATCCGCTTCTTTTGAAAAGTTATTCAAACTTTAAATTGCTTAAGGATCCCACGTATCGGTCTACTAAACTATCGATTTATAATATTAATTACTTTGTTATAATATCGCAGCCGGAAATAATTTTGGACTTTGGTATCTGTAAGGGGGACCTCTACGCTGATAAGTATTTTCAAGAGCTCTTGCTCAGGAATTGGCGTGGATGGCATACCATTTTTACGGATGCCTCAAAATTGTCTCAGGTTGGATGTGTTGGTTGTGGTGTATTTCACTCCCAGTTTGATATTGTTCAAAAGATAAAATGCCCTCCTGAGTCCTCTGTTTTTACAGGTGAATGTCTAGCAATTCTTGAGGCGGTAAATTATATCCTTCTCTTCAAACTTCGTCAGACCATAATTTTTTCAGATTCTCGTAGCTCGCTTCAATCCCTTCTGTCTAACCCTTTTCACTCTAAATTTCACCCCATTGTTCTCGAAATTAAAAAATCTTTATCTGATTGTATTGATAAAGGACTAGAAGTGGTTCTTGCTTGGATACCAGGACACCTTGGTCTTTCTGGTAATGAACGTGCTGATAAAGCGGCCAAAGAAGCGGTTTCTTGTGGTGATAAGGTCCCGTTTATTAATTATAGCGTTGACCTTATCTGCCTCCCTAAAAGTTTTCTTTATAAGTCATGGTCTACATACTGGAGAACAACTAGCTTATCCAAAGGTTCTGGTTTTGCTAAGATCCAACCAGAAATACCAAGTAAACCTTGGTTTTCGCGGTGGTACTTCGGTAAGATTTATACGTCGACTTTAATTCGCATGAGGCTTGGTCATTGTTGCTCACCTTCACATTTAAAAAAGATTCATGTGAAAGATTCCTCTATATGTGAATGTGGCCTGGATGAGGGGGATCTCAATCATATATTCTTCTCCTGTCCATTGTATGATAATGTTTTTTTCTACAATTCTCTCATATCATTAAAAGTCTCATTTCCGACTCATATTCCTGAACTTTTATCATCTACTAATATTGATATATATAAAGTTTTCGTTCACTTTCTCACTATCAATAACATTCGTTTATAACTTTGTACATATTTATGTGTTTTTAATGTTGTTTGTTTATGTTCGAATAAGTTTTCTTTAAGTTATTATTCTTTTTTATTGTTATATGTGTATATTTTCATTTTTTCATACAAAATAAGCCTATTCTGGTTCAAAGTTTGCTCAAATTCGTTTTAGGATGTTTTTTGTTTTTTTTTGACGTGAAACTGGCACAAATGTCATGTGGACAATTGCCACAAAAAAAAAAAAAAAAAGTAGGGTAATATGTGGGTGTGTTATTGTTTGCATTCGGATTTAGTGCCGGTTTCAGTGATTTCGTTCGTTGTTAAAGTTCCTTGAATATAGCATTAAATCCACGTCGAGTTGAGCTTATGTTCCTCCGTGCCTTCAAAAAGTTATGTTACTTGCGATTAGGAACTTCGAGAAATTGACTTAGTTGTGTGTGATGTGAGAAATTCACTCTATATTAATGCGGCCGCTCACCGTTCGCAGACAACGCATAATTGTTTAGATTTCCAAAGCCTGGCATAAATAACCTTATACGGTATGTATATTTACTGATATTTTTATGGTCATATCTGCGACTCTCCATATGTACTACTCCTCATATTATCAAACAATTGCTAATTCTCCTGATAGTTTATGGAACTAGCACAACAGACACTGGCAGAATTATGACAATAGTTGCAGACAGAAGCCTCTAAGAACTTCTATTTTTAAGCATTTTATCAGAGTCAAATCAAACAAGAATTAGCAAATCTGGTTAATTCTGAATCCTTAAAATTGACCTAACTAAGAAATCCAGAAACTACATATAGTGCGTTTGAATAGGGTGTGGGCAAAAGTGACAAAAGTAACATTTTTGATCTTTACAAACGCTTTAACAAGAAAGCGCTCAACTGAGCATAAGACCTAAAATTGCATGTTTATGATCAAATACATAGCTGTCAAATAACAATTACAAACAACCATGCTTCAGACGTGGGTCAAAAATTACACTTTTTGGTGGCAAAAATTTCGCATTCCGAATGCTGAACAAAAAGAGACATGAATGACATTTTCACCCACAGATTCCCATTCAAACGCCCCTTATGAGCGTTATTAGCATTTTCGCTAAAAACTATCAGAAGTGATCTATTTGAATGCACTAAATATTATATTTCGTCTTTGCATCCATGTAGCTTTCCATTGGGAGTAATATTTCTAACTTACCTGTAGCCTGAGTCCCCATGGAAGTTAGATTAAAATAAATGATGTGTATGTTGTACAAGTTATACAAAATTTCACACAAATCTAGTTGTGTCATAGTACTTCATGCATGTGGGGGCTTAAAAGCTGTATCTGTAGCTGGATAAATATGATATAAATGGTAAATATTCACGGCATTGATAGAACAGTAGTGTTTCATAAAATGGTTAGGCAATTAGCATTTGGCTGCAACAAATATTTTACAGTACCCATTTCAGAATCAAAACAATATAAGTAACCCAAATAGAATTTTTATTAAGTATTTTTTTTGTACTTTCAGCTGTGAACTATGGGCCCAATACATACTCATCAACAACATTTCAAATGAAACTCCACAGTGAGCATAGAATGTTGTGTGAAAATCATTTTCTTGAAGCTGACTTCACTGATGATACTCTACAGAAGTTACAGAGATCTGCGGTTCTATGTGATGTAAGTTGCAAGTCAGTATTAAAACAAATTTATGTTGTGACTGTAAGCTAGATATTGATCACCGTCTCACCTATTGGTATTTATCCAAAGGTTTTCCTGAACAGATCGCTCTTAGCGATTACACAGCCTACTGAACTGACGATGGAAAATAGGCAGGGTAACACACACACAATGCCTTTCCACCAGTGAGGAGGGGCTCAAGCTGAAAGAGAGTTAACCCATGGTATTGCTGCTCAGTAGTCCATACTGTTCCGTCCATGATTGCTGCTTCAATTGGTAGGGCAGAAGTGTACTTGCTACTTGAGGGTAGTAGGTAGCTAGCTAGATCAGCATTCGCAAAACGTTCTACTGCCATGGGGTACCAGGTACCTTCTGATTAGCAGTCAATAGGTGTAATCACTTGGCTACCACAGCTCCAATATCCAACGCCTAATTCAATTAAGACCAAATTAAAATTATATCTGTGGTTTAAATATTATTGGTGTTTGCAAAAATTTCAAATCTATTTTTGTTACTTATTGAACTAGGCAGTATATGTATATATATATATATATTATGTAATAAGAGTTCCTATCTATCTGTATTTGTTAGTTTAGTTATATATTTTCAATACCTTTTCATCTGTAACTCATTAGTTATTTTTTTCCAGAATGAACCACAATTGCCCGAGTATACAATAAGGCCTCAACCTGGTCCTTCACATGGGGTCTTACAGGAAGTGACCATTGGTGCAAATAGTGAGCCTAATGTTGGGACATCTTCAGATGCTCAAGTGCAAACAATAGTTAAACCAACTTCAGAAAGGGAGAAGTTTTTGTATGCCAAATGTAGCAAATATATGCGAAAAATTTGCCAACTGCGCAATCGCGTTAGACATCTGAAATCAAAAGATATTTTAAAACATGTGACAGATGATGTATCCATAAATAAGTATATATAAGTCAGTTACCATCACCCAGTACATTAAAAAGTCTACTCAATAGAGTACCTTTTAATGCTGGAATCAATCAACCAGTTTTTGAAGTCCTTGAAGGACTATTATATAATATATATTTTAAAACGTGTGACAGATGATGTATCCATAAATAAGTATATATAAGTCAGTTACCATCACCCAGTACATTAAAAAGTCTACTCAATAGAGTACCTTTTAATGCTGGAATCAATCAACCAGTTTTTGAAGTCCTTCAAAATTACACAAAGACACAAAAGCCTTCAGACAATGAATACACATTAATGTTTGATGAAATGTCATGTCAACATCTCAATTACAACCCTAAAGAAGATGTAATTGGAGGATTTCAGGACCATGCTTCACAGGGAAGATCCCCACTTATTGCAGCATATGCATTGGTGTTTATGGTTGTGGGGATATGTAAGAAAGTTAAACAGCCAATTGCCCATTACTTTTCAAGTGGGTTTTCTACTGCAGACAGACTGGCTGTGCTAATTAAAGAGGTAAGTATTTTTTTTTAAACACCTGCCTTAGAATGTCTTAAAAGGCGACTGAAGTCTCATAGGCAGAAAAGTGAGTCTAGTAGGCAGCAGTCAGCGGTGTGGCAAAACCCTATTACCTAAAATAATACTAAAACCAAATTATATTCCTTGTTGTGTCCATTCATATTACAGAAAAACATATGGTATCGATTGACCCTACATGTGTAGGGATGATGATGACAACCTTTATATAATACTGGCTACGCTCTGTCTGCATGGTGATGGATGATGATAATGATGAATCAAAATATATATAGCCTATGTTATTTAGGGATTACATAGTATAATGGAGAAAGTATTTTTGAAATTGATACGAGTTGTTTTAGAGTCTATTCATTACAGACATACAAAAATGCAAATATTTCTTCTTGATATTATTATTAGTTTCTAAATTGTACACCATTATCAATACTTTTGCATAACAGACCCAATGTGAATAGTTATCACATCAGTTAGAATAATTGTTCATTATTTATCATTTCAGGTTCTACAAAAGTGCCATGAGGTGGGAGTAAATATTGCGGCCATTGTGTGCGATATGGATGTCGTAAACAGGCGAGCCCTCACTATCTTGGGTGCATCATTGCAACACCCTTATATACACCACAATGGCAAACAAATCACAGCACTTTTTGATGTACCACATTTATTAAAATGCTTTAGAAACTTGTTTTTAAAATATGATATTGAATGTGCTACAGACATTTTATCAAATGACAATGAAGGAAAAGGTAAAGGGTTCTCATACATACTTTTCACTCTTGTGTGTTCTTATCTTTTGGGTTAACTGTTGCATATTGTTTTTTTCTAAAACCCTTAGCAGAATTACGAATCTGGCCCAATGTGAATCAAGTGAAACTCAAACAAACAAACAAAAAAATATGATATTGTTATGAAATTACTGCTTTTATTTTAGTTTGATAACTATTTTTCTTCATGATACATATTTCTTTTTACAGGAATTGCTAAATGGTCTCACATAAAGGAATTTTATGAAATTGATAATACCAACCCAAACTTTGTGTATGCACCAGCTTTGAAGAAGGATCACTTAGAGCCCAATTCAAAACAAAAAATGAAGGTTAAATATGCAGCACAAGTTCTTAGCCATTCCGTAGCAGGAGGAATGTTAGCCAAAGTAGCTAAAGGTATGTAAACTAGATAGGTAGGTACTTTCTTTATTGCATGATAGCATGGTGAATGTTTATTTTTAATGTTTTGAAGTGATGAAGTAGAGAAGACCGTACCTGATAGGATGCATCATGCCTGTTCATTACAGTTGCAGTATCACCGTTCTGTGGCTCTAAACTGCGCTCATCACTTAGAGACATTAGTTCTTAAATCTCATGCACACAGTAATTTGATTTGTAGGATATGTACCTACATCTTTAGGCTGACTAGAGCCTACAGCTGTCATGGCTGTCCCCACATCTTGCATGTAATGTATGGACACTCGTGCAACGTGAGCGTAATTTGCTGCTACAGTAAAAGTTGCTTGAACATCCCTATACATACAGTATATGTATAAATTCTGTCAGGCAACTTGAGAGCTTAGTTCAATGTTAGTAAAATGTCAATGACCCCCAACTACATCAAAATATAAACAGATGTGATAGCAGGTTACAGCTAGTATATTAACTCAAAAATTTGTAACAATCAAAATAACAAAGTTCATTTGAAGCAAACATTTATTTAATCACCTTACTCTTATTTTCAGACCTTACTGTGGACGCAGCTGTAACAGCAAATGTCTATTTGATTGTCTTAACAGCGATTGCTCGGATTTACGCAGAGGAAAAGCTCATGCAACAAATTTAAAACATTCAAGTCCACATTTAAAATGCTTAGAAAAATTGAAAAGATTTTTTTCGTCTATTAAGTATATTGGAAGCCCACGTAAGACGCCATCACAAGAAGGTCGGATATGGACTCTCAATGCCATTGAGAAATTGTGGAGGAGCTTGGTGCAAAAACACCACATCACTATAGTAGATCCAACCGTTTATCCTCTTTTTGACAGCACCAATAGAACGTAACATGACGATGTTACGCAAAAGTTAACTTATAAATGCGAGGTTTTAAAAATATGACAACTGCTTAAATTTGCTCCTTGATCCCGTATAATAATCATCTTTCACAAAATGAGTCCATAAGTGCAGTAGTTTTTTTATAAATTCCATAAAATAACAAACGTTTTTAAAAAATTACGTTCTATGGCTATCAACATAGTGATGTTACGAAGTTACGATTGAGATATCGATATTGTTTATGAACTATTTTTACACGGGTGTTTTCCGTTCTCGGCACATAATATCGGATTTATTTTTATGTAAAACCGTTATATTGATGCGCCTCAGGAAAACATACAGCATTATTTGAAGACTTGTTTATCTCCTGGTGTATATCCAAAAAAGAACAAGGTTATGATGACTATGATGATTACAAGTACAAGTCATACTTGACGAAGCTGTTACCGGTTAAATCTGGGATGGCCAGCGAGCAACACGGAAGGGAGTAGGCATACACAGCGTTTCCCCTCTGTCAAAGTACAAGTCCGCATGGACCATGGAGTTTGATAATATACTGTGGGGTGAGGGCGGGGCTAGATTTGTGAATGGTGCTTTATTTTTTATGTGTTAGTGATTTGGTTGTGTGAGTATGATCGGCAATGGATCGGTACAGGTATGTTTTGTATGTAATAGTGCGGCTTTGCGCTAGTGTGCAACTTCCCCTCCCGCAAGAAATGACAGAAAGATTTGAACAATATTTTTTAGCTAAGGCTACTCCCTTCCGTGTTGCTCGCTGGGGATGGCAGACATTAAAGTCTGCCGTTTGGTACCAGAAAATAGTAAAGTTTGAGCAACCCCAATTCCAATTTAAGCAAACGAAATCTAATCTTTTATTTTTATTTATTTATTAATCAAAATCAGATTCATCGTTGCTGTCACTCGAGCTATTGCCGACATTTATAATTAATTGTTGACTCATATAATCTATCGCCACGTGTTTATCCCAATCTGCCATTATAGTTTCTTGTGTTTTTTGAATTACATTTTGCCAGCTTTCCGCAGTTACTTTCACACATGCATTTTTTAATAAATTTACCATTTTGTTTGCCGTGAATGGGGGTTTTGTGTTATTTCTAGCAGCGTGTCCTTTAACTTGAGCCCATATTAATTCAATGGCATTGTATTGACAATGATAGGGTGGAAGTCTAAGAACCCAATGACCATGTTCTGCAGCTATTTCGTCGATCACATATCGTTTTGGGAAGTGTTTTTTTGTTCGTAATATATTTAGTAATTGTACTTTTAGTAAGGAGTTATCAACATTTTCACCATGTCGTTGAAGCCAGTCAATGATTACTTGTTTTTTGTCGGCCTGGGTCGGCATTTTATCAATTTGGCGTGAGTGATAGGATGCGTTATCCATAATAATAACTGACGGTTCTTCCAATGATTGTACCATTTCCTTAAACCAACTTTCGTAAACCTCAGAATTCATTTCTTCGTGGTACTCAACTGTTTTTTTGGATTTAAAGGCCAACAAAGCATCTGGCATGAATCCTTTCACAGACCCTGCATGGCAAATGATTAGACGTTCTCCTTTTCCCATCGGTACTGAGGTAGTGGAAGCAGCGGTGTCATCAGTCCAGCTCTTAGACACTGTGTGGTTCGCATTCAGCCAAGTTTCGTCAGTGAAAACAACATTTGACCAATCTGTAATTTTTTTGGCTTCGCTCAAAAATTCGCAACGAGCAAAAGCTACGTCGCGACGCTCCATCAATATTTTGCGTTTGTCCGATTTTTTATAAGTAAATCCAATTTCATTCAAGACCTTTACCAATGACGATTTTTGACCTCGGAACAAATCACATTCACGCAAAGAAGCAACAAGTTTTTTAAGTGTTGGAACTTCTTTACGTAAGTAATAGTTATATATATGACGGCGTATAGCGTCTGCGTCAAAGTTGTCAACCGAAGTCACACGACGTGGTTGGCGTTTTTTCTTCGGCGTACGAAGCTTATTCTCCTGCATGCCGCTTGTTCCGTAGGCTTCGGTAGTAATTTTTGTAATCGTAGATGCACTAATACCTAACGCGGCCGCAACGCGCTCTCTCACTTGCGACAATGGTAAAAGCGGGCCGCCATTTTGATACTCTGCTTCAAAGTAATTACGAAGCTTGATCACCATTTCTCTCGTCTGTCCTTTCAGCACTGATCCTTTCGGCATTTTATAGTTCCAATATAAAACTCAGCAAATAATTACTAGCACGGGCGTCTTGTTGCGAGTGACAGTGACAAATACAAAACGGCGGTGGACCATTGAGTTTTACTACCTTGATAAAATACTACTGCTTACCCATAGACAAAAAAATTGGCAGTCATAGGAATTGCCGATAGAAGTGAAAACTTATAACTCAGAATTTGATAGCTTACCTTGGAAACTACACGGGTGTAACCGGACGGCGTGGCCTCGCCATCTGGGCATGGCCATCTAGAAATGCGTCAGCATTTCCCATTGGCTGATGCGTTTCTAGATGGCCATGCCATGACGGCCTGTCCACGCCCTTTCAACATTCCCCATTGGCTGACGTATTTCTAGATGGCCAATAGCCATGGTCATGGCGCCATTCCTAGGACTATTCTCTTTCCGCACAGACTCGATAGAAAAATGAATCGAAATCGTGTCCACTATAATCACTTGGTCACAACACTTTAACTGACAAATTAGATCTGTCAAAAAGAGGATAAACGGTTGGATCTACTATAGCCTTGCCACTAGGCGATTACAACAAGACCCTATTGAAAATCTTTTTGGCTGCATTTGTGGCAACTGTGGATCCAATTCCAATCCAACATGCAGCCAATTTGTAGCTGGCTTAAAAACTGCCATATTATCAAATATGTCACATACAAAATTGTATCACTTCAGGAAACTGTGAAACTGATAATAGCCTTATAATTAACAATTTTGAAACACTATCTATCCGTTTCACAGTCCACACCATAGCATACATTTGCAAGGACAGAGCCTGAATTTCTGTCCTCAATTGAATTACCTCAAGTTGATGATGCCATACAAGACAACAATGCAGAAATCAGGCATGTGCATATGTGTGTGGATTCGTAATGAAGAGGATGCCTAATTGTGAGAATTGTAAAAAAGCATTAATATCAACAAGTGTTGAAAACTTTCATTTGTTTGTGGAGTTTAGAGAGTACCTACTCAGAGTTTAAAAAAAGTTTAAATTATGTTACAAAAGAAATGGTCGTTTGTTTAGAACACTGCGCTACCCTGATAAATGAATTTCTCAGAGAAAAAGCACCCACGATTTACTTAAAAAAAACATATCTGAGCACATGTGAATTTCTATTTCCTGAACATTTGTATGGAGCACAGGAACTCAAATGTATGCACCATAATTAGTAGTGTTTTTACTATATGTATAAGAAGATACTGTGTTCTAAAAAATAGAGTGTTTGCTGGCGAACCATCTGCAGCTGCACTGAAACGCAAAATAAATATATTATTACATAAACAAAATGTGTTCATATAAACTATGCTTTGCTATAATGCTTGTGTTAATATTTTAGTCTGCTGCAACCAGGCATTAATAGATTCATGTGTGCAGTGATTTCGTCTGTCCCCTATATTGTGACATTAGTTCATTAAAACTTGTTAAGCCTGCAGTTGCAGTATAGTTGTCAGTTTGTGATTTTAATATAGGCCTGTTTCATAAAAAAGGTAACAATGTAAATAATGTCTCATGTATGTCTACCAAGTTTAGATGATGTTATTATCAATGATAATTTTACATATTATATGCTACCATAGACCATATTGGTATATTATACGACACAAGTGAGCTAAGTTGATTGTACCTAAGGCAGTAGTTAAGCCGTCAAGCAAACATTTTTTTACGATATAACCATCATAGTTATTTGATTAATAGTGAGTGACAATCTCTTATATTATTATAGATCCCTTTATTATATTATTATTATAACATTTATTATTGATTTAGGACCAGAAAGGAGTACTCATCACGAATCAGTAAACAAAATAATGATTATGAATGTGGGTTATGAAAAAACAAAGCCCGTCGTCCATCCAATCCTAACCTAACTAAGCCAGGTATTCTATAAAATGTTCTTAAATCACGCACGATGTGCCGCATTAAGGCGGCATGGATGAGAGATGAAACTAGCATTAGTCGTCAGCGATGAGAGTCAAATGTAACACGTTATTTAAGTGTAGTATTATAACGTAACACATTGGTAACTTTTCTCGTTACCTACTAGTCATGTGCACTAAAAGAATCAAAATCTAGAGAACGATAAACACGTAATTATCCAGTTTTAGTATAAATGGACAATCCAGGACCCTGAAATCCCAAAAAGATGCTTCCTTCACTACACCAAACCCAAGCGAGCGAAGCTGCTGTTGAGTCAATTGGTTCGTTATCAAATTCTGTGTAGAACGGCACCAATATTGTCAATGTAATCAAATTTAAGCAAAAACAGATTGTTCCGTAGAAAAAACAAATCGTTGATTGAGTATCGGTTTGAAACTAGTTCAACTGAGAATAGTTTATCAACAATGCTCAAGCAAAGATTATAATCTCAAGTATTGATTAGATGATCAGATCAGATATCAAACTGTATTTGAGTTGCATTCCAGAATGGGACTTAGGTACTTAGATTTTTCCAGGGCCGAACTAAACAAAATGACACTGTGTTTATTATTTTCTTTTCCGGTTTTTCTGTTACAACGAGACCCTATTACTAACCTTCGCACCAGAACTTATAATGTACTAGCTGCGTTCCGAGGTTTCACCCATAAATGATGATGAAGATAATTATGATGACGTCAAAGTCAAAATAATTTATTCAATTTAGGCATCAAAGTATCTTTGCATCAAAGACGCACTTGTGAACGTCAATTTTTCATTATAATGTACTTTAAAGCCTACCGCCGCGTTCCAAAATACATAGAGCCAACCGAGAAGAAGCGGCAAGAAACTCGGGGCCATTTTTTTATTTAGATGTTTTTACAATGTTTTTACTTAGGTACTACAAATATTAGCACCAGTGTGTTGCCTTACAAAAGAGAACATAATAGTGGTATCAGTAGGGCAAGACACGCTACACTTTGACATCTTAGTACACGAGTAGATAGATCCTGGAGTGATCAGTCCCAAGCTGTTTTATCCTCCAAGTAATCCGAAATTTTGTAATAACCTTTTTGACAGAGTTTAGTTTTAATAGTAATTTTAAACTTATTAATAGGCAAATCTCGGATAACATTGGGAACTTTATTATAGAATCGTATACATTGTCCCATAAAATAATGACTTATTCTGTGGAGACGCGTTGTATGTACGGATAGCTTGTGCTTATTTCGCGTGTTGATGGAATGAGCATCACTCCTTTTATCAAAACTGTTATTGTTTTTCTTTACATACATTAGATTTTCATAGATAAACTGAGATACAACAGTTAGAATGTTTGGTACTTACTTGGTACTTGGTGGGCTGGCTCTTTTCCGCAACCAGGCCGCTGGTTAGTTAGTTAGTTAGAATGTTTATGTCTTTAAATTTCTGTCTAAGGGAAACTCTGGGAGCCAAACTGTAGATCGCTCGTATAGCCCTTTTTTGCAGTAAAAAAATAGAATTAATATCTGCAGAACATCCCCAGAGCAGTATGCCATAAGTCATAACGCTATGGAAATAACTAAAATAAACTATTCTAGCTGTGTCTACATCAGTTAATAGTCTAATTTTTTTAACAGCATAAGCTGCTGAACTGAGCCTACTAGACAATTTTTTAATGTGGGGACCCCATTGCAATTTAGCGTCTGTAGTAATTCCTAAAAAGACTGTTGACTCCACAAGGTCCAACCCTGTTCCATTCAATTGTATATTGGATTCTACTTGTCTCACATTTGGTGTCGAGAACTTTATACAATTAGTTTTCTTCTCATTGAGGAGAAGATTATTTGTATTGAACCAATTCACAACTTTAGCTAATGCATTGTTAACATCGTCATAGTTTAATAACTGCCTTTTAATTTTAAATAACAGTGAAGTGTCATCTGCAAACAATACAATCTCGTGATTCTTCTCTACATAATAAGGTAAGTCATTAATATAGATTAAAAACAAGAACGGCCCTAGTATTGAACCTTGTGGAACGCCCATTGAGATTATAGAGCCGGGCGATTTTTTACCATTTATGTCAACCCTTTGAATTCTACCATTTAAATATGAAGTCAAAAGGTTGAGAGCCATGTTCCTAATACCGTAGTGTTGTAATTTCCTGACAAGTATATCATGTTGGACGCAGTCAAATGCCTTAGATAACTCACAAAAAACACCTAAGGCATCTTGAGAGTTCCCCAGGCATCAAACACATCTTTTATTAGTTCTATACCTGCGTCTATAGTAGAGCGATTCCTTGTAAACCCAAATTAATTTTTATGGAAAATTGGACGATGACAAGGATCCTACGTTCTTTCCCGAAATCCCCGTTTAGGCGTGAGAGCGTACATTAGTTAGGATGTCTTTGACAGGGTTGTATTTTTTGCAAGTAGAAAATAGCCTTCGTGCGCGAGTCTAGCACGTGACAAGTTTTTAATAAAATGTGTTTATTATATTTTTATTTGCTTTAAAAGCACGGTGTTTAACGTCAATGTAAAAAGATGATGAGAAGAATAATAATAATAATAATAATATTCATTTATTTCAGACAATGTCCATATGTTAAAATTACAAATTAAAATTTAAAATTACAAAATTATATATCATTATTCAATTAAATTTTTCAAATTATAATACAATAAATAAACAAAAATTTAATTATCTTAACCTAAACTTCGGTTTGGACACGGAGTGCTATAATATTAAAGTCGATTAATTTAGCATAAAGTAAAGATGAGCGATTGTGTGACAAATGTTTTAGACAATGCGGTATTTTTTTCAAGAGATTAACAAAAATAGTTTCATGTAAAGTAAAAAAAATACGTCAAGTGCGAGTCGGACTCGTGCACGAAGGGTTCCATATCATAACATTATATATAATTATTGTAGGTAATGTTCTGCTAATTATAAATTAAATGGATATTTTATACTGCCCTTCATAAACAGTTGCCTTTTTTTTCAGGTAGAAATGGGATTACTAAACATGAAATGAAATTGAAGTACTTACCTACATCAATCATAAAGCTAAAAGCCTAACTGTGTTACATTCCAATTTCGGTAACATTACGTAAACAAGTTTGTATGATAATATTGTTATATCTATGCATGTATAGCATCGATGGCCAATAATGTTCTAATGTATGATACGTACGTTTATATGTATATGAACAAAAGTATATGAATACTAAGTATCATTCCATGTTTATGGCTGTAGATGGTTTGTTCGCTCGCAATCGTCGCTTGCCCCACGAACCGTCCGATGGCGTCATCCTCGTCGTCGGCGTAGTAGATGAAGGTCCTCGTGTGCCGGGAAACAGCAACGACTGCGTGCGGGACGCTCTCGTGCAGCTTCATCAAGCCTTTTGTTTTTATTACCTTTATCTCTACCATGAGTTGACAACATTGACACCAATTGATGCTCGCTAGCGACTGTCGACGAAAAATTTATGAAAAAAGAACAGTGCCACCTTGCGGTCACTTGTAGAACTAAAATCGTGAGTCGATATCGACAGTCGATGTCGATTCACGATTTGCTTTGATTTTCACTCAAACGGTACCCATTATTTTGACAATCGCCTTCGAAAATTCCGATAGACGTTAGCGAGTACGCCACTCACGAGAATTTTGAGGTGTGGAATCGTGTGAAAAGGAAAATTACCTATCGAGTTTCAATTCAAAATACTTACATAGTCAAATAATTTCATTTGTATTACGACAAAAATGGCAAGAATAATTTATTTGGCTTTGAATATGGTGACAGCAGCTGAAAATGAAGAGAATGATCAGACGAGAACATTTCCAATTTCAAGCCGAAATGAGAAAACAAGTTGGATGTCCATTAGATAACCTTAGTGAAGAAAGCTTTAAAGACTTAATAAAATCATCTTACTTATGTAAGCTTTTGAAGACATTTAATTGTGGATTCAACAGATTTAATACCTTCAAAAAGAGTCTCACTAGAGTCTAAGGTGAGCTGTAAACTTATTTATTTTTTATACATTTGAGGTTATGCTAACTTAAAAATAAAACTACAGGCCATTTATTAATATTTTATTATAAACCCAGATAGGTATACTACTTTTTTACCTTTGCATTACAGGTTTAATTATGTGCGGGGCACGGGTACTACCAAAAAGTACCTACTGAAGCAGCAAATTATTTTTCCCAGGAGGCAGTGTCAGAATAAATTAATACTTCTAGGAGATCAGTGTGATAAATAGAAGAAATCTTTGTTGCTCTAACTAAACCATGTACCTACAACGTGGTCACATTAACTCGACGCATCGCTGGAATGCGGGTCCCCGCCCGCTTCCCCCCGCATTCCCTTTTCTCGACCGGCAAGTGTCAGTACGGTCAGCATCTTTGTTACCGATACACGCTCGATAATTTGGCTAATTTTCTTGCTAAATTTGGCTTGTTTTCTGTTTTTGTTATATACTCGTAGTTTATATTTTGATTATTGTTTTGTTAAGTTTTTTGTTACTGTTGATTGTTGAATATTAACTGTTGAGCTGTGTTCAAACCAGAATAACATGGGGACAGTGAAGGGAGAAATCTCGTGTTAAAAGTGCTACAGTTCTTCGAGAATGAGAAGAAAAATAAACCTTTTTCCATACCGGTGGATCAGAGACGATTTGAGATGACCCTCGAAAACAACTTGTAGACGTGGCTCAGGAGTGAAATAGGTTAGGAATAGTCCTTCAAGAGGGTTTTGTCGCCTTTCTTAAAGAACAAAATTACTATACTCTTGTTCCACCTCTCCGGAGTCCTCCCACAGCTTATAACAGAATTGAATAACTTCTGGAGCTCCCGCAAAACTGGTTTACCGCCCGCCCGCCTTCAACAATTCCGAAGTTATTCCATCTTCACCAGGGGATTTCCCAGGTTTAACTTGATCAAGTAATCAGTCAATGTCGAATTTGTCAAAGTCTGTATGAGGTTAGAAAACAAACGTGGCCGTTCCGTACCTCAGAGCGAGTTAGAAAACCACTAAACAACCGCACTCTGAGGTTCTGAACGCCTCCTTGTGGTCACGGTGTGATCGTGGGATGGAATGGGTCCCCCCCGAAGGGTTCCCGCATTGACGTGGCAGGGGGGCTCAGTAGCCGTGGCTTGGATCACCACGGTGAAGCCAAGAGGAACCCAGGGGCCGCGCCGGCGTTGGGGTGCGCTGGCCGGCTCAGGCGGGGCCGCTCCTATGGGCTTTGGCCGCCAAGACCTCATAAGAGTGGCGGGGTCCAGGCGCTTTGGCGCAGACTCGAGGAGGTGGGGCCCGGGCGCTTTGGCGCAGGCTCGAGGAGCGGGGCCCGGGCACTTTAGTGCAGGCTCGAGGAGGTGGGGCCCAGGCGCTTTGGCGCAGGCTCGAGGAGGGGGGCCCGGGCACTTTGGTGCAGGCTCGAGGAGGTGGGGTCCGGGCGCTCGGCGCAGACTCGAGGAGGTGGGGTCGCTGGGGATTATCCCCTGTGGCTGACGTAGCAGGCGGTGGGGCTACGTATCCGACCCACCGCAGGGAGACCACGGGCGTCCAGACACGGGGAAGTCTGGCGCTCATTGTTGGCGGGTTTGGTCTCCGAGGTAGTTGCGGCGTGCCATGTGTCCTGGCGTGCCGCGAAGAGAAGGGTCCGTCAACGGGCAGCCACGGCGGGTTCGCGGTCGTGTGGAAAATCTGTCCCGCGTTCCCGCCGAGGGCGGCAGTGACGGAACACCCCAGGGTTTTGGTGGGTATACGGACTCCCACATAACCACCTACCTCACCGTGGTAGGTGGTATCCATAAAGGATTTCCCCGGGACAAAAAAAAAAAAAAGGGATGGAATGGGTGTATATGTGTGCTGAATGCCGCGAGTGATAGCGGCGCTTACCGGAACCACATCATAAAAATCGTACAGTAGGCCAACGCCTTTGATGTCACTCGAAATACCGCTTTTGTGTAGGTATGCGGCATTTCTGTAGGATTGTCACTTCACTACAATATTTCTTTTTGTATATTCTGGTTACTTATTTAAACAGTGTTGTTTAACAGTGTATTATTATTATCAAGAGGCATAAGCATATTAATTATACTTACTAATATTTTTTTTTAATTAATAACATAATAAAATTACCTAATTACATTTTAAGATTGCTTAAAACTACTTGAAATTCGATATTATAGATATGTGAAATAAATTATTATTATTATAATATTATTAATAATAATGTATATATCGGCGCAACTACAACAGTTCGTCGAGAATAATTAAGTTTAATCATTTGATTGCCCTAAAAATAGTTTATAAATCATCAGTTGATTATTTTTGAGTTGATTACGATGTAAAATTAATGTTATGATTGTAATTTCAATACTTTACCAACAAACTTGTAAACTCGTGCACGTGCGCCGAGTCCTATAAGTACGGCCGCACTGTAGGCGCTCGTCTACCGTCCGGTGACGCTGTAAATGCCGGTAGAGGCAAACAGCATTAGTCCGTTCTAAAAAAAAAAAAAAAAAAGGCGCTCGTCTCAGTCAGTCGCTCTCGAGTCGCCGTACAGTACGGACCTCTTTGTGACGTTGTTACGCTGCTCGTTGAATATACGAAGCTTATTAAAGTACTTGTGAAGTTTTACTTCGAGGACCCAAAAATGAGTGATCATCATGAAAACAACAATTGTGACGTCAGCAATGCTGACGTCACACTTTTTAAAAACACTCCGGAGGTGCTTTCTCCGTCATCAGAAGTGGGATCAGAACAAGCTCTGGTCCCAACCACATCCTCATCGACTTCGGTTCAACCTGTCACGACTGGAACAGCGCAGGGCAGTACCAGGCTGATAGGCCCTGCCTCATTGAACACTTCAGGAGTACCAGCAAACAACTTTAATACCATGCAGCCCATCACAACGGGAATTACCACAGACATGACGTCCACACCAATCGCTGCGGGAGATGATCTCGATACACTGCAAAACAACGCTGCAACCGCCCCTGATTCAGTGTCATCCACATCTCAAGCTGGCCAGTCAGTCCGGATAACTCACAACGACGAACACGCATCAACGGATTAAAACCGGCGAGTATAAAATTCATTATGTTTCACGATATTTTCAACTAGAATCTACAAGAATAAAATGTCTGGAGAGTGGTACCTCTGAGTTAAACCATGTGTTACCCTTGAGCTAACCACGGATCCTTGATGCATCCACAAGTGAACCCTGAGATACCGTGGGGACGCCTTGTGGAACTATGGGTAGACACGTATACACCACAGATTCTAAATTAATAAGGCAGTGCACTTAAGATGTCTTAGTGTACTGTTGTAATCTACAAAAATGTCTGGAGAGTGATACCTCTGAGCTAACCATGTGTTACCCTTGAGCTAACCACGGATCCTTGATGCATCCACAAGTGAACCATGAGATACCGTGGGGACGCCTTGTGGAACTATGGGTAGACACGTATACACCACAGATTCTAAATTAATAAGGCAGTGCACTTAAGATGTCTTAGTGTACTGTAGTAATCTACAAAAATGTCTGGAGAGTGATACCTCTGAGCTAACCATGTTTTACCCTTGAGCTAGCCACGGATCCTTGATGCATCCACAAGTGAACCCTGAGATACCGTGGGGACGCCTTGTGGAACTATGGGTAGACACGTATACACCACAGATTCTAAATCAATAAGGCAGTGCACGATGTCTTTGTGTACTGTTTACTAATCAAAAGACTCCTAAGGTTACATAACAGTTGTGTTAATGTAACAAACAAGATAAAGCAACGTAAGTTGTTTACAGACTCACTACTCAGAGAATATCTCATTCTTTGCAGGCCAGCCATAATTAACAGCAGTCTGCGAGAGTTAACGAGTCAACAAGGCTGGTGCAGAGCGCGCACCGCCTGTCAGTATGGCCGTATCGACGCGGATACAATAATTAGTCAACGTTTAAAACGACAACATGCTGTTGCCTTTATGAGCATGAGAACCACGGAAGCCGAGAGTTGGTACCACTCCTACGAGTTGGGAGACACTGGCAGTGGTACGAGCCATAAAACACTTTCGCCAGTATCTATATGGGCGAAAATTCACCGTGATAACGGATTGCAACGCATTAAAAGCGTCAAAACACAAAAAGGACCTTCTGCCAAGGATTCATCGATGTCGCAATCCAGTTGAGCTTGCAGTCAATGTTATGACAAGAGACTTGAACTGGCTCAAAATTGAACAGCGACGGGATGAAGAACTGCGTCCGATAATGGACAAGCCTCAGTGACAATAACCCAGTGGAAGACAACGTTTTAAAAAGGAACGTCAATGATCCTGTCTTCGGTCAGCAGCTCAGTACCGTCGTTCCCAAATCATTTCAATGGAGCATTATAAACTCATTTCACACTGCACTAAAACACCCTGGCTGGGAAAAGACACTGCAGAAGATGAGAGAAACCTATTGGTTCAACAAAATGAGTTCCACTATCCGAAGATTTGTGGATAACTGTGTTGTATGCCGAACATCCAAAGGAAGATCCGGGGCGATTCAAGCCCAGTTACACCCCATACATAAACCAACGGCCGCCTTCCAAGTTATTCATATGGACATAACAGGGAAGCTGGGCACTCCAGATGATCAACAATACGTCATAGTCACCATTGACGCTTTCTCAAAGTACGTTTTACTGTACTTCAGTACTAACAAAAACCCACACAGCACATTGGCCGCTCTAAAACGCACTGTGCATCTATTTGGTGCGCCGGTTCAAATAATAGTGGATGGAGGAAGAGAGTTCCTTGGCGAGTTCAAGGACTACTGTGACGCCATTGGAATAAATATCCATGCTATCGCTCCAGGAGTCAGCCGAGCGAATGGCCAAGTTGAAAGAGTCGTTGCAACCCTCAAAAATGCTTTGGTTATGATTAAAAATTACGAAGCAGAGCAGTGGCACACTGTACTCGAGAACTTCAGCTGGCAATGAACTGTACAACCCACAAAGTCACCGGTGTTACTCCACTGACACTTATTACACAACGAAAGCACTGTGTACCTCCTGAGCTTCTCAACCTGGTGGATATTGACAACGAAACCGTTGATATTGAAGCGCTCACTCAACAGGTGCAACAGAAAATGATTCGTTGTAGCGAACAAGACAGACAACGCTTCAACCTACACAAGGCCAAAATCCATCATTTTCAAACAGGAGACTACATATTGGTGAAAAACAATCCTCGAAACCAAACCTCGCTTGACCTTAAATACAGCGAACCATATGAAGTTTGTAGAATACTGGATAATGACCGATATCTGGTAAATAAAGTTGTCGGTAGAGGACGACCTCGCAAGATTGCCCATGATCAGCTGCGCCGCGCTCCGCAACCTGGGGATCAGTTGACCGTATCGGCGGGAAACGAATCACCTATTCAACGAGATCCCACTGCAGAATCAAATGAGCCCATTCCGTCGACCTCACGAGAAGGGCTGCAAGTACAGCCAAACCACGACTCGAACCAAGATGACCCATCAGAATAAATGGTCTACGAGAATCCAAATAATCTACGAGAATCCATAACAATCTACGAGAACCAACGAGGCTGGTGCAGAGCGCGCACCGCCTGTCAGTATGGCCGTATCGGCGCAACTACAACAGTTCGTCGAGAATAATTAAGTTTAATCATTTGATTGCCCTAAAAATAGTTTATAAATCATCAGTTGATTATTTTTGAGTTGATTACGATGTAAAATTAATGTTATGATTGTAATTTCAATACTTTACCAACAAACTTGTAAACTCGTGCACGTGCGCCGAGTCCTATAAGTACGGCCGCACTGTAGGCGCTCGTCTCAGTCGCTCTCGAGTCGCCGTACAGTACGGACCTCTTTGTGACGTTGTTACGCTGCTCGTTGAATATACGAAGCTTATAAAAGTACTTGTGAAGTTTTACTTCGAGGACCCAAAAATGAGTGATCATCATGAAAACAACAAACTATTTCGTTTGTGGCATCAGTTACTGTGTTGTAGTTAGTCTGTGATTTGTGGCGACTACTACATAATGTCTGAACAGGCTTAACGTCTTTCCTTGTTCCTTCCGACATCCTATATCCAATCTAAATTAAATCTTCGCGCCAACGAAGTACGTTGCCGACCGACACGACACCAACTGGACTCGTCGGCGAAAATATGGAGTAATCATCCATCTCGAGAAACAATAAGTGTCCCGCGGGCGCATAAATTAATAAAGAAATTAAAACTAACGAAAAGTGAAGTGTGTGACGAGCTGCTGCAACTGTGAGTACATTTTTTTTATTTACGTGGGGAAAATGGATTTACCCACACCAGCTCGTCGGGGATAACGAACGGGTTATAACTGACTCTCACTACCGACTAAAAACCTCACGATGTCCTTCGGCAACGACTTCAAACAGGGTCACGGGGCTGTTTTTAGCCGTTTGCGCATTCTCCGCAGCCCTATCTTGCCGACGTCTACCCCTCGATGTTTCAGGGCAGACCCACCTCGGAGGACGGACAGATTAATGAAAAGAAAATGTTTAATTAGAAATTGTAATCATGCATGTTTGAATCGTCATCTCACCAAACATCAGTGCTTTTAATATAGGTAAACAATATGTATTACTCTTAATAAAATACAATCTTTGGTATATTAGAATGTGTTCTTCAATAAATGGATTAAATTATCTTAAACTTGATTTTTAATTTCATAAACCCTGGTTTACATAAAAATATTTTGATAGATTAGATAGGAACGCTTCTTGCTACCTCGATATTAAACAGCACATCCCTATTTATCGATATCGATATTGGCGCGCTCGTCTTCCACGTCACTAAGGCGTTCCACGTCACTAATGTCACAAATGGAAGACAAGCGTGCGACTATGATCCGTCAAAGTGGATGGCACTTAAAAATTGAAACTTCCCGCTAACGTCCCGTTCTTTGCTTTAGTGATTTTCATCTCTCTTTAGATATAGTCTGATTAATCTATGGTTTGGATTATTTGTAAGTGAGTTGGCTATTATACGGAAGTTTAATGCGTAGATTTCTTATTAATTAATCTTGATAAAAAAACTTGGTTTCGTTTCTTTTAGTAAGTAATTTTTTCTTGTTGCTTGTAAATAGTATTTTTATTATTGGTAAAAGCGATTAAGATCACTCATTTTTCGAAAGAAAAATGAGTGATCCTGAACTGGATCAGTGGAGTGATCCTCCTGATCTTGGTTCGGAATCAGATAATACAGATAGCACGTTGGTTAGTCTTTCTACAGGAGCTAGGAAGCGTCAACGTGCTCCTAGTGCTCAGGATGACTTAATTCCTAATAAAAAAAATATCAGCCCTTCAACTTCGACGCAACATTTCTATATTGTCCCTCAGTTTGACGTAAAAGATCTTCATTATGATCAGACGGATTTGGGCCCCTATGTGGTCCACTTAACAAAGAATATCGCTGACCCTGCTTCTGGTTATACTTTAAGAGTCTTAAAGGTAGCTCAACTTCTTTTCAAAAATAAAGTTACAGGCATTTGTTCGGATGGAATAAAATTGATAGGTCGAAATAAAGTTGCGCTTCAATTCAAAACGTGGGATGAGGCTAACAAGTTTTTGGAATGTGAATTTCTGTCTGCTTATGATTTTCATGCTCAAATTCCGACTTATAACGTAACGCGCACGGGTATTATTAAGGGCATTCCAGTGGATTGGTCCATGGAGGAGTTGGTTAATGCACTTGAATGCCCTTCTGGCTGTGGGCCGGTTTTAAAGGCAAGGAGATTAAATAGAAAAACATTTATTGAAAACAAGCCAGTATGGATTCCCACTCAAACGGTTGCAGTGACGTTCAAAAGTACATTTCTTCCAAAGAAAATTTTCTGTTTTAATGCTGCCATTAATGTGGATAAATATCAATTGCCTTCAATTCAATGCTTGTCCTGCTGTAGATTTGGTCATACTCAAAATTTTTGTCGATCTAAACCGCGTTGTTTTAAATGTGCACAACCTCATTCGGGCTCTACTTGTCAGGTAATTGATTCTTCTTGTCTATTCTGTTCAGGCAATCATTTTGCTACAGACAAGGTTTGCCCTGAGCATAATAGACAAAAGATAATTAAAAACATTGTTTCGGAGGAAAGCATATCATATATGGAGGCATCCGCGCGGGTTCCTTCCATCAATCGTCGTCTGTATGCGGATATAGTCAAATTTACGCCAAGTCCTCCGTCTCCTATTATTGAAAAGGCCCAAACGCAATCTGCTCCTGTCTCCTATAAAAAAACTGTGTCTGTGCCTCGAAGCTGTCCTGCGTCAGTTTGCAAATCTTACGATAAAGTAGCTCATAATGCAATTATTGCATCTCCTTCATCAACTATGACTAATGGTTGTGCATTAAATTCTGAAAGATCTTCTCAAAATGAAAACCTTTTGGAATTAATATCTTGTACTTTGTTAAATATGATTTCAAAATTTGATTAAATGCCACTACCGAACAATATTCTGCAGATTTTACAAAAAATCTCTTATGTCGTAAATTCTCAACATGGATCAGATTCTACAATGGAATGTGAGGAGCGTCATATCAAAGAAATGTGAGCTTATTTACTTGATTAATAAATATAAACCCATTGTTGCGGCTATCTCGGAGACATGGCTGAAGCCAGGTTTTAATTTTAGGTTACCTGGCTACGCCTGTTTTCGGGATGATCGTGACGATGGGTGGGGAGGTAGCGCCATCTTGGTTAAAAAAACTATGCCCTACTCTTTACTCTCACTTCCTCCTCACAGTAGTAGATTTAATGCTGTTGCTGTGAGATCTTTTGATACATCTATTTTATCAATTTATATTCCTCATCCTAATGCTTCTATAATTTCTGAACTCTCACTCATTTTTTCCTCTCTTCCTCCTCCGCTCATCGTTCTTGGTGATTTCAATTGTCATCACCCAATGTGGGGTTCACGTGCTCCTGACTCATTTTCACCTTACCTACTTGATCTCATTGACGATTTCAATTTATGCATTTTAAATGATGGTTCTCCCACTCGACAGGTTTCCCCCCTTCAAAATCCTAGTGCTGTAGATTTATCTTTAACTTCTGCTTCTCTATCCTCCAAATTGTTTTGGTCTGTCCTTCCTAACTCTCATGGAAGCGATCATTTCCCTATTCTAATCTCCTCTTCCTCACAATGTCCAGCTCCTTTTAGTTTACCTCCTCTTTTAAAATATAGACTTAATAGTGCTGATTGGGATACATTTTCTTCCACTCTTGATTCTAAGGTATCTTCTTTACCTCCTATTAATGAGTTTAATTACTTAAATTTATATACAGAATTAGTAAATGCCATTATTGCATCTGCAGACTCTTCTATTCCCATAAAGAAGCCTCGATCTAATATCCCTCTACCTCCTTGGTGGGATTCTGAATGTACTAGTGTTACCAAAGAGCGAAATGAGGCAGAAACATACTTTTCTGAAAATATTACTTATGAAAACTTTATTCTATTTAAAAAGGTTTTGGCAAGGTCTAGAAGACTTCTTTCTAAGAAAAAAAAAATTGGCTGGTCAAAATATTGCGAAAGTCTTTCTCCTCGCTCTCCTTCCTACCTTATATGGAAAAAAATCAAATCGTTTCGAAATTCCAAAAACAACTGTCGTGATTTGTCATCTAATGACTTATCATGGCTAGAAGCTTTTTCTGACCAGTTAGCTCCTCCTTTCGTTCCTCCTAAAGAATATTTTACTTGTTTTTCAAGTTCTGGGATCTCTAGTGTTCCTATGGATGACTTGTTTTCATTTGATGAACTTTCAGCTGCCTTAGATCACCTTAAAGACTCTTCTCCAGGCTTGGATGGAATTCCATATTCATTCATTTGTCGGTCATCTTTGAATACCAAAAAATATTTGTTAAATATCATTAATAACATATATGCAAATTGTAACTTTCCTGATGTTTGGAAACATCAACTAATCATCCCAATTTTGAAACCTGGCAAAAATCCTTCAAACCCGTCTTCGTATAGACCTATTGCTCTATCATCTGTTGTTCACGCCAAAGCGTGACGTCACCTTAAGGCGCACCGCGCCCGCGTGCCCCACCACCGCTTCGCCTGCAGCTGTCATAACTAGAAGAAAGCGGCTGCGGAAGGAAGCGGAAACAGTCACCTTTTTGTACTCGCGACCGGCGGACGTGTACCGCCGCGCAGCAACCGCATGGCACCGCCATTTTATATCAGCACGAGTCACCGCGAATGACTTCGCCGCGAGTGACCTTCAGGGTGTGTTCGGCCCAGCCAGACACTACTCCTAAATCAGCACGTGTGTACACACGCATTCAGCCCGCCGCGTAAACCAGTGCACAACCCAAAGGGACAATACAAACATTAGAACCAAGTGACAATAGTTCTTCAGCTCATTCAGCACGCCGTCGACAGCAGGACGCCTCCACGAGGACCCACGGTCACCAGCACTCATCAGACACAGAGCTCACCTCCGCAGGTATTTACCATCCCAATTATTCCTTACCTATTCTCTGGTTGCAGGAAACTGCTCAACCGCATCTACCCCCCCCCCCCTATCATCGAGCGTATAGCTAGCAGGAAACTGCGAAACTATCTGTTATGGTAAAAATCTTTGAAAATCTTCTAAAAAACAGGTTAGAGTGGTTGTTAGAACATCGTCAAATTTTATCGAAGTCTCAATTTGGCTTTAGAAAAGGATTTGGCACTATTCATAGTTTAGGTGTTTTTACCACTGATATTCGCATTGCTTTTTCTAAGAACCGCATCTACCCCCCCCCCCCCCCCCCCCCCCCCCCATCATCGAGCGTATAGCTAGCAGGAAACTGCGAAACTATAATTTCCTACGAGCACGGATAATTAATTACCAATTGGTCCATCGAACCGAGATAATTAAAAGAACCGGCACCTTAATATCTCATTCGACCGAAATATGGTGTAAACAAACTATATTTTCCTTCGAAACGAGATAACGACCCAGTGAATATCCTTCACTTTCAGCTTTTATCAGCTCTTAATTAAAATTCCCTTTAATACAGTCCATTGCCAATATCAGCCCGAAGATCAGCACGAGTTAATTCCCAAATATCGAATATTAACTCAAACTTCATTTTATTAATTTAATTTAAATCCCCTTACGTCATACAAATCAATCCGAAGCTTCTAGACGAGTGAACCGGCAGTGCGATTTGCCAAGCCAAACTAACCCGTCTAGCCACATTTCACGAAGTACGCTATCATTGTTCGTTTGACACTCGCGCGCCACAGAATAGACAATAATACTGCAGAGTTGTTTGGTTTGAAATTCCAAACTCGTTAACGATAACGTTAATGAGGCGTTTGTTTTTATGATTGTTAGCTATTGTTTGCAAGAAAGTCGTAAATAACATAACTAAAGGCCAGGTACTTTGTTGATTTTAATTATAAAATAATACTAAGTACTGTTAAAAGATTTACTTGTGTTCGTGATTATCATGAAATAATTAATGTAAGTTAATTGTTTACATTTAAGAGACCAGCACAAAACGTCTTAGGGTCCCGTACAGAATTTACGTAAATAACATAACGAAATTTACGGAATATAATTAATTAAGTAATTAAACCATCAGCTCATATAAGGTTTCGTACACACGTTATTAATTTAGGCGTTATTTTAACCGACTTCCGAAAAGGGAGGTGCGGAATTTCACCTACGATTAAATACTTTAATATTTTTATTTCCTTTTAATTTTGCTTGCGTCCTTGTGCCTGACTTCGCCTACGACGATTAACGATGCCTTCTGAATCACAGGTAGCCAGATTTAGACAGTTACAAATCGCTATTATTAAGCTTAATTTGGAAGCGTTATCATTGAGGTCTAGCAAACCAAGGCGCTATAGCCCCGAGTTCGATGCCAGAGCATCGGGCGTAAGATTGACCCGCGATAGATTTGACGCGGCGTATTATATAATATTGGACACCGTAGGCTTATCAGATTCCGAGGAGGAATTCTACAACGAGCAGTATGAAAGGACAATAGACGCCTACTACGAGATTCTCGTTGTAGAATTGGAACAAAAAACATGGTCATTAGCGCCCCCTCCGTCACCAGCTCAGCAGGTATCGAACCTGCACCCTCTCAGCTCCGCGCCTATACCCGCGCGCTCCTCATCATCAGCTCAGCAGGTATCGAACCTGCAGCCTCAGTGCTGTGCGCAGGATTCGAACCCGCAACCTCTCAGCTCCGCGCCTATACCCGCGCGCCCCTCGCAGTCAACTCAGCAGGTATCGAACCTGCAGCCACAGTGCTATACGCAGGATTCGAACCTGCACCCTCTCAGCTCCGCGCCTATACCAGCGCGCTTATCGCCATCAGCTCAGCAGGTATCGAACCTGCAGCCACAGTGCTATACGCAGGATTCGAACCTGCACCCTCTCAGCTCAGCGCCTATACCCGCGCGCTTTTCAACATCAGCTCAGCAGGTATCGAACCTGCAGCCTCTGTGCTATACGCAGGTTTCGAACCTGCACCCAATCAGCTTCGCGCCTATACCCGCGCGCTTCTCGTCATCTGCTCAGCAGGTATCGAACCTGCAGCCTCAGTGCTATGCGCAGGATTCGAACCTGCAACCTCTCAGCTCCGCGCCTATACCCGCGCGCTTCTCGTCATCTGCTCAGCAGGATTCGAACCTGCAACCTATCGGCTCCGCGACTATACCCGCGCGCTTCTCGTCCCCACTTCAGCAGGTTTCGAACCCACAACCTCCGCGCTATGCGCAGGGTTCGAACCCACGACCGTTCAGCTCCGCGCCAAGACCCAAACAGGTATCGAACCCGCAACCTCACTATGGTGACAACCATTGCTACCCATGTAGTAATGTAAAGGGTCACAAGCCTCGGGTATGTACACGATACTACGCACTACCAGTGCGCTTATTGCCGGTACAACAGCGCGAGGTACCACGGCGCCGTCCCTCACCTGATACGGGCCAGATGGTGTACTCCCGTCGTACTCCACCGCGCACTACCTCGCGTCCTTCACCGCCGCCTAGGCAATGACTAGGACGGCACATCCAACAAATACCGACTCAGCCCACAAAGAATCAGCACACACACACAACACGACGACAAACTGTCATCGCAAACACCTTAAGTCAGTTAGGTGCTGACATTCTGCAATCACCCTTGCGCCAGCAATTCTGGACGTTATCAGTATACAAATGTATACAATGTTTACGTTTCCGCGTCCAAACTAAGGCTCCGTACATGGCCGACTCACCCGCCGACCGCGTAAACGTTCAGCCCGTATTTAGCAAAGTCACGACGGACTTTACTGGACCATTTTTGATAAAATCCAGTACACTGAGAAACACCAAGCTATTAAAAGGCTACCTCTGTGTTGTAACATGCCTAGCCACGAAGGCGGTCCATCTCGAACCGGTATCTGAGTTATCCACGGAAGCGTTCCTTGCGGCATTACAGCGTTTTGTTTCTAGGCGCGGTGTACCGACGTTAATTAGATATAATTGCGGTACAATTTATGTAGGCGCTAGAAATGAACTTAGGGAAATACAAGACTTTCTTGCAACCAACAATAACAATATCGCACCTACACTTTCAGCTCTTTTAACGCGCATTGCAGCCAAGCTCAATGCACGCCCTCTCAGCCCACTCTCTTTTGACCACACGGAATTTGAATTACTCGCCGCGGGTCATGTCCTTTTAAACCGTCAGCTCAATGCCCTACCTGAGTATTCGGTAGGAGGACGAGCCATTTCTGCACACAAAAGGGTTCAAGCTCGTCCTACCCTTATCCCAACACCTTTGGCAATCCTGGTCCAAACCCTACCTGCACACCATCCAAACACGCTCCAAACGGACTCCCCGATCCAGCCCACCTCAAGTCGGGGAACTGGTACTGATGGTGGACGACCAGGTGCCGCCTCTACACTGGCGCATGAGCCACAAGACGAACCCATGAAGGGATGGCGTCACCCGAGTGGTGGAAATCAAGAACGACCACCTGACTGTCGATTGACCACCACACCACACCTTTGCCGAGTGGGGAATATGTTCACGCCAAAGCGTGACGTCACCTTAAGGCGCACCGCGCCCGCGTGCCCCACCACCGCTTCGCCTGCAGCTGTCATAACTAGAAGAAAGCGGCTGCGGAAGGAAGCGGAAACAGTCACCTTTTTGTACTCGCGACCGGCGGACGTGTACCGCCGCGCAGCAACCGCATGGCACCGCCATTTTATATCAGCACGAGTCACCGCGAATGACTTCGCCGCGAGTGACCTTCAGGGTGTGTTCGGCCCAACCAGACACTACTCCTAAATCAGCACGTGTGTACACACGCATTCAGCCCGCCGCGTAAACCAGTGCACAACCCAAAGGGACAATACAAACATTAGAACCAAGTGACAATAGTTCTTCAGCTCATTCAGCACGCCGTCGACAGCAGGACGCCTCCACGAGGACCCACGGTCACCAGCACTCATCAGACACAGAGCTCACCTCCGCAGGTATTTACCATCCCAATTATTCCTTACCTATTCTCTGGTTGCAGGAAACTGCTCAACCGCATCTACCCCCCCCCCCCCCCTATCATCGAGCGTATAGCTAGCAGGAAACTGCGAAACTATCTGTTATGGTAAAAATCTTTGAAAATCTTCTAAAAAACAGGTTAGAGTGGTTGTTAGAACATCGTCAAATTTTATCGAAGTCTCAATTTGGCTTTAGAAAAGGATTTGGCACTATTCATAGTTTAGGTGTTTTTACCACTGATATTCGCATTGCTTTTTCTAAGAATGATCATTTGATTGGCGTCTTTTTAGATATTACGGGTGCTTACGACAATGTGCAACTCCCTATACTAAAACAAAAAATGCTTCAGTTAAATCTTCCTCAACGGATGACTTATGTCATTTTTAATCTCTTGTTAGGTAGACTAATATCGGTAAGATATCAAAATTCTCTGTTATCCCCAAAAATGGTATGGAAAGGCCTTCCTCAAGGATCAGTGCTGAGTCCACTACTTTATAGCTTATATACATATGACCTTCATCACAGTGTTGACTCATTTTGTGAAATCCTTGAGTATGCTGATGACATAGCTCTTTATTATTCGTCTAAAACTTTTTCGGAGTCAGTTTCTCGACTAAACTCTGCTCTCCATTATCTAAATATCTGGCTAGTAGATCATGGGCTTTCTTTAGCTTCAGAGAAAAGTAATGTAGTATTCTCTAGAAAGCGGTCTATCCCTAATATTCAAATTTTCGTTAATGATCATTGCCTTATGGTTAAGAATCAAGCGAAATTTCTCGGTCTTATATTAGACTCAAGACTAACTGGTTCTCCTCACATAGAGTATATAAAAAATAAATGTGAAAAAAATGTGAATATTCTCCGAGCACTCTCAGGGGTTTGGTGGGGTGCTCATCCTTTTTGTCAAAAAATACTATACAATGCAATTATAAGAAGTCATTTTGATTACGCTACTTTTCTGTTAGAACCTTGCAGTAAACTTTCTTTGAGATTATTTGATTTATTGCAATACAAATGTCTTCGGATTATATCTGGGGCCATGAAATCTTCTCCTATCAATGCTCTTCAAGTTGAATGCGTAGAGCCCCCTCTTTATCTTCGTCGTCAGTATCTTTCTGATCGTTTTTTTTTTCATGCTGCTCAATTTTCTAATCATCCAATTTTACAGAAGTTAATTTGTCTTAGTAATTTAGTTTCATCCTCTCGTTACTGGCGTCACAAGGATCCTCCATGTATTTTAAATTCACACAACAAATTACTTAATTTGTCTCACACTATTTATCAATTTACTATACAACCCATTTTTACTGTGCCCTATGAGTGTTTAGTTTTCAGACCTAATATTATTTTAAATTTTGGTGTTGATAAGAACTCTCCTGGTGCGGATAAAAAGTTTCTTGATATTTTAGATCGTTCTTGGGCAGGTTGGCTTTCGGTTTTTACGGACGCGTCTAGGTTAACGAGTAATGGTTATGTCGGAGCTGCTGTTTGGATACCTAGGTATCGTATTATACTTAACTTTAAATGTTCGTCTAGTTTATCTGTTTATTCAGGTGAATCAGTGGCAATTTTAGAAGCTGTTAAATATGTCGAATCTTATAAATTAAATAAATGCATCATATTTTCAGATTCTCTTAGTTGTTTACAGGACATTTATAAATTTCCATTTCGTGCGAAAGATATGTTACACACTAATTTGAAAATTAGAGAAATTCTTTATAGATGTTATTTAGCTGGTATCGAAGTAGTTTTAGCTTGGATTCCAGGCCATAGCGGCATTAAAGGTAATGAAATTGCAGATAATTTTGCTAAGCAGGCTACTGATTTAGGGCTGGAATCATACTGCAACTGTTTTTCTCGCGATTTACGTAACTCTACAAAAGTGCAGTTAAATGATAAATGGTCGAATATTTGGAATAGAACAAGAATGATCAAAGGTAGGCATTTTGGCTTAATTCAGCCCACCATACCTTCAAAACCTTGGTTTTTTAAGTTTAAAAATGCTGAGAAATGGGTCACTTCCACCGTAATTCGTTTGCGCTTAGGTCACGTTTGTTCTCCCGTGTTTCTTGCTAAAATCAGGGTCAGGGATCATTCGCTTTGTGAGTGTGGCCTAGATGACGGTACTTTAAATCACATTTTCTTTTCATGTCCTAAGTTAAATTCTTCTTTGTATGATAAACTTAATTCTGATATCGCTAGACCTACTGATATTAGCTCTCTTTTATCGCTTGTTTTTACACCATTTATTTATATGTTATGTAATTTTATTAAAACCAATAATATACGTTTGTAAAAGCGAAACCAGTTTTTAATACTTTTGATATTCATATTACTTTCATTTGATTCCGTACCGTACAATGGTCACTCCTTCAGGGTTGGGGGAGTACAAGGGCAAAATATCCGCCAAAACATGACACTGGCAGAGTAACGTCTTTCCACGTTAAAAAGCCACATAAGAAGAAGAAGAAGAAGAAGAATCTATGGTTTGAAGGTCATAGGAAAAGAAAAAAAAAGCTTCGCTATTTTTTTTCCTATTTTCCCGGTATCTTGTTTGTTTCAGTTTCAAAAATATTTTTTTTTGGGACTGATCACCAACTAAATGGAAGAAGATAACCAAGATGGTCCTTTTACTGTATGGCAAATGTTCAACGCGCCTACAATGGTCCTGTTCAATAACTTAGAGCATGCAGCCGACGGTCTCGAGCGTCTATTAACTTCAATCCTAAAGTTATCGGGGTAAATGAAACTATAATTAATGACTTCATTATACATATGTACTGACATATAGCTATATAGTATGGCTGGTATTTTTCTCTTACCATGTGCCTACATGATTTATAATGAAATCTTTTATAGGTAGATTATTGGTACAACCTGCGAAAGACAATCACAACAAAAGTTTACTTTAACTTCTGCAGTTAATAAAACTATCATGTAACAGATACTGGTAAAGTTGCGACACTCAAAACAAGTCGCAGGGGCCGTATACAAAGAATCTAATCTAATCACAACTTCGTATCCTTAGGACTACATACGAGAGACACACAACAAAACATTACATATATGAGATTATTGATTCCTAAAGCCTAAGCTTACAAACAGGCAGGGCTGCCTGTTGTTCTACTTTAGTGGGCTGTATCATGCACCTAAATAGGTAGACTGTTGAAGTACTCATAATGGTAGTTATATACATATAGAGCGTTTGTATATACCCCTGACCACTTCCATAGCATTATGACTTATGGCACACTGCTCTGGGAATGTTCTGCAGATCTTAATTCTATTTTTATACCATAAAAAAGGGCTATATGAGTGATCTACAGTTTAGCTCCCAGAGTTTCCCTTAGACAGAAGTTTATAGACATAAACATTCTAACTGTTGTCTCTCAGTTTATCTATGAAAATCTAATGTATGTAAAGACAAACATTAACAGTTTTGATAAAAGGAGTGATGCTCATTCCATCAACATGTGAAATAAGCACAAGCTATCTGTACATGTAAAGCGTCTCTACAGAATAAGTCATTCTTTTATGGGACAATGTATACAATTCTATAATAAATTTCCCAATGTTATCTGAGATTTGTCTAGTAATAAGTTTTAAATTACTATTAAAACTAAATTCTGTAAAAAGGTTATTACAAAATTTCAGATTACTTGGAGGATAAAACATCTTGGGACTGATCAGTCCAGGATCTACTTGTGTACTAAGATGTCAAAGTGTAGCATGACTTGCCCTACTGATACCATTATTATGTTCTCTTTTGTAAGGCAACACACTGGAGCTAAAAATACGCGAACATTTGTTATATCATAAGAAATTGGCGATACAGTCTGACATTATATAGAAGACAAAGATGCTTGGAATACTCCACTTCTGGCAAGCTCTCATTCTGTCACCCATAATTAATGTAATATTTGTAGTACCTAAGTAGAAACATTGTAAACATCTATATAAAAAGAATGGCCCCAAGTTTCTTGCCGCTTCTTCTTGGTAGGCTATATATTTTGGAATGTGGTGGTAGAGTCTTTAAAGTACATTATAATGAAAAATTGACGTTCATAAGTGTGTCTTTGATGCCTAACTTGAATAAATTATTTTGACTTTGACTTTGTTGGCGAAAATAATGATAAAAACACTCACAAGCGTATTCTGATTTGGAATCTGGGTGAAAATGTTGCTTATGTCTCTTTTTGTTCAGTGTTCGGAAAGCTAAAAAGTTTTTGACCCACGTCCAGAGCATGGTTGTTTGTGATAGTGTTTTGACAGCATAATCATGCGATTTAAGGTCTTATACTCGGTTCGATTAGGGTGTGGGAAAAAGTGGCAAACTAACGTTTTTGAGCTTTATGAACACTAATAAAAGAGCTGTCAATGACAACGCCACCAATAATAATAATAATAAAACCGCAGGGGCGGCTTGGTGGCGAGCTGTCGGTGAGTGGCGACACCGTGGACCCTTATTCTCTTTGGGGCTAAATGCGACCTCTGACCCCTGGCTTGCCAGAAGAACTTGCTTGAAGGCTTGCTTGCAAGAAAAAAAAGCTCCAAGGGTAGAATTGTTAAAGAGCATAACGCCGGCAGTAGCGCTCTAGTGAAACCGCAGCACACCTCTCGACACCCTTTAGCTATCCACACCAACATTGCCCCTTTTGTAGTCTCGTCCATAGTCATCTGTTATCCTTACATGTATAAGTTCATATGAATAGCCTTGTTAACCCATTTTTGTAATAGATAATCCATGTCACCGTTATCCCAAATTCCTTTGTAAAGGACTGGATGAAATACGCAAACATAATTGAAAAAAAAAAACGAAATAATAATAATACAATTTTCAAATGAGACGGAAATTGGCAGGTGCCCTAGTCTCTTCCATAGCCCACTATCTTCCTTACTCTAATAAGTTCATATCAATAGCCTGGCCATAAGTACCATGTTACCCTTCATCCAACATTTTTTTCTGTTTTTTATACCTACTCCTTTGTATTTTTATACCAGGCCTCTAAGTGTTGGCTACAGCTCCACTTATGCCTTTGTAAAGGACCGGATGAAATCTGTGAAAGTAAAAATAATAATAATAATTTTTTTTACATGAGACTGGAATTGGCAGGTGCCGTAGTCTCTTTCATAGCCCACTATCTTCATATCACTAATAAAATCATATCAATAGCCTTGCTATTTTACCCATTTTTATAATAAATATACCATGTCACCATCCATCCAAAAGTTTCTGTTTTTTATACTAGTTTGTATGTTTTATACCAAACAGGCCTCTAAGTGTTGGCTACAGCCCCACTTATGCCTTTGTAAAGACCGGGTGAATTGGTTCCATAAAAATAATAATAAAAATAAATTATTATTGAATTTCCACATACATCATTATGAACATTTACAATCAAGTAGGGCTTTTCAAAAGAATACATTCCTGTTTGGAAAAACATTGGTACCCAAACTAAGAGACCAGCAGGGCTATTATGTAGGTACCTCAGTTGCTAACTAATGTTGATTGAAATCTTGAAAAATGGCGGCTCTATGTCAGTTTTAACAAATCCGGTAAGCAAAAATGTTAGTAATTTGAGGATTGGAGCTGACAAAAGTGACAGCCATAGAGCCGCCATTTTTCAAGATTTCAATCAACTTTTGTTAGTAACTGAGATATATAATAGCCCTGCTGTGTTATGGCATAGGTACCAATGCTCTCCACCTGGTTTATAGTGTTAGATCTAATTACATTTGTTGACATAATCTTTAACTAATGAATAAGAAATATAGTGTGTAGGTATACTTTGAGATTATAATAATACTACGTGTTAAGGTGTGAGTGAGTATAATTGTGTGAGAGATTAGATGAAGATGAAAGTGAGTGTATCTATGTGTATGGTTCTGTGAGTTTATAAATAATTAATATATTAAGGACGGTGAGAGAGTGCGCGTGTATGAATTTGTGAATAAATAACTATCTGCCTCGAACTAGTGGAGGTCGGCGATCAGCGTGGCACAGTCCTTATTTTTGGTTCGGCGGAACAACTCAGACGCCCCTGATATTTCAGTCCACTCCCGGATATTCCGCTACCACGACTTCTTCCTTCTCCCCACCTTTCTTAGAAATAATATTAACCTTAAATTAATTATACAGTTATTATTTGTATACTTACTACCTGTATAACCATAAAATGTAATAGTATGGATATGGAAAAGCAGGGTCTTCTGACACAGGTGTTATTTACCTACTATAAGAAGTTACTAAGGCTACAGTTATTACTGTATAATATAACATTTTACATTTACTTTTTATTTATTTTTTTCAAAAAAGATAAATGTTTGTTGGTAAATATGTTGAAGCCACCACTTTCTGGCTAACCTGACATGGCTAATTGTAATGATGCACTAATCAGCTCTAATTTTATCTTAATTGTGGAGTGTTACTTTTTAATATAAAAGATAAATAATTCCAGCTTTGTGTCAAACATTGTTTTGTAAATTAATACAACACTCATATACGAGGGCGGCACTGAAAATTTCGGGAATCAAGGAAGTGACACATTACTATTTAAAAATGTATTTATTGCTGTTCGAAGTATTCTTCGCGAAATTTGACACATTTTTCCATACGATGGAACCAACCATTGAAGCAACCATTCCATTCGGAAGTTGGGGTCTCCAAAATGGCCGTTTTGTAGGCATTCGCACAGCTTTTTCAGGTGATGAAAATCTCTGTCCACGCAATTTATTCTTTATTTTAGGGAAAGTATAGAAAACATTAGGGCTTAGGTCGGGGCTGTACGGCGGATGGTCTAATAATTCTATGTTTTCTTGCTCTAAAAACTCTTGTTCTGAGCGCGGTGTGAGAACTCGCATTGTCGTGATGGAGGATGATGCGGCGGTTGCAGTTCTCTTTACGGAGTTCAGAAACGACCTGTGGCAAACAAATGCTAGCATACCATTCTGCATTAACCGTTCTTTGTCCCTAAAGAGGAATAGTCGTAACATGGCCGGTTTTGGAGACAAACGTGGCCACCATTTTTTTGCAACACTCCGTGAACGAACAATTTTTGTTGGCATTAACTAATTTTCGAACACCCAAACTCGTGACTGGTTTTTTGTTTCGGGTTCGTACGCGTAGGTATATTCAGGATTCGTCACCTGAAACGAAGTTGTATACAGCATTTGAGGATCCTGCGTGGAATCTTTCGAGAGTTCTGACGCACCAAGTAACGCGAGCCGCTTTTAGCTCTTCACAGAGCGAATGCGGTATCCATCGGGAAAACAACTTTTTTACACCTAACTGTTCATGCAAGATTATTTGTATTTGAATCATGCCAATGTCTAAAGTTGCCTGAAATTCGCGGTATGTCACATGTCGATCTTCCTCAATCAGCTTACGCACAGCATCAACGTTTTCTTGGGTGACTGCAGTATTTGGACGACCTTGACGGGGATCATCACTGAGCTTGACACGTCCACGTTGAAATTCAGCAAACCAGCGATAAATTGTGGTTTTGGAGATCACCAAATGCAGAAATCATCCGGTCAACACACTGTTTTTGTGTTACACCACTTCGAAAGTCATAATAAATCATCACTCTTGAATTTTCTCGAGTCAATTCCATTTTCTCAACGACTAAACAAGTTTGAAAAAACCTTGTGACAAGACTGAGAATCTTTTTTTTAAATAAATAAATGGTATTCGATTTTTAAAACCAAGGAGTTTTCAATTAAAAAGATTTTAATATGACAGGAACAGTGGAAATATTCCATTCCCCATCTTTACATACAACAGAAAGGGCGTCGGCCCTGATTGCTTTCTGTTGTATGTAAAGATGCAATGGCGGCAACCTCAAAATTATCTCAATGCCGACTGAAGGTGTTGATTTTATACAGTCGCTAATCAAAAAGCAAGCCAATCTTTGGCTTTGCTGCAGTATCTTTATTGTGGTCACAACTTCTCAATCGTTATAAATTTAGAGATAGGTATATGGTGTTTTGGTGACGTGGCTTCATGCGATGTTGTAAACAGAGTTAAGGATATAACTCCGAAACCAAATATCTTAAAGCATCAGCGTACAACGACGTACGCCAGGCAAGTCGTTCAGCTGTAGGTACTTATTGCTACGCGTGCAAAACTGGGACTAATGACAATGGAATTTTTTTATGATTTTAGTGACTTTTCGGAAGTGTTGGTGCCTCGACCAGGATCATCTAAATATCCAGACTCTTACTACCGTGCATTCAACACATGGCTTCTTGGAAGATTGTTCTATGTTTGGTCCGTGAAGGAATTAACCAGGTATCTATTTCTTATAACAGATAGTAGTAGTTTGCTCTGAGCTAAGGCCTCGTAATGTGCCTATTTTAATTACATATATTTATCATGGTTTATGGAGTAAAGATATTTTTTAAAATTGTTTAAAAACACGCGTTCTTATTAAATTTATTACCTCTTAAAAACACAAACTTCATTTATCAACAGCCCCTCACTAAGTTTGGCTCGTAAGTATACAAACTTTAAAAAGTCTGTTAATACGAACTATCCGTCTGCTGTGCATAAATATTAGATTAACCGTTCTTCAGTTAACATCGAACAAATATACAAAAGCCAATTGATCCCAGACTAGCCAGACTCTGAGTCTCGCTTCGCTCTGTTATAATTCATAGTTATTTGTTTCAGAATACATTTCACAAGTAAAGATGCTCAATTAAAGATCATGAATATAATCTGTGCACATGGTGCTTCGTTCTATGATGAAATATTGTCTGAGTATGCTGAAATATTGACGAAATTGATTCAATTTTATAAGCATAACCCACAAAATAGTGAAGTAACTGAAACAGTCCTAGAGAATTTCTCGTCACAGCAAATAGATTACCCCAATGTACAATTGAACTTAGAACCAATATATGTTAAGGTTAAAGATGTTCAAACATGCAAAACTCTAATTGATCTGACATTACAACTTCTATCTGAAACATTACCAATGAATTCAATGCAGATTGATAAACACGTGTCCGAGTACAAAACACTTTTTAACAGAATATTACATGTCTTAGAACACTACAGCTTAGATCTGAAGCTCATTGTAGTAAAATTCTTCACAAATTTGATTAAAAACTTTGATACAATAGGCATTAACAAGTTTCACCTGTTGTTTCCTGATATTTACAAAGAGCTTTTACATTCTGTTGAAACTATGACAAAGTCTATGACTGTGTATTATGACAAGGGAGAAGTAAATGGTGTTTATGTTGTTAATTTCAATAGACAATTGATGAATTTGGTCAAAATTGAGAAACCTATGAACCAGGACACTGAAGAAATAATTACCAACATCTGTACAGTTATCCTCAGAACAACCAATAGCACAATATTCAGCAAAGAACTAAAACAACACTGCTTGTTACTCAGTGATACATTAGATTTCCCAACTGATGTTATAGACATTAAGAGCTTAGATGCTAGCCAAATCAATACACTTCTGAAGTGTTATAGTCAAAAAATAATGGCGCACATTGAAAACAACAAATCTGTTGATTTAAAAGAGAACTGGTACTACAAACAGACAATGGGTGTTGTTAAATGTTTAAAATCTTGCGAAGAGCCAAACACTGACAAATTTTTGATCGTGTATCATTTGAAGAGATGTCTATGTGCTTTGAATATCCTGGTCAAGGCTTACATACAAAGTAAACCAATGAGTACGGAAGACATCACATTACTTAACACAGATAACGTTTTCTGTATCTGGACCTCATTATTGAAGCTGATAGAATATCAAAAAGATGTTCTTATAAAGGATGAAACCTGCATAAGTCTTATCATGGAAGTTACATTAACTACAGTGATCCTTAGTAGGAAGACATCCAATAAAGATTCTAACATGATATTGCAAATATTGTGCTTACAAAGCAATCAGAATTTTTCTGAGGTGAATTTGAGATACAGTGAATCAGTAAATGCACTAATATCCAAATACTTGATGTTAATCAAGCTCTTGTTGAATACTGAATTAAGTGATGTCTGGTGTAGAGTAATTACTTTTCTAGTCAATCCTTTTATCACAAAGAAACGTGAAGACATTTACGAAAATGTAAGTGAAAATATTTTTCAAAAATGTTCTTAATACATCAAAATACGTTGTTACTAAATAATTATTATAATGTTTCTAAGTAATATAAATATCTTTTCCAGATTATACCTCTTTGCCCGCTTTTAGTCACAAACAAAATCTATTCAGCAAGCAAACTAATTGGTGACTTGCTCATGCCGGCGCTTCTTACAAAAAAATCAGAGGTCCAAAAGAAACTTATCTCAGTTTTACAAGCCATGTCGTGTATGTCTTTTGGAACCCACAGTGTTATGATAAACCCGGAAGGCATACTAGGGCATACAATATTCAAAAATGATGTGTTGAATATATCTGTAGTGTGCTCAAAATGCCATAATCCAGATCAAAATAGATTAGACTGCGAGAAGTTTCATTTAAAAGTCAGAACAGAAAGTATAGAACTATACTACGAAAAACACGAAGACTTACTGGAACATGTGCAAATATCTTTTACGCCTAGTCAACGTGCAGCCAAGGGTCGTAGAGACCTATTTTGCAAATTTCTGAACTGGAGACACTATACGAATTTGGAAGACAACGGTTTCTGGACTTTATTCGAGACAATATCCAGCCACTTCTATGTGTTTCACTGCGAAGTTGATGTTGATATAATAAAAATTGAAAACACTGAACATTTGCTAAGAGCTTCCAAACCACTTATGAAATATTTAACGGTAATTTACTTGTATCACTTATTGGCATTCACTCTCTTGAAATGTCTGGTGTGTCTTGCCAGGTTATAGGATACACTCACTCGCTATGCCGGGAAGTTCTTTTAACACTACTAATCACACTTTTGATGATACTTATGATGATTAATGATGAATTCTGTAATTTATAGATTGATTTAATACATTGTTTCTGGTTCTGTTCTGTTGAAAGAATAGAACGGGAAACAATCAACTTTATTGAAATTGTAAGCACCTATAGTTATACCTAACATGACAACAGCTGCCATAACTGCTGGGTTTTTTAAATATATGGTTGTGATTGGATATGCGTAGCTGTATGCGTTACGTGGTATGTCAGGAAAGTACCCACACTGCACTTCTAAGTTTACTTGACGCACACGCATTTGGTGTGTCTTGACCTTGTCTACCTTATTCTTCTGAGTAATTTTTAGGTAAACTTAAGTTTGCCATAAATTTCTTTAATATTAATCCGCCTTTTACAAGTACACAATTACGTAAGATAGGTATAAGTATATTTCTTCTGTATATTCTACCATTTTTCTTCACATTGCATCATTAAATATACTTTTGGCCTGGTCTTTCTTTATGCCTTTCTCCAGATCGCTTTCAATTTGGTCGTCATTTTCCAACTGTCTCATTCAAACTCGCCTTCCGTGCATGGTTTTGTCAATTTTCTTTCTACATACATTATTTAATATCTATCTATGCCTTGCAGGACAATGAGGAAAATTCTGATATGTCGTACGAGAGTGAAAAGGCCATCCACTTATGCATGAAGTTGCTTGTAGAGTCAACCAAATCAAGCCTAGAAAACAACGATCATAACTTTCAAACAAAAACATTAGACCTTATCAAAGAGTTTGGATCATGCGGCAATCCGAAAGTGGTTGCACTCTCCACTAAGCTCCTTGTATACTTCATTATGCATCCACAGTGTAGTCTTGGAACGAAAGCTGTTGTTTATTTGAGAGATATCTGTGAGGTGCACAATTTCACTCCAAATCAAGTATACCATCGCTACAAGAAGGATTACTGCAAACTTTTTGTTGAATGTAGTCTTTACAATGGAAAAGATTTCGCTATAGCACTTCTCAAAGTCGTCCGAGCTTTCGGTTTCGTCGGCTACAGAGACTTCATTTCAAAAGATGTGCACCATTTTTTGCCATATTTGATACCTTACTCCGTGACAACAAAGGAAGTTCCTTCCATGATAGAAGAGATTGCATCATTAGTACAATGCCCGGTGTCTGACTTCCTGATAGAAAGATTCCCACACATTTACGTTCACGTTCACATGAATGAGTCGGCGGAGGTATCAAGGAAATGCTACGACATAATCGAGAGGCTCACAAAGACGACTATATTGAATTTGATCAAAAGACATTTTAGAGTAATTTTAACGGAATTTCTACTGCAGTTTTGCTGCAACCCTGACAAAGTTCTAAATGCATGCAGATACTTAGCTTGCCAAGACCCTGACGTGATCACACCTAGTGGTAGTATGAGTATGAGTGCTGCTGAAATAGCAGACTTTCTTAATCCAAAATTTTTAGGAGTACTTGCATATTTCGATCATAAACTAGTCAACGCTAAAGTTGCCATATCAGTGAAACGGAAAGTGTTAGTTAGTTTCATTCATATATTTCCACTGATGGGGGTGAAGCATATTACACCATTGAGGTACAAAGTGTTAGCTACTTTGAGATCAGCCCAGCCTTTGGCGAAAGAATTTCCAATTCATTTAGAACATGCGTGGGAGTGTTTTATTGGCTTAATCGATAATGTATCTCGCGGGCCACTGCTGTCTAGTTTGGCTGTATCATCAATGCAACAGTCGCGTGCTTTATACAAGAATGCAATATATATGTCCAACGGCAATATATTTCACAGGATAGTTGTGAAGCAGGAGCAACACCAGACTCACATATCAGACTTGTTTTTCTTGGTAGACACGGAAGAATGTATTGGAGTATGTGAAAACATTAAGGAGGTTATTAAGAAACACGTTAAAAGGTCTCAACCTGAAGGGTTTATAGACAAGATCAAGTGGTATTTGCGGCATTTAGACCAGGACATACCCATTATAAAGGCCGTCGCGTTGTCTCACTTGGACAAGTTACTGAAAAGCAATAGGACTGAGATACACAAAGCGATATTTGGCGGGAAGAATATTGATCCTGGTATTATTGAACTTATCGATGCACTACTCTTGTGTAAGTTGCTTATAATTCTTGTGTTGAATTTATTGAATTTAAAAAAATTAAAAAAAAAAACATATCTAAACTATCGTGACACTTAGGACATATGATCTATAAGCGAAAACTAGCCCATTACCCCCCCTAACCCCCAAAAAATCCTGTCAGTTCATGCACCAAACATCCTGTATATATAATATACCGATTCTAACAAGTTATTTCACACTTTTTGGTGTTGAAGTGGGTTCCATGTTTTGGTATTTTTTTTTCTTATCTGCAGGCGTTGACTAGAATAACACATAGGTTACGTTTTTATCCCGAAAAAAATCCTTTAGGATATAATTTTTCCGCTCTAGAAATAGCGAGGCGTTCTAGTACATTATAATTTTTAGCACTTAATCCTCAGTGACAAAGTTCATTTTCAGGTTGCCAAAACCTCGATACGAAAGTAACAAGAGCAAGCGGCGCTTGTCTGGGCCAACTGGGGGCAATAGAAGCGGGACATTTGCCGAGGCAGTACGTCCAACCAGACAGTTCCCCGTTCGCTTTCTCCATCGGCGATAACTGCTTCGCGGCCACTGCTTTAGTCGAACTTTCTAGAGCTTTCCAATATGAAAAAGACACTATGGTGATACATTATCTTACATACTTCGATGTTGTAAAAACGTATTTATATATTTTTACCAGCTTTCCAAGCTTAACAAGATGTTCTTGATTATTGATACAGGTATTAGATATTCCTGAAAGAATATCTGACATCTTCCAAAACGGACTTGTAGAATTGTCTTTTCATCAAATAAGATCTAAAGATTGGCTTCACAGCGTGCATTATGCGAGGCATATAACCAGCAACACGTTAACGGTTTGAAGGGCTCGCAGCCTAGCTTGATTTGGCGATCTTAATCGATCAACAATGTTAATCAACGCTTGCTGCGGTCATTTTTAGTTGGATGGGTTACCGCTTGTGGTATTGTTCAACTGAGCGCTTCTGTGCTTCGAAGGGCACGTTAAGCCATCGGTCTCGGTGGATTGCCTTAGGACAACAGTCGTTAGGCTATGTCAAAGATCTTCGGCCTGAAAACATCGACATGGGTTGGCCACTAGCCTATCCAACAAGCTGCACTAGGCTTGCGTGGTGGGTTATGGCCTAACTCTCCGAGAGGAAGGCTCGAGTCCCAGAAGTATGCACATAATGGGTTGATTATGTTATGTTACGTTATCGGAATAAAATACGGTGTGATTTGATCCTAATATGAGTTGTAAAATTTGTCTGTTGTAGAATATGGACTGTTACGCGCTCACAATTCAAGAGATCTTGAAGATATACGACATTTCACCTACTGGCAGCAAGAAAGACGTATGGGAAAGCTTCCCGGAGCATATGCATCAGATTATGTGCCCTTTGCTCACTTCAAGGTGCGAATATCTATATTATCATATCGACTGCCTTGTAACATAAGTTGGCAGCGAAGCCTTCCTTCGAAGTCCGTTCTAACAGGGCCGTTCCCTGGCTGGAATAATTTTATTTGTGATAATCAGAAATGTTGGTCAAAAATAAATTCTATGGCGGACATGAACATCCATATTAACTAGTGCGATAGTGTAACATAGTTGAGTATTTAGTTACTGGATGACCGAGCTTTGTTCGTAAGTAAACAATTGATTTTCTTGGTCTAACCTCAAACCATACACTCATTGGCTTAGTGTTGCTTAACAACGCCATCTATTGTCAAGTAGTTTTAGTGTTGCTGTGAATTAACCAAAATACTTACCATCATAATAACACATGTTATATTCAGTGCCCATTTAAATAGACTACTTGTTACCGTCAAACTTAACTTTTAAAGGTAGGTCAAGCAGTTAGACGGCTAGCGTAGGCACGGTAATATTATCTATCCGTGTCGTGGCCTTAGTAATAGCGTTCCAAAGTCTCACACTGAACATGACTGTATGAAACATCTTTATTAAGATAGCCGTATTCAATATAAGACTACACTAGTAAACGTAGCGAAAAAATAATCCCCGTTTCACATGGACGCCCTTGAATATAAATATGAGATCTAGGTTTTATTCATTTTATTGGGGTAAACCGACAATACCACAGTAAAAGCTTAAGCCTAATTAAACAACTGTTTAGTACTATGTTAAGTAACTACTTAACATAGTACTAACCATGGTATCAGCACCATTTAGCAGTAGGATTATTCAAGAAGTATTAAAATATCATAATATAAGGGATATCGTTGGGCGGACAGAATACTTTTGTAAGGTTTCTTTTTGGACTACAGCACCCTAAAAGTTTGTAATTTTTATAGGTAAGTATTTATAATTTTCAGGTACACGCTGGCTTACCCATCTCAACCGAAGAAAGCGCATCCTCTCTTCGGATCGACATACGCTACTACGTTTCTGGAGTGGGCTCACAAGTAAGATTGTACATTATGATTATCAGTGCTATGGGATTGTTTAACAGATTTGGATAACATTTAGAATGACGACACTGTGTATATAGGATGTATAGGCTTCAATTCCGGAAATTGTTTTTTTATACAGTTGCTCAAAAAGTGGCGTATTGCAGGGACGTATAGCGTTCGGGATGTGGGCTATTACATACTCGTGCTTTTTTTCACCTTTCCCGAACTCGTGCGTTCTCTTTCCCAACGGTCAAAATAATGTCTATTAAAAAGAAAAACCAGCCATTAAGTTTTTACTAAAAAAAATTCATAGAAGTTTTTATGATTCATGCAAATACGTATATTTCTAAAAAGAAAGCTACTAATTTGTTTCAATATCAGATTTAATGATTTTATTAAATGAGTTAGGTTAGGTTTCATTTCATCTCATTAAATTTCATTTTCATTTAATATCAATAAAAAAAATCTACTGAAGACTTGGCTGTATGGGCATAGTTGCCTTTGCCTAACAGAAGGGGTGAAGAAAAAAAATATCTGCTTATATTCTACGGTTGGCGCCATTTTCCAGAAATGTTCTTTGCGTGTTTATTTTATTAAATTGCTTCATTTTTCGCAACTGTATTAAAATAGTCGTTCAGTACACGTGCGGAACCGTCATTGCAACTTGTTCCGACTGTCAACCCTCGCCTTCGGCTGCGCCTCTGCTCGGGTGTAGACATTTGTCGGAACTCTTTGCAATGACAGCCTTTCCCCACTTGTAATGAAATATACTATTTTAAGTCATTTCACGCAAAAATGGTGCCGTGAGGCGCACATATCTATCTATATTTATACAGGTAAATATAATTGAAGTGTCTGTTTGCAATTCCAAATTAACAGCTTTAAATAAATGCATATGATATTATATACAGTACTTACACAAAAAACATTTATTTACAATTTTTCTTTCCTATGTGTCTGTTTGTCCCGGCTAATCTCTGCAACGGCTGGACTGATTTTAACGGGACTTACACTGGCAGATATCTGATGTTATAAGAAGTAACTTAGGTTACTTTTATTTCATAATCATCCATCACGATGCGGGTAAACCACAGGGCGCAGCTAGTTGATAAATAAAATAAGAATAAAAAGTCGTATCTGGATCGCAAGTGTTTGTGTTGGGATTCTGTTTGTTGTGTGAGCCATTTTACTTGATGGTATTTAATAGTGTGGCCGAAGATTGGCGACTGATGCTTCAGAACAGTTGCCAAAACACGGCACTATGTGCTTCGTGCCAGGATTTCAATCTTGAGGGTGATAGCTACCAAAGCGAGCACTAGAAAGTATTTTACCACCAGGCTGTGGGTTACATCCCCTGTTGTTACCTTCACCAAAAAATTAAGCCCAAGGCAGGGTTAAAACCGGTGACCACTTGGTTGACAGCATACAGCCAAGCATGAGCTGTGAACGATGTTTGTCTATTAAGAACTAGATGTCGTGATTTTTGCAATGAAAACATAGTTTTAAAGAAATTTTTATTCTCAAAAAAGATTAACATCACTTACATGAGAACAATATTATACATAAATAAATTTGATCGTCGTTTCGTCTTATTTACACTTATCATAACAAACACTTGACAAATGTTTTTATTAAAGTAATTTGCTATTGTTAATTATGTATTGGGCTAATTGAACCTTAAAAGTGCTAAATGATCTAGCATTTTTATACTTGAGGGTATTTTATTAAAAAGCTGTGCTCCTTCAAACGTAATCATTTTTTGCCATAGTTTGTTCGTGTCTTTGGTAGAACAATGAAACTCGCTCGTCTCGTGCTGCGTTTAGACACTTGTTTTAGTTTAGTGAATGTCACGTTGGTATGAATGTTTTGTCAAGGGTTTTTTTAATAAAAATACAAATATTGTAAATGTATAACTGTCTGATATTCATTATATTAGTTTCAGCATTGATTTTATAGGTTGGACTTCGGTAACGTAAGTGAAAAAGTGTTTTAATTATTTTATTCTGTGCGATTTGAATATCGGCTAATTTTGTTTTGGCAGTGCTACCCCAGACTTTAAACAGGAATGTAACGTTTAACAGTAAATTATTATTCAATCCTGGTCGATTTCAGGCCAATGATATTATTTCATGTATTTATTTTATTTATTGTAATAACATGACATTATACATTTATTTTACGATTAGCCGTAACAGCTGTTAAAGCCAATTACTAAAACATACCTTTTATTCAGCTGGGCAGGTCACCCCTTATTCCGCTGGTAGTTGGATAGCATTCCCTAACTTTTGCGGATAGCCGAACAAGCGCAGTGAACGATATTTCTCTTTTAAAGTTAATATTCAGACTTGCACTTTTTAATAAACAAAATATATTCTTAAAATACCTACAAAATTACGGGTAAAAAATTAATGCTATTTAAACATTAAATTAGTTTCATAACTACGTATCAGGAGGCTAATTCTACTACTTGCCATTTACAACGTTAAACAATCCCGCTACAACTGCAGTTGGCCTAAAAGCCATTCTACTATTTCTAGACACAGATTGGAACTTAACGTCATCAAACACTACTATATAATAAATATATAATAATGGCTACTAATAACGCTACGAATAAGAGTTATCGTCGCGTTCATTTATCTATCGAGTAAACATAATATAAAGTTTAGATCGATCGCTGGCTGTCAATAAAAACGTAACTGCAGCTAGCCTATATTTCAACAGTAGAATAAGAAAACGTATAAGTCACCGTTCAGATGCGGTTTGGTTGCAATTTAATTAGTGGAATCAGCCCCCAGGTTACTCCACAGTTCGGACCCTCCACTACCTTGTATTGCTTTATCCTACAAAGTTATGTATAGAAATATGTATTTAATTAAGCTTTGATTATGTACCTTCATAGAATTCCAATGAATGAAAAATGAAAATGAGTATTGAAGCTAAATATAAAATTATCTCTTATTCTCAGCTGGGCAGGTCAACTGATTCCCCTAATAAAGTCGGACAGCATTCGCCAACTGTTGCGTACAGTTCACCCGAGCATGCGCCGTGACGTCAGAACCTTGTTTCTGTTCCTGCCATACGTGTTGCTACACGCTGTCATGTCGAAGATCAAGCCTCAGTATATTCAGGAGGAAATATTGGCTGTGATAGGTAAGATGACATTCGTGGCATTGCACAGAATTCGCCTAGTTTTTCCCCTTTGCATCCCAACTATTCTGTCCACGCTTGCCTTACACACTGCTTTACCAGTCGTCAGTCTTCATGAATTCGGTGTACATTCCAAAACCAGCTCTGCTTCTTTAACTAACACGCTGTTTCGTACTCGGTTCTTAGTAGTATCGGAACTATCCGGGATAGCCACTCGTCAAACCTCAAGTACATTGTAAGTAAACTTAAAACATTTTCAAATTCAAATTGTAAAGTAGTGTTTTTATATTTTTTGTTCCACTCATTCTCACCTAGCAAAGAAACTTGTATAAATAAGAAATCACAAACTAAAAGCTTTTATGCGAAATAATTGTCCACATATTAGAAAACAGAAACTTTATTATGTTTTCTCATTCATAATTTATATACACGCGCCATTAAAATGAATCTATACCTATAATTTATCAAAATTGGTTGAGTAGTTACGAGTGGACGTATTTAGGAACAGAGATACATACATTAAAGGCCGGTCCCAATAATCTATCTATCGCCGTTTTACCTTACTAGAGATAGATATTTGACACTATTTGTATGGACGTTATGTCACATTTCTATCGGTAGTAAGGAAAACCGTGGATACATAGATTATTGGGATCCCCCTTCAGCCTAATCACATAAACCCTTCTTTTAAGCTTGAATCGGATAAATATAAGAACATTGCTGCATCAGTGTACGGTTTTGTGCCTTTGAATAAGTACAATTATTGTATAAGCCTCATTTCAAACATTACAAAGTACAAATTTATGTTTAGTAGGTAAGTAACGCAGAGATTCACTTTTCGTACGGGTGATTTCAGGTTTAGAAAACTTCAAAAGTGTAAGTACGGCGACAGAAAAGGCGAAGTACAAAATGCTGCGTCATATCAGATTGACGCCGAGCATCAACTCAGTTCAAGCTGAAGAAGGAAACCAGGTACCAGAATGTATTTTTATTTGTCATTGTTCCTAATTGTATGTAAATAAATGCTATTCGTAGAGGGTGATAAAAGTAGAGTTCCACCTCCGGAGCAACACTATTCTAAGCTCGAGCGACTTTAACTCTAGAAACCTTCATTTCGAGATCGAAGGAAACACTCTCGTCTTAAAACTAGTTGTTTGCTCCCTAGGCTCAAAATGTACTATTTTAAACTAACATGGTCACTAATGCAAGAATTCACTTTAGAAACGGGATTTTTACCATGTATTGTATTTATTTTGAACTCTCGATATTTCGGCACAGTTGGTATAGTAAATAACCCGTTTCTAAAATTAATTCTTGCAAGAGTAATTATTGTACCAAGGGAAATGTAAAACGACATCCATTGTACACTATATAAAAGTGCGCAGAAACTGATAATTACGAACTTTACGCATGTCTAACAAAAGCTACACAAAACGCAATTTATTAAACACATGAATAATTTTGTTTTAGACTTTCGCGGTTGTTAACTAAATTATAATTAGTACGTACTCACGGGATGTAAACCACGATTTACACGATTTTGGAGTGTCCGATATTTCCGCACAGTTACATTCACGGACAGTCACTGGTAGTCGTCTACCCGTGAACATGGTATATGTAACTGCTGAAATATCGGAAACTCCAAAACCTAGTAAATCGTGGTGTACATCCCGTGAGTAATAATAGTAGATTAGTAGCCAAGAGCTGTAAGGCATCAATTGCAGCCTGAGAAATTTATATAGTTCGAGGGTGCAATTGATGCTTACAACCGAGCTAACTACTCTGCTTTACATCTCGATTGTGAGGTAAGTAGAAAAAAAACCGGCATTACAAAAATAAAATTGATGACTATTATACTCATACGAAGACAAGGCTGAATAGCGAAGCGACCTCTTTTGTCATTGGGCTGAGTGCATGATGTATATTGCCAGTATGATGGTTGGATGTACGCGAACTTTTTGAAAAAGTGAAGTGTTTTATTAATAACTTACCGCCCTAGGGCTTTTCTAGCTACATTATTACCCTAGAGCGCTAATTGGTCACCTACAAGCCCCATTTGGGGGTAATAAGGACCTACTTACCGAATATGAGAGATGTAATTATAATTTAATGAATAATTTTATCATTTCTTCTTATTTCAGAGCAAATGTAGCAAAACAATATACACATTGTTGGACTTTCTTAACAGATGGATTCTAGAGTGGTGTCATTCTAAGCAAAGACCATTGGAAAATGAAAACTATAAGTAAGCATGATCTACATTTAACGTCCTTAACACATTAGAAATAAGAATAGTTCAGAAGTAACCAGCTCTGCCCCGGGGCCCTATCCGCGCGTAATAGACTAAAAATGTAGAAATTCCAGTACATAAATTAAGTATTTGCCTATAATATAATCCTAGGTATAGGTAATAATTTTGTTTTTCAAATTTCAGTCATATCCGTTGATCTACTTTAACTTTAAGAAGTAACAAACAATCGCGCTCAATCAATCACTCACAAACTTAAGCATTTATAAGATACGGAAAATTTATAATTTATGTCAGTGCTACAAAAAAGCATGTTACAACTAACGTTCGAATTTGGGACCGATTTGAGATAGACCTGTAGTTATTACACTTGCATAAAAATAGAAGAAAATAACATAGATTTTGGCGCCGAAAATGCCAAAAACATCTTTACCTTTGCCTACCAGAAATGTAAATATACGTGATTTTCATTCATAAATCGTTTGTTTTAATAATCTATACCGTGATAGGAAGGATTAAACTTACAATATTTTATGCTATGTTTAAGGAAACCCCACTTAATAGACAGGACTCGAATCTGCAACCTTTAGATTGCCATTCCAGCTGGGTTTTTCTAATTCACTCGGAAACAGAAACGGCGAATCGTTTTCGAGTGAATTAGAATAATCCAGCTGATGCTCTTGTCAACTAAACCACCGAGACCTGCACGGCAATCACGTATCTGAGATACAATCAAAAAATGATTGAAATTTAAAAAAATGGCGGATTTTACTCACTTTGATAGATTCAGTGAGCAGAAATGTTTAAGTTACAGATTGGAGCTAACAAAAGTGAAATTAAGCCGACATTTTTCCAGATTTCAATCAACATTTGGTTGCAACTGAGATACGTAATAGCCCTGCTGATGGCGGTCCGTCTCCTTTAATTGTAAAGACATGTTCATTACTATGACCGGGGTCTTGCTGTGTTGGTTGGCTAGATCATTTGTGCCACTAAACCAGGAGATGCATCTATTACTTTTCTGCATTTTAATTTCATGGTATCGTATTTTCAGGGCTATATCGACGTTTTTAGATAAATTCGACAAGCTGACGATAGCGCGTGGTAATTTCGCGTGTGGAGAACTAGAGCGTGCCTTACAATACCTAGAACTGTACATGAGTGACAATAAGGTTTGTTTTTATGTGTGTTTAATCCAAATAACATTAACGCCCCGTTAACCCCCGTACAATGCTTATGCCAAATTGTATACAAAGCTAATAAACTTATATAACGCTTGCGTTTTACCATTATATCACATCATGATAAGTGACGACGCCGTCGATGATGTGGCACGACTGTAGATACTTATTTATTTATTATCCAAAACTTAGACTATCATTACAGTGAGATACAAATGCGATAGTTTAGTTATATGTATATAATACTACATTATTTTTTACATTATCTTCCGGATACTTTGGGATTACCCGTATACATTCTGGACACACTCAATTTGCTTTGTGTTGTTGCGCCAACGCTTAGAACTTCTCCTTTGGTATGTTTAGGCACTTCAGATGATATAACTTTTTGCATCTTTCTTCCGAACACTTCATGAATAAAATATCGTAAATAACTGCACTACACCCACTGCATACATTCCTATCCATTTTAATTAAATAATTCGATCAATCACGTTAAAGCACGTCCGCTCTCTGTCGCCGTTGACCGCCGTTATTATTACTTATTCATTCTTGACTTATGTCAAAACTCCCTAACTGTATGATGACTCCCAAATTGTACCTTTTGAAAAACACAGACTCAGGCATGATTGAAGTAAAGTAAGTAGTTATTTAGGAACTTTAGTAGTCTTGCCAAAATCTTAGTTGGTTTGTTACTTTACGTGTAATCAGCCCACTATACATAATATACATTATGTCCCCACTGCCGGGATTCGAGCCTCGAGCCATCGTCTAGAGAGAGGAGTTGGGCCATAATCCACCACGCGGCGCCAGTGCGGCTTGGTGGATAGGCTAGTGGCCAACCAATGTCGAAGTTTCCAGGCCGCCCGAAGGCCTTTGACATAGCCTAACTACTGTTGTCCTAAGACAAACAACCGGGACCGACGGCTTAACGTGCCCTCCAAAACACGGAAGCGGAAGCGCTCAGTTAAATAACGCCACTAGCGGTCCCCCATCCTACTCCTGACCTCAGCAAGTGTTGGTTAACTTGTTGATCGGTTAAGATCGCCAAGTCAAGCTCCGCTGCCAGCGCTTCACTACACTAGTTAATTTAAGTTTCTTAGTTTTATCAAGGATTTTTCGCTGATATACCCCTCGCTATCACTTCTACTGCATATAGTTTACCCTCAACCATTTTTATGGTTAATTTTGCCTTATGCCTTATGTAATGTTTGTCTGTACGAATGCTTTATTCCATAGGATCGTAAGTACATTTGTACTTACGATCCTATGGAAAAAAGTAAAGTAATAGTAAGTAATACGTTGAGTAGATAAAAATATGGAATACCGAATAACTTTCAGTGTTATCTCATGTCGAACTTACTATGCAAAGTACTCTCCAATATTAAGAATGTGTTCATTGTACAACGATGTATGTCACGATATTGATATGTTTAGTACATTTACTAATGGCCTAAAGATATGTCTTTTTTCAAAACTGTAACATATTTTATTTGTTAATAGTTAAATTAGTATTTTTTATATATTATTGTATAATTATCGTATAAGAACATCATATAGTAGAAACATGCTGTGTTTACCTCAAGAAGGTTGTGCACTTGTTGATAGATTTATACAAAGCACTTTAATTTTAGAACCATAAGTCTTGTGGTATGACCAGTTTGGTAAACAAATAAACGAAAAAAAATATTTTTGGTCTGAATCGTGTACACCTATATTCTCATGAGATTTTTATTCGCTATTATAACAGTTTAATATGATGCAATGCCTAGTATAGGTTAATAAAAATATCATGTAAACATTTTTGTAACATATTTTTATAGTTTTATTTTTAATTCTAGGATAGAATGCAAGATCAGTTGCCGTTCTTGGCTGAGATATACGCGCTGCTAGACGAACCGGATGCTGTGGCTGGTATGAATCAACATTTATTTATTTAGCATGGAGTTACAAACAGTACCACATAAATCGATATAAGCGGTCTACCACGAAATTAGAAATACACTCGATTCATTTACGTTACGTCCCAAGTTGTACATAATACTAGTTTATCCGTCCGCGGCTTCGGTCACATGGGCTCGGTGGCTTTAGTTTTGGCGAGGAACCATAATAATTTTTTGACGTGATAATGTCTCATAAATCGATGAACGCCGGCTGCACGCTCGAATAAGTATGACTCATTGTCACGTTTCGCCTGAGCCGAGCGTGCAAGCGAGAGCGCGGAACAAGCGATAGAGAGGCACGATGGGCCTAAGCGTTCGGCTTGTCTTACGACGTTATCACTTAAAATTATCGTTCCTATACCGACTTTTAGACCACCTTTTTTTAATTAAAAGTAGCCAAAGTTACTTTTATTAACAGCAGCCATCTATCAGTAAAGTCGTGTCGAAATCGGTTCAGTAATTTTGGAGATTAGCCGTAACAAACGGACAGTCAGGCGTTATACATCGTGATATAGCACTATGTGTGATGTTTAACGAACTAGAGCTGTCTGTCTTCTAATTGAAGACAGACAGACAGAGGGTTACCTCTGTCTTTCTTATTTTTAACCTTCTTTACTATGTGGGGTTTCGGACACACACATTCGTAAAATAATTGCTATAATTTGGAAACTAAAAGAGCGAAAGTTTAATTAATTATAAATCAATTTATTGGTACAATACAATTACAGGTCAAACAAACGTAAATCTTACATAATTTACTTATACAATAATTATTAATAAAAAGTCGTAGTGTACTATCGTACATATAAAATTTCAAATGGCTGCCTATACAAAGGCTACGTTCCGGTAAGCGCCGAAATCACTCGCGGCGTCCGCACCCCCATCCGAACTCGATAAGTCATCGATGACGTCATCTAAAACGCTCACACCGCGCCCACAACGCTCGCGGATCGAAGGTGGGTTTACGTGGTCGTTACGAGCTGTCTCTGTCAACCAAAGGGAACGGCAAACCGGGGCGCGACAGTTGTGAGCGTTGACGGCGCTTACCGGAACGTATCCAAAGTCATCAGTGCCATTGTATTATTCAGAGGGCCAAGCCAACTTACAACGCGTGTAGATCGCCTTGGGGTAACACACATCTGCCTAGTACGGTGTGTCGCTCAAAAATACTGTTTATGTGGTTTTTATGTTTGTTTTTATATGTTCGACACTTCCCTTTGAAAATAATCTGACTTAATTGAAAGAATTTTAATGAATGTGTTTGTTGTTGAAATGTTGAGTCATTAAAACCAGAATCTGACATTGAATTTGATATATCATATATTTATATTGGCCAAAAACTTTTTTCAACATGACACATTCTTCGAGTTCCACCTGGATATGTCAGCATTTTGTGATTTTATGCTCAGTAAGTGACCCTAAACTAGAAAAAAATTAGTTCGGAAATTTAGAGCGAAGTTAAATTCTATTTTTACTGGCCTAATATACAATCAATGTGACATAAATAGTTTTAATTTTGCAAAACTATTACACTTGAATTCGGGTCGGTATCATTCAATATAATATACCTCTAAATTCAGATAATGTCGTTCAACTCTCAGAGCTGCGCCAGTTTAGTTTTAAGACTATTCTGTAAAGGTAACGATGGCGAAACTAAATGGCAAATAAATCCATCCATAGATGAGCACCATTTGTTTTTTAATTAAATAAAAACTAAATAAGTCGTTACTTAGTACAATCATTTGTTTCAGGAATATTGTCAATGAAGAGATCTGAGCCTTCATTGAGGGAGCTGATACTGGCTCAAGTAGTAACTGGGAGGCTGCAAGATGCAGCGCTTTGCTACGAACGACTTGCCCAAGAGGGTCAATTGGATAGACACAGTTTACAGGTACTTGTAATATTTATCATCTAATTGGTCTAAGGTCCTGATCGTGGAACTTGGGGTGTGGTTTTTTATTTATCATTCATTTTCACTGACCGTAGAGTGAGTAGATAGTGATCAAATACTAGACTAATCAAGAAAAAAAAATATAAACAAGCATTATTTGCCCGCATCCTTTTGGCACCGTAAAATAAGGTTACCGCAACCCTTTGATTCTAAATAAAAAAAATTAATTAGCCCCATAGAAACACTTGTCCAGTACTAAAAGTTCAGCTATAAATGATGCATAATTATATGCATAAGTATTTAAATTTTCGTCTAAATCTTGAACCGTTACAGCGTGAAGTATTAACATTCATAGAAAAATCACTTACTCATTGATAATATGAACATGATATTTTAGAGTTTGTGCTTGTTTGTCCAGGGCATGATAGACTGCTACCTAGGTCTAGACCAGCCGTTCACAGCGTACCGCTTGCTGAGCGAACATGAATCTGACGATAGCATGGTGGAGTTATCCGCTGAACCATTGTGGAGACTGGGCAGATGGGAGGAGTTGGACAAACTTGTTCAAAAACCTGTGGTAAGGGATTCTCATGCTATTTTCTGGTGTATTTTCTATGCATGTTAAACTTGGATAGCAGCAACCGCCTTTTCAAATGTCACTTATATCCACAGACACGTTTCAACGTGGAATGGTAACACATTTACTCTCAAATTTTCCTATTTCTTATGCGTACCGCGGTACTTGCGTGGAAAATTGCTATAGTACAAGGAACATTTAAACAATCAAAAGTATGTTATGTAGAGTAAGTAGATTAGTTTTTATAACAAAAAGTAGATTATGTGATTACATACCCAGAATATGAGCTATCTTCTTTTCAAAACTCATCACCATTTTTGGGGGATATAAAGAAGCCTATATGGTAATTCAAGGTATTTCAAACAAATCTGCTAAGCCGTTTCAGCGTGAAGCAGTAAAAAAACTTTCACAATTATAGTGTTTGTGTGATTGTTTTACCAAGCAACTTAGAGTTTCTCCAAGTATTAGATAGTATTTAATTTTTAAAACGCAATGGCAACAAGAAGTTAAGGTTTATAAATGTAACTATGCTGCGAATAAAGTAAAGAACTTGAGCCATAATAAAGTTGAACATAATTTAGAGTGTATGTTTTGCCCAGTATGTTATATTCTTCAACCTTTTTGAACGAATGCATTAATATTTAACAAAACAAATAAATAAAAAAGGCCTGAACAGGAGACAATAAACCTCGCTTCGAGTAATCTCTTGTTGCACTCATGTTTTTGGAACCAACTCAATCCTTAATAAAAACAAAAGTCACTTTCTGCTTGCTATAACAATCAAGGTGGTGTAACTTACGGTCATATCGAATAAAAATGATCACACATTTATATCCCGAAAATGTTTCATCATGCTGACATTATATTTCAGCCACCATCCAAAGAAAACTGGGGTCTTCTAATGGGCCGTATCCTTCTTGCGTACCGTAGCCAAGACCACGATGCCTTTCTAACATCCTGCAGTGATGTTACAAGTAGATTGGTGGCTCAAATGGACGGGGAAAGCAAAGGAGAGAGCGCTCTACGCAGTGGATACCAAAGCGTTCTTGGATTGCATATTGTCAGCGAAGCGGGACATGCCGAAGAAGTGTTGAGACTGTAGGTTCTTCTTGTTTTTTTATCATTCTTAGGATCCCTCAAAAGGTAAAAGAAACCTTTATTAGGAACACTTTGTTGTCCGTCTGTATGCCCGTCTGTCTGTGAAGACTTTTTGACTCAGGAATGAGTAGAGGTATCAAATTTTAATTAAAATCTACATCAAATACTTGGTTCTACGGTCTCGTTCAGCTGTAAAAAAACTCAAAGCCTCCGCTATCAAAAGATATGCCTGTTTATGTCGCATATTTTGCGATTTCACAAGGGAATCAAGACCTATAGGAAATACTTCCCGTTGACCTAGAATCATGAAATTTTACAAGAAACAATGTCTTACAGCACATACAAATGAAAAAATTTGAAGACCGTAAATATTTAGTTTGATGTAAAGAAGGGAACTGACTATTACAGATTTATTACTCGTATTTGCGGTTAGTGCAATAATCATGTCTTATCCAACGTCAAAGTTAAGTTTGTCCTTTAACCTAGCTTTTTAGTGTGAGCAATAAAGTGAGGTGCTTAACGTACACAACCCTCGGCGTGCGTGTACGACGTGTATGCGCGCATATACGATTCACACGGTCCCCATGTTTATTTTCTTGTTTGCGACATGATTTATATTTAAAATTTTAATAAAACTTACTTTTATCAAGTTTCGATACTTTTATACTGTAGTAATGCTGAAAACTTTAACTTTTTTTAAATAACCTGTTTGTGTTAAAAATTTAATTAAGGCTAAAGGACATCGGCGATGGTGACATGCGAGTGTCAGACATAATAAACAAATTGTTAGAGGAATGGCGCCGTCGTCTCTCAGTTGTACAGTCAGATGTGAGGACTATCGAACCGTTGCTCCGGTTGCGTCGGATATTGCTGCAGCAAACACAGGTAAATATCCTTTAAATTCATCCATGGACAATGATTTTCATATACACTACACTATATCATACAAAACAACTATTAAAATCAAAGTATTATCAAAGTATTGAAATCAAGTCCTGAAATATGTTTATAATACGTTAGTAAATATACTAAGCGGCTACACGTTTTTGGTGCACTTATAGAGAAGACAAGTCAGTTATTCGCTCTACAGCTTGCCCTTAATAGTCGCAGCTTCTAGAGTACACCTATTTTGGTTAATATCAAAGAAGCTTGTGAAATTAACCATCAAAGTTATAAGAAAAAATATATCTGAGGAAAACACATTTAAATCTACATTCTATAGCCTTCATTCTATATCCCCTTCAAAACAAAGCACATAAATATGACTGTAAGAAATATTATTAAGAGTGATGTTTATTTCTTTTTTGGTATTAAAAAGTATAAGTGCAATGAGATGTCGGGCCTTTAAACCCTGCATTCCAAAAGAACTTTAACATTAAGTTTTATCCGTGTTCATTAAAGTGGATAGTTTTAAATAAAAGATAATGTAGATGTACTTGAGTGTAATTCATTTGATAACTAAATAAATTATTGCATATTAATATACATTTTAGGAAATACTAGAACCGACGCACCCTACGACGGCAAATAAATTGAAATCTTGTGTTGGTGATCTGTGGCTGCAAAGTGCAAAACAAGCCAGGAAAGCTGGGATATTTCAACAAGTAAGTTCACACTTTATTCGTTCATTCATAAGGGGTCTATTTCTATACTATTGATATACCTCTAATTGTGATACAGGTATTCCTCGTACTTACGGCATGTTAGGTTCTCGAAATACGCGACGTAAATCGAAACAACGTAAGTCGAGACATATTTTTCATATGTTTACATGTAAAATTCAAGGGTTAGGTTCCACACGGATTCAAAATAAAAAAAAACTGCATTTATAACAAAGGATACTTTATTATCAAAAGTAAGTTCTTAAAATAATTATATATGCACTTATGAAATACCTAGTTATTTTTGGTATTTGTGTGTTATTAATTTTAATAATAGTTATAAAACTTTAAAATGTAATCAAAATATGTAATAAGAAATAACAAATTAAACTTTTGGTTTAAAGAAACTATCAATTCTAGATTGCTTCGCTTCTTTCTTCTTGCTATCATACAGATCTTGGTAACACTGATAGGCTGCACAAAGGCTCTTAGATTTAACCTCCATTGTTCTTCACTTTACTATTACTGTCTTGTTTAGGTGGCATAGTTTAAAATTCACTTAAACATGTATGTAAAAACAAAAACAGTCAAAGATAAAAAAAAACTAATGTATTATTACGTCTTGATGGACAATCAAAGGTGTCCCTGAAGTAATTCAACAAAATCAGCGGCATGTGCGGGGTAATCCCTGCACGCCGACACCACGCCCCGACGGCCCCACGGACATTGACCTCGCGACAAGTGAATTCTCCTATGCCGGAAATCGAAACAAATGACCTATGTTTGAGGAATAGTGTCAAAACTTTGTTTGACGTAACTTGAAACGACGTAAATCGAAACGACGTAAGTCGAGGACTGCCTGTATTTGATTTTAATGTATTCATTGTTGTGTAACGTTTTTGTTGCCAGTATTATCGTATTTTTTGTTATTAATATTTTTGTTGTTGTTGTGGTGTTGCAATAAAAAGTTTATTTGGATATATCTATATTTTACCTATCTATCTGTTTATAATTATACTTACTATAAAGCTACTATTATAACTACTACTAATATTATAAAGCTGAAGAGTATGTTAGTTAGTTTGTGTGAACACTCTAATTTCAGAAACTACTGGTTCGAAATAAATAAATATTTTAGTGTTGGATAGTCTATTTATCGAGAAACACTGTTATAGGAGGCTATGCGAGAGATGCCGCGGGCGGGTTTATCTTTTAAGGATTTATACTAAGATTCTTAGAATAGTTCTACACCTGCTTGGTCACTATTGATAAGTTAGTTATTTTTGGATTCGTTTAATAGTCCAGTCACATAATATATACAGTTTCAATAGTTTATTGTATTTATGAATAAAGGCTTCCTTTATGTATAATGAATTACAATAAAAAAAGTCGTGCGACATGTTTTTTTTTTATTTGCGGCTCTAGGGAATTCTGAATAATGGTGCAAACTTACTATTACGTATCTATAAGCATTATTAACGTTCAGTTAAACTTTCACCATTGTGCTAGCTACGGATCATATCTTTTCAATCTACTTCCAAAAAAGGAGGATTTTCTCAAGTCCTCGTGTATATTTCTTTATGTATAATCACGCATAACTTTTTATAGAGTAGTCCGATTGTAAGAATATTTTTATTGTTTGGTAGAGGTAAATAGGTAGGTCCAAGGTAAATACACAAAAAATCCCACATTTGCCAATCACTTCCACTCTTTTGCAAAATATCGCCTAATTTGACTGGACTATTAGCCACGTGACACGAATATAATGGTATTTACGACCCGTCAAAGAGGGAATAATGTATGCCGAATGTAAATCATAGCCACCATGGGCTCAAGCACCACCTGTCTCGATAGAATTTAAAAATCCTAAACATAGTTAAAATGCTAATAATGCAAAATATCAGAAGATCAACGGTACAACATAAAATTTAAAAAAAATGTTAGAAAAAAATTAAAAACCCGTGGTGAACGGTATGTGTGAGAAATGTGAGTTTTTCTATGTCTATAATTTCAATGTTTGCTTCAACATTACAGTCATATATGTACATACTCAATGCCGAAGAGTATCACCCGGAAGAGCTGTTCATAGAGAAATCTAAAATGTACTGGGCGCGAGGACAGCACGAGCAAGCGTTCACAACTCTGCGTAGAGGTTTGGACGACGCATATCCGACGTTAGAACAGCTCAATAATGATCAGAGGTAAGTAAAAAATAGTAATAAAATTGAACAGTACTGTTGATAGCGTACTTTTGAAGCTCGAGTCGAGGACAGCACGAGCAAGCGTCCATTACTCTGCGTAGAGTTTTGGACGACGCTTATCTGACGTTGGAACAGCTCAATAATGATCAGAGGTAAGTAAAAAATAGTAATAATATTGAACAGTACTGTTGATAGCGTACTTTTGAAGCTCGAGTCGAGGACAGCACGAGCAAGCGTTCATTACTCTGCGTAGAGGTTTGGACGACCCTTATCTGACGTTGGAACAGCTCAATAATGATCTGAGGTAAGTAAAAAATAATAATAATAATATTGAACAGTACTGTTGATAGCGTACTTTTGAAGCTCGAGGCGAGGACAGCACGAGCAAGCGTTCATAATTCTGCGTAGAGGTTAGGACGACGGTTATCCGACGTAAGAACAGCTCAATAATGATCAGAGGTAAGTAAAAATAATAATAATATTGTACAGTACTGATGATAGCGTACATTATTTTACAACAATTTTCGAATACGTTAATCACACTTTACAATGCAAGCATAGTTAATTGTCCTTGGTGGTGTTTTTGAGCATTGAATACCAGAATATGAATTTGATTATAGTGATAATTATTATAATGACTGCCTCGTATGTCCAGTGTCTTAAAAATGAAGTCTAAACCGCGAGGTCCGAGTTTTCGAGTCAAACAAAATATCATTGATTTTTCTAAAATAAAGTATACACTTTTGTTATGGTCGGTGTGTGGAACGGTGCCTGGTAGGTATTAAAATAAACTGTGGATTTCTCTTGCATGGTACCTCAAAAATAACCTGGGCAATGCATTGTTTCACATACCTCTACCTACCCCTTCAAGGGTATACCGGCGTGATATTGTGTTTATTTTAATAGTTTAGCGATTGTCCTATGATCAACTAGCTGCGTCAATGTGCTCAACGCCTAAATCAATATTAAAGTAAATGTTAGCAATTTGTGCCATCTCTTTCATTTTTACTCGTATTTCACTGTTTTCCGTTCTTGTTTGGGGTGTGTTAACATGTTCTTTACATTTGCAGAAAAATATGTGCAAAGGCTAAACTTTTAATTGCAAAATACAACGATGAGACTACGAATGTTGATGTTGATGTCAACATTGGCTACTATAAAGAGTCAGTTGATGTCTTCAAACAATGGGAGAAAAGCTTGGTAAGTTTTTTGTTATTCATACACTTTATAATTTTATGTTGCGTTCAAAGATGGTTGCACACTAGATAGAATGACAAATGTAGCAATTCCTAAATATATAATAATAATTCGTAATAATACTATTACGATTTATTATTTATTATGATACAAATAAGCAGGGCTGACGAGTTTCATGCGACGTTTTTCAACACATTTGCGAGGAACAAACATACATATTTAGCTTTTACAACACAGCGACAGCGACAACAAAATACGATAAAAACAAAATATAAGAATTATAGGAAGTGGCGCACAAGTCTTTCTTTGCGCCAACTGCAAGGAACATACAGAATTCTTCAAATTATGATTTTTAGTGAAAAATAATTATAATAACAAATTATTAATATTATAATTTCATAATAATAAAATGTTTGTATGAGCTAATTAAAGTTACGAACACATCGATTTATTCTAAAAATTTTCAGCGGCATAAAACCTCTTTGTTGCTACTAAACTAAAATAATTGCATTACCTGGTTAAATTGAAAAAGTTCTGTTTGCTCGTCTATAACATGCAGTAAGGCACCAATTTAACTTTGTTAGGATAATTCTATTATGACCTACGTTATAATTATATTATGCATGTGTGTTTTATAGCTCGGTTTATGGCCCTTCTATAGCTAGTTTATGGCCCTAAAAACAACGTAATATTAAACCTCACTTTACGAGCAAGTGTGTTGAAAAACATTTTATTAATTTTTCTAGTATGTTTTATGCCTTTACCTTCTAATGCTTATATTACTAGTAATGCTTTTTATACGTGTTTAAACGTTCACCAATTTTAAGAGAATACTAAATGGTTTTTGTAATATTTATACACAAATGAGTAACCTAACCGAAAGCTTTTAAATCCAAAAGTATTTTGAATCTTGTTTTGAGGAAGTATATAGTATATATGAAATTGGCGTTTTGTATGGGAGGAACAAAAAGTCGAATATTTTTTAATATAATATATTTAATGAATCAAAGTATGAACCATTATTTTCTATGCACTTTTGCCATCTCATAGGTAGTTCATTGATCCCTTTACTAAAAAAACCAGTCGGACGGGAATCAATAAAATCTTTGAAGGCGATTTGGACTGCCCCATCGGAGTTGAATTTTTTCCCTTGCAAGAAGTTATCCAAATTTCGAAAAAAATGGTAATCTGTTGGAGCAAGGTCCGGGGAGTACGAAGGATGTCTTAGACTTTCCAATTGAAGCTCTTCTAATTTAGTAGCCGTCTGTTGCGCTGTGTGTGGTCTAGCGTTGTCGTGAAGCAGCAGTGGCGTGGAGCGATTGACCAACCTAGGTTGTTTAGCCGCTAGCTTTTCCATCATGGTTTGCAATTGCTGACAATAGACATCAGCCGTAATAGTCTGGCCAGATTTGAGAAAACTGTAATGAACAATACCGGCACTAGTCCACCAAACGCTTACAAGTAACTTTTTTGGGGTTAATTTTCGCATGGGGCAGGATTTGGCTGGCTGGCCAGGATCCAACCATTGCGCTGAGCGCTTCCGATTATCGTAAAGAACCCATTTTTCATCACAGGTAATGATTCGGTTTAAAATACCTTCATTATTGTGCCGGTTTAGTAATGTAACGCAGCAGTCGACGCGCGTTTGCCGATTTGCTTCAGTCAATTCGTGAGGTACCCACCTTTCAAGCTTTTTAATCTTCCCAATTTGCTTCAAGTGAATTAAAACAGTTTTATCACTAACATCGAAGCCTGCAGCTAACTCGGACGTGGTTTGCGATGGATCCGCTTCCACAATAGCCCTCAACTCTTCATTATCAACTTGAGTCTCAGGCCGTCCATGGGGCTTGTTCTGCAGGTCGAAATTTCCAGAATGAAAACGTTGGAACCAAAAACGAACTGTGTTTTCTTTTGCAACACGACCGCCATACACATCATTCACCCTTCGAGTTGTTTCCGCAGCACTAGTGCCACGGCGGAACTCGTACTCGTAAATAATGCGATATTTTAAGTTTTCCATTTTGTAAAATGAGTGACGCAAACAGAAAAAAAACAGAAGAAAAAAACAAATGAATGACGATCATCGAAGCACAAATACATGAGTCTATAGCTGTACAAATTTGAATTTGGAATTCCTTACCAAAGAGGAGAAATTCGTGATTAAAGTGGCCAGTACGAAAAACGCCAATTTCATATGTAAGGACCTTATATTTATTTCAGCGTGTGTTATACTTGATTCTATTATTTATAATGTTTAGGTATGTCTCGGGGCATACTATGAGAAAGTAAGCACCAGTGAGAGTTCAACCAACTCAAGCACTATGTGGTCCCGCCGGCTTTACGCTTTAAACAGCTACGGCAAAGCGCTGCAGTACGGCCATAAATATTTGTATCAGAGTATGCCTCGGATGCTGTCTATTTGGTAAGTTATGTGCGAAACTATAAACATTTGACAGACCAGTTGGCGTAGTTGGTGACTGCCTTCTGAACCGTTGGCTCCGGGTTCGATCCTCGGACAAGTCAAACATTTGTGTGTATCTGTTATGTCTGCAGATTATGTCTATATCAAACGCTGAGTGAAGACGAATTCAACGACACATAATTTTTCAATACTTATCAAGCTGCTTATGATTTAGGACAGACCTAAAAATCATATTCAAACCCCCAAACCACCATAAACCATAAACTAAAAAACCCCGAAAAACAAATTTCTTCATAGGCAGTAAAAACAGTTTTTAACACCTTTTGGCATTTTGTGTCAATTATCTTACGTTGTATTATTTTCGATCGCTATATAGCTAGAACTACCGTCCTAGCATAGCATCGGTCGATACCAACCTACCGGTTGGTAATGTACCTAGTCAAGAAGTCTTAAACGGACACTCAAACCTTGGAATTTATTTGATACAAGTATGGTCATTTAAATTTGTGTCCTTTCGACACACTAGTGTTCCAATTTTTACTATCGTAAAACTAAGGAAAAATATACGTAAAGATGAAATGATACAAAAGCAGCTGTTTCTGATTCAAGCAGCACATTTATGCTGTTGTATCATCAACTATCAAAATGCCGTAATCGGCATTTGATAAGAAAGTAATTTCAAGTATTGTCTATAGGAATGTAATTGAAATGACACATTGAATTATTCTTGGTTTTACTCGTACCACTTTATTTTTTGGGTGACATATGCTATGCCGGGTCTTTTGAATGACCCTTTCAGCGGCGTACTAGCGACTGCCCGCGACTTCATTTGCGTAGTAGGCTCGGCCTTTGGCCGCGCCATAACCTCCCATCTTTTATTAGTTTCTTTTTCATAAAAGCCTTCTCCTGACAATAGTTAACGCAACAAAATAAGAATCAGCGAGATTGCTCCATTCTTAAGTTATAGCGTGACCAGGAGAAATAGGGGTTCATTTATATATATATATATATATATATATATATATATATATATATATATATATATATAGACTAGTAGCGCCTTGTAGCTCCGTCTGCGTTAACAATGTCAATTCAAAAGGAACAGTACATTTTTCGGGTGAAGATGTATTGATTCAGAACCTGTGTATCAAAAAATGTGAGTTAAGTAGTACAAGACACACACATACTTCAAAACACCTATCCTTCGGATAATTTATAGGTGCTCAGGATTAATATGTGTATTAACCTACCCTTCCCGTGACACATGAAATTTCTAGTTAGAGGTTACGAATGTGTGAGCGATATTCATAATAAATAAAAAATATTTTTCTAGGCTCGACGTAGAAGTGACATCACAGGACACAAGCGTCCACTCTGTGCTTGCGCAGATGACTGAGATTATACGGACCTATTCGGAAAGACTACCACTGTACCTCTACCTTACCGCCTTCTCTCAGATCGTATCAAGAATATGTCATCCGGTGAAAGAGGTAATTTAATAATTTATTCATATCTCTCAGTATGCGATTGTAATATTCTTATGGTTTTTTTCATTCTCAACAGACGTAGGCACAACTGTCAATATTTCGTTATAAATTACTGTTTACAACGTAACTTCTTCTGGTTTGGATGGTATGGGTGCCGGCGAAATTACAGGTATATGAGACTTAACAACTTAAAGTCTCAGGATTACGGACGCAGTGTAGTTGTTCACTTGTGAGAAAAGGCATCTGTTCTAGGCAGATATTACCATTTAACACCAGGTGAGCCTCGTGCTAGTAGCGTCTCCTAATAATAACAAAAAAAAACAGTCGACTATATTTTGCTATCTTTTTCGCGCTTAACAGAATTTCTCGAGTCATTTATATGATGTTCCTAATACTGTAGCCCTCATAGCGTTTGAAACTCTTCAGTTAGGTTAAGCATAATTTTCTGTCATCGGTATTTGGATTGGTAGTGTATTAGTACAGTATGTTATGGTAGTTTGTCTCGCTTGTTGCCTAAGGGTGCTATCAGACAGAGAGCGGTCACGCGTTCACTCGGTAAGTTTTGAGTTCGTTGTGTTGCATTACGTACCATAGATATAACCAATCAGAAGGCGTTCTAACCGCGTCAGTCAACTGTGGGTTATTAATTAATTATTATTGGTTATTGGTTAACTATGTTAAGTTGCACACAGAAAAATATTGTAAAGAAATGTCAAATAAGTCTATATTGGGGGTCGCAAAAATCTGGAACCACTACGGAATAACTTTACGTTTAACCCAGCATCTTAAACAGCTATTCTACAACTATGGTAATAGTACCACTTATAAACCTCTGCTTTACATGGCGTCACTTATGTCAGCTAGGATATTTACAGCGTTTATGCAATGTCGCATCTGCCAACCGGCGCCGTAGAGGATTACGGTCTATACTCTCTGAATACAAGACCCGTGTTCAGCAGCAGAAATATAACATGCTGATTATTTTATTCTAATGTACGGAAGCCATATTGCAAATTACAATAGATAACATCTACGAGTATCATAAATCAAGATATTTTCAACAGCATATGTTTGTATACAGGTTTACCTTCAGCTGAAAGCAATAATCGTGAAGTTGATCCTGGCATATCCGCAACACTCGCTATGGACGATGATGTCGGTGATCAAGTCAAGCTACCCTCAACGAATGAAACGCTGTAATGACGTGCTCGCCGACCAGAGACTTAAGGAGCCGCGTATGTTGAAGTTGCTTAATGATTTCACGCAACTTGCGGAGAAGTTAATCGAGTTATGCAACAAGCCCATCGCTGGGACCGGATCGGTAAGTTTTTTAAAATATATTTTGCTAATAACTTAGATGGAAACTGTCAATATAAAATTGAAATTATTAGTTTTTTCATTTGTTACGACCACTTTAATGTGACATAATTGTAATTTGAAAAGTTTGCCAAGCTTTCTCGCGTTATAATCACCAGTGGGCCTAGCACGAATATCTGCGTAAGAGTAACGTAACGTGTCGTTTACGTGTAACATTACACGCTGTCATTTATCTAGGACAACTGTAACACAGATAACTCATAGTTTATATACCGAAGCATGACGTGTTGACGCTTTCGATACGAATACTTTTTCGCAAATAGTGCAACGGCCTCTGTGAATAAAGATGATTACTTTTTAATATTATTTTAAAGAGTTTGTATTATATGTTATAACATCATAATGGGTCTTTTACTATCGGAAATTTGCCATTTCTCAAGTTATTTGTGTAAATGTTAATATTTGCATCAAGTGCGATTCTTATTCAAATAGTCGAGAGTCATTAAGTCACTGTCCTGTCTAAGTTACGTTCTAGTAACGCGGTGGATGCATTACTAAAACTTTTTAAGTCCATGGGCGAGGAAAACACAAAAATAAATTTTCATGACTGTACACTTTGCCCATACTCTCAAACCATTATGAACACTGAACAGCTAATAATCCACCACTACAGGGTATACCCAGACCCATATATAATTTTTGTTCGATACTTAAATTTTACATTTATTTGTAGCCTTCATTATCTATCTATCTTTGTTTTTAAAATACGCAAGTTTAAGTTTTACATCAATGTGGCAAAATATTTCACTATAATCAATCGCATCGCTCACAGGTCTGGCTAGATGCATATTATTCTAAGGTATGAGTATGGTCATTTAAATTTGTATAAATAATTTGTGTCCTGTCTGAAACTGGTGTTACAATTTTTTTAAGCCAATACTTAGGAAATATTTAGGAAAATGTGATTATATATTATACATTTTATAATGTACTCGTAAGTACATAATGTTGACACGTTTTTGTAAAAAAAAGTCATTGTCCAAAATTCAACGCATACTATTACAGACTACTACAGTCTCCACCCTAGTCCGGACGCTTCCCCGCCTGCTAACCGCCGATAACTTCAGCCACATAATGATGCCATTCGAAGAGTTCTGTAAGATAGTACTGCCGTCCAAAGCGGCACGGCAGGAGAGAATAGACTTTTATATACCCACTGAACCAGTCGTATATATAGCCGGGATAGAAGAACATATACAGATACTACCCTCACTGCAGAAACCTAGGAAGGTTACTCTCAAAGGTTGGTATTGGTAGTAGATAATAATGAATATAGATTAAATACTAGATAGAGTATTTACAAGATTTATGATTACTCCTAACTGCCTTGTAGTGTTTTCAACATCTACTCTAGCCACGATAGTAATACGATTCTTAATCTTCTTATTCTTATTCGTTTTGGGGGCGACGAGGCCAGCACTTACGTCCTGCTTGAGGTGTTTTATGCATTCCCCTGCCAGCATTTACTCAAGCCAGCCTTATTCGTTCACATAGTGGAGTATGGCCTTTGGGTCGCTGGCACAAAGTAATACAATCCAAAGAGGTGTGGCAAACTGGTTAGTTAGTCTTAATACTTCGATAATACTGTTAGTCGTGCATATAGCGGAAATAAAGGAACAGATACAGCAACTGCCCTCGCTTCAGAAACAAATAAACGCTACAAGAATTATACATATATATTAGCTAAATATTTGTTTATTTAGTTAACTCTCCTGCAGGGCTAGCACGGGCAGTGGACTATTTCGTGGGGAGGAAAGAAATCTATTCCACCATATCATTTTTATCTTCCTTGCGAGCACGGCAACGCCAGAGGATAGTTTATCAACGTGGATAGACGGCGGGAGTAGCGTTTCCTATGGTTTGTACTTCGTGTAGGTGCCATTTAATGCAAATGAAACAAAAGTCTCTGAGTAGCGTGTGCCATCCATACGTAGTATCCTATTTCGTTTACTAAGACTCAACAAGCGTATGGAAGTGGGGACCTATTGTAGATTAGAAACAAATAAGAATTATTTAACTTAGGTATTTTACAGAATGTAGATATATGAAAGAAATACAATAATAAACTTGATATGCACCGGCAAACCATTCGTATGGTTTCGAGGATTCAATGCATTACAACGCCATTTCTTTATTGACCCGAATTATGTGCCTGAATTAATAATTCTGGGTAATCAAAGGAGTTGTGACATTTCGGATATACCTTCGGTGTAATTTTCTTTCCATTGTTTCCATTTCTCGCTACAAAATGTTATTATAATAGGCGCGAGACATTTTTGGATTAAAATAAACTTTTATCCACCACCTTCAAATAAGGTAATAACCTTTCTCCGTGGTATGTCAATCGGAGAGAATTATATCCACGTTTCGACGAGTCCGTGCTCTATAGCGGGAGTAGCGGGACATACTGTCTACGAGAAACGTCAAAAGGAAACATTTTATCTCTTTCCCCGGTTGCCGTGCTCTGTAAGGTGAAGAAGACAATTATTTCCACTGACAGGTGGATACAAACGGTGGAAAGACTATTACCCTCCGCCGCGTGCTAGGGGTGCTGCTTTCAATAAACTCGATATTTTTGTTTGGTAGGGTTAGTGAATGCAAGGCAATGTTTTGAACATATTTTTTATCAGATGTACCGTGCCATATGTAGACCATCAAAGTGACTTGTTATAACATAGAAATTTAAAATCTTTTATATTGATATTCATTACCTAGTGAAAACTATGTTTTAAAATTATTTCTAGCATAATTTGTATTATTACTTTTAGAGTAATAGATACAAAATTTCCTATTTCATTGATTGACCTGAGAAAAAAGATCTTATAAAACATTGCTCTTTTTTGACAACGGCTCGCTGAATTCGCTTTCATCCGTCCAGATGTTCGTACTTGCGTAAAGATCGTATTTTTCAATAAATTTTGACGAAATTTTGTATACAGACATTGAAATTTATAGAGAGAAAAATTCCATCCTCGGACGGGATTCGAACCCGCGTCTTCTGACTCCGTGTCAGACGCCATTGACCAACTAGGCCACCGAGATTCGGGTCCGAGCATCGAATTTTAACTCTCTATTTGACTAACCGTTTTGCCGGGACGGTTTTGTATACAGGTTCCGTAGATTTTTTTGATGATCGGCGTTTTTTATTGAAAGGGTATTTCCCCTAAAAAGTTGGCTTTTGCGCCACATACCGCTTGATTTTAATAATATCAGAAGAAAGTTTGTGCCCGCAAGATCAACTGTTCGCAGAACTGCTAGTAGTTATATTTGATTAAATGATAAAAAGTATGTGTTGTTGACACTGAAATTCGGCATAGTATAATGAGCTTCATAAAACCACCCTTAGGTACTTCTCCGAAACAAGAAGCTAAGAAGGAAGGGGAAGGAGCAAGTTGCAATGACAGCTACGGAACACTATTTTAAGCATAGCATGATATTTGATAATGATCCCATACTATATATCTTGGTTACAGGTTCTGATGGCAAGTCTTATATAATAATGCTGAAACCCCGTGACGATCTCCGTAAAGACTACCGCCTGATGGAGTTCAACGGAGTAGTCAACAGGTAAAAATTGAACGAACATAGTTAACTAAGAACCATCAACACAATATAAATAACGCCACACACTCACACCTCGGCAATAGTTTTTCACGCCACAAACACTCAAGAGCCGAGTGCAAACATTTCTGATCATCACACAAATATTTGCTCCGGCTGTAGGAATCGATGAAACATGGCGCAAATGCTTCTAGCGCGGCCGAAATATCTAGAAACGAAGAGGTAAACTAAAATAAGATTATAAAAATGACATCTATAAACAAAAATAATAGACTTTTATCTATTTGTAGTTTTTAGTTCTCTTGAAAATAAGAAGTAGATCTACTTTTAAACTTAGAATATGGCATTTATAGATTTTGAAACCGGCTAGGACTTGCGTTCCAGCAGTGCAAGTACCGTAATAGTCGTTAAATTTGTCGAATCGCTAAGATACATTTAAAGAATCGTATCGGGCCCTAGCAAGTATGGAAGTGATATCGACGACTTATACGATCGTCAAATTGTCGAGAGTATATCGATTATTACGACTTGTTTGCATTCCACAATGCGTCCTATCATTTGAAGATTTCTACGAGCTTTCGCTCTTCTACGATCAAAAGAAAGCCGAAGTCTATTTTTTTATTGAATACTAGCTGCGCCCCGCAGTTATACCCTCATGATGATGGATGATGACGATGTTGATGAAAATTCAAATCAATCCTATGTACAAATCCAAATTCAGCGCATCAAAATTGGGCCAGTCGTTTGATTGTAAGATAATAACAAACATCCATTCATCCATAAATACAAACTTTCGCGTTTATAATATTAGTAACATCAAACGCAACTAAACAATATTCCCATTCCCGTCACGTCCTGTCGATAAGCTATATCGAGGTCGTTTTCAAAGCTGACAAAACAATCGTTAAGATCGATTAAATAGACGACCTCAAACGTAATTTAAGAGTTCCATGCTAGGGTTACCGTTATAGCCGTAAAAACTTATCGAATTTGTATACCGATCGCTTAATTTTGCTACTTACTTGCAATGATCTAGTCAGTTCGAAGTATGACGAATTCAAGATTCAAATTTATCGATCGGTAAGTTCGGTACTTGCCCTGCAGAGTTTGAAATTCGAAGTTTGAGGGTCGAGGGAGGGTTCGATCCCTGAACAGGGCATTTGAGAGATGAGCAGAACTATTTTTTCTCTACTTTTAGACAGGTATTTACTATTTTTGCTCTAGTTTTAGATATTTGTGGTGTGTTTATGAGTGTCCATGCCTCATGCGTCACATCACAGTCAATCCTAAATACGTTACGATAACGTTAAACGCTATTATAGTTAAGATGATTACTCTCTGTTACAAGAAACGAATTTCGCATATTCGACTATATCGTGATAAGTTAGTTGCTTAAGTGTTTAAAAATCTTAAGATCTCTCGAATCACATGATCAATCAAATAAAAGTAAAAAAAAAAATATATCGCGAGATCATCCTTAAATTTGTATGTTTCATGTTTTTTATATTAAACGGAAATGTTATTGTTTTAAAAGTAGCTGCTGATAAAGTAAAGATGATGAATATAAATATAATATAGTATATGTTGCTCAGGGATGATGTAGCATTCTAATGAAGAATTGTTGAAATCGGTCCAGTAGTTTTTGAGTTAATTCGTTATGGTGATGGATGATGATGATGATTGAATCAAAATATATATGCCTATGTTCATCAAGAATGATGCAGGATCCTAATGGTGAAACAATTTTTCAAATCTGTCCAGTAGTTCGAAGCCTATTCAATTCAAAAAATAAACAAATCATTCCTCTTCGTAATATTAGTGTAGATAAATATTTTAAAGATATGTTGATTCCTCTAGGTTCCTACAAGACGCACCAGAGACCCGCCGACGCAGACTTTACATCAGGACGTATAGCGTGCTCCCGTTGAACGAAGAATGTGGCCTCATTGAGTGGGTCCCGAACTTGCTTGGACTGAGGCCGATACTCATGCATATCTATAAACAGAAAGGTGAGAAGATAGTATACATATTTTTTTTTAAATTTAAACTACACTCCACAGTCCCGGGTCCGTGCCTTTTTTCAATTTGTTTTTTAATTGTTAGAGTACATGGAATAAGGACAACATAAAATATATACACACTTAAGGAAGGAAAACTTACTTAAGGAACAATATTTTTTTTTTATATATATTGGTATTGACGCAAACCTCTTCTTTTTTTTTTTCCCAATGTTCTTATTTACTAAAATACATGTTAATTACTTTTCTCAATGTTTTTATGGGCATTCGAAGCAGACCGGTTCCCGCATGTAGCACCCGTTCACGAGTTGACGCATGTGCCAGCCATCGCCCTCCTCAACCATATTAGAGGGAAGATGGCGACCCGACACACGACACGCCGCCGCAAGCCAGAACCTTTTCGTGAGCATGACTGCTTCGAATGCCCATACCAACTCTTTGTCATTATCGTTATTACACACAAAATTATATCTACTTATTTCTAGATTGCATGCACTAATTTTACTAAAATACACAAATTTTACTAAAATACACATATCCCAAAGATTACGCAGATTTTATGTTTTACAAAATTATATCTACTTATTTCTAGATTACATGCATTTCTGCTTTTTTTTAACAAAATTATATTTACTTATTTCTAGATTACATGCACAATTTTTTTTTTGACATCACTTTATAACTTTCTTATTGCTGCTTTTTCGTCCAAACCCGTGTTGCACTGAAGAAGGGCCCCATCACCGCCGCGTTCCTGTCCCTGATGGCCATTTTCTGGTTGTATTCTACGATGGTTTTGGTCGTTGCAACCATCGCTCGCTTCACAAATCGTCCAATGGCGTCGTCGTCATTATCGGCGTAGTAGATGAAAGTCCCCCTGTGTCTGGAAATCGCAACGACTGCATGCGGGACGCTCCCGTGCAACTTCATGTGACGTTTTGTTTTGATGACTATGACTGACTCGTATGTCAGTCCTTGCGCCTCGTGTATAGTGAGAGTGCGTGATCCCTCACCCTTTGCATAACCCTCGCTGGTCAGGGTCTCCTTTTCCTCCTGTGTGTGAACGAGGAATAGGGTATTCGGAAGGGTCTTAGGGATTTTTGACCCTGTATACCTCTCGAGGCGCAAGGACTTCACATGGGGCGCCGAGGAATATATACCGGAGTATATTTCCCTCAGCGCATAGGCGACCTCCATCGGGTTTCGGTGCGTGCATAACAACTGCTGGCTGATGTTGGCTACCAGGTTTGGGCGATTGTACCTTTTCGATCCTTTCCCTGTCGATATAAGGTAATTGGTTGACATCTCCGATGAGGACAAGTTCGCTAGCGCTAGACAGCCTGGAAGCCATTACTATGGCTCCGAAATGGTTCATGAGAGCTTCGTCCACCATTATGCGACCGTAGCTCTCATTCTTTTTAAAACCAGGACCGAAGCCATAGTGCGCACCTTGGTTTTCACCAGGTCTCCTATTCGGTGCGTTAGCTTCTCCCTCAGGTCTTTTGCTGCCTCCGTAGTTGTTGTGACGATAACGTCCTTGTCCACATCGAAGTGTCTTACCACCCAAGTTGTTTTTCCGCAACCGGGTACTCCGTTCACCCATTGTATTTTAGGTACCTCCCAGTGGTTCCAGAATGTCTCGGTCTCAGAGTCCCCCGAAATGGTTTTAGCCATTTGTACGACTCTGTCATCGAGCATTATCTTGGTGCACCGGGCGGTGACAACAATGGGATCGTTCTGTGGTGTCGCGTATTTGAGCATGCCAGTGCGCTCCGTCTCCCCTTCGTCCAGGAGCACAAAGCCACTTGTCGCGTTATAAGCCGCCATATACTGACCAGACATTGTTCCCTTGATGATCTGGGATGTGTCGTTGTCGTATATAGCGGCTTCAGCCTCCTCGTGTCTCTTCTGCAGGAGGCGGGACTCGACGATGCTGCCCTCCTTTTCTCGCCAATAGGACTGCAGGATGTTGTGGCAGTTCCTGAGATTGACTTCTTTTATCGCTCTGGTTATGGCGAGAAACTCGAGGAAGGCGTTCGCTGCGTGGCTCACTGGTTCCTGTGCCGGGATGTGACGGGGCGGACTGACATGACCCATGTCAGCCCTAGTCCGAGCTCGTGTGGGCGGTGCTGAGCTTGGGGTTAATTTTTTGGCGGGAAGTGTGTTCATGTGTTGTGACGGTTCTCGGAATAAGTTTTGTGCTGCGGCTTTGAAAGACGCCAGGAACGCTGTAACTCGGCCCTTGACCTTCGTCGGGCTGCGATCCTGGTTCTTTTCGGCTTCTGCCTTCTCTTGTAGACGCTCTGATCCGCTTTTGGTGGTCGAAGCGGGGATGGGGTGCCCCCAACAGTCGGTTGCATTGTTGTGTAACGGTTTCCTGAGGTAACTGAGGTTTTCACCTCTGTCTTCGTACACAAGTCCTCATGATGTTCCGAGGCTTTTATGCAACCTAGTCGGTCCGCGACCTCACCCTTTGAGTGTTCGATGACCATCGCTACTACTACAACTCATAGTTTGTGAGACGAAGCGTGACGCGTACGATAGGAATACCTTTTCGCAAATCGTTAGCGCTACGGCCACAGGAATCATTACACATTACGTAGAGCTATATACATTTCATATTGCACAATATGTTCACTCTTCTGTTTATAGTAATGCATTTGTTTTGTATGAGTATTTTTGACGTCATAACGTCTTATAAATCAATGAACGCCGGCTGCACGCACGAAAGAGTTATTGTCACAACCCTCATTGTCACGTTCCGCCTGAGCCGAGCGTGCAAGCGATAAGGATAAGGAAGGACAAGCGATAGAGAGGCACGATCGGCCTAAGCTTTCGGCTTGTCTTATGATCATATCATATGATCACATCTTATCACGTTAAATAATCGTCCGTAAACCGACTTTTAGGCAATGTAAGAATATGTATATATTTGGGGACATTTGTTTTTGGTATGAATTCAGAAATATTTACACCAGTCGTATAGCCTATGCCGTTAATATGTATACTATCACCCTCGAAAACGGTCGCAACAACATCTGCTCCGCGCAAAAAATTCGCCAAAATTGCAATTTTTAAGTTACGCGAGTGAAAGTGGTGTAAGGAGTGAAAAAAGTGTCTGACTCACCAGGATTTATGTGCGTAACCTGATCTACCCAAGGGTTCAGGAGCAGGAGGGCACAGACTTTGCCCCTCAATTACATCGAGGATAAACGTAAGTCCGCAGAGCGGTTTATATATTCGAATAGGAGTCCAAAAGCCCTATCTGAAGGTGAAAACATTTTTGAGATCCGACCACGGGAAGCAGAGATACGGAGGCCCGAAAACCACTTCGAACACGCGGTATCCATGTGACCGTGCTTACAAGTGTGGCCTAGAAAGTAGGTTATCGACTTCGTCACAATCTAACACCCGTGGCGACTCCGCAGCCGGCCCGAGACTTCTCAACGAAATAAGACGCCGCCACGAGACTTCGCCTTCTTGCTGCAGCTTCATCATCAGGTAACCACGAGGGAAGTCCTGAACCCCTTGCCCTAGACCCCCCGTGTTTGGTATTACCAGAACCGGGATTCCAGTCCCCTTCTTCCTATACGACTAACGGCGAAAAAGTTCCCCCGCAGGCGTCAGAGGGGAATAAGCAGACTGCGGCCAAACATTCAGAGGCAAGTGACGGATCAGGAATCGACTCAGTTCCCGACACGAGAGCCGCTTACGAAATGGCCGCAGATAAAGTCCTAGACTGGCAACAGTGCGGGATATCCCCCCCCAAAGAGATCGCATCCGACGCAGAATCGACGACTTCAGTGACGGACATACCGGACCCGGACCCCAGTACAGTAAGAGGTAGACCCAGCTTGCTGATCGGCACCACCGGTAAGCGTGCGGGAGTCGAAATGGATATGGCGACGAAATTATCAAACGAAACCATGCTCAAAGCTAAGGACGCGCTAGAGTCTGCAGGGAATATGAAGCGCGCGTCCAAACACATCGCGCTGGAGGGCCTGCAGACTCTCTATGAGATCATCTTGTCCATTTCAGACTGCAGGTCCAGGCATTTGAACAACCTGGAACAGGAAAGGGTTCGACACGCTTATGAGCTCGTGCGCGTGGAGCGAGCACACAACCGACAAATCACTGAACTCACAAAAAACTTATCAAAAGAGGTAGGTCTTGCCAGAAGCGACATCGCGACAATGCTGACGGAAAAAAGGCGATACGCGACTGGCAGGGCTTCGAAACCAGAGAGCCACATAATCAGATTAAGGAAATAGTCGCTGAGGCGAAGACTCTGAGGGACCTGCTGGAAAATGCGACAAAAAAACAGAGCGCCGTAGATCTCGGACCTCTGAGGGGCGACAACGCAAGCCTCAAGGCCTGCGTTGAAGCTCTTCAGAACCAGGTGGATAAACTGCGGCGCGAAACGCAGAAAGATTTACACAGATGGTAGTAAAATCGCGGGTCAAGTAGGTGCCGCCTTAACCTGGTGGGAGGAAGGGAGAGAGATCAGGAGTGCCACCTTCAAGCTGCATCCTGAATGTACGGTCTTCCAATCGGAACTTTATGCTCTCTACAGGGCGACTGAGATGGTCATAACGAGCAAGGAAAAAAATGTTACCATCTTGAGTGATTCACGATCCTCACTCGACTTGCTCAAAAGACCAAAAACCAGTCACCTCTTAACAAGAGGCATAAAGGAAAACATTGGCAAGATAAAGGCCGAAGGTGGAGATGTTCGGCTGTTATGGTTGAGAGCGCATGTGGGAACCGCTGGAAATGAAAGAGCCAATGAGCTCGCGAAATCAGCGGCACTTACAACCACGCCTCAAGACTATGACAAAATTCCCCTGTCCTATGTCAGAAGAAAAATCCCCGCAAGCATTCTGTGCCGCCCGGTACGATCTCGAAACCACATTAGGCAGAAAACTACTGGAACCTGATCTGCCGAAAATCCTGGCAGATAAAGATAACAGAGTTCACCTACTGTCCTTCGTGGAGAGATCTTTCCGGACGGCTATTGCACAAAATACTAATATCCCCCCAAACTTGCTTAAATCCCTTCACACAAATCCCAACATCCCAATCGGAAACACACACACGCACACCCAAGAACACGGAAACCTCCCAGCTGTTGTGATACGGAGAGCAAGGGGAGCCTGGAATTCGCATTCGAGGCGTTGCTCTCTTTATGGACAACAGAAGGGAGACTCGGAATAAGCTTTTGCCTGGCTGGCGATAAAAGCCGAATAAGATTATCACCTGGTCTAGCATGCCTGCTAAATGGAAGTAGCTTCAAAACCACCTTAAAGCGGAGAACTTTTGAAGCTATGCCGGCGATGGACGTCAAGGGCTGCCCCTGTCGACTAGTCCGACTGAAAAACAAATCAGTCATTCTGGTCGAGTGGGCGGACGAGACGCCTTTCGCAACGGCGAGAAAGCTACTTTCTAAAATGGCAGAAAATGCGGAAATAGCCAGAGTGATAAGTGTCACATTTGTCCTTGATACACGTCAGTTTGTACTGTTTCACGTGAACACGCGATGAACGACACGTTACGTTACACTTAGTCAGTTATTCGTAGTAGGCCCTCTGGTGTCCTTACTAGGATTGATTACACTTTAGAATTCACAGTAAAGGCATAGGTAATCTACGAATCAAAAACAAAAGCATAAATATAGTTTAGGCTAACATATTTTGCCCTAATTTTGATTCGCATGAAGTTGTAAGGCATAATGTTTGTTCCTCTAATAGTTATTAGGCATAAAGGTCCGGTGTAACTCTGAATTTCGACAAGTTCAATACTTCGACAGTTGGTTACTTAGAAAAAACATAGTTCGACAAGCCATTGCTTCCACAGATTTAACATTCGTCAAGAATGTGTGCGACGATGAGCGAAGCGAGGAGGAGCGTTAAATCAAATGGTGACCACACAACCCGCGAGCCGAGCGAGCGTAGCGAGCGTGCCGCGGCAGCGGCCGGTAAAGCGTTAGAATCAGGCTATACCTTGATAAGGATATAACTCAGCACTTTTGGGATAAATTACTTGTCGAATATAGTAAGGAGTTTAAAGTTTATGCCGTTGATCATTGTGTTTAGGTATTGTTATGCGTTTCTCAATGTGTGCCTTTAAACATTATGCTAATTTATCTTTATGCTATATATGGTTATGCTAGTAAAAATAATGCGTAAACAGTTATGCGTTTACTTGTTAAGGAAAATTATGATTAGTCCTGAAAACTTTATGCCTACTTAATTTAGTATAAAAATTGTTATCCTACTAAATATAGACCCCCGTCCACACACATACATACTGACTTTTAGTGTTATATATTACCACCCAAAAGTTAAACGAGAAAAAATAGTTTTTTTTTAATTTGTCACTTTTCCTTATAATTTGGTTTGAAATTTGGATGAGTATTATGACCTTTATCCATAACATCGCGCGGCAAATGCTGCCAGACTTTGTGATGTTCATATGTTAACTCAATAATCTTGTCCTAAGGTATTCACACAAGCAACCGTGAACTGAAAGAGATGATGTGCTCGAACAAAGATCCAGTTGAGAAAAAGAGACGGATATATGAAGAGCAGCTACTGCCCAAACATCCCGCGGTCTTTCAGGAGTGGTTCCGACGAGTGTTCTCCGATCCTTATGGATGGTACAATTAATTGTTTATATTGCTTTCGATTACATTCCGCTCTTTTTTACATCAAACGTTATATGGTAAAACAATATTAAATATAAGGTAACAATGGAATCCCTATAAAAATGCTATAAACTACTTGGTTTTTTCCTGAGTCCTACCTATTATAATAAATAACTTCCTAATGAAATAGAAAGTAGACACTGCGACACTCCAGTAGTTCTGCGAACAGTGCGTTTAAGAATCTTTCTAATATTATAAACGCGAAAAAATTTATTTGAAATATAAATACTTGTCGAAAATGTTATATTCCAGAGATAGGAAGGTATGTCTATTGTTTTAATGCTATTTTTGTGAGTACAGCAGAAATAGCCATGCGGCTCCAGAAAGCTTTAAGATTCATTCCTGTTTCGAATGTATCTTTCTATTTGGATGGATTCCCGGACAATTTCGGGTACTTCTAGCGACCACCAGTGGTCAGTAACCACCGGTTAAGAAACCACTAGTCACTTGGTTTCGGGTTGATTAAAAGACTGACACGCAAAGCTAGATAGAAATAGATAGAATATATATATATATTAAGAGAGAGAGAGAGAGATAAATCAGTTTTGCAGATTACCTTTTGTTTTCAGGTATCAAGCTAGATCTGCGTACATAAGAACAACAGCTGTTATGTCTATGGTGGGATATATACTTGGTAAGTTTTCCTAAGCATACTACATTGCTTTAAACAAACTAGTAATTGAATAAAATAAAAATACATACCACGAAATATTAAAGAACAATACCGAAACTACGTGTACTTATTGCTTTACACCAGAACTTTACCTATTTATTTATATATATTTATATATATATATATGTCTATATATTTAGGTTTCTCCCGAAAATAAGATGTTTTTAAATTTTATCATATATTTATGACGACGTTTAAATCTAAATGAGCCTTTTTGTGTTTAGTGGCGTAACTTTTCTAATACATCATAAGCAGCCCATTTTGTTCCCACTGCTGGGGCACGAGCCTTCCTCTCAGAGAGAGAAGTTGGGCCATAATCCACCACGCGGGCCCAGTGCGGCTTGATGGATAGGTTAGTGGCCAACCCATGTCGAAGTCTTCAGGCTGCCCTAAGGCCTTCGACATAGCCTAACAACTGTTGTCCTAAGACAAACAACCGGGACCGACGACTTAACGTGCCCTCCGAAGCACGGAAGCGCTCAATTGAATAATGCCGCTAGCGGTCACCCATCGAAGTCCTGACCGTAGCAAGTGTTGCTTAACTTGTTGATCGGTTAGCATAGCCAAGTCAAGCTCCGCTGCGAGCGCTTCGCAATACATCACTTTGCCAACCTATTTGTATTCGTGCTCATTTCATTTCAAGATTCTAACTGTTTATTTCATGCCCGGTTCAATACATGTTTTTTTCTCAGGGTTAGGTGACCGTCACGGCGAGAATATATCCTTCGATTCAACAAATGGCGACACGGTCCATGTCGATTTCAACTGCCTGTTCAACAAAGGCGAGGCTTTCGAGTGGCCAGAGCGAGTTCCGTTCCGGCTGACGCATAACATGGAGGCTGCTATGGGACCGCTCAAACATGACGGGATGTTTAGGTAAATAATGCCCAAATAGCTTCAAAAGAGACAACTGAAGATTTAGGGTGTTACCAGACCAATCGATCAATCGTCGATCATAGCATCGATCGATCGTAGAATAGATTAGTCGAATTCGATGGCATCGATTGGCGATCGATCGATTGGTGTGGCAAACCCAAGGCCAATTTACGTCACCCAGAGTGAGCATGACAACCTTAAACTCTGGGTGAAATCCATAGGTTTGTTTTGTGTGATTATGACTTAGATCACAATGAAAGGTTGAAAGTTAAACATTTAATCCGTAAGTTTTGAGCAGTTAGCAGACATAATCATACAACGTTTCTCGAGTTTGAATCAAAATGTAGTTGAATACGACGTAGCATCACAGATAATAATGTAGATGTAATAATGACGTATCGTTATCGAGATGTAAGCAAAATAAACAAACAACGGTATAACCCGCGGCACGTAACTCTAGCGCTGAGCGAAATGTGGAAGGGATAGCTGCGCATGGGTACAGTCGCGCACATGTGACAGAGAGAGACACCAGTCCCTCGTCTTCGATGTGACAGAGAGAGACAAGAGTCCTTCGTCCCTCTAGCCACCCTGTGATACCCAATTTTTGACTTCTGCGCAATAACGGTCAGCGCTAGAGTTACGTGCCGCGGGTTATACCTTTGTGCTCCCAGCTAAGGCTTACCTCAGAGGGGGGAATTTTAGTATGTTTGTCTCCTAAGTAGTCATAACGAAAGTTCGGAAGTGTACTTTCTCCTTTCGATCTTTCCATCCTCTTTTGGGAGAAGTTAATTTCTTCATTCGGCTTACTGATTCAGATCCATGCCGTACAATGGTCAATAGTGGATCGGGCAGTCGAAAAGGGTGATTCAGTTTTTGACGTAATGTCTTGTAAATCGATGAACGCCGGCACGAATAAAAAAGTACGACTTATTGTCACGTTCCGCCTGAGCCGAGGCGTGCAAGCGAGAGCGCGGAACAAGCGATAGAGAGGCACGGTCGGCCTAAGCGTTGGGCTAGTCTTATGACGTTATCACGTAAAATAATTGTCCGTAAGCCGACTTACATACGAGTACAATGATTTTTTGCTTTGAAACCAAATTAGGCTAATTTCACAGATCAATCAATATATCAATGACTACAACTATCCATGTTGTCCACAGAAAAAGTTGTGAAGCTGTAATGCGAGCGCTACGCGCCCAAACCGCAGCTCTGATGTCGGTGATCGGACCCTTTGTGTACGACCCTCTGGTGTCGTGGGGCAGAGCGCGGCCTGTCGACTGCGGCGAGCGGACCAACGAACAGGCGTTGCAACATCTGTTGCATATACGGCAGCGGCTCAACGGGATGGTAAAGTCAAAGTCAAAATCATTTATTCAATTTAGGCATCAAAGATGCACTTACGAACGTCAATTATTTATTATAATGTGTTCTACCTCCGTGTTCCAATATATATAGGGCCTACCGACAAGCCGAAATCGAATGTCATTTTTATCTCTAAAATTGTTAAATATATTTACGTTATTACTTCTTCAAAAATCATATTATAGTAGCGATTCGCTTGATCAGAACAGCAAAAAATCCTAGCGAATTAAAATCTAATTTTAATAAATTATTGTAGTTCTTATTCTGTTCACGCTAAAGTCCAATATCGTATAACGCTTGCGAATGACAGTTTTTAAATTTGCCATTTCTGTTCAATAGTGGGTATGTTTAGTGCAAACTTAAACATCAAACTTCGTGCTCAATTGAGTATTGACTAATGTAAAACTACCCACAATTGAATTGAATAATCATCTGTTTAGAATTGTAATTCAAAACTTCGTCACTTGGGACGAAATGCATCTGTTACCGCTTAGAGGTTACCGCTCAATACCATGTGGGCCTCGTGCTTTTTCCGTAACCTAATGACATGAAAAAAAGCCACGAGGTAATTCTAAAATTGCAAAATGTTTTCATTGAAACTCATGTCTTCTAAAAGCTGTTATACACGTTTATACATACCTAGTACTAGTACAGTTTAAACAACTTAATTTTAGATTTATCGAATCATTTTGTGACTTGATTTGCTTTATTATAAAGTACAATTTGAAAAATTTAAACTGACTTCCATTCTATTCAGTTATTGGAGTGCAACTCAGAAACTACCGGATCGAATTTGATGAAATTTAAATGGGACCACATGAGAAGCACCAGATTTCAAATAAAACTTTGAGAATCGATTCACCCAGTCGAAAGTTATGAGTTAACAAACAAAAAAATTGTACGTCCTCCTTTTTGGAAGTCGATTAAAACAAATGTTACAATAACCGAGTTGATGCTTTATTATAGTCTTTCGATAATAATCAAGTTGCGCAACTTTTCAACCCGTGGTTATATTCAAGAACCATCCCACCCACAAGGACATTATCGGAACAATATTGTAGCGGTAAGACTTTTGCAGAGTTCAACACCGTGGCCAGTTATTCAACCGTGAAGCAGTAGTGTGCAAACATTACTGTGTTTCGTTGAAAGGCAATGTTTCACGTTTTGAACTCTAGATTTTGTAGTTTAATGAATTTTGAATGGCACTGAACTGTTATGACAAGCGTGACGCTTAACACTAGTAGTTCTGCAAACGGTTGACCTCACGAGCAAAAATTAAAGGGAAAAATACCTCTCCAATCAAAAAACGGCAATCGCAGAACCTGTATACGAAATTTTATAAAGATTAGTTAATAAATATGCACCTGTACACGAATACCAACATCTGGACGAATGAAAGCTAATTTGTCATGTCGTTGTAGAGATTTTGTTGGCTTCGCTGACTCGATCAAAATTTCAAAAAAAAAAGATACTGAACTCCTTTGTGTTATCCCTGGATATATAAAGTCTTTGTTAATTAGTGCACAATATTGAATGGGGTGGTTTGGAATTGATAACTGGTATCATAGAGAAAGAAAAAAAAAAACATATTTTTTATTATGAATCCATATTCGTACCGTCCTACCTATTCTTAGAGGGTAGGTATGCCTCGCGTGGTTATTGCTATCTATTCTGTGATTTAGCGGCGCCGTCGTGTGTTCAGACGCATTATGGCTCATAGCCGTGGATTATAGTCTCTTTGGCCGTGGAGCGGCGAATATGGGTTCATAGTTATGAAAAATATATGTAATTTTTTTCTTTTACTTTCATGTCCAGCTATCGATTCTAAACCACCCCGTCAAGTATTGTGCAATAATTACCAAATACCTTATATATGAGCTATCTTCATTTCGTATTTCATGAAATCTGTTAAGCCGTTTCAGTGTGCTGAAATAATAAATATACATACTACCGAGCTTTTCATTCGCGCCAATTCTTTGTCGGTATTGTTTCTATTAATAATTAAACAATTTCCGAGCAAGGGAGACAATGTTAAACATGCTGTGATATTAAACATTATCATTAATTTACTGAAAAAGAAGACAAACAGATGTATATACTCGGTATTAACGAACTCGTTTGTTTTCAAAGTTAAAAAAAAAAACACTACACAATACACAAAAAACTTCTTTGTTCCTTTGTTATTACGAAAAAACAGCATATATTCAATTAGATAAGATAAGATAAGATAGATAAATTTATTTACCCAGAGTAAAAGATACACAATATGAACAGCTTACTGTAAAAAACTTAACTAACATAGAACACATTGTACTAAATCAAAAAAGTATATCAGTGAGCCCCAAACTAAGCACAAGGCTTGTATCTTGGGACTCTGGTGCGAAGTTACCAGGAGACAGTACAGTTAATGATACAATAGAAGATCAAGAAAACAAAATTGAATCGATTCATTAACACACAGCATTTAGTCTTAGTTATTAATTTAATTAATATGGTGTGATGTGTAAGAAAATCAAATAGTAATTGTTAAAGTTTTATAAGGTATTTAATTTTAGGTGTTTCTTAACGACTTTATGCTATTCACTATACAGACTGCAAATAAGCTCCTCGGTCTCATTGTAGGATAAGTTTAAGAGCCAATCCCTTAATTTTTTCTTGAAGGCGTATCTGGTGAGGTCATTGCATTTTCCTAACAGCATATATATTTTGTTGTACGTACACGGAATTGAGTATGCAGGGCTACGTTTGGCCATTAAGGATTGAATACGAGGGAGTGGTATCATATAGGCTCTTTTTGGTCGTTTGGATATTAAACAGGCGTAGTCATGTCGATTTTTTAAACTGAAATGGTATTTTAGGACTGCGTTATAAACGAAAAGCTGCCGAACTCTCAGAACTTTAAACTCATTATAAAGTAAATCGGTAGGAAAAATAATTTGCTTCCGTAGCAAAACCTTGATCAAAGCTCGCTGAGCTATTTCTATGGTTTTAAAAATTGTTTTCCCTGCACTACCCCAGATTGTAATACAATACTGAAGTATTGGCTGGCACAGCGCAATATAGATTTGCTTCAGGAGTGCTGTAGGTGCACAATCACGGAGTTCTTTCATTAAGTGAATCAGTTTACGGGTGCGGGAGGAAACTTCAATTATGTGTTGCTTGAAAGAGAGATTTTCATCAATGCTTACACCAAGATATCTAATGCTTTTGGTGCTGTCAATAGAGCTGCAGGAGCAGAGAGAGGATCGAAGTCGGGGATCGGAAGAGCAATAGTGTATTTTGAGCTGTAATTGGGCAGGTGGCCGGGAAACACTGGTTTTAGTAAAAGCTATGTACTTAATTACACAATAGGACTTAAACCAAGCCGCGACTATGGAAATTATTGTTATTTTTTTAAATTTAGGTAAACTTTAGTTTCTCACCCGGCTATTTTACAGAAACATTTTTGCGTTCAGTTTGAATGGTTCAGTACGAAATATATTAGGAGAGGATTCAATTCAAAATCTAATTTTAGTAATTCGATTGAGTCAGTTTTTAGACCCATGTAGAGTTACAAAAGTTATACTACACATATGTAGATGCTTCAGTATGTCTGTTGTCACCACTCCGTGCGTAACGGCTTTTGGTTAAATAGTTAGATACATGTCTAGGAATAACACATATTCTTTTATCTACCGACTTCCAAAAAGGAGGAGGTAGTCTATTCGACTGTTTTTTTAAACTGTTTGTTACTTCATAACTTTCGACTGGGTGAACCGATTCTCAAAATTCCTTGTTTTGTTTGAAAGCTGGTGCTTCTCGTGTCCATTTCGTTCCAGTTCATTTTCAAATTCGGTCCAGTAGTTTTTGAGTTACACTCCAATAACTGAATAGAATGGAAGTTGGTTTAAAAGTTTTCAAATTGTTTTTGGTTTAGTAGGCAATTATCCGCGTGTACCTAGTAAATATAAAGTATTTTATTTAGGAAAAATAACATAAACCGACTCCTAAACTATACGTACCTATATGTGCAAACTTGCACTAAAGAATAGAAAATACTCTTCTTACGTATTTAGTACTATATTTGAATGGTGTTCAGTTTGAAGGGGACCACAAAACAAAACTTAGTTTGTTTACAGTATTCGCCCTATTTAGACATTTAGAGTCTCTTATATATCTGGGTATATGTTTATACACATGTTTTAGGTGATTTTTTCAAGAAGCTATGAATCAATCAAAATTATCTGAATATCTAAACTAACAAACATTATTATCTTAATTATGCATGTTTGGTGGAGTAATTGTGTAACAAACATAAGACATATTCGGCGAATTGAGAACCTCATCCTTTTTTTTAAATCCGTTTAAAATCATGAACAACAATTTAAGTAACAGACGACGATAATTAGTCTACAATAGATGTAAAAACATACATTACGTAATAACCAGCTTTATTTTTTTCACACTTCTAAGCCATTATCTCTATGATAAATTATAATATTTACCGCTTAGACGTTCTACGACATAGATGGAATACGTATATTCAGATATATATTTTTAAATTTATGTTTGGGAGATGCACATCTTTGTAATTTATTCTCGTATTCTTATTAATTTTAATGTAAAACAGATATGACAATTTGTTCTCAAAAGTAAGAACAATGATAATGTGATGAATCCGACGCGATAACTTAAATCTTTTATCTTCTTAAATTATCAATTCGAAGCCATGACACGGTGTGTGCATACATCTAGTAATTCATTGTTGAGTTATTAACTGCCGACTGGAAAATAAATATAAAAACGTACAATTTGTGACATTTTGTGATAAATTTATACCCACGATTAAATCGTAATAGTAGATGGTTGTACATAAAGGGCTAAAAGGAACCATTACAAACGAGGTAGTTTTACCTACTAAAGTAAACTAGTAAATAGAAACCGATTTATAATGGATTTCAGCGCCGTATGTTACACTCTACTTTTCACTAGGATTGCGAGAAAATAAAATCATCCAAAATATCACGTCAATGCCTTTTAAAATTTCTTCTATACCCGAAATTTTAAAATAAACCTTTTTCCCTATTGAAAAATATGCTATATTATGTCGCTCTGGTACGCTACAATGACGGACGTTTTGAGCAAGAGGAGGAAAGAAAATGTCCAAAGTAGCCACCATCGTACTCATATAACTATTAAGTTGTCATCACTATTACACAAACGAGAAAAACAAATATAATAACAACGCCAACAACAACTCGGAACAATGTTTATCCCCGTAGTCAATCCACGCAGAAACTCCATACAAAGTAATCACAAGTTTTGTCCCCAGGTACGGACCAAAAACAAACAACTATCGCTGTCACTATCCCCGGAAGGTCAAGTTGAGCATCTAATAGTGGAAGCTACGAGCATTCACAATCTGTGTCAGATGTATATTGGTTGGGGACCATTCTTGTAAACAGTTTTGCCACTTCAAAAGTTTAAATACGACAATGCAGTCAAAACTTTCCTTGGAAAACGAATAGAGTATCTATTCGCTTTTGAAACAGAGCATTTAATAGTTAAACTGTCAGCGTACGCAAGATGTCAGATGTGTATTGGTTGGATATCGTTCAGGAAAAAGGTATATATATGACTTCAGAAAACTTTCGATACGAGAATGCGTAACGAATGATCATTGGACCCATGTCATGTTGAAGTTTTGTAATAGTAGTTATGAGTGTCACAATGTCATGTTGAAGTCTTGTAATAGTAGTTATGAGTGTCACAATGTCATGTTGTAGTCTTGTAATAGTAGTTATGATTGTCACAATGTCATGTTGAAGTCTTGTAATAGTAGTTAGGAGTGTCACAATGTCGTGTTGAAGTCTTGTAATAGTAGTTATGAGTGTCACAATGTCATGTTGAAGTCTTGTAATAGTAGTTATGAGTGTCACAATGTCATGTTGAAGTCTTGTAATAGTAGTTATGAGTGTCACAATGTCATGTTGAAGTCTTGTAATAGTAGTTATGAGTGTCACAATGTCATGTTGAAGTCTTGTAATAGTAGTTATGAGTGTCACAATGTCATGTTGAAGTCTTGTAATAGTAGTTATGAGTGTCACAATGTCATGTTGAAGTCTTGTAATAGTAGTTATGAGTGTCACAATGTCGTGTTGAAGTCTTGTAATAGTAGTTATGAGTGTCACAATGTCATGTTGAAGTCTTGTAATAGTAGTTATGAGTGTCACAATGTCATGTTGAAGTCTTGTAATAGTAGTTATGAGTGTTCATGACTGCAAATTGAAGAATAAGAGACTGAAAGCAAAGATTTTGAATTAAAAATATTGACTGCAGATATAGGTGTATTCAATTGCAACAGCAATTTGTATTAATCTGTCCGAATCAGCAAGACCCATTAGAGGCAAGTTTCATTCATAAATCTATTGTTATTTTTTGTCCTGATGCGGACGGGTTAATACCCAACGGGTCAAATCCAACATTTAATATGCGAAGCGTACTTACACAATCGACGATACATTTTTTAACCCAACCAAGAAGGAAGCTCCAAATGCAGATTTAAAGAATGGGACCAAATAATGTAAAACAAATGAATAAGTTATATACTTATTGCTATAACACTGATGTTGTTTGAAATGACTTAACGCTACTACAATATTTTTTACATCGAATAGATGCTTCATAACAATTTCTATTGTTTTCACCGTTCTCAGTGGGACCCGATGTTGTTTATTTTGGCAGTTGAAATGTAAACTCAAACAAAACGGTGTATTCGCGGTCCCCCGCGGAATCATTTTAGTATCCTGAAGAAGGAAGTAATTTATTACTTGCTATTTTGGTTTATAATAAACATGAGATCTGTATATTTAGATAAGATAGTGCAGTGAGGAGATAGTTATGTGTACCTATCATTCGTACAGAATATAGAACTGCCATAATATAAAAGCATCACATAAATGAGCTCGTCCAAACGCTTCCTACACTTTGAGCTAAGTTTATGTGATAGACATTAAAGCTAAGCGTCAGTTGCAGAATCGTTGCCCATAGCTACCAATGTATACGTATTGTATGTAATTCTCGAGATCCTGTCAGAATATAAGACTAGCGTATGAAGAGGCAGATTGCATTTTATCTTTTGTAAAATTATCTTTATTCCAATGTGATAAAACTTAGTATTGTAAGTAAAGCATTCGAAATGCGGAACTCATGTTCTGTAATTACTGTACTGAGTCAAGTTTAATAAACGTTTTATTGTAATGAGCGAGTTTTATTTCCCTATTGTTGTATTGTTTTGAAACATATTTAAGTTTTTTTATTTAGTGTGTATTTATGTTAGGTATATATAGATTAGATAAATAGCTGAAGTATATCTCTTTTGCATATCGCAGTAAAGAATGACAATGGGTGCGTTCCAGTCAGCGCTGTCGTGCTCATGACTGTCGCACCCCGGTTTGGCGTTCCCTTTGGGATTAATGCTAATACGCGATCTCTAAAAGCCCGCCAAATTTTCTGCCCTACAAATATTAATATTTTATTATCGGTGACGTCATCGATGACGTGTCGAGTTCGTTATCAAAGATTGTTAGACAATTTAGAACACACGGTATTAAGTATTCTCAATAAGATTTGTCGATAATTTACTGAACGTATTTTTTTCACTTTACACCAACATTTCGATAGTTTTCATCAGTCACGTAGCAATGGGCCGAGCACGGAAATCTGCTTAAGTGTAACGTTATCATGTCGTTTACGTACAAACTATGAGTTATCTGTGCCATTATTGTACTAGATAAATGACAGTTTGTCTAAATAAGTTAACGATGCGATTACGTTACACTTAAACAGATTTTCGTGCCCGGCCCACTGATTATTTTATACATAAAAGAACAACTGGTAGGTAGGTATGTAGTTACTTATTACCTAACCAGCATATAATTTATCTAGAAATTGTCTAAATATTGAGTAATGGCAGTTTTGTGTGCGTTGTAAACTAAACTTTCTTTGTAATATGTTTAACAAAAGCACATACTAGTAGCATAGCTATATAAATATAACCTAAGCACATAATCACATATTTGTTCAAAAGATGAAACAAGACAAGAAAGTGCGCGACATAAGTGATTATGCGTGTTACATAACTCGTAGAAAGTTTTCGTGTTGTTTCGGATGTGTGGTATTTAACTGGAAGATTCCTATGATAAGAATCTTGTTAGATACAAACTTGCGAGAATGGGGGAAGTTGTTACAATTTCCGTTTGTCACAAGCAGTCTCATCAAGATATTATGAACTTTATAGAGGAGTAAGTAGTTAAGATATGATAAGTGTTTCCTGAACTATCGTACATACCAACGTATAATATTATTTGTACAATAAGGTGGTCTCAAACTAGGCAGACTGATATACATAATTACACACCTATGCATACCCGGATACCTACTGGCCAAACAGACATTTACATGCACAAATATGTTAGAACTGTCCGGGGATCGAACCCAGGCCCAGCGGCACAGAAGGCAAAGCTACTACCTACTGCGCGACCGGTCAGTCAATTGCTATAATAATATACTTGCTCATAATGGGGAAGATATCCACCGACGGGTGGTACTATTATTTATTCTGTGATCACCCACACGGTAGATAGACGACCTGGGAGTCAATTCTGTTATTTCACAACGTTCAACAATCTCTACCGCTGCAACTGCATTTCAACTCCGGTTGTCGTTCGATACTTTGGCAAAAAACCATTCTACTATTTCTATAGACAAATTAGATTGTAGCGTCACATAAACATAACGTAAACGCCAATTTATAATAAATATATAATTGACACTACTATACGAATATGAGTTAACAACGCGTTCGTGATCTATCGAGTTAGCAGAACATAAAGTTTTAATCGATCGCTGGCGTCAATAGAATCGTAACTGCAGCTGCACTGTTTTTCTATAGCAGAATAAGAAAACGCATAAAAGTCGCCGTTCAGCTATGGTTCGATTGCAATTTAATTAGTGGAATCGGCACCCTGATAAAGGTCGCAGGATGACATTGGATGCAGGCCGATTCCAACCTGTCCTTTTGGAAAATTATAGGGGAGGCATATTATGTTCAGTAGTGGACATCCTACAGCTGAGATGATGACGATGTTGTTCCATTGAAAAATTTTCCAAGATGGCGCCCGAGCAGAAGGTGCTCCACAGTGGTCAGATCGTTCAGATCTTTTTGTAGAATTTAATTATTCCAGCAGTGCAAGTCTTAGCTTACCGATCGATAAATTTGAGTCTTAAATTCGTCATACTACGAAAAAACTGGCTATATCGATCTTTTGTCGATCATTGCAAATACCTAAGTAACAAAATTAAGCGATCAGTAGCCAAATTCGATAAGATTTTACGATTAAACGATAACCCTAGCATGGAACTGTTAAAAATACGTTTGAGATTGTCTATTTAATCGATTTTAACGATTGTTTTGTCAGCTTTGAAAATTATCTCGATATAGCTTATCGACAGGCGACAGGAATGAGATTTTGTTTAGTTGCGCTGTAATTACTGATAAATAATATTATATATGATGATGATGATCTAACTAATATTATAAACGCGAAAGATTGTATTTAGGGATGAATGGGTGTTTGTTATTCTCTTACGCTCAAACGGCAGGCCCAATTTTGATGAAATTTGGCATGGAATTAGATGGGGCGCTGAATTGACACACATGATAATTTTCATCAACATCGTCATCATCCATCACCATGCGGGTGTAACCGCGGGGAGCAGCTGGTATTCCATAAAAATAGGCTCCGGCCTTTTGATCGTAGAAGAGCGAAATGCTCGTAGGAATCTTCAAATGATAGAAGGACGCATTGTGTAATTCCTAATAATCGATATAAAAAACAACAGTGCCACCACGCGGACAATTGTAGAACTAAAATTGACAGCGAGTACGTCAATGACAAGCTTAATAGGTAGGCGAGATCGAGTATCGACTATAGATGACATTTATGTTGCCTACTCATGGTAGAGCTACAGTCCAAGACATCTTCACTTATGGAGTCGATTTGGAAATGCCTCTTGTTTGGACTAAACGACTGGTGCTGTCTACTGTCGCGAGGACATTTAATCCCGTTTGGATCAAATGTATGTGTCCTGACATATTTCGGGCCGAATGTTTCTTACAAATTTGAGGTTTTGAGGATGAACCTCTCCGCGGAACTCTTGTTGAGGATTGGAAGTTGTTTGTATCCTCCCTTCCGGCGGTCAATGAGGTCTCATTACCTCGTGTGATAATGAAGCATAAGGACACTCTCCACGGATTATGTGACGCTTCTGAGCGCGGCCATGCTGCCGTAGTTTTCTTGCGCACCGTCGGTTCTTCGGGCCAGGTGAAGGTCTTCCTGGTCATGGCTAAGAGCAAGGTAGCCGCTCTTCGAACCTCATTGGCAATTCCGGAATTAGAGCTATCATCAGCTCTTGCACCTATTGAATCACGTTTCTAGCACCTACGCTTGGTAAATCCGTACACATTAGCGCGACCTTTGCCTGGACAGCAAACTCTCCAATGTTATCATAGCTCGATTTTGGTAGATAGTTACTTTTTATAGGTTTGTATGGATGTTATACTTAAATTTCGCAATGTTATAAATTAATTTTCACCCACTAAATTTATCTTTTCTATTTAGCGTTCATTTCTTATTAAATTTTAAAACAGCATCATATTTTCATGTTAATGTAATTTACATGTACATTTTAGAGAGCCTTGATATTCGACGTAATAATTAATATTGATTATGGATAATTAATTTTTTACCTAGTAAATAAGCGGTGTCGGTAGGGTCTCAATATTTGCCCTGAGATTTTTAACTCCGGATTGCGGCCGGATTTTACAAATCTCAGGAAATGTCAGGATTTTTAGAATGTTCAATAAAATACAGTACGTACATTTTAAAGATCTCTTTAATAAAAAGTTAAACAAACTAAAGTCGGTGCCGCTGCCATCCGCTAATGTGCGACGCGTAAGCGAGACCCTCCGAGATCCGCAGTGTATAAAAACAATAATAAGTATGTAATATGACTTTTTAAATTGTTAAGTATGTCTGAGAGAAAATTTGAAATCTGCAAAAAATTATCAGAATTTTTTAATGGAAATTAGACCTTTTCTTCGGACTTTTGATAAATTATAATAACTTATTAATGTCATAGTAATCTTTAAAACGGTTTTATCGATATACATTTGATTTGTATAATTTATATATGTACATTGTTTATAAAAATAAAATCAATATCGTTATACTTAGTAGAAATACTTCATATATTCACATTTTACTGGGTATATGAGGAAATTATAAATAAAGTAAAATATACACTACCAAACAAAAAAAGAATTATCAAAATCGGACTTTTCTGTAAAAAGTTATGCGAGTTCATACATAAAAAAGACGCATCGTCTTGAGTACCTCCTCCGTGTGAGAGTCCGTTCAAAAATAGTTAGTGAGAAGGTATAGTATAGTACCTACTTACTAAAAGGTTATAATACTTTAAGTATAGTGCCTATGAACATATAGTGATCACCACTCTTTCCTAAAGGAAGTTATGCAATTTAAAAGATTTTACTCGATTTAACCCCCTTCCCCTAGTTTCGTATGGATTGAGTTAGGCATGATTCTTAAATCATATTAAACCATAATAAAATAAAAACCCACTGTCGCAAATTACTTCCATTCTTTTGCAAAATATTATCTAATTTGACTGGACTAAACTTCTGCCCTGCTCTATCCTACGACTGCAACATAACCAAAATTACATCGCGCGGACACGCAAGCTTAAGCTAATAAATGCTCAGTCAGAAGACGCGAGTTCGAATCCCATCCGAGGATGTGAATTTTTGTCTATAAATTTCAATGTTTAATAAAGGCTCATCTACTAACTTCAAAAAAAAAGGAGGTACTCAATTCGACTGTTTGTTACCTCATAATTTTCGACTGGGTGAACCGTATCTCAAAATTATTTTTTTGTTTGAAAGCTGGTGCTTCCCGAGTGGTCCCATTTAAATTTCAGTAGTAGTAGTTCTTGAGATACACTACAATAACTGAATAGAATCGAAGTCGGTATTAAATATTTCAAATTGTACTTGTTTTGGATTGATATTGGATTTGTATGTATGTGGTCCCCCTGATTTTATAAATATTCAATTATTAGGTGTATATGGGTATATTTTATAAAAAATTTGGCTTAGGTTGTCAATCAAGGTTACTCCAAGTTGTATAACAATAGCACGCCCCTACACGTCTAGGGGGTGACCTTGGTGAGCAAGGTCATCCCTTCGCAGGTGCTGAGGCCCGGTTAAGATCAATCCGGGCCTACCGCTGGGGCGAGATAGTGAATGCCAGAGCGACCCCATCTCGCCCCACCATGGTGGAGGACTGCTCACGGGGGGGTTTTAGTAGGTCTGAGCCCCACATACCCCTTTCCGTCACCCTCGCGGCGGAAGGGAAGTGGACAGCATTTCCCCCTTCAAAAAAAAAAAAAGTTGTATAACAATAATAATAACCTTTAATAAGTATATGTACTTACAAACGAATACTCAATGAGATTTACCATAACATCCGTTTATATATAACATCATTGCGAATAGGTACCTACTACGTTTTAGCATATGTAAGTAATGGATGTAATGTAAGCGACATTATACCTACCTACTTATGGTATCTACCTATCTACTAATTTTACAATAAGGGACTTCAAAAGGCGAGTCCACTGAGTCTTCAAAGGTTGGCAACGTATTTGTGATGCCCCGAAGTGTTACAGGTCCTATCCATTGGCGACGGTGATCGATTTCCATCATGCGGGCCATATCACAAAACAAATTTCTTTGTATTTTGCTGATAATTTTGAATCTACAATTAATACCTATTTGGCTGATAAAATAACGTTTATCGAGAGATCCAGCCACTGCGACCCCTCGTTTTTTAAGGTAGAGAGACTACCAAATTGGTTAACGGAGTGGGCAATTACGTGAAAGTACCTACTTAGGTAATTACTTATAGATAATAATACCACGCGATAGAACTTATAAGTAGGTATTATGGGTTCTTTGATATATATAGGAGTATAGGTACGTATTTACTTACACAAACAAATGTAGATATTTGATTTCTGGCAAAATAATACCAATGCCCGGATTGTTATCAACGCCATGCTCCTAACACTATAATAACATCGGGTGATAAATATTCGTTCGTATTCATTGAGGATTCTCGTCGCGCCTCGATGACCCTTCCCCCAGGGTCTAGGGTTGTCCTCAAAGCTTCGTGCCCCATTTATTTTTGTCAACCTTTGCGTCTCGATACGGTTTCATAAATAAAGTTTCTATCGGAGTTATTGCTTATGAAAGCTGGGGTTGAATCTGAATCTTTTGGATTTGCTCGAGTAGTCAGTAGTGACATATAAATGTCTTACCTACTTATGTATCTATATACCTTACGTACTTTTATATGTACTTAATAGATAATCTATAGGTGTTTATACGAGTATACGCTACGTAGGTACATACTCATCTTTCTATTGTCGTAGGGTTTTCCTGCAGGGCTAGGACGGGCAGTGGACTATTTCTCCCCGTGGAGAGGAAAGAAATCTATTCCACCATGTCATTTTTATCTACCTTGCGAGCACGGCAACGCCAGATGATAGTTTATCCACGCGGATAGACGGCGGGAGTAGCGTTTCCTATGGTTTGTACTTCGTAGGTACTATTGAAAGAAATGTAAACAACATATAATTATAATAATATGCGCGAGGCATATTTAAATGGAAATAAACTTCGAAGAACCTTTCTCTGTGTTATTTCAATCGGAGAGAATTATATCCACGTTTCGACGAGTCCGTGCTCTATAGCGGGAGTAGCGGGACATACTGTCTACCTACAAGAACCGTCACAAGGAACCATTTTATATCTTTCCTCGGTTGCCGTGCTCTGTAGGGTGGAGAAGACAATTATTTCCCCTGACAGGTGGATAAAAAGGGAGGAAAGACTATTTCTCTCCGCCCCGTGCTAGGGGTACTGATGTAGAGTATTTTAATCCTCTAATTAATTTCACTAATCGTGGTCAGTACCTAACATACAACAGCAGTGCAGTGCGGGCGTGGATCTATCCACGACACGATAAACTGCTTTTATCTCTTGTATCTTGTCTCCAGCATGGATCTAGCCGCGATATAGCTACTCGTATATTGCGGGCTGTCGGCGATAATTACCTACCTACTTTCCATTTTATACTATGGATCGACTATCTGACTGACTATCCATGCTCGCAGTGCAGTGCAGAACTGAAAAGCTGTTTTTGTCTTGCATGTCAGGAAGCACTGATAAATTGGCTGTGTGCGTTCTGCTGGCCACAAATTTGTAAATATTTTACCTACTTACTTTTTTTTGACCTAGATATAAATTGCTCAATTGCTGGTGGGAAAATGTACTACCAAACTTTCCTGTACATAGCTAGGTAGGTAGATAAGAGAAGAGAAAAAAAGGAAAAAGAGATAATTTCTTTCGACAGCATCAAATACCTCGCATCACGAGGCGAAGACGTCGCCGTGCTTTAAGAGGATTGCATTGATTGGAAAAGAGAAAACTCTTTTCTACCTCTTAACATTGTCCGATTTCAGTGAGATTTTTTTCATGGAATCATAACATTGTTTACTATGCCTACGGGCATACGGGCGTTTTGAGTTTTTTCAGTTTTTTGAATTTCTAAAAAAGGAAATTTATAGTACCTACTTTGAAATACTAAAAAAAACAAAACGTCCCGTACGTTTTGATTTTATATACATAGTAAATAATGTCATGACTCCATGAAAAAAATCTCACTGAAATCGGACAATGTTAAGAGGTAGATGAAGTTTTCTCTTTTAGCATGGAAAGTATGTAATGTAACTATGCAATCCTCTTAAGTAGACCGTACATAATGTAATGCAATACATAAATATTCAAAAATATATTCGTAGGTATACTTACTTATTATACTTAGGTAACTATTTTTCAGCTGCCATTTCTGAACATGTTTTTTTAAATTTTTCTGTAAATATTTCTAGCATATAAACAAGTACAATTTGAAAAATGTATTACCGACTTCCATTCTATTCAGTTATTGGAGTGTACTCAAAAACTACTGGACCGAATTTTAAAATCTTAATTAAAATTAAATGGGACCACACGGGAAGCACCAGCTATTAAACAAAAAAAGAGTTTTGAGAATCGGTTAACTCTATCGAAAGTTATGAGGTAACAAACAAAAAAAATACACTCGAATCGAGTACCTCCTTCTTTTTTTTGGAAGTCGGTAGAAAAATAATTAAACCTCTTCTAAGTGAATACGTTTCTCCGAGTAAAATAACCTTAAAATGGGGGCGTTTCCCCTCCACCCCGCGCGATGCGTCACTGTTCTCGTTTATCTAATCAACTCTGATACTTTAGCCATTCAGTGGTATAATTTAATTTTGGATGTAGGTATTGGATAGACTCGAAACTACAACGGCAAATTGTATCCCCCGATTTTATTATCATTTGGTTTTTTGGGTTTTCCCCCGTTTGGTAGCAAATTTAAAGACGTTCACGTATACATACACTCCAAAAAATTAGCTCACCTGCCAGCGGCGGCGCTTCGCTCACTTGCTTTGGAATCTGATGCCCTGCGTTCTTAAATATTCTATATGTTAAACTATTATTATATAACTATGTCATATTTATATAACTGTGTCAAGTTTCATCAAATTCCATCTCGTAGTTTTAGAGTGATGCGCGTACAACAGACAGACAAAAAATATTCACGATACAATATTATGTTGTACTTATAAATATAAAAAAATATTCACAATACTTAAAAATGAGTGCTCATGAAATACGCTTCAAACGTTAAGTACCCCGTCTTGTCGTATTCTCGGAGAGCAGCATTGACTTGATGGGTGGGTGCATTATTATCGACCAGTACAAATTGGTGCCCATTGTTTACTCGGAATGGTTTGACAATTCCATCAATAGCAACTAAAAAGACGAAGAAATCATAATTATAATCTACCGTAACAAAAAAGATTTCGAATGTTCAAAGTGATCGCAAACTTTTTTTGATGTGTGTACAGATGTAGGACCTAAAGCTTCTTTTTAAATTTTTTCACAAGCTGTGAACCAGCCGAGGTGAAGCGCGTTGTGTCCAGTTAACAGAGCGCGCGAAGCTAAGGCCGATAAGACGACAAGATTTTCGCCAAACGCATAGCTAACCTAGCTAGATTATCGAATGCGTTTGGCGAAAATCTTTAGTACCTTTAGTACAGTACTCTCTAACTACGATTTAACCAATCTATTTGGTATGGTATATAAACCATTTGTTCCGCAGTTATTGTACGTAGGTATTTCAAATTAAGGAAACAGAACTTAATAGGTAAGGTCAGGTAGCCGGTCAGTCTTTATGTGGCATGCTGGTGAACAAGGTAAAAAGTCAGACATTCCAATTACTATAATTTAATTAGAAGTATTTTCCTTTTCGTTGACATTCTATACCAAGGTCAAGGTGAGTGTCATTCTTTGATGAGATAATTATATGTCTATTGATACGAGTATAAAGTGCATTAGCACATTATGAGAACGACAAATTGGTACACAATTTTTATTGTTGTAAGTAGGTATGTGGTTGTATCTTGCAATCATTTAGAGTGACAGGGGATCAATCTTTTGGAGGGGACAACGTGCTTGTAATGATTTGGATACACTGGCGACAGTTATCCTTTAGCTAACTATTATTCTACTATATTTAAACTTTTGCAAGATCTTGGACGTTTGAATTGGACATTTGTTCGAGGCAAGTAACCTCTAGGCTCTCCGGTAAGTCGTACGTGAGCATTGTATATAGGTATAAGACAGGTTCGAGCGCAGGCCTGGTGGCACCCCTGCCAATATATCCTGGAACCCTGAGGTGCAACTCATTGTGTTGCTTAGAATATTCAATTGGAAATATATGATTGTAAGACTTCATAGATTGTGTGAGGTAATAAATACTGTAAATACTTAAGTCGTACTGAAAGATTCTGGATTTTGATAAATAAGACTAGATATTAGAGTTATATAGCCTTAAAGTTATATGTTTATTAACGGGATATTTACCGTGGTAAGGTTGTGGCATGAGCTCCCGATATTTCGGCGCAGTTACATGCACCATGTTCACGGGAAGACTGGTCTACTAGTCTAGTAGACTAGTCTTCCCGTGAACATGGTGCATGTAACTGCGCCGAAATATCGGGAGCTCATGCCACAACCTTACCACGGTAAATATCCCGTTAATAAACATATAACTTTAGAGAACAACCGTGATAGTTTAAAACAGTGTTTTATATAGCCTTACTTATAAACGCTGCTTGAATTTAAATAACGTCACTTAGTAAGGCGCAGAACGTTTTTCCTTTGCGCAGTAGGTACTAAATAACGTCAAGTAAGTAAGGCCCAAAAAATTTTAATTATTTTTCAAAATATATGACCTTGCAATTTATACATTTTGGCATTCGCTGGAACCATTGTTAAAATCACTTAGACCTTCCTTAGGTACCTACCTCTTCAATAGCTTCGTGGAACGCATTCACTGCTGATTCAGGGCTCGTAAAACGTGTGCCACTAAGTTTCTGTTTAATTTTAAAAAGCAAAAAGAAGTCGAAAAGTGTGAGACCAAGGCTGTATGGAGGATGCGCCATCTGCTACATTTGAAACCTTCAAATACGCTTCCGTTACCTTAGCTAAGGCTTAACTGAATGTGAGCGCGTTATCGTAGCGAAGGACGACATTGCTACGAGGACGAACTTTTCCTAAGACTTTGGGCAAGCAAGTGTTGACGTACCAATCTGTGGTTACTGTTCTTTGGTCTTCATGCGATAGGTACCTACTGTTGTGTCATGTCCAGATTCGCCAAAAAAATCCGTAACTATTTTCTTACAAATGCTTCGATTTTTCCTAACTTTCGTCGGTAAATCTTCAAAACGAAAGACCCATTCGGACACGGACTGGTTTTTTCTTTCCGGTTTGTAAGTAATGGTTATATCGAATAAGACCCCTGCATACAACTATTCCACGGTGGCTTGTTCTATTAATAAGAGAATAAAATCAAGCTCAAATTTAAAATTGACCTCTATTTGATGTCATTAATTAATACGGGCCTATCCAAAAGCACGTTGTTTACCGCTTTCTACGTAATGTGGATGAAAGAAGAAGACGTGTGAAGCGACAATATTCTCGAGGCAGCAGGATGCCAGTGACGAAATAAAGAGGAATAGCCTGATTTTGTAATATAGGTAGGTACCTACTTATAAAAGTATTCTTTATACAATACACATAAGTAAAAATAAACATTTATTTATATTGTTACATTTTATGTCACTCATCATTTTGTACCTATTTATCAGGTGGATAATTACGAACATAACAATCTACCTAATTCGCCTATATGTTTGTAAGTAAGCAATTTTTTTTACAAAGAAATTTATAACAGAACACTCCAAACAGATTGTTCTGTTATGTGTTACAGTACAATATTAATACATTGCTCTGTAATGCCGTAAATGCACTCGAGTCTATTACCTGTAAATGAATAATAGAATCGCAATTACGTTAGTGTAATTGCGGCCGTGATATTAAGGCGGTCCTGGCCGGGAAACGACTTACAAGAATTCACTTTTCTCAATGAAAAACCTTACTTATTAAAGTGAAATAGTGACAGTGACAAATAAGTGACATACAGTGACTCATACTTTTTCGTGCGTGCAGCCGGCGTTCATCGATTTATAGGACGTTATTACGTAAAAAATAACAAACGCACTAGTCACCACTACGATTTTTTAAAGGTTCCCCTCGGGATTTCTTTGGGATGCATCAGATCAATGATGTTAATACTCATTGGCATCAGATCCTGGTTTTCTTATCATGGTACCACTCTAGGGATATCTTCTTTCCATCATAAAAATAAATCATCAAAATCGGTTCATAAAAAAACGAAGATATCCTCGAACACATAAAAAAAATATACAGTCGAATTGAGAAACCTTCTTTTATTTTTTTGAAGTCGATTTCACTTATTAGTATTTTTTTTAGTAATTTGTGTGAAGTGTGATAACGCAAGAAGTTTTCGATTCGACACACAGATTTTGAGCATACCTTAAAAAACGGGGATTTTAATAGTGGCTATACGCTGTCCAACAAAAAATAAACATTGCAATCGGATGATTCAGTAAAAAGCTATGCTTATAAAACTAGTAGAGCTTAAAATTTATTCCGTTTTTTAGGAGCCTATCTAAAAACATTTTATCACGTCATCGATACAAAATACAACACAGTAGTAGCACAGGTTACACGTGTAGGTAGTTATATATGTAGAAACATACCTACGTAGTGGTAATACAATAGGTAGGTAAGTAACGTATACTAAAGGTTCATTACCCTATATATAGAAGACTGGGATGCCCTATAAGTTACGATTGATCTAACGCTCCATGCTGACCTAGTAGCGGTGGGGCGTGTAGGTATCTCGGTTGACAGCAATATCCGGATGATCCATTGTTCACCTCATTGCGGATTCCACGCGGGCGATGCGCTCACCGCAGGGGAGGAGAAAACTGCATTTTAGATTAGACAGGGTAGAGCAAAAGCTTCTTTATATTGGTTTCTATCCTTCTAATAAGAATTGTTGACCATCGATCTTTATTAGCTATTTGGGGCAGCCACAGGATCACGTATACAATAAGTAAACATATGAACGATTATATTTTTAAATAGTGAAGCAATTCTATCTATTTATATTATCAAAATGAACCCCTATTTTTCCTGGTCACGCTATATCTTGGATAGAACGGCTTTACCGATTTCATTCATCTTTTTTTAAATGTTTTCTTATTTAGTTTAAGGTTCTTACATAAAAAAACATGAAAAAAATGAGAGGTCATAGCGAGGCCGAAGGCCGAGCCTACTACGCGAACGAAGTCGCGGGCAGTTGCTAGTCTATATATATAAAAATGAACCCCTATTTCGTCTGGTCACTTGGTTTTTTTTACTAGTTTCGTTTATGATGGCATAAATACTTTACATTTTACCGCTAGGAAGCATTGACTTATATAGAATTTTTATTTATATCTATGCTAGGAAGTCATTGTTTTCGTTCAGATCAAGTGTTTACGAGTATATTCTCTTTGGTTCAGATGCTGTATGTATTTAAAAAAATATATAGACTAAAATTATCTAAAAAACATAATTATGAATGCAAGTAGATAACACAACCTTTGTACATATAGAAAAAAAGCACAAATTATATTTGTTTTAAATTGTTTTAAAAATAAAATAAAACTGTTCTTAAATCTTAACTCTCAAAAGCGCATTTATGCCGCAAAACAAATAAAAATTTGTTCTGAATCAGGGAACCTCAACTTCACATGGTCTGACTCTGGAACTACACTGACCCGGACAGAAGCTCACAAAGAGTTCCTGACCAAGACTGCCAAACGTAAATGGTCAAGTGTTCGAGTAGAGCGAAGAGACGAAGCCGAAGCGACAGTATAGGCGAGAGCTAATCTCATCTTTTCTATCCATATAATTACGTGTCCAGACTAACTGACAGATTCATCCAAAACCTCAGGGGCTACATTTGGCCGCTCATGCCTGTATGTTGTAAACATCAAGAAGAATCAATAAGAATTTCTTAAAATGTCACTTTTCAAGAACACTTATCTTCTTTCCTAGGCATGGAAAATCGCCAGTTAACTGAACATAGTTTTGACACACAGAGACGTTTTTAGATTTCAGTAATGCTTTTAATACTGTAGACCCTTGTCATACTACGCAGCACTCTGACCATATCTCCAACAGTGGTTGACTTGTTTCATAATGACAATGACAACGGGTTCGCCTTGGAGAGTCCTTCTCTTCTTGATGCCATACGATCGTTGGTGTTTACCGTCTTATCTCATATTCTATTTGCTATGTTTATAAAATCTATATCACATATTCTGACTGCTTCCTACCACCTCTACGCAGATGACCTTTAATTTTACAGACAAGCCCCTCTCAGCCTATTCGCTGAAACAATTGAAGCTATAAGAGAAGAGGTATAACTCGTATATCTGATGGAGAAAATCTCACGGACCCACGGACACGGACGGAAAAATCCTAGTAAAACGCAGGTTATTATTGTTGGTAGTCATATAAAACTATCTGATATAGATTGGGTTTTGTTACCGCGTATTGGGTTTGATGAGGACACCGATTTAGTCACCATTTAGTGACACTGTAAAATATCTTGGCATCACAATCTTTTCAAAAATAGTTAGTTAAGGTATTCTTACATAGACAACAAGAAGATTGATCTGTTGTACAATTTGGTTGCAACTTTTTGTGTGTTTCACCATCGGTCGGTAGAAAACTTTTTGAGTGATGCTCAACATAAGAAAAAAAGGTTTTTGTGTATGCGGATGATGATATAGTTTCAGGTGTAGATGCAGCATGACCGCAGTGTTTCCCATGATAAGTCTTTTACTGTACATAGTGCGCACATTTGGAATGCTCTTCCAGTTAAAAGGCAAGCTCAGTCCAATGCTACGTTTAAATGCCAGGTAAAACTGTTTTGCCTATCAGACATACCATGCTGACATGGTTAGGTAAATTATGAATCACTTATTTGTAATATTTTAATTACTATTAGGTATCTTACCAATCACCTATTGCATTTATTATTAATATATTATGGCATATGATGTTATTATTTAAAATATTTTTGGTATTAGTATAAAGTTTTGTGATATAAGTATAATACTACTCATCTATCTTTTGTTTCTTTGTACTTTCTTTGTTATTTTGTTTGTAGCACCGCTCTTCCAGCCAATAGGCTATATATATATATATATATATATATATATATATATATATATATATAATTAATTTTTTCCGTAAAAACTTATTGATAAGCATCTATTCACCGAGGTACTCCGGGATTCCCACTCAAGATATTTCTTTGAGTACGGATTTATCGATCACTACTCATTTAGTATGAATATATAGGTACATATTTAATATAGGTATATATATAATATATATAATATATATATATATATATTTATAGCTTATTATTTATTAATATTCTACAAAAAAAAACTGTTCTATAGAAACTCTCAAGTTTTAAATAAAGCACTACCAAACACACTTCCATATCACACAAAGGTTAACTGGAGAAAATGCTAATTAGCATTAAGTTCGCCTATGTACTTTTAGTTTTGTGCAATAAAGAATTTTCTATCTATCTATATATCTGTACGTATATATCTGTAACGATGACATTTAGCGATAAGACCGGCCGTTGTGCTTGAGTTTGTAATATGACTCTCAATTGTTAATGTTTTTTGTGTACACTGGTGTGCAATAAAGTATTTTGTATCGTATTGACGGCAGTAATGGAAATCGATTTCGTATTTTTAAAATAATAACTTGTGTTTAAGTAGGTACCGTTTACAGCCAGGCTGTGAATTACTTTGGAAAATAATTGTTATTTATTCTTATGCTGTTACGTAAGTAAAAGAAAATATACTTAGCATATCACAACGATTGGAAATATGTACCTATATATTCATACTAAATGAGTAGTGATCGATAAATCCGTACTCAAAGAAATATCTTGAGTGGGAATCCCGGAGTACCTCGGTGAATAGATGCTTATCAATAAGTTTTTACGGAAGAACCACTTCTAATGAGAAAAACCAGCATTCGAGTTTGGAATTTGACGTACTTGGGTGGGTTTCTGTTACCTACGTAATTATAAACTTTAATATGAATGAAGACTTTTGAAAATATATACCTACTAGGTACCTACTATATATAAATTATAATCTACACTTCTACACTAATATTATAAACAGGAAAGATTTGCTTGTTAGTTTGTATTGAATAGGCTCCAAAACTACTGGACCGATTAGAAAAAAGCTTTCACCATTAGAATCCTACATTTTCCCCGATGAACATAGGCTATATAATATTTTTTTTAAAATAGGGTTCCGTATGAAAACTTCGATAATGTAAGACAAGGTATGGAAAAATTTCCAAAAGAAGTCTTTATATTGCGTACGCTGCTGAAACTATTGACCATTTTAGCCTATGCTATTGACAATAAAGCAAAGTGACGTAATACAGTTTATAGAAGACGTCTATACAATATCTACAAAGAAGTTTACTTACATTAACATAATGACTAACTATTACAGTTTATACCACAATACTTTTTCATATTGAAATATGGTATAAGTAGAAACGCCGGTACAATCCAGGCGACATTATTCGTACCTTGGTTTTAATTATTATCTACTCTAATAATAAAGAGGAAAGATATATGATTGTTTGTTGTTTGTAATGGATACACAGATACCTACTACTAAACCGATTCAAACAATTCTTTCACGAGTTTAGAGCTACATTATGCCTGAGTAACATACGCTATACCGATTTGATTCATCCTCATCATCATCCATCACCACGTGGGTGAATCCGCGGAGCGAAACTAGTATAATATTATAAAGAAGATAGATTTGTTTGTTTGTTTGAATTGAATAGGCTCCGAAACTACTGCCCAATTAAAATAAATTCGCCATTAGAATAGAATCCTACATTATCCCTGATGAACATAGACATGAACATATTTTGATTCATCATCATCATCCATCACCATGCAAGTGAAACCGCGGAGTGCAGCTAGTGTATTTATAAGTAGGTAACTAAATATAGACTATTTTTATTTAGGTAAGTAGGTTATTAGCCTTCTGCATTGGCATAAAAGTTCATCAAGAAGGATTCTGGTTTGTTATATTAAACGTATTTAAGTAGGTTAGAAGTTAGATTTAGGTCACACAGAAATTCAATATGCCATACAGTGGCTGGTAACTACCTACAGTACCTTACAGTTATTGTATGTCCGTTGAAAGAAAAACCAAACCCTCTAGAGTGGAGCCTTAAGATTCGAAAAACGTATGACATTTACACGAAACAGAAGAACCACATATTATATGTGAAAGTTCTTGTAAAAATCCTTTTGTTGAAATATGTATGATAAAATAATACCGTCCCACTCTAGTAAGCAGTATGAGAGTATTTCTCTTTTTTACGTATTTACACAATAATAGCCCTTATAGTTTCATATAATATTTAAGTATGAAGGGCACAGTTCAGTTTGTTACAACTCTGCGTTCCGATAGTACTCGGCAGTAGAAAGTGCTAACACACCTCTCCTGCTAAATAACGATACAAATAAATTCATGTTTATAAATTGTTAGTTACGTCTTTCATTGGTCACCCCAAATCTAATACTTACCAAATAGTCCAATATTCCGCCCGTGACGTAAGACACTGCTTTACCCTCTCGGTACATAATCTACTTTTATACCACATAAATTTGCGATAATACCTAGTAGAATAGTTATTAAAAACAAACTATTGATACTAACTTAAAAACCATGACTCTTTTCGCTATAAGCACATATGGTTTAAAATGATTATATGAGTGCCGTTGATCGGCTCCGGAAACCCCTAAGTACATCTTTCCAGCAAACAACCTGTATAGGTACTCGTTAGGTCACAAGCTGCCATCTCCTGTAATGTAAAATGCAAGAGCGCCATCTTCAGCTATTAGTAAATCAGTAATAATTAAGTAAGCTTTTGTTGTTCAGAGAACCGTATAGATGTTATAGGTGAACTTGAATCATCAAATAAAATAGGTGACAACAATGTTTTGATTAAAAATAATAATTAAAACGATAACTTTGTAGATTACGTAATGTGAAATTAAAATTAAGCGGAATGTAATTGTTCGTCTGTTTTACTTTTAATTATAATTTACCTAGAATGTTACATTACTAATTACCTACTAATATAGCCATAGTATAATCATGCTACAAAAACAATAATTGCCAAGCATGTTTGCTTATTGAAATAAACGATAGTAATTACGTACCTACCTATACTTACATACCTAATGTAAAATTAAAAGCGGTATATTCGTGCCCCTGCTTTATTTCCTTTAATTATAATTACATAGGTAGGTAGTCGTTTTAAGGTGGTAATTAACCAACATAATACGGCAGGTACTATACTGTGAAAAAATGCCCATAAAATATAGTTAAGTCATGCTATGCTCATTTCCTACGTTTTCCGATGCATCAACACATATTTTCTGTTGTAACCTTAAGGATTTGCCCCACTGGATGCGGTCTGCTGTCAGGTCAAATTGAACGCAGCTCAGCCCGCATTATCTATGAACATCATTGTCGGTATCATATATTTTGTATAGATATGCGATCTAACCGTCCTTTTGGTTGGTTCTTTTATTTATCTCGTTTCGATGGACCATAATATAGCGGGGCGAAACCGCCATTCGGTTGGAAGAAAGTGTTAAGTTGTCGGATTAATTATCCGGCTATTAAAAGCCGGATATCCGGCTTGAAGGAAATATGGTTGAGCAGATTGTCTGTCTTTAACCATACGATCGTTAGGGAAACCGTCCGGGCATGCGGAAGGAACGGAAGTACGCATAATGCGTGCTACGTTCAATTGACCTGACCGCAGGCCACATCCCACTGAGAAAAATCTGAAGCTGAAAGCGTCGTAATAACGGCCAATTTGGTCGGTATGACGGCAAAAAACCGACCAAACGTAATACGATTAAAAATGCCTTCTACGCAGAAGGCGATAAAGGCCCTAGTTTACGGCGATTTTAACAAATAGAATACGATTAATATGACTTGATAAACTACTTGTTTCGACGTACTATCGAACAGATAAGCCGTAATGAAAAATCAGTAAACATGGTATGTCAGGTTAAAAACGAAGAGCTGACGATGATTTTAAACCTTTGTAAGGCGATTTTAACCGTACGTAAGTTAAAATGAAACTTTCTTACAGCAATATTTACTGCATATAAGGTTATATTTGTCTTTTGTAAAGCGTTTTATACCATTGTTTACTGTTCAATACGCCACGTACGTTAATATTGCTTTAACCTTAGGGTAAAGCTGTTCTATATTATGGAGGTACTATAGAGTACTATTTATCGTTCGTAACTGTGTATCATACATATACTCTATTGAATAGGGCCTATTCAAAAATATTGTACCCGTGACCATAGCGGTTCAGTTGAATGCTACCAACGATTCAATGAAACCACGATATCACTTTCAGTAGCCTGCACAAATGAAGTCGCAGGTGACGCTCCTATTAAGCTGCTTATGTGATTAACGAAATAAAATTTCAATAATATTCAGCAAGGATGATTTCCTGTGCATTCACAAAGTGCACGAATAACTCAAGAACCAAAATCAAGTTCCATGATATTATTTTTCACTCGTAAGTGAATAAAAGTAAAATATTATTGTAATACTACGGATTGAATAATTTGTATCCTTTATTCGAAGTAATACTGTCTAGTATTTCTTTGGCACTAAGTCCACTCTTTCTCGGATACAAACACTTGCGTGTGCTAGAGACGAACAGCGCCATCTAGCGTGGTCTATAGTAGTGACATATAGGCTAGACAACACGCTCAGAATGGAGTTAATAACGTTAATATATAATGTTAATACACTCCATTTAAATATTTACGGGAAAAGCAAGTAATCACCGAATCTTAATGAGTGGTGTGCCGCAATCACGTACGATAAAAATAAAGACGCTTGAAGCAAAATTAGTTTTTGTCATTTCACGATGGTCTTACATTGAGTGTGTTTAGCATCTTAGTAGGAGCACTTTATACCTTGCCATAACATGAAAATCATCGTGAGGCGTTAGTAAATGCCGCATATGAATGTCGCTTCCTAACTTAGGTTTACGTTTGTTTAGTTTTTATTGCGAGCGTATTTCATCTTACTAAATAAATAATCAACCTTTTCATAAGGCGAATATTGCCGTAGTTACTATGATTTTCGCCGCATATTAAGCGTCGTAAATGTAAGGTGATTTTAACAGTATATACTGCTTATTTAACCGGAGTAAGGTCTATTGGGAAAGTGCCTTACGGTACGTTACATTCAACAGTTTGTAACTGTTAATCTAATAAACCGTTTGTACGTTTTTGCTTAAGAAAGCAAAAATAAACGTAAGCCTTACGAACTCACCTCACGTAATTAAAATTCAGCCGTGTACGAACAAATTCGCCTTAGCTCATAATTCGATTTTTCTCAGTGGCAGTGAGGCAAATAACCCTAACAAAGTTAGGGTTAGATTGTCTAATGTTGAACCCAATGATATACAAAAAGTATAGATACCTACATTATATTTAAGCATGTGCCTCAAATACTTCCCAAACGGAACGTCTTACAATTAGTTCTATCACGGTTGGTATGTTATACAGGCGTACAAGAGCATGAGCTTAATCATGGTCAAGATCAAGTAGACGGTCTATCTATGATAAAAATTCATTGGTATCACCGGTTGAGAGTCTATTTACTACATACATTTACTATAATCAATTTTACGCTGTAAATATAACGCATAATTCTATCTTTTCCTTATTCCTTAATGTAGGGGGAGTCCGGGAGAGTTTAGAAGGTGGGAAACAATAGCCACTGCTCATAGAATCTTTATGGAACTAGATATTGCGACGTTGCCACACTTCTTAGACTCCATAGGCGCCTTCCACCTCGCTCACTCGATGCCGTTGCAATCGGCAGTTTGGGCAAGTAGTTTTTTTTCAATTTTCGATTTTTGATTTATGTTGCTTACTGTGAATATATGCCAGCATCTCAGTTATATACGTCGTACGTGTAACTATCCTAGCAACATTTACAGCTTTTACGTCTCATAGTGTTTCATAAAAATATATGATAATAATAGTGCTACGCTGTAACCCTACAGCAGAATGGGCCTGCACGACCAGGGAAGTACCACACTCCCACATAACACCGACATAAAGTAACATAGCTTGCTATTGCGTTTCATCGGTTTGTGGGAGGTTCCGGAGGCCCTATTGCCTCCTCCCCTCCCATTCTCCCTCTCCTTCCCTCTCCCCCTCCAACCCTTACCCCTTCTATCTTTTCCTTCCTATCATCCTTCCTCAAAGGTCGGCAATGCATCCTTGAGTATTGCGGATGTCCGTGGGCGACGGTATCACTTACCATTAGGTAAGCCGCTTGCTCGTATGCTAACCTATCCCGTAAAAAAACGGACAGATTGGCGTGGGATGGGAGACATTACCCTAGCGTCGTTTACCCAGAGTAATCTCTCTCGTCGTTTTTCCCGTCATATTTCCTGCATTAATATTTGTTTTTTACTTTCAGATAATCATCCAAAATGCCCTTCAGATATAAAAAAGAAACAACTAAAAACAGAAGCAATTTAGATCTGTCAGTAATAAGAAATGCTTTATGTGACATTGATAAAGGAAAGTCTATTAGAGGTGTTGCTACGGAATATGGAATTGATCAAAATACTTTACGGAATTATTTAAGAGACAGGTCCAAATTGACTGAAATAAGTGAACAAGGAAGCAAGTTTAAAACAGCTTTGATATTTTTAATCGAGGAAGAGAAAGCAATTGTTGAATACGTTCTAACTTGCAGTAAAATGAATTATGGCTTAACCCGACAGGCGACTGTGAAGTTATCATAAATATGAATATGCAGCAATTAATTTCAAAAAGCTTCCAGATTCTTGGATTTCCAACACCTGCGCAGGGAAAGATTGGTTTGGAGGATTTATGTCAAGAAACCTTTTTTTGTATCGTGTGGGGAATGCACTTACACATCCCCGTCAAACCCGGGGGAATTCGACGGGGTATGTCGGATTCGTCCTTTACGCGCCAACTGCACCCAGCGCCAAGCAGACTATACCGACTAAACCACCACACGGTGTTTCTCCGGGCGCCTTACTGTCAGGACAACGGGCACGCTTTTGCAATTGTCCGAGGTCCCGGCGGCGTTGGTCCTCCTATAAGGACCCCATCCCGGATGGAGTAGGACTCACTCCATCCCAGCACACGTAAGGGGCGCGTTGCGATGAGTTCACGGCGCTCGCTCTCCCAAGCTGGACACTCCTCGAGCGTATGCTGCGCCGTATCTTCATCACACGACACTGCGATGTCGGTTCTCTTCCAGCGATGCGACACAGGTACTTCCCAAAGCGCCCGTGGCCCGTAAGGACCTGCACCAACCGGAAGGTCAGCGACCCGTGATCCCTATCCAATCAGTCCTGGATGGGTCGGATAGCCTTAACAGTCCAGTGGCCAGAGGTTCGGCCAGCCGCTCCCTCCAATTCCCAATAAAGGACTGTCAAGCGCGGTTCTTCCACGCTTGCACTTCTCTTGGCGGGGGTAGCTTGCCTCGCATTTGATGCTGCGAGCGCCACTCGTACATGTACGCGTAGACCTCGGCCTCCAGATCTCAGGGGGGGAGACCCCGTCAATACGCACGCTGCCTCGTAGGAGGTGGTGCGGTACCCACGTATGACCCCGACAGCCATCACTCTCTGAGATCTCCTTAGCAGGGCATCCACCCAGATGGGGGCCCCGTAAAGGGCCATGGACCGCACCACCTCCAAATATCGATCTATTGGCGGCTGCTTGATCTCGGTCCTCCGATATTACGCATCAGCCGTTTTAGTGCAGCGGCCGCTCCAATCAACCGGGGGGACATGCGAGTGAAGTGCTCGCGGAAATTCCACCTGCTGTCAAGGAAGAGAGGAAGATATTTAATCGAAAACTCGACCTCAATCCGGGTCTCACCGATAGAGATGTAGGAACCCTTGGGTGGCGCCGTGAAAACACACAGCCTCCGACTTATGGAGCGCGACCTGGAGTCCCAATAACTCTATCCTGCCGACAACCAATCCCACCGTTTCCGTGGCAAGACAGGCAGCCACCTTAACAGTCTCGCCCCGGGCCGTCACCAACGTGTCATCTGCGTAGCAAATTACGTGCGCGCCCGGATTGAGATTGCCCCGCAACTCCCAGTCGTACCCGATTTTCCACAAGAGCGGCCCGAGGACCGATCTCTGTGGGACGCTGCACGACATTTCCCGCCGCTGCTCATAACCTCCGCGTCTTAAGTACGAAATGTACCTCTCGGAGAGGTACGACCCAACGATCCGACAGAGGTAAGGGGGCACATCATGATAATTCACCGCCTCCCCGACACACGTCCACGGCATAGAGTTAAATGCGTTAGCGACAATCAAACTTTATTAAGAGAAAATATAGCTAACAATTGTAGCTTAAGATACAATTTATATAAAATCATCATTATCATCATCATCATCATCTCAGCCGTAGGACATCCACTGCTGAATATACGCCTCTCCCATGATTTTCCAAAAGGACCGCTTGGAAGCGGCCTGCATCTAACGTCGTCCTGCGACCTTCCTCAGGTCGTCAGTCCACCGTGTCGGTGGACGACCTATGCTGCGCTTGCCGGTCCGTGGTCTCCACTCCAGAACCTTTCGGCCCCATCGGCCATCTGTTCTGCGTGCTATGTGCCCTGCCCACTGCCACTTCAACTGGCTAATCTTCTGAGCTATGTCAGTGACTTTCGTTCTTCTACGGATCTCCTCATTTCTGATTCGATCACGTAGAGAAACCCCGAGCATAGCCCTCTCCATAGCTCGTTGTGCGACTTTGAGCTTATCTATGAGGCCCATAGTAAGAGACCACGTTTCAGTGCCATAAGTCATCACTGGTAACACACATTGGTCGAAGACTCTTGTCTTGAGGCACCGAGGTATTTTTGACGAGAAGACTTCGCGAAGTTTCCAGAACGCTGCCCAGCCGAGTTGGATTCGACGATTGACCTCTTTCTCGAAGTTGGACCTGCCTAGTTTGACTGTCTGTCCCAGGTAGATGTACTCGTCGACAACTTCGAGAACTGAGTTCCCAACTGATATTGGGGTAGGTACTACATGGGCATTAGACATAATTTTCGTCTTATCCATGTTCATCTTAAGACCTACCCGTTGGGAAACACGATGGAGGCCTTCGAGCATTGTACTGAGGTTTTCCATGGATTCTGCCATGACTACAATATCGTCGGCAAATCGAAGGTGTATTCGCCGTTAATATTGATGCCAAGTCCTTGCCATTCCAGAAGCTTGAAGGTGTCTTACAATGTAGCGGTGAACAGTTTTGGAGATATAACGTCTCCCTGTCTCACGCCTCTTTGCAATGGAATTGCCTTCGAACTCTGCTCCTGTACTCGGACTAACATGTAGGCGTTTTGGTACAAACACTTCAGCACTTCAATATACCGATAGTCAATACGGCACCGCTGGAGAGACTCAAGCACTGCCCACGTCTCGATCGAATCAAAGGCTTTCTCATAGTCCACAAACGCTAAGCAAAGAGGCAAGTTATACTCTTCGGTCTTCTGTATAACTTGCCGTAGCGTGTGGATGTGATCTATGGTACTATAGCCTTTTCGGAAACCGGCTTGTTACGGAGGCTGGAATTCATCAAACCTGCGACTGAGACGGTTCTTTATGACCTTCGAAAACAGCTTATAAACATGGCTCAAAAGCGAGATGGGTCTGTAATTTTTAAGTAAAGTGTTGTCACCTTTCTTGAAGACAAAATAGCGACTTGTAAGTATACAATGATTTATGAGCATTTTAGTGGAAGAAAGGTATACCCTCCCGGACTCCCCCGACTTATTTTACAATAAGTACTTTGTGAAATATATTTTAATATTGATGTCGGATATCCACAATTCGTTAATTCAATATAGAAATAGTAATATAACCATCATCATCATCATCATCTCAGCTGTAGGACGTCCACTGCTGAACATAGGCGTCCCCCACAGATTTCCAAAAGGGCCGGTTGGAAGCGGCCTGCATCCAACGTCGTCCTGCTACCTTTATCAGGTCGTCAGTCCACCTCGTCAGTGGACGACCTACGTAATATAATAATATTATTCAAAAATAACAAAGTATTTGATGTATGTTGCAATGCTAAGTTAATTAACGATAGCAAAGTGCGAAATCATGACAATATTAATTGGGAAGAAACTATCTACTATGATATACTTAGGTCCGTTCGTATATATACCCAATTTGGCAGAGCCGCGATGTATAATGACATAGAGAAACAAACTAAACAACTAATTTGATTTTGTATTTGTATTATATATTGCTATCTAACGATACACTGTCCAGACAGTTGAGATATTGGTAACTTACATATTATAATTTATATAACATAGATAGATAGATAGATGATAATAGATAGACTTACGTACAACTAGTAAGTACCTAAAGGTTTACGTACTGTGCAGGAAACTATACAACTGACCTATTTATGTAACTCATATATTATATATAATGTCAGAACTTTTCATGTTGGATACGGTCACAGTTCACTTGTTCACAGATAACATCCTCAGCACGAATTTGTTCATCTTTAAGCTGTTGAATAGCGTCAAGAACTGATTGTGGAATCTTGAAGAACGGCTTCTTATCGCTGTCTCTATTAGAGCGCACTTTATATATCAAACAATTATTATGTGGACAGGATATTAGTTTAGAAGATGAATCGTCAATAAGCACCGTAGAGATGATGAGCAGAACTAAAAAAAAAAAAGATTCTGTCATCAGTATTACATATCAGGGATCACTGAAGAGACAATAGTACCATAACATTAATATTAGTAGTAGTAAATAATCTGTAGATGGGCAATATGATAGGCGTTGCGCCATTAGACTTCGATGAGGTTCAACATATACCCATAGCTATTGAAAAAGCAGAGACTTTCTTTATGTCATTAGGTAACGTTATAAGCACGAGACCCACGCGATTTGAAGTTGCAGTTCTTCACAAGTGACGAACTGCAGTGCGTCCGTAACCCTGAGAAATTAAGTTGATAGGTTTCATGTGCCTGTAAGTTCTCCAGCAACCATACCTTCAAAACAAAGCACAACACTGATTCACGGTAGAAAAAGGTTGGTGGCAGGACTACTCCGGGCCAACTCATTCACAACGAGTTCTACTGATCTCAAAACTGCTAGCAGATGAACGAAACTATGTGGCACGTAAGTAACTATTGGATTATACTAGCATCCGTCTAGACTAGATGACTCGTCAAATCATAAATGTCATCATCATCAACTCAGCTATCAACGGAAACCGCGTAGCTATGCCAAAAAATACGGTTACTTCAAAGAGTTAGGATGATTTTGGACTTTCGCAGGGGAAAAACATATACATATGCCAATACCTATACTTATCAATATATTGTACTAAGTAGGTATACACACATCAAAAAAGTTTACGATTACTTTGAAAAATCCAAATCTATAAGTATTATGGTTTGGATTGGATTGAGATTGGAGCTAGAACGCATTTGATTCCGTATCGAGCCTTCATGACAACAGACATATATAGATCAGTTGCTATTGGTGGAATTGTCAGATCACTCCGAGTAAACCATGGACACCAATGCTGCTCTCCGAGAATTCGACATCACAAGGTTAGACTGACCGGCAGGTCAGTCTAAGTCAGAGCCGGCAGGCTCCCCTGACTTAAACTAAATAGAGCACGCGAGGGATTTTGGAACTGTCAGCCACGTCCCCAGTCAGTGCCAGAGCTCAGGGATGCTGCTATTTAAGAATGAAACAGGTTACCCTAAGCAATGCTGTATAACTTAATTCTCAGCATGCTCAGGAAGATCACCGCATGTATGTGTTCGAGCCAGGGAAGGTAATGTTGAATATAAACCTTTTATTAAAAAATTGTTGATTAAGTTCAATTTAAAAAAATATATCAGCTTATGCTAGTGATCACAAACTTTTTTGATGTGTGTATATTGAAGTGTGCAATCAGGCCTCAGCGCTTCCACACCGAATGAGACCAGGAGCACTCATAAAAATATAGATTTACCTATCAACTTACTTTGAAAGACCACAGAGTTCCCGTTCATTTTCATATTTTTTAGCTTATATTTACCAAAGATTGTAGCAGTCTTTATAAGTGACTTGCGTCTTGGGCGGTCTTATCCGTTAATAAAACTGAAGTTAGTTCTCTTTAAAGAAAAATATCACCAACATTAATGTCATATACAATGTTATTTCATGGTTCTAATCATGTAGTCGTAAGTGAAAGTAGTTAAAATGTTGCTAATTTCAGAAAAAGTTTAACTTAAGAAAGTACTTTATTAAAAAAAAAAATTAATCTTAGGACGACTATCGACTAATACAATTGATTAATACTTCTTATAGTAACACAGAGTCATTATAAGTCTCCACTGATAGCGCTAAACTAGATTACTAAATTGAGCTTATAATGTAAAAGGATAATATACATAAACGATATGATAGAATACTGATTCTACAAAAATCTACACTCACATAATATTAATAATGATATGGAAGAAATGCAACAATCTATTTAAATTACTTAGTAAGTTAGGAATGGTTAAGAAAATATTCGCTTAGCTGTTTCTTCATAGAAAAAATACTAGATTGAAAAATGTCAAGGTCAAGGTTATTCTCTCTATGCACCTTGTTGAAGGTTTTACACACACGATATATAACACTGTTCTGCCTATAGTTCGTTGAAACTGAAGGAAGATAAAAGAGCGAGAAGATATAAGCAGTAGTTTCATGATACAGGGAGGGAATCGGGGAATGCATATAATATAAGGGAAAGACTCAAATGTCAACTTCTGTGGTCATCCCTTTAAGGCGCGTCCTACAGCAAATATTGGGAAGACTCAGATGTTTTGAAGCTATCATCGCGTTATTTTAAACTAAATAAAAATATCGTAATAATCTCCAACATTTTCTCGGCATATTACATGTTTAAAATATGATTTATATTAATTATTATCTATAAAAACAGTTTGTTAAAAAACGAAAGAAATTGGGAACCACTGCTTACTTGCGTGTCCTCACAACTTGTTTAGACATTTGCGGCCTTATTAATAAACATGTAATAAACCCGGAATAGTTAAAACATCTATCTGTCAATTTTTCGCTTGCAGTAAATGTCACGCGTGAAAGCAAGACAAAGCATGTTACGCCTAATCTATGTTTACGCAACGTTTATTAATAAAGGCCCAGGTGTACACTAATGGATTAACCGTTAAAAAAATTATAAATGCTAAGTAAACAAATCAGAAGGCCAATTGTTATTTTTAAGGTTCTATATCTGAAAGGGAAAAAGGCACCCTTATAGGAAGGATCACTTGGTTCTCGTTCTGTCCGTCTGTCAGTCTGTCAGTCTGCCCGCTTATCCGTCTGTGTGTCTGTCCATCTGTGCGTCTATCCGTCTGTCCATCTGTCAAGACCCTTATTCTCAGGAACGCGTAAAGGTAAAGTTAAGTTTGTCCTTTTACCTAGTTTGTCATTTAGTTAGAGCAATAATGTTAGATTCTTACTTAATGATCGGAACTCTCAGTGCGCGAGTCCAACTCGCATTTGACCGTTTTTATATGAACAGTTGTTCAAAATGAGAATTTTCAGCAGAGGTCCGTGAGCAGAGGTCACGTGGCAGTCGGCCGTCACTTCACGAACGGGGGTTCGACTACTGCCCATTTGCACAGGGATGCGCCTTAAGAACACTGCTGTGCCTCTAGTGTACATACATGTAGGGTATGTACTTACTTACTTAAATTCTTTTATTCACATTCGCTTTTAATTAACTTATTATTATTACTAAGTACTTCGGCGCGTTTATCCCAAAAGATTAAATAATATTTAATATTATTTACGTAATTTTTATGATATGATTTTTAAACACTCACGGCTGCTTAGCGAGGCCAACCATTGCTTCATCCACCTGAGGCATTAACATCCCGCCGGCGCCAGAAAACTTTCGCGCAAGTAGCGCAGCAGTCACATGCGTCGTTCACTGAACGGAATCCCATATGTGAACATATTAAACCGCATTTAGCACAAAAACGGTGGACAAGGAAGGCTTCATCCTTGTCGAGAAGAAGAACGGCGAGCTCGACCAGCCCGAAAGCTCCGCGGCACCGCTCCTGCTGCAGCCGCGACCATCCGTGCTGTTGAGCCTGTGTCAGCTGTATACCTCTCCCGATTTCACAAAGACACGTCGGGAGATGAGATTGTGCATTACATCAGAAAAAAATGGAATGACCGTAATATCCGCCCTAATGTAACTCAGGCCCTACCCGAGGTTACATTAATGCGCCTGGATTCGAAAAGAGAAACGAACTTCAAGTCGTACTTGCTCCGGTTTCCAGCGAAGTTTAAAGAGACGTTCCTGGCACCGGACCTCTGGCCTGAAAGGATCGTTTTTCGACGGTACAGGGAGCCTAGACCAAATATAAATCCTGAACTAACTGTACGCTAGTTAAGAAACCAAATAATATATGTATATATGTTAGTCTATAAGGTATAATATGTTCTGTATATGGGCCGCTGGTATTTTTATGTTGTGTAATTCTACTATTGCCTGAAATAAAGATTAATATTATTATTATTATTGCAATTTTAAAGAGAAACATTTATACAAACTCGGACGCGGTTCGAACCCGCGTCTTCCTTAATGACGACGCCAGAGACAGCCAAACCCAGGTTTTTCACCCAGGTCTCTTCGACAGGTCGGTTGGCGCAGTTAGTAGCACCTCTTCTGAGCCGCTGGTCCCGGGTTCGATCCCCGGACAGGTCAAACACTTGTGTGCATGAACATGTCTGTTTGATCTGCGTCTGGGTGTGTATATAAGTATGTATATCAGTCATCAGGTTACCATAGTCCAAGCTCTGCCTAGTTTGGGATCTGAAGACCTTTGTATGAACAAGTGCAATTTGAAAAATTTAATACCGACTTCCATTACTTTGGTAAAAATCAGTTATTGCAGTGTAACTCAAAAACCACTAGATCGAATTTGATGAAATTTAAATAGGATCGATCACACGGGAAGCACCAGCTTTCAAACAAAAAATTTTGAAAATTGGTCCACCCAATCGAAAGTTATGAGGTAACGAACATAAAAAAGAAAAAAAAACAGTCGAATTGAGTACCTCCACCTTTTTTGGAAGTCGGTAGAAAAGAAAAAAAAACCCAATGACCCCTAGGTCACCGAGGTTATTATCTGTCCGAGTATCGAAATTAACACTTTATAGTTGATTTTAAACGTCGTATGGGGACAGATCGACATCTATTTAGCTTGACAAGCTTCATCCAATGGAAAGAAATCTTTTTACGTCCTTTTGTAAGTTATTCTAATTTAACTTGCGTATTGATGTCGCAACCTTTCATCCGTCCGCGAGGATGTGTATTTTATCTCTGTAAAATTTTAATGTTAGATTCAATTAAACTATCGATCATCTAATGGGAGAATATGAAACAAATGTTCTTGAACCTGAAGGCATAAACTGTATGCCTTAAATATATTTCGCAAGCAGAATTAGCAAGATACAAACGACCGCTAGTGGAAGGAAAGCTTTTACATATTGATAATAGAAAGCAAATTTCACCTAAAAGTAAACCTAGTAGCGTATATCCACCTATCTATTAAAGTCTTGTTAACCGACACAGCACTCACGTAAGGGATCGTTGACCCGGGTTTCGAGCATATCACATGCTCATCTTCAGGGCAAGTGCAAAGCGGCGTCTACGAGACCCCGGTTGGCACTCATCATTCATCATTCGATATTCATCATTTACCTTATACACCACCCTTGATTGATTGCTATAGTTTATTCAATCATGATTCGTCACTCGTCATCATTCATCATATAACTTACCCTTTTTCATTCGTATCACACACGACGGATCACAATATCCTTCCATCTTTTTACAAGCTATTTCCATTCTATTCGAAAGCATACTCATAGTTCTCATAAAAATTATTTGCATCCTTCCGGTTGCCATGGTAACTGAATTTCATAACAAGTTTTAAAAAAATATACGCGACCAAAGGCGTAAAACGTACGCGTACGCAACCTAATTATAGTACCTAGTTCAGCGAAGGTTCGCAACATACTTTCGCTGAACGCGAAACTTCACTGGCCGATAGTTACAAGAGTAACTTAAGCTTTTATTTATTTTACAAAATGAATTAGGGTTTCGAGCACAAAAAAAAAAACCCATGATAAATTTCGTGGAGCTATTTTAAACAATGATGTTCTGATTCTGAGTTGTCGTATCCCACGAGGCCCTGCAAGCGACTGCGATGGGTCTGCTAGTTTACCAATCTTTGATCAGGTACACGTCACCACTAGACAGATCTTTCATTGTCCTAGATATTTAATTTGCAACATAACCTTTTCACACTAAATAAAGCTTGATAAGAATATGCCTACTTACTTATAAAATGGCTGCACACGGCTGGAAAAGAGAAAGAATATGCGACACTGCGCTGACACATACCAGCTCTGCAGGACTCTAGTAGAATAGTCTTCCCACGAGTAAACCAGAAGGCGTATCAAACTAATTATCTTAGGTTAGAAAAGTATTTTCATTTTCATGCACATATAAGTTTTTAAACTATCACGGTCACTTTTGCAAGAGTTAACATCAGAAACGGGATATTTACCGTGTAGTCCATTTTGTTTGAGTTCGATACGACATTTTGGTTGAAATCGATATTTCGGCCGTGTTGCAAGCGCCATGATCACGAGTAAACTAAATAATATAAAGCGGTAAATATCCAGTTTCTGATGTTAACCCATATGCACATCACCGTAGGTACGATCTTTTTTGTTTTCTTTTTCATATGATAGCCTTGATTTTGATTACTATCTCACTTGATGGTCCATGATGATGCGGTCGAAAGTGATAGCATACAAGACCTACAAGACCTAGAATAGCGACTGCCTTTTAAGGTCGGCTACAGAAAAACACTGTTATTTTGCTGCTCAGCGACAGATTTGCAAATTTCAGGGTGCTAGTCAGGACACCAGAAGTGCCATACCATATTGCTATGGATCTCATCATGACGCGTACAACGTAAGCTTAAAACCGATCCCGTAGCCGTCTCATCGACAGCCGACTCTTGTTACCGCTGGACTTTCATTACTTCAAAAGGTGTCCGCAGAGGAATATAAACATCAACTTTAACTAGTTATCATATTGTTCGTTGTTTTTGTTTGACGGTTTCGAAACATCTACCTACAGAGAAGGAAATATATTGTCCACAAAAGAAGATCAATAAAACCTTTTGATGATTTTATACAAATCATTTTATTTAAAATTGATTTTCAAACAAGACAGTCTGCATAATATCTTAGTCACTGCGAGGCAACTCTACTACTAAGTAAAATACTACAGATACGCAGGGGATCTTGTTTGATAGACGCTATACACGTAATTTGTATAATTACCAAAAAAAAACAGCACTATATGCTGCTGGTACTTAATACATACATGGGAAGAATATTTAAAACTACTTTAAAAATTCCCACATAATCATCAATATTTGGTCAAACGTCTAGATTGATTCACACCTACAAATTTTATTTTAGGCATTTCCACTATTCATTAAGATATACTACATGCGCGCGGTTTATGCATGAAACTTAAAACCCCTACATAGAAATGTATCATTCATAATCATAACATTCGGCAAACTCGCGTCCTAGCTCGTTAGTACTTACATATTATTATTCATTCTGTGCGCTCGGGCATTCTCGCAAGACTTCGACAATCTCTTTCACACCGAACGCTCGGATGGGGGGTGTAAGAAAGAGTAAGAGAGATATTTTTTCACTGACGCGAATCATGTGTTTTCATTAATAAGTTGTACATAGGCATGTAGTGTTTTTGTTAAGATGGTGTCCATACTTTTAGATGGAATTTTCGAAAACTTTAATAATTAATAATTATTTCACTATGAAGTAATAAAAAATTTTGGCTACATATCTACAATGTATTAACACTTTTGTACCGCCCACTTTTTTTTGGTAATTATACAAATTACGTGTATATAGGAAGCTAATTCCTGTAGGTGTTTGATGGCAGGTACTGAAGTAGTTGTAGCAGGTACTGAAGTTGTTGTGGGTACTGAAGCTGTTGTTGTATAGCTTGTTGATAAGAAACTTGCTGTTGCATTCTCCCTGTGTCGTCAACGGAAATCTAAAAATCTAAATATTCTATCATTTCTATTGGAATACTGAAAGAAATTTCCTGATTTCCACGGAGATTATCTCTATCATCATCGTCATCTTTGGTATCACCGATTTCTATAGTTTCGTCAGTGTCTCTTGCAGCACGTGATCTAGGCAACGCACAACGTCCATCTGGACAGGATACATGCACAGCCACTGATTCAGTACGTAACAATGCAGTGGTAATCAGGAACATAAAAACTGAAACAATAATATAGTTTGGTAGAAACCATAAAACAAGAAACTTAACTTAAAAAATAAGAAAGAATTATGACATTTTCTTATTCATTTTATTTGTTTCCGTTCGATATAAAATCGTGTACTTATAAAAGACGTTCCATGACGATGCGACATTAAGGGAAAGAAGGTACCTCTAATATTGTAGATAGGATAATTAGCTGAAAGGAGACTTTATTTTATTTTCAAAAGTTAGTAATACAGCATTCAAAGATTTTTTTAAAACTCGAATAAGGGAATCGAACCGACTCAAATTTGAAAAACACCTTATACTTTTATGATGCCAATCGAAACAATTGACGAAAAATAATAATTCCTCTTTAGTAGCATAGTATCTCAAAAGAAATAACTCTACACACAAACTCTTAACTATGAGTTTTCACGGAAGTTTTTATGACAATATCTATTTATATAAAAACGAACCCCTATTTCTCCTGATAACTTGAGAACGCATGGAACAATCTCGCTAATCATTTTTTTATTGTTTTAATTATTGTCAGGAGAAGGTTCTTATGAAAGAAAAACCAAGAAAAGAGCGGAGGTTATGGCGAGGCCCAAGGCCGAGCCTACTACGCGAACAAAGTCGCGGGCAGTTGCTAGTCTAATATATAAAAATTACAGACCATATAACCACTTGACTGCGTGTAGTTCAATTTCTTCTAAGAACACAAGTCACCACTGCGGGTCGGGGGGCTACGTACAAAAAAGGATTTTGATTGGCCGGCTCAAAATGTAGCTCTACTCATAGTACCTAAATAGTGTTGTGGTACAGCATTATGTAATCACCTTAGTTGTCGATAAAGTTCACTACAAATTATCGTTTACCTTAACTGTACAAAGATCTAAAATATGTATGTAAGTATTAAGCAAACAAGGTTATGTAAAAAAACTTCTATTAATGAAATTATCTTAATAATTCATTCGATGTTTCACGGTGAAACAGAACACATTGATCTGAGTATGTATATTTTGCGTTTTAAAAATAGTTATCACTGTCTGTTTATCGTATTCTTACTGATTATTCAGTATGTAAGTACTTACTTAATACCACCATCAAATAATTATATATTATTTACCACAGTAAAACAACATCGTTATAATTTTAAAATAGTTTTAATTGTACAAAGTATCCAAAGCTTTTACACAAAATGTTATTAAGTAATGATTTTAAACAAACAAATAGATTATATTTATATACTTGTTAAGGATTCACCCCTCATGTAATAAGCTGAGGTAGCACCGGACATGCATTAATGCAACAACATTGCATCAGCCAGCGACGAGTACGAACATCGAGGTCAGCGCGCAACGTGACGCCCGCGCCTGCACGAGGCACCGCGTCAGCGGAATGCGAGCGCCGAGTCCACGAGCCTCAGTTTACTTAATTATAAGTCACTCTTGTTTCTTACATCGAACAATTGACATCTTTTTATATTGTAATTCTTTTTAATTAAATTAGTATTAAATAAATTTGGTTTTTTTTAGAACCAACCCTGCGACCAGACGTAATTGGCGCAGTCGGTAGGATCCTGCGGGACGCCAGCGTGTGACGGGAACCAGGATAACCAAGGCATTTCTACCCACGTGGCTACCCGGGCGGCTGTTAAGCCCCAACATCAAGGATCCAGAACTTACGCAGAGTCGCAGGAAGGTGTATCCGGCCATAGATACGCTAAAGAAACCAAATGTATATGTGAGTACTTTGAATCTTACTTGTGCTTGCTCTCCTTACCTTGTAGTGTACTTGTAATTATCCAAGATTTTCCATCCAAGGCAATCGCGGACCCCTAGTTCTAGTAAAAGTAGTAGGTTAAATTCTTTAGACGCAAATAGAGATATAGATAATTCAAACTTTAGTAATACTAGTTGTGTTAGACTAAGAAGTAATATAGATATGGCAGACTTAGACAACATTTTTAAGGCACTTCGCCTTGTTCCCGACTTTGATGGGAACCCCAATGTGCTAACTCGTTTTATCAGATTGTGCGATCAACTGGTAGTGCAGTTCACTTCAGGAGAACTAGCGAGTGAACTTAACCAACTAGCTCTTATTAACGGCATACTTAACAAAGTTAGTGGCAACGCAGCCCGTTTAATAAATGCTAACGGAATACCGCAGGATTGGATTGGCATTCGAAACGCGTTAATTAATAATTTTGCAGACCAACGTGACGAGACCGCTCTTTACAACGATCTTGCTCTCCTAGTGCAAGGACAGAGTTCCCCTCAGGAATTCTATGAGCGCTGCCAAAATTTATTTGGTACTATCATGACCTATGTCTCATTGCACGATTCTGTTCAAACAACGGTTGACGCGAAGCGAGACCTTTATAAAAAACTAACCTTACAGGCTTTCTTACGCGGATTAAAAGACCCATTAGGCTCTCGCATACGATGCATGCGCCCTGAAACGATTGAAAAGGCACTCGAATTTGTACACGAAGAAACTAATACGATGTACATGCAAAACCGTAACGACTACTTAGATAGGAAACCCGCGGCTCAAACGTTTTTCAATGCTAAACCACAGCCCTTCTCTTTACCGACTAGTCACCAATTTGTCATGCCGCCCAAACCCTTTAACACGAATATGTCCGGCCCTTCAAGGCCCTTCGTCATGCCACAACAGCCTACTTGGAAACCACAGTATAACCAACCACGCCCGGCTGGTCCATCACGCACACAGCAGATGTTCCGTGCGGCACCTCCTAATTATAACAGTCAGGATAATGCTTTTAAGCTACCTCCACGTCCAATGCCTTCAGCACCACGCCCTATGAGTGGAGTAAGTCATTTCACTCCTAGAAACTTGCCCTCGTCTTCCTTCGCCAATGCTCATGATTGGAGAAGATTCGGAAATCCTCCGCCCACAAATTACTTTAAGACTAGAGAGATGAATTTCAATGAGTGCATGGGATATGAACCAAACTATGAGGTTTATGATGCTTATGAAACCTATGAGCCATATGATCCGAATTACACATACGGTTTTGACGGACAGGATTACTACCAACCTTATCCCGAGGTCGGTTATGAACCTCCCACAGTAGAAGAAGCCCCCGCGCAGACTGAACCCGCTCAGGATTTTCAGGAAGCGCCTCTGTCACGAAAATCAAAATAGAGGTCAATTTGCAGACCCAAAGACAGCTCCCTTACATAGAGATCAAATCACCACCCTTAAAGCTACTTATTGACACGGGCGCAAATCAGTCTTTTATTAGCCCCTCTGTAGTCGAAAGGTACTTTAGTAACTTACCGCTGAACTATACACCCTTCGAAGTATGTAACGTGCATGCTGTAAGCCGTAATGACTATTCGATTACAGTGCCGACCTTTGACGAATTACATGACGACAACGAAATGACACTATTCGTTTATAAATTCCACGAATACTTTGATGGTTTAATAGGGTCTGATCTTTTAGATAAATGGGAAGCTACCATTGATTATAAAAATAAGACACTTGCTACTAAGAATGCTTCGAACCCTATAAAGGTTTACGATTCTCGCAACGCGAACCTATACGAAGATATTATTCCGGCTGGTACGTCGAAGTTAATTAACGTTCCAATTAATGTAAAGGACGGAGATGCGGTTGTGTTGGAACAAGTAATATCTAACTGTATAATAAGTGACTGTGTGACATCCGTAAATAATAATAGGGGATTCTTAGAAGTCTACAATCCCACTCGTAATGACGTCATATTTTCTATGGACCGCGCGGTGTGTGCCGAGATCCATAACGTCGAGTGCACGCGCACGATTGGCGAACAACACCGAGCCGATGACGTCATTTCGCGATTACGTACCGATCACTTAAACGCCGAAGAACGCGTTAACTTGGAAAATCTATGCGCGCGTTATGCCGATGTGTTTTACGTAGAAGGGGAACCTCTGACGTTTACAAATAAAATCAAACATCATATAAAAACGACAGACGAGACCCCAGTCTATACTAAATGTTACCGGTACCCATTTGTGCATAGACAAGAGGTCCAAGACCAAATCGCAAAAATGTTAGAGCAACGTATAATCCGCCCTTCAAACTCCGCATGGAGTTCCCCCATTTGGGTTGTCTCTAAGAAAGCAGACGCTTCAGGGAAAACCAAATGGCGGATAGTAGTGGACTTTCGCAAAGTCAATGAAAAGACAGTGGATGATAAATACCCAATACCCAACATTACAGATGTTCTGGATAAGCTAGGTAACTGCCAGTACTTTTCCACCTTAGACCTGGCCAGCGGCTTTTATCAGGTCGAAATGGACCCCGCTGACATCCCTAAAACTGCTTTCAATGTTGAACATGGGCATTTTGAATTCCTACGTATGCCTATGGGATTAAAAAATAGCCCTTCTACCTTTCAGAGGGTAATGGACAATGTGCTTAGGGATTTACAGAATACCATCTGCCTTGTGTATCTTGACGACATAATAGTCTTCAGCACGTCGCTTCAAGAGCACATGGTCAACCTTGAAAAGGTATTTCAAAGATTGCGGGAATCTAACTTCAAAATCCAAATGGATAAGTCCGAGTTTTTAAAGTTAGAAACAGCTTACCTTGGACATGTAATAAGTAGTGACGGAATAAAACCTAATCCCGATAAAATTACAGCAATTCAAAAGTATCCAATTCCAAAAACCGCAACAGAAATCAAACGGTTTTTAGGGTTATTGGGGTATTATCGGAAATTCATTCCTGATTTTGCGAAAATCACGAAGCCCATGACTCAGTGTCTTAAGAAAGGATCGAAGATTTCACTTAACAACGACTATGTGGAATGTTTCGAAAAGTATAAAACGCTTCTTGTAAACGACCCCATACTTCAGTACCCTGATTTTACAAAGGAGTTTGTGTTAACTACAGATGCCTCTAATCTAGCCATAGGAGCAGTGTTATCACAAGGAAATATAGGATCGGATAAACCAATCGCGTACGCCTCGCGTACTCTTAACTCCAGCGAGATCAACTACAGTACGATCGAGAAGGAGTTACTAGCGATTGTATGGGCTACTAAGTATTTTCGTCCTTATTTATTCGGGAGAAAGTTTAAAATCGTAACAGACCACAGGCCATTACAGTGGGTCATGAACCTTAAGGAGCCCAATTCGCGTTTAACTCGTTGGAGACTTAAATTAAGCGAGTATGATTTCACTGTAATATACAAGCAAGGTAAATCTAACACAAATGCGGACGCCTTGTCTAGAGTAGAAATACATAACGACGAAGTAAACTCTGTGGCCGTTAATGTGTCCGAAAAACCACCAAGCATGGCAGGTTCAAGTACAGCTACAGTACATACAGACGCTGAGAACCCCATACTAGAGGTACCCATCACGGACGATCCACTTAACAAGTTCCATAGACAGCTTTCTATCACCGTAGTTGAGGACGTTAAAAGTAGACCAACTGTTTCCAAGCCCTTTGAAAATCATACGAAAACCAGCGTTCAAGTGTCTAAAGCTAACCTAAATAAAGACATCGTCAATGTCATTAAAGAATATGTACACCCCAAAGTGAGGACAGGATTGCTAATTAGCCCTCCTTTGGAAATGTACTCTATATTACCGATAATACAAAGCGCGTTCAAAAGCTCTTCAATGAATCTCCTCTTATGTAAAACTGAAATAGAGAATGTCAAAGACTACTTCAAACAACAGGAAATTATTAAGAAGTATCATGAAGGAAAAACGAACCATCGTGGTATAAACGAATGTTATCTTTCCTTGTCTTATAAGTACTACTGGCCGAAGATGAAAGAGCACGTTACAAAGTACATCAACGAGTGTAGCATATGCGGTCAGGCTAAGTACGATCGAAACCCCATTCACCAGAAATTTCAAGTAGTTCCGCCCCCAACAAAACCTTTTGAAATAGTTCATCTCGATCTATTCAGTGCTGATAATCAGAAGTACCTAACCATAATCGATGCCTTCTCCAAATATGCACAAGCATATTACTTACGAGATGCTACCGCAGTTAGTGTGGTTCAAGCCCTCTTGCAGTTCTTCACACATCATGGAGTCCCTTTGACAGTGGTGACAGACAGAGGTACAGAATTCACAAACCAGGTATTTCTGGAGTTTGTCAGAGTCCATAAAATCATCCACCACAAGATCCTAGCATATGCCCCTAACGAAAATGGAATGGTTGAACGCCTACATTCCACTCTATTAGAACATCTTCGTATTTTAAAACTAGAGCAACGTGGTGAACCTATCGTTAACTTAATGCCTTACGCCATATTAGCATATAACAGTACTATTCATAGTTTCACGAAGTGCCGACCTTTAAATATCATTACAGGGCACATGGATCCTCGCGATCCACTTGATATCAATCTCTCTGAAAATTTATTACAACAATATGTTCAAGACCATCGTAAAAGAATGAATAAAGTATTCGAGCTTTTGAATGAAACTTCACTTCACCGCCGTACAGAAATAACTGAAAACGTTAACAAAAACCGCGAACCTGAAATGAACTACTCACCCGAACAGAGCGTATTTATACGTAACCCTGCAGCCAGTAGACAAAAATTAGCTCCGCGTTTTACCCATGATACGGTTTTAGCAGACCTCCCTATCCATATCTATACAAAAAAGAAACGAGGTCCTGTAGCCAAGTCGCGTTTAAAACGCGTCCCTAATAGTGCACGGTTGTTGCAGGATACCGCTTCTGATACTGGGCCTGACGCGAGCGGAGGAAATAACCCTGAGTAGCCTGGATGAGGGACCGGGGATTTTGCCCTTTAATCTAGGACCTTCTAAGGTCATTTCCCATTACCACTCCTTTCTTCAAACGATAAGCTTATCTAACATTAGAGAAAGCGTAGAATCAGTACAAAGTCAATTACAAAACTTCAAACCACTCCTTAACAATAAAACCTTGTCGCTTTACGAACCACACGTTAACTATCTCGATCTTAAACTCAAAAAGATTTCAGACCAACTTATTACCTTTGAACCCACACGTAGTAAGAGAGGCCTCGTTGACGGACTAGGTTCTATTATAAAAAGCATCTCAGGAAATTTGGACTACACAGATGCCGCTAAGTACGATAATGCCATTAAAATCCTACAGAATAACCAACGTAGTTTATTGACTGAAATAAATAATCATGTAAGTCTCAGTAAGCATTGGGTAGACGAAAACACCAAAGTACTCAATAGGCTAACTGAAAATCAGTCTAAAATCGAAAAGGTTATAAATTTAATATTACAGAGCGACGGCACCCATGAAACAGAACTAGTTAAATATGCACACTTAGCTCAATTCCTTATTATTTTAGGAGATAACATAGATACTTTATCAGAAGAACTATTCCGTTTAGAAAACGCACTATCGTTCATTAAGGCTAAAACCACTCATCATTCTTTAATAACTTTAGATTTATTTAAGGATATAATGATAAAGTTAAGAAATATATATAAGAAAGACGAAATCCTTGACGTTAGCTTTAGGGACTACTTCGACATAGTTAAATTAGGATACTTTTACAGTAATGACGATATAGTATTAGTATTAAAGGTTCCGATTGTCTCTCCTATAACCTATAACCTATACAAACTTTCCCTCGTCCCTAATAAAAATAGTAAAGTCATAATCCCTCCTTATCCTTACGTAGCAATCCACAAGGACGATTTCATGTACATAGAGGCAGAATGCCCGAAGTCTAACTCATGGTTTCTTTGCGAACGGCGAGCCCACTATATGACGTCGAACCAGCGGCAATGCATCCAGCATCTCATCCTGGACCAGCAGATCGACTCTACATGTAACTTAACCCAAGTTACTCTTATAACATCAGCATTCGAAGCCCTCGACGAGAAACACTACGTCATCAGCCTGCCTACGTCTACGAAAATTCGCCTGTCCTGCATGCAGGACCAGTATAACATGATGAAAGGAAGTTACCTAGCTATTATCCCTAAAGGTTGCTTGTTACAGACCTCACATTTCACCATAACCAATGAGAACGACCGAGTCAAAGGACAAGCATTAAAAATTACAGACATACCTATACATGAAAACGCAGAACACAGGAGTCAAGCAACTCTGACCCTTAACTCTATAAATCTCGAGAGTCTACAATCAAGCAACGCAGAGATAAATCTACAACCTACACTTAACATCGATGATAGCCCATCAATTAGCGTTTACCATACGACGATACCAGTATATCTTATCCTGTTCATTGCTATGGTGATTGCCATCATAATGACTGCTCGCAGATGTTTCCTGAGTCACCAAGTTACCAAGGAATCAGAGACCAGAGATCCCGAACAAAACCAAGCCGAGATCTATGCCGAGATTAAGGACACCCGAAGACCAGGTCCTGCTCCTCTCTCAGCACTATTCTCAACGACAGTTAACAAATAGATGCTGAGCTTAAGGGGGGAGGTGTTAAGGATTCACCCCTCATGTAATAAGCTGAGGTAGCACCGGACATGCATTAATGCAACAACATTGCATCAGCCAGCGACGAGTACGAACATCGAGGTCAGCGCGCAACGTGACGCCCGCGCCTGCACGAGGCACCGCGTCAGCGGAATGCGAGCGCCGAGTCCACGAGCCTCAGTTTACTTAATTATAAGTCACTCTTGTTTCTTACATCGAACAATTGACATCTTTTTATATTGTAATTCTTTTTAATTAAATTAGTATTAAATAAATTTGGTTTTTTTTAGAACCAACCCTGCGACCAGACGTAATTTACTTTTTCGGCACTGTTTATTATACAGTCATTAGGATACAACAATACAACACCTCATTCTATACAATACTGGATTTGTACTACCGTAAAATTTGTCAATGTAAGGACGAGACCTACAAATTATATATATATATATATTTTTGATCGACTCGCACTTTTTACTTTTAGAAGCCGGTTCCATGTTATTGTTAAAAATAACTATGTGTGTATATCTTGATCATATAAAAAGATGCCAGCTGGGCAGATAAGAAGTAGTAGAGTTATCCAATTAGTCAAACTAAATAGTCACTTAAAGAGGCACAAACAGAGTAGGTGCTCGGTATAGTGATTTTATTTTAAAATATATTAAGTATATGTCCATAGTACTTCATTTTAAAACCATTATTATTATGTTTTATATTACACTCGGGTTTTTTTCGCGTGTTTATTTACATTATTATTAGATAAGATATATAAATATTGAAATTTATAGATGGAAAAATTCCATCCTCGGACGGAATTCGAATCCGCGTCTTCTGATTCTCCGTGTCAGACGCCATTGACCAACTAGGCCACCGAGGTTCTGGTCCGAGTATCGAATTTTAACTCTCTATTTGACTAACCGTCTTGCGGGGACGGAGCGACATCCATTGGACAGTTTAACAGTACCATCCAACCGAAAGAAGCATTATTTAGAAATACTTAAACTTTCGTATTAACATCGCAGCCCTTGTAATTGTTGTTGTTAAAATTTTAATGTTTGAGATCGCTAAAGCAGGCGTTAGTGCTTATAAAATTAATACTATAAAGATATATAAATGTTACTACATAATTGATGATAACGTAAAGGTATAAATAAATATAAATAAAACACCGAATATTTATTTGTATTTTTATGCACTCTTAATATAATGAATATATAGTATAGAAGAATTATTTTCCTCACAGTCGATATACACAATCGATAAATTGGCAGTTAATATTGGAGTACAGCACTAATTTACACGTGCCAGTGAATAAAAGAGACGGCGTTATCTACAACTGCAAAGAACAGTACGGGATGGCAAAAGACATCAACGCATTCCCATATTTTTTTATTTTTGAATCACTGTTTAATTACTTCATTTGTGTATTTTGTTTTCTTCCAATAATTAATAAACTAAAATTATCTGTGAAATGTAATTCCATCCTTTGCATACCTGGATGTCTGCCTGTTTTTTCGGTACCACTTTACTGAACAATAAAGCATAATTGAATTTGTTTTAAATTTTTTTCATCCGCTTGTTCTCCAGGCTCAGTCAAACTGGTACTGACGTGTTGGTTCGATACGTTAGCACAGATTACTGAATTAAACGTTAGCTTTTTATTGTCATAGTCTTGGCAGCTGAGGGGAAGCCGTATGAGCACTCAAGTGGTTATATGGTCTGTGATAAAAATAAACCCCTATTTTTCCTGGTCACGCTATAGCGTGTAAGTTATAACTTGAGAACGGCTTTACCGATTTCACTGAATCTTTTTTTTTAATGTTTTCTAATACTTTGTAGAAGGTTCTTACGTTGAAAAAAAAGAAAAGATGGGAGGTTATGGCGAGGCCGAAGCCCGAGCCTACTACCTGAACCAAGTAGTTATAAATTCGGGCGGTCGCTAGTTATAAATTAAAAAAAAATAAGAATCAAAGACACATCCTGATTGACGGACTGACTGACAGACAACGCACAGCCTAAACCGCTGGTCGTAGTGACTGGGTAGAGGTGGACTGATGATGTGATGGTTATATATTTAATTAGTATGATATGGTATATCATACTAATTAAATGGTAGACACCCTTAGCATTTACAAAATTGATTGTCATTCATCGTTAATAACAATATCATCAAGATAGGCGAAACACTTTTCAGTTATTGGAGTGAAACTCAAAAACTGTTTGACCGAATTTGATGAAGTTTAAATGGGGCCACCTCGGAAGTATACTCTTAAATAAAAAATATTTTTTAGAACTTTTTTGTCATAAAAACTAACGTGGTTTTCAATCATCATTAATTAAAAATACGGGATTACTCACGTAATATTTATCGGATAGGTCCGAATATAGTTTCGACCACAATCGTATTTTCGTCGTCGTATTTTTAATTAATGATTTTTTTTGAACATTATCGGTCCGCAAATGGGGGAGAAATCTGTGAACGTACACAAAAAAAAATACATACAGTCGAACATAGGACTTCCTTTGTTTTTTTGAAGTCAGTTGAAAATAGTGTTCCTGTAATTTTTTTTTATTACAGCGATGTGTAAGGGGAGTAAAAGGAGGATTACACTTTTTATGAAAAAGTCTTCATTTTTGAACTTATAGGTGTGAAAGTTTGTATTTAGAATATGTTTATTTAAAATAAAACGTAGTTTTACATAGGGTTAACTTAGCGATGAAACATGGTATAGAATTTTTTTATGAATTGTAAAAAAAAAAAAATTTAATGGTTCATTAAAATAAAAAGTAGAAATTCATTAATATTTTTTGACAGGTTTGTATGGAGGATTCTTTATTTTTGATGATTTGGATATTTCATAATATAAAGGCCAATATTTTAAATGAGGCCAAAAGAGAAACGGTCTTCGTGTCGCGTGTACAATTGTTCCGAAATTAACTTCCGTTTGGATTTAAGATTACAGGTCCCAATTAAGGTTTGTTTGGCGATGACTATAGGTCAAAGGGACAAACTCTGAACTTAGCTGGAGTTGATTAAATACGGAAAAAATAGGAGTATATGTAATCTTCGAAAACAAATGAGATGCCATCAAAAACAAAACTTGTGAAAATAACCAAGTCTACGTCTACAGTTACTGTTCTTCTACCGGAAAAAGTTTTGAGATCCATGTAAAACCAAGTCAAAACCAGGACTGTTTTTCCCATGGCCAGTTGTATGTGGCATGCTCACGTATGAGCTCTCCAACCTGCCTGGTTACTTAAGTGCCCGCTTCCAAATTATAGTTTGTTACAGCAACATTGTATACAGAAATACTGTAAAGGACGGTATCTACAAGAACTTTTGTCAAATATCACACGTAGTGGCGGGCAATAGCCATGAACATAGCTCTATATTGTACAATTATTCATATCCAGAAAAAATCTCTACGCAGACGTAGTCGTGGGCAAAAGCTAGTATATAAAGTATGAATTTGGGCAGCAATAATTTTCTAAAGTGGGCTATGATAACCTCCAGGCATCCACGTAGCAACGCAGCGACGCGGTAATCTACTTACGTAGGTATATAAATACATATTAAATCTATATACCTATGTACCTTAGAATATTATAGTTCACAATTAATTATATTTAAGTATACTGTTACTCTGCGTTTTCTGCGAGTGTCTCTAAGTTACTGGTTATCTGGACTTCAGAAGAACCTTCGGTTATGGATTGAGGTAGCGTTGCTAGCTTGAAAGATTTCCCATCAGACTTACTAATGGATTTTATGATTTGCTATTTTTAATTGACTTGGCAATCGCACTAAACAATCTTATTTAATGTAATATATATTACTTAATTGTAAGAAAGATTGTGTTTTCATGCGATGGCCAAGTCAATTTATTTATTTAAAACATAAAAGATTTTTTATATTGATATGCTGTTATTATTTGTTGTTAGGTTAGATAATTATTTTTGTAGATACTCCTATTTTTTTTCCTTTCTGGTACCTTCTACTTCTTAAATTTTCTTAAAGCCCAATTTCTGTCTTATAAGGTTTTTTTTTTATTTCTGTAGGTAGTCTTCATTTTTTTCTTTTACGGCACTCACTGCCGGAATCAAAGTTTTTTTAATTAATAAATTACTTAACCATTTATTTTTCTATAGAATTAGATTTATATTAAGATTACATACATTTTTATACTCATACTGATACAATTAACCTAAGATAAATAAAACGTGGTTTGTGTTGTGTGTATACCTGCGATATCGCAGTAAGACCCGAAGGTTGCCTGGAAGAAAGTTGCTGCCTTTCTGTGACGGGCGGGAAGCATGGAAGCCGGGGCGCGGACATGCCACCTCCGCCGGCCGCGGTTATGATTGTTAGTGTTCTTTCTTTCATGGCAATTTCGGCCAATTATCTACTTAATACTTTTCGGGATTTTGGTATAACTTCATAAGACATGTCTCATTCTTGCTTTTTCATTCCGTTGACCATTTTACAAGTTATCTTTGGACAAATTTAATCTGGTTACTTAGCTACATCCACCTATTATTCCATTATATTATACATACTACATTGACTCATTCAGTGCAAATGTAACTAGAAAACTGCTGATGTATCTAGAAAACTGGACTGAAATTTCTAAATATTTTAGTTTTTCATTGATTTGTACAATAAACGATAATTGTGTTGTAAATTTGAAGTTTCTATGTTTTGTTGATCAGTCGGTCAGTCAGTGAGTGACACAATTAGGAACTTTGACAAGAAATAATTCTAAAACTACTGGTCCAAATGGAGTGAAATTTGAAATATACTGTGTTTATACATTGCCTGCCTGGTTATTGAAAATTCAGGCTTCTAGTTTTATCCGCAACGAAGTTATAGGGGGTCGTAAATGGCCTGAACTACTTCTAGAAATGTATATGGTACGGCCGTGCCACTTTTTTGCTCGACTTGATGGGGGCACTGCCTTGCCCCCAGAGTATGGAGTCTTTTTTAACCGTTGTCTATTATTTTGTGTTACTTTATTATACAATAATAATAAAATATAAACAGTTATACATAACTCACTTGAAAAATACTGGAGTTTCATTTTCTGAATATGTTAATGGATCCAAGAGAAGAAAGAACAATACAGTAATGAAACTGAACACATATTTATGTTTTTTTTCAATCATGTTATGCAAATTACTGATTGTATAATAAGAAAACAACAAGCGAATGAATAATTATGCGTAAGTAAGTAATTAGTTTATGGTAGTCTTCATGTCCAAAACATTTACTAATAAATTTTATCACAAGAGTGAGTTTGGAAATTCTAATATATAATTCTAAGTAACAAGTACAATTTGAAAAATGTAATACCGACTTCCATTCTATTCAGTTATTGGAGTGTAACTCAAAAATTACTGGACCGAATTTAATGAAATTTGAATGGGACCGCACGAGAAGCACCAGCTTTCAAACAAAAACATTTTTGACTTCGGTTCACCCTATCGAAAGTTATAAGGTAACAAAAAAAACATACAATCGAATTGAGTACCTCCTCCTTTTTGGAAGTCGGTAGAAAAACAGCATTTAAATCACTGTAGGTATGTCTGTCTGCAATGATTTATAGTATATTATGCAATGAGTGAGTAAAGGACGGATTTAAAGCGAGGGCCATAGATGAAACACGAGCATGTGAAGGATTCTAACGACTGAATCACGGCCGTAGAGAATGATTCATGATGATTGAATCACGAACGTAGCGAGTGGTTCAAGTGTTAGAATCCTAAGCGACGGGAGTGATTCATAGTCCTCAATACAAATCCGTACTTTATTCAAGAGTTGCATACTATTATATATACTTCATACCATGACTACGAGAAAAAGAAATGCCATCAAAAACAAAACTTGTGAAAAAAACCAAGTCGCAACTCAGTTACTGTTCTTCTACCGGAAAAAGTTTTGAGATCCATGTAAAACCAAGTCGGATAATTTATTCAGTCCCTACATTAAGGGAACTTCTGTCTTAGTTATTACGTAATTAGCTAACCTAACAACATCTTATAGTAAGCATATTAATATTAAAAAATATTTATGTTTTAACTAAAATAAATTGACTTGAGCATCGCATAAAAACACAATGTATCTTACAAGTAAGTAATGTAACCTACATATTACATTAAATTAGATTATTTAGTGCGATTGCGCAGTCAATCGATTTTATTTAAACTATAAAAGATTTTAATATTGTTCTATATCTCTATAAGATGCTGTTAGGTTAGCTAGTTACGTAATAACTTAAGACTAATGGTCCTTTAAATAGGGGCTGAATAAATTAACCGACTACCGGTACCTATTACATGCACAGTGAAAACTAAACACAATTAAAACATATTTATTGGATTTGGTTTCTACCTGTCTACATAAAAACTTATAAGTATGAATCCATTTTATTAAATATATATTTTACTATACTAAGTCAATTACAATTACACATATAAAAAATATAAAATAAATTACAAAGGCTAGATTAACCTTCTAGTCAAAATTAAATAACCCGCCCCTGTCCGCTCCCGGTGGCAAGGTGCCCATTACACTCGCTGCGTTCCCGCGCTGAATAGCTATGGCCAGCCTTTGCACCAGGAACGAACCGGAGCGGGAGTCACCGGTGATGTCACAGAGTCTTCGACCTAACTCTCCCACAAAGCTCTTAGCCTCAGCCCCCCAACTGCCCATGGTCTCCACAGCCACGGGCACAAAATGGTAAAGCAGCTCCAAGGCAGCGTACTAAAGCCTCTTCTTAATGCTGGCGTCTTCCGCAGCTGCTGACGGGGAGTTGACGGTGCGAGTCAGGTGGCTGGGGGCAACAGTGCTGACGCAAGTAGCATCCCAAATCAGGCACTTGCCGTTCTTCCACGGCACCAAGGTCAGCCCGTCAGGCCGCTTACCGTCAGATCTGCTCAGACCTGGAGGCTCAAGCACACAAGGGACGTACGCACACGACGGCTCTACGGACTATGTCATTGAGAGTATGGTGTCGTGGAAACCTCCCTGTGCAACGACGACAACTCAGTGCATGATGACCATTGGCCTCCACCATGGATCCGCAGGTGCATCTGTGAGGTTCACACACCTTGCAGCCTAGGCGGAGGGCCACCGCCACACGAAGAGAGTCGTCGTCAAGTAAGGTGCCCAGGTGAGGTGAAGGCAGCGCATGCAACCATGCTCCAGATTCTGTCTGCGACACAGCCCGCAGTCTGGCCGTATCAGCTCCCGTAGCAGCCTCCAATAAATTGCCTTGGATCCGCTTCACTGAAACATCATCCCACGCTTGCTGAACGTGAGTTGCTACTGGGGTCGTCGCACCCGGGTTGAGGGCCGACCAAGCTGAAACAGCGTCTGACACAAACGGTGTACTAACCTTATCAGCATTGGAACTTAGTAAGACAGTGACAAGGTTCGCAACCCCATGCGCCGACGCCAGAAAAGCTGGCAGGTCCACATCCCGTGCGCAACGTATTCCGAGACCTCCATTCCGGATCGGTAGAGCTGCCTGACTCCATTGAGGTTCTTCTAGGGACACGTTCAGGACCGACCCCACAACCGAGTTTAAGGCTCTGTCAAAAGAAGAAACCTCTTCAGGACAAAGCCAGGTTGGAGTGGTTCGTAACAGGTAACTTATTTTCGGGACAGCAAAACACATACGTATCAAGACAATCGCAACGTGTGATGAAAGATCTTTGAGGCGTTCATGAGCTGTAAGGAGAAGCTTAATTCTAAATGTAATGGCCTCTGGAACTGCACCAAGAAAAATTGGAGAACCTAAAAGGTTGAAATCAGACGAGGAAACTTCCTTGAGGCCAGGTAATATAGTACCGAAACGAGTGAAGTGTGTAATGTGAATGTAATCCTATATATTTATATAGGATTACAAAGTTATTTATGCAGTTGATGATTTAGAAAATTGGACTGAAATTGCAAAATATTTTAGTTTTTCCTTCATTTGTACACGAAACACTAATTGTATTCTAAATTTGAAGCTTCTATGTTCGCTAGAAGTGCCTTAGAGTTTTGAAGGTCAGTCAGTAAGCGAGTGAGTGACAAAATCAAGAAACTTTAACTAGTTATAATTCTTAAACTATAGGTTCAAACTGAATGAAATTAAAAACGTATGGTGTTTATACAACGCCTGTTTGGTTACTCAAAATTCAGGCTTCTAGTTTCGTCCAAAACGAAGTTAGAGGGGGTCGAAAATGGCCTGAACTGCTTCGAGAAAAGTATTGTACGGCCGTACCGAGATTTGCTCGACTTGTCAGGCATATCATAGACCAAAATATATACTAGGAAAGGGCATATACTTAAGTGAAAATAGACATTTAAATGCCAAACTCTTTGTCGCAAATATCGACCAATCAAATCTCGACAAGTTATTTGCACAAGGAGTTGGTATGTCGAGTATTCATTGCGTAAGGAGTTTGTATTGATACTTTTTGCGCAAGGAGGTTGTATAAGCATTGAGACGAAGGTCGAATATATTGGTGGTGTGTTCTAAATTTAAACAACAAAATAGTGATCTAAAGGCATTTTTATTCACTATTTTCAGTGAATAAAATAAGCTTTTTAGAGTGGGAATGGTATAATAGTACATTATGGTAGGTACAAGTGTGTAATGGTGGTGATTACCACTGAGCCAACATTGAGACCCAAGCCGTTAGGTGAGGGTTAAGACCCTCACCAGAGAGCCGAGGACGGTAATCATCAACACACACGTGTATCATACGACGTTTTTCAACACTCTTGTGAAGAAAATAATATTAAAATAAAATAAAATTCTAAAATTTTGCAGCGGGAAAAAATAATCAGTTATCCTATGCGCGCCCATCTAACAATGGCGGTCAGCCATAGATGAACGAGGTTTCTTTTTTTGGCTTTTCGCGGATAGCGCATTAGCCACGTACAAAATTTGGAATTTCAAGTTTTCTTACAGCGAAAACAAAAGTTGTATTTGAGTGAAAGTTTTATTTATTAAACACGTACAAGTTGAAATTATCTATTTAAATACGAAGTTGCATGAGCAAGCAATATGTACTTACATTATTTTTTTGTAATATTGATCACGCTCTTTCTTGTATCGCACATCGTGTATTATTATGTACTCTTTAACTCACTTGTGAATAATAACAATGAAACAGTTTGCCAGATGCCAGGACAAATTGATCTGCAAACTCTCGCAGTGGAAGTTTCAGAATAAAATTAATCTGCAGACGGCTGGCTATCAAGAGAGACATTTGTCCTCGGTACAAGGAGCTCAACAAACAAGTAGTGCGTCAACCTTCTCCTACATCAGCTTCCTAACGAACAATATACAATAAATTATGTAACTTAACAAAAAATAACGATTTACCTACCAACAATGCCCGGATGCGTCGCACGTAGCAGCATCAGCTCTGTAAGTCTGTCGTACTCTGTAATAAGTTATGCGTGAACATACATAAAAAAATAATACTCACGACAACTTGAGAACTTCTTTTTTAGAGTCGATTGAAAACACAATATTGTGTTTGTTTAATACACAAGTTCTTGCAATATACTTCATTCCAATAATGTAGTTTGTTTTTAATAATACAGCATGAAAACAACATATTAAATAAAATATAAAGCCTGAACGTTTCGTGAACCAATTAAATTACTAGAAATACCAATTCGCAGCAGTCGAATTCTCATTCTCTCTGAAAATAACATTTCAGCGCAACGGTTTCGGTTTCAAGCAGCCTAGGCACGTATTTTAGCTTAGTAAAGTGAAAACCATTTTTCTCAAACAGTTTCAAAATGCCTTCCGAAAATAAACTTACAAACTATGAATTTTGCTTTGTTTATGAAAAACTGCGCCCGTGGTTTCACCAGCGACGTACAAATGCGTGGTGATGGATGACGATGACTATGATGAGAAGTATCATATGTGCTTCCCGGGATATTAACCTTGCCAAATTTGATTACGATCTGTTCAGCCGTTTAGGCGTGATAATGTAACACACAGGCAGAGAGACAGTTTTTTTTTGTAAATAAAAGTAGCCTAATTTAATCCTCATAACATCAGCTATCTGCCAGCGAAAGCCTCGTTAAAATCCAACCGCTTCAAAGATTAGCCAGAACAAACAGACAGACAGACAGACAAAAATATTTAAAATTGTTTTTTGTGTATAAGTACGGTACCTATATATGTAAGTACTTTCATATGCATTCCGTGAAAAGCTGTTAATTTGGTATAACAAACAGACACTTCAATTTTATTTATTTTTATGTATGTACGTAGGAAAGAAGCAGTGCGACCCAATCCTCTATGATACAAAGATCTGTGTGACACTGCACTGCGCTCGTGGTCCCGAGACGTAGCTACGAGTAGCTAGTAACAGTTTTTGGACGACCTTGACGGGGATCATCACTGAGCTTGACACGTCCACGTTGAAATTCAGCAAAGCAGCGATAAATTGTGGTTTTGGATAGGGCTTCATCACCAAATGCAGAAATCATCCGGTTAATACACTGTTTTTGTGTTAAACCTCTTGAATTTTCTCGAGTCAACTCCGTTTTCTCAACGACTAAACAAGTTTAACAAAACCTTGTGACAAGACCGAGAATCTTTTTTTAAATAAATAAATGGTATTCGATTTTTAAAACCAATGAGTTTTCAATTGAAAAAATTTTAATATGACAGGAACAGTGGAAATATTCCATTCCCGATACTTTTAGTGCAGCCCTCGTATTCAGTCTCTATCCATTCGCCATCTATAATAATTTATTCATATACCTATCTATATCTCAAGTATTCTAACTTTTACTTATTGCTTATCTAATAATAGCTTATATAATAATTATGACATCACCAATTAACACAGCAGTAGCGCCAGTCTCGTTTATTTAATCATATTATTATAGTTAACGGGTTTTTGCCGCTTCGCAGTAATGTTAACACTTCCATAAGTAACATTTATTATTAGTTCCTAGAATTTGTTTTTGTCAAACACAAAATACTTTTGCAAGTACGTTATAGATCTACACATCAGTCAGTAAATTAGCCTTGGGGTATAGCGAATAGGTGTGACAAGTAGTATTTAGGTACAAAATGATATTAACTTTTGCCATCAAGGTGTTAACGATAAGGTAAATAGCTAATATTTTGTTAGTACCTTTTAGGTATCAGCGTATCTACGCTACGCTAAAGGTATTTTACGTCGTTAAGGCGAATGGCGTCGTCAACTGAGCACTTCCGATGCAAGTATCGAAGTGAGCTTCATTGAAATAAAGTTATATTCTCGCGCGGTACATAGTTTCTATTACGCCCAGCAACTTAACCGAAAATTACAAAATAGACTATTGATTTCATTAATATTGACTAAGCTGTGACATTGTGACACAAAGGCCAACAGGGCAATAATTTATCTCAGTTACAATTAAATGTTGATTGAAATCTTGAAAAATTGCGACTTTATGTCAGTTTTGACAACTCCATTTTAAGTAAGTTGATTACTGGAACAATCGTTTTATAATATGTTTCAGCTCAGTGACTGGAACTGACAAATTTAACATGAAGCCACCATATTTATAGAATTCAATCAGTATTTGATTGCAACTGAGATACATAATAACCTAGCTGAGCAATTGCGTATCTCAGTTGCAATTAAATGTAGAATGAAATCTTGAAAAATGGTGGCTCCATGTCAGTTTTGACAACTCCAGTAAGCAAAAATGTTAGTAAGTTAATGACTGAGCTAATAAAAGTGACATAGAGCTGCCATTTTTGTTGATTACAATCAGCATTTGATTGCAACTTAGATACATAATAGCATTGCTGAGCAATTGCGTATCTCAGTTACAAATACATGTTGATTGAAATCTTTAAAAATGGCGGCCCTATGTCAAATTTGGCAACGCCAGTAAGCAAAAATGTTAGTAAGTTGATCACTAAAGCTGACAAAAGTGACATAGGGCGGCCATTTTTTTACATTTCAATCAACATTTGTTTGAACTGGGATACATAATAGCCCAGCTGGAACCATTGATTTATATGTTAGGTAACAGCTCAGTGACTGGAACTGACAAATGTAACGTAAAGCCACCATATTTATAGAATTCAATCAGCATTTGATTGCAACTGAGATACATAATAGCATTGCTGAGCAATTGCGTATCTCAGTTAGAATTAAATATTGATTGGAATCTTGAAAAATGGCGACTGTGTGTCAGTTTTGACAACTCCAGTAAGCAAAAATGTTAGTAAGTTAATCAAACCATCAAATCAAATTTTTATATTCAGGTAAGTTACACCCATAATCATAAACATTTATATAACATAATTATTTAAAATTAATTACAATAAAGTACAAAAGAAAAAAAAACACAAATAATATAAAAAATAACTTATAATAAAATGTCATAATATCAGTAATAAATAAGCCATGTCACAATTAATAATACAACAAACAATATATAAACCGTCAAGGACTTTAGCTATAACAGCAGCAAGAAAAATGGGCCTGTAGTTACTTTTATCTGAAAGGTCACCAGTTTTATTCTTCACTACCACTGTTTTCATAACATCGTCTGGCAAGTAGGAATGGCTCACACACAGTGAATAGAACATAGCCAAGATCCTAGCAATATGAGGTCCAGCGTACTGCAGGTGCTCAATGCTGAGTTCGTCGTGACTCGGGGACTTACCTCTTTTAATTAATTACTGAGCTGACAAAAGTGACATAGAGCCGCCATTTTTGTTGATTTCAATCAACATTTGATTGCAACCGAGATACATAATAGCCCTACACGTCATGGTTTATGCATCTGTTGCATATTGTATTGGATGATAAAGATGAAATAAAATGATTACAACCGGTAGAATTTTCAGGCGGATTCGGAGGTTGTAACATACATAGGTTACATTCTAGAGTAATACAATTATTGGAAAAAGAACATGCGGGGAGGTTTTTGGGGATTGCCAATAGAAGTGAAAAGTAAGTAACTTGAAGCGTTCGGTGACGATGACGCGAGTTCCATGATTTCGTTTACCTAAAACGTGTTCAACGCGCCTAAAGCGGTCGGGTAAGAATTACGCGAGTTCCATGATTTTTGTTCACCCATAAAAGTGCTAAACGTGGCCAAAGAAATTTTTTTTCAAAAACATGTTACTAATACTAGTCTAGTTATAGATCATCACCATCAGCCCATTGCAGGATAGATGCCTTTATTTTTTTTAATCTTAAGCATTGCAATAGGAGGTATCTCTCAGATGAGCGCTCGCCGAATCAACATTTTATGAGGACGAGTCGTGTAGAGGGGAAACATGCTGTACGAAGAGGTTTTGGTTGGCTGCATTACACGTGTTGATCTTCTGTTTACGTACTTTTTGTATTCATTTTATGCATAAGTACGGCTTGAGTTTATTAGTTGTCTGTGTCAGGTGCGCATCGCAACGCAGCGCGAGTGCAATGCACCGACGCACGATAGTACAGAACCCGGGTCAATTATGTTTTTCCGGTTTGGCGGCTTATCCAAGCCTGATGATTCTATTCTAAGCATTCGTCTAGAATAGAAGGACGACCTGGAACTTGCACGATTGATTTTGACTATGGATGTTGTTAATAGGAGTTAAAATATTAAATTGCTGATTTATCGCACTCGCCACTTATAAAAAAAATTAAATCTTTATAGTGTCAGATTACAAAGTTAAACTTTTTTCACACGAACGGTATAACATGCTAAATAAAAAATGATGCATTTGATTGTTTGCCTTTCAATTGTATTTACATTCAGTTTTTAACGGAAATACTACGACGAAATAGCGTGAAGAACGAAACAGTGAAAATCAGAGTCATTTACGAATACGTACTGATGTGGGACTAACGTAGTAGTAACTGCTTAAAATGTCAATACTGTGTTTGGAGAGAACACGGCTAACGAACGCACCGTACGTTTTTGGTTTAACCGCTTTCGTAGTGAAAGTTTCGACCTGAAGAATATACCACGAGGAAGACCAGCCACTAAAGTAAATAACGATGAATTAAAAGAGATGGTGGAAGTCAATCCGTCCAAAACTACCAAGAAATATGTGGCATGGTTTGATATTAGTAGGTATACCCACAATATTGGCTCAAACCAAATCAGTAAAATGAAAAGTTTTTAAAAACGGGTAGCTCATGATTTGACTGTTCTGCAGTCACGAGCGCGCGTTGAAGCTTGACTTACCGATTCTAAAAGGGGTTTTTGGACCGAATTATGACATGATGAAAAGTGGATTCTTTACGATAATCGCAAGTGAACAACGCAATGGTTGGCCCCAGGTCAATAGCCACAACGATGCTCTAAAGCTAAGCTTACCCATAGAAAAGTTATAATAACAGTTGGGTGTTCACTTCATGGTGTAATTAACTATAGCTTCCTCGAATCCATGATAACGCAAGGCCACACACTGTTCAACAATCCGTTTGAACACTAAAAGACCTGCAGTTAGAAACCATCCGCCATTCTCCATTCTCGCCGGATCTCGCGGCGCACCAACCGATTACCACTTTTTTTGCGATTTTGACATATTTTTTACGGAAAATATGTTCTTTCGACCTTCCGATTAGATGGCAGAAAAGTAAATACTTTGATTAAACATTGAAATTTACTAATTAAATATAATATTAAAAATATTATATTTAATCCTTCCAGAAAAAATATATTAATTATTCATACTTTAATCCCTAATATTTTCACACCGTCATACATTCAGCTTTAAGAGTTAGTTATTTATAATAAAACTAGCTCGGCCCCGCGTTTTCACCCGCGTGGTGATGGATGATGTTGATAATGATGAAAGTATCCGATGTGTTATTCCAAATCCTCACCTATTCATATATCAAATTTCAATTTAAATCAATAAATAATAACTATTTTGAGTTTGTATATCTGTTATTCGACGTAATCACATGATGTGCGAGGTTCGAAGAATGTTATTTATACCAACCAACTAGTGAAATTTTCAACACTAAAATCTACTTTTCATAAAGTTGCAAACGCCAGTAAAACATATAGACAACTAGTAAAAACATGTTCGCATTCGCGAAATATGTATTTTACTTTTTCGGACAGAATGTTAACCGTGACAACCACGTCACACGCTGATATGAGCCCTTTTTAAATGTCGAAATATTTCGTTTTGTTCGATATTTTTGTTTCGCTCGCATGATCGATCTTTTAATTCTTTTGAAAATAATTGCATCCGAGTTGTCAACCGTTCATTGTTGGTAGAGGATTGTTTTCTTGCCGAAACGAAGCATCTGTCCGTATGTTTGTTAGGTTGACTGTACGTCTTCCTGTACAGGTCGCATTTTTCAACCTATCTTGACGTTACTTGGTATATGCATATTCTACTATTTAATATCAATTTTTTGAGGAAACTTTTCCAATAAAAGGGGGAATTTTACTGCGGTGCTATTCACTGACCGATGTTTATAAAATTTGGTACACGCAATAAGTACCTACTCTACTGTTCGCTAAACTACTAGTTTTAGAAAGCGGCAGTAGATTATTATAATTACACTTCAGCCATTTTTATGAACGCTCATTAATTATTAACTTCGATAAGAGCGTTTTCAGTGCTTAAATTGAATAAGTAGCTTAGGTTTTGTAAATTGGGAGTATTACTACTCGTATGCACTACTAGGCATACGTAGCAAAAACAGTTTTGTTAGATTGAATAATTGAACTTGTTTGTTAGATGCGTTTAGTAATTCAACTTTGAGATCTGTCAATCCTATATTAGGTACGGAGAGAATAATACAGAAGTAGATAGATAGATAGAAAGATAATACGTTAATGTCGACGTACACCATATAAACATTAACAATTACAGTACAACTAATAAAAACATATATATAAATTGTAAAATGTCTTGTCGCTAATAAGCGATCTCTTCCAGACATCGTTTGGAGGGAGAGAAATTCTATAACTACAATAGTTGGTAGTGTATATATAATGAGAATAGATATAGCGATGGCAATATATTTTTGTATAAAATTATTTAAATACATACACATACAATCAAACAATAAACACAAATTATAGAGATGAATAGTACAAAAGTATATATATACATACTTAATGCAAACTTTAATATTATAAATATCAATGAAGCAGTGAAAGCTAAAAAGGTGTAGCCTGTGACGATCCTTAAAGATAAGAAGTGACTGCGATAACCTAAGTACATAGGTCATAATGATCTGTGAGTGACGAGTATACTGCGGTACTGTGCACAACGCAGCAGCAGCGGTACTGAAGCTGTGAGCAAGCGTGACGCTGTACCAACCAGCGACAGCCCGCATTGTCACTACAAACATAAAACAGTTTCTCAACTATCAACGGCCTTATTTATAAACACTGCTTAAAATAAAATAACATCAGTACTAAATAAGGTCATATAAAGTTAAGCAGCATTTATAAGTCAGGTCCTTGCTGTGAAACTGTGTTTAAACTATATAAAACGTAACTACAAAGGATTCTTATCAAGTAGGTACAGATAATTTCTTGGTTTGTCCTTTTTGCAGCGGAGTTGCACGACAGAAAATAAAATGTTTCTTTATAATGGAGTCGCTTTTCAAGCCGAGAGTTCGATTTCACGGTTCTCTAGAGAATAGGCTACTGATGACAATGCTACAACTGTTTAAGTTACAGTTATGGTATATTACTTATCTGTAAACATATATTTATACTAGCTGGAGCCCACGACTACGTCTGCGCAGGATTAGTTTTTCAATTAGCGTATTATCTTCTCCAAGACCATATCTAACTACCAAAATGTCATAAAATATGTTCGTGGTCAATCGCAATTGCTATAATAGTAGGTATTATATGTAAATACTTACTCGTAGTATTAAAATCAGTATAAAATACAGGACTTAGGTACATAAAAATATAAAACTTTGACTTTGCTTTTGAGTAAGCTATCAGATAGAGACAAACTTTGACAGAACTGTCATCATTACGATCATGACGTAGGCGGAGAACTTATTATTTTTTCTATACTGTGCCCAAGCATATTACGCTTTATCGCCCGCGTGATACATGATGATGATGATGAAAAGTATCCTATATGTTAATCCAGCACCTCATGTACCTCCAAACCAAATTTCATCAAAATTGCCCCCGCCGTTTGAGCGTGAAAGAGTAACAAAGATCTACACATCCATACATCCTTTACTCACAAACTTTCGTGTTTGTAATATTAGTAGGATGATGTCATACAAAAACCTTTGTTTTTGTACGACTGTGTATGAATGTATATATATACACATTTACCCTCTCTCGACAATCTCGCTCTCATGATTCTCATTACTTGAAGTTATTCATTTACATTAACCGAAAATCATTACTTCTTCATCGATCTATCAGTATATCACTATATATAAAGACAGTAACTTCGCCTAACTTACCACTGGTTTGAGCAAAGTGTATAAACGGTCATGAACGAACTCTGAATTAGGAATATGGAGTATGGATGTACATACGTTGAGTAGATACTAGATAGGTATTGTTCGAATACGCTATTGTGATTGTCGCATGAAAATCGGCATGACAAAAATGTCGAAATCATTAAGCAAGTAACATTACAACATCCGGTGATTGACTTGAAGTTCTCACAAACAACGATTGACATTGACCCACCATTGACGAATTGGTCGCTGCATTGCTACAGTGCAGCGACCAATTCCGATTAGGCACCTACCATTTTGGGCTCTGCTGCCAATACTGACTTTCCACAAATTACGTCACTGCTGTTAGCCTTCTCAATCAATATTTTCCTCTTTTGAAAATATTCCTTTCTATAGATTACGCTGTTTCTGGAAATCCTATCAACTGCCAGATTTCATATTTGGTAGTACTTAACTGCTTACATGCTAGTAGCACGCTGCCTCTACTGGGACTCTGGCTTCCCTTTCAGAGAGAGAGAGAGTACAATGAGCCATAATCCAACACGCGGCGCAACTTTTACAACAGTCAACAATCTATCACGATGCAACTGCATGTTGAACTCTTGTCCATTCGATAATTACTTACAAAAAAGCCATTCTACTATTTCTACAGACAAAGTGCAATGGAACGTCTAGTAAACGTAACGTAAACGATTTTTTATGATAAAACTATATTAGACACTACTATAAACCAATATCAGTTAGGGTCATTTTGATGATCTATCGAGTTAGCATAATATAAAGTTTTAATCGATCGCTGGCGTCAATAGAAACGTAACTGCAGCTGGACTGTTTTGCAATAGCAGAATAAGAAAACCTATATTCAGCTACGGTTCGATTGCAGTTGTAACATATATAGTTAGTGGAGTTTTAGTAGACCTACTTGAAGTTTTCAGCCCACCTGAACCGACATAAATGTTAAAGCCTATTGAATGTTGTTATAATGACCAACAACCGCCATCGAATGCCTGATGCCCTGTGAAGCACAGAAGAGCCACTAACGGTCACCCATCCATGTCGTGACCGCAGCGAGGTTTGCTTTGTAAAAATGAGATCTACTGTGAACGCTTCAAAATTACTTTTACTACTTGGTGCAAACTATTCTAATTACAGTTTGCATCAAATACCAAAAATTGTCCCAAGCATAACTTAAATCTCTCAACCATGATCTTCTTCTACCCATTTGATAATGTAAATATTTTAGATTCTTCTTCTGAGCAAGTTGGATCGCCCTTTCAAGATCGACGTCAAAAGATCCTTATTATGAAGTAGCCCGAACCCAGCAGTTTTTCTTGTCTTGAAAATCGATGACATGGTTCCTAAGAACAGATCTTTGTATTTTTCTTTATAATATTATTATCATCTGACACTGTTTTTTTTTCTTGCACAGTAGCAGTAACAGCAAAATGACTCTACGCTGTGCAGAATTAAGTCTTCCATGTTAATTTCTTTTGAGTAGAAGATCAAATCAAAAAATATGTATCGTTTGAACGCTACATATGTAATCGGATGAATTTTAACAGGACATTATGTTATTATGGCGTATAACAAATAATAAAAACGTAAATCATAAAAAAATAATAGTGACATGAGGTGTCCATACTACATAATAGGTAGTATTTTTTCACTATTTGCACTACTAATAGTGTGTGTAAATGTCAAAATAGTAAAACATAGGCTATGTTTTACTATTTTGACATTTAACACATCAAACTTAGTACCTATGCATATAATTATTAATTATAGTGGAAACTCGAAAGTGAAGCAATAAATATTAAAAATCGGCCATGTGATAAGTTGAGCTGAAACCAAGGATTCCGTAAAGTTAAAGATCACATATTTTTGATAATTAGATAACCTATTTATGTGACTCATAGTACATATAGTATTGTCATAGTATAGTCATACTTATATAGTAATCTAAATATTGTCACAGAATAAAGAATAGAAGATATTGTAGTGGTACGCGCCTCAATGCGCGAGTACGGCTCTCGCTTGATTGGGTTTTGTCCTTGTGTAATTTTAATTGTGATTTTGCTATTGTTGTTATGGTCAGGCTTGAGGTTACGGCGAAGGAAAATCCGTTTAGCCGTTTAGGCGTAATAACGTAATAAACAAACTCACAGTCGCATTTATAATATTATTTAAGATTATTTAGGTTAGAAATTAATGTAATACGAGTACTTACTATTTAAACTAAAATAAATGTCTTAAATATACTAAAATATACATACGATAACAAATATTACTAACTCATAGGTATATTAAATAACACATTATGTTTGTTGTGTATGTTTGTTACTTTTTCACGCAGGAACAGCTGTACTGATTTGGATGATATTCAGAATAAAGATTATACCCAGGATCAACTCGTTATTTATTTATATTTTTATCCCCATTTCAACGGTTACTTCCCGAGGGATCGCGATACCCCTGCCCTTGAACAACGTGGACAAAGTCGCAGAAATAAACTAGTGGTACATTGCATTATATAAGTGTTTTTTATGTAAATAAAATAATTATCCGTGACAGTGACTATCAGATTTGCAGTACAACTTGTTTTGTCAGTTCTTGTTCGGTCTTTGACGCATGCGCGCGGTCTTCAAAAAAATGCGCGCTCGCAATATTTAGTGCGGGAAAATCGTATACAATTTTTGTGAACAGTTTTTTATAAGTTTGGCTTTAGAGGATAGTGTTAGTTATTTAAGCATATTGATAATTAATACTAAATGGGATTTGTACACTGCGGATGAAAAACGCTTAAAAGGTAAATACACAAGTTTTAGATAAATAAAATATTGGGTTTTTCCTAAGGGCAGTTCTGAATGCTGTAATGCATTTTCCTTAGAAAGGCACACTTAGTGGGTGGGGCTCCCGGTAGATTCCGTAGTATTTATTAGTTAATTATTTAGCCATTTTTAGAAAACAAAAATAATTACCTGAGTAAATACATTTAATTTGTTTATTTACGAAAATAAGTAATCCTGTATAATGCTTCCCCCTCGGACGACGTGCCTTGGTGGCTTAGTAGTCATGACGTCTGACACGGATTGTCGGAAGATGCGGGTTCGAATCCTGTCCGATGATGAGTTTTGTCTCTTAAATTGCAAAGGTTGCTGATAATGTGCGATGTAAAATTTGTTGTCGCTCAAATTTATGAGTAATTAGTAGTAGATAGCACCATGACCGTTGTAAGACATTCCCAGAGTAAAGACAAGACGAAGAAATCCTTAAATAAAAACAACAAAAATTTATTTTTAACCGACTTTAAAAAAGGAGGTGGACAAATCGTCGCTCTTTTATGTTTGTTTCCCAATTACACGAAAACGCCTGGATCGATTCGATATATTCTTTTTTGTTTAAAAGGGTACCTATACATTCCTGGTTCTCCCATTGGCACTAAGTCAGGATCTGATGATGGGATCCCAGAAAAATTGAGGGTAACCCTCAAACTTTATAGAGACTGTTGTGTGTCTGTTTTGTATAACTTATAAAACTTACATTCAAGTAGTTGGGTCTGCTACTGCTACTCATCTGGTCATCATCTCATGTTGCTGAGCTGATGATGGAAGATATAGCTCCTTAACTATTTGGGTCTATAGGAGTTAGTGGATAATTCTTTAAATATTATAGGCTCGTTTAGATCGCTACTTATGTCCCTTTGAGTAATCTAAAGGAGTGTTCCTTCTGTAAGTAGTACTAATTATTGTTTATTCTGTGGCAGTAACACGTCATGAGTGAAGCTTGGCTTCGTATTTTTCAAATAATCATTTGTTTTATTATAAACAAGGTATTTTAACATGCACATGTATACTATGCGCCACGAAATTAATTAACCTACAAAGAACCCCACAAATGATCTGTTAATTTATCCCACTCTTATATAGGAGTATGTCTATACTAATATTATAAAGAAAAAAGATTACAAGACAGTAGTTAGGCATAAGTATTAGATAATTTTGGTCATTGGTCTGAATACCTACTCCAAATCTAAAGCGTGGGTGTAGTTATATAATAAAAAACTCTAAACGCTCACATTGCTATTAAGCTATGTCTTTCAACTAAAGCCGGCCATACACCATCCTTCCTATCGTCCAATCGGCATGACGCTACCGATTGGGTCAGTTAAGTTGACCCTGTGTGAACAGTTATACTTGACGGCACAATCCAATTTCAATTCTTTTGGTTTGATCGTGCCGATTGGAGCGTGTGTGGCGGGCGGCGATCGTCAGTACAGTAGAGTCAAGATTTTGCGTATCTCATAACTTTCTCATAAAATTTTGCTTCTCAATTAGAGGAGTCACTAACTACAGAAGTTTCGTGTAAGTTTCTTCATTCATAAATATTTACGATAATCTCTTGGCGTAAGCCTCAATACTTTTAATTTGTTTTAAGTAAATAAAATAAATAATTAAATATGTATGATTTTTTTTATCAAGCACTGTTTGTACCACTCTGCCCTTCTTTTCTTTTTTTAATTCTCTATCATGATTTAAATGCTCAAAACGGCTAAAACATCGTCGTCTGTCACTGGTGAAGCCATGGCTTCAACTAAACGTCGCTGCCGATTGGACAGTTTAAACTGATCGTGTGTGGTTATGGACGAACTGCAGATTGGATCAAGCCTGCAGCATCATGCTGATTGGACGATAGAAAGCATGGTGTATGGCCGGCATAAGAGTCAGACTTTATCTCGCGATTGTTAGCGATTATTGCGCTATTGTTATTTGAGTGTTTTGGAGGAAGACGTCAATTGACGCCGTTTGTCTGGACTCGCATTTGACAACGTGAACATCGTTCACGTTTTTTACGAAAAGTAAATTCTATTGTGCTTTAGATTATTGATTGGGTGGAATGCGACTAAACTTATATGGTTCCTTTACGTGATAATATGCTTTCGGTTTCGTCGTATTTTGCAGTTTTCTCTCGTCGTTTCTACTCCTCACGCTTCACATTCTGCTCAATATAAAAAAAATAAAAAGGTATGTGTCGCTAACTATTGGAATTAGAAACGACATTGATGGGCCATATTTCACAAAAGATACACCTGATAAAAAGTGGCGAAACATTTGCTTTAATTCTAAAGACCTATTCAAGTAAACTATACTACTATTATAGATGCAGCTATAGCATGCAGAAATACTTTTGTATAACTATTTTTGTATAACTATTTATGGGCATTTTATTACATAGGTACATGTATTATTGTGCAATATCCTTTATAACGCAACCGTGAACAATTCTATATTTTTTGCTAAAGCTGGTTAATTTCTACCTCATAACTGGTTTAATTCTTTTGTGCTCATTACTAACGCTATATTGTCAAGAAACTAGTCTTATGTTTTTTATATATTACTAGCTGCTCTCCGCGGTTTCACCCGCGCGGTGATGGATACTGATGATGATGATGAATCTTATATAGCCTATGTTAATCAGGGTGAATGTAGCTTTCTAATGGTGAAAAAATTTTTGAAATCGGTAAGTTCTTTTTGAGCCAATTCGTTACAAACATACATACAAATATTTCCTCCTTATAATATTACTAGCTGCTCTCCGCGGTTTCACCCGCGCGGTGATGAATGATTATGATGATGATGAATCTTATATTGCCTATGTTACTCAGGGTGAATTTAACTTTCCAATATTGAAAGAATTTTTGAAATCGGTCCAGTACTTTTTGAGCCAATTCGTCACAAACATACTTACGTACAAATCTTTCCTCTTTATAATATTAGTATAAAAGTATAGGTATATAGTAAATAGACTAGCTGCGCCCTGCGGAGTTACGCGCATTAAAAGTATGTCCTTCTCCTCTATGTCCTTTTCTATACCACCTATAAGCAACATTTCATGATGAACGCTTGAGTAGTTAGGGAGCGTTACAAACACACAAACAAACAAACAAACAAACGGAACAAACAAAATATATCATACATTTAACAAACGAACTCTAGGTAACCCGCCAGCGGCTTCGCTCGCTTGTTCTTGGTCTTGGTGTAGTTGTGGAAGTGCCCTTTTGGAACCTGGAGGTCTTCGTTTCGATCCCCGGATTTACAGTTATTTGGTTTTGCTGAGAAAGAAAGATACTCAATATAAGTCCGGAGTTTCAAACAGTACCGCGTACCTATAGATTGCAATAGGCTCGCCCCCTATAACTTGAGACCAAAAACACTGATAAAACGTAGGCGTTTAAACACCGCTGCTTATCCCGTCGAGGCTATAATATATAGGCGAAAGTATCAATTCAGTCAAGACCACTAGACTGATGTTACCGCCCCGCAGTTTCACCTCCGTAGTGATGGATGATGATGATGATGATGAAAAGTATCCTATTAAAACACCGCTGCGTACCCTTTCGATGATAAGGCGTATTTGTTAAGTTGTGTTTAAAAACAACATCTAAGTAAATATTGCAGGCGATTCGCTCAAGACCGCTAGACTGATGTTTCACCTCCGTGGTGATGGATGATGATGATGATGAAAAGTATCCTATTAAAACACCGCTGCTTACCCCTTCTATTATACGATTATATATAAGCGAAATTATTTGTTGTTGTGTTTTAAAACAACATGTAAGTTTTGCAGGCGATTCACTCAAGACCGGAATGATGTTTCACGTTCACGTCACGTATTCTGTGGTGATGGTTGATGACGATTATGAAAAGTCCTATGCCGTTCCCCGGGATATAATCTATCTCTTAGCTAAATTTCATCTAAATCGGTGAAGCCGTCCTTGAGTTATAAAAAATTTCTTAAAAAACCCGAATTCGTCAAACCAAAGTTCGTATTTCGTTTTCGGGCCTTCAGTTTACTTCAGTGTCTCTGTCAAAAAAATTTATGACATGCCAACTCTATCGCCTATAATTATATATATATATATATATATGTATATATATATTATGTGTGGATTAGTATTAGTTAGAGTGGGATTAGTATATAGATAATTATAGGCGATAGAGTTGGCATGTCATAAATTTTTTTGACAGAGACATTAGATAGATTAGTATTAGTTAGAGTGGTATAGTGTTACTTAGTGGGTGTATATATATATATATATATATATATATATATAGTGGGATATATAGGCATTAGTGGGATTATATAACATTTCGAAGCGGATTTTGTTCTTCAGACGTTCATCAGCTAATGTTTCAACAATCTTAGTACCTAATCAGTTTTGCAAGTCATACATAGTAGTGTCTATGGTTCTTTACTTATCCTGCCTATGTTATAGAATAATTAGATTAGGTAGTTATGTTTCTCATCGCTAATAACTAATTTTGATTTGTATTACATTATCCTATAAGCTTATAATTACAGTACTTCTAATTATTATAGTTATGTAATTTATTTTTGTTCTTAGCCATTCCTGAAATAATAATCCTAAAGACTACATACTCTGTTATTGCTAGTAAGTATTACTAGCTAATATAAAGTTTCCAACTACTCTCTAACCGAGTGTTTTATATGTGGAGTTTCAATAAAATGATAAGAAACATAAACCTTGCACACTGTAGGTAGATACAACTTAAGGATAAAAATAAAACAATTTGTTGTGAACAGCGAAAGTCTTGGCCTTGCAAAGTTAATAAGGAAGTTCGAACCTAGATCTGTATTATACTGTATAGATCTTAACGTAGGTTCAATCATCAATTGCTTTTGGAAGGTTGTATAGGTGATTAATCGTTAGTAAGCATATATTGATTTGTATCATTGAACTTCAACGAAATCTACAGAAAAAAATGTACCACGTATCAATGTGAAAAAGGTCAATGTCGAAATTTTTTATAAAATAATGTACATGGTCAAACGCAGTATTATATGAGAAAATTTATATACTAAGTATATCAATAAGTAAACACTAATAATACAATACAGGACAGGAGGTATATACAAATATCAAATTAAATACTTTCTATACCGTGATAATTAAAATAAAAGATTTATGAATGAAACTGACGTACATTAACGTTTCCGGGACGCGAAGGGTTAATCACCATGGAAAAAAATACTAGTCATTACATTTCATCACCTTTGACAGTCGCCGAGCACGTCTAGTGTATTGAGCTGTCGAATTGACTTGGATTTTGCCTAAGCTTTTAGAATCTGACACAACTTTGACAGAACTGTCATCATTACGATCTAGACGTAAGCGAAGATCTTATTATTTTGTCTATGCTCTGCCCAAGCATATTACGCTTTTCCACTTGCGTCGTGATGGATGATGATGATGATGATGAAAAGTATCCTATGTGTTCCAGCGCCTCATCTACATCCATACCAAATTTCATCAATATTGCCCCCGCCGTTTGAGCGTGAAATAGTCTCATAAACTTGCGCGTTTATAATATTAGTAGGATAGGATATTATAACTGACGTATGTTTGTATGTATAAATGTGATTAATATTCCTTACTTGGGTAATTAAATACTTAATAATTAACACTTATCAAACTATTAATTATTCTGATTATTAAACACCATACCTACTGTTGTTACTTTAATATCCACGGAGTATTGAACAGTTCTGTCGTATTGAGTTATCAAAAACGGTAAAGTTTATAGTTATATATTAACGGTAAAATTTGCAGTAATATGGAATAAATATGTAAATAGCAATTGATACGCGATTTTTGTTTCAATCCCGTCATTTTAAATGGTTTACAGTGAATGCAGAGTCGGGTAGACAGGATAAATATAATAAATACCTAACTTAAAAATATATTTTTTTATTTGAATATCGGCTTATGTAGTAAATTTTGGTTTCCATCCAACACTGAAAAAACCGACTTCAAAAAAAGGAGGAGGTTCTCAATTCGTGCGGGTATGTTTTTTTTTGTTTGTTACACGATTATATATCTACTCCGCGAAATATAAACTGATATTTATGATTTTTTTGTTTAGTTATTATTTCAAAGGTGGCAATTGACTGGCAAACCAATTGATATACATGCGCGCCTAGTTAAGCCAACCAAGCAACAGTTTATACTAGGCGGTGACCGCTTACGATTTACAATAGACAGTCTAACCAACTGATATATATGCGCCACTTGTTAAACCAACCAAGCAACAGTTTATACTAGGCGGTGACCGCTTACGATTTACAATTGCCAGTCTAACCAACTGGTATATATGCGCCACTTGTTAAACCAACCAAGCAACAGTTTATACTAGAGGGTGACCGCTTACAATTTACATTTGACAGGCACACCAACTGATATACATGCGCACCTAGTTAAACTAACCTATCAACAGTTTACACTAGACGGTGACCGCTTACGATTTAAATTTGACAGGTAAATCAACTGATATACATGCGCACCTAGTTAAACTAACCTATCAACAGTTTATACTAGAGGGTGACCGCTTACGATTTAAATTTGACAGGCAAATCAACTGATATACATGCGCACCTAGTTAAACTAACCAATCAACAGTTTATACTAGAGGGTGACCGCTTACGATTTACATTTGACAGGCACACCAACTGATATACATGCGCACCTAGTTAAACTAACCTATTAATAGTTTACACTAGAGAATGACCGCTTACGATTTACATTTGACAGGCAAATCAACTGATATACATGCGCACCTAGTTAAACTAACCTATCAACAGTTTACACTAGTGGGTGACCACTTACGATTTACAATTGACAGGCACACCAACTGATATACAGGCGCACCTAGTTAAACTAACCAATCAACAGTTTACACTAGAGGGTGACCGCTTACGATTTACATTTGACAGGCACACCAACTGATATGCATGCGCACCTAGTTAAACTAACCTATCAACAGTTTACACTAGAGGGTGACCGCTTACAATTTACATTTGACAGGCACACCAACTGACATACATGCGCACCTAGTTAAACTAACCTATTAATAGTTTACACTAGAGAATGACCGCTTACGATTTACATTTGACAGGCAAATCAACTGACATACATGCGCACCTAGTTAAACTAACCAATCAACAGTTTATACTAGAGGGTGACCGCTTACGATTTACATTTGACAGGCACACCAACTGATATACATGCGCACCTAGTTAAACTAACCTATCAACAGTTTACACTAGAGGGTGACCGCTTACGATTTACATTTGACAGGCAAATCAACTGATATACATGCGCACCTAGTTAAACTAACCTATCAACAGTTTACACTAGTGGGTGACCACTTACGATTTACAATTGACAGGCACACCAACTGATATACATGCGCACCTAGTTAAACTAACCAATCAACAGTTTACACTAGAGGGTGACCGCTTACGATTTACATTTGACAGGCACACCAACTGATATACATGCGCACCTAGTTAAACTAACCTATCAACAGTTTACACTAGAGGGTGACCGCTTACGATTTACATTTGACAGGCACACCAACTGATATACATGCACACCTAGTTAAACTAACCTATCAACAGTTTACACTAGAGGGTGACCGCTTACGATTTACATTTGACAGGCAAATCAACTGATATACATGCGCACTTAGTTAAACTATCCTATCAACAGTTTACACTAGAGGGTGACCACTTAAGATTTACATTTGACAGGCAAATCAACTGATATACATGCGCACCTAGTTAAACTAACCTATCAACAGTTTACACTAGAGGGTGACCGCTTACAATTTACATTTGACAGGCACACCAACTGACATACATGCGCACCTAGTTAAACTAACCTATCAATAGTTTACACTAGAGAATGACCGCTTACGATTTACATTTGACAGGCAAATCAACTGATATACATGCGCACCTAGTTAAACTAACCAATCAACAGTTTATACTAGAGGGTGACCGCTTACGATTTACATTTGACAGGCACACCAACTGATATACATGCGCACCTAGTTAAACTAACCTATCAACAGTTTACACTAGAGGGTGACCGCTTACGATTTACATTTGACAGGCAAATCAACTGATATACATGCGCACCTAGTTAAACTAACCTATCAACAGTTTACACTAGTGGGTGACCGCTTACGATTTACATTTGACAGGCACACCAACTGATATACTTGCGCACCTAGTTAAACTAACCTATCAACAGTTTACACTAGAAGGTGACCGCTTACGATTTACATTTGACAGGCACACCAACTGATATACATGCGCACCTAGTTAAACTAACCTATCAACAGTTTACACTAGAGGGTGACCGCTTACGATTTACATTTGACAGGCAAATCAACTGATATACATGCGCACCTAGTTAAACTAACCTATCAACAGTTTATACTAGAGGGTGACCGCTTACGATTTACATTTGACAGGCACACCAACTGATATACATGCGCACCTAGTTAAAATAACCTATCAACAGTTTACACTAGAGGGTGACCGCTTACGATTTACATTTGACAGACAAATCAACTGATATACATGCGCACCTAGTTAAACTAACCTATCAACAGTTTACACTAGAGGGTGACCGCTTACGATTTACATTTGACAGGCAAATCAACTGATATACATGCGCACCTAGTTAAACCAACCAATCAACAGTTTACACTTGATGGTGACCGCATACGATCCACATTTGACAGGTAAACTAAACCAACCAATCAACAGTTAATATTAGATGGCATACGGTCTACATTTGACAGGTAAACCAACTGATATGTATGCGCCACTAGTTAAGGGTAGTCCAATAAGCGCAGTGCAAAAAGTGGAATATAATATAGCACAGAAAAACTGCGATTGAACAGTAGGTAGGTATATATTACAAGATAATAAAACTGTGCCTTACTGAATTACTGTAGCGAATTTAGGTTTCAATTGAGTCTTTATCGTGAACGTGTGTGCAAATATGTAAACCTGAAACAATTAATCAGCAACGATAAAAAGAGGTTCTAATTATAATATAGTCTTAATTTAAATAACAATACTAATACGGCGATCGTTGACTGCAAAAAGCAATATTTGGTTTAAATATTACGCATATTAAATGACAACGGGAAAATCGACTACATATTAGTCCGATTGGAACCCACATACTCTGACGATATTCATTCTGTCACTTTGCTGTTGAATTATAGTAGGATAGGAACACGTGTAGATCCGACATTCGTCTTCGGTTGTTTATGATGCGATTACTAGGTACAGGCAGTACTATTTTTTATTCTGCGGTAAAGGTAGAACTTCGCTCTTATCTTCCAACAATTAACACACTTCCGTCACTTATGTTCTACTTAACTCGAGAAGATGGCTTTGTATATATGTAAACATGTATGTTTATAAATGTTGCAACGTTAATGTATTCTTTGTGATTATAATTTATTTCAAGTCAAGAATATTAATTACATTTGGTCGATACACTAGAATATAGTTACACTGAATATTTTTTAAACAAGTCATTTAACTTATAGTCCACTATAAATTAAACCTTATTTGAAATTAATAAATATTAACATCATGTCATAAAAACACATTTAATTTGATGTGGTCAAAGTCCCTCACAATCAATGCCCTCTCGCCCAAACGTGCCTATCAGGCTAGCGGCATTCCCGCGTTGTATGGCCAAGGAAATGTTCTGCACAAGATAATGGCCTGACTGAGGATCACGCGTTCTCTCCTTCAGGCGCCGCCCGAGTTCTTTAACAAATCTCTTGGCCTCCAGGCCCCACGGCCCAGCCGTCTCCACAGCAAACGGCACGAATTCGTAGGCTGACTCCAAGGCAGCGTACTTAAGGTGCTTTCTTTGTGATAAATATATGAATTCATTGTTTTCAGTCCTCTACTGAACTTATGCGTCATAAGTTACATATCCTACCATAGCTTCTGGTTGATTTCTGCTGCTATTTTATATTTGTTCAGCGTTTTTTAAATGACTCACTTATTTTGCTAGACTGTTTCAATGCATGCCTATGTCATGTGCGGGAGCACATTTAATAGTTTTCGGCGCTTGCTGGTACAGACAGTATGAATTTGTTTAACCACAGTAAGATATAACTATTATTGACTTTTAATTTATGTATTTATGGAAAATGCGCCAAAAGCCATAAGAGAGACCCAAACTCTGCAAACAATGACAAATTTAAATAAACTGATGCACCGGGTGCGTTTCCGTCAGTTTCAAGATTTCCATAAAACATACTGTTTTTATGGAAATCTTGAAACGGAGTGTTTTTACCTACTTTATGCCATACTACAACAATTTAATAAAAAAAGCTTATTATAAAGTCCGAAATTATACAGGGTGTTTGGTAGAGGGACCGACAAACCAAATGAGCGTGTTCGGGGGCCCACTTGGAGAATAAAAGTTGGCCAAAAAAATCCCCGACACCCCAATTTTTTTAACTTTTTTTTGTGAATTTTCTCGTTTCTCCAATATTGTACTTATTTACCACCATAACATTTGTAAAATTTGTAAACACTAAAAAAATCCGGTCTAAAACATACTTACAACATACACGCTCATTTGGTTTGTCGGTCCCTCTACCAAACACCCTATATAGAAGACAAAGATGCTTGGAATTCTCCACTTCTGGCAAGCTGTCACTCTGCCACCCATAAAATGTAATATTTGTCGTACCTCAGTAGAAACATTGTAAACATCTATATAAAAAGAATGGCCCCGAGTTTCTTGCCGCTTCTTCTCGGTAGGCTATATACTCGTATTTAGGAACGCGGCGGTAGAGTCTTTAAAGTAAATTATAATAATAGGTAGTTTTATAGGTTATAGGTAGTTAATAGTAGTAGGTACTTTTGCATGAAATATATATATATATATATATATATATATATGCCTACGATATAGATGTCACGGCTAGATAAGTGCCATAGAGACAAGGTGCATAGATAAAATCAGTTATTCGACGTGACTAGTTTATTCGACCGACAATACATTGCTTGCACTACTGTACAGTGGGCCTCGAAAATTTGCGTAAGGGTAACGTCATCGCATCGTTCACATAAAACAATTGAATTTAGTACAAACTATCATTTATTTTTTATTAAAACTGCGACATAGATAACTAATTTTCTAAGAAGAAACGTGGAGCGTTGTTGGATTGTTTACATTTACAATACGAATACCTTAGCGTAAATTATTTCGGTATATGCCCATGGTCTACCTACATAGTTCACCTGGGTGTACCAAGGGCATTTTTTTCTTCCCGTAGTTCACCTCAAGATAACTGGGTGTACCAGGCACACAAAGCAACAGCTTTTATTTTTCACATGGTTCACCCTAGTTCACCTGGCAGTACCAGGGGTAATTATTTCTTATCGTCGACTAGGTATCTGTGTTATGGATAATATACAAACTATTCATTCAATTACAATTTTTTTTCTTACTGTCGATACCACACGCCAATCGTGGTAAACTTATTATTATCCTTGTATGTGGTATCTATTACTTTGTGTTTCTGCCACATATATGAACATAATTTCGTGTCTCAGGTACAATGCTCAAAGCGGATCCGAGGCGCCTCATAGGCAGCGTGTTCCCGATATTGAAATGGTCGCGATCCTACGACTTGAACACTGGGGTTGGTGACTTCATAGCTGGGATCACGGTAGCGCTCACCCTCATACCGCAGTCAATAGCGTATGCTTCTCTTGCTGGATTTGAACCTCAGGTAATATATGTTATTTTTTTCAATACTATTGTTTAACTTCCATATCACTTGATGGTCTGTCGAAAGTGGTATCACGCTAGATGATAATGGTGCCTCTAAAGGACAGCTGCTGGAACGCACTATTTGTTTTCAAACTTGGTGTGAGCTGCTAACTGCTGGTGGCCACCCCAAAGCGTTATTATAGCTTTCGCCCTTTTTTTGATTTGTTTATATATACTTATGTTAAATAGCTGCGCTCCGCGGTTACACCCGCGTGTGGATGTTTATATTGTTACTTTCTTATTTTTTTATTTACTGCGCAACTTTCTTAATTATTAAAAAATAATATAAAAATAGAACCGACTTTTACACTAAACAATGTGAAATAACTTGTCGAAGTCAGTCACATTTTTATTTGATAAATTTTTTTAGTGACTTGCTACTACGGGATACACCGGCAATGATATCATCAAGATAGGCGAAACACTTGTTGGCTATTGAAGTATAAATCTAAAACTGCTTCACCAAATTTGATGAAATTTATATGGCACCACCACGGAAGTATACACTATCAAAAAAAGAATCGTTAAAATCGGTTCATAAACGACGAAGTTATACGCGAACACATATAAAAAAACATATATACGGTCGAATTGAGAAACCTCCTCCTTTTTTGAAGACGGTAATAAAAAAATTGTGTAGGAAGACACGGATTCGAATCCCGTACGAGGATGTATTATTGTCCCTCTAAAAAATAGTTCTCTGTCAGAAACTTGCGGCTAACTGCCCAACTAGAATTCCCGCATCGATGGTAATAAACCATTATATCACCTATACAAAACATTTGTGTTCTATTCGATTATCCTCCTAGGCACGAGCCCAAAATGCGCTGGTCGGTTTTTATTATAAGTTTTTTTTTATTAGAGTGTTCACGCTGGAGTGTCGCACCATGTATTGGCTTGTATTTATTACTGTTTTTATATTAGAGCAAAAACAACGAACGTATTAGATTATTCTTTTGCTATACTACCTATCGTCTTTCGGGTTTTTCTTTTTCTAGTGCCAGGAGACAAATAATGAACGTAAACATATTGAAATGGCCCCATATCAGGAAATTTCCATTTGATACGAGTAAGACCCATTTTTCGTAGCAAGTCTTGTCGTGTAGTCAGTCGTTTCTACGAGTATAGTAAATTGGTGTTGTTTTCTCTATGTCTACCATTTATCGACACGCGCATTTACGTACACCTATATATTTGACACTAGCTGCGCCCCGCGGTTACACTCGCGTGGTTATGTATCATAATGATGATGATGATGAAAAAGTATCCTATATGGTATTCCAGCGCCTCATCTCTAAATACAAAAGTTAATTAAAATTAAAAATTATTAAAATTAAAATCCATCCAGAAATTTTTGCATGAAAGAGTAACATACACCCATACATACAAACTTTCGTGTATATAATATAAGGATATTTAATAATGAGTAAACATACATAAATAAAAAATTAAATATCTGTTTGTAAAGCTAAAATAACAGCTTTTTACAAAAGATAAGTCTATCAAGTTACTTAAACATAAAACATTTTTTTTTCCAATATCTATCGAACTGGCTTTGACAGGGCTTTCTCTAGCATATAGCTGATTTATAAGAAGTAGCGTAGGTACTTTTATTTAAGAAAATTAATAATAGTTCCGGCAAAATAGAATCTTCATGTTACAGTCATCTTCCACGTGGGTGAAGCCGCAGCCCCAGCTATTCTACAATGTATAAAGAGGGTTAAGAGGACCAATAGTAAGTTGGGTTTTCTCGCCTCTTGCGATTCGCATCTCCAAGTCATAAAATAATTATCTCTCTCTCTTCATAAAGTGAATTATCCATAAAGTAAACACGTATCGCAAATGCCGAACCATATTTGATGGTCTATAGAGTAACAAATAAACCAAACTAATTCCAAGTCTTTCTCCTCAGCCAGTTACCATTTATTTGATAAGTGTCGTTACGTAAGAACATCCACAATCTCAATGACCTCAAACCTGGCATCAGCCTGTGTCCTCGACAGGGTCGCTTAACAATGGATCTATTTCGGAGATTCATTATCCTCAAGTGATGCAAAAAACATCCGGTTATTACGCGTAGTATTGAGACCATAAGATTGGACGATTGATGGAATGTACTTTAGTCGTTCAATGGAAAACTAGTTTTTCACAATTTGGTCTTTGTTATGTTATCTATTGCTTGTGTCATTGGCCTCTAATTATAAAAGGAAAGTATCAAGACTGCAAATTGTTCCAGTTAATATCTTACACCAAATGAATACTTTTTGTTGGAAGTAATAAGTACCAAGTATCTTTAGGTTGCATGTTTATTAACCCTTCCTATACCGTGATAATTAAAACAAAGATTTATGAATGAAACGCACGTATATTTACGTCAATGGTACGCAAAGGGTTAATGTACTCTGAAAACAGCGAATGGATACATATATGATAAACATCCTGTACCTAAATATCTATTTGTATTTTCGAGAGATACGAGTAACTATGGCAAATTTTTTGTCAAATCGGTATCAGCAGTCTTGGCTTGAAAATAAACCATTCATATAATCATACATATTTTGATACATAATAAATAAAGGTAAGAAAATCATTTGCAGCATGTATAAATACGGGAAGTTTTGTTACTCGGTTACTTCCAAGGGAATCTACTTTAATATAAAGCAATTTATAAGGTACCTATTTAAAACAGAGGATAATTTTGTGACAGTCAGTATTAAACAACAAGGGCAGGTACATTTTATTATTCAGTTCAATTGATATCATTTGCTGATGCACATTTCACGTGATGACGTCACGTGACGGTGAGGAATGTTCCCACTTCATTCTCATACTTCAGCCGTGCGATTCTCTAATGATTCGCCGTTGCGCTCCTCGACGAGCTCACCAATGGCAAATACTTTATGAGATATCGCCCAAAGACATTGTTAGTAGTATAATGTCTTTGATACCGCCCTTGTACATAAGGTTGTTTTTCCAACGTTTCTTGTCATGTCGCCATTTATTGACGGATGGTGTCAAAGATGCAACGATGTTTGCTCTTACAGCCGTTTTTAATATTCTATCTATCCATAGTTTTCCTTACTACGGATAGAAATTTGACATAACGTCCATACAAACAGTGTCAAATATCTATCTCTAGTAAGGTAAACCGACGATAGATAGGTTATTGAAAACGGCCGTTAGAGAATCGCACGGCTGTATGGTAATCGTAAAGTACCTACATGTAGATTGTGTACACTACGTTATGTACGGCACAAGTAAGAGCGGTGCACGAATTGTTTTCTAATAGAACTTACGGGTGAACCAGGTATTAAAATAGTCAATACAGACTCGGATCTAATATCAGAATCAGAATAATAAATCCTACATGGAGCCCGAACGGTCTTGACTGCAACTTAAGTTATCTGTATGGATAAAATGTATCTTATAGAAACTTCAAAACAGATGCCGTGCGGGAGTCATCCCCAAGCCGTTATATTCTCGGTTTCCTCCATTAAATGGCACTGGTTTTGTCCGTAAATTATGTACAACTTGCTGCGCTCCGCGCTTTCACCCGCGCGGTGATGGGTGATGATGATGAATCAATCAGTTATTCAGATCATAATCATTATCGCAGTCAACTGTTGGGACTCGAGCCTTCCTCTCAGAGAGAGAGGATATAGATATAAATATAGATAGCCTAACGACTGTTGTCCTAAGACAAACAACCGGGACCGACGGCTTAACGTGCCCTCCGAAGCACGGAAGCGCTCAGTTAAATAATGCCACTAGCGGTCACCCATCCAAGTCCTGACCGCAGCAAGTGTTCCTTAACTTGTTGATCGGTTAAGATCGCCAAATCAAGCTCCGCTACGAGCGCTTCATTCGTTATTCAGATATAATATAGTTTTCTACTTTAACATATGCAAATCTCCCCATCATCATCGGGCGTCGCTTATTACTTTCGTCCTGAAGAGTGTCTGCAACGAAAGTATCAGTCTAGAGTTTCATGTTTTGTGTGCCGCATTCGACGGCAAAACTAGCTCCACGGTGCGTAGCGATACGGCCATGTTAAAGATAATATCTAAAAAAGCAATATATCACGGTTGCATTACGTAAACAATGAGTACTGGGTAGTGAAACTGTGTAATGAAAACGGACATAAATTTCTGAAAATGCAATTGCACAGTACCTATGTTATTTCGAATTTGCGTTTTATTGTCCGCTGGAAGTTTGGGGACCATGTTTATACTGTACGATAATGTTTTATGGTTCAATTTCCACTGGTTTGTTGTCGGAATGAACTCATAAAATATGTGAGTTTTGTTTAGAATCTTATATAAAAATACAGTACGCACAAAACGTACCCACAACAGACTGAAGTAACTAATTACTTACTTATTCCTATACGTGATCAGTAAGACAGCCCGTGTTGAAAGAACTGCAAAAAAACATTAATCGTTTAAATCTTTTAATTTTTTATAGTGATGTATGTCTATAAATAGCTCGTAACTCTTTTTTATGCAAGTAAAGTAAATGCATTTTGTATTAATATGGTTAATTGTTATATAATTTAATAATTACTTATGCTGACATCAATTTTGATGTGTATGTTTTTATCAATGCTAGGTATTTCCCACGACTAACTTACACTATGTATGATAATTATTATGGTAAGAATATTATATGTTATAATTTGGCTAGACGCTACTGAATGTTATGATGGAATAATAAATATTCAACTCCACACAATTTGGTATTGTTTTAATAACTTCCAAAATATATATCGCCGTGTGATAAAAATAGCCTGTTTTACATACCTGTTTTGCTAATTAATATTCGTAATCGATCAGTCGTAAAACATTGAGTTACAGTTTTTAAGTTTCTGCCAACTAGTGTTACTTCTTTGAAAAACTTTGTTCGATTTGATTTGAGAAGCAAGTTATATACATTGCATTAACTAATTTCAATATACCTGTGTCAAGCGTTTATATATATAAGGGAGTTAAAAGATTTCAACATTATTTTTATAGTTGTTTTACATATAATGCACCTAATAGAACACATGCTAAACAACAAGAGCTTGTGTCATAAAATATCCATTTCTGTTTTTTTTATACGGTTTTATTTACAAGAGCCGGATTTCTCTGAAGTGGCATTATTCTATTAATCTTTGGTCATCGGAAAAGTATTAGGTATATGCCATTGTGTCAATGAAAAACTTTCTGCCCACTACTATTGGACCAAAATGTAATAAGGTATCGAGCGTCGGTGTTGTATTTTTTATTAACACACTTGCTCGTAAAGTATATCATATATATGAGAATAACACACACGTGCATAATAATATTATAACCTTGTGCATAATATAATTATCTCTGCATAGTTAAAATAATACTGTCAGCGACCGTGACCAGCAGGCCTACCATAAACTTTCAGATTACTTGTAAAGTTCCGAGCAGTACAATAAAAGGATCTCAAAATGACCTGCCAAAAATCGTACCATGAACTTCATTGGACTGACATGCGTTTGAACTGCTAGGGCTAAGAAGGGCCCTAAATTATTGTCTCTGACGGTTTGCATGAAAGAGATGACGCTCTACCACTTTGTATAACGCTCTTACTCTTTCATTTATGTTTGCTTATGTTATGTTCTGAAACTAAGATTAGCCTTATATTGGTAACGATCCGATTTATAAATTAGTTCAATTTATTAAGTATTGGATTATATATCTATATATATATATAATATTATTCACAGGCATCATAAAATACGTAATGATAATAGTATTGAGGGGTCCAGCCGAGTTTGTGACCTTGATTTAATGATTTAATTTCAAGTAACATTAGTTACACATAGTACAAATATTTTGTAATGATATTAGAACACATCCAATCTAGTAAACAACAGTGAACAGTTTGAAGTGGATTTTCAGAGAAACGACCAGAATGATTATTATTTGCCTACAATATCAAGGCGATGTTCCCAGTGTGAATTCTTATTTATTCAACTTGGAATTATAACCGCGTCTACACCTCGTCGTCGTGTTAGTTATGCTCAATTAGAAGTACCTACCTACTATGGAATTCTAAATACCCATAGCGGCATATCTATATGTTATAATAAAACAATTCAAGTGCGTGAAAATATGAGCCAACTTTTTTTATATACTTCTTCTAGTAGCTAAAATAATTCGTATGCGTTCCACATTCTTCCACGATAGTAAAAGAAACTATTTTTTCACAAATTGATTGAAATTCACAGTTTTTACGTTTAATAGGTCACAAAAAGTTGCTTTAGCTCGCCTGCTTTATGTGACAGATAGGCAGGTTACTTTGATGGTTATCTAAAGTAAAAAAACACGTCATGGCACGCTTACAGCAGCCGTGCGATTCTCTAAGAGCAAACATCGTTGCATCTTTGTCAACATCCGTGATCCGTGAAACAAATGACGAGATGACAAGAAACGTTGGAAAAACAACCTTATGTACAAGGGCGATATCTCATAAAGTATTTGACATGGGTGAGTTCGTCTACGAGCGCATCGACGAATCATTACAGAATCGCACGGCTGGTCAGTAATAATTGCAGGCCGCCCTTTGCTGGCCGGCTAGGTCACGTGGGCAATAGTTGGCTGGCCTGCCAAAGTCCGTCATAGTACGAATTTGCAGGACAGCTCAATAAAACGTTTAACTGTCCTGCTATAAGGAGCTTATGGTAGGCCTACAGGAAAAGGAGGAGATACTCAATTCGACTGTATTTTTTTAAATTATGTTTGTTATTCATAACTTTTGACTAGGTGAACCGATTCCCAAAACTCTTTTTTGTTTGAAAGCTGGTGGTTTCCGTGTAGTCCCATGCAAATTATCATTTTCGGTTCAGTAGTTTTTAAGTTACACTTCAATAACTGATTTTTACCAAAGTAATAGAATGAAAGGTATACATTTTTCAATTCACACTTGTCAAAATAATTAATTATAAAAAATATTTGCATTATATTACTCCAAATTGTAATTTGAAGTAGGCTCTGTATGTTCACTAACTTTGCGGATGGCGCGTGAAAAAAAAAACTTGCGCGCCATTTCCTATAGTTTTCATGTATTGTTTTTAATGTTTTTGTCGCTGTGTGGTTCAAGCAATATATTGTTTGTTTTTTCCTCGCAAATGTGTCTAAAATTGTCGTATGAAACTCGTGAGTTCTGCTCATTTATATAATAATATACTATTGTTTCACATACGTATTTTTTTGTGTTTTGTGTCGTCTTTGTGGACCGCCCCGCAATACAGGCCGTGTAGTGCGAAATGCGAATCAGTTTCACATGTCAGACTGACAGGGCCCCATCTGAATGAAGCAGTTGCGAAGTAGAGTTAGCATGTTAGAGTAAGTAGGAATAAGTACTATCAAAAGTTTATATACCTAATCGAGATACTAAGTTATTAATTTCTGTATACAATTTGTCGATTAATCTGTCCGCATCAGGTTTACGCTATTACAAAAGAACTGGGGGATTGCTGATTCGGACGGGTTATTGAATTTCGACGTAAGCGAATCTTGATTTAAACGTAAACATAATCTATGGATATACAGCTTAATCTTTATATAACGTAAATATACCGACTGCACTCACTTGGTATTATGGACGCGATCTCCAAGCGTGGACACTCCTTGAAGAAGAACGTCTAATACGTTCGTAACGTCATCGGACTTAAACCGACGTAAAACCAAGTGAGTGCAGCCGGTACCTTTATATTAGTATAATGTGTGATACTCACGATAGTTTTCAAACTCTAATCTATATCTAATTTTAGTAACAAACTCTGCCTCTTTTTTCTTGATTAAATCACGACATTGCTAGTTTTTCAACGGTTCACATCCTTGACCTCCGTTTCGATGGATGTAATCCACTCTCAAACGTAGGTTCCGCTAGATTTAGTGCTGCGGAGTGACCGTTGTAGTAAATGTTATACTTTTTCTTCGTTCACTTAAGATAGATTCATCATCATCATGCTGAGTGCCTCGTAAAAAATCACACATTTTCTGATTTCTATCAGATAAACCACTGTAGGTATGCTAATTTGTATAAGGCAATAATTTACTGTTTTTTATTTATTTATGTATTTATCATCATCTCAGCCGTAGGATGTCGACTGGTGAACAAACGCCTCCCCCAGATAATTATTTCCACAAGAACCGGTTGTTGAACAAGTTTGAGTTTGAGTTTGAGTTTGGAAACGGAAGACACCACGTTTCAGTGTCTTATGACATTACTGGCAACACACACTGATATTTTTTTTTACTTGTGGGTCTCAGGTATTATGGACGAGAAGACTTCGCAAAGTTTCCGAAACGCTGTCCAGCCGAGTTGGATTCGACGATTGACCTTTTTCTCGAAGTTGGATCTGCCGAGTTAGACTGTTTATCCTAGGTAGATGTATTCATCAAAAACTTCGAGAACTGAGTTCCCAACTGATACTAGGATAGATAGATTCGTTTTTTTAATTAAAATAAAATAAATACTAGAGACACTAATGATTTTAGATAGTGATATATGAGCTACTTAGGCAAAAAGGTAAATCACACTGGCAAACATACAAACACCCTCTCTCTCCCTACACACACACAGAGACGTGCGCGCCCCCTCAATCATAACTACCATATTTATTATAATTTTTCATTATATATGATGGTTGTCTGTAACAAATATTATTTAAAGAATGTAAATCCGTTATTGGCTGTATGTTATAAAAGTAAGTCCTAACAAGTTGTTCAAATTATTAAGAGCTGTGGATTTGTTTAATGAATAAAATAAATTTATCAGTTTAACATTTTTATAACATAATTTTAAAGCATTAACGTCTGCTAAGAAGCGCTCGTAGCGGAGCTCGACTTGGCGCTCTTAACCGATCAACAAGTTAAGCAACGCTTGCTGCGGTCAGGACTTGGATGGGTGACCGCTAGTGGCATTATTCAACTGAGCGCTTCCGTGCTTCAGAGGGCACGTTAAGCCGTCGGTCCTGGTTGTTTGTCTTAGGATAACAGTTGTTAGGGTCGAGGGCCTTCGGGCGACCTAAAAAACTTCGACATGGGTTGGGACTAACCTATCCACCAATCCGCACTGGGCCTGGGTGGTGGATTATGGGCTAACTCCTCTCTCTGAGAGGAAGGCTCGAGTCCCAGCAGTGGGAACATAATGGGTTGACTATGATTATGATAACGCCTAGCGATACCAAACATCTGATCTGGCGTCTGACACGGATTGTCCGAAGAAGTGAACAATTTACAATGTTAATTTCTATATAGCTTTTAAAATAAGGTTGTTTTTGCTTATAGTGCGGTATTATGTGAATATCAACATCACAGTTTAGTAGGTAACAAATAAGATTTATTATATCTATACATATCAAATTTTATCTAGTCCACCGTTATGGAGTTGAGTGGCAGATATTAATCATAGCGTGAGTGTAGCCTCGGGCAGCAGCTAGTTCAAATAAGTAAGAGCCTGTATCACTTTAACTAATGTAGCTTTCCATTAGCTAAAGAGTTTTTCGAATAATATCAGTAGTTCAAAGGAACTCTATGTAGCAGATGTAATCTCCGTATTATTTCTACATCTAAACTTTGTAACTAACCAAAACACATCACCTCTATAAACATAATTTGAATTTGATTTATTAATAATTTGAATTTATATTTGTATTTAAAATATTAGTTTAGTTAGATTGATATAACAAGTCATTTAAGCGTGTATCATTAAATAATAATAGATAATAAAACTGTTGCATAATCAAGGGTATTAAAAACTCGTGTGTTACTATTAAAACCTTACTTATGGCTCGGTTTTAAACACACACTCGTTTTTTAATGCTTAGCTATGTGCAGTTCCTAAATAATAACCTTCTTAACCTATCCCATGACATATTCAGTTCAGTATTTTCAGTACAACAAAATGTTTGAATGGCGCCAAAACCCAGCACATTACCACGCATGCTTGCGGGCGCTGACACAGACAAGAAAATAATTAAAGCAAACTTTTTTGTAAAACTGCATAAAATGGCTCTCCTGTTTATGGAAATAAAATCTGGAATCACCTTGGGTTATTATTTATATATTGGGTAATTAACTTCTTGGGTTTGCCCTGCACGCAATGGTAAAAAATGTTATACACCATTATCTAGTCAGAGAAAAGGTATTATACAATGATTCTATTTTTAAATTTCAGTATTGCGTATCAACAACATATCAACCGAAACTCGTGTTGTGTTTTCATTTCATAATTTACGATATGATAGTAGATAACTTGTTACTGAACGAAACATAATTTTAATTCCAGTATGGGCTCTACGCTTCCTTGGTCGGAGGCTTTGTCTACGGGGTGATGGGGACGTGTCCACAGATCAACATCGGTCCAACTGCCCTCCTCTCACTCCTAACATTCACCTACACAAGCGGCACAAACGCTGATTTCGCCGTACTGCTCTGTTTGATAGGTGGAATCGTGCAGTTTGTCGCTGGATTGGCTCAACTTGGTAAGTCAATGAGGGTACGATAATAAGTAAGAGTATACATAACTAGGGTAAATACCCATATTCTAATTAAAAACCAAGACAAAAATTCATGGTTGTCGATATACGAGTATATAACACATTGTATGTCAACAACATAAATAACAGATTACGAGAATGTTAGACTATATAAAGACCTTTTTCAACAACTAACTGTACAGTGCAATAATGAATTGTTTTTCGAAAGTTCAATAACTAGCTCAGTTTGTACAGATAATGTATACAGCGTGTAACAAAAACGTGTAGTAATATTAAAACGTCACTCACAGAGGCTTGCATACAATTGGGACCTAACTACTGCGTCTCTATAAGTAGTTAAGGCTCTGAATACCTACACAAAGTTTTTCTAATACTAATTAGTACTAGTTTTTCAGGTTCATCCCTGAAAAACTAGGCCAAAGACGGCAATGAACTCCAGAACGTAGTCAAGGGGCATAAGCGGGACTTGAGCTGGGGTGCGGCGCGGGCAAAAGGCGCATGCAGGATAGTGGGACGGAGGATTTTGAATGGGTGGCATGGGGATCGCAGAAAGCATTGACCCCAACAAACTCAAAGAATAGGCATGTCTATAGGCCTGTCCAAAAATTCGGACAACACTCTTTAACTTTGTATGAATATGATATATAGGTATAAGGAATTTAAATTTTGATATAGGCATATGCATACCTTTCACCTTTACACCTTTGTGTTACACGTTGTATATATAGCTAATAATTAGGGTAAGTCATACAAGGATTACATGCATAAGACTTTTACGTATTACCGCTTGTAAGACGAAACAAGTCATACGTTTCCGAATAGTAAATGCAATGAAATAAGACATTAAAATCAAGTTTCAATAATCATTGTGACGAGTTGTCTATGCATCTGTGTTTGAATTTGAATTAGAATTTTTGATCAGAAATGTTCTACCTAAATAATTTATTTAAGTATAATATCATTCCAGGATTTCTTGTGGAATTCGTTTCCCTACCCGTCGTGTCGGGTTTCACATCAGCAGCTGCAATCACCATTGCCTGTTCACAAATCAAAGGACTTCTCGGCTTGAGGTTCAATGCAGAAACATTCCTTGCTACGTGGAAAGGACTCTTCCAACATATTGGAGAGACAAGGATGCAAGATACGCTTCTCAGTTTGGCCTGTTGCATTGTGTTGATGGGTATGAAGGTTAGTTATATCACAATATATTTTGTACAGGTTGTTCATCGGGTATATTTATGTTGAATCCTATGGGTTTCAATAGCTTCAATTCCAATCCAGATCCTACAACTCAGGTAACACCGAGTATATTTTCACTCTTCTTCTTCGTTACGCTCTCGAGAGAACGCTCGTGGTCGTCAACCACTCGTAGAGGTCCGTTAAGGGCTGCTTCTAGCTGGACGGTCCATCGCATCAGTGGTCTCCCTCTTGACCTATTCCCTAGTGCCTTCTATTCTGCCCTGAACAACTAGTCGTTCAATCGACTTGTTCTTACAGTTCTTACTTCTGTTGTTGTTCTTACTTCTTTTGTGCACGTGCACAAAAGAAGTAAGAATACGAGCCTGTACAGAAAAACTGTATTTTCATCACACATCCGATCCCAAAAATATGCCAAGCTATGTAGGGCAAGTTTCATAGTTATATAAAAAGTCTCCTAAATTAATATAAGTTGTTACTTATCTAATTACGATTTCGATTTGCCGCTTGATTTTAGGGATTTACCAATATGAGTGGGATGGATACGTGTATTGGTGACGCTTCTAGACTTGAACTGTTGGGGGTTTGCTGATGAGCAGTTTAAAGCAGGGTCTCAATGATAGAAACGGCCATAGCTGACGAGCTTTATCTTTTTAGTATACTTAACAAGTTGAGGTGATGCTTCTATACTTGAAATTATAGCCTGAGAGTCCCCTGATGAACGGGAAATGTATACTGGATCTCATGCAGGATGGAAACGACAGGAAAGTTTTAAGCCAACAATAATATATGAATAGTTAATATTCACGTGTGAGACTTCTAGAACTCTATGCTTGAGATACAGCAGAACCTGCTAGGACTCCAGCAGGAACTAACCAGAGTAAAGTCTACGGATTTAAATGATTCGGACAAATAAGTCATATTATTACTAACTAAATACGTGCTGTGATACACTCAACTTTTTAGAATGAAACCCTTGACGTTCTCCCATAATGAGCAGAAAAAGGTGAACGGTATGAGGGTCAAAAGGGATAATTTTTTTAAACCTGTCTATGGGTACCTATATAATATCTATAGATTTAAATTTTTGAGGAAGCAAAATTAATCATGAGAATAGTGTGGTTTTGTACCGACGCCCACTTATGAACTCGTCTTCGGAAAGAGTTTCTTTTTATACATCAAGACAAGTTTCGCTAATAGTTACTCGTATTTACATTTCCGTCCATACATATTAAGTACTCGTATTTTGACTTTGTGACGAAATTGATATATTAGATTTTTGATGCTGTTAACAACGTTAATGTTAGACCACGTGAAATAGTTCCGGGTGAGTCAGCTAGTTTTTGTTAGACTCGCATGTTATTGGTTTTCCCATACACAATTTACCCGTAGACATATTGTGTCAAAATTTGATTGATTTTTCTAAAGCATTATATTTTGTCAGTACTTACCAAAGCAAAAATATCTTCCACTTAGCATTATAATGTAGTTTATCACGTCTGTTGTCGCAACTATTGCTAATTGCTTTTTAACGTTGTGACTTCGTCAAGAGTCTGATCTAAGGGCAAACGACACGAGATGTTATTGATATCGTAACTTTGTAATTAACAGTTAGGTGCTAATCTAGATGTTAATACCCACGCATCATACGTGGGGTTTGGGTATTCCCTTTCATAATACATCTGGAACTGAGCGATGTAAATAAAGGATATGAAAAGTGGATAGAGAATAATGTAATCGTGGTTTTATGAAAACCAAGATTATATTGTTTACAACGTCTTACAACAGTTTACAATGCTTGCTCTATAGTTACGAATATTCAAACGTTAAGTTTTAATACCGCAGTGGATAATTAACTTATTGAAGCTAGCAGAATACGTTGAATCGCGGAATACGGCCGCTGCTTGCGACACCAGGTTTTGTATTCAGCGCACGGATTGGCATCCCTCTAGATCTCTATGGGGTTTACAAACGATAATATCAATCAGCATATATCGACGGCAGCAAAGAATAAAAAGAGAACTTTGCAAAAGCATATGGCAATTTTTTTTTTATATTTGAGAGCAGAATAACTTTCTTTATCTAGAGATATTTTTTTTCATAAAAATATTAATTTATAAGGTATATTTTGTCACGTATATAAAGACAACTACGCCTATTTTTACGAAATAACGAAGTATATCCGCACATATAGAATTGTCCGTGTGTACGTCGTACGATTCGGCGCGTCGCTCGTTATAAACAAAGATATCAGTTACTTGTCCGTTTCGTCATGGGCAAAATCGAAACGATTCTGTCCATTACCTTTTACCCGTTACTTTAAATGAAGATACTCTTATATAAGTGTGCAAAACTAAATTCAAAAATACTCTGAATGTGTGTAACAAATTCATTCAAAGTGAAATAGGTAAATGTAACACTAATACATGAGTATGTGAAAGTGATAAGAGGTGTCATTCCAACAAAAAGATAGTTATAATAGATGGTGTTATCAAAAGTAGTGTAATCACGTAAAATCATTTCGCCCCGTTGAGTCACAATATACTCGAAAAGATACATCGAATAGATATGGTGTACCATTATAATGAATAAAATTTTGTTAAAATGTTTAAAATTTACCGCAAATGGACTGTTAAATAGTAAATAGTATCCATGACAAAGTAAGCACCCTCAGACAATATCGGGACGTAGCAAACTTGCATGTAAATATAAGATTTATTATTCTTAAAAAGGACGCGTGTCCTAATACTGAGAAACCAAATACAGATTATTAAAATCATTAGATAATAAAATATGGCTAGATCTTTTAAGTCAGAGGATCAGAAGTGTAATGCACAGTGTAATGTAAACACAAGTTTCAGTCGCAACTTTTGATTTTAAAAAATATATTTTAAGCACGCCAAGACTAGTTATTTTTACAATAAACACAAGTTATCTGTATTTCATTTTACAATATTTGACACGTGCACAAGAATGGATCCCAAATATTATAACATATATAATATTTGGGATGAGACTATAGCAAAACGAGGATCCAATGAAGTAGCTAGCTGTTTGTACAAACATATTTCAAATGTTGCAAAAAGGACATACGTTTATGGCGTCATAGTTGTGGCAGCCGCAACCGCAACTGCTGTTTTTGTTAATGTACTTGTATGCTAAAATAATATATAGAAAGTAAATATGTGCCATAGATTCCTGGCAATAGGATATACTCCAATATATACGCAACAGGACTACGGTATTAATCAAACGGTCTTCAAGGAAAAAAATTATATACGCACCTCAAGAATAGTAAGGTACATTTGTGTAACTGGTGCAAAGTAAATGGTGAACCCTATGACGTAATCGAAGTGAATACAGGGGATATTCTAGAGTTCAAATTATACACAACTATTATTAGTTATTAGTGAGACGCAGTCGATAAAAATAGATCGTTGTCGACGAGCAAATACCAAAAACCGTCAAACTAATGTTGTAGCTCTAACAAATTCTTACACTAGTACCCTGCCAATAACTTCATCTAAATATAAGGATTTTCTCTCTGTGAACAGAATTAAATTCCACCGAGATACCATACTTTTATAAATATGTAAAGCATGCAACGATAGATAATTTGATATCCTAAGAAGAAGACTGTTTTACACATTCTAACTAAGTGCAATATTTTTACTAGATATCGAGCAGTCATTTACAATGATGATTAATATTAAGGTAGTTGCATTTAAGTAATCATTTAATTATTATTGTTTCATTAACGCCGCATTCAGATTTCTTATTGTGGTAACTATTAATGGTAAGTAATTAGATAGTTTTTGTTTACAGTCTAGTGTCATTAAAATAGGCTTAGTTTAACTTTGCTATTATAATACAGGTTCTTTGTATTAATTATTGGAGTTTTTTTGGATTTACCTATAAATGCTGCCTAACTTTAAATAACATTATTTAGTGGTGCGCAAAGCAGATCTATTCTGCACCGTGTTAAGTGACGTTATTTAAATTAAAACAGTGTTCATGAGTAAGGCCGATTATTGAATTTGTAAAAACACTAAGGTATATTTTTTAAGATAAGGTTGAGCATTGTGATAACAATAAGCATCAACTACGTGTGTTTCTAAATACAGGTTATCTTCCTCTGTGTAATTATAGCTTTTAATAATTGTTTTTTAAGATGCCCACTAGAAATGTGATTTTTGTCAGCAAATTTATCTTTTTGTTACATTGTGATATGATTACGATGATTAAAAAATAATCACGTTAACTTAATTATTTTATAACATTCAGAAATCTCATCATATTAATAGCATATCTGCAAAATAATTATTTGGATTTTTAGAATTACGAAGTAGTTTAAGACAACTACAAAATATTGGTGACATTCATAGTTAGACTTTATTTGCTGTCATATCTCTAGTATAGTATAATAAAAAATTGTAAATACATGCGTTTATAAGGAACATTATTTAAGAATCGGCAATTAAAAAGTCCTGCGTAGAAGCGAACGTATGGCAGTTGACTCATTTAGTTATTTGTTTTGTGCGAAGTACATGAAAACAACTACCGTATTTGAAAAAAAAATACATATGTTACTAAAGTGACTTTAACAATTTTGTTGGAAATGCCATTTTGATTAACTATTGCAAATTTGACGGAGCTAGCTTTCTTCTTGTAGAAGTTATACCATTTTTGCGTTATTATCGCTCTCCTGAAAACTAGTGATTTTGTAGATATCCGTTTGTTCTTTGCTGCCGTCGATATAATAATAGCATATAACGGTTAAATTAACCGTAAACTGTTTACATGCAATATCGCCACCCGCTTTCACTGACATAATACAAAAGTTGCAAACTCCCGCGAGCAATGTGTTCTGTTTTTGGGCATATTGCTGCGAGACCGGCCCCGCACCCTTTTCATATCTCCCTTGTTTCTGTGATTTGTGGTGAAATCCAACCGTTATATTTATTAACCGACTTCATAAAAGGAGGCGGTTATATGTTCGTGTGTATATATTTTTTTATGTGTATGTTAATAGATTTCTCCCCCATTTGTAAACCGATTCTTACAATTCTTTTTTATTTGGTAGAGTATACTTCCGAAGTGGTCCTATTAAAATTTCATCGAATTCGGTCAAGCAGTTTTTGAGTTACACTCCAAAAACTGAAAACTGTTACGCCTATCTTGATTATAGGTATCATCATTGATGGTGAATGACAGTCGATTCCGTAAGTAGATAGGGTCACTAAAATGGTGAAAATTTTTTTTTACCAAAATATGGTACCACTACAATACCTAAAAGTGTGAAATAACTTTCCGAAGTCGGTACCATCCGGAAAGTATTGTGATAAAAGGTATCTACTTTTGAACTATCATGGTATTGACTTCAACAAGTTATTTTACACTTTTTGGTATTGAAGTCGGTTCAATTTTTGGTGAAAAATATTTTATTGATACATATTGACGTTAAAAATAAAGTATACTGGGAGAACAGTAGCATTTTTAAATGCAATTGTAGTGGGAAGCTGTAGCATATAATTCAAATATAATTCTTGATCCACCCCTTATTTAGTTCTGGAGCCTGTAGACTGATTCTAAGCTAGACCCAGGAGCGGTATCCTTTTTCATTTTCAAACTCATGTAAATATCATTTATTTCATGATACAAATTAAAGATCTTATACATAATATAACACCACGTACGAACATGGTAATTTGATGGCTATATTTTTATCCTTAATTTTTTTATGTTGTCCATAACTGAACACATCTGTTGTTATCTAGCCTGATCGTCAATAGATAGAAAGATACATAGAGAACACTTTATTTAGACACCAAATTTATGACTTATGAATATTAGAACATAAAATAAAAAACCAATGCTTAAAACTAGGTGCAACAATGGGCGGTGTTATCGCTTAGAGCGATCTCTTCCAGACAACCCATTCGCAGAGGAATATACAATAAAAGATGGACGGTGACAATACAAAAACAGTAAAGTAAATCATCATTTTTCAACCAAATACTTTGCACTAGTCGTATTTGTTTCCAACAGTAACGAAGTCACCCGATTCTCGTATAAAATGCTTGTACATGTAGCCTTTAAAATTAACCTATTAGTTTATGCTTGGAAAACTTTGATTACAACGTATATTACTAAGCTGTAAGCCTTAAATCACACTGTCTGAAACTGCACTGATCACCATCAAAAACATAAATAAATATATTCAATAATCCTGCCTCCTTTTTTAAACTTTCACGGTTGTTTTTAATAAACATATTGCTACTTACGGGATGAAAACCGTGGTAATTATTTAATTGAGCTCCCGATATTTCGACACTGTTGCAAGCGCCATGATCGCGGGACGACTGGAGAATGCGGGTGGGTGAATGAAACATTAAGAGCAGACATATCTGTCTACCCTCTTTCTCTGTCTTTTGCTACGTGCACTATTGGAACTCGATCGCAATTCACGACAGAACACGCTCGAAGTACTAATCCTGCGTAGACGTAGTCGCGGGCACCAGCTAGTTATTTATATACGTATATAGCATTTTACCTCAATGAGGCTACTTTTAATCTGATTTAAAATAAGGCATTTTCCAAGCGACTAGGATAATCTTTCTACGCGGATGAAATTGTGGGCAGTAGACATAGACTTATATGTTACTGCGTATAATTATGGCAAAAGCGTAATTTGATACATATTGATAAAAACGAAATTAAAAAAACAAATCAGTGTACTCGTAAAAGTGTATTTTGCCAAAGTAATGTGTTCTTCCGATAATGAAACGCCGATTAAAAATTAAATGCCATTTTTACTAAGTAATTAATTTTTATTACGCCACCTGTGCACCGAGCTCTATAATAAGATGAAATAGCGAGCATTGTTTTTCACACCCGTTACGTAGTTTATCCATGCGAAACGAGTACCCATGAAGCTTAAAAACATTGCATTTCAGCTTTAATACACTAAAGGAAGTCGGGATAGTATATACTTAATTTAAATAAAGGTGTGCATAAAACATGCATATGATTATAACCAACATCATCAAATGACTCAATATGAATTTCAGTTCGAGTTTGCTTCGATTTTGTTAACCGACTTTAAAAAAAGGAGGAGGTTTCTCTATTCGACCGTATTTATATATGTTCGCGGATAACTTCGTGGTTTATGAACCGATTTTGATGATTCTGTTTTTGCATGGTAGAGTATACTTCCGAAGTGGTCCCATTTAATTTCACCAAATTCGGTCCAGCAGTTTTTTGAATAACACTCCAATAACATAAAAGTGTTTCGCCTATTTTTGTGAATTGTTTGATATCATCATTGACGGTGAATGACAATCGATCCCGTAATTAGCAAGGGTCACTAAAATGGTGAAAAAAATGTTTACTTACTTACCAAAAAACGGAACCAAACTTACCTACCAAAAAAGTACCATGATAGTTAAAAAGTACATATTATCACAAAATCGTGTACATTGGCACCAACTGCGAAAAGTTTTTTCACACTTTTTAGTGTGAAAAAACTTTTCACAGTTGGCGGTTCCATTCTTCGGTAATTTTTCTCTCGATTATATTTCGTATTGATTCAGTACAACTGGACACGATCAAGATCTAATCTAAAATATTTTTAGAAATCATATCATTAAAATTGAAATATTAGTATCGTTGTTTTTCATATTAGTTCGTTCACAGTACATATGTCTATTAAATAACTTCGGGGTGTGTATATATAATAATAATATGTCCAAAGGTCAGATGGTCCTAGTAATTTTTGAGACTGTCTCGGAACACTGTTTGAGTAATTTGACGTTTGAGTTTGTCTCAAATTCAATGCTAACTCATCTTAGTTTGTTCCAACACCAACTATAAAAAACTTTGATCATCGAATTTAAACTCTATATCTGATTTTAACCGTCTTACGGGGACGGAACGACATCTATTGAACAGTTTTGACAGCACTATCATATATATTCAAAAGAAGATTTTTTTAGAAATACTTAAATATTTCTAAAAATTGACGTCACAACCCTTTATAATTTTTATAGAATTACTTTTTTAAAGCTTAAGTTTAAGTATTTCTAAAAAATTCTTCTTTCGGTTGGATTGGATAGTGCTGTCAAAGCTGCTTAATAGATATCGCTCAGTCAGTAAGACTGTTAAAATCAGATATAGAGTTAAAGTTCGATGCTCGGACATCGAGCCTTGGTGGCCTAGATGGTCATGGCGTCTGACACGGATTGTCGGAAGACGCGGGTTCAAATCCCGTCCGAAGAAGTGAATTTATCGCTCTAAAAATTGCAAGATTTGGTATCGCTAAGTAGGCGTTAGTGCTTTAAATAAGAAATACACATAAAAAATTTAATCTAATGCCTGCTCAAATTGTTCCAGTTTGATTACGAACATACCAATTCGATTGTGTCGGTTGTACACCACCCGATATGCAAAATTTCTTATGATAATCTACGACTCATGTAACTTATTTTCAACACTGCACGTTACATGAAAAGTACATAAATGTGTATAACAATTAACAATATTGATAATATGGTATAGGAAGCGTTCACAAGAAGGCATTCTTACTCTTATATATTAGATACTGGTGCAATATTTAATATATTTTTAGATAGATACGTCATAAAGAAGACTATTTCTCAATTACCAGTTAAGCTTTTTCTCACCGAAAGATTCACGAAATATTTGAGTAGGTTTTTACTACTATTGAAGCAGTATCCTCGTAAAATAGAATTCCCACGGGCCACGGGAAGAATTCTGGACATTTTAGGAGACACCGCAATGCGTTTTCTGTAAACGAACTGAAAAGGATATCTCGTGACAGTAAACTAAAGTGATTTATTTATAAGTACAAGCTATAAAGTGCGCGCGATGTTACTGAGAATACTAGATAGAATCTACCTGCATAATTGCTACGTCACCCTAAAGCGCTATAAAAGTTCGTTTTATTAGAACTTTTAGCTCTTGAAACTATAAGGAAAATATAAATTATTGACACATGGCTTTCTTTATTTTCTCGCAATAGATAAGGAGAATTCTCGGTAGAAGTTTCCTTTTACGTAATGCTTATTCTATCCACATATCTACTCCATACCCAAAGAACTTCTGTGTTGATGCGAGATAAACGTAAGCGGAAGTGAAATTAGGAAAATATCCGGTCACTGATCTAATGTAGCCTTAACGTCATGAAGCGTTTGATTGCTCTGGCGCGGAATAAAGGCCTATTCAAACCTGCCGTGCGATTCTCTAAGAGCAAACATCGTTGCATCTTTGACAGCATCCGTGAAACAAATGAAGAGATGACAAACGTTTGAAAAGCCACCTTATGTACAAGGGCTGTATCTCATAAAGTATTTGACATCGGTGAGATCGTCGACGAACGCAACGACGAATCATACAGAATCGCACAGCTGGGCGTTATCATCGCTACCGCGAGCGATAGAGAAATTCGAAAGGATATGCGTTAATTTCACTGTTCACACCAAAGCGGATATCTCTACAGCGCGCGGTAGAATTCGTTGGCAAAGGTTAGCGGGGCGGCGGAACTAGTCTCGCCAAACAAGAGAAAATACCGCCTCACTAGGCGGTACAAGTTTCACTGCAGTTACGGAACTTCATACTATTTACCCACCGAGTTCCGCGTGGTATTTTTCGCTACCCACAGCGGTAGCGAATAACGCTCAGGTCTGAATATGTCTTTACAAATACCTACAAAGTATAAAACACATACAATCAGCTTATTTCATCATTTATGTACCACAAAATTACCGACTGACTATTCGATAAATCTTTTGCACATTATTTGGTGTATACTTGTTTATTTATATGCATACAATAATAAAACCAACTTCTATACCAATAAAGTGTGAAATAACTTGTTGAAGTCGGTACCATGACATAGTTCGAAACTATCCTATTATCACAATATTGCGTGCATGATACCGAGTTCGACAAGTTATTTCACACTTTTTAGTGTAGAAGTCGGTTCTATATTTTGAGAAACAAATTTGTTCACCCTATTTAGTGATCTTGCTACTTACGGGATACACCGTCAATGGTGATATCATCAAGATAATTAAACCTTAATAAATTTAATTAAAATTGCTGTACATAAATGATTACCGAGATAAGTTCGAAACAGCTGGTTCATATTTTAACAAAAATGAAACTCGCGCCATGTGTAAAATAGCAGGCTAAAATACCGTCGGGTCGTTCAGATAAATCAAAAAGGTATTGGGTAGGCCGAACGCATGGATAGCAATTTATAATTTAATAGAAATAGGCTCTTCTGTAGTGGCTGATAGTTTCCTGAGATTTTATTACCTATTCATGTTACGTTATTGAACTGTTTTGACATTTCATTTGTATTCACCAGAGTAGCTTGGAATAGGGTTGTTTGTAGCGTTCATGTATGATTTATATATAATATGTATATGTTATATATATACTAGCGACTGCCCGCGACTTCGTTCGCGTAGTAAGCTCGACCTTCGGCCTGGCCATAACCTACCACTTTTTCTTGGTTTTGATTTCATAAGAACCTCTTCCTGGCAATAATTAACACAACAAAAAAGAATTAGCAAGATTGTTCCATCCGTTCTCAAGTTCTCGTATACCGTGACCAGGAGAAATATAGGTACATTTTTATAAATATAGAAGACTAGCGACTGCCCGCGACTTTCTTTCGCGTAGTAGGTCTTTTCTTGGTTTTCTTTCATAAGAACCTTCGCCTGACAACAAAAAAAGAATTATCGAGACTGTTCCATCCGTTTTCAAGTTATAGCAAGGCCAGCCGTGCGATTCTATCAGAGAAAACATCGTTGCATCTTTGACAACATCCGTGAAACACAATAAATGTCGAGTTGACAAGAAACGTTGGAAAAGCAACCTTATGTACAAGGGCGATATCTCAAAGTATTTGACATCGGTGAGCTCGTCGACGAGCACTTCGACGAATCATTAGAGAATCGCACTGCAGGATAAATAGAGGGTTCATTTTCATGTATATAGATGATGAACGGCTCTGAACACATGATACTATATAGCTCATAGTTCTCCAGTGATCGTCAAACTATTGTAAACCCGCAAAATGTTAAGTATCTAAACACACAATTCGCACTGAACATTTGATGATTCGAAGGTGCTCCAGTGATGGGAAACTTCGTATCGCAAATACAAACGATTCAGTCACCCTTACTAGCACTTAGAGCACTACGACTGTTCCAATTGATTACTGACTTATATTCAGCCACAAATATACACAGCAACGTTCTAAAACTTGGCATAAACAATGTAAAAATACATCAAAATAAGTGAAAAACTAGGTTACATCGCAAGCCTTAAAGGCTTAACCCTCAGAGCTTGCGATATAATATTATAATATTTTTTTTAATTTTATTACTTTATAATATTTTTCCAAATTAACTACTAATTTTTCCGATATAAATAAACAAAACAATATCGTCAAACTTTATAAAATTGTATGAAGAATACAAAAGAAAAACAAGGTTGCATCAGAATGGATGGCTCTAACGTTCCTGTAGTACCGAAATGAAGGCGTTTGGAGGAACACCCCGGGTTTCTAGTGGGTTTACGGACTCCTACATAACCACCGTGCTCCCCCGGGGGCGGTGGTATCCATAAAAGATTTTCCCGGGAAAAAAAGGATGGATGGTTCTCGATAGATTGACTCTTTTCTTAAGGCATTGAGGTGTTTTAAAAGAGAAGACTACTGGACAGCTAGCGAGTTGAGTTGGACAATTGACCTCTTTCTTGAGGTAGTAATTGGCTAGTTGGACTTTTTGTTCCAAGCAGACGTATTACTCAGACCTTTTTGTACATTTTAATCTGACGAGGTGGGCAGGACTTTCGTTCGATGGTAACCATACCTGCTCATGACTGTTGCAGTACCGGCCAGAGAATATGACAAAAAATTACGATAAAAATTTTTCTCATTTACCCAGTAATTTAACGGGCTACAACTGTCTTGTAGTCACACAGTGCACTGTGGTGGTACCAACATCGGTCTCTTGCACATAAGTCGTCCTGTTATGTCGGGTTACTCAGTTCTTACGATTCACTTCCCGGCGCCCCGAAGAGGAAAATTCTTTAATCGCGTCCCCCACACTGAGTAAAACTTCGAGAACTTAGGCCGTAGCTCATACAATTTGCGAAAAAGTATTCGTATAGTAGATAGTAAGCGTCAACGCGTCACGCTTCGGCGGACAAACTATGAGTTATACGAGTATGTGTCACAGTTGCCTCCTTCCGAGCAATTCTCTAATGATTCTTCGATGCGCTCGTCGATGAGTTCCCCAATGTCAAATACTTTATGAGATATCGCCCTTGTACATAAGGTTATTTTTACAACGTTCCTTGTCATCTAGTCATTTTTTTCACGGATGCTGTCAAAGATGCATCGATATTTGTTTAGAGAATCGCACGACTGGACAAATGACAGTTTGTACAGGTATCACGTGAACGACACGTTACGTTACACTTGCGCCGTTATTCAAATCTAATCAAATTATTTATTCTGTATAGGCCCACGGGGGTACTTACAAATTGTCGTTTTACATTTATTTTTCTTAAATCTACAACCGGATCGGAACGTGACCACGACTGAGAAGATCCGGCAAGAAACTCAGCGGGCTTGTCTTTTTACATTTTTATCACCAATTTCTTAATGTACAAATGTTCGTTTATTTTTAGCTCCAGTTTTTTGCCTTACAAAAGAGACCATATTAATGATACCAGTAGGGCAAGACACGCTACACTTTGAAATCGTAATACACGAGTAGGTAGATCCTGGAGTGATCAGTCCCAAGCTGTTTTATCCTCCAAGTAATCCGAAATTTTGTAATAAACTTTTTGGCTGAGTTTAGTTTTAATAGTAATTTTAAACTAGCTAATGGGCAAATCTCGGATAACATTGGGAAGTTTATTATAGAATCGTATACATTGTCCCATAAAAGAATGAATTATTAAGATAAAGGTTGATCTGATTTAAACATTTTGAATTTAATGTTTCACAAATTTGTTTTGAATTCTCTGAAGGCAGTTAACATATATTTGATATTGAGGGTTCCAGACACTTGAAGCATACTCTAAAATAGGTTTCACTGAATTGAAAAGAATGACTAAAGTTTTTACGTTACTGAACTCTTGACTTACTCTCAGAATAAAACCTAATAAACGATACGCACGGTCAGTAGTACGCATTTAGTAGTAATATATGTATAGTGAGTGCTAAAGACTACCCTTGCAATTAAACATTAATGTAGAACTAGAACTATGCTGGTAGCATGGACTGGCTCGTAATTCACTCCAGACGCACTTCCGGTGCCAAAGTTGCTGTTAAACTAATTTTGGCAGCTGCTGTAGATTACCTAAGTTAGTTTAATTTAAACACCCTTCTCATACGAACGAGGTAAAGCTAAAGACGTGGCTAATTCGCTGTAATCGATATTTTTGGTTACCTAGACGTGGGATTGTTTCCGGACTAGAATTCATATGTCTTGTCACATTAAGCAGCGCATTATGACCATGGATTAAGAAAAAAATTTGCTCATTTATGACCATTCAACTTGAGGTTCATAAAACTACCAATATGTAAAACCAGTATGCTCCCATTTTCATTAGATTAAGTTTCATATTAATACAATGAAATGTTTCTTATTAAATATCTTATTAATTAAATTCTTATTAATCTTATTAATAACACCGAAACGGTAGCGGAAAAAACTTCCCTTATACCACATCCACTCAAAAAGTGTCTCATTATTTGTTCATAAACGGGTTACAAAGTTCGTCATTTCTCCCTTATGAATATGTGGCGGGAAAAGTTATATGGAATTTCATTTCTGCTTCCGTAGCAGGGTTGCAATGTTGTATGAAAAGCGTAGCGTTCTTTCGATGTTAGCAGCGAACATAAAAATAATACAAACGTCTATTCACAAAAAGGATTTATATCCAATAATTATAAATACAGGTGGGAATTATTTTATTGTACTCGATTTTCAATGAAAGGAGGCTAGGAACCTACTTCTGTACTAAGAAAAAAAGACATGGCAGCCATTTGTTATGTAGGTATTGTTATATATTGTTTTTCCTAAAATGATAATTTAACAGTACGCTTGTTCGCGCCACCACTTCCACATTAATAACCGATACTGCGCGGGGGTGCGAGGGGACACCGAACTGCGTCAGCGATGCACCCCGCCCGCACATTCACTCAACCTACAACCAAGGAGATTAAACTACGTGTCAACTTACCTATACTTTTATATAAATACGCGATCTATATTGTCGTGCCTAAACACTGTATTTATCTCCGAAACAATAAATAAATCCAAGAGAAGCTACTTTAACTTGTATCAATCACGTACAAGTATTTTTTGGCGACCGTGACAGGACACGAACCTGCAATCTTCGGATGTGTTGTGGCCTTTGGATGGATTTCATCGGTCGGAGGTCTTCACGACAATGGAAGTAAGCCCGTTCCTATTTACACCATAACTTTCCCTACATTCCAAATTGTTTCTACCTATGTGCAAATGCTTGTTTTTCTATCGTATATCGTAAACTATCTAGCACAACGCGTAGCTACCTACCTACTTTTCCATTCTCTAAAAATAATTATTGTGCATCTATCATATATCTACTGCATAGCAAACCTACGTACCTACTTAGCTTAAACAAGTACATTCTATCTTCATTTTCTGATTTGATGTACTATGTCCTATAATTAATTAATTGTTACTATATACTAAATCATTTCGTTTATGTTCGCTTAACTTCTGCATTTGATTCATTGTGCAAAGTTAACAACTTACCTGCTTACATACATAATTTCAATGGTGATTTCGTATACATTGCCTGTTCTAAAAATAGAACAAATACATCGAGACGTTGGATGGTACTAGGTATTTCATTTCTATCAAGCTAGTACCTACCTATTTTACTTTTGCAATTACTTCGCTGCATTTTATCTTTGAGTTTACAATCATTTTATTCCAAGACATTATTAAAGTACGTATACCTAACTAAATAACTTACTTATTCGTAAGTATTGTATTGTACCACATTCCAACATCTATTTGCCGAATATTCCAGCGTACTATCACACCCCGCGCAGCGAGCGGTCCTTCTCTGCGCTCCCGTGCGCTGACCGCGCGCTCAGCTCGGTTCGGCCGCGTGCCACGGCTTGACGCTGTATCCCGCGGACGCCGCCAGTGCGGTTGGCAGGTTGACGGGCTCAGCGGCAGCTGCGAGGTTTGAGCTGTTGATTGCTGGATTGTACCGGTTAAGTAGCCTTTATTGTTTTGTTCGTTCATTGAGTTTCTAAAATGGCTGAAGCCGTTGAAAAGACAAGATCTAAAAGCCCTACGCCATTATTAAATGTTAATGTGAGCAAGACCGATACAAAGGAATACTTAAAAACGTTAGTAAGAAAACGTGCTGGATTTAGGAGTCGTTTAACTGTTTTTAAAAACTACTTTCAAATATATAATGCTGGTGACGATTCTAAGCCATCTAGTTTGGAGATACGAGAAATTTCCTTGAGACTAACGCAGTTACAAGAGTTAATGTCTAGTTTTGACCGAATACAAACAGAAATCGAAGAGCTTTCTGATAATATTGATGATCAAATATTAGAGCGCGATGTTACTGATAGTGAATTTTACGCACAAATTGCGTTGGCTCAGGAAATAATCGATTTGTTCTCCGCCAAAAATAAACAAAATAACGGTTCTGATGTATCGGTAAAATCAAGTTGTTGTCACCATAACGTGGCCAACCCTATCAACTTACCTGTCATTAACTTGCCTGTCTTTGATGGCTCTTATACAAAATGGCTCGAGTTTAGGGATACCTTTAAAACTCTCATACATGACAATGAGTCAATTGCACCTATCAGCAAATTTCACTATTTACGAAATTCCTTGCAGTCTGGTGCCAGTGTTGTGATACGATCCATGGAGTTTGCCTCGAAAAATTACGAACTTGCTTGGAAGGCTTTATGCGACAGATACAACAACAAGAACATTTTAATTAACAATCATTTAAGTGCTTTAGTTAATCTGAACAATATTCAGAAGGAATCGTTTAAAGCTTTGAGGTATATTAGTGATCAAGTATATAAACATTTAAGTGCGCTCAATACATTAGATGTTTCTACTGACGGTTGGGATCCCTTGGTGATATTTTTGGTGGCAGCAAAATTAGATCCTAAAACTAGCAGTAAATGGGAAGAACACAAGGGTAGATTAACTCACCTGCCCACTTAAGACGATTTCAAAGGCTTTTTGAAAATAGGGCCAACGTTCTAGAAACTGCCAACTCTAGTCGCAATTTTGACAACAAAACTAACTATAATAATAATAATAAAGAAAACAAATCTACAAAATCTTTTGCTACGTTTGCGCAGGGTTCCGTTAATAGAATCTGCTCTGTGTGCAATCAAGACCACTTTGTATATCAATGTGATAAATTTAAGGCTTTGAATATAAATGATAAGCTCAGCGAAGTTTCTAAATATAAACTATGCACGAATTGTCTTCGTAGTGGACACTCCAATGCACAGTGCAACCTGAAGGGTTCCTGCCGCGTCTGTAAAAAAAAACATAATACATTATTACATAAAGAAAATAAAATACTCACCGAAAATTGTGTCGCAACCTCGACTGCTCCTATTAGCTTGTCTGCTGTATCAACAGGCCAAGTATTGTTGTGTACTGCAAAGGTACAAGTAATCAATACAAAAACCAAAACTACTTACTATGCTAGAGCTCTTCTGGATACTGGTAGTCAGTCATCATTCATCACCAGGGACCTGAAAGAAAAGTTAGGCCTACACTCTAAAAAGGTAAACACGCTTAATGTGACAGGTATAAACGGAATTGTTTGTCCTATTACCGAACGTTGTGAAATCAAGATCCAATCTCGAATTGGTTCATTTAATCGAAAAATAAACTGTTTTGTTGTTCCTAGGGTCACTGGTAGTTTACCCAGCACTCAAGTCAATGTTGAAAGTTTATGCCTTCCAGACAACATAACCTTAGCTGACCCGACGTTTTATAAGCCTTCAGATATAGATATGCTCTTAGGTGCTGATCAATTTTTTGACATTATCGGTTCAAACAAAATTAGCTTGGGCAGAAATAAACCTAGTCTGCAAGATAGCTTGCTAGGCTGGTTAGTAGCTGGTCCTACTGGTGAAAACTTCTGTACCGATAATGTTCATTGCAATTTCGTACAAAAAGACGAAACATCTGTGTCAGTTCAAGATATTCACAATTCAATTAAAAAATTCTGGGAGGTCGAAGAACTTCCCTCAGATAGTAATACTTACTCCGCAGAGGATCAATTTTGTGAATCTGAATTTGTAAAAAAAACCCGTCGCTTAGCAGATGGAAGATTTTCAGTTATGATGCCACTTAAGGAAGTACCTGAGCAGGCACTAGGTAACTCATTCCCTATGGCCATGAGACGTTTTTTAGCGTTAGAAAACAAATTGAATAAAAATCCAAATTTAAAAAATCAATATAGTAAGTTCTTAAAGGAATATGCCGACTTAGGCCATCTAAATGAAATACAAAAACCTCATTTTGGATATTACTTACCGCATCATTGTGTCATTCGCGAAGAACACGAAACTACTAAACTGAGGGTCGTTTTTGATGGCTCTGCAAAGTCAAGCTCATCTAAATCCCTAAACGATATTCAGGCTGTAGGTCCAGTAATACAGAGTGACCTTTTTTCGATTCTTATTCGCTTTCGTGTATTTAAGTTTGTACTTACCGCAGACGTTGAAAAAATGTACCGCCAAATTGCTATAGACGAATCACAGCGCCATCTACAGCTCGTATTGTGGAGAGATTACGTGGATGAAGATGTTAAAATCCTTCGGCTCAACACCGTAACTTACGGAGTCGCGTCCTCTTCATTCTTAAGTGCACGGTGTTTTCTTCAGCTGGCGCTTGAATGTCAAGATGAAGTTATAGCGACGGCAATTAGGTCTCATTTCTATGTCGACGATTTGAACACGGGAAGTTTCTCGAAAGATGATTTAAAACACATATATTTAAATGTGACTAAGGTTCTAGCCACAGCAGGCTTCCCGCTGCGGAAGTTTAGAACAAACTGTCCTGAAATTCTATGCGATGAAGCTGGTTCTTCCAATTCTGTTGATTTCAATGCTGATGCCACTGTTTTGGGCTTAAAATGGTCTCCTAAATTAGATCATTTACAATTTCCAAGTCAAATCAACCAATTCCACGCTTGGAACTTTGTGCTGCTTTATTAGGAGCTCAATTGTCTTCAAATGTGTTGGAATCGATACCTTGTGCCATCACAAATAAATACATGTGGACAGACTCAACCGTTGTTCTCGGCTGGTTAAATTCACAAGCCAAAGTCTTACCGACCTTTGTTCGGAATCGAGTGAATAAAATTAATGAACTCACCAAAGGGTTTGAATGGAAACACGTTCCAACGAATTTAAATCCAGCAGACTTATCTTCACGAGGTGTTGATCCTCAGAATCTGCAATCAACTTTACTTTGGTGGGAGGGTCCATCTTTCCTTAAGAAAGATTCTTCTGAGTGGCCTACGCAACCACAAACTTTGTTGACAAATGACTTACCTGAGATAAAAACTCTATGCACAATTGATGATAGCCTACCAATCAACAATAATTCGTTAATTTTATTCGAAAACCATTCTAACTATTATAAATTAAAAAGAATCTATGCCTATGTCTTACGTTTCCTAAACAATTGCAAAAAGAATACTGTAAAATCAACCGGCCCACTAAAAACTGACGAACTTGAACGTTCCCTAACAGTTTTACTCAAATCAAGCCAACAAGAATCATTTCCCAAAGATATACTAAGTATTAAACAACACAAACAATTGCATCATAAAAGTAAACTATTGCCTTTGAATCCATTCTTAGATGCAAATGGAATAGTTAGGGCCGGAGGCAGATTGCAGCAGTCTCAATTTCAATATGATAAGAAACACCCAATCATATTAGATGCCAAGCATCATTTAACAAAATTACTCATGAAAGATGAACACTTGCGTTTATTTCATGCAGGTCCACAGCTAACACTGTCTTCTATTCGAGAACGATTCTGGCCTCTAGGTGGCAGAAATTTAGCTCGCGCTATCACTAAACAGTGCGTGGTCTGCACTCGTCTGCGCGGTAAGGCTATTCAGCCTATAATGGGCAACTTACCGAGCGCTAGATTCCGTGAAAACTTTCCCTTCAATTCCTGTGGGATAGATTTTGCTGGACCTTTCATGATATCATCAAAAAAGGGGAAAGGTAACCGTGTGACAAAATCTTACCTATGCGTATTTGTTTGTTTATCCGTAAAAGCCATACATTTAGAAGTTGTAAGTGATCTTACGACTGAAGCCTTTATATTATGTCTACGCAGGTTCGTATCACGTCGAGGTAAGCCCTATGCGATCTATTGCGATAATGGAAGAAATTTTGTTGGATCACACAACGCGTTAGGCAAGGTTATACGGTCAAGCCAGCAATCAGTTTCAAATTTCGCAGCAAATGAGGGCATACGTTTCTTTTTCTGTCCCAGTTATTCGCCTCATTTTGGAGGCATATGGGAGGCAGGAGTAAAATCCGCTAAATTTCATCTCAAACGCGTCGCTGGTAATGCCTCTCTTACGTTCGAAGAGCTGGCAACTCTATTTGCGCAGGTAGAAGCAATCCTTAACTCCCGCCCACTTTCACCTCTCTCATCAGACCCCAATGATCTTAACCCTCTCACTCCTGGGCACTTTCTAATCGGTCGACCGCTGATGTCGGTGCCTTCAGTTCCAATCAATAGTACCAAGCCCAACAGATATCAACGCATCGAGCAGATTCGGCAGCACTTCAGGGAGCGATGGCGTCAAGAGTATATGGCCGAGCTACAGAATCGAAACAAATGGAGAACAGACTGCACCCCGCTTCAAGTTGGAGACCTTGTCATACTGAGAGAGGACAACCTTATGCCGCTGCACTGGCGCATGGGCAGAGTCACAAAATGTCATTATGGACGAGATGGAGTGTGTAGAGTTGCAGACATCTACACAGCTAAAGGCACAATCAGGCGAGCTGTCAACAAGATGTGCCTTCTTCCTATATCTACATCAGATAATCCAAATGTTGAAAACCAAAGACCTAAAGCTTCACTCTCATCAACTTCTGTGGACAGCAACAATCAAGGTTTTTGAAAGCTTCAGCTTTCAACGCCGCGGAGGATGTTCGCGCCACCACTTCCACATTAATAACCGATACTGCGCGGGGGTGCGAGGGGACACCGAACTGCGTCAGCGATGCACCCCGCCCGCACATTCACTCAACCTACAACCAAGGAGATTAAACTACGTGTCAACTTACCTATACTTTTATATAAATACGCGATCTATATTGTCGTGCCTAAACACTGTATTTATCTCCGAAACAATAAATAAATCCAAGAGAAGCTTTTTTTTTTTTTTTTTTTTTTTTTTTTGTCCCGCGGAAATCCTTTATGGATACCACCTACCACGGGGAGGTAGGTGGTTATGTGGGAGTCCGTATACCCACCAAAACCCCGGGGTGTTCCGTCAACGCGGGACAGATTTTCCACACGACCGCGAACCCGCCGTGGCTGTCCGTTGCCGGACCCTTCTCTCTTGCAGCACGCCAGAACACTTGGCGTGCCGCAACCGCCACGGGGGACCTAGCCCGCAAAATGGACCCCAGACTCCCCCGAGTCTGGGTGCCCTAAGTCCCCCTACGATGGGTCAGGTGAGTAGCCCCACCGCCTGCTACTTCGGCCGCAGAGGATAGGGACAGCGGCGCCTCTCAATACCGACAGTCCTCTTCCCCTGCGACCCCACCGCGTCCGCCATCTGACGGTGGCGGCCCCGTCAAGGCCGCGGAAGGCAGGGAGAGCGGCTCACCGTAACACCGTCAATCCTCTCCCGCCGCGGCCCCTAACTCTCAGCCGCGGTGCCGCCCATACGACACCGCAGCCCGCCTCAGTTGCAGTGGCGCCCATACACCACCGCAACCTACAGTGACCGCTCCCGTGTGGACTTGGAGGGCAAAGCCCATAGGAGCGGTCCCACCTCGGGCCCGCCAGCTATCGGCTATCACTGGCAGGCCCATTGGTTCCTCTTAGCTTCACCGTGGTGACCCAAGCCACGGCTACTGAGCCCCCCCGCCACGGCAAGGCGGGAACTCTCGGGGGGGATCCAAGAGAAGCTACTTTAACTTGTATCAATCACGTACAACGCTTTTAATTATTCTAATTATTAAAATTTCTTCAAATGTCATCTGATAGTGAAAGTGACGATTTTATAATGATCATGCCACCAGAAAAAATAAGTCTTTGATTTCTTAAAAGATGCTCCAGACAACAATATTTACTAATGAAGGTAGATATAAGGTTTTAACTATTGTATTTTCCTCATATAGTGTAGTATAAAGCACTATGTATCACTCGGCAGACTAAATCCTATTTCTGTACGAGAGAGGCTTACACTTAAAGGAAACTCGAGAACAGAAATAGATCGTTTTCTCCCCCCGGTGTATAATGTACTATTCCGCCACTGGTGTGAAAAAAGGATGTATGTCAGGTCTACTAAAAACTTCCCTTGGAGCATTCCTCCGCCTAGAGAGGTGAGATGGGGTCGCGTTAGAATTCGTCATTTCAACCCAGCAGTCGGGCCTATTGCTGGATCTGCCTGTATCGCCTGCAAGGTCTGCCCTTAAGACGTATAGCCATACAAGCGGGGCAAGCGAGCGGAGAATACTCGAACTCTCCACCTGTGACAATACTGTGAAAAAGGGAGAAGGCGTGCGAACTGCTTCTCCTCCATTATCTTGGTCGTCAGCGTCGGAGCGGGCAGCTTGGACATAGTCCTCAGTGTACTGTAGCGCGGCATCCGTCTGCGCCATCAGTGCTGCGCAGAAGGGGGCCACCGTCTTTTTTTTTGTTCCGGGAGAATCCTATATACAACTTCTCGCTCCTGAGATTGCAGTTAACCATGCTCGGTAGGGAGATCTCTGCCTACTTCCGCTGAAAGTATATGTCGCTGCGGCTTCCATACCTACATATCCTCCGGCGCCCTACATTTGCAGCAGGCGACTAATAAAGCAATAAGAATAAATGTTCCTGCTAGAATTTTGGTCAATTCTATTTCATCTATAAACACCTATATATATCCTAAACTGTATAGTGACATTATGCCTTATTATTAAATAATTTACTCTTTACTTGTTTGTTTTTTTAGACTTTAATTTCAAATTATAAACCTAAAATATGGAATATAATGATATTATTATAAGCTTTCCTTTGCAGGCCATCAAAGACATCCAGGTAAAAGACACTGAAAACGAAAAAGGCCGCAAAACTGCGCGAATCATGCAACGATGTTTTTGGATCATGGGTGTGTCAAGAAACGCGGTAGTGGTCGTTCTAGCTGCAGTTGTGGCATTTCTGGTACACGAAGATAAAGGAGACCCTTTGATATTGACCGGTAATTATCTTTGCATATTATTAAAACGTTAAATTAAACGTATTTTGTAATCCCCGACGATGCATTCAGGGGCATCGTGTGGTTGATGCTAGCAGATTATCGGTGAGAAACACTGAAGTAGTAATTTTGCTGCTTTTATGGCATTTACAAGAAATCATCATCATCTCAGCCGTAGGACATCCACTGCTGAACATAACGCCTCCCCCACAAATTTCCAAAAGGACCGGTTGGAAGCGGCCTGCATCCAACGTCGTCCTGCTACCATTATCAGGTCCTCAGTCCACCTTGTCGGTGGACGACCTACGCTGCGCGTGCTGGTCCGTGGTCTCCACTCTAGAACCTTTCGGCCCCATCGGCCATCTGTTCTGCGTGCTATGTGGCCTGCACATTGCCACTTCAACTGGCTTATCTTCTGGGCTATGTCGGTAACTTTAGTTCGTTTACGGATCTCCTCATTTCTAATTCGATCACGTAGAGAAACCCCGAGCATAGCCCTCTCCATAGCTCGTTGTGCGACTTTGAGCTTGCTTATGAGACCCATAGTAAGATACCATGTTTCAGTGCCATTATGTCATCACTGGTAACACACATTGGTCAAAGACTCTTGTCTTTGACCAATGTGTAAAACTGAGCAATAAAAAGAATAAAGGAGATTGTATTAGAAGATGATAAGCATCATATATGCTTTTACAACTCTTTATATTTAGAAATGTTGGAGAACTGCATGGGCTATTGAGGCATCATGTATATTTTTTGATCTCTAGAGGTTTCTTGAAAGAAGTATTTTTGTTCAAACACTTTCTTAAGACAGATTATATTATTACGTATTTTGAAATATCTCCTTCGTATAAAAATAAATTTTAAGCTATATATATATATAGCTTGTCGAAACTTCTTAAAGGACTCAAGAACTTGTATACTATACATGGATGACGCCAAGACTTGGTGAAGCCTTATTAACTCTATCCCGCCAAACAACTTCCTGCGTTTGCTATCCTATACAAGTAGTTTTTGTCTCAAAATTTACCCCACGGTTATTGAGTTAATTTTAATTTCTTCGTCAACATCTATGGAAGAATCACTACAAATAAATATCATAAACCAATGGTACCACCGAATATAAAATACAAGCTGCGCTCCGTGGTTTCACCCGCGTGGTGTTGGATAATCGTGAAACAAAATATGCCTATGTTACTTAGAGATAATTTAGCAGCCTAATGGCGAAACAATTTTTGAAATCAAAGCATACACACATTCAAATCTTTCCTCTTTATAATATTAGTATAGACTACTCATGACTAATATTATAAATGTGAGCAAATGCTAAGAGAGCCAAAATAGTAGTCACGTTTGTGATACTTACTCTTTTGGGCTGATACGACACAATGGAATTCACACACACACCCACGTACACACACACTACCAACGAAGCTATCGGAGCCGTCGAACTGGGATAGAGATAGCTCATACTCAGGTTTAAGACATAAGTTACTTCCTATTTTTAAATTCCGTCGGGTTAAGTTCGTCGGGTAGCCCCCAAAGGAACGCGATAACATTATTCTACGAGGACGAAGTATATAATCTTAAATACTTTTGCTAACAATTTTACATATTTCATACATTCACGAGTTTAGTTATTGATCAAGGGTAAAGGCGCAATTGTTTATTTATTATTATAGAATTTTATTTATATATATATATATATATAGCTGCGCCCCGTGGTTTCATCCGTTGTGTGGTGATGGATGGTGATAGTGTTGATTAAATAAAGTAGCCTAAGTTACTCTTTATAACATCAGCCATCTACCAGTGACAGTAGAGAAGACCAGAAGAGATTAGCCGGAAAAAACAGACAGACAAAAACTTAAAAAAAGTTTTTCGTTACTAACTACCGTATATACTTTCATATGCATTTAGTCTCCTTCCTCTACCATGATAATTAAAACAAAAGATGTATGAATGAAACTGACGTAAATTAACGTCTTCGGTATGCGAAGGGAATTTGGAATTACAAACAGACACTTCAATTTAATTTCTCTGTGTAAATGTATTATTTTATTTGATCTAAACCATATTATATATATATATATCGGCGGGAAACGAATCACCTATTCAACGAGATCCCACTGCAGAATCAAATGAGCCCATTCCGTCGACCTCACGAGAAGGGCTGCAAGTACAGCCAAACCACGACTCGAACCAAGATGACCCATCAGAATAAATGGTCTACGAGAATCCAAATAATCTACGAGAATCCATAACAATCTACGAGAACCAACGAGGCTGGTGCAGAGCGCGCACCGCCTGTCAGTATGGCCGTATCGGCGCAACTACAACAGTTCGTCGCGAATAATTAAGTTTAATCATTTGATTGCCCTAAAAATAGTTTATAAATCATCAGTTGATTATTTTTGAGTTGATTACGATGTAAAATTAATGTTATGATTGTAATTTCAATACTTTACCAACAAACTTGTAAACTCGTGCACGTGCGCCGAGTCCTATAAATACGGCCGCACTGTAGGCGCTCGTCTTTTCCGTCCGGTGACGCTGTAAATGCCGGTAGAGGCAAACAGCATTAGTCCGTACAATTAAATTAAAATGGCGCTCGTCTCAGTCGCTCTCGAGTCGCCGTACAGTACGGACCTCTTTGTGACGTTTTTATCCCACTTCTGATGACGGAGAAAGCACCTCAGGAGTGTTTTTAAAAAGTGTGACGTCAGCATTGCTGACGTCACAATTGTTGTTTTCATGATGATCACTCATTTTTGGGTCCTCGAAGTAAAACTTCACAAGTACTTTTATAAGCTTCGTATATTCAACGAGCAGCGTAAAAACGTCACAAAGAGGTCCGTACTGTACGGCGACTCGAGAGCGACTGAGACGAGCGCCTACAGTGCGGCCGTATTTATAGGACTCGGCGCACGTGCACGAGTTTACAAGTTTGTTGGTAAAGTATTGAAATTACAATCATAACATTAATTTTACATCGTAATCAACTCAAAAATAATCAACTGATGATTTATAAACTATTTTTAGGGCAATCAAATGATTAAACTTAATTATTCGCGACGAACTGTTGTAGTTGCGCCGATACGGCCATACTGACAGGCGGTGCGCGCTCTGCACCAGCCTCGTTGGTTCTCGTAGATTGTTATGGATTCTCGTAGATTATTTGGATTCTCGTAGACCATTTATTCTGATGGGTCATCTTGGTTCGAGTCGTGGTTTGGCTGTACTTGCAGCCCTTCTCGTGAGGTCGACGGAATGGGCTCATTTGATTCTGCAGTGGGATCTCGTTGAATAGGTGATTCGTTTCCCGCCGATACGGTCAACTGATCCCCAGGTTGCGGAGCGCGGCGCAGCTGATCATGGGCAATCTTGCGAGGTCGTCCTCTACCGACAACTTTCTTTACCAGATATCGGTCATTATCCAGTATTCTACAAACTTCATATGGTTCGCTGTATTTAAGGTCAAGCGAGGTTTGGTTTCGAGGATTATTTTTCACCAATATGTAGTCTCCTCTTTGAAAATGATGGATTTTGGCCTTGTGTAGGTTGAAGTGTTGTCTGTCTTGTTCGCTACAACGAATCATTTTCTGTTGCACCTGTTGAGTGAGCGCTTTAATATCAACGGTTTCGTTGTCAATATCCACCAGGTTGAGAAGCTCAGGAGGTACACAGTGCTTTCGTTGTGTAATAAGTGTCAGTGGAGCAACACCGGTGACTCAGTGGGTTGTACAGTTCATTGCCAGCTGAAGTTCCTCGAGTACAGTGTGCCACTGCTCTGCTTCGTAATTTTTAATCATTACCAAAGCATTTTTGAGGGTTGCAACGACTCTTTCAACTTAGCCATTCGCTCGGCTGACTCCTGGAGCGATAGCATGGATATTTATTCCGATGGCGTCACAGTAGTCCTTGAACTCGCCAAGGAACTCTCTTCCTCCATCCACTATTATTTGAACCGGCGCACCAAATAGATGCACAGTGCGTTCTAGAGCGGCCAATGTGCTGTGTGGGTTTTTTTTGGTACTGAAGTACAGTAAAACGTACTTTGAGAAAGTGTCAATGGTGATTATGACGTATTGTTGATCATGACGTATTGTTGATCATCTGGAGTGCCCAGCTTCCCTGTTATGTCCATATGAATAACTTGGAAGGCGGCCGTTGGTTTTTGTATGGGGTGTAACTGGGCTTGAATGGCCCCGGATCTTCCTTTAGATGTTCGGCATACAACACAGTTATCCACAAATCTTTCGGATAATGGAACTCATTTTGTTGAACCAATAGGTTTCTCTGATCTTCTGCAGTGTCTTTTCCCAGCCAGGGTGTTTTAGTGCAGTGTGAAATGAGTTTATAATGCTCCATTGAAATGATTTGGGAACGACGGTACTGAGCTGCTGACCGAAGACAGGATCATTGACGTTCCTTTTTTAAAACGTTGTCCTCTAACACATAGTCTTCCACTGGGTTATTGTCACTGAGACTGTCCATTATCGGACGCAGTTCTTCATCCCGTCGCTGTTCAATTTTGAGCCAGTTCAAGTCTCTTGTCATAACATTGACTGCAAGCTCAACTGGATTGCGACAGCGATGAATCCTTGGCAGAAGGTCCTTTTTGTGTTTTGACGCTTTTAATGCGTTGCAATCCGTTATCACGGTGAATTTTCGCCCATATAGATACTGGCGAAAGTGTTTTATGGCTCGTACCACTGCCAGTGTCTCCAACTCGTAGGAGTGGTACCGACTCTCGGCTTCCGTGGTTCTCATGCTCATAAAGGCAACAGCATGTTGTCGTTTTACACGTTGACTAATTATTGTTGGCTAATTTTTGTATCCGCGTCGATACGGCCATACTGGTGCGCGCTCTGCACCAGCCTTGTTGACTCGTTAACTCTCGCAGACTGCTGTTAATTATGGCTGGCCTGCAAAGAATGAGATATTCTCTGAGTAGTGAGTCTGTAAACAACTTACGTTGCTTTATCTTGTTTGTTACATTAACACAACTGTTATGTAACCTTAGGAGTCTTTTGATTAGTTAACAGTACACAAAGACATCGTGCACTGCCTTATTAATTTAGAATCTGTGGTGTATACGTGTCTACCCACAGTTCCACAAGGCGTCCCCACGGTATCTCAGGGTTCACTTGTGGATGCATCAAGGATCCGTGGCTAGCTCAAGGGTAACACATGGTTAGCTCAGAGGTATCACTCTCCAGACATTTTTGTAGATTACTACAGTACACTAAGGCATCTTAAGTGCACTGCCTTATTAATTTAGAATCTGTGGTGTATACGTGTCTACCCATAGTTCCACAAGGCGTCCCCACGGTATCTCATGGTTCACTTGTGGATGCATCAAGGATCCGTGGTTAGCTCAAGGGTAACACATGGTTAGCTCAGAGGTATCACTCTCCAGACATTTTTGTAGATTACAACAGTACACTAAGACATCTTAAGTGCACTGCCTTATTAATTTAGAATCTGTGGTGTATACGTGTCTACCCATAGTTCCACAAGGCGTCCCCACGGTATCTCAGGGTTCACTTGTGGATGCATCAAGGATCCGTGGTTAGCTCAAGGGTAACACATGGTTTAGCTCAGAGGTATCACTCTCCAGACATTTTATTCTTGTAGATTCTAGTTGAAAATATCGTGAAACATAATGAATTTTATACTCGCCGGTTTTAATCCGTTGATGCGTGTTCGTCGTTGTGAGTTATCCGGACTGACTGGCCAGCTTGAGATGTGGATGACACTGAATCAGGGGCGATTGCAGCGTTGTTTTGCAGTGTATCGAGATCATCTCCCGCAGCGATTGGTGTGGACGTCATGTCTGTGGTAATTCCCGTTGTGATGGGCTGCATGGTATTAAAGTTGTTTGCTGGTACTCCTGAAGTGTTCAATGAGGCAGGGCCTATCAGCCTGGTACTGCCCTGCGCTGTTCCAGTCGTGACAGGTTGAACCGAAGTCGATGAGGATGTGGTTGGGACCAGAGCTTGTTCTGATCCCACTTCTGATGACGGAGAAAGCACCTCAGGAGTGTTTTTAAAAAGTGTGACGTCAGCATTGCTGACGTCACAATTGTTGTTTTCATGATGATCACTCATTTTTGGGTCCTCGAAGTAAAACTTCACAAGTACTTTTATAAGCTTCGTATATTCAACGAGCAGCGTAAAAACGTCACAAAGAGGTCGTCCTCGGCTTGGGCCGTCGCCAGGAGAGAGGGGAGTAGGAGAGAATCGCCCCGGTACATAAGTGTACCGTTGAAAGTGGGCCCTATGAATTTTAACTCTACGACTATTTGGAGAGAATCTAACCAAGACATAACTTTTGCCTCGAGCTCGCCGGCGAGCTCGGTGTTTGACTGTGTTTACCACTAAATCATAACCTTGTGTACCTCGCCTCCTCCCATTTCCGCGACATGGGTCCACACCGCGACCAGGATCGTCGCGTTGTGCACTCATGACTGTACTTTGGGTGGGGCTACAATAAGAAAGTGTAATACCTCGCCCACAGCCATGGTGGCTGGGACTACTTAGAAAACCAGTGTTACCTCGTCCGCAGCCATTTGCTGGGCCGGAGGATACATCGCGACCGGGGCCGCGGTGTATACTCCCACCCGCACCGTGGCTGGGACTACAATCGTGTGAGTGTGAGACGAGCGCCTACAGTGCGGCCGTATTTATAGGACTCGGCGCACGTGCACGAGTTTACAAGTTTGTTGGTAAAGTATTGAAATTACAATCATAACATTAATTTTACATCGTAATCAACTCAAAAATAATCAACTGATGATTTATAAACTATTTTTAGGGCAATCAAATGATTAAACTTAATTATTCGCGACGAACTGTTGTAGTTGCGCCGATATATATAATATATATATATTATATTATATTACATATCATCATTTATATGTAAACTTTGTATTTATACTCTAATATAGTTTTACCTACTGTAGTACGCTGTATCGAGAAAAAGTGTACCTATAAAATAATGTTGAAGTTACTCAAGCCGTTTTATGGGGTTCGAGGTTCTGAAAAATGCGAACGATCCCAAGACATTGCCATACTTCCACTCTGTTATGGGTGCGAGAACCTTTTTCCCTTTTTTATATCAAAATTAAGGATTTTTCAGAGTTTAAGGCCGTCTTGAAAGATATACATATTACATTTATTTTAATGTCTCTAACAGCTGCACTAAGAGACGTTAAATTGTTACAGCATTATGTAGAGAGACAACGATTTGAAATCTTTGCTTACTGATAGTTTAAGTAAACCGTTTTATGGGGTTCGAAGTTCTGAAAATGCGAACGATCCCAAGACATTGCCATACTTCCACTCTGTTATGGGTGCGATAACCCTTTTTCCCTTTTTTATATCAAAATTAAGGATTTTTCAGAGTTTAAGGCCGTCTTGAAAGATATACATATTACATTTATTTTAATGTCTCTAACAGCTGCACTAAGAGACGTTAAATTGTTACAGCATTATGTAGAGGGACAAACATATGAAATCTTTGCTTACTGATAGTTTAAGTATTCATTAAACGTATATGAGTGCGGGTGTATTAATCTACAAACAAAACATAGAAATAAGAGTGATTTATTTTGCATGTCCCTAATTGAAATTGAAGTGCCTTGGATGGGTGACCGCTAAAGTCATTGTCAAATTAGCACATCTCTGATTAAAAACACAGATTACTCCCGAATTGGTGGTAATCTGTGTCCTGCAGGCCTAGACATAAATTCAAACAGGCGTGTTTCCGCACACGGTACAGACAAAAATGTGTCTACGAACTTAGCACGACGTCACGTGACTTTTCCACAGGTAATGTCAACGCCAGACATTTTGGAGTTGTCGTTTGACGTTAACGTTAACAGAAACATCTTTTGTCTAGGCCTGGGTCATTTGTCTGAGGGCTGGGTCATTTGTCTGAGGACAATTGGTTAGCAGTAGCAGCAGCGGTAGTGTCATAGTTATTATGTTGTGCTGAATTTCATAATCTACTCCTTTTTTATTATTTTTTATGCTTAGCGACCACATCGCCCAATGCAACTCCTTTGCTTTTTCGATCCCTTCCTTACTCATCGAACAGCCACGTTTACTACTCAATTCGTGACATAATATATGATCTTCAAAAAAAAGAGCATTCCTACAGCGCCGTAATTAAAAAAAAGAACTTAAAGATTATTCGAATTCACGTCGTATCCCGCCATTTTTGTTCGATATTATTATTCCATAAATGTATTACTTTGATGTTTACAAAAATGAGTGATACAAGCTTTGATAACACACCACCAGATATTTCTAATGAAGCAAAGGACATTTCTAACCAATTATTACCAGAAAACAATGAAAACAATATGAAAAGGCGTACCAAGCTACGAATAATAGATCTTCCTTCCGTAATTACCTAGTTTAAAGTCTTTGCATTATACTGTTACTGCTTAAGTTATAAAAATAAACGTAAAGTAAATATTAAAAAAGGATTTAATTTAGTTTTGTAATCGTTGCGAACATTAAATTACCATTATTATTCGTAGGTACCAAGGTTTAATAAATTGGAATATATGAAAGAGTAATACTTAGTACATCATTTTCTAAAGGTGTGGTATCAGTATATTTTCAAGAATTTTCAGAAAAATTCAAATTTTCATCCCTTTAGACCTTATATTAAATACTTAAAAGTATGCTGAGTATAATTAACTACAATGTGGATATCTCAAAATATTCAAAATTAAATGCCTTGTTAAAACGTAAAGGGCTATACAGGGAAGGAATCGAAAACGCTTTTACCTAATGAAATAAATAAGTTTTTAAGCGAAGCACCTGATCGACTACCTATATCTATCAGTAAAGGTATGTCAGGTATTTACTTCACTAATTTTGTTATAACATTATCATATTTGTAATACATTGAATGAATTACAATATCTTATATTGTTCTTGTTATTGTTACATACTACGCTAATATTCTGAACCATGGGCGCATGCCGTCGTCAAGAATATAATTCTTGACGACGGCATGCGCCCATGGTTCAGAATATTTGTTATAATTATACCGACGTACAGATAAAATATGAAGCTGTAATTGTGGTCAATATAAATAATACAAAACCCAAAATAAACCGTACATTTACTACTACAGGCAAATATTTAGAACTTTGCAAAAAATATATAGCACTGCGTCCGGATCACTGCAGCAATCCGTGGTTTTTTTACAATACATAATTCAAATACAATACAGAAATCAGGAAAATGCACATCAGAGAGGATTCGCATAAACGCATTTAGACATGTCGGCAAAACAATAGCTAACTATTTACAACTTTCCAATCCTACAGCATTGCTTTCACAGAACATCTGCCACATTATTAGTTGATGCCGGAGGAGACAAGTTTTTATAACGGCGGTTTTTAAAATGTGACTAGAAAAAATTTGTTATTAAGAAACCAAATGATCTAAAATGTAACGTACATCATTCAAATTGTAACATTAATAAAATTATACAAATAAATAACTCTATGTTAGACACTTACTTGAAAGGCTTTTCAGAGAGTTTTGAGATAAGACATACATTTCATAACTACGAGTAGTGCACCGAGCTCAACTAAACCGCAAAAATATATTTTTCCAGCAAAATAAAGACGTTGAGAAAAGCTTTGGGCAAATGTGACCTAGTGTTACAGTTAATACCTACATGTGTCTATTTTAATTTTATGAAGGGTATTATTTTTAACAGTTTTAGATAAATTTATTCACATTAACAAAACATGCTTAAGAAATGTTTAAGGGAAGCTCAAAGATTCTCAACGTATTAGAAAATAATGCCTATTACAAGCGTGATTCAAAAACTTTTACCTGCTAGTAGAAAATAACAGGCACAAACTTAACTTCTTCATTATATTACTTCTAGTTAGTTTCCCGGATCTTGATAGAATCTTTCTTCGTCGTATCAAGTTTCCTAGTTAATAAAGCTGCCGGTATCCCCAACTTATAACGGATTCAAGTCAGGTTAGGTGCAACTCTAACTATCTATTACACTGATAAATGGCGAATCTTCCCTCGCTACTTGACTTCCTAGCTTGAGTTTGTTGAGCTAGTTTGTTGGTAAGAAAGCTGCATCCTTTTGTTCTACATTTGTTTAATATTATAAATAATTCACAATTAACGTGCCCTTTTTCTCATTCAGACTATTTCAGACATATTTTTAATAGATGATGGTTCAACATAGTATTTTTATTACTTTTTTAATATCTAATTTTATAATGCTACTAGTGACTGCCCGCGACTTCGTTCAAATCAGTTAGCGTAATAGGCTCGGTCTTCTGCCTCGCCATAACTTTCCATCTTTTCTTGGGTTTTCTTTCATAAGAACCTTCTTCTGACAATAATTAATACAAAAAAAAAGAATGAGCGAGATTGTTCCATCCGTACTCAAGTTATAGCGTGACCAAAAGAAAGAGAGGTTAATCTATATATAAAAAAGAAGATGTCCTGACTGACTGACTGACAGACAACGTAATGCCGATCGTAGAGACTTGAAATTTGGAGGTTGTGAAACGGGGGATATATTTTTTTCAAAAGTTTTTAGTTGTTGGAGCTACAGTGATGAAAATTGATAACAGGATAGGTGATTTAAAATAAGTAGTGATGCTTGCAATATTTTTTGTCAGGGATAACTTAAGGGGGTAAAACGAGGAATGTAAAAACTACTAAATATTATATATAAACTGTAAAGGTAAAATTTCTGTACAATGAAAAATATGCTAAATATCCCCGAGTCAGGGGATGTAAGGAGTGAAAAATAAGTTCAAATTGTTTGTTTCTGTGTATGTTTGTCTGTCTGTTTGTACGGGCTAATCTCCGAAACGACTGGACCGATTTAAATGAAATTTCGTATGCTGGTAGCTTATATCCCTGATCAACACATAGGATACTTTTGATCCCGGTAAATTAAAGGGTTCCCATGGGATAACTAAAAATCTGTAATTACCGTATCCCGCGAGGCCACGCGAGCGAAGCCGCTGGCGGGTCAGCTAGTTTTTATATATTTGCTTAACTCAATATGTTGAAAGGGTATATTATTTAATCTGCCTTAAAATTATAATAATTATGACATGACATTTACGAATAGCTGTGATAAGTTCACATGTATCTGAAGCATACATACGGTTATTATAATCACCTAGAGAAATCATAGCCCTAGCAAAATCATAGCGCCTAGCAAAAACATTATATTTAGCAAAATTATTGCGCCTAGAACTTATTCAACAAAACAATTGCGCTTAAAAACTTATATGGTGCATGCCAGTATCTTGGCGCCTAGTAAATTCATGGGGATTTTCAAACAATAATCCATGAGTTTTAATTAATTCACCGCGCATCATGTCTAGTTTCTTAAACATGGTCAAATATTTTTTAAGTATGACGCAGGAATTACCTACCACTGGCATGAGGATCATACTTGGACTGATTCTGTTTTGTTTTCCATTAAGATGATAGTATACCTTTCTGTCCCAAAATTGTATCTCCACTCACGATCAGATAAAGAAATACGAGACGTGTTAGATAAAGTTAAGCGTGATAAAGTTTAGTATAAGCATGAATACATCTATGTATCAAAAGATGTTATGTAAAGTTTTACTACTAGTCAGAGGCCATAGAACAAACAGTTTGCGAAAAAGAATTCGTATCGAAAGCGTCAACAGTTTACCGTTTGAACGTACAAACTATTAGTTATCTGTGTCACATATGTCGTTGAATGATGGTGTGTGTCGCCCTAGATACATGACAGTTTGTAGTGTTTCACGTGAACAACACGTTACGTCACACGCAGTTATTCGTGCTAGGGCCACTTTACAAACATAAACCCACCTACGTAGTCGAAGACACCAAAATGGGAAATCCCTGAGTAATAGAAAACTTCACCGAACTTACAACATTTGCATTTCTCAGCATCCCACGAACCACCCTATAAAAGTATCGATCTCGAAATTACTTAAAATAAATAATTTTACTCTACGTTCTTCACAAAACGTTAAAAGACACAAGCCTGCTCTGTCAGGTATTTGTGTCTATTTTCGGTTTTATCAACCAATACATTCAAGTGTTACGTTGAATTACGTAATGCCGCCATTTCAGAGATGGCGGCATTTCTCCAAAATATTTTACGAACTAATTTATCTTCAAAGTAATTTGAACAGTTTTAAGTAGCCCTATAAACGAAAATAACTAACAATTTTGCATTTAAATACATCATGTTTAATTTTTATTTTAGTTTATTTTTACTTGATTAAAATTGACGAATAAGTTTTTATTATGATTATTCGATTGTTATTGTTGAATGTGTGTGTGAATGTGACTATACAGTAAAACATCAATGTATTACTAAATAGCCTGTTGACTCAAACCAAGTACTCGGCTGCTTGAGAGCTATGATTTGCTTGAGAGTTGGTAAGCTGGAAATAATATTTTTTAGGAACGAAAAGGTCTATACCTAGAAGTAATACACGCACAAGAGTTGAAAGAAAATTGAGAATTTATATTTTTTTTGATGATATTTAGCTCACTAGGCTTAGTAGATGCTTGGTAACGTTTAAGTACGAGTACTTAGACATTTTGTAGACGTTTACGTAGACGCTTCATTTAACGTGTACTGCACACTCTTAATCACATTGAAGTTTATACAGACTGTTTATAGTGCTTTATCATGTATTAAGGCTACGGTTATGTTGATTGTAAACGATAATATCGGTCGATTTATTCGTTTGTTGACAAAAATACCACGAAGTCTACGAAGTCTATATTTGAATGCGACGAGTAGGTACTTTGTGCTGCCATAAATGGTGCCGTGCTGGCATCGGTCAACATTTAGATTTCGTTTCGTAGCATTAACAAGATTGTGTTTTTTTGTATATTTTCACACGTCGACTGTCCATATAACAATGAAATTTCTATTGTGTCTGGTTCGTTCGACTGATGAAGTAATATTAGTAAAGTTACAAATGGTAGATGATAAAAAATCTAATGGATTTTTAACCATATTTTGCAGTATGAGATAGCCACTTGCCTACAAAAATCACAGGCTATGGCTGGAGTTTTTGATCCCTAGTTGACAAATGGTAAAACATGACATAAAATGTATAAATCTACTGTTATTTTTTACACTTGAAACAATAATAATTACTTTACCTTAGTGACGTGACAGGCCAGTCCCTGCACGATGGTATGCATTAGCCTGTCCATGACAGTTGCAGTGCGATGCAGATCGGCACGGGACTGCACCGTGCTCCTCTCTGAGACTGTTTAATACCAGTAATTTCATTTACGGTACTGCCTTTAAATCCTAATACAGTAGTGACTTATACTATCTTATGTAGGTATCCTGTTGGAGTATAGAAAGTGATGGTTGATCTCCCAGATATTCTTGTGGAACAATGAATATAGTTGTATCTACTACGGGTTAAAATATATAAGTCTTGGGACTGCGGTGGTATAGATATAAAATGCACCACTATTTTTATGCAACTGTAACGAGACGGCAACTAGTATATGCCTCGTGGTTAGTAACTCTAGCCTGTGACTGCAGTGCGACCCAGATCTTGTGTTACTTAAAATTAAACTAATACCATTGTTTGTTGTCCGCTAGGTAACATAACACCAGGGTTGCCAATGCCCCGGCCGCCTTCGTTCTACAGTACATTCGGCAACACAACTTACACGGCGGGCGACATGTTTTCGCATCTGGGCTCCGGACTGCTGGTCGTTCCTGTGGTTGGCATCATTTCCAACGTAGCCATTGCTAAGGCATTTGGTAAGTTTACTTGTTTGTTCTTCTCTCTATCAACGAGGTATTAGAAAAAAAATACTTCAGTTTCTATCGACCACCAAACCGCATTGAGTTGCTTCTTTGACAGATGGGCGTTGCGAAGGTATTACGCCAAGAGAAATTCAGCAACTAAATATCAAATTATAAACTAAAATTTCTATTAAATTTACTGAAATTCGGTACAAAATCCAACTAACGAATGTTTCTAAAACCCTTATAGTGATTTGGAAGGCGAGTAATGACTGGCCTTCCAAATATATCTTTGACGTTTGAATTGACGAGCATTTTACCTACCAACAAAGAAAATGGATTGAATATCACCATCAGCTATTCGTAGCTATAAAACTCTTGATCAATATCCGACTCATTAGCGTTCATCTAGACTGCTTATTCTAATAATGGCGAGGCTACTAAGTACATTCTATGAATATGAGCTAATTTATCTATTTTGGTACACGGCGAGGCCACGATTTACTTTAGAAAAGACACAAAAATATAATGAAGCGCTGAAAATGGTGTGGGTAGACGCCCACGTCAAGATGTCAGCTTAAGTGGTACCTATTTGTTTAACAGGTCTTGTTCATGGGTAGCATGGTAGCAGTGTCAGATTTCAGAGATAGTAAGGATCAAAGCAATGTAGAGAGTGCAAGCCCTATTCTGTGTTTAAGTTTCAGAGGCGTTGCTGTAGGTATATGAAATAAGAAATTTCTAAGCTAATGGTACTATAAGTACTATATACAGGTTGACAACACTAATGCCTCAAAATTTTCTTTGAATGGAGTATAGCCTAGCCTTAAACAACTGTTCAACTTGGTTAAGCAAATGTTATTATACGGTCACTACTTGGATGGGTGGCATTTTCATCTGTTTTTCGGCCTATTGCACGAAGATTTGCGTAGGTATAGCGTTATCGTACCGTTGAGGTATTCAGTACAAACTATAATTTATCTACAGTACAACTGTAGCACTCATAGTTTGTAGTGTACAACGGTATTACTACTCTCTAGCAAATTTTCGTGATACTGAGCGTTTTCGTGTTACGGTGGATATGTTGAGCTGTCTGCCTCGGTTGCTACCACAAGAAATTCAAGAATGATTAGGCGATTCACAATGGCGAAACTTCCATGTTTGGGCTGGCCCCTAGCAAATCTGCTTATCCACTCTGGGTCCGCGTGGTGGCGATGAACTCCAATTTATAAGAGAAACGTCCTATCATTAATTTGCATTAATTGTACTTATCCTTTCATCTGTTATGGGCGTGATCCCGTAATAATCAAGCCTTGCTCGTCTTGTAACTGAAGAAAATGAATCGTCAAAAATACGAACCGGGCATATTGCCCGCGCTTTATCACCACAGATGAGAGAGGATATCTCCATAGGGAGAGCATTAGATACTAAAGGTCAAGTAACGTTACAAGTGGTGCCCTCTAGACTACCGTTCGGTACCAAACATACGGACTTTTGAATAAATGAGTGTGAAAAATATTATTATAGTATTCAACCCACATCTGGTTTGGAGTTCCGCGTATGCACTCAGTATGAAAGCGTATTTGATTGCAATTTCTGAGTGGGCCCCACACGTGCTTTAGCTACGGAATGGAATTGTGGTTCAAAAGCAGTCTTACCTTTTTATAATTTCAATAAGAAAATTTCAGTTTCAGTATAATACATTGACTTATGCATATAGATCTGAAAGGAATCAGATTATTATACTTTGATATATATTTCGTAGATATGGAATAAGGTTTGTCCCCATGGCCGGATATTTTAATTTATGTCAAAAATACGGGGCGTTCCGGGATATAAGGCACGGTTAGCAAACCTATAGGGTAGGTACCATATCGTTCAGCCTATACGACTATATCACAGCTACTTATTTAAAAATTTAAAGATTAGAATAGATTTATGTTATGGCTAGAAAGGAATAATGAGTAAAATTAAAATAAAAAAACTGCCCAAGTGCGAGACGGACTCGCGCACGCAATCTCCCATACAACAGATATGATTTTTTTTGCCGTTTTTACGGAAACCTTCGCGCGCGATTCCGACTCGCACTCGGCCGGTATTTTGTAATTCTTGTTATAGCGGCAACAGAAATACATCATCTGTAAAAAAATCAACTGTCTAACTATCACTGTTCATGAGATACAGCCTTCATGGGAGACAGACGAACAGACGGACGGAAAGCGAAGTCTTAGTAACAGGGTCCCGTTTTACCCTTTGGTACGGAACCCTAAAAAATGGTATATTTCTTTGTAGATACTTTTTTACTATTCCTATTGGTTTTGTAACTATCTTGAACATGTAGTTTAAGTTTTAGATTAACTAGTAGAGTACTAACGGGATAATGACTATGACATTACGGGCGTAATATTAAATGCCGAGCGTAACGAAGTGTTCTAGAGTAACGCGCTTTGCAGACGCCCAGGCGGACCGGGGCGGTCAATTTTGCCGCGAACGGTAGCGCAAAGGGAATCCTATAGTACCGACGCACACGGAGGGCAAAAAGACCGCGCCGCGCCGTGCCGCCTGTGCCCATTGGACACTGGCGGTCTTTATTGCTTCGCGGTAAATAAGACCGCCCGCCCCGTCATCTGCATAGCGCCTTAGGGCTAGACTGTGCCGGTTGGGTACCATAATGTAAACTAATAAATAAATAAAGTGACAACACGAAGACAGCTTCAGCTCCGCTGAGAAAACTCTACTTTTCACACCTTCTTAAAAATGTAACGGTACGAGTATGTAGGTTCTCGTAAAATGCATTACCACATAAAGGTAACTGCAAAATTAGGATTACAACTAACGTGATGTAAAACCGATGCTTCACTGCAAAATAACTGGAAAATATCGACGCTAATACAAAAACGGCTTTCAATTCGTGTAACAAATTGATGATGCAATATAATATTTTTGCCAGTTATGTTTTCAGTGACATGTATTTTATGGAATTTAGTGACAAGATGGGCAGAGGCCATAGCACAAACAATTTGCAAAAAAGTATTCGTATAGTAAGCGTCAACGCGTCTAGCTTCGGCGTACAAACTATTAGTTATCTGTGTCACCGTTGCCCTAGATACATGACATTTTCTACTGTTTTACGTAAACGATACGTTACGTTACACTTATTACGCAGTTATTCGTGCTAGTTCCACGCCATGTCGTGTGCCTTCTTTACGCTTGCCTATAATAATTGCAGTGCCACCCAGAGCAATGATCTGCAATTTTTGGTGTCACTGCACTGCACTCGTCACCCGAGACATTGCTTTTTGAGTCTCTTTCGCCCAGTGACTTCACTTACTACATTGCCTTTCACACCCTACACAGAAAGTTTGCGCACTATTGCTTTGCGGTAGAATATCTGGTACTGCGGGTGATACCAATCAAGACGGCCTCTTGCACAAGAGGCCTAGAAATAGAACTAGTTAAATAATGTAATGTATGAAGATAATCGAGGCATTATAAAAGCCTCCAAACAAAACTGAGAACAAATTCCAAGAATGAGCGAGCTCAACAACCAATTGCTTGGGGATGACAGCTGCAGTACATACATATAAACATTCATCCTAAAGATCACTGGATAGCGCTTATCCTAGTTACTTAGGATACCTTACTTTTACGATAACTTTTCGAGTTTTTGAATTGAGTACCTACATTTTGAGGAGGTACTTAATTCGTCTGTTTTTATTTTTGTCACCTCATAACTTTCGAAAAGATGAATCGATTCTCAAAATTATTTATATTTTCCTTTGAAAGCTGGTGCTTTTCGTGTGGTTCCATTTAAATTTCATTAAATTCAGTCTAGTAGTTTTTAAGTTACACTCCAATAACTGAATAGAATGGAAGTCGGTACCCGTTGAATCGCGATTCGCCATATTTGGCCAAATAATAAAATAGTTTTCGCAGAAATCAACCTACTTTTCCAGCAACTGCAACGTGTGTAGTAAAAATTTTCAAATTGTACTTAATAGTTATAGTTGCGTGAAATTTTTATTCAAATAGTCAGAGTCAAGCCACACTCACATAAGTAAGGTCACCGTCTAAGTAAGGTTCCTGCTTAGATTAAGGATTGGTCTCAACGCGCGCGCTCGAGAGCGAGACCAATCATTAACCTAAGGGTTCCTGTAATGCAGTGGATGCATTACTAAAACTTTCTGGCGCAATTCGGTATGTAAAGTTTTTTTTTGGTATTTTTTTTATATTTTTATTTCGTAGATTAGGTCATTATAAGAAACTAATTTCAATATTTTTGTTTTATATTCAGTAGTTATTTTAAAAATATTTTTTTGAAAATTTGAATCCTATGACGTCACTTTTTTGCACAAATATGTAGTTGCGTTGAGGAGCCAAGAAAAGCACGCGAGTAAAAAAAAAGAAACTAGAATTTACTTTGACACTTGACAGTGACACCTACTAATTCGTAAGTCTCTATTCAATCAAAACAAAAGTCCGCTCGTGTTGTTAGATAAAGTTTTACTTCAATAGTCACACAGATAATAAAATGCAAAAAAGTGACGTCATTTAGAGGTCAATGAAAGTCGAATTATTTCATCGTTTTTTGTTAAAATAAATGGCATCTTATCGTTTTAAAAGGTCAGAGTAGAAAAATAAGGGTTTGTAACATAAAATCTCGAAATGGTTTCGGAATTGGCATAGGTTAATTTTTTTTAGCATACCGAATTGCCGAGTAGAATACGTTAACATCATTTCATGATTTTATCTAAATCTACTGCTACCACTTATTGATTCATTATTATTATAAGTCAACATTTGAGTCCCACCAATCTAGCTAATATAGCGGTATAAGCTGATCTACCCACCATCACACCAATCTAGGAATTATAAACAAAACGGAATGTTGATCCTAATCTCAGCTTACTCGTATCAAGTACCTACTTAGGTACTTGATACCTACTTAGGTACTTGATAAGCTTAAGATAACACGAATATTTCAAAAATACATTTGTTGCAAATATGACATGCGAGTCAAGTGACACAACACATGGCTGATGCTCGTAATCAAAATGATTAAAATATGAGGTATATAAGATTTTCTTTATTCAAACATTTAAAAAAGTCTACAAATGCTTTCAACATTTCTAGCTATGCGCATACCACTTAAAATTATGAAAATAAAGTGTAGTAATCAGAAGCTTCATTAATTTAACTGTATTTCTTTTAAAATAAAAGTATGATAACATCAGAGCACGCTGCTTATGTTGACTACTATTCAATATAATAAACAATTCTCTAATTAAAAATCTACAAACAGCGTCAGCAGAGAGAGATCGAAGCAATAAACCTCGACGAAGGTACTATGGAATTATGGAATGGAATTACAGTGACTTCAATTCATACAACGTAAACAAAAAAAGTTTGAAAGCCTGGTCAATGATATGTATTTGGCAGGTAATAAAATTGTCTTTGTCCGGGACCTGCATACGATGGTCAAAATATACCATCTTCCTCCCTTGATCTTGCTTTGCTTACGTATATAATAATATAATTGATAACGTTGATAGCGGGATAATTCAGGCTTGTTCCACGACATGCTACGAGTACATACATGGATGGTTCGTGAAATACTTGCCTGGTGTCGCCTCCCATCCTATGATGGACTTCCACGAATGTGGGAAGCTGGAGGATATGGAGATTTCTCGATGACAAGTAGGTATGTGATGTACCACGCAGAGTGCATACGGCATCTATGATATTGACTACCTAAAGGAGGTGCTGTGAAGCACAGCAAAAGTCTCTTGCGACGCACAACTATAAATTTTCACGTTTCCCCCAGTCACAGAAGTCACCCCAGGCCTTTCACAGTTGATCGATAATCTACCGTTTTACATCAAGGCCTTTATTTATAAACGTTGCGTAAACCTATATTAGGCGTAACATGCTTTGTCTTGATTTCACGCGTGACATTTACTGCAAGCGAAAAATTGACAGATAGATGTTTTAACTACTCCGGGTGTACGCCAAGTTTATTAATAAGGCCGTAAGGGTATCAAATTGATAAAATCTAACTTTGAGCTTCGATAAAAAGCCGCACAGATTATTGTTCACCTACCTAAGATACTGGTCGTATTTCGAACATTTATTAATGGTTCTGTACCTATGTAGTAATATTGCGACTGCTAATTACCATAAACGTCAACGAAGCTCACTACAAAAGCAACACATAGAAAAGCACCAAGAGGTGCACAACAGACCATGCACAGAGTGTTCTTACTTGTGAACCTGCGTAAATAAAGTTACCGGGTAGTAGTAGCTACCTGAGGTCCAGCAGACGCCATGAGCATATTATGCTCGATGCCCCAACCAGCCCCGAGAGGGCTTAAGAAGCAGACCCGTGCCGCGGATATATACGGCAAAGTTGGACCGCTAGTTAAAATTTTGAAGCTCTCGGATGCGGAGCACTTTGTATACATTTACTTAACATTTCAATTAAGTGCTGGTGGTAGCAAATGCAGCTACCGTTATACCGTTAAACGAAACCGATGTATTTTGTCTCAAATTAAATATTACTTGAAACTACAGATTAAATAACAGTTGTTTACTAGTAATGTCAATTCGAAGAAATACCTATTACATGATTCATGGTTTCGTATCGTGAACACTTACTCTACTTTAAATTGCATGGAATTTGCACTTTTTGTACATAGATATATTTTTTTATTAGCTAGAAAAGTCAAATGCCAGTTTGTTACTGTGAAACTTGTCGCATCCATACAGTGCCCTTACTGTAAAAGCGCTTTTATTTCTTTGGTAAAATTATACAGTTAAGTGGAAAAAATGCTAATGAGTAAGAGTAAGTCTATTTTGGTCACTCAGTAAGTAAAAGTGGTCTGAATTTAGAAATCTGCGAATCTAAATTTCTGATTCCATTGCCTATTGAAACGTTCATAAACGCAAAACCTATAATATTTTGTTTCATAAGCAACATTTATACAATAATATGCCATGCCATAAAAACCCAAGACATTATTATTTACTTGTATTTTAAATATAGTTAATTTTTTTAACGATTCACCAATTGTTAAGAAAAAAAAAGAAAACTTTAAAATTATTTTAGAATTATTATTTCAGTTTATACTAGCTGCTTCCCGCGGCTTCACCCGAGTGGCGATAAATGATAATGGTGATGAAAGTATTCTGTGTTAATCTAGCCCTTTATCTATCTACATACCAAATTTTATCCAAATCCGTCCAGCCGTTCTAACGTGATTTAGTAGCAACCCTTCATACATCCAAACATCCGCATTTATAAAATTGGTAAGAAGTAAGATTAATACTATTATAACTATAAATTATGAAGGGTTGCTTTTTCGATACGAAAGTTACATGTTTGTAAAAACCCGAGAGGGCTGATTGAACGACGCTCTCTAAAGCGAGAAGTTCCTCGATATCTATGCTAATTAAACTAATTACTGGCGCATTTGTTACAAGACGTCGTAAAAAACTGAGTTTTAGAAAACAGGCGAGATTAGCAACTGACTTTCAATATGGATAGTGGTAAAGGTCTGAGCTCGGACTGATTAGAAGTAGAGACACGCATACGCTGAGTTTCTCGATATACAAGGCTTATCTATAAGCCAGGTTATAGGAGAATAATAATGAATGTTTCAGATGCCGTTTTAATATAAAAGTTATCTTTTTTCGTTGCCGTTATTGTTTATATCAATACATTTTATTTTGACCTTGCGTATAGTTTCTATCTTACGATGTTTTTAGTTTAAAGACTTTTAAAAAAAAGTAAATTTCTTTAGATATTTTCAGACTTTTTTGTTATCAGGTCTTTATGTATTTTTTTATGATATCAAGTGAAAAGACAGCCATTGCTACGTCTAATAAAGATAATCCAGTAGATAAGTATTTTGATTACAGATGAAGTACCTATAAGTAGTAGTAGTAGTTCAGCAGTATTCAGTTACATTACTTTTATGTGCGAGTCTTTGCAGTAAACGATTTGATTTGATTTGCATGGTCATGGAATGTCGGCATGGAAATTTTATTTTGCGTGGAATAGGTACTTACTATTATGTTTTATTAGCTTTAACTATCTGAGAAATTAAAAATATATCGGTACAGTTGAATGATCTACAAGAACATATGCTAAATCAGAAAAACGAAGCTAAGGGTTAAAACTCATTAAATATACTATATAAGAAATTCTCAGTTTACTTAAGAGTTGGTTACCATTCCCCTATCCCACTAATATTATAAATGTGAAAGTTTGGATGGATGTATGAATGGTTTTAATGGATGTTTGTTAATCAATAACAGCAGAACGGCTAAACGGATCTTGTTGAAATTTGGCACAGAGATAGATTATAATCTGGAATAGCACATAGGCACTTTTCATTATCATTTTCATCATTATCATCTATCACTATTAGGGTGAAACAGCCTAATATTCTCGGGTACAACCCAGCATAGACAAAATAACAAGATCACCGCCGACGCCAAGATCGTAATAATAACTTACTTTCTGTCAACAGAGTTCTGTCGAAGATGTGTCAGTTTCTGATAGCTTATAGTGCGTTCGAATAGCCCCAAGTTGGCGAAAATAACGCTAAAAACGCTCACAAGGGCGTTCGAATTGGGAATCTGTGGGTGAAAATCTAAAAAAGAGTTATTGACGCCACCGAAAAGTGCAATTTTTAACCCACGTCCGGAGCATGGTTGGTTTTGATCGTTTTTTGATAACAGCTATCTATTTGACAGCATACGTATCATCATCATCCATCATCATCTCAGCCGTAGGACGTCCACTGCTGAACTTTGAAATGATTTTCCAAAAGGAGCGGTTGGAAGCGGCCTGCATCCAACGTCGTCCTGCGACCTTCATTAGGTCGTCTGTCCACGGTGTCGGTGGACGACCTACGCTGCGCTTGCCGGTCCGTGGTCTCCACTCCAGAACCTTTCGGCCCCATCGGCCATATGTTCTGCGTGCTATGTGCCCTGCCCACTGCCACTTCAACTGGCTAATCTTCTGGGCTATGTCGGTGAATTTCGTTCTTCAACGGATCTCCTCATTTCTGATACGATCACGTAGAGAAACCCCGAGCATAGCCTTCTCCATAACTCGTTGTGCGACTTTGAGCTTATCTATGAGGCCCATAGTAAGAGACCACTATTTTAGTGCCATAAGTCATCACTGGTAACACACATTGGTCGAAGACTCTTGTCTTGAGGCACTGAGGTATTTTTGACGAGAAGATTTCGCGAAGTTTCCGGAACGCTGCCCAGCCGAGTTGGATTCGACGATTGATCTCTTTCTCGAAGTTGGACCTGTCTAGTTTGACTGTCTGTCCCAGGTAGATGTACTCAGCAACTTCGAAAACTGAGTTCCCAACTGATACTGGGGTAGGCACAACATGGGCATTAGACATAATTTTCGTTTTGTCCATGTTCATCTTAAGGCCTACCCGTTGGGAAACTCGATGGAGGCCTTCGAGCATTGTACTGAGGTCTTCCATGGATTCTGACATGACTACAATATCGTCGGCAAATCGGAGGTGAGTGATGTATTCGTTAATATTGATGCCAAGTCCTTGCCATTCCAGAAGCTTGAAGGCGTTTTGCAATGTAGCGGTAAACAGTTTTGGAGATATAACGTCTCCCTGTCTCACGCCTCTTTGCAATGGAATTGCCTTCGAAATCTGCTCCTTACACGGACTGACATGTAGGCGTTTTTGTACAAACACTTCAGCACTTCAATATACCGATAGTCAAAACGGCACCGCTGGAGAGACTCAAGCACTGCCCACGTCTCGATCGCATACGTATATACATATACATATATACGTGCCATTTTAGGTCTTATGCTAAGTTTAGCGTTCGATTAGAGTGTAGGACAAAATTACGTTTTTGAGCTTTACGAACGCTTTAACAAAAGAGCCAAGCCAACAATGCCAACGCCAACAATGCCAACGCAACCAATGCCCACATTGCTAAACGAACGCACCTCAAGTCAAAAGCACGCAATGATTTTGACAGCTCGATACACTATAACGTGCTCGGCGATAGAGTCGGCATGTCATCCGTCTTTGTTGTTCAGCCGATTGTAGTTGAGCGATTCCGCCATCACACTAAACATCAGTCTTGAGCGAATCGCCCGCAATACTTACATGTTATTTTTAAACACAACATAACAAATAGTTTCGCCTATTTATCCTCGAAGGGGTAAGCGGTATTTTAATAGGATACGGTTCCTCATCATCACCATCTATCCCCACGGAGGTGAAACCGCGGGGCGGTAACATCAGTCTAGCGATCTTGAGTAAATCGATATTTTTGCTTAAGTATATCCTCGAAGGGGTAAGCAGCGGTGTTTTCAACGCCTACGTTTCGCCATATATGTTATAATGTGATCATGTAATAGGTGGTGTGCCTGCTGTCATCTACGGGGAAATGTTCCAGTCTCCGGACTATTATTGATAATAGCTTTCTTGCTCAGAAAAACCCAATAACTGTCCAACCCGGGGATCAAACCCATGACCTCGAGGTTCCAAAACGGCACTTCCGCCACTACACCAAGACTAAGCGAGCGAAGCCGCTGGTGGGACAGCTAGTGTGTAATAAGTTTAATTTTCCGATATTTCGACGGTTAGTATTTATCTAACTGCTATCTGGAATCCAGCTTCACGTTTGAGCTCACTTTTCTTCACATCAAAAACAGAGGTCGTAGCAACATATTCGTATCGAAAGCGTCAACACGTCACGTTTCGGCGTACAAACGTGTAACGGTTGCCCTAGATAAATGACAGTTTGAACTGTTTCACGTGAACGACACGTTACGTTACACTTACGCAGTTATTCGTTCTAGGCCCACAGTACTAGTTGCGGAGTTCGAGCCAGGCAGTGCTGAGTGTCGTACTAAGACAAAAAATACAGTGCACACAATAATAGGAGCGGCTCGGGGAATAAACAAGCATGGAAGAGCTTCACCTGCTCGTAAAAATTCATCCGTTCCTCAGTTCATCCGTGATATTGATCCTGTCCAGTATTAATTTTAAACAACAATAATTTGTGTCACCTCTGAGTTATACATACACGTTATTTTTTTTACCTAGCTATACGTTTTATGCAACGTCATGATACTAATTTTACATTCAACAACACCATATCGTAAGATTTACTCCTGTCCTCGAATATATGCAACCATAAATATTTCAAAGTATAAACGTTTCTTGAATAAATCTGTGAGAAAGCTTTGAAAAGTACCTTGGAAAGTTTTAAGTAGGTACTTTCGACATCAATTCAACGCGGGCTTAGTGGTGACGGAGATAAAGTTCACGCTTTTTCAAATTCCAATCGCTTGAAAGATTCTGACAAGTTTGTTACGAAGAAAATAACGAGAGATCAAATGGCTCAAATGGTTGGCGCAATCGCAATCAGTCGAGGCATTAATTAGGCCAGTAAAAATAGCCTTTTTTTGTTCAAATGTATACTAAATTTCCTATCCAATATTTTTTTAATACGGTTAAGGGTCACTTACTGAGCATATAATCACAAAATGATGACAGATCCAGATGGAGCTTCAAGCGCCATCCTGAAAAAAGATTTTGGCCGATATCTTGGAAACTATGCACTTTAGGACAAAAGTTATTAAAACCATTATTGTATGTGGCCCTAAACCTTATAAAAAATTTGGATCGGAAATTTAGTTCGAGGTTAAATTCTATTTTTACTGGCCTACACTGAATCGCATGGCTCCGATCATCAAATATATCATCTCCTCTTCATATTAGTGCGTCTTGCTGACAGGGGGGAATGCACAAAACACCCCAAGCGGGACGTCAGTGCAGGCCTCATCGCCCCCAAAAAAGAATAAGAATAGTGCGTCAAAGTGACACACATCCAAGACCCGAAAACCATTTCTCTTCATCACGTAGATATTTGCCCTGGTCAATAACTGGTCATACCTGGAGCCCCGTGTTCCAAAGGCGTGGTCAGTACTAACTGAGCTAACGCGGGTCGTCGAATAAGAAAAAGTTACAGATATACTTATAGCACCAATTATTGCAGACTGTCACTAAAACATTTTCAGTAAACATTTACAAAGCTCTGCTGCTGTCGGTTTTCTAATCTACCATACATATTTTTTTGTTTATTCGTGGCAGTGTCAGCCTGTGTAGTGTTCAACTAAAACTCGAGTTAAATTGAACGAACTTTTTCGCGTTTTTACGACTGTGTGTGACGTTTCATCAGAAAAACGTTCACTTGTACAGGCCAAAAATCTAAATTTTACGAATGCGCTGTAGGAACCAAAAACAAGGGATACGGGTTGTTTAAATGCGTTAATCTTTGGTATTTACTTGTACGATTAGAAAAATTATTGTTGTTCAATGATAGCCAGATTCATGAAGATTAGTATAGTATTTTATCCAGAAAACGCGGGCGATTTCGAAGGTTGCTGCTAGTTAAAAACTATTATTAAAAACAATACATACATAAACTTCTCAGAAGGTAATGGACTATTACCACGCGGGTGAAACCACATTCGGCGCAACTAATCATATATAATGGAAAAACTTTTTAGTCCCGTTCGGCGCAGCAACATTGAAACCGATCCAAAGACACGTTGCGATCTCGAACGCAACATTTTACAATTGGCCGTTAAACTGAAGCCGTTGGGAGATAAACTACGACCATCCATTACGATACTTTGCACAGTGTGGCTGAACATTAAATAGCAGCAACTTTATTTTACAAAGTTGATAAATTTCAAAATAAAAATAGGAAATATTTTTAATTTTATTTTTTATACCAGGTTATACTTCTGCTATACGTTTTGAAATACTATTGCAAGTGTCCCACAGCAGGGCTATTATGTATCTCAGTTGCTAACAAATGTTGATTGAAATCTTGAACAATGGCGGCGCTATGCTGCTTTTGAGAACTCCAATAAGCGAAAATGTTACTCGTAGAAAGTTGATGACTGGAGCTGATAAAAGTGACATAGAGCCGCCATTTATTTCGATTTCAATCAACTTTTGTTAGCCACTGTGATAAATAATAGCCCAGCAGAACCATATATTATGTCTCGTAATTGCGTACACTACTTTGTGCACTACTGTGTGATCCATGAATCGGGTGGCCTTTTTATTATACTCGAGCTTTTGAGAGTCTGCTGAGAAGCGGAAAAGTAACGTGCATCTTAGTGGAATGACCTAATTTGTACATTATATTTACGTAGCTGTTATTCTAGATCTGAATTCCTCAGGGTCAGCAGGTGCTTATAAATTACAATGTCATAAAAATGGTTATATGCCAATGGCCGTGCCAAGCGTACGATGATTTTCCTATATTTATAGTTTAGCCAATAGATACGTGCAATTCTTGCAGTTTACTATGACGAACTCCACTGGGAGTAGCATCCTCCACGCCGAAAAGCCTTAACCTCATCTGTTTATAGTCAATATGACTGATTGCAAGATAAAAGCAAAAAAAAAAACTATGATTAACGTAAATCTTAAAAAGTTATGTCCCATTATTTCTGTGACTTCGTCTCCCGTAGACCATGCGAGTGAAGTTGCGGGCGGATCAGCTAGTATTATATGTATTCGTGCCTTGTTAGACACGAGTGCGACTAATTTGTAGTCTTAGCTGAAGACTTTCAAGGGGGTTGGGCTTTTACTGCATGACAAGTAGAGTCGGAGGGGATACTCGCTAGAGGCAGAGGACGACGACTTTGTTGCTGAGACAGCTAACAGCTGATCGATCAAACACAATACTATCCGATCACCTAACCCAATAGGTACTCGTAAGTAAGCGGGGCATCACTCGCCATGACAATAGCCAGTGTGCACTCAAACGGCGTGATTACATTCACTTTTGTGTTCGCACATCTCGTTACGCGCTCGGTAATCACGCGACAACACGCGGTCACCGCGTCGGCGTTCCCGCTTCGCATTCAACCGCACAAAGTCCGACAGAGAATAGCTACGGCTGGAGGTACGCCAGTAGTAGCGTGCTCACAATCACAATTGCGCTACTGGAGTAGAAATACTACTGGTGCCTACTACCACCTTTTATTAATCTATGACATAACAGTCGAGCGTTTTGTACACTATATATTATTATTACATAATCTATATTATTATATATTACCAAAAAAATAAACAGACATCGAAACCAAAAAGTGTGAAATAACTTGTCGAAGTCGGTAACATGATAGTTCAAAAGTAGGTACCTATTACCACAATATTGTGCGCATGGCACCGACTTACACAACTTATTTCACACTTTTTGGTAATGTTGGTACCATGTTTGTTGTAAAAAATACCCTAATTTAGATAAACGAAAACGGGATCGATTGTCATTCACCGTCAATGATGATATCATCAAGAAAAGCGTAGACGTAGTGTTTTGGAGTGTTATTCCAAAACTGCTAGGCCAATTTTGGTGAAATTTAAATGGGACCACCTCGCAAGTATACCTACTCATCAAATAAAAAATAATTTTGAGAATCGGTTCACAAAGGGGAGAAATCGGTGAACATACATAAAAAAATACAAACACACGAACAGTATTACCTCCACCTTTTATGAAGTCGGTTAACTATTTCTCCTGGGCACGCAATATCTTGAGAATGGATGGAACAATCTCGGTACTTTTTTTGTTGTGTTAATTACTGTCAAGAGAAGGTTCAAAAAAAAAAGAAAGAATAGAAGGGAGGTAATGGCGAGGCCGAAAGCCGAGCCTACTACGCGAACCAAGCCACGGGCAGTCACTAGTAAACTTATAATAATCATACTTACAATCATACTACTACCAACACTCAATAGAGACGCACAATATTATTTTAATACTATTTAACATTGGAATAGTTAAAATTTGTGTCAAAAGTCACTTTAGAGTACGTGAATTCAGTGAACTGTTTAGTTGTGACGTCATCAAGCATGATCCATTACTATTACCCCTAGCATAATCTATCTATCTATATATATAAAAGCGAAAGGTCACTCACTCATCACGAAATCTCAGAAACTAAGTGCTAGGAGTTTCAAATTTTGCATGCGGTTTCTTTTTAGGACGTAGGTGCTCACTAAGACGGGATTTGTGAAATTCGAACCTTAATTGAAACCTGACTCATTGAAATCTGTAATTACCGTATCCCGCGAGGCCACGCGAGCGAAGCCGCTGGCGGGTCAGCTAGTCCATTACTATTGTAAGCTTCCCGTTTCCCGCCGCTCTATAAAGACTTGATATCGTCCAACTTATAAAATATTTCGAAAAGAACTCTGCGATATTTTCCTAAGCGAACGAAGGACCACTTTTATTCTGCGACGGCAAAACAAACCGAGCAAACCATTCGTTCAATGTTTCAACAATTTGAGTATTGTATACTCGCGGTCGTTCCTCTATTTGTTAATACTCTTTTCTATTTAGATCTTCGGGAATCAAACACTTTGTGCCTTCCTTAAAATTCTGCAAATATTATACGTACGCACGGCCAGGGGCACGCGTGGAAAGGCATAATATTAATGTGGTTAAAAGAGTTTTAAATTGTGAATAAGAATGTGACCACTGTTTCAGAAGGAGGTCTTGACCTGATTAACATTCTTGCAATGCTATTAATGCTACTTAGCATTGTGATAGGTGCATGGTCGCTGGTTGGTATTTAGGATATGTTACCCACGCCACGGTCACATTATATTATCTATATATTACCGTGCCCACGCAGATATATTTGTAGTTCATATCTTACTTAATTCATTATAATTCGAGCCTCCAAATAGACTGGGCAAATTTAAGTTTTTTCAGTTTTTAGTTTTGAAAAACCCTTTTACCCTAAAGAGAATATTGACTATATGTACTTATTTGTATTTGATCTTACTGCCTAATTCATAACAAAACATTACAGTTGGAAATAACATTTGTTTATGTTCGACTAGTCGTGACTTTTTGCCTCAAATTATTGTAGGTTTGTATTTTACTGCTTTGTAGAATGGTATGAAACCTTGCTACACTTACTTGGTACTTTGTGGGTTTTGAATGTTACTACAAATTAGTTTGTGTCGTACACTATCTGTGTCATATTGCTGATGAGTATTGATTAAACCGAATAGTTTGAAAGGGGAAATGATCTATACTAATACTACTACTAATAAAGGAGTATTATAGAGGCTAAAGTTTGTACTTGGAAGAAAAATAAATAAAATTTGGGTCGGAAGACGTAAAATTACCGACTGAACAAGAATATGACTATTAAAAATAAATGTGTTTCTGTCTGTCTGCTCACGCACTTAAAAAGTACTGAACATATTTCGATGAAACTTTGTATATGGATAGAATAGAGCCCGGAGCTCCTAACTAAATGATGGTTTTTTAGACGTATACAATATCAAGACAAAATAAAACAAATTAAATTAATGACAATTTGTATGATATTGGTTTTATTATTTACTTTTTAAATATTTAAACAAAAATTCGGGCATATGAGCGCCAAGGCTAGGTCGAATGAAGCGCAATCGAGAAGTAAAACTTTGAACAAATTTATAACAGCAACAACACAGCCAATTTAGATTTTCAAATGTTCCAACATCGGCATAGACTAGAGATTTGATATACCCCAAAGAAAGTTATCTAAAGGTGTGTGATCACATGGTTGTGGAGATTATAACAGGTACATTACGCGAAATTACGCGTTCATCAAATGTTTCCCGCATAAAACTGATGGTGCCGCCCGCTGTGTAGCATGTTGGGCCATCTTGTTGAAACTAAAGCTAGGTCTCATCAATACCATTCAACTACAACAACAAGGTACAGAGAAGGCTACAATCATCTTTCTGTAGCGCTCTCCAGTGTGAATTATAAACGGAATCGTTTTTAAAATAATGGGCAAATTTTTCCACCTGCCCATAAAGCATGATGAAATGGCAAAACGTACTGACTACAAATCAACTGTCAACTGTTACATTTACATTCTGTAGAAAAAATATTACCACTTTAAAAACCAAACCTCTTAAAAAACTTCCGTTATAAACTTTTTATTCATCACGTAAATCCAAGATGGCAGCTTGATCTCTCTATGCTACACGGTCTCATGTAAAACTGGCGTCTCGATTGACTGGTCGGCGCGCAACAACATCTCATGGCACGGTTAAAAACCGTAATAATTAAAAATGAAACACGTCTTTTTTATTTTTTTTATCAATATACAACTATAAGGTGTGCAGCAAAGTTCTGAAATTACTATAATAAAAAAATATTTCTGGTACAATTCACTCAACACTTGGTAAAATAAAATTTTACGAAAATATTGAGTTACATGTTATTTTTAAACACAACGTCATAAATAGTCACATAAAATATGTATCATGGAAGGGGTAAGCAGCGGTGTTTTAAACACCTACGTTTCTCCCGATATATTTTTGATCCCATGAAATAGGGGGCAAAACTATTGCCATCAACGGGGCACTGTTCCAGACTCCGGACTGCTATTAAAATTTCTTTGGCAGAAAATATCAATCACTGTCCAACCCGGGTATCCAACCAAGGACCCCGAGAGTCCAAAACGGCGCTTCCACCACACATCAAGATAAAGCGAGTGAAGCTGCTGGCGGGGCTGGTTCTCAATATTGTATGAAAATACAAATTAATAAAATTATATCATTTGTCAAAGATGCAGATTTATATTAAAATATAAAAGGTAGAGTTTTGCGGTTCCACCTATGTAAGGAGCTTATCATAGTTGCAGTAGTAGGTATAAAGCTGCTCACTACTACCAGACAATTTAGGTCAGACCGCCTGGGTAAGAATACACCTTTCATCAGGCGAGCGTCTCATCACCGATTGATGTAAAACAAGTACAATTAGAAAAATTTAATACCGACTTCCATTCTATTCAGTTATTGGAGTGTAACTCAAAAACAACTGGACCGAATTTGATCAAACTTAAATGCCATACAGGAAGCACCAGCTTTCAAACAAAAAAATAATTTCGAGAATCGGTTCACCCAGTCAAAAGTTATGAGATAACAAATATTAAAAAAAATACCGTCGATTTGAGTACCTCCTCCTTTTTTGGAAGCCGGTAGAAAATACATGTCTGGTCTGTATATAACGGTCTTTACAACAGACTACGCTTTCCGTAAACTTTGCTGTTACCATTTAAATGTCAAGGAAATTATAGGTAGTTCGTTAAAGTATTCATCTTTGCCGTAGATATATAATTTGACCGCTCTCTTAATTCAGTTGGTAGTGACTCTGCCTTTGAAAGCACGGTGTCCTAGATTCGATCCCTGGCCGAAGCAAATATTTGTATGTATATTTTTAGTTTATAAATGTTTTAGTGTAAAACTATTTTAAAATTTGAAGAGCTCTCCGTGGACCGCGCCCTATCGTTTTCAACTGATCAATAGGGGTCACCACGTATTATGGTTTTTATTGGTAATTAACGTTGTGTGGCCGCTAATGGCATTTTGGATTGAGAGCTTACATACTTCGGATCAAATGACGATATAAGTATTCTTGTTCAGATCATGGGTAGCAGATAGTTATGCTTATGATATTTCAATGTGTCGATCTATTTCGGCTATACAACCTGTTATAAGCATCGTTTCTATAATATTAATTAGCAATAAAGATAGCGTCTCCGAAAAAAAAACTCCTATTTAGGTACTCGTCTTTATATGACTTAGGTATTCAAAAACCATACAAAACATTTACCTTTTATTGCGTTCAAAACAGCTCATTAAAATAAACAATCTAAACAATAACGCTTGTTTTTATTATTTCCAGCCCGAGGGAAAACATTGGACGCTACTCAAGAGATCGTTGCACTGGGCTTGTGCAACGTAGTGAGCGCTTTCTTCCGCTCATTTCCAGTCAATGGGTCATTCACGCGGAGCGCTGTAAGCGACGCGTCTGGCGTCAGAACTCCCGCTGCTGGGTTTTATACTGGTAAGATATGAATAGATTATCTAGACTTAGTTATATTTTATATTATTTTGTAACATAAAAATACTGGATTATATTCTAAAGGTTATTGCTCTAAGTATATCCTAAAGTAATTCCCCAGTCGAAGTCTTATGGTCTTCGGGTGGTGCTAATTCGGTAACATACCTGGTGGCAGCCTGGGTCACTTCTTCAGGCAATAAAGAAATATAGCACTACAGTCACTATAGCGTAGTTACAGATATTCTGAATTGACAGATTGACAGTGATAAAGCAGCACTGTGTACAGTTTTCAGTGTGTACAGTACTTAAAGTTGAAGTTCATTGTAGCAAGTGAAATAACGGGGCGAATGAAACTAAACAGCTGTCTCAGGGTAATACCAAACCGAGCTACGAATATTTATTTATTTGTATAACTAAAACGGTTTACACCATTAACATTAATTAAAGTCAATATATGATAACTACACATTGGAACATATGACGTTTATATTACATTTATATTTTATTTGTATTTATATCATATTTAATAGTAAAACTGGCTTTACTCACGTAATTAGCCGACGTTTTAGACGAAGTTTCGGGCAAAGGCCGATGTCCATCCTCAGGGAGTTTATACTGCTATATCACTGACCTTTGAATTTTAAATCTTGCAGTTTTACTGTCTTGGCCAGAGTCTTGGCTTTCCACTTAAAAATGTGAAACAGCGAGGGCTAAAAAAATCGAAGCGTGTATTACTTAGTAGCGGTTTTTATATTAAGTTGGTGGTTTTCCACTTAATAAAGTCTTATTTGAGTGGCAACATTCGCAAACCATAGCGCAGCCATACAATAGCGATGCTATTGCAATTGAAAGCAAGATATAACATAATACCGAATTTGACAATAAAAGCAGTTCAGTCGCAGAAGCGTTGAAGTAGTGTGTCGATTGCTCAGTAGCTAAGAGAATAGGGGCCCAGAATACAGTATTGCTAACATTATTGCTTCACGGTAGAAATAAGTAGTGTGGTGGCAGTCTTTCCCCGGACGAACTGATTCCCATAGAGTTCTACTGCACTTAGTTTTGCCTGCAGAACAGTATGAATGGAATCTGGACTTAATTAAGTGGCTTACTTCATTTGAGTTATTTGGTATCACTAAATTTCTAAATAATCTACGCAGCACGTAATACCTGCTGTAATACGGTTTAAGGGATCTGAAACAATCCCATAACAGATATAAATCCAGAATGCCTAAAAGGGTCTAAAAGGGAACAATTAAATGGACTTGAAAGATCAAAGAGGTTGCTGATGGAGAACTAGTTACAAAGTAATGTTTGTTTCTGATTTGCATCAAACTATGTGCGTGGGACCTTACTACCTGTCGCAGAAATACGGACAAAGGAGAAACATTGTTAATTTATTATTCTAATCATTTACATACCCTTTGCATTGCTAAGGCAATAAGTAAATAAATAAAGCGGGACTGAGAGAGATAATACCTACGCCGCTGACAGGTTGTCTTATCTGTTAAAGTGCTCTGAATTAAATGTTCTCTACACCTTGAGATGAAGATTTATTAGATTTTATCAATGAATATTTTGAGCAATTTATCTTTACTTTACCTTATGATGGATTTATTGGTTCCCTTACAATAATTTATGAAGATATTCCAAAGGGTTTAAGCCGGCCTTGATTGGAAAACATGTTTTGTTTCGTAACTTATGTTTACGAAAATAGGGAAATTAAAAGGTGCCTCCCGTTTTCCCGGTTGAGTTTATTATAAACATATCTGAAGTACTTTGTTCAACCGCACGCGACTTTACCGTTGTTGATGTGCTAGTCCAAAAGGAACAAAATACTTATTATATTATTATATATTCTATGTACCTGAAATGCTAAAGGGCTATGATATGGTACTCATGAAAATAAATATAAGTACATTACTAAAAGTATAAATTAACCTCGCACTAAATTTCCTATGCATTTTTTTGTTTTTATGAGGTTAAGGGTTCACGGTCACTTACTGATCATAAAATCACAAGAAGAGATGAAAAAAGTTTTGGGCCCATATCTTGGAAACTATGTACTTTAGGGCAAAAGTTATTCAGAGCATTATTGTAGAGAACAAAATTTCGCAATGTCGATCGCCGCAAATTAAACGATTTCTGTATAAGTTTCCTCATAATTTTTCATTATGTCTTAAACTATTAAACCAGCTCACGCGATGCAAAGGGCAAACAGTTTCTACATAAAAATATTAATGATTCTAAATGTAGTTTGTAAGCTATGACCATACTGCGTACGTACTGTAAAACGTTCCTTTTTCACGGGTTGTTGTAACATTACGCTCAGAAATGAAATCACACTATTATAAAGGCGAAAGTTTGTAAGTGTGTTTGTATGTTTGTTACTGATGCTCAAACGGCTGGATAAAATAGGTATTGAGGTAGATGAGGCGCTGGATTAACACATAGGATGTTCACCTTTTCATCATCATCATCATCCATCACCACTCGGGTGTAACATGTGGCGCAGCTTGTATTTCTTAAAACTAACCAAATGTGAATCAAACTCACGTACAGAGGGTTCCGTTCTTTCAAATCAACACACAACTTGGTTTTACGTATATATGACTCGAGCCGAACGCTTTCTTGACCACTTTTTGCTATTTGTTATACTTTTAGATTGCACTCATAAAAGCAAACAAGTTTTACGCTTGTATTACTGTTTTTACAAGATATCAAAATTTTAAATTTGCGAAACACGGGTCTTGTTGATTTCGGGTCTTGTATTGTTGAGAAATCCGCCGTAAAACACTTTCTGCGAAAATTTCGATTCGGCCGTTTTACAAGGTAAGACAGATAAGCAAATAGACAGACATACAAACGAAAGAAAGAAAGAAAGAAAATACATTTATTCAGCTTAATAACTACACATTAAAAATATATAATAAATTAAAAAATACTTAAAATAGGAACTAAAATTAAAATAAAACATTAAATCTGAGAGTACTTATTTCTAATCTAATAGTAAGTAGTTGCTGAAAAGGCCTATCTCAGCACAAAATGTTCAGCAGATCTGAACGCTGATTTTCAGATAGGCCTAAAGCGGGTATTGGACTAAAACGAAAAATTACACAAGGTATATTATTGGTTGATGGTTGACAATTAATTAAAAAAGCACGTAAACAAACAACGATCCCATACACAATTAGTCTGAGTCAATAAAATAAAATAATAATTAAAAGGGCACACTACTAAAACATTACACTGCAAAACACACAATCTACATTTTTTATTATTTTATGAATGAGTTTTAATAACAAAGTCTCTTAAGGGACCCAGTAGGTATATCATGAGTTTACAACATTGACACCAATCGATGCTCGCTATCGACTGCCGCTAAAAAATTTATGTATTTATGAAAAAAAGAGTGCCACCTTGCAATCAATTGTAGAACTAAAATTGATAGCGTGTATGCCAATCACAAGGTTAATAGGTAGGCGAGATCGACTATAGATCATGGTAGAGCCACTGAAAGGTAATCTGTCAATCCGTGTATGGCCCGACTTGCACTTTACGTTTGGTTATAAAGTCCAAATCTAGATATGCACCTACATCAAGCATTTAAACTATCCCAGTATCATTGTCAGTTATTTATAAATAGTTATAAGCTTAGTTTATTTTTGTAGCAGACAGTGCTATACAAACTACCTACTATTATTGTCCTACACGACGGAAGTTCGTCATGAATTTTTTATGCCAAGTTTCAATGTCCTTTTTTACTGCGTCATGTCATGTGCAGTACTTGTACTACTTTGTAGTAAAGATGTTTACGTTTGTTACAATTTACGTTAGCACGTACTACTCGTAGGTATTGTCGGAGCTACGAGTATTTCTTTATCCCTTTTATATGTGGACTCGTACGATTGTATATTTGCCATTCCTCAAATTATAGGACAAAGAAGTTAATAGGAACCTGACTATATTATGTATATGTATATGTTACAGCCAAAGTAATAAATCTGGATATTATACATAGTGACTGGTCATTATATATAATATCTACTCAATTTAGATAAAGTGATAATTGAGACAAAATTAATCACATTAACTAGCTATTTTATATAATATCTTCGAAGACTTGGATAATGTAAGAGTACAAGTAGGTATAGGTTAGGTTAGGTTATTTTCAATTTTGTTATTAACTTTTACATTATATATAATAGCAAAATTGACTAGATAATGTGATAAATTAATCACTTAATCAGGATATTATTCACCATAGCGGGTAAAAGTTAGCCAAAGTAATAAACCGTGTCAAAAGTAAAAAACAAATAGAGTCATAAATTATGTATTATAATTAATATGTATCCATATATATCTTATTACCATAAGATTACAAAATAGTAAATGAAAACGTAAAAGTTAATAACAAAATTGAAAATAACCTAACCTAACCTAACCTATACCTACTTGTACTCTTACATTATCCAAGTCTTCGAAGATATTATATAAAATAGCTAGTTAATGTGATTAATTTTGTGTCAATTATCACTTTATCTAAATTGAGTAGATATTATATATAATGACCAGTCATTATGTATAATAACTATTTAATCACTATGGCTGTAACATATATACATATATTATTATTGTGGTGGTATATCAGTGGCACAGCAACTGACATGGGGCATAGTGCTTACTACCAGCATACGACTAAAGGTCAATATCTATCTATCTAGCGGCCGGTGCCAATAATCTATTTATCGCCGGTTTAACTTACTACAGATAGATATTTGACATTTCAATCGGTAGCAAGGAAAACTGTGGATAGATAGATTATTGGGATCCCCCATAGATATCTATCTATCCACAGTTTACCTTACTACCTACGATACGATACTTACCATAGAAATTTTACATATCGTCCATACAAATAGTGTCAAATATCTATCTCTAGTAGGGTAAACCGACGATAGATAGGTTATTGGCACCGGCCGTTAATCGTCTCGTCATTGGTGGAAAAGAAAAAAACATATGGAAGTTGTATAAAAACAATATTCAAAGTAACTCTAAAGTTGTTTTGTAGGAAATATCAGTCACTGTAGCGTAGTTACAGATATTCCGAATTGACAGATTGACAGTGAAAAAGCAGCACTGTGTACAGTATTCAGTGTTTTCTTTCAATCGACTAGGTATTACTTTTTTATTTTTCCATATAATTTAATTAATCTTATCTTTTAGTAGTACGATATTATGATATTCATAATTTATCTGGTTATGATATTCAAATTTCAATGAGCAATAGAACTCTTTATGAATGAGTTCGTCCGAGGTAGTACTGCCATCATCCCTTTTTTACCGTGAACCAGTAAATTTTGCAATATGTACTGTGTACGGTTTGAATGGTATGGGTGCGGCGAAATTACAGGAACATGAGACTTAACAACTTAACGTCTCAGGGTCTACAGGAGCCGTGAAGTGCGTCACTTGTTAGGAATTGCATTTGTTATAAGCAGAGGTTAACACCTAACATCAGGTGGGCCTCGTACTTGTACAGTTTCCTAATAACTAGAAAGAAAACTGGACATTATAAAGAGATCAGTGTTAAAATTTAAAAAAAGTTACGTTTACAATATTTGATATTCGTCTGTAGTAATGCAGATACAAAAAGCGTAGGCAGGTGTCAAGGCGTCTTATAAAAATTTTAACACGGGTAATCCAGCGCGTCCCTTGGCACCAGCTTCCCTTCAGGGGGCCAGCAAAGATCGTGTGTCGCATTTATGTCGCTTCCCAAACTTCGGGTGTTTCGAATTTGCATTATTCAACATCTTTCCAATGAATATTTACTCGACCCAATTGAATACCAATGGGTTTGAGAGTCCAACATTAACATTGAGGGCAAGCCAATCGCGAAAAATCAATCGCCCTTGAGATCTTGACACAGTTTTTTAATACATTTTTTATCCTTACTTTATTGAATTTAGAAGTCGAAACGAACTTTGCCATACGAAGTTTGAGTGAAAGGTTAATTCGTTTGATAAAGGACATTCTGTTTTTAGGAACAATTTTACTTTTATAGTACCTGTAGTGAGAGCATGGACCGTCTGTTCGATAAACTTGGTGGCATGGACACGTCAATAAACTGATTTTATCATAGGGCGGATATACACGGTCTGCTCGAGCAATTAAACAGTGATCAACATACACGAATGGCTCTTGCAGTCATAGTCAACAGCTTGAAGCTGCTATTGATAACTGCTGGAGCAGTTGATATTAACTGCTCAACAAGTCACAGTTTCAGTTCAGGGGCGGGAAGCACGCGCGACGTGGAATGAAGAGCGCGGGCGGAGGTAACTGCGCGAGAGCAGTCGGCAGCTCGAGCAGTCAGTGTATGCCTGGCGACTGCTTGACCCGCAACCGCCTGAAGCATTTGCAACTGCTCGAGCGGTTTCGTGTATGTGTTTACGTAGAAGACTGTACCTATAGTTCATTGTGCAGTCGCACTTGGTCTGCTGACACGGGCTTGAAGCAGTCCATCCGGACTGCTTCCATCTGCCCGTGTAAAATAATAATAATACTGTCAAACTTTATCCGATCGATAAATACATGCTCGTAGTATGGCTCAATTCAATTTATATTTTCGTCATCATCATCTCAGCCGTAGGATGTCCAATGCTGAACAATGATGAATCATGCCTCCCCCATGATTTTCCAAAAGGACCGGTTGGAAGCGGCCTGCATCCAACGTCGTCCTGCGACCTTTATCGGTGGGCCTACTCCCACCTTTTACGAAACTATCATAAATCAGGAGCGTTTTATAATATGCTTAGAATAACCATACTTACTATCGTACCCCCACCTACACCAAACGGTGAACCACATTTAATAGTAAGGTTGCCATATGACTTCTTTAAGAGATGGGAGTACGGATCTTCAGAAATTTGACATTGAAACAATGAAACTTAGTGTCAAAACTCACGTCAAAGTACGCGAATTGAGTGAAATATTTGATACTACGTCATCAAAACGTCTATCGTAATCCAGTATTATTTTAAGCTTGCTATATTGACGTGGTGGTACCAGATTTAATGTTAAGGTTGAAACATGACTGCTTTAAGAGGTGGGAGTAGGACCCCAGGTCGTCTGTTCACCGTGTCGGTGCATGGACGACCTACGCTGCGCTTGCCGGTCTCCACTTTAATTCATATTTAATTTATTTTATTTATCAGGGGACGGGTTTGCAGGAACAGTTTAAATTGTAATTTAATACATATACAATTCACATCATTCTGTAAGTCAATAAAACGGAGTTTAGCGTAAAAGAGATCAAGTTTCCCATGGCAACGAGTGTTTGGATTAGTGCATAATATCCGAAAATAAATATTATTAATGCCCCAAATAATACCTAAGTTTATGATCACTAGTTATACTCGTATATGGCATATGTTTTTGATAAAAATAATATTACATGAAATTGTTTGTTAACAGAAAATGTATCTCTAAAATTTGCTCGTATAACTTTACAATTTTTGTAAATATACGAGTAAGTACCTATAGTTAATTAATAGATGTATAACTTTTTGGTTTGATTAAGATAAGGCTGATTTGTTATTTACTGCTAACTATATAATTTTATGCTAGAAATAAATAAACTATAACCAAACTATAACTAAACTATAAAGATAAATTACATATTTCCAATACTTTGCAAAAATCTGATTTAGATTGTAATAAAAATGTTTGATGACGATTCCACTGGAAACACGTTTCAGAACCAACTACTGAACCGAAGATAAAGGTTTTTGCAATTGCCATTTAATATGTTTATTGGTAAAGCTAAATTCTTTTATGTTTCTTATTCTTTAACGTATTTCTTTCATGCATCGTATTCGCCGTTTGAAACGTTAAGCCCAACCAGCAAACTACTGACGTATGCCTAAATTATTATAAACATCGTATCTTCATTCAACAGGAAGTCTCCACATTCCGTTCTCGTTTGCTTTGGCAAACCTTAAAAGCCTCCAAAGCGTACATGATACCTCCTTCACCGATCCGAGTAATAAATTCACCAAATGGTTCCAGGCTTCATCAGGTAACAAATCTTGCGTGTAAGATTTAAGTAAGTCGGTCAATAAAGCTATCTGAAAGCCTATTTGGGGATCCCTCGGAGTAAAAGGGGCGAGTATATTTGATAATAATAACATTCACAGATGGCATTGTCGTTACGCTCAGCTTAGCTTTCTGTATAAAAAGTAATATAAAATAGCTTTAAATAGTAACGAGTACTTTTTCTAACACACAATCAGTTTTATACATAATCTACAAAAACAACATCAATAACAAAAACAAAAAAAAGACGTGTGGCACTGGGAGACTGCCGCGGTAAAGCTATTGCATAGCTGTTTTTATCAACTTATGCAATTATAATTATTTAATCAATGCCATCTAGAGGCGAGTTGCTGAACTAAAGAAACAAGCGTGATATTTCAAAAAGTCATTAAAAGTTCTGCTATTTATTGATAGATGCCATATCAACTTATGCATTACTTATGCACTTATGTTTCTTTTTTTTTAAGAATTAAAAAAAAAACTTATGCAATTATAATTATTTAACCAATGCCATCTAGAGGCGAGTTGCTGAACTAAAGAGAAAAGCGTGATATTTCAAAAAGTCATTAAAAGTTCTGCTATTCATCGATAGACGGAGTCGGAGTTCCGTAACGAAAATAACCTAATACGGGGGGTGTTACGAAAATAACCTAACGTGTACATAAAATAACCTAAGTGTTAGGTTATTTTCGTTACGGAACTTCTGGATTCGGTCTCCACGCTCAAGGCCTGCGATAGAAGCTATGCAATAGCTTAAAAATCATACAAAAGTATGTAAGTATATATGTTTGTTAATATTTTGTAACGGCCCATAAGATTTGAATAACAGTTTTTTTGAGATACTTATAGGTACCAAAAATCAATATACACGCCTTTTGTCCTGTTTGCGCGTAAAAGTGTTATTTATTTTATCTCATAGAGTTAAAGTTTTACAAATACTTAAAATTGAATAACACTTTTACGCGCAAACAGGACAAAAGGCGAGTTTCTGATGAAAATAAGCTTTCACTTTATTCACTTGGTGTTGACTATTCATCACACACACACACCATTCCCATACCGTTATACTATTGAGATACTTACGTTTTGCGGTAAACTTGCTGCTAGAATAGCATGATAGCAGCATCATAGCAGCATGGCTGCATGAAAAGGTCACGGGTAGATTATAATGTTGATTTTTGAACAGGTAAAGAAGTGGTCAATAGGGAACCGGACTAAATTGGCCGAATGAATTTAATTAATATAATTTACGGCTAAAAGCAGTTTACTTTAGACTAGCGCCAAGGTTACATCGCTTACCAAACCCTGAAGGAGGAGAAGGAGGAGGAAGGAGATACTCGGATATTTTGTGAACTTGACCTCTCCCGTTAAATAGCGTTAATATCCACATAGGCAGACGATTGAAGTTTCGAGCCAGATCTAAGGCGTGGTTCTCATTTGATCACGTCATTACAAGTCGATCCATAATCTAACCGCAATTCACATCTATTCTATTGGGATTGGATTTGAAAGACATTATACTAAGCTATTTTGTAGCTATACTTACTAAATTATTGGGTGAACGAACGCAATCTAAGAACGAATGTTGCGGAGTGCCGCGTATTCTTGCACTGTAACTTTAAGTTTTAGTTAACATTAGATAACAGCAGTAGTTGATTCTAAAATCTGATCTGATCTGGCTCATCATATGAAATGAACAGTTTGACAATGTATTTTAACATGTCTCAATGAACAAGATTTACCAAAGCAATAATTATTTCATTTGCCAAAGCCATAAATTTTGCCAAATTTATCAGTTGTAGGAACCACTGCTCGTTTAATAATGAATAAAATTCAGAAATGCAAACTATATAGTTTTAATCTTTGCAATAGTTGTAGAAGTCAAAATTTGCAGTAAGACTAATGTAAATCCAGTTCATAAATCAAGTACGCCACGTGCACGTCCGATGCGGTAGAGCAAGGACCGAAAACGCTGTGGACAGTTGCTTGCTTCAACTATTACGATATTAAACCGGTATAAATCAAGGTCTGATAAATCTCTTCTTTTCATTTAGATTTACAAATTGTAATATATAAATTTGTTTGCGGTCGATATGTAGTATGGCTTTGTCCGGTATAAACTAGGTAGTAAAATAATATACATTAGTGCTATCAGAATGTCTATGATATTCTGAAAGTTAATAAGTAGTGTTATGTCAAACTGTGTCAAATATTAGAATCATTAATCGATCATATGTCGAGTAATCTGGTTGATTACTCGATCTAGCCTAGGCCTCATTATATCTGATTATTGTAATTAGAAATACTCGCAAGTATTGTAACGTTTTTAAGGCCTTAGCTTCGCGATAGGTAGAGTCGAATAAAATATATAGTGTTTTCATTACAATCCTAAGAACTTTGTTTTTAATTAATTAACTCAATACTAAATAGAAACGCAATTCTGTCAGGTTGGCGGGTTGCAACTTTTATGCAGTAACGGTGCCACGGAGTGATTTCTTTGCATATAAATAATTAGGGACTGTGGACATTAGCTGTTCAGCCTCGCTATCCCTTGCGACAGTTATATTATATTTTTAGGGTGAAGCCGTAGAGTGCAACTAGTCCACGAAAACAATCACATTTTTTGAAAGTTTAAAGTAGTTGTCATACTTTATACATGTATTTATAATATTAAACGGCTGGAAAAGGTTGTCTATGTGGCTGAGTTCTTGAATAGGTTATATCTCCAAATTGGTGTCGTTTAAATGTAGTTAATGGCAAAAGAAAAGTGTTCCAGTTATTAATATTTATTAGCACAATTTTGAAAATATAGACGACTATTATAGTAAAAAAAAGTAATACTATAAAAATTACAAGGGCTGCGATGTCAAAACGAAAGTTTAAGTATTTCTAAATAATGCTTCTTTAGGTTGGATGGTACTGTTTAACTGTCCAATAGATGTCGCTCCGTCCCCACAAGACGGTTAGTCAAATAGAGAGTTAAAATTCGATGCTCGGATCAGAACTTCGGTGACCTAGTTGGTCAATGGCGTCTGACACGGAGAGTCAGAAGTCGCGGGTTCAAATCCCGTTCGAGGATGGAATTTTTCTCTCTATAAATTTCTATAAATAGTTTGAGATCGCTTAAGCATCGCTTCAATGCTTTAAAAAAAATTATACTATAAAGACTATTATAGGGTCAAGCGTTGATAAGTATTATATGGAATTGTATTGTAGAGATTTAATTTTTACTTCTATAGTGAAAGTCGGTTACATATTTTTCAAATAATGGGTTGAACACATACCGCTTTTTAAACTCATGCGGTCCTGGCAATATCGCTATGTACTAGCAACTTCATAAATCTAAAAGTTTTCATCGTAGTTTACTGTCATAGTGAAGTTCCAGGGGCGGTTTTATAGTTTCCAAATATATGGCTGTCTGAAATACATATCAGCAGGGTTCTTTTTAGGTGCGTCGGCGTGGACTCGCGCCTCTATTGTTTCGTGTGATTTGTTGGCGGTAAGTGAGACATGTACGAGTAATGGATACACTAATGGAGCATTTTCCTTTACATTTATATAGTAACAACACCGACGATAGATGTTTTAGTGAATTTAATGTTTGATAAATGAACCATTTTAATAATATATAGTCTCTTGTACTCTCTTCTTTCAGTTTAGACGGGAATTTCAAAACATCAAAAACATTTACTTTTAAAATTTTCATGTAAATAAATAAAGATTTTGAAATGATACTTCTACCTACTGTAATAAAATATACACATTTGGCCACCAGATGTGATCGTAATATTATTCTTGCAAATAGAATATTTCTTAAGAGGATTGCATAGCTAGTACTTTCTGTGCTAAAAGAGAAAACTCTTTTCTACCTCTTAACATTGTCCAATTTCAGTGATTTTTTTTTCATAGTATCATGACATTGTTTACTATGCCTTTTGATTTTTTCAGTTTTTTTAAGTTCTTAAAAAGGAAATTTATAGTACTTTGAAATACTGAATAAATCAAAACGTACGGGCATAGTAAACAATGTCATGATACCATGAAAAAAAATCCCTGAAATCGGACAATATTAAGAGGTAGAAAAGAGTTTTCTCTAGCATGGAAAGTACTAGCTATGCAATTCTCTTAAGTAATAGCAATAAAGTTCTACAAATGTCTCTGCGAGCCTCAGTGCCATAGATAAGTAGTATAGTTTGTGTCCTGTTTTGTAATAGATCTCATACTCCTGTTAGGACCGTATTTCAGAAGTACGCTCAGCACTGAAACTAGGTTTGAGTAAAGATCGTAATACATTTTGTAAAGCATTTACTGTTAATTTTCCACTCGTCGTTTTCCACTGTCGCGATTCCAGCGTCATTTCAGAATGACGCTCAGTTGTGTACACTGAGGGTTTCTGTGAGTCTTACAACCGCCAACCGCCAACCGCACAGGCACGGTAATATTATGTACCGTGGCACGGGCGAAGCTTGCTAAATAAGATAAGCACCAGCTCTTTTGTCCACAAACCGTCCAGACTAATATTTCACTAACCATCACTATACGAAATGGGTTCCCGCGAATCTTTGAGAGATTTATTTAAAGAAATCAATATATTGACTTGGCCTTTCCAAAATTATAATATAATAAATAAATATATATACTGATGTTCGTTAAAAATACATAAATATAAGTTATATAGTGATCACAACTATTTTAACTTTAATACTAGGAATAACAATACGGTAGCTGTACCTAGTTTTAGACTTGCGAAGACTAATAAGTCGTTCCTAGGAAATTGTGTGCGTTTTTACAATAAAATCCCAAAACACATAACTGAGCTCGTAGATGGAAAATTCAAGTTGACTGTAAAAAGCATATTATAAAGTCCGACATTATATAGTAGACAAAGATGCTTGGAATACTCCACTTTTGGCAAGCTGACACCTTCCACTCATAAACTGTAATAATTGGTTACCAATATATAAGTAAAAACACTGTAAAAATCTATATGAAAAGAATGGACCCGAGTTTCTTGCCGCTTCTTCTAGGTAGGCTCTACATATTTTGTAACGCGGCGGTAGAGTCCGAAGAAGTGACTTTCATAAGAGCGTCTTTTATGGCCTAAATTGAATAAATGATTTTGACTCTGCATGACTTATTGAGTACAACAATATTCAGACTTCCACCAACCACGTGTACGTATTTCACACATATTTTATTGATTCATTCAATAGGGATGTTTTTTTGAACAGGATAGCTTCTTCAATCATCGGTTAAAAACATTTTGATCTATGTGCTCAATAATATTAATGATAATATTGTTTATATTTTGTTGTTTAATAGTAGACAAAGATGCTTGGAATACTCCACTTCTGGCAAGCTGACATCTTCCACTTATAAACTGTAATAATAGGTTACCAACCTATAAGTAGAAACATTGTAAAAATCTATATGAAAAGAATGGCCACGAGTTTCATGCCGCTTCTTCGTGGTAGGCCCTACAAATTTTGTAACGCGGCGGTAGATTCTGAATAATTGACTTCCATAAAAACGTCTTTTATGCCTAAATTGAATACATGATTTTGACTCTAACTTTGATTGAGTACAACAATATTCAAACTCCCACCATCCACGTGAACATATTTTATTGATACATCCGGAAGGGATGTTTTATCCTTCAATCATCATCGGTTGAAAACAATTTGAGCTATGTGCTCAATAATATTAATTAAAGACTTGATTGTGTATATGATACGCTTGAAATCGAAGCGAAGTATGGTAAACCTAGTTTTAACCTGCTGATGCTGGTTACCTTCGGTTGGAATATTGTTTATCATTCATAATACCGGCTAGAGATCACGGTTCACGCACAGTAAGAGCAAATTCACGATACGTGCAACGACGAGAGACGCGAGTAGGAGCGTGAGGTTTGATGGTGACCACAGAAACAGAATTAGGCTAAACCTAGTTCTAAACGAAGATAACTTGGATAGACCTACGATTAACCACCTGTGACCGGCTGCACCGAGCCCCAATAAGTTAAAACTAGGTGTAACCGAATTCGGCTTATAGCCGTATCATAAACATGATGTAGTTTAAGACGTACGTATTATACATACGTGCTACATTCCTATAGGAATTTCAGTATTAAGTAATAGGAAAGTCTGTTCAGTATTATTTGATTAATTGCTTGGCGTTAACATAACGTTAAGTCCCATTCGTCTTAATATAAATATCACTATAGGCTTAGTCGTTCTGAGGGTTCCGTTCATTAGTAAAGCATCTAACATTATTCCTCTTACTAAAGACACACTAGGTTCTAACTTATGTTTGCCGTTCGATGCCTAGACAAGATTATTGCACCAACCTTAAATAATTTAAGTTTTTTTTATTACACTAAACTACATATTTACGGTTTTCATATTATTTCCTTTTTGTTTACTGTAAGGTATTGGTTCTTGCCAAGTTTCATGATTCTAGGTCAACGGGAGGCTATGATTGGTTGGATTACCATGAAATCGTAAAATATGCAAATAAATGCGGCATAAACGGTCATCACGTTTATTTAAAGTTTGTTTTTTCCAGCTGAAATATTAATGCAGTAAAATTTAGAGAAGAGGGAGTAGTGTATTTGGGATATTTTTTTACGTTATACCTACGCGTTCCAGCCTTGCGATTCTCTAATGATTCGTCGATGCACTCGTCGATAAGCTCACCGATGTCAAATACTTTATGAGATATCACCCTTGTATATAAGGATGTTTTTCCAACGGTTCTTGTCATCTCGTCATTTGTTTCACGGATGTTGTCAAGAATGCAACGATGTTTGCTCTTTGAGAATCGCACGGCTGAGAAAAATGGTCTTGACAGACAGACAGACAGATGGATAGACGGACATCAAAGTGATCCTTTAAGGGCCCTTTTTCCTTTTGAGGTACGGAGCCCTAAAAATAATGTATTCTGTTCAAATGCCTTGTTTGTAATCATGTTATTTTTGTTCACAGGTATAATTGTTATACTAACTTTGGCACTGCTAACGCCGTACTTCTACTTTATACCTCGAGCAGCATTGGCAGCTGTCATTGTGTGTGCAGTTCTTCACATGGTTGATATTGCTATATTGAAGAAACTCTGGAAAACAAGCAGTAAGTGCATTTTATATATATATATATTTGCTCTCCATCCTGCACATAAATAATTGGAACATCACGTGTCAAGTTCTACAGGTCTAGAACTGACGCAAACAAATTTGCGTCACATTTGAAATTTAGTCGTTTAAGTCAAATTGACTCAATAGGACCAGCCATTCGATCTCATGTGTTACTAAAATTGTATGGTTGGCTTAGTTATAATATATAGTAATTAGTAATTATCTATGGGCTTAGGAACTAACTCGTCTAGAGTTTCCATCGAATTCAAACGTCAAATTATTCAAATAGTATTCTGTCCCGATCAAAGTCTCATAGAATAACTTGTGATAGAATACTAACCTATATTTATGCAATCTGTGAGTGAAATAATGACGAATAGTGAAGGTAAAGGATTCTAAAGTTGTTTTCGATCGTATATTTCGATACGATAAAGTCATGAACGTGACCAGTGGTATCGAATCGATTCTAACCTGAATGAAACCGAATTCAAACTAAAATCCATTTGGAGTCGTTTAATCGTGTCAGTTGTAGCCCTATATTCTACTTATTCCTTTTACCTGAGCCGAGCGAAACCACCGCTTTACACACTTTTGTGTTTGCAAGTGCAAAAATACATGTACAAGTATTTTTCACATTTGCTTGTAAAGTGACTCTTATTGAATCGCTTTAAAGGTTCGTAATGGAACTTATAAATGTTACTTTACATTTAACTAATCCAGTAACCTAACATTTTATAAATTCTCTGCTGTCTTTTTAATAGTAATTAGCATTACACTCGACGCTGGTTTGCACGCTGAACCGATGACGAGGGTATATTGGACCGAAAGTTCGCTCACTTAAACAAGTGCGCGAACTTTCGGTCCAATCGTTGTATAATGCGGTTATGCATTACAAATGAAAACAAACACACAAAAATAATAAATAGATTCGCGTTAAATGATTACATTTAGCATTTATGTGGTATTCATATACTTCTAAATAAAATAGCTGGAAACATTTTATTTCTACGAGAAAGTATAAGAGGGTATGGAGGCAATTTTATTAAAAATTAAATGAATACGACTTTTCAAATGTCACTGATTGTTAAACTCGTAATAGTTTTAAATTAAACTGTAAAAAGCGTAGAAATCTGTTACAAAGATCATTTTACATTTTCTTATAGTATTACTTCAGAGTTTTTAGTTGGTAAGTTTGCAATTCCCTGTAAGCCAAACACAGCTCTAATATTTCTTCTGTGCCCAGCATGCAAGAATTCTGCAGCACAAACCGATAACTCCATCGCTGAACAATCTACATGGTCTTCGATTCCATAACCATAATGCTAAAATAACAGCAAGGGTATTAGGTATAAGTAAACAAAAATAAATCTTAGCCAGCAGTGCAGTACGCACTGGTGTGGCAAGCGCTTGAGCAGTATTTCTTCAAAGTACTTTTTGAATAACTGATCTTGCTATTCTAACTCTTAAAGTGATGCTGCATAAAGTACAGACTACTCCAGCGCAGATGTTGGACCAATTAGGAAAACTCAAATATTTAGCTACTATCTTATTCTATTAGAAGCAATTTCATATTCAATGGAGGTGCTTAACCGACCCGAGCATAATCCTTCTAAAGATTATAATGAGAAATTCAGTTATTTCACCGCGGTACACCAGAAGGTGCCTCTCGTTAAATTATTCGTATAGTGTTTGAACTTGGCCCGCTAAAACTGCTCAGAGTTATTGTTATAGAAGTCGAATCCTAAGTTTATTGGGGTCTTACAAGTGGCGCATCAAGGGAGGGGGAACCTTATTGCTTTGCATAAGTTTTCAATTGAACCAGGTTTTTATGTCGCATAGCCAAATCAGTTTCGAAAGATTCTAAAGTACGAGTATTATAAGATAAGTAATGTAAAAGAAATAAAAAACGATTAATAGACTCAAAATAAAACAAATGTTACTTTGTCTATACTAATATTAAAAGTATAAGTTTGTGAGTTTGTTTGTAGGAAGTAACCGATACGAAGTGAACTACATAGCCGATTTTGATGAAATTTGGCCCGGAGATAAATTTTATGCTGGGGAATGTTATATACATAGGGAACTTTTCATCGTCATCATCATTATCTAGCACGATGCTAGTGAAACCGCAAGGTGCAGCTAGTTATAACTACATATATAGATAACTATATATACCTAATATATACTCGAATACGTGGCTTATAAATTAAAAGTTTGTTTACTATTACAATAGTAGATTATGCACCGAGGGAGTAAAGTATTGCCTTAGGTCACGGGCAGCATATTGAACCTTGAGCGTAACAAGGGACTCTAGATAGAACGTAGCGAGGTGATTTAAATTTAAGTCCTGAGTTAAGCGAGGGATTCAAGCCGCCCAAAACGAAGACAGACTTTATCTCCGAGGTGAATAATCTGCTTTTTATACCTACTGCGAGACAATAACAGCTCAAGGCTACAAAAGAAGCATTTGTTTAATTAAAAGTAGTATAAATTAAAATTTAATATTTATATTGGACACATTAGTCATGATATGAAGGGACAGAGTAATTGTAATGAGGGTTTATAACAAAAAGAAAAAAAATGCCAAAAGTTTTCTTACAAACTTTAACGTTCGAAATTTAAATCCAATCACTTTAATCCTTTGGGAGTCTCATACAACATTACCTCACTTGGGACGTAATGCTTTGCTTTACGTCAAGATTGCGTGATATCTAATAGGAAACTGTCGAGCAGGTGGTATGAAAATACATTTACGAAATATACCACTGCTAATTCAAATCAAGCCGAGTCAACATGTACTTGAATTAATATTTAAGAAAAAAATTATAATATTGCCATTAATTATATTAAGCCCCAATGAATGTTTCTATATATATTAGAATATTTCTAGGAACGGGTTTATTTGCGAATAATGGTTTTCCATTTCAACACAAAATATTTCAAACAGTTAATATTATTGCAATTGCAATACAAGAAATCACTATAACTATAATAGTATTTCTCTCTACGTAATTAGCTTAAAATATGACGAATTCACTTAAAGTAGATAGCAAACTGATGTCACCAAATGTACGATGATACCTCTGTTGCTGATTATAACGGTATTTAAGATGACATGTCACCATGGCTTTAGTAGGATGAGCATAGAATAATTGAATGCGTTTCCTACTATTTTTGTTTCCTTTTCTCATACCTCAAGTTATGTCCTTTTATATATCCTAGATATATTTGATGAGTTCCTCATATATGCAGTTATATATTAGTATACTTTCCTCGTGTTGTGGGTTATGTCATATTATTTTTCCTTCTATTACCAATGATTTCCTCATACCTTCAGTTATGTCCTACCAATTATATTACACTTGCGTATTAGTATTCCTTTAAATATATATTCATATTTGAATCGGTAGTGTGAAAGCACATCTGTGTTAGAGTTTAACTTGAACTTGTTGCACACTGTATCGAGTTAAACTGCTATAATGCCAATATTGAAATCACGACACCATAAAAACTGCATTTCAATAAATTTCGTTGCATCTTTAACAACATCCGTGAAACAAATGACGAGATGTAAAGAAACGTTGGAAAAACAACCTTATGTACAAGGGCGACATCTCAAAGTATTTGACATCGGTGAGTTCGTCGACGAGCGCAACAACGAATCATTAGAGAATCGCACGGCAGACTACGAAACTGTCAAAAACGACTATTTTCATACAATTGACTTGCGATAACGCTGTTCAATAGCTAAGAGACTCAGGAACACAGGTGAGCCTTGAGCTTGTGTAACCTAATGACATAACAAAGTCATGCCTGCCGCGACACAGGGGTTCCCAGTGCGGTACGTGTGAGGACGTTATTGTTACTATTTGTTATTATTAGTTCTTAGAGATAACACAATAAATACGCAAACACTCGTTTGTACACAACCGCGCACAATGGACTATCTCACCTTTGTTCTGTAACTAGCTATAACATAACTAATAGTAGTGGTATTATGAACATTGAAACGTTGTCGATCGGTATATTCCTGAATGGTCTACAGAGCTACTAACTTAAGTTTGCAAGTTTCATAAAATGATTTACTAGTTTTGGCTCGAGGCATCATTACTGTTGGAGTGTTGTATCACGAATACAAACCCAATATTCCAACCCAATAATAATATCAATATTTGATAAAAACGAAATAATATGGGAGCTAATTATACCATCGAAATGGCATCGAAAATTCTTTATATAAAATACATATATTTATTATTGTGCCAGTTACATGCTGTTTAAAAATGTTGCTATGTATATCATCTTAAGGTTTTGTCATCTTCAATTAAATTTAATTAATATAAAACAGTAACACCTTATTCATCTATAGCCTCTTTACGCGATCAAAATTACTCTGAAAAATATTTTATTAACTGGCTGATTTATAAAAAGAATAAACTTTGGTTAAAAACCGGCCTTGTGTTAGTAGGACCAGTAGGACCTCACTCTGACAGTACTGACATTATAGAGCTAGTAATTTAATTCTAATAAAGAAGTCAAATAATTGTTTTGTGTTTTGTGTTTTGTAGCTATTATTTTCACTATTTACATCTATAAATTCTGGAAATTTGCTGTGACATAGAAACAGCTAACGCAAAAGACTAGATTTCATATTATATAAAAAATTAAGAGCAGTTGTCTGCAACTCATCGCTTTCGATAGCTTCCTATGCATTATGATAGTCCCGGTAGCATACTTACGCAATATATATATATTTTGGTGTAACTACAAGTGCAATTTGAAAAATTTTATACCGACTTCCATTCTACTACTTTGGTGAAAATCAGTTATTTGAGTGTAACTCAAAAAACTACTGGACCGAATTTATAAAAAAACCACCACCACCAATATATGGGACCACAAGGGAAGCACCAATTTCAAACAAAAAAATAATTTTGGAAATCGGTTCACCCAGTCGAGAGATGTGAGGTAACAAACATAAAAAAACAGTCGAATTGAGTACCTCCTCCTTTTTGGAAGTCGGTAGAAAAGGTATATTAAACCGTACTCGCGGAAGCTTCCATACAATTGGGACCTAACTACTGCGTTACAAGAAGTAGTAAAAATTCCGAGTTATGAGTTACGTAAAGTATTCAAGCAGGTTAGGCAGCTGAAAAACTAAACCAAAGACGCCAAAACATAGTCCAGGTAAACAAGAGGCCTATGCGGCGCTTGGGCAGTCCTGTTCAATGATTCATCGGGTAATTCCTTGAAGAAATTTTAAGAAATTAGTCATAACCTATTATCAAAAAAAGGCAAGCTTTGTGAAAAATGGTTTTGTCGAAAGTTATTCTCGGACAGGTGAAAGTAGGTTTGTTGTTTCTCTACCCTTTGCCGATCTGAACAGTAAACCTACCTTTAGCAATTCTCAAATCAGGATATATGTAGTAGCATACAATATTTATATGCTGCTCAACGCTGATAGCAAATAACAGATATAAAAATAACTTCAGTAAGTATTCCTCTACACTTGAAAAATATTATCATAACTACAAATACCCTCGTAGAAAAACTTGTGTTTACTGTCCTCATGGATCCAGTTACCGACTTCTTTATAAACTAGTTAAAACTTTCGTAGTGAGTTTCACAATGAAAAGGAATCTGACAATAAGTTTGACTAGAGCTAGTGCTTGAGTCTATTTTTCAATTATTATCTATAAAGAACTTTGTATAGTTGATTTTTTCTTTGTTGTCATGTCTTCTGTCTGTTATGAGTATAGTACTTGTTCCGGACGAAACAATTGTCGATCGTGTTATCGACAACGCGTAAGTCTCACGTTAATCCTGTTTTCTACCGACTTCCAAAAAAAGGAGTAGGTACTCAGTTCGACTGTATGACTTTTATTTTTTTTATGTTTGTTACCTCGTAACTTTGGACTGGGTGAACCGATTCTCAAAATTCTTTTTTGTTGGTGCTTCCCGTGTGATCCCATTTAAATTTCATCAAATTCGGTCCAATATTTTTGAGATACACTCCAATAACTGAAAAGAATGGAAGTCGGTATTTAATTTTTCAAATTGTACTTGTATTATTACATAAGTATAATACTTGCTATATTAAAGTAATATATTAGAATAGTACAATAAGATACATGTGAGCTAGCTTGGTGATTACACTTAAGGTACATAGTCTGTGTAGAAGACGACGGCCTTAATGGATCATGATATGTTTTTTTTGCTAAGAATAAAAAACGAAAACGTAAATCTTTAACCTATAAACACGCGCCGGTACACCGGTGGCCAAATCTCAAAGCGGCGCTGGTACACCGGTGTACCGCAGTCAAAACCCATATCAGGACTGAACATAAACGTTAACTGTTCAAATATATAATACATTTCGGTTTATTGGATGTTTTTTTTAATACTTATAAGCACCTAGAAATCATTTTTACATAGAAATATAAATTATATAGATAAGCAAATTATCAGTAGGCTAGTAAAAAAAACAATGGGCGTCGATACCATATCTCTTAAACTTTCGCAGCATTGCATGTGCTAGTGTATTGTTTTCGTGAATAAGTACCATCTCGAGGTAAAAACCTAAGAAAAAGCTTATAATCCTCTTATATTATGGTTTTGTGAGCAATTCCCGTAATTTGATAAAGGCAGCCGCCATATTGTTTTAATAACGAGTGGGACTACGATTTTTGTATGACAATTTGTGGATTTATTATGGATAATTTATAAAATAGGTAGTATAGGTTTTCAAAGTCTATTATACCGTTGTGATTGTATGTTTACTCCTTTTACACCTGCTTGAGAGATAAAATAGGTCTTTGCATAATTTATTTCATTATAACATAATAATAGAATAAAGGAAGATGTACTGGGTAACCAGTGTGAATTAAGCCGTTTAAAGAAATAAAATAGAACAAATAGCTGTTTTACTACGATTTTAGTCCTGCAAATGATTGCGGCGCGCGCCAGTTTTTTAAATAGTGAATTTTCGCCCGCTTTTTCCATTCGATTTGGCGCCAAAATATTTTTAGTTATAAGCTACCTAAAGGGTTAATACGAGTACAAAGAAAAACACACTCGTGATTTTATAAGTTGCGTTACGAACATAAAAGCTAAAAACAAATTATTTACGTTAAGGTATACTGTTTTGAAATTGTTTGATTAATAGTCTAAAATTAATTCAAATTATTAATTCAAACACGGTCATTTGTCAACATCCAAAAGTATATTTGGGAACATAAAATGCTATAGTTAATGCAAATGTTTGGAACCGGTTGCAGTTACTTGAATATATGTACTGCATTTGTTCATTGACCTAATTGTTACTTTTGTACTTATATGAGACTAGCTGACCCGCTAGCGGCTTCGCTCGCGTGGCCTCGTGGGATACGGTTAATTACAGTTTTTCAACTATCGCACAGTAACTCTTTAATTTACCGGGATCAAAAGTACTCTATATGTTGACCAGGGATATAATATATAATAAGCTACCGTACAAAATTTCATTTAAATCGTTAATGTTGTTTCGGAGATTAGTCCGTACAAACAAACAGACAAACAGTTTGAAAAAAAAATTAGTTCGATTTCACTCCATACTCCTGACTCGATTTTTAGCATATTTCATTGTACAGAAATTCAACCTCTACAGTTTTATTTTATGTAGTGTAGTATATATACCTACGTATAGAAGATATACGAGTAGATAAGAGTTCGCCTGACGATGAGTCAGTCAAGTAGAAATAAACAAAAATATGTGTAATATCTCCCTATCACAGCCGCAGGGTTGCTTCTAGTGCACTTATTCGGGTTTTGATGGTTCGGGTACTAGAAATTGTATATCTATAATTTGACAATAATAGGATATATGCTTCACATTTTTTTCCGTTCATTAAGCAACAGAATCGAAAACACCAACTTATTACAGAAATACAATAATTATTCCTGAATTTACTTTGGAATATCCAAAGTAAACCAAGCTAAAACGTGCCATAATAACTATCCAAAGATTTATGACATCACAATCCTTGACGCTCGCACAATAAAATTAAGGCGCGCTCGTACCCTGATAATAGTAAAAAGCTGAATTTTTAAACACCTAGTGTAACGAAACAGATCGATAATAGTGTATGAAAAACAATACTTAGGCTAGAAAAGGAATAGGAAAAGAGTAATAACCGAATAGAATTCATAAATGTCACTCTCTTTCAGCAGAAAAAAATCTTGAATAGGTCAACAAAAATAAACTTTCACGTCCAAACTCTCAGAATTTTCAGCGATAACACTATATTATTTTTAGGTAATACATAAGCCAACATATAATACTAAAGTAATAACCAGCAGTTTTTTCAATTGTGTTAGTATATATCGAAAATATGAAGAAACGTACAAAATTAACGCATTTTCGCATTATATCGTCCAATTTAACAAGCGATTTTCAACCTTACGTAAAGCATTGTAAATTATTTTTAAATTGGGGCTAGACCGCGTCTTAAGTAATATCAAAGGATTTTAATATAACTAAATGACTACAGATAATGTTTCTCTATATAGTGAAGGAAAGATGTATACTTTCTTTTAGTATATAGGGAAGGAAGGTAGGTTTTGCAGACGTTTGAAAGTTTTCCTAAATTGTGCTTTGTAATTTCGCTAGCTCAAATTTGCGATCACAATTAAAAGTTACGATTGGTCGGTTCTGAAGAAGGTCCTCTAATGAATAATATCAGTATCTCGTCGAAGAAATGTATAACAGAACTGGTAGAATATAGGAACACCACTAGACAGTGGGTCTTGTCCATCCTTCGCCCAGCAATGTCACGTTTGCCTACAATATTCTTAAAGGCTTGATTAATTTGTACACTACTGCTTTTCGGTAGTCGCACTGCGATGGTTACACAGATACAGTCTGTTGCTATGAAGTCCTATATCGTCTGTTTCAAAATTGTAATGCATAATATTTTGTCTCCAGGACAGGATCTAATCCCACTACTAGGAACGTTTATCTGCTGCCTGGCTCTGGGTATCGAAGTGGGATTGATCTGTGGAGTGGTTATTGACATGTTGTTGCTGTTATATTACCATTCAAGACCCCCATTGGATGTGCAGTACATTGATGTAAGTCTTATTTTATTTCCTATCTTAGTCTTATTATATTTTTAATCAATAAAAATGTATAGTTTTGCAATCATTGTCTCCTTTTTAATATTTTCACACTAAAATGTGTATAATGTTTGATACCTCTTTACAAACGTGAAGAAAACCTACCGTGAAGTACATAAAGCTACCTTTATTTCGAAGCAGCTTAAACAAGGTGCTTAGAAATAAAGATAGTTTATACCCTAGCGTTTCACATTGGCTACTTATGATCCCGGATCTATATCCGATAAGCCTATTCATTCCTGAAAAGCCGGCATCGCACTCTCGAGACCTCTGGTATTGCCGATGTCTATGGGCGACGGTGATCACTTACTATCAGATGAGCCGCCTGCTCGTTTGCCAACCTATAAAAAAAAATACGCGGAAAATGGCTCCCAGAAACTATGTTCTTCATCATCATCATCATCATCATCTCAGCCGTAGGACGTCCACTGCTGAACATAGGCCTCCCCCATTATTTTCCAAAAGGACCGGTTGGAAGCGGCCTGCATCCAACGTCGTCCTGCGACCTTCATCAGGTCGTCTGTCCACCGTGTCGGTGGACGACCTACGCTGCGCTTGCTGGTCCGTGGTCTCCACTCCAGAACCTTTCGGCCCCATCGGCCATCTGTTCTGCGTGCTATGTGCCCTGCCCACTGCCACTTCAACTGGCTAATCTTCTGGGCTATGTCGGTGACTTTCGTTCTTCTACGGATTTCCTCATTTCTGATTCGATCACGTAGAGAAACCCCGAGCATAGCCCTCTCCATAGTTCGTTGTTCTAGTAACTATGTTCTTAGTTAATTTTAACTTCACCATTAACTCATTTTAACTTCTTCAACGTTTTGTGCGAAAAATTAACATAAGCCATTTTTCGCATGAGTGGCCCTGTAGAGCGCAGCTGGTTTTATATTTTGTATGCATGCCACTAATACTCGTATTATCGATGCGAAACTTCTGAGAAAGTGAGAGAGTGGGTGATTATGTAAGTTTGTTACTTTGTCACACTGAAACGGTTCAATAGACTTTGAATGAAATTTGTATTGGAGATCGATTATAGATGAGAGCTAGATATTAACGCGCCAGTCTTAGGGCGTAACAAGTTTTGAAAGTTTAACTTGTATATTAATTACAACATATTCACGCAGATATATTTCGGTCGGTAAACCGGATTTTTTGTGACAACTGTACCCTGACACTACGTCAATTTTTTGGATAGGATAAGAGTCCGTGACATACGGGCAGTTTCAATAATCTATCTAAATTTTTTCATATTACGGATAAATTTACCCCAAACGAAGAGATTTTTTTTTATAATATAGTTTTAATTTTTTTTCCGTTTTAGGATGGTATCCTACCACCACACTACACTATCCACCCAGTCGGAGGACTTTTCTTCGCGGGCGCTGAAAAAGTTCGGTCCAAACTAACTTCCTTGCGGGACCCCAAGAAACAACCACAAACAAACACACTTGAGACTTTGACAGTTATACCAGATAATGACAGGAATGGTGCTGTGCATAATGGTGTTATAAGTACAACTTTAGACAATAGTGTGACTGCGAATGTTAGAAGGTCAACTGTGCTGGTGGTATACTGCGAAGCTTTGTATAGAATGGATTACACATTTTTACAGGTATGTATAATATACAAGAAATTTTCGGCACCAATTTGGAGCGACAGGTTTTTCCTAGTAGGGGCAAACCTATTGCAGATTTGACCCTATTGGACCGAAATCCTAACTAACAAAATGTGGGTGCATATATACTCGTGTGTGTAACATATAATTAAATATTTAGTAACTGTTTAATTTATATACGCAATGAGTTATGAAAAGCGCTATGTTCGAGGTTTCTCGACGTGATCGTATCAATAATGGGGAGATCCGTAAAATAATATAAGTCACCGACGTAACACAAAAGATTAGCCAGTTAACGTGGCAGAGTACAGGGCACATTGCACGCAGAAGAGATGGCCGATGGGGCCTGGAGGTTCTGGAGTGGAGACCAGCCAGTTGCACCGCAGCGTAAGTTGTCTACCGACAAGATGGACACTATAAAGGTAGCAGGACGACTATGGTTGCAATCCGCTTTCAACCGCTCTTTATGAAAATTATGTTCAGCAGCGTACGTCCTACGGCTGAGTTGATATTTATATAATTATATAAACTAAAGTTAGACCACTTTCATGGTGGATGTAAATAAGTAACATAATATGTTGTACACTCAAATCTCTGATACTCGTATATTGAACTACCTTCTGTTCAGATGTTAACATTTTCAGTTGCGAATATATTGTATAGTTGAGAATCTGTCCAGTGTCAAAGGCGATTTATATCAACGGGTAATTCCCTGCGACAGCGATAACCTCATATCACCCTACGATGACACTGACAGTGTAGATAAAACCACAGATAAATAATTGATTCTATTACAACACTTAAAAACGTATATGACTGTGTTTGTATATTGAGATTTCGATCAATTTTGGATATACTTGGACTTGGATAACTCCTTTCGCCTTGTTACAAAACGTGAACTTAAGATAGTCTCGGGTTTAAACCATGGTTAAAAGGAATTTTATATAATGTAAAGTTTGATGTTCACATGTCTTCAGCAACATAACTATATCTCATAAAATGCTCTTGAGGCGTAATCGTTTTCAACATTGCTGCTCGGACTGCAGCTAGTCTAAAATAACATGAAAAATAATCAATAACCTCTCACTAAATTACTTAGAACAAGAAACGTAATCCGTTTCATACTAATAAATTGAGAGCTCATGCTCCAGCGTTCAAACTCCTAATAAATCTTTGATCTCGCATCAAATTTTCAGACCACTAGGCGTAGTTAATTCTATAGATTACGTGTATTGTGTGCTTAACAGACAGAGTTAATAGGGTCTTAATTTTCGTCGGAGAAATAGGGACGGCTCAGTCAACCGCAGTATATCGGATGTTTAACTAGACGGCTCTGACACGAACATCATTAAATTCTATGAACCTTGTCTACCGGATTATGATTATGGTACATTAATTGTGACGTTTAACGATCGAATGATTATAACGTGAACTTAGCAAGTATTGTTATTATATCTTCTGAAATTACTTTAAATGTATAAATGGAGGTAGAGGTCGCAAAGTAGAGCTACTCGTACCCACGTCAAGTTCTGTCGCCTATTAAGTTTCGCATCTCGACAGTGAAAATAGAGAGAGAGAGTGAAATATATTGGCAAAAATGCACGAAATGTATTTGTTAACAAGACGAATTAATGAAATTTTCACGATGGATTTTTTTTTCAACACTTCTTTAAATATACCTAAAATGTCCAGTATATAATCATTATATTCTAATCATCATTGTTCATCACTTACGCAGTAGGTATATCTCGACTATACCTACCGCGTAAGTTAAACCGTAAAAATAACATTAAAATGTGTAACACTTACGAAAGTTTCAATTAAGTTATTCGGTATATATTACAAAATGTGTCTATTTTGTGTTCTATTCTTGCATATTTGGCTGAAGTACAGTCGTAACAGCACTCTGTAACGCGTGCGACCTTATTTCAATGCGTCTTATTTTGATATTTTCTTTAGCCCGCAGGAGTACAGTTGAAATAATCATATACCTTAAGACATAAGTTACTTTTTCTCCTATGTCCAAATGTCCCTGTGTAGAGGTTATATTATGCACGTAGGTGGAGCTGCGAGACAAAGCTGGTGCTATATTAAAATTATTTTACCTAAATTTTGCGTATTTGTATATTAGTTTGTTAGGTACTACATTAGAATAGAACAAACAAAACTGAAACACAAATAAATTGCCAAAGCAGCAGCATCCGAACAATGCAACCTCAAACGTCACAGACGGAAACCACCAAAAGCTACAACTACAAATTTGCTATAATACCAAGGGGTTAATAATAACGCTGTAATTCATAATTTATACGCCGGTTGGCGAGCACACGTAGCTGCGTGGACGTAGTCAGGAATACATTTTGCAGGGTTATCATATTTAAAACAAGAAATTATAAATCTTTTTGCCTACGGGAATGGAATCGAATGGAACATTTAAGGCCCGCGGCGCATCGGGTAGTCCAACACGTATTTGTATCAGAAACCGTAGGACGCTTAAATATACTTGTGCTGAATTTCACGTGAACTAAAATTTTAATAAACATTTGTGTTGTTTTTACTACTCGTATTGATATGAATTAATAACAACCTTATGGGAACAAGTCGGAGTTTCTAGCGATCCTAAGCAAAAAAGAACAAACAGAAATAGAGCATAGTGTATTTAAATCACCAATAAACTCGTATACCAAACTCAGATAATTTCTTATTTTCTACCGAATTCCAAAAAAGGAGGAGGTACTAAATTGGACTATTTTTATTCAAGATTCAATTTTTGTTACAAGCTGGTGCTTCCCGTGTGGTCCCATTTAAATTTCATCAAATTCGGTTCAGTAGTTTTTGAGATACACTCCAATAACTGAAAAGAATGGAAGTCGGTATTAATTTTTCAAATTGTACTTTTATGTCTTTTCTGTTCTTCGTTATTATATTTTATATACAACAAATATAATATATCATAAATATAAACTGACCCTTCATACGTTGTCCACTGACACAAAAAGTTTTGTAAGTTTTTCAAAATTTCCCTAATTAAATCAGTCAAATTGTTCCAGTGGTTCTCAAGGTACGCGTTTACCAACGATCAGTATTTAGTAATAATTTGTGTTTCTTTTTTCAAAAGTCAAAGTCAAAATCATTTATTCAATTTAGGCATCAAAGACGCACTTATGAACGTCAACTTTTCATTATAATGTACTTTAAAGACTCTACCGCCGCGTTCCAAAATATATAGAGCCCACCGAGAAGAAGCGGCAAGAAACTCGGGGCCATTCTTTTTATATAGATGTTTACAATGTTTCTACTTAGGTACTACAAATATTACATTCTATGGGTGGCAGAGAGACAGCTTGCCAGAAGTGGAGTATTCCAAGCATCTTTATCTTCTATATAATGTCGAACTATATAGTAAGCTTTTTTTATTAAAACGTTTTTTACAGTCAACTTGAATTTGCCCTCTGTGAGCTCAGTTATGTGCTTTGGGATTATTGTAAAATATATAATATAAATATTGTCAAACGCACACATTTCCTAGAAATGACTTATTAGTCTTCGCAAGTCTAAAACTAGGTACAGCTATCCTATTTGTATTTCTGGTATAAAAAGTGTGATGATCACTATTTAACTTATATTTATGTAATTTTTTACGAACATACATTATATTTTCAAATACATAGAAGGAAGGCAACGTTGATATATTGATTTCTTTAAATAAATCTCTCAAAGATTCACGGGGACCCATTTCGTATATAGTTTTGTTTAATCATTCTACGGGTAAGAGTATATGGGTAATATTAGTTATGTTTGATGCCTCCCACAAGAGGCGTTATGTTAAAATAGATTAAAATATATTAAATGGCGTTACTAGATCATGTATAATGGGGTTCGTGCTCAGGACAGTAACATAATGAGCCATTACGTACCCCGTTGCTGGGACAGGGGCTGTTTGAGTATGGGTAATGTATATAATAATTATTAAATAGACTTTTTACTCTTGTCCTCATCCAACAAGGCAAGAGCCCAGAGCTCCACGATTAATTACGGAGAGTATGATAGTAATTGTAAACATAGTAAAAAGCGACTGGAAGTCGATTAGTTACGTTTCTAAGGAGTTAGTAATTGTGTCTAGGAGTACGTTAAGGATTTTAGATGAATTATTTAATTTACAAAAGTTCACAGATTTGATTATATGTTGACACTTGTCCTTTCTTAGAATATTTAAATTGTAAACGTGCAATCATATACATTACTAGCATCAGTGCACCCTCAAGCGTTTAGATCTAAAGGAAATATGTTAAAAATATAATTTGAAACCCTAAACAGTAGTCATTCTAAAAAGTACGTTAACACTTTATGATAAGACCGAAAATATAATATTTTGGCTGTATTCATCACTTATCGTATCACAGATGACATATTCTGACTCAGAAGTAGAGTCTCACCTCATTACGTTACTTCAGTTTCATAAATTCATCGTTTGACTGTTTACATTTTTAAATCCAGTCGCCGCTTGCTCATAAGGGTAGGTCTAAAAGTTTTAAGTCCTAAACCTCTAAACTTAATGTATTTGGTAAACTGCCACCTTCATTACTACAAAGTCTAAGCTTTGTGTCTTTTGTAAAGTGCCACCTTTTAAGTCATTACTAGAACGTCTAAACTGAATGTCCTCCATCATTGAGATCCTGTTGACTATTCCCTGCTTTTAGGCTTTTAAAATAAGCTTTTAGTTTGATATTTTAAGGGTATGTTCATGACAACGTACCCTTAAAATTTCAAAGCTAATAGCTTTGAAACTCAACGTATTGGCTGTTTCCATTCGTCATCATCATCATCTCAGCCGTAGAACGTTCACTGCTGAACATATGCCTCCCCATAATTTTCTAAAAGGACCGGTTGGAAGCGGCCTGCATCCAACGTCGTCCTGCGACCTTTATCAGATCGTCTGTCAACCGTGTCGGTAGACGACCTACGCTGCGTTTGCTGGTCCGTGGTCTTCACTCCAGAAACTTCCGGCCCCATCGGCCATCTATTTTGCGTGCTATGTGCCCTGCCCACTGCCACTTTAACTGGCTAATCTTCTGGGCTATGTATGACTGTATGACTTTCGTTCTTCTACGGATCTCCTCATTTCTTACTCGATCACGTAGAGAAACCCCGAGCATAGCCCTCTCCATAGCTCGTTGTGATATTTATAGCTTATTATTGAATAAGCTAAATCCGTACATCTTTTGCTTTAATCTAAAAAGTTTCACAGCTGTGTCTAATTTTATTTAACCGTATTTTAAATGAGGTACCTACCTCCTTTTTATCTTGTTTATTGGTATTATTTTATTTTGACCACGTTTCCGTTTATAACTCAGCTCTGGGACACTTATATTTATTCTAAAATGGCATTCTGTATTACATAAAGGGCAATTATAATTTATCGCGATAACCAATTACCAATATGGCAGCTGTCGTAATCGGATTTGGAACGGGAAAAACAACTGATCAAAACAATTCGAGTGCAATCAAGTCAAGATTTATCTAATTCCAATAATAAGAGATAACACATCTTCAGAACAAAACAACAATAACAATTACGATTTTATCACAATTGTCATTTTCAAACGCCTCTGATGAGTGTTTTTAATACTTCCAATGTACATATACTTTTAGCTTTTACATTTTATTATATTTAGCATACATTACAATGGACCTTGCAATGATCGAAAAATCATGTCATGTTTTACAAAGTCACGTCATGTTTTACAATCAGTGTTATTGTTAGTTTAATTATATATAAGTACTGACTTTATTATTATTTTCTACCACTGGATTACATCTATTTATACATAGGTATAATACAAATTTAACGCATCGCTGTGTGTACTTGAAGATATTTGAGTAAAATACTATAGGGACTTTTATAAACGAAAACAGAATAAAAAGAAAACTGTTAGAATTTTGTCTGTTTATCTGTTTGTGCGTTAGTGCACGTTAATCTCAGAAACGGTTTATCCAATTAAGCTGTGGTATTGTGGTAAGCGTCACTTAACATTTAGTGTTTGTTTCATTCCAATCGGTACATAAATAAAAAAGTATTTAAATTTAAAGCAATACTCTCTCGCCACTAAACCAAGACTAAGCGAGCGGAACCGCTGGCGGGCCAAGTCTTAAATAATTTAGCTATTTGCTTAGCTATATAATAAATTTCCAAATTATTGCTATGAAATAGATTTAATTTACCGATGTGGGTTTCTGTATATTTTTGCCACAAATCCCCATTACAAACTCTTTGAGGCGTTAATGGGGATTTGTTGAAGAAAAGTCCCCATTCATCCATGAATGGGAGTATGCCAGTTGGAATATGTGGTACCACCCTTAAATAACAACTAAAGATTAAATTGCATACAATAATGTTCAACCTCAAAATTTCATCCTCTAATTACGCTTGACATAATCATAATGCATTTCAAGTATTTAACCAGGGATGTGGTTAGAACATCAACATTGCAAGCGATTTGACGTTGTGGCTTTGCGGTTCGCTGAATATTACATCGATGCTAATACACAACTGTTTATTATAAATTCATATGTGTTAAATAATGATGCCTACCTATTGAAATGATTCAATGTGTTTTTGTGCCACATGTTTGTGAGCATGTGTGCTTCTTACGTATACTAGCAGTAGAACTCTTAAAACTTTGTGAATGAGTTCGTCCGGGCCGGGGAAGTACTTCCATTATACCTATTTCTCCCACGAAGCAGTACCGTTCGGAACATTGTGTTTTGGTTTAAAGCTACGGTTGGAAGGGTATGGGTGCCGGCGAAATGATAGGCACATGAGACTTAACAACGTAATGTCTCAGAGTTACGCGGCGGTCGCAGTACAGTTCGTCAATTGTAACGAAATGCATCTGTTCTAGCCAGAGATTACCGCTTAACATTATCCTTGCTTTCCGTGTGGCGTCAAAATCACTTTTAGCGCTGTTATCACCATTCCAAATCAACGAAAGCGCTACAACGTAGACCCATGTGACGTCACGGATTACGTCACCAAGGATGCCATTTTGCAATTTCAACGACCACGCTACAAACTGAAATCACCGTGAGCAGTCCGTCAAAAATAACAGTTTGTTGATGTGTGCGTGATGCGATAGCTAGCATCTGTCTGTGTTTGCGTGTATTCCATGCCGTAAGCAACGTGAGCGTGATTTCAACACATTCCGAATGGCTGACAGTCTGACAGATCTCACCTGTCAAAAGCGCGATTTTGAATTGGAATGGAAAATAGTGATAATATCGCCAAAAGCAATGTTGACGCCACACGGAAAGCAAGGCAGGTGCTGGGCTTTGAGCTTGTACTGTCGCCTAGTCAATTAAAAAAATATCTTCTAGCTTAGGCGCAAACCCCACATATCGTGCTTCAGGCGCGGACATGACACGGGCGCCTTCCTATTCCATTCAAATTTCGTAGAAAATGCATGGGAATAAAGCGCAATTTAGAACACACGGTATGTCGTTGCTCGGACATGCCATTTCGGCGCCCGCGCATGATAGGCAGCTTGTAAATTGCGCTTTATTCCCATGCATTTTGTACGAAATTTGAATGGAATAGGAAGCCGCCCGCGCCATGCCGGCGCCCTACGCCCGATATGTGGGGTTTGCGTCTTAAAAACGACTCAACGGATTCGAGTTGAGTAAAAGCTGTGTTGTTAGTGAACCTGGGTGAGACGCGCAGGGTCCTAGGTTCGAACCCGGGCGGGGGTAAATCCACACAACACACAATGGTCTTCAGGTCCCAAACTATGCAGAGCCTGTACTATGGTAACCTGATGACTGATATACATACTTATATACATATACACACCCAGACACAGATCAAACAGACATGTTCATGATGTGATGTGTTATTGTGTATGTCTATGCCTCGCGCGACGTAAAGATTTAAAATGCGTGATAAGTGAGTGTGAAATTTTACGTCTATAGCTTACTAGTTGCGCCGCGCGGTTACGCCTTCGTGATGGACGATGATGATGACGATGACGACGACGACGATGATCATGATAATGATGATGTTGATGATGATGATGGATTAACATATATCATATTATATGTTAATCCAGCGTTTCATTTACCTCCATACCAGATGTCAACAAAATTTTATGTAGCAACCATACACACACACTTTTCACAAACTTTCGCCTTTATTATATTGGTGTGATAGGCTGTGTTAACTCATAAGCTGCTTTTTATTCTATAAAAAGGTTTCTCTATGTAATTTGTTTTCGATGCGAGTTGAGCCGCGGTATGAAGCAGTATTATATTAATTATCCTGTTTTCACAACGAGTATTACGCAAATAGCTCTGTAATCCCTCTGTTATTGTAAGCAAAGTGTTTATCTTGTTTACGGACAAAAAAATAAAGCTTATTAGTAGGTACATCCTGGTATGTTAATGAAGATAATACTCGTATATATTTTCGTCAGATGTCGCTTCCGAGAGTTCATTATTATATTTTTTATCACCAATGCCTTCGCAAATTCTAATGAAAATTCTCACAAAAAGGATTTAAGCCGATAGAAATCGCAATATACGTATTTCGTCGAAAACATTTGTATTATAAATACAGGTCTGGTTATAGTAAATTTTAATAACAAAAGCACAGAGGCGAAGGATTTCCAATAAATTGTCCCGAACGTGGCACGAACAGGTTTTTTGTTCCACTGAAATTGCTCTCGCACTATTACGTCTAATAAATCTGAAAACGATAGCGTTGGGATCCTATCTGTAATAATTATCGTATTTCCCCGAAATACTTGTAAAAAGCCTACTTAATTTATATTCGAACAGTTTTACGTGTTTTCATGTCAATTACAAGTTCATTCTGTAAAAATACGTGTTAGAAAAATGAAGATTATTTTACTTCTATGATACATGAATGTTTGTTAAAATATTTTTTTTAATTTGATACTAAATAAACAGAGTAAACTTTGCGAAACAATTACTAATCCGTATAGACTACCTATACTTTTACTATAATATTATAAAGAGGAAAGATTTGTATGTATGTTTGTAACGAATTGGCTCAAACAGTAAAGTACCGATTACAAAAATTCTTTCACCAATAGAAAGCTACATTCACCCTGAGTAACATAGGCTATATAAGATCCATCATCATCATCATCATCATTCATCACCGCACGGGTGAAACCGCGGAGAGCAGTGCCATTTTAAGTGTTTTTACACTAGCGACGGATTAGTCTCCTGTGGGGGCCTATCACGAATATTTGCGTTATGTGAAGAGTAACTTATAATTAACGTATACAGTTCAAACTATGAGTTTTCTATGCCAGAGTTATTAGAGATAAGATAAGAGAGACAAATTATAGTTTGACCTGACGTGCGATTCTCTAAGAGCAAACATCGTTTTGACATCATCCGTGAAACAAATGAAGGGATGACATGAAACGTTGGAAAACAACCTTATGTACAAGGGCGATATCTCATAAAGTATTTGATATCGGTGAGCTCGACGACAAATCATTACAGAATCGCACGGCTGTATACGTCAACGATACAAATAACGTCACACTTACGAAACTTTTCATGCTAGGCCCACAGTAATTGGCACGATTTGCTAGCAGGTAACTAGGTCACACTGCAGCTATCACCGATGATAGTCAATTGATTGGTTGCGACCCAGGAAGTTTCAAAGTTCTGCTCGACGCTCAGATTCGCTCAGTTATACGCGTAATACTAACGATAGTGCCCTTCGAAGCCTGAAACTGATACACCAGTAGCAATGTTCTATTATTATTCCCTAAGAACCGGCTAGACCACGTGTGCTTTACTGGGATTTTTTTCTTAGTCTTAGTCTAGGGAAAGTTTTTCGTCTAGGAGTCACTATAGTGCACAGCGGCTAGCACGTAAGTTCAAAGCTGGTTGCAGAAAATTTCCCGGTAAATGACGCGAGCTCTTGTTAGTTCTTATAAAATAATATGGATACAACTTGCGATATTTTAAATCAAAAGTACAATTTGAAAAATTTTAAATCGACTTCCACTCTATTCAGTTATTGGAGTGTAACTCAAACCTTAACTGTAACTCAAACTCAACCTACTTGACCAAATTTGATGAAATTTAAATAGGACTACACGGGAAGCACCAGCTTTCAAACAAAAGAAGAATTTTGTGAATCGGTTTACCCAGTCGAAAGTTATGAGGTAACAAACATAAAAAAATTAAGTCGAATTGAGTACCTCCTCCTTTTTGGAAGTCGGTAGAAAAGATGTTCTAGCCACATCCTAAGCGCGTTCGTTTTTTTCATCTAGTTTTTTTTGCAAAGACCAGTGACCGATATAACCGGTCTCATCATGGGCTGGCGAAGCTTTGTACTTATCATCAGCTGCAGGTCTAATTTAGCTTAAGTTTTGCGTTGCACTGCACAGCACTGATTATCTTGACTTGTATGTGACTGAAAAAGTCAATATTATATAAGTCTTATTAGCTCAGTAATTTCACTTGCTACAGTGCCCTTGTAAATTCTAACACGGTAATGGTTGCGCGTTATTGCTTCGCGCCAGAATATCTACTACGGTAGTAATATAATATGAAAATAATTAAACATCGTATTACACTAATAATATAAAGGTGAAAGTTTGTGCGTAGGTTTTTTTTATGGGATAGGTTGCCAAACGAGTAACCCGATGGTAAGTGATCACCGTCGCCCACGGACACCCACAATATCAGAGGTCTTGAGAATGCGTTGCCGACCTTTGAAGAAGGAATAGGCTCTTTTCTTGAATGTGTGTATATTTCTTACTTCTTCACGCTCAAACGGCTGGATCAATTTTGATGAAATTGTAATATGGAAGTGGATAACACGTAGATTAACAGGCGGGTGTAACCACAGCTAGTATTGTACATACTCCATTTCCATTTCAATTTGTAGGTAGGTTGTATCTAAAATCATTCGAAATTGACATTTTTTTTTGATAAATGAGTAGAAGTACGTTGTTTACATATCTATTATAATAATTATAAGGATCTAAAAGTGCCTTAAGTATTCAAAACTACACTTTAGACCACCATCAACAAAAAAAAAAAACTAGAAATTTGCACAAAAATATTACAAAGTTAGTGAAGATTTTGAGATTATTAGAATTTAGGAATATTTTAAAAATATCTAATTGAACCGTATAAAATATATATATAAATTATTATATTAAATACGTATAATACATGTCATTTTATTACAATAATATTATAATATTAATATTATAAATAAAATGACACATGCGTTAAACTAACACCTACGAGTACCTATATGGTATATATCAATATTCGTTTTACTGTACAACTTTATAAATTATGTACCTATAAAGTCAATACTGGAGGTCATGAAACAACTTGAGTATGATTTATTAAAACCTTGAGAAGTAGTTAGTTTTCATAAATCTTTTCTTGTTTACATAAACATGTCTTTGAGGGAGTTAGGTACACTCGATAATAAACTATATAAAATAATTAGTACTCACGGGATGTACATCACGATTAGGCGGGTTTTGGAGTTCCCGATATTTCGGCGCAGTTACATGCACCATGTTCGCGGGTAGCCTGAATATGCGGGTGGATGTGAAAAAGTTCGAAGTTTTAAGAGCAGACAAAACGGTCTACCCTCTTTGTCACTCTTTTACTGCGGATACCACTGGCCCTCGAACTCGATTGTAAGTCTCGACAATACACACTAACTGTATCACTGCGAATGTTGGTTTGATCACATTTTGGACGGTTGTTATTCCTTTTTAGACAACCTACCACTGGATCCCACGCACTGGCAAGTTGGAACCCATCACCACGATTGAAATTTGGACATTTCGTGATTTCGATGGCTTCCTTCACCAACCTAGGTACATAGTGGCGTTCCGTGGATCAAACTTGTGGTTTGTGGAATTCTATCCAGTGGTTAGGGCCTGAGTCCAGTAGATGTTCAGCTATGGCAGATTTGTGTCTTTCATTGTTTTTAACAGCTTTGATGTGTTCTCTGATACGTCGAGACTAATTATAATGTAGTTAACAACCGCGAAAGTCTAAAACAGTGTATATAAAATAAGTATTCACTTATAATATTACTTTTAAAGCACTAACGCCTGCTTTAGCGATCTCAAACATTGAAATTTATAGAGAGAATAATCCCGTCCGAGCATGGAATGTTTCTCTATAAATTTCAAGTATTCACTTATAGGCAACATTTGCGGAATTAAAATGTTTAGGTATCTCGAAACTTGACAACTAGATGGGCGGCCTCTTGTGCGTCTTGGATTTAACCCAAGTACCAGATACTCGGCCTCCAAGTAGTACTATTTCAGGGCTTAAAGGGTGCAGTAGTAAATAAAATCACGGTTAAAAGACGAGGAAATCCGAACTACTAGGCGTATGTCTCTTGTGCCAGCGGCCATCTTGGTTGGTACCACTGCAGTGCCAAATTTTCTGGCGCTAAGCAAAGCGCGTGAAGTGTGGTAAGCAAGTGAAATTTCTGGGTGAGAGTAATTAAAAAACAATGTTTTGGAGTGACGAAAGCAGTGTATAGTGCCACGCAAAACTACAATTTTAAGCTCTGAGTGACACTGCGACTGTCATTGGCTAGCGTAGCGCTTATCGTCAGGCATTAGAAGGGTAGTGAGTGAAGTATATAGTTTCACGAAAAATATTGGCTCATTTGTGACCGGTAGGTCTACCAAGAGTTTACAACATTGACACCAATCGATGCTCGGTATCGGACTCCTCGAAAAAATGACAAAGAGAACAGTGCCACCTTGCGGTCAGTTGTAGAACAAAAATTGATAGCGAGTACGCCAATCAAAAGCTTAATAAGTAGGTAGGCAAGATCGAGTATCGACTATAGATGACATTTATGTTGCCAACTCATGGTAGAGCTACGGTACTACATCATCGGCTGGCGTGGTAATACCATTAGGCTTACGGGTTGTCCGCCTCACCATGTACACAAACTCGGTTATGCTAATCTTTGATAAAGGTCACGGTTACCGTCGGAAAAGGGAACAATAATGCTTTTGTTATTCAAATTATTCTTTAATTCTGTTTTGACTTTGATTTTGAAAGGAAAACTTTTATCTTCTATTCACTTGTAGTTTTATTAAACTCGTCTTTCGGAACGGAGCGGAATTTTCAATTAAAATTTCCAAGAAGCTCAAGTTCTGAGATCGCATGAAAAACAGAAAGTCCAGTAGGTATTATGGATCATCTATACTTGTAATAAAGGCCAAAAAGTCTGTACTCGAAAGAAAAAAAAATGTGGGTCAGAAGACGTAAAGTTACTTACTGAACAAGAATATAACGTTTTTAAAAAAAAATGTCTGTATTTTCAAGCATAACTAAAAACTATAGATACTACACAGATTTCAAAGTTTGGTACCTATATGGATATAATAGAGCCCAGAGCTCGTAATTATAAACTTTTATCTTGATTCGTCACATAAATCCAAGATGGCCGCTTGATCGCTCTGTGCTACGGTCTCATATAAAACTGGGGTGACGAATGACTGGTCAGTATGCATGAACATCTATGGTAAAGCAAAAACCTCAAATTCAAATTCAAATTCAAATATTTTATTGGCCTTATAACTGAGATTGTTACATTGGGCAAGTCATGTTTACATTAATCAATTAATTTTAAATTAAATCATTAAATTACAAATAATATAAATACAACCTAATTTATGAAAATAATCGAAAATACCTATTACAATTAAAGTCAAAATAATATACCTTCATCTGAGTCAAAATTAAAATAATTAATCAATGTCAAAAACTAATTGATGCCTTAAAACCTATACAATACAGTTTATGTTTTAAATAAAATCACATTACAAAATTATCAAGCACATAAAAAGATTCAAATGTCATTTAACGTACACAACAAATAAGAATAATACATGAAAGGCCGACCATTTTTTAGCCTTTATTATTTATTATTACTCTTGTAGGAGAATGAAGATTGTGTTAGACGCAAAACCATAAATTCATTAACTGAATAAAAGGGATTTATTTCAAAAAACTCTTTTAATACCTTTTTGAAGTCGTTATTATTTAAATTAGTAACATTATTTGGAAGCTGATTATACATTGATATCTTATTATATATGCCTTGTTTCTAAACTTTTTCTAATTTCGTTTTATATTTGAAAAGTTTTTCTCTATTGCGTAAATTATAACTATGAACATCTTTATTTTTACTCATATTTATTTTGTTGTCATGTATCTCTAACAGGCTGTTGAAGATATATAGTGATATAACTGTCATTATTTGGTTATTCTTAAAATAATTTGCGAAGTGCGTTTTGGCCCTCTTCTGAGCTTTAAGGACTTTTTGTACATCTGTAGCGTTTCCCCAAACAGTAATAGCGTACCTAACGATGGATTGAATATAAGCGGAGTAAACGGACAGAAGGGACTTTTTGTCTAAAAGAGGCTTGAGTTTAAGTAGCGCATAGTTAGCACTTGCCAGTCTCTTGCATAGTTTTTCTATGTGCGATGTATGACTCAGTGTGTAGTCAATTGTGTAACCCAAAAACGTGTTTTCTGTCAAGCAAATATCGTTATTTTTATTTTTTCGTCTATGATATTTCATTACAACACTTTTGTTAGTGTTTAACATGATGCCATTTGCATTAAACCAGTCATCAAGAATGCTCATTGCTTTATTAATTTTTATATCTAATTCAACCTTAGATTTATCACTTAAACCTACGTGGGTATCGTCCGCAAATAAATTGATAAAAGTCCAATCAGGCATACAATAAACAAGGTCGTTGACATATATTAAAAATAGAATTGGTCCCAGAATAGATCCTTGTGGTATATATACCTATCTCTACTGTGCTAGAATGTGAGTTTAGTCCGTTTATAGATACCACTTGACTACGGTTTGCCAAATAAGTGCACATCATGTTTAGCTCAGGACCTTCGAACCCGTAATATTTCAGTTTAGATATTAATACATCATGCCGCAAACAGTCAAATGCTTTCGACAAATCACAGAATATGCTTGCACATTTCTGTGATTTGTCTAAGGCTTCAAGAATATAATAAACCACTGTTCTAATAGCCATCTCTGTTGATCGTCCTTTGCGAAATTCATATTGCGCATTAGTAAATAAGTTATTGTCTTCAAAATAATTTACGATTCGTTTTTTAATTGCTGTCTCAAGTATTTTAGAAATTGTAGGCAACATACACACTGGTCTGTAGTTACCTAGATCGGAAGTTTCTCCTTTTTTGTGTAGAGGTATTACTCTACCAGGCTTAAGACTGTCGGGAAATATCCCTTTATCTATACAATCATTTATTACAATGCACAGCAGATCGATTAGGTTTTCATTCTTCAGCATAACATGTTTTAATATTTTTGTGTTCATATCATAAATGTCGGATGTCATCTTTTGTTTCATATTACTGATAATTGATCGTATTTCTTTGTGGTCTACTGCGTCAAATTTTATATAGAAGGGTGGTTTTTCTTTCTTACTTAAGTATTGCATGCATTTCTCGTAATTAAATTGAGTTTTAGATGTAAGTTTATGAGCAATATTAGTAAAAAAAACATTAAATAAATCCGCTATCTTTTTGTGATCTGTCACTTCGTCGCCGTTTTCATTTTTAATGAACATTATTTCTTTCTTTTTATTACCTCTATTACTGTGCCTAACTTGTTCATTTATTATTTTCCACGTCTCTTTTATTTAGTTTTTTGAAAATTTTATTCTGTCTCCGTAATGAATTTTTTTTGCTACTACTAACACTTTACGTAAAACCTTTTTATATCGCCTGATTTTCATCTTTATTTGCTCAGAGGGTTGAAACTCCTGAAGCATTTCCATTTCAGCCAAATGGTTTTTAGACATTTGTATACCTTTTGTAGTTATTTTCCTAATCTTATTAACTATACGAGATTTTTTACTGGGAAAAGCAATATTATAGTAATATTTAATAGCATCTTGCAAAATATTCATTCTTGTATTTGAGTGTTCACATTGAACAATTTGTGTTTTTAAAATAATATAATCTCTATTTATTAAATAGTGGAAATAATCGCAATTGTTAGGTGACATGAATCTTGTCATTCTGTATGTATAATTTCTATTACTTTTTACTACTTCATTATCAAAAATTGTGAGTTTTATGACTCGGTGATCTGAAAGCTTATTCTTTAATACTAGCCCTTCATAGTCATCAAAATTAACTATGAAGTTGTCAATACAAGTAGCACTAGCACCATAGATTCGCGTAGGTTCGTGTAACACCCATTTAAAATTGAAAGTATTCATAATACCTAACATTTTTCTATTGGTGCTATTACAATTCAAAACATTTAGATTAAAATCTCCGGCCAGTATAGTTTGCTTTCCTTAATATTTAGGAATGTAACACGTCTTTTTTGATTTTTGAAAATACCGTTAGACCCATATAAGGTGTGGCAGTAGAGTTCAGAAATTATTAGATACATAGATCGATAGATAATACTTTATTGTTACACAAAAACGTTACAATACAGGTACAATTTGAAAAATTTAATAACGACTTCCATCAGTTCCATCATTCTATTCAGTTAATGGAGTGTATCTCAAAAACTACTAGACCGAATTTGATGAAATTTAAATGGGACCACACGGGAAGCACCAGCTTTTAAACAGAATTTTGAGTATCGTTTCACCCAGTCGAAAGTTATGAGGTAACAAACATATAAAAAAATACAGTCGAATTGAGCACCTCCTCCCTATTTTTGGAAGTCTATAGAAAAGAACTTAAATTTCTATATAAAATCAATATAAAACGAAATAAAATCACTCAAAGCAATCTCAAGTTTTAACACAAGGTAACAAATCGTCACACCTATGTCCACGAAGGGGTAAGCAGCGATGTTTTAAGTAAATATTTCGCCGGATATATTTTTGATCCCATGTGATGGCGAGCCTATTGCCCTCTACGGGGCACTGTTCCAGACTCCGGATTGCTATTGAGAATTTCTTTGTCAGAAAATCCCAATAATTGTCCAAACCGGGGAACGAACCCAGAACGCCGAGATCCCAAAACGGTGCTTCCACCACTACACCAAGACCAAGCAAGTAAAGCCGCTGGCGGGTCAGCTATTTATAAATATTATTAAATATAAGCAGCACCTCACTTCCACCTCTAAGTAAAATGTTCTAAAAATTGCTTAAAATTCTATCACAAAGGAGCTTTCTTCTCTGAATCATAACATCATAATCAACCATTTTGTTCCCACTGCTGAGACTCGAGCCTTCCTATCACAAAGAGGAGTTGGGCCATAATACACCACGTGGGCCCAGTGCGGCTTGGTTATCCACCAAGCCGCACTGGGCCCACCTGGTTTAGTGACCAACCCATGTCGAAGTTTTCAGGCCGCCCGAAGGCCTTCGACATACCTTAACGACTGTTGTCCTAACACACACAACCGGGATCGACGGCTTAACGTGCTCTTCGAAGTACGGAATCGCTCAGTTGAATAATGCCATTAGCGGTCACCCATCCAAGTCCTGACCGCAACAAGTGTTGCTTAACTTGTTGATCGATTAAGATCGCCATGTCGAGCTCCGCTACGAGCGCTTCTCTGAATAAAAGTAGCCTAAGTATATGTTAATCTTGGATAATATGATAAACCATCTCTATTCCAAGTTTATCTCAAAACTGTTAAGGCGTTTTAGAGTGAATAAGTAACATACAGTAAAAATGTGGAAAACAGGATGGGCCACTTAGAACGGTCAGTATGGGCAAGTCTGAAACTATAAGACACACAGAGATTTCTTTATAGAAACCATGTCATCGATTTTAATGACAAGAAAAATCGCAATGATAGATTAAAAAAAAAATTTACCTACTCAGTTTGGGAATCGAACCCGGTCGTATTGAAGAAAATAATAGTGTCCGTTATAAATGTCCCACCCTGTATACAGACCCACTCAGAAGATTTTTCAGAGTTACATTCATAGCATTGAATATAAGCATTTATCACTTTAAATGGTTCAAAATAATAGGTGAAAACAATATCAAAATGATAATAAAACAGAATGCTTGATCGTCTTTATTTGTTTCAGAGCCTCAAAATGTTGGTATCGGAATGGTCCCAAGGTGGTCGCATACTCTGGTGCGATGCGCGACCCCTTGTCAAAGAGCAGCTGAGCAGCGTCGTACCAGATCCTATTTACTGTGATAGCGAAGAAGTCAGGACTATTTTATTTGGTGAGTTCTGTCGCCTATTAGGCATTTTATAACTTTCCAAAGTCGAACTATTCTTCAAAACGTTATACTTGGAAAACAAAAAGCACTATTCAACGAAACATAAAATTATAAGAAAACCAATTGGAATAGCAAACTGTTACACCTAAACTAAGTTCAGGGTAACTTACCGTACTTATTACGTACCTCTTAAAGTATAGTTATATTTACCTAAACTTATATATTCGGTACCACCACGTTAATATATATAGCAAGCTTAAAATAATAATGGATTACGATAGACGTTTTGATGACGTGTTATCAAATAGTGCACTCAATTTGCGTACTGTACAACTGCGTTAGTGATCTCTTCAGGCTTGGCATTATTGGTATTGATCCTGGAACGCACCATTATAGTATTGAAGTAATATGTTCGACCGTTTTGTGTCGGTGGAATTACGATAGTAAGTATGATTTTTCTAACTAATTTTCTAATTACAAGACGATCCTGATTTTGATAGTTTCGTAAAAGTTGGGAGTAGAGTTGTTTCTCTTCCCCTTGGAGTTATTTATAGCCTGCAATTTCGCAATTCAATGGTGTAGGTAAGATGACGCGATCGTGTTGTAACTTAAAGACCCTCAGATGTCTTAATAAAATGTTATGGTTTATTATTACCTTTGTATTTGCACTACTAGTTAAAACATTATGACCTTTAGCAAGTCGTCTATGTTTATATGTTTGTAATTGTCTACGGTAAGTGCACGTTCTAGCGGACTTCTATAGCTGCCTTAGGCAAGATTTAAGCCGATCGTCCACCGCCAACTAAAGTTAGTTTAGCTTAGCTCACATAGTTGAGCCTGACGCTATGTATAATAGTTTATGTTCTCAACTATGTAAGCTAAGCTTAACTAAGTCTAGTTGGCGGTGAACGATTGGCTTATAGTCGGCGGTGGACGATCGGTTTTAGCCAACTAAACTAAATTAGTTTAGCTTACCTCACATAGTTAGTCAGTTTTTTATACATCCACCGCAAACTACGCTAGCTTAAGCTATGTAAAATAGTTTATGTTCTCAACTATATAAGCTAAGCTTAACTAAGTCTAGTTGACGGTGAACGATTAGCTTATAGTTGGCAGTGGATGATCGGCTTTAGCCAACTAAACTAAGTTAGTTTTGCTTAGCTCACATAGTAAGACAGTTTTTATACAATGCCTTACCCGCAAACTACACTAGATAAGCTGTGTTTTTAACTATGTGAGCTAAGCTAAGCTAACTTAGTTAAGTTGGCGGTGGACGATCATCTTTAGCCAACAAAACTAAGTTAGTTTAGCTTAGCTCACATAGTTGAGCCAGTTTTTGATACAGGTGCGTCCACCGCAAACTACACCAGATAAGCTTTGTTGTAAACTAACTTAGTTAAGTTGGCGGTGGACGATCGTCTTTAAACAGAAGACTCGTCATCAAAGGACGGAGTGTTTTAGTGCCTTGCAACGATGTTAAGTCAGGCTATATATCGAAAGAATGAGATGTCTTACGGCCGGTGCCAATAATCTATCTATCGTCGGTTTACCTTACCAGAGATAGATATTTGACATTATTTGTATGGACGTTATGTCAAATTTCTATCGGTAGTAAGGTAAACTGTGGATATCTATACACAGTTTACCTTACTACCGATTACTGACCGACAGATTATTGGGATCCCCCTTTAGAGAGTATCAAAAAGTAATGCAATGTCTCTTATAAATGACCGCGAAAAAGGCTCTAATGTATATTCTCCGATAAATGTTAACGATTTAAAAAAAATCTTTTGTTTGGTAGGGTATACTTCCAATTTGGTCCCATTGGCCCCAAGTCAGGATCTGATAACTGGGTGGGTCCCAAGGAAATCGAGGGCTACCCTCAAATGTTATGGGTATTTATTTATTACGTTTTTCATATAGTTATATGATTATTAACGGGATATTTACCGTGGTAAGGTTGTGGAATGAGCTCCCGATATTTCGGCGCAGTTACATGCACCATGTTCACGGGAAGACTGAAGAGTGCGGGTGGTTGGTCGAAAAGTTAAAAAGTTAGGTGCAGACATAACGATCTACCCTCTTTCTTAGTCTTTTGCTACGGTTATCACTGGAACTCGAACTCGATCCCAAGTCCCGACAAAACAATATCACTGTATCGCTGCGTATAGTATTTTAAACACATTTTGAACGCAGATTTTTATTTTTAAAACAACCTAATACTGGATTTTAGGGGTTAGTGGATAATCAATAATAGAATGGAAGCCAATTTTTGCACATTTTTATAATTGTATTTATGGAATTTTAAATATATGAGATTTGTATCTATTGTGTGAGATATTTTATTTTATTTTAACCCGTAGACTCGCCAATCGCCATATATTTAGCCAATAATACCTACAATTATTTCTCAGAAATCATAATAAAATTCCAGAAATTGCGACATGTGTGGTAAAACAGGATCTTTCAATACAAGAGATATATAGGAGATTGGTTTAAGGGCAAATGACCATTAGTCTATATCGGTAGCCTTTGGGCGGGTAATTTATAACGAAACTTTAAATCCGTATCCCAGTGAGAATTTCGAACGTATTGGACCGATTATATTTAAGAATATCAGCAAGAACATTTTATTACTGTTAATTCTCCATTTATGAGTCACACGTATCTGATAAAAAAACAACTATAAAACTATCTCATCACCCTCCAAAACTTGTACGAATCGATGTTCATCATTTAATTTACAATACTAATAATACATTCGATTAGGTATCAATAGAGTGAATGTTTCACCAATTCTTATCGAAGTTGAATAGTATACATATATTAAATTCTGCATAATAATAAATCTGTAAGTACATAAGCTGTTTAAATCTCATATTCAATAACACTCCAAAACAGTTAATATCAATAGTTACATAAACCTGTAGCAAATGATTATCCATTTCAATATAAACGTAAATAGTAGGTATGTGAGCTTGAATAAATGTAAGAATTAAATAATTTCTTTGGAGAGTTCGTTATCTGACGAGAAATCTGTAGCAATTAACTTTGCGAATGATGACAGGAAAAATCCAACAATTGCTATCATTGATATAATTTCCTAGATTTGTACGTCGATTTTTTAACGTGAAATAGTAGTGCATTATTAAACGTGAAACATTGCTTTAACATGATTGAAACTTACGTACGTATTAGACATTTTCAATATAATTTTGAGGATTTAACTAACGCGGTAGTATAGTCGAGTACCGGTTCCGTGACCCTCTGGGCCACTTCTTCATACATCACTCGCACGCCCGGCTGCATCTGCGCTTGTACTGAACACAACATTGCTGTAGTGTTTCCCTTTTCAAGTCATAGTCACACAGGCATTTGTGAACGCGGCGATAGAGTCACTGATAGGCATAACCGTCAGTTCAGGTCTGCCCTATTGTATGAAATCAATTTGAAATCGTCACGAAACTTATATTTGATAATAGGTATATTACGCTTAGACAGATAATAACACGTATACCTACGCAAATACGACGTAAAAACTAAACAACCTCGTTAACCCCCGAGCTGCGGGGTGCGTTGTGCTAACGTGGATTACGCCATGCTACAGTGGCCGTTCCCTACGTAGCTCCATAGTGAAAAGATATGACTGTATAATTTTAGGGTAAATTAACTGCATTTAGCCAACCAGGTGTCGCTGTACACCTTTAAACGAGTTTCATACAAACCGCATATAACACAGTGGTTTTAGAAGTTGCCTATCTAACCAACCGTGATTCCCTCGTCCGCTGTAGTAGCTGCATTTTGCGAGCCACTCTAGCTTCGTTTACGTAGATTTTCGTATAAAAATCTTCTTAAAACCAAATGTCTCAAAGTTTTGGCGTTTTTTGTATAATATTCGCTCAAGCTCGTGGATGCTATTAAGGAATGATTTTTGAAAATTTCACGCCTATAGCGAAGAAGTGAGCGAGGTTGATGGCGGGTCAGCTAGTTTTACATATACAAGTAATAATTTAGATGGATAGATTAGAATATATAACCTATCTTTTTCCATAATTCCCAGAGGAGACTTACGTTAGAGGGTGTACAATGTATGTCTGTAGATTGTTAGAATTATTCTGCAGCCTTAACAGCTTCACGGTTTTTTGATAATTTAGGTTATTCGATGTATGTTATAGCCTCAAAAATAAATGATATATACTGTACAAATATCCATAATGGGGCCTTTTCATAGACAGCAGAGTATGGGTTATGACCCACAATGAGAACCCATTGTGGTTGAACAGAAATGCTAGCCTGCCTAGTTCTCGGATCTCCCAAGCCTCCAGAATAAACCAACAACTTTTGCCCTAGTAATTGTGATGGGCTGGTTGACATACCTTCTATGACAGAAGCGTTCTTTTATTAACGGCTCTGGATAGTCGTTACCATAAAAAAGTAATGTTAACTATAAACGAACAAAACATAAAAATATAATGATGCAAATTCAATGATCGGAAATAAAATTGCTGGCAAAGTTCGGTAGCCTTTCCTAATGAGATATTGATCTTTATTCAGGACTAACTCTCATTATCGAAGCTCAACCAAATAATTGATACGTAAAACTCAATAATACTGGATTCATATTAACAAAGTTTTGTTTTCTGACTGTTTTTATTTATACTACTGAGTGACTAGACTGTCAAGTCGTTGGTCAGATGGCTTACTTACGGCTTACTTATCTGGAAAACGAAGTATACTGCAAGTCACATATTGACTGACTGATAATAATTGCAGTGCGATTCAGATCAGATAGGTATATCAGATACAAATCAACATGAAAAGTGAGTACTGCCTTGAGCTGTAGTTGTAGTATAATTAAATCTGTAACTTTACTTGCTTTACTACCCTTCAACCTTATTTACTGCTGCTTTCACACTGAACAGCGGCCAGGAAACATTTGGTATTGGTACCTACCACCAAGAACTATTACAGTGCTGCTATTAGCTAACAACCGTTGAGTTCATAAATGTTTCCTTATCAAACCAATCAAGGTCATATAAAAACATTATAACATTATATACACAGTACAACAAGCCCAATTTCAAAAATTTAATACCGACTTCCATTCTATTCAGTTGTTGGAGTGTATCTAAAAAACTACTGGGCCGATTTTAATGAAATTTAAATGGGACCACACAGGAAGCACCAGGTTTAAAAAAAAAAGAGTTTTGAGAATCGGTTCCCCCAGTCGAAAGTTATGAGGTGACAAACATAAAAAACAAAAAAAAACATACAGTCGAATTGAGTACCTCCTCCTTTTTTTGGAAGTCGGTAGAAAACTACAATATTCCAAAACAGTTAAAAAAATTCGGTAGTTTTGAAACATGTTTTAAGCATTTTTTGTTTGTATAGAGAACGGCAGAAAAATCATGAATGCATCTAAAATGGACTTAAAGAAAACAATCGCTCATACATAATAATATCAATCGATTAGATATATTATATATACAATTTACGAAGTTTTCAGGCCGGCAGGGACGGCCTTCGACATAGCCTATATAACGACTGTTGTCCTAAGACAAGCAACCGGGACTGACGGCTTAACGTGCCCTCCGAAGCACGTTAGCGCTCGGTTGAATAATGCCACTAGCAGTCACCCATCCAAGTCCTAACCGCAGCAAGTGTTGATCAACTTGTTGATCGGTTAAGATCGCCGGGTCGAGCTCCGCTACGAGCGCTTCAGCTATTTTAGTATAGTCAGATAAATTTTGCGGATAGGCCTGGCCTATCCGGCGATCCGCTGAGATGAGTAGGGAAACGTGTTTTTTACTTCATTATTACGTAAAAAAACGACATAAGCATTTTGTACAAATATTTTAACATAGACAGGTGGTAGGAAATATATATAGATCTGGAATAAACATAAATTTGAACAGAAGAAATAGAGGTAGGTAGGTACGTACTTAAAACATTCTTGGAGGACTAGTAATCTTCACTAATGGCGGGGTTGCATTGTTGCATTCTTGTGAAATCATAATAAAGTAATATAGCATGCAGTTTGAGTGGTGGAGATATTACATCATCAAAATATGAATTCATTTTAAAGGTTTACAATCATTAGGCGCATGCCACACAAACATGAGACCACACATAAATGGCGTCAGGCGCGGACATTGCACGCGCGGCTTCCATTCAAATTTCATACATTATGCATGGAAATAAAGCGCAAGTTACATACGTACATACATATTGCGCGGACGTGGTTATGACGCGCCATGTCGGCCCCCGCGTCTGATAGGCAGTTTCTAAATTGCGCTTTATTTCCATACGTTTAGTATGAAGTTTAAATGGATTATGAAGCCGCCCGCACCATGTCCGCGCCCGACGCCCTTTTTGTGTGGCCTGCACCTTAGTTAACTATAGCCATAAATAAACACTACTAAAGCCATAAATTAAATGATTTGTGGACGGACAGAGGTACATTATTACTAATTAATCATAAATAACATGTACACAATTACTATACAATCATTGAGTATTTATTGATATATTAGGTATTTAGAATATGGTTATTACATAAAGAAGTACAATTTGAAAAATGTAGGTACCGTCTTCCATTCTATTCAGTTATTGGACTGTAACTCAAAAACTACTGAACCGACATTCAAACAATCACCAGCTTTCAAGCAAAAAAAGAATTTTGAGAATCGGTTTACCCAGTCGCAAGTTATGAGGTAACAAACATAAAAAAGGAGAATTGAGTACCTCCTCCTTTTTTGGAAGTCGGTAGACAAAATGATTAGCGCACAAAACAGTTCACACAAAAACACAATTATGAATAGGTCCGATAATGTACTTATGTACCTACATAATCAAATTGAAACATCACAATTTGTAACGGCGATTAATTTAGCCCAGATACAGAAATCGGTATTCGATAGCTCTGGTATTCTGGATTTAATTACTAAAACGTTTGAATGGAAATCGGTTATTCATGGATTTCATTTTATAATGCGAAACTGTGGGTTGTATTGTTTAGATGCGGATCATAAAATACTATTAGCATTTCCAATCGTTTTAATTACAACGTCTATAATGTAATAGGTACCTACAAGTGAGGGCTTAGTTGGATTTGGTTCATGAATTGAGGGATGGTTATTTGTAACTGCAATTTAGAACTGGCTAGTAGGGAGATGGCAGTGGTTGCATTGCGAAAAATTGCCGCTATAAGACTGTGCTCGTGAGGTCTATATTTCGCAGATCTACTAGTCTACTATTATCCCAAAACTTACTAATTTAAAGAATAACCTAACTAAAATAACTAGAAACAATAGTACATGTATAAACGATTATAAATAAAATGAACTTAGATTACTTTATAGAAAATAATATTATAAGAACTACTTATGACAATTTGTACTTAAACAGAAATAAAGAAAAAAACAACTAAATATTCACATACTATCAGAATATTTTTTTAATTATATCTGTCTGTGCGTATTGCCATTGTTTAATAAATAAATAACAATTCGTGATGATAATTCATCACGAATTGTTTTTTATTAATTTAATATTGTTCCAATCGTTTATTAAAACAATATTAAATATATAATACAAAATATTTACCGAACCAAAAATACTGTGTTTTTTCGAAACAGTAGGGTGGATTTTGTTGTGATATTTCGTATACCTATTACTTGTTTTTAATTCCTCCGGAGCAATATACTGTACAGCACAGACATTTTTTTTTCTACACATATACACATTTTCTACCACAGAGTACATACCCATAGGCAGGGACAGCATTGTTTAATAAATTAATACCAATTCATGAAGAATTAAAACGATTGGAACAATATAATAAAAAATATGGTAAATATTTTGTATTATATTGTTCCAATCGAACCAAAAATATTGTGTTTTTTCGAAACAGTAGGGTGGGTGGATATTGTTGTGATATTTCGTATAGCTATTACTTGTTTTTAATTCCTCCCGAGCAATATACTGTACAGCACAGACATTTTTTTTTCTACACATCTACACATTTTATACCACAGAGTACATACCCATAGGCAGGGACAGCTAGAGCAATCTGAGCCTATAGATATATAAAAGTTAGATTCGTTCACAACCATAAAATTCAATAGATATTATTACCTGAGTAGAGATGGTAAAATATTTTAAGAATTACTACGCACGAGCTATCAAAAGTGTCTATTCCATGTCTGGAGACCGATCACAAGCTTCAACATACTACAGAGATACTGTACCTGCCAAGTTTCATCAAAATCGGTTAGATAGTTTGAGCGTGAGAGGAGGACAAACAAAGGATACGTCGAAAACACACAAACCCTTAAAACTTGAAATAGTTTGCATTTATTTCTTAGAGGTCGGCAGCGCGTTGGCAACGCCCTTGGTGTTGCAAACGTCTATAGGCGACGGTGACCACTTTCCATCAGGTGGGCCACCTGCCTGTCTGCCTACTTTCGGCAATAAAAAAATTTGACCAAATCATATTCGAAGTTCTTCGAAGTCAGGTACCTAATGCGTGTAACAAATCGAAACTGGTCAGTAAATAGCACCGCAGCAAACTTCCCCCTTATTAGGAAAAGTACCCCTCCAATTGAAAATCTCTGACGATAATTTGGTTTATGCATACCAAGTTCCATTAAGATTAATTGAAAAATGCAACCTGCACGGGCTGTGGCCCGTGCTAGCGCTGTACTAATAGCCCACAGGCTATTTCTCCCCGTGGAGAGGAAAGAAATCCTTTCCACTCCACGTTCTCCTTTGAATATTGCTTGAGAGCATTTGAGCACTTGGATGCCTGACCCTTGAGAGCACGGCAACGCCAGAGGATAGTTTATCCACGGCGGGAGTAGCGTTCTCTATGGTTTTGTATTTCATAGGTACCATTTAAAGCAAATAACAAAAATGCTATATCTGTCTTCAATATTTTATCAATCAAGCAGAATAAATCCAAATCTATGAATAGCGTGTGATATTCATACATAAATACTATTTCGTTGACTCATTATGCGTATGGAATTGAGAACCTATTGTAGAGTATATAAAAACAAATAATAGTTATTTAAGTTAGGTATTTCACATAATGTAAATTGGAAAGTAATTCAATAATGACCTTGATTTTTTTGTAACCTTGTTTGTTTCGAGGCTGCAATGCATTATTAAGCTCCTCACATAAATACAATAACATTTCTTTGTTGACCCGAATATGTGCCTGAATTTGTTATCTGGGTAATCGAAGTGGTTAGTGGCATATCGGATATATCTCCGGTGTCGGTTACGAAACCAATTAAGATATTCGCCTATATACTTACCGCGTAAGTTAAACCTTCAAAATAACGATAAAGAGGTAAAAGACAGCTCGCGATATATTTATCGCGGCTAGATTTATACTAGTGACAGGGTGAGATAGCTGATAAAATTCAGTTTATCGAGTCGACAAGATTATCGTGAGATCGACGCTCGATCGAGTTGTGGGACTAAATAAATATCATAGAATCGTTTCACCTAGAGCAATAATTAGTCTGTAGGTGGATTTTCTTGTCCTCATTTACTCACTGCTGATGATCGCTACCACTCACAAATAGTCTCCATTGGGTGCAGTCCTAATATACTGTGTGGACTGCACGGTGCATGCTTCCCACCGCCTTCTTAATCGTATCAGACAATCTTGCAGGCCCTTCCCTCACCACGTCTATCATCCATTTTTCTTAAATGTATATCCAGACGGCAAGTTTGTAGACTATTATCTATTTAGTGGCAGGGCACTTTTTCTTTCTGTTTGCCTGGATAGCTACCAACCTAACCTACTGCTAACAATCTAGACTGTTCTGGTAGCAGCCTTGCGGCAGACTTCTTTCTTGTCTTGATCTATCTATCTATCATCTTCCTCCACATCATCACTAACCACCAAGGAGATAGCGGTAGTAAATATATGCTTGGCTATCTTTTCTCACTTATTTTCTTTTTGTATTTTATTCGTCCTATACCATTTACTGATTTGAAAATATATGTTTAGCTGCTTTCTGTACGTGTAGTGAGTAACTATCTAGTATATTAAAAAAGACATAACATTTCTAAATATAACAGCATTGCTAAAGTCCAACAACGCTGCGTCAACAACACATGGTAGATAAAAGTTTATTAAACTGTACTCGAGTGCATACTGTTTTGATTGTCAATAAATATGTACAAAACTAAGATTAAATGTTTGGTAAACAAGTCTGTTATTTTGCAAAGATAACTGGCCACTCAACAATTAAAATTAATATATATAGAAATAGTGGTAAACAGATATTAATTAGGTCGCTAATATCACACTCATATAATACATGTGAAAGTCTGCGACTGGGAAGAAATGTAAGGATAGATAAACTATTTATGCAACACCACAGTAAAGAAAAATAGCACAAAAACCATACCTACAAGATAATTTTGCCAACAAAACAACTTACTCAAAAACGTATATAGGGTGTTTGGTAGAGGGACCGACAAACCAAATGAGCGTGTTCAGGGGACCACTTGGAGAATACAAGTATCAAAAATCCCCGACCCCCCCAATATGTTTAACTTTTTTTTGTGATTTTTCCCTTTTTCTCCGAAATTGTACCTATTTACCACCATAACATTTGTAAAATCTGTTTTAGACCGAATGTTTTTAGTTGATATTGGTCTCTAATACACCTTGAGGCCACGCAAAGCAAAATTGGTACAATATTGGAGAAAACGAGAAAATTCACAAAAAAAAGTAAAAAAAAATTGGGATGTCGGGGATTTTTTTTGGCCAACTTGTATTCTCCAAGTCCCCGAACACGCTCATTTGGTTTGTCGGTCCCTCTACCATACACCCTGTATATAGTGTCACAATAGGCGGTCTTATCGCTCAGAGGGATCTCTTCAAGACAGCCACTAACGGATAGAAATAGGTATAAACTCATCGGTGGTGTATAAAACAAATTTAATTCAGATAACTTATTATTGTAGATAAAATATAAGTATAAATATAAGTAAATAGCATAACAGTATACATTATACATATTTGTACTTATAAATTATATCCTAAACTGCATATATACATACATAGATACATTCTAATACATATCTATAATATAAAAATTAATCTATTTCCCTTGGTCATCGCATCACGCGTGATCGGATGGAACAATTTCGCTAGTTATGTTTTGTTCTCTACAAGTCATCTACAAGTTTGTACGGAACTTTCAAGTGAGCGGTTCCAACTCATACTTAGTCGTTTTTTTATAAATTGATATGCTTATTTAATAATGGACATCTAACTTAACAGATGCTTGAGGACCATAGAGATCTAGAGAGATGTCAATCCGTACGCTGAGTAAAAAACCTAGTGTCGCAAGCAGCGGCCGTATTGAGCGCTTCAACGTATTCTGTTAGCTTCAATATGTTCATTATCCACTGCGGTATTAAAATTTAACCTTTGAATATTCATAATAACAGAGCAAGCATTGTAAACTGTTTACATGCAATATCACGACCGGTGTTCAGTCGCGTAATACAAAAGTTGCGAACTGCCGCGTTAAATGTGTTATGTTTTTGAGCATATTGCTGCGACACCGGCTACGCCCCTTTTTATATCTCCCTTGTTTCTGTGGTCTGTGTTAAGGACAGTCTTGCCTTGACAGACCTAGACAAGTTGCCAATATTATAGTGGTAGATAGACAAAAGGTCATAAGAAAATGTCCTGCTGTTGTATTATCAAGTATGGATGTCATCAGGAGATATTATTGCTTAGATTCATTCCGAATATTTTTGCTTGCTATACATATACTTCCCTAAAAATCTAAACACAGAAAATCTTCATAATACTCCTGCGATATACTACAGCTATTAGATACTACCAAAACAATATACAATGGTAAGTAGGTATACCTTTAACCTCCAAGATAGATCCTTGAATAGACCTACTCGTACCTCGGAGTTATTTCAGGGTTGTAAAACAAACATGGAAGACTCAAGGTCGCAAGGTCAAGTCTAGGCACATATTTATGTGCTAAGCATATACGAATATGTATATTTGTTTTAGGTTCCAAGATATTTGCCTATTGCGGTACAGTATTACAATGATTTGCCATTTTTTTATATATAATTAACAAAATAAATTTTAAACGGGATATGACAGAAATCTCTCGGAATAATTTTATCTAAGTCTGCGTACATACTTTGAAAAATCTCATCAATCGTTGGCATCAACATATTTCATAAATGGATAATTTTTATCTAGACATATATAATACTAGTTGCGCCCCGCAGTTTCATCCGCGTGGTTTTGGTCAATGATGATTAAAAGTATCGTGTGTGTTATTCCAGCGCCTTATCTATCTCCATACCAAATTTCATCAATATTGGCCCAGTTCACCTACGTTGTGATGGATGATGATGATGGTGAAAGTATCATATTATGTGTTAATAAAATTGGCCCAGCTGTTTGAGCGTGAAAGAGTAACAAACATGCATACATTCATTCATACAAACTAACGCGTTTATAATATTGGCTTTGTCCTGGGTGAATGACAGATACATGAACGCAGAGCATAAGCCGCCGGCACTGCAGATAAATTTTTTTGGCAATTTTATGTTATAAGCATCATTCACCCTATATATAGCTATTTCAACCTTAAAAGGGGGTGGATTTAATTTATTTCTAAGGCTTGATATCCCATAGACTAAGCAGGTGAAGCTGCCAGGCTGATTTAGTAGATAGTATAAGCAAAGTATAATTAAAAATCTATAAGTAGAACGTCTTCCCTCGTTGATTGACGCAGGATTGGCGCGAGTCTTTGATCGGGGTCTTATTTGTTGGTAGCCAACACAACAGAAATAAAAAAAAAGTGAAATTTGAGCTGTTCTCATTATGACGTAATTGTGCAAAGCGAAACATGGTTAAATACTAATATTTTTGATCATGAGCTATTTGACAACAGATATACTATTTATAGGCGAGATAGAGGAACTACTGGTTTTCATAAAGACAAGGATGGCGGAGGTGTTCTAACAGCTGTCTTAAAAACACTTAAATCTATTAGAATGAAAATTTGGGATAGCAGTTCTGTGGATCTATGGGTTACGTTAGAGTTACAATAAAAAAAGGCTACCAAAAATTGCATTGTGTGGAGTGTACCTACCACCTGTACGAAAGCAAATGCTAGAACACTTTATAAGAAACTGTAATAGAATAACTGATATAAGCAATTTTCCGTTGTGCATAGTTGGAAATTTCAACTAAGGTGGTTTAAATTGGAATGTTATGAATTCCCCATTGTCTAATATAAAACTTACGCAAGTGGAGGACACTCTTATTGATTTTATGAACCTTCATGACTTAAAACAGTTTAATAATGTAGTCAACAATCGGAGTAAAATTTTCGACCTAGTTATCTCCAAAACTTCAATGTGTAGCGTTGCAGCCTCAACTGATGCCTTAACTAATGTCGATCCATTGCACCCTCCTATTCTTATTACTTTGAAACCAAAATCAAACATCGACAACTTACAAAATAAGCTCAATAACTTAATCCCAAATTTCAGGAAAACAGGTTATGACTCAATAAATGAGTACCTTGAACATCAGTCTTGGGACGAACTTTTCTCTGATTGCAAGGACGTAAATGAAATGTTAGGTATATTTAATGACATTATTAACTCGGCCATTACTTTGTATGTGCCTCTTAGAAAACAAATTAATAGTAGCCGGTATCCGATCTGGTTTAGTAAAGAACTTATCAAATCGTTAAAAACCAAAGAAACCACAATAAATCGTTAAAAAAAAATAATAACCCTTTAGATAGAATTAGACTAAAAACTGTAAGTAATCTTTGTGAGAAGTTATTAGCTAACTGCCATAAATCATACATTGAACATGTAGAAGATATGATTGGGAAAAATATTAAAAGATTTTGGTCATATATTAAATCTAAAAGAAAAGGTATAAGCTCATATCCAGCTTCTATATCTGACGGTGAAAGTAGTACTTCTAACGCCATGGAAATGTGTAAAATGTATGCAAAATATTTTTTTTCAGTCTATTGCATGTCGAGTAAAGCTTATCAAAGGAACACTAATAATATTAGAGCTGAAGCAGAATTCTTTTGCCAAATACAAATCGACTCAAAATAGATACTGAAGAAACTGAAATGTTTAGATAGTAACAAAGGTGCAGGGCCTGATAGTATCCCGACATTTTTGATATTAAAATGTGCTTCAAAATTAGTATGTCCATTACACCATATTTTCACTTACTAGCGGGATCTTTCCTGATAAATGGAAGCGGGCTAAAGTTGTCCCTGTACCAAAAAGTGAAGATGACAAATTAGTTTCTAATTATAGACCAATTTCTATTCTTTCTGCTTTTGCAAAAATATTTGAATCATTAGTTTGTCCCATTTTACAAGCTCATTTCAATTAATTACTTACACACTACCAACATGGCTTCATTAAAGGACGGTCGACATGCACAAACCTTACCTGCTTTACAGAAAATTTGTTTGAGGCAGTGGATGCTCGTAAACAGGTGGATGTCATTTATACCGACTTCAGTAAAGCTTTCGATCGGGTCTCCCATACTATTTGAATTAATAAACTTTCAACTTACGGTTTAGGAGACCCTATGCTAAGATGGTTACAGTCATACCTAAATAATCGAAAATGTCAAGTAGTCTTAGGTGGTTTTTCATCTGAATTTTACAATATTTTATCTGGAGTTCCATGAGGGTCGCACCTTGGACCGGTCCTATTTAACATATTTATAAATGACAGTACTTGCTGTTTTAAAAATTCCACCCCATTTCTGTACGCTGACGACCTTAAATTTTCAAGAATTTTTGAATCTACAACGGATGTTAGTTTACTTCAAAAGGATGTTGACTGCCTTGTCCAGTGGTGTAAAACTAACAACATGACTCTTAATAACAAAAATGCTACAATAATATTTTTTTCTAGAAAACATAAACTCGTGTCCTCCCAATATAACATCGAAAATGAAAGAGTACAAGAAGGTATCCGAGACCTCGGTGTAATCTTCGATCAAAAACTAACATTTGTTCCACATATAGATTCAGTTATTAAAAAAGCTTCTCGTATGCTTGGTTTTATCATCAGAAATGGAAAGTCGTTTAAAAAACCTTTCACTAAAGTCCTGCTTTTCAATTCACTAGTAAGAAGCGTTCTTGAATATAATTCTGTGATCTGGCGTCCTCACTTCTCTACCCATAGCTTAAGAATCGAGAGAGTGCAAAAAAGATTCATGTGGCACCTTTCAAGGAACACCCACCTTGCACGTAGATCAGTGTCCTACCAGAATAGATTGAAACACTTTAAGGTCACTAGCCTTGACAAGAGAAGATACCTCCTAGATATAAAACTTTGGCATAAGCTACTTATAAATCGCATTGACTGTCCCCCACTGGTTGAAAAAGTTAAATACAAAATCCCAGCTAGATATCCTCTTCAAAAAATCAAAGTATTTTCAGGGCCTTTTCGGAAGTCTATCCTAGGTATCACCTATAGCTCGGTTAGTCAAATTAGCAAATTCATTTGACTTAGACTTTTATTTCGATAGCTTAGCACATATACGTTCCACTGTGTTAATAACTCACAATAAGGTCTCCTGCGCTAAGATGGCCCGTGTTTTTATATAATTGTATAAAATGTCGAAAATAAGTTATTAATTAATTTAATAAAATCCACGATGTAGCTTGTTTATATGACAAAGCAATAGTGTGTTCCTTTGTTTCTTATATGTAAAATACGTAGCTACTAATAACATTTTATTAAACATGGACTGTGGGCCATCTTAGAAACATAGCGACCCATCATGGCCCGCAATAAAAATCTCAATATTTACGTTAAATTTACGACTTTTTCATTTTTTTAAATAAATAATAACATTTTAAAGCAATCAAATTGAAGTTAGAAGACCTTGTATTCTTTATTAACAATTTATAAAGAGCTGGGCCATCTTAAATTTATCAAAAATAAACAACGTTAATAACCAAAAATTTTTTAATTAAAACTTTACAGTTTTACGTGGTGTATATTTTTATAACTTGTTTTTATAATTAAACAAAAACAAAGCTGAATTCGGATCATTTATTTTGAAACGTAATTTTAGGTGAGCCTTCATAGGAATATGATATTTTTTATTGTGAACTTACCTATAAAAAAGTATAACAGCGTTTTTTTTAATACTTTGAACTGTCTTTATCAAGCATTTAACTATGTAACTATGAGATCTATAAACAACAACAACAACAATTAAAATAAAACAGTGGGCTCTTCAATCAACATCAAAAATAATTACTGACTGAGATGGCCCTAGCCATCATAAGTCATTATGGAGTAGGCTATCATAGAGGGATATTTTACAGATGTAGGTAAAAACAACAAAAATATACAATGATAAGATAAATTAAACTTACTTATATGAAACTCGATGCTAGAAAGATCGTTCTTTAAAGTCCACTCAAAAAAAAATCTGAATTTGCTCTTTTAAAAGTCAAAATGGAACAAAGTTTGTCAAAGTATTGTTATAACGGGCACGATTTTTTGGACGTCCAAGCCTAACTAACGCGCGATTTCTAAATGGCGTCTCGCGCGTCTTTGTTCTAAGTTGCCATTTTGTGTACGGGTGTGTTCGGAGATTACCATGGAATCTGATAATTTTTGTGTTAGTGGAAGTTCGTTTTATAGAGAGTGGGCTATCTTAAGCACTGGACTATCTTAGCGTTGGATACCTTACTCGTAAAACCATGATTAACATGGTACTATTGATTTGATATTGTTTCTTGTCATTTTTCACTTTGCCGATCTTATTTTTTTTATTATAACTCCATTTCCACCTTGCTATTTAACGCGTTAGTTTTAATATATTAGGTGCAAGCTGTGTTTGCCTGTAAGAGGTGTTACATGTAACTTAAGTTTTCCTACCATAATATTCTAGACTAATAAACATGTAATTACTGTTGGCAGACCAAATAAATAATAAAAAAAAAATAACTTTGACATTTGATTTGAACAGCGTGATTAGCATGACGTGCCAACCCCGAATGCTCTGCTGCCGGCAAGCCCGGCACTCACGTAACGATCACCGGGCAGCGTCCTCCGCCCCCACCGCAACGCCTCTTCCCACTTTTATTGCATGCATATTTATCGCGAGGACGTTCTACTTAATACTCGGTTCCGCGCGGTTTAAGTACTTTGCCTTTGGTGAGTTGGCGCGCTCCAACTACTTTGGTATAAGTCTGTAATATTTGTCAACAGACCGCAAACTGATACAAAACACGTCGACTACTTTCATCCAAAAACAGCGTACAGACTGAAATTATACATATTTTTCCAGAACAAATTCGTGACTTATTGATGGCACGATTCAGTTTATTTATTATTGGAGACCCGCCAACCGGTGGTTTAATGTGCAATCGATGAAATTCGTTTGCTGCGCAAATTATTGTGGTCGCATTTACTCCCAATGACTACATAAAATACGATTCCGTCACTATTTAAATTGGGGTGGCATGCAATCACACACCAAAATATTCCTGTCCTTTTTCATGAATGATGGAGACATTACATGTGCATTATGTATTTTAATTTACCTTTAATAAAAAAGTTGTTCAATTGCATCGAGACAAGTGTAATGAATCTGTCGTTAATTATAAACATAATAGTCCACAATACAACATAGAATTAAGAACAAAACCCGCGTATCAGAGGAATTGGGACGACATTTCCGGGACCCACATCCTCGCCCAGCTGCGTAATGAAGCCACAGGTTTCGAGTTGGCTCGTCTCAACGCTGCCTCTAAGCCGGACTCCAGTGCCTGGCTGCATGCCCTACTATCACCTCATTTGGGCACGCTGCTAGACGATTACTCCCTTAGGGTGGCTGCGGGATTCCGACTCGGTTGCTCAGTGTGCGAACCCCACGTCTGCGTGTGCAGTGCGATCGTAGACACGAATGGCTACCACAGTCTCAGTTGTACCCGGTGTGAAGGGCGTAGACCACGGCATCATGCCATCAACGAGGTGATCAGGAGAGCGCTCGTTTTAGCGGATGTCCCTTGTGTGCTCGAGCCCCCCGGCCTGTCACGTTTGGATGGCAAACGGCCAGATGAACTCACGCTGATTCCGTGGCGGAGAGGTCGCAGCCTCATCTGGGATGCTACCTGCGTCAGCACATTTGCTTCTTGTCACCTCCAAGCCACTCAGCGGGAGGCTGGCGCGGGTGCACAAGCGGCAGCCAGAGGAAAGCACCTTAAGCACGCTGCCTTGGAGTCAACCTACGAGTTCGTGCCGTTTGCTGTGGGGCCTGGAGGCCAAGAGATTTGTTAAAGAACTCGGGCGGCGCCTGAAGGAGAGAACGCGTGATCCTCAGTCGGGCCATTATCTTGTGCAGAACATTTCCTTGGCCATACAGCGCGGGAATGCCGCTAGCCTGATAGGCACGTTTGGGCGAGAGGGCATTGATTGTGAGGGACTTTGACAAAATCAAATTAAATGTGTTTTTATGACATGATGTTAATATTTATTAATTTCAAATAATGTTTAATTTATAGTGGACTATAAGTTAAATGACTTGCTTAAAAAATATACAGTGTAACTAGATTCTAGTGTATCGACCAAATGTTACTACATCTTATTTAATGTTATACATAGAATTTATAAACATCAAAACCTATTATATGTAGCTTTTTGTATTCTACACAAATATTATAAGGAGGAATGATTTGTTTGTTTGTTTGTACTGAAGCTCTGAAACTACTGAACCCATTAGAAAAATTGTTTCACCATTAGAATCCTACATTTTCCCTGATGAGCATATATAATATTTAAAAAAAGTTAGGGATCCGTATGAAACTTCTATATAACCCAAGGGTTGAAAAAAATGACAACAAAGTCCTTATATCACGTACGCAGCAGAAACTATTGACCATATAATATTAGTCTATGCTATTCGCAATAACGCAAAGTGACGTACTATAGTTTTATACAAGACGTCAATATTTACAAACAAGTCCATATTACCATATGTCTAACTATGACAGTTATGCCACAATAAATACTTTTTAATTTGGAAATATGCAATAGCAACGTTGTTACAAACCAGATGCAATATCACAATTTCCGAAAAAGTATTCGTATTGTAAGCGTCAATACGTCACGCTTCGGCGTATAAACTATGAGGTACCTGTGTCACAGTTTCCCTACATAAATGGCAGTTTGATCAGTTTCACGTGAACGACACGTTACGTTACACTTACGCAGATATTCGTGCTGGACCCCCTGGCCACATTATTCGTACCTTGTTATTAATCCTTATCTACTCTAATAATAAAGAGGAAAAGATGTTTTTTGTTTGTAATGGATACGCGTAAAACTACTTAACCGATTCAAATAATTCTTTCACGAGCAAAAGATACATTATTGCTGTGTAACATACGCTATAAGCGATTCATTCTCATCATCATTCAACACCACGCGGGTGAATCCGCGTAGCGCAGCTAGTATTCGATATACTCGTATTACAAAAAGCTGTGCTTTAAAATGTATGTTTATTACAATTGATAAAGTTATTTTTAGATTATTCGAGCTATTTTCAATACACATTGATATTACTTTATACAATACAATTATGCTCGATTGTACACAATAACATCACACTTATAATGGCGAAAGTCTGTGTGTGTGTTCGTATGTGTGATTCTTCTTCACGCTCAAACGACGGGACCAATCATGATGAAGTTTGGTATGGAGGTAAATGAGGCGCTGGATTAATAGTAATAACACTTTTTACTTAATAATAATAATAATAGGTACATTATATCATCATCATCATCATCATCATTTACCACCACGCGGGCATAGCTAATATTGTGTAACTATTTATAAAATAAACTGAAACCTACTGTACAAAGTAGCAAAAGTCGAAAGCAGACCTCGCCAATACTGATTTATAGACGTTTTTATTTCAACTGTAATTGTATAGCTAAACATTATTTATTGTAACTTTATTCTGTCATGAATTTGTCATAATATATCTTGAAATCTCTTTTGTAGTTCTCTAGTTAACTCTAGTACTCGTAGCATCTTTTTACTGTAATATGTTAGATATTAATATGAAAATAACGCTGTTGGCTACATTATTACTTGAGACTGTATAAATGAGTATGTAACATCTTTATTTTGTAGTTGTTTGTTGTTCCGAAAAAAATTTAAAGTTAATATTAATATAAAATAAATTAATTATAAGTATAATAAATTAAAAGTTAATATAAATTTTGGACACATTTGTCTATTTATGGAGGGACAGAGTAATATTTTGGCAAGGAGCATATTATGGATGTTGTTAAAATAACCACACCAAACACTGTCTTTTGTTTCAAATTCATTACAATCGCGCCTTTTGTCTTTTATTTTCTGTGTGCTGTCTGTTTTACAATGTCCGTAGCTTCTCTGTACTAAGAGTTTTCTACAACTAACGTTCCAAATCCAAATCACTTTAATCCCTCGGGAGTTTCATACAAAATTACCTCCCTGGGGATCTTATGCCTTGCTTTGAATCGAGATTGCATGATATGTAATTGGACATTGTCGAGCAGGTGGTATGAAAATATACATTTAAATGTAGGTACCCCTAATTTACACTAAGGGGTTAATGTACAAGTACCTGTTAACATTTGACCAACTGATTATTACATTTATCTACTTGTTCTATTAAACTATTGTATACAAAGGAAGCACTTGTCTGATATCCATGAAATCGTCCAAAAAAGGATTTAGGCAGAGCAAAACCAAGACACCAGATACTGACACAGAAAATATAAATGTAAACGGATATGTTCAGGTCAAACTGGATCGATAGGAAATGCAGGAAATGAATAAGTAACTCCAAAAAGACGAATTAATGAAATTTTACACGCTGAAAATTTGTGAGCGAGAATCGTATAAAAGTCAAGTAAAACATAATAAGTAATGAAATAAAATTACTTATAATAACAGAAAGTTAGTGTTTCTTTTTGTGTTATTGAAATTATATATGGACACTATAATTGATGTTAAATGTATATTGGTGTAAGGAAGAAATTAAGATTTTGTCGTCATTTTTTTTCCTACAAACATTAATATATTTATTTTTATGGGTACTACGAAAAGGGAAGAAAAGCGCTCATAGAGGAGTTTGCCTTGTCATACAAAACTGATTAACTGAATTTTGCTGTGGTGACTGGATGGATGAGTTACGTCTCAGCGTCGAGCACCTCAATCCACTGATCCCACGGTTGTTGCCTTAGGATAACTTTTGCTATAGTCCATGTCGCTAGCCTCTGGCCTATTCACCAAGCTGTAACAGGTCAGCGTGATTATGAACTTAATGACCCATACTCCCTTCGTAAGGTATTAAGCTAGCGCAAGTGACGTATAGGGTAGGTGATGATAAGTACCTACTTATGATTTTATGCTTGCCGATGGCAGTTGAAGTGCCACGCGGAGGTAATGTGTAGTTTTTAAGGGCGCTGCACTGCTCTCATCTAAAAACGACATTAGATTACGAGTTTCATTCGCTCAGTAATTGGGCTTTGGCACAATCTCCTTCACACTTTAACACAATATTACCTCGCGGCTGAATATCTGGCACTGTCACACTAACACCTTGGTCTATTAGGAAGCAATTACCTTTAAAATAGTTACTCGTATAATCTTTTTAACCTACTCATTTTATAAAACTATTTGAAACATGAGATAATCATTTTGTTTTTTTGATTTCAGGTACTGTATTAGAAGAACAGAGTGCTATTGGTGATACGCATTTATAAGTTTAATCTAGATTGTTTATTTCATTTAAGCTATATTAATTAATTTTAGAGTCAGGTCGTAATCACCTTTTATTATGTAGGTCTGCTTTGAGGTTGTGATGTGACATAGTAGCTACGTGCTTGTTATTAATATAAACGCCTTTACATCCATCAGGGATCTAAGAGAGGTTTGTTATGTTATATTGTTAATCAGTCAAATATACTGTCTCAAAAAAGTCCTTATAATGGAACTTTTGCACACGCTAAAACTTTTTAACTAAGCTTAATAATGGTAATAATGACTACAATTTGTTTTATTCAATTATTGCCAGAATAACTGTTCGTAATACCAACTTTAACAAAAAGTATGATGTTGTTACACTAGCAATCATTTCGGCAATATTATATGTCTATCCAAAATGTAACACTGTTGACGTAGACGCTACATAGCCCACTGCTATGGCTACAGAGATTTGGAAATTATTGCTGTAATAATCAAATAAGTGTCTGCTTTTTTGAATTTTATATATAAAGTAATCACAAACTTGATAGCACTTTTTTAGTAAAAAGGAACCGTTATAGGTTCACTTTGATGTCCGTCTGTCTGACTGTCGTCAAGAACCTTTTTATCTGGAACGCGTAGAGGTATTATCCTATACCGAGATAATTATAACAAAGGATTTATGAATGAACCGCACGTAAATTTACGTCAATGGTACGTAAAGGGTTAATAAAAATTTATATGAAATACTACAGTCTACCGTGTCTTTCATATGTGAAAATATCAAACTTGTAAGTCAACAGAATCAAAAGATATGACGTTTATGTCCCATATATTCTAGCATACTTTGCGATTTTACAAGGAAATCAATACCTATAAGATGCTTCCCATTGACCTAGAATCATACAATTTTGCAAATAGAAATGTCTTAAAACGCATGTAAAGGAAAAAATCTAAAACCGTAAATATGTACCTAGATTTGTACACAAAAAAGGGGGATATACTATTACAAACTTATTATTTTTGCGGTTAGTGCAATAATCGTAGGTATCTAAGGATTGAACGGCAAAGTTAACGTTCTCCTTTACCCTAGTTTGTGTTTTAGTTACCGCAATATTTTACTTTCGACGCTATTAATGAACGGAACCCTCGATGCACGAGCACACTTGGCCATTTTTTAATTAAATAATTGTTTTTTTTTGTTTTGTATAAATGCTCGATATGTTCATTTTATTTTTGCTTGCGTTAGATTAGTAATAATGTTGTTAGTGATTTGTTATCTTAACTTTAAGAAAATAATGAAGAACCGACCAGTACCCACTAAAATCGTTAAATTAACGCAATCATTGCATTTTCATTTTGTGATATTAGAGTTCTAGGCACTTTCCGTCCATTTTCTCTAGTATAATACTGCAATATAGTATTAAGAAATAACTTTAATACATACAATCTTTACCAAGAAAATGTTGTAATAATGATATGTGATATTATTTATGTGATTAAGTATAATAAATAATTAATAAATCCACGTGTTATATTATTTACCTCTAAGTGTCGTCTCTAATTATTATATACGCTTTAGACTAACTTAAATTAATTACAATCACAATTACAAATATAAATCAAGCTATATATAATTTCAAATTCAAAATTTATCGTACAGTGGCCGTAGCGCAAACAATTTGCGAGAAAGTATTCGTATCGCGAACGTCAACGCGTCAAGCTCCGGCGTACAAACTATGAGCTAAATGTGTCATAGTTGGAACTAGATAAATCACAGTTCGTACTGTTTCACGTGAACGACACGTTACGTTACACTTGCGCAGTTATTCGTGGCAGGTCCACTGGACTCGTAACCACATTCACTGGAATACGAGATTAAACCTCCACCGTCTTTTGACCGAGACCGACACGTGACTTATTACGGTGAAAGGTTATGTCAGCGAGTTCTTCTTAGCGTTCCCGTTGTCCCGACATGAAGGCGCCCGGAGAAACACCGTGTGGTGGTTTAGTCGGTATGGTCTGCTTGCTGCTATGGGTGCAGTTGGTACTTAAAGGAGACTCGTCCTTTCTTTTTCGTCGACATACCCCGTCGGAGTCCCCCCGGGTTGGCGGGGTTGTGTAAGTACATTCCCCATACGTTAAACAAAAGAGAGTCCGTCTTAGTTGGTACCTCCGCAGTGCACGATATCCAAATGCCGATAAACCCTTAGCAGTTATGAGTTTGTCCTACTCATAACATCATCATCCTTTATCTAAACCAATGTGGGGCCCAGTTGGTAGACAAAATCCGAAAAACGGTGAACGAAACGTTCAATGACGAGAATTCTATATAATCTGTGATAGGTATTGACAAATATGGCAAAAATAATTCATTTTCAATAAATTTTTTCTCCAACTTACGCGTCTCCGCATATTGAAACTTTGCATGCGTGTTTTTAATAATGTAAAATTTCTGTGAAAAATATCAACCCCCAACTCGAAGGACGTCAATGGAAAGTGCGAAATTATTTACTTATTTCAATTAATTATTTCTACCGACATCTTTTATAATTTGCAAGAATAGCGTCGCCACGTAGTAGTCCAAACGCAGTCACAAAATTCTTGCCAAGTGTTAAGTTTGTGTTTTAGAGTGTCGTTTCAACTGTTTTTCTTAATGAATTATTCCCATATTGACTACAACGACATCACTGCCATAGTTAGACTGGTAATGTGGACTTCTTTGTAAATATTAACATATAATTTGTAAAACTGTTGTACGTCACTTTGCTTTATTGTCAATAGCATAGACTAACAGGATGTTATATACCAATTCTCTAAGATACTATAAAAACAAAACAATGCACTTTAATAAATAATCACTATACAATAATGGTATGTATAATAAATATGAAGGTTTTTGTTTCTATTTATCACTTTGAAGATTACGTCAGCTTTAAGGAAAATGGTTCTTCCAGCGATAAAATAAGAAGTGCTTCATCTACTATAGCTACTTGATGTCACTTTTAATTATACTTACCAAAAGTATCATGCCAATTAGAAAACATAAATTAATTAGTTATGTTTCCATTTTACTTTTAATTTAACTAGTTTTAACCTTTTGCGTCCCAGAGACGTATACGCCAGTTTCATTTATAAATCTTTTATTTTAATTATTACGGTATAGGAAGGATTAAAGGGACGACGTAAATTAAGGTAGTCAATAAATTTAAGGAGAGTACCCACTGAAATGGATAAATGACCTAAGGTACAATAGAATTAACTTATATTCCTTGCGTATTATTCTGCATCATCTGAGTGTGTGCTGCCTGTATTTACTTATGGAGCCGAGACTATGACTCTGACTGAACACTCCGCAGAAAGATTCCGTGCTGCCCAGCGAGCGATGGAGAGAGCAATGCTTGGTATCTCCATACGTGACCGGAAAACTAACGAGTGGATACGCTCGAAAACCGAAGTCAGGGACGTGGTCATGGACATAGCGAAGCGCAAGTGGCGATGGGCAGGACATATTGCGCGAATGGACCACAAACGATGGACTTGGAGGTTGCTGGAGTGGAGACCACGACTACACACAAGACCCCGAGGAAGACCACCTAAAAGATGGAAAGATGACATCAGACGTCACGCAGGTCGTGATTGGATGATAAAAGCTCAAGACCGTAGAGATTGGAGGAGATTGGAGGAGGCCTACATCCAGAAATGGATATGAACAGGCCGCTATAGATAGATAGATACATTATTCTGCATGGTTATTTTAATTATTAATTTATTTTAACATTAAGTCTTACCGCTCTACTACAACAGGTAAGACTTTTGTAGAATCCGTCTGGGGAAGAACCATAGCTTTGCCAGTTAATAAACCGTGAAGCTATGGTGTGGAAACATTACCGTGTTTCGGTGATGGACAATATTTCCAGAGAAATCACAGATCAGAAGGCTTAACATCTTTAATCTCAGGGTGACGAGCGCAGTGCTTTGACATGTCAAGTCAAATAAAATCAAATCAAATATCTTTATTTGCATGAATTATAGGTCATAAAAGTTGATGTCATTTTAAGGTATAGTACTCCACAATGAACTGTGATGGTATGCAAAAATTATAAAGTTCGTTCTTATTAACCATATGCCTAATTTATAAGATTGTCTATCTGTCACAAATAGCTGTACAGTAGTTTAAAATTTGGAATGGCACTGGCTTGTTATGGGCAAGCGTAACGATTAACAGTAGGCGAACAACTAATTCGTCTCATCATCGATTGAAATTAGTATAGATAGAGTATAACTCTATGGTATATAGTGTATCCCAACAGTAGCCTCACAAGGGGGTTTTTGGGATATTTGCATCTCCGTGTTAACTTCACTGCCATCTTTATTTTATGAATCTCTAGACTTATTGAACTTACGTCTTTTGTCTCTAAATCTGCAGGAAATATCAGTCTACGCCCGCACCCGCAAAGACCCCAAGCATTTTATAGGCACTAAAGTCACTCAGTATACCGAGTGACACCTGTACCTTCTATCGAATATACCACGGAGAGTGTTTTTTTCAACCTTATATCGGGGTCATAGCTCCATCACCACACTAGCCTATACCAGAAAGCTCCGCCATATAATATATTGTAAAGGAAGTTCACATACCGCACGATTTTTTTTGCTTCACACCAGCAAATGCGGAAAGAGCTCCTTCCTACTCAGTGTTCTTGCGTTGTTACACGGTGTTCCGACATGTTTTCCGCATGACTTGTTGATCTTGCTTTATTTTCGCCGCATATATACTTCATACAAGCTTTTATACTGCCATAGTTTTTTTTTTTATACGCAGAGTAACTCTTTATGGATACCAACGGCCCCGAGGGGAGCACGGTGGTTATGTAGGAACCTCTGCCAGAAGAGCAGCATACCTACCAAACCTCTGCGGTGTTCCGTCACTGGCGCTTTTGGCGGGAACGCGGGTAAGATTTCGCACACGACCGCGAACCCGCCGTGGCTGTCCCTTGCCAGACCCTTCTCTCTTGCAGCACGCCAAAACACTAGGCGTGCCGCAACCACCTCAGGGGACCAAACCCGCAAATGGACGCAAGACTCCCCCGAGTCTGGGCGCCCTAAGTCCTAACCCTCGGGGGATCTTGCTATAATCTACTAGTATGTCCAACATCCCTAAAAAGGATGACCTAACTGAATTATCAAATGATATGCTCTTTAGGCGTCACATTATAGGTGTGAATAACCGCTTTGTGGCAAAGGAACTCAGAAGCCGTGGCTTAGATCACCACGGCGAAGTGAAGTGGAACCAATGGGCATGCCAGTGATGGGAGCTAGCTGGCATGCCCGGGGAGGGTGCTATTATGAGCTTTGTCCACCAAGTCCACACGAGAGTGGTCATCGTGTAGGTTTCGGTGGTGTGTGGGTGCCACTGCGGTATTACGGTGTGCCGCTCTACCTGCTTTTCGCGGCCTTGACGGGGCCTCCACTGTTAGATAGCGGACGCGGTAGGACCGCTGGGGAAATGGAGTGTCGATAATGAGGGACGACGCTCTCCCTATCCCCAACAGCTGAAGTAGTAGGCGCTGGGGTTACTTAGATAATCCATCGTAGAAGGTTCATGGACGTCCAGGCGCGGGGAAGCCTGGCGCTCATTTGCGGGCCTGGTCCCCTGAGGTGGTTGTGGCGCGCCATGTATCCTGGTGTGCCGAAAGCGAGAGGAAACCGACAAAGAATAGCCGTGGTGGGGTAGTGGTGTGCGAAAGCATTCCCCCGTTCCCACCATAAGCGGTAGTGTCATAACATCGTACAGTTGCGGTGGGTATGCTGCCCTTCTGGTGGAGAACCACCGTGCTCCCCCCGGGGCCAGTGGTATCCCTAAAGAAATTATCTGCGTCAAAAGGGATCGACCATATCCGTAGAAAAATATTAGCGTAATGAGCAGCAATTTAATTTTGTATTTGGATGTTTTAAATTCAAACACATAACTCCTGCTCATGTGCAATCACAAAACAAATAACATCCATTCACTGCTATCGATACTTACTATAAAGTATCTGCACTAATTTTCAAATTCGTTACATAAGGTTCAATTATAAGTAATTAACGCAAGAGGTTACATAACTACTGTTTCTCAACGGATTTGTACATGTATTATCGGTTGAAGTTTATCGAATAAAGGCAAACATGGGAACATGACATCCATAACGTGAGTTGTTTTTCTTTTGATTTGGCTATTGGCAAGATTTAGTGAAACTTAGTGTGAAATCTCGGTTACAATTTACTTTATCTTACACTAGCTGCTCTCCGCAGTTTCACCCGCGCGGTGATGGATGGTGATGATGATGATAACGATGATCAATCTTATAACTTATATAAATCTATACTCAGGGTAAATGTAGCTTTCCAACCATGAAAGAATTTTTCAAATCGGTCTAGTACTTCGGACTAGTAGCCAATTCGTTACAAACATACGAGTATATACAAATCTTTCCTCGTTATAATATCATAGTATAGTATAGTATAGATTAGTACAGATGAAAACGCATTTTATAGAGTCCTTCAAACCCGTTAAGTTCAACCAAAAAATACTAACGAAATACGTTTTGAAGCATTTATATAATGGCCATTTAATTTTGTAATGAATTTTGTAAAAGACACAGATTTGGTAGTTAGTCTGCTTTTGTATAGGCTATGTACTCGTTCTTTAATTTCTTTAGATGACATCTCTGGTAAAGTTAACTCGCACAAATTTCGTAGTTTCTCATGAAAATTGCGTAGTCTACCTAAGTATAGTGTGCTATTTTACATGTAGATGTTCTCTTTGCTTTGCATTTGTATTTCAGATAAACCTTCGTAAGTTATAATAGCCGTATGGCCATATAACTCTCTCATACATACAGCCGTGTCGGACCGGCAAAGATGCCACTAAGACCCCGTTTCGCTTGGTAGAGAAATACCTACTTGTTTTCGATAGTTAAAAAGGTTTGCTACTTATAAAATAACAGCTGATGTCTGTGAGCAGGAGCATGTCATGTTGAAAAAAAAAACTAAAGGAAACGTTAGAGACACTAACTATAGATAGTAAATACAAGTTTTTATGGTTTCTAGGAAAGTAGCTATTTGCGCCGCTACTTACCTATAAGCAGTTAATGAGCGTACAAGTAAGCAAGAAAGTTTTGTTGTTTCGTATAGGTTTATTACCCCAAAATGTACATAGTGAGGAAATGTTACTAAGAAACATATGAAAAAAACAATACCAAAAAATGGAACCGACTTCATTACCAAAAGTGTGAAGTAACTTGTTGAAACCGATACCACGATAGTTCAAAAGTATCTCTCTTTTATCACAATATTGTGTGTATGGTATCGATTTCTCAAGTAATTTCATACTTTTTGGTACTAAAGCAAGTGCCAAGTTTTGTAAAAAATAATTTCTCCCATTTTAGAGACCCTTCCTACTTACGGGATCGATAGTCATTCACCGTCAATGATGATATCATCAAGATCATCAACGCGTAACACTTTACAGTTTTGGAGTGTAACTCAAAAACTGCTTGACCGAATTTGATGAAATTATACTCTACTCGTACCAAACACAAAAAGAAATTTGAGAATCGGACCACAAATGGGGGAGAAATCGGCTAACGTACACATAAAAAAGACATACACACGAACATATTATAACCTCCTCCTTTTTTGAAGTCGCTTAAAACTACAGCATCTTGGCATGCAAAGTGAGTGGAAAGAATAGAAACGTTACTAAGTAATTATTCATAATTAAATCGTAGTTTTTAATAGGTACGTAGAGCTATTTCTAATAAAATTATACACTTCATTATATTTAAAGTTGACATAACTAATAAGCGAGACTATTTATATCGGTAACGACCCTTTGTAACTACCATTGCCAATCTCAGGCATACATGCTTTTATATAAATAGTTCAACTTTCAACGAACCACTACCATTTATAATAAAGTTACCAGGTTAGTAGACATGGGTGTGCTTGGAATAGCAATAATGTGTGCGATGGTCGTAATCGCATCAGCAGAAGATGACAGACTTTACGATCTCAGCCAAGGTGAAGCGTACTTCAGAGACTACGTCAAAACTTACAACAAGGTATACAAAGATGAAGCAGATCGCGAGAAGCACTTCTCAGCATTCATGAAGAACTTAGTAAAAATGAATGAGATTATAGCACAAGATGACGGTCCAGTGTACGTTGGGTTCAATCAGTTCACAGACAGGATAGATGAGACGGATACAATGATGAAGCGATAGATAGTGCAGGACAGCAATCAATTGTAATTGTCTGTCTTCGATTATTTTACACAGGTTGGATCACACACAGTAGTATCTTGGAATAGCAGAGTTACGTTATGATGAATAATATATTTTAAAGAATTATTGATATTTTTATTTTTAATATATTAATTTAAATAAAATATAATAATTACTCTGTTAAATACCTGTATACCTTTTTGTTTCATATTATATAATTTAAAACTTAATAGTCATTTTAGTTTGTATTAAATCTAAATATATTGGGGAGTACAAAAAACGCGCCAATATGCGCTCACGTATATAAAATGAAGTGCGTATGCAACAAACAGCTTGCCACGGCAACATGATATATAAATAATATTTATAACATATCTATAGATAATATTACCATGGTCTTGCTGACTACATGCCGGTTCAAAGCCATTGTAGCTAACACATAGAGGTATGTCTCCTCTATGACCATGCAGGTAATTTTTGATGAAATGAGGATAAATTAGGTAGAGCTATTACAAAAATGGGTAAAATACTATAATTATGATAAGTGTTTTTGATATAAACGATTATAGTGAAGAAGTAAATGGGCTATGGACGAGTCTACGCCGTCTAAAAATAAACGGCTGAGGCAGATTATAAATCGCCCTAATGTTCGCCAATATATGACACTTTATTGGCAAGTACCTATGTCTAAGCAAGGATAATCTATATATAGAATATCCGTTAGAACTTAATATATACGTATATCACAAGTAACTCTAATTAAGGAAACCTAGCGCTATCAAGGCTACAGATATATAACTATGGCAGCGCAAGGCTATCTATAATTAATATATAATAAAATATTAATAGGGTGGTCATTAAAATTTGGTAGCTTCGAAAGAATATTTGATACTGAAGTAGTACCTGCCTTATGTACAAGTGATCTACCACCTAGTGAAAGCCGAGGGGAGAAAGGTAGTGAAGCTGATAAAGCCATTTTACTAACTATGTCTTTCGAAGTTACATTATCTTAGTTTCTTTATTTTTCTTTATAAAATCCAGTTAGTGCTGCTAAATACAACTTACTGATTAAGTTGTACTTAATCGGAAAAAGGTTATCACAACAATTACTCGGACACTATAGGCTAGATATTTGTTACAGTGTGCGTGCTGTGGTATGTTTGTACGGGTGCGCACACATAACTACAAGCCGCGTTGGTACCGCTCTATTCAGATAACATCATTATCAGCCGGTAGACGTCCACTGCTGAACATAATGCCTCCCCCATAGAACGCCGGACTAGCGACTCGCTTCCTGCATCCAGCGATTCCCCGCAGTTTTGACGAGGTCATCGGTCCACCTAGCGGGGGGCCGGCCTTCACTTTGTCTTCATTCGCATGGCCCCACTCGAGAACCTTTCTTCCCCATCGGTTATCAGTTCTGCGAGCGATGTGGCCTGCCCATTGCCACTTCAAATTGCTATATAATTTTGAGTGCTATGTTGGTGACCTTAGTTCTCCAACAGATCTCCTCATTTCGGATCTTATCACGCAGGGAAATCCCAAGCATAGCCATCTCCATTGTTCGTTGAGCGACTTCAAGCTTGTTTATGAGGCCCACAGTAAGAGACCACGTCTCAGTGTCATAAGTCGTCACTAGTACACATACTGGTTGAAAACCTTGGTTTTCAGGCTCTGAGGTATTGGGGTCGAAAAGATGAATCGAAGCATCACGAACGCTGCCCATCCGAGCTGAATTCTTCGTGCGACCTCCTTGTCGAAGTTGGACCTATACCTAATTGGACAGTCTGTCCCAGGTAGACGTACTTGTCTACAGGCAGCAGATAACATAGTTTTTGGTTTTACTATGATAAACGCCTTGGTGGGGCGGGTTGCTACCATACAATCGTGGGGTAAGGTGTTAGGAAGGTAGGTACTCATAGGAATGCGGGCTGGCTGAAGGGTTCACTTCAGTGAGATTTGTTCCGTAAGCACTGGGGTGATGAGCATTTGCGAACACGTATATCGACGCGGTCGCAAGGGTGCGTTTCCCAGCGGATCGATATTCGCGACGACGCGGTACAGATAAGGGCGGGCTGACCGGGCTTGCGCACGCTACGACGTTTTGTCTGCGACTCTCTCGGGGCGATTGCCCGAGCAGTGTGGCGTGGGGCGCATTCCATTCTTATCTCGTCGCGCGTTCCCGCGCGAACACGCCTATAGGTTTATTCCTAGGTACTTATATATTAGTTATTATACCAGGTGGCATGTATAAGTATGTGAAAGACGCCGTAGCAAGTGAGATGCCTAACTGAGCGTATGCTATTTAAGAACAGATATCTCGAAGTGGCGAGCGCGGTGCATTTTCATGAAAAATCTGTTTTAAGTGGTAATGCGGCTATCATAGGCATGCATATCACTTACTATCAATCTCACGACTTGCCCGTCTCGATCCTGGGTAGGTATAGAAAACCAATCGTCAGTCCGAATTTAATTCAAATTCTTTCAACTGTCGTCGGAGAGTTGGTTCGCTAGTTGACGTTCGAAACTGCGTCAAAAACTTCGAAAGTCAAAAAATATGTACATGGTCAAACGCAATTGCTATAATAGTATTATTTGAGTAGGTACATTTAAATACTTAGTATACCCATCAGTAAACAATAAAAATAAAATAAAATGGATCACCATGGAAAAATACTGGCATTACCTACATTTCTTCACCCTTGGCGGTATTTGTGTTACATTTCATCACCCTTGACGGTCGCCGAACAAGTCTAGTGTATCAAACTGTCAAACTGACTTGGCTTTTGACTAAGCTATCAGAACTTGACACAAACTTTGACAGAACTGTCATCATTACGATCTTGACGTAGGCGGAGATCTTATTATTTTATCTATGCTGTGCCCAAGCATATAACGCTTATTCACCCGTTTGATGATATAGATGTGATATATATAGATAATGATGATGGTAATGATGAAAAGTATTCTATATTATGTTAAACCAGTGCCATCTACCTCCATATAAAATTTCATCAAAATTTCCCCAGCCGTATGTGCGTTAAAAAGTAACAAAGATCCACACATCCACACATCCATACATCCATACATCCATACATCCATACATCCATACATCCATACATCCATACATCCATACATCCATACATCCATACATCCATACATCCATACATCCATACATCCATACATCCATACATCCATACATCCATACATCCATACATCCATACATCCATACATCCATACATCCATACATCCATACATCCATACATCCATACATCCATACATCCATACATCCATACATCCATACATCCATACATCCATACATCCATACATCCATACATCCATACATCCATACATCCATACATCCATACATCCATACATCCATACATCCATACATCCATACATCCATACATCCATACATCCATACATCCATACATCCATACATCCATACATCCATACATCCATACATCCATACATCCATACATCCATACATCCATACATCCATACATCCATACATCCATACATCCATACATCCATACATCCATACATCCATACATCCATACATCCATACATCCATACATCCATACATCCATACATCCATACATCCATACATCCATACATCCATACATCCATACATCCATACATCCATACATCCATACATCCATACATCCATACATCCATACATCCATACATCCATACATCCATACATCCATACATCCATACATCCATACATCCATACATCCATACATCCATACATCCATACATCCATACATCCATACATCCATACATCCATACATCCATACATCCATACATCCATACATCCATACATCCATACATCCATACATCCATACATCCATACATCCATACATCCATACATCCATACATCCATACATCCATACATCCATACATCCATACATCCATACATCCATACATCCATACATCCATACATCCATACATCCATACATCCATACATCCATACATCCATACATCCATACATCCATACATCCATACATCCATACATCCATACATCCATACATCCATACATCCATACATCCATACATCCATACATCCATACATCCATACATCCATACATCCATACATCCATACATCCATACATCCATACATCCATACATCCATACATCCATACATCCATACATCCATACATCCATACATCCATACATCCATACATCCATACATCCATACATCCATACATCCATACATCCATACATCCATACATCCATACATCCATACATCCATACATCCATACATCCATACATCCATACATCCATACATCCATACATCCATACATCCATACATCCATACATCCATACATCCATACATCCATACATCCATACATCCATACATCCATACATCCATACATCCATACATCCATACATCCATACATCCATACATCCATACATCCATACATCCATACATCCATACATCCATACATCCATACATCCATACATCCATACATCCATACATCCATACATCCATACATCCATACATCCATACATCCATACATCCATACATCCATACATCCATACATCCATACATCCATACATCCATACATCCATACATCCATACATCCATACATCCATACATCCATACATCCATACATCCATACATCCATACATCCATACATCCATACATCCATACATCCATACATCCATACATCCATACATCCATACATCCATACATCCATACATCCATACATCCATACATCCATACATCCATACATCCATACATCCATACATCCATACATCCATACATCCATACATCCATACATCCATACATCCATACATCCATACATCCATACATCCATACATCCATACATCCATACATCCATACATCCATACATCCATACATCCATACATCCATACATCCATACATCCATACATCCATACATCCATACATCCATACATCCATACATCCATACATCCATACATCCATACATCCATACATCCATACATCCATACATCCATACATCCATACATCCATACATCCATACATCCATACATCCATACATCCATACATCCATACATCCATACATCCATACATCCATACATCCATACATCCATACATCCATACATCCATACATCCATACATCCATACATCCATACATCCATACATCCATACATCCATACATCCATACATCCATACATCCATACATCCATACATCCATACATCCATACATCCATACATCCATACATCCATACATCCATACATCCATACATCCATACATCCATACATCCATACATCCATACATCCATACATCCATACATCCATACATCCATACATCCATACATCCATACATCCATACATCCATACATCCATACATCCATACATCCATACATCCATAAATCCATACATCCATACATCCATACATCCATACATCCATACATCCATACATCCATACATCCATACTTACAATATTTCGCGTTTATAATATTAGTAAGATTACTTATGTTTAATAAATAATAATATAAAGATATAATACAATCTCGCGCACACAACCCGTTTTAAATATTAAAGTTATTCCTGGTATTTTGAAACTATTAAAAAGGTACACTTTTTATAAGTCTAGGGTGCGTCAAACTCACAAAAATATCGATAAAAATATTGTTTTAAACATGTTAGTAAACATTAGTAATAATAATAGTACATTATGGTTAAAATGTGTGTTGGTGATTAACGCGGAGGCGCTATTAAGACTACATCAATACACACGTGTATCATACGACGGTTTTCAACACACTTGCAAAGAAAATAATACTCAAAAATAATTTTATTTAGTAGTGAGAAAAAAAAACAGTTTTAACAACAATGGCGATCGGCCATCGGTTCTGGCTTTTCGCGGATAGCGTTTTAGCCACGTACAAGATAGGGAATTGCAAGTTTTCTTTATTACAGAGAAAACAAAAGTTATATTTGAGTGAAAGTTTTATTTATTTAACACGTACAAGTTGAAATAATGTATTTAAATACGAAGTTGCATTAAATGAGCAAGCAATAGGTTTATTAATTTATTTGTACTATTGAACACGATCTTTTTTGTATCGAAATTTTTAAGAACAAAACAACTCAACTAATAATATAAAAAACAAAACTATTACTGAATGAAAAAGTCACAGTTTGATTACAGATGTCATAACGTGCCTAATTGCGGTAAATTAGAGCCACTTTTTAAGCAAGTATGTTAAAAAGATATTTGTTTTAGAGTAATTGATTATTTTATTTGTAATGATAGGTATTATTTTCTGCCGACTTCCAAAAGGGGGAGGTACTCAATTCGACTGGTTTTTGTGTGTTTGTTACCTCATAACTTTCGATAGGGTGAACCGATTTTCAAAATTATTTTTTTTGTTTAAAAGTTGGTGTTTGTCGTGTAGTCCTAGCATTTAAATTTCATCAAAATCGGTGTAGTAGTTTTTGAGTTACACTCCAATAAGTGAATAGAATGGAAGTCAGTATAAAATTTTTCAAATCGTACTTGTCAGTTCATGATATTAGTGGTATTATTGATAAAATTTTTCATACAAACATGGCTACTACGTAATGTTGGTGTTATTGTTTGATTTTAACTTCATTTACTTCATCCGTGCTTAACATTGTAACTCGACTGATATCAACGCATTGCGGTTAGTTGAGATGAGTCAGAAGGAAGCTATATATACGCAGCTCTTGTTACTATATGTACATTGCATCACTCGAGTCACGGCCGACCAGTTGTGTCTACGTCTCTTTATTCTACACCAACAAAATGAGTTTACTCGCGTTCGCGTTGTTGACAGTGATAGTTGTGATGGCTAGCTCCCAACCTCTCCCAACCAAAACATACTACGACGTAGCCAACCCACGTCCTTTGTTTGACAAATTTAAGATTGATTTCAATAAACAATACAAAGATATTGCAGATGAAGAGGCGCATTTGAAAGCGTTTACTGAGAATTTGAAGAAAATAAACAAGTTGAATGAAGAATCTACGACTGCTACATATGGAATTAACAAGTTCGCTGACTACACTGAAGAAGATAAAAAAACCATGTTCGGTTTGAGGACAAAGGAGACATAATCGGTAAGTACCAATCTAATTTATGGTAATCATAATAAGTAATGATATTCAATGTAATGTTATGACAATTATTGTATTATAATTCATAATCAGCCAATTTTGTTCCCGCTACTGGGATTCGAGCCTTCCGTTCAGAGAGAGGACTTGGGCCATAATCTACCACGCGGGCCCAGTGCGGCTTGGTGGATAGGTTAGCGGCCAACCCATGTCGAAGTTTTCAGGCCGCCCAAAGGCCTTCGACATATCCGAACGACTGTTGTCCTATGACAAACAACCGCGACCGACGGCTTAACGTACCCTCCGAAGCACAGAAGCATTCAGTTGAATAATTCCACTAGCGGTCCCCATCCCATCCAAGTCCTGACCGTAGCAAGCGTTGCTTAATTTGTTGATCTGTTAAGATCGCCATGTCAAGCTCCGCTACGAGCGCATCTATATTATATTCAATATTATATAATTATTACTAACACATCCTATTGGCTTATTTTATTTTAAACTACGAGAACTATAAGATAATTATATAGCAAGTCTTACAATCATATTAAATAGTATTATTTATGTACCTACAACACGGTACTCATAACAGAAAAGGATAATTTATAATGCAAATGTTATGTACTTATTTATCACGTCACTACCTGGAAAAATACTATTACAAACCAAGTTACTAAGTGTATGCCAAAGTTATAAACACACGACCTTGAGAATTATTCATTTAAATGGAGGCTACTGACTACACTGATATTGCTATATCAAGAAAGTTGAAATGGGCATTATACTATATATTCCACACTTGATAAACAGTAACATGTGTATAAACTCTGTATTCGAGCGTACATGACCTTTTAATGTTATTATTAGACGGTATATAGTAAGTACTAGGCTCACGGTGACTTCTGCCTAGAACAGATGAATTTCGTCACAAGTTTACCTTACTACCTATAGAAGTTTGACATAGCGCCCATACAAATAGTGTCAAATATCTATCTCTAGTAAGGCAAACCGGCGATAGGTTGTTGGCACCAGGCGTTAGAGTTCTACTACTGCCAAACTTTATTAACCAGTTATACAACGCAACCTACTATTAGTTAATCTGTGGTAATCGAAATATTTCTAAGTATGTATAGGCACGTACTTTGTTTAATATTACATAATATACCGTATTATGCATAATAGTACGTAATATTATGATTCTAGAACAAATGGTTTATATAACAACATAACACCTAAATGTGTTGTGTAGAAATGTAATATCTTAAAGGCTCAACTTGTATTACTAGCAGGTTCCCATGCCAGTCTTCCCCGCCGCACTACCAAGCTGCACTACTGGTAGTGCAGAAGGGAATTTTTATTTTTCGCGGGAAATTTAGAATCTGCATACATTGCCGTTCCATGTGATGCCATGCCATGTGATGCGTGTACAGGTACACGCCGTGTGGACGATGCCTTAACCGGGTCTAGTAATAAGTTTATTATATATTATACTCGTAGGATAGTTATATAGGATTCCAGTTGATTGCATTTGATACTTACATGTATTCAAGTGGAGCCTTTTGTCATATAATCTATTGATAGTAGATACAATTCATGGGAAAACCACGGGCTTCTTCTACCCATGGAGTGACGCCTGTTTGTACCATTACATTCGCGGGTTCCTGATTTCTTTGCGGTTATTCGATCACGTATTGCATCTTTTTGGGATAGAATACGGAGATCGAATAATACCATACTGCAGTGCCTGTCTGAAGACCTGTGTAGTCCTACCTATCGGTCATGGATTGCAGTGCACCAGAGCGAAAATCGCAAATGACGATTTTGTCCACAAACAATTGTGGATGATAAAAAAAAACTATTTAATTTATATATATACTCTATTATTATACTTTAATTGTTTGTTAATCTTATCTATAGTTAATAAACATGTAATTTAATATATATTTTTGTAGTAGGTATATGGGTTATGTTACCTGAAATAAAGAATTATTATTATTATTATTACACCTTATGTACCGATATTCCTTATTGTTTCGTTAGATTAGTTGGTAGTTGCTTTTCAAGTGACAGCTCCCACGTTTGACCCCTGGTCAGGTTATATATAGGTTGTTTGGTAGAGGGACCGACATACCAAATGAGCGTGTTCGGGGGCCCACTTGGAGAATACAAGTTGGCCAAAATAATTCCCAGACCCCCCAATTTTTTTAACTTTTTTTTGTGAATTTTCCCTTTTTCTCCGAAATCGTACCTATTTACCACCATAACATTTGTAGAATCTGTTTTAGACAGGATGTTTTAGTTGAATTTGGTCTCTATACACATTCAGGCCAATCCAATTCAAAATCCAGGTATACAATTTTGCTTTGCTCAGCTGATAATTAAAATTAATTATGTTATCTTGTCTTTTCAGGTAATGATTGAAAACGACGAGCTATGTGTGTACGTGATAGTGATTTATGTACGAGTACTTTTTAATTGAATGAATTTTTTTTAAAGTCTGTCTGGTTTATGTACTGTTTAAAAAGTCTGATGAAATGATAATAAAGTAAAATTATATCAACTTGAAGTATATATATTTACGTTAACAAGATGCCTAGCCTGCACTTTGACACGCGTGGAATACTGGATACGAGGCCAGTGACCTAAGTTTATTAAACACCTTCTAGTCCACACACCAACATTGCCCCTTTCGTGGCCAAAAAAACAAATAATTGGGCCCGTTTGGTGGGTGACAAGTCACCACCTACCCTAATATTTAGGACTAACTACGCTCCGTGGTTTCACCCGCGCGGTGATGGATGATGATGATGAATCAAATATAGCGTATGTTACTCAGGCATAATATTATTAAGGCTACTGTTGAAAGAATTTTTTGAACCGGTTTTGTCGTTTTTGGGTTTATCCGTTTCAAACAAACCATCAAATCTTTCCTCTTTATTATTAGAGTAAATTAGGATTAACACCGAGGTACGAATAATGGGGCCTAGTTTGTACCGGCGTTAATATTGCATAACTGAATAAACACGGAAAAGTCGTTATTGTGACACAACTCTAATAGTTAGACATTATGGTATCGCATACTTTTTTGAAGACATTGATGCCCTCTATAAAATTATAGTACATCTAAGTGATGTATGTACTATTATTTTATAGAGGGCTCTAATTATTGTCAATAGTTCCACAGTGTACGCAATATACGGATTTTCGGCGTTACTATTGCATATCTTTAAATGAAAAAAATAGCAATTTTAACATAACTGTAATAGTAAGACATATGATGTCGGGGATTTTATTGTAGATATTGATGTTTTCTGTAAAACTGCAGTACACCACTTTGATCTATTGTTAAAAAATTCCACAGCGTACGCTATGGTTTTTGGGGATGTTTTTTGGGAGTTTTCATGCGGATCCCTAACTTTTTAAATAAGTATATATAATATATATACTAGCCTATGTTACTCAGTGACAATGTAGCTTTCTAAGGGCAAATATTTATTAAAGTCGTTCTAGTAGTTGATTCATTGGATACAAAAATACAAAACCTTCCTCTTTATAATATTAGTGTAAATAGTGTAGATGAGACTCAAAGTCCCTTAATGTTCATGTTCATACCCTTAGGTACCATTCCCGATTTTTGATATATATATATATTGTAATAATAAAATTTCCTCCGTCCACTTTACGCATATTTTTAATTAATCGAAGTTAGATTACAAAATTCATTAACGTTGGTTGCTTGAGTTATCTATCTTAATGCTATCTTAAAGCTAGATACAATACTCGGTCTCCAGAGTGAGTATACAATTAATTATAATACCTTGGTTCTAATTTAAACGTCGACACTCCACAATCTAGGAACAAAGTCGATACTTAAGGTTTTTCCGGAAAAGGCGATGGCACCAGCAGAGGTAGTCCCCCGGAGTAATGTGGGAGAACGTGCACCAATGTAGAAGCAGGTGACGAAATAGAGAAGAAGTAGAAGAAGAAGGTGTCCTGCGGGTTCTTGCCAGCCCTGGAATTGAGGTAATACCAGACATTAGGTACACATAGAAACGTGATGTGGTATTATCCGTAGTAGCTTCAGCCACACTTCTAGTTCTTTTGAAATACAGTATACAAACTAAATTCGTAGCATTCGACCCACGACACTATAAAAGTTATAGAAGGGTAAGGACGACAGCAGGCTAGTTATTTCTATTACCTACAATAATTATATTCAAAATACAGATTTCTTTTACAATAATACTTAAATCATTACTACAATGTCGGCTTTAAGAAGGACTAAATAGCATAGGCGAGCGCGTCGACGGGCTAAACAGCGGTATAACAAAATGTAAGAATTTATTAATTTAAATGTAACTTTTTACTAAAATATATTAAAGCATGGATTTTACAACAGGAAGCACTAAATAACTCAGGAAAACGTTAGAGCATGGTTACTTGGCCATTTAGTAGCTTAAGTACATTAATATAACAAAAAGTAAGAATTTATCCAAAATGTGACTTCACTAAATATTAAGCTATTTAAGCCTGGATTTCACATCAGGAAGCACCAGATAGCTTATGAGAACGTTATAGCATGATTACATAGCCATTTAGATGCTTAAGTACACTAATATAACAAAAGGTGAGAATTTATCTAAAATGTAACTTTTCACTAAATATAAAGTTACTTAAGCCTGGATTTTACATCAGGAAGCACCAGATAGCTTATGAGAACGTTATAGCATGATTACTTAGCCATTTAGATGCTAAAGTACACTAATAGGTATAACAAAAAGTAAGAATGTATCTAAAAGGTGACTTTTCACTAAATATAAAGCTATTTGAGCCTGGATTTCACATCAGGAAGCACCAGATAGCTTATGAGAACGTTATAACATGATTACTTAGCCATTTAGATGCTTAAGTACACTAATATAACAAAAAGTAAGATTTTATCTAAAAGGTGACCTTTCACTAAATATAAAGCTATTTGAGCCTGGATTTCACATCAGGAAGCACCAGATAGCTTATGAGAACGTTATAAAATGATTACTTAGCCATTTAGATGCTTAAGTACACTAATATAACAAAAGGTAAGAATTTATCTAAAATGTAACTTTTCACTAAATATAAAGTTACATAAGTCCACTAAATATAAAGCTATTTGAGCCTGGATTTCACATCAGGAAGCACCAGATAGCTTATGAGAACGTTATAACATGATTACTTAGCCATTTAGATGCTTAAGTACACTAATATAACAAAAGGTAAGAATTTACCTAAAATGTAACTTTTCACTAAATATAAAGTTACTTAAGCCTGGATTTTATATCAGGAAGCACCAGATAGCTTATGAGAACGTTATAGCATGATTACTTAGCCATTTAGATGCTAAAGTACACTAATAGGTATAACAAAAAGTAAGAATGTATCTAAAAGGTGACTTTTCACTAAATATAAAGCTATTTGAGCCTGGATTTCACATCAGGAAGCACCAGATAGCTTATGAGAACGTTATAACATGATTACTTAGCCATTTAGATGCTTAAGTACACTAATATAACAAAAGGTAAGAATTTATCTAAAATGTAACTTTTCACTAAATGTAAAGCTATTTAAGCCTGGATTTCACATCAGGACGCACCAGATAGCTTATGAGAACGTTATAGCATGATGACTTAGCCATTTAGATGCTTAAGTACACTAATATAACAAAAAGTAAGATTTTATACCTTATACCCTCAGACCAAATAAAAAAGTCAAGACAGAATGTTGTGAACAGAAAAGTGAAGCCGGTAAAACTACGCCTCGCCGTGTACATACGCAATTACACACACACACGCACAACGAAACTACGCCTTGACTCGTCAGTCGAACTATCGCTGCGCGTGGAAGCAACACGTAAAGTAAATCAACAAATTTACCAGTCGAAATGCCGAATTGTGTCGTGAAACGGTGTTAAAACAAACATCAAAATATAAAAAGAAGGATGGAATCACATTTCACACGTAAGTAACTTGGAAAACAATATTTTAAATAAATAAAAATTAAAAATAAAGGTTATTGCTTGGAACATAGAAAGTGTTGCCATGGTAAAGCCTGTAAGGTTTACTCTATTATTGGGTAATCTTAATATTTAGTATATATGTTACGTTAATACGGGTACGTTTTTATAATAGTTTATCAACGTGTTTTAACCGACTTCAAAAAAGAAGTAGGTTCTCAATTAGACTTTTCTTTAAATATAATATTGTATGACACTCGACGCAATATCTTTATACAAAACCGGTTCCGTCGTTTGAAAGCAAATAAAAAAAAATAGGCAATTCTTTTTTTTTATTTTTAGTTTATTTTCAACCGACATCTAAAAGGAGTAGGTTCGCAATTAGGTTCTATTGTTTTAAATACTTGTTACCTCATAAGTCCGTTATTTATAAACCGATTTGAACAATTATTCTTTTTTGTTGGAAACCTGATACCTTTAATATGGACTCGCATTAATTTCACACTGAATTTTCAATTTCGTACATATTGAAGGCGGTTATGTATTTTTGTAAAAATAAACCATATTTCTATTGAAGTCTTTTGTTTTTAGGGTGTATCTATATTGAATGTTGTTGTGTGTAGTTAGTATGCGGAAAGTTATACGAGATGGTCGACCAGTCTTTGTCATCACGCGATTTTATAAACCAGTCGTAGAAGAAAAATGCAAAGCAGGATTCATAGGTACATTAATAAATATTAAAAGTTTAAAAGCGCTTTATACGAAGTACATAGAATATGAAAAAAGGCTTTTTTTTATCTACTTATAAATTAAGCCAGGATCATTTGGAGATTCTATTTACGTCTATTAGGATGCATGGAGGGTTCAACGATAACCCTAACGTAAGACAGTTTACAAGCAAGCTACAAAAAATACTATGTCATTTAGAATTAAAATGTCTTGCAAAAAGTAATTGTGTTCCTTTAGAACACATAGCAATACTTAATTGCACTTCAACAACTAAAATTATAAATAGCACTTCATCGTCGTATAGAAACGAAGAAGAAGATGAAACCATTGAAAATTCTTCGTTGCAACTTCTTAATGAAATTGTTAATGAATCATTTGATTGGGCCAGTTGTTTACATGACAATTCATATTATGGTGACTACATAAAAATGATAATTGGTTACATATCTGGAAGTATAGTGCACTATCTTGTTAAAACCATAAAATGCTCTAAATGTTAAGATGCCTTGCAGACTGATGAGAAACTTTATTTTCCCAAGCTCATTAGTTTAAAAAACAAAGGCGGTTTTCGCTTCCCGTCTAAGGATCTTTTTGACATTTGTGTCACTTGTGAAGCAGTTGTTCGAAAATTATTGAATGAAATTATTGCAATAACCGCAGAGAATCAACACCAAACTATAGTCTTGAACATATTAAAGAAATTCATTGGAAACAATCAGATTTTTATCAATTTAGAGTCAAAACATGAATATGTTGGGCAGGAACATAAACTTAATTTAATACGGTGTGTAATTGAGAAATACTTAAACATTAGATTCCACCATATTGCTAAATTAGAAAGTATTTCTAAATCAGTGCAAAGTAAACGACAAGCGTACAAAAAAATAATTCAGCATAAAGGTTTTTAAATAAAACTAGCAGTTACACCGAGTAATTTTATTTCTGAAACTCTTTGTCTTTTCTCTTTCACTACCCAATGCCACTACTTTTTACCGACACCTAATGTAGGAACCCTATTATTATATTAAAACTGATAACGTTATAACTTTATTAAATTTATAACGTTAATAATTTGATAACGTTATTTTTATGGGGTAATTTAAATTATCATGGCAGCACCGATTCACGCACTACATGCATAGAAAACCGGCCTCACTGCTCTGTTCACAACATTCTGTCTTGACTTTTTTATTTTGTCTGAGCTTATACCGACTATAGATTAGACTATTAGACTGACAAAATTACCAACGTGAATTTATAACCAAACGAAAAGAGTAATAGGTGGGGTAGGTACCTGGTACTATACTAGGGCAGATCTGCAGCTTGATCCACACCTTCTCCTTTGTGTGGGGAACGAGTCCTGGAAAAGCCAACTTACGTACTTAACTCAGAAACTGTCGATAACCTCAAAATAAAATCGCGGTACGTGGCTCGTTCAGTTAAAATTACGGTTAGAAATAGTAAGTTTTCTTACCAATTATTAGAGCCGGAGCCCAGTTGAAGTAAATTGCATGACCGAGCTCATCTTAGTGCGAAACACGCAATAGGCGTAGTTGAGCCCTGAAAAAATACGATATAATAGTGGATCTGGGGAACTTCGTATCTAGCAAACAATGCTCTTACCACGTGCCCGACAAATTGTGGCCCGTTGTCCGCAATCACCGTCTGGGGAATACCGTGGACAAGAAAAACATGATCTACCAAACGCTGAGCGATGATTTTACTCGTAGCACGCCTTAGGGGAAATAACAGACAGTACTTGGAGAAACAACACACTACCACCAACAAGAGAGTATTTTGCTATCGAGACATGGGCAGTGGACCAACTAAATCAATGCTGATGCACTGGAATGGCCGACGACAAACTTTCGGGTTACCCATCAATCCAGGAGTATCTTGGTTTGAATACTTATACGCTTTACACGTAGAACACTGAGATACATAAGATGAGACCTCGTCATACATGCCAGGCCAGTAGTAGAGGAGCCGTAACCTCTTATACGTCTTGTCTACACCAAAATGGGCTCCCAATGAAAAATCGTGGTGGGTTGCAATCATGTTCTTCCTCGATTCTAAAGCGATGACTTCCTTCCAGTCAAAATCACCTGTCAAAGAAGATTTTCCTTTGGTGTAACGATAAAGCTTGCCATCAATAATCTGGTAGTTTGGACATGTCTGGGGTCTGTCCCGGCATCGTCTGAAAAGATTGAGGAACCAAGAATCCTGAGTCAGAGAAATGGTAGTTGCTACTGGGACCGAACGAGATAGTGCATCCGGTACATTTTCTCGCCCACATCTGTGTTCAATGGAGAAATTATAGGGTGAAAGTCGACAACCCCAACGTTCCAAGCGGCCCGTCGGATTTTTCAAATTTAGGAACCATTTGAGACTCGCATGGTCAGTAATAACTTTAAAAGGGTGGGATCCCTCCAAGTAGGGTCGGAAATGTTCTACTACATATATTACTGCTAGGGCTTCGCGCTCCGTCGCCGAGTAGTTTCTTTCCTGCTTATTAAGAGAGCGACTACAGTAAGCTATCGGATGCTCCTCACCATCATAAAACTGCGTCAGCATTCCTCCTACTTCCACCTCGGATGCATCTGCATGGACTGTGAAGGATTGTGAAAAATCGGGATACGCCAATACAGGAGCAGAAGTCAGTGCACACTTCAACTCGTTAAAGGACGATTCCGCTTCAGAGGTCCATATAAACGGGGGTGCACCTTTTCGTGACGAGGTCAGAGCGTTTAATGGGGCCGCCACTTGACTAAAGCCATTTATATATCGACGATAGTAAGAACCAGTGCCTTGAAAACGCTTTACATCCCTGCGACAGTTTGGGGTCGGAAAGTCGATGATCGCTTGAACTTTATCGGGATCTGTACGCAAACCGAATTCATCGACTACATATCCCAAAAATTTAAGACGTTTCCGGAAGAAGCAACACTTGGCAAGATTGACAGTCAACTTAGAATCCCTTAGACGACCCAACACTCTCAGCAAAAGTTCAATGTGCTCCTCGAAATCGCTGGAAACTATAATAATATCATCTAAATAAATGAAAACCTTGTTCCCAAACTCGGGACCAAACAAACGATCCATAAGTCTTTGTTAAGTAGCTGGAGCTAACGTAAGCCCAAAACACATCACCTTAAACTGGAACAACCCACGTGAGGGTACGGTAAATGCGGTCTTCTCTCGCGAGGCTACATCAAGCGGAATTTGCCAAAAGGCTGCTTTAAGGTCAATTGAACTCAAAAAACGAGCATGCCGAAGTTGGTCCAAGATGTGATGGATATAATGTAAGGGATAAGCATCTGGCTTGGATACTTCATTAAGTTTCCGACTATCCAAGCAGAACCTCAATTCACCGTTTGCTTTTGGCGCTAAGGTAATGGGGTTATTCCAGGGGCTACAACTTGGCTCTACTACGTCTAATTGCAACATCTCGTCTAATTGACGGTTTAGTTCCCGAAGACGTTCTGGAGACATGCAGTAGTAGCGCTGCTTGATCGGAGGAGTATCCCCCGTGTTGATTACATGGGAAAGAAGACCGGTGCGACCCAAACCATTACTTTCAAAAGAGATGGTTTCAAACTGTCGGATCACGTCTTCCGCTAAGAATCGCTGAGATGGCGTTAAGTCTTCAAACGGGTGCAAATGCCTTACTTCCGAGATCACTGGTTCACTGGACGTCAATCTATTGTCTTTCCGAAGCAGATCTAAAACATTGAGCGCTATGTTGAAGGCCCGCCAAAAATTTAAACCGAAAAGCAATTTAGTTGTGACTTCCGGGATTATGTAAAACTTTATGACAGCAATCTCTTTACGTACTGTAACAGGCAAAAATACGAAACCTGTGACAGGTGAGTGAGAACCGTTAGCCGTTGCTATGGAGTCGATCCCCACTGGAGGATAAACTCGAGCCCAATCAGTAAAAACCTTACTAGCGCCACCACCGATAATAGAAATCTCGGACCCAGAATCTAATAAGCCTGACCACGACATATTAAAAATTTAAACTTTGAGATATGGCCGGGTGCTAACAGCGCTGACCATTGCATTCACCCGATAAGATTGGAAAAACGAAGAAACTGTTTTTAACCAATTGTTCCAGTCCGTTGAAATAAAGTTTTCATTAGGTCTCGAATCGACTCCATGGATCGGTCGATTCGACTTAACTAGTTTTTTGAATTAGGTACCTCAGTTGGGTTACAAACGGGACACGTCCGGGTCGTGAAATCTTTCTTGCCGCATCGGTAGCAAATAGTAATCCGAGGCAATTTACATTCCTGGAGCGTTCAGTGTGCGTTCAGTTGCCTCCGCAACCGCACGTATCGAGTACCTCTCCGTAGTCGACCAACACAACTACTAGTGATGTTCTAAATACAATCTTTACATTTATCGATATCAAGGAAAAGTTTTTAACTAGGTCGTCGTCTAACCCTAACTTGGTTAGCAAGAGACCCAGAGACGAAGCTTCCACAACAGCTGACCAATGGCAGCAACCGAAAAAACTCGCTATCTCCAGAGGCCTTCCCAAGAGCAAAGGAGCTGTGACGAGTAATAGTTTCAGCAACCTATCAGTGGATGATGTGGCAACGGAGTCCTTTATTAAAGCTACAAAGAAACATCAAGTCAACCAAATACCACCAATCCTGGTTGAGCTCGTAGGTGACTGGAGTCATCAGAGTATCAAAGAAGTGATCGAAAGGTACGAAAAAGGATTTCATTTGCAATATAAAGGACGGAACAGGGTCAAAGTCCAATGTTACTCGGCAAAAGGCCACCAAAAAAGACGGCTTGTTAAAAGAAAACGTTACGTTTCACACTTTCTCACGAAAAGATGAGAAATTTCCCAAAGTGGTCATTAAGGGCATACCTAAATTTCTACAAGACACTGTACCTAGTGAACTTGCCTTGATTGGATTTCCTGGTGCCACCATCACGCAAATGAGAACGACGTATCCTACGGAATGTCCACCAATATTAGTACAACTTCCGAGCGGAACCGATATGCGCAAGTTCAAACAAATCAAATATATATCAAATTGCGTAGTAGATGTTCAACGATATAAGCCGAGCCATAAAACTGGAACCCAATGCTTTAGATGTCAAGGCTTTGGGCATGCATCAAAAAATTGTAACAGACCTGCAAGGTGTCTTAAATGTGCTCAAGGGCGTCCCACTTGGGAGTGCCAAAAGAAAGACAGATTAGAATCAGCACGTTGCTGTAATTGTCAGGAAGACCATCCTGCTAACTTCAGCCAGTGCTCAGAACGGCTTAAGTACCTGGATAGGATAAAGTCAAAACGGGAAAATCTTAGGAAGACGATTATTAGTGCAGCTGAAGTTGCCCCCATATCAAAGTTTCCATCAAATAGTAAGACTTGGGCTCAAGTAACCAGAACCAGAACTCATAATGTGCAAGCACTCAAACCATCAGAACCACTCAAACAGGATAACAAAACACACGAAACTGCAAGAGAGCCCTCAAAGCAAGCAAACGTTATACCGAATAAAGTTAGATTGCGAAAAGATGAACGTAACACTACGAAAGCATCACCAATAGAGAATATGCAGAACCAAGATTTAGCTACCGCTGAAATGCTTGAAATATTAAGCAAAATAAAGTCAATCAAACAGGAATTTCTCATGTGCAAAACTTTTATGGATAAAGTTATATTAATACTAAGTCATCTGGGTCACTATGTTTAGTAAAGACTTACTGCGTGTAGTATACTGGAATGGTCATGGCGTTCACAGTAAGCAACAAGAACTTTCACAGTTGGTAAGTGAGCTAAATGCTGACATAATCGCGATATGTGAAACTCGACTTACCGATCGTCTAAATTTCTCTGTTGCGGGATACGCTTGCTATCGTAGGGATAAGCATAACAACGGAACTGGCCAGGGTGTTGCAATACTTGCTCGATGTGATCTACCACATAGCCTTATCCCATCACCGCCTACTACTAACCTTGAATGCATAGGTATCTCTCTGAAGCTATCGATTAGCAATATCGTAATACTTTCAGTATATCAGTCACCTAATCTACCCCTCATAACGAATGATATTGACTGTATCTTGGCTATGGAAACTCAAGTGATTATTATGGGTGATCTTAACGCTAAACATCCTTACTGGTCTTCGGGAAATCTCAATCCTCACGGAAAAAAGCTTTATGAGCATATCTTAAATAGTGAGTTTGTAATACATGGTCCGCAAGATTCAACTCTTATTCACTATCGCTCGGAACTTAAACCATCTACTCCTGACCTTCTTCTGACTAAATGTTTTGATGCTATCAATGATATTATCACAATACCTGCCTTGTCATCTAACCATTTACCTATCTTTGCTCATTTCAATGCCAAAATTACAAGGAAGCCAATTTCTAAACCTAACTATTCTAAAGCTGACTGGTTTTGATTTCGCCAGTTACTGAATGATAATATTTCCCTGTCATCCAGTACCTTCAAGAATACGGATGAGATTGACCTTATTATAGAAACATTCCAAAATAACATAGTTGATGCTCGAGACTCGTGTATTCCTACTTCAAATTTTAAGCCTTGGAACTCGTTTATGCCGCGGCATATTAAAAGGCTAATCCATCAAAAAAATCGGTAACGTAGATATGCTGCAATAGAAAATGATACTTACATACGTAAGAAACTTTATCAAAAAGTTCGGCAAATCCAGATAAGAATTAAAGCATTATTAAAATCCTTTCATGATCGCCAATGGGACAGTAAGTTAAAGAGAGTCGACAAACCTTCTACTGAACTCTGGCGAGTCGTAAAAGGCTTGAAATCTAATTTTTCTTCTCCCATTCCTGCGCTTAAAACTGAAAATGGTTCCCTAACTCGGAATGAAAATGAACAGTGTGGCACTTTAGCACAATCGTTTCTCAAAAATATGAAACTTACTCAATCCTGGTTTAGTGACAAACAATCAGAAGTTAACTGTTCACTAACAACTTTGAATAACCATCCTCTTGACCAGTGCCATATTATACTAGTTCGACCCTCTGAAATAAAGAAATTCATCAAAAAATTAAAAGTACGCAAAGCTCCAGGAGTTGATCAAATTTCAAATTTACTCATTAAGAACCTTCCTCAAAAGTGTATCGTGCTTCTAACCAAAATTTTTTATTCATGCTTAATGCTGAACTACTTTCCCTTAATTTGGAAAACAGCAAAAGTAATAGCTATTCATAAGCCTGGCAAGGTTTCTTCTGACCCCATCTCATATCGTCCCATTAGCCTTTTACCCTGCCTAGGTAAATTATTTGATAAAGTAATTTGCAATCATTTAGCGCGTGTAACAGAAAATAAGCTACTCAACGAGCAATTTGGTTTCCGCCCAGCTCACTCGACTATCCAACAATTGGCTAGAGTGGCTGAGGCGGTCTCACACCATCTAAATGTTAAGGTATCAACGGGTATGTTCCTGCTAGATATAGAAAAAGCATTTGACACAGTCTGGCACGAGGCTCTTTTGCATAAACTTATCTTTCTAAATACACCGATAGCTCTTGTAAGAATAATTAAATCTTACCTAACGAATCGCACTTTTAAAGTTCACATAAATGATTGCTCGTCCTCTTCCCATACAGTGCCAGCGGCCGTGCCCCAAGGATCAATCCTGGGACCCCACCTCTTTTTGGTATTTGTAAACGACATACCTATACAGACACGTACAAGTATAGCCTGCTTTGCTGATGATATAGCTTCGTACACCTCTTCCAGCGACGTAGATTTGATAATTGGTCAACTTCAACTATCAATCGATCTCCTCTGTTCATACTTCCGAACATGGAAGCTTCAAATTAATGTCTCTAAAACAGAAGCCATCCTATTCACCAGACAGCGCTCTGTGCCGAAACGAACTTTAAATATAGACGGTTTTAGCATCCCCTGGAGTCCTTCTGTTAAATACCTAGGAGTAATCCTGGATAATAAATTGAATTGGTCAGAAAATACTTCTAAATTGCGCCTTAGGGGCATAAAAGCACTTAACTGCCTAAGCCCTGTTCTTAACAGACAATCATGCCTTAGCAGTAAAACCAAACTCGGTATATACCGCACCCTGGTCCGTCCCTGCATTACATATGCATGTCCTGTATGGAGTAGCACTTGCGTCACAAATGTTAACAAACTTCAAGTTATACAAAACAAGGCCGTTAAATATTCGTATAATACTCCCTTATATACAAATATTTTAAAAATGCATTTAGATATTGGGTTACCCCGCATTGACATCTACATTTATAAATTATCCGAAAAATTCTATCTTCACAGTAACCCTAAAAATAAAAATATATTAATTAAAAACATTGGTAAGACCCGTAAAAAGGATCTAACTTTTATCGATAAATATAATCGTTACAAATTACCTCATCACTTGTTCCTAGAACGTGATGATGTCTGACGCCCGCGCACATATGTGTGCTGGCCACTGCCGTGCGTGCCATTACCGCCGTATTATCTTGGGATATGAAGAGCGTTAATGGCGTGTGCGACTTATTGCCGCCGGGACGCATGTGTTTGTGCGGGCGTAAAATACGATTACTCGCTTTGTGTAAGTTCTTGTTGCCAACTGCCAATTGCCGTGCATTTTGCTTGCGCACTTATTTTACAGCTACCGCCTAGGTTTATTTTATTATTATAAATTTGTTTTTTGGGAATGTAATGCTTTTCTAAAGCGTACATATGTACATAATGATAATAATATATATATATATATAAAAGAATGATAATGAACTACATAATACATCCACGTAATAATAACCATATTGAAATTACATGTCTTAAAGTTTTATATAAGTATTATAACTTGCGAAACAGTAAATATTATAAGATAGTAGCACATCTAGGATTTAAACTTACACTAGAAATGTACAGTTGTATTTATATGTTAAATAAAGATAATTTGAAATTGAAAATTGACATTCCTGGAGCAAATGACCATCTACCCTACATTGGACACAGAACTTTCCTTTGGTGATCGTTGCACTGACCATAGGGCGGTTTTTATAACCTTTATACGCCAAATCGAATGCAACCGCGTTTGGTACAGCTTTTGGAGGCTCCGTAAAGTCTTCAGCCAACTGTTTGGCGTCTTCCAATCTTCTGCAGGCGGACTTCAAATCTGACCAATTCTGTATATTAACCAATGCTAGCTGAGATGCATAAAACGGTCGGATGTTGTACCTAACTATTTCCAGCTGATCAGCTTCGTCTATAATTTTACGCAATCGAGAGAAATAATATTTTCATAATACTCAAATAATGTAAGATGGACTTATCTTGACCCTGGGTTCTCGATCGAATTTCTTTCAGGAGACGGTGATCATAATTCGTTGGGAGATATTCTTCCACTAAAAGAGTCTTTAACTCTTTCCAGTCCCGAACCTCTGCACGTACTCCTCGGAACCAATATAACGCATCTTCCGTAAACAACTCTACAGCAGAAGAAAACAACCTAGATTCTGATATTCCTCGGGACAAACAAAGCTCCTCCAACCGCTGGACGAATACAAGGACGCTATCACGTCCATTAAATTTTAGGTTTAAATTGTACACACCAGACACACGATCACAAGAGGCTACTTTTTGAAACCAATCCGGAGCCGAATTCGTTTCATCACCCAAACTATTTCCTTCTTTATTAACATGCACCAACTCCTCGTCTCCACTTATACTACTGCGGAAGGTGTTGAACATTCGCTTTAAACGTTTAGACATTTCTTCCAGGTCCTGGAATTGAGGTAATACCAGACATTAGGTACACATAAGGTACGTGATGTGGTATTATCCGTAGTAGCTTCAGTCACACTTCTAGTTCTTTTGAAATACATTATACAAACTAAATTCGTAGCATTCGACCGACGACACTATATAAGTTATAGAAGGGTAAGGACGACAGCAGGCTAGTTATTTCTATTACCTACAATAATTATATTCAAAATACAGATTTCTTTTACAATAATACTTAAATCATTACTACAATGTCGGCTTTAAGAAGGACTAAATAGCATAGGAGAGCGCGTCGACGGGCTAAACAGCGGTATAACAAAATGTAAGAATTTATTCATTTAAATGTAACTTTTTACTAAAATATATTAAAGCATGGATTTTACAACAGGAAGCACTAAATAACTCAGGAAAACTTTAGAGCATGGTTACTTAGCCATTTAGTAGCATAAGTACATTAATATAACAAAAAGTAAGAATTTATCCAAAATGTGACTTCACTAAATATTAAGCTATTTAAGCCTGGATTTCACATCAGGAAGCACCAGATAGCTTATGAGAACGTTATAGCATGATTACTTAGCCATTTAGATGCTTAAGTACACTAATATAACAAAAAGTAAGAATTTATCTAAAATGTGACTTTTCACTAAATATAAAGCTATTTAAGCCAGGATTTCACATCAGGAAGCACCAGATAGCTTATGAGAACGTTATAGCATGATTACTTAGCCATTTAGATGCTTAAGTACACCAATATAACAAAAAGTAAGAATTTATCTAAAAGGTGACTTTTTACTAAATATAAAGCTATTTAAGCCTGGATTTCACATCAGGAAGCACCAGATAGCTTATGAGAACGTTATAGCATGATTACTTAGCCATTTAGATGCTTAAGTACACTAATATAACAAAAAGTAAGAATGTATCTAAAATGTGACTTTTTACTTAATATAAAGTTATTTAAGCCTGGATTTCACATCAGGAAGCACCAGATAGCTTATGAGAACGTTATAGCATGATTACTTAGCCATTTAGATGCTTAAGTACACCAATATAACAAAAAGTAAGAATTTATCTAAAAGGTGACTTTTTACTAAATATAAAGCTATTTAAGTCTGGATTTCACATCAGAAAGCACCAGATAGCTTATGAGAACGTTATAGCATGATTACCTAGCCATTTAGATGCTTAAGTACACAAATATAACAAAAAGTAAGAATTTATCTAAAAGGTGACTTTTTACTAAATATAAAGCTATTTAAGCCTGGATTTCACATCAGGAAGCACCAGATAGCTTATGAGAACGTTATAGCATGATTACTTAGCCATTTAGATGCTAAAGTACACTAATATAACAAAAAGTAAGAATTTATCTAAAAGGTGACTTTTTACTAAATATAAAGCTAATTAAGCCTGGATTTCACATCAGGAAGCACCAGATAGCTTATGAGAACGTTATAGCATGATTACTTAGCCATTTAGATGCTAAAGTACACTAATATAACAAAAAGTAAGAATTTATCTAAAATGTGACTTTTCACTAAATATAAAGTTATTTAAGCCTGGATTTCATATCAGGAAGCACCAGATAGCTTATGAGAACGTTATAGCATGATTACTTAGCCATTTAGATGCTTAAGTACACTAATATAACAAAAAGTAAGAATTTATCTAAAATGTGTCTTTTCACTAAATATAAAGCTATTTAAGCCTGGATTTCACATCAGGAAGCACCAGATAGCTTATAAGAACGTTATAGCATGATTACTTAGCCATTTAGATGCTTAAGTACACTAATATAACAAAAAGTAAGAATTTATACCTTATACCGACTATAGATTTGACTATTAGACTGACAAAATTACCAATGTGAATTTATAACCAAACGAAAAGAGTAATAGGTGGGGTAGGGACCTGGTACTATACTAGGGCAGATCTGCAGCTTGATCCACACCTTCTCCTTTGTTGTGGGGAACGAGTCCTAGAAAGGCCAAACTTAGGAAGTCAGAAACTGTCGATAACCTCAAAATAAAATCGCGGTACGTGGCTCGTTCAGTTAAAATTACGGTTAGAAATAGTAAGTTTTCTTACCAATTATTAGAGCCGGAGCCCAGTTGAAGTAAATTGCATGACCGAGCTCATCTTAGTGCGAAACACGCAATAGGCGTAGTTGAGCCCTGAAAAAATACGTTATCAGATGATGATCACTTTGCAGAGTTATTAGAAAGTCTCATGAAATTAGACCAATCCTTCACTAAGAAGGTTATTGAAACTCACCAAATTAGTAGTCAGCGACTGCTTCAATCTGAAAATTTAGCAGCGGCCAAAAAAACTTGGAACCTCCCGTGGCTATCGTAAGTGTACGGTCCACGTAGGTAAGAATGATCCCCTCCTCTTGCAATAATATTGCCAGTCTAAGAATTACTTTTTGCCAATTTATATATTAATGGCAACACATTAGGTAAAGGTGATTCCAAACGAAGGCCAAATTATATTACGATTTTACGGTGTTACAATATACCACGTTATCATCCACCCAAAATGTTTCCGTTTTTTTGTACTACACTGTATATTTCATATCGATCAAACAGGGTAAAGCCCTACTTACGCCTTTGTAAAGGACCGGATGAAATCTGTGAAATAAATTATAAAAATAAAAACCACGGAGCTTGATTGTCCCTGGGGCTAAATGAGACCTTCGGCTTGCCTTAATTGGCCTTCTAGGGGTGGAGACGCAAGGACATGCACCAATCTCTTAGGGTGTTAAAGGTCATGCCGCCGGCACACATCTGGCCACACCATTTAGCCATCCACACGAACGCTGCCCCTTTTGTCACCTGGAACCATTGATGGCGGTGGCCCTATGAGAGGCCTGTTTAGTAGGTACCAAGCCACCACCTGCCTAAATATTCTCTGATGAGACTAATATTGGCAGATGCCGTAGTATTGTATGTAAATAGTCATTTCCCTTATCATCAAGCTGTTTACCATGTAAACAATAGAATTCAAACGAAATTTGGTAATGAAAGTTTGAAAAATGTCCCATAAACCCCAAAATCAATCACTTGATCAGGTTGAGAAAGAGTAATTTATTATAAAATTCAAAATACGCGCCTCGGCATACAAACTATGAGCTATCTGTGTCATAGTTGCACAGGTTAAAACAAAGTTTGTACTGTTTCACGTGAACGACACGTTACGTTACACTTACGCAGTTATTCGTGCCAGGCCCACTGGACTCGTAACCACATTCACTGGAATACGAGATTGAACCTTCACCGTCTTTTGACCGATAGAACATAAGACACTTGACTTATTACGGTGAAAGGTTATGTCAGCGAGTTCTTCTTAGCGTTCCTCTTGTCCCGACATGAAGGCGCCCGGAGAAACACTGTGTGGTGGTTTAGTCGGTATGGTCTGCTTGCTGCTATGGGTGCAGTTGGTACGTAAAGCAAATCAACCCCCAACTCGACAGACGTCAATGGAAAGTGCGAAATTATTTACTTATTTCAATTAATTATGTCAACCGACATATTTTATAATTTGCAAGAATCGCGTCGCCACGTAGTAGTCCAAACGCAGTCACAAAATTCTTGCCAAGTGTTAAGTTTGTGTTTTAGAGTGTCGTTTCAACTGTTTTTCTTAATGAATTATTCCCATATTGACTACAACGACATCACTGCCATAGTTAGTCTGGTAATGTGGACTTCTGTGTAAATATTGACATGTTAGTTATGCATTCTGGTAATACGGTAACCATACAAGCGTAGGCGGCAAAACCGCTGAGTTGCGTCTACCGATCGTCCGGTGGTCCGACGTTCGCCGAAATGCATAACAAAGATAAGGGAGCTGTGCCTCCCTGCTTTAGACTCGTAAGTTAGTTCTAATTTAACTCTTGGATGTATCGGACATCAAACTTAAATATAATTATTTTAATTAAATTTTGTATTTTTAAAAAGTACTTTTCGTGTTCCCGAAATTTGACTGGCGCAGCCGGTAGGATTTTCGCGCGTGGAAACTGTGCGTAACTACTCGAACAATCGCGAGTTTTGTCAGTTTTTCCCCGTGCCGTATTGCACTTGCGCGGAAATCTACGAACCAAACAAATCGTCAAAGCGGACCCGGAATCAAGGAAACTCTTGGGCTCAACGGAAGGATGAGTGTGACGGCACTGTGAGTAAACCTTTTCGCATTTTCCCTCATTTCCCATCTATTTCCGTTTGCCATAATTATAAATCGTTATTTGATTTTCTTTATAACGCACACATATCGGCGTTCTAATTACTGTGTTAGTGATTATTGTTTTTAGAAATAAGACTTATTAGACTACTGCGCACACATATTGGCATTGTGATTTTGTTTAGATAAGTAAAGATTAGTTATAATAATGGAACTACGACTTGTACCAAGGGAGTTGCTTAGCCTTATTCCTAAGTTTGAAGGGGAAGAAACCTTATTAAATTTATTCATAAAGAAAGCCCAATATATACACGCTGGATTTGCTACTGAAACTGCTGCCCAGGCGTTATATGTATACCACTCAATAACCAGTAGGTTAACAGGTAGAGCAGCCGCTTTGGTTAGTGAACGAGAGGACATTAATTCCTGGGATGATCTGAAAGAATTGTTAATCCAACATTTTGGCGACCCTAGGTCTGAAGAGTGTATAGCAATAGAGTTAGAACAATTAAAAATAAAATCTAGCGAGTCATACATTGATTTTTGCCACAGAATTCAACAAATGCGTAGTACCTTATTCGCTAAAGTCAATCTAATTTCTGACGCTGGCGTGAAGGCGGCAAAAATGATTGTGTATAACAATATGGCTTTAAATGTTTTTCTATATAATTTATCGGAAGACCTCATACGCATAGTGCGCCTCAAACAGTGCAGCAATTTAGAAACTGCCCTTAGTATAGTGATGGAGGAAGTTAACTTCTTAAACCAATACAATGCAAAGAAAAGGCAAATTGCCCCGCCTCAACATTTTAAGCCACAAATGCCAATCATGTTGCCTAATTCATCAACAAGTTTTAAATTTGGTAATCTTCAAACACCCCAACAAAATAAATTTCAGTTACCTAGTCAGAATTTTAAGTTCGGAATACCACACCAGCAACAAGTCACAAATAAATTCGGATCCTCAAATATGCAACCTGCGAACAATTGGAGATTTAATAACAATCAGGGCACCCAAAATTATAGATTCGGCATGCCAAATCAACAACAAAATTTTAGGTTTGGTATCCCTCAACAAAATTTTAGATTCGGTATACCTCAACAAGGTCAAGGTTTTCGTCCACAAATGAACAATTTTGTCAGACCACAAGGATTCAACCTCAGCTTCAAAATAATTTTAAGTTTGGAATTCCCAATCAAAACATTCAAAATCAAAAACCTGCTATAAATACTGATGTGTCTATGCGCACTGCTCGTCCGCTTAGACAAAATATGCTGGATGCTCCTTATGAAGCTGATAGCAACAACGTATTTTATAATAACGAGGTTGAAACATGTCCTGAGTACTACCCTGAACATGAGACAGAACAGTGTAACGAAAATTATATGTATAATTTAGATACACCCCAGTTTGAGGCAGCGGCCTATACGGAGACATCCGAAATGCCTCATCAGGAAGTAGACGCTTACAATAATGAAAATTTTCAGGCACAAGCCTCCAATATCCACCTGAGGTAATACAAATTAATTGCGATTCCATATTCAAGCTTCCACATATAGAAATTCCTGAAATAGGTGCACGCTTCATGATAGATACGGGAAGCACACGGTCGTTTATTAGCCCAGCCAAAGTAGATGAGTTCTTTACAAACTTCAAATTTTACGAACCCTTTGAAGTAATCAGCACTCACGCTCGTAGCCAACATAATGAAGCTATTTACATACCACTCCTGAAAACCTTTAAGAGTACGGAGAAGCATAAATTCTACGTCTATGATGTAGATAGTAGGTATGACGGCTTGATAGGATCTGACCTACTAAAGCAATTAGACGCCTCAATCGACATGAAGCATCAAATTTTACACACACGCGATACTGACATTCCGATAATATATAATCCACCTTATGAGGTTATATTGGAACCAAGGTCTGAAACAAGAGTAAGGGTTCCTACTGACTTAAAGAATGGTGATGCTGTGCTGGATTACGTGGACTTTGGACAAGGAATAAGAATGCCTAGTGCGATAGTGAGATGTACGGATTCATTTGCATATACAGTTTTGCAGAATACATCAGAGGATAGAGTGAGCATGACGTTTGGTAGGCCGTTAAGAGTGGATAAGTATGAAAAGGAAGAATGCGTTGTCAATGTTACAATGGACATAAATGAGTTCGATGTAGACGAGTTGTTAAAAGAAAATTTGAAAAAGTTACGACTGCAGCATACCAACAAGGAAGAGCGTGAATGTATACAGAAACTGTGTTTTGAGTATCGTGACATATTTTACTGTGACGAAATGCCACTCACATTTACAAATAATGTTAAACATCAGATTAGGACCAAGAACGAAGATCCGATATTTATCAGACCTTATAGACATCCACCCGCACAAAACGAAGAAATACAAAAGCAGGTTGAGAAACTCCTTCAGAGTGACGTAATAAGGGAATCTCATTCACCATGGAGTGCCCCCGTCCACATAGTTCCAAAGAAAGCTGATGCGTCCGGCGAAAGGAAATTTCGGATGGTTATAGATTACAGACGCTTGAACGAGATCACCACAGATGACAAATATCCTTTGCCAAATATTTCAGATCTTTTTGACAAACTAGGTAAATCAGTTTACTTCAGCACGATCGATTTGGCAAGTGGCTATCATCAAATAGAGGTCCAGGAATCAGACAGACTTAAAACCGCATTTTCCACACAATCAGGTCATTATGAATTCACCCGTATGCCTTTTGGTTTAAAAACGGCTCCAGCAACATTCCAACGTGCCATGGATAATGTGTTAAGGGGCTTGCAAGGCCTCCATTGCCTTGTTTATTTAGATGATATAATCGTGTATTCATCTAGTCTACAAGAGCATATCGAGAAGCTTCGAATGGTGTTTGAACGACTGAGAAAGACTAATTTAAAAGTAACGTTAGATAAGTGTGAATTTTTCAGGAAAGAGGTCTTGTACCTAGGGCACATGATCACCAAAGAAGGCCTTAAGCCAAATGATGACAAAATCCAAGCCGTTTTAAATTTCCCAATTCCCAAAACTGCCACTGAAATTAAAAGCTTTTTGGGATTGGTTGGGTACTATCGAAAATTTATCAAAGATTTCGCGAAAGTCACTCAGCCCCTTACAAGTTGTTTAAAGAAAAGAAACAAAATCGAAATAACAGAACAATATAAAGCAGCCTTTGAACAATGTAAAGAACTGTTAGTTAACGCTCCAGTATTACAGTTCCCTGATTTCTCGCAACAGTTTGTACTTACCACCGATGCGTCTAATTACGCATTGGGAGCAGTCCTGTCCCAAGGCTCGATTGGAGCAGATAAACCTATAGCCTATGCTAGTAGAACACTAAATGATGCTGAAACTAGGTACAGCACAATAGAGAAAGAACTTTTAGCTATTGTGTGGGCCGTCAAAAACTTTAGGCCGTACTTATATGGCAGAAAATTCACAATTTACACCGATCACAGACCGCTTGCATGGTTGAATTCTATAAAAGAGCCAAACAGCAAACTCACTCGCTGGAAGTTGCGTTTAGCTGAATTCGACTATGACATAATTTATAAAAACGGAAAACAGAATTTCGTAGCAGATGCTCTCTCACGTGTCAAAATTAATGCCCTGGGTAGTGATGATGAAGGATCTATGCATGTTAATGTAGATAAAAAACTTTTAAAAGAACATTTAGCGGAGCTGGAAAGAGAAATTGAAAGGGTGAAAAATTGCAAAGAAAACATACCAAACGTAAGCGAAACAATTAACATATCATCGGATTCTGAAAAAACAATAGAAATACACAATTCAGACTCTGAAAGGACGTTTTCGGTACCATCTCCATCTAGTAGTACCATTACAGCATCTGAAAAGGCTGAAAGCACCCACACCTTTACTGAACATTCTGCATTTGATGTAGATACAGATGGAATTCCGATCCTCAATGAAGCTATAGATACAAAACCAAATCAAATTCTTATCCACACGTGGTTTAGAGACGAAATTACAGTAAAAAACATATCCAGACCCAAACAAAAGATTTTTGAAGTTCACTTACCTCTAAACAGGCCTGATTTAGTCAAAAGTTTTCTGAAAGAATATATCAAGCCTAAAATTAAGCATTTTATATATTTTGAGGATGATAGACACCGGAGACAATTTGCAGAAGCAACAATTGCTTTGTTCAAAAAGGGTACCGTTAGGCTGTTTGAGTGTAAGCAAAGAGTAGTTTATGTTGAAGACGAAAATGAACAGCGAGAAGTAGTTATGAAATATCACATAGGTAAGACATGCCATCGCGGCATTAAAGAAACGCTAATGCACTTAAAACGCACATACTTCTGGAACCACATGGATTTGACCGTAGCAACTATCATAAATACTTGCGAAAAATGTAAGGCCATGAAATATGACAGGAAACCTATAAAACCAGAACTTCAACTTACTCAAACGCAAAGTAGACCTTTTCAGGAAATTTTCATAGACGTATTTAGTATAGAAGGAAAATCGTTCTTAACCATAATCGATGCTTTTAGCAAACTCGGTCAAGCCCTTGAAATCAGCAATAGGTCAACACCAGAAATTGTTAGGGCTCTAATTAAATATTTTTCACTATACGGTGTACCTCGTAGGATTAGTTCAGATTCCGGAACCGAGTTTAATAATGCACTTATAAAGGAAACCCTAGACTTTTATAAAATCGAACTGCACATTGGTACCCCACATAACCCAAATTCAATGGGACTTATCGAACGACTTCATTCAACCCTTGTAGAGATCTACCGCCTGGCAAAGTACGAACACAAAATTACAGATGCTGCATCCGTTATGACGTATGCAATTATGTCTTACAACCAATCCATACATTCCACCACAGGTCTCACTCCATTTGAAGTTGTTTTTGGCCACACCGACTCCATGAGTAACTTTGATGTAAAATTTAACAAAGACTATACACAAAAGTTATTACAGGACCATAAGAAACGTACCAAATATCTTTACGAATATCTAACAAACAAAGCACTTAACCAAAAAGAAAAGATTAAGGAAAAACGTGGCGGCGAAACGGAGTTTCATATTAAAGCTGGCGATAGGGTATTCGTAAAAGGTGCAAATGTAAGGCGGAGCAAAGACAAAGCGCGTTACGAGAAAGCTAAAGTTACAGGTGATATAAGTAGGAATGTCGTCCCAGTTAGGCTTCATGGAAACAATACTAGAGCACCTGTTAAAGATGTGAAACGACCTTCACAGGTTCCTCCTGCTCCTGATGAATCTCACCAGGATCCCGGCCCTTCTACTTCAGCCAATTGAACACAACCCTGGAATACTCCCAATGAAAGAAGGAAAGGCTTTAGTTAGTAACGATAATTGGTCAATAGTTAAAATACTAGATTTAAGTTTAACACGTGAGGATTTAGAATTAAACATAAACCGTTACAAAGAGCTTAATATTCACATTGATAGTTATTTTCGTAATAAAACAGCTGGCGCGGACGTAAATGACCTAAGAATGCAAGTTGATTACACCCTCAGTCTAACGATAGAAAAGTTTAATCAGTTACTACCGTCGAGGCGTCTTAGACGTGGAATTCTGAATCCTCTCGGTTCTATAATTAAGTTAGTGACAGGAAATTTAGATAACGACGATGCGATAAGGTATGATACAATGATAAAAGATATAAAGTCAAGTCAAGATGCAGTAGATAGAAAAATGACAGTGGTCGCTGAAATGATGGAATCTCTTACAAATGTCTCACGCTCAGTAAAACATAATTTTATTGAATTAGATAAAGTGATGTTGCAAATTAGGAAACAAATTAGTGATACAAAAATGACTATTAACGAACTTAACATAATTAATGCCTATAATTTGTTCTTGCATAACTTTAATACACTCTATATAAGATTAGAAGAAATAGAAACGTCAGTAGCATTCAGTAAATTGGGAACATTACATCAATCGTTGATTGATACTAACGAATTGTTATCTCTATTAAAAACCATTGAAACTCATGATAAGCTTGTATTTCCTGCCACGTTAGACAATATTTTCAAATTAGAACAATGTATGGAACTCAGAGTATTTGCTAAGGAAAATCAAATAACGTTCATTATGGATATACCCCTAGTCGAGTTCGATGTATATACGTACTATAAAATCATCCCGTTACCTATCACAAATTCCCTAAACCAAACTTCCATAGTATTACCTAAATATCCTTACCTTTTAATGAAAGGGTTGAAAACGGTGTCACTGCTTCATCCCTGTAAAGAAATCGACGAATCAGTATTTTTATGCGAAGAAGACTACACGTCCCTGATAATAAAAGATGTCTGCGTAACTCAGTTGATGAACTTTGCTGCTAACGTCACGGAATGCCGCCCAATGCTGGTTGAGTTTGACGATGTGAAAATAGAGAAGATACAAACACATCGATGGATGGTTTACACTAAAACCACCCTTCTAATGACCAAGAAATGTGGCGAAGAGATAAGCCACTATCAACTCCAAGGCACATACATTGTTACAACTGATGATGACTGTGAAGCAAATATCAATGGAGCCATATTGAAAAGACGAGAAGGAAAACTCGAGATAAATTCTTTACCTGCACTACCAATTGTGAACTTACCTGAAATAATTCCGTCGGTGCTGTCCCGCTTGGAAACACCTGTTAAGCTAGACGAAGTAGACTTGACAAATCTTCAACATCTATCCCAAGTGTTAGCAAGAAGTGAAAGCGTTAATGTAGAAAAGAGTGGAAACGAAAGTGTAGTTAATGTGAAGAACATGAGTGTCGGTACATTAGTTCTATATATACTTTTACCTATAATTATAATTGTAATCTATTTTAAGAAATTGTTGTATAGCACTATAAGGAAATTGTGTATTCGAAATTCTCAGGAAGAACCAAGTTCTCCCGAAAATTTCGAACTTACGGTGGGAGGAGTTATGCATTCTGGTAATACGGTAACCATACAAGCGTAGGCGGCAAAACCGCTGAGTTGCGTCTACCGATCGTCCGGTGGTCCGACGTTCGCCGAAATGCATAACAAAGATAAGGGAGCTGTGCCTCCCTGCTTTAGACTCGTAAGTTAGTTCTAATTTAACTCTTGGATGTATCGGACATCAAACTTAAATATAATTATTTTAATTAAATTTTGTATTTTTAAAAAGTACTTTTCGTGTTCCCGAAATTTGACTTGTTATTTGTAAAACTGTTGTACGTCACTTTGCTATTGTCTATTGCTATTGTCAATAGCATAGACTAATAAGGATGTTATAGACCAATTCTCGAAGATACTATAAAAACAAAACAATGCACTTTAATAAATACTCATGATCAATCTTAAAACTTATACATTAAATCTATACTCAGGGTGAATGTAGCTTTCCAACGATGAAAGAGTTTTTAAAATCTGTCCAGTACTTTTTGAGCCAATTCGTTACAAACATACGAGTATATACAAATCTTTCCTCGTTATAATATTATAGTATAGTATAGATTAGTACAGATGAACGCATTTTATAGAGTTCTTCAAACCCGTTAAGTTTCAACCAAAAAATACTAACAAAATACGTTTTGAAGCATTTATATAATGGCCATTTAATTTTGTAATGAATTTTGTAAAAGACACAGATTTGATAGTTAGTCTGCTTGTGTATAGGCTATGTACTAGTACTTTAATTTCTATAGATGACATCTCTAGTAAAGTTAACTCGCACAAATTTCGTTGTTTCTCATGAAAATTGCGTAGTGTACCTAAGTATAGTGTGCTATTTTACATGTAGATGTTCTCTTTGTTTGCTTTTGTATATCAGATAAACCTTCGTAAGTTATAATAGCCGTATGGCCATATAACTCTCTCATACATACAGCCGTGTCGGACCGGCAAAGATGCCACTAAGACCCCGTTTCGCTTGGTAGAGAAATACCTACTTGTTTTCGATAGTTAAAAAGGTTTGCTACTTATAAAATAACAGCCGATGTCTGTGAGCAGAAGCATGACACGTGAAAAAAAAACTAAAGGAAACGTTAGAGACACTAACTATAGTACAAGTTTTTATGGTTTCTACGAAAGTAGCTATTTACGTCGCTACTTACCTATAAGCAGTTAATGAGCGTACAAGTAAGCAAGAAAGTTTTGTTGTTTCGTATAGGTTTATTACCCCAAAATGTACATAGTGAGGAAATGTTACTAAGAAACATATGAAAAAAACAATACCAAAAAATGGAACCGATATACTACCAGAAACTCGAACTTGACTCGAACATATTACCAGAAAAGCTACAAATATTCTCATGCAGACCATTAGAGCAGTAGGAAAAGACTAGGGACTAAAGCCGAAGCTATGCCGCTGGCTATACACGGTTATAGTAAGGCCAGTCCTCACCTACGGATGCGTAGTGTGGTGGCCACGAACGAATCTGGTAACCACAATAGCTAAACTACAGCAAACCCAAAGATTGGCTTGCTCTCTTATTAGTGGATGCACGAAAGCTACACCGTCGGCAGCCCTAGACGTAATATTAGGCTTAACGCCTTTGCATCTTCATATACAGCAAGAAGCAATGGCATCAGCGCTAAGGATAAAATCTACGGGCCAGTGGAAGGACACAGGACCGATTACAAACCATAGTAGAATACTTCAAAAGGCAACTAAAATCATCCCAGAATCTATACAAGGCACTGATAAGATAGTCAGCACGTACCTTGACAAGAAAAGGTATGAGCTGGTTACTGAGAAAGCTGCACTGGATGATTTTTCGCCGACATACAACATGTACACAGACGGGGCAAAAAACAAAACGGGAACAGATTGCGGGTATATTTCGCCGGAACTTGGTATCTCAAATTCAAAGGCCTTGAATAAGACCACATCACCGACACAAGCAGAGGCTATGGGCCTATTGTTTTAGCAGCAGCAGTTTTAGGTTTTTTAGCAGCAAAAGACATTTCAAACAAAAACGAGATAGCCACCACAGTCTCTGAAGAAAGGGAACTACTAGCATTTAAAACGGATAGCGCGGCGGTCATCTATGCACTTAGAAGGCCGGTAACCAGGTCAAGAGTGATAGCCGAGTGTCATGAGGTTCTCCAAAACTTATCAAAGAAATACAGAATCGTAGTAGCATGGACTAAACGACATGGCTCATGCCCGGGGAACACAAAAGCAGATATCCTCGCTAAAAATGCAACCAAGCAACAGGTAAGTGGAGACTTAAACGACCTCTGCAAGCCCTCAGCGGTGGAAGTACGGAACCTACTTTGTCGCTACACTAAAGTAGAATAAAAGACTATGTGGGAAATAAAATGGACTGCAAACAAGCAAGATCTATGTTTCCAACCTTGAACAGGAACACAACAAACAATCTGCTGAAACTGCAGCGAGAAGACCTGCGACTTTTAGTAGGCCTTATCACAGGCCACTGCAACCTAAATTATCACCTTCACAAAACAGGTGCAACGGACAGTCCACTGTGCAGAGGATGTTTACAGGAAGACGAGACCGTGAGGCACGTGCTGCTGTAGTGCACGGCTACGGAAAATATACGGAACACAACAAGACAATTTGAAGATCAGTATAGTTCTAGATTGTCATCGGTTAACATACCACCAACATCACTGGAGCAGTTGTGCCAGCGACATGGCTCATGGCCGGGGAACACAAAAGCAGATACCCTCGCTAAAAATGCAACCAAGCAACAGTTAAGTGGAGACTTAAACGACCTCTGCAAGCCCTCAGCGGTGGAAGTACGGAACCTACTTCGTCGCTACACTGAAGTAGAACAACAGACTACGTGGGAAAAAAAAATGGACTGCAAACAAACAAGATATATGTTTCCAACCTTGAACAGGAACACAACAAAAAATCTGCTGAAACTGCAGCGAGAAGACCTGCGACTTTTAGTAGGACTTTTTTTTTTTTTTGAGGGGGGGAAATGCTGTGCACTTCCCTTCCGCCACGGGGGTGACGGAAGGGGGCGTGTGGGGCTCAGACCCACTAAAACCCCCCGTGAGCAGTCCTCCGCCAAGGTGGGGCGAGACAGGGTCGCGCTGGCAGTCACCATCTCGCCCCAGCGGTAGGCCCGGATTGATCTTAACCGGGCCTCAGCGCCTGTGAAGGGGTGACCTTGCTCACCAAGGTCACCCCTAGACGTATAGAGCCGTGCAAGCCGACGAAGAGTCCCCCGACTCTTCGCCAGTGACCCCACTACTGGGGAAGGAGGAGACGTGCGAACCATCTCCTTCGTTCCCCCGGTCGTCTGTGTCGGAGTGGATCAGCTCGGACATCGTTCTCCCTGATCCGCTCCGCAGCCTCCTTCTGCGCCATCACCGCTTCGCAGAAGGTGGCCACCGCCTGCCACGATCTCTCGCTGCCGAGCATGGAAATTACCACGCTCGGCAGGGAGAGATCTCCGCCTATTTCCGCTGAAAGCGTGTGCCGCTGCGGGCCCCATGCAGCACACACTTCCAGCGTGTGTTGCGCTGTATCTTCCGGCGCCTCACACTCGTGGCAGGCTGGGGTCGCCTCCCGTCTCGCGATTTGGTGCACGTACTTTCCGAAACATCCGTGTCCGGAAAGCACCTGCACCAATCGGAAGGTAAGCGAACCGTATCGCCGCCTCACCCACCTCTGGAGGACTGGACGGATGGCCTCCACCGTCCACTGCCCAGGGACTGGTGGAGCCAGGTCCTCCATCCACCGCCGCAACAACGCGTCCCGCGCCTGCCACCGCATACGTGTTACCTCCTCCCACGCTGGAGCGTCTCCACGGGATCTCCTCGCCGCCACGAAGTGATATACTTCGGCGAGGATCTCCGCTTGGAGCTCCCAGGGGGGATCACCGGCCAACTTTTAGTAGGCCTTATCACAGGCCACTGCAACCTAAATTATCACCTTCACAAACTGGTGCAATGGACAGTCCACTGTGCAGAGGATGTTTACAGGAAGACGAGACCGTGAGGCACGTGCTGCTGGAGTGCACGGCTACGGAAAATATACGGAACACAACCAGACTATTTATAGATCAGTATAGTTTTAGATTGTCATCGGTTAACATACCACCAACATCACTGGAGCAGTTGGGCCAGCGACATGGCTCATGCCCGGGGAACACAAAAGCAGATATCCTCGCTAAAAATGCAACCAAGCAACAGGTAAGTGGAGACTTAAACGACCTCTGCAAGCCCTCAGCGGTGGAAGTATCGAACCTACTTTGTCGCTACACTAAAGTAGAACAACAGACTATGTGGGAAAAAAATGAACTGCAAACAAGCAAGATCTATGTATCCAACCTTGAACAGGAACACAACAAACAATCTGCTGAAACTGCAGCGAGAAGACCTGCGACTTTTAGTAGGCCTTATCACAGGCCACTGCAACCTAAATTATCACCTTCACAAAACTGGTGCAACGGACAGTCCACTGTGCAGAGAATGTTTACAGGAAGACGAAACCGCGAGGCACGTGCTGCTGGAGTGCACGGCTACGGAAAATATACGGAACACAACCAGACTATTTGAAGATCAGTATAGTTCTAGATTGTCATCGGTTAACATACCACCAACATCACTGGAGCAGTTGTACCAGCAACCCAGGGCCATACTCCGTTATATGAAGGAGTTGGGATGGCTCGGGTAGAGGCTGGCGGGGGAAATGCACAATACACCCCAAGCGGGACGTCAGTGCAGGACGTATCGCCCCCACTATGAACAAGAACAAGAACAAAAATGGAACTGACTTCATTACCAAAAGTGTGAAGTAACTTGTTGAAACCGATATCACGATAGTTCAAAAGTATCTCTCTTTTATCACAATATTGTGTGTATGGTATCGATTTCTCAAGTAATTTCAAAGTGCCAAGTTTTGTAAAAAAATAATTTCTCCCTTTTTAGAGACCCTTCCTACTTACGGGATCGATAGTCATTCACCGTCAATGACGATATCATCAAGATCATCAACGCGTAACACTTTACAGTTTTGGAGTGTAACTCAAAAACTGTTTGGCCGAATTTGATGAAATTATACTCTACTCGTACCTAACACAAAAAGAAATTTGAGAATCGGACCACAAATGGGAGAGAAATCGGCTAACATACACATAAAAAAGACATACACACGAACATATAACCTCCTCCTTTTTTGAAGTCGCTTAAAACTACAGCATCTTGGCATGCAAAGTGAGTGGAAAGAATAGAAACGTTACTAAGTAATTATTCATAATTAAATCGTAGTTTTTAATAGGTACGTAGAGCTATTTCTAATAAAATTATACACTTTATTATATTTAAAGTTGACATAACTAATAAGCGAGACTATTTATATCGGTAACGACCCTTTGTAACTACCATTGCCAATCTCAGGCATACATGCTTTTATATAAATAGTTCAACTTTCAACGAACCACTACCATTTATAATAAAGTTACCAGGTTAGTAGACATGGGTGTGCTTGGAATAGCAATAATGTGTGCGATGGTCGTAATCGCATCAGCAGAAGATGACAGACTTTACGATCTCAGCCAAGGTGAAGCGTACTTCAGAGACTACGTCAAAACTTACAACAAGGTATACAAAGATGAAGCAGATCGCGAGAAGCACTTCTCAGCATTCATGAAGAACTTAGTAAAAATGAATGAGATTATAGCACAAGATGACGGTCCAGTGTACGTTGGGTTCAATCAGTTCACAGACAGGATAGATGAGACGGATACAATGATGAAGCGATAGATAGTGCAGGTAATCAATTGTAATTGTCTGTCTTCGATTATTTTACACAGGTTGGATCACACACAGTTGTATCTTGGAATAGCAGAGTTACGTTATGATGAATAATATATTTTAAAGAATTATTGATATTTTTATTTATAATATATTTATTTAAATAAAATATTATAATTACTCTGTTAAATATCTGTATACCTTTTTGTTTCATATTATAATTTAAAACTTAATAGTCATTTTAGTTTGTATAAATCTTAATATCTTGGGGGGTACAAAAAAGGCGCAAATATACGCTCACGTATATAAAATGAAGTCCGTATGCAACAAACAGCTTGCCACGGCAACATAATATATAGATAATATTTACAACATATCTATAGATAATATTACCGTGGGCTTGCTGACTACATGCCGGTTCAATAGCCATTGTAGCTAACACATAGAGGTATGTCTCCTCTATGACCATGCAGGTAATTTTTGATGAAATGAGGATAAATTAGGTAGAGCTATTACAAAAATGGGTAAAATACTATAATTATGATGTGTGTGAGAAGTGTTTTTGATATAAACGATTATAGTGAAGAAGTAAATGGGCTATGGGCGAGTCTACGCCGTCTAAAAATAAACGGCTGAGGCAGATTATAAATTATAACTCTTTTAAGAGTAACTAGCATTGGCGACGAACGAGGCAACAACGTTGATAGAGGTGGGTGCTACTTACTGCCTTTGACGAATTATTTCTTTGGGCTTCCTGCTACTTTTGCTCTTTTTCTTGATTGAACGAATTCCAGTTTATTCATTTTATTTCCCCTTCAACTCCTGGATTTTGATATATATTTTTAGATCTGCTGTACGATTTTTGAATAACAGCACGCCAGAGTTGGTATGCCTATAATATATTGTACCATATCTAAATTTTAACGGAAATACAGTTTCGTACTAGCTCAGATGCTAAAACCTATTATATAAATTACGGTTTCTAGGCGCATATACAATATCAAACAGTCTACAAACGTGTGAATTAGATCTCTAAAAAGAGTGTCCATGTCAATAAAATGTTCGCCAATATATGACACTTTATTGACAAGTACCTATGTCTAAGCAAGGATAGTCTATATATAGAATATCCGTAAGAACATAATATATACGTATATCACAAGTAACTCTAATTAAGGAAACCTAGCGCTATCAAGGCTACAGATATATGACTATGGCAGCGCAAGGCTATCTATTATTAATATATAATAAAATATTAATAGGGTGATCATTACAATTTAGAAATATCCTCGGTTGAATGTTTTCTCTCAAAAAATTCATCAAGACTCTCATTAACACGGAAATGCTTGCGCACTGTAGCTTCGAAAGAATATCTGATACTGAGGTAGTACCTGCCTTATGTACAAGTGATCTACCACCTAGTGAAAGCCGAGGGGAGAAAGGTAGTGAAGCTGATAAAGCCATTTCACTAACTATGTCTTTCTAAGTTACATTATCTTAGTTTCTTTATTTTTTTTATAAAACCAGTTAGTGTTGCTTAATACAACTTACTGATTAAGTTGTATTTAATCGGAAAAAGGTTATCACAATAATTACTCGGACACTATAGGCTAGATATTTGTTACAGTGTGCGTGCTGTGGTACGTTTGTACGGGTGCGCACATATAACTACAAGCCGCGTTTGGTACCGCTCTATGCAGATAACATCATTATCAGCCGGAAGACGTCCACTGCTGAACATAATGCCTCCCCCATAGAACGCCGGACTAGCGACTCGCTTCCTGCATCCAGCGATTCCCCGCAGTTTTGACGAGGTCATCGGTCCACCTAGCGGGGGGCCAGCCTTCACTTCGTCTTCATTCGCATGGCCCCACTCGAGAACCTTTCTTCTCCATCGGTTATCAGTTCTGCGAGCGATGTGGCCTGCCCATTGCCACTTCAAATTGCTATATAATTTTGAGTGCTATGTCGGTGACCTTACTTCTCCAACAGATCTCCTCATCAATAAATCCAATCCATCATCCATCTCCATTGTTCGTTGAGCGACCTCAAGCTTGTTTATGAGGCCCACAGTAAGGGACCACGTCTCAGTACCATAAGTCATCACTGGTATACACATTGGTTGAAAACCTTGGTTTTCAGGCTCTGAGGTATTGGGGTCGAAAAGATGAATCGAAGCATCACGAACGCTGCCCATCCGAGCTGAATTCTTCGTGCGACCTCCTTGTCGTAGTTGGACCCACCTAATTGGACAGTCCGTCCCAGGTAGACGTACTTGTCTACAGGCAGCATATAACATAGTTTCTGGTTTTACTATGATAAACGCCTATATGTTTATTCCAAGGTACTTATATATTAGTTATTATACCAGGTGACATGTATAAGTATGTGAAAGACGCCTTAGCAAGTGACATGCCCAACTGAGCGTATGCGATTTAAGAACAGATAGCTCGGGGTGGCGAGCGCGGTGCATTTCCATGAAAAATCTGTTCTAAGTCGTAATTCGGCTATCATAGGCAGGCATAGCACTAACTATCAATCTCACGACTTGCCCGTCTCGATACTGGGTAGGTATAGAAAACCTATCGTCAGTCCGAATTTAATTCAAATTCTTTCAACTGTCGTCGAAGAGTTGGTACGCTACTCGTAGTTGACGTTCGAAACTGCGCAGTAAACCAATTCAGAGCTTACTATATACCCGTAAATATATAAAATAACTAGCTTGTCCCGCGACTACGTCTGCGCAGGATTAGTACTTCGAGTAGCGTATTATTTCTCTAAGGGCATATCTATCTTTATACCAACATGTCAAAAAATATGTACATGGTCAAACGCAATTGCTATAATAGTATTATTTAAGTAGGTACATTTAAATACATCAGTAAACAATAATAATAAACTAAAATTGATCACCATGGAAAAATACTGTCTTTATCTACATTTCTTCACCCTTGGCGGTATTTGTGTTACATTACATCACCCTTGACAGTCGCCGAACAAGTCTAAAGTATCGAACTGTCAAATTGACTTGGTTTTTGACTAAGCTATCAAAACTTGACACAAACTTTGAAAAACTGTCATCATTACGATCTTGACGTAGGCGGAGATCTTATTATTTTATCTATGCTGTGCCCAAGCATATTACGCTTATTCACCCGCTTGATGATGGATGATGATGATGATGATGAAAAGTATTCTATATGTTAAACCAGTGCCCCATCTACCTCCATATAAAATTTCATCAAAATTTCCCAAGCCGTATGTGCGTTATAAAGTAACAAAGATCCGCACATCCACACATCCATACATCCATACATCCATACATCCATACATCCATACATCCATACATCCATACATCCATACATCCATACATCCATACATCCATACATCCATACATCCATACATCCATACTAACAATTTTTCGCGTTTATAATATTAGTAAGATTACTTATGTTTAATAAATAATAATATAAAGATACAATACAATCTCGCGCACACAACCCGTTTTAAATATTAAAGTTATTCCTGGTATTTTTAAACTATTAAAAAGATACACTTCTTATACGTCTAGGGTGCGTCAAACTCACGAAAATATCGATAAAAATATTGTTTTAAACATGTTAGTAAACATTAGTAATAATAATAGTACATTATGGTTAAAGTGTCTGTTGGTGATTAACGCGGAGGCGCCATTAAGACTACATCAATACACACGTGTATCATACGACGGTTTTCAACACACTTGCGAATAAAATAATACTCAAAAATAATTTTATTCAGTAGTGAGAAAAAAAAACAGTTTTAACAACAATTGCGATCGGCTATGGACTAAAATAACTACGTTTCTTTTTGTTCTGGTTTTTCGCGGATAGCGTTTTAGCCACGTACAAAATGGGGAATTGCAAGTTTTCTTTATTACAGAGAAAACAAAAGTTATATTTGAGTGTAAGTTTTTTTTATTAAACACGTACAAGTTGAAATAATGTATTTAAATACGAAGTTGCATGAAATGAGCAAGCAATAGGTTTATTAATTTATTTGTACTATTGAACACGATCTTTTTTGTATCGAAATTTTTAAGAACAAAACAACTCAACTAATAATATAAAAAACAAAACTATTACTTAATGAAAAAGTCACAGTTTGATTACAGGTGTCATAACGTGCCTAATTGCGGTAAATTAGAGCCACTTTTTGAGCAAGTATGTTAAAAAGATATTTGTTTTAGAGTAATTGATTATTGTATTTGTAATGATAGGTATTATTTTCTGCCGACTTCCAAAAGGGGGAGGTACTCAATTCGACTGGTTTTTGTGTGTTTGTTACCTCATAACTTTCGATAGGGTGAACCGATTATCAAAATTATATTTTTTTGTATGAAAGCTGGTGCTTGCCGTGTAGTCCTAGCATTTAAATTTCAACAAATTCAGTCTAGTAGTTTTTGAGTTACACTCCAATAACTGAATAGAATGGAAGTTGGTATTAAATTGTTTAAATCGTACTTGCCGGTTCATGATATTAGTGGTATTATTGATAAAACATTTCATACAAACATGGCTACTACGTAATGTTGGTGTTATTGTTTGATTTTAACTTAATTTACTTACTCCGTGCTAAACATTGTAACTCGACTGATAACAACGCATTGCGGTTAGTTGAGATGAGTCAGAAGGAAGCTATATATACGCAGCTCTTGTTTATATATGTACATTGTATCACTCGAGTCACGGCCGACCAGTTGTGTCTACGTCTCTTTGTTCTACACCAACAAAATGAGTTTACTCGCGCTCGCGTCGTTGACAGTGCTAGTTGTGATGGCTAGCTCCCAACCTCTCCCAACCAAAACATTCTACGACGTAGCCAACCCACGTCCTTTGTTTGACAAATTTAAGATTGATTTCAATAAACAATACAAAGATATTGCAGATGAAGAGGCGCATTTGAAAGTGTTTACCGAGAATTTGAAGAAAATAAACAAGTTGAATGAAGAATCTACGTCTGCTACGTATGGAATTAACAAGTTCGCTGACTACACTGAAGAAGATAAAAAAACCATGTTCGGTTTGAGGACAAAGGAGACATAATCGGTAAGTACCAATCAAATTTATAGTAATCATAATAAGTAATGATATTCAATGTAATGTTATGACAATTATTGTATTATAATTCATAATCAGCCAATTTTGTTCCCGCTACTGGGACTCGAGCCTTCCTTTCAGAGAGAGGAGTTGGGCCATAATCTACCACGCGAGCCCAGTGCGGCTTGGTGGATAGGTTAGTGGCCAACCCTTGTCGAAGTTTTCAGGCTGCCCAAAGGCCTTCGACATATCCGAACGACTGTTGTCCTATGACAAACAACCGCGACCGACGGCTCAACGTGCCCTCCGAAGCACGAAAGCATTCAGTTGAGTAATGCCACTAGCGGTCACCCATCCAAGTCCTGACCGCAGCAAGCGTTGCTTAACTTGTTGATCTGTTAAGATTGCCATGTCAAGCTCCGCCACGAGCGCATCTATATTATATAATTATTACTAACAAATCCTATTGGTTTATTTTTTTAAACTACGAGAACTATTAGATAATAATATAGCAAGTCTTACAATCATATTAAATAGTATTATTTATGTACCTACAACACGGTACTCATAAGAGCAAAGGATAATTTATAATTCAAATGTTATATACTTATTTATTACGTCACTACCTGGAAAAATACTATTACAAATCAAGTTACTAAGTGTATGCCAAAGTTATAAACACACGACGATTATTCATTTAAATGGAGGCTACTGACGACACTGATAATGTTATATCAAGGAAGTTGAAATGGTAATTATATATTCCACACTTGATAAACAGTAACCTGTGAAGAAACTCTGTAATCAAGCGTACATGACCTTTTTAATGTTCTTATTAGACGCTATAAGTACTAGGCCCACGGTGACCTCTGCCTAGATCAATGCAGTTCGTCACAAGTGACGAACTGCTGCACCCATAACCTTGAGTTTAAACATTTAGTTGTTAAGACTCTTATGCCTGTAATTTCGCCGGCAGCCATATTCTTCAAACCAGAACACTGTATTACGAACATTACTTGCTTTGAGGTATAGAAAGGTATGGTGGCACTACTTCCCAGGACGAACTCGTGCACTAATGGGGGATCCCAATAATCATCTATCCACAGTTTACCTTACTACCGATAGAAATTTGACATAGCGCCCATACAAATAGTCTCAAATATCTATCTCTAGTAAGGCAAACCGGCGATAGATAGGTTATTGGCACCAGGCGTTAGAGTTCTACTACTGCCAAACTTTATTAACCAGTTATACAGCGCAACCCTACTATTAGTTAATCTGTGGTAATCGAAATATTTCTAAGTATGTATAGGCACGTACTTCGTTTAATATTACATAACATACCGTATTATGCATAATAGTAGGTAATATTATGATTCTAGAACAAATGGTTTATATAACAACATAACACCTAAATGCAATCATACCTACTAGAGATTTGAGTAAAATTAAAATTAAAATGAGTCATGACCACTGATTGCGATTGCGAATCATTATAGAACAAGTTCTTCCTGTTTATATCCGTTGCTTATAATACAATGCTATATATTCTATACTATATATAATAAAGGTGGAACTGGTCTACGGGAGAACCATCTTTTTCTCCGTTTAGGGCCTCAGGCTCAACTGCGAAGCTGAACCAGTTGAGCCGTTCGGACTTTTTTTCCCGTAGTCGCAACTAGTTGTGTAGACTAGATTTTTTTTTATCGAAGGCTCAACTAGTTGTGCCTTTTGGACTTTTTTCCCGTAGTCGTAACTCGTTGTGTAGAAATGTAATATCTTAAAGGCTCAACTTGTATTACTAGCAGGTTCCCATGCCAGTCATTCCCCGCTGCACTACCAAGCTGCACTACTGGTAGTGCAGAAGGGAATTTTTATTCTCCACTGTACTACCAGCTGGTAGTGTCGCGGGGAATTTAGAATCTGCATACATGGCCGTTCCATGTGATGCCATGCCATGTGATGCGTGTACAGGTACACGCATCACATGGAAGCCGTGTGGACGATGCCTTAACCGGGTCTAGTAATAAGTTTATTATATATTATACTCGTAGGATAGTTATATAGGATTCCAGTTGATTGCATTTGATACTTACATGTATTCAAGTGGAGCCTTTTGTCATATAATCTATTGATAGTAGATACAATTCATGGGAAAACCACGGGCTTCTTCTACCCATGGAGTAACGCCTGTTTGTACCATGTCTGGGATTTTTTTTGGCCAACTTGTATTCTCCAAGTGGGCCCCCGAGCACGCTCATTTGGTATGTCGGTCCCTCTACCAAACACCCTCTATATGCAATTTTAAAGCAATAATAATTATTAAACTATTATTGTTAACCGGAAAAACACATACACACAACAAACTTGCAGACGCTGCAGTGCACTCGCCCTGAAGATGAGCATCTGACGTGCTCGAGACCTGGGTCGACCTATTCGATTTCTAACGTGAGTGCTATGCCGGTTAACAATAATAGTTCAATCTCACGAGAATTTTAATAAAAAAAATATTAATATTATTATTCTAAAATATCATCTTCGGCCTCGTTTTTCAAAGATGAATCTGCGAAAGACTTGTAAAAAGTTGAATAGAAAAACTCTAGTTACGTACTCATAGCTTTGAATAATACTAATACTTTCTGGTACCATCTTACTGCGTGTCTAGTTTTAGTATTACTACACTTTGTATTATACGCTGTATATTTATAATTAAAATTAATTATATTATCTTGTCTTTTCAGGTAATGATTGAAAACGACGAGCTATGTGTGTACGTGATAGTGGTTTATGTACGAGTACTTTTTAATTGAATGATATTTTTTTAATGTCTGTCTGTATATTGTACTGTTTAAAAAGTCTGATGAAATGATAATAAAGTAAAATTATATCAACTTGATGTATATATATTTACGTTAACAATATGCCTAGCCTGCACTTTGACACGCGTGGAATACTGGATACGAGGCCAGTGACCTAAGTTTATTAAACACCTTCTAGTCCACACACCAACATTGCCCCTTTCGTGGCCAAAAAAAAACAAATAAATGGCCCGTTTGGTGGGTGACAAGTCACTACCTACCCTAATATTTAGGACTAACTACGCTCCGCGGTTTCACCCGCGCGGTGATGGATGATGATGATGAATCAAATATAGCGTATGTTACTCAGGCATAATATAGTGATCTACTGTTGAAAGAATTTTTTGAACCGGTTTTGTCGTTTTTGCGTTTATCCGTTTCAAACAAACCATCAAATCTTTCCTCTTTATTATTAGAGTAAATTAGGATTAACACCGAGGTACGAATAATGGGGCTTAGTTTGTACCGGCGTTAATATTGCATAATTGAATAAACACGGAGAAGTCGTTATTGTGACACAACTCTAATAGTTAGACATTATGGTATCGCATACTTTTTTGAAGACATGATGCCCTCTATAAACTTATAGTACATCTAAGTGATGTATGTACTATTATTTTATAGAAGGCTCTAATTATTGTCAATAGTTCCACAGTGTACGCAATATACGGATTTTCGGCGTTACTATTGCATATCTTTAAATGAAAAAATAGCAATTTTAACATATCTGTAATAGTAAGACATATGATATCGCGGATTTCATTGTAGATATTGATGTTTTCTGTAAAACTGCAGTACACTACTTTGTTCTATTGTCAAAAGATTCCGCAGCGTACGCGATGATTTTTGGGGATGTTTATTGGTACTTTTTTTTGGGAGTTTTCATGCGGATCCCTGACTTTTTGAAAATACTATATATACTAGCCAATATTACTCAGTGACAATGTAGCTTTCTAAGGGCAAATATTTATTAAAGTCGTTCTAGTAGTGTATTCATTGGATACAAAAATACAAAACCTTCCTCTTTATAATATTAGTGTAAATAGTGTAGATGAGACTCAAAGTCACTTAATGTTAATGTTCATACCCTTAGGTACCATTCCCGATTTTTGATATATACTTATATATACCACGTTATCATCAACTCAAAATGTTTTCGTTGTTTTTTGTACTACACTGTATATTTCATATCGACCAAACGGGGTAAAGCCCCACTTACGCCTTTGTAAAGGACTGGATGAAATCTGTGAAATAAATTATAATAATAAAAACCACGGAGCTTGATTGTCCCTGGGGCTAAATGAGACCTTCAGCTTGCCTTAATTGGCCTTCCAGGGGTGGAGACGCAAGAGCATGTACCAATCTCTTAGGGTGTTAAAGGTCATACCGCCGGCAGTAGTACTCTAGTGAAACCACAGCACACCTCTGGCCACACCATTTAGCCATTCACACGAACGCTGCCCCTTTTGTCATCTGGAACCATTGATGGCGGTGGCCCTATGAGAGGCCTGTTTAGTAGGTACCAAGCCACCACCTGCCTAAATATTCTATGATGAGACTTATATTGGCAGGTGCCGTAGTATTGTATGTAAATAGTCATTTCCCTTATCATCAAGCTGTTTACCATGTAAATTACAATAGAATTCAAATTTGGTAATGAAAGTTTATACAATGTCCCATAAACCCCAAAATCAAACACTTGATCAGGTTGAGTTAGAGTAATTTATTATAAAATTCAAAATACGCGCCTCGGCTTCCGTGCGACAAACGCACGCGCGATGCAGCACCTTGTGCTCACAGTGGCGCGCCATCTATGATTGAGTTAAAGTACTACATTACATACAGTTTACATGTTTAGTGGTGCATTACTTGGTATGTGGCTTAGCAAGGGTGGTTGTATAAAAAAAACTTATTTGTAAAATTCCAAGCAATATAGGGAACATAGGGATATTATTGTAAATTTGCTATCCGAGTAACGAAAATACGCTTTCCCGATCTATATAGCTATGATTAGCAAAACCCGACCATGCCATGCCATGTCATGAAAATTGAACAGTGAGAGACGATCGCGAGAGCCGCGGTACCTCGTCTTCCGCACCTTCGCAGATGACGACTGAAATAGAGCGACGCCTCCTTTAACGAGGAACAGACCGTTTTTTTACCATCACGACCACGCCGAAAACTGCTCTCTTTTCAGCAGAAAGCAAACCAGCGGAAGGGCCACTGAATAAAAAATGCATGGCAAACTGACCATTGACAATTAACGAAGGAAGCACCACATGGTATTTCTAAAGCAACGCATGGATCCATTGTACGCCCACGACAAAAGGTACCTTTAACATTTTATTCCCAGATGTGCGTGCAAATTTTCGTTTCTGTCTGTGCGAGTAGACCATATTATATTAACCGACCTCGAAGCAGTGAAGATAAAGACTTTTTAGATTTAAGTGTAGGAAAAGCACCAATGCAGCTATGCTTCTTGAAATGAAAATTGTGTTATCCAATACAGCGGTTGACTTTCTAATTCATCCGCCCCGAAGAACATTAATAAATAGGTATAGGTATATTCCTCCCAAAAGACGGCCTCATCATAAAGTCCACGTGCTCTCTTCAGCTGAAGATCCTGTCTGGCACTAGGGTAAGTTAGTTGCTATGTTGCCTGTAGAATAAGCTTTATCATAGTGATAATCTAGCATCTCCTGTATATCCAAATTCACAAACGCTAGAACCAACATCAAATTGTAGGAGGTTATGCTACCTATAGAACAAGCAATATTATCGACTTAATCTCAGTATACTTTAATCTCAATATTTAACATAACAGTGCCTACAGCTGCGCGGTAAGTAATTCACGCGAGGGCTGCCCGCCGTAGGTATTCAATTTCTGCCTTAAAGCAAATCTGCCGTAAAGCGAATCTGTTCTAAAGCGAACAACTCCTAGTTGAGAATGAATTATGAAAAGTAAAATAAAAATACATGTTGTTTTTGTTGATTACTTATTAGATTTATTAACAATCCACCCTTATAAAATTGAGACTGAAAAACATTTGCGCATCGACTGAGACTAACACAAATAAGGCATAGCACCTTATTTGTGGTTGATAGGCCTTTTTTGCGGTAAGTAGGCCTATTTAGTGGTCGTAGCGGTTATGGCACATTTTTTAGATTAGTCTTCACCCAGAAACAGAAATCTACTATATATATATATATATATATTGCAGACTCAGATGATGGCTCCCGTTAGTCCTCACCAATTACAACTCATCGCCAACTTCTAAATGATAAAAAATATTTTCTAATAGGTACTGTCTATTATCCTAGTTATTCTTAAAAGACCTGTGTATAGCCTTATAAAGCCTATGTTTTTTTTCTAAGTTTTACTATATTTTTATGAGAAATTATGTTGTTTCATTTTAGTTTATTGGATCTATCTTCAAACCATTGTGATTCTGCTTTTCTTGTTTAATATAAGGCAAAAAGTTAAATTTGTTATTTTATGTACACTTAACCCAATGTCCAGTTCTTTTCGGCTATTTCGGTTTATTTCCGAATTACGCATAAAAAATCAAATAAAAAATACTATTCTTGAATAGTTTGACCAACTAAAAAGACATTTATACCGGTGGAGTGTATTGGATTTGATAAAACTAGTTCCAAACTCGAGGTATAAAAATGTGTATACACTTTGTATATGCGCGACATAGCTTAGCACTTTTTTAAACGTACACATGGTGTACGTTCGACACGCGATGGGTAAATATACATAAATTAGGTTACAAATTCTATTATCGGATATTTAAATGTATCTACTGACTATATTTTAGTTCTTTTTTTAAATAAGATTTTTAATTTAAGAGTTCTTTTGGGAGGAAGGCAATATGGGTGATTTATTATGGCCAATGCGCGAAAGGTTTACGATTTGTTAGTTTTTGCCTACGACTATTATTTCTTCGTAGGTTTTTGCTTATTTTTTCATAAAAGCGATACCCCTAAATTTTCTCCTCGAATAAAATTTTTTAATAAAGATGTGCTATGGGGTTGGAGAAGTGCGGATCAAATCACTATACTTAAAATAGTGTCATAGTAATCTTAAACTGATTGACTTTCCCTGCGAATGTGTTTACTGCGAACAATTAACACATTAACACATTAACAAATAACAAATTAGGAATTAACACATTCGCATGGAAAGACAATCAGTTTAAGATTACTATGACACTATTTTAAGTATAGTGATTTGATCCGCTTGTTTTTGTAGTAACCACGACCATAGACGTGTTCTAGATAAGCTTTATTCCGACATTGTAACCGCTCTTCGAGACGCGGCAGTGGCAAGTCGGGGACGATGCACCTGGAGAGGCGGTCGTGGCTCGCGAATAGTAGCGTGAAACAAACATGCCTGTCACGGGTTGGCCAGGTCTAAGTTTTAGGAATGGGTACTTTGTGGCAGGCCTAAAGCAGGTTTGATGTACCAGGAAATGTGTGACCGCAGAAGAGCGTTCAAGTCTCGATTAAAATGGTGCCAAAATCATCAGGACCAAATTAGAATGGACGTTCTGGCTGTAAAACATTCCAAAGGTGATTTTCGCGGCTTTTGGCAGAGCACCAGGAAGGAGAGTGCTCGACCTGGCTGTCCAGTGAGCGTTGACGGTATGAATGACCACAAGGAGATTGCCAACGCATTTAAAAATAACTTCACTGTGACTTCTCCTTTAGGTCTGGCGAGGCGGGTGCTCAGTGCTGGCATGAACGGTTTAGTAGTGGGGACTAAATTCTTGGCGAAAGATGTTATCAAAGCCATAAAGGTCATTTCGAAAGGTAAGTCCCCGGGACATGATGGACTCAGTATTGAGCACTTGCAGCACGCGGGATCTCATATTTTAAGAGTTTTAGCGATGTTATGAAAACGGTAGTTGTGCCTGTAGTTAAAAATAAAACTGGTGACCTTGCCAATAAAAGTAACTACAGGCCGATACCTCTAGCTACGGTTATAGCTAAAGTTTTTGATGGTTTGCTTAACACACAGTTAAACAGATATGTAACGATAATTGCACGATAGCCAATTCGGGTTTCGTTCCCGATTATCCACTGAAAGTGCTATACTGTGTCTTAAGCATACCGTCAAATACTATACTAAGCGTAAAACTCCAGTATATGTTTCCTTGATTTGTCAAAAGACTTTGTTTTGGTGTCGTATACTGTGTGAAAAGCTGAATGATATAAATGTGCCACAGGAACAACACAACTTAAGCTACGCTGACGATATGGTGCTGCTGAGCGCTTCGATCTGCGGCCTGAGAAAGCTGATTCGCACATGCAAAGAGTACACGTCTAATCATGGATTACAGTATAATGTAAGTAAATGTCAAAGGATGGTTTTTGAGTCAAGTGGAAAATGTCCTCAGAACGTGCCGCATGTTCTGCTTAACAGTACTCCCCTAGTGAGGGTAGAGCAATTCAAATACCTGGGGCATATTGTCACTACCGGCCTCAAAGATAACGAGGATATTGAGCGGATTTGAGCGGGAGCGCAGATCACTCTCTATTAGAGCGAACATGATAGCCCGCAGGTTTGCACGTTGTTAATTAGTGAAGTGAAGATTACGCTCTTTAGAGCATTCTGTACATCCCTCTACACGTGCAACTTGTGGGCTGATTACAGTATAAAGAGATATAGTGACCTCCGCGTTATGTACAGCAATGCTTGCAGGATGCTGTTGGGGCTGCCCCGATTCTGCAGCGCCTCAGGTATGTTCGCAGACGCGCACACTGCATGCTTACATGCGACCATGCGTTTGCGCGCCGCCTCTTTTGTACACAGAATTGCGACCAGCCCCAACACACTCCTGGATATGATTGCTGCCAGGTTTGACTGCCCTTACCTCCGGCATTGCTATGGGAGACATGGTCCAGCAGCGGTGCCGGAGAGGAGATACTAATATAAGTTTGACACCCTCCTATGACTTACGACTATATTTATTATTTGCTTATGTGATTTTCAATTAATACGAGTATGATTATTTTATTTAGTTTGACTGTATATTATGATTTCTTTTTTTAGTGTAATATTAATTGTGATATTTGCTTAACTTTATGCAATATGGGTTCCTAATACCTGAAATAAATGAATTTGAATTTGATACTGTTTGATTTACATACACAAATAAATGATTAGTTTAACCATGTGTATAACTTGCATTTATGTGTATAACTTACCTAAATTACTAGCTGCGCTCCGCGGTTTCACCCGGTTTCGGCACGGTAATGCGATGATGATAATGAATCAAATATAGCATACCTATGTTACTCAGGACTTATATAGCTTTCTATTGGTAAAATATTTTTAAACCATTTTTGTAGTTTTTGCGTTTATCCGTTACAAACAAACTATCAAATCTTCCTCTTTACTATTAGAATAGATAATAATTAACACCAAGGTACGAATAAAGCAAATTGCACACACGGAAAACACTGAAATCGCCCTATTTACATAGGTCATATAACTATGACGGAAAAGTAGTTATCGTGACATAACTGTAATAGTTAGACATATGGTATGGCATATTTTTTTAAGAAATTGAAGTCCTCTAATACTTTTGTACATTACTTTGCTCTATTGTCAATAGTTTCCACAGTGTACGCGATAGAAGGACGTTTTTTGGTATTTTTTTCACATCTCGACACAAGTAGGTAAGGAACTTGGGTAGCACCTCTTCTACTCCTGTAGTTGATTAGGTGGTCGGGCTTCTTTTTTAAGAACCTGCACACATCCGGAGAATATTCTCTCCTTCTGCGTTGCAGCTCCCGTAACCACAGCCCCCGTGAACAAGCTGAAACTCCGCTGAACTCCCCCGTTTCATCTACATGGCCGTTAAGGTCACCACCCAAAATGATCCCTTACGACAATGGGATATCCCAAGCACCTCATCGAATCTGTGCCAAAATGAAGTCAAAGTCGCCGCCACAACTGACCTGAGGTGTGTAGGCACTTATCAAATAATGGGTAACCCCTTCGATGAGCTGCTTAACTACCTTCAGCCGGTCGCTATATCGCTTCACTTCTGAGACGTCGTTGTGGAACTCCCAGCTTTCTCGCGCGGCCAGTCAGTGTACCAATGTTCCAGGTAGCGAAGCGGAGATTACTTTGAGTTAAGGCTCGCGTCATTAACCGTATTCGCCCATGGCATGGCAGCCCTCGTCCGCTTGCCACAGGAGCCACGCAAAGCTCCTGCGCGCCGTTTTGTGCTGGTGCCCTATCCGTGGTAAAATTAAATTGTGTTCTTTCCATATTAGTAGATAATCTTTGGGCTTTACGGGAGCAATTGCAGTCTGACCCTGAATCGCCTCGTCTGTTGGTCAGCAGACGCACCAGCTTACAGGGGAGGTTGGCTTGCGCCCCAAGATCTTGGTGGGTCCCTGTATATCCCAAGGTGTAGGACATTTAGATTAGTTTAGTTAGAAGTTATATGTATTATAGAAGCACTGGTAAAGAAGTTATTATTGTTGGAGGCCCAAAAAATTACATTTGTTTACAAAGTCTGAGGCAAAATTTTAAAGTTCAATGCCACCTTTTTTAATGTATACAGGGCCATTAGTTTGCCTTTGCTCGCAGGGAAAGATAAATCCCCAGTTAGCGTTAAGTAATTATCTGGAGTCAATAAAATAATTTCAGATATCCATGCATTCAGAAAGTCAAATGATAAAACCGGCAAACACTCACGTCTATCATCTAGTCGTTATACTCCGACCGGTGTTCGGGCAATACTTACTGATGTTTTACCATTTAACTATGAGTTCTCACGGAAGTTTTTATGACAATTCAGAAAGTCGTTTTGGAAGCTTTATTATCGGGTGGAATGTTAGCCCACGCGCACTGAGTTTATTGTTCACCTTTCTATCGTAACCCATACGATTTCGACATCTAGTTGATACCGCTGTCAGTCGGTACGAACTCGTCCGCAGATTATCATAACAACGCCTCCGTTTGATGCGCGGTCAAGTCTAAACACAGCATACCTACCGCATACCAACTCAGGGTCCAAACACTGTTGTTCAAATGGAGTTTACGTTATAAGCACAATACCGTGCTCTATTGATGGTATACATAAATATTTGCGTTTTAGTGTGCCTTAACCCGTGTACGTTTTGATAAAGAAAATCAATTTAGTATACACAAGTAAAAAGAGTAAACCACGAAAAGTTAAAGTGACTTGTAGGAAACTTGTTTTTTGTAACTATAATGATATGTTTCTGTACGCTGTGATATGAAACTACTAAGTATTAGCTGCACCAGTGATAGTTTCTTTTTTAGAGTTCTTTTTTTTTGAGAGACCAGAGATCTTACTATAAGCTCTAAAGCAGGACTTCTAGAAAACTGCCCAGCTTAATCTTACTATGATAACGTTGTAGCAGGCCTGCCTAGGCCTACTATTCAAGAACCGCCGAAAAACCATTCACGTGTTTGTTTATATGGACTCTCTTTAAACTGACGCCATAAATCCGCTCAGTTTATCAGCTTACAAACATCTAGGCATCTGCAACGTTGGTTATAGTAAATTATGTTAGGTTATGTTAGAATGCCTGAGACCATCCAATATCCATTCACCTTTGAGGAAACCAACGTCGCAACAGTTCAGCTAAATGAGCGTCATGGTATGATTTCATTCAAAACTGTTTAAGCCAGGTTTAAGAAATTTTAATGCACGGAAGATGCATGGTTTTTATAAAACTCCTTTTGTAAGGCTTTTGTAAGGCCCCTGAATAATATAAGAAGTAGGTACTTGACTTACGATCATAACAATGACTATTTAAATATCGATTAGCAGTAAAGCAATATGAATGTGTTATGTACGGTGAGTGGATTAGTGTAGTTGAAATGTGGTTAAAGTAAAAGAGTAGTTGAATATGTGAGATTTTAATAAACGTTCTTATTTAAACATAAGTTGTTTATTTTCAGCTTGTAGCTTTTTGGTTGTTGCATAAAGGATATTCATGGAGCTTTTAATTTCATCATCACTATTGCTACTATACATTGAATTCTAGCCGACAGTTCATTAAATTTCTTAATAAATTTAATGATATACAAGGTGGAAAAACAAACTCGCAAAGGTCACAGGATGACGCTAGATGCAGACCGCTTTCAGACGGTCTTTTTAGAAATATATTGCGGAACCATATGTTCAGCAGTGGACGTTCTTTGGCTGAGATGATGATGATGATTTTTCTGCAACCTTGGCCACATATTTTCACCGTCGGCCCGGAGCATGTCTGCAAGTGTTGACACCCTGGCTTGCTCCCATTTTCTTAACGCAACGTCTATACATCCACGAGACCTAAACCTTCAGTGTGGCTGATAGGGATGTGTGGCTTACTTGCTTTGAAAAACCTAGCTCATTGTTTTCTTAACGAACCGTGTGCAGCCACGGAACACAGTTCTTTACGCGGTTGTTTTTTTATTATTATTCATAACTACGCTCCACAGACTTCAGGGACCGTGCCTTTTTTAATTTTGTGCAATGTATTACTTTTTGAAGAATTATTTTTAAGGACAACATAACACGCTCATTAAAGAGACATAGAGGAACTACTTATTTTCTAAAGACGAATACGAAGAAGAGGATCTACTTCATTTATATTTTTGTAAAATGCCTATTCTAAATAATGGATACTTTGTTTCTGAGTTGGTGTAAGCATTCAAGGCAGACCAGTATCTGCAGGCAACACGAGTTGACACATGTGACAGCCATACATACTCAACCATATGTTGACGTTGGATGCAGGCCGCTTCCATTTCGCTTCCATGGCATTTTGGAAAATTATGAAAGAGGTCTATGTTTAGCAGTGAACGTCCTACGGCTCAGATGATGATGATGATAACATCATCGTCTATACAGATAACAAAGTAATACTAAAAGTCTAATTATGCATTAAATTGAAGATAAACATAACCGTTACGTTATTCATATCTTTTCAGTTCTGTACCTGGTCATAGGGGTACATAAAGTAAACAAACTGCCTGATACAGGCCGGCCGAAAACAATACATTGGCAGAAAAATACGGCTGTGTTCTGCGATGTTTTGAAACAAAATTGGACAGGGGAATCGGAACCTCGCATTGCGCTGTTTTGTATTTTTAATAATAACTCGTGAAGAGACTACTAAGTAATTCAGATAGCCATCCTCAAGCTGTTTTGGGTCTAGTGTGATATACTACCTTCGACTGCATCACTTAATCGCGCAAAAGCACATTCAAAATCAAAATCAAAAATCATTTAATTGTTCAAGGCAATGTTACAAAAATTATATAAACAAAACACCTGGTTCCTAAACTAGGTTCATAAAGGCCTGTATGATAGGATCCAGGCCTCTTTCGTCGGTGAACCAATAAATCATTGCCATTAAATTCTATACACTTATACAATAACAATTAAAATCAAAATCAACATTATAATTAAAATAAAATATTTTATTGTTCATTACTCGTAGGACGAGAAGCTAATTTGACTTTTTAGAAATGTTAAGTATGTAAAATTCTAATAATTGTAATTACTCTAATGATGTATATTGAAAATATAATGTAATTGTAATATTTAATTAAGTTCCAAGCTAAATTGACTTTTTAGAAATGTTAAGTATGTAAAATTCTAATAATTGTAATGATTCTAATGATGTATATTGTAAATATAATGTAATTGTAATATTTAATTCAGTTCCAACCTAATGTATAATACGTACAGATTATAATAACCTAAGGAAGGAACTACCAATCAAGATACGGGTGTATTTATACCCAGTTTGGTAGGTAGAGCCGCAAATTGATACGCTGTTGTGTGTAATAAATAAATTTGCATTTGAATTTGAAATTTAATGATAGAAATACATACACTAGATCAGAAAATGTCTATCTGAAGTAAAGACTCAAACGCACTACGTGGGAAGTTGATAATCACATTGGTTTTGCTTTGGTAAGCCAGTTCAGGTTCGTATTCTGTATCCATCTCCACTTTACGGCCGGTCCCAATATGCGATCTCAATCTGTTTTTAACGATCCCCGATCGAAATTTCTATCCATTTGTTACAAAAGGTGTTTCAATAACCAAACCATAGATAGCAAGAGCAATCCAAAAATACCATCTATCCGACAGAGGGCGCCAATCCATTTTTGGACAGTTTTCGGATCGTCCTCTGTTCGGAAATGACACTTCACGGGTTTCATTAACCGATCTTTTGACTTTGACAAATCTCTTTTCGTCTATCTGCGATTTGTTTTTGCAATCTTACAATATTGGTCGATCGACTGGCAATCTATCGGATTAGGCGATTAATAAATAATATTTTAATACATTCTATATAATAAAGCGTAATGTCCAGAACTTTAGTATCTAGTGATAGTGACAGTGATTTCGAAGTCTTGGAGTATCTTTCAGACTGGGATACGGATGGTGACGAAGGTCCATCAACACCAAGGCAATATTGGCGCATTAATCACACTCAGTGCCTAACTGATACTGAATTCACCTTCAGATTTCGACTAAACAAAGCCGCTGTAGAGTTGCTTCTTTCGGAAATAAGACCATATCTAAAAGTAACCTCAAAGCGGTAAGTACAATACACAGCCGTAATGAAAGCTGCAAAACCTAGTCTCAAGTTTTATTAATCAATCATCTTGTTATTTACAGAAATAATGGAGATGCACCACTTCACCAGCTCCTCTTGACACTCAGGTTTTATGCACTGGGTACAATGCTCATTTCTGTAGCAGATTTTGTTGGAGTGTCAAAATCTACTGCCAGCCGAATAGTTCAAGATGTGTCTGAAGCTATAGCTATGCTTTACGACAAATATGTAGTGATGCACTTAAATAGTGTAGACAAGTTCTACCAATACAGTCAATTTCCACGTGTCCATGGTGCAATTGACTGCACTCACATATGAATACAGTCTCCAAGTAAGTACCTATGTCAAGATTTTGTAATAAAATAATTTTATAATTAAAATTATTTACAGTCATGTAAGTACCTACGTAGTAAACTTGTAACATTATTTTTCAGATCACACTATTGGCGAAGAGTTTAGAAACCGAAAGGGCTACTTTTCATTAAATGTCCAAGCTGTTTGTGATGCTGATTTAAAATTAATGAATGTTGTAGCTCGGTGGCCTGGATCTGCACATGATGCTACTATATTTAATAATTCAGTTTTAAGAGGTATTGTATATATTCATTTCTTTAAAAATGTACATATCTGTTAAAATGTTATATAGGTATATATTGAAGTTATTTAATGTGTAACCTCAGTTTTACAGCACAGTGTGAAGCTGGGAATTTTGCCAATCGTTGGTTGCTCGCTGACAGTGCTTATCCAAATAGATCCTATATATTAACACCAGTTTTAAATCCAAGTAGTAGGAATGAACAGAAATATAATGATGCACATATTGCAACAAGAAAATTATTGAACGGTAAGTCATACCTAAGCACAAGTGTTCGGTACATACCATGTCTTTATCAGATTGGATTGAATGTGGGTATATCTTTGGAGTTTATGTATGAATGAATGTTTGTTTGTGTACTTGTGTATGTTAACTACCTCCTGTCTGTAGTAAAGTTTTTTTGAGTGTTTTTAAGAATGTGTGTATGTGCATGTTCTTGGTAGCTGAAACGGTTAACTGACTTCAACAAGTTACAATGTTGGATTCTTCTATGTATCTGAATTGTGATATGTCATAGGTAACATTGTCCATTCTCTTTTTTTATAGTAATATTATTTTTTATTTTGCTTTTACTTGTACTATAATATAACACAAGTAACCAAGGAATTTTATTTATTTTACAGAACTTTTGGTGTATGGAAGCGCCGTTTTCCTGTAATATCATTGACACTGCGCTTGTCACTTGAAAATATTCAAAAAGTAATAATAGCTACAGCAGTTCTGCACAACATCTGTAGAAATCACAACATGGAAGAAACTTCTACAGAAGTAGCATTTCAAGAAACAACAAACACTCATGATGATCGTGATGTTGTACATAATCATCTCACTTTGGACCTGCAAGATGTTAGAGAAAGGACTGAACTTATAAATGGGTACTTTTCTATCAGCTAGGTTTGTATTGTAATTTCAGTACCCAATATAATATGTTTTAATGTACAAATTCAAATGTGTGTTTATTATTAGTAAAGTTAGTTTTAGTTAGTTTAGTAAATGTAATACTTAGGAGAAGTGAAATATATATATATATATATATATATATATATATATATATATATATATATATATATATACCTACCAGCTATAAATTAACTATAAAATGTGATTTCAACCTTTACTGTGATGCAGTCATCAATAGATAGTTTAGTAAATTTTATACTTAAGAAGAAATGAAATATATATAAACTTACCTAGGTATATAAAAATCTGTGTTTATTATTCATCCTTTACTGTGACACACCCCATCAATAGATAGTTTAGTGTAGTAAATGTAATAAAAAAATAAAAAATAAAATATATTAAGGAAGAAGTGATATATATTAGGGAGTATCATACCAAACTAATATATCTATATTAGTTTGGTATGATATATATATATCATACCAAATATACATATATGCAACGCCAAGTATAATTGAATATCTTACTGTCTCTTTAGGAAAGGTACCTAACAATAAACAATTAGTTTTGTGATACTGAGTAACAACAGATTTGAATTAAATACTGGAGGCATACCCTTTGCCAAGATTGGCCCAGTCGTTTCTTGAATGGGAAAGGAAGACAATCATTATCTCATTAGTTTTTGTCTAATTTGCTTAATTTTATAAAATGCAATTTATAGTAAAAAACATTTATTATCCATAATGTAGCGTACAAACTAAAAATAAAACTATTTTTTTGGTAAAGTATTTGGTAACGTCGCTGGCAGTGTCTAGTTCTAAAAATAGCTTTTATATTAAATAATAAAATAAAACTTACATTACTAGTTATAATATATTCAGTCTTTATTTTGATACTTTTCTAATTCTAACTTTAACCTTTTGTTTTCTAATAAAACATTTTCTAAATTAGCCTGTAGGACTTTGCTTTTCATAGTATAATAATCTGCTATGGCTTTGTTCCTAGCGGCCCGGTTCTCATCAGTCTTCAGTTTTCTTTTGTAACCACTAGCTCTAGGAGTGGAGATAAATTTCTTAGCTTTCAAAGGTGTCACGGTGCAAGGCCCTGCGTCAGTGACCACAAACTCTTCTGAAACGGCATTTCCAGATGTGATTCCATCCAAACCTGTAATACTGGCATTTTCATCATCACCAACACTAATAACTGGAAGAGATTCAGGCACCAGTTCTGCATCACCTCCATATGCAACAGTAAACCCGTCAACTGTATTCCCTAGTAAAGCAGCCACTCTATCCAGCACATCATCTGGAGGGATATAATCAGGATTACCACCACCAGTTTTAATGTTGTTCATACGTATTTGCGTATTGCGTTTGCGAGAGTTTTTTTTCAAGTTTTCCCACTTTAAACGTAACTGTTGTGGGGTTCGGTAGGCTGTAGTCACCACAGCGTTGAATTGGTCGGATATGCGTACCCATTCCTCGTTTTTTCATTTTATTTGTGGTGGCGTTTGTGGTTTTATTATAGATAATTTTGCTGCTTTCAATGAAACACAGCAAAGTTTTTGTTTCTTCTTTTGTTAGTGGTTTGGCCGATACCTAAAAAATAAAAATAAAATTAGGATTAATTATTGTCTTAGTAGTAGAAGTTCGTGGCATTTATTTTACAAAGGCTAATCACAAAAAATAATTAAAATTAAAATTAGGAGCGTAGTGGCTTTATAGTGGGAGTTCGTGGCATTTATTTTACAAAGACGAATCACACATATACTCAAATCGTATATCTTTGCTTACCGTTGCACTTTCCATGGTTATATAATTATTTTTAGTTCGATTGTAAACAAATATAGGTACATTTAACGAAAGTAACACGTAAGTAAAGTATTTTATAAGCAGTTGAAATTAACACCACAGCAGGACAGGGCACAGATTGACTTGACAAGTTGACACAACATGAGAACACAGTCACACAAGTTGAGATCACAATTACGTTCCCTTTTAAGTATTGGGATCGTGCTAGTTATTACATTTAGTTTGAATTTATGTCAAAAACGTATCACTTCCGTGTAAAAAAACATATATTTTGTGTTATTAAACATATAATAATTGGGATTAAAACAACAAAATTATGAAAATATGTAAGGTTTATATTATTTGATTTAAGAACTATACAACGCATTCATAATGATGACTGCATAGAATGGAACGTATGGGAGGGAACGGATCAATCGGCAATCTCTAGTAAAAAACGATTGATGTTGGCTATCCGTTGTTATTGGGATACAGATAAGGGATCGATCGAAAGATCGCATTCAATCTTAGATTGAGGCGATCTCTCGATAGAAGATTGGATATCAGGACCGGCCGAAGAGGCCAATAAACATATCCTACTCGTAAGTCAGCTTATGTCAAAATCACTTCTGAAAATGCCCAATTCCTAAACTACTTCCATAAAAGATGTTTTCTTCAAGAACCATTATACCATTATACCTAATTCCCAAATGGATCACTGCCCGCATAACCATTTACCCTTTCCCTACCAAGGACGTAGACGTTCGTCAAATTATGAATGAAATCTTTGTTTTAATTAGATAATAAAATTAAAGTTCACAGGTGTAACGAAACGAACAGAGAAACTTGTAAATGCGTAAGTTTAAATAAGGTCACAAAAAAAAAATCAAATCAAAAAATCAAAAATGTTTTTATTTCAGTAACCAAAAAACGTTTACATATACAATCAAGGTGGGGACCTTCTTTTAAGTATAAAAATACTTGTGCCAGAGGGCCCCGCTCTTCCATATCCATTTCAGTTACCAATATTACAAGAAAGGTATAATCTATTAAAATATATATTTAAAATTTGAAAAATTATAAAAACGCATTATAAAGATGTTAGGACTTTTAGTTTATTGAGTGTGTGTGTGTGTGTGTGTGTGAGTGTGTGTATGTGTGTGTGTGTGTGTGTGTGTGTGTGTGGTGCGTGAGTGTGTGTGCATGTGAGTGTCCGTGCGTGTGGGCGTGTGTAGTCGCTATCCAGTACCTTAACTTAGATTTGAGTTATTTATTAAAGTATTTATTTTAATGTTACTGTAGTATTATTATGCAATATATTTGATAAATCGTATAGAAATGGTTGTATTAGGTAATTATAATTTTCTTATTTATTATAACGTAGAAGTGCTTCCGTCTCCTCATAAGTTTTAGAAAGGATCCAGTCGGTAACAGCTTTTTTGCATTCGTAGTGATGCATAGGATATATGTTGAGAATTTTGTTTAGCTGATTGTACAGCCGCGCTGACTGTTTCTCATATTGCTTTCTAGCAAAACATGTCTTAAAGGCTTTACCCATTACGACTGAATGCTTCCTTCTTTTGTTTTTTAGAATATTTGGGTTATAAGCTAAATGTTTGTGAACCTTTAATACTGATTGTATTATATACAGCTTTCGTACTGTTAATAACCGACTCAAAGCATACAGCGTGTCAGAAGGGAATCTATATGGTTTAAAATACATTACTTTTATTAAGGCTCGCTGTGATCTCTCAATATCTATAAATTTGGACTTTGCAGCTCCTCCCCAAATTGGCACACAGTAACTTAAAATAGGTTGGGCTAAGATGATGTAGATTTTGTTTAGCAACTCTTGGGTCGCTACGTGTCGTAAATTTTTAAAGATCCAAATTAATTTTCTTGTTCTAGCACTAAGCACGTCAATTTGGGGAAACCATGATAGCCTTTGGTCAATTGTGACTCCTAAATATTTTATTTTATTTACTTTATTTAAATTAATGTCGTTTGTTGTGTCCGAGTGGATCAATTTGACATTAAAATCAATTCCTGGTTGAGTTCTATTATAAATAGTATAGCACATATAGTTAGTTTTCTGAGCGTTTAATGTTAGCAAATTTGACTTCAACCACTGACCAACTATATTAAGACCCGATTCAGCTTCTATGCGGACCTTGTCCCATGTTGTATTGGAAAAAACAACGGCCGTGTCGTCGGCATACGAAAATATTTTAGCGTTATTTAATTTGAGGTCGCACAGATTGTTAATGTAAATTAAAAATAAGGTTGGTCCTAAAACACTCCCTTGAGGGACTCCGAAAGCAATGTTTGAGTCGTTACTGATATATGAGTCTATTTTAACCTTCTGCGTTCTGTCACTTAGATAATCCCTGAAAAGAGCTAAAGGTGTATCCCTTATTCCGATGTTCTCTAATTTTTGAACGAGTATGGGGACACAAACTGTGTCGAAAGCTTTCTTTAGATCCAAATATACAGCTACACATTTATTTCCCTGATCCATCTGTTCAATTATGAACGTTGTTAAGGCAGTCACTGCATCTTCCGTAGACCTACCATTGCGAAATCCATATTGAGAATCCGATAAGAGTTTATATTTGTTAAGGTAATTAATAAGCCTTCTATTTATGAGTTTTTCTAATATTTTTGAGATTGATGGTAAGACAGATATTGGTCTGTAATTGTTGATGTCATATGCATCACCACTCTTAAATATCGGAGTTACAATAGATTTTTTAAGTTGTTTTGGAAAAACACCAGTAATAAAACAAAGATTAGCAAAGTGACAGATAATAGGTACAACTTCGTTATGAGCTAGCTTTAGGAATCTTGTTGGTATGTTATCCCATCCAGGGGCACTATCTGTCTTTAGAGTTAAAAGCACATCATGTACTTCTCTAAAGTCAGTTTCTAACAATACAAAAGAGTTTAATTGAGTTTTTTTCGTATCGCTGGGTAATTGATTATAGTTATTAGGGCTTCTCAGAATATCTTCTGCAAGCGTTTTCCCTATATTAGCAAAATGATGGTTTACATAGTTAACAGATTCAAAAGGAGACGGTTTTAAATTTAATAGTTTAGTGCTGTCGGATTTAGTTTTATGTAAATAAGTTATAGATTTTATATTTTTCCATAGAGTTTTTGAATCCTTTGTAGAATTAGTTAATAGTTTACGTTCATAGTTCCTTTTAAGTTTTTTAATCAAGTTGTTACAAAAATTTCTATATCTTTTATAACTGATTTTTAATGTCTCGTTATGAGGATCACGTCGTATCTTTTTTTGTAGGTTATTTCTATTCCTTATGCAACGCAAAATTCCAGAATTAATCCAGGGCTTAATAATACGCTTATGTTTGGCCACTTTTACAGTACTCGTATGTTCTTGTAAGGACTCAATGATTTTATTAACGAGTTGTTCAATGATGTAGTTTGGATCGTCACTAAACAAAAGTTCTGATAAATTCTTTTTAGCTAACGTAGTAAGCGATTCACCAAAATCAGTAACTGTTTTTATTTTTAGACATTTGCTATTTGCAGTTTTGCTAGATAGATTCAAATATATCATAGAGTGGTCGGTCACAGAAGTATTCAAAACGGCAATTTGAGCAGTTAAGTTATTTTTCTCAAGCTTCAACATATAGTGGTCAAGGCAACTGCCTTCTCTTGTCGGGATTGTGTGTCCTGGCATTAAACCATGCATAGACAAGATGTCTAGATAGTTAAGTCTATTTGTTCGCTCGTAGTTTTGCTCGGATTCTTTAAAAATTAGGTTTATGTTTAAGTCTCCTGTTATTATTATATTTTTGTATGACTTAATTGATTCTAGATGTGAGTTAAGAGAATTTATAAAGACATCAGCATTAGTGTTAGAAGGCGAGCGATAAATTCCTAATATAGTACTACTATATGTATCAATTTGTAAGCATGAGGCGTGATCTAATTTCACTTCTCTGATATTTGTAATAATAATTCCTTTTTTAATATACGCTACCACTCCATCATTTTGGTTAAGCTGTTGGGTTGTTGCAAATGAAGTATAATTTATAAGATTAGGAATAGGTTTGTCAGAGTTAAGTCGGCATTCAGTTAAGATAAGTATGTCAGGAGTAATATTTGATAGACCTAGGGTCGTATTTAAGTCATCTATGTTACTGTAAACGCTTCTAATGTTTTGACAAAAAACTTTTAAATCACTGTTTTTCGCTGGTATATTACTATAAAGATCCTCAATATCACAATTAAAAGTTTGAGCAATTTCAATATCATCTATGTCTTTCAATGTAGTACGTGTATTATTCATAATGACAACCAATTAAAAGACTGCTTGTGTCATAATAGATTGTTGTATGTAATACTAAAAAAAGTTTGTTACGTAATTTTATTTGTGTACGTAAACTATTTATCTTTTTGTACTTTCTATAATTCGTCCAAAATATAGGAAAGTGTATTTCAACGGTACGGACGCATAAAAACCGATGTGTGTGTGATGAGAAATATAATGAATATGTGTGGTACTGTATGTTGTGAGTATGTGTGTGCATTGAGAGTTTATATACATTGTTACAGAAAGTAATGAATACTAATAATAGCTGGAGGAGACGAGACGGAACAAAAAGTTCGATATTAATAATTACCACGAGCATAGCCAGTTCTATCACGCCTAGTCATCGTTCCTGCAGCTGCTGAACTTGTGTCTCAGATTTTATGGCAATTATAGGGGAGTTCTCATCTTTCCTTACATAAACTTTACCGTACGCAGTCCAACAGAATTTATAATTTTTTGATTTGGCAAGATCTCGGGCCAGAAAATGCAAGCGGGATCCTTTGGCCGTTAGTTGTTCCGAGACGTATATTGGAGTATCTTCGGCCGTTTTAAAACCTAAGTGCAGAGCACATAATTTCGTCTTGTGGCGAATATTAAATGTCTTGCACATTTTCAGCATGTCCGTTTTCAGCAAAGTAGAGGAGGTCTCCACTACAATTGGTGTGTTTTTAGTCTCCTCTCTCTTTCCCCTCACTCGATAGATGTCCTTGATGTCGCTGTTTTTGATGTTACCACCCACATTCTTAGACAAGGTCAGCACCATTTCAACCAAGTCTTCTTTGGTTTCAGTGGGTTTTTTGGGGACATTTTTGAGTTCAAAATTCGCCTTGCGACTACCCTTCTGTAGGTCTTCAATTTTGTCCTCTAACATCGCTATGTGTTTTCTGTCTTCTTGTATAATACTTTCTAATTGATGAATTCTCTGCTTAAACTCTTCATTTTGTGCCAATACGAGAGCGACCGATGCTTGAATGTTGTTATTTCCCTCCTGAATATCCTTAAGAATCTGTTTTTGGTTTTTTTTCCTGGCTAACCAACATAGCCTTAATATCTTCCTTAAAGCTCTTTAACTCTGAGGGGCTATCATCATGCCTCTTTCTCTTGTAACGGCCAAACACGAACTCTGGAGGGGTTTTTTCAAGTGTTTGACTTACGTCAGGATCTGAGCGCGATCTGTCCATGATATTCTCCATAATACCAGTACTTTTTATTGCTGCAAACTGGCCTACTTGATTTGTTATTGCACTACGCGGCGCTCGAATTCAGAGTTAGGGATCAACTGAACTGGTCGTTGATCTGCACCTTAATATAATTCTGCGTTCCGTCCAATGTAGTCTGAGCTGTTATTGCTCCTCCTCGGCATTCGCATTCAGAATGAGGGGTCTACAAAACTGGACGATGATCTGCACTTACATATAAAAGTGCGTTCCGTCCAGTATAAACTGATCCCACGGGTTTTAAATAAAAATAAATACGAATCGTAGCTGTTAACACGCGTCCGATCAGCTCGGCGTCCGGGGGGAAGAGGACAAACACTAAATACTTAGGTATAATACTGGATCATCACACATACATAACACTGGATCTTGAGCAAGTCACTGGCAGAATTGGAAAGTTGAAATGGATTTTCAGAACTTTAAGACACGTTGTGCCATAGTATGCGACTAGTCACACACAAAACCAAGACCATCCAAAGAATCTCTTGAACGAAATATACTCGTATGTTGCATTAGCTCAGTCGATTTTAAGTTATTGTAATACTATCTGGGGTTAAGACAAAATTTATAGAACTTGAACGAGCCCAACGTAAGATAATGTATTAAAAAAATGAGATTTCGTACTCAAAGCCTTTATCAGATCAGTAACTTATTATCTGTGAGAAAATTATATATCTTACAGACGGTGCTAAACAATTCATCACCTTACAATGACCGTGTAGAGAAAAGAAGGTGTATTGTAAATTCCCTATGTAAAAACTAAATTTGCAAGCTGGCAGTACAATTCACGCTCAGTACAACTATATAATAAAATAAATAAAGAACTCAAAATTTACAACAAACCTTATTATGAATGTAATAAAAATAATAATTAATTGTAGTAGAACTATTGATTACATGGAGACAGAAACACTTTTGCAACAACTCACATAAATAAACACAAATAATAATATTGACAGGCCTGTTAAGCAACGACCCACCATGGAAACCGATGACGCAGATTCACATTACCAACTCACATGAGGACGGTACTGCAGTTTCGCAATCAAGCCACCGGCGTTCGACCTACCAAGTGCTACACGGAATCAGACCACCGCGCATCGTGGAACCATCGTGTCAGCATTACGAAATTGTTAACTTGCGGACCATTGTATCGATGAACACTCACTTTTTATTCTCACATCGAATGGATTGTCGTGTCTTATAATTATAAAATAAATGTATTATTTTAATTAAATTAAATAACTTTAAAATAACTTCGGTTTTTTTTGCATCCTCGACTTCAGCCGTACGTATTTGGCGCAGCCGGTAGGATACTCGCGGTCGGTTTCGCGTACGCGTATTCGCCTAGAAGATATCCGCAAAACGCAAAAGCCGCCCGTGCTGGCTGTCAAGCCGCGCCAAGGAGTATCCGAATCTACGTCGTGCTGCTGCAGAGGTATCCAGCCATCGATAGCGCAAAGAGACCGAAAATCAATGTGAGTACACTAGATTCTTTTTAGTGGTTACTCATTTCCTAGCCCATAGCCCTTACTAATAAGATTTCCAAGATTTTTCATTTACGAAAATTGAAGAACCCTAGGTTAGTTAGAAATAGTAGGCAGATATTCCTAGATAATAAAAGAAAAATTGAGTTAGGTAGTATAAACGAGGAAACCGATATGGCCACCACTGATATGTCACAGTTAGATACAATCTATAAAGCTCTCCGTTTGGTTCCTGACTTTGATGGAAACCCAAACGTACTAACTAGGTTCATACAACTATGCGACCAACTCGCGCAACAGTTTTCTACTCAAGAAAATAGTGATTGGAGCAAGTGCGCCTTACTTAACGGGATTTTGAACAAAGTAGTAGGTCCTGCTGCTCGCTTAATTAACGCAAATGGTATCCCTCATGACTGGACAGGCATTCGCAGTGCTCTAATTCATAACTTTGCCGATCAGCGAGATGAGACCGCTCTATACAATGACTTAGCTGTCTTGACACAAGGCACTAGCTCCCCTCAGGAATTTTACGAACGGTGTCAGAATATCTTCAGCACCATTATGACGTATGTTAGTTTGCATGACGCGTTACAAACTACTATTGATGCTAAGCGGGATCTGTATAAGAAGTTAACGCTTCAGGCGTATGTGCGTGGATTAAGTGACCCTCTAGGATCGCGCATACGTTGTATGCGCCCCGAAACCATCGAGAAAGCGTTAGAGTTTGTTCATGAGGAATCAAATACGATTTACATACAGAATCGAAACCAAAATCTTCCCGACAGGAAACCTACTAACTATTCAGTGCCTGTGTCTTTGCCAAATTTTACTAGTGGATTTAAGGTGCCTTTTCAGCCTTACTCTATGCCTGCGCCTAGGCCTATTACCTATGGTACGCAAGGGCCCTCGCGACCACAGTTGATGCCACAGTATCCACAACAATGGAAGTCAAACAACTTCCAACCTAGGCAATTTGCTCCAACACGCACCCAGCAGATTTTCAGGGCACCTCCTGCAAATTACAACCCCCAAAATAACGCTTTCCAAATGCAACCACGGCCTCAACAATACCCTCGTCCGATGAGTGGTGTTAGCCATTATGTTACGCGGACGCTGCCACCAGTAAATGCACTTACTGGGCATGATTGGAGGAAATCGGGAAATCCACCCCCGACGAACTATTTCAAAACTAGGGAGGTAAATTTTAATGATTGTTATAACGACCCTGAATCTTACACTGATCATTACGAGACTTATTACGACAATTCTGACTATTCTGAATATCAATACTGGCCTTACGAATGCGATCCTTCCATTCAGGAATTTGTTGAGTATCCTCAGCCACTTCAAACTGAAACCGATGACGCCACCGTCGCCAATAACACTGAACAGGATTTTCAGAAAGCCACACGATCCGACAAGTCAAAATAGAAATAAATCTTCAAACACTGCGGCAATTTCCGTATATCCAAATCTCATCTCCTCCTTTAAAGCTATTAATAGATACGGGAGCGAACCAAAGTTTTTTGAGTCCTGTCGTAATAAAACAGTACTTTAATAACTTTCCGTTGAATTACGACCCTTTCGAAGTATGCAATGTTCACGCTACGACTAGAAGTGACTATTCCATAACTTTGCCTAGCTTTAAAGAATTCGGTGATTCAAGTGACGTGACATTTTATGTCTATAAGTTCCACGAGTTTTTCGATGGACTTATTGGTACAGACTTATTGGATAAATGGGAAGCTGTGATAGATTACAAGAATAAGGTACTTTCAACCAAGACTGCTTCAAACCCTATCAAAGTCTATGATTCACGCAATGCCAATCTGTATGAGGACATTATCCCAGCAGGTACTTCCAAATTAATAAGAATCCCTATTAACCTACATGAGGGAGAGGCATTTATAGAAGAAAAAACTATTTCTAATTGCATCATAGGTGAATGTTTGACTTCAGTTAGCAACAATAGGGGAATAGTTGAAGTAAAGAACCCGAGTCGTAATGATGTCATATTTTCGATGCATCAAGCGGTATCTGCGGAGATAAATAACATTGAGTGGGCACCTCATGATCAAAAGCCACAACGCGTTAAAGAAGTTCTCGCGCGTCTCCGAACAAATCATTTAAACGTTGAGGAACGGACAAACCTAGAGCTACTTTGTGCGCGATATGCAGATGTATTTTATTTAGACAACGAGCAACTAACTTTTACAAACAAAATTAAGCATTCCATTAAAACAACCGATGAGCTTCCAGTTTACACCAAAAGTTACAGATATCCATACGTTCATAGACAGGAGGTACAAGAACAGATAGGTAAAATGCTAGACCAGGGCATTATCAGACCGTCAAACTCAGCTTGGAGTTCCCCGATCTGGGTAGTAGCTAAAAAGGCTGATGCGTCGGGAAAAACCAAATGGCGCATCGTAGTTGACTTCAGAAAGTTAAATGAGAAAACTGTCGATTATAAGTACCCTATCCCAAACATCGCGGATGTTCTAGACAAATTAGGTAACTGCCAATATTTTACTACTCTAGATCTAGCTAGTGGCTTTTACCAAGTAGAAATGAACCCACAGGATATTCCTAACACGGCATTTAATGTGGAACACGGGCATTTCGAATTTTTACGTATGCCCATGGGACTTAAGAATAGCCCGTCCACTTTTCAAAGAGTCATGGATGACGTACTTAGAGAGCTCCAAAACACTATTTGTCTAGTGTATCTAGATGACATAATAGTGTTTAGTACATCCCTTCAAGTCGACATAATAGTGTTTAGTACGTCTCACGTAGTTCTAATGTCACAGATAAAATAATTGACAATCAAGCGAAATTAGTAAAAGTTATAAATTCTATTCTAGCCAATGACGTAAGACATGAAACGAACATGATTAAGTATGCACATCTAGCTCAGCTACTTCTTATACTAGGAGACAACATAGATAGCTTATCTAGCGAGTTTTCTAAAATTGAAAATTTACTAGCTTTTATAAGAGCTAAAAGTATTCACCATTCCTTACTTAACTATAATTCTTATATTAGTATTATGGGAAGACTTAAGGTTTTATATAATAAGAAAGAAATATTAAATATTACTTTTAGGGATTACTTTGATATACTTAAAATAGGTTATTATTATAAGGGTAACGATATAATCTTGGTTATCAAGTTTCCAATTGTCTATCCCACTAACTACATCCTTTACAGACTATCCTTAGCCCCTAACCGCGATAATAAAATACTCACCCCAGCCTGTCCTTATGTAGCAATCCACGAGAAAGGTCTATTGTACATAGAGACAGAATGTCCGAAATACAATCATGGTCACCTTTGCGAGGACGACACCAGCCGCCACCACGGGGACCAGTCAACCTGCCTCCGATACCTCATACTCCAGCAGCGTGTCCACGAGTCCTGTCATTTTACCTCGGTTATCCTGTCATCTGAAGCCATGGAGCAGCTAGACGACCACCACTACGTGCTGAGCTTTCCTAATTCAACAAAAGTTCAATTAACCTGTTCTGAAGACCGATATAGAATGCTGCAAGGAAGCTACCTAGCCGTCATACCAAAAGGATGCACACTCCGTACTCCAGCTTTGACTGCAAGTAACCATCACGATCAACTTAAAGGGCAGATATTGAAAATTATGGATATAGCAATCAGTAACAAGGAGCCGTATAACGTACCGGTAAAGAGGATCTTGAAGCTGAACACCATAGACTTGGGTCACCTGCATTCGAGTAATACTAAAATCGCCTTACAAGAGCCAGTAACTTTAAAACCCATAGATAACATAGATTCTGTATACCACACTACAATACCGGTATACATCCTTCTATTAGGCGCAACTATGCTTATCATTATCGTCATACTTTGTCGTCACAGAACGAATAAGTCGCAAGATGAGCACAATATAGAAAATAAAGATGCAGAAGTATCTAAAGAAGTCAGCGATCCAAAATCTCTATCTGCACTATTTTCGAAGAAAGTCTGCAAATAGTTGCAGATCTTGCGGAGGGAGATGTTAAGCAACGACCCACCATGGAAACCGATGACGCAGATTCACATTACCAACTCACATGAGGACGGTACTGCAGTTTCGCAATCAAGCCACCGGCGTTCGACCTACCAAGTGCTACACGGAATCAGACCACCGCGCATCGTGGAACCATCGTGTCAGCATTACGAAATTGTTAACTTGCGGACCATTGTATCGATGAACACTCACTTTTTATTCTCACATCGAATGGATTGTCGTGTCTTATAATTATAAAATAAATGTATTATTTTAATTAAATTAAATAACTTTAAAATAACTTCGGTTTTTTTTGCATCCTCGACTTCAGCCGTACGTATTTGGCCGGTTGGCGCTTTTGATAGCACCCCTGCCTTCTGAGCCGTTGGTCCCGGGTTCGATCCCCGGACAGGTCAAACATTTGTGTGCATGCACATGTCTGTCTGATCTGTGTCTGGGTGTTTATATGTATTTAAGTATGTATATCAGTCATCAGGTTACCATAGTACAGGCTCTGCCTAATTTGGGACCTGAAGACCTTTGTGTGGATGTTGTCCCATATTATTATTATTTATTATTTAAAAAAAAATATACTCTATTCTATGAACTAAATAGTAACTTAAAACATACATATACACACACACACACAGAGAGAGAGAGAGAGACACACACACACGCACACACAAACACACACGCACACACACATGTACACACAAACTATTAACAATAGATCAAAGTAATGTAACGCAATTTTATACAAAATATCAATATCTACAATAAAGTCTGTGATACCATATATCTTATTATTACGCAGTTATATGTAACAATAACTACTTTTTCATTTTAAAATATGCAATAGTAACGCCGAAAAATCCTTGTATTGCGCACACTGCGGAAACTATTGATAAACAAGATTAATAACAATAGAGCAAAGTGATGTACAGTTCGAGGTACGTAAGTTGAACCAAAATGGTGGTCATCCGCGCAGGTACAGTTGTGGACAAATGTGATTGACGAATAATTACTCTACGGTGGTTATAAATGAAACGCAACTTAAATCAAATATCAAATTTCATAAAAATAACCTCGGATTTCCTTTCAAATCATTGTATTTCTGGAACAAAGTGTAGTGGAAAGTAATCGTTAGGTATTAATAAAAAAGTTGCAAAGTGTTGAAATTTCATCTCCTACGTCAGTAAGAATCCAATTCAGAATCACTGCTAGCAGAATCTTCGACTGGGTTATAAATTCTTCCGTAATATAATCGATGACGTGGTCTCTTTCTTCGATTGTATTGTCGCTATAGATAATTAGCATATCTCATTTTCTAAAAGTAAATCCCACTAAAACTCAACTATTTACTCCTACGTGTCATATTTGATGTGGTGATAATTCCATTTAGCGACAATGTTAAAAATCTTCACACTTTCACTTCACTATATAAGCGCTTGAGTTGGGACCCTGAACTATCAATGCCTAGCCGAAAGTTTTTTTTTATAATGGTTCATCAAAGTGACTCCCTCTCGCCTGATGGAAAGTGAAGATGGAATCAAGAAGAAATGACCATCGAGTCCGAATGAGCACCGTCATATAGGGGTGGTGGTTAGTGTAGCCGTAAGCTGCATATATGACGACATGAGAGAAGCTTTTTCACGCCCCGCTAGAAATACGTACGCCGGCAGTTCATTCCACAATTTATCTACACGACAGAGGTAGGAACTGCCAAACTTTTTGGTTCGTGGTAAGAAGTTTCGAACAGTATATAGATGCAATCCTAGGCCGGAACGAGTAGATCGGAATGGTGAGGAAGGAATAAGATTAAAAAGCTCTACATCACATTCACCATGAAACAACGGGTAAAAACGCTTAGAGAAGCTATAGTTTTACGCACTTGTTCTAGGTGTTGAGTGATTTCAGTGTCTCCAATAATACGGACAGCGCGACGTTGCAGTCTATCGAGAGCATCTATAAGGTACTTAGCGGAGTCTTCCTAGTAGTGGCAACAATATTCAATCAATGGGCGCACCTGAGTTTTTTAAAGAAGGCAACGCTGATCAGGAGTAAAGAAACGCCTCACTCAGTTCAGGACTCCGAGTTACTAACTCATAATACTCTCGATAGTCGCGCTGGTTCTGATCACTACGCATGTCCATGCCAAGGATGTCAAGATTACACTGTACAGGTAAGGTGATATTCTGAATAGAAGGAAGAGGAAGAAATGGAGATGTTTTTGCCGAGAACGCGCACACTTGAGTCTTCCTGGCGTTGAACTCAACCAAGTTGCCCGTAACCCAACTAGAGATGTTGTCTAGCACCTCGGAAAGCTCAGCGACGACACACCGTCTATTGTCTACAATTTCGGTCTGTGTTGCACCAGATCGTCCAAAGTACCGACCGTGGACAGTACTGTCATCTGCGTAGCAATGAATATCACCTAGTGGTAACATATCGTACGAACGATGCCATACCCGATCAAAGGCTTGGCGATTCGCCATGCTTGTCTATAGCTTCACCCCAAAGGTGTGTGACGTACGCTAGAAGATCACCCGTGGACCGTTTCAGCCTAAAGCCATATTGCCGGTCGCTTATGATGGAGTTTTCTTCTAGGTAGCGGATAAGCTAGGTATTGATGATCCGTTCAAACACCTTACACATTACTGTAGTGCAAGTACCGTAATAGTCGTTAAATTTGTCGAAACGCTAAGATCGATAAATTTAAAGAATCTTATCGGGCCCTAGCAAGTTTGGAAGACATATCGGCGACTTATACGATCGTCAAATTGTCGACAGTTTGTCGATTATTACGATTTGTTAGCATTCCACAATGCGTTTTTCTATCATTTGAAGATTTCTACGAGCATTTATCTCTTCTACTTTCAAAAAAATGGCTGAAGTCTATATTTTATTGAATAATAATTGCGCGCCGCTCACCCGCGTGGTGATGGATGATGACGATGTTGATAAAAAATATCAGTTAATTTGTGTTAATTCAGCGCCCCATCTACTTTCATGCCAAATTTCTTCAAAATTGGGCAAGCTGTTTAAGCGTAAGAGAATTACAAACATCCATTCATCCATAAATACAAACTTTCGCGTTTATAATATTAGTAAGATCAAACGCAACTAAACAATATCCCTATTCCTATATCATATATATAGCTATATCAAGGTCGTTTTCAAAGCTGACAAAACAATCGTTAAAATCGATTAAATATCGATCTTATCGACGATCTCAAACGTAATTTTACAGTCCCATGCTAGGAATACCGTTATTATCATAAAAACTTATCGAATTTGTCATTCAATCGCTTAATTTTGTTACTTACTTGCAATGATTGACAAAAGATCGATCGGCAGCCTTCCAGGATGGTTAACCCTAGTTGACTATGCCGCGGGCGGCCAGCGGCACCACTGTTTCTACGGGTCTCCCTGAACGGCTTGTCTACCTGCACCATCCGACTACTTCTATGCCTTCACTGGATCACTCCGGACCCTCACAACTGCGACAGTATCTCCTCTAGCTCCGGTTCATACAGCCGCTGCTCCCAGAAAGCGGCCTGACATAGTCAAGACACTTGGGGGGTTTTTCACTAACTGCACGGTGTTAACTGTAACCAGTCGTCAAAAGACATCCACCAGAAGAGTTGGATGAAAAACTCAGCATAGTCCCTTAACCGCCTCTTACGGTACCCACGGGTTGATATGGGGTAGTGGCTAGTATTCTGCTCCGCCACCACGCGGAGAGATCCGTCTGCCGGATCACTACGCAGGTTGCGCATGCAATTTCTCACCGACTACCACTAAAATTGCATTAACACAGTCACTCTTACTCCCTATTCTCGATTACGCTGACGTCTGCTACCTAGGCCTTAGAGAGGACCAGCTGAATAAACTCGAGCGTCTTCGAAATTTCTGTATACGATTCATATTTGGCTTACGCAAATATGACCATGTCTCTGAATTTCGCACTAAACTCAAGTGGCTTCCCGCTATCGCCGGAATGCTCTTTTTTTTTTTTTTTTTGAACGGACTAATGCTGTTTGCCTCTACTGGCATTTACAGCGTCACCGGACGGTTGGCGAGTGCAGATGGCACTCAGCCAGATGCGGGCGCTGAGGGCGCACCGCCTAAGGCGAGCGTTGAAGACGCTTCGCCGCAAGGAGAGGAGTAGGCGACTTGCTCAAGGGCACCACTAGGGTACGGACCTTGGCTTGGGCCGTCGCCAGGAGAGAGGGGAGTAGGAGAGAATCGCCCCGGTACATAAGTGTACCGTTGAAAGTGGGCCCTATGAATTTTAACTCTACGACTATTTGGAGAGAATCTAACCAAGACATAACTTTTGCCTCGAGCTCGCCGGCGAGCTCGGTGTTTGACTGTGTTTACCACTAAATCATAACCTTGTGTACCTCGCCTCCCCCCATTTCCGCGACATGGGTCCACACCGCGACCAGGATCGTCGCGTTGTGCACTCATGACTGTACTTTGGGTGGGGCTACAATAAGAATGTGTAGTACCTCGCCCACAGCCATGGTGGCTGGGACTACATAGAAAACCAGTGTTACCTCGTCCACAGCCATTTGCTGGGCCGGAGGATACATCGCGACCGGGGCCGCGGTGTATACTCCCACCCGCACCGTGGCTGGGACTACAATCGTGTGTGTGTGTATTACCTCGACTGCGACTGGGGCTGCGAAGAAGATCTCGGCCTGAGCCTACAATGCGAGCCCGGAATGCTCATATATTGTCCCTACTTTATACCCGTAGTATATTGTCAAATCTTTAGGAAAAATTCTAATTTCTACATGTCGGAAGTTCTTTTTCTCTACGGTTATCACCGAACTTAATGTTAGGAACCCCGGTACATCGCACCACTTTTTTTGGTTCCTATTATATTTTTAGCGTTTAAGCTGTTCGCCTGTGGAACGCTTTACCTGTAGAAATTAGATGTGCGCCTTCCTTCGACACTTTTAAACAACGTGTCAAAGCGTTTTACCTCTCGCATTAGCTACGTACTGCATAAACTGCATTGCTACAACTTGTTTTCATTCTATTATTTATTAATTAGTATAATGTTTTAGAGTATGTATATTTAAAAGTATATATGTAATTTTAACGTGTAATTTTTGTTTTAATTTTTTTTTATCGTATGTATAATATATTTTGTAACTTTATTTTAAAAGTCTTCTATGTTGTACTTGTTTTATGCACCACCGTTACTTGTATACATATTTCTTTCCGTGGCATAGTTGTACTTTTGGATGACCTGATTTTGATAAAACAAAGTGTAAAACCTGCTCAGGACTCAGTAGTTTTGCATAGTGAAGTCACATATGTACAGACATACAGACAAAAAAATTAAAAACCATATTTTGAATTCTGCTCCTTTCATTTAGTCATATTAAAGTGTTTTTTCTGAATTACCTTTTATGTACAAATTTCACCTTGGCTTCAGTTTTAATATATGTACCTATAGACTAGCTGCGCTCTGCGGTTTCGCCCGCGCGTGTCTATAAATATAAATATGTATATACACTTACAAACTATTTTTAAAGCACTATTAAAAATCGATGATTTTTTCGGCATATAGGCGTGCTCAGAGATCACGTCGAAATCGGCCATCCCGAACCCCCGGTTCGAGAGGAGACTGTCGACTGCGGCCTCCAGTTTATAAAGGTCATTCGTTCAGGGGTGGGTCTTATGTAATAGTGCAATATGTGTCAAATACTCAATACAAAAATATTTTTCTTAATATGTAATGCCTGCATCTGATCCTGATTATATGTCTTGATAGTGCTTATTTTTATTCATGTTAGTGGTTTTATTAATAATATTTTTCAAACTTAGCTTAGCAATTATGTATTCTAGTTGTTATTGTTTGACTTTATCTCCATTTTCTGCATAAAAATTGATTTGTAACTTGTACTTAACGCTATTAACGATTGATAACGACGCATTGTGGTCAGTTGACATGAGTCAGAAGGAAAGTATATATATGCGCAGCTCTTATATTAGTACATTGTATCACTTAAGTCACAGCCGTCCAGTTGTGTGAGAGTCTCCTTCTACACCAGCAAAATGTGTTTACTCGCGTTTGCGTCGATGACAGTACTAGTCGTCATGGCTAGCTCCGAAACTACCCCACCCAAAGAGCACTACGACTTAGCCAACGCGCGTCCCTTGTTTGAAAAATTTAAGGTCGATTACAATAGACAATACAAAGATAAAGCAGATGAAGAGGAGCATTTTCAAGCGTTTTATGAGAGCTTGAAGAAAATAAACGAGTTGAATGATAGCTCATCGACTGCTACGTTTGGAATTAACAATTTTGCTGACTATACTGAAAAGGAAAGAAAACGCTTGAACGGTTTGGTGACAAGGAGGCCCATAATCGGTAAGTACCAATCTATCTACCTAACTATAGGTGTCTACGTAACTATGAAGACATTTCTTTTTCTTTAGACCAATAAATAGTATGTACAACATTTTATTATGTCATTACAATACGATAGTTGTTATCAATAATATTACGTAAAACAATTTATTCATAACATCAAGAGACTATTTAATAAAATTTATTAATGTTATAAAATATGTGTTAAGTTACGATCTGGAAACAATATTACAAAACTAGTTAGGTACCTACTAGTGTATGTAAATACGCGACCTTTAGAATGCATTTGAATGAACGCGAATCCTTCAACACTGGTATTTATAACTCGAGGAACTTGAAATGGTCATATCAACCATGTTTGATAAACAGTTTTCACCTTTTCCCCTTTGCATAAAGTCGGTATTCGAGTGTACAATAACATTATCATCCAGTTATTGCAACGCACTTCCAACTATTAGTTAATCTGTGGTAATCGGAAGATTTCTAGTATGTATATAATATGCATATAGTAGTACGTGCACGTACTTCGTTAAAGAAAATAATATTCCGTGACAAACCGTGTTAAGCATGTTATTGGTTAGTTTTATTAATATAATGATTCTAGAAAAAAGATTCTATGGAACAACATTTACACCTAAATGCAATCATACCTACTATAGGTGTTATTTCTCTTGCCTTGCTCTATTGATTGTCAATCATTTTTAAACAATTACTTACCCATCCTGTTTGTCCTAATACTGACAACATTTTTTTCCGCTAAAACGCGCGACCCAAGATCGCACCCTTCTTCAGATCCGACAGTCGAAGGGTTATGTACTGATAATAAAGCTGTAAATGGTTCACACAGTAGAACCGTCTCATATTTTTTATCTTTGTATTTTGTCTTCTCGAGTGACGACCACGCACCGAATGACGAAGTGTAGGCCGGGCCCCCGCTAGCTGGACCGACGACCTTATCAAAACCGCGGGGAATCGCTTCATGCAGGAAGCCGGCTAGAGTAGCCGGTCCAAGTGATGATGACTCAAACCTACTAAGCAAGGTTCAAACCCCGTGAGCCGTCCTCCGCCAAAGTGGGGCAAGATGGAGTCTCGCTAGCATACTACATCTCGCACTGGCAGTAGACGCAAAATAACAACCTGTAACAAAGCTTTGTAAGCCTGGGATGTACTTTATGTGCGTAATGTCGATGCCGGATCCATTAGTATTATATTGGATAATTATAGGATTCCAGTCCAGGATTCCAGCAGTTGATATCTACTAACTGTTTAAACGGCGCATTTGTAAAATACTGTTCATAGATTCAAACACTCTCATGAATCATAATATTACCAGAGGCACAGTGTGAAAGCACACATGGGTTGAAGTGTAAAAGGCGCTAGAGCAAGAATCATCTTGTCAGACTAATACTTTGATTATAATTATATTAATCTAGCAGTTAGGACAGAAATACTTCAAGCTATTATACTGGCTAGTCGAACGTTTACTAGGTACAAGGTAAACTATTGTACCAAATGAACCGGAATAACTGACTTTACTACCAATTGGCGCAGATGATAGCAACTCTTCCTTTTGAGCCGCTGTTCCCGGGTTCGATCCCCGGATGGGTCAAACATTTACGTAAATGAGCTGTTTGGCCGGTGTCTGAATTTATATAAGTATGTATAGGTATCAGTTTTCAGGTTACCACAGTACGGGCTCTGCCTAGTTTGGGATCTGCAGAGCTATTACGTATCTCAGTTGCTAACAAATGTTTATAGAAATCTTCAAACGACTCTATGTCAGTTTCACTTACTCTAGTAGGCAAAAGTTTTAGTAAGTTGATGACTGAGCTGACAAAAGTGATATAGAGGGGCTATTTTATTCGATTTCAACCAACATTTATTAGCAACTGAGATACATAATAGCCCTACGGAAGTCCTTGTGTAAATGTTGTCCCATACCTATTATTTGTATTATTAATATTAACTTGCAGTCTGTTCGTTTGCAATTTTACTTTTGTCGACGCAGTACAGCAGGCCTAGACAAAAGATGTTTCTGTTATCGTTAACGCCAAACGACAACTTCAAAATGTATGGCGTTGACATTACCTGTGGAAAAGTCACGTGACCTCGCGCTAAGTTCGTAAACACATTTTTGTCTACGAACTTAGCGTGACGTTTTACTTACCAGTTTTAAAATAATAATGTATTCATTATCTTGTCTTTTCAGGTCATTGAAAACGTTACGAGCTATGAGTACGCGACAGTGATTTTAACTATATGTACCTATTTAATTGAATGATATAAATATGTATTTTTTAAATTTGTATTGATATGATAATAAATTGTAATGATATTACCTCGAAGTGTATATATTTACTGCAAGCTAGCTGACCCACTTGCGGCTTCGCTCATCCTTGCCTGGCTGCGAAGAACTTGGACATACTTATGTTGTTAAATATAAATCATGATACAAACCTCGTCCATTATATCCCGTCAGGCAGGAACCCTTTGATTTTTCAAGGTATAATCGAATTTAATATATATTTTACGTTATAACTATACAAGTTTCATCGAAATCCGTTGCTTGTTATTTTAGATTTTATGTCTCAGTGTCTTCGTACCAAAGCATCGATTAGTGTATACAGGATATGATAACGCGACATTCCATTTCGCCATAACAGTGAACAGTTGCTGATACAAGCAGCGATGGACTTCATACTACGAATATACCAAACTATTGTCACCCATTGCTTGGTCATCGTAGTAGGTACACTAACTTGTGGCAGATAATAAGGATTTAACAAGTTCGGTGGATCTTGTTTAGCGGTCGCTCGACCAGGTAAACCAGAAGAAGAGTGCCACAGCCAGTGCTGGGATACAGGAAGCTTGAACAAGTGGAGCGATATGCAGACAAACGGCAACAACGGCACAAATGAGGAAGTGTATGAGGCTTGAGTTCGTGAGCCTGGTAGAGCAAGATGAGGATGACTAACATAAAAATCTAGCTGTTAAGATTAATGCCGATGGTAAGTTAATTGGAGGTAAGGTTGGGGCCGCATTGTCTCTTTGGAACAATGAGGTTGAAACCAAAACCCTAAGTTAAAACTACCATTTGTACAGCACGTTATACTAGGTGAAACTGCTGGACATATATAAAGTCACTAGCGAGCCCATAAAACGTTCAGAAACTAGCTTTGGGAGGAATAGCGACTCACAGGTGGCTCTTAAGACGACCATCAATCCCAGTTCCTCCCATCCTCTTGCAGTACAGAGCAGCGAGAACCTTAGTGCTTCAAAAACTCAGAATAAAGAGATATCCCTGTTCTGTATCGTGGAGAAGAGGGGAATGAACGTGCGGATAGTCTCGCGAAGTAACTGGTGGAGCGGCTAAACAGTCAACCAGATTATATCCTTGCCTGATTTCATTAATCAAGGGACATATCCGTCAGGAATCACTTGATGAATAGAATCTGAAATACTGTTTTGGCGAAACAGTCTGTATTAAGAAGATGTTCTTCCCAAATGTGGTGGAGGCATACGGAACAGTGAAATTGATGGTCTCAAGCAGCGTAATGCAAGTGATGACCTAATAGGGTTCTCCGAATACATGTCAAAATTCAAGATTAAGAAGGACCCATCTGCTATCCTTACATAAAAATTAGTATATAAAAAAAAGTATAAGCGAAATATAAGTTTGGAATATTGCCAGAAATTCATACAAAAATAAAAAAAAAGTATAGCATCATTTTGGAAACAAGTACAATCTAATATCCCCCACATAAGCTATTAGCCACCCGTCACCTACACGTCTTGTATACAACAGGAGCTAAAAATTTGTCATTGAAAAATCAAACACGAAATTTTTATATTATTTGTGAATTTCTAGCAGCTGCATATAGTGTACATTCACAATTATTCCCAGAGAAAAACCATTGGAGTATTAAATTTGTCATCGTAATACAAGTACCTAACAACGTGAACGAGGGTATACAATTTCGTAATTCTTCTAATACTAATTTTTACTCGAGACTGCTGCAAACAATTTTTTTCAATGTTTTACTTATTAAACCCTGTATATAAAATATATATAGTGTTTATAAATATATCTATATATATATAATGACCCCTATTTCTCCTGCTCACGCTATAACTTGAGAACGCATGGAACAATCTCGTTAATTCGTTTATTGTTGTGTTAATTATTACGAGATTTCACATCTTTCACACATTTCTGATGCATTTGAAAATAAAATATTGACATTACGGCCGTACTGTTGGGACACGAAATTTCACTATATTTCACGAAATATCACGATAGAACGACGGCCATAATCCATCACGTAGGTGCAGTGCAGTTAAGCGGGTAGTCCTAGTTAAGAGTTTTTAGACCATCCATGTCTCCGAACGCCCCGTACTCGAGCTAACGACTATCCATTCCTGGCCTCCAATGCACGGACAATATTCAGCTGTCTGCTGCATTAAAATGCCACTAGGCTCCCTATCCAAACATAGACCGCAGCAACAATTACTTATCCTACTTGAACAGCTACGAACTAGGTAAGATCCAATACGAGCACTTCCGTAAAGGTGTTACGTACCTGTGAATGCTTAGCGCACCGCTACGATTATTCGCGTTGCCGCAAGAAACAAGAACCAATATTCGAAAACAACGCAATTCAGTAACTGTCTGTTGTCCACCAACCGAAACCACTATGTGCCAGACATATAATATATATTATTATCAGTTGTATTAATACTAACCTAGGGAACGGTACTTGCCCATAATACAACTCCCAAAAGAACAATAAGGTGTTCCATAAGAAATATGTATTGCATATAGAACATCAATTATTTCTGGGTGTTTCACAAACCATAATATTTCGTTCCAGACACCAAGGGAAATAATCACTTTATTTATTTCTTGTTGGTGATCGACATAAGTTTTTTACAATTGATAGGCTAGTGTATGTCTATAAGACATCATCACACTTGGTGATCAGTGATGATGAAGCCAAAGTTGGTATTACAATAGAACCAGAATAACGAATGGCTGTAATAGATGATAGCGTGATGAAGCCATCTGAATATTTGGTACGTCCAGTTCACGTTTTGTGATTATTGGTATTATTAGTATTCCATTTATTTAATTATAAAATTTTTAATACACTTAGGTATTATTATTGACTATAGTAGATCCAACCGTTTATCCTCTTTTTGACAGCACCAATAGAACGTAACATGACGATGTTACGCAAAAGTTAACTTATAAATGCGAGGTTTTAAAAATATGACAACTGCTTAAATTTGCTCCTTGATCCCGTATAATAATCATCTTTCACAAAATGAGTCCATAAGTGCAGTAGTTTTTTTATAAATTCCATAAAATAACAAACGTTTTTAAAAAATTACGTTCTATGGCTATCAACATAGTGATGTTACGAAGTTACGATTGAGATATCGATATTGTTTATGAACTATTTTTACACGGGTGTTTTCCGTTCTCGGCACATAATATCGGATTTATTTTTATGTAAAACCGTTATATTGATGCGCCTCAGGAAAACATACAGCATTATTTGAAGACGTGTTTATCTCCTGGTGTATATCCAAAAAAGAACAAGGTTATGATGACTATGATGATTACAAGTACAAGTCATACTTGACGAAGCTGTTACCGGTTAAATCTGGGATGGCCAGCGAGCAACACGGAAGGGAGTAGGCATACACAGCGTTTCCCCTCTGTCAAAGTACAAGTCCGCATGGACCATGGAGTTTGATAATATACTGTGGGGTGAGGGCGGGGCTAGATTTGTGAATGGTGCTTTATTTTTTATGTGTTAGTGATTTGGTTGTGTGAGTATGATCGGCAATGGATCGGTACAGGTATGTTTTGTATGTAATAGTGCGGCTTTGCGCTAGTGTGCAACTTCCCCTCCCGCAAGAAATGACAGAAAGATTTGAACAATATTTTTTAGCTAAGGCTACTCCCTTCCGTGTTGCTCGCTGGGGATGGCAGACATTAAAGTCTGCCGTTTGGTACCAGAAAATAGTAAAGTTTGAGCAACCCCAATTCCAATTTAAGCAAACGAAATCTAATCTTTTATTTTTATTTATTTATTAATCAAAATCAGATTCATCGTTGCTGTCACTCGAGCTATTGCCGACATTTATAATTAATTGTTGACTCATATAATCTATCGCCACGTGTTTATCCCAATCTGCCATTATAGTTTCTTGTGTTTTTTGAATTACATTTTGCCAGCTTTCCGCAGTTACTTTCACACATGCATTTTTTAATAAATTTACCATTTTGTTTGCCGTGAATGGGGGTTTTGTGTTATTTCTAGCAGCGTGTCCTTTAACTTGAGCCCATATTAATTCAATGGCATTGTATTGACAATGATAGGGTGGAAGTCTAAGAACCCAATGACCATGTTCTGCAGCTATTTCGTCGATCACATATCGTTTTGGGAAGTGTTTTTTTGTTCGTAATATATTTAGTAATTGTACTTTTAGTAAGGAGTTATCAACATTTTCACCATGTCGTTGAAGCCAGTCAATGATTACTTGTTTTTTGTCGGCCTGGGTCGGCATTTTATCAATTTGGCGTGAGTGATAGGATGCGTTATCCATAATAATAACTGACGGTTCTTCCAATGATTGTACCATTTCCTTAAACCAACTTTCGTAAACCTCAGAATTCATTTCTTCGTGGTACTCAACTGTTTTTTTGGATTTAAAGGCCAACAAAGCATCTGGCATGAATCCTTTCACAGACCCTGCATGGCAAATGATTAGACGTTCTCCTTTTCCCATCGGTACTGAGGTAGTGGAAGCAGCGGTGTCATCAGTCCAGCTCTTAGACACTGTGTGGTTCGCATTCAGCCAAGTTTCGTCAGTGAAAACAACATTTGACCAATCTGTAATTTTTTTGGCTTCGCTCAAAAATTCGCAACGAGCAAAAGCTACGTCGCGACGCTCCATCAATATTTTGCGTTTGTCCGATTTTTTATAAGTAAATCCAATTTCATTCAAGACCTTTACCAATGACGATTTTTGACCTCGGAACAAATCACATTCACGCAAAGAAGCAACAAGTTTTTTAAGTGTTGGAACTTCTTTACGTAAGTAATAGTTATATATATGACGGCGTATAGCGTCTGCGTCAAAGTTGTCAACCGAAGTCACACGACGTGGTTGGCGTTTTTTCTTCGGCGTACGAAGCTTATTCTCCTGCATGCCGCTTGTTCCGTAGGCTTCGGTAGTAATTTTTGTAATCGTAGATGCACTAATACCTAACGCGGCCGCAACGCGCTCTCTCACTTGCGACAATGGTAAAAGCGGGCCGCCATTTTGATACTCTGCTTCAAAGTAATTACGAAGCTTGATCACCATTTCTCTCGTCTGTCCTTTCAGCACTGATCCTTTCGGCATTTTATAGTTCCAATATAAAACTCAGCAAATAATTACTAGCACGGGCGTCTTGTTGCGAGTGACAGTGACAAATACAAAACGGCGGTGGACCATTGAGTTTTACTACCTTGATAAAATACTACTGCTTACCCATAGACAAAAAAATTGGCAGTCATAGGAATTGCCGATAGAAGTGAAAACTTATAACTCAGAATTTGATAGCTTACCTTGGAAACTACACGGGTGTAACCGGACGGCGTGGCCTCGCCATCTGGGCATGGCCATCTAGAAATGCGTCAGCATTTCCCATTGGCTGATGCGTTTCTAGATGGCCATGCCATGACGGCCTGTCCACGCCCTTTCAACATTCCCCATTGGCTGACGTATTTCTAGATGGCCAATAGCCATGGTCATGGCGCCATTCCTAGGACTATTCTCTTTCCGCACAGACTCGATAGAAAAATGAATCGAAATCGTGTCCACTATAATCACTTGGTCACAACACTTTAACTGACAAATTAGATCTGTCAAAAAGAGGATAAACGGTTGGATCTACTATAATCCAGTTAATGTTCTTATTGATGCAATTATCAAGACGTTAATGTACCTACGTATTATGTAAATATCTTTGACATATAAATTCAAAATTTATGAATAAATGAATATGAATTTGAATTACTGGGCTGTTTTTTCACTTGTTATTTAAAAAGTAGCTTATTTTCCTCAAATTGATAGTAGTTGTAGGGTACGTAGCAGAACGGGAAGCAATTCAGCATAAATAAATATGTTCAATTTTGTTTCAAAACAGCAAGAACACAGCCGTAGTTTATTTGCCAACGTATTGTTTTCCGCCGGCCTGTACTAGGCAGTTTGTTCAGTTTATGTACCTAACTCTATGACCGGATAGAGTTTAAAAATGATCAAAAGGTTTTAGAATTGAAATATATTTTAAAAAGGCGACGAGGCTTCGCAGCTTATCCGAGTTTAAACAGCCACTTAGATTATTATGGAGATCTAAACTTTGAACAGCCATTAAAATTGGTCGATAAGTAGTAATTTTTTCTACCACAAACTTTAGCTTATCATAATAGGAAGAAAAAAGATTTACTAAGTTAATTTGGAAAGTTTTAATAAGATGACCATTTTATATTTACACTTATTTGTAAAGTATTTATGATGATGTCCTCCGCTGCTAAAGATTTCTGTTATATTGATTTCATCGAAATGTCACCTTTGCTGACCTGCCAGCGGCTTCACTCGCCAGTATTGGTGTAGAGGTAGAAGTGCCGTTTTGGAACCTCAAGGTCCCTGGGTTGGACAGTAACTGGCTTTTTCTGACAAAAAAATTTTGAAAGAGTGCCCCGTAGTTTGCAATAGACTCGCCTCTTATGAAATAAGACTAAAAACATGTCTAGCGAAACGTAGGCGTTAAGGACACCGCTGTTTGCTCCTTCACAGATATATAGGCGAAACTATTTGTTAAGTCGTGTTTAAAAATAAAATAAGTATTGCAAGCGATTCACTCAAGACCGCTCGACAGATTTTTCATGGATGATGATGAGGATGAATCAAATATAGCGTATGTTACTCAGTCATAATGTACTTAGCTCAAAACTCGTGAAAGAATTGCTTGAATCGGTTAATTCTTCAGCTGTAGTTTTACGTGTATCCATTACAAACAAACAAACAATCATATATCATTCCTCTTTATTATTATAATCTTGTTAGTCAGGCACTCTTGGCAGAGTGGTCGTAGTCATGGTGACGGTAAACGGCGGATCCTCGCCAGTTTCCATTTCCCGGGCTGTCGATCTCCTCGCGACGTCTCTCCATTTCTGACGGTGATTGGCATTGCAAGCACATTGTACAATGGGGGAATTCGTGGCCTTGATTGTGCATTAAGGCCGTGAAATGAGGAAGCGGCATTTATTCAACACTAGATGTCTTTCCAGACATTTATGATGATCATGAAGATAATGATGATGATTAACCATCATAGATGGTTAGGCGTTCCCTTATTGCCATGCAGTCTATCACAGCTTTCTGGAGAGCCCTGTATAATATAGGAACAGGATAACTCGTGAGGTATTTTTCCACGTGTGCACAAAACTGGTGATAAAAATACCAGAAGGTTGTTTTCAGAACTACCCGATAGGACACGTGGAAATATAATGATGCACTGAGCGCCCCTAAACGGGTCCCTTGCAATGTTGACTTTTATTCCGTTACGAATCACTATTGGGACTTTTTAACGAAGAGTTTTTAGAAAAAACTTATAAAAAGAGGATTGGACAAAAAGAGACGTTTAATTGCGACGTCTACTAAAGTTAAATTATTTTTAATTTAGGCAATACTATTTTTGGTAATTTTATTTAACTTAACCACACATGTCACAATTCTTGTAAACGTGTATGATTTCTGAGAAAACCATTGTTTACATTGGACAAATATGGCAATTTGCGAGTCCTTGGGTGTTATCATGTCTAGGTGGAGAACGTAAGTACAGTCCTTACTATTTTGTTCCAATAATAATGACACGATAGTTTAACTTGTGTGTACGTTCGCATGCAATAATATCCTTATGGCATAGCTCAAGATTTAAAAATTCTTAAACTGTAGGCAGGGTGATTTAACTTTGATATGGAATATTAGTTTTATTATACATACCTAGATATATTTCTTATTATATATACCTAATATTATAACTACAAATACAGGACACAAAATAACTACTATATAGTCTGCGGCGGATGATCCATTACTATTCCACTCATGTTTCCGTTAGCAAACACCGCTGCCGCCGGCAACTAACACGGAAGATAGTTTAAAATAGCTGTGTTGCCACATATCTAAGCTTCGAGGATAGTGTATTCATGAGTTTTAATACCTACATACTTACGTAGGGTTAGTAATATTTTTTAATATACTATATGGCAGTAATTACACAAAACCTATCTCATACAAAAGAAAAGCTTTTTTATAATATAAATGGTAAACAGTACATTTATTAACTTTAACCCTTAGAAGAATTACCAATTCTTCTAAGCTTTTACCTTTTTTGTTTCTTGACAAGCAAGTTACTATTGTAAATAATATCTTCGTTCTATAAAAAAGGTCTGATGTACATTTGAAGTCGTATAGGTTTGTATGTAGGAAAATCCAAAAAGCCGTCCTGCTATATTTTAATTTATTTCGGCAGTATTATCAACTCACACTTTTAATGTATACGATTAATTTTTAGATCATTTCAATATAATGCTTTCAGTTACAAGAAGAATTGAGTAAGAGTCGTTTTGGTGGCCTATTTTGTTTTGGGAATAACGCTATCTTCATTGTGAATTTAAAATCACTTGCTGCACTTATATTTCTAGTTATAACATCCTCGCTTCCCGAACAAATTAACTCTAGACTCTAGACTCCTTCGTTGCTATCAGCATTCATATGACACATGACGTAAGACACTCAAAGGCGAAATGAGTGTAGATTACGATCAAGTTTCATAATTCGACTTCGCGAAAACTTAGTTTTTCGACCCTTAAACTTAATAACAGAATTTCGAAAAACGTATTGTAAATTGAATATACGTTCTTATGAAGTATGGGAGCTAATACACGATTGAGCAAACTTGGCTCGTGAAAAAAAATCGGCTACATTCCCTAAATTTTGCAATTGTTCTTACGTGCTTCGTGGGAAAAAGCATTTGTATTCATTAATGGGCAGTATATTTAGTAGTATATTTCAATGAATGTATCATATTTGAATTCCCAATGAAATTTACTAGTAAACTATGGACTTACTAACTTACCATTACCGTTAAAATTTAATTATTTGATTGTACGAAATAAATATAAAAAGTATTAGCACGTATTCATTTGCATCTTTGCATTACATCATCCAATCTCATAAGCAATTCTCAACCTTATGTAAATCGTCGTAAATTGTTTTAAAATTAGGATTGGACCGCGCCTTAAATCCCTTTGGTGCATATTCCACTTAGTAGTTTTGAAATTATCAGTTTGAAAGTTGAAAGTGACTCACAATGTTTTGCCTTACAGATGTTTACAGGGTTCTGGGTGGATTTTCATAAATAACACATAACTCAGTTTATGTATCGAAAATCAACTCGATAAATATAATTTATTTGTATTGCACGATAAATAAAATCACAAAATTTTACATGTTCATGAGAATATCACAAAACATAGGACATATTTATATTATTTAGGTACCCGAGCAACTTATCCTGCTTCATAATTACATATCATATAACTTAAAACTTTAAGCTTTAATTCAAGCATATGTATAATACAACTTGTTCAACTGTTCAAGGAATATGAACGTAAAGATAGTATGTGGCCCAATTTTGAATAATGTGGGTAAGAAGCCACCCCATAGTGCAAGTACACCTTCGTTTTTGATCACGTTCATGAGAACACTTACTTGACTCGTATTTGCACCCTTCGCTGCGTTTTGAACTCTGAAAATTGAAAAAGCAAGTTAAGTGCTGTAGACAAGTTATTTTTATTTATTTGCTCCGTATCCGTAAGGAAGTCGCGTATAGTCTAGTACGCTAAGTTGAGAGCAGTGGCACTTTAAGCAATTATTCCTAACATTTACAACCACCTTCCAAAAAGAAGGAAGTCCTCAATTGTCTTTATGTTTGTTGCATAGTTAATTCCATAGACATTTCATTTACAAACAACGACATTACATATCATATATTGTCACACAGTGTAGGACAGTGTGCTTCTAGCTTGGCTGACGAATCTTATGAATTGATTTGATTTTCTATTTGAATTTCACTCGCTACAGTGCCCTTCACACCCAAAAACTGTACTATTGCATTACCCTAAGATTGTACAATTGCATGGCAGCAGAATATTTCGTACTAAACAAGCCGACCTTCTAAAAAATATAAGTTTAAAAAAGTTCCTATGAGATAGTCATTTCGCGCCAAAACATTAAAAACATAGTAAGAAACAATTCTTTGGTGCTTATTTTGCTACCTATTATGTTCTTGCAATTTGAGAGAGAAAAGAATACATACCTCGAACAGGATTGGAACTTGCATCCTCAGACATTCAGTATCAGAATGTGGTGTTGCTAAGCAAGTATTACGCTACATAAATAATATGATAAAGTTTACCTTGTTTTGACTATATCAACTGGAAGAGAGGCGACCGTAGTGACGAACCCCGCTAGCATCGATGCAGTGAAATGCAGCGGCATGCCATCACCGAACATCGGAAGTAGCATTTCTCTAGCCTGCGAAAGCATTTAACGACAATTAAAACTGTCAAGTAAAGCTAAGCAAGACGTGTGGTGATGGTAAGGCTTAAGTGCCCGTGGCAGCAGCAAAGCGTTTCAGATGTATACATTGAGGTATCTTGTGGTATCTGAGACCACAGCCGAGATGTTGATTTGCTCGGTATTTGTTCTTGCAGTGTCCATCGAAACCTAATATACGGTCACACTAAATGAGAATAACTATCACTAAAGAGACCTAACCCCCGACACTTAAATCTATATATATATATATATATATAAATTAACCTCTTTTTCTTCTCGTCACGCTATAACTAGAAAACGGGTGGAACAATTTCGCTAATTCTTTTTTGTTGTGTTCATTATTGTCAGGAGAAGCTTCTTATGAAAACTAAGAAAAGATCGGAGGTTATGGCGAAGCCGAAGGCCGAGCCTATTACACGAACCTAGTTGCGGGCACTCGCTATATATATATATATATATAATTTGGTACTAAAGAAGCCGAAATCATCGGCTGTCTAAGCTCATGGCACGTTAGCATTTCGAAACATTATCATTATAAATGCATAGTTAAACTGATTTTTAACCAACTAATCCGAAAAAATTTGTCCTGTCTTTTATGTTTTTCCCCAATTCTCTTTCCGATTTTTCCGAAATTATACAGATCGGAGCTGCCGATTCCAAGTGATGCGCTTAGAACAAATAACATTCAAAATTATGGAAGTACTATGAATTGATAGATACGTTTTGATACATATTGTAGTAAGCTTAACTCGCGACATATTTAACTGGGCGTAAAGTTTCCATTGCCGGATTCATGTTTAAATCTTTGTGAAGATCTCAAGGTTTGTTGAACCTTCGTGTATTGGACCCTGAACTGTCAAACTTGTTTAGCCCAACATCTTAGGTGGTAATGGAAATGCTTATCATTACAATAGATATCTACATAATGTTATGTGTGAATGTTTCGGCAGAAGGAAATCACAGATAAAAGAAATCTGATGGGATGGCTATTGGGTTAGTTTTCTCTGCACAAAGCCCAGCAACAAGCACTAAATACAATATTGTATAATACCTCAATATTTATCAGAATGTGACTCTGACCCAGAATTTCGTGAGAGAATGATGCGATCAGTTAAGGCCGATTCACACTTATCAGTGAAGCCACAGTTCCGACACAGTACAGGCACAGTACCGGCATAGTGCGAAATATTCTTTCATACATTCTCTATGAACGCATCCCTACTTGTCAGTGTCATCAGTGTCAGTGCCGACACCGGCAATCACGGACGTATTCGTTGACGACAATATTTTTTGTCGGATCACGGACGTTGCGGCATCAAAAACAAAATGGAGGACGAGCGATTGATAGAATTGGTTTGCGAAAATAGGGTTTTGTATGATTTGTCTCTTGCAAAGTACATGGATTCGAAATACAAAACCAATTTGTGGAACAAAATAGGGGCGCAAATAAAGTTAGATGGTAAGTACCTTCACATAGTTTTAATACTTTATTTATCTACTAGGTGACCCGCCAGCGGCTTCGCTCGCTTGGTCTTGGTAAAGCTCTTTTTTTCTTGATGCTGCTCTTCTTTTCGTCTAAAGCAATATCTATCATTGCTAGCTCCGCAGTATTGAACAGAGCCATAGCAACAATCACGATACTTGACGTCGGACACGTTTTCACTGAAGCTCCGTGAACTGAGTACTGACATGTGTAAATTGAATCACTGACGCAACACTGCAGCACTGATGCCGAACTGAGCGGACACGTTGACGGAACTGTGTCTTCACTGATAAGTGTGAATCGGCCTTTATGCGGAGTTACAGAATAGGTTTTGTATAAATACGAGTATAATAAGAAAATAATAATGTTCTTTCGTACCCACTATTTTTGCTGAGGTTCTATATTAGCCTGAATAATAACCTGTGCGTAAGTTCCCAACTGAGCTGCGTTCACAACCATAGCTCTTGTGATTGTGGCGACTGCACCTCGCCATAACTGCATTACGCCTTCTTCTCTGACAATCCTGTAAACCATTAATAATTGAGCATTTAATTGTAACACAGTGAATTGAGACGATTCATGAACTGCTAAATTACAGAAGAATCTAGACATTCTGCGACACAAGTTGTTAATTTCGTAAAAAACAAAACTGGAAGATTGGAGTCCAAAGATTAACTATAATACTAGTATAAGTTCTATCTTCTTCTATTCTATTCTATTCTATCTTCTCTTCATTCTATTCACTTCACTCTCTTTACTCTATTCTACTATACTAACCTGCCCAAGGCGTTAAATACATTCTTGTAGTTTCTTCTCTTTTCTTTTGGCAACCGACCGTCTGCAGTCATCCGGATGAGCGCTACTTCTGCAGGGGTGCCAATGAAAGCTCCTACTCCTCCAGCCACAGTACCCAATGCCACTTTTTCTGGAAATGACGGTGGCTTTCCATATTTGCTAAAATATTATGTTTTATTTAATTGAAGCAATTTTATACCGTATAATTAATGTTTAAACTTAATGTTATTGACCGAGCGAGCGAGGCAAGGGAAGCGTCTCTGCTTTAACTGGCTAAATTGACTTTCATCTGTCCGTATGTTTGTTAGGTTGTATATTCCTGTAGAAGTCACATTTTTCAATAAATTTTGACGTAACTTGGTACTTATGCATGTTCTGCCGGCGTCGGCAATTTTAGGTGAGGAGGGGAGGGTGTTAGTTTTCCTAAAAAGAGAGGAAGATTGCTGCGGCCCTATTTGCTAGCCAATTTTTATGAAATTTGGTACACACATTGGGTACCTGACTTTAAATAGGAATTTTGAATAAGAGCGTAATTGGTCATGTGGTTTCCGAGATAAAATAGATTAAGAAGTACTGCGAAAAATTGCCGCTGATAAGATATACTATGTGCTATGTCCGTGCTAGGACTACCGTTCGCAGAACTACTAGTCATTATACGTTTAAGGTGTATGGTATTATAATTGTTAAAACATTAGCATTTTATCACTGAAAGGGAGTGTCGTAGGTAGCAGATCTTTTTCAACAGTTATGAACCGTTTAACTCAATTGAGCAAACCTTGTTGCCTACACCACTTGGGTGGGTGGCCACGAGTGTCAAGAATTAGTACTTCCATGCTTCGAAAAGTATGATAAACGATTAATCCGGGTATTGGCTTATGACAACAGTCAGTAACCAATGTCTGAGTTCTAGGAAGAGGGTGGTATAAGCTCATGTCAAAACTACCAGCTGACTACTAGCTTATCCATCAATCCGTATTGAGCTCTCGTGATAGATTAGGGCCTATGATCTTCTCACTGAAGAGGAGACTCAGTTTCCAACAGTAAGAACATGAAGGAAAGCTGATTATGTTGTACTTTAGTTAACTTCTAGAAAACTAGCCAGAACTATGCGATAAGAGCTCACGCTGTGCCAGATTTGAAGTCTGTGTAAAATAAATACTAAAATGTAATAATAATGTAATAAAAATACTAAAATGAATAAATTTAATTATCGTAAAGGTACAAAGGTATTGGTATCAATCCAATAGTGAACACCAACGCCAGGAATATCTTTCGGGTCAAGTCCAAGATGCTGAGTTTACTTTCACGAGCAAGAGAGAAAAGAAAAATTGATATCTGAAGTGTTTAACATAAGAGAATCAATGAGTCATGTCAGAGTCTTAAGAAGATCCAACGTGGGACTGCTGAGATTAAGTACTGGATTTCTCAGCATCCAGCTTTGTATATCTCAGAATCCTGTACCAACAAGACAAGGTTTTGCTTTTTGAGCATGCAAATAATATCGTCGTTCATAAGGCAAACGTAACGTACGTAATAAGAATGCAACACCAACACGTATCAAAGAAGATTACTTTCGGAACATCATTAAAAATGACCAGTAGAGTAATAAAAAAATAGAGCAATCTCCATCTATAGTAATTTATAAAACACGGTTAGGAAACTTTTTAGTTAAACATAGATTAGTATTAAACAGTAACTCTCACCTCTTATACATGTCAAATAATGCGTTGAAGCATCCTAATCGACCAGTAGTATAAGTAGCTTGTCTGAACAGGGCTGCTGATAAACCCACGTAGAAGCCAAAAGGACCTTCCTTCTTCAAGATGTCTCCAGCGACTTTCAGTGCAGACAAGTTCTTCCCAGCGGGTCCCATCAGTTGCATTCGAGTTTTAGTCAAGTCAGCTGGTTGCACGATGCATATTGCTAACATTCTGTTGGTTTCGAATTGCTTAGCAAGACCTTACGACAACGGTTATTATCATATAGAGAGTTAACATTCGACGATCGGATGGTAAGCCTCGGTGGCCTAGTGGTCATGGCGTCTGACACTGACACGAATCTGGCGTTTGAATCCCGTCCGAGGATGTAAATTTGTCTTTCCAACATTGTAATGTTTGGTCTCACTAAGCAGTCCTTTAAAAATCACATAATAAAAACTACAGTTTGTTTCAAATTTTTACATGTTTGTGGCAGCACCTTCTATATATTGCGCGGTGATGTGTTAGGCTTCGGCGCTATTCATACGTTTTGATGTAAGTAGGTACTGCAGATCTTTTTTTTCAAGCTTAAAATGTCTATTAACATTGAATAAGAAGAAAGTTTAACTATATATATACAATTTCATTATTGCAACATACAAAACGTTATTAATTAACACAATATCGTTCGCTCGGCCTTCGGCCTCATCATAACCTCCCATATTTTCTTGGGTTTTCTTTCATAAGAATCTTCTCCTAATAATAATAAAATTAACAGGAAAAATAGGGGTTCATTTTTATATAATGTAGATTATAAGCAATAAACTATTTCTTACTCTTTTTAACTTTCATCTTTTATTTAGTAGGTTTAATCCCAATGTACGATAGTATAAGATAAAGTAAGAAGTGTATGAAACTGCGCATAACTAGGTGCACTCGTGTGATACTATTAATACCTCGCCTACGGGTTTTAAACAAAACCTCGTGTACATCTCACACTATACAATAAATATTCCACAACTATCACACAACGCCATCTAGTCCCAAGCTAAGCAGAGCTTGTGTTATGGGTACTAGACAACATACTTATATATTTCTAGATACATAAATATTATAGATAAATTACACCCAGACACAGAACAAATGATCGTGCTCATTACACAAACATTTGTCCTGGGTGGGAATCTAACCCACGACCTCCGGCATAGCAGTCAGGGTCACTAACCACTCGACCAACAGGCCTGTCAACTACACTACACACTCGCTACAATAGTTTCATTGTAGCGAGTGTGTATTTATTAACAATTTGTTAACGATTGTAGTATGTGTGTAGTATTATAGTGATTGTGGCCTTAGTATAATCACGCGGTAATCTGACATACATCAATATGACAGATGTCAATTATAGGTACTCTTACTGTTTCCCTGCCTTCCGGTTGAAGTCAAAAACTATTTTGGCACTGTGATCTTTATTCCAAATCAACGAAAGCGCATCAACTGAGACCTATGACGTCATGGATTACGTCACCAAGGGTACCATTTTGCCATTGAAAGACTATGGTACGAACTGATATCACCGTGAGCAGTTCTGTATACATGTCATCTGTTAGTGTGTGTCACAGATCATAGACTATGGTCTATGTGCATATGTTTACTTTTATTCGTTCTGACAAAACAAAACTTTTTGTGGTCTGTTTTAAATGTATTTTTATGGTCTACTGTATATTGTTGCCATACCGTCTCGTTTAATATTTTGTGAGAAGCGTTTAACGAATCACTGCACTGTGAGCCATGCCGTAAGCAACGTGAGCGTGATTTAAACACATTCCGAATGGCTCACAGATCTCACATGTCAAAAGCGCGATACTGAAGCGGAACGAAGAATAGTGATAGTATTCCTAAAATCGGTGTAAACTCCACTCGGAAATCAGGGTTTGTAGTTTTGCTTGAGCTTCTATAGTTGTTCAACTGATGTAAAATGATGATACAGTTGATTATGAATTTTGTAATGCTTTCATAACCCAATAGGCTTGAATGTATGATTATGATTGTTGTTAAGGGAACTTTATCTTAGTGGATCAATAAGGATCAATAAGGCCGGTTTGAATTCATGAGACCATAATCCAAAAAGATGTTTTGTGCTTAAAAAATAACAGCTTGCTAAAAAAGGTAAATGCATCGCAAATTAAGTAGATATTTTAACGCTGTTATATAACACTTTCGGGCTGCAGTCAATAGTTTTGTAACTCTCTGTCACTCATAGGAGATTTATGAGAACAAAGATCCAACTACACTCCTGAGAGGATCCGTGTTAGAGGAGCCGAGGTAAATTATATTATTATAATAATAAATACTATTTATTACTTTTTATGGCCACAACTCAGTATTCATAAATACCGATTCTTCCACAGAATTTGCCCTATTTATACATATCTATGGATTCTTCTTACCCACTTGCGCCCCCGATGATAAAGTTCATATACTTTGGCATAACTTTTGGCTTTGGATCCACTTTGTCACCCATTTTGAGCTCTGTAATTTGCTATTTGAACTGGCAAAATTTTCTTTCTAATACATTTTATAAAAAACTTTTCTTTCTTATATTGTTAATAAATATATTTACATTTACTCGCATTTACTTTGATGTTTTGCATTTCAAACTGACTTGACGTATGATCACGTATGACAACCTTTGTTCTATGTTAGACCATAGATATAGACATAGAGTAAATTATATATATATGTAGAATATAGTGTTACGAGTATGTATTAAATAGGGCGAATTCTGTCTCTTGGACATTAATACCAAAGATACCTAATATGTCAATGATTTTGAAAGATTTTTCATAGTTCAAGAGTATCAAATGTAGAGGCCGTATTTCCTTAGATGAAACATATAAAATTAAACATAATAAATAGGTATGTTTAACCGACACAAATATACCAAATAACATTTTACCTCTTCTAACTACTTAATAACTGCGTGTAAAAAGTGAGATAAATAATGTTTGTGTAAACTTCTCAGCAACTATGTCGTGCCGTCGACATGTTTCCTTCCGAATTTATAAAGGTTCTCTTGTCTGTTCAATTTACACTCGAATGTTCTTGTTGGTTTCCTGAAAAAACCTCTAATTTTGATTGAAATAAGGCTTTGTTTAAATAAAAAAGAATCAGAATTAGAATCAGAATAGTTTATTAACCTTATAACATTGTTTGTTACATTGGACAAGTCAACAAATACATTTTGAACTTAAGCATAAAGCACTGTTAAGAAATAATAATAATTAAATTACAGCTATTTTTACATTATACATTCAAGTAATTGTATTATAATTTAAATATATTTCCTGTATTTATAAGACTTAATAAAACCATTGAATATTCAAAGCAAAAGATATTCCAAGAAATAGCAAAAATTAAAAATAATATCATTTGAAAGATACATTAATAAGTATAAATTTTGAAACCATCAATTTTGCGTGAGCAGTCAAATAGTCTATATCTACGTAGTTACTTACCCTACCTACCTACTTAATTTTTTCTACAAAAATGAATTTTCAGTCAGACGCATGTCCATGAATTCCTTTAGGGAATATAATGGATGCCATTCAAAGATTTTTTTTACCTACCTGAACATGTCCTGTAATCAATATTTTTTTGGGCTGGAGAACTAAAACTCGAATGGTTACGCGAATTGCTCTAAAAAGGTACACTATACAAATATAGCCATTTTCGTTGCCCATATTTTCTATTTACTGCATTTTGTCATTACTCAAGTTATTTATGTAAATATTTATAGATGCATTATAATGCCTTGAATCTGAGGACTTGTGATCTATAGGTTGTGATTGGTAGTAAAATCAAGCCCTACGACCATCACCGATCAAGATCATGTACCTACATCTTTTTGCTGAACTCGAAACATTGAATACATGTAACAAAATATGCAAATTTAGTTTTAATGCAAGTTAGTAAAGAAAACACTTCAGTACGATTGTAAAACTTATGTGGTACCATTAAACGTACCCCTGTCTAAATCGTATCTAAGGCAACTTTTTTGTAATATAAATTTAATTGAAATTACATTATATTTAGAGAAATATGCTCTCAAATAAGAAAAGAAAATTTGTTTATATGAGTTACTAAACATACATATAAGACATAAATATAAGGATAGTATTGGTCGTATTCGCGCAAGCTTAGATAATCGTTAAGGGGTACGTATATAGCCAACGCTCCCCGCACTCATTAATCATTCATTCCTGGCCTTATTTTTTTCAGGGACCGACCAAAATCAGACTTAGAGAAAAATAAAATCTAGGAATCGCAGACCCAGGGAAATTACTACAATGCTGGTATCTAGCCTACTGTATCCACGCATTCAGCTAGGCACTATAAGCGATTCTGTAGATCGAGTTGAATGCTTTTGGGATTTTGGATTCAAGCTGCATGGCTTTGGCGGGCAATGAGCCTTACTACACGCGAAACGTTTCATTATTCTACAATTTGCCTGTGACCATACCGTAATCAGTACTACGGTTTTAACTTTGATTATCAAAGAGACATCTTCGGCTGCTCTAGGTAATCAAATTACGGCCAACCTCGTTTTTCGCATAACCTTCTCATCAGGGCATATTGCATACATTTCCTCTTTCTCCAGATCTCCATTAAACCAGCCGCTGGTTCCTCGGCACCTCTGTACCTAACTTGGCGTTAAATTCCGCCAATTAAAACGGTGATGTAAGTTTTAGATGTATGCATGACTTGGATAATGCTCTCATACATATCCTTTACCTCACCTAAACTGTTCACTGCTGCTCTCTGCTGCTCTCTTCGCATTTCCGATAATCCTATGACGTCTTATCGCAGTTTACTTAAGAATTGCTCCAGCTCGATTATCAAGTGAGAATATGAGTGATTGTGTATGTTTGTTACTTTCACCACACTGAAACGGCTGAACAGATTTGGAAAAAAATGGGTTAGAAATAGCGTATAAGCAGTTTATGTGTTCCCCCGAAGGAACCCGGTAAACTTACAACACGTGGACAAACTGTCTGCTCTGGTCAATGGTTTTGTGACAAGCACAAAACCTTTGACCAATTGTAATGTCAAGCTTGAGAAGTCACGTCTGGTGAAGTCTACGCTCCGTCCAAATCCTGCCCAATCCCAAACTCCGAAAACATTCAACTGGAACTCCAAAACCGTTTCCAGTGCCTAGCTGAATGCGACACAGTGGATGAGTTGAACAACGGGTTAGTGGAAACTGACCGAGCGGATGGGTCCGAATTCTGTCAGACCAAACTCCGCAGGAAAGGAAACTCTGGAAGTAATGACAGAACGAAGTGAAATGAGACTGCAGTCTGCAGTTAATATGTCGGACTACGGTAAACTCAATAGACGAATTTGCGTGCTTTTAACCCGTTCGCATCAGCGCAAAAAATAACAATAGATTTATGAATGAAACTTAACTCGAACGAGTCTTGCTGAGTCGGACAGATTAATAGTGCGCGTATTACGGCCGCAATTGATCGGAACCAGGGCTATAAAGTGTTTGCAAAGGTTCTATTTTAGTCTATTGGGCAAAACCAAATGACAAAACTGAACACCGAAAATGGGCGTATCGTTTCATCCAAGCCTGAGATTCTAAGAGAGATTGAGAGCTTCTATCGACATTTGTATACCTCGACGTGCAAGCCCGTGACTGACGCAGCTTGCGAGATTATAATGGCTCTCAAACAGATTGAGAACAGCAAGGCGCCAGGAGAGGACGGAATTAGGTACTACTGAACTTCTGAGAGTGAGTGGTAGACCAATACTTTTAGTCCTCCAGAAGTTATTCAATTCAATTCTCATTGTAACAACCCCCCCAATATTTTTTTATTCTAATTCGTTTTGTTTTGGCCAATGATCGTCTAGTCTAGGAGGACCCTAACACTGTGAACCGCTGCTGTAACCTTGCTCTTTTCGGAAAGAATTGAAACAGAGAAAACTATTCAGAACTATAGATGCCTAGAGAAACCAAAAGCAACGCCTAGGTATTCTGATATTACGATGGATAACCTACTACTACATTACTGAACTGCTGATAACGAAAAATTGCGATGAACATACTAGATTGCAAATACTTAGTTCTTACAGACTGACTGACTGAGCTGATCCTAGATTTCTAGCTTATGTACTTGATTTGACTTCTAGTCGTGGAAGATATTAATCATCAATATAAGTTTCTGAATTTAAGGTCTATGTTATTTGACCATAGAACATAGAAATAGTAGGTTATTTGCTAGTTTTCTATATAATTATTAGCTTGCAAAACTACCCGTTATATCTGATAAATCAGTTTTGATTAGTGAAATAATATATAAACAACTCCATTAAATAATATCAGATATTTGCATGATATTCGTTATAAACCTGTTAATTATATAACTAACTTTCTTTATAGATTTATGTTTGTTGCTATGAACATTTAGCTGTTGATAAGATTGATATAATCTCTTACAGACTAAATGTCTCTATAATATATACTATTTGTTTCGTTTAGGAAAACTGCTAGGAAATAAATAACAAAAGTAAAGTAAAACCTCGCTTTATATGCGCTTTAGAAATCTTTTGTGATCAGTAGCTACTACGCTGATTATCCAATTCCTTTAGATAAATATTATCAGCCACTATTCCCTGAATAGTTCAATTGTTCAAGTTTAATCATTTACTTGTTTACTGAAGCAATATATATGGGAAATAATATCAGTGACTTAGAGAAATCTCTAGACCCTTGTTTGTGGTTTACAAGAATTCTCAAGGTGCTGCATTGCTTGACCAAGTTTGATAAGATTTACCACATACCTACATAAATCTCCTTTTTATACGAGATTGCTATACTTAGATTACTAGTGTTTTACATGACATGCCATCTATTGAACCATTGTAGGAAAAGCAATTATTTTAAATACTTAAGTATTAGCAGAATCTTTGTTGTATTGGTTAGCTCAATACTAGCAGCCATATATTTATTATGATGATTATTATAATAGTTAGCTTTACTTTGCCGAGTAAATTATTGATATATAGTATAGATATAGTGATAGATATCTCTACAATTTAAAGATATAATATATTTTATTAATTTTCATATTGTAAGTAATTAGTTGGTTTTTTTTTAGATTTGCCGTAGAATTCTAGATTTATTATGATTTAGGAAGTAGGATTCTTGGCATGTTCAAGGCTTACAACTCGAATGCTAGATTAAGAGCTGCTCTTTACTGTGACACAAATGTTCTCCATCATGCCAAGAACCTCTTCTATTTACCCCAAAATTAGTAAGGCCTTACTAAGTCCGTTTGGTAGTTTTCCAAATGTAGAGTTTGCGTCTATAAGCGATTATAATCTTATTTATCTCTTCTTAATAGTATTATTTATCATTACGAATTATCATTTGATTCTAAATATTACATTTGATACTTTCAGCAAATAATTCAATTGCTATAATTTATTACCGCATTCTCATGCTAGGATCAGGGTAGACAATCTAGCCCAAACTCGATTAATTAGCAAATATATAATATATTATTGCAACAAATACATTACATTTCATTCGAACTAATATTTCTATATTCCTTTGCAGGCAAATATTTCTGTATTCCTTACTTTATACTGATTAAATATATATTTATTTTGACATTTTTATTTCGTAGTTAGTCTTTAGTTTCTAAGTCTAGCATACCAATAGATTGTATTGATATGACGAATTCATTATTGAAACCTACGTCTCTAGTGGTAGACACCACTAGCGCGTGAATTTACTTATTTGCTCCCGATTGAACCATCACGAAGTTAATGTATAACCCGGTAAACAAAAATACTACCTAGACCTAGACCTACTTCGGTCCTAAATAAATTCATAGTCTGCTAAAATGTGTGTAAGTCCCCAACAAACCCCCCAAAGTTAATTGCGCATGAGCTTTCATCCCCCTGATAGGATGGCTCAAGTTTGATCCCTAACTAGCCTCTAAAGTTTGGTGCCAAGCCGAGAATCGAACCTATGGCCCCTAGGGTGTCCAACTCCACGCAAGGAAATAGTCGCGCGACTATACCGCTATAGCCGAAGCTATGGAAGGCTGCAGAGCGACGTTCTAGTATGAGAGAAAATAAATACATATAATAAATAGAAGACACTTCCACTGGAATATTCTTTCCAATCGAAGTGAGGAGCAGTTAATCGTACCCATTGCAATAGGTTAAAGCGATTGTTGGCTCGCTCCCAAAACTGTCCAACTCTAAGGATTGGGCGTTCCCTATCGAGGTGGATCTTAGTTGTCACCGTGAGGTATCCAACCCACGTCCGGAACCATGTCCGTAGCAGAATATATTACCTCACGGAAGTTCGGGAATTTAATAAGCATTTTCTTGGTCTTTCTACTGCTTATATACTTTCTCAAACTTGACAGTGACGCCGATTTGAGGCCGATAGGTATCCAATCAATGCCCTTTCTATCGGCGTCAAAACGGCTTCAGATCCACCTCAGCCAATCTCTGCCTTCCAGCTAATCCCTATTCTAATTTCAAATTCTCATCAAAAACACATATTTTGAATCTCGAATGACGCCGATCAGAGGTACGTAGATCCAATCAAAGCCCTTTCTATCGGCTTCAGATCGGCTTCAATACTCATTTGTTTTAGGGTTCATTTTGATGAAGCAAACTCAAATACACGGACACACAACTAAAATGTGTTCCTCACATAACTTTGTATGGTTAGAAATATCAATGCTGCTTATTTTCATGGTAATTTTATTAATTTTGCTTGTAACTTTTATGTATTTAAAGGATTACTCAACATTTCCTTTTACTTGAAGTAACTTATCAGTTCTATCTGAACAATCGATTTAAATGGTTAATACATAGAATATCTTGATAGCTTAAATTTTCTAAGCTGCTTATCATTTTCAGTAAGTACCTATAGTCTTGCTATAAGAAATACCTAACATCTAAATCTCAATATTACACATTAACGCTTTATTCTACTTTTGATTGTCTAAATTTCATCAATATTTGTTCATACCAAGATGCTTTTTAAATGTATCTATATTTGTGAATCGTGACGGAATCCTCATCCAGAGCCTGTTCCGTTACATCATCAAGGCAAAATGCCGGAAACGTGGCACAAGAGCATGGTGGTGCTCTTCTGCAAAAAGGTGGTAAAACCATATTTAAGAATTATAGGCTGATATATTACAGGCTGTTTTCGAGAGTCATCATGAACCGTCTGGCACGCAGGTTTGATGTGTTCTGGAGTACGGAACAAATTCCATAGCAGAAAGATATGAGACAGGGAAACCTCTTCGAAACAGTTCACGAACGCATTGGAAGATATTTTCAAAACTTTGGTCTGGAATGGATCTGGCATTTACATTTATGGCGAATATATCACTAACCTTCGTTTTGCTGATAGTCATAATGGCGGAGTCGCTCGATGATATCGGCACCGTGATCAACGACCTCAGTAGAGGTTCCTAAAAGGTTGGTCTTAAGATGAACATGGATAAGGCGACCATGTTCTGACGTACCGATATCATAAAACAAAAATGTAGTACCCTTGTATAGTATAGTACTTAATACATATTTATAATTGTCCTCTAGTGTTAAAAGTAAAAAATAATAATATTGTATACTTACTTCAATATGTATAGTAAATATATTATAATAATAACTTGAGAACTGGCAACAAACATACGTGTCCGCTTACAAAAAACGATTCATATGAAGTTTACCTCACAACGCCATCTGTTAGAGTTATATAGTACTAACTATAATTTGTTAAGTACAAACTATTGCATATGCAGTGGTCATTATATATATCGGCGCAACTACAACAGTTCGTCGAGAATAATTAAGTTTAATCATTTGATTGCCCTAAAAATTGTTTATAAACCATCAGTTGATTATTTTTGAGTTGATTACGATGTAAAATTAATGTTATGATTGTAATTTCAATACTTTACCAACAAACTTGTAAACTCGTGCACGTGCACCGAGTCCTATAAGTACAGCCGCACTGTAGGCGCTCGTCTCAGTCGCTCTCGAGTCGCCGTACAGTACGGACCTCTTTGTGACGTTGTTACGCTGCTCGTTGAATATACGAAGCTTATAAAAGTACTTGTGAAGTTTTACTTCGAGGACCCAAAAATGAGTGATCATCATGAAAACAACAATTGTGACGTCAGCAATGCTGACGTCACACTTTTTTAAAAACACTCTGGAGGTGCTTTCTCCGTCATCAGAAGTGGGATCAGAACAAGCTCTGGTCCCAACCACATCCTCATCGACTTCGGTTCAACCTGTCACGACTGGAACAGCGCAGGGCAGTACCAGGCTGATAGGCCCTGCCTCATTGAACACTTCAGGAGTACCAGCAAACAACTTTAATACCATGCAGCCCATCACAACGGGAATTACCACAGACATGACGTCCACACCAATCGCTGCGGGAGATGATCTCGATACACTGCAAAACAACGCTGCAATCGCCCCTGATTCAGTGTCATCCACATCTCAAGCTGGCCAGTCAGTCCGGATAACTCACAACGATGAACACGCATCAACGGATTAAAACCGGCGAGTATAAAATTCATTATGTTTCACGATATTTTCAACTAGAATCTACAAGAATAAAATGTCTGGAGAGTGATACCTCTGAGCTAAACCATGTGTTACCCTTGAGCTAACCACGGATCCTTGATGCATCCACAAGTGAACCCTGAGATACCGTGGGGACGCCTTGTGGAACTATGGGTAGACACGTATACACCACAGATTCTAAATTAATAAGGCAGTGCACTTAAGATGTCTTAGTGTACTGTTGTAATCTACAAAATGTCTGGAGAGTGATACCTCTGAGCTAACCATGTGTTACCCTTGAGCTAACCACGGATCCTTGATGCATCCACAAGTGAACCATGAGATACCATGGGGACGCCTTGTGGAACTATGGGTAGACACGTATACACCACAGATTCTAAATTTTTAAGGCAGTGCACTTAAGATGTCTTAGTGTACTGTTGTAATCTACAAAAATGTCTGGAGAGTGATACCTCTGAGCTAACCATGTGTTACCCTTGAGCTAGCCACGGATCCTTGATGCATCCACAAGTGAACCCTGAGATACCGTGGGGACGCCTTGTGGAACTATGGGTAGACACGTATACACCACAGATTCTAAATCAATAAGGCAGTGCACGATGTCTTTGTGTACTGTTTACTAATCAAAAGACTCCTAAGGTTACATAACAGTTGTGTTAATGTAACAAACAAGATAAAGCAACGTAAGTTGTTTACAGACTCACTACTCAGAGAATATCTCTTTCTTTGCAGGCCAGCCATAATTAACAGCAGTCTGCGAGAGTTAACGAGTCAACAAGGCTGGTGCAGAGCGCGCACCGCCTGTCAGTATGGCCGTATCGACGCGGATACAAAAATTAGCCAACAATAATTAGTCAACGTGTAAAACGACAACATGCTGTTGCCTTTATGAGCATGAGAACCACGGAAGCCGAGAGTCGGTACCACTCCTACGAGTTGGAGACACTGGCAGTGGTACGAGCCATAAAATACTTTCGCCAGTATCTATATGGGCGAAAATTCACCGCGATAACGGATTGCAACGCATTAAAAGCGTCAAAACACAAAAAGGGCCTTCTGCCAAGGATTCATCGCTGTCGCAATCCAGTTGAGCTTGCAGTCAATGTTATGACAAGAGACTTAAACTGGCTCAAAATTGAACAGCGACGGGATGAAGAACTGCGTCCGATAATGGACAGTCTCAGTGACAATAACCCACTGGAAGACTATGTGTTAGAGGACAACGTTTTAAAAAAGGATTGTCAATGATCCTGTCTTCGGTCAGCAGCTCAGTACCGTCGTTCCCAAATCATTTCAATGGAGCATTATAAACTCATTTCACACTGCACTAAAACACCCTGGCTGGGAAAAGACACTGCAGAAGATCAGAGAAACCTATTGGTTCAACAAAATGAGTTCCATTATCCGAAAGATTTGTGGATAACTGTGTTGTATGCCGAACATCTAAAGGAAGATCCGGGGCCATTCAAGCCCAGTTACACCCCATACAAAAACCAACTGCCGCCTTCCAAGTTATTCATATGGACATAACAGGGAAGCTGGGCACTCCAGATGATCAACAATACGTCATAGTCACCATTGACGCTTTCTCAAAGTACGTTTTACTGTACTTCAGTACCAACAAAAACCCACACAGCACATTGGCCGCTCTAGAACGCACTGTGCATCTATTTGGTGCGCCGGTTCAAATAATAGTGGATGGAGGAAGAGAGTTTCTTGGCGAGTTCAAGGACTACTGTGACGCCATCGGAATAAATATCCATGCTATCGCTCCAGGAATCAGCCGAGCGAATGGCTAAGTTGAAAGAGTCGTTGCAACCCTCAAAAATGCTTTGGTAATGATTAAAAATTACGAAGCAGAGCAGTGGCACACTGTACTCGAGGGACTTCAGCTGGCAATGAACTGTACAACCCACTGAGTCACCGGTGTTGCTCCACTGACACTTATTACACAACGAAAGCACTGTGTACCTCCTGAGCTTCCCAACCTGGGGATCAGTTGACCGTATCGGCGGGAAACGAATCACCTATTCAACGAGATCCCACTGCAGAATCAAATGAGCCCATTCCGTCGACCTCACGAGAAGGGCTGCAAGTACAGCCAAACCACGACGCTAACCAAGATGACCCATCAGAATAAATGGTCTACGAGAATCCAAATAATCTACGAGAATCCATAACAATCTACGAGAACCAACGAGGCTGGTGCAGAGCGCGCACCGCCTGTCAGTATGGCCGTATCGGCGCAACTACAACAGTTCGTCGAGAATAATTAAGTTTAATCATTTGATTGCCCTAAAAATAGTTTATAAATCATCAGTTGATTATTTTTGAGTTGATTACGATGTAAAATTAATGTTATGATTGTAATTTCAATACTTTACCAACAAACTTGTAAACTCGTGCACGTGCGCCGAGTCCTATAAGTGCAGCCGCACTGTAGGCGCTCGTCTCAGTCGCTCTCGAGTCGCCGTACAGTACGGACCTCTTTGTGACGTTGTTACGCTGCTCGTTGAATATACGAAGCTTATAAAAGTACTTGTGAAGTTTTACTTCGAGGACCCAAAAATGAGTGATCATCATGAAAACAACAATTGTGACACACTTTTTTAAAAACACTCTGGAGGTGCTTTCTCCGTCATATATTATCTCTTAAGTAACTATTACCTAATCTGTCCCAAAAATCTACCCTGTTGCGTTTTTTCTCTAGGTTTATTGATCATAACTACTTTTCGGGTAGACCGATTAATAAAAACAATAAATTATATCTCCGTGTACTTCAGTGAATATATTTCAATAAACGGTGTCAACGTCTATTCAATAGCATTTATGTGATGCGCGAAACATATCTTCGTTTGGGGCAAATTCTTTTGCTGCACTCGGGATTATAGTCATAACGCCCTAGCTTGGCAAGCAAATTAACTGTGGATTCAACAAAATTTTGTTGCTCTCGGCATCTTTAATGACACCAGTGACGTAAGAAACTCCCTGATTCCCTTGGTCCTTTATGGTGTTGTGTATATACAAGCAATATATTATATACAAGCTAATTTACGTATCAAAAATTCAACTCGATAAAAATCATTTTTAATCCACATATTTGCCATTATCATGAAAACATCACAAAACATAGAAATCAATTATTAAAATTATGTCTTTTAATGTCAAACACAAAACAAAGCTCCGTGCACTACATTTAGGCTTGTGGGTATCTGAAGATACTCCCATTTACGTGTTGGAGCAATTGACAGCCAAGGGCTCCCGACTGCATTTTTTGGCTCGTGATCTGGCAAAAACTAACAAGTATAAATTCTGCTGGACAGCGTATGGCAAGGTTTACGTAAGAAAAGACGAAAACTCACACATTATTGCAATAAAATCCCAAACTCAGGTTCAACAGCTGCTACAAGAACAATGACTAAGATTTGTTGGACACTTAAAGATCTGGTTATTGCTGCTTTTACTTTACTCTATATTTGATAAATATCTTGACTTACGTTATCTAAACATATTGTATTTTGCTACCTATGCTACCAATTCAACAAATTACACAATCTTATACACACACAACTCAAACACTATTCAATAAATCTTTAAACCTCCAGTATACTATATTTCTGTATCATATAAAAACAGCGACGTATCTAATATAGTACCTAGCCAAAGTAATTTATATTTAGATCGTTGTACTGACCATTTAAGTTACACCCGCATACTTTTTGCACTCGATAATGGATAACCCTCTCTGTACTTTAAATGGAATAGACGATATTGAAATTGCACAAAGTATTCAATGTGATATTGAAAATCTCACCCGGACAATATCTTTGACAGACAATGGTCTTAAAGTTTTTGTCAAAATATAAGAAGCGTTTATAGTAATATTGATGATTTAATAACAACTTTAAGTGCAACCAGTGTTATTCCAGATATTCTTATTATGACTGAATGTAGAATTCAAGCTGATAAACTAATTCCCTTTGTTACGAATTATACCTCCTATGTAACAAGTCACCTTCTCAATCAGAATGATGGAGTCGTGGTATATATAAAAAATGGTATTAAAGCCGCAAACATAAAAGAAGTGCGATTAGAACACGCATCATGTATGCAAATAGATATTAGCGGTATAACTATATTGGGTATATATCGTTCCCCCTCGAACTCAATTGCTGAACGTTTTATAGACTCGCTTGACTTACATTTAAAATCATTAAAATCTATCAAAAACATAATAATAACAGGAGACATGAATATCAACTTAATTTCAAGGGAAACAGAGAAACCGTATGATCGAAATAATATAAGAATTGGTTACCTTAATATGTTAGCTTTACATAGCATAATGCCAGGTCATATGCTTCCTACGAGAGAAAGTAACTGTATAGACCATGTAATGGTGAAGATTGACAAAGATAAAGTAGCTGTTACAATTGCTGTTTTAAGCACTACTGTTACCGACCACTCTATGATGTTTTTTAATATAGCTGGTCAAACTGCTTATAAAAAATGTAGCAAGATAAAGACGGTTGTCGATTTCAAAGCAGCACTTCGAAGTTTAACAAAAAAGAATCTTGGCAAATTTTTATATTGTGATGATCCCAATGCATTGGTGGAGCAATTGGTAAATAAAATTACGGAATCTTTGACAGATATACAATTAATATTATACAGATTCCTATAAAAAACGCATTATAAAGCCATGGATAACTACGGGTATTTTACGATGCATTAAAAACAGAAACAAACTACAAAAAAAGGCTCGATTAGATGCTCATAATGAAATTACTAAAATTACTTACAAAAGGTACCGAAATTTTTGTAACATTTGATAAAGAAACTAAAAAAAATAACGAACGATTACTATTGGCTAAATCTACTAAAGACTCGAAATCTCTTTGGAAAAACATTAAATCAATAACACACATAAATAAACGAAAAACAGAGTATTCAAAACTTTTAAACATAAAATCTTCCCCGACTAATTCTATTAATTACATTAATAACTATTTCGCAAATATTGGGAAAAAACTAGCAGAAGAGATTTTAGTAAATGGTACGTTATCAGACCAATGTTCATGTGACAACTATAATAAGCAATTCAACTCATTTGTTCTTCTAGAAACTGACCCAAAAGAAGTAAACGATGTGCTTACGAACCTCAAAACAGATAGTGCTCCAGGTTGGGATAACATCCCCACAAGCTTCCTTTTGGCTTTATTAGCAATTGGCTAAAGATCAAGTAATTCCCATAATATGCCACTTGTGTAACCTTTGCTTCAAACATGGCACCTTCCCCTTGGTGTTAAAAAAAAATCTATCATAACTCCAGTGCACAAGGGTGGTGACCCAGACGATGAAAATAACTATAGACCTATATCGGTTCTACCTAGCATGTCTAAAATACTAGAAAAATTAATAAATATTAGACTAACTAAATATTTTAATAACTATAAAATCATATCTGACTCACAATATGGTTTCTAAAGTGGTAAATCCACAGTGGACGCTGTTACAGCTATGACTTCTTTTATTGTGAATCAGGTAGATAAAGGACGAAAATGTGTAGCTGTATATATAGACTTGAAATAAGCTTTTGATACTGTTTGTGTCCCCATTCTGCTTCGAAAGCTAAGTAACGTCGGTATCCGAGGTACATCCTTAGCCCTTTTCAAAGATTATTTGAGTAGTAGGACGCAGAAGGTTAGAATTGGAGAATATACCAATGAGGATGCAAGTATTAACTACGGTGTTCCTCAGGGAAGTGTTTTGGGACCTACTTTGTTTTTAGTATATATTAACAATTTATGCAACATCAAACTTGAAAATGCAAAAATATTTTCCTATGCTGACGATACTGCAGTGTTTTTTTCAAATATTACTTGAGATAGAGTTCGTGAACAAACTGAAAAAGGTCTGGTTAAAATAGCTGACTGGCTTAGAGTAAATTTACTCACTCTAAATGCTCTTAAAACGACCTATATGTGTTATAATATTTACAACATAACTCAGCCTGATAACAATTTTAATATCAAACTGCAAAACACTGATAGCATTCACAATACTGACTGTAGTTGTACTATATTAAATAAAGTAAGCTCGACTAAATATCTAGGAATCCAGATAGACCAAAGATTATCTTGGTTTTCACATATTGATGCCATCAGCACTAGGATAAGAAAATTAATATGGATTTTTAAAACTTTACGACATGTGGCACCACAAATGCTACTTAATATAATATACATATCTTTAGCCCAATCTATCATAACATATTGTTTGCCGATTTGGGGTGGAGCTGCTAAAACTAAATTTATAGAGGTTGAAAGGGCACAAAGAAGTTTAATAAAGGTTATGTATTTTAAGCCGTATACATATTCCACTAATGACTTGTATTCATTGAGTTAGTTATTAACTGTAAGAAAACTTTATATCGTACAGATAGTTCTAAAAGTCCACAAAAATACACCTTATGATGCAAACATCCTTAATAAAAGAAGAAAAGATATTGTTATTAAAGTGAAAGCCTGTAAATCTTCTTATGCCGGAAATCAATTTGTTAATAATTCCGCACGGTTATATAATTTCATAAACAAAAGTTTGGATATTTATCCAAAGAAATTTTATGATTGTAAAAAGCTAGTAGTCAATTGGATACGTACTAAAAACTATGATGAAACAGAATAACTACTTCGTAATGACAACCTCTCTCAACAACTCTACACCCGTCACACATACAAACACACACACACGCACACACACTCACGCATGCACACACGCACACACACACACATAAACATACACATATTCACATCACACACACGCATGAAAATTATTGTATTTTAGAAATAATATGAACCATAATATAAATATACAATTATTAAGTACCTACCTGTAACCATAACATGTAATAGTATAAATATGGAAGAGCGGGGTCTTCTGACACAGGTGTTTTTAGACCTACTAGAAGGTCCCAACCTATCTTAAGTTAAGTAAAACTTTGGCTACAGTTTTTATTTTTTTTTACTTATTTACTTTATTTCGGTACCTGAGCATCTTATCCTGTTTCAAAATTATGCATAAGAAATAAAACTCAAAACTTTTAGTAAGTCAAGCATATTTAAGGTACAACAAGTTCAACTGTTCAAGGAATATAAACGTAAAAATAGCGTGTGGTCCAATTTTTAATAGGGTGGGTAAGAACCCACCCCATAGCGCAGGTACACCTTCATTTTTGATCACGTTCATGAGTACATTTATTTGACTCTTACTTTCACCCGTCGCCGCGTTTTGAACCCTGAAAATTGAAAATGACAAGATTAGTGCTACAACCAAATTGTATTTATTGTAATATATTTTATTCGTCATCATCATCATCTCAGCCGTAGGACGTCCACTGCTGAACATAGACCTCCACTATAATTTTCCAAAAGAACTAGTTGGAAGCAGCCTGCCTCCATCGTCGTCGGTACCTTTATCAGGTCGTCAGTCCACCTTGTCTGCCTACCTACCTACCTACCTACGCTGCGCTTGCCGGTCCGTGGTCTCCACTCTAGAACCTTTCGGCTCCATCAGCCATCTGTCTTGTTTGCTATGTGGCCTGCCCACTGTCACTTCAACTAGCTTATCTTCTGGGCTATGTCGGTGACTTTAGTTCGTCTACGGATCTCTTTACTTCTGATTTGATCACGTACAGAAACCCCAAGTGGTTCTTTTTATTGTTATATTTGGTGATTTATAAACATGCTAATAGATCGCTAGATCTTAGTAGCGGGTTGGATTATCCAGCGGCATCTTTAAGCCCCTAATTGGCAATACATCAATCCGCAACAACCAGTACTCAGATGTCACTCAAGCTGACCAGACAGTTTCCACCGCTTATAAACTGCCGCGCGTGCGCATCTAATTAGATATAGGCATTAACCCCAATGTAAGGGGTTAAACCTAATGTAAGGGGATGTAAGGGGCGAGCCAACATCTTTTGACCCAAGTCAACCTCACCTGCACGCGGTGCATCCTGCTGATCGACGAACGAGGCTCTGACAACCGACCGATGGCGCTATACCCATCCAAACAGGCGTCGCTAAATGCAACAGGCCGGTGACTGGCAGCAGCGTCACCGGTGCGAGAAGCTACGCCCTGCGATCGCCAACCCGCCTGCCCAGCGTGGCGATTACGGGCAAATTCCTCCAATGCAGGACAACAAAAAGCCACGGCCCCTAGTTCCCGGCGGCCCTGCTATTCCTGGTCATGGTGGCGACCATGGTAACGGCGGGGCGAGGGGTGCTAAGAATCTCTAGGCTACGGAAGGCCACCACAAACAACTGACCCTGGCGACGTATAACGGACGCACGCTACGGCTTGACTCGCATCTGGCGCAACTCGAGGTGGAACTTGGGAAAATTAGGTGGCACATACCGGGGTTGAGTGAAGTCCGAAGAGAGGGGGAGGACACCTTAACCCTAGAATCGGGCCACCTTATGTACTTCCGAGAGGGAGACCAACAATCCCAAGGTGGCGTTGGGTTTCTGGTAAACAAGTCCCTTTCTGACAACGTTGTGGAAGTGTCCAGTGTGTCGAACAGGGTAGCGTACCTTATTGTAAAGCTCACCGAGAGGTATAGCCTCAAGGTGGTGCAAGTCTACGCACCGACCTCGACACACTCGGACGATGAAGTGGAGGATATGTTCGATGACATATCGAGGGCCCTCCACTTCACTTCAAAGACCCAGTACACCGTTGTCATGGGGGACTTTAACGCTAAAGTGGGAGTACAGAATTTCAGCGAATCGGTAGTAGGATGCCATGGCTTTGGACGCAGAAATCATAGGGGGCAAATGCTCGTCAACTTCCTCGAACGGGAGGGGCTCTCCTTGATGAACTCCTTCTTTAAGAAACAGCCCCAAAGGAAGTGGACGTGGCTAAGCCCCGACACTAGAACTAAAAATGAGATTGACTTCATCATGACGAATAAAAGGCACATATTTAGAGATGTCTCCGTGATCAACAGGTTCAATACCTGATGAAGTCCAGACTCCGACCAACACTGCTCCAAACCATTGCAGGATCTGAAACATTCCAGTTAAACCTGGAGAACCAATTCGCTGCCGTGGAAACCACCACAGACGTAAGCCAGAACCTCGAAAATGTGACTCGGGTCCTCAGGGAAGAAGGTACGAGATTTTGTTACATGCAGCGTAAGGGCAAGAAGTGAAGGAATGACGACGTGAAAACCCACCCATCACTTCGTCAGAAAAGCGGACTCTAAACCGAAAGATCAACAAGAACGTACGACACGACCTCCGGTGCTTCAATACTCTTTCGATCGAAAGGGCGATCGAGCTGAATCAGGGGTCAAAGGTGTTCGTACAATCCCTTGGAAGAAGCCACCTGACGAAGTTGACCACAGCTAGTGGAGAAGTCGTTGCTTCGAAGCCGGCAGTCCTTTCGGAAGTGGAGGACTATTATGGCCGATTATACGTATCGCATGCATCTCGACCTGATCCCGAAAATGACCCTAGAGTCACGTTAACACGCCATTTCACCGAAGACTTGCCAGAAGTCAGTATTGGCGAAATCGAGATCGCTCTTGAACAGCTTAAAAATGGAAAAGCCCCTGGAGAGGATGGCGTTACAACAGAGCTACTAAAAGCAGGAGGTAAACCCGTACTGAGGGAGCTCCAGAAGCCTTTTAACGCTGTCCTGTTCGAAGGAAGTACTCCAGAGGCGTGGAGTAGGAGTGTGGTCGTCCTGTTCTTCAAAGAGGGAGATAAGACCCTGCTGAAGAACTATCGACCCATATCCCTTCTAAGCCACGTCTATAAGCTGTTTTCAAGAGTGATCACGAACCGTCTTTCGCGTAGACTCGACGAATTCTAACCACCGGAACAGGCTGGGTTTCGGAGCGGATACGGCACCATAGACCACATTCATACAGTGCGGCAGATTATACAGAAGACCAAAGAGTATAATCAGCCCCTGTGTCTAGCATTCGTGGACTATGAGAAGGCCTTTGATTCGGTTGAAATCTGGTCTGTTCTGGAGTCCCTGCAGCGATGCCAGATAGATTGGCGATACATCCAAGTGATGAGATGTCTTTACGAAACCGCCACCATGTCCGTCCAAGTACAGAATCAGCAAACAAGTCCCATACCGTTGCACCGAGGAGTGAGACAAGGGGACGTTATTTCCCCGAAATTGTTTTCAAATGCAAGGGAGGATATGTTCAAGACACTGAACTGGAAAGGACGTGGCATTAATATCAACGGCGAATACATCTCTCACTTGCGATTTGCTAACGATATCGTCATCGTGGCAGACACGCTGCAGGACCTGCAACAGATGTTGAATGACCTGGCTGACTATAAGCTGTTTTCATCACATTTGTTTTCTTCTATAGGCAGCGGCCTACGGATGAACTTGGACAAAACCAAGGTCATGTTCAACGAACATGTTCTACCGGAACCGATTGCGATACACGGCGCCGTTCTCGAAGTTGTTCAAAAATATGTGAGAGTTCTAGAGTGGAGACCACGTCTCGGCAAACGTAGTGTAGGACGTCCTGAGGCACGGTGGAGTGACGATCTGCGCAAGACGGCTGGCAAAAACTGGATGCGAGTAGCCCAAGATAGACCTAAGTGGCGTGCAATTGGAGAGGCAATGTCCAGCAGTGGACTGCTACAGGCTGATGATGATTAACCCCAATAACTTCCTAAACTCTTCGCGAAGCTGTGCAAATTATATAAGAACTTGTGAGGTGATACTGAAAGGAAGGAACACGCCAACCGCCAGGATCACTGGGTCCTCCAGGACACGCGACGGATGCCTGCAGAAGGCGATACATTGGTATGTACAATCACTTGTATTTCAGTATTTAGATCTAAACCTCTGGCCTTCCGACACACAGCTTCCCCTCGTCATTGTCAGCCCAAAAATATTAGAATATAATCATAGATCCAGCAACCGCGTGGTGAAAGTTTATTATTTCGTTAAATAGCTTATAATTTCCACCACCGAGCATAGCCCTCTCCATAGCTTGTTGTGTGACTTTGAGCTTGCTTGAGGCCCATAGTAAGAGACCACGTTTTAGTGCTATAAGTCATTACTGGTAACACACATTGGTCGAAGACTCTTGTCTTGAGGCACTGAGGTACGAATATTTTTGGCGACAAGACTTCGAGAAGTTTCCGGAACACTATTTTATTACCTATAACAACATATTTTATTACCTATAAAATAAAATATGAAAAATGTTGAAAATTCTCTTATAAATGTCGCGCAAAGTACAACAGGCTTAGGTTTAGGCTTATTATCAGGCTTTTAACAGCAGTTGCTACTTCCAGCTACTGAACCAGCTTTCGAAAAGAAGGAAGTTCTTATTTGATTTGTATTTTTTGTGTATATGTGTATTATGTGCCAATAGTGAACTGAATTTATTGATTTTTTGTTAGATAGGTATCTTCTAGTTGGTTTTAGACAAATTTCTGACTAGTGATTACTGATACGTCTGATTAGTGATGCGTGACTTAGACAAGACAATATAAATACATATTTAGGGGGATGTGACTTGATTCTGACTAGTTAAATTAAATCTCACTATCATTTATAAAATCACTATATTTAATATATATAATATAATTATATATATCATATTAAATCTAAATGCAACTATAAATGTTACCGCAATTTTGGTATGGCAAATGTACAATCTTACCAGTCTACTTGTCAAGGAAAAACAACATTATGACAAATAAGAAAATTTATGTCTGTTAGTTTGATACTATGTCATTTCTTATGCAGAAAATGGTGCATGAAATGTTGTATATTATTTTAGGCAAAGAAATAGTTGAATGAAACGAAAGTGACAAATTTATATAATGGTATAAATTTGATACCTTTTAAAAATCCAATAAATTGTTCCTTTTAGAAAATCATATCGCACGAAACCGGTAACAATACAGCAAGAAACATAACATAGAACGTAATTTCATCAAGATTTACCTCATTGCCAATTTCATAGAGTTTTTTTTTTTAGAACGGACTAATGCTGTTTGCCTCTACCGGCATTTACAGCGTCACTTGCTCAAGGGCACCACTAAGGTACGGACCTCGGCTTGGGCCGTCGCCAGGAGAGAGGGGAGTCGGAGAGAATTTCAGAGAGACAAGATTACTTATTATATAAAATGTGGTTCTGCTGAGCACAAAACTAATATCATATAGTTTACCTTGTTTTGACTATGTCAACTGGAAGAGAGGCGACCGTAGTGATGAATCCCGCAATCATCGACGCAGTGAAATGTAGCGGCATGCCATCACCGAACTTTGGAAGAAGCATTTCTCTAGCCTGCAAAAGCATTTAACGACAAATTTAAACTGGCAAGTATGAAGGCAAGACTTGTTACAGTGTCCTTTGAACCTTAATCCGTCCGAATCAGCAAGCCCCCAGACCATTCATAAATCTTGTGCTATAGCGTAAACCTGATGCGGACAGATTAAAATACATGAATTCTTGTATTCTACAAGTGATTATCAAATGTACATCAGTGATTGTGAACTATGATACAGAAAATATGAGTATACATTTTGGTGAAATCGTTCAGATTATTTATAGCGAATCCTCGGCTCGTAACATTATATATTATATTATAGGTATGTAGAAAGAAAGTAAAGACCTGAGGTATTCCTTGGTTTATTTCTCGAGTATTCATTTTACGACTTTCCATTAACGTCCATCGAGTTGAGAGGGGAGAAGGGGGAGGGGTACTACACCCCCCCCCCCTCAAAGGAAAAACTGAAGAGCGCCCTCCTTTTCGTGAGTTTTAAATTAATAATTCTGAGGAAGTTATATATCCTTATCGAGGTGTAGGTTAGCCTTTAATGTTCCTTAAGAACGGGGGGCCACCCCCCTCCCCAATGCGAGGTAAAACTGAGAATCCCCCAATTTTCGAGGTTTTTAAATTTATAATTCTGAGAAAGTTATATATCCTTATTGAGGTGTAAGTTAGCCTAATTCTGGCGCTTCGCCGGCCGCTGCCGCGGAACGCTCGCTGCGCCTACTCGGCTTGCGCGTTGTGTGGTCACCATTCAACCTAAAGCTCCTTCTCGCTTCGCTTGTCATCGCACCTATTGTGCCTTTGCTCTGACTAGATACTCCGCTACTGTGAAATATATGTGTGCATAAAAACTATTGAAATTACTACAAAATATAATTATTAACGTATATTTATGTAAAATAAAATGTTACCGAACGTATGACAACTTAACCGTACGTAAACGTTCAATGGCGAGAATTCTATATGATTTTTGGTAGGTATTGATGTAAATATTGCAAAAAATAAATGATTTTCTATAACGCGTCTTGCGATCTTCAAAACTTCGCGTCTCTGCATGTTGAAACTTGGCGTGTGTGCTTACAGTAATGTAACCTATCTGTAAAAAAATATCAACCCCCAACTCGACGGACGTGGTAGGTATGTAAATATTTCAAAAATAAATGAAGTTAAAAAAAAATCTCAAAAACTACGCGTCTCCGCAAGTTGAAACTTGACGTGTGTGCTTATAATAATTCTCGTTCTGTAAAAAAAAATATCAACCCCCATTTCGACGGACGTTAAAGGAAAGTTAAGCCGGGTTATTTATCGAAGGACGCATATACTCGTACGATCATATCAAACGCACACCAAAGGCCTCATTCTACAAAGATGTATATATAAGGTCATTGTTAATTAGTGCACAATATCGCATGGGTGGTTTGGAATCGATAAGTTGTGATGACAGTAAAAAAAAAAATGTTTTTGTTATATTATTATATTATTCATATTCATGCTCCCCAGCTAATAACCATTGCGCGACAATGACTTGCGAGGTCTAATATTCGCACAAAACTACTAGTATATAACCTGTGAGTAGGTTCCCAACTCAGCTGCATTCACAACCATAGCTCTTGTGATTGTAGGGACTGCACCTCGCCATAACTGGAAAAAGCCTTCTTCTTTGATAATCCTGAATATCATTAATAATTTATTTAGTAATTTAGCAATGAACAAATTGAAATGACGATTTATGTGAACGGAATATATGAAATGACGATTTATGTAAAATGTATGTAATGAACCGGTAAATTTACAAATAGGACAATACCAACTTATAAGAATCTAGATATCCTGCGAAGCTGCATCATTCATGCATGCATACAATTTGTTTATTTTGAACAAACTAAACGGGTTGGAGTCCAAAGTTGAACAATATTACGTAAGTGTAACTATCTCCTCTTCAACTTACTAACCTGCCCAAAGCGTTAAAGACATGCTTGTAGTTTCTTCTCTTTTCTTTTGGCAACCGACCATCTGCAGTCATTCGGATGAGTGCTACTTCTGCCGGGGTGCCAATGAAGGCTCCTATTCCTCCAGTCATGCTACCCAATGCCACTTTTTCTGCGAATGACGGAGGAATCCCATATTTTCTAAAACAAGTGTTTTAATTAAATGAAGCGATTTTCTACCTGATAAATATAAGTATCTCTATAAGTACGTCTTAATTATACAGGGTATATAATTGTTAAAACTTTAGTATTTTACCACTGAAAGGGAGTGGTCGTAGCAGAGCGTGCTCAGCAGTTCTGAACCATTTATCTAAGTTGAGCAAACTATACTGCATCACCACTTAGGCGAATGGCCGTTAGTAGTAATTTTATATCAGCGCTTTCATATTTCGGAAAATTTTAGAAACGATTGAACCAGGTCACGTTTTAGGACAACAGTTGTAAAGCAATGTCTGAATTATAGGAAATGGAAGGTCTCATGTCGAAACTATGAGCTGGTGACTAGCTTATGCACGAATCCACGTGGTAGGGCCTATACATTTCTCCCTCAAAGGCAGGCGAGTAGTAGCGATTTTATATCAGTCCTTCAATTTTCGGAATATCTTAGAAATGATTTACCAAGCTCACTTTTTAGGACAAAAGTCGTTAAGCAAATGTCAGAACTCTAGAAAGAGGGTGGTCTCATGTGGAAACTACGAGTACGAGCTGGTAACTAATTTATATATATACTATCAATAGTACAATCACTCAATCATATGATTGTAATACAAATTTTCTAGTCAAATGTAATTTTGACAGCAGTTACTTTGACAGCTGTCACATGTAATATCCATTTACAATAATAAACGTCAATAAGTAACAAAAATCTATAATATACAACAAAAATAAACACGGACCCTATAGACGAGTTGAATATGTATGAAATAATATTTGGTAGTGGTAGTTGGCAGTTTGGGGAGTAACAGTACCGTATGCATGATGCATTTAATCCTCGTGGATTGTGCATATACAAACAAGTGACTCTTATAAACTCGTCCCTCAAAGGGAGTCCCGGTAACCAAAATGAAGAATAACTGAGTATTCTATGCGTTACTATCACTTCCAGAAAACAAGCTAGGACTTTACGATAAGTGCTCCGGTTTGCGTGCGACACGTAAATAAAACAGTTTTTTTTTTATATTATCTACTTAATAAAGTTTCGCCATATTATGTTTCGCCATAATATTCACATGACTACGTTATACAATACTACGTTTTTAAAAACATACAATACGTATATCTATATAGCGCACGTGCAACGCCATGCCGTGCTGTCCGCCGCAAGGATAGCAATAACATTTAATATTTATGGAGGCGAATCTGATACGTATAATTGTGCTGTCATTCCCGGTTGCACTACCAAACTGTGCTACTGGTAGTTTCAGCACCCCCTGGTACTACCGGCTGGTAGTGTCGTGGGAAATTTAGAATCATGCATACGTCACTGTTACTGACCAAACTGCCAAACACTACTACCACTACCAAATATTATTTCATACATATTCAACTCGTCTATAGGGCCCGTGTTTATTTTTGTTGTATGTTATAGTTTTTTGTTACTTATTGACGTTTATTATTGTAAATTGATATCACATGTGACAGCTGTCAAAGTAACTGCTGTCAAAATTTACATTTGGCTACAAAATTTGTATTACAATCATCTGATTGAGTGATCGTACAATTGGTAGGGGATTGAGGATGGGGCTTATAAAAATTGTGGTAACTATATCATGGTGCTTACCACTAGATGAGGACTAGCTCGTACAATCAGATGACAATAAAAAACCTTCTAGGCCTTTTTACCTTATATAGTAAACATCCTTTGCAACTTATTGTGTAGAAATAAGTCTAGATAGATATAGATTAGTATTAACCAGTAACCCTCACTTCTTATACATGTCAAAAAATGCGTTGAAGAATCCCAACCGACCAGTTGAATAAGTAGCTTGTCTGAACAGAGCTGCTGATAAACCCACGTAGAAGCCAAAAAGACCTTCTCTCTTCAAGATGTCTCTCGCAACTTTCATTGTAGACACGTTCTTCCCAGCAGGTCCCATCAGTTGCATTCGAGTTTTAGTCAAATCAGCCGGTTGCACGATGACGATTGCTAACATTCTGTTGGTAATTAACAATTTTATTTTTAAGATACTTACTAAAGATAATAACACGTTCGAGCACATCCCTAGATATCTGAGATTAAGCGTTTTTGATTGTGACCTGTCTGTTCCACATTGATTAAATAATTCATGAATCCCTTAGAATGCCCAAACATGCCCACAGAGCTAGCAATAGAACAACTACCTATAAATAAAGAAAAGTTAGGCTCCACTAGTATAAAAGAAAATATTATATGAACACTGATAATGAAACGCATAACAAAATCTGTGGCAGGTATTGATGCCTTTGACGCCTATGCAATAAAGAATCACATATACGGTTATTATGCGAGGAATGAATACATTAATAGGACCAAGCTTTTGCCATCTTTGAAAGCACCTGATTTGTTTGAAGGTTGTTGGAGGAGATAATACTAATTTACCCAAAATTTTAAAAGACTGGCAGTAATATAAAATAACAAAAGAAAATTTCTTGTAGAACGTTATGATATCTAGTTTTAAAACAAGCACAAAATTTAAGCGAAGCAAAAAAATTCAGACCAATCACGCGCTTCCTCGCCCTTGGACAGATGATACACGAGCATCGTGAGTTCTGCAAAGTACGGGTTCGTTCTCTAAAACATGTTAGCCTTTGAATCAAAAACCACTACTGACTACTACAAAGAAGTGAGTGTAGAAATGTAAATAAATTATATGTTCCCCCACAGAGACTTCGATTAAACAGTCAAAATGCCAACTGGCAATACGAATATTTAATACGTTACCTGACATTTATAAACAATTTAATGATAATGAATTTAAATAGAAAGTTTTTAACTACCTTTTGGACAAAGCTTATTATTCTGTACAGGACTACCTAAGTGACAATATTTTTTTTGACATTGTATTAATGATTTTACTATACACAATTATAATTAATGTTTAAGTTTCCAATTTATGTAAATACAATGGCAATGTAGCAAGCACATTGTTTCTAAAATAAAATAGAAATTGAATAACCTAAATTATAACAAGTATTTGTACGCCTAATCGGGCAGAATTTTGTTGGAGCTTAACAATGCTGTTACATCTATGCAATAATTTATTACCCAAAATTCTAACAAATAAAATTATTTCATTTCATTTCAAAAAATTAATGATAACACATTTAACGAGTGATTCCAGAATGTGTCCGCCCGGCCCGGCCTGCCAGACCCTACTGTACTGTGCTATGTGTTAGTACAGAAAGCACCTACTTAAGCCAATAGAAAAGTAAAATTGGTGGCTTGGCTACAAACAAACGGGATTGACGGAAATATGAAATTGCAATACAAAATAAATTAGTTATTGACAGCAAGCCAGCAAAAGTGCATTATGAAATAGATGAATGGGCTCTGGAATACGGTCATCCCGTTCTCAGAGTCCTATCATTGCTAGTAAATGCGGTTGAGCTAATCTAGGCTCAAATAAATCGTTACACAGTCGACACTCACAGTCGTCACAAAAATATGATGAGCTTATCCTAAGAAACATGCGATAAAGTCACAAAGTATGACTGGGCGAAGGTCGTCAAAAAAAACCAAAACATTATTTCGATAACTTTGACCGAGATATCAAAATTAATACTGTAGTTGATAATATTATGATTGTACATGTAGGCTAATATGATGACGAAGACAACACCTTCTCAAGCGAATCGGGATTGAATTAAATTTGTTTGTTTGCCATAAATTTTTCAATATTGTTATATATTTAACCGACTTCAAAAAAGGAGGAGAAAAGTTAAATAAAAAATTATATGCATTTAACATATTATGTTAGAATGCAAAATTATTTTTTGTTTGGTAGAGTAACTATACTTTCGAGGAACTTTCAAATTACTACTTAACTTACAACTTATTCAAATGGGCCCATTTGAATTTTTCATCAAATTCAGTCAAAAAGTTTTAGAGTTACACTCCAATAATAACTGAAAAGTGTTACGCCTATCTTAATGATATCATCATTGACGGTGAATGACAATCGATCCTGTAAGTAGCAAGGGTCACTAAAAATGGCGAAAAAAAAATTTTACAAAAAATTTTACTTTTGTACTATCATGGTACTGACTTCAACAGGTTATTTCTCATTTTTTGGTGTTGAAGTCGGTTCCATTTTGAGGTGATAAAAATGTAATGCTTAAATATTCCTGAATATAATTATCGCATTTTTATTTTCTTTATTACTTTATAATTTATATACTAGAAAAGTTACAACTAGCTGACCCGCCAGCGGCTTCGGTCGCTTGGTCCTGGTGTAGGGGTGGAAAAGCCGCTTTAAAATCTCGCGGTCCAGGGTTTGATACCCTGGTAGGACAGTTATTGGGGGTTTCTGTTAAAGAGATTCTCAATAGCAGTCCGGAGTCTGGAATTGTACCCCGTTGATAGCAATAGGCTCACCCCCTATTATATGGGACCAAAAACATATCCCTCTGAGGAAACAAAGGTATTTATAACATGGCTGCCTACTTTGTCGAGGATATATAAGCGTGACGATTTATTATGTTATATATAAAATAACTTATAAATAATAATAAAGAAGTGTTTTTATTACCTTATTCTTACTAAGTTTTGAGTGAATCGCACTAGAAATATATTTTTGCCATATTGTATATATCTGAAGTTTGCTACACACCCTCTACAGTTTGGTAGTGTTCCAAAAATTAAAAATAGGTGTTGCATTCTTAATTAATAATTGTATTTCTTGCTAAGTACACCCAGGTGACTCAAATCGCGTGCCGATCACCTATAGTATTGCGAATATATTCAATATAACACTGTGGGCTATTTTTATAGGTTAAATAAGTTTTAACAACTCCTATTCATCATCATCTCAGCAGCAGGACGTTCACTGCTGAACATATCCTACTCCTTACAAATTTCCAAAAGAACCGACCTTGGAAGCGGCCTGCATCCAGCGTCGACCCGCGACCTTTATCATGTAATCCGTCCTTATCCAGGTCTCGTCAGTGGACGACCTACGCTGCGCTTGCCGGTCCGCGGTCTCCACTCCAGAACCTTCAGGTCCCTGTTCTGTGTGCTATGTACCCTGCCCACTGCCACTTCAATTGGCTTTTCTTCTCGACTATGTCGATGACTTTTGTTCTACTACGGATCTCCTCATTATGATTCGATCAAGTAGAGACTCCACGAGCATAGCCTCCTCCTCCTCTCCATAGATCGTTGCGCGACTTTGAGCATAAGTCATCACTGGTAACACAAACTAATCGAAAAATTTTCTTTTGTGGCACTGAGGTATTTTTGACAAGAAAACTTCACGAAGTTTCCGGAACGCTGCCCAGCTGAATTGGATTCGACGGTTGACCTCTTTCTCGAAGTTGAGCCTGCCTAGTTGGACGGTCTACCCTAGGTAGATTCGATACTACACTGGCGTCTTCTCTCTTCAGCTTCGTCAACTGACTTTGCCCAATAGACATGTCTCTTGCAAACACTTTGACCTTTTATCTTTTGTCTCTGTGATACGATTAGTATTAAAGATCTTAGTATCAAGGACTTCCATTATGTCTATTGAGCAGCATCTATGCTTCAGCATCGTCGGAAGACTGCATTTTAATGAGCGTCAGCGCCTGTTCTGAGACATCTCGTGCGAAATATGATTCTGCACGAGAATCTCGTGCTAATGTCATAAGTACATGACGTCTTAAACATAAATTTATTTACAATAGCATTTTAAGTTTCTTTACTAACCCATTTGGATAGAATATAAATAGAAAAAGCATTCATTTGCGTAGCTAGTTCACGTAGGTAGGTAAAATAGGAAAAGTAAAAATACCTATCGGCCTTTTTAGTTTCTGGTCTGGTTACTAATATAAGAAAATAACACCCGTTTATGTAGCTGGTTGTAAAACTAGCTAAGCACAAGGATTAAATCTAAGTAGTTAAATATCTAAGTAGTAGTATAATTAAAGTAACCTAACGAAAAAAAAAATGTACCGATTCATAACTATGACTTAGTGGGAAATGTTTTTTCGTCGATAGTTATGAAAAATAGTTAGCTATGTAAATGGACCCATGGGTTCTTTTAGTTTCAACTTTAATACAGTGGACGGGTAAATGTAAATTTCACCCAGCAGTGAAAAAGCCCAATAAGTCGCATCCCCGTAAAAAAAAAAATATTGTTTTAATTTTATATAGGTTTTGTCACCCAGTGATCACATGTACAGACACAATACAAATAAATACAGCAAACGTACATTCAGGGACTCAAACTGTAACCGTAATAAGTGTTAAGCTATTGCATAGCTTCTATCGCGGGCCTTGAGCGTGGAGACCGAATCCAGAAATTCCGTAACGAAAATAACCTAACACCCCCCTTTTTTTTTTTTTTTTTTGTCCCGGGGAAATCCTTTATGGATACCACCCACCACGGGGAGGGAGGTGGTTATGTGGGAGTCCGTATACCCACCAAAACCCCGGGGTGTTCCGTCACTGCCGCCCTCGGCGGGAACGCGGGACAGATTTTTCACACGACCGCGAACCCGCCGTGGCTGTCCGTTGCCGGACCCTTCTCTTCGCGGCACGCCAGAACACATGGCGCGCCGCAACTGCCTCGGAGACCAAACTCGCCAACAATAGGCGCCAGACTTCCCCATGTCTGGTCGCCCGTGGTCTCCCTGCGGTGGGTCGGATACGTAGCCCCACCGCCTGCTACGTCAGCCACAAGGGATAGCCCCCCCGCGACCCCACCTCCTCGAGTCTGCGCCGAGCGCCCGGACCCCACCTCCTCGAGCCTGCACCAAAATGCCCGGGCCCCCCTCCTCGAGCCTGCGCCAAAGCGCCCGGGCCCCACCTCCTTGAGCCTGCGCCAAAGCGCCCGGGCCCCACCTCCTCGAGTCTGCGCCAAAGCGCCCGGACCCCGCCACTCCTATGTGGACTTGGCGGCCAAAGCCCATAGGAGCGGCCCGCCTGAGCCGGCCAGCGCACCCCAACGCCGGCGCGGCCCCTGGGTTCCTCTTGGCTTCACCGTGGTGTACCTAGCCACGGTTACTGAGCCCCCCCGCCACGTCAATGCGAGAACCCTTCGGGGGGGAACCTAACACCCCCCACTCCAACTCCATCTATCGATGAATAGCAGAACTTTTAATGACTTTTTGACATATCACGCTTGTCTCTTTAGTTCAGCAACTCGCCTCTAGATGCCATTGGGTAAATAATTATAATTCATAAGTTGATTTGGCATATATCGATGAATAGCAGAACTTTTAATGACTTTTTGAAATATCACGCTTGTCTCTTTAGTTCAGCAACTCGCCTCTAGATGGCATTGGTTTAATAATTATAATTGCATAAGTTGATAAAAACAGCTATGCAATAGCTTTACCGCGGCAGTCTCCGATTGCCACACGTCTTTTTCTTTAACACTGTTTTTTGAAACTGTTTTATAGGAAACACTTTTATTTCTGTAACAGATAATAATGTAACAGAAAGAAAGTATAACAGTTTATATCTGTTTATAAGTGTTAATAAGTATAACAGTAATAAATAAGCAGTTTAGGTAATTGCACGGTATGGCAACATCGCGCATGATTTCTTTATGGTAGGTACTGGGCACAGCTACTGGCCGGGGTTATAATAATGTGTGTTAGAGCTGCTGTCTTCACTACTTACACAACAATGCAGTTTGTTCCTTCAAGTTCCACATCATCTACAATAATGCAGCGCGCGTTGACTTCACCAAATACCATTTCGTTTAAGTTTTGCTTTATAACTCCGCTTCCTGATGTCGGAGAAGAAACATTTTAATGCCAAATTTTAGGTTAAAATATGACCGAATTCCGAACAGTAACGCAATCTGACTTGTTTTATATACTGAAATGTAACACCTAAATGTATTTTGATTTGAAGTTAAATCTAACTTATATGGTATTTTGGATGAAGCCACTGTTAAAACCTGGTCAATTTTTGACTTTTGTTCTGTTGTCTCGATAGCGCTCTTGAACTGATAGATGTAACAATCGCATTGCAGAAAAATATTTGAAAAATAATTTCGTGAACGTACCTAGTTTATTCCATCATTCTTTAATGTGTGAAAAACGCTCTGTACTGAAAGTAACCTTTTTATTTACAGGGAAACCGTATAACTAATGTAAAAAAAATACATATATTTTTGACCAAAAAATGGAACAGACTTCAACACTTAAAAATGTAAAGTACTTAACTAGTTGAAGTCGGTACCAAGATAGTTCAAAAGTACCTATTATCACAATATTGTATCGACTTCAACAAGTTATTTCACACTTTTTAGTGTTGAAGTTGGTTTGATTATGGTAAACAATCTCCCTTTTAGAGACCCTTGCTACTTACCTACAGGATCGGTTGTCATTCACCGTCAATTACGATATGCTCAAGATAGGCGAACTTTTAGGTTCTTTGATTGTAACTCAAAAACCTCTGATCGAATTTGATGAAATTTGTTAGTTATTACGAGTAACTTGAACCACCTCGGATGTATACTATACCAAACAAAAATAAATTATCAAAATCGGGCTACTCTGTAAAAAGTTATGCGATCATATATAAAAAAAAAATACGCGTCGACTTTAGAATTGATCTTGGTTGAAATCCTTTATTTGGAAGTTAGTTACAAACCAGGTGGTTTGCAAACATCAGAAGCAAAGTTATGAAATACAAAATACATTAAAAGAATCAGTGGATACCGGGATATACGACTTGTTTTCAAATAAACCTAATTTTCCAAACACGTTACTTAAAATTTATAATTTAAATAAGAAGTACATGCCCACACATCAGTTCCCCGCAGGCTGCGGTGCGCAATATAAGTAAGTACTTTTATCCCTCGTGCGTGTGATAATCTCCGCAGCGAACATGACAATACCTTAAACTTTCAGAGGTAAGTATTTGAAGTTGGTAACATTATGAATAGTACGTAAACGATGTATTTTACTTTATTATTCGATGGGACATATGTTCTTATTAGCATTTAATGGTGCGGTATCTATCTATATAGGAAAATACATATCCTGAAATCAATTGTTCTGCAATAAGTGAACTTCTGAAAAATCTGGAACTATTAGGTCCCCAAAAACTAGTTCTAATGTTAGGTATACAAAAGAACAAACTAGAGATTCATAGAGATAATCACGAAAAATAATAACTTTAAAATTAGGAGGCCTATATCCCGGTATTACTCTACTGGTGAAAATACCTGGATACATATTTCAGAAATTTAAACAGGTCTAGAATCAGGCTATGAACCGACACTGCGATTCTAAAAAGAGCAATTGTGCCTAAGCGATGACTGGAGATAAATTTACTTCTATTTAATTCTTATTAACCGGCAGTATATTTGGCAACGTCGCGCTTACGTGTAACAGTTATTAACAGTGTTAACACTTTTATACCTGTTACATTTATATTACTGTTACAGTTTTGAAAGTGTTTTGGGTTAACATATTTAAAAACACATTTATAAGTGTTACACATTTGTTTCTGTTATCAATTCATAATGTAACAGATATAAGTGTGTAACATTTTAAAAGGTGTTTTTAAGTCCCTGTCCCTGAAGGGCTAATGTACGGTTCATTAGCCCTTCCTCCTTTTTAAATCTTACCTGTCTAGGATCAATAGTATCGGAATTATTAAGCCCAAAATCCAAAACATTATTTTGTGTAAATATTGCATCTTCATAAAGGAGATGAGTATATCACAATTCAAGTAATTATTTATGTTCATGTAACTCTTTCAGGCTGCAGTCAACAATTTTGTAGCTCTTGGTCACTTATAGGAGTTTCATGAGGACCAAAAATCTTGCTACACTCCCAGAGGATTCGTGTTAGGCTGTTTGTTGAAGACGCGACACGACACTCGACAAAATTTGGTCACGGTTTAGAGCTCCATATATTTGTATTGGCAGTTTGTTCATTGCACGAGCTCGCATTATACGCGACATGATTTACAAACGGTTATTCAACTATGTCGTCGATGCCGCTATAATGTCGCGGTTTTTTTGCAGGTCGGCTGTACAAAATAGGGATTGTTGACGACACGACACACTGCACTGCACGGCTCACGCGGCGGCGAACGCGATGAGTGGAGACCGTGACTGCCGTGAAGTGCAGTGTCTTCGCAGAATCGTGTCTATTAACAAATAAACGGACGACAGATCGACTAAAGTGCGTCGTGTGTTAAAATCGTGACCGCAAATCGTGTGGTACTATCAGACAGAGAACGGTAGACTCCGATCAATTTTGCGTTCGTTGTGTTGTATTACGTTACATAGATATGACCACAGTCTACCCACATTTGACCGACGCGGTCAGCGGCCTCCTGTTTCGTTATATCTATGTAACGTAATACAACACAACGAGCGCAAAACTGACCGCATGAAACCGTGAAAGCGTGACCGTTTTCTATCTGATAGCACCCTTAGGGTTACTTTTTATTAAGCCACGACAGTCTTCTTAAACACTGATACTTCTTACCCACTCACACCACCGATGATAAAGTGCATATATTTTGGGATTTCTTTTGGCTTTGGAGCCCCTTTGTCACTCCCCTGTGTCATTTGGAGTTCTGTATTTTACTATTTGAAGAGGCTAAATTTTCTTTAATGCTTTCATGAAAAGCCTTACTATTTGTTGTATTGTCAATACCTAAATTGATTTACATTAACTTTGATATTTTAACATTTCAAACTGATTTAGGTAGGTTATCCTTTTCCCAAAATATAGAATTATTTTGATTGTATACTACTCTTTGGATTATATGATGGTATCTCTGAAAAAGGAAACCAATGGAAATGTTGCTAAAACATATACTAGATAATTAGTTATGAAATAGTTTGAAAGACAATATGCCAACCATATATACAAAAGTTTTGCTATATTGGCAATATTTTTCGTGACATCAGACGTGTGCCTTGTCCGCCATATTTTGACGCTGAAAACTGAAATGAGATTAACTATAGAGACGTTTTACTCCTTGCATATGAAGTTTAACATGGCAAATTGTATGCTATACCTACCTACTAGGTAGTACACAAAACATTAATTAATCGCACAACGACATTAACTACACTGACAAGATTAAAAGAACACGAAAATGTATTAATCCCAGTTGTCAGAAAGAGATCAACATATTATTATCGACGATCGCCTGTGGCCGACCATGCGACCGCCAATGACAGCCTAGTCCTCTCTGTCGCTCGCTACTTGTCTCGTTCGTGTAGGTGGCGAAGCGGCAACGTCGCAGAAGTTAATTTAGATTCAAATATAATTTTTGTTTTTCAATTTTTAATAGATAAAATAGAAAAAATACTACTAACATTTTTTTCTAAGGCCGTTTTCAGTGCTTGACCGAACGTCGGTCGCGCTTGTCATTTGTTTGAAAACTCACAAGCGGTTACAGTGTTCGACCGACCATACACACGCGTAGGCGTACGAGGACCGTCGGACAAGCCCGTCCGCATGCGTACAGTCAGTCGACAGACGCGCTAAGTAGTAAGTAGTAAATTCCCCTTGAAGATCTATTTGGGCAACAATTGGGTGTACGTGATATCTACGTATTCTGTTCCTAACACGTTTACGAAGATAGTAAACGGCAATTAATCAATTTGTAAATGTGTCGATTTCGTGTACGTGTTTGTGACAGTACCAGTCCGGCCAGTTTGTTTGAACTAAACGGTACAAACTGTCGATCGATTATGCGTATCGTCAGGACCGATGGTACGCGCGGACGGTCGGGCGAGCACTAAAAACAAGCCTAAGTGTTGAACACGCGCTGTATCGTTGCCAGACAGGATGGAACTAAGTTGACTCAGGACAGGACAACTAGCTTGTGTTGATGTCGCCAAGCCGATCGCAGTAAGACGTATCTACCTCCGTATATATATAACATCATTGGTTTTGATATAATTTGAATTTTATTTGTTTAGACAATAGTGATGTTCTTGTCATATTTATTTATCGATATTTTCTGTGTCAAACCCCAATATTGTAGATTTCAAATATTTTTTGATGCTATATCGAAAATTCACGGAACTGCTTCTTTACTTTGATTTATTTAGATTTAATTCACTCACTCTGCTAATCAATGATCGCTTAGAGTGACAAGTGCACTGGCAGGTGATGCATATAAAAGTTTTAAATATGGAATCAACATCTTAGAAAAATAAAACTGATCATATTTGTTAAAATATCAAGTATTTTTTTTGTTTTCAGACCTCCACAAAGATGCGAACGGGCAGAACATGCAGTGTTCTGCCCCTAAGCTTTCGTTAATCATAAGTTATCAGATTAAAAGATGATTCAGTGCCATCAACGTTTGTGCAGGTGAGAATAATATTACAAAACTGTTCATATTGCCCATCAAAGGGCATTGCTACTTTAATGGCTTCTTAACAGAATTATACTGTATATTGCAGTGATTTTAACGTCACAGTTCGTTGCAGTTCCTGGAAAAGTAGGTAGGTGAAATATATTGTATTATTGGCCAAATATGGCGATTTGCGAGTCAACGGGTTAACTACTAAATGCAGCCACTCAACAGAACCTGGAATTAGTAAGTAAATCCAGTTAATCCTTCAATTTTTTGAGGATTATTACTCGATTGTAAATTCTCATCTCGCAGTGTTTGATTATGCCTAATTTGTGTTCAGCAATTAAACGGTTCTTACAGACTTTCTTATACTAACTCAGCCAACTCTGTTTCATTTATTAATATTTACTCTACAATATACGGATCGTCCCTTACACCAAAAAATATAAACGTGAATGCAGGAGCCCAACAGAACTTTTTGAGTAAAAGTAAAAATTGTGCAAGGTAACTTCCAAGACGCTATTAAGTTTGATTCGGCCTATATTAGTTTTGTGTCGATAGTTTTATCGATAAGTACGGTGCAAAGTGTGGTGTGGTAGTAACAACACTAAGCCGCCATGTTTAGCTGCGTAGGTATGCACGTTTTTTTCGTAGTTATGGCCTTTCCGTTGGTTTCCTTTTTCAGAGGATCTCATTAATCTATGATGCTAACGCATACCGTTAGCATCATAGATTAATGAGACTATATCTAACATAATATATAGTTTATATATAGTTTACTCTATGATATCTAAAGAGGTGAGAGGTAGGTACGTCGTCATGTAAAACGAAGTGTTTATATTATGCTCTTTGATGTCATGCTTTGAAAACTTTTTAAATAGAAGATCAAGTTTAGTATACAAAGATACTGTTTCCACAGGTTGGATAGAATTAGGAATGGAAATAGCGGTATGCTTACAACACGCGAACAAAATCACTGACAGATAATATAATCATAGACCAAAATATATACTAGGAAATAAATAATTAATAATTAAACTTTATAAAAACTCTAGAGAATATAATAATCTTCTTATTAATTTATAAATATATAACGGATAGAGCAATCTCTATTTTTTGTTGTAATTGACAGGAGAAGGTTCTTATGAAAGAAAAATCAAGATAAGATTAGATTAGATTCGAACGAAGTCGCGGGCAGTCACTAGTAATAAAATAAAAAGAAAAACAATACGTACACTAATTGCTACTGAAATCTACTCTGGTTGGTTTTATGAAGACTGGGACGTCACAAAATACGCCAAAATAATGCCAACTATTGTTACACTGCACTGGTATTGTATTAAACAAAATCATTGACTAAAATGAAAATAATTCTTCCAAACTACAGGCGTGATTTTTTGAATGAAATTTAAATATATTTTAATACTTACAGGTAATTTGAGTAATTTATTGGTAAGCTTCAATCTTTATATTTTGCTTAAAAAAAACTATACACCTACCAATAAACAATACGTTTTGTTGTGAATGGGACGCGGCAATTTCCAGTTTAGTAAAACGAGTAAAATGCGTTTTAATTGCAGCAGTTTTCTATTTATACTCTGACAAGAAAAGTTTCACGCCATGCACTTGCCAACCGCAATTTTACATTCTACATTAAAACAGATACAATTTATTTATATATTTGCATTAAAAATACGCATATATTAAAGAGATTTTCTATTTACAAACTCAAAAAGGAAAGTAGGTACTTTAAGCTGATTCAGACTAAAATGACAATATAATATTTATTTTACATAAAATATTCAGGGATATATTGAGTATTTTACTCAAGATGAAAACTAGTCTACGGAGCTACTTTCGTAGAAAATGAGCCGGGAGCTTTGTGCAATACCCTTGGGCGCTGGTTTGATAAATAGGTACCAAAGGATGAAGTAACTTTGAGTATTTTTCTTTACTACGAAACGAAAGTGTTCAAATGATATAAAAAGTAAAACACAATGTGTCGACATTGTATTATTATTTTTGTTCGTCAATAGGATCAAGAACATTCTAGTTATCTCAAGATTTGAATGTAGGTCATTCATATTATACGTATATGCAAAAAATACGTAACGATATGTTATGCGATAAGTTTCCAAATACATTGCCACATGCAATTTTTTTTGTAAGTAAGCACTTGGGATCAGTTTCATCAATAAATTTTCACAAATTGAGAATATATTTGACATTGGCTTTTAAAATGAATCACACTCGCACACAATATTACACTTTTTAGGATAAGTATCCACTCGTATCTTAATCTATACACATACTTACCTAAATTATGATCACCAAAAAAAACCGTGAAAAATGGTTCATCTGAGCCAGCCTTTTTCAACGGAGTGGTTGATACCACTCCGTTGAAAAAGGCTGATCGATATACTTTAGTAGAATACAAAGGTTAATTTGCCAATAGTACTCGGGATGTTTACTACTGAAAGCGTATTGCTGATAGTCGATTTAACACATGTATTTATGGTGTAATCAAATAGAGGCAGAAGTATATTTTTCTAAGGTTGCCTATCCTTTCAATTAGGACGCCTAAAATAATTTCGCAGTTTTATCTCGAGGTAGGGTTTGTGGGGAATTCCCCCATAATATAACCTATTAACATAATTATAGTCAGTGCATTATGTCCCCACTGCTGGGACTCGAGCCTTCTTCTCAGAGTGAGGAGTTGGACCATAATCAACCAAGCGGGCCCAGTGCGCATTCGTGTATAGGTTAGTGGCCAAACAATGACGAAGTTTTTAGGTCGGCCGAATGTCTCGACATAGTCTAACAACTGTTGTCCTAAGACAAACAACCGGGACGGTGGTACCTGCCCTCTAAAGCACGGAAGCTCTTAGTTGTATATTGCCACGAGCGGTCACCCATCCAAGTCCTGACCGCAGCAAGTGTAGCTTAATTTCTAGATCGGTTAAGATAAATCCTAGTCGTCAATAATATCCTAGTCGAAGAGATGGTGGATGGGGTGCAAAAAGTCTTCTATATCTAAACTATCCTTTAAAAAAGTTCTTGCACTTACATATATAGAAGTAACAGTTATTAACCTGAAAGGATTATACGGGTAGAGGAACAGACTAAGAGACCAGTGGACAAAACGACCCTAAAGGGTTGCCATTCTAATACTACGGAAATAAGACAAGAGATACATCGTTTTCATGAAAAATCGTAGCAAGACATTGGCTTTTGTTCCGGTCACATTGTACCCCACGCCGGAAATTAAGAGGGGTGCCAAAGTTACCCTCCTAAGTCTTCTGCTGTCAACGTCTTGAAACTAATTCACTATTGCGTAAGCTGTGGCCGGAGGCAATAATGAAGACGCACCCGATGAGAGGCGTTTAATTAACTTCAAAATGAGGCACAGCTCTAACTTCGACGGAGTTTAGTGAAGAAATAATAATGAGACCGTCGACACAGCTCTGCGGGTGCGAACTGATTGTCTAATTTTTTAAGAGGAATTACTTTGTAAAAATCCAACGGTTGCGCTTTTAAAAGCTCTTTGAAAGGGGGAAGGCAAATCCTTGCGTTTATTATGGTTCATCTAATAACAAGTTCAGCGGTTAAATAATAATTATTATTATTCCATTTATTTCACGGATTACGTCCGGTCCTTTGCAAAGGCATAAGTGGGGCTGTGGCCAACACTAAGAGGCCTGTTTGGTATAAAATATACAATGTAGTATAAAAAAAACAGACATTTTGGATGAAGGATAACATTGTACTTATGCGTCTCCACCCCCAGACGGCCAATTAAGGCAAGCCAGGGGTCAGGGGTCTCATTTAGCCCCAGGGAGAATCAGGGTCCTCGGTGTCGCCACTCACCGACGGCTCGCCACAAAGCCGCCCCTGCGGTATATTATAATTATTAGTAAATAATAGTTAATAAACCTCGTGGGAGATGTTCTTAGTGCTGAACAACCAGCTCAAAAGTTAATGAAACCTCAAAGCTATCACTACAGCAGTAACTACCTACGTAGATAATTATTTCCATTGTCTGCCTCAAACTAGTTCAGTTACTAAAATGTTCGTGTGCTCTTAGAGCAATACGGGTTCAAACTCGCCGCAACCGGGTTGTATGCTTATTCCTCTACCTGTCTATGTCTATGCCCTGTGTAGCTCATACGATCCCATACCCACTGTATTCCCCTTACTTTCGTTCGTAATGAACCTAAATAACGTACTTTAGTATTTTTAGGTAGAGTTTATTGCCTTACGAACGCAATAGTTTAGTGTCTGTATCTTATACATACTCGTATAAACGTATTTCCCGATTTCCCTTCAAGATTTTGATACTGTGCTTATATTTTAAAACATGTACACCACCGGCATGACCCTATGTTTACTTATTTTTGGTAGATGATTCTTTGAAAATCCTAACAACTGCCTAGAAAAGTCTAGTAAAGAAACAAGTCTAGAAAAAAACAAATATAATCCAAAAAAAAAAGTTCCTCCTTTTTCATGACCTGGCTACTTACGGGATAAGCCGCCAATGATGATGTCATCAAGATAAATTATCGCTTTTCAGTTTTTGGAGTGTAACTCAAAAACTGCTTGATCGAATTTGATGAAATTTATATGGGATAACGGAAGTATTAAAATAAAATAAAAAAAACATTTTAAGACGAAGTTATTCGCAAACATACATAAAAAAATATATCGAATCGGTTGAATTGAGAGACCTCCTCCTTTTTTGAACTTAACAGAAAAGGTAAACATAGGGATGTCCCTAGACCCCAACAGTAGGCATGTGGTCAATATCTGGAATCAAGTAACTTACCTTTTTAATTGAAATATGGATATACTTCCACGGAAACCTATATGTTATGTAGTAATATGTACTTATACAAATATATAGCACTAAACGCTAACATTAACAGAACTCGCAGCGAAGTGTACCTACTAGCATATTCTGTGGCGAAACTTTGATAGTGTTGCCAAAAGTTCGTCGCTGTTAAAACTTTAAGATAATTAGTAGAGCTAATTCCAAAAGATCAAGACCGCAGATAGAACTTTGTCACTCTGAGTGGATACGGACTTGTGTAATACTGGTGAATTCTGATATTGTACTCACGGTTAGTAAATAAGTTGGTAACAAAACCGAAGATTCTGAAGCAGACCGCAACCAGTTACGATGTTTGTAATTGCTTAACTTTGTAAAACAGACGATATAGGTAAGTACTCATACTTACAAAGTACATACTATTATGAATAGGGGTGTCAAGAGACACGGTATTGGTTTCGCTCTTTGAAGATTGTGCCTCTATATAGGTAGGTTATTTTTAATATATGTATATTCTAGCTAGAGCGACGAGACGGGCAGTCGTGCGCTTGATTGTAAGCTTCTAGATTATTCACGACAGTTGCAGTGCAATCAGAGCTAAAAGTTTTCAAAACAGTCAGCGCAAACGAAACCTTGAGACATTGAATTGCCTAAAATGTTCACTTCTTCCAAAGTCCTTAATGCCATGCTTCAAGGCAGAATTTCGAGCACTGCGCTAATACACATCGAATCAGAATAGAACATCGCCTGGTACCAAAAATGAGATTCTTCGACCCTTACCTTAAAGACTATTTAAAAATCAGACCGACATGACTGAAAAGAAAATATAAGCTATTAACTTAAAATAAATCCCACTATTCCACTAATATTATAAATAGTTTGGATGGATGGATGGATGTTTGTTACTCAATTACGACAAAACGGCTGAACGGATCTGGTTGAAATTTGACACAGAGATAGATTATAGGTATAGTAGCACATAGGCTACTTTACATCATCATCATCATCATTATCTATCACCACGCGGATGAAAAGCCTAATATTCATGAGCACAGCATATACAAAATAACAAGATCTCCGCCTACGTCAAGATCGTAATGATGTTACCACAGACCATATAACCACTTGACTGCTCATACGGCTTCCCCTCAGCTGCCAAGACTATGACAGTAAAAAGCTAACGTATCGAACCAACACGTCACACAGTCAAACACCGAGCTCCCGGCGAGCTCGAGGCAAAAATTATGTCTTGGTTAGATTCTCTCCAAATAGTCGTAGAGTTAAAATTCATAGGGCCCACTTTCAACGGTACACTTATGTACCGGGGCGATTCTCTCCTACTCCCCTCTCTACTGGCGACGGCCCAAGCCGAGGTCCGTACCTTAGTGGTGCCCTTGAGCAAGTCGCCTTCTCCTCTCCTTGCGGCTAAGCGTCTTCAACGCTCGCCTTAGGCAGTGTGCCCTCTGCGCCCGCATCTGGCTGAGTGCCATCTGCGCTCGCCAACCGTCCGGTGACGCTGTAAATGCCGGTAGAGGCAAACAGCGATAGTACGTTCTAAAAAAAAAAAAAACCAACACGTCAGTACCAGTTTGACTGAGCGTGGAGAACAAGCGGATGAAAAAAATTTAAAACAAATTCAATTATGCCTTATTGTTCAGTAAAGTGGTACCGAAAAAACAGGTAGACATCCAGGTATGCAAAGGATGGAATTACATTTCACAGATAATTTTTGTTTATTAATTATTGGAAGAAAACAAAATACACAAATGAAGTAATTAAACAGTGACTCAAAAATAAAAATAAAAATATGGGAACGCGTTGATGTCTTTTGCCGTCCCGTACTGTTATTTACAGTTGTAGATAACGCCGTCTCTTTTATTCACTGGCACGTGTAAATTAGTGCGGTACTCCAATATTAACTGGCAATTTATCGATTGTATATATCGACTGTGAGGAAAATAATTCTTCACCTACTCTGTTTTGATAATTGAATAATGACTAATTGGATAATTCTACTACTTCTTCTCTGCCCAGCTGGCATCTTTTTATATGATTTAGATATACACACATAGTTATTTTTAACAATGACATGGAGCAGGCTTCTAAAAGTAAAAAGGTCGAGTCGGTCAAAATTGTATATAGTTTGCAGGTCTCGTCCTTACATTGACAAATTTTACGGTAGTACAAATCCAGTATTGTATAGAATGAGGTGTTGTATCCTTGTATCCTAATGACTGTATAATATACAGTGCCGAAAAAGTATATAAATATAATCTAATTGTTTGATTAAAATCATTACTTAATCACATTTTGTGTAAAGGCTTTGGATACTTCGTACAATTAAAGCTATTTTAAAATTAAAACGATGTTGTTTTACTGTGGTAAAAATATATAATTATTTGATGGTGGTATTAAATAAATATAATTCATACTGAATAATCAGTAAAAATACGATAAACAGACAGCGATAACTATTTTAAAAACGCAAAATATACATACTCAGATCAATGTGTTCTGTTTCACCGTAAAACATCGAAATTAATTATTAAGATAATTTATTTATAGAATATTTTTTTACATAACCTTATTTGCTTAATACCTACATACATGTTTCAGATCTTTGTACAGTTAAGGTAAACGATAATTTGTAGTGAACTTTATCGACAACTAAGGTGATTACATAATGCTGTACCACAACACTATTTAGGTACTATGAGTAGAGCTACATTTTGAGCCGGCCAATCAAAATCCTTTTTTGTACGTAACCCCCCCGACCCGCAGTGGTGACTTGTGTTCTTAGAAGAAATTGAACTACACGCAGTCAAGTGGTTATATGGTCTGTGGATGCTACGAAGAAAGACTTATTATTTATTCGTAGTAATGATGACTTATTTTCTATAAATAGAGTTCTGTCAAAGATGTATCAGTTTCTGATAGCTTAGTCAAAAGCACGCAATGATTTTGAAAGTTCGATACACTAGACGTGCGCTGCGATAGAGTCGGCATGTCATCTTTGTTGGTCAGCCGACTCTAGTCGAGCGATTCCGCCATCACCACGGAGGTGAAACATCAGTCTAGTGGTCTTGGATGAACCGCCTGCAATACTTACATGTTATTTTTAAACACAACATAACAAATAGTTTCGCCTATATATCCTCGAAGGGGTAAGCAGCGGTGTTTTCAACGCCTACGTTTAGCCATAAGTATATGTTTTTAGTCTAATGTAATAGAGGGCGAGCCCATTGCCATCCACGGGGCACTGTTCTAGTCTCCAGACTGTTATTGAGAATATCTTTCTTGCTCAGTAAAGCCCATTAACTGTCCAACTCGGGGATCGATCCCATGACCTCTAGGTTCCAAAACGGCACTTCCACCACTACCCCAAGACCAAGCAAGCGAAGTCGCTGGCGGTTCAGCTAGTTTAATATAATTTGTGAGAACTTTATTGTGAGCCTGAAGCAGACTTCTTGTAACAGAGATCCGTCTATTAAACCCGAGAGAGCACTCGAAGGATGAAATAAGATTTTACCCCGCCTCAAACTTAATTCAAAATCTTTGTACATGTTTTATAAACCTAGGAAAGGAAACTTTAATGGCTGTGGCAGTATGGTAGTGAGTATAAAATCCTACTCCTTACGAGTACAAGTAGTATTAGGTATTTATTCTGTGCTAGTATAAATGATGTGAAAATGTGTTTGCTAACTCAGCACAGGAATGGCTGATATTATTACACTAGTAGCAGCAAAGGATCCAAAAGGCTGACTTCCTATTATATATTCTATCCCCGAATTGAGAACACAAGTTTACAGTTGTCTCTCAAGATAAACGAAGCCAAAACCAAGCTAATGGTAATAGTCCGAGCCAACAAAGGAGTGAACTGGAGTTTACGGGAGCTCTCAGCCTAGATATTGTGAATGACTTTGTTTACCTGGGAGCCAACATCAGCAATAGAGGGTCCTGCGAAAAGGAAATAAGAAGACGAAAAGCGATAGCCAAAAATGCCATGGCTCAACTTGTAAAATATGGAGAGATAGGACCATCTCACGGAATACAAAAAAGAAACTTGTTCAGGCGTTGGCGTTCTTCCTAAACAGCTATGGCTCTAAGACCTGGGTTCTGAAAAAAAGTGATGGAGACCGCATCGACGCTTTTGAAATGTGGTGTTGGCGAAATATGTTACAGATCTCATGGACTGCATTCCGCATCCATCAATTCTGCGTGATTTGACTATAAAATTAGACTATCCACCATTAGTCTAAACAGAATACTGAATTTTTTTGGACATATTGCACGCAAAGACGATCACAACATGGAACAGCTGATGGTGACAGGCAAGACTACCGGGAAAAGACCAAGAGGCCGCAATCCAACGAGATGGTCGCACACAATCCGATCGACGCTTAACACCAATCTCAACAAAGCCCTCCACGAAGCAAAGGACTGGAACAAATGGAGGGAGTTAGTCAATGAGAAAATGATTCAGCAAAGGAGTCATTTGAATTAAAAAAAAAAAGTCACAACTCTCTGTAATGAGAAGTGTGATGCGAGGAGAACAGTATTAAGGCCGATGTAGAGGTGAGATAAGAGAGAGGTAAGTCTAATTACAGATGCGTTTGTTAGTGGTGGAGGTTTCGTATTCGTATTTGTTCATTTCAACTGAGGGCTTCGTATTGGCAAGTGCCTCCCTCGGTCAATTTAAGACAAAGAAATTACAACCAACCTTTAGTCTAACAAACGGTTTAATGTATATTCCCTATTAATTTATAATATAGACTTGTGTTTGTAGTGTCGTTAAACCCTTATACATAGGTTATTAGTATTGCCATCCGATCTCAATTTCTAGGACGAATGCACGTAGGTAGTTGAAATGTTTTGAAAACACGATAATACGAGTATAATCTGGTTCGTAGAAACTTGCGGGCTCGATCGTGTTTTCTGAATATGTTTGGTCGTACCTATATATCGGTCCGTATATGGCATGCTACATGTATGTATGTGTATAGTATGTCATATTTATCTGTCTATCAACATATTAAAAATGTAACAGATCGCTGTTTGTACATGGAAGATATATGAGAAAAAAATATTATTGGGACTTTTATAAACGAAAATAGAATGAAAAAAATATTGTTAGATTTTTGTCTGTTTTTTTTATGTTTGTGTGTAAGTTTGTGCACGCTAATCTCAGAAACTGCTTAACCGATTGACATGTGGTTTTTACTAATAATTGTGGTAACCTTCACATACCATTTAGTATTTGTTTCATGTCATTCAGGTTCATAATATAATAATATATAATAATAATATGGGACAATATCCACACAAAGGTCTTTAGGTCCCAAACTAGGCAGAGCCTGTACTATGGTAACCTGATGACTGATATACATACTTATATACATATACACACCCAGACACAGATCAAACAGACATGTTCATGCACACAAATGTTTGACCAGTCCGGGGATCGAACCCGGGACCAGCGGCTCAGAAGGCAGGGGTGCTACCAACTGCGCCAACCGGCCTGTAATAAAATAATAATAAAGTTATTGAAGTTTAAAGAATTACTCTCTCGCTACTACACCAAGACCAAGCGAGCAAAGCCGCTGGCGGGTCAATTAGTATATAATATTATTGTTATTGTGAGAGATTCTCAAAGTATAAAATATACCTAATAATATCAGTATAATTAATTACACGAGCAAAAAATATTAAGTACAAACATTATAAAGATGTTCTGATGAACAATTGAAAATGTGCATATAACACTACCAACTTGTACCTTTAACGATAGGTACAAGTTGGTAGCTATTGAAGCTGTCCTTTGATAGCTCCGATAGCTCAGTTAGTAGCGACCCTGCCTTCGAAGTACAGGGTCTCAAGTATGATCCCTGGCCGGGCCAAATATTTGTGTGCTGAGCAGAAATGTTTATTCTCGGGTCTTAAATGTTGTGTGTAACAGGTATAGTAGACTGATATATTTTCACACGCCTACAAAAAATACCTTTACTTTAGTTTCTTAATACGTTACACATTTCCTCCTCAACTGGTTTAATATTTTTCTTTTTGTTATGTTTAATAACTTTCTATCTTTCTAATCTTTCTAGAACCATGTATATTTCATCAATAGCGGCTTCAATATTAGAATTTCATTATGAGCAACATACTCTTAACAACATCGTTAAAAGGCAATGCGTAGGTAAGCAGCACAAATGAGAAAGATTTCAAAGTTCTGTAGTAACATTTTCAATATATTATATTTATTATGAGTGTTATATTAATTAATAAATATATTATATTAATTAATATTCTAGAGTGGAGACCGCATCTCGGCAAACGTAGTGTGGGACGTCCTGAGGCACGGTGGAGTGACGATCTGCGCAAGACGGCCGGCAAAAACTGGATGCGAGTAGCCCAAGATAGACCTAAGTGGCGTGCAATTGGAGAGGCCTATGTCCAGCAGTGGACTGCTACAGGCTGATGATGATATTTATTATGTATCTCTAGGCCAGCAACAAAGAGTTTCTTTAAAATATATTGTCGTAGAAAATTGAAAGCAATTTTTGCCTTTTGTAGCAATATCAAACTGAAGACTCATTTCTAAAAGTAATCGTGCAAAAAAGCAAACGAATCATACATCTTGAGTTTTTAAAGTAATCTTATCAAAATATTTTCATAATAGTGCAGTATCTGTTTTCATATGCACAGTTTAGCTTAATATCTAAAATTTATATTAGAAATATAATAAGCTATTGTTTTTATACATACGAGTACAATAAAGTCTATGGTTGTGATGTGTCCTTAGTTTTCGCAAGACATGGCCACTCTACGCACAGACAATACGTTAACGAAAGATTCCTTTGTAGTATTGAGTTACTTCAGAGACATGAGTTAATGGGCTCCCTAACAAAGGGATACACTGACCGCAAAGAGCCAAGATTGAGAAATTCGCTTTATGTTCCAATAATGGGACGTCGATGGCTTTGAATTCATAGTTTCCAAATGCCTTTGAATGGCAATAATTTGCTTCAGTGCTCTGAAGGAATTTTGAGTTATCTGGAGTACCTATATAATATATACATATTCCGTTTATTCTTGGTTGCAGAAAAATATGTTTATATTTTAATTAGAAGGGTGGAAATCACCATTGTTTTCGTAAGCTAAATCAAGACGCTATGTGTCTTCGATTAACTTAACTGGATTACTTCGATTAACTTTACTGGATTTACAACAAGAATATTAAATCCATATTCCGTCACTCATTTATACAAAATGCAAAAGTGTGTTTGTTGATTTATAATGTAAATAAAAAATCTATGTTTTGCGTATTATAATGTCATACATAACAGGGTTATGAAAGTTTCTGAAATAAAATGGTATACATGAAGTCATAAATGACATAAAAATAGAAGTGTTTATGTTTAAATATTTAAACGCAAACATAGTAAAATATAATCGTAGATTACATTATAAATGGGAAATAAAGTTTGTTACGCTTACACGCTTAAACTGATGAACGGGTCTCGATGATGTTTTAGCAAGGAGATAGATTACATAATAGATACATAAAATTAATCCGGGGAAATAACATAGAGTACTTTTCATCATCATCCTCATCATCCATAACCACGCAGGTGAAACCGCGAAGCTCAGCTAGTCATTGATTAAAATACTTGTATAACATATTTCTTTTCACCGTCCATAGGCAATAGCTAAAAAGTTGAAACATTGGCAGCATGACAAACCGAAGCAATATCTCTTGTCAAAGGTGACAAATATGATCCCTATTTCCTAGTGTTGGGTTTTGATAACAGAGAGGATATGGTGTGACGTCATCGGGATGAAAGATATTTTGACGGATTGCGGTCACCGACCGCCATCTACTCCGTATCAATGTTTGTGGGGTGGATTGAATTTTAATTGCCTAAAGAACATGAACCATATGACCATATAAGTAAGAACTGAGATAATGTTCGAACAACTGATTGGCTATATACAGTATTGAGGCAATGTTTATGGTGCGAGACGGAATTCAAATGAATTTAAAACAAGTACAATTTGAAAAATTTAGTACCAACTTCACTATATTCAGTTATTGGAATGTAACTCAAAAACTACTGAGTTGGTTTTGATGAAATTTAAATGGGAAAGCACCAGCTTTCAAACAAAATTTTGTGAATTGGTTCACACTATAGAAAGTTATGAGGTAACAAACATAGAAAAAATATATATATATATATACAGTCGAATTGAGTACCTCCTCCTTTTTTTGGAAATCGGTAGAAAACTCCCTACACCGTCTACTGTATATTATTTTAACTGTTTTTACTTCGTATATATTTTAATGTTTGTACTTTTCTGTTTAACTTTCTATTATTGATTTGACTGTTGTTTTTGACCAAATGTTCGTACCGAATATTACAAAAATCGTCCAGTTTCAAAATTTAACCTTTTATCTCCGCAACCATGGCACTTGACCAATTATCCTTACATTCAAAATTCCTCATTAAAGTCAGGTACAAAATGTAGTATGTACCAAATTTTAGAAATATTGGTCGTTAAATAGCGCGGCAGCAAACTGCCTTTTTTAGGAAAACCTCCCTCCACTCAAATTCGCCGGCGACAAAAAATATATTGATTAGAACATGCATACCGAGTTTCGTCAAGATAAGTTATAAAATGCGACCTGTACAGGGAGATCAACATACAACCTAACAAACATACTACTTTGCCCGCGCCACAAAACTGCAAGGATTTTTGAGGTCCAAATTGTCGGCGCAACAATTGTTGCGAGTAAGTGTCACGCGCGTTTTTCTTTTGTTTATTTTTTAAAGTTATCCCAATGTTTAACCATAGAGTTTAATTTTTTTGCGTAATATATTTTCATTCTATGGCAACACTACACACGGACATGTTCTATCTGTGAACTTTAAAAAAAATATATAATCAATGTTTATATTTTCATCTGGGTTTGGCGGTGAAGTTATGTTTTGTGCTATAGTTTTTAGTGAATTAATAGGGTTAAACTCATGATTTTGATACAAATTATACATGAATATGATCGTGAATGTGTAAGAAATACTGTAAATATGTGATTTAAGTTCTGATCAAAATTTACACGAAAAAAAATTGTCACGAATCGACAACTCTCGGTAAGCTAATACTCATTGTTATGATTGGTTATAATTTGCTTTATTTTGAATAGATATACTTTTCATTGTAAATATCACAGAAATAATGTCGTCAAGTAATTACAACCACTCAGAATATGATAAATACGCCATATCATGTCAGGATCGATAAAAAATCGAAGTCACGTGACAGTTAAATTCGCTAGTACTAAAAATTCAAAATTTTAATATTTTTTTTTAATATTTCTGATTTATAATTATTCTTTGAAACCTAGTTTGGTTTGTAGAATTTCTAATAAGAATTCCAATAAAATAAAAAAAACTAACAAGAAAACGTATATTTCATAAAAAAAAAAGTTTTAGAAATCGACATGTCTAAGTCTAGAAAATGGGCCCCCAAGTTGAATAAAAAATCATTTTTGACCGAAATTTCAAAGTAGCTCTTATTTTTTTATGTTTTTATTAATAACCTAAGCATATGTTACTAGGTAAAAATAATATATCTGTTCTAGACATTCAAAATATTTATAAATATCAAATCAAAATCCTGTCTTTGTAAGCATAATTTATTGATAAAACTTAATTTTTGTGGTCAGATTGCAAGTTTTTTATTTATGATAATATTTAATATCGCTCACTCGGTCAATTATGAAATTACTCCTTGTAGTATTAATCACTCGTAATTTTAAAATTTATTTCAATCTCTTCAAGAACTTGTTCTATACGAAAAATCACTCATTCAGCATACACGGCGTTAACTAAGTTACTTAGGATATGACATAGAAAGTCAGCTCACTGAACTGAAATAAGTGAAAGAACAATCATTTTAGCACATCACTATTTATATTTCGTCAAAAATTTTCAACACTCGTAATGTCATTCCGTCTAATTAGATATTCGATACTTGGTTTTCTACTTTCTTCAGGTATCCTCGCCAAAGATTTGCATAATGCCGGTGGAGCGAACTATAGACTAACATATACATATTATATATATAGAGAAACAGAAGCGAAGCGAACATATTGCTCCGCACCCTAACAAGGGGCTTAATTTCTCTTGATCTGACTCACATAGTTATAATTCTATCCATATCCAGATAAATCCATCAGAATCACATAAAAAGATCAAGTATATTTATAAAATTCATATTCAATAAAATAAATGTAAAGTCTATAATTTATTTATAAAGTATGTACATTTAAAACACCCTCTATTATATCCGCTGGGAACACTAGTTAGTAACCGTATAGTTATGTGAAGTGAAATGCTTATATGTATTATGATCGGTATATATCGACATCAGAACAAAGTTATGCAGATGAAGGCGCAGGGCTATCGACAGGCCGTCAATACCACTCTGGCTGACAGAAACCATTATAGAGTCGCTCGCTTCCCTAATAGAGTGCGCGCATCAAGACAATTTTCTATAACACGGCCCCATCGCTCCAGCGTAGTGACCGTCGTTTCCCATCGTCATTAAAACCTCAACCCTGAAAAGTATATTACTCGTACTTTGTTGGTAAAATAATTTTTGAATTTATAGAATATTTGAATCGTAAGAGGCGAACAAACACAACTTACTAGAAGGTATAGGCCTCTAGTGCAAGCCAGTCTTTCATAGATAATTACTTTATAATACTGGACTGTCTTGGTTGATAACAACACAGTGCCAGATATTCTGCCCCTGAAGCAATGGCGTGCAAGCGTTTTTGTGTTAGCAAGTAATGTTACTGGGCTACAGAAAAATACATAAAATTAATTTCTTAGGGTGATATCAGACAGAGAGCGGTCAACGCGTTCACGCGGTCAGTTTTGCGTTCGTTGTGTTGTATTACGTTACCCACAGTTGACCGACGCGGTCAGAACGCCTCCTGTTTGGTTGTAACTATGTAACGTAATACAACACAACGAACGCAAAACTGACCGAGTGAACGTGTAATCGCTCTCTGTCTCATAGCAAGCTGGGGTTGGCTATAGCCGTCCGGTACCTGATTTTGATGAAGGTGCGAGTTTAGGGGTATCATTGGGGTCCACCTGAAGCCCTTCCAGCAATTTTTTTTTGCCGGAACCGTAGTTTAAATTAATTATGATTAAATTAAAATTTGATAAAAAAAAGTGAAATGGAACGCAATGTTGAGAAAATGGTACAATATTAAGTTGTCAAATTAAGTTGTCAAACTGAGTTAAACGAAACGTATCGTTATCGTTAAACGTAAGAAAAAAAAAGGCGCCATTTTGTCTTACTGACAGATGGACTGTCATCCATTCATTCCGTTTCTCTCGTAGTTTCGTGAATGTGTGCTCTCTTGTTTTTCGATTTTTATTACGACTTTGGCTTTTTCCCTGGACTTCCTTCGATTGCGCGACGACTTGAAACTTGGCTTGCTTACCGGATTTGTTTGGATTGCTCTACGACTTGAACTTGGCTTGAAAACTGGACTGCACTTGGCTGTAATGGAGTATTACAGTACAATACCCGAAGCGGACGCGGTTTCGGCTCCTGATCTGCCCGTCGAACCTGTTGCCGGACCTTCTTCGGCTCCTGATCTGCCCGTCGAGCCTGTAGCCGGACCTTCTTCGGCTCCTGATCTGCCCGTTGAACCTGTCGCCGGACCTTCTTCGAGTAATGACGACGACGACAACGAGCTTATAACCAAACGAAAACTTTGCGTCACTGAAGTGATTGATCATTGGAATTTAACTGACGTTGTGCGAAAATATATAATACAATGTTAAGTGAACCGCCTTGATAGATTAGGTGTGAAACAAAAAATAGGTTAGGTTAGGTTAGAACATGACAAACAACGCACGAGCCGAGCGAGCGAAGCGAGCGTGCCGCGGCAGCGGCCGGCGAAGTGCCAGAAGCGAACCGCCTTAATAAGTTAGGTGTGAAACAAAAAATAGGTTAGGTTAGGTTAGAACATGACAAACAACGCAGGCGGTGGCCACCTTCTGCGAAACGGTGATGACGCAGAAGGAGGCCGCGGAGCGGATCAGGGAGAACGATGTCCAAGCTGACCCGCTCCGGCGCAGACGACCGGGGGAACGGAGAAGACGGTTTGCACGTCTCCTCCCTCCTCCGTAGTGGGGTTACTGGCGAATAGTCGGGGGACTCTTCGCCGGTTTGCACGGCCCTACACGTCTAGGGGGTGACCTTGGTGAGCAAGGTCATCTCTTCACAGGCGCTGAGGCCCGGTTAAGATCAATCCGGGCCTACCGCTGGGGCGAGATGGTGACTGCCAGCGCGACCCTGTCTCGCCCCACCTTGGCGGAGGACTGCTCACGGGGGGGTTTTAGTGGGTCTGAGCCCCACACGCCCCCTTCCGTCACCCCCGTGGCGGAAGGGAAGTGCACAGCATTTCCCCCCTCAAAAAAAAAAAAAAAAAAAAAAAAAAAAAAATGACAAACAACGCACGAGCCGAGCGAGCGAAGCGAGCGTGCCGCGGCAGCGGCCGGCGAAGTGCCAGAAGCGAACCGCCTTAATAGATTAGGTGTGAAACAAAAAATAGGTAAAAAATACTGATATAGCCGAAAGTGAGGTTAAGTACTAAAAAAATTATTACTCAAAAACTAAAGGCCTCCGGCGGGGGGGGGATGCAGGGGGGGCTTCACCCCCTCCCCCTCCCCCCCCTCCGCCCCCCTCCCCCCTCCCCGCGGGTACCGGGCGACTATAGTTTAACCGCAAGCTGACGAACACAGCACTGTGCTACACAAAACTACAGTCCTAAAGCTCTGGGTCACACTGCAACGATCACGGGCAATCGACTTGTCTCTTTAGTTCCTTAACAGTATAAAACGCCGCATCATCTCTCGTGCTACAGCTTCTCAAAATAAAATAAACCTATTGGAGCTCGTCCGCTTCCAAAGAACGTTTTACGAGGGTCCGGCAAATCCCTGAATGTTTTCACGTGGTGCTCAAACTTGCCAATTCCTGTGCTCGACCCGCCGACTTTCAATTTACTCCTTGTACAGTTTGTGTGTCGAAATAAAACGTTTTGTTTTTCTACAATCAACGGTCGCCGTAGTTGTTATTTTTACGGCTCAGGTCACGTGCTCAAGGGAACTATAATTTTTGTTGTAAATTGAGCACGGAATTTCCCAGTTTAGAACGTGCAATGTGCGTTTTAATTGCAGTAGGTACTTGTTTTTATGTTACGTCATGAAAATATGTCACCCTACTTGCCAACTACAATTCTTTTACCTCAACTAAACATTAAAGTTTGTGCACATACTTTGCTCTCGCAATATCTTTAAATATAGCTCAAATCATACAAATTAAAGAGAGAAAATATACCCATACCTACTTCAATAGATACGAGATTCAGAAAAAAACACAATTGTTAAGGTTTTAACAAATACAACTGTCTATGTTGTAGAACTCGGGACTGAAAGAGATGAGTGTAATCCACCACGCGGGCCCAGTATGGCTTGGTAGATAGACTAGTGACTTACGGCCCTAGAAACGGTGCTTAAACTTAAACACCATCATTTAGTAGGACGCAGAATAATTTTGTTGAGCGCACTACTAAATAACTTTAAATGTAAGCAGAGAAAGTAAGGCCCCTATAGTGTCAAAATTTCAGGCAGTCTGCAGGCCTCCGATATATATATATCCTAACGTCTGGTTGTCCTAATACAAATAACCGAGACCGACGTATTAACGTGCCCTCCGAAGCGTTAATTTTCAAGATAAAATATTGATATAATGTATATGTATAATCACGTATATACATCCCATATATAATATAAAACCGTATTAAAACCGTAACCGAAAAAAGTTAAATTGCTGAACTTATAACTAAATTTTATGGTGCAGGGCAACCTTACGAGAAAATGAGATCGAGTGAGAGAGGTGCCCACCTCTCTAGATAAATCACAAAATTATTATTTACTTTGGTACTAAATATATACATTTAATATATACATTCTCATTACACTGCTAAAACCGTTCATATTCATAGGAAAAATCACAAAAAACAATTCAGGGAAATTAATATTTTGATGTAGAAATAACATTTTCAACAAAATATTGTAGTACGAGTACCTATTCTTACATACATAACATTTTCACATAAATAGATTCCTATATTATCAGTGGCATTGCAATGCAACCACAAAGCAGAACGATAAGAATAAACAGAACTATAAAACGACAAAATAAGCGATAAAATTGGAAGGAACGTAATTCTTATGCGATTACGGCACTACTAAATCTTCGGAACTCGTTAATCGAACTTTCTAGTACTTGGTGGAGTCTGACGCCAACTGCCTTTGGCAGAGACCCGCCGTTCTGCGCGCCAATTTAAATGATAAAATTCAGATCCCTCAAAGGATAAAATTCAGATTTTACCCCGCCCGAAACTAAATTAAAAACCTTTTTATATTATAATATTAAATATCTAGGAAATTAAAACCTCTGCCACAGGACAGTCACGTCACCGCTCGCAGCCACTGTAAATATTAAGTCAGAATCAAGATCGTACTGAATATAAAATCATTACTCTAACTTGTACTAAACTTTGTTTAAGTGTGTTTGTTAGATATCTTGTTTGTTGATAGATATTGTTAGTATTTGAGTGTAAATACTTTTCAGCCTAAACGAAATCATAACATGATTTCCGAAGAAACAAGATAATACAATAAATAACTAAACAAGTCGGGGGAAAAGTTAAAGCTAGGTATATATATATACTAGCAAAATAATGTTTATATTTATGTCATTGGGAAACGGTACAAGTACGAGGCCATGTAAGTCTCCTCTGCCTGGAACAGATGCATTGCCTCACAAGTGATGAACTGCACTGCGCCGTAACCCTTTGACATTAAGCTGTTAAGTCTCATGTGTCTGCAATTTTCTCGGTAACCTTACGTTCCAACCAAAACACAGTATTTTGATCAGTAAAAAAAGTATGGTCGCAGTACTTTCCCGGACGAACTCATTTACTAAGAGTTTTACTCCTCTTCAATATTTGAATGAAAGTAATATATGTTAATAACATTTACACGATGATAATTAACTATTATGGTTTGTGTAGTATAATTCAAAACATACTATATAATTTCAAGTTTAAGAAAAAAGTAGAGTGAATAAAATTATTACCTACAGTGCGGCCAACTAAAGAATGCGATTCTGAGGTCTGTCAGTTACTATTATTTACTTTTTTACTGGCCTAATAAAAAAAGTTACCTAAGTATCATTACTCACTTGTATCAGTAATAAAGAAAATAAAAATACAATTACAATAATCAGAAATTTTTACTAAAACTTATAACTATATCTTGACAAAAAAAATTGTGGAAAAAAAATTCAATTTAATTCCGATTCGCTTGAGGAGGTGTCATCATATAAGATGTTTGGTTTTTTGGGGTAACCACGGACGTAGTACTACAATTTATTAAGTGCAGGAAGTTCATCAATGTTATATTTCGTGCGATATGAAGTTCTGTATTTGGTATGTAGGCAATATTTTTTACATCTATAATAATTTTTGATCTTATGATCATCATCATCATTAACAGTTCCTACGCTACTTACATATTTTTATCTAAAATAAATCTAATTAAAATTATACCTATAACAATAGTCTTCTTTATTTTTATATAAATTAAAATATTATTTTAATTACAAAATAGAATAATAAGCTCAACCATAGTAAAATTCTAGATATTTTATAGATATAAAACAGCATTAAAATCACTGTTTGTGTCAGTCTACCTACTACACTTATAAGTGTATATCATTTGCCTGCTGTAAAAGTGTACAAAAGTGAATGAGAAAATTATAATTCTAGAAATTAATTATAGAATCTTCGTTTGTAATCTATCAACAAGTGTACAGGTTGCTTAGGAAGATAACACAATATACGTCATGTAACAAAGCATTCACTTATCAGTGAAAAATCTGAGATAATATGTTGGGGTAGTTTACAATGTAAAGAGAGGGTTATATATATATATATATATATATATATATATATATATATATTTGGCTTATAACTTATCACGAAATATATTAACTTATTATCTGATAATTAAATATAGGAAAATTGTATAGCAAATATGCTTCTGTACCACACGTTGAATTTGCAAAACAAAAAAATTTGTGTCCCAAGAATCCTTAATCTTTATCCTCAATTCTTTTGTTACTTATTAGAATAAAGAATTATCTATAATAAACAATTTTTTATTATGTTTAAAATAAACATTTTAATACACGTTTCAACTCACCTCAGACGCTGTTTCGACTTACCTCGATACTAGGGAGTTGGTGTGGTTTTAACGAAATATCTCTTAAGTAACTTACAATAATACTTATTTCGTGATAGGACGAAAAAGTGTACAAAAGTAATTATCTAAAAACGCAAGTTTCACGTATGTAGGTCCTACATTAAACTGAGATATTATGCGTGTTAACGCAAAAATTTTGCAGATCTCCCCTATTTTATTTTTATTTTGTTATTATGGATGACAAGTACTCATACAATTTTTCGTTTATGCGACATTCTGCGGAATTTTTGTTTTAGTTAAGGATTACAAGTAAAGAGATTTTTAGTTTTAGTACTAACTGTAATAAATGAAAATGTAACACTTGTTTTTTTTTGTTCGATGTTTTTTTGGTATTCGACTTTTGTTTTTCGTTTGTTTTTTGTTTTTCACTATTTCCATACATGCCCTAATAGTACCAAACGCGGAACAATATTCTCATACACCCAGCAATATAACGAGTCAACATCTCGCAACTTCAACGTTTTGCGAATTCAACATTTAAGAGAATTCAACATTGTGATCCGGGTGGGAAATTCAACATTTTACGACTTCAACATTTTGGAATTCAACATTTTGCGAATTCAACATCTTAAGAATTCAACATTTTGCGAATTCAAAATTGTGTTTTCAGAAGGGCAAATATAAAACTTAATGATCACTCAAAATACTAAATGATTGAGAATTGAAATGAGAATATAATTTAGTTTTGCGTAATTTACAGATAAGGCCATAAGTGGTGGTTGGCAAGGATCACGCAGAAATGATAACCGATGGCACCGAAAGATTTTGCAGTAAAGATTACGAACTAGCAAGCTCAGCGTAGGTCGTGGCTCCTAACCAGTTCTTTTTGAAATCTATGGGGTGGATCATGTTCAACCGTGGACGTACTCCGGCTAAAATGAAGATGAATTTGCAGCTAAGCATATTTTGAATTCGCTGTTTATACCCAATTTATGTTAAGTAGGTAGAGTATAATGTGGTTTAACTAAAGTTTTATGTAACTTCCGAATAATTAGTCCACGTGGAATACGGTAATCAGAATGAATGTCGATATAAGAGTCCAATAAATAGGATATATAAATAATTTTAGATATGTTTTCTGTTGGAGAATATGAGCTTAACAAGTGGCCTATTTGTGAATCGAGATATTTTTGCATGCACAGATGAGGAACGCAGTACAGTGTCATGCAGAATGTTCTCTCACACTGCAACTATGGCGTGACATTTACATAATGCGTAGTACCTACATGCCCGTCTCGTTACTAACTAAAATTTAAAAAAAGAAATATCAAAACGAAACTAACTAACATTTATGTAGAAAAACTTATTCGGCGGCGATGCTTTCTAGCTAAAAAAAATGCTATAAAACCATTTGGAAACATCAGGAAATAGAAAAATACCTAGTGTTTACAAAAAATATAGAAGTCTGTCGAAAAGTTAAGAACGGGCTAGGCAAGCGGCTCTCAGGCGGAAAAGTATCAAAGAGTCAGGAAAATAAAATAAAATGTTTGTTCTGTTCTCTCTCATTCCTTCCGAAGTTATGATATGTTTCTTTTAGTTGTATTGCATATGGTTCGAATTTGTTTTGATTAGTTACAGCTTAACTTCAAGTTGTTTAAACTCCTTTGAATCATGCAAATTTTTACGTATGGCAAGGATGTTCATTTTAACAGAGATTTGAGTTTTAATTATTTGACTTTTACAGCACTTAATGCTCAAGTGACCAAACATTGCAATTGGTCAGTGATGATTCGGTCCCAGAACCTAGAATCATGACTGACTCTCGAAGACAGCTGCCGGAAATGCTGTTCAGTTTAAAGAGTTAGGCAAACAATATAACAATAAAGAAGACTTTATTGTATTGAAATTCTAGTGAGTTTGGCACATATTTAATTACTAGCTGACCCGCCAGCGGCTTCACTCGCTTAGTCTTGGTGTAGAGGTAGAAGTGCCGTTTTGGAACCTTGAGGTCTTGGGTTCGATCCCCGGGTTGGACAGAAAGAATTGCTTGAATCGGTTAAGCCTTCAGCTGTAGTTTTACGTGTATTCATTACAAACAAAAAACAATAATATATCATTCCTCTTTATTATTATAATCTTCTAAGTCAAGCACTCTTGGCGGAGTGATCGTGGTCATGGTGACGGTAAACGGCGGATCCTCGCCAGTTTCCATTTCCAGGGCTGTCGATCTCCTCGCGATGTCTCTCCATTTATGACGGTTATTGGCATTGCGAGCACATTGTACAATGGTTGAATTCGTGGCCTTTTTAATAGGTGCTTTAAAAAAGTAATACTGCAATGTAAAAGTAATTGTAATAGTTCACATAAGAGAAATAAAAAATAAATACAAAGCCTTTATTCTACTACAAATGTCTAACATCTTGGTTTATGTAATTAACTATTGAATTTTACACTATAATGTATCGCCTCTCTGACGTAGACCTCCCCTAAATCTTTCCACGCTACTCTTTCTCTTGCCTTCCTCATCCAGTCAGGTCCGATTATCTTAGAGAATATGTCCATCCATTTTTTCTACTCCCTCCTTGGTTCCTTTTTCCGTCCAGAGGTACTCTGTAACATTTTTTTTCCATCTTTCGTTATTAACGGCCGTTTTCAATATTCTATACATAGTTCTAGTATCTATACATAGTTTTCCTTACTACCGATCTCTGAAAAAGGAAACCAATTCTTGCATTTATGACTTGTCTAGAAAAAAGCTAAAAAACATGTTAACTCAATAATGGTTCACTTTTGCATAATGCATAGGGGGGTTCCTTTTTCAGAGCTACCAATATAAATTTGACATAACGTCCGTTTACAAACAGTGTCAAATATCTATCTCTAGTAAGGTAAACCGGTGACAGTTTTTTTTATTACTTACTTTGTCATTACTTTTGCAATTCAAATTGCAATTTTCTTTTCGTCTTTTCTCCTAAACCACCATGCCTGGCCTTATGTTAAGCACAGTAATAGTTGACATTATGGCACTGCAGTCTTTTTTGTAGATATTTAATGTCTTCTATAATATCTACTATCACTTCGCTCTATTATCAATAATTTGCGCATCGTAAGCGATTACGGATTTTTCGACGATACAATTGCATATGTAAAGGCCTATTCAAACCTGGGCGTTATTCGCTACCGCGAGCGATAGAGAAATCCGAACGGGTATGCGTTAATTTCACTGTTCACACCAAAGCGGATATCTCTACCGCGCGCGGTAGAGATATTCGTTGGCAACAGTTAGCGGGGCGGCGGAACTAGTTTCGCCAAATAAGAGAAAATACCGCCTCACTAGGCGGTACAAGTTTCGCTGCAGTTACGGAACTTCATACTATTTACCCGTCGAGTTCCGCGTGGTATTTTTCGCTACCCACAGCGGTAGCGAATAATGCTCAGGTCTGAATAGGCCTTTAACATGAAAATCAAAGAGAATCATCATCATCATCATCTCAGCCGTAGGACGTCCACTATATCCACATAGGCCTCCCCCATGATTTTCCAAAAGGACCAGTTGGAAGCGGCCTGCATCCAACGTCGTCCTGCGACCTTCCTCAGGTCGTCTGTCCACCGTGTCGGTGGACGACCTACGCTGCGCTTGCCGGTCCGTGGTCTCCACTCCAGCACCTTTCGGCCCCATCGGCCATCTGTTCTGCGTGCTATGTGCCCTGCCCACTTCTGAGATATGTATATATATGACTTTCGTTCTTCTACGGATTTCCTCATTTCTGATTCGATCACGTAGAGAAACCCCGAGCATAGCCCTCTCCATAGCTCATTGTGCGACTTTGAGCTTATCTATGAGGCCCATAGTAAGATACCACGTTTCAGTGCCATAAGTCATCACTGGTAACACACATTGGTCGAAGACTCTTGTCTTGAGGCACTTCACTCACGGACGATTTATAGGTTGGTTAACTTTAAACCTGATCATGTATCTTTCTGAATTGGTAAGTTTTTGATCACCCGTAGCGTTTTTTCATGTCGCTCGATGACTCACAAAATTGGCAAATGAAAGTCACACTGGCGTTTCGACAAACCGACTTCTATTCTGTTAATAGATACCTACTCAAAATTTTAAAACCCGATGTTGTACCAATGTGTACATTGGTCGAAGACTCTTGTCTTGAGGCACTGAGGTATTTTTGACGAGAAGACTTCGCAAAGTTTCCGGAACGCTGCCCAGCCGAGTTGGATTCGACGATTGACCTCTTTCTCGAAGTTGGAACTGCCTAGTTTGACTGTCTGTCCCAGGTAGATGTACTCGTCAACAACTTCGAGAACCGAGTTCCCAACTGATATTGGGGTAGGTACAACATGGGCATTAGACATAATTTTCGTCTTATCCATGTTCATCTTAAGACCTACCCGTTGGGAAACTCGATGGAGGCCTTCGAGCATTGTACTGAGGTCTTCCATGGATTCTGCCATGATTACAATATCGTCGGCAAATCGAAGGTGAGTGATGTATTCACCGTTAATATTGATGCCAAGTCCTTGCCATTCCAGAAGCTTGAAGGCGTGTTCAAATGTAGCGGTGAACAGTTTCGGAGATATAACGTCTCCCTGTCTCACGTCTCTTTGCAATGGAATTGCCTTCGAACTCTGCTCCTGTACTCGGACTGACATGTAGGTGTTTTGGTACAAACACTTCAGCACTTCAATATACCGATAGTCAATACGGCACCGCTGGAGAGACTCAAGCACTGCCCACGTCGCAATCGAATCAAAGGCTTTCTCATAGTCCACAAATGCTAAACAAAGTGGCAAGTTATGCTCTTCGGTCTTCTGTATAACTTGCTGTAGCGTGTGGATGTGATCTATGGTACTATAGCCTTTTCGGAAACCGGCTTGTTCCGGAGGCTGGAATTCATCAAACCTGCGACTGAGACGGTTCGTTATGACCTTTGAAAACAGCTTATAAACATGGCTCAAAAGCGAGATGGGTCTGTAATTTTTATGTAAAGTGTTGTCACCTTTCTTGAAGAACAGCACCACCACGCTTTTGTTCCATGCTTCTGGCGTTGAACCTTCGAGTAAGACGGTATTAAAGAGCTTCTTAAGGACTTTAAGTACCGATGTTCCACCCGCTTTCAGAAGCTCCGATGTGATACCGTCGTCACCAGGCGCCTTGTTGTTCTTAAGCTGTTTCAAAGCCATTCTAATCTCGTACAGGCTGATGTCTGGGATATCTTCGGTATAATGTCGGGTCAGCTTGGCTCTTGGGTCTTTGACCAAGCTGCTAACTGGTTTAGCGACCGAGGTGTACAGCTGTCCGTAGAAACTCTCTACCTCTCCTAATACTTCTGCTTTGGTCGACGCTACACTGCTGTCTTCTCTCTTCAGCTTCGTCAACTGGCTTTGCTCAATAGACATGTCTCTCGCAAACACTTTGAAGGCTTTTTTCCGCTCTATCGTCTCTTTAGTACGGTTTGTATTAAAGATCCGGATGTCGTGTCGCAGAGTAGTAGAGTAAGTTGCCTGATTTAAGGGTTATCGTGTCCTCACCCGCACTACGGACTTCAGATAACCCCACAATGTCCCTGTGTAACTTACTCATTTCTTCTTCCAGCTCATCAATCTTCTCGTCTGTCCTCATCGTGCGTATGTTGTGTTTCACCAGGGCCAGTCGTCGTCGTTGGGGGTGGTAGCCGGGCGTCTGCCGGTGATTCTTAGCACCCCCTGCCCCACCGTTACCATGGCCGCTACCGTAGCCAGGAATAGCGGGGTTGCCGGGGACTGGGGGCCTGGTTCCTGTTGTGTCCGTCATTGGGGGGATTTTTCCAATACTCGCCACGCTTGGCAGGCGGGTTGGCAAGCGCAGTTTTGTGGTTTTAATACTGGGAATGTGCTGCTGCCCACCTTCCGATTGTTATCCCTTAGCAGATTTCTACGCACCCACGGGTAGAGTTGGGGGGGGTTTATTCTAAGCCGGTACCCCACGGCAAATTCTAAGCCGGTACCCCACGGCAAAGAGAATACAATATGAAAATGTATTTATTTTATCTTAACTTTAAAAGTCAGACTAGATATAGTCTGATTGAATGATATGAATCTATCAGTCAGACTATGGTATTGTTGACATTTTTTGTAGACATTGACGTCTTCTATAGAAAGGTGCTACATGACTTTGCTCCATGTCAATCGTTTTCGTAGCGTACGCGATATAAGGATTTTTTCACACCTTTTGCACTGAACTAAACAAATAGAGTAGCAAAATTCATTAGCATGCGTCAAAAAAGTGTAACCACTATATACCGCGACGACGCGTAGCTTTGAAACAACTAAACAATTAAAGGAAACATATATCTATCTCGCTTACACAGTAGCAGTAATGGCAGGCACATTATCGGCGCTGAGATTAGATAAAGATAGCAAAATTTACATGCAATGGCGGGTACAATTTTTAAACGGTGAATATTTTTCTCATTTTGCTCTTTCGCGGTGTTTCAGTTATTTCATCTATCACTTCATCGGTTTCCACAGCATCTACATGCATTGAGTCGTCCTAAAAAATATAGCTTATATTGTAGTCGAAAGAGCACTGTAACGCCTATAATAAGTTAATAATAACAATTCATTGTACATGCAATTCAGTTAGAGTCGTTTTAAAATAGTTTGATTTCAACCGACGTCAAAAAAATGAGGAGGTTTCTCAATTCGACCGTATATATGTATTTTTATGTGCGTTCGCGGAAAACTTCGTTGTTTATAAACCGATTTTAATGATTATTTTTTGTTTGATATAGTATACTTCTGTTGTGGTACCATATTAATTTCATCAAATTTAGTCAAGCAGTTTTTGAGTTATACTTCACTAACAAAAAAGTGTTTCGCCTAGTGTATCTTGATGATATCATCATTGACGGTGTACCCCGTAAGTAGCAAGATCACTAAAAAGGGTGGGAAAATTAAAACATGTATTACTCAATCATAATATTGCAAAAATATTTAAAATAATTTATTCGAAACGAAGTAACTTATTCCATAAATTTCAAATTCTGCAATGAATGTGGGAAAACCAAAAAGATGTATTAGTGGTAATGGTAACAATGAAAGTAAATTACTATATTCGGTGTTTTATTTAAATTTTTGTGTTATTTGGGTAAATATAATTGAATAAACAGTAAACTTACGTGTGAAAAGTTATTCCGCTTGATTTATTATGTTTTTTTTACCTTGAATTGCACTCTTTTACTCCGCATTTACCCATTTTGCAGATCGTGTTTGTCGCGTGTCACTTGGTTGTCATCACGCTGAGCACTGACTGATGCTAGTTAGACATATGGCCGTGGCCATATGTGAAGTGGCAACGATTTAGCGCGGTAATTACTAATCTAGTGTAACATATAAATCAATGACCTTGTGTTACATTATCGAAGTTTTCATACGTTTCCGTGAATCTCCTATGTCCTATGACCATCAGGGATATGTAGGATTCTAATGGTGACATAGTTTTTCTAGTCGGTCCAGTAGTTTCGGAGCCTATTCAAATCAAACAAACAAACAAATCTTTCCTCTTTATAATATTAGTGTAGAAGTGTAGATGTAGATTGCTTTTCAACAGCAAAATACTCACATTAGACCGCTTGTCCACTGCCATCCTCACCAGGACGTCACCGAGAACGAGATTATTTCTGGCCGAGATCACGTTGACGTAACGGGCGTGCAGTGGACACATGGCCATAGTAGGTAATTGTATGTATCGCTAAATCGGCGCCGTCATCTCGTTGTCGTTGACGTCCCCGTGACGGTGGCAGTAGACAAACGGCCTTAGGGATCGAATACGTCGACCCGAGTTTCAAGCATGTCCGATGCTCATCTTCAGGGCGAGTGCGCAGCGGCGTCTGCGAGCTCCTCGGTCGACGTATTCGATCCCTAACGTGAGTATTTTGCCGGTGAATAGTAATAATTTAATAAAGAAGTCTTCAATGTTAGGTGCTTACCGACACATTTCCAAACTTAAGAGTAGTAGCCAGCCAGGCAAATACCAGAATGCCTTACCACCATGCTGTGGGTTTCATCACGATGTTACCTTTGCCGAAAGCTCAAGTCCGAGGTGGGTTTCGATCCCTCGGCCATCTAATGGACAGCCGACCCTTATAACTCCTGGGCTGTCATGACTTAAAGATTAAATATCAGTAAAGTTTTCCTGTAGATGCCTCGTGTCGGGACTAAACACATTCTTTAACATGTATTTTTTTTGACTGTATTTTTATGTATTCTGTTTATTTTGTTCGTACATTTTTGCATTCTTTAAAGATGGAGCCGCAAACTGTAACTTAGCGATAAATATTTTTCAGTTTAGTGTGCGATCGAAATTTAGGTATTACACTAGACTTATTAAAATGACAACTTGCTCTCAAGGACAATCTGAACACACTTTTAACATGTTGTATATTTCACTATGGTTATTACCTTTACCAAAAAGTCCAAGCTTGGGATCGACGAGGGTCTTTTTGGTGGCCAATCCTAACTAATAACTAAAACTAAAGCTTTAGCTAGTAACACTTCAAATGTATCAAATGTCGTATTAATGTGTATTTCCAAATTTCCCTTGACTTTCCTAATTTTTATTTCAAGTATATGTGACACAAAGCTGTATTTTTATTAGATACTTACTGCGTCACACGGTTTCACCCCCGTGATAATAGATAATGATGATGATGATGATAAAAAGTATCATATGTGCTTCCACAGGATATAATCTATAACCTTGCCAATATTGATTACGATCCATTCAGCCGTTTGGAGAAACCGACCGATATAATATTGTATTTTTTTTTAAAATAAACGTAACTTAGGCTACTGCTTCCACAGGATATAATCTATAACCTTGCCAATATTGATTACGATCCATTCAGCCGTTTGGAGAAACCGACCGATATAATATTGTATTTTTTTTAAATAAACGTAACTTAGGCTACTCCTTTTACCATCAGCTATATGCCAGTGAAAATCTTCTTAAAATTGGTCCAACCGTTTCAGAGAATAGTCGGATCAAACAGACAGACATACACACACACATTTTAAAAATGATTTTTTTATGTAAGTACCGTATATACTTTCACATGCATTTAGTGTAAAACTGTTAATTTGGAATTACAGACACTTCAAATTTATTTATCTATATAGATTAAATTCCAAACAGAAGGCTACTAATCACACTTACATAGACCTTGTTACAGCCCGCGACTTCATCCACGTGGAATGAGGTTATCGCAATCCCTTGGGAGCTTCCCGTTGAATCGGGATGAAAACTGGTTTATAAACGAATTTGGACGAGTTTTATAACGGAGGTAGTTTATATCCGGCAAACACATAGGTTACGTTTTGTCCCGGCAAAATATGTGATATAGCTATTTTCTGGGTGGATGGAGCTATATGACGATAAAAAGCCGGGTTTTACCACGTGCATAATCCATCAAGTGATCCAGACACAATAGAAATTTCATTGTTATATTGACTATGACACATGCGGCGATGATTAAGTTTAGCTTACAAAGTTGTAAAACAATATTTTTATCCCATGTCATATGGACCTTTCTCCAGCGTCCTTCATAGCATTCCAGTATGATTGATCGACCAAGGACACGGTATAGAGATGAGCTACGAAGGATTTTTGTCCAGTCCAAAACTGGACAGACATTGCTCGAAAACGATAACCCTATGTTTCTTTTCTATACATGGGAAGTAATGCCACGGGTGATGCAAAAGTTTGTAAGTGAGTAGGTATATTCTTAGCCAAGTATTGAGTGTGTACATTTGTTGCTTTTACACGCTGTAATGGTGCAATGGATATGAATACATATTTTAATGGAGATGTACTTATACCCAATATCGAAACAGAGGTATCGTATGTAGGAAAATGTTAGTGTGAGATAGTCTGTTAAAGCGCAGGTGGACAGGCACAGCTTGTATTATAATGCCTCAGAGTGACGAGTGCTTTGCTTGTAGAGAGAGGTTAAGTTGAGGGAGTAGATTATAGTTGTACCCACAGACCCACTGTACCAATGGAACTTTGAGGAGGCACTGAAAAGAATTGTCATAGGTTGTCCCATAATAAAACCAGTACGAACGAAATGAAGAGATATACATTACGGCAGCTACTATGGTACCAACAATAAATATAATAACATTTTTCGATAAGATAGGTTATCAAAAGAGCAGGGAGACCCCTGCTCTGATGAGGGAGATCTCTGCGCCTGATGATAAGTGGTCACCGTCTATCTACAATACCAGAGTTCTCGACGATGCGTTACCGACCTTAGCGGAGGGAATAAGCTCTCTTCTTGAAGGTTCCCATGTCGTATCGGTTCGGAAATACTTCAAATGGCAGACGGTTCCACATAGTGGTAGGGCGGGTCACAAAGTGCCGTAGGGTTCGGCACGGTTGTGGACTTCCAGACCTTAACATCAAAGTTAATTTTCTGTCGTGACGTCCAATGGCGAAATCCAGTATTAGACTGAAAAGTTCCTCGGAACACTCCCGTGATATATTAGGTCTCTAGAGTGATCCATCTAGTATGTACTGACTGACAGACAACGCACAGCCTAAACCACTCATCGTAGAGACTTGAAATTTGGAGGGTGGATTGTCCTTGATGCGTAGAGGTGTACTAAGAATGGGGTTTTCGAAATTATATCCCTAAGAAAGCAAAAGGGGTAAAACCGTTTGTATGAAACTACTTTGTTTTTGAATTATAGTTGTCAAAATTTGTATTTGGATAGGTCATTCAAATTAAAAAATGTTGAACAATTTTTTGTTTGGATAGTGGCTGAAAGTTTGTATAGAAAGTTTTTTGTTTTCGAACATACAGTGGTGAAAATTAGCATTTGGACAGTTTAAAGTGATGATTTCAATATTTATTGACAGGGATGACTTTTTTTCAAAAGTTCTTTGTTTTTGGAGCTTCAGTGATGATAACTTGATAACTGTATCCAGTTATCAAGTTATCATATATCAGTTCTTTAAATTGCCTATCGGTAATTTAAAATTAATTGTGATGCTTTCAATATTTTTGACAGGGATGACTTAAGGGGGTAAAACGAGGGATGTAAAAACTACTACATATTATAAACTTTAAGGTAAAGTTTCTGTACAATGAAAAATATGCTAAAAACCGAGTTAGGGGATGTAAGGAGTAAAAATAAGTTCCAATTGTTTGTTTCTCGGTATGTTTGTCTGTCTGTTTGTACGGGCTATTCTCCGAAATGACTGGACCGATTTAAATGCAATTTCGTATGGTGGTAGCTTATATCTCTGATCAATATATAGGTTACTTTTGATCCCGGTAAATTAAAGAGTTCCCGTGGGATAAATAAAAATCTGTAATTAACGTATCCCGCGAGGCAACGCGAGCGAAGCTGGCGGGTCAGCTAGTATCATATATAGAAGTAAATGACTAGTATTATTATAGTTGAATTCAAAAAACTTTCTTTATTTGCATATGATAATATCAACCTTTCGTTAGAAAGAAAGATAACTTCTTGACCTACAACAAGCTACCTCGAAATATATATGTATGTGGTATTAATTTTCTCTGAGACTATGTAAATGTATGTATTTACTATACGGCCTACCTAAACGGATTCTTGTACAATGGCCAATAATGATAACCTTAAGCGAATCTTGTTTTTCCTTTAACAATAGATTTCCTTGATGTAGGTACGAAACTTGGCATTCGCAATCTGACATTGATCCGAATTATGATTGAAATGGATACTCCGTTCTAAGATGAATAGTTTGGGGGTGATAATAAAAGAGCGAAAACTTTGTTAGAAAACGGGAACAATTTTGAAAATACATTATTTGTATGCTCGTATACATTTTGCCTGTAATGTCCACGTAGATTTGAATTGATTACGAGTACCATTCTTTATACACACTTATGGGCCTGATTGGGAAGAAAATTATCCTAAGCTTCGTTGCATAATTGATCTATAAAACCGATAAACCGACAAATCAACAATATAACAAATTGATTTAAAATAATTATCATGTGGTGGAGTAGATACAAATTCTAAAATACATTCGTCTGCATGAAATAAAATGCTTGCATTCCTCACAAAGATTCATTATTTTGGAAATACCACTATTCAGGCTTCGAAGTGTATATAGGTAATCTTTTATTATTAAATTATTATGTCCTTGGTAAAACTTTCGTAACTATTAGACATTTTTAATATTATTTTGATGGCACTAGTGTGGACGTAGACGGGTGCGCTGGTGCTTTATGAAGAATGTCCCGGCTGGCCATGAAACAGGTAAATACTCGACTACACCGTAAGTTAACCTGTCAAAAGTAATAATAAAAATCTCATATCCATAATATCTTTTTGTTATAAAAGTAATGGCCTAATAAACACAATTGTATATGATTAAATTGTGTAAGTAATGTGATTCAGTTATCCGCAATGGGTACATTAATGCATGGTATGCAGTCTGACACCTTGGCACGGATGTTAATGCATTCCTTTACAAGAATGCTAGAGATAACATGCTAAAGCAGATTATGCGACTCCAAACAGTCGGGCGGTAAATAAAACATTCAATATTTCGAAGTTCAAAGTATCATTAATAGTAGATTAGTAGCCAAGATATTTATAAATTATATAGTTCAAGGGTGCAATTGATGCTTACACCCGAGCTAACTACTCTGCTTTACATCTCGATTGTGAGGTAAGTAGAAAAAACCGGCATTACAAAAAATAAAATTGATGACTATTATACTCATACGAAGACAAGGCTGAATAGCGAAGCGACCTCTTTTGTCATTGGGCTGAATGCATGATGTCTATTGCCAGTATGATGGTTAGATGTACGCGAACTTTTAGAAAGAGTGAAGTGTTTTTTTTTTATTACTTACCGCCCTAGGGCTTTTCTAGCTACATTATTACCCTAGAGCGCTAATTGGTCACCTACAAGCCCCATTTGGGGGTAATAAGGACCTTCTTACCGAATATGAGAGATTTAAATTTATTATTATTGTATTAAAATATTATATTATTGCCTGGTCCTTTTGCAAAGGAATAAGTGGGGTTATAGTCAACACTCAGAGGCCTGTTTAGTATGAAATATACAGAAGTGAATAAAAAATACAGAATTTGGGATGAAGGTGACATGATATATCTATTACAAGAAAATAGTAACATAGTATATATTTACATGAATGTTTAAACAATAATCAAACTGCCTATTGACGAGACTACGGAACCAACCAATTTAGTCACAGTAGGCAAGTGGCTCGAATCATCGAAGATCAAGCTTTCTACGATCGGCTTGGCTCTTTGGCACTGCGTAGAGATTGATCACTATATATATATATATATATATATATATAGTGATCAATCTCTACGCTATATATATATATATATATATATATATAGATACATATTATTCAAAGTATTTCCGATTAAGTTTCAGAGAAATTCTGCCCCCAAGCAGTAGCGTGCCGGCGAAATACTAGACAAGTCGACCTTGATATCGTTTAGGAGTTGAATTCTCATAATGTTGAACTTGCAGGATGTTGAATCCTAAAATGTTGCACTTGACAGTACTAAAACGTTACAGTAATCTATCAGAACACGAAATATTCCATCAAAGGTCGTTGGTCATCATAGGGCCAGACACAATAGAAATTTCATTATTATAATTTCAACGACTCTTAGTATTTACGAGTATATATAATACAATACCTACAACCATACGCCTTAAAACCCATAGCTGGTTACAAAACCTCAAACGTTTTCGCTAACCGTATGATTCTTTTCTCCCGGTATCCTTTTCTCTGGAACAGTGCCAATGATCTGTCGCCAGTGTTTGAAGTGGCGAACGGACGTGCATTAAACCACTTTTTATTAGAAATGCTTTTATTAAAAGCTCTTTCTTTGTCACTAAAGAGACGTCTGTCTTAAGATTGGAAATGTGATCCGGTCTTACATCTATCTACTTGGATTTTTTTATTCTGATCTTACTTTAACACTATACTCGTCAGATTGTATAGAACGAGGGCAGATTCATGTTGGTGGGCACCTATATACAATCTGAAAATGGTATGTAGGTACTTTTACTTAACGCTAGAAACGTCTCGCATTGTCGAGACAACTATCGTGTTAGCACTTTGCTGAGAGGATACAAAGGCACTTTATACATTCACATGTAATGGAAAAATCTCGGTTTAATATACATAATGTTGGTTTATTTACATAAATACATAGCAGCTATCGGGCCATCGGTCGTGCGCGGAGCGGCGACACTCCGCTATATGAAATCTGCATAAATTTGCAGTTTTCTTGTTGTTACACACAATTTATGACATGGAAAATTGTTTATTTATTGCAAATTTTTGTATAACCAAATTTAGGTATACATTTTATGTGGATAAACCTCTATTTCGACTTAGACATTGGTCTTATTCATAACAGAAGATTAATTTTAACAGGTTTTATGAGAAGAAAATAATTTGTGATGTTCCATTTAATAAATTAACTAGGGACACTGAAATAACGTATATCGTATTACGGTGATTAGAAATGACGGTGGTAAAGAATTATGTGACAGTAAAAAAACAATATACGAGAACAAAACATACCGAGGAAACAAACGATATAATGAAAAAGAATGTAAGGATAACGCAGTATTACGATGTCTAATTTTGATACGAATGCATCACCGATGTTATAATCATAATTATAATTGTGATTCCTCACTGAGTTTTTCATAATCAATAATATTATCAAACTGGAGAACGATTACTGTCACCATAAATCTATGTTCGTATCGGAAAAATATCTGGTTCATACTAATGTTATAATAATAGAACGTAAAATCATTAGCAGCCTTATAGTAGTTTAATGTCGAAGGACGACGTTGGATGCAGGCCGCTTCCAACCGGTCCTTTTGGAAAATTATGGAGGAGGCAATATGTTCAGCAGTGGACGTTTTACGGCTGAGATGATGATGATGAAAGTAGTTTCATTATAAGTGGTAGTGATATCCGTAAACATTACAAGTAGATTACTGATACCTGAAATCTAACAATGCAGAAAACAGGGATAAACTACTAGAGAACTTTACATACGAGTAACTTCCTTAAAAACAGTTTACAATTGTGTTTAGTACACTAAACTGTTAATATATAGGATATAGAAATTGTTCATTTACTTATAGTTCTATAAAGTTAAGTAAACGGCAGCCTTTTGCAAGTGATAAGTAGAGTTTTTATAGACTTAGCTGTTAAATTTTTTTATCTGTATATTCATGGTATAAGGTTTTCACCTGCATCAATAGTACTTATAGAAAACTTTTGTGGAAAAACACACGAAGTTCAAAAAGGTTTTCAAAGCGCGAGTCTGCTTCAACAGTTTCTTGTTCTTTGGATATTGTTTCGATTCTAAAGTTAGAAGTTAGCTATTCCAATTTCTAACTTTGATGGTGGGTAATTTGCCTTTCTCTCAGTGCTGGAGAATAAACATTCTTTGCACTCAGACAACATAATAGAGATGTTTTTCAAAATCATCCAGTTGAAATGTTTTGTTATGATGCAGTAGAGAGATATATACCAACATAGATTTTATTTATTATGAGGTATGATTGATATTACCTACTGCAGTAAAAGTGAAATCCAATTCTTTAGTTCCTAAGTTTTGATATTTTGAACATTTCTGGTCCTTACAACAATTTACCCCAACATTATTTATTGTACGGCCAAGGCTTTATTAGGTTTATTTTCAGACCTCAACCAAGTTTTTTTTATGTGGGTATCCTAATGTTAGCAACACATTGATGCTGAACTTCTGCAAATTATCTTTAGCACTAGTTTATAGCTTGTTATGCTAGTCAAACAACATACTTTAAATTTTAAAATATGCAATAGTAACGCTTTAGTTTATAGTGGACATCAATGTCTACAAAAAGTCTTACTACAGTTATGTCACTATAACAACTTTTCCGTGTTAAAATATGACATATTAACGCCGGTACAAATTACTTGTGTTAATCCTTATACAGCAAATCCTTATAAAGCCTACTTTTAACTTAATGTCATATAAACAATATTTAAGTACTTTTCTTTCATGTCACATAGTCTTGGGACGACCTTTATACTCTAATAACAAAGACGAAATATTTGATAGTTTGTTTGTAACCGATAAACGCAAAAACTACATAAGCGGGATTAAAAACTTTTTTCACCAGTAGAAAGCTATATTTTGCCTGAGTAACATTCGCTATACTAGATTCATCATCATCATCATCATCCATCACCGTTAAAAACTAATCGTATTTTCTAATCTTACTATAGAAAAATACAACACACAAAAGATTAAGGGCTGTGCACATAAAAATTGTTTTCACCATTTCCTTAGACCCTTTTGATATAAATAAATATCCACATCTGCAGCCCTATTATGATTTCATTATCAATAACTATCCCATTATTGGTTCTCGAGCTACATTAAAACGTGTTATTATTAGGTGATTATTACTAATGTAATGTTATTATTGCCTATAACAGATCACTGATTACGGAACCATTTACTGTTATGGCTGCGTAGCGGCTTCCTTACCTATTACAATGGCATATTGGTACATATAATATCACATTTATTATGTACAGGAATCGCGTGAGCAACGAACAATGATTGTAAAAGCTTTTACATTATGTACTTGTTTTTATTACGATACTAATAATTTGGTCGACTCGACGCCTTCTATTTTACTTGACGGACAGTAGTGATGCGGTAAAAAGTGGTATTGAGCGCTCAGTTAGCATGCAGGAACATCCGCTGCGACGACATTGACCGACAATATATGTATGAGGTTCTGGAAATTATCAAATTATAAGTGCAGGGCATGACATAAGGAAACAAGCAATGCAAGTTTTACATTAAATTACTGTTATTTAGAATATCCTACTGTAAGTTTTGCTATAAAAACTAACATGGTTTTCACTCATTTTTAATTAGAAATACGGGATTACTCACGTATTATTTATCGGATAGGTCCGACTATAGTTTCGACCACATTCGGTGGTCCTTTTCAAGGAGTGTTCGGGACGCCCGCGTCGAAACTAAAGTTGGACCTATCCGATAAATATTACGTGAGTAATCCCGTATTTCTAATTAAAAATGCTACTGTAAGGTTTTTAGTTAGGGTTTTCTATTAATTTTTTTTACACACATATATTTTTACAATTTATGAGTATATTGTGATCAAAGTTTAGACAAATTGTGAAAGACACATTTTGGAGGCCTTACCTGAATTTGTGAGTAAAAGTATTTTTTTCAAATTTATTTATTTCATAATACGAGCTTAACATAGGTTAGGCAATATGGCATTTTATTAGTCTTGGCCAAAACTTTAATAAAATAATTTAAAAAATGTCAAGTATATAGAAATAAAAAAATATGTATTCCGTTTTTTTACACTTGACAGGCTTGTGTTTCACCCAGTTTCACCACTATCTTACTTGATGAACAGTGATGATGCGATTGAAGTTGGTATTACACGTTACTAGCTAGACTGAGAATAGCGACTGGCTCTCATGGACAACTGCCGGAACACACAGTTAGGTGCTTAGCGACAGTTTTTCAAACTTGAGGTTAGAAGCTAACCGGATGTGCCCTACTAGTATACAATGGATTTCATCACGATGTTACCGTCAGTGAAAGCTCAAGCCCAAGGTTCCACGAGGTATCTTTTTGTAGCCATCTTATAAAGATGACCATAATAAGATACCTCGTGCTATAACCTGGCCGTGTGCAGTTTTCATGCATTGCAAGTAAACGCGCAAGGCGGTAGTAAGCAATCATTTATCTCTAGATATCTACCTCCACTCTTTACCTTTTATTAGTGGATCTATAGAATAAATGTTACTTGATCCGATACTGCAGTGCAGAGTTTTGGCATCAACTACAAAGCGCCCCAGACTAGGGCGTTATGAGACTAAATGACTTCCATTCTGGTACCTTGGTGACGCCTCAAATACAAACTCTATAAGGTATTCTGTACCCTGAGCAAGTTATTGAAGATAATGCGCTCGGATGTTTAATATAAGATCTTTGATGTAAACAATGGGGTAACAATCCCAAACTTTGAATTTGTACCAAAACTATAGCCAAAACGAGTTCCGTTGCATGCAACGGAACATAATTTCTTGTTATAATTTGATTAATATTAAAGTTACGTTATGCGCGTATTATTTATTTGTTATTGAATTGAAAAATAATAGGTAGGCAATAAATAATTTCATGACTATGATTTATGATCATAGTTGCAGGGTTTTGAAACATTTTACTATGTAATTCAGTAAATTGTTACTTAAACGTTATTGCCATATGTAAAATTCTGCGTTTAAAATATTCGTAAATTACGATGTTTGAAATAAACAAGATATTGAAATCAATACTCTGACGGATCGCCTCGGTTGTATTGACTTCTTTTTTATTGGAAGACGTGGGTTTGAATCCCGTCTAAGGATGTGTCATTTTTCTTTCTAAAATTGCAGAGTTTGGCCTGCTCAGAGGAGCAGTTAGTACTTTAAAAAGCATATAATAAAAATCATATAAGTGTTGGTTATAGTTGAAGGAATCAAAAAAATATTGAAAAAATTAAACCTAGACAACTCATTAACCCGTCGCGTATCGCGATGTGTACGTAAAAAGTGCTCTGCCATGCTGTGCGTACACCTGATATACACATTTTCATACCCCTGGTTTGTAAATAATATTATCAGATCAAAAGCATTCTATGGGTATAAACTTGGTTTGGTTGGGCAAACTATTCTAGTGTAGTATTTTTTATATAAACTTTTATACGTATACTTATATAAGTGCAGAAAGACAACGAAAGAAGTAGACAAAGTACACGGGACTTGTTAAGCAGTAGTCTATCATAGGGTCGGTATTATAATGAAGTACTAGTAGAAATTAAACGAAGGCAGTATTGAATACTTATTATGTGCGTATTTTCACGGAACCTGCCGTGGATGAATAGTATAAATTAGACACACTATAGAGATATTCAGCGTTAACTCAGAAAAAATATTATTCCTCTCGAACAGGTAATGATAAAATTTGATTACATAAAAAGAAACAAACCACAATTTAATAAATATGTAGTTGATAAGTAGGGTATCCAGTACGGTCATATCCTCTGCCGATTTTCGGCTTATAGCATTGTGAGCCCAACCTTATGAATCCAGTGTGCGATCATAATTTAAATTGCCATCAAGAATATATTTATATCTAAAAAAGACAGCTTACAATTAAGTACCTACTTATAAGTACGAGTAGGTACTTAATTGTATGCTGGTCATAAAAACCAAAATTAAAATTGATAACATACTATTATTTATGGCAAAAAGATTCATTATTATAAGCCCTCAAAGCTAGAAGATGTTTAAGATGATTTTGACAAGTATTCAATTACTTGATAATCTTGACATACATTCATACATACATAAAATCACGCCTCTTTCCCGTAGGGGTAGGCAGAGACCACGGATTTCCACTTACTACGATCCTGACATATCTCTTTCGCTTCATCTATACTCATCAATCCTTTCATACATAAGCGTCGGTTTAGGGTACTTTTGACCTGGCCTTTTTTCAGAACGTCTTCAATCTGATTTCGGAACGTTCGCCTAGGTCTTCCCCTTCCAAGTGTTGGAGTCCGTTTACTTGTCCCATGTATACCTGTTTAGGCATTCTCATTTCATTCATTCTCTCCACATGTCCAAACCATCTTAACATACCTTTCTCGATTTTTGTCACTACACCCTCATTCACACTACATCGTTCCCTTATCACACTATTCCTTATCCTGTCACTCCGTTTCACTCCAATCATGCTCCTCAATGCTCTCATCTCCACAGCATTTATTCTACTTTCATGCTTTTTCTGCCACACCCAACTTTCACTACCATACATCAGTGTCGGAACCAACACTCCTCCATGAACAGCCAGACGAGCCTTTTTAGATACCTTCTGACTGTTTATAAAAGCGTATAATAATCTTGAACACAAGGATATTTTTCTGTATCTACTATTTGATCCTACCTACCTACTATTTTCTGTACCTACTATTGTTTGATCTGTATTTTAACTTTACTTCTAACTCAATGCCTTCCATCTTTCATAATTTCTGATTATACAGATCCATACAGATTTCTTAAATTTCAAGATTGTTAGATACAATCTAGACTATAATAATAATTGTAAATGATAAGAAGCAAAATACATAATCCAAATTAAAAGCACCCAAATTGAATTTTCCTCTATATAGTACTTCAACTACCGTGTTATGTAATTTTAATAAATTATGCAGTTGAGAATCGGCAGCTGACGTGAAGCCATAAATTGAGATGCCTATCGTTCGATAAATTTATGCGCCCCGAAACTTAGAGCCCCGATACAAAGTTATTCATGCCACTTTACTTAATCACTAAGCTTTTATTCGATTACTTCAATAGATTAAGGAATAGGAGTAAAACGGTACATTAAAAGGGTTGCTGCATAGTGTATTCCTACTGTATACAGATCCAAAAAAATGTAAGACAGTACTATACTAGGTCTGGGTATAATAAACATATATAATTTAGTGGTGTGTGGTAGGGTTACTTTTAAAAGGCGTGACGTCACCCAGATAGTCCATGGTACGGCTAGTATAAGAAATACTCCCACTGCTTTGTACTTTCATTTGTTTAGTATGTCTTGTGGAGGTCCGCACTCTACGGCTGCTTGTATTACAATGAATTGCTATCCATTTCCATCGGTAGGCCGTATTTATAACAAAATGTGGCTCATTCCAGTAATATCAAGTTACTTCTGAGCTTTAAGTTATTACAATAAAAAAATATTATCTAATAGTTCAGTTCAACAGTTTAACCTTAAATAACTAATTGTACGATACTAGGCTAAACAATTAACGTTTTGAACACTCGAGTCAGAACGGATACGGTATTCATATCACAGACAGCTCAATAACATTCTTGAATAGTATCATCCAATTGATTAAGCAAACTTAGCGGCGGCTATCTTCTTAATTATCGGACCAATGATCGCTAGAGGAATTTCCAATTGAGCACTACCGCTCTGCTGCGGGATGTCTCGGTTGTTAGTCTAACAACAGTTGACAGCAGCCAGCAGCTATATCAGAGACCTTCGTCATCGAAGCTTTGGCCACTAGTCTTTCCACCAACCTGCATTGAGATCCTGGTGGATGCCCACACAACTATCTTTGAAAGGATAGCCTAGATAGATATTCCATCACGCGGCCAGACACAATAGAAATTTCATTATTATAATGACTTCGACTCTATGATGGTACGCAATGGGACCACTTTTTGGTGTTGCTAAGGTAATTTAAATATAGCAAGTGACTGATGATGAAAGTATGCATTGGCAGCCGGTTTTGGGATGGCACCGCTAATTTAAGTGGTAATTTTTTTATTATATCAGTTTTAAAACACTCACGCCTGCTTAGTGATACCAAATATTACAATTCTCTACGACATAAAATCACATAGACAGTTAAAATTTGAGGTTAGCCTCAGTGGCCTAGTGGTCATGGCGTGTGACACTGATAGTCGGAAGACGCGAGTACGAATCCCGTCCAGGATGATTTTCATCAATAAAATTGTGTTAAGTGGTACTTAATACAACTCTGAGTGGTACTGGAACTGAAGGCCGGACCTACCATCAAGTGCACGACTTGCTAGTCTCGCTCAACCAAGTTCGTCGTAAAAAAAAATATTTTGTCATTCCAATATAACAAGTGAAAAAGTGAGTGAAACTAAATAAAATTTTACTCGTTAACCCCACATGCGCTTTGTTAGTACAAAAAATAAAATTAATTTGTCCTGAATTTCGTTACTACACTTTGAGCGTAAACCTACATATCGTTTTTGGAAGTAATCGAATCGAAATATAGACACTTTTTTGATTTAACTACAGGTACGTGATTACTTTTTTTTTAAATTGCTTTAGTGCACTGGCTTATTTATGTATTTGCTTTTGAAACAGTAAATGCGTGAAATATTTGTAATTGGTGGTTTGTTGTTTATGCCATTAAAATTGATATTAGGTACTGTTCTGTTATTGGGATCAAGTCATACACGTAAGAAGGAGGGTGGGTATATTCAAGCAAAGCCCGAGCGGTGCCAATCAACTGGCACACTCTCTGCTCTCAGCTGGTTTATCTCTTCTTCAAGCGTGTATCATAATACTTTTGCAATGTTAGATATTATAGCAATCGAGACGTAGCATTACATATAGTAAGTCAGATTTAATCGCATCTTGCGAATCGCATCGCGATTGTGGATGACTTTTTCCATGAATCCGTCTCATAACAGAGTAGAGATAAAAAAGGTATAACTTAACTATTATAGAGTAAATATTGGTGTAAATTTACACTGGTTACCCAGTACATCTTCCTTTATTCTTTTATTATGTTATGTTTCTTTTTAGTCAAATTATAGAGGTAAAGTAAACCGAAAAAATACATAAAAACTTGAACGGCAACAAAAAAATAACAAATGAAATAAATTCTACAAAGACCAATTTTATCTCTCAAGCAGGTGTAATAGGAGTAAACATACAATCACAACGATATAATAGACTTTGAAAACCTATACTACCTATTTTATAAATAATCCATAATAAATCCACAAGTTGTCATACAAACATATACTCTAACACTAACCAAATAGATCTCAAAATAATAGTCCCACTCGTTATCAAAACAATAATATAATAGGTATAAGAGGATTATAAGCTTTTTCTTAGGTTTTTACCTCGAAATGGTACTTATTCACGAAAACAATACACTAGCACATGCACACCTGCGAAATTTAAGAGATATGGTATCGACGCCCATTACATCCAACTTAAAATTCACACCAAGTGAAACAATATCAAATACCGACTTCCAAAAAGGAGGAGGTACTCATTTCGACTGTATATTTTTTTATATGTTTGTAACCTCATAACTTTCGATAGGGTGAACCGATTCTCAAAATCTACTTTTGTTTGAAAGCTGGTGCTTCCCGTTAAAATTTCATCAAATTCAGTCCAGTTGTTTTTGAGTTACACTCCAATAACTGAATAGAATAGAAGTCGGTATTACATTTTTCAAATTCTACTTCTAACAACTTCGAAGTAATACTTTGATCTAAGATGAACGTGAATTGTTAGTAATGACTGATGGAACTCATTTATTCCGATAGCTAAGAAATACAAAAATATTGACAAAGCAAACGTAAGAGAAACAAGTTAATAAACAATCCTGGAGGGCTAAACACATTGCTGCCATACGACAGAGAAAAGAAAAGCCATTCATAAAGCGAAACAATTTCGAAAACGCTTCTCTTGATATAAACAAACAAACGCTCTATTCTTTTGTATTAGTTCACTGAATATCGAAGGATGTTATAAGAAAATATAAGTTCGTACTTGTTCAGTTCAATGGACAAGATATAGCGAACGGATTAAGCATCAGTGAGTGCTTTTGGACAGTTGACAAAGGATGACCTAAAACAACAAGGTCAAGCTTTCGAATGGCTAAATACTTATTTATTTTACTGAGACAATGTTTAAAGAGGTGTACTCAGAAGTTTGTCGGGACATATATACACGAACCCAAGTGGTTTTTCCGTGTATGATTTACTTATGTACTTTTTATTATCGTGTTTGTTTTCTAACAAGTATCAAGCCTGTATTAATAAATCAATATGTAAAATAATTTTATTGGGTAGAGTTTTGGTATTTGTTTTAGTATTGACATTGTTTATTATAACTTTATTGAAACTTTTGTAAGTACTACACATTTTAATGTTATTTTGACAGTTTAACTTACGTAGTAGATATAGTCGAATATCTCGACCGGTTCTGTGACCGTCCGGGCCACTTCTTCATGGAGTACTTCCGCACCCGGCAGCGTTCGCGCTAGTACGACTATAGCTACCGCGTAAGTTAAGCCGGCAAAATAACATTAAAATTATTAATCATTCGTTAGTGCTTTTAGTAGCTGTTTTTGTACACAGGGATATAAGAGGCTTAACTTAATTATCTTAGATTATAACTTATTAATTACTATTTCATTGTGTATGATGTATTGTTGCTAGTCTACATACTTTTCAACCTACTTCCAAAAAGGTGAAGGTACTCACTTCGATAGTATTTGTCATTGTGAACCAATTTTGATGGTTATTTTTTAATACAAGCTGGTGCTTCTCATGTGGTCCCATTTAAATTTGATCAAGATAATGACTAGTGATTTTTTTAAATAATTATTTATCAACAACATCGGGGTTTTAAAATTTTGAGTAGGTATCTATTAACAGAATAGAAGTCGGTTTGTCGAAACGCCAGTGTGACTTTCATTTGCCAATTTCGTGAGTCGTCGAGCGACATAAAAAACGCTACGGGTGATCAAAACCTTACCAATTCAGAAAGATACATGATCAGGTTTAAAGTTAACCAACCTATAAATCGTCCGTGAGTGAAGTGCCTCAAGACAAGAGTCTTCGACCAATGAGTGTTATCAGTGATGACTTATGGCACTGAAACGTGGTCTCTTACTATGGGCCTCATAGATAAGCTCAAAGTCGCACAACGAGCTATGGAGAGGGCTATGCTCGGGGTTTCTCTACGTGATCGAATCATAAATGAGGAGATCCGTAGAAGAACGAAAGTCACTGACATAGCCCAGAAGATTAGCCAGTTAAAGTGGCAGTGGGCAGAGCACATAGCACGCAGAACAGATGGCCGATGGGGCCGAAAGGTTCTGGAGTGGAGACCGCGGACCGGCAAGCGCAGCGTTGGTCGTACTGACACGGTGGACGACCTGATGAAGGTCGCCGGACGACGTTGGATGCAGGCCGCTTCCAGCCGGTCCTTTTGGAAAATCATGGGGGAGGCATATGTTCAGCGGTGGACGTCCTACGGCTGAGATGATGATGATGAACCTATAAATCGTCCGTGAGTGCAGTTAGAAATGACAACTAAAACATAGCTAGGTAATTCTACAGTTATCATTTTTTTAAGCTAGTAGTAACATACATAATGGTGAGGTATAAAGACAGTACCTACCTTATATTGTTTAAATAGGTACTTCTTTCTTGAGCCACTTCTAACGATAAAAAGGAAGTTCTTTGAACTTTAATTAAAGCAACCCTTTTATTTAACACAGGCCATTAAAAAGTGGCCTTTGTATAGAAAAAGTAAGTATCCATATTTCTTGTTATTTTTTAATTTATCTAAGAGAGTTAGCGCTTCTTGTGAAGGGAAATATAAATCTGTTTTTCGGAACAATAACCAAAATACTTTTTTATGGTAAAAGGGGGTTTTAGAGATAAAAAGCTGGGACACAAAATAAGAGTGCTTTCTTTTGTTTTTTGGGAAATACTTGAATGTGTGCAACACAGACTATACTTTTCAACCGACTTCAAAAAATGAGGCGGGTATATGTTGGTGTGTAGGTATGTATTTTTTTTACTCGTATGTGTATGCTAAACGATTTCTCCCCCATTTGTGGACCGATTATTAAAATTCTTTTTTTGTTTGGTAGAGTATACTTTCGAGGTCCAATTTAAATTGTGTCTCATTCGGTCAAGCAGTTTTTCAGTTACACTCCAATAACTGAAACTTCGCCTATCTTGATGATATACTTATAAACGGTAAATGAAAATCATCGCGTATGTAGAAAGGGTCACTAAAAAGGTGAATCAAAAATGTTTACAAAAAATGGAACTGACTCAACACTAAAAAGTGTGAAGTCGGTACCATGCGCACAATATTGTGATAATAGGTAAGTACTTTTAAACTATCATGGTACCGACTTCAACAAGTTATTTCACACTTTTTAGTGTTGGAGTCGGTTCCGTTTTATGACATTTTTTTATTTTGTAGTAGTAATGTATTCTCTACTTTTTATATATTTATATGACAATAATGGCATATTTCACATTTAAAGAGAGAATTTTAAAATCGCTTAACCCCTATTTTTCCTGGTCACGCTATAACTTGAGAACGGCTTTACTGATTTCGCTAATTCTTTTTTTTGGTAACTATTGTCAGGAGAAGGTTGTTATGAAAGAAAAATCAAGAAAAGATGGAAGGTTATGGTTATATAATATATATATATATATATATATATTATACGAGGCCGCAGGCCGAGCCTACTTCGCGAACGAAGTGGCGGACAGTCGCTAGTAAGGTAATGAACAAAAGTAAGAATCACACTTCACACTTATATTATAAATGCGAAAGTTTGTGAGTGTGTTTGTATTTATTACTTCTTCCCGCTAAAATGGCTAGACTAATTCTGATACAATTTGGTATAGAGCAAGATGAGGTGCTGGACTAACACATATGATTCTTTTCTTCATCATCACCACACGCACAACCGCTGGACACAATAAAAAAAAGTAACAACAACAGCAATAAAAAGCTAATTATACTTGGTGAGCAATGAGTGTGTGTGTGGTTAATATAAACGTATGCAAACTACTGTATAAATTTAACAATACTAATATTTTTATGTGTTTTTCTAAATTTACACAACAAACACTTTTGATTAAAATCATTAAAACAAGATTGTTTGAACAGAAAATATGTCGTTTCATTCTTATTGTAATGACAATTCTTTGAAGCAGAATATAACAGATATTTTGTCGATCCTCGTGATTAATGATGAGGTTGGCCTCAGTCGGATAATGTTCCAATAGAGATGGAAGCGGTTCGTTTAATTAAAAATAATGATAGAAAGTTGTGATTGATATTGGAAATAAACAAATCTTTTAATTTTACATATATTAGAAATGATGTTTGGATGGATGTAGGTTTGTTACTCTATGTCAACCGGCTGAACGGATTTGAATGATGTTTGTTATTTATAATGAGGTGCTGGAATAACACAGGATACTTTTCATTATCGTCATCATCATCATCTTTATGAATGAGCAGGGACTACTTATACAGGCATTATTTACTTAAAAGGAAACCCTGGTCGCTTAAGATCTTTGTATTCATTGGTTACTGAAATAAATATTATTATTATAATTCTTTTTAGTCAAAAAATTTTACGGATTTCACCCGGTTCTTTATAAAGACATATATGGGGCTGTAGCCAACACTTAGAGGCATGTTTGGTATAAAAATACAAAGTAGTAAAAACAGAAACATTTTGGATGGTGACATGGTATATATATTACAAAAATGGAAAAATTACAATGCTATTGATATGAACTTATTAGCGATAAGGAAGATAGTTAGTTATGGACGAGACTACCGCACCTCTCGTCAGCAGTCTCATTTTAAAATATTTAGGCAGGTGGTGACTTGCCACCCACTAAACGGGCCCCCCATAAGGGCCACTACCAATGGTGACAAAAGGGGCAACGTTGGTGTGGATGGCTAAAGGGTGTCGAGAGGTGTACTGCGGTTTCACTAGAGTGCTACTCCCGGCGTTATGCCATTAACACTTTTACCACTATTGAAGCTTTTCGTTACTTGCTCTTGCGTCTCCAGACGGCCAATTAAGGCAAGCCGGGTCAGGTGTTACATTAAGCCCCAGGGAGAATCAGGGTCCACGGTGTCTCCACTCACCGACGGCTTGCTACAAAGCCGCCCCTGCGCTATTATTATTATTATTATTATTGTCTATTACCATGAGAGGCAAAATTGCAGGGTGATGGCTCTTGGATGGAAGCTAGTTCTATATTGTATTACTCTACGAAAAAATAATACTCTATTTGCATTCTTTGTAATATATGTTTAAAAAGTCTTTAGTACTGGAAGAGACACAGTCAAAGGCTTTCTCCGCCGTCGGGATCACCGTCAAGTCAATGCACTAGCATCATAGTGACGTCATCCGTGAGAACCAGATATATTTTACCTTTAGCTTACAAGTCGGCAAACATTTGCGATCTCGCTTCTATTCATGAAAATTATATTGCTAGCTGAATTTTAGATTTATCTCTATGTTCTAACTACGAAGTTACGCAACCAGGTATAAACACGGGTACCTACATAGCTTAATGGAAACCTGTTATCGCGGGGAAAGTTTATCTTTCCAGTTAAATATTCATTTTCCCTATAACATTTTTGCACGTATTTATGAACTACAGAAAAGTTTCGACAGCTTTAATTAAGCTTTATCGGAAGCTGTTACAGGTGAATAAATATGTGTGCATTTTGGAATAGAATTTGTGTAATAAGAAAATAGATATTTTTTTCCGCTTGCGCCTTCGTTCGCGTGGATTAATAGAATAAAATATAATTATATTTATTAGCTCAAAATGTAGGTTACAAAAGATGGAGCATTAATTTTGTAAAGTGTGCCTGGTTCATTTGGGCGAAGTGCGGCATGCAAACATATTGTGGATTATATCCAAATTATAGTCATTAAAATTAATTTTATAAATCAAATTACATTGCATTTCAATTTTAACTTTACGCACAATTTATACCTACTGATTAATTATATCTTTTTTATTAAATTACATAATAAATAAAATAAATTTATATGATAATGTTATTGTGAGCTCTCGGAAAGTGCCAAATCGGGATGAAAAGTAGCCAGGTGCATAACCACTCTAAATTTTAACTAAATCAATTCAGCCGTTTTCGCGTGATTGAGTAACGAACATCCACATAATATTCAAACATGGTCATCAGGAAACCTTCTTTTAAAATCTATTTGTATTATACAATGTTATTAAGGGAGACCACGGACCGGCAAGCGCAGCGTAGGTCGTCCACTGAGGAGGTGGACTGACGACCTGATAAAGGTAGCAGGACGACGTTGGATGCAGGCCGCTTCCAACCGGTCCTTTTGAAAATTTGTGGGGGAGGCATATGTTCAGCAGTGGACGTCCTACGGCTGAGATGAGATGAGATTGAGGGTTTAACAGATTTTGATCAAACATGTTCATCTGAATGATGAAGATGTAATTATGTCCACCCTGAGGTAGACATAATTACATCTTTGCTTTTTTGCGTCTTAAACGCAAAAACACCTGACTTCGTCTGATAGAGAGCCAATTTTCTTAGTACCTACGCTGGTATTCTCTCGAGGTTACCTATAATGAATAGATAAAGAATGTAACCAAGTAAAGAAAACTAGGCTACCCGATAACGTTCACACGCGGGGTTGGTTTCCTCTATGACACAGCCATACGTCCGCACTAAAATTTCCTGAGTTATGGGCGCCATGGAAATGACACCACAAACATCCAATATCCGAGAACAAACATTTCGGCTCATCACATAAACATTTTTCCTGGTCAGGGATTGAACTTGAGGCATCTCGGTTCGAAGGCAGTTTCATTGTTAGCTAAGCTAACGGGTCGTCGATAATAATTTATTACACCTTTCAAAAATATTTTTAATAGCCACCTTTTATCAAATACCCAATAATTTATTTATATAAAATATAACGAATTATATTAAATATGGTCACAACAGTAACTTAAACGGAGCACTGCACATGGCCTCCAAGTGGTTCCAAAAATAATCACTTGGAGACCATGTAAGGATGTGGAAAGTATGTCCTTTCCCAATAATATGCATCACCAGATAACTGTTCGGTTAACGCGACTCCCCAAGAGATATTCGACTATAGTACCTACTACGTAAGTTAAACCGTCAAATAACATTAAAATGATTCCAATAAGGCGACACTATAGCCCTCTTTTGGAATGTTTGTCTTCGTGCCACCACAGTGGATATTCATACCTCGAAATTATAACGAATAGTTCTATACTGCGTTAGGGATAAATTTACTTTAGCTATTGAAATTCATGGGTGAATAGGACTCGGGTTTCGGGGTGATGAGTGGAGATAGTACTATCTCCACTCATTTAAATCTTTGAAGCTTGAATAAGTGGGTGCCGTGCCAATGTACTCGTACTAATAACAGTTACGAAAAATTTGTCCGACTCCCACTTTATGTAGTAGACACAAAAACCAGACACATGTTTTGTTAATTCTATGATATAGTATTACCATTTGCTATGTTATATGGACTGTTTATAATACGGAGTATCTTTATTAATTATAATGGCTTGAGATCCAAACGTTTTGAAAAGATGAGACTAATAAAAATACTATAAAGCAAAAAAATATATACGAATAGTTTAGTAATGTTGGCATCTCTCTCTTCGGTCGTCCCCTTATGACTGAGGATCGTGATGATCACGGCAGCACTTTAAATCCTTTTTCGTACTTATCCATGAAATATACTTGATGCAGTGGTTACCCGTTGCCTTCTGCATCAGACTTTTAGGAGCCTTTTATGTCCCAAGGTTACTGAAGCCTCATCCCATCGGTTGCCCGGTTATACCGCCATTGCTCGGTTGCCAGAGCCTCGTCCGTTGTTTATCAGGAAGCACTACGAAAGCTGAAGCCACCGCCGCTGGCAGTCCACGCGGACCACAAGTGCATGCAGGTGAGGTTGACAATTGAGGGCAAAGATCTTAGGCCGTTCTCCTCCTTACTCGTCAGTTTTGGCATACAACAGTTAAACATAATTTAACAGTACTAAGCTCAACAGTAATACTCGTACATGCATGGGTTATTTTATCTAGAAACACTTTCATTTGCAAGTGATTCACTTCGCAATTTTCTTTTTATCGGACTTAAAAGCAGAATCCTTAATGTATGCCGACGTTTACACGCATTCACAAAGGCAAATGACCATCGGGAGATATTCTACGTGATTCGTAGCTTGGCTTATAAGACACATCGCGCAAGGTCATTTTTATCGCAGTCATTTTCATACCAGATACCCAATGTATCACACTAGTATTTAAGGCGTTCAAACTACGAATAGCATCGCCAAGCACCTTCTACAGGTTTTCCTGCAAACATTGTAGGAAATTTGATTGAATTAAAGTTTCTTGCGCTACGACATTTGCTGTAAATGCAAGGTTAAATTCAGGTTTTTCAAAATAATGTACATCACGGATTATAAACATTATTATTTTATAGATTTCTTTAAATCTATACTCTATATCTAAAAAGTCAGTACTTGGACGAAAAATGAAAAAATATATGGGTCAAAAGACGTAAAATTATCTATTGAACAAAAACATAAAGTTTTTGAATAACAATCTTTCCGTCTGTCTGTCTGTATGTTCACGCACTGTAACTCAAAAACTACCACCAACTAAGATATGCTATCTACCTCAACGAGGTTCTATTTGTATCCTATTGCGGCCTTGAGGTGTTGAGCTTTCAATGAAGATAACATCGTGAATAAATACACAGCGTGATGATAGGCTGCTTGCTATGAACTGCATATTTGCCTCGAAAGGACTTTTTCCACATGTAGGTCTAACCGGGCGACACCGGATTATTTCTCAAATAGGGGCGCTTTCGCACCACACCTCGTGTATTCACAATTGCTTATTATTCCTTATGCTCACTTGTTTATAGGGTTATGTGTCATACAACAAGATCTGAAATCGGTTGCTAGTGTGAAAAATAGGGTAATAAAAATAGGTAAAAAAAAATTTCATTTAGATTCCATTGGGTAGTTAGCAGCCACATGCGTATATATCTTACTCATAGCATTGGCTGTGGTGGAAGTGCAACTTCAAAGCCTCGTCGGCAGCGGTTTTCGAGCAAATTGTACCGAATGTGCTAGATAAGTGAAATTTATGGTTAATGATATCGACTCCTGCCCTTTGTATCTGTATGTTTGCTTCGATTCTGTAACTAGATATCTTCTAATTTATAGCGGTTGAATTTGTACTAGCTTGGTCAATCTTGTGCATACAACTTATGTGTGTCAGTTTTTGGCTTACAGTGGGTATGGACAAAATATAAGACACTGCACTACTACTATAAAATAATATAAATACTTACGTCAGGACAAATTACAATATAAATACGTCTAATTTTTTAAGACTTACTTTCACTCACCTCACTTTATAATCTTTTCATTAAAGTATTTAATACTCTTACATACTCGTAATACCGTTTGTTTTTACAAAACCAGAGTTTTTGAGCTCTACCAAAGTCACTTACTTAAAGAGGTAGCCTTTAAATGAAAAATAAAATAAGCAACTAAACGTGCTCAAAATGCTACGGGAAAGCTTAAAGGTTTTAGTAATAAACGACCAAGTCTTGATTATTACACGGAAAAATCCACTTTTTAGAATGAAACGCAGAGGGTTGAAGGAGGTCGAAGAAAGCTTTTGGTCCTTCGTAATTGCTTGAGATAAACTATATATAAGTATCTCAAGAGGGCCACCGAGGACTTGTTAAAGTTCGCTCGAATAATTTTGATTACTAAACTGGATTTTATTAGAAAACTAAGACGTTATACATTTCTGCAAATTTTGGACTCACTGTGTCCTAGAGATAGAATCGCTTATAGTATAGAAGATAATAATTATATAGTACTGACATTCGAGTTACCTATAGAACGGCAACTCCATGTATACCGCGCCCCGCAGCTCGGAACTCAATGTGGCAGTTCCTGTACAACTAATAACTTTTGGGCCGCTGTCGTGTTTTATGAACTAACTGTCTCTGAGGATGCCTATCCTGAGAGACAGTTCATCTCGCTTCTTAGTGAGCTTGCAAAAATACAGTGAAACTTTTGTTTTGTTCGGGTTAGACACGTGGTCAATTTACTACTTATTATTACACAACATACTATTTATTACACAACATCTTCATCTTGATCGTCATCATCCCTGACCCCTGCCTTGCTTAATTGGCTGTCCGCGGGGTGGAGATGCAAAATTAGTTCAAAAAGCTCCAAGGGTGGAATTGTTGAAGGGCAACGCCGGAAGTAGCGCTTTAGTAAAACCGCAGCACACCTTTCGACACCCTTTAACCATACACACTTTTGCCCTTTTGTCACAATTGATCACCATCCCTAAAGGCCTATTCAGACCTGAGCGTTATTCGCTACCGCTGTGGGTAGCGAAAGTTGTAATAAAAAAAAAAAGCTCCATAACTGTAGCGAAACTTGTACCGCCTAGTGAGGCGTTATTTTCTCTTGTTTGGCGAAACTAGTTCCGCCGCCCCGCCAACCGTTGCCAATGAATGAAAACGAAGCTTTGGTGTGAACAGTGAAATTAACGCATACCCTTTCGGATTTCTCTATCGCTCGCGGTAGCGAATAACGCCCAGAATTGAATAGGCATTTCTGGGGGCCCGTTTAGTGAATGGCAAGTCACCAAACCAGCTTTAATATTTTTAGATGAGACTGAAATTGGCAGGTGCCGTAGACTCGTAATAGCCATTTTCCCTTATAATTTAAAAGTTTATGTCAATAGTCCTAAGTTACCAATTTTTGTAACAGATAAACCATGTCACTGTCATTCCAGGTTCTGTTTTATAAATTATTGTATATTTTATACCAAACAGGCCTCTAATTATTAGCTATAGCCCCATTTATGCCTTTGTAAAGGACCGTATAATACATCCGTAAAAAAAAAGTTAAATACATGGAACAACAAGGCAGTTATTTCGTGACCAATAGATGTATGTACCGCCACAGCTCCCACAGTAGAAACTCTTGTGTTTGTGAGAGATACTTATTTAGTTGCTTCTTACAATTTTGGTTATCATATATTTCCTAGCACCGATATTTTCTGATTTATACCCCAAAGGTGAATTTCAGTTTAAACATCTCATTTATTTTCAATTTTACAAGAAAAAATGTTGTGAATAAAGTTGTTTAAAATTGAATTTTCTACTATTTTCATTCATATCAATTTCTTCGTCAGATCTATATATTTTTCTATATATACCCAAGAATAGGTGGGGGTAAAATGTTATCATTGCATTATCCCGTTTATTTTTTACACGAAAAATCGTTACAACCAAAGTGTCTTTTCGGGTCTTGATTGAAATAACGATCCTACGAAAACATTTAAAAGCATCATAATTGTAGGAAATTACGCAACGGATCTATTAGCAGAAAGCAAAATTTTGACTGCCAGTGAGCTATTGGCCATTGGGGCACGAATTCGAAAGGAAAGGATTGCCCCTTTTTAAGTTCATTCGACTGGGCTACATAGAAGTCTGGTAAGCCAATCGACTCATTCAGGACACATTACCGCGAATAAATTTAAAACAGTGTTGTCTTATTGTGTGACATGAGGACGCTGTTCACAGTGAGGCTATATATCTGTTACTTCTTTACGCTTAAACCAGCTAAATGAGTTTGGACGAAATACTGAATTGAAAGCGATGGTTTATATCTAGGATTAACACGAAGGCTAGTTTTTGTCCCCATTCAAAGAGCGGTTTCAAAGGGATCGCGATAAACTTATTCCACGTGTACAAAGTTGTGGGCATTATAATATTGTAAATGCGAATTTTGTTGTATAAGTGTGTTTAGTAAATAGCCCATTCACGCTAAAAGGAACCAACGGTTTTAAATGAAAAGTTATATGGATATAGCATTTTCACAGGAATAATATAATGGTTCTTTTATCGGCGGTTGCTCCTGGGGGATTCCACACAGATCAAGTAGTGGGCTGAAACTAAAGTTGAATTAGCGAATTTCACTTCTCAAGCAATCTCAGTGTAACACAGCACCTAAAATCAGTTGGCTCGAGGCACTCCCGGTTCTGAATATTCATTCTACGTACCTAACAATACCATTCCACCTAAGCCCTACGGCTCTATAACATTTCCACTCCAATGCCTTAATCAGATGTAAATCGAACGCGCCTAATCGTCCTGACTCGATACTTTGGCAGGGTACATGGTAAATGGAAATTTTAATTAAAGCATAAAAGTTGCGAGACAGCTTTGGCGTCGCGCCAGTTCTTTTCGACTGCGACTTTTCTGTTAAATGTTGGTGTTATTAAGATCTGTAAAAGTAACTTAAGCATAAATATAACCAGACCATGTTCCTGCAGCTGGGAATCGAGAGGAAAGTATGGACCATAATGACCAGCCTTGGTGTAAAATTTTTCAATGCGAAGATCTCTTGGTAGCCTAACAACTGCTATCCTGAGAAAAATCAACCAGGACCATTGGTTTATAAGTGTCTTCCAAAGCACAGAAGCGCTCAGTTAAAATGCCAATAGTGGTGCAATATATACAATTCTGCAGTAAAATTTGCTTGACCTTGTTGATTAGTTAAGAATAAGACAACCTCTACTGCAAGTACTTAAAGAGCAAGTAAAAAAGAGTATTTACTATTATAATAAATGTTCAGTCAGTTCAGTCTACTAATGAAAAAAGTGGGTCAAATGATACGTTTATACATACAAAGTGTATGGTTATACATACAAAGTGAATTACACGTCAAACCAAAAGCCAATATAGAAACGGTATTTGACTACAATAAATTGTTATTGTAAGCAAAGACCGTAACAAAGTCACAAGTCAATCAAAAATAATACCTTATGTTTGAGTGTATGTTGTTGACCTATCATAGTCATCAAAATTACTAGATCATTTTATTTTGTTTTGGCCATTAAATACTTTTGACGGTGATGATGATCAGCAATTTATATTTAATTTGAAGTTTTAGTGAGTACACAATAACACATTCTCAGACGGAATATTTCCATTAAGTTTCAGCAACATTGGATGCAATGGAAAATAGTTCGAATTAGAAGTTAACGTATGATACCAACCTTGAAGAACAATCCAGAAGTCAATATACACATGATTTATATGAGAATAAAATAAAACAGTCTGAGTTTATTGATAAAAATTCTAAAGTCAACCTATTGACTGAAACCGCATATTATTATATAAGAAAGAAATGACTACGTATACTTCAAAAGAGTGGTAACATTAAAAGCGGGTAGAGATTCTTGGTTTTAAATAGTTTAGTTCACTTTTGTTCAATGATGTACATCATAGGAGAACATAGCGCCGAGTATATTAATAACGTCATTAGGCAGTGTCTCGGCTAAGCCACTTGTTTTCATTTATAGCGAAAATGGCGTCATTACCGCATAGAGCGAAGTGCTGTACGCCATTATAACTGTAAAAGTCAGTACGTAAGGTTCATACAAGGTACTCTGCATATAAGTTCATACGCTTTTGCACGCAATCACGCGGATCGACAGCTTTTCTGTTATTAGGTAGAAACGTATGTAGATCACCAATTGTTAAGATATACTTCATCATAAAAACGCCTTATTAGATACTTTAGATTCAAACCTATAAAATTTTAATAGTAAGCGTCAATAAATTCTGTCATCATTCAAATACAAATATTTTTGTTATATTAGCTTTTGTGTATTAGTTATACCCGTAAACATTTTTTATGATCCTAGTTAATAACACTACAAAAACACTGTCTAAATCATCAGCGTACGGAAGTGTTCCGTATTGTCTAGTTGAATCGCAAGGCTCAACTTTTGGGGATAGGTATTAAAAAAAACTAAATATTAGAGTTTATATATTTTAAAAATATAGTAATGTCATACAAACATTCACCCTAGTTGAATCACTTATTAAATACTCTGTTTGATGTCTACTCCACTTTCTGTCTTTCTGTTCAATTTCCGCTTCGTATATTATAGCTTCAGTAGTTTTCAAAATAAATTCAAATATTGTCGTTTAGTACTGCGCGCAACAATTTTACTGTGAAAAGTACTAAAATAACCTCATTTAATTTCTAAGCATAAATAGAAAGTTTTGTGTGTTTGACGGTCATATATTTTTTCCTCATCATATTATGTTCTAAAGTTCTACATAAATCGGGCAAATCCGGTATCACTCGATTCAGATGCAGCTTTACACACAAATTATTATTAAAAAAACTAAATAAAGTAGTGGGTTTAAAATTACACAACTTTTTTTTAATTTCTTCTCATTAAGAAACTTTTCAAAAAGAGTTTGATTATACTTTTTTGTAATGTACTAATCTTCTACGCAAGATTAACTACTGACTTTTCCATACGCACGTTCTATGCCATTATACCTTAAAACGGGCATTACTCTTTGTTTCTTCTGAGGGACGCCTAACTTTTGCTTATGGCCGCATTAGATGTAATCTGCTTGCGGTGAACTCTGCTCATTTTACGGCGTTTTCTAAAGCTCCAGAGAATACAAAAATAAAGCCTTCAATGGGTACAATCTGACGTTTGATTAGCATATAGATAGCATAAAATATCTTATGTAAAAGTAGCTGAGCTGTGATTGACCACACCTGTTTCGTATTTGCAATAACTATGTCACTGTATTATTGTCTAAATAAATAATAGTAATTTGCCTTTATAGGTACGAATTACAATACAAATTGCTAACCACAAAAAATATAGGCAGTAATTAACTAATTTTAATGTGCATATTAATTTATTTATTGTGCAACCCAAATGTAGATTTTTGAGTTACTATGTTGTATAGTATAATACATTCAAACTTTCAGTCCTCATTTCATACTCTTGATTCGTCTATTATATATCATTATCATACATACCTACAGATCCCGCGTTATTAGTACATAGTATAATATAAATAGATTTGAATGTAAAATATTAGATAGACAACGTGATTTCATAGTACATTTGGTTATAGGATACTATAAGTCCTCCTGTTTCATGAACAATACCACAGGGGCGGCTTTGTGGCGAGCCATCGGTGAGTGGCGACACCGTGGAACCTGATTCTCCCTGGGGCTATATTGGACCCCTGACCCCCGGCTTGCCTTAATTGGCCGTCTGGGGTTGGAGACGTTTAGCCATCCACACCAACTTTGCTCCTTTCGTCGCCAATAATGAGTGGTTTATTGCGTGGCAAGTCACCACCTGCCTAAATACTTTAAGATGAGACAGAAATTGGCCGGTGCCGTAGGTCTCGCCCATATCCCACTATCTCTCTTATCACTAATATGTTCATATCAATAGTTTTGCCGTTTTACTCATTTTTGTAATAGATATACAACGTCACCGTCCATCCAACATGTTTCTGTTTTTATACTACTTTGTATTTGTTTTACCAAACCGGCCTCTGAGTGTTGGCTACAGCCCCACTTATGTCTTTGTAAAGGAACGGATGAAATCCGGGAAAATAATAAATAAATGGAATAATAATAAATGAAACCCCTGACTCCCGGCTTGCTTTAATTGGCCGTCTGAGGGTGGAGACGCAAGAGAAAGTAACAAAAACCCTAAGGGAGTGTTAAAGTGCTTATAATAAAGCTGTAGAGGCCAAAAAGTCTATACTTGGAAGAAAAATAAATAAAAATGGTCCAGAAGACGCAAAATTACCTACTGAACAAGAATAAGACGTTTTTGAAGACAATATCTGTCCAATGTCTGTATGCTCACGCATAACTTAAAAACTAACGCACAGATTTCGATTAAATTTATTATATAGATAGAATAGAGCCCGGAGCTCTCAACTATACAATTTTTCTTGATTTGTCACAACTCCAAGATGGCAGCTTGATCTCTCTATGCTTTACTCAGTCTCATATAAAATTCGATTGACTGGTCGGTGCGCATGAAATTCTGTGGTACGGCTAAAAACCTATACTATAACAATAAAATGAAACCAATCCACCGTATATTACTTGGAGCATTAAGAAACGTCTCAAGGTAGATTTAAAGATTTTGTTTATGATTTTTGTCGGCGTTGTTTTACATTTCAGAATTTTCTTTTGATTTTAGATAGTTTTAAATACAACAAAAACAAATCGTAACGCCTTCATATCCTCGAAGGGGAAGGTAGTGGTGTTTTAAATATCTACGTTTCGCCAGAGGGGGTATTTTTTGGTCTCATGTAATAGGAGGCGAGCCTATTACCATCTACGGTGTACTGTTCTAGACTCTGGACTGCTATTGAGAATTTCTTTGTCAGAAAACCCCATAACTGTCCGTCCCGGGTATCGAACCCAAGACTTTAATGAACCCCTATTTCTCCTAGTCACGCTGAAACTCGAGACCGGCTTTACCGATTTCGCTAATTATTTTTTTGCTGTGTTAATTATTGTCAGGAGAAAGTTCTTTTGAAAGAAAAATCCAGAAAGTATGGGAGGTTATGGTGAGGCCGAAGGCCGAGCCTACTATGCGAACGAAGTCGCGGCCAGTCGGTAGTATACATATAAAAATGAACCCATATTTTTCCCGGTCACGCTATAACTCGAGAACGGCTTTACCGATTTTATTGATTCTTTTTTTGTGTTAATTATTGTCAGGAGAAGGTTTTTTATAAGAAAAGCCCAGAAAAATGGGAGGTTATGGCGAGGCCGAAGGCCGGGCCTACTATGCGAATGAAGTAGCGGCCAGTCGCTAGTATAAATATAAATATGAATTCCAATTTTTCCTGGTCAAGCTTTAATGTGAGAACGGATGGAACAGTCTCGCTAATCCTTTTTTTAGTGTGTTAATTATAATTAGAAGTTTCTTAAAAAAGAAAAATCTAGAAAATGTGGTAGGTTATAGCGAGGCTGAAGGTGGAGGCTACTACGCGAACAAATTCACGGGCAGTCGCTAGTAAATAATAAATATTACCCAAAAGTTTTTTAATAACCGACGAAATTGAGTTACATACATGTAATGCTTTCCAAAAGCACTGAAACGGGGTAAAAACACAAAAAATGCTAAAAAAGACAGATAGGATTCTATTACCTAAAGACCTCATGATCGCTATTTGACTTCCTCGTTGAGTCAAACTTTTATAAAAGAGTTTTTCTTCATCTTGGCTCTAAGGCAAGCGCAGTCAAAGTTCTAGTTTTCTGTTAGCGATCCAAATGAAAAGAAATCCATTACAGTTCATTTTGAAATTATTTTCTATGTTTTGCACTTTGAGAATACGAAATTTTTAACTTAATTAACTTCAAATTGAAACTTTAATTAGCGTTAGAGTTACGTTACAAGACGAAGGAAAATAACCTTAATATTTAGATGGAAGAGCCGCAAATGTAAAACTTTTCTGTCGTAAGACAAATTTCATTATTAGAAAGCTACTTTAGCATTTTAAATAACTTGAACAAGAAGGTATGCTGATTGATATCTGTGAATAAATAATTTTGTATATCTACCTATTTTCATTGTACAAAAAAATTATAAATTTTAAATTGGTATCAGTTTATTAAATAACAATAACATTATAATATATTTATTTCATTAAATTAAACATAGGTACACATGTTAAAAGTTACTCGTGGTCCCGACAAGGTGTCAAGGTGTTGTGTCGTGGTCAAGGCTGTCTCGTGGGACCTTAGAACCAAGTTAAAAGAATGTATATGAACTGGCGACAAGAATGCAAAGTACCTAAATACACACTCAGTTTAGAAGCACAGTACACTATTAGTACACAGCGGTTGCAACGAAGACAACACTACGCTTGGGGTAAGTGTCTGTTATCAACATTCAATAGCTTTATTTAGTACAGACTGTTCTGAGGTGCAACGTATCATATCGGGCCTACGAAAGGACTCCGCAGTTGGCTGGGATGGCATAACCAGCAGTATACTTAAAGATTAGTCTGAGGTTCTAGTTCCACCGTTAACCCATAATTTTTAATATATGCCTCTCAACTGGCGTCTTTCCTAAAGCTTTAAAAAAAGCTCTTGTTCTTCCAATTTACAAGGGTGGCGGCGATTGAGACAGCGTCACCAACTATAGAACTATTTCAATATTAAGTTCAATTTCAAAAGTATTGGAAAAAATGCTTAATATTAGACTGTTAAACTTTTTAAATAAACACAACGTTCTATCCACCAAGCAGTAATTTAGTAGCAGGTTTTCGCAAAAATCGTTCAACGGAGGATGCAGTAACTGATCTCACAAATGTCATAGTCCAAAGACTTGATGAAGGACTTAAAACTATTGGAATATTTCTAGACCTATCCAAAGCTTTTGACACGGTATCCATCCCGAAGCTGCCATTGAAGATGGAAGGCATCGGCATACGCGGTCTTCCTTTAAAAATGTTTAGGGACTATCTCAGCGATCGTTCACAATGCGTCAAAATTGACGATTACTTATGTGATGATAGGAGCGTATCGTTGAAGTTTGGTATTCAAGGGAGTATTATGGGTCCTGTTTTATTTCTGATCTATGTAAACAATCTATGTGACCTTAAACTTCCTCAATGTGATATATTCTCTTACGCTGATGACACTGCCCTTATCATACGGGGAGATTCTTGGTCGAATGCTAAGAAAAATGCAGAAGATGCTCTAAAAACTGTTACATACTGGCTATCCTCTAACCTTCTGACATTGAATATCGAAAAAACCAGGTACTTAACATTCTCTAAGACCATATTTACCCAACCGGATCTCAACTTTTAGCCATAGCCCATAGATGTCACTCCTAAGGCGTAGGTAGTAACTGTGATTGCCCTCCTCTCTCGCAAACATCAACAACATTAAGTATTTGGGAACCATTATTGACAATACTCTAAGTTGGAAAGTTCACATCGAATGTCTCGCTGCTCGAACCAGACGACTCATATATGTATTCAAAAGTATTAGGTCAACAGCAGATCGTGAGACACTTAAAATAGTATATTACTCTCTAGCACAGTCTATTCTATCATACTGTGATACTGCTAGGGGAGGTACATATGCTACAACCTTATTAAAGTTAGAGCGAGCACAGAGGGCAATACTAAAGGTTATGTACAAAAAACCTATTAGATACCCCACGAATACCCTGTACTTAGAAAGTTAGTTACTAACAGTTCGGCAACTATACATCCTACATGTCATCCTTCGAAAGCATACACATTTAGAATACAATGTTGAGATTGATAATAATAACCGCAGAAAAACTCGTATCTGTCCCAACATACCTTACCGATCATGTCTTGCAAGTAAACATTATGATGTTCTTGCAAATCAACTCTATAATAAAGCAAATAAAATCCTACATATCTATCCACTACCATACAACAAAGTAAAAGTAGTAAAACACTGTTTTAAACTATCACGGTTGTTCTCTAAAGTTATATGATTATTAACGGGATATTTACCGTGGTAAGGTTGTGGAATGTCAGTCTTCCCGTGAACATGGTGCATGTAACTGCGCCGAAATATCGGGAGCTCATTCCACAACCTTACCACGGTAAATATCCCGTTAATAATCATATAACTGTAAAAGTAGTAGTTACTAACTGGCTAAAAACTCTTTCGTATATGGAAACGGAGAAGTTTATTAAGCCCCTAGGGGCTATATAACTGAAAAGATAAATATATACCCCCCCCACACACACACACACACTCACCATCACAGACACACACACACACACACACAAACACACACATACCGTCACACTGACACACAGTTAAACAATTTTTTTTTTTTCTATTGACTTTTTATTTTTATAAGATTGTTTTTATTATAGTCTTACCACTTGGGGCTCTTTGGGGGGGAAAAAAATACTTTTAGGTTGATAATATCTGACCGTGGGAACCAAGATGTTATTAAAAATGTGCCTATATAGGTCAGCAGTGGTTCTCTTCCGACTGATAATTATTATGATAACGATGATGAGCTCGTCGATGGGACCGTATAGTACCAACATTGCTATGACTCAGTCCCCCTTTTAGTGGGGCAGTATTCAAGAATTGATTCACACAAGGCGATGTAAACTAACTGCATAGTCAGAGAAATAGTGAGTCAGCAGAATTGCAAAGCGGTTTCATAACGCAGATTTTGTTGTGCAGAGACATTTATTGTGCAGGCTATATGTGCTATGAAGTTGAGGTTTTGAGCTACCACAAGGCCAAGATATGATCTATATCTAAAGAAAATCCAATTGAACTGTGTTCATCTATCACACAATGTTTTTACTAAATAAGGGAAGGCATTAGTGATTAACTTTCCCGTACAGCTGACCCGAGGTGAGGGAGTGAAGCTCCATACACCCGTAAGTACCTACCTGCCTAATAGGAGACTATAATTGAAATTAAACAAATACATGAAGTGTTCAATACAATGTTGGTTTTTTTTTTTAATTCTGCAGGCAGTCAAAACAGTTACAGTAAGTAGGTACTACTTCAAGAACGCACCTCTCTACATGGCAGTATTGTACTAATAAGGGTTGCTCGCTTGCACCTGACACCGAACTGTCCACTGGTACTTGAAGGTGGCGATTTCAAGAGCAGGAAGAGACCGGTGCTGACGCTTTTTTTCAAGCCTGCAAACAAAATGAAATGGAATCCCGTGTTCGCAGCAAGATGACTTCAACGGTAAGAAAGAATCTGATGTTTATCGATCAGGCCCAGCAGGGAAAAGACCGCTCCCGCTCCCGTAGATTTACATCTATTTATAGATTCGGATCCCACAAAAAACATTACCGATGGTTCTAGAACATCTTCTTCAGTGTGGCTTCAATTCAATTCTCATTACCTCAGATGGGAGTCGGAGCAAAATGTTCGAATTCAAAACTCGCATTCACGCGGAGAATCCAGCATTAAAAAGTCCGAAGTATATCCCTGCACGGGTAGTATGACCTGTAAAAGATGACTGAGCACCTTGGCACTGGAATATGAGGCGTAACAGACTTAGCTCGTGCCAACACCGCTAAGTAACTCCATAAGTACTACTGTAAAGAAAGTAAGGCCGTCCCATACATTTTCTGACAACTAATTATCGATTCCATCAAAAGTTGATTTTTCCCAACTTTTTTTATATTGCCAATTCTCCCGTCATTGTGTAAAATGCTGGCCACATCGAACAGAAGCTGGCCACATCGAACTTTTTCAAACAACCAACTCGCCACTTGACGTTGACAGATTGAAAGAACTCGAGGGTTTTTTTCTTTAATTAAGGGAGGACCTATTAGTGCATTGGCCAGCCATAGACTACACCTATAAAACATGAATTTTGGAAATTCGTATGAGTACCTAATTGAAGGTTGTCAAGGGACTACATCAATGAAGCGATGTATCCAAGCAAATGCTCCGAGGTCACAGTATAGTTTGACCAAAAAACCGTAACAATGTTATAGTAAAAACTAATACTAAAAAGAAATTGTTAAACGTAAACAATTGATCAAAGATTAAGCATTTCCTCTTTATAATATTAAGTGTAGATAGTGTAGACGTAGATTAATTAAACGCTTTCAGCATCCTAATTATTATGCCCAAAATAAGTAAATAAGTTTAGTCTATATTAGAAATTTCTTATTTACCATTTTAATATTTTCTTCGGTAACGATTCAAAGCCCGCAAATTCAAAAGCGGCATTTCAATGGTCATCACACAAGATATACCTCGACAGCAATAGTAACAGTAGTAGTATTCATCTTATTGATAAGTCTGAATTGAAAACTTATGAATACGCGTTTTTTGCTATGAACCTCTTTTTACAACTACGTGTAGAAATAAGTAGTTGTACTCGAAGTAACAAGAAGTTACTTCGTTACTTCGAGGAGGCATGGACACACACGATATCTCTTACCAAACAACTTACAAATAAACATGAACCACAGGATTCGTGGTCTTAAGCGATACCTCCATTACCTGCACACATTTTACTATGGTAGTCTAAACTGCCTGAATAATTTCCCGAATTCATTGTTTGATTTATTTTCAGCGTAAAGCACTGTGAAGTTTCTGCCTTTTTTCTGGGATAAATAATCATTCTAAGTCTTTTTGCAGTAATCCTAGCCAATGAAGGAAGGGAGATTCGTATGTAAGACACATAAACATGAAATTTTGAAGGGTTATCGTGCATTTTAAGCCGCGATGATTTTCAGCTCCCTGAACAGTTTTGATTTCGTGGCGAATACGGCTTCACTGTATTTCTCACATTATGTGAGATTTTTGGCAATTGTAGAAAAGAATACAATCAGTCCCTATTGCTTAAGAAGACTTTGGGACAGCTTTTGACTCTGTTGATACCTGCACTGTTCTAAAGTTGAAGCAACGATGCCAACAATTGTCTTTATATCTAAGAGATAAGGTGTCTTTATAAAGCTGCAACGGTGACCGTCCAAATACAAAACCAGCTTATTGTAGCCTCTACGTATATTATTTTACAATTTCGTGGTTGTTACATACACGAAACAATTGCTTGAAAAGAATTGGTAGCTAGGAAAAGCCGAAGATTAGTCGAACAGTGTACAGTTGCCTGCAATAAGATGTATACATTACGTAATTTAAATACTATGATACAGTACTACATTTTATAACAATTTATATAAGGAGTATTTTAAATAATAAAATAATATAAATGGATTCATTTAACATTATGGTTGATGTAATTTTTTGGGAAATAAAATGCTGAGGCACTTTTGAAAATTGTGAAATGTATACATCTTGTTGCAGGTGACTGTACATCAACTATTATGGATGTTTCTTACTATTTCTTGGTCTGTTAGAATACTTTTAACAGTTCTTAAAGCACGCAACCAAATCAATCCAATATAAAAGAAATGTTCTGTATATTATCATAATAAATTATCATATAGCCAAAACCATGTAGCTCAATGCCTGATAGTGTAACTATTCCTACACTATCAGGCATTGAGCTACACTTATGATTTTTTAAACTTTGGAAAACACGGGTTATCCCGCAAGGCGCACCTAGTATTGTATAATAACAATTATCTTCGATTCTCTTGCTTTTTCAAATGAAACTTGTGCCTTATAAGCATGTTGTCTGATGAATTTCATCGCAACGTCAAAGCCCTCGTCAATACTGCATAAGCGCGGCTGCTTCTACCATAAAAACTTTAAGATCTCTTACACCATTCGGCGACAAGTATTTCTTTATGGTAGTAAAACATGGGCTGAATATAACGACATGCCATTTGGCTTTGCATCACCGTAATGAATGCTGCGTGTGAAACCGACATCAAAAGTACGTAACGAGTAGATACATCGGTGTTAGCTCCTAGTTAAACACTAGGAAATGGCCAGTGTGCTAAGAATTTCGTTACCATTTTGTTTTTACCGGAAGCTCAAGCTCGATTTAGGGCCCTTAAATGACGTAACCAACCTCCCCATCGTCTACATCCACACGAACGTAACCAAAAAAATACAGGTCGCGGTAAAGGTAGAACACAGACACAGAAAAGTCATGGAAAATTCAAAGAATTAAGGAGCCAGCAATCAGAAGATTGGCTAGAAGAAGTGGCGTTAAAAGCATGTCTACTTTAATTTATGAATAAACTAGTTAAAAGAGGAGTTTTGAAGGTATTCCTTGAAAACGTAATTAAGGAAGCAGTGACGTATACAAAACATGCGAAAAGAAAAACTGTAGATGTCGTCTATGCTCTCGTGGGGCAAAGGAGGTTGTATTGTTACAATGGATGATTTATGAAGAATATAAGATAGTATTTGTTAAATTATAATGTAGTAGCTGACCCGCCAGCAGCTTTACTCGCTTGATCTCGGTATAGTGGTGGAAGCGCCGTTTTGGAATCTTGGGCTCCTGGATTCGATCTGCGGGTTGGACAGATATTGGGATTTACTGACAAAGAAATTCTCAATAGCAGTCCGGAGTGTGGGACAGTGTACCATAGATGACAATAGACTCACCCCTCTATAACATGGGACCAAAAATATAAGCGGCAAAACGCAGGTGTTTAACACCGCTACTTACCCCTTCGAGGATAGATGCGATGATTTTTTAGCTGACCCTCCAGCGGCTTCACTCGCTTGATCTTGGTGTAGTAGTGGGAACGCCGCTTTGGGATTTCGACGTCCAGGGTTCAATACCTGGGTCGGACCGTTATTGGGTGTATTCTGACAAAGAAATTCTCAATATCAGTCTGGAGTCTGGAACAATGCCCAGTGAATGGCAATAGGCTCGCCTCCTATTACACGGGATCAAAAAAATGTTATTCCTCTGGCGAAACTTAGTCGTTTCAAACACCGCTGTCTACCCCTTTAAGGATCTAGGTTTGGCGATTTACTATGTAACATTTAAAAATAACATGGATTTCATTATGTTTAGTATATACTCGTAGTACTCTAGGGGTAGTATTGCAAAAATTTAAATACGTGTTATGTTCTTAATCATAATTATTTATACACCTCTATCCCCTACCCCTTGTTATACACATATCGGAGTTCTGGTTTTAATTTATTGTTATAGCGTTGAAGCGTATATTTTTAAGCAGTGCCATAGAAGTTCATGCGCGCAACCATTTAATCGAGACCTTTGCTTTATATGAGACCATGTAGCATAGAGAGATCAAGATGCTTTCTATGACTTATGTAGGTAATAGAAAAATATATTACCAAAAAATGGAACCGACTTGAAAGAATGGAACACTTAAAAGTGTGAAACCTTTGCTAATTACGGGATCGATTGTCATTCACGGTCAATGATATCATCCAAATAGGCAAAACACTTTTCAATGATTCGAGTGTAACTAAAAAGCTGCTGGACCTATATACACGGTGCAAAGTTCTCATCAACGGAAATCAATTCAGTAAAAACACAAAGTAGCTGTTGTAAATCGTTGAGGAATTCCCTCAACTGTCTTTCGGCTCTATCATCAGATCGACTCCAGATCTTCAGTAAATAGTAGTGCTATAAAATACTTACTGAAAAAAATTACAAACGCACTGTTTGCTACTACGATTTTCTAAGGTACCCCTTTATTTCTCTTGGATGCCATCATTAGATCCTGGTGTGCTTATCATGTTAATACCCTAGAGATATTTCCTTTCCAATAAAAAAAGAGTCTTCAAAATCGGTTCATAAACGACGACGCTATTCGCGAACACACAAAAAAATTATATACACGGTTATATTGAGAAATCTTCTCCTCTTTTTAAAGTCAGTTAATAAAAAGTTTATAGTTTAATTTGCTTGGCTCTTTTATATCCATATACCAAATTTCCTTGAAATCTATACGGTACTTTTAAGTTATGCGTGAGCATACATACAGACAGTATTTTTTTCAAAAACGTCATATACTTGTTCAGTAGGTAATTTTACGTCTTCTGAGCCACATTTTTTTTTCTTTCGAGTACAGACTTTTTGGCCTCTACTCCTTTATTATAAGTAAAGATAGAAGATAAATATAGATAGATATTGTGGTTTCATTAGATATGACAAGGCCCTTTTCAGGGCCGAAAAGAAAACCCACGACCTTCACTAGTCCTGAGCCTTGATCGAGCGAGTGATGATCACTTCAATTTACGTTACGTTATAATTTTTGCACTATATTCATATTTGATTTGAACTATATAATGTGTCGTCAAAGATTTTTATTTTCTCTTTGTTAAGCTATTGCATAGCGAATCCAGAAATACCGTAACGAAAATAACCTAACACCCCCCGCTCCGACTCCATCTATCGATGAATAGCAGAATTTTTAATGACTTTTTGAAATATCACGCTCGTCTCTTTAGTTCAGCATTTCGCCTCTATATGGCATTGGTTAAATAATTATAATTGCATAAGTTGATTTGGCATATATCGATGAATAGCAGAACTTTTAATGACTTTTTGAAATATCACGCTTGTCTCTTTAGTTCAGCAACTCGCCCCTAGATAATTATAATTGCATAAGTTGATAAAAACAGCTATGCAATAGCTTTACCGCGGCAGTCTCCGAGTGCCACACGTCTTTTTTATTTTATTTTTTTCATCGTATCCTTTTCACTTTTCCGTGTTTAATTTAGGTTTTTACTTATCCGCTCTTATCAAAAAGAGCGCGCCCTATTATTTTTTATGTTGAAATAAACACCTTGTTGAAAATTTAAACAGGTACATGAGCTGTACATCGTTTTCAATGCAAGCTCCGAAAATTTAAATATCAAATTCTACTATATATATTAACGACGTCTTAAAATTTGAGTCGTAAAAAGGTTACAAGCTCTCAGACTTCTTTACTGTCGCACCTCGTTAGAAGATTATGATAATTCTAATGCTTGAACGGTATTTTATGAGATTCATATAATGGAATAATACGAGTGAACTGCTTTTACGAGAAGTCTCTTAACGTAATTGAAAATTATTTGATGGGTTTTAGTATGACCGTTATTGAGGTCCTGTACATTAATAGGAAAAAGGAACATATATAGCACAAGCAACTGTCTGTAAGTGTGTTTGTAATTTTTAGGATAAATGGATATTCCTGATGGTACTTCCTCTGTATTTCCAGCCAAATAAGATTTAACAACTTAATATCTCATGATTATGAGCAGTTTCAAAGTGAGTGTATGTATAGCACTTGTATTATTACATACATACTCGTATATACCATACAAGCACACCTTCACATCCCAGAAAAGTAGACTAGTGTGAACTTGTATAAACGCCACATTTCGCCAGCCATGTTCATGAACTCTTCACAGAATATTAGAATATGTTGTGTCACTAAATGGCCGTACCTGCTCTATTTCGATACACATTTTTGGTATGGTTATTGCTGTTCAGTTTTCAAGAAAGCTCAGTTATACAAATATCTTATCAGAATAAATAAATGTGAAAATATCTACGGTCTCTGTAATAAGCTTCTAATCATTTTCAGATAACAGACAGACGAACAAAAAGCAAAGCTTCCGATAAGGATTTATGTCGCAATAAACCGGACCCGTTGGAATGGATCCAGCGGTGGAATCTATTTGCGCATAAGGCAACCATAAAGTATTTGTAGGAAACAGGAATTGGGATTTAAGACACAGTCACAATATAATGTTCTGCCGAATACAGGCGCAGTGGTGTCTTTTCTGAAATCAGACAAACGCATATCGTCAAAATAGGAAAATGTACAAAATTAAACATACAAATATGATTTAATTTAAATTTATTTTTACATTTATAACATTGCAATATTTGAATTTGAATATAATAGACCCAATATATACTATCGGCAAATAAATTCTAATCAAATGTTCCGTAGGTTGTGTGGTCTACAAAATAAAATAATTCTAAAAAAAAATAGTTAACCTCCCCAACATAACAACTGAGAACTTTTGCACAGCGACTTGTAAGAAATCAGACTTCAACATTTAACACGTGTCTACATTGCGTCACGTGTATACATAGGTACTCGTGCATACACGTGCACGTGTACGTATACACATTACATTCACGTTTATCCTATACTCGATTCAATGCTTGTGTATAATTAATATTATTAAAAAGAAATTTCAATAGCTGACCCGACAGATATAGCCATGTTTCATTTAAAAAGAAAATACTTTAAATTTTCACGAAATTGTATAAGTTCTTTTGTTGCCGTATGCGTATTTTTATAATGTGTTCTTCCTCGATTAGGTAGGCTTCAATTTAAGAAATAGATCAAGGATCATTAGTCATTATATAATGTTATAGAATTATTTTTTATTTCAACATGTTTTCGACATGCATTTAAAAATGCAATTGAATTACGACATCTTTAATATAGCCAAAATAAGGATCATAAGTGATTATTACATTGGTAGATATTAAACAATCAAAATAAAAACCCTCCCGCGTATAAATTGGTACATTATCCGAAGAAAATAGATAGACATGGCAACTCTGTTCGCATAAGGGTGCGCATAGAATCCGCAATTGCCAGCTAAACTTCACACCCTGCCGGTTTTAGATACGATGCAATTTTCACCTGCAACGGGTTCTACGACGCTATTCCCGCATCGAAGAGCAATCTTAAACGGCAATGGTCGTTTGACTGCGAGCCTTACTGCATTTTAACGATCTTGGATTTCCTTTTGATTGTTCATTTGACTATGCCACGGATACAAAAACTATGTAGGTATCCGTTACAAAGAAAGGCACATACAATTCTACCTTCGACTTCAGCATAAGTTACCTACTCATGCTTACTATCGTAATGTGCACTTCAAATTCGTGTACGTAATATCCTGCCGTGCGATTCTCTAATGGTTCATCGATGCGCTCGTCGACGAGCTCACCGACGAATCATTACAGAATCGCACGGCTGTACGTGTTATGACACGACATATTATGCTGATATTCAAGACGTGGTGCGGTTGTTTTGTCGAATTCATCTCCCGTAAAATTATAGTACCAATCTGTGGATGAATTTCATACGCAGTTTTTTTACCATAACAACAGTAAAATAAATTTAGAAATAAGTTAGGTAAGTAAGTATTGTCAATAATACTATTTAAGAATTGTAAAAAGTTTAAATTAAGAGTAATTTATGTAAATATATACGAGTAATGTAGGTACATCATAGAATTTATATTTGTAGGCCCTTTTAGGTAGAGTTTTGATGGACCCTAAGGCAATAGATAAACGGACAGCTCGAGCTGTTAGCTAGTGATCAACATACTCGTACAAGAAATGAAGAGTGCGGGTGGAGGAAACTGCGTGAGAGCAGTCGACAGCTCAAGCAGTCAGTGTATACCTGGCGACTGCTTGACTGCCAACCGCCCGAAGCATTTGCAACTGATCGAGCGGTTTCGTGTACGTAGAATACTGTAATTCACTGTGCAGTCGCAGCTTGAAGTTTTCCATGCCGACTGCTACAAGCTGCTCGTGTATCTGGGCTCTTTGCATTAAGAACATAGCTTCTACTGTTTGAATTTATCCAAAATACTTACAGATAAATTTACTTAAATTAGAATTATTCTCGTAGTGCCAAGGCTAAATAATGGTAGCGAAAGTTGGATACTTAGTGAGATTTTTGAGAAGAATGTGTCACATCACAAATGTAGTGAAATTTTAATGAAAGTGAAACGAATAAACAAACGAGTTTCGAAAATAGATTGTAGATATTTTGGGGAAAATTAATGAAAATCGATAAATCGTGTACTTATCTGTAGAAGAGATGAAACGTTTATCGAGCTTTATTGCAGTTTGAAGGCAAGGAATTTAGCAAACGTGTCCTGACCAAATATGAACGTGCTGAAGTAAGAATAAAATGTGATGATATTGAAAAAAAGAAAAAGAGGCATTGACCGCAGTAAGTTCAAATTACATCTACATACTTCTCCGGCAAATAGGTATTTACCCGCACACACAATGTCTACAAAGCATTTTCAATCATGATAATCCTTTAAAATATTATATGTATATGCATACATACCATTACACCTTTACATTCTTGAACTAATAAGCACCCATCTATTGCTATGCATGCTAAAGATAGCGCCACAGATGTGGTTAGTGAATTGTTGAGTGCAAGCTAATTGCCATCCTATCGTTTAGTATAAAGCCAGAACTGCACAGCAAACATGTAATATGTTAATATTATTGAAAGTGTTTTCTATGTCAATAAAAAAAAGTTAAATAAAATTATAGTAACCACGCCACAAGTCCTAAAGTCATCTGTTCCTAAAGTCTGCTATTTGTTTCTGCGAATTATTTTCTATAATTTGGCTAAAAAATAATAACGGAGCAGGCCTGCCCTTTCACGGAGAGCCTAGCTAGAGTTGCCTTTACATCTAGCAAGTCAGAAATTACAAGGGCTATAAAGCCACTACATGCATTTTCAGATTATTCACTATTAGTCACTATTCCTTAGATACTTTTAGTTGTAATTAAGAATGATAGTATATATGATGATCGTTGGTTGTAATTCTCTTAGGGTTGGTTCCAACAAATACGTACATTGTTGGAACCAACCCTAAGAGAACAAAATCGGACAACACTGATGTCCGATTTTAATAATTGATGTAGAAAGTAACTGAAACTTTATATGACAGTTTCAAAATTTCTGTTATAAATATCCGAGTTTATACTTGACTTAGACTTGAATAAGTAAATAATTCAGTCAGCTTAATCACACATCAGTTTTTTTTGTTACGATATACCTATTCAATTTAATCAGAGAGGTCAATTACATTCTAAATTGATCAATAAGTATGTACTTGGTAGATGTCCAATCGGGATAAAACATATAATCAGAGTATGACTAAAAATGACTTGTCAGGCTATTACTAAAAATGACATATTACTAAACGGATTTTTCAGTTAACAAAACATTATTTGAAGTTTGAAGTACATACCCAAAAATAATATATTATTTGCATTAGCATTGATACTGATTCGGTAGGTAATGAAACAAATATCACGATCACATTAGGTAAAGAACTGACAAAAAGCTTAAATTTTTAAACGAGTGTTGCATTTCAGTGAGCACCTCATACCGCATATATGCACAGTATTACTAAAATGACAACGGATTTTTCAGATAATAAAACATTATTTTTTAGTTTGGAGTACATACCCAAATACTCGTATTATCTATTATTTGTATTAGCATTGATACCGATGCGGTGCATAATAAAACAAACATCATGATCACATTAGGTAAAGAGCTGACAAAAAGCTTTTAACTTTTTAAACGAGTGTTGTAGTTCAGTGAGCGTGCATTCTCCGGATTGAAATGAAAATGGACATTATGAAAAGAGCAGAGTCATGTATGCCAGTTATTAACTAGTGAAAAGTTAACTAGTAAAAACTGATAAATATTAGTTGTTGAATAAAAAGTAAACACATACAGATAACTCTGTGGCATTACGGATACGCTCTCGAAGGATAGAGTCCCTCTCTCACAGGAATGCGGATCGAAAGAGGTAAGATAATCTCACTTATTACGTGAAAAGACTTATTGAAGGTACTTAGCAAGAGTTCACCGTGTTTGGTGCAAAATCGGTACCAGATAATCTGCCTCAAAGCGGCATTGTGAAACCACTACTGGGTCAGAATGTAATGGGAACAGATAATGAGATTCGAAAATCAATGTTTCTTAAAGCTCTGGGTAGCACTGCAACTGTACCTGTAAAGGCGTATTGCTTACTTTATAAACTGAATGATGTCATCGTAGAATTTTTAGGACTTACATATGGACCAGTAATTACCTTATGTTTTGCTTACCAAGGTAATAACTATAAGAATTATCAGCCCATTACGCTGATATGCGGTGATTTGAATGATAATATTATTACTAATTGAATTTGAATAAACTATAAATGAGCTATTATATCGAACACACGAGCATAATATTACCGGACGGTGGACATGTCTAGTGTTTGAGTTTCCAGCCAGAGTTTGTGATTTCCAACACTAGAGTAGAAGATTAGCAGTAGGAGTAGAAGACCTATGAATGGTCTGGAAAAAATATTATCGGAAGGTCTGTTTTCCACATTTCACAACCTTTTCAGTTAGATTAGAAGGGATATTTTAACGCTTAGATAGCGAAACCGACTCTGCCGGCCACCCATTCTAGTGGTGAACGTTACTTGATCGGTAGGTTAGGACTAGGTCAGCGCCATTGTGAGGGCTTCGCAAATCAACTAACACCAGTATTCCAGAAACGCCCTGAGTTGTGACTTGTGCGTAGATTTGACAGTAGGTAAATGCAAAATTTTCGCAGATTTATTATTTAAACCTACATTCGCAACTGAGCCTACTTCTGGAATAAGAAGCTGAATATCAAATAATTAATCCATATTCCAATCCATATCCTGCTTTTGTAGGGTCAACACGCAATATGTTTCTCTAACACACAAAGAACGCAACACAAGATCATATTGTGTAATGATTTGATTTTCGGTTTTATGGTTAGGCCATCCCGTCTTGGGAATGGTTTCTTTAGTAGGTAAGACGTTAAGAGTGTAAGCGCCATGTGCTACTTCTATGTGCAGCACGAATTATTATATTATATAATTATTGAATATTCACCTACGTCTACGTGAGTAGGGTGTTGTTGCTCCCTAGACACATTTTTCCCTTAGCCGGCTGTTACGATATTCATTGCAAGGACATAGACCAGTCACATTCTCAAGTCTTTATAGCATTTATTAATTATAAAATAATATATTCATTATGTTGCCATGACATCAATTTTATTTGCAACCTTGATAACAAGTATGTGCTAAAAATTAAGCTTCCTCAAAATTGTAGTAGCACGTGTTATGGATTATTGTTTTAATTCCAGTAAATAAAAATGCTAATAAAATTGCTGCTAATTTAGGTATACCTACTGTTTTATAGTTTTATCGAATTCGTATAGGGAGTAACAAAATCAAAGTTTACACTTGACAGTTGCGTGACGGGACAGATCATAGCTAGATTGGGCTGCCATATAAAGGTGGGTCCACATTTGTGGCATTTTACTGAACATTATCCCGTGGCCATATCAGAAACACGTCAGTACCGATAATGTGGACGCCTTTGATTACGCCAGTAATTTCTTCAAGCTGTAGTTACGATTCAATCCATTCCGAACACTGAAAGCACAGAATGTACGGCAGGACAATGTTCGGAGTTATGATCTACTAGCCGGGTCCAGTGTGGACGTTGGTCTGTGTACTGTCACGCATCTAAGTCACGTGTTACAACTAGTTACAAGACGATCCATCGAAAGTCGGTTTTTTCAATCGATGTTTGCTATTGTCCGCGTGACCAGGAGACGTCCACACTTGCATTTATGACACGCGCCAGATGACACTGGCAAGAAGTAGGAGTGGATCACGTGGTGACGTGTCCCGGTTGGTCATGTTTGGTATTTGAACTGGTAATATTTTTTCTACAGACTGTCAATATGACAGTTACAGTTGATTTGTAGTCAGTACGTTTTGCCATTTAATACTGCTATATGAGCAGGCGGAAACATTGGCCCATTTTGTTTTAAAACGATGCCGGTCATGATTTGCCCGTAATTGGAGAGCGCTACAGAAATATGATTGCTGACTTCTTCGTATCTTAGTTGAATGGCATTGATGAGACATAGCTTTAGTTTTAACAAGATGGCGCAACACGCAATACAGCGGGCGACACCATCAGTTTTATGCGGGAAACATACGCTGAACGCATAAACTAACCTCCACAACCGTGTGATCACACAGCTTTAGATAACTTTTTTGAGGGTATATCAAGTCACTAGTTTATGCTGATGTTAGACTAATTGAAGTTTGAATTAAATTGTCAATACTCCATACTCAATAGATTTATTGCAACATTATGAATTTTACAATGCAGGTCTTAATTATACATATTTTGTTGTGTGTGTTTCATAATGACCCTAAGTGGGTATGGCAACATTGTGCAGAGTGGGCAGATCTAAACAATAATAATAGTTTGTCATCAAAGTATTCATTAAGGCTATAGTAGCATTTCGTCAACAGTAACTTATTTAACGTTGGTGTAATATGTACTCATTTTTAATATCTTGTAGTAGAACCAAGAATTTATTATATATTTTTACGGCCATAGGGTTTGGACCAGAGCTATGCTAATATTGAGTTTGGTAAATATATTGATAATTTTGAGTTAGGTAAAATTGGTAGAATTCGCTGTGTTATTGCTGATATACGACCCCAGATGCTCGATCTTTTTTAAAATAGTGGCACCTTTTAAATAAACCAAAAATCATATACATTATCATTACTTAATAATGTATATGATATTATTTAATTAGTATTGTTTTATTTTGTAAGTGTACCTCTAAAAAACACCCTTTACTAACCTTATTTTGTGTTTCAAATTGTGTTACTCTAGTAGTTAACATTGTAAAGTCGGTTCAAATTTGAAATTGATTTTGATAATAATCAAAATTCCTAAATAACTTAATAAATACGTCCTGAAAGCATTTTCTGTTGGTAACTGTAGATAGATCTAAAATTCAAAGATCTATATAAATTATAAAGAAAGCTTTACTAAGAATATGTCACCTTACGGTGGAGATTTAAGACCTTTGAGTTTGAGATTAGGCTTTAGATATCTGGATTTGTATTTAGGTACAAAGCCTAAAGGAGACACGGCATCAAAGGTAAGAAACTGATTAAAGATTAATGTTCTAAGACATTGATTAACAGCAGAGTATTTTGTAAAGGTAAGCTAACTTAAGATTCTTGTTAATTTTGAATGAATTCAGGCATAATTTCGTGCAAATTCAATTTATAGAAATTCACAAATCAAGACCCTAGTTTTTAGGGTTTGTATTTCAAAAGGAAAAAGTCCGTCTGCCATGACATAGAAATACCTAAAGGTATCAAGTTGAAATTTTCATCAATTACTCGGGACTACGAACTCTTCCAACTGTGAAAAAAATTATATTGTATGTCAACGCGATCAAAAGATGTGAGCTTATGCCGCATACTTTACGATTTTCCAAGGAAAACAAAACATTGAGGATATTCCCTATAGGTCTAGAATCGCATCGACATTTTTTTTAGATAAGAATCATAAAATTTCGCAAGGAGTAACATCTTACAGCACAAATAAAGGAAAAATCGGAAAACTGCACATGTTTACCAAACAAAGCGAATTTAGTATTACACACCTATTATTTGCGGTTGATGCCATAATTGTGTCTCGGGATTGAACGGCAAAGTGAAGTCTACAAAACTAAATATCTGAATATCAATTACCTAAACAAGTAAGTCTAAAACGAAACAAAAAGTATACCTTAAATACTGACGGTCAGAAAACATATTTTATACCACACCCACTCAGAAAGTGTCCCATTAGTCGTTCATAAACGGGTTACAAATTTTGTCATTTCTCCCTTATAAATGTGCGGCAGGAAAAGTTATTTGGAATTTCATTTCTGCCCTTCCTATCAGGGTAGAAATGTTGTATAAAAATCCATTTCTGCCCTTCTAGCGTTCTTTGATTTTTAGCAGTGAACATCAACCAAACCTCAAAAAAGGTTTTATATTCTATAATTAGACCAAAGACGTTGAAATTATTTTATTGTACTCGATTTTCAATGAAAGGAGGCTAACAACCTTTTTCTGCTCTACGAAAAAAAAACATGGCAGCCATTTGTTATGTATTGTTAAATTTTGTTTTTTACTGAATTGATAATTTAACACTATGCTTTTAATTAATCTTAATAATTTTCTAAAATGTCATCTGATAGTGAGAGTGACGATTTTATAATGATACAGCCACCAGAAAAAAAGAAGTCTTTGATTTCTTACAAAATGCTCCAGACAACAACTATTTACATCAATTTTATTTTCCTCGTAATTCTTTTTATAATGGTTCATCAAAGTGACTCCCTCTCGCCTGATGGAAAGCGAAGATGGAATCAAGAAGCAACGACCATTAGTGCAGCCGTAAGTTGCACTATCGCCACCCCTATGATGACCTGAGAGACGCTTTTTCACGCCTCGCTTGAAAGACCCAGGGTCATAGCTGCAAGGAAATACGTACGCCGGCAGAACATTTCACAATTTACTTACACGACAGAGGTAGGAACTGCCAAACTTTTAGGTTCGTGGTAAGAAGTTTTGAACAGTATGTTATGGATGCAATGCTAGGCCGGAACGAGTAGTTCGGGATCGGAATGGTGAGGAAGGAATAAGATTAAAAAGCTCCTCAGAACATTCACCATGAAACGCTTAAAAAAACTATAGTTCTATGCATTTGTCCCTACAAATGCATGCTCTTCTAGGTGTTGAGTGACTTAAGTGTCTCCAATAATACGGACAGCGCGACGTTGGGGTCTGTCGAGAGCATCCATAAGGTACTAGGCGGATCCATCCCAGAGGTGGCAACAATATTCAATACATGGGCGCACCTGAGTTTTATAAAGGCAACGCTGACCAGGAGTAAAGAAACGTCTCGCTCTGTTCAGGACTCCGAGTTTGCGGGAAGCTAACTTGATAATACTCTCGATGTAATCACACTGGTTCAGGTCACTATGTTCATGCCATAAAAATGGTGTAGTATAAAGTACTATTATCACTCGGGAGAAAGTTCTATTTCTGTTCTCGAGATTCCTTTAAGCATGCGCTCGAATAGAAATATATTGACTTCTACCCTCGGTGTATAATTTACTATTTATATTATGTAGCTTTTAGTGAATCTATCCTACTTCTCATAACACTCGTGCACGTTTAAAATAATTTTTTTTAAATAAATTTGTTGTATACAAATTTTAAATTATACGAGATCCACTTTATCGCATTTTGTTAACATGTATTTACTAATGTTTAGGCATTCTTATTATTCTGGGTATTCCCTTTTCATCTCTATGTTGTGTTTTCCCTTTTTTGACACTACAATAGAGGCTACGATACATTTCCGAACCTTGTTATGAATCAACTAATATAAATGAATGAACTTATTGTTACAAAAAAAACCTGTCGTGAGTCGAAATTTATAATATGTATTCTAATTATATAGTGTTGGAATTATAGTGACAAAAATACACATCCTCAGACGGAATTCGGACCCGCGTCTTTCGACAATTTGTGTCAGACGCCATGACCACTAGGCCACCTAGGCACTCTGTCCGAGTGTAGAATATTTGATTTTAATCACCCTATGAGAACGAAGCTAAGCAGGCTTTAGTGCTTTAAAAACTCATATAAAAAAACTATCTTTAGTGTTATTTATTTGTCTCAAATATATTATGTGTTCCTTTTAACATATGGTTCAACCCAACATGTTTTCTTGTGTGCCTGGGCACACAAGAAAACATGTTCACGTGTACCTACACGCATAATGTTTATATAACTATAGGTATATAGACTTAGTTCAATCATTTGCAGGGATGTTATGTTATGATTGTATATGTAAAATATATAAAAAATTATGATATATTATGATGTTACTTAGGTCTCATTAAAAACTTAGACTTTCGTATGTACCGCAGCATACATAGAAAGATAGAGGTCTATTGTATATGTAAAAACAAATTATTTACAAATATAATACAAGCATCAGCCTGACGACGTCACTGTTAAGCCGTAGACCTCCCCCTTTCAAAAAGCAATTTAATTTTGCCGATTACATGCATCAGCTCTCCGCAATTCTCATAATATTTTCTTTTAAATTAGCATATTTCCTACGGTCTATCTTCCAGTTCTTAGTTATCACCATTCTATGTGGGCGACTTTTCTTTTTCGGCACATTCCCTCCCTCGGATTTCATCGCGTAAAAAAATTCCAAGCATAGCCCTCTCGATGGCTCATTTCAGACATAGATACTCCAAAATGTTCCTACTATGTTTCAAAAGATATCAATATCACGAGGGATATCAATCGAAGGAAGCTGGAATCTTAGAATAAATGGAATAAGGAAAATGTGCACCCTCATGTCTCCACGCGCCGTAACTCGCAAGTGATTCGATTATGCGCGAAGGAAATACATGAGCTATTTTATATTTATTGCCACGTTATAAAATTTACTGGAATTTTGAAGCAAATCGTTGCATAGAAAAAATACAACAAAACGCGATGTTGACATCACGCATTAAGGCGCTGTCAGCTCAGCGCTTGTCTAAGTTCAATTTCCTTCACTTGAAATCAAGCAAGCGCATCTTATAAAAACGTACAAAATTCCCTACCCTAATTTTTATCGACATCATGATATGTGATAATATGCAGGATGGCAGATGTTTAGTAGTATGTACATTTATTGTGTGATGGTCTATCGTACTACGAGTAGTGGCGAAATTGTGGGCACACCAAAAAGTCATAACGGAAGAATTAAAGATGAAGTACAATTAATTATTATTTTTTATTGTCCATAAGTTTAGGGCATGAGGCTATGTCATAATTTTCGTTAGACTTCTAGCTGGCATTTTGTTGAATTTATGTGAATTTCCCAATTAGTGTCTAAAAATCACATTGAGACAAATATGAAACTTATGGACTTCGAAATAAATAAATGATTTATTCTAGATGCTGATGTCGGAATCTGTAATTATAATATTGAACAAAAACATTGAACTGCTCAACCGAAAAACTGACTTTATACTACTACTGAGAGGCAGAAGGTGGACATATTGGGTAGTAATCATGAAGCTAGAATCTCGCAGAAGGCTCCTATTACTTCAAGTTATGATTGGCGATGAACCAATGAAGACTTTGTATGAGGAAAAACCAAAATCAGTTGTTTGTACTCTTACCTCCCTTTTTACTTTGTATTTTTAAAACTAATATGTTTTGATATTTACTGTTTTGTTTGAGCACATTGTGGTTAATGCGAAGACTACTAGCGTAGCTACCTACATGGTAGCTACGCTAGTAGTCTTCGCCACATCATTAAAATTAAAAGGATTTAATAATTGCCGAAGTGGTAAACATTACGTAAACAAACAAACTACAAGCTCACCAAACGTATTTTGTATAGTTCACGACAACAAAAGCACCGCAAAGATATTTTCAGCACCTGAAATTAATAATGTATACCGCACCGTGCCAGTATTCGTTGTTAATTTAAAGGTTAATTGTAGGTTAATTACATCTCCCACACGTCTTTGATACAATAGGGCGGTAAACGATAACAATATTTCGATCATAGCCGTTTTATTATAAAATATAGAAACTTATAAATGATAATAATAATTGGATCACGGGACAGTTACTGAATGCAGTTCTCCTTGACACGACACGTATTGTCAGCAGGTTCCTCAGTCTGCAGCCCTAACCACCGGTAGTTTGGGTCATGCCCCGCTGCCGATGGCAACCTAGGATTCGGTTTTTTGTATTGTTTTTATTAAAAAATATGAAATATTGTAAAAAAAATAATTTAAAGAAATGAAAATAAATAAATAATAATAATAATAATAAACCCGTAGGGGCGGCCTTGTGGCGAGCCGTCGGTGAGTGGCGACACCGTGGACCCTGATTCTCCCTGGGGCTAAATGAGACCCCTGACCCCCGGCTTGCCTTAATTGGCCGTCCGGGGGTGGAGACGCAAGAGCAAGTAACAAAAAGCTCCAAGGGTGGAAGTGTTCAAGGGCATAACGCCAGTAGTAGCGCTCTAGTGAAACCGCAGCACACATTTCGACACCCTTTAGCCATCCACACCAACGTTGCCCCTTTTATCACCACTCATATCCCTAATCACTAATAAGTTCATATAAATAGCCATTTTACACATTTTTGTAATAGATATAAGTACCATATTACCCTTCATCCATAATGTCTGTTTTTATACTATACTGTATATTTTATACCAAACAGGCCTCTAAGTGTTGGCCACAGCCCCACTTATGCCTTTGCAAAGGACCGGACGTAATCCGTGAAATAAATTGAATAAATAATAATGCTCGTTCTAATTTTTTTACACTTGATAGGTTTGACCACTATCTCACTTGAAAATCAGTGATATGCGGTCGAAAATGGTATCCAATAGACCTAACTGTGAGAGCCAGTTAGGTCTATTGGATACCATTCACTACCAAAAATGCTGCCAAATCACACTGTTAGGTGTTTAGCGACTGACATTCAAACTTGAGGGGCTTAGCTTACCAACTGGACACCAGTGGGCCCAGCACGAGGAACTGCGTAAGTGTAACAGTACAAACTGTCATTTATCTAGGCAAACTGTGACAAAGATTACTCATAGTTTGTTACCGAAGCGTGACGCTTTAACGCTTACGATACGTATACTTATTCGCAAATTGTTTGTGCTACGGCCTCAGAAGTTCCCTACCAACATGGTGTGGATTCCACCACGGTGGTACCTTTACCAGAAGCTCATTCCCGAGGTAGGGATCGATCCAGTTGCCGTCTAATCGACAGCCGGCCCTTGTGGCCCATGAGCCAGCATCGCTTTACAAATAGCTTTGTAATTTTAAATATTAAGACGGAAGTTCTTCCCCTGACAGCTGCAGTGCCAACCAGCAGTTAATTGAACTAAAGTTTTGCTTGATACTCTGGTATACGATCGTTACCTCGAGACATTCCTTTTATAATCTTACTCGCCTTGTATTTTGCTTCACACCATTATCAAGTATTATCTATGGTTCTATGGTGCTTCGGAGGGCACGTTAAGCCGTCGGTCCCGGTTGTTTGTCTTAGAACAACAGTCGTTAGGCTATGTGGAAGGCCTTGGGGCGGCCAGAAAACTTCGACATGGGTTGGCCACTAACCTATCCACCAAGCCGCACTGGGCCCGCGTAGTGGATTATGGCCCAACTCCTCTCTCTGAGAGATTGGCTCGAGTCCCAGCAGTGGGAACAAAATGGGCTGATTATAACATTATGACAACTATGGTTCTGCCTATTTAGTAAATTTACTTTGACATTATCACAAAATGTTTGTAGCATGATTTTCAAAACGCCTGTTTAGCGAGACCAAACCACAAAACAGTGCAACTTTTAAAATAACAATACACCGTCCCCGTATGACGGTTAAAATAAGACAGAGAGTTAACATTAGTTCCTCAGACGGTATGCGTTGGTGTCTTAGGACGGATCCCAATAATCTATCTAACCACAGTTTTGCTTACTACCGATAGAAATTTGACATAACGTCCATACAAATAGTGTCAAATATCTATCTTTAGTAAGGTAAACACCGGCGATAGATAGATTATTGGGACCGGCCACTAGCCGTCATGGCGTCTGACACGGATTTTCGGCAGACGCGGGTTAAAATTCCGTCCGAAAGTGTGTAATTTTCCGTCTAAAATTGAAATTATCATTAATCTATATATATATATATAAACGAACCCCTACTTATCTTGGTCACGCTATAACTTGAGAACGAATTGAACAATCTTGCTCATTATTTTTTGTTGTGCTAATTATTGTCAGGTTCTTATGAAAGAAAAATAAAGAAAAGATGGGTCATGGCGAGGCCGAAGGCCGAGCTTGCCACGCAAATTAAGTCGCGGACAATCGCTAGTAAAATTATATATTCATCAAGAGAGTAGTTATTATTATTTTGTTTGCGTTGCTAAATCCTTTTATACCATTCCCACTCTAAAAAGCTTATTTTATTCACTAAAAACAGTGAATAAAAAGGCCTTTCACTATTTTGGTGTCTGAATTTAGAACACACCAACACATTCGATCTCCATCTCAATGCTTAAACAACTTCCTTGCGCAAAGAATACTTGACACACAAACTTTATGTGCAAATAACTCCTCGGGATTTGATTGTACGATATTTCCGACAAGGAGTTTAGCATTAGAATAAAAACCGTATTGTGTTCTTTGCTGCCATTAGGTACAGTAAAAAATATATAATAATAATAAGAAAATTACTCTTATGTTTAGGAAATGTTTTATATATTTTTATATATGTTATTATATATGTAATAAATTTAACCTTCCTTTTTCCGTCATTAAACGTCTATTTTCGCTTAAGTTACTTGTTTTTCTCGTAGTCATGGTATAAAATATAGTATGCAACTCTTGAATAAAACGGATTTGTATCGAGGGCCATGAATCACTCGCATCGCTCAGGATTGTCTCACTTAAATAACTCGCTACGCTCGTGATTCAATCATCACGAATCACTCTCAGCGGTCGTGATTCAGTCGTTAGAATCCTTCACTTGCTGGTGATTCCCTCGCTTTAAATCCATCCTTTATTCACTAATTGCATAATATAATATTTTACTTAAGGACTCGTTTAAGTATAAGATAAAAGGCAAGCTTCCTCTTAAAATAAAAAAGCCTTAGTTAAAAAAATCAGATTCAAACCGGCATCTTCTGGATCAGATTCTCTAGAAAAAAAAGATAAGAAGAGAAGTTCTGAATTTCTGAACTTATCTAGCCAGTGAAGCTACTGAGATCCAGCTCCAAGTGTATTTTAACTTTAATGTTTTACCTTATTTTTTCGCATACAATTTCTAAGCGAATAAAATTAAATGTTCTTGAAAAATGTTTGCTTACCCTCATCTTATAGGCAAACTCGGAACAGACACAGTAAATACACAAAAGTATTGTCGTGCATAAAACGAAGCGACACGTATCATAATAAAGAACACAACAATATGGAACTAACTTGGGCTACTTGACACGCAACATTGGGTTCTCTTTACGAATAAAAAAGGCAAAAAACATCGCAATGAATACAGCCAACCATTCATACTTTGTGACGGGACACAAGAGTAGAGAAGTTAAAGTGAACTTCGCAATATACTTTACGAAAGAGGCTAAGTTCGCCATTTGACCTCTGTTTCGGGCGTGCTTCATCAAATAACGCGATGTGTGGCAGGGCCTAGTCACAGAATAAATAATCCAGAAACTAATCTCAAGACAGAAACACATATTGAAATGATCTACCTAATACAGTACGTTACATATGAAAAAACTTCCTTGAAAATTTTTTTTAATATAAGTTGCGCATTTGTATTTGTCGTATATTTATATTTTTATGTAAAAAGCGGGTGTTATGAGTATAAAATAATAAAGTCCTTAGCATTCAGACAGATGTATACTTCAAAAATATTCCAATCATACATAGAAACGATTTCAAATAAATATTATGCAAAATATTAGAAGAATAGTTAAAGGTTACTTAATACCTAGGCCACCGTGTCCAGAGAGATTGCGGGTCACACGTTATTTATATATCAGGCTATATTTCACTATTATTAACTGACTTCTAAAAAGGAGGAAGGAAGTTTCTCAATTTTAACGTATATTTTATGTTTGTTCGCGGACTATAATATTTGTCGTTTATGAACCGATATTGATTAATATTTTTTGTTTGGTAGAGTATACTGTACTTCCAAGGGTAAAATTTAAATAGGTTAATTTTTTTTTATTTAACCATTTATTATTATAAGTTATTATTATTTAAGATAGAACACATATTATCTTATTTATGCTACAGGTGCAAGAAAAATGCAACACTTACAAGATTTGTGCAAAAGCATCACTATGATTACCTGTTTAATTTAATGCGTTGGTATTTTGGGAATAATTAAAATGTTGAATGTACTAATAATAATGGCGGTTCAATGTGTTCATGAAAGTTTATCGGTGTACTGACTGTTTATATGTGTGTAATCTTTGTGACGATATTATTGAAAAAGTTATCATATCGAGTTAGTGCTGCAATTTACATTTAATGTATGCCGGGACCATACAGTGTATGGTGACACGTTTTGTAATGAAGAAGTTTTACTTTACGTTAATACACATTATAGCTTGTTCTACTATCTACAAGTACACTGTGGTTGGACCCCCGTCTGCCTCCTAGCAAGGCGGAAGTTTGTACCTAGCTTTAAAGTTAATTAAGTGTCTCTCCCTCTCGACTTCAACATGTTTTGTACGATATGTGGCACTTAGAATGGACTAGATTGGCAGTTACGCCTCTAGTTGTCGAGTTTATTTACAATTTAGTTGAAGTACGAGCGAGAATGAACTGTATGTGTTAGAATCGCAGATAGTTTGCTTTGTTTGTGATATAAGTTTTATGTATGGATTGTGTCAGTTTGCTAGGAAAAACGAATTAAAAGTTACTATTGTGTCGATGATTCAACACCTATTCTGTAGAGTTAAAACACCTTATTGCTCCATTCCTCATAACTTATGCTTTGATTGCCAAGTCATCGGTATTGTAGCAAATAAAACGTAGTAGTGATTATTGATTAATATTACGCAATTATTAAATCAATGAAAGACGACGTGTAGTGGGCATGTAAGTGGCTAAATAAGGCGCTGATTTCATTTAGGGCTCTAACACACGAGCGGCATGTTGCCAACGGCAGAGGTAACTGCAGCCGTCGACCTACAGCAACACTTGCAGTTGTAGCATGCTGATGATAGCCGCCGCTGATCTTAAAAGTTAGAAAATCGACGGCTGCCGCCGAAGCATCAACATCTGCCGTCGACGCGTGTCGGCGGCTGCCGTCGACGCGCGTCAACAGCTGCAGTTACCTCTGTCGTTGGCAACATGCCGCTCGTGTGTAAGAACTTTATCTCTCTTTGTGAAGTCTTAGCTTGATAATGGCATAATATATGTTAAGTTACACCCAACAATATTGTATGAAAAAACCAATCTATTTATATATATAAATTATATTTATAAATTAAACGGAGTATGATTTTGATATGAATAACCAAACATAAAGCAAAAGGGAAAAACTTAGGAATTGAGACCGTATTACTAACATTACGAGTACATAAGGCTGCAAAGAAAGCGGGTCAGTTATTAAACATAAGATAACTTTTCAAATATGTAAATATTAATTTTAAAGTGAAAAGTTAATTAAAGCTTATTTCAATTGAATAGAGGTAGAACCTTTTAATTTCGTAGTAAAACGGCATTTTTTCACTAGATTTAGAAAAATGTGCTACGTTATTCCAAAACAATTAGTTAATTTGTATTACCTACCTATTTTGTATTAATCTGTTACAACAACTGTAGTATGGTTTGGAGTGTTTTAGAGTTTGTGGTGGCAATACAAAATTCTAAAATGTGTAAAACTTGCATATTTGAAACCTAAAGTAAAAAGTGATCACTTTAAAAAGGTTTTACTTCATTCTATATCATAAATGAGTTGCGAATGGTAATGTTAGGTATACAAGTACTTACATTTCATTTTATTTCGCAAATAAAAAGAATTTTATGCGTCGCAAGACTAGTGCTAAAAGCCATTATCAACATCCATATAACAGCGATTTATCGATTTAAATTATCTTTACTACGAAAGCAAAACACCAGTCAATATTTTAATTAGAATCGTGAAACATGAACACTGTAAATTGTACCAAAAAACTGGGAATTTATTAAAAGTGCAATTTCCGCTGGCACGGAGCTGCGACGGGAACAATTACAAAAATGCTTGTTCTCGCATCGTTTTCAATATCAGTGGAGCGGTGGGCGGGTGCTTGGTTCTTTTTAGGGTTCTGAGATTTTAAAGTAACCAGGGGTTTAAAGCACGTCTTTGACTTGTGTAGTGTAATAATACAGTAATTTGAGGATTATATATGATGTATATTATAAATTCTATAGTCGTCACAGTTCAATTAATTTTCTTGGCCTAACCTTGACCGATTTCGATATTCAGATTATACATATATAGGTACAAGAATTGTTCGTTAAAAGGTATTGATATATAGAGAGATTATAAATTGTGACTAAGGCTAAGCTAAGAATTAACATCAGAACAACTGCTCAAATTATATCAAGCATTACTTCGCTAACGAGTATGTGCAGCCGTGCGATTCTCTAATGAATCGACGATGCGGTCGTCGATGAGCTGACCGATGTCAAATACTAAAGACATATCGCCTTTGCACATAAGGTTTTCCAACGTTCTTTGTCATCTCGTCGTTCGTACACGGATGTTGTCAAGGATGCAACGATGTATGCTCTTACGGCCGTTTTCAATATTCTATCTATCCATAGTTTTCCTTACTACGGATAGAAATTTGACATAACATCCATACAAACAGTGTCAAATATCTATCTCTAGTAAGGTAAGCCGGCGATAGATAGGTTATTGAAAACGGCCGTTAGGGAATCGCACGGCTGCCATGAAACAAATGACGAGATGACAAAAAAAGGTTGGAAAAACAATCTTATGTACAAGGGCGATATCTCATATAGTATTTGACATCGGTGAGCTCATCGACGATCGCAACGACGAATCATTAGAGAATCGCATGGCTGTGCAAAGTACCGGCTTGAAGCTGCCTGAAGTCAGTGTGAGATATTACAGATATTACAAAAACTATTGTCAAAGTTGCTACCTGTCGTGTACCGGATTCAGGATGTGTGCTCTGGATATACGTCACTTTTTTACACTTTACGATTCCTTTACCCTGAAATGGGGTGAAGGTATTAAGTGCCTTAAAACAAAAAAAAAACTGATATGGAACATTGCTATATGGTCAACATTCCACCATTGCACCTGAAGTGTTAGGATTCTACATTCGTAAGGTGGATTGGAAGAATGGATTTCCTAATTATGTGGGAACCACATGATTCACCATAGACCGCGGCATTTAACTCCAGGTGAGTTTGTGGCCAAACGCCAATATAATAAAAAATAGGGTGCACATGCAATTCGTCACTTAAGTGTGCTCTATCAACACCTTCGTAAACCAGGACATCTATTACTTTGAAAAATATTTCTACACCTCTTCCTGAGAGAAAAGCTCGAGTTCTAGCAGTAAAAACATAATGGACCAATTATAATATTTCTTAATCATATATTAAACGAAGAGATTTTTTTTAAACCATAAAGTTTTAAATATACGGAACACTTCGTTTACTAGACTTGCACTTGCCACTGTGCCCGCCATCCGTATTTGTTTTTTGCCGAGGCCTAGCTGTCACGCGGGAAAAATGGCGAGTCACAGGTCACGAGCGGCGAAGTGCAGATCGTTGTAGCCGTTAACTTGAATGATTTCTGTGTGGTTTGTCAGTGATTTTTCACATGTGACCCCTAGCTTACTGACGCTTTTTCATTGCTTGAAAGCCCTTCTTTTAAGGTTTCAATGCAAATGTTAGGGGGTTTTGCGGGTTCTATTAGACAGACAATATTTGAAAAAAATATTTATTATTATATTCACTGCCGCAACAAAAACTATCTGATTGGCGAATATAAAATAATATATTTTTTGTACTCCTAATCTATACAGATAAATAAAATTTAAGTGTCTGTAATAAATATGTTTATTATTAAACTACACGGACTTACAAATTTTCCTATGAATTGTACCTAAAGTTTTATGTTAGCTTAAAAAAACAATAAGCAAATATATAAAAAAAACCCGTTTAAATTTCAATTTGTTCTTTTAGATGGGAAATTTTCACTTCAGTTACAAACATCTCGTAGTTGTAAACAATCTGTTGACTTGTTTACGACTACGTACCTGAATATAACCCGCAATCTAAGATTAAAATAACTACTCTTTAATAAAAACTTATTTAACAACGAGAAAAATAAATGTGAATGCACAAAGCTACAAGCTGTAAGCTAGTCTCATTGCGACGCTTGTTTCCTTTCATTTGTGTCCTCGCAATATCTACTCGTATTATCTGGGAAGGAAAACCCTATCACATAGACAGACATTCTAACTCTCAGTTGACTGAGTCGGATTTCCTGAGATAATGACACACATTAGTTATATTGAGGGCACACAGCCCTTATCACTTCAGAGAGTTGATATATCATTTAATTGGTATAATCTGTTCACTGTTATGCTATATAATTTAACGTTATGACAATGTGCTTCGATTCAGTGCGCTAATTGAAGCTTAGTTATATATAGAAATGAACTAAACTGGCTCACAAAGAAAGCGTGTTAAGTGTGCCGGTAATAAAAAAGTGATAACTTTTAAAATTTGTCAGCAAACCTAAAATAAACCAAAATAAAAGATTATTCCATTAGAATATGGGAAGAAATACACTTTTTTATTTCGTTTTAAAGAGATGGTAGTTTGTGATTTTATTTCTCGAAATGTGCTACGGTACATAGTTTTTTTTTATTGTATTGTATCCGAGCTGTTTTAAACATGTGAAACCTTATACAGGGTGACTGGTTGAACACTTTACATATTGATATATAGTGCTCAGTACTCGATTCTCGTTCTAATTAAGAAAAAAAAATAGGTGCCTAATATTTACCTAATTTAACTTTAATTGTCTACTCAAAACAATAAACATGGTCACTCGCGGCGCGCGTGTAGTAATAAAAGCGCGGCGCGGCAGGGCGGGCGGCCGACGATCGCGGCATCCTTTGGCGGCGCGGGCGGCGCGGCCCTTTGGGTCATTAACCCCGTTCGGACGCAGCTTGATTCCTTTGAACGCGGCGCGGCGCTTTGGGTCATTAACCCCGTTCGGACGGTGTCCATAATTTTCGAGTTATAGCACATTCATAGAATGAAGGTTTCCTCTGTAGTTTAACGGTATTTTTTTAATTTTATTTTTTTAAACGTTTCATGTGACCATGAATTATCATGTCCTTGTTTATGTAAAGTGTTCAACCAGTCAGTCTGTATATTGCTGCTAAGTTGGAAGTAAGTAATTCTGCTTGCTAATCTTAGGAATATAGGTTGGAATCCTCATCAGAAAGTCAGTGCGCTGAGCTTAGATAATTATGAACATTATTATATAATATATGATCTTGGATAAATTAACTTAAGAAACGGGATATTTATTACCATGCATTTATTATTGCATTTATTTTGAACCCTTGATATTTCGGAACAGTGGCATGCGCACTGTTCACGACTAAAAAGAAGCATCTGCAGGCAGGTTATTAGCAGACGAAACGGTCAAAATAAATACAATACATGGTAAACATCCCGTATCCAAAGATAATTCTTACATTAGTGACCATGTCAGTTAATAAACTTAATCTTGGATTTTGAATCTCTTATTTCTAATACTTTTCTCTCTCGAATAGGAATCAAACAATAAGCAATACTTTTGGTTCCTCCATCCCGCTTATATCTAGGAACAACTAGACTTATGTACCCCATAGGTACAACCTGGGTGTCTTCAAGCCACGAGTGAATATTAATAATGTATCGTGTAGACAGGCATATAGTATCTAGTAGACTATTCAATACTTAGTATTAGTTAGGCTAAACGGTTATTATATCTATATATATATATATAAATGAACCCGTATTTCTCCTGGCCATGATATAACTTGAGAACGGATGGAACAATCTTGCTAATTATTTTTCATTGTGGTAATTATTGCCAGGAGAAGAAATCTTATAAAAGAAAACCAAGAAAAGACGGAAGGTTATGGCGAGGTCGAAGGCCGAGCCTACTACGCGAACGAAGTCGCGTACAGTCGCTAGTCTACAATAAAAATCCTAAATAATCTACACAAATTTGACTTCAGTTTTTGACAAATATTTTGAATGCAAATCTATATGTAATCCCTGCCAAAGCTTTCCGAGAGACTTCGTCCCAATTCGAAACTTTTAATTATTGAGCAACTTGAACGTGTAAACCCTTTAAACTTCAGGCATTTCTCTTTGTTCTCAAGAGCTTAGATTTGCCCTGGCGTTTTCTTGACGACAGCAATTGACTCAATCATAACGATCTCCCTAAACATAACATACATATAGCGTTCCAAAATAGTAACTTTGACATTAAATTCAATTTATTTAAAATGTTTTACCGTAAGCTTTTAAAGTTCCACCAATTAAAAGTAGCTTTCAACTAATGATTATTTGAAAGTTACTTTATCGCAAGAGTAACTTCCGTTTTCAAACGGCCCGCGTACGCCGGGGAATTGCCCACTCGATTCATATACTTTATCTACTACTAGCTGCGCTCCGTGGTTTCACCTGCGCGGTGATGGATGATGATGATGGATCCAATATAGCGTATGTTACTCAGGCATAATTTAGCTTTCTGCTAGTAAAATATTTTTTGAACCGGTTATGTTGTTTTTGCGTGTATCCGTTACAAACTACGAGTATTAAAGCTTTCCTCTTTATTATTAGGTATAATAATACGTTTCCTAATAAAAAAAATAATACAATAAAATAAAATTCACGAATAATGTGGCCTTGTTTGTACCGGCGTTAATATTGTATAGTTTTAACACGGAAAAGAAGTTATTGTGAAATAATTGTAACAGACTAAACGCTCCTTTTTTGTAGAAATGGATGTCCTCTATAAAACTATCATACATCACTTTGCTATTATGGCAATAGTTTCCGCAGTGTACCCGGTATAAGGATTTTTCGGTACTATTGCAAATTTTGCAATGAAAAAGTAGTTATTGTGACATAATCGTAACAGTTAGGTATATAGTACCGCATAGTTTTTGTTGATATTAATGTCTTCTAACACTGCCCTACATCACTTTGGTCTATTATCAATAGTTTTTGCAGCGTACGCGATTTATGGATGTTTTTTGGTATTTTTTTCACACCTTGGAATACATTATTGACGCTTTCATACAGATCCTTAACTTATTGAAAATATTGTGTAGCCTATGTTACTCAGTGATAATGTAACTTTCTAACAGCAAAAGAATTTTTGAAAGTGGTCCTGTAGTTTTTAAGTTTATTCGTTACAAATAAAAATCGAACTCTTTTCTTTTTATAATATATAATATTTCTATAATATATATATTTATATTTCTTTACAGCTATTACACTGGGTCTTTCAAGCGGGGCGTGAAAAAGGATCTGTCAGGTCATCATAGGGGTAGCGATTAGTGCAGTTTACGGCTGCACTAATGGTCATTGCTTCTTAATTCCAGCTTTGCTTTGCATCAGGCGATAGGGAGTCACTTTGATGAACCATTATAAAAATATATAATATTTTATATTTTTATTTGACTTAAATGCTGTTTTTTATCTGTAATATATATATATATATATATATGATTTAGAAATATTTTAGTGAATTAGTTACATTTTATATTACTTTATTATTCATATATACATATATTCTCCTTGCTGTTCACACACGAGAAGCGGCCGCCGAGGTAGTACATATAATTTTTAATTCAGAAAAGGATTCAGAATGTTTGATTTTATGGCGATCAAAGGAACTCTAACTCATGTATTCACCTTTATAACCCCATACGTAACAAATATTACGTAGTGAATCTCTATGGACTCGGTATACAAGCTACTGAGCTATATTGTCCGATTTCGTATCAAGATATACCTTAGGTGCGTACTATTGGCCAAGAACTGTCTAACGAAACCAAATACCAAAAGTCCTCTTAAACGCCTTGTGCGGGCAATCTGAAACGCTGATCAATCAAACGAGACTAGAGAAGAGAAAGTAGAATTATCGATAGTTACATTGATATTATTGTTGTCTAATTTTATGTATAAAGTTATATTATAATAAGAAGAGACGCGGGTTTGAATCCCGTCAAAAAATAACTGCAGCGAAACTTGTACCGCCTAGTGAGGCGGTATTTTCTCTTGTTTGCCCCGCTCACCGTGGACATGAATATCTCTACCGCGCGCGGTATTGGTGTGAACAATGAAATTACCGCATACCTACGAAGAAATATTAGTCAGGAAGCATAATTCAGAACAAATTCTACACAAAAAGTGGCCCTTCAAATCAAAACAACGTATGATTCTAAATACAAATTACTTCCGAGGTTACAAATAGACATGTTCGGTGATTGGTTTAAATTCAGAAGGAAAGCAGGGATTGGTTTACGCGCGTGCTGTTACGTCTACAATGACAGCAGAGTCATAGCGGTGTGGACGATGTTATGCAACAAGTGGACTGGACCAACCTAATAATAAATCAATCGTAAATCTTGTATGTCTTGCGAAATATGATTAATTTATAAAGTTTTTGTCTAGAAGACATTAGAAGAGATTCTTCGCAATGTAGTTAAGAAAGATTATGAACCATTTTAGGCTTATATATTATACCAAAAAAAAAATAAGTCGTTATTTGCCAGCTGGATGTTTTTCAGTGGTCACAGAATACCTTCATTATCAATTTAGAAAATGCAATCAATTTATAGAATGACTTTAGAAAAGCACTGTGTTGATATTACTGACAAATTAATTAGCAACTCAGCTAAACCACTTTAAAATTTGCAGAGGGTAAATTTTCATTAGCTTGAAAAATTAAACGTGCTTTAATTTGACCAAACAATGAACTGTTTTTTTAATGCAATATAGTTACCTATATTACATACCCACCGTAGGCAATCGTTTATTGTTCATTGTCTGTAGTATCTCTTTAGAGCGTAAACGCTTTGGAAGCGCCAATTCGCGTTTTTGCTAAGTGTTTGAAGGGTCACATAATAATGATTGATGTACTCGTAGTATATTATGTCAATTATTCTTACCTGATGTAATAGAACATTGTTTAATTAACAAGTTCAAGTTCCATAGACTGCATTTAGAAATTGTTTATTAGTTTGTTATTGCCGAGCGGTTTCTACACACACACGTTTTCAAAATCAATCATAAAGCCGGTCGCGCCAGTCATGAATCGTCAGATGCGGCTGAGGCCTCTTAGAGAGAGGTCAGAAGACGTATCGCTCTGACGCCCGCACTAACACAACTAAATATTAGTGCGCTCAAAACTTCCTGATACTTATTGAGGTAACATTTCTAAGTGGGATTCTAACAAATAATTTTATATGACATCTAGTGCATCAAAGGTCAGACACAATAGAAATTTCATTGTTATAATGACATCGACCCTTGAGGGGCTAGTATTTTGCTATTAACCAAATTTCTTATGCTTATTCTTGGTATCCAGGAATCCATGCTGGAGCCGGAAAATGGTAGCAGGAACTATGTGATGGTTAATAGTAGACACACCGTGTTTGGGATCGTATGAATCGTCTTCGCGATACCTTTTTTCTAGCTGGTGACCAGGACCTGATGCTGGATCCAGAAAATGGTAGCAGGAACTATGTTATGGTTGTTTTATTTGCTATTCTTATCTCTTTTTGGTAGGTACATGAGTTAAATCTTACTTTTTTCTAGTCTATGCTCTTGTAGATAACATGTACTTGATTCATAATTATCATAATATGATGTTAATTAATATCGATATTAAAAATAAAATGTGTCCTGTGTGATATTTTATTTCACCTTTTTGACCTACGTCTATTTGTGACATAAAAACTAAAGTAGATAAAAAAAGATCAAAATATTCATGCGCACTATTTTGCTCAAGCGGTAAGGCCACTGCCGCAGGGCGCGCTAGTAAGTAACTCGCTAATGTAAAATACCTAAACTCGCGCAGCGCTGCGCAGAATAAGGGCTAAAGATGTTAATGTTTCTTCGGGACAAATCATCAGCATAACAAGCAAAACCATTGCACACATACATTTCATATATTTAGTCCTGAAGAAAAAAATACATCCTAAATTGAATAAAAATTGACTGTCATTGTTTTGCATAGTATTGACCATCTCGATTTGTTAACGTATTTGAACATCTTTGAATAATTATAATTTTGCTATTATTTACTAGTAAAAGTAATCCCTGGACATTTTAATCGTGTATTGGTCCTGCACCACTTCACAACGAATGCTGGCATGATGACCCACAACTGATGTTCACTATGATAAAAATGAAAATTTACGCGAAGATTTGAAGTGTGCTCGCTTGCAAGAAAAATGTCCGACTGATGACGTACTGAACACGATTTTTAAGCCCCGCCTACTTGAACACGACTTTTGTTGGGTCATTTTTTTAACGCAGTTACAGTTCCTGACTATTATTTCTTCGTAGCCGCATACCCTTTCGGAGATCTCTATCGCTCGCGGTAGCGTATAACGCCCAGGTTTTAATAGGCCTTTACGAAAGAGAGCAAGCGGGCCATAGACGGACTGAAGCGTACACTTAATCATACACTTCTATCAATTCAATTTTATTGACTAAATTACAAAATTGGTTACTTAGTTTGAAATGTGACTCACTTATCAAAATTGTATTAGTAGGTTGGTGAAGGCTCCACGATGTCACATCTCTAGCTACTCTTAGTATCAACACACACAGAGTAATCAATCACACATGTGCGTTCGATCCGAAAAACTTCTCCAAAAGGTGTTTCTCTCCTTTCGCGGAAGCTTCTTCCAAGGTGACATGACTTTGATAAATTATTTCTCGGCTTCGGTTCCCGAAATCGCACAGAGATGTCGTTTGCATAGATCAGCTGTTTATTGCCGTACGTGTGCCAATCTACGGATCTACATTTTGTCTTTGTTACTTATCTTTTCGTATAAGTATATATATATATATATGTATGATACAAGGAATATACAATGTCTGTAATATTTATACAAACTCAAATTTCTTGATTAAATTTGCTGCAATACTAAAAATTTCTTCTGTAGAAAAGCATTGTAGACTTTGGCAGACAGAGTTTTATAAGACACAGCGATTATGCAAACATTTTTTACGCACTACGACGAGATCGGGCGACAATGCACGCTGTAGCAAATGAAGCAGCAGAACCAAAGATTAGACGTGTTTTAGAAGAGGCTGAAGTCCTGCAATGGGCAACAAATTTAAGTAGTTGATGTTGATATTTGCTCGTCCAAATAAGTTGCTAACTCGTGCACCTTACTTTCAGATATTATAAACTACTTTTTATGACGAGAAGAACGTTAAACGTTAAGCATGCTCGTTACAGTTGCAGTGCATTCCATATATTTAAGTTTCAAAGTACTGGCGACACCAAACTGTGCTCGTTAAATCAACAGAGACACAAAGCTGTTTGTCCTATTAGCCCAATCATTTCGCACACACAATGTTACCATAACAATAATCCTTATACAGCTTTCAAGCGGTTAACTTTTAATAATAAATGACAACGGTAGCAATTATAACACCACTAAATGACCTCAGTTTTATCATAAATGCTAAGACTACTTTAAACAATATCTAACAGATTAAGTTTGACCTTTTCGGTAACAAATTTAAACATCAAAAGGTCAACCAACTAAACCTGTTTGTAGTCAGCATACTGCCAGCCTATTTCAGCAACTAGGTTGACGTTATTAAATTTTGCTATAACAATCATGAGAAGGAACAGTTACCCGTTTACTGTTACGAAAAGGTATTATTGTGATACTTAAAATACCGAGACATTAGAGCGAAGGTAATCAAATTTGGAAAACAGATGCCTTACAAAATCTATGTTTACGGTTCACGGTGGTAACTTGGAAATGAAGATGGTTATTATATTAGAGTTTAGTTAGAAATGTTCATGGCTATAAGCTTTAATGGTCCTTAGAATTCAATTAGTATGAGGTATTCTAAGAAAATTAATCATAATTGTACTTCTCTTACTATTTACATAAACAGAAAGGTATAGGTATTGGAAGGCATTGTACATAATTGAACTATTTCGATAAACATTTCGACATACAAGTAAATTTTGTAAAGATACACAATCTGTTATGTTGTGAATTCGTCAATATTATTTTATGGGATAGGTTGGCAAATGAGAGGGCGGCTCATCTGATGTATTACCGTCGTAATACCAGAGATCTCGAGGATGCGTTGCCGACCTTTGAGGAAGGAGTAGAAGGGGTGAGAGTAGACGGCAGAGGCGAAGGCGAGGAAGGGGGGGGGGGGGGGGGGGGTTTGGGCCTCAGAAACCTTCCACAGCCTGACTGAAACACTAAATTGAAACACAAACCGGTTTTCTGTGAAAACAACATAAATTTTTTTAATTTTTTCTTTATGGAACGTCTCTCAGACTACATATTTTAATTAAACAAGGGTGTGTCATTAAAATATATGTAAATTTTGGAACAAATTAGTAAAATAAAAGATACTAAAAATTAAAATAATGACATCTGGGAGCCGAGTTATGAAGGTAAACACATTCTTCGGTACAACTCTGCAAGCTAAATAGCGCTCACATTGACATTTACGTAGAAACATTTTGGGGATACGCTTGAAACTTTGATAAATATGATAACTTGATTTATGTGAGGGAAATAACCACAAAATTGAGTTTCTTTCTACAGAAACGTGTAACGGTAACTTTTTAGAAACTAATGACCGTAGCTTCTACTTTAAAATAATTTTGTAGGATATTAGTTCTACATCTAAGCTATTAATGGTGTCCAGTGCTTTAAAAACAAAGGAATGCCGGCAAAATAATTTAACCAATTTAGTTCTAAACCACCTTAAGTATAATAATATTGCGAGCGAATTTACGAACGGGGCAAATAGTCTATAGTATAAAATGAACAACTATTTTTTCTGGTCACGCTATAACTTGAGAACGGATGGAATAACAATCTCGCTAATTTTTGTTTTGTTTTGTTAATGATTGTCAAGAGAAGGTTCTTATGAAAGAAAAAAACAAGAAAAGTTGGGAGGTTATCGCGAGGCCGAAGGCCGAGCCTACTACGCAAACGAAGTTGCGGCAGTCGCTAGTATATATATAAAAATAAACCCCTATTTCTTCTGGTCACGCTTTTAACTTGAGAATGGCTTGACCGATTTTATTCATCTTTTTAAACGTTTTTTAATAATTCGTAGAAGGTTCCTACATTAAAAAAAATAGGAAAGATGGGTGGTTATGGCGAGGCCGAGGCTTCTATCTATCTTCTATCTTCTTAAAATCTACTACTGTTTTCCTGGTCACGCTATTACTTGAGAACGGATGGAACAATCTCGCTAATACTTTTTTGTTGTGTTAATTATTGTCAGGAGAAGGTTCGAAAGAAAAACAAAAAACATATTACGGGATGTTATGGCCGAAGGCCGAGTTTACTACGCGAACGAAATTGCGGGCGGTCGCTAGTAACTAATAATAATAAGTAATAATGACGCACTAGGCTTCCCTCTGTTGAGGGAGGCATGGACACATGCGTAATACATTTTTACCAGCGTCAAAAAAAATAAAATGCATGGACACATATATACAACACATCCCTACATTCAGGACCCGAAAAAATGTTTTTTTCTCACCACATAAACATGTGCTCCAGCCAGGGTTCGAACCTGGTGTCCAGCGCTTTGAAAGTCATTACCAGCTGAGCTGACGGAGCTTGCGAATCAAGTAAAATAAAACACAAGTAAGATAACAGCATATGTAAACGGTCTTTGTAGTTCGGTAGGTAGGTAGGTATATACTGAATTCAGAATGCGCAATTAATATGTTAAAGTTCAATTAACTTATCTCAAAGAGGCGTGGAGGAATGGAAATCTGATATCGTACAGCGGAGAGAATACTCGTTATTCAGATTTGTGCGTAATTATTGGCTTATCTTATGAGCTATAAATTATTTCTTGGAAATACTTTGTTATAAAGTAACCTTAGAGATACCCTTATTTTATACACAATATTTTCACAATTATTCAATTTATTCAAAAGGCTAACCCGTTGACTCGCGATTTGCCATATTTGGCCAATAATACAATAGATTTCGCAGAAATCAACGTACTTTTCCAGGAACTGCAACGTGTGTAGTTATCCACCATCTTACCTGATGTTAATTGACGATTGCAATCGTACTTAGAAGATACTAATTCGCTCTTAATTTCAAAACTCCCAAATTATAGCTCTCGGGAACTACAGACTCTGGCAAGGAGTTCGATTCCTTATTCATTCCAGTTAGGATTATTTAAAATGTGAAATTAGGTCGAATTATGCTTTTTGAAAATGCTTTTAGTTCCAGCACATGGAACTTATAACATTTAATAACTTACTTCAAAAAATGAGGAGGTTCCATTCCATGTTCGATTGTATGTATTTTTTATGTATGTTTCCCAATTTCTCCCCCATTTGTGGACCAATTCTCAAAATTTTTTTTATATTTAAAAGAGTGACGACGAAGATGATCCCATTTAAATTTCATCAAATTCGTTTGAGCAGTTTTTGAATTATAGTTCCAGTAACTCAAAAGTGTTTCGCCTATCTTGATGATATCGTTATTGAACGTGAATGACAATCGATCTCGTAAGCAGCAACGGTCACTAAGGCGGTGATAACATTTTATTTTTCAAATAATATAGCCGACTTTAATACTTAAAGGTGTGAAATAACTTTCCAAAATCGGTACCATGCGCACAATATTGTGTTAATAGGTACTTTTGAACTATCATGAGACCAACTTCAACAAGTCATTTCATTCTTTTTAGTGCTGAAATCGGTTCTATTTTTTTAAGAAACAAGTAACTTTACGACTGCATTTATTGTTTAGTTGTTAAAAAACTGTCAGCTGTAGCAGAGATTTTTCAATATACCACATAACTACATAGTTTTAGAGCATAGTTTAACAATTTGACGAGAGTTCGACTGCCTAGTGCCTATACTGACTGACTTGGTGGAGAAACGGCATCATTACACTGGTCGTTGTACGCTGCTATCATCTGAACAGATGGCTGTAACTCTTTTGTTCCTTACTTATTTGTATTAAAAACTTTAAGTAATGATTGATCTGCACACAGCTAATAATAATCATTAATACACGTGGAACTTAAGAAACCGCTACAATTTTTTTTTATATTGTAAATATTTGTATTTAGTTACTAATATTTATCTGTTGCTCCATTTATTGTCCATCTCCAACTCAGTCCAGGTTTAGTAGAAAATAATTTAATTTATTTTACAGTGTAGAGAAGTACTTTTTAATTTATTCCTTGCGTTAAGGAGTGAGACGCAGTCGCATTAGGCAAGGAATCTCCATGACTAATACAGACTTTATTTTATTTACGCTATGCTTACGTCGTTTTTTTTTCGGTGTGTTCCAATCATAATGTGAAATTTGGATTCTATCAATCTAACGGCATTAAGGAGTTCTCTCAGTATTCTAGAAGAAGTATTTGAAAATAAAAACGTATTAGAGGGGGGCGCGTATTCTGTAAACGACATGTTTACTCAACAAACTGCATTACCAGTTGCTATTCTAAACTTCAAGTTGTGTTGCTTCTACTTCTACACCGCTACAAGTTGGATAACTGGAGACAGTCGTACTCCTAACTACGAGTAGTTTGTAACGGAGCTATTTATTCTGTTATTGTACTTTCGAATTAAGATGAAAACTGTTTTTGAATAAGTTAATATAAACTCCTTACTTTGTTCGAGACTTTAAATGAAATAAGTAATCAAATACTTGGATATTCATCATGTTGGGTATGAGCTTATACGCTTACACATATGACCTTACCACGCCTGACCATGACAGTCACACTGACACCCAGAGCAATAAGCTTAAGCTTGAAGTAGCACTGGGTTTCTCGTCATCCCGAGATGGTTTCATTTGCCGAGTAATTTCAGTTGCCAAACTTCACTTGCGCAGTTCGCATTTTAATACTTCGCGGTACCTGAAACTGCACAGTGGTATAGCCATCACGGCATTTAGCACAAGAATCCTACTATCTAGTAAATCAGGTTTTGTCGTTTTAATATTTTACGATTCGCATATCGGGCAAGGGAAACTACTACTATTTTACTTCGTCCACTTAAGGCGTGCACACTTTAAGCTAGTTTCTTAGATTTATTTAGTCACGATGACATGCAAACTAACTGCAAATAAAATATGTTAATACTGTATGTCCACCATTCGTTTATTTTCATTTTTACGAATGTACATTCATTCATTTTGAAGTGTAGAACTTAAAAAATAAAATATAAAGGACTAGGTCAGTATTCTGATTATGCAGGTCACACTAAGGCCCCAGATACACGACCAGCTTGAAACAGTCAGCATGGAGTGCTTCAAGCTGCAACTGCACAGTGAACTACAGTCTTCACACACACATACACAAAGCCGCTCGAGCAGTTGCAAAGACTTCGGGCGGTTGGGGGTCAAGCTGTCGCCAGGTATACACTGACTGCTCGAGCTGTCCACTGCTCTCGCGTAGTTACCTCCTCCCGCGCTCTTTATACCACATGGCGCGTGCTTCACGCCCCTGAATTGAAATTGTGACTGCTAAGAACTGCTCGAGCAGTTATCAATGGCAGCTTCAAGCTGTTGACTATGACTGCAAGAGCGGTCTGTGTATTTTGATCACTGGTAAACTGCTCAAACAGTCCATGTATATCCGTTCTAAAATGAAAACTGAATAGAAATGAAAGTGTATCATTTTAAAAATAAAACAAAATACACAGGAATGCAAACGTTTGAACAATAAACGAACAATCAACTGCATCTATGTATTAACGGCGACAAATAAACGAGTTAAACGCGCTGCCGCCTTTGTAAAAGCTTTCCGTAAAAAAGTTCAAATTGCAAGGCTTTTATTTTTTTTCTCTCGGTGGTTTTACGCGGCCCTGGTGCAAAGCGGCACTTAACTTGCTCTCCTGACCCTTGCAGGCCCTTTATAAAAGCAAAGTCAATAGGAAAAACTAAATAAGTGCTAACGACCACTGTTGCCGTTCCAGCGTCGAGCAATCCGCATTTTTTTGTAAATTGCTTTTGCTGTGTGTGTTTCACCGTTTTTATAGACGTCTGAATTTTTTTAAATGTGTTTCTTTCATACAAGTTTTAATATTTAACGATATACGTGGAGCTATAAGTTGAAAGCACTTGTTGTATTCATATAGAATACATACTGAGAGTACTTACAAGATAAGGCTCCACGGAGCTGTAGATATATAATCAGCTGGTATAACGGTAAACCTCTGATACCCCTGCATTAGGATTCTTGATGACCACACATATCACAAACATTCATAGTTTAAGAAAAAAAAAACTGCTCATTACACAAATATTTGCATAGCCAGGGATCGTACTTGGAAACCCTTGCTTCTAAGGCTCAAAAATAAATAAAATATGCCCTTATTTACCGAATATTTCAATATCACATTAAGAAGATAAATAAAAGTTAGTGAAACGCTTGTAATGAAAATAAAAACCAAACACTTGTTTTTTTTCAGCTTATTGCAGACGTTGGTAATTATAGCAAGTAGTTATATAACATCCATCCAATTAGTAATATTTTGTACCAACTTTTTTCTTTTATTAAACCTGTAGTTTAAATCTGATTACTTTACTCATCATTATCAGCCAGAAGAAGTCCACTGCTGAACATATGCCTCCCCCATAGAATGTCGTACTCATCAATATCCCTTACTCATTTAACAATAATAATTTTATTATGTTGTTACTTTGATATACGCCGTGTAACAAAGAGGCAAATACATACCTAAAATTTAAATTATTTTTTATAAAACATCGTAAATCGACTTTTGATAGTAACAAATTTAAACTTACAAGTAAAGAAAATACTCTTCTTATGTATAACGTAGTGTTCATTATTGATAGGATATAATCTGTAGTTACAGCTTCAAAGCTACCACCTATTACTAAAGTGAACGTTTGAAGCTAAATTTTGACCATAGATAATACAAAATATTTTCGTAACCTCAGTTCGATCTCTATCGCGCAAACTAACGGATCTCTCGTTTCGAAAACTAATAATTCGGGGTTCGCTGGAGTTGCTTCGACTCCCTTTCGCATAATCTTCTCGGGCGATAACGTCAATTTATCGAAATACACAAACATTCAAAATATAGTGACTTAACTCCCGGTGCAAATTTGTGGTGTACTTCAGCAACAGCAAACCTGGATGCCTGTAAGAATATAAATAAAAAATACAGTCCATTATCATACACGTAGAATTGTATTTACTGAAAGGGACCGCAAACATCACTATAAATTACGCCCTATTTAGACATTAATTTGACTCTCTTTAAATCTTTGTAATCTGTTACATATTTTTTGTATATGTTGATTTTTCAAGGAGTTGAATCAATTTTGAAATAGTAGTTTATGCAACTGTCATATAATAGAGGGTAATAGAACATGAGTGTAGTTTTTTTAAACGAGCCGCAGGCGAGTATCAAAATAAGATTACACGAGTGTTTTAATACCTAATTATATGCAGTTGCATACACTACTTTATTTAATCTCATGAAATTTTTGCTACTAAAGTTTTATCCAACAAAATATTACTCAAATTCGTATGTACGAAATAGCGCCAAAATGGAAAAGTCTTCTTCTTCTTCGTGTTTGTATGTCTTGTGCGGCGTAACCATAATTTTGCCAATATCAGTGGAAAAAATCTGTTATTGGTTTATTGGCTCGGAACCAGTGCGGAATGTGTACTTAAATTGAATTGAAACCTCCTTGGTCGGGACACATTGTACTTTAACAATTAAAAAATTGTTTTACAGCATTGTTTTGTTAGGAGAATAATGCTTTAATTTAATTTTTTAATTTTTTTAAAGAAGTATGTTAATAAAATATGCCAATAAAAGTCTGTATTTCATTTCATAATTAGAATATTACCGAATGAGATTATATAAATATAATTATATGTGACCAGCTCGGAAGTATGACCAATCAAATCCTACTAATATTACAAACGCGAAAGCTTGTGAGTATGGATGTATAGATGTATGGATAGATATTTGTTACTCTTTCACGCTCAAACGGCGCGAAATTTGGTATGGAGGTGGATTGGATTTGAAAGATGAGGCGCTGGTTACTAAGTAGGTATACTTTTTATTGTCATCATCATCATCCATCACCACGCAGATAAAAAGAGTAATATTCTTGGGCACAGCATAGACAAAAAAACAAGATCTCCGCCTACGTCAAAATCGTAATGATGACAGTTCTGTCAAAGTTTTGTCAGTTTCTGATAGCTTAGTCAAAAGGTCGGCATGTCATCCATCTTCATTTTTTGACGCATTTCGGGTTTTCTAGTAAAGTGAAAATGCATAAATACCGTCAAGGGTAATGAAATGTAATGAAAGGTTTTTCCATAATGATTAATTTTATATTTGTATGTACATAAGAACTGTATTTAATAATTATTGTTTACTGATTGATTTACTAAGCATTTAGTAAAAATATTGTCCTATAATACTACTATAGCAATTGTGTTTGACCATGTAAATATTTTGTGACAATTTGGTATAAAGGAAGATATGACCTTGGAGAAGATAATAAGCTCTATATCCCGAACTACCCGTTCCGTCTAGCATTGCATCCATATACTGTTCAAAACTTCTTATCACGAACCAAAAAGTTTGGCAGTTTCTACCTCTGTCGTGTACGTAAATTGTGGAATGCTTTGCTGGTGTACGTATTTCCTCCCTTATATGACCCTGGGTCAAGCGGGGCGTGAAAAAACATCTGTCAGGACATCATAGGGGTGGCGATTAGTGCGGCTTACGGCTGCACTAATGGTCATTGCTTCTTGATTCGCTTTCCATCAGACGAGAGGGCGTCACTTTGATGAACCACTAAAAAAACACACTTGAAGTATTAATCCTGCGCAGACACAAAAAAAAGTTTCATGAAATTTAAATCAATTCATAATATCAATTTATTCATAAATTCGCGTAACAAACATACAAAAATAAAACCAGCTGAATTGAGTACCTGCTCTTTTTTCTAAACCGGGTAAAATACAAAAAATATTATAATTCATCTCTCTTAGCAATGATTATTTAATATTTTCTGATTTCTCACTTTCATCTAGTACCTAAATGTCCCGTTAATCATCTAGTAATTATAGTAGAATTAACACGTAGGATTTTATCATCATTATCATATATCACCTATGCATTAATTCAGCGCCTCAACTACTTCTAAACCAAATTTAATCAAAATTAGTCCAGCCGTTTGAGCGTGAAGAACTAACGAACATACAAACACACTCACCAACTTTTGCCTATATAATGTTACGTTATTAGCGTCAGTTAGGTAATCAAAGCAATCTGAAAAAAAATTACCATTTCGTTTACCCCTTTCCCGTCAAACCGCATGACCGCCGAAATCGGTCAATCGTTTCATTAGTATCGGAGAATAATGCCATCCATTATCATAAAGACCCCATAAGATCTTCAAAGGGTACGATGGGCACCATTAAGGACCAGAATTAAGTAGCCTCTTGGTTTCAAACGGGAATTTACGTTCACCTATTTGCCTCAACGACGCTCTTATTTGTCCAAGCACTCACTCAAACGTTAAAAGAAAATGAAAGAAGCAAAACAAATAAAGAACATTTTCAGTATATTTTCACCGCTTGCGTTTTCTAAATGAGTTTAATGAAGGCGAACGCGTAAAGGAGTCTTGAGTTATGTAAAGGAAAATTTCCCGGCAAACTTTAATTAGTGCATTTTCAATGTGTGTAGGGTATAACTTTCTTAAAATACGCCCTGAACTGCTTTGCATACACTTTGTGCTCGATGAAAGTCGATTTGCGCTTTTGTTTTTGTTGTGAGAATATAATTATATTGTAACTTTCACATGCAATCAATAGTTATACACTATTTGATGTATCAATAGTTATACTAAATCCTGGAAAAAATTACATTCTTGGAAGAGATTCGATCTTGCGTCCTTTGACTGTCGTGATGATTGAATGACTGATACGTGTCAGATGCCACGACTGTTATGCCGCTTTCAGTGCTCGACCGACCGTCGCGTCGGTCCGTACGTCGGTCGCGCTTGTCATTTGTATAAAAATTCACAAGTAGTTACAGTGCTCGAACGAACGTACGCACACGTATATTGCTACGCAATGCGTACGAGGACCGTCGGTCAACCGCGTCCGCATGATAATATACCGCCGTTATAGAAACATATTAACGCGTCCAGTGCTACACCGATCGGTGGACCGACCGTACGGATGCGTGTATCATCGTCAATAAAAATCGAAGAAAAGCACAAAACTTCAATAAATTTGTTTGATTTTATATGTATCGTTACCTTTATTTAAGTAACTTTGACCAAACATGGCATCTATAAGTTTAGATGTTGTAAGTTGTCATGTAATTTCACTGATAATTCAACAAAACTTTTAATCGATATTCATAAGTAATTAAATAAATTTCTTCATCTTCGCGCAATAATGAATATAAAGTAGTAAATTTCCCTTGAAGTGCGACTTTGGGCAACAATTGAGTGTACGTGATATCTACGTCTTCTGTTCCTTATACGTTTACGAAGATAGTAAGCAGCAATCAAATAATTTTAAACGCGTCGATTTCGTGCACGTGTTTGTGACTGTACAAGTCCGGCCAGTTTGGTAGATCAGGAGAGTACTGAACGGTACAAACTGACGATCGGTTATGGACGTCAGGACCGATGGTACGTGCGTATGGTCGGGCGAGCACTTAAACCGGCCTGAAACGATCGAATTTATTCCTTAAACTATTTGAACGTCAAGTGAAAACGAAGTGACATATTCTATCGAATAGATAAAAAGCTTTTTCCAACCGTTTCTTTACAAATACACTCGAGAGCAATGAATCCGGGTCACTTAAATAATGTTAAAAATCTCGGAAACTAAAAGGAGGAACTTCTTTAGCTGTAATATAATTCTCTCATTCTTCTATCCGATAAAATTATTCAATCAGAAATCGTTTAATGAAATATAAATTATGCCGTTGTATTGTTTGCGGTCGTATGTGGACACATAAAAACATTCTTCATTCTTCAACATTCATTACATATATATATATATATATACACTCGAGAGCAATAAATCCGGGTCACTTAAAGAATGTTAAAAATCTCGGAAACTAAAAATGATAGGTTAATGCAATAAATTGTATTTAATAGACAATGTAATACTCCTTAAATGAAAGTATGAATACTATAAAAAAAATATAAAAAAAATATGAGTCACCATACATTTTATTAACACAAAATTACATAAAGAAAAAAACTGCTGTTCTCTCCTTAAAACAAAAATAAGAAACATGAAATTTTTGAACTTCATTACGATTTTCTTGAATTTTAATACTTCGTATTGCCTCCTCGTGCTTCCATTACTGCGTTTACGCGGTTTGGCATGCTGTACACCAAGTTCCTTATACGATTTTGGGGAATATTCTCCCATTCCTCTGTGAGAGCAATTTTGAGCTCACGAAGCGTGATTGGGGGAGGGTTTCGTTGTTTTACGCATCTGCCTAGCTCGTCCCAAGCATGCTCGATCGGGTTGATATCCGGGCTGCGCGCTGGCCACTCCATACGAGTAATGTTCATCTCTTGAAGGTAGTCATTCACAATCCTACCTGTATGAGGTCGGGCATTGTCATGCATAAATATAGCATCCTCACCTAAATTGACCATAAATGGACCAACGTGATCATTGAGGATTTCTTCCACATATCTTTCGCTAGTTAAAGAGCCGTTTTCTATGATCACCAGCTCTGTGCGACTTTCAGAAGAAATTCCGGCCCACACAAGTACAGACCCACCACCGTAGGCTACTTTTTCTTCGATGCATGCTTGCTTGAATCTTTCCCCTGGTCTTCGATACACTCTGTGTCTTCCATCGTGCTTGTAGAGCATAAATTTTGATTCGTCGGAGAACATAACTTTTGACCAATCTTCAATACTCCAATTTACGTGGCTCTGGGCATATCTTAGTCTTGAAATACGATGCCCACGCTCCAGTTTAGGGCCGTTTGCAGGTCTAAGAAGTTTTAAGTTAGATTCAGCAAGCCGACGTCTTACTGTCCATGCACTTGGGTTACTTCCTCCGAGGCGTCGAAACTGATTTGTGAGTTCAGTTCCTGTGAGAAAGCGATTTCGAAGCATGGTGTTCACCAAGTATCGGTCTTCTCGTGCTGTGGTACACCTGGTTCTGCTCGTTCCTGGTCTGCGTAGGTTAGAACCAGTTTCTTCGTAACGTCGGAGAACTCTTTGTACTGTTGACAGCGACACACCGACAGTCCTGGCTGTATAGCGCTGACTCCGGCCGGTTTCCAGCATTGTAAGTATTCTGGTGCATTCTTCAGGCGTAAGCGACATAATTTCAGCTTGAATAATGAATATAGAGCACTATCAACATGGTTTATGTACCCACATAAATGACAGATTACAAACAAAAGCAAAACCAAATGCTGTAATTTCGTAGTTCCATCTTCGAAAGTGGCCCTTTTTCAAATTTGATTTTTTTATGATATAACTTTACAATAACTAAGAAGTTTTAATACCTTCATTTAAGGAGTATTACATTGTCTATTAAATACAATTTATTGCATTAACCTAGCATTTTTAGTTTCCGAGATTTTTAGGATTCTTTAAGTGACCCGGATTCATTGCTCTCGAGTGTATTTAACCTTTCACTATTAACCGGCAAACGTACCGTCGACGTTTTCGATCTCTAACGTGACTGTTTTGCAGGATAATAGTAATAGTTTAATATACTTATGTAAGTTTAGTTAAGTTTATTGTAACAAATGACGCTAATAACTAATTGCTAATATTCAATTGGTTTTATCCAACTTACGTGGCGTCTATATTCGATTTTATCATGCGATAAGACGGGGGAGTTCGTTCACCGCTGTTCTGGATTTACTTGTTCTCTTATCAATATTACTTTTATATACGAAGAACGCTAGTATCTTTCACCAAGCACTGCAATGGACAATCTTTCTTGAGTCTTATATTGTAACAGAGCTTGCACATCATTGTTTGTATCACACCCTTATAAAATATAGATATAGGAAAACCGTTCTAAAAATAAACTTAACAATACATAAACAAGTAAAAACAAGTATAAATTTAGACGATAATGTTGAACCATTACGAGAATAAAACCTAATTCTGCAAAAAATTCACCAGAAAAAACCATAAAGTCCTTTGGGTCCAAGTTTTCCAATAACAATACAATTATTTTTTCTCGCATACTTACTAACCGACGGAAAATCTTAAAAGAAAACCGACCGTTTTATTTTGAGTGCTTCCTCTCAAATGGTTAAATGGCGAACCACTTTAAAAGGAAGCAAATTTTCCCAAACTTGTCTGAATCTTATTGAAGCCAACGAGTCGCTCTCGACAAAGTTAGCGTTTCGAAATCGAGTTAAGAACCATTAACTATTCGCGGTTTAATTTTCTCCGAGATGAGGTTTTAATTCCACTTTTACCCAGAGCCGTTTTTCTAAGAATTTGCTTACTACCGGTGTGTTTATTAAAGATGAAAGGTGCTTGTTTGTGATAGAAAAACGAGCGGAAATTTGATGTCTACGTTTGCACGAAGTAATTGAGTCGTTTGACTTATGCTTTGGAAATATCTCAACGGATTTATAATCATTATAGCGAAATCTTAATATTAGCGCGTATTAAGATCGTTTTAATTCTTATAATAACATTATCCTTAATTCGTACCATGAGTACTACCTACGTTTAAATCTAAATTTCAATAAATTTGACGAAAGTAGATATTATTATTTTTTACTATCAACACATATACATCAAAAATATAACTAGTGCAATATCTGGGTTAAATATATACCTATATATTATGAACACAGAGTAATCTAGCGCTATGAGGAATCCGGGGTAATCTTTGAAGCCATAACCAGAGAGCCACAAACAGAAAAACTTATTTTGTATGTAACTCGCTTTATATTCACATGTTCATTTTGAATACAGATCTATGAATAACATACACACGTAGCGAAGTGAAAAACTTTATTTTCGATCATTTGAAATTCACACAGCGTGAACAACTAGTAACTTTGGCACCGGTCACGACTTTCCGTTCAACAATTTTGAAACTACACGGCGAAATAGCTTCAAATTCGTCGTATACATGCACAAATATACAAATTGCCGCTGTAATAACAGGGTCAACTGCAAATTTATGCAGATTGAGTTCGTTTCATGGCTCCTCTGTGCGTTCACGTTATAGACTACGGATGCTTCCTAGACAACTTATAAACAATAATTGGCAATTGAATTTTGGACAGAGGCACCATGTCCGTTTAAAGATAGGTGCGCTTCGCAAATATTGAAGTGTAAAAATAATATTATTATTTTAGTTTCCATTTTTTGTCTTACCTATTAGTATTTGGCTGTCTGTCATATCTGCAAAAGTATTTTACGGTAGCTGCGTCCACATTTGTAAAATTTTACCGAACATAATCCTTGACCGTATCATACACGCGTGTCAGTAACGATATGTGGACGTCTATTGTTACGAGAACAACTGTATCAAGCTGAAGTTACGATTAAATCCGTTCCGAACACTGAAAGTTGTTACTGTTAACGAAAAACACGAAGCTGCTTCAGGTGCACCCCATAGCAAATGCTGCGCATAACCTAACGATTGGAAGCTAGTTTCAGGTTATTTCAAGAACATTAAACAAAATAAACTAGTAGTTCTGCGAACAGTAGACCTCACGAGTACATAGTCTTATTAGCGGCAATTTTTTGCAGTACATCACAACCTATTAACAACTTAACCAATTATGGGCATATTCGAAATTACTCTTCAAAGTAAGGTTTCTAATGTGTGTACCAAATTTTATCAAAATCGGATGGTAAATAGCGCCTCAGCCAATTTCCTACATTTAAAAAAAAAGTACAGCCCGAATCAAAACGTGAATCCATCAAATAGTAGACAGTACACACTTACCAAGTTTCGTCAAGATTGATTGAACATGCGACGTATACAGAAAGACAAACGAACAACCTAACTAATACACGGACAAGTAAAAGTCAATTTGGCTAGTTAAAAAAGAAACGCTTCGCTCGCTCTGTAAAAAAAATATGACGATTTCTATATGTATAACGTTTAAAATAATATTTACAGTAATTATCAGCTAAGAAACCAATTTCTAAATAAACGACAGAAAATGAGGAAAAACTTGTTTTGAAGTTTGGTATACACTTATGTGTGTAAATAGTGACGTTCCATCTATGATCTGTTCAGTAGTTGTATATACGATAAAACGATTGTTTTTGGGCTGCAGTGCGATTAGGTAGGTATCAAGGAGCAAACAACGTTGCAGGGAAAACAACCTTCTGTATTAGAGCGATATCGGTGAGCTCGGTGACGATCGCAACGACGTATCATTCCTTAGAGAATAGTGTGCTCGCACGGCCGTGCGTGCACACTACGACTCATGATATCACATGTTACGTTTGTTACGGGACTGAATCTAATAATTGTTTAACTGAAATGTGTATCAAATCTAGTTTGTGGGCCGAAAGGAACAACGATTGTTTTAGGTTTCACGCTCGTCGGCGCACAAAAACTCATTTCAAATGATACGCTAATATTAGCGACGGAAAAACAAATCTAACTATAGTATTAATACGTATATCATTAGTTGATACTATACATGTTTATTTGCTAATTTAGCTACCTACTAAGTATTACAGTATCAATATGATGTATACTGAGGATTAACATAGAACAATGTTTAAGCAATCTGGTTTGCTTAATACAGGGTTGCATAGTGACGGTGAGAGTATGCAGGGGCTACCGCACAGTCGAAACTATCTACTAACTATCAGAATTATGTCCTACTTCATCCTAATTTGACTGTACTAGCAGTCACAAAGCATCAAATACATAACATAGCGATATTTATTACTAAGGTATCTCTCAGTGCAGAAGTAATTGACCGAGCGAGCGAAGCGTCTCTGCTTGATTTTCATCTGTCCATATGTACGAGTATGTTAGGTTGTAGTTTTTTTCTGTACAGGTTACATTTTACAACCAAACTTGACGAAACTTAGTATACATGTTCTACTACCTATTTAATATATTTATATAACTACTGTCCGTAGAACTACTAGTAATAGTTATTTGTTCAACAAGTGAGCAAAGTTAGTTTTTACTTTGAGTGCAAACTTTAAACCATGAACCAGCGATGTAGTGTAGAAGAATTGAATCTCGAGCGTAGTGAGTGATTTTAATATAGAATACTGAGCAAAGTGAGTTGATTTGAAGGCAGGAGACAAAAAAATTTGATCTCGTTTAAAAAATACAACCTTTCACCTCTAGCAGCGAGAAAAGTGGTATACAATATAGGTAAAATAAACAATTAAGATAAATGATACCTTGTTACGGTTACCTTGTTTAGATAAATCTATAATAAATGACAATAGCATAGTCTCTAGTCTAATCTAGTTTTAGTATCTTTTGAAAGTCGTCAATTATCAAATAATTCGTTAATCGAAACAAAGACCTGCCGCCTTATTGTCTAACTTGAATTAGAATGAAATATCACTTCATTCTCATTCCCATTGATGGTTCCAGCCAATAGACTTGCAGCCTTTCGCCCAGAATAGGATTTAAATGTCAAAATGAAGCCCATCCCATTCTCCGTAAAGATAGACAATAGGGCCGCCGGATAAATTCAAAAAAGAATCTACATAAGAAAGAAACAAAATAAAGAGCAGATTGAATAAATAGGTACCTACTTAGTAACAAGAGCAAAATATCATCATAAATTAGAATCAATGTATATAATACTAGGTGGACTAAATTAATATCTAGGTGTTCCGTAATAAAATTTTACGGACTCAACCCGTCAAGCTGCCTTGGCATACCTGTATGCCAAAAAACAATCCGTAAAGCCGCCTTGGCATACAGGTATGCCAAGGCCAAATCAAATAAGGACCCAATTAAAAATGTTTTCTATTCAAATATACAATAGATTTCTGCTAATGTTTTGTTATTTTTTCATGCTGTAAAGGACCTGGAAATTTTTTTTACATAACAAATTATCATTTGAAAGATACCAGATCGGTAATATCAACGAAAATGCGATAGTCACTTGTTTTTTTGCGGGGTTTTTGCAACTCTGGTTTGCAAATTTGATGATAGTCGGGAGCTCACTAGGTTAATAGAAATAATACGAAAATATAAGAAAAAACGTATATGTAGGAGGAAATTGATCACCTTGTCAAGTCTCACTTTCGGAGGGAGATCTTGACTGAACATTGGTACCGTAAGGAGATCTCTAAACCAGCTTTTTTAGTTTTAAGCCCAGAATCATGCCAAGTAACCTGTTTTCTAAATGAAATAGGTATACCTAATATCTTTATAGCAGAAATCCATAAAAACAAATCTAATAACTTAAAGAAAAAAATATTGACATATAACAGAACTTGAAATTATAGGGAAAGTTAGCCATAAATTACTTGGCAAAATAAGTTAACCATTATAATAAATGTATGTACCATACCATCAAATATAAAGAAAGACCTTGCAGACCTTATTTATATAGTAAAAATAACGAATTTAAAAATATGTTTTAAAAAACACCTCTTAGTCTACGGGTGAATAAATCAAAATCTTCTACAGCTAAATGCTAGGTTTGATAAACATAAATCTAATAAGGAACCTATATATAAGACCAATAGGCTTATAATCGTATTAAATAACAACAAAGACCTGAGACTATTGATTAGAGCTGGTTATTGAGGATAATGTTGCTATCTCTCTACTGATTTGTCGAATATAATAGGCAAGTTAGCTAATTAATCACAAAACCATCTATTCGTATTTAGTATCTTCATCTTCGAATAGAAGTCAAACTGAGTAGGTACTTGAGCTAAAGATCTAAGACCTAACATTCAAAGAGGTATGATACACATCAATACAGATAATTCTCAGGATTACTGTTCAACTTTTATTCAAATAAACATCAGATATGTAGGTATATATATAAATCAATAAAGTCTGACAGGTACATGAAGTGCCTAGTACGCGTGGTATTATTTGGTACCTAAGAACGAAAGGAGAAAATAAAACGAAACACTCCAAACAATTTATTTGGTATCATATCTAAAACATGGGTACATTTATACCTACTTGTGAGAATAATGTGGCTTAGTTTGTACCGGCGTTACGATTGCATATTTTAACATGAAAAAGTAGATAATGTGTCAACTGTAATGTTGCAATTTGTTTTTGTTTAAAATATGTCGTTCCGTCCCCACACGACGGTTAAAATCAGATAGAGTTAAAATTCGGTGCTCGCACCTCGAGTCTTGGTGACCTAGTTGTTTTGATTGTCTGAAGACGCGGGTTCAAATCCCGTCCGAGTATGAGAATTTTTGTCTCTACAAAAATTGCAATATTTGGTATCGCTAAGCAGGCGTTAGTGCTTTAAAAAAGTAATACTATGACTGTAACAGTTGACATAAAATAAATAAAAAAACTAATAAAAAGCCATTATTCTCCCAAAAAAATCTGTCATAGATGGCTTATGTAATTAATTATTGAATTTTATTTTATACTATAATGTATGGCCTCTGCTACGTAGGCCTCCCCTAAATCTTTCCGCTCTACTCTTTCTCTTGCCTTCCTCATTCAGTTCCTATTTCTCTGCCATCCTTGGTTTCTTTTTCCGTCCAGAGGTATCCACTCTGTTTGTATACCCTCTTTGTCCATCATTCGTTATTTAGTCAGCAGACATAGCTTGCCCATGTCGGGTGTCCTACGTTAGTTCGAAAAACGTCAGTGCAACGCACGTTGGTGCGAAAATATTTTCGGGTGAGTCATTGGTTCGAAAGTACGTTGCATCGAAAACCAGTTCAGATAGCCACTAGTTCGAAGCACAAAGCTGATAGTTTGAAATTAAACAACTTTTAACTGACTGAATGCTTATATAATGTAAACTTATTATCACGCATATATCCCCGAAGGGGTAGGTAGAGGTCTTCAAACACCTACTTTTCGCCAGATACGAGTATGTTTGGTCGTATCTAGTAGAGGCCGAGCTTATTCCCATCTGTCGGGCACAGTTTCAGACTCCGGATTGCTACTGAGAATTTCTTTATAAGATAAAACCAATTTTTCAACCTCACCCGGAGATTGAACCCCAGATCCTCTGAATTCTTAAATGGTATTTTTTACAGCTTTGCCATTGGTTGAGTTTTACAACCTGCAAGTAGTAGGAGATGCAGTCAGGATCAGACAATAGTATATTTCATTACAAGTGGGGAAAGGCTGTCATTGCAAAGAGTTCCGACAAATGTCTACCCGAGCCGAAGGCGAGGGTTGACAGTCGGAACAAGTTGTAATGACGGTTCCGCACGTGTATTGAACGACTATTTTTAATACAGTTGCGAAAAAATAAAGCAATTTAATAAAATAATAAAATAAAATAACTAATCATTTATTTCTTATAAAAGTTATAATTCACATATACATTGAAATTAGTACAGTTTTTTATACTAACTGGAGAAGTTTTAGGTTGCATATTTACTGTCTGAGACAAACTATTATTAATTTCGTATGATTGTTCATGTATATTTGTCATACAATGGCGTTTGCTAGTTGATGGTATTGGATCTGATTAATTATCATTATCAACGAAGGTAGATGGACGAACGTTCTTTTCAACATGTGAAGGAGACGGACTGGACCTTAAATGAATGGATTGTCTGTTTTTATCCCAGTTTCTAGTTTGTTGTTTAATGAATCACCAATATAGCTTTCTGCAACTTTGTCTGATTTCCAACCTCCTAGTTGCTTTAAGGACGTCAAATTGGCTCCTGAATCTGCCAATAAAGTAGCAGAGGTCCTCCTGAAGCTGTGCCCAGTATAATACTCAGAATCCGGCAGACCAAGAAACGTAGCTATTTCTTTTGGCATATTACAAAATTTGTTTATCCCGATTGATTGAGCTGTACACTTCCCTTTTTGGCAATTTTGAAAAAAACGGTCGGTTTTTCCTTTTTGGGACCGCTGATTCATATATTTTTGCACTATTCTAAGAAAATCTCCTTAAACATATAAGCTTCTAGGTATCTGATTTTTTGTGTTCGGAATCTTGATTAGTAGCATTTTTCCATGGGCTTCTATATCTTTTAAAGTAATATTGGCTAACTCCTCTCCAACAACGCCAAAAATCAGAGCAACCTTCTCGTACATAAAAAGGGATTTGATTAATATTTTCTTAAATAATGTATTGACTGTATTTTGCGATTTCGTAAACTGAATACTAAAGAAAAATATAAGTACGTATTTAATAAATTACCTTTGTGGCTAAATAACGATCATCGGGAGCTTCGTTCAAAAACCTTTCCACTTCATTCGATGTTAATATTTTTCGACTTATTACTTGTAAAACCGTCTGATTGTCGTTTTAAGAAAGCATTTAGTTTTGTATATTCACTTATATCCACGTTGTTCCTTATTTTCAGCATTCTTTTTATCATCGAAAACCTCGAACATAACGTAGAAGGTTAAAATTTTGCTGAGAGTTTGGAGAAGTATGCCAACATAACATTTTCTGAAAAACTATTTGCTTTTTTCTCTTCTCTTCACGCAATAAATACGTCGTATAGATATGTAGCGACTTTTTTACTTTTCCGGTAAAATGTTCTACGAAGCATTTTGTGCAATTATACTCAGTTCCGGTGGTGTTCATTCAAAAAAACCAGGGTCGAAATTACTGATTTTGTGCAACAAACAACTAAACTTGCAAAGAAAATTTCTGGAAAATGGCGCCAACCGTAGAATATAAGCAAATATTTTTTTTCTTTACCCATTCTGGTAGGCAAAGGGAACTATGCCCATACAGCCAAGTTTTCAGTAGAATTTTTTTATTGATATGAAATGAAATGAACCTAACTCATTCAATCAAATCATTAAATCTGATATTGAAACAAATTAGTAGCTTCTTTTTAGAAATATACGTATTTGCATGAATCATAAAAACTTCTATGAATATTTTTGTAGTAAAAACTGCATGGTCGGTTTTTCTTTTTAATAGACATTATTTTGACAGTTGGGAAAGAGAACGCACGAGTATGTAATAGCCCACATCCCGAACGCTATACGTCCCGGCAATACGCCACTTTTTGAGCAACTGTATTAAAAATATTTTCTTTTATATTGTGTATTATAATCAACCTTATATCTACTATAGTTAAATACATAATGATATTATGTCTAGGCGGCTAGCACACTTATTTAATACTAGCGACTGCCCGCGCCTTCGTTCTCGTAGTAGGTGTGGCCTTCGGCCTCGCCATAACCTTCTGTCTTTTTTTTATTTTTTTTGTGTAATAACCTTCTACGAAGTATTAGAAAGCATTTAAAAAAACATGAAAGAAATCGGTAACTGACATAGGACAATGTTAAGAGGTAGATTTCTTTTAGTATGGACAAGTACTAGCTATGCAATGCCCTTAAGGAGGCTATTAAGCGGAAGAAGCAAGCGAACCGCTAGCAGGACAGCTTGTTTCAAATAAATGCTAAGCAAGAGATTCTGTGAAAAAATAATAACAATAATATAAATTTGATATTGGACGTTGATGTGTTCGTTCGTAATCTAAAAATAAAAGAATAAAGACTATTTCGTATTTTATTTCTCTATTTAAGCAGCGTAACCAATACTTGTTTGCTCAAAAGGAATAATAACTCTTCACGCAATGAATAACACGAAAAGGAGGAAAAAATGCGTGTGGATAATAAAATTTCTGTGTCGCGTTACTTTGCCGACATCCTTTTGGCTGAGAAATTGTATGGAACAACGCTTAGGATAAATTCACGTATCACAGTGTGGCACTGAACAGTATCGTATGTTATTCTTATCGTATATCATAATGAATGGTATATGAACATTTCAAAGCATAAAAGTTGATATAAAAAAGAATATCAAAGTTAACCAGAATTATTTTTCCATGCGCTAAACTACGTAAGTATCAAAAAAACGATTCCACGAAAAACATAAATGTAAAATGAGAACCAAGTTCAATATAATTTAATAATTAAACACGCTGTGGCTGTTTACTTCAACGACAAAAGAAATGAGATCTAAATGGGTTCCAAGTTCAATGGTCAGTCCGAAATGTAATTATAACAACTTAAAATATTTTATAACAACTTCAAATATCATTTCTTCTTATAAATTAGGATTAAAATTAAAGCCTAACGTCTGACTAGGCTAGTTCTCATAAACAAAATATTATTGAGTGCACAAAAATCATGGAGGAGCCCTATGTTCAATGCCTAGTTTCTACCAGCCAAATTTTCGAAGTAATTAAAAAAGAACGTGCAGCTTTAGAGTTTGCGAAGGCTATAATATAATTCGTCATTATCAAACCTGTTCACAAAATTTTACCAGAATCGGTTGAGAAATGTGACCTATAGAAGAGAGTCGCCGAACATCCGCACACACAGACATACGCAAGCATTTTGCTCATGCTATTGCACAGACGCTTGACTAGTTGGTCGCACTCGCATGGTCAATAAAAAAGACACAGCTGAATTAATTCACAACTAACGTAAACTTAAATTAAAGACATCTATATAAAAACTTCGAAACAAGATCAAAAGTAAGTAAGTGAAGTAAATTAAGTAATAATATCCATCAAGAGTCAAACGTCCAGACACAATAGAAATTTAATTGTTAAAATGACATCAACACATGAGGGGTTATGAAACTGGGCCGATGATTTATTAAAGAAAGATGATACATTGGTTAAAGAAACATAACTGTATAATCAGTTATGAAATGGTTATAAATATAAAAAAGGGCTTTAACATTTTTGAGAATAAACTTATATAAATTATTTTCAACAGGCTTACTGGCGCTTTGTGGACCAAACAGATGAAAGGAGTCAAAAACAAGACTTTGTATGAACGTGTATATACTTACCTTTACCTTACATTGTCACCATAAACGAAAAAGTGTTATCGCACATTAAAGCAGAGCGTATACGTCGAATTGTGAACTAATAATTGTTTATATGTATTTATTAGTTTCTGCTGGTGACTTTGTCCGCGCACTAAGTAAGGTTAAAAAACCTTGCCCGTACATTTTGTATGAAAATTATGTATTTTAATTAATTACGTAATATGCTTCTAGCAAGTCTAAACGTTCTAAATTAGAGGTCATTTTTCTCTTATCAATAGCTGTCGAATTATGCACTTAATGCACAAACTATAAATACATATATAAACTTAACTATAGATGCTTAATGTAAAATTCACAACACACTCAGAGCTTTTCTGACGCAACAAACTCTGATTGTTTTTTATTTAGTAATAACGAGTTCAAAATTTGAATTGTTTTTAAACTTATCTTTTTATTCAGTCAACAAAAAGATCTCAACCGTCACTAAAAAAGCAATTGCGTAAAATTTTCAAACAAAAGTACGGGAAAAGTTTTTTGCAATTTGTGACTTTTTGAGTACTCCAACGACGGTTGGTCCCATAGAAGTTTTTGATCAGTATTAGAAACAGGATCAAAAAATGTTTTAATGTAAAAAGGCTATTTTCTTGCTAACTGTAGTTTTTTTAGAAAATCTGTGAATGGGGATCAAAATTCTATAAAAAAATATGGATAGTCTCCTAAGACCATTTTCGAGTAGCTGCAACGGATAAGGTACCCCTTACTGCCCTGCTGAAAGTTTCCATCCTATTATTCTATATATACTCGTGTATTATTACATTATGATATCCTCCTATGATATGATATGAGTCCTTTTTTAACTCAAATTTATTCAGAAAGTCCAAAGGAGTGCTGGATCACAAGCGCTTCCCTTAATTCTCTCAAGTGCAAAACAACATTATTTTATGTGTGCAACTTATAGCAGACATTTGACTTAACTTTTATTTACTTAAGGTCTACAAAAACAAATCAGCTGATGTGGAATGACATAATGCCGTCAAAGACAAGGTGACGATCCGTTCAGTCCATACTTTGGCACCATGCCAGACCCATATTCTTTGAGCATCCCTGCTACATCATTATCTTAATAGGCGTTAGTGCGGGATTACAACGGGACGTCTGCTTTACTTTATACATATATATACCTACATACTATTTAACTTATGGACAGAAAAATAGTACGTTATTTACAGAGTGCTACTTTGAAGCGTAATATGATAGTGTGCGGTATGCTGTAGAGCTACGGGGCAAGGGACGCGACCATTCAAACTGCTAGCTAGATGAGCACTGCTTTATTAAACCGATAGTGGCGCGAGAGCAACGCGCGTAGTTACTTAGATATCTATATCTAAATACATACCAGATAGCATAAAGGTAACTTTAAATACCCATAAGTCGATCGCTTCTGATAACAGTAACATCAAAACGAAATCCATCGCATGGTCGGCAGCCACAGATAAGCTGAGCCTGTACGGTGTTCGTATGTACAATATCGTATATACAATAATTAGCACAAATTACCATATATAGTACAGATGTGGCACAGGATAACAACGAAGCCAAGCGTGTTAATCAAGTATTACCTAACGACATCTAAGATATATATATATATAATGAATGTTGAAGTATGAAGAATGTTTTATGTGTCCACATACGATATAAACAAAACCGCAAACAATACAATGACATAATGAATATTTCATTAAACGTTTTCTGATTGAATAATTTTATAGGATGGTAAAATGAGAGAATTATATTACAGCTAAAGAAGTTCCTTATAATTAAACAGTCATTTACGATCATTTCTTTTCCTCTTAACTTCCGAAATGTATAGGTTTTTAATGGGCTTAATCTAATTTTGAGTTCCGTGAAAAATTACGGTTTAATTTTGTGATTTTGTCTTTGATCCCGACCTTGTCGGATAACGAACCTTTTAATATATCTCCTTTAAAGGTAAAATACATTCTTTGTGTAGAGATGTAAAAGGTTTTCTTGATTTGTCTTTCCACTAATATTTTAAAGGCAGAAGTTCGTGAGTAAGTTTCTGTATTTGGTGTGTCTTCAAACTGAAACGGTTGAACGGATTGGAGCAAAACTCGGAATAGAAATAGCATTAATATACAATGCATTAATACACTGAAATCACGAGTTGTCCCCAAGGGATAGAGAAATCTTTACTCCACACGACACACGAACGAAGTGACGGGCTTAAGCTAATTTAAATAAAAGAATATGATTTAAGTTTTCGCTGCGAGAGATGTAGAAATCAAAGCAAATTAATTTCAGTTGGTTTCATTAAATCATCATCTAAAAGAACATTAATGATATAAATACCTCACAACTTACAACTTATTCATATCTAACCACAGTTTACCGACACGTTAAATTTGTCAGGACTAAAATATATGATGGCAATAAATAGACTCGCCCCATATTACATATTTCTTCCCTTTCATCTGTGATCCATCCAATCAAGATCATAACCAGTTAGAAATGTTAAACCCACATCTCGCTGACGAACAGCGTATTAATACAAATTATAGGGGACTTTGAGATACTGACTTCAAATTGGTTATTTGTCGGATTTGGACTGTTCGCACACAGTAATCATTTGTTTTCAGCGCTGATCCGGATCATTCAGATTGAACGCAATCACATCTTCACTAAATAGCGCGTAGGTGCATTTATCTTGAAACAAATAAGTATGATTACAAATACACAGTTAGTACATACATAGTTAGTACAAATTCTGTACACATCAGCATAACAAAGTTATTTAAGCCATTGATTAGTCTCATTGGTTTTAAAGGCCTGCTGATAAAAGGATCCAATAATGTTTAACGTAACAGACTTAATTATTAAAAAAGTCTACAAATATTAATTTAGAATGTAAGCTGCCATGTTCAGTTTTCAGCAGGAAAGTCTCAAAAGTCTTGTAATCAGTTTCAGTATATTAACTATAAACTGAAGCTGATTACAAGAACCTTTCAGAATCGTAGTTTTAATAAGATACCGCATCGTGTCACACAATTCCTATACCTATAGGTCATAGAGGATATCCTCTATGACTGGTATCATAATGATGAGATAATGATGAGAGCACACAGCAGGTGTGGATGGGGAAACAAGGTACACAGGGGCAAACAGTGGGACGTGAGAAAGTCTAGTGGGACTCACCTGTATCCGTCTGTGTTATTGTGTCCGGAAGCCTGTGTTAGGTATTGCGCGCTATTAGCGTCCTTTTACATCAAAAAACGTCCTAAATTTAACTTAACTAGATTCCGATCCGCTGGAATGTTTATCGGGGCTACGTGGGGGTGATGGAGGTTAGGGGAGGTTTTTGAGTATTTGGTAGCAGCATATGGTAAGACATATGCATTTGTAGCGTGTCTCTGGCTTTTCTCGCGTTTTTTAAGTTAATGAGGAAGCGCGAGGTTTGTGACGAGAGAAATGTCGTTCTAATGGCATAAGTACTCACAAATACCAAAAAAAAGTTACCAGTTGAATATCCTCATCGTAAAAATATCATTAATTAATTTACGCTATCATAATATCAATAAAATATTAGGACGTATAGACCAATGGATAAATATACTAATGTATAGAATGACCACAGCTAAGTCTATAGTACTCCAAAACTTTGAAAAATAGTAGGAATATAAATCAATTTATTATAATTACCTGTACGTTAAGATATATGTACACAAGGATAGATAAAAAATATTGAAATCTATCTTTAGTTTCTGGTTGAAATACTAGTGCTAAACCTTGTAAGGCTACATATACCTACCCTGTTAGGTTCATCCTCAAATAAACAAAAAGAGATACTCGTACCTTTTTTGTAAATAGCTTGTTAAGCCTTACGCCTACTTAATTAATCTCATTGGCAAGTTCGGCTTAAAGGCCTATTCAAACCTGGGCGTTATTCGCTACCGCGAGCGATAGTGAAATCAGAAAGGGTATGCGTTAATTTCTCTGTTCACACTAAAGCGGATATCTTCGTTATATTATAGAGATATTCGTTGGCAACGGTTAGCGGGGCGGCGGAACTAGTTTCACGAAACAAGAGAAAATACCGCCTCACTAGGCGGTACTAGTTTCGCTGCAGTTATGGAACTTCATACTATTTACCCATCGAGTTCCGCGTGGTATTTTTCACTACCCACAGCGGTAGCGAACAACGCTCAGGTCTGAATAGGCCTTAAGGCCCAATTAGTAATACACGTGTATGTGGCAACTTATATCATTTATGAACCTAACTATCAATACAAGATATTATATAATGCTCAAACCGTTTGTGAACATTTATTCATAAGCTACTAATAACTGGTTTTGACACCTCGGTTAGTGCTTTAAAAATAATTATAATGAAAATGATGAAGGGTTGAGACATGAATAAAACAGTTAAATAAAAACTCTTATTTCGGATAAATCTTTTCAAGCTATTCAACAGATGGTAAACAATCGGCTTACAAAGGTTGAAACAACTAAATTAATAAATTCTATTCTCTGACTGGTGCTTAGCGGTCATGGCATCTGTATAGACTGTAATCTTTATTCTAAAATTGGAAAATTTGTGTTCACTAATAAGGATTATTATTCAATGTTACCACTGATTTCTTTTTTAACCCTTTTCTTACCAGAGACGTACATTTACGCCCGTTTCATTCATACATCTTTTGTTTTAATTATCACGGTATATGAAGGGTAATAAAGATGTCAGGGTACGATTATTTGGCCAAGTTATAATATGGATGGTTGCACTTTTCGCTTCTTTGTCTTCTTCTAAATCTTATATATTAAACGTTCCAGAGAATACTGTTATAATATCTTTAAATGTCTTCTTAATCCTTCTTATACGTGATAATTAGAACAAAAGATTTATGAATGAAACTGACGTATATTTACGTCTCTGGGACGCAAAAGGTTAAAATCAGATTTTACAATTGAATAGAACACTTTTACCATCGCAGTTAATCTTACCAATATTTCGGTAGGCACGTCTACTAGTTGCCATGCACTTAGAAGATCACATTAATCTGGGGTACATTTCATAGATTAATGGTCTCCCCGCTCGGTATATGAATTAACTATCGACCAAATTGATGGTCACGGCTTTCGTATATTCCGAGGATGTTGGAAAGGGCCTATTAAGGTTAGAGCTATATATTGGCCGGTTAGATTGTCTGGCAATTGTAACCCTACAAGATTAGTGTTACCAAGGCATTTGAGCTTTGCTTAAATATATATCTGAGGCTATCTCAGGAGTGAAGGTTAAGATCTTGGTGCCCTAAGATCATTAGTGCTACAATTGATACAATATATCTACGTAGTTTAAACAATTAATCATATTTACTGTGAACATCTTTGGTGTATTCTCCATGCAATCGTATTCAATGATTTTGAATCTGGTTCTTAATACTAATATTTTTTTATTTTTTATTTTACTAGATAATTTCACAAATACTTACATGTCAATATGTAAGACACCTCCAAGCAACCGTTCTCAGGTATAGGTCGGTAGGTACGTGTCTACATATCGAAACAATAACCAGCCTGAGTTATTGTGTTAAAAGCCGAATACATTTCTCATAGAAAATAACACATATTTCACAATGAAATTCATGTCGATCGAACAGACGCTTTGTCTTACTTCTTTTCCTTCATTTTTCTCGGTTGATTTGTGTTCTATGAGTGTTCCGCTGCACTCGGTCCACTCGCCTCGGGGGAATATTGGATATCTGTCGTAAGTTATAAGATTTCGCATACTAACTCTATAATGTACTCTATATGCCGTTGCGTTCAGAGCGCGGACAAATTTATAGTCGGCTTGGGACGCAGAGCAATAAAAGTGACGGCTAGGATTATTGCGATGCATACTGATTGTGTTCAGAGGCCTTACCCCTACCACTTGTCATTGATATTTAGTTGTTACTTGCCACGATTATATTACTTCTTTTGGAATTTACAAAAAGGTTGTCTTTTGACTTTAGAACCATTAGCTATTTATATAGGTTGGCGTGCTAATAATAATAATAATAAATTGATATGTAAGTAATAATATCATCTTTGCTTAAAGTTGGGATAAAGTTAGAGGGACAATTCAACCAATAAAGACAAATGTTGAACTTCTCAGCAACGATGTTTAGCATGCCTATAGATAAACCTTTCTAAAACCTACTAGACATAACAATAATTACAAGGCACCAGCACCAGATCTACATTTTATTTCTTATAATGTAAGCTTCCCTTAACTTGAAGGGCGCCAGAATAATATGTATAATAATATATAAGTCGTAATATAAAGGCCAGTGTTAGAACGTGTCAACCGAGAGTTATCTAATATAAGGAAAATCGAAAGAATAACTAGTTGATTCGATTATGTTGATGATTGATCATTCGTAGATCCTGCTTTCTCAATTAATGTTTGTTATTCTGATCAATCGATGTCTCTTTTCCTTAATAATAATTTTCCCAATTAGATTATTAATCGGAATAAAGTACAAAAAAAGCGTTCGTTGTAGTTTTGAATATGAACCTCGTAGATTTAATTCCTCATGCATGCAAGTATTTTTTTCTACAAGCAAAGATTGCCGTTCATTTACGGCTACCCATAGACTGATGGTAGGGTTCCGCAATATGGATATAATTTTTGCTGCTAATATTGTCTATTTACAGATTCCCTCGGCACATATACGGCCCGTCCCAAAGGAAGCGCAAAAACATTCGTGAAACTCATCGCAATATATTTTCTTTCGCACTACGGAAATATCTACGAATATGTGGAGAGGTATATTATATCTAAATATGTAATATCATCTTTAATATATTGTTGTTCGTTAGCTTTGCAAATACCAGGGCTAAGATGATCAACGATTTTAAACTGGTTTTCAACGTTATATGAACAAAGGTATTATTATCCACCTTAGATATTAATAGATACCTAAGCTGCTTTCCGTGGTTTTAACCACGTAATACGATTATGTCGCAGAAACTATTTCTAATACAAACAAATTGTTTGTGAGGTTATCATCCTGGGTAAAAGATATGTTCAATTAGTATTTATCTTACATACACACTTACTCACATTCGAATTTATAGTATATTATAGTATAGTATTTGTACCTTGCGACTACTATCGTACTTAAAATGACTACCCCATACTCCCATACCTCACATTTTCTTATATTACAGCCCTTAGATGTTTTGACTTTTATAAAAATAAAAACTCCTGGCTGCGATAACGTAAAATTTAAAAAGATTTGTATAATTATCAAGATCAATTTTCTAATGTGACACCGTATCCCGTAGAACAAGAAAGCAAATGCACAGGCGGGACCGCTAGTGTTTATATATAACAACACATTACTACCCCGTCAGTGCCAAGTAAAATCAGTACATAATAATTTCAGTTAAGTATTAAATTCAGTGACAATAAATAATGTATGCGTATTGACTGCTACCTACCTTATCTGTGCATACTACTTATTACAAATACTGTTCCTCCAAAATTAAAAAAAAAATCTTCTTAATGATCCAAAGTAACCAGTAGCCCAGTGTTATTTGGGTGGTGCGCAAACAAACAGACATCCAAACAGGACGGCAGTCAGAAACATAACAATAAACTAAGGTTTTGGATACTATACTTTCTAGATATCAATAAAAATAATTAAACTAATTATCTAACATAGAAAAGACATTGGTTACCGTTTTATTAGATGTAAAGATATATAATTATAATATAATATAATAAGAATACTTAATCAAAAGCATATAAACGCACTCGAAAACGTAGCTCAACGATCATTATACTTCGTTATAATAAGCTGGACATTTTACCGAGAAACTTTTTCTAAAGTAACATACAATTTCAGTTTTCATCAAATTTATTGTTTAACATAAACTTGCAAAAATGTATTTGCTAGATAAGTTTTTATAAAACACACAATTGATACTGTACATTGAACAGAATGATTCGGCGGGTCCTATTCTATCTTGATGTACTTGAAATCGCCTCTTTTCGGCTATGTCATCATCTAGCTCCGTGGTACTCGTACTATAATATTGTGTTACCATTGAAGTTGCTTCAGTATCCCTTATTTGAGTTCAATCAAATGCCATTTGTAGCTATTTGATTGAAAACTAAATAACAAACTTAAAACTAGAAAATAAAACACAGGCATGAAATAAAAGCCAAAATAAATAGAAACAGCTACAACTACTACTAAACAAAAGGACTAGCTTTAACATTGGACATTTCCGTCAATATCAGAAGGATTTTTTCTTTTTATACATTTATTATGGACATTTAAATTTCTTTTAATTATTATCTTTTTATGTTATTTTTTTTATTAAGGTCATCCAACAGCGTTTTACGTAACATATACAGGTATATCAAATGTAAACTTAAATATGGCCAAACAAGACTACACATATCATAAAATATTGAAAAACAGATATTGTGTTTATAGCGGCATGGTTGAGTACATACAGATGTACTTATTATGTGAGTGTGGAAGGATGTGTGCGCGTGTAAGTGTGATGTGATTGTGTGGGTACTCGTAGGTAATCCCTTACCTTATCCCTTACGGGAGTAAGGGGGGTGGCGGAAATGTTTGAACGTTGTAGAAATTTTATAATTTTGTGAACACCTAACTAAATCACATACTCTTTGACTTCCTGCTTTCATGTTTTAACATTGCAATTTTATGTTTTAGGATATTCTTAGATAGATGAAATAAATCCAGACTGGAGTAATGTTTATTGAATGTTCGCGCCGCGCGACACAATACGGAATTTTGAGTATAGTTACTGTTTACGTGCGGGACGTGAAATAGCTGCGTGTGGCGCGTTTGTAGTCGTGGTGTTTGAAAAGCTATACTTGACAAAAGTTCACTGCAATCTATTTTACCGGAACATATAATCTGTAGTCTAGTAGTACTATATCATACTGTCTACAACTTTGTTCTAAAGAATCTATGCCAAAATGATTACATGCTGCAGAATATGTCTCAAAAGATCGGTGGTCTTTGAAATATAGAAATCTTATATTTTTTTTTTGGTATTGCTTCTATTCTTTCAATATGGATACTGTAACATGGTGACCAGATGCTACAAGCGTATTCCAAAATGGCACTCAAGTAAGTGGAGTACAATATTTTAATACAGATTATATTATTTAAAGTATTGCATACTCGCTTTATAAATCCTAGCTGTTTGTAAGCCTTGTTAATGACAGTGTCAGTATGCTTTACAAGTGATAATTTTGTATCTAATATTACACCTAGGTCTCTTACAGAGTTTTCTTTTTTGATAGGAGTATTATCGATATGATATGTATAATTCATAGGTTTTAGTTTACGTGTAAATGTTATATGATGACATTTTTTCTATTAACACTTATTCTATTTTTAAAGTAATATTCACTGAGGTTGTGTAAATCATCTTGCAAGTTTTTACAGTCCTCAATATTACTGATTTTTAAAAATATTTTTTTGTCATCAGCGATCATTATATGTCTTGAGTTACAGAAGCGTTTATCTATATTAAAGAGATATGCATTGTACAGTAGGGGGCCAAGGACTGATCCTTGGGGAACCCCCAAACTGGTGGTAATATAATCACTACACGCAATTCGGGGGTTCTCCAAGGATCAGTCCTTATGGACATTTAAAGTCGCTATTAATTGCATATCAGTTGTTTTCCATGATTCGATTCGCATAGACAATGGATATGTTATAAAAACTGTACAATTCCTAGATAGAAAATAATAATTCTGTTTTCTTCAAGGACCTAAATGTATCTCAGTGAATACTAATGTTCATCAAAATACATTGCATTTGCACCGGCATTTTATTAGTCTAAATTCGTAATATTCACCTAAATTCCTACCTACATCCTAACTGAAAATAATAAATACGAAAGTGAGTTTGTTTATTTGTTTCGCTTTTTCGCCTAAACGACTGAATGAAGTTTGACAAGGAGATAGATTACATCCTGGGGAAGGATATTATAGGGTACTTTTCAATACAAATGTACAAATAATACAGTGTGTACAAAATAGTTTCAATAATCTAAATTTAATATGAATTTAACGCAATTTCTCCAACGCATTGCCTAATGTAATTTCTCTTTTCAGAAATTGCAATTGAATGTGCACTATTATAAACACACACCGACACTGTATTTTAATTAATTAATTAATTTAATTTGGAGTCATATTTAACCGACTTCATAAAAAGGAGAAGGTTCCTTAATTCGTCCGTATATATTTTTTTATTATGTGTGTTCGCAGATAACTTCGTTGTTTATGAACTGGTTTTGATGATTTCTTTTTGTTTGGTAGAGTATATTTCCGAGGTCCCGTGTAAATTTGATTCAATTCGGTCACGCGGTTTTTGAGTTATACTCAAATAACATAAAAGTGTTCGCCTATTTTGATGATAACATAATATTATCATTGGCGGTGGATGACATCGAACCTGTAAATTAAATAGCAAGGGTCTCTAAAATTGTAAAAATTTTTTTACTAAATAATGGAACCGACTTCAACACTAAAAAGTGTAAAAGAGCTTGTCGAAGTCGATACCATGCGATTAATATTGTGTCACTTTTGAACTATTATGGTACCGACTTAGACAAGTTATTTCACCCTTTTTAGTATTGAAGTCGGGTTGGATCTTCAAACCAGTCGCCTGAATTTGAGGAGTCTGCCATTGTGGGGAGGTCAAGTGGTTCATCTTATGCGCTCTCATGCAATTTCAGCTGCCGAAACTGCGCCGAAAATAAAATTATTTTATAAAATATCGAAACAATAAATATAATAACTACCCAATGCGTAAAACGGAACGTTAATTCCACTAAATTCTTACGTTTTTAAGTTGCGTCTGTCAAAATGCGTGAAATGCTTGGGCCGCCATTTTGTTAACAGCTAATCTGTCAGTGTCAACAACAGATATTATATCGATAAGTCATTGCTTCGACAGAACAAACATTCGACAAGAATGACTCCCACAGAACGTACGCAGAGTATCTAGTCAGAGCAAAGTACACATAGTTCATATATATAGATAGTATCACAGTTGTTGCGAAGACGAGCGAAGGAGGAGCGTTAGGTTGAATGGTGACCACACAACGCCAGAATCAGGCTTTACCTCGATTAGGATATAACGCAGCATTTTGAGATAAACTATTTGTCGAATGTATGTCCTGTCGAAGCAATGACTTGTCGACATTAATTTTTTTGGGTTGAAAATTTTGGTGATGCTATAGTGGAGTATTTGTGGCGACGAAACATTAATAAATATAAAAAGACCCATTTTTGGAAATGGTGGAAGACATTAAATATGTGTACTTTATATATTATATATTAAATATAATATAAAGAAGTTTTAAAAGATTATATTTTGGTATTATATTTGATAGTGCCTTTGCTGAGGCAGTCGGCGATTGTTCAAAATGACAGTAGACTTTTATAAAAAAAATATAACAATCTAGCTATTTCTGCCCAAAAATTTTAAACTTTAAAAATAAATTTAAAAAAACTACGCACCTCCTGAGGTAGGGGGCGACTCTATCCCTGATAAACATAGGCATGTTGATACATCATCATCATCCATTCACACGAGGGTGAAACCGCGGAGCGCATTTAGTTAGAAATAAAAACGAAATTATATATTAGGAAGAAGGAATACATACTTTTATAACCAATTGTATTATATACATTCAAAAGCACTGCACTAATTGACCTGGGGGTGCCACGGGTCCTAATCCAAGTTCCCGTGACACCCCCTGGGGTATCTTCCAGGGGTATCTTGGGTACGGAATGGCTTTTGTTGCGTTATTTACGTTACGTTGGTTAATTACTCCACGGTTTATGTAAATAACTGAACTAAACGTCTCATTATGAGAGTATGGAGTCATTTCGGTACGAATAAATCAATAGTAGGTATATTATGCAATTATTGAATAAAGGACGGATTTAAAGCGAGGACCATAATGAATCACGAGTAAGTGAAGGATTCCAACGACTGATGATTGAATTGATTATTCAAGTGTTAGAATCCTGAGCGATGCAAGTAATTCAAGTTCCTCGATAGAAATCCGTTTTATTCAACAGTTGCATACTATACTTTATACCATGACTACGAGAAAAAGAAATAACTTAAGTGAAAATAGACATTTTAATGACGAAAAAAGGAAGTTCAATTAATGAAAATGCACATTAAAATTAGAACAATTACTCTAAACATAAGAGTAATTATCTTATTATTGTTATAAATTTTTCTGTAATGGCAGCAAAGAAAGAACATAATACAGTTTTTATTCTAATGCTAAACTCCTTGTCGCAAATATCGACAAATCAAATCTCGATGAGTTATTTGCACAAAGAGTTTGTATGTCGAGTATTCTTTAGTATTTTTTGCGCAAGGAAGTTGTATAAGCATTCAGATGGAGGTCAAATATATTGGTGTGTTCTAAATTCAAACACCAAAATAGTTATTAAAATGCATCTTTAGTTCACTGTTTTCCGTGAATAAAATAAGCTTTTTAGAGTGGAAATAGTATAATAGTACGTTATGGTACTAGTGTGTAATATTGGTGATTACCGCCGAGGCGCCATTGAGGCTTAAAAGAGTCGAGGACGGTTATCATCAATACACACGAGTATCACTTGTGAATAAAATAACAATAAAAACTCATTTTATTTAGTAGATAAAAGTTTATTCAGAGAAGCAGTAAAAGTGCAGTTAGTAAAATTATAATTAACTGTTTTTGATGGCTTAGCGGTCTCATAAGATAGATTATTTATTGGAATACTTGCATGTTGTATTGTAATTTGAGGTGGCTGATTATTCGTGTAGGTAGGTGAAATCCAATCATTGATGTACTTGGTGTTTCGTCAGTAGGAAATGCCTCAGAATCAAGTTGATTCTTTTCGTGATTTTTGCACAAATTTCCTTCTTGTTTTGTATGGAATCTTCTACTTATGATTCTGCTAAATTGCTAGATCGCCACCCACCATGACGCTTCAAAGTCATTATATCAGCTCCTGAATTAGCCAGCACATTGCTGGCTAATGGCTGAAGTTCTTCTGAAACTATGTCCAGTGTAGCTCTCAGCATCTGCTTAAGAAATCGCTAAGTTTTTAAACATAGCGATTTCTTTTGGCATAGAACCAAATTTGTTTATACCTATAAGCTGACAGGAACATATACCATTCTGGTAATTTAGAAAGAAACGGTCAGTTTTTGCTTTTGGTAACCGCAAACTTTCATACTTCTTAACAATTTCATAGAATGGAACGTGTATGGTGAATGACCTCGGTATTTTATTTTTCGTGATAGGTATCTTCACTAAAAGCATCTCGCCATGGTTCTCTATGTTTTTTACGGTTATATTTGTTAATTCTTGTATCCTACAGGCACCAGTTACACCAAATATTAAAGCAACCTGAAAAAAAAGAAACAATAATTAAGTTCAACACACAACACAGGCTGAAGTCGCGTACATATTTAAAATTAATTTAACTAAAGCTTATTTAGTAGCCAGATATTGGTTATCTGGAGCATCTTTTATAAATTTTTCAATATCGTCAGGCGATAAAACCTTTGATTTCTTGCTTCTAAATTCATCGGATAGTCTTTTTAGATAAGCTGACAAAATAGAGTATGTTTTTAAATCCACTCCATTCTTTGTACGAGTACGCCATGAACACATTTTCTTAAAAAGACTGCGTATTCTTGCTGTTTTGCCATTTTATGACATTTTGGTACGCTAATAGATATTTTTCCTTGGAGTTTTCAGGTAGTAAACTTTCCATAACGTTAAGGGCTTCACATCTTATATAGGGCGGTGTACAACATAAATCATTTTCGTCGTAACTAGTACTTGTAGACATTTTAATTAATAAATAACTATAATTTCAACAGTGAAAACGAGTAGTGAAAAATATTTCGCTATGGCGGGAAAAATTAATCAGTTTTCCTATGCGCGCTCATTGCGATCAGCCACAGACTAAAGGGATGAGGTTTTTTTTTTTATTTTCCGCGCATATGGTTTTGCGCCTATTCTGCCACGTACAAAATGGGGAATTTAAAGTTTTCTATTATTACAGAAAAACATAAGTTATATTTAAGTGAAGGTTTTATTTATTAAACACGTACGAGTTAAAATTATCTATTTAAATAAGAAGTTGCATGAAATGAGCAACCAATAGCAACATTAATTTATTTGTTCTATTGAACACGATCTTTTGTTGAATAAAAACTTTTTTAAGAACAAAGCACCTCAACCAATAAAAAAAAATCTATAACTCACTAGTGAGTCATAGCAATAAAAAATTCACAGTTTTATTATGGGTGTCATTCTGTGCTTAATTGCGGTGACCATAGAGCTACTTTATGAGCAAGTGTGTTGAACATACCTTAATATAATAATGCTTGCGCAAGATAGCTTCGCGGTAGGATATATTGGTACCTGCCAATATTAACGTTGTGCTAGAGATCTTCATATTATGATAGCATTTAAATTCCATAAGAAAAATAGCAGTGTTCTGACTTCAGTAAGAACAAAATTAAAAATGCATTTTCTTTGCAAGCACATCAAGCTGAATCGTAATTTGTAAATTGACAGGAAGTAAAATTTTACAACTTGTAAACTCCAAGAAAATAAACTACCAAATAAAGCTTTAAGCTGCTCATGAATGTTAATGTCTTCATTTAAGTGTTCATAGAGTAATTTAATCTACTATTCCCACAGATGTGAAACTCAATGCTATGTGAAACTCAAGGCCCTCGCGATGTCAGTAACAGTTAATTAACTTAGGATTATTATTGTAGCCGTAACGTTTGGGGTCCTAACTTTGCGGCCTTTCAAAGGATTTTCCACCCGCTCTGTAAGGGTTCTCTTTAGATAACTCGTTGAAAACAAATTTTCAGATTCTACGTACCTTCTGTGGCTTAACTTATCGCAAATCTTAAAGGAGACTTAATTAATTTTAATGTTATTTAGGGTGTGGTTGTGAAATAATCACTGCTTCATTTCAAATATTGAATATTTTCTCTTGAATAATTAATAGTTACTATAATTTTGTGTTGTTTTCTGAAAAAGGGGGTATTTATTATTGGATGTGTAAAAAATGTGGGTAGAAGTATTTTTTTGTTTACTGATCGTACATAAGAAACGTGTCTTTTTTTTATTTTGTAACATGATAAACTAACCTACTCATAACCCTTAGATGTTACGTGCACCTAGTGCATCGCATCTCTTTATCTAAACCAATGTGTGCAGTTAAACATTATCAAATTTTAAGAAGTGAAACTGATCCTTGAAACGAGTTTCAGACTTCGACGACCTGCCCCCTAACCCATTTGAATTCAGTAACACTACAGTAAACTAGCAATACAAAGTAAAAAAGTATAAACTTATTATCCACTATTCCAAATTAATAATTTTATTTATTTTCCATAAAATCTATGAAACATTTCCTATTCAATCTTTCTATTCGCTAGGAATCTAAAGTCTATGTATAGAAATGGCAGGTTGATTTGGAACTTCTATTGTAATATTGACGCACGGTCCCACGGACTTTATCAGCGGTAAATCCCTCACAGAATGGGACACGAGACAGATTGGAACTTGCCATTCAAAGTCCAGACCATGATTTGTGTAACTAGCGTCTGTCAATCCATCAATGTGGGCCAACACTGTTGGAGTTACCTCTCATGCCAACTGTTGTGTCCCCTATGTACCTATATTTGGCAGAAAATCAAACATAGCCAGTAGTTTGTGGTGCCATCAGAGCGACGTAAATTAGAGCTGCGTGGGCGGTGCCAAAAACTATGGTTAGGTATGTTTATTTGTCTATTATGCTTATTACAAAACTGTTCGAGGTATACTTCTATAGATATTCTTTTTAACGTTTCCCCACGGTCCCTATGTATATTATTTATTTTGTTTTAATTGTGGCTGCAAACTAAAGAATACAATGTGTTTTTGCAACCCACCTGCAATCAACATAATATTCTTCTGGTGGAGAAAGTCTAGAAAGCTCTCAACTCATTATATGTTTGCAAACACTGAAGTGAGTGGTATCCCTGTGCTATGAATAAAACTTTCTAGTACTGTGGAACTTAAACGCTTCAGCGCGCGTTAAACCTTTCAAGCCATACAGAGAAAGCGAATAGCAAAATTCATGTCCAGAGTGTTCAGGTGTAATAATTCTATTATAATGAGTCTGTCAGAAAGAATCTTCTCGACGGCTGTATATAGACGATAGCTGCAAATTGCAGCCTAAAAGTAGATACTAAGAACATGTACAAAATATTGTATAACTCTATTTTATTTTTATTTATTAATTATTATTACTTGTTTTAACTTAGTTATTATTATATATTTTAACTTAATTTAATCTATGGTGAGCACTTTTTTTACTGTTTTTTAATTTGTGCGTACCTATGCATATGGATCTCGTGTCTGAAATAAAAAAATATTATTATTCCTCATTCAAAAAAATCACGGATTTCATCCGGTCTTTTACAAAGGCATAAGTGGGGCTGTAGCCAACACTTAGAGGCCTGTTTGGTATACAAAATACAAAGTAGTATAAAAACAGAAACTTTTGGATGGATGGTGACATGGTATATCTATTATAAAAATGGGTAAAATGGCAAGGCTATTGAAATGATTTTATTAGTGATAAGAAGATAGTGGGCTATGGAAGAGACTACGGCACCTGCTAAATTCAGTCTCATTTTAAAAATTTTGGGCAGGTGGTGACTTACCACCCACAAAACGGGCCCCCCATAAAGGCCACCATGAATGGTGACAGAAGGGGCAAATTGTCTGCGCCGCGTGTTTCTATTTTTGTGCAATGAAAAAAAGGAATAAAGGAATGGTATGATGTGAAATAATATGTCGTTGTTAATTAGAGTTACTTTATGCGGTTTATAGATACAAAATAGCTTTAATATCTAATTTACTACAACTAAATTACCGCGACCGCGCGCATTTTTTGAATGACGGATTTTCGCGGGGTTTTTTCGAACACTGGGCCGCAATATTTAGTTATAGATAAAGCCTCAAGGGTTGATTTGTTAATATAACAGTATTTTTATTGTATTTCATTATTTTAATTAGTAATAATTATAGTTTTCATGGAAGTAATTAAATAAACTTTTTACTTTTCGACAGGTCCAATATTTGTCAAACATGTCTGTTTGACCTGTGGCTGGGTGTGTATGTGTATACATCAGTCATCAGCTTACCATAGTACGCAGGATCTGCCTAGTATGGTACCTGAAGACCTCGTGTGGGTTTTGTCCTATATAACATTATATTATACTTGCGACTTCGAAATTATATATTATTATTATAATAATATAAACATTGTCCATAGATGTGTGAACTGTTTTTTAAATATTTAGGTTTAATTCCATCAAGCGACGGCGCAAGCAATCTTTTCGTAAAATCACTTTAAACGAAATCTATGTGTTAGAACTTGGTATGCTTCATTATATTAGTAGGGTACAATTTCACTATTCAACAATAATATTTTTGTAGAAGGTATCTTTATGCCAAGTTTCATCAAAAGCCATTCGGTAGTTTGAGCGTGAATGAAGGACAAACAAATGACAAACATCGGAACACCCTTTCGCATTTGTCGCTACAAAATAAACAGTTATACTGCTATTAATTTTGCCATGGTACCTTACTCAGCATTAGTGTTATATTTTGTTATTATACTAGCTTACCCACGAGCGGTTTCACATGTAAATGCCATTAGTAAATATACCTTAGTATAATATCGCCCATATTTTCAAAAAGCCTTCCATAGTGGGTGCTTACGACATAAAATAGAGACACTGGTCATAGCTTGCACTAAATCTTATAAAACTATTTATAACTCAAGCCTGGCTGAACAAATTTCTATGATTTTTGTGTTTTCGACATGTCATATCTCGAGGAGAAACATAGAATACTTTTTATCATCTTCGTAATCCATAGTCATACAAGGGTAATGAAACTGCGAGGCGCAGCTAGTCTGGGTGAGGCAATAGTAGATTGTATCATAAGGGAGCAAAATAATATTTTTACGGCGAGGGCGCTTTTTTGAATCCAGAGCGAAGTGAGGGATTCTAGAGTAGAATCCCGAGCGTAGCGAAGGATTCTTTAGTAGAATCCTGAGCGTAGCGAGGGATTCAAAGTACGTCGCCCGAGCCAAAAATATATTTTGCGCCCGAGTGATACACTCTACTTTTCATCACCCACTATGAGAAAATAAAAGCGCCTCATATTTTATTGTAATATTATTATTTAATAAAACATAGAGTAACAACTAAATTGAAATTAAATAGTATCCTTTATTAAAACAACTAAAAACTTATATTTACATTTGAGACATTTTCGCAATTATGAAAATTTATTGTTACAGTTTTATTAGGAATAGTGTAGTGGTACATGTGGAAGGCAATTATATTTTTTTTTGATTCTTGTGAAAGATAACTTAAGCAAGAAATCCCGCGTTTCAAAAGAACTAGCATCTGGTCAGTCATAAAATGCAATACGCTGTCTAAAAAGAATTATCTACAATAGAGAAACCCTATTCGGAAATAGAACAATGGAGGACCGTTTTGGAACGATATTTGAAACATGTTTATGACGCAAGCCGTGTGACTTTACAAAAATACACCATTTGTTGCATGTTAAAGGATAATGATCTTTATTGAGCATAGATCAATTATAGCGTAGTTAAACTATAACATAGGTAACGATTTATCTGCGAGTTAGCTTATAAATAAACTGCTCTCATGTAGAAGAGATGCGGCTTGTCACAAGCATAGATCAATTATAGCGTAGTTAAACTATAACATAGGTAACGATTTATCTGCGAGTTAGCTTATAAATAAACTGCTCTCATGTAGAAGAGATGCGGCTTGTCACAATAGCAATATATGGAAAGATTGCCACCTTAAATACCTGGATCTGAGATTATGGTAAATGCCAAGCTAAGGGCGTATGTAATCATCAAACACATGTTATATACACTTGTAAATGTTGTGTTACAGAACTAAATGGCGCCAAAAATCGAGCCCGCCATCACGTGGTCAAATGACCACGTGAGTGGACGAAACGACGCGCTATCCATTATCCAATCACATAGATCAGTATTGCTTCGGCTGGGTGTAACCAATCAGGGCCTTTCGCGGCTATGATGGCTTGCCGCGGTTCGTGAGAGCTGGGGGCGTGAGAGGCCGCGACATTCTAACTCGAGAGTCGAGAGGAGACACCAGGCTCCACTAAGAAAGTGATTACAGTATAAAGTGCAGTGACGTGTAGTGGATCGTGAATCTTCGTCCAGGGGGGCCTTTTATAAGTTAAGTTAAATTTAAATCTAGACGGAGAATTTAGATCGTCCAAATTCCAATTTCATCAATAGAATTTTACTTTTATAATACCTTTATTATATTTTGGTTTATATTTTTACTTTATATTTTGGTTTAGTCACAATTACGATCTAAATTCGCCGTGATATTACTATTCGTGTGTGTGTTCTTTCCAGCTCTTAGATATAGATCTATTATTATAAATTTTATGTATATTTATAATATCGAAATCATATGAAAAGAGTGGCCAAGGTTTTTTCCACGTTTTTCCTTGGTATCCTACAAACTTGCTTGTGAAACGTGTGGGTAACTGTAGAATCAAACTCTTGAATTAATATAAATTTTAATCTGAAAGTAAATTCCTGAAACTTATCTTGTTTTTGAATAATCACTACCCCCTAACCCCTTAATTAAGGCAAAGACAGTTAGGAAATATCTTGGATCCAGAGTAACGTATCCTGTAATTGACGTAGTACAGTTTTATAATATTTACCAGGTTTAGAAGTCTTTAGGCATAACTATTCACTATTATTGATATGTGCTCGTAGAAGGTCACGGTATAATAATATTTATGAAATATAAAATAGGTGTTGATTTCCTTTGAGTTAGAGAAGTTATGGTCACATACTTACATTTCATACCTAACGGACAATAAGCTAATTGAGATTAAATCTATTTGCTGTTATCAATTTATGTGATTTGTCCCTGTCATTATCTCGTGTAACAAAAGAGTCGAATGCCGTCTTATATGACGAAGGTGCGATCTCTGATTTTGTAGGTAATCATACAATATATTTATAACTAAAGATCAGTCAACATGTTCTGACAAATGTGAAAGGTCAGTCGATGTACTCCTGACAAATGATAATTGAATTGATGGTTTAATACTATCAAGTCAGTAGACAAGAGTCCTGACACACATGATAATTTTTAAAGATCAGTTAACGAAGTCCTGACATTTTGCTAAAAGACTGGCTAACTCAGTTCCGGCTCAGAGAGGACACATACACTGCAGGTGACTGACAGGTCTGGTCTTGACCCGCAAGCAGAGTTGATTGCGTCAGCCGTTAGTCAATTTCCGGGATTGACTTATCAGGCAGACATCAGATAATCGTACTTAACTGAAAGGTCGACCTCTACAAATCCATATTTAAATTAATGTTAAACTCTTGTCTTTAACCTTTGGTTGATAAAATTCTGACAGCCAAATCAGTAAGAGATATTCTTAAGAACGACAATACGCAGGGTATCTTTGGTAAATGGTGAACAAAGATAAGACACGATTACTTCCGTGGACGAGTCCTTGATAGCTGAGATTTCAAGAATTTTGCAGCTGTGATAAGTATAAGGGAAGTATTAGTACTATATAAGAAATAGGTCACTTAGCACGTGCGGGTCTATTACAGTTGTTGCCGCGGACCAGAATCTAGGAAATAAAGAGTATTGCGTGTAGCATACCCCTAGAAGAGAAACTGAGTTATTTTATATTTATATACTAAAATTAAATTAAAACACAACGTAGAATTGAATAAAACACAACGTAGAATTACTAGACGATCATCATCACCTTTAAATTATTAAGTGATCCTTGTTATAAGCGTATTGTTGTTCAGGTTATTGTCTGTTGGTATGAAGGTATAAGGTTTAACCGTGTAGAGATAATATAGTGTATGGGAGGGCAAGTACCTAGGAAACTTGTTTTCTTATATAATATATAGTATTCATCAGAGGAGATCAGTACTTGTATTATTTGACTTGTGCTTAATATTGCATATTTATTCCGCTTGCTATTTATTGTTGTGCATTTGTTTGTGTGATATATAGTATTGTGTGGGATTTTATAGCATCATTATGTCTGCTGTTAGAGGGAAAAGGCGTGGTCGTAAACATGTTTCAAATGCGAATACAAATAATGAAAGTCACGGTATGACTGAACCGAGTAATGCAATCGTAGAAAGTCAGTCGGGGTTCCAGATGATAAGCTCTCAATTAGAGTCTATTATGAGGCGTTTAGACACAATAGAACAGGAACGCGCTACTAACTCAACCGTCAGTATGGCTACTACAAGTTTAAACTCGATTTCTAATGATTCATTACCGCGAGCAAATAATTTATTAGATTGTTCAGCAGTTCCTGGGTCAAGTTCGGAGGTTACGTATATAATGCGTCCTACTATCGACAAACCTAAATTCAATGGACGAGACGACACAAACCCTATGAGATTTTTAAAGAAATTAAAAAAATATATTTGTTCCGTTAACGGTCAAAATCGTGCCATCGATATAGCTACGGGTTGTTTGTCAGGTTCGGCACTTACAATGTTAGAATTATATAGTGATAATTGGGAAAAACATATACCTACAATGTACTACCACAAGGTCTCAAGACTTCGGTGTCTAGTTTTAGTAGAGCGATGGATATTATCTTAGGTCCAGAAGTAAGGGATTTCTGCGTTAATTACTTGGATGATTTGGTAGTATTTACATCTGGGACGTTCGAATTGCACCTAGAACACCTAGATAAAGTGTTGCACCGATTACGTGATGCGAACATGCGATGTAGTTTGATAAAGTGTAGTTTCTTAGAAACTGAAGTTAAATTGTTGGGCCATATAGTAACTGTTAGCGGTATTCAGGTAGACAAAGACAAGACCCGCGCTATCAGAGAATTCCCAGTCCCTAAAAACATAAAACAATTAAGGGCGTTCTTGGGGCTCATAAACTATTTTAGAAAGTTTATTCATAGGTACGGGGAGGAGACGAAACCTTTGTGTCAATTGCTAAGAAAGGGTATAGCGTGGCAATGGACACCTGAGATTCAAGGTGTCTTTGACCGAGTCAAGGATTTATTTATAGCCACTGTGATGTTAATACATCCTGACATAAATAAACCATATTATGTTCAAACGGATAGCAGCGCTGTTGGGATAGCCGGAGTCGTATACCAGCTATCAGAAGAGGGTGACCCAATGGTCGTTGGGTTTTGTAGTAAAGGGCTAACGGATGCGGAGATGCGCTGGACGGTCTCTGAGCAAGAGTTATATGCTATTGTTTACAGTTTAGCTAAATTTGAAACGTATCTTAGGGGGGCACAAGTGATAATTCGGACCGACCATAAAAGTTTGACGTTTTTACATTCGTGGAAGTTGCTAGGTGCGCGCTTGATTCGTTGGGTTCATTTTATGGGACGTTTCAACTATAGAGTTGAACACGTGCCGGGAATAACAAACGTAGCGGACACAATATCAAGGTATATACCGAACATTGAATTGGGTCGCGGAACACGTGTTGTAAATCCTCAACTTAATATGTTCAAGACGAAAAATCCGCAACGTATATCGGAACAATTAAAATGTATTGGAAGATTACAAAAGGAAGATGCGGAATTGCGAACCATAATAAGTAATTTGAGTGACGCAAAGGCAAATGAGGTAGTTAGAGATAAGCAACTCTTTAGTTTGGATGAAAACATTTTATTCTATAAGAGATTGGGGTCGGGGAGAAAGGTTGTCGTCGTGCCGGAAGCCATTAGAGATGAGTTAATAATGAACATTCACGAAGAAATAGGTCATTTTGGTAGGTATAAAGTCCATTCATTGATGAAGAAGAGGTTCCACTTTGCACGGATGTCGCGAGAAATATGTAGGGTAATACGAGCCTGCGATATATGTCAGAAAGCTAAACATCGTTTAAAGACAGAAGTAGGGCCTTGTAAATCAGTAAAAGCTTTGGCGATAGGTGAACTAGTATTTGCGGATTTGTACGGGCCGCTACCTACTGGGAAATTTGGGAAAAAATATGTTTTTGTAGTGCAAGACGCGTTCAGTAAGTACATTAAACTTTACTCCTTGCGAACAGCAACGGGAAGGAGTGTTTTAGCTTGCATAAGAAAATTTCACTCTGAAGTAAAGATTAAATGCATAGTAACGGATAATGGTGCACAATTTACGTCTAACGCATGGGAACATGGGTTGACAAGCTTAGGTATTTCGTTGTCCCATACTTCAATACGAAATCCGCGACCAAATTCCACAGAACGCGTAAATCGGGAGTTAGGCAGGTTGTTCAGGACATATTGTCACAAGTCACACAAGAGTTGGGTTGATATTTTGCCGAAAATAGAGCGCTGTTACAATCACGTTGTCCATACAAGTACGAATTTTACCCCTATGGAGTTGATAAACGGGGAATCTACTAGGTTATCAAGTGATGTGCATATATCAAAGAAAGGATTCGAGAGTTGCGATAATGTTGATGAAATTAGAGAGCAGGCGAAAGAAAACATTCTAAAGGCAGCCAATTTGCGTGAAACCACCTATAATAAAAATCATAAGCTCATTACCTTCAATATTGGCGACAAGGTCAAATTGAGAACTTTGCCACGGTCAGATAAAATGCAAAAGCTCACAAAGAAGTTTCATTTACTGTATGAAGGGCCTTATGTTATTACAGCAATATTACATCCAAATCTATATGCGTTGGCCGATGAACAGACTGGAGTAGTTAAAGGGAATTATAATGCGATACACCTAGCGAGGTATTACGAAGGGAGACCATTAAAGACTACTAAATGATTAAAATATAATAAACAGGACTTAATAATTAGGTAGGATCTTTAAGTGCCATACGTTAAACTTAATTATCGTGTGTCAAGCTGTTGTGTTAATAAATAATGGTTACGAAACTTTGTAAGGTCAAGGGTGGTTACGGAATTTTCTTATTCAAGGGTGGTTAGTTATTATTAAATTGCGGTAAATAAGGCACATCACTAGAGCTATGTTGAGATTATAGATTAGTGAAAATTAATCGCTCGAGTTCTGCGCGCTCAATTGTCAAGGGTGGTTATGTAGTGGTACATGTGGAAGGCAATTATATTTTTTTTTGATTCTTGTGAAAGATAACTTAAGCAAGAAATCCCGCGTTTCAAAAGAACTAGCATCTGGTCAGTCATAAAATGCAATACGCTGTCTAAAAAGAATTATCTACAATAGAGAAACCCTATTCGGAAATAGAACAATGGAGGACCGTTTTGGAACGATATTTGAAACATGTTTATGACGCAAGCCGTGTGACTTTACAAAAATACACCATTTGTTGCATGTTAAAGGATAATGATCTTTATTGAGCATAGATCAATTATAGCGTAGTTAAACTATAACATAGGTAACGATTTATCTGCGAGTTAGCTTATAAATAAACTGCTCTCATGTAGAAGAGATGCGGCTTGTCACAAGCATAGATCAATTATAGCGTAGTTAAACTATAACATAGGTAACGATTTATCTGCGAGTTAGCTTATAAATAAACTGCTCTCATGTAGAAGAGATGCGGCTTGTCACAATAGCAATATATGGAAAGATTGCCACCTTAAATACCTGGATCTGAGATTATGGTAAATGCCAAGCTAAGGGCGTATGTAATCATCAAACACATGTTATATACACTTGTAAATGTTGTGTTACAGAACTAAATGGCGCCAAAAATCGAGCCCGCCATCACGTGGTCAAATGACCACGTGAGTGGACGAAACGACGCGCTATCCATTATCCAATCACATAGATCAGTATTGCTTCGGCTGGGTGTAACCAATCAGGGCCTTTCGCGGCTATGATGGCTTGCCGCGGTTCGTGAGAGCTGGGGGCGTGAGAGGCCGCGACATTCTAACTCGAGAGTCGAGAGGAGACACCAGGCTCCACTAAGAAAGTGATTACAGTATAAAGTGCAGTGACGTGTAGTGGATCGTGAATCTTCGTCCAGGGGGGCCTTTTATAAGTTAAGTTAAATTTAAATCTAGACGGAGAATTTAGATCGTCCAAATTCCAATTTCATCAATAGAATTTTACTTTTATAATACCTTTATTATATTTTGGTTTATATTTTTACTTTATATTTTGGTTTAGTCACAATTACGATCTAAATTCGCCGTGATATTACTATTCGTGTGTGTGTTCTTTCCAGCTCTTAGATATAGATCTATTATTATAAATTTTATGTATATTTATAATATCGAAATCATATGAAAAGAGTGGCCAAGGTTTTTTCCACGTTTTTCCTTGGTATCCTACAAACTTGCTTGTGAAACGTGTGGGTAACTGTAGAATCAAACTCTTGAATTAATATAAATTTTAATCTGAAAGTAAATTCCTGAAACTTATCTTGTTTTTGAATAATCACTACCCCCTAACCCCTTAATTAAGGCAAAGACAGTTAGGAAATATCTTGGATCCAGAGTAACGTATCCTGTAATTGACGTAGTACAGTTTTATAATATTTACCAGGTTTAGAAGTCTTTAGGCATAACTATTCACTATTATTGATATGTGCTCGTAGAAGGTCACGGTATAATAATATTTATGAAATATAAAATAGGTGTTGATTTCCTTTGAGTTAGAGAAGTTATGGTCACATACTTACATTTCATACCTAACGGACAATAAGCTAATTGAGATTAAATCTATTTGCTGTTATCAATTTATGTGATTTGTCCCTGTCATTATCTCGTGTAACAAAAGAGTCGAATGCCGTCTTATATGACGAAGGTGCGATCTCTGATTTTGTAGGTAATCATACAATATATTTATAACTAAAGATCAGTCAACATGTTCTGACAAATGTGAAAGGTCAGTCGATGTACTCCTGACAAATGATAATTGAATTGATGGTTTAATACTATCAAGTCAGTAGACAAGAGTCCTGACACACATGATAATTTTTAAAGATCAGTTAACGAAGTCCTGACATTTTGCTAAAAGACTGGCTAACTCAGTTCCGGCTCAGAGAGGACACATACACTGCAGGTGACTGACAGGTCTGGTCTTGACCCGCAAGCAGAGTTGATTGCGTCAGCCGTTAGTCAATTTCCGGGATTGACTTATCAGGCAGACATCAGATAATCGTACTTAACTGAAAGGTCGACCTCTACAAATCCATATTTAAATTAATGTTAAACTCTTGTCTTTAACCTTTGGTTGATAAAATTCTGACAGCCAAATCAGTAAGAGATATTCTTAAGAACGACAATACGCAGGGTATCTTTGGTAAATGGTGAACAAAGATAAGACACGATTACTTCCGTGGACGAGTCCTTGATAGCTGAGATTTCAAGAATTTTGCAGCTGTGATAAGTATAAGGGAAGTATTAGTACTATATAAGAAATAGGTCACTTAGCACGTGCGGGTCTATTACAATAGAGATTGTTGTAGATTTTATATTCTGCGTGTTTGAAATGTCCGAATCTGGATCATTTTGAGGAAAATGTGACGGTGAATCTCGTTGTTTGGATGTAGATAGGCGCGGCGACAGTGGTGTGGATGAACTGAAGGTTGCAATTTAATGTTTTCCACGATGCGTTCAGATGTTTTCGCCTTGTTCTCAATGGAATCCTCTATATACCCTTCTGCTACAGCACTCGATTTCCATCCTCCATGTCGCTTGAGAACAGTTAAGTCCGCTCCAGTATCTGCCAAAAGGGTAGCAGAAGTACGACGAAAACAATGTCCTGTATACAGTTTGATATCTGGTAACTTCAAATAAGTAGCAATTTCTTGTGGCATGTTAGAAATTTTATTTTTTCCCATCACTTGTTTGAAGCACTTGCCATTTTGATAACGGATGAAAAACCGATTGGTCTTCATAGCAGCAGGACTTTTCGAATAGATGGGATGAAAAATCTTTTTGGGTTCTTTACAACAGATCAATGATTTTTCTATCTCATTTTTTACCAAACTACGAGTATAAAACGAAAACCCTCGCTATATTCCAATAGTACATTATGGTACAAGTCTGTAATGGTGGTGATTACCGCTGAGGCAACATTGAGACCCGAGCCGAGTACGATAGTCATCAACACACACGTGTATCATACGATGTTTTTCAACACACTTGTGAATAAAATAATACCAAAAATAATTTTATTTAGTAGCGGGAAAAATTCATTGATTTATATGTTTTGTTTAGCTCAGTGGAAAAAAATATCAGTTTTCCTGTGCGCGCACCTCTAATAATGGTGATCGGGCATAGACTAAACGAATGAGTTTTTTTTATATTTTTTGGCCTCGTACAAAATGGGGAATTTGAAGTTTTCTTTATTACAGAAAAAGCAAAAGTTATATTTGAGTGAAAGTTTTATTTATTAAACACGTTCAAGTTGAAATTATCTATTTAAATACGAAGTTGCATGAAATGAGCAAACAATAGGTACATTAATTTATTTGTACTATTGAACACGATCTTTTCGTATCGAAACTTTTTACGAACAAAGCAACTAACCAATAAATTAAAAAAAAATATAACTTTATAACTATAATATTCACAAGTATGTGAATGAAAATGTAACAGTTTGATTACAGGTGTCATTATGTGCCTAATTGCGATGAAATTAGCGCTACTTTATGAGCAAGTGTGTTAAAATAGTTTTTATACAAGAACAAGTTTACAATTTTAGTGCACGCGATGTTTTAAATTCAGTTTACTTTATCCTCTAGCGGATAAAAACGGCTATTGCACTCGGATATCGAAGAGCAAAAATACTCTTTCCGAGATCGGAGGATGAAATAGTAGATTATGCACCGAAGCAGTAAAGCAGTGTCTTACGTCATGGGCGATATAATGAACCCTGAGTGTAATGGGAGTCTTGGGTTAATCCCTGAGCGCAGCGAGGGGATTAATTTATGTAGAGTCCTGAGTGAAGCTAGGGGTTAAAGCCGCCCAAGACGAAGACAGGCTTTATCCTGTCCGAGATGCATACTCTACTTTTCAAGTTGAATAACACCAAACACTATGACCTTGAATGCGCAGAACGGGCCGTGCGTAACCCATAGCAATGCAGCGCACAACAATCACAGTCCTTAGGTGCATTTGTTTAGCAATTAGGGCATTGATGGCGTTGCTAAAGTTGGCTGTTAAAGCTTTCGAAAGCCCAATTATGGTGAAAAAATAACGCTTTAGCTTTTCAGCTAGCTTTTCAGCTAGCTTTTCAAATTCATAACAAAAAGAGCCATAAACGACATTTTCACCCATAGGTTACCAATTCGAACCCCTTATGAGCGTTTTTAGCGTTATTTTCGCCACCTAGGGGTATTCGAACTACTTTCGCGCCTTTTTTTCTTTTTTTTCTGTATGCTGTCTCCGTACTAAGAGTTTTTCAACAACTAACGTTCCAAATCCAAACCACTTTACAACCAAGGGAGTTGGACACAAAATTACATCCCCGGGGATGTAATGCCATGCTTTACGTTGACATTGCGTGATATGTAATTGGACATTTTCGAGCAGATAGTATGAAAAAATAATAGCTTATATTAGAGCACCAGCTAAAGGCAGTATTCTCCAACATAGATCTCATAAACATCGTGTATATATATAGGGATAGGATTGCAATATGCCCTCGCCGCACATTTCACATACCAAAGACAAAACACGCAAAAAATAAGTGTTTCCATCTTCTGGCGAGCCCTTCATGGATGGATTAACGAACATACTGAAAAGATTTTCACGGTAGATGATTATGTATCTATTGAACACCCTCGTTTTCCTTAAGCATCTGACGAATAACACTCCTACCAAACGAGTAAAATTGCAATCTCGAATACCAATTAACATTGTTCAATACCCACATTGTGCACTACCAATGTGCGGAGTACAGAGTAATATTTGTGTGCGAGGAAGCAAGCAAATGTAATTAGTAGACGACGATGTCCTATCTCTGTGTCTGCAGTTTGCATTCTCTAATTGTCCCATTACTCTGTGAGGGTGGATTGTTATTAGGTTCGTTTTGTGATACGTTGTGTTGATTAGTGTTGCTACTATATATTATTATATAGTTAGTATAATCCACTACGTATTTATAATAATATTTTACTTTACTTTGAAGACCTTACATGGTAAACATTAATATTATGTAGATTTTTGTAGAGTGGGACGTTTTCTACCTTTATTTATATTTAACTTAAATTTATATTTTAACTATTGTTATGAAATTTCTAATGTCCACACTAATTTAAAAAAACAGTGTTTTGCTTGTTTGAAGGCGAAATGGTAAGGAAGCTGTAAGTTTGTATGAAATAAACAGAGTGCGCGCTTTTAAATATTCAGAATATATGTGTTATTATATTTCCTAAAAAATGAACATACGCTTTGCCAAAAAACTGAGCAAACTGAGTATTTGAATATTTTTTAGGGATTACATACATTCTTATTTTTTAAACTACCTTCCTTGGAAACTGAAGGGAGCTGATTCATTGTATCGACGGCAACGTCTTCAAGGGTGTTTTTCTAGGAAAGTATAAACTAAAATATGTTTTTCTATAGAGCCAGATTTATTTATTCGTGTATTGGTGAACATATCCGAATAGAGTATTTTCGGAGCAATACAGAAAAAATAATAATCATTACTCATTTGAAAGGTCTAGTTTAAAATAACCGTGAACGAAAGCTTTTCACCGACGTACATACTGTCATACTCGTACTGTTTAAGTATGTCACAAAATCAGTCATGCTTATTGATTTTCTAATATTTTACGAAATTCAACAAAAATATTGAAAGTAAATTTGTGTTGAGAAATAAAATTGATAGGTACAGTTTCCAGCCTATTTCAGTGAGAAATTGTTCATGAACATAACGCAAACTCTATAATTTGGCGCGGTGGAAAATCTTTTGTTGTTACCGTTTGTAGAGCTTAATACAAGTATTAATTTTATAACAAATAAAGTAGAAGATAGAGATATTTGCGTAAGTCATATTAAGATAAATATTATGTATAGAAGCATCATTAAGAAATTTTTGTATATACATATAGTTTTTATGTTCTTTAACCATGCACCAGGGTAGATCTGGAACTAATTTATCCGTGGTCCAGAATTTAATTATCGACGTTGTTATCATTTACGTTTTAAATAACGATGATTATTTGCCTAAGCTATTTAAATTGCAATCATGTTTGGCTTTTTTGTGTCATCCATGTGTTTCTTTTACTCCTTGAGCCCTATTGATACGTCAGATTTAAAGACAACACTATTTTAGACAATGTCTTCATCGAAAGAGAAAGTCTAAATGAATGTATTTTCAGCTTCACACAGGCACATACTTTTATTTTATAGGAGTCAACGTATTTTGAACGAAATAACGATAGTTATATAAGTGAAAAGTTCTTTAGTTGCAATACAAATTTCTTTGTTGTATCTGCCCTGATCCTGAGTTTTTGACTGTTAAGATGCTGTCATATCACGATGTCGATAAAAATGAAGGTTTTCAAAGCAGTTTATCGCATAAGCAGCGATTAATTTAAAACTACAAAATATAGTGTGACATTTATAAGACTTCTAAATACACATTGACGGAATTAAAAACATATTTTAACATACTAGAGTACATTAAAAAAATCTAAAATACCACTTCATTTCAGCTTAAAAACAGTTTTTCTCTTTATTCACTATTATATTTGTTATTAAACACATATCATAAAATAGCAATTTTTAATACACATACATTGACGGATTCTTTATTTTTATTTTAGAGTGCACATTATTTATTTATTTATTTTTTTACGTTTTTACGATATGCGCTTGCTTGAAAAGGAAAGTGAAGCGCTGAGCTGACAGCGCCTTAAGTCGAGATCCGAGCATCTGTGTGATGAAGACTGAAGCGTTTTGTAAGCCCGTTTTTATGTTCTTTAACCATGCACCATGGTAGATCTGGAACTAATTTATCCGTGATCCAGAACTACATTATCGACGTTGTTATCATTTACGATTTAAATAACGATGATTATTTGCCTAAGCTGTTTAAATTGCAATCATGTTTTTTTGTGTCATCCATGTGTTTCTTTGACTCCTTGAGCCCTATTGATACGTCAGATTTAAAGACAACACTATTTTAGACCATGTCTTCATCGAAAGAGAAAGTCTAAATTAATGTATTTTCAGCCTCACACAGGCACGCACAAATAATGCATTGGCTGCACCAACTGCTTGCCAGTTCACCATAGTTATGCCTTTTGTCATAGTTTTGGAGACACGTTTATTCTATGTTGGTATGCCCTGTATAATAATAAAAAAAAACGTAAATTTAAACTACAATTAGAGCCTATACTCGTATAATTAAACGACAATTCTTTGTGTACAACTAGTTTCGGTCGAAAATATCAAACCAGCACTGCGAGCATGGATTGTTGGAAAGATCCAATTTAAGAGTAATTATCGATAAAAGACGGCCCGTGATATACTCGTAGCTACTCGTATCGTGGCCACATCCATGCTATAGACAAAAGACGATAGATAAAATCAGTTTCTCGACGTGAAAAGTTGATCTTGTATAGAATAGAAGCAATCGAAAAAAATGTTTTGAAAACTCAAATATTATTGATTCGATTGATAATTATTGTTAGTCAAAATTTGCTTCAAAATACCAGTTATTACCCAGTGGTGCTATTCTTGGTAATGTGTCAGTGATCAAAGTTTTCTGAACTGTTTTACTCGTAATGTACGTTGGTTCACTGACGCTCGTGACTATTGTTTTATGAGGCTCAATATATGATATTGTATATGTGCTTGATGTATCAAAACATCGGTATAGTTAATGTTATAGTTAACTACACGCGTTGTCGTTCCTAGAAAAGTAGGTTGATTTCTGCTCTATTGTATTATTGGCCAAATATGGCGCCAGTCAACGGGTTACTAAAATGCATCGTCATTATGTCTAAAAAGTCATAATGATAGGAAAAGTAATTCCTATTAACACATAGCCCGGTCAATCTAGACCAAAAAATGAGAGTGAAGGTACATAACGTTTCAACAAGCTGAAAATCAGTAAAATTGTTCAAAACATAATTATAAATAATATTTAAAAGTTCCCCATCATTCCCAAGTATGGATTTTTTTTAAATCAAGGTCAAAGGTCAAAAAAATGAGATTTTCGCGATTTTCAGCAAAACAGTAAGTTTTATCATAAAAGTACACAAAACAAAAATTGTAGATCATAAAATTATCTATAAAAAAATTATCAATCTTTTTTCCTACGAGTCACCGTTTCTGAGATATAACGATTCAAAAAGTTATAAAAGTTGTTATCGTCATAATATGCATGAGTACGCCACGTATATATACATCTCTAGAGTTGTTATATATATTTATTATTATATTATTTATTATTTATATATATGTTGCAATATTTTTCTATCGGTCATTGTAACTTATACTAAAAATATAAAATATTCATAAGTTATAACTAAAAGTCGTGTTCAGTACGTCATCCATCGGACGTTTTTCTTGTGTGCTCGCTTAGGGTATTAGCACACTTAAACGTCTCGCCTCCCACCCGGCAAAAATAATATCATTCAAATATGAGCTTTGATCATTGCTATTTAGCTATACTTTACATTGGCAACAAGCTAGCAAGCTCACTGACAGCGAGCTGTCTGCTAATTTTATGTTGCCAATAAAAGTATATCTAAAGACCAACAATTAAGGTTCATATTTGAATAATATTCTTGTTGTCGAGGGGTAGGCGAGTCGTGTAAGTGTGCTAGGACCTTTACACTTCAAATCTTCGCGTACATTTTCATTTTTATCATGAACTACAGTTGTGAATCATCATGCCAGTATTCGTTGTGAAGTGGTGCAGGAGCAATACACGATTAAAATTACCAGGGATCACTTGTACTAAAAAAATGTAAATAGTAGCAAAATTATAAATATTCAAAGATGTTCAAATACGTGAACATATCGAGATGGTCGATACTATGTAAAATAAAGTCAGTCTATTTTTCATTTAATTTAGGATGTATTTTTTTCTTCAGAACTAAATATAGAAATGTAACAGCAATGTGTTTTGCTTATTATGTTTTACTCTCGTTTCCTTGCCGATTCAATGCGGCAAAATAAGTGCTTGGCTTCACACAAGCTAGAAAAACAAGATTATGACTGCCTGTGAAAATCAGCATAGTTATACTCCGTTAATTTTGACAAAAACATAATATTTATCTTTAATACTTAAGACTAGACTTTAAAAACAAAAGACCATATTACACAAAACTGCAGTACCTACCAGTTTGTACAGTAAGTACCTACTGTTTTTCTAAATTCTGTATTATGTTAAATCTCATGTTTATCTTGTTATGCTGATGATTCCCTAGAAGAAACATCAACATCTTCAAGAGATACTACAGACAATGAACAATAAACAATGCTAAACGATTATCTACAGTTGGTATGTAATGGTAACTTTAGCATCAAAAAACAGTTCATTGTTTGTTCAAATTAACCGTTGAAGTTTAATTTTTCAAGCTATGAAAATTTACCCTCTGGAATTGTAAAGTGGTTTATCTGAGTTACTAATTAATCTGTCAGTAATATTTACACAGTGCTTTTCTAAGTTAATTGATAATGAAGGTATTCTGCCACCACTGGTAAACATCCACCAGGCAAATAACGACTATTATTTTTGATTACCGCGCTAAGTACACTACCTCATAGGTGGCGTTAAAACGTGTGCATATTATGACGATAACAACTTTTATAACTTTTTGAATCGTTATATCTCAGAAGCGGTGTCTCGTAAGAAAAAAAGTATTGATACATTTTTTATAGATAATTGTATGATCTACAATTTTTGTAAAGGTACTTTTATGATAAACTTACCGTTTTGCTGAAAATCGTAAAAACTCATTTTTTAGACCTTTGACCATGAATTTTTTTTTCCATACACGGGATTGATTTGATCTTTTAAATATTATTTAGTATTATGTTTTGAACAATTTAACTGATTTTCAGCTTGTTGGGACTTTACGCACCTTCGAATGTCTAAATTGACCGGACTACACAGGCATTAGTGAAATACATGCAACAAAGGATGACGGGTTATTTTCATCAACATTATTATAATATATACTTGTATAATTTGTATAAATACTATATATAAGATTTGTTCAAAAGAATGCCAAACTTTTGTATGGACTGGTCAAAATGCTGCTCAGTACTGAAAGTACCTGCGTTGGATACATCACATTTGTTCCTATCTGTACGTACACGAACATTTTATCACATAAAGAAACAAAACAAGCTACATATACGACACCTTAAATAGAACACTACACAGATATCACACGGCACCTATTCGCTAATTACCTTATTTACCTACCCGATCCTTCCTCTGGAGCCCCTTTCCAGGCCCCATGTTTGGCGTTAAGTATTGTTAATGCGAAGGGGACATTTGGAGCAAAGATTTATTGCCATTGGACTTAAGTGTGCAGTAGTATGAAAAGTATCTAGTACTTAGCGGTTAGTTTTCCGACTCTACGAACTTCATGGAAAAAATTCTTTGCGAAAGCCTAAACCAAGCCATGAAATTTCAATTTAATGCTATTGTACATTTAGAGTTTTTATGATGACAGCGGAAAGGCTGCGTATTTTAATATTCAATTTTATTAAATTTTCTAATAATTTTAAAGTTAAAGCCAGACTGGCTTCAATTTTAAAATTATTTATTCAAATTGGAACTTTACATTGTACATCATATTATGGTCTTAACTACATGGTAATTGGTTGGCGTTGTTTTATTTTACTGTGTTATATAAAATAATGTTTTGATTTCAATTAGTGACTTATATCTTACGCCGGTTGCCTTTAGATTGCACAACAAGCTTTTATTTTTTATACTTTTATCCTTTATTTACAAATCTCTTCATATTATAACTTGTATAGTATTACTTTTTAAAACACTGACGCCTGCTTTAGCGATCTCAAACATTGAAATTTATACAGAGAAAAATAACAAGGGCTGCGATGTCAATACGAAAGTTTAAGTATTCTATATAATGCTTCTTTCGGTTGGATAGTACTGTCAAAGCTGTCCGACAGATGTCGCTCCAACCCCGTAAGACTGTTAAAGTCAGATAGAGAGTCAAAATTCGATGCTCGGACCCGAACCTCGGTGGCCTAGTTGGTCAATGGTGTCTGGCACGGAGAGTCCGAAGACGCGGGTTCGAATGCCGTCCGAGGATGTGAATTTTTCTCTCTATAAATTTCAATGTTTGAGATCTCTAAAGCAGGCGATAGTACTTTAAAAAGAAATACTCTAAAAGCACATACCTATACAGGATGAATATGCAGAGTGACCCGTGATACATACTAATTGTATAATTTGTGTGATGTTGTACTGGCGATCACCTCTATTGAGACTACCTTCTTCATTTGGTTTAGTTTGCAGTATAACTTTTTATGATAATTAAATCCTTTTGTTATTTTGCCCCGCACTACTATGAGATTGTTGAAAGAGGATTATATTGAATATATTGCTGTTTACTTTAGGCTATGTTAGTCTACGTTTTAAGTAGTTGTTTTTTTTACACTTAATAGACACGTGTTTCACCACTATAGCATTTGATTCTATTGATTTCAGTGACGTGGGGGTTGTATCAGACACAACCTAGAATAGCGACTGGCTCTCAAAGACAGCTGCCGGGACACACTGTTAGGAGCTTAACGACAGATTTTCAATTCTACTTAATTGTTGATTACGAAGATTTTTTTAATTTCTTGATTTCTATTTTCCTAGGAAGGTTTATTTTTACCTTCCATTTATTTATTTCTTCGATATCGATCGCGGAAGTCACTGATTTTACAACACACTCAAGGTATTTGCATCAGATTTTATTTTATTTTTTAGCAACGAAAGCTTCTTAAAACAATAAGTTATTTTCTTATACAAAATACAACGTACCTACTTAAATCATAAATATGTAATTGATCTTGATATAATTTACTATATCAACTATTTCTTTTGTTTCCATGCTTCTCGAAATGATTACTAGATACTTCAGATTTGACTTATCTTACATAATATCCTAATTAAGGTGCAAGTTGGTAGCCATGAAGCCGCAGCAAACGACGTGTTGCAGCGACACTACTGGTTTCTATGTATTTATATGAAATGGCATTCGTAGTTAGCGACACGAAACTAGCGACGCGTCGTGGAGCGGCAGACGTCACTGTTGCTCGACCGCATATCAGTAGTGCCGCTCGCGGGTACCAATCTACCTAGTAAAACAACTAAAAAGCTTTAAAACTAAACCGCAAATTGTATCGCTTTTCAAATTATTGATGGCATCTGCAGTTGTCGTCTGCAGTCGGGTTCGAAATCATGACAGCAGCGACATGAAGCGACGACTTGTCGCGGCGACATGAAACGACGACACGTCGTCTGCTGCTGCTGCTACGTGTAGCTGGCTACTAATATCATAAACGCGAAAGTTTGTATGTATGGATGTTTGTTATTCTGTCACACAAAACTACTGAATTTTATTTCTATACTAATTTCTATGAAAACTATAATGAAATATGGTATGTAAATTGATGAGACGCTGGAATAACATATTATAATATAAGATACTTTTTCATTATCATGATTATGATCCATCGTCACGCGAGTGTAACTGTATTATAAACGTGAAAGTTTATAGATATGGCTATTTGTTACTCTTTCACGCTCAAACGGCTAGGCCAATTTTGATGAAATGGGAGGTAGATGAGGCACCGGATTAACACATAGGGTACACATGTACTTGTCTTCATCGTCATCACATGAAACCGCGGAGCGCAGCTAGTAGTATATAAAATTATAGTAAAAAATCCGATATCTATAGTTCTTCCATTTTCTTTGTTGGTCATCAGAAATAACAGTTCTGGGTGCATTGCATCTGTCAAGAAAAGATATAGAACGTTTATATACTCATCCCCGCAAAAGGATTCCCTGTGTCGTGGGATGCATCAAAACGCACAATACACATTTATTTATTTATTTATTTCAATTACTTATGTACTAACAGCTTACGCCAACACGTACATTAAGTCATGATCCATCTGGATACAGTAGAGTCAAAAACTATAAAACTACGACACTCACTATCAAACAACTTATATGTACAATAGAACACATCAATGTCTCTGTTCTGAGCAATAAGGGCATTGAGCAAGATAACAGCTTGTGACGTAGGCGCGAACTGTACGGTTCTCGTGCGCACGGATATCGTCGCAAACAGCGGACGAGCCCTACACTCGCGCGACAGCCCGTGCCGGTACGGCCCAGGCGCGACTAGGGACAGGCGAGCAAGCGCACTCGGATTATAAATATGACCATTAAGAAGCTGATAAAAATGCATTAGTAGTACACATTTACGTCTTAAAATCAGCGTGTCAATGCCTATCATTCCAGACACTAACAAAGAGGGATATAAAAAAGGATAATATCCGTATAGTTTTTTATACAAATAGCGAGCGAACTTTCGCTGTATACGTTCTAACATAAGGGCGTATTTCTTTTCGTGTGGATCCCAGATGATTGAGTTATATTCTAACCTACTGCGTACATAGGCGAAGTATAATATAACAACAGCGCTCCGATCCTGAAATCTGGCGGCTTGGCGCATAATAAACCCAAGTGACTTAAACGCTTTACTACAAATTTCTGTTATATGTTTGTTAAACTTTAATTCGACGTCTAATGTAACACCCAAATCGCAAATTTCCTCGACACGATCCAAGGAAACACTCGACATGCGGTAGTCGTACCTGATCGGTGTGTGCGATCGTGTGATGGAGATAGTTTTACACTTGGAGCTATTAAACTCCAGGCGATTACGTTCTCCCCATTCAACCACACTGTCGATGTCCTCCTGCAACGCGTCGCAGCTTTCCACGCTGTTTATACCCAAGTATAGCTTGAGATCGTCGGCGAACATAAGACATTCAGCGAACCTGACAACTTCCGGCAAATCATTAATCATGATCAAAAACTGGGTTGGACCCAACGTGCTACCTTGACTGACTCCAGAAAAGGTCAGATAGGGGTCAGAGCGGAACCCAGCCAACTGGACATACTGCAAACGGTCTGAAAAATAACTGGAAAATAGTTTTAGTAATTGAGGCGTAAATCCTATTGCTGCAAATTTCATCAGAAGCACATCATTGTCGACGCGATCGAACGCTTTTTTGAAGTCGAAGTATGCTGCATCAACTTGTTTTTTCCGATCCATTTCAGAAGTTGCATAGTCGACAAAATTGACATGATTCGTGACAGTCGATTTACCAGTTCTGAAGCCATGCTGGCAGTCGGCTAGCTGGGTTTCAACCTGTCTGATAATGTAACGGTTCAGTATTGATTCGAAGACTTTGCCGGGAGTTGACAGTACCGCTATAGGTCTGTAGTTCTCAACTTTAGACCCCGAACTACCTTTAGGTATCGGAGTGACACGAGACACTTTCCAAGCATCTGGATAAGTGGCTGATTTTAATGCCAAATTAAATATGTATAAAAATGGTGTCATAAATACCGACATGCAATCTATTATAACATATGGAGGTATACCATCCGGTCCAGTCGACGAATGAGGTTTTAGGCGGCGAATGGCCATTGAAACGTCAGATGGGTATACAGTGTCCAATGCAACCCGCGAAGAACACAGTGGATTGACTGCTTGACGTTCCGCCTCAGCGGCCGATAATTTAGGTGGTTGTGGTAGAAATACTGACTTAAAGTATGACGCGAATGCATTTGCAGCTTCAAGACCAGACACAACTTTTCCGTCAAATTTAAATTCTCGACCCGATTGCCTTGTTCCCTGCTGATTCCTAACAAATGTCCAAAAACTTTTGGGATCCCTCTTTATGTTCCCTTCAATTATACGAATATAGGTATCATATGCTACGTCTATTAATTCCTTTGCTTTTTGCCTATAAAATTTATACAACTCGCGGTTATAATCTAAATTAAACTGTTTAAATTTTTTCAGATGAGTATGTTTGAACTTTAATGTACTAATTATTTCGGGTGTAAACCATAGCGGATATTCATATTTCGAACGGTTATACTTTTTTTTCTTGGGTACATGACGTTCTAAACATGTACGGAGGTTATCATAAAATGCAGCTGTAGCCTCATTTACATCGGACGCTGACAACACGTCATCCCAATCTACTCAATCATCCCAAGTCTTCGTACAAGGACTGAAAATCCGCCCGACGGAAGTTCCATTCGTTGGACTCGCCACCCGCACCGTCATCGTCGGCGGGGAGCGGACGCAGTCGAGACGGGCGCACCGGACGCGTGCAGCGCAATCTCACCTCTAGCGGTGGGTGATATTTGTCAACCTTGCCCTCTACCACGGGGGCTGTGTCACCACTCACCACAACCCACTCACTGTCCAGATTGCTCAGAACTAGATCTAGTATTATTCCATACTTGTTATAAATTGTATTATGCTGTTTTAATTTACAGTAAGTCAACATGTATTCATAGTGCATTAAAACATTTTGGCTACATGAATTAAGATTAAAATCACCTGCAACTAACAGATCTAATTTAGGATACTTATCTACTATACTTTCAATAACACAAAACGTATCAGTGTATTTCAAATCACTTGAGTGCGGCGGAATGTATACTACACAACAGATAATTTTTTTAAACTTGAACGACACGATACCGATTAACACTTCAATGTCACGATCATAACCGTCCACATCCGTAACTTGAGTCACCGTATACCTATCGCTAACTGCAAGCAATACACCGCCCCAGCCGACATCGGCGGCGCGATCCCGTTGAAGCACGATATATCCCGGGGGAAACAATTCTGCATCACTCAAGCTACTAACTAGGAAGGTTTCAGTGAACACAAACAAATCTGCCGATTCTGCAATGATAGATTTTTTGCATTCATCAAGTTTGGTGCGTAAACCTCTAACGTTTTGATAAAAAATTACATGCGTTTTATACGACTTATTTTTACTGGCCTGCTTGTTGTGTGTAGTTTCGAAATCCACTCCGCCAAGTCTTGATGTGGACATCTTCAGCCCAGTGTTCAGGTTTCATATATCTACGCTCTTAGATGGAACAGTTAACTTAAAAGAAGCGTAGTCACCGCGCGATTTTAATGCCTCAGCAGTACATTTGTCGCCGGGGCAAATAGTCTGAAGATGAGCGACCACTTGATCGGTAGTTGTACCAGGCTGAACATAATATAGATGGAGATATGATTTCCTTTCTGCGGCCACCAATGCGCATATATTGGATCCCGGGGCAGCAGTACCCCGCATAACGTTGGCCGGGACAGGTCGCGACCGGCGCCGGGTGACCTGAACCCAGTCCGCAGTGTCGTTATCGACTGCATTCCGCTGTACTTGCGCATGATTTCGCGGTTGTGAGGCAATGTTTACCTCCGGGACTTGGAGTGTAAGCGATGGCAGCGCTTGACTAGGCAACGGCAGCGCTTGACTAGGCGACGCAGCGGTCGGAGTGCGAGGGGCGCTGTGGCTCGATGTCGCACCCGGCTTAGACGTGCTCGTGCCCGCACGTGAGATAGAAATAGCGGTCGAACGAGTAGATGCCGTTCCTTTAGTTTTCCGAGTCTCGGTGGTTAGCGCAGCTGAGGCCCGAAGTCGAGCTTCTCTAATCGGCCGTGTACCAGCTTGAGCGCTGTTGTCAGGTCTACCCTCAACTAATTCACTAAGAGTAGATTTACCGGTTTCCTTACGATCACATATTAGTAGTTTAATCAGTGAATTTTGTTCTGATACGATGTTTTCTAGTGAAATTATTTGGTTTTGCATTGAAAACACAGTTTTTGTTAGTTCACGAATCGCGGAATCGTTGGAATTGGCGGACATATCGAATATTCACAAGTGGAAATACGCGGAGCAAACAAATAAACACCCAACTTCGACAAGCGAGGTAGGTTTTTTTTTAGCGTGATAAAACATCCAAGACTCGAGATTAAACATTTCTGGTCATTACACAAATATTTGCCCCGGTCCTGGGACCTCTCGATTCAAAGGTATGGGTGCTACCAACTGAGCTAACGGCGCTGTCCGTGACAGAAGAATAATGAAAACAAAGTCGATCGAGGAGCATCATATAACTTCCGTCTATTTAATATATCCACGATTACGGATCAGTACCTAATCTTGATTTTTTATTATTATCTTCTTCGTCTTTTGGTGCCTATCCACTACTGGAGGCTGGCTGTCATCCTTCTAAACTATTCCTTGATCAGGGCAAGCCTGGACAGATCTTCAGCCCTTCTTATCCCGGTCCATTGTCAGATGTTGCGGAGCCCGGACAATTTTCGTCTTCCAACATTCCATTTGCCTGCAACTTTACCCATCATAATTTTATCATTATATAATTTTACAAATAAAATACTACGCAATAACGCAGACACTCCAGTTTCAAACGAAATTAGTGGTCATTCTAAGCGTTGGGGCAACATTGCTCAAATGCTTGCGGCATCGTCCGTCCGACGCTCTGCTAGTAAATCGAAAACGATTTCCTTGAGTATCTCATCGATACAATTCAGTGGTGAATAAGGCATTCCTTTCATAGTTTCTTAGTTGAGCATGGGAGTACGACGAGCTTACTACCTAATAGATTTTTAATGGCAGTTGAAGATCTATGAACATTTATACACTAAACATATTTTTCTTACTAATTACATATTATGAAATTATATATTATATAGCAAAAAACAGTTTAAAAGTTGTTGTCTGTCTCTCTGTTTGTTCCGGATAATGTTTAAAACGTCTATGCAGATTTTTATAGTACTCTCACTGGCAGATAGCTGATGCCATAAGAAGTATTTCAGGCTACTTTTATTTTAGATTTAGATTTTACTCCAATAGTTCCACGCAAAAATTTTTTTTGTTTAAATTCACTCGGACGAAATCGCGATCCACAGTTAGTCAATAATAATAAACCTATAATTTATCAAACCCTAGTAAAAATTTTGAGGATTTGTGTATGTGTGCGGGCGTGTATGTGTCTGTATTAGTACAATGGAAGCCAAGAGGAGGACAAGTTACTGCATGTAAACTATTATCTATATTTCATTAATAGCTTGCGTATACCCGCTACTTTGTCTGCGTGAGATTTGTGTTTATTGCGACAGTGATAGAGAGTGATGAGTAAAAAGTACACTCTGTATTACTCTCCACCGCTTTAACTATCTTGAATATGAGTTACGCTTTCTTTGGGTATTATACGTAGGACACAAACTCATTACAATTTTTAGAGATGTCGCTTCATTAGATTTTGCTCCGTCCACGTAATTCAACGCTCGGACAGATCGCCTCGGTAGCAAAGATTTTTTTGAGTTTGAATCCCGTCTCAGAATGTGTTCTTTTTCTTTTTAAGAAAAGCAAAATATAAACCTTTCAACGGTGACATACAAATATAGGTATTGGTTATAGGTAACGATTATCACGAAACAATAACGCAACAGATTAATTATTGTTCTTATACCTATCAGTGAAGTACCTAGATAAGTATGAAATAGATTTAAGTAATCTGGAAATTCACTGCTCATATTAGAACATTTGGATGATCTTATAAAATAAGCTTCAATCTTTACTTTTGTTATGAACTAGATTTGCCCACGACTTCGCCGCGTAGGTTTTTTTAGAAATGAATTATAGTAACAACTATGTTCATGACTATTTCCCGCCACTATGTGTGATATTTGGTTAAAGTTTAAATCAACTCAAGCAAATTTCAGAGCTTATCTACTTATTAATAGTAATTGATGAACAAACATTAATTTCGGACTTTATTATTTGGGTAATTTTAAATCCAAACGTTAGGTAATTTCGGATCAATTGTACAGGTAGCACGAAGATTGTTTCTCCTCAGTTACATATTGGCTTCAATAATATGAAGTATCTAAATACAAATTTTCACACCTATAAATTCAAAAACCAAATTTTTTCCGAATACATTTTCATCCTCCTTTTCACCCCTCCCTGGTAGAAATATTAAGAAACACCATTTTTATTTTAAATAAACTATATAAATACAAGTTTTCACAGTTATAAGTTCAAAAAGTAAAGACTTTCATACAAACGTTTTCACGCAGTTTTACCCTCTTAAGGCCCGACGCTTTAGCAATAGTAATTAGTTAAAATTACTTAAACACAAGTAATGCATATTACTATTACATACATAAGATATTTATATTTACTTTCATATCACAAGCACTTGCTGTTTGCTACTCCTAGTAGTCGCACCGTGGCCCGAGCCCAGTCGTGCAATTCTCTTATAATTCGTCAACGAGCTCACCGATGTCAAATACTTTATGAGGTATTGCCCTTGCACACAAGGATGTTTTTCCAACGTTTCTTGTCATCTCGTCATTTGTTTCACATATGTTGTCAAAGATGCAACGATGTTTGCTCTTAGAGAATCGCACGGCTCGGCTGTCCCCCCTGTGTCGCTCGATTCAACGCATTTCTTGACGCCAACACCGAATATGACTTATTTTGTGACAAATGGCATATAATTTTTAAACTATTATTATTACTGAGTTTCTGTGAAAAATATAATTAGAAAATTTTATGAAAATTTTAAATCTTTTTGACATTTTTAATTTTGCCATTTAAACTTTTTTTTAGAATTCTATCTTAACATTCCAGTATACACGCAAAAAGTTGGCAGTGGGTATCCGAAATTTAATTATTATTCCTAATGTTATGATTTTATTATATTTTTTATTTATATTTATAATGTATATATTGTTATTTAATAATAAGTGTAAGTAGTGTATGGCGTGCTTATTGTAACAAACAAATAAATAAATAAAAATGCATGCTTCTGTTCACATTTAAAGCATCGTTCGATAGTAGCTCAAAGGTCTGAATATTCGTTAGTATTTTATTTGTATTGACCGTGTTATCGCCCGTAGCTTTATTATAACGCTTCGCCAAGCAGTCGAAGTTACTTACAAAGACGTCCAGAGTAAACAGTTTCTTTCATAGTATTTTAGAGAATCCGTACGAGTTGCCAGACGTTTTCGTATGCACACAGAGTGCTGCGCTCAATCAGTTTTCAAAGAAGCAAAGGAGGCTGGATGCTGAGATCAAAGTCGGGCCGCGAGTCGTTACCTCACGTCTGTTCGTGTATTTATGCGGCAGAAATATTCTACTTTATTTACCACAACCCTCATCGGATACATTCGATGCGGTCCTTACTTACTACTTATACTTATTGAGTGCTAACATTGTGCTGTACCAAGTGATAAAAGTTGGCAACATTATCATTTCTATTTGTGTTTTTATGTTTTTCGACAGCAACTCTAGAGATAGTTGCATATCCACGAAACCTATATCCAACCACTACAGCTATAGCTTCTCACAATAATTATCAAATTATAGGTATAAACAATAAAAAATATAGAAACTTCAAATGAAATTATTAAACTATAGTCATATTTTACCTTTTTGAAACCAATTTCCCTCGTTATGTTTATTACCTTGTCATGTTTCATGTTGTTGAGAATATCTCAAGGATACATTTTACTAGCTCAATGTAGAAACGTAAAGAAGTTCTTTTCAAATAAATCACTAGACATTTTGTGTATTAGCTTTCGTTGTTTGGTTATATTACAAAGAGACGTACCTAAGTATTGCGTAAGAAATAAGTTGCGAAGCAAACTGAAGCAATCAGAGAGGAGTATTCAATTCTAGGTATTGGCTTTTACGTATATATTTTCTGGTTGTCTGGCTTACTCGTACCTACTCTAATATAAGTCTTATTAGATGGGTGTATGTTAAGAAAATAACAGTGACGACTTTAAAAAAAGAGTTACCTACATTTTATTAGTGACTACCTGGTGCCCACGACTACGTCTGCGCAGGATTAGTATTTCGAGTAGCTTATTATCTTTCTAGAACTGAAGAAAGAGAAAAAAAAAAGTTCTAAAGTTCTAGAGTTCTAGAGTGGAGACCGCGTCTCGGCAAACGTAGTGTAGGACGTCCTGAGGCACGGTGGAGTGACGATCTGCGCAAGACGGCTGCCAAAAACTGGATGCGAGAAGCCCAAGATAGACCTAAGTGGCGTGCAATTGGAGAGGCGTATGTCCAGCAGTGGACTGCTACAGGCTGATGATGATATTATCTTTTCCAAGGCCATATCTACCTTTATACCAAAATGTCATGAAATATGTACATGGTCAAACTCAATGGCTATAATAGTATTATATGAGTAAATTTAAATACTTCGTATATCAATCACTAAACATTAACAATAAAATACAGACTTACGTACATGCAAATATAAATTTATTCACCATGGAAAAAAACTGTCATTACATTTCATGACTCTTGACGGTCGCCGAGCACGTATCGAGATGTCAAATTGGCTTGGTTTTTGACTAAGCTATCAGAAACTGACACAAACTTTGACAGAACTGTCATCATTACGATCTTAATGTGGACGGATATCTTATTATTTTATCTATGCTGTGCCCAAGCATATTACGCTTTTTAACCCGTGTGGTGATGGATGATGATGATGATGAAAAGTATCCCATGTTGTGGGGGACGCTCTTCTTGAGTTACAATATACGGCAGTAGTGGACTGTATAGACGTGTCGTAAGAACGTCCGCCCACCCTTGTTGTGCTGGGATTGCGAGAACGTAGTCGAAGAAAACGCGGTACTGTAGTATACGTCGTTGGTGCGTGGGTGTTCCGAGGAGAGATTCTTCCCTACTTGAGGCCTTTTAGTGGTTTACTAGCGTAGATCGAGTGCTAGATCGAGTGAAAATTCTGCCGCATAGCAGTCCTATATATCTGTGAATTTACCGTTGGGTAACACGTTGTCTACTCACATCGTATCGAAGCGGTCTCCAACCAATCAGAGCGCGTATGTGCCCTGCTAGAACGGGCGAATATTTTAGACGGGGACAAAACATAGTTTTTGAATCTCGTCTCTGATTGGTTGGCGCCTGTCTAGCGCGTGACCATTTTCGATCCTAATTGTTTTACGAAATGCCTAGTTTTTTTTTATTATATCTTTCTAGTGCCTAACAATGTACCTACTTGCCTGCCGCCTCAAGTTAGGTCTCATTATGGCCTATCTCAATACTCCTCGAAATGAAGCACACACCAAACGAATGTCTTTATTTTCCTAAATTAAGTTACAACATCCGTATAACTTATAACGTATGCTTAGGTTTATTTAGTTCCTAGGCTATACGGCTGTACCTATATTCACAAATTATACGTCTAAACCTAGCTGACTATTTCTACGACTTATGGAAACATAATTTAACGTTACATGTGTAAAGATAGTGGAGTTATGATACAAATACGGTAACAAGAGCGTACAAACTACACAGCTATCTTTAAACATTAAAAGAGTTAAGCTCTTCAAAGAAAAATGTACTTACGAATTTCAATGCTTATTATAAACTAAGTATAAACACACATAATTATATAAATTATAATGAAGTTAACGTCTCTCAAGCACTCGCACTATAGTTTATCCACTTATTATTCATTATAACACGTACATATATGTGCACATACGTGGGTCGTCCTGCGCACATAATAATATGTACATTATTGTATTGTATGCACCGTCGTATTGCACGGCCTATATGCACCGTGCATATAGGCCGTCCCGAACATCCTCCCGCCGTGTTAAGTCCGCCTGGACTCTACAACTTGGCTGGAGGGACGCCTGGATCAGTGGGGATCACGACGAGCTTCTTAGTCGGCCGCTGCAGGATTCCACCTTTCGTTCTCACGTCCACGACTCGTACTATGCCATCGGGTCCGGGGTAGGTGGCGGTGACGACCCCGCGCGGCCAGGTGTTCCGCGGCAGGTTGCTGTCCACGATCAGCACGACGTCGCCTTCTTTCAGCGGGGGGCCCTTGCCGTGAGGCTCCCGCCGGTGTTGGAGGTCAGGCAGGTACTATCGGAGCCAGCGGCTCCAGAAGATGTCAGCGAGGCGCTGGGACGCGCGCCAGTGGGTGCGACCGATCAGATCGCCGTCGTTGAACGCACCGGGTGTTGGCACGCGGGCGGAACCGCCGAGTAGAAAGTGATTCGGCGTGATGGCTTCAGGGTCGTCGGGGTGAACAGAGACGTGAGTGAGCGGTCTGCTATTCACCGTGTACTCTGCTTCCGCGAGCAGAGTGGCCAGTACTTCGTCCGTCGGGTGACGGTCTTGATGCGTCGCGGCGAGTGCAGTCTTCACAGAGCGGACCAGTCTTTCCCAGGCCCCTGCCATGAAAGGTGATCCCGGCGGCAAATATTTCCAAGTGATCTGTCTTCGTTCGGCTTCTTCTTGTACGGCTTCGTCAGCGGCGCGACGCATTTCTTTGTCCGCTGCGTGGAGATTCGTGCCGTTGTCGGACCAGATTTCTGTGGGGCATCCACGACGTGAAAACATACGACGGAGTGCCATCACAGCTGAGTCTGCGTTAAGTGACGCAGCGAGCTCGAGGTGGACGGCGCGAGTGGTCAGACACGTGAAGATGGCCACATAGCGCTTCTGGATGCTGCGGCCACTGGAGGTCAACACGGGCCCGAAATAGTCCAGACCAGTAAAGGTAAATGGTTGTCTGTGGTGAGCCAAGCGACACGATGGGTGGTTTCCTGTTGGCGGCTGTGTCGGTGAGTTTCTTCGTATTCGACAGGGAATGCAGCTGTGGATGATAATCCTTGTCACAGGGCGTAGACGAAGAATCCAGAAGTGCTGTCGGCACTCATTGATGGTCGTCTCGACTCCGGCGTGGTGTAGTTGACGATGTACGTTTTCTATTATAAGGCGCACGCTGTGTAGATTTCCGTCTAACACGGGTGGCGCTTTCATTGCGTCGGTGACGTCATCTGTCTTTTCTATACGGCTCTTGATACGTACGATGCCGTCTTTGTATGAAAGAGACAGCGGCCTTAGGCAGCTGCTCGGTGATATGGTGTCGCCCCTCTGTAGAGCGATAATCTCTTCGGCGAAGGCTTCTCCTTGTGAAGCCTTTATTATTAATACTTCGGCGCGACGCAGCGTTGATGCGTCGAGTGGTTTGTAACGTCGCGACGCCGAAGTATATATCTGCGTCGTTTCTATATTTTTCTTATGCGTCTTCGTTGGCGGAGCGAGCTCGGCGTAGCCCTTCTCTACTACGGAGTTCATCTGCTCATGGTACTTCTTGGCGAGTACTGTGTCTTTCTTCAATTTCTTCTCGATTGAGTTAAGTCGTTTTACGGCGGCTTCATAGTTATACGGCATTTGCGGGGTATCTTCTTTCCATAGTAATGCAGTTTCATAGTGTCCGTCTTCTAAGTGCTTCGTATTTTTCTCCAGAATCTCGAGTGCTCGTAATTCTGGATCGCTTCGTGGTGTATTCGGCTGGATCATGAGGTTTTCCATAGCAAAGTGATGCTTCAATTGTTCGTCCATATGTTCCTCTTGATCGTACGAAGTTGATACGAAGTTGACGCGCTGTCCTAGTGCGCGTGTATGTGCTCCGTGAAGTACCCAACCGAGCGGTGTCAAAGATGCTACCGGTTGGTATTTACGTCCTCTTCTCGTTTCTTCGGCTAGGAGAAGGTGCCAGTTATCTTGCCCAATTAAGAGTCTCGGCACCGCACTGTTGGTGATAAGATCCCCTGTCAAGTCGTCAAGGTGTGGGCAGGAACGCAGGTCAGCTTCTTCGATCTTCTGTGGTGATAGCTTCAACTCCTCTATAGTACGTGCGACGATGCGGTGACGTCTATGAGTCCGTCCTTGTAGGGTGACCGAAACTCTACGTGACCGCTTTGAAGATAGCTTTGTGTCGGCGATCGCTTCAATGTTCACAGGGTCGACGCGTCCTCGTGCGCCGACCTCTTCTGCCAGTGATGTCTCAAGTAGAGTGACAGTTGAGCCGTCGTCCAACAACGCCCAGGTGTCCACTTCTCCCGCCGGTCCCGAGATACGTACAGGCGCGATTTTCAAGTACGCCTGCGCCCTCTTTTTCATCCATGAACTTGTGACTACTTGTTTTTCTTCAGTGTTCGGCGGTGTCTTCAAGTGATGAAGTAACTTGTGATGATAATATCTGCAGTCTTCAATAGTGCATTTCTTCGTCTTGCAATAATGTTTCTGGTTACGGAAGCGTAGGCAGCGAAAACATAGACGTAGCTTCTTGGCGATGTCCCATCTCTCGTTTATTGTTGCGTCAATGAATCGCTTGCATGTAGCGACGGAGTGGCCGGTATTCTCGCACGACAGGCATTGGTCAGCTGGGCGCTCCTGTGAGGTGAACGTCCGCTGTTGTTGGCGCTTCTGTTGTGGCTGTTGTTGCTTCTCGTTGACGATGTTCTCCGGCTGAGCGAAAGGGCTGCAGAGGTCTGCCTCGCGCTGTAGAAAACGTGCGAGCTTCAGTAGGTCGGGCTCTTCTCCAGGCTGGCTTGCGGCGAAGTCGAACCATCTGTATCGCAGCGTAGATGGTAGTTTCTCTCACATCATCTTCGTGATTTCGGGATTGTAAAGGTAGTAGATCTTGTTGAGAGCCTTCAGTGCTGCTACGATATTGGTGACACGACTGGCAAAGATGCAGATGTCTCGAGGTGTGTCAGCTGGCTTCGCGAGGTTCCGCAGGCGGTCCAATTCAGCTGAGGCAATAGCATCTGGTCTTCCAAAGCGCGACTCCAAGGCGTGCATGATGTTTTCCGGCTGAGTATGTTGGACGAGGAGGTTGTCTACGGCTTCTCTTGCTCTTCCTTTGAGGTTTCTTCGTAGTCTTGAAGTATTCTCTGTTTCGCTGAAGAAGCGAGCGGTTTCGTTGTATGCGGCTTTGAAACATAGCCACTCTTGATGGTTGCCGTTGAAGAATGGCAAGTCCGTGGCTTGACGTGATGCGTATGGCTGTAGTTGTGACTGTCTAGCCGCCAGTGTGATAGCGGCGGCTAGTTCGGCGATATCCCCTCTCAGCGAAGACAGTGGCTGAAGAGCGACGGCAGTGTTCGGCCTCGGCGCAGAAATTCCTGGAGGCACGATGATGGCTTCTGGTAGTGGCGCAGGTGGACGTCGATCTTCATTAGAAGGTGGTTGCGGTGGCGGTGTCGATGCAGTAGCTTCAGGCAGCGCTCGGTCTCTCTGAAGCGGCTGCTGATTTTTCCTTGGTGAATCTTGATGTGCTTGATCGACTATAGCGAGTATGTGCGTCTCGCTATTATGCAACCAGTTGTCCACACGTTGCGCTGTTTCTCCGTCGCTGAATGCAGTACGTGCGTCTTCTTCCATTTGTTCGGCTTCTATGGCGGCTTCAGCTTCTAGTACGGCGATACGGGCTGCGGTGAGTTCCACTTGAAGGCGCGCATGTTCTTCACGTGCGCGGGCGAGTTGTAGAATTTGCGTGAAGCGTTGACTGCACGATTGCGTGCCCATTCGGCGACTGTTCGACATCGGAGCAGGTTGTGCGGCAATGGGTTGTGGTGCGTCAGGCGCTCGGGCCGATGACGCGGTGGCAGGCGCTGCGGCGTTTGACGGCGCAGGCAGTGAAGTCACGACGGCAGGTGTCGTGATGGCGGTGTATGCCCCTCCGTAGGGCATGGTGACGATGGGCGGTGCGGCTAGCAGCGGCACGCCGTGATAAGTGGTGTACGGCTCCGTGACGTGTGCACCCACGGCAGGTGGGGCTGCAGACGTCGCGGTGGTGGCGATGCTGGGAGCGTAGTGGGCTGGAGCGGTGGCACGGGACGTCGCGTCGGCGTCGGCAGTTGTCGGCGCGGCGTGCCCGACCGCGGCAGCTGGCCTTCTTCGGTCCACGGCGCTGATGGCGGGCGTGGACTGTGGCAATGGTGACGATGGAGACGAGAACACGGCGACTCCCTCCGTAGTTGTCGTCTCGGCACTCGATCTGACTTCGGTGGTGACGCTGGCAGTAGGATCTTCCTCGTAGATCTTCCGTCTTCTTCCCCCGCACGAACGCGTCACCGGCATGATGTCTTCTTTCTTCGAAATTGATATTTTCTATTCCCGTTGAATTTGGTTCTTGAAGGACCACGATGTCTTCTATTCCCGTTGCATTCGGCTTTCGAAGGACCACGATGTCTTCTATTCCCGTTGCATTCGGCTTTCGAAGGACCACGATGTGGGGGACGCTCTTCTTGAGTTACAATATACGGCAGTAGTGGACTGTACAGACGTGTCGTAAGAACGTCCGCCCACCTGTTGTTGTGCTGGGATTGCGAGAACGTAGTCGAAGAAAACGCGGTACTGTAGTATACGTCGTTGGTGCGTGGGTGTTCCGAGGAGAGATTCTTCCCTACTTGAGGCCTTTTAGTGGTTTACTAGCGTAGATCGAGTGCTAGATCGAGTGAAAATTCTGCCGCATAGCAGTCCTATATATCTGTGAATTTACCGTTGGGTAACACGTTGTCTACTCACATCGTATCGAAGCGGTCTCCAACCAATCAGAGCGCGTATGTGCCCTGCTAGAACGGGCGAATATTTTAGACGGGGACAAAACATAGTTTTTGAATCTCGTCTCTGATTGGTTGGCGCCTGTCTAGCGCGTGACCATTTTCGATCCTAATTGTTTTACGAAATGCCTAGTTTTTTTTTATTATATCTTTCTAGTGCCTAACAATGTACCTACTTGCCTGCCGCCTCAAGTTAGGTCTCATTATGGCCTATCTCAATACTCCTCGAAATGAAGCACACACCAAACGAATGTCTTTATTTTCCTAAATTAAGTTACAACATCCGTATAACTTATAACGTATGCTTAGGTTTATTTAGTTCCTAGGCTATACGGCTGTACCTATATTCACAAATTATACGTCTAAACCTAGCTGACTATTTCTACGACTTATGGAAACATAATTTAACGTTACATGTGTAAAGATAGTGGAGTTATGATACAAATACGGTAACAAGAGCGTACAAACTACACAGCTATCTTTAAACATTAAAAGAGTTAAGCTCTTCAAAGAAAAATGTACTTACGAATTTCAATGCTTATTATAAACTAAGTATAAACACACATAATTATATAAATTATAATGAAGTTAACGTCTCTCAAGCACTCGCACTATAGTTTATCCACTTATTATTCATTATAACACGTACATATATGTACACATACGTGGGTCGTCCTGCGCACATAATAATATGTACATTATTGTATTGTATGCACCGTCGTATTGCACGGCCTATATGCACCGTGCATATAGGCCGTCCCGAACACATGTGTTAATCCAGCGCCTCATCTACCTCCATACCAAATTTCATCAAAATTGCCCACGCCATTTGAGTGTGAAAGAGTTACAAAGATCCACAAATCCATACATCCATACTCACAAACTTTTGCGTGTATAATATTAGTAGGATTTTAAGAACGCGCTAGTAAATTGTTACATTGGAAAAAAACAAATATTAAGACGCCACTGTGTGCTTACAATGTAATATTACGAGTATTAATGTAAATATTTGTAAGTGAATATTGTGAGTGTGGAGAAATGTGTATGTTTATAAAGGTGAAATGTTTAATTGTTAATCCTTTGGCTATGAACTCTAACAAGTACAATTTGAAAAATTTAATACCCACTTCCATTCTATTCAGTTATTGGAGTGTAACTCAAAAAGTACTGAACCGAGTTTGATGAAATGTTAAATGGGACCACAAGGGAAGCCACCATCTTTCAAAGAAAAAAAGCGTTTTGAGAATCAGGCAGGTATTAAACATAAAAAAGAAAAAAAAAACAGCCGTCGAGTTGAGTACTTAGATAAATAGGTAGGAATGACATGGCCGATATATTAGTCTTCTACCAAGTGAACAAATTCAACAGTAACCCAGTATTTTTCATGCCGCATTTATGGGTCAAGTGAAAATGATAATATGGATAAAAATACCAAACTTATATCAAGCACGTAAATATCTAAAGCGCATAATGTTTTTTGAAATATACCGTTTTTAAGCACTTCGATAGATGGCGCTCTGTCCCCATACGTCGTTAAAATTAATACGGACATATATGTGATCTTCGGACTGACGGACACTGACCCAGTTTGTCAGACAATGCGGGTTCGAATCCCGTACAAAGAAATTATTTATCTCTTTAAATATGTAAACATTCAAGTTTGTTTACGTAAGACATTCATTGACTTTTAGCAACATAAGCATCATCAAACGTATACTTTATTAAACCGATGGAGTTAGAGCCAACCTTGAGGTAGAGTTCATAAATTGCTACGTAAGGCGTATTTGTCATCAAAGGAAAGACCCAATCCGGGCGTAAGCATCATCCATTTGCGGAGGTTAACAATCCTTTGAGTTGTGGGAAAGATGGAAAATTTGTGAAGACTTTTTCTCCATTAGGTTCGAGGCGCATTCTCATCACATTATTCCCGTCGACATCCTTCTTTACATAGACGACTTATAACTTGTAAAGTAAGTCTATATGTGTATGTATTTTCATATTTTCTTGATACTTGGGTCAAATTATTGATAATTATAATTATGAACGTTTTATTAAAACATAATTAGTAATATAAATAATTATAATCATTTATCGTCACCAATAATAAATAATAAAACCAGTAATAAAAAAACATAGACGCGATACAAAACGTAACTTACTTACGTTCATTGTATTTTAGTACTGACAAATAAATGCCATCACATGTAAACTTGTGAAAAAACCAAGTATGGCCAACTCAACAACTCAGTTACTTACTGTTCTTCTACCGTAAAAGCTTTTGAGATCCATGTAAAACCAAGTCGGTTAATTTATTCAGTCGCTCTTTAAGGGACGTTCCGTCTTAAGTTATTACGTGATTAGCTAACTTAACAACATCTTATAGATAGCATATCAATATTAAAAATATTACATGTTTTATATAAAATATATTGACTAGGCAATCGCACTAATCAATCTTATTTAATGTAATATGTGTTACTTACTTGTAAAATACAATGTGTTTTCACTTGGTCTTCACTTTCAATGGCCAAGGCAATTTATTTTATTTAAAAATAGATTTTTTTAACATTGATATGTCTCCACGCTGTAACCCCACAGTCGAATGGGCTGGCACGACCGGGGAAGTTCCACACTCCCACATAGCACCGACGACGTGAAGTAACATAGCTTGCTATTGCGTTTCCTCGGTTTGTAGGAGGTTCCGGAGGCCCGTTTCCCCCCTTCCCCATTGTCCCTCTCCTTCCCCGTCCCCCTCCACCCTCACCCCTTTATCTCTGCCTTCCTATAATCCTTCCTCAAAGGTCGGCAACGCATCCTCGACACCTCTGGTATTGCGGATGTCCGTGGGCGCCGGTATCACATACCATCAGGTAAGCCGCTTGCTCGTTTGCCAACCTATCCCATAGAAAAACGATTGTCGCGACACCAGCGGTGGCCAGAATCACCGCCTCCGTATAAGTCTTTCCCCGATCAGTAACCAATATGTCGTCGTCATAACAAACGATGTCGATGCCAGTTAGCGCCACGAAGCACCCAGTCCTGTCCGACATTCCATAAAAGAGGGCCCAAAACGCACCCCTGTGGAACGCCACACGACATAGGACTGACCGCAGCGATAACACTTATCATCATCATCATCATCATCATCAGCCTGTAGCAGTCCACTGCTGGACATAGGCCTCTCAAATTGTACGCCACTTAGGTCTGTAAGGGATGTAAGGGGCGAGCCAACATCTTTGACCCAAGTCAACCTCACCTGCACGCGGTGCATCCTGCTGATCGACGAACGAGGCTCTGACAACCGACCGATGGCGGTATACCCATCCTAACAGGAGTCGCTAAATGCAACAGGCTGGTGACGGGCTGCAGCATCACCAGTGCGAGAAGCTACGCCCTGCGATCGCCAACCCGCCTGCCCGCGTGGCGATTACGGGAAAATTCCTCCAATGCAGGACAACAAACACTTTTCGCTGCGGTCTAAATATACTTAAGAAATATTGCATTAATACACCCAAAATTTATGCACTTTCTGAATTGTTCCACTAGGTCAAAGAATTTCACTGAGGGTATAATCTGAGTTTCGTTCGCGGTTAACTGTGACTATCGAAATGTTACTAGCGTAGACATTTTAGTTTCACGAAATTTAAAAAGAAATACTGGGCGAATGGAATTAGAATCTAATGTTTAAAGTGAAGAGGTCAGTACAGTGCTACGCAAAAATTTAACTTTGAGCTCGGGATGGCACTGCGACTGTCATTGGCAGACGTTTTGTATACCATCAGGAGCACGGCTTATTAAACTTTTTAATATATTACAAAAAAAAAAACGGTGTGTCCATGTGGGAGAAAGTACATCAAACATAGGACAAGTCCAATTTCAAGTTAAGTCTTACTAATAAACTTCTACCTATACCTATGACTAAATCATTATTTACGCGTTTTCCAAAATCAGTTGTAAAATATAATGAAAAGTTTAATTCAGTTATTTACATAAACTGTGGAGTAATTAACCAGCGTAACGTCAATTACGCAACAAAAGCACATAAAGTATGGTACCGCGGAATCCACTCCATTATATTCCTTAGTGTAACATAATGGCAGACCAAATTGAGCAACCAGGAGTCATATTTCCGTGCATTGTTAATAAATTCTACGTCGTTGGCAGCAAATATTATATTTCAAAGAACAAGTTTCGGAGCACTCATCTTAATTAAACATGACCATCAGTTTGAAGACTGATAAATTCTATTTACAGTCCGTCAGACGACCGCTGATAAGGTTAAAAGTAATTGATTATTATGTCGTTTATGTGTTTATATTTATGTAAAAAGGACTGCCGATATGGGTACTTGAGTACTGAATTACAAAGTAATTATATTAAAAAACACGAAACCGATACCACCTAATAATATAACAGTGAGTACGCTGTGGCGCGCTCGATGTCGCCGCTTATCCGCACACGCCGCCATCTCAATTAGCTCCTTGCTATTAACACTGATTGTGATTTATTTTTTGACGATTGGAGAAACATGATCTTAGATATAAGAAAATATTGTGAAAATGTACTTGACCAATAGAATAGTAATGTAAGAAGCCCTGACAACTCATTTGAGGTTGTTAACCATACTTGATTTCATGACTGGTCATCAATCTCAAATGCATAATTTGTATTTATATTTTTATTGTTTTTATGACTTTGTGAATTATTTAGTATGTGTTTCATTGTTATTTGTATAATTGTGATTTAATTATAATTGACTAATGACGTTATTAGACGGTAGTACGCTCTATGGCCCTCTCCGGTGCTCCCATATGGGCAGGGTCCCTGAACTCCCAGGAGACTGCCCTGCTCCATAAAGCCCAGAGAGCCATGGCGGTGAGAGTGTGCAGGGGCTTTCGCACACTCTCACACGAGGTAACCTGCGTTCTCGCCGGATCTCTTCCATGGGATCTAGATCCCTTCCATAGGCCGAGGTTCTGTCCTCGGTCTTCTGGCGTAGAACGTGGGCGCGACAGGAGGGTCTCCGTCTTGCCCCTCAGGAATATGGCCAGTGGTGAACGGATGCCGAGGGCCGCTTTGGCATCTAGAAGCAGACGCTTGGGCGTAGGTCCACGGAAGGGAGCAAGAGCAACCCGGTTCCTCGAAGCGGTCCGGCCCAACCTCAAAGAGTGGGTCCATCGAGGGCATGGGTCGCTTACTTTCCGGATGACAGTCCTGTCGGGCCTCCGTCTCCGCTCAGAGGACCGGGGGTATCGGCCGGTGCCCCCTATTAGGATTAAGTCCTCACGAGGTGTGAATGGCCCGCGTGTTCCGAGGCATCCGACGAGGTGGTTGTGTGGAGACACAACCACCTCGCTCTCTCCTCGCCCTTCTGGCGGAGACTCCCACACGCGCACCAGCTCTACCCTGGGCTGGTGATCAGGATATAAAATCTTCCTCTGCGTAAAAAAAATGTTTGGTAATAAATATGGTAGATACTAATACGTTTATGTTCATCAATCGTTAAGAGACGGTTTTAAAACGTTTATCATCTTAGCACTGGCATTTACAAAGCTGTCTCCAACGAGATATTAAAGATGATATAACATATTTAGACATACGAGTATACCTCTCCACATATTTGTAGACATTTCCGTAGCGCAAAAGAAAATATATTGCGATGAGTTTCACGAGTGTTTTTGCGCTTCCTTTGGGACGGGCCTTATCTGTGCCGAGGGGATCTGTAAATAGACAATATTAGTAGCAAAAATTACATCCATATTGCGGAACCCTACCATCAGTCTATGGGTAGCCGTAAATGAACGGTAAACTTCGCTTGGAGAAAAAAATACTTGCACATCCGAAGAGTTATGATAATCCACGAAGTTCATATTCAAACCTACAACGAATTTCATACATCATTCCGATTAGTAGGTTAATTAGGAAAATTGTTTTTAGGGAAAAAGAGGCATCGATCGATCAGAATTATTTTTCATTAGTTTTGATGTTTATTAAAACATTAATTTGAGAAAGCAGGATATCTACGAATCATCATTATAATCGAATTAACTAATTATTTTCTCGATTTTCCTTGTATCAGGTAACTCTTGGTTGACGTTCTAACATTAATAGCCTTGATATCATGCCTTACATCAAGAGTTCTGGCGCCCTTCAAGTTAAGGTAAGATTACGTAATCTATATATAATATAAAATGAACCCCTATTTTTCCTGGTCACGATATAACTTGAGGACAGCTTTATACCGATTTCGCTAACACTTTTTTGTTGTGTTAAGTATTGTCAGGAGAAGGTTCGTACGATATCAAATCCAGAAAAGATGGGAGGTTAAGGCCGAAGGCCACGCCTACTATGCGAATTAAATCGCATGCAGTCTCTTGTAAGAAATGAAACGTAGATTTGGTACAACAACAATTTCCACGTAATTGTGGGATTTGGAAAGGTTTATCTGCAATCAAACTCAAAGTCGTTGCTGATAAGTTGAACAATTGACTTCATTGATTCAAATTGTGCCTCTAACCAAAGCAGCACCCCGCTTCAGCAAATATAGTTATAACTGGCGCGCCAGCCTACATAAACAGGTAATGGTTCTGAAGTCAAAATACTACAATGTTGGAGATTCCAAATGAATAATAATAGTGGCAAGTACTTAATAACTAAATATCAACAACAAGTGGTAGGGGTAAGGCATCTGAACACAATCAGTATGCATCGCAATAATCCTAGCCGTCACTTATATTGCTCTGCGTCCCAAGCCGACTATAAATTGTCCGCGCTCCGAACGCAACGGGATATAGAGTACATTATAGAGTTATGCGAAATCTTATAACTTACGACAGATATCCAATATTCCCCCGAGGCGAGTGGACCGAGTGCAACGGAACACTCATAGAACACAAATCAACCGAGAAAAATGAAGGAAAAGAAGTAAGACAAAGCGTCTGTTCGATCGACATGAATTTCATTGTGAAATATGTGTTATTTTCTATGAGAAATGTATTCGGCTTTTAACACAATAACTCAGGCTGGTTATTGTTTCGGTATATAGACATGTACCTGCCGACTTCTACCTGAGAACGGTTGCTTGGAGGTGTCTTAGATATTAAGGCACGCTCGTACCCTGATTAAAGAAAAAGCAGAATTTATAAACACCTAGTGTAACGAAACAGATCGATAGTAAATTATGAAAAAAAATAAAAAGGTCAGAAAAGGAATAGGAAAGGAGTAGTAACCGAATAGAATTTATAAATATAACTCTCTTTCAGCAGAAAAAATTCCTGAATAGGTCCACAAAAATAAACTTTCACGTCCAAACTCTCAGAATTTTCAGCGATAACACTATATTTTTTTTAGGTAATATTTAGCCAACGTATAGTACTAAAGTTATAACCAGCAGTTTTTTCAATTGTGTTAGTATAAATCGAAAAATATAAAGAAAACGTACAAAATTAACGCATTTTCGCATTACATCGTCCAATCTAACAAGCGATTTTCAACCTTACGTAAAGCATCGTAAATTATTTTAAAATTGGGGTTGGACCACGTCTTAACATGTATCTAAGTATATCTTCACTAAATTATCTGCTAATGTTGAAATAAAAAATATTAATGTTAAGATCCAAATTGAAATTTGGTGACTGCGTTCTCATAAAGAATACACTAAAGATGTACTTAATAAATTTGTATGATTCTTTAAACTAAGTAGATACATTGTATCAATTGTAGCACTAATGATCTCAGACCTTTACCTGAATCCTGAGATATCCTAAGATAGATATTCAAACATAGCTTAAATATCTTGGTAAAACTAATATTCTAGGGTGTTTATCCTTAACAAAGCCAGGTAATTTAACAGGCTAATATACATACAGGTCTAACTTTAATCTCCAACATCCTCGGAATGTACGAACTGCATGACCATCAATTTGGCCGATTCTTAATTCATATACCGAGCGGGGAGACCATTAATCTATGAAATGTACCCCAGATTAATGTGATCTACTAAGTGTATCGTACACGGCTACTATTAGACGTGCCTACCGACATATTGGTAAGATTAACTGCCGTGGCAAAAGGTTATATTCCATTGTTACCTGATTTTGAGATAATTGAAGATTATTCTCTACAACGTTTAATTTATGAGTATTCGAAGAAGACTTGACCAGATAATCGTACACTGACACCTTAATTGAAAAAGAAATCAGTAGTTACATTAAGTAATAATCATGTATACTATATTCTTAACATATCATTTCAATTTAACTCCTTTTTCGCGAACAAATATTTTCCAATTTTAGAATTAAAAATTCAGTCTGTACAGACGCCATGACCGCTAAGCACCAGTCAGAGCATCGAATTTATTAATCTAGTTGTTTCAACTATTGTAAGGCAATGGGTCGCCATACATTATACCTTGAAAAAAATATATCCGAAATAAGGGTTTTTATTAAACTTAACCCTTCAAAATTTTTATTAAAATAATTTTTAAAAGTACTAGCTGAGTCGAAAAACCAGTTATTCATAGTCATCTCAGCCGTAGGACGTCCACTGCTGAACATATCCCCTCCCCCAGAAATTTCCAAAAGAACCGATTGGAAACGGCCTGCATCCAACGTCGTCAGTCCACCTTGTCAGTGGACGACCTACGCTGCGTTTGCCTGTCCATGGTTTCCACTCCATAACCTTCCGGCCCCATCGGCCATCTGTTCTGCGTGGTATGTGACCTGCCCACTGCCACTTCAACTGGCTTATCTTCTGGGCTTCGGTGACTTTCGTTCGTCTACGGATCTCCTCATTTCTGATTCGGTTACATAGAGAAACCCCGAGCATAGCCTTCTCCATAGCTCGTTGTGCGTCTTTGCGCTTGCTTATGACGCCCATAGTAAGATACCACGTTTCAGTACCATATGTCATTACTAGTAACACACATTGGTCAAAGACTCTTGTCTTGAGTGTCTTGTCTCTTGTATCAGTAGCTCATGAATTAATGCTCACAAACGATTCGGGAATTATATCTTGTACTGATAGTTAGGCTCATAAATGATATAAGTTGCCACATATACGTGTATTACTAATTTGGCCTTAAGCCGAACTTGCCAATGAGATTAATCAACTAGGCGTAAGGCTTTACAAGATATTTATAAATTACAGTATCGCGTTTTGTTTAATGAATTCCTAACAGGGTATCTGTAGCCTTACAAGGTTTAGCGCTACTAATATACCTATTTGAACTAATAACTAAATATACGACTAGATAACGATACTTTTTAAGGCGTTATTCGTACCAATTTAGCGAGCCTATTCATTATCCCTGTGTATCTATAACGTACAATGAATTATACTAAATTGATTTATCTAGGTATCTACATTTTTTCAGGGTTTTGTGGTAAGGGTAATAAGTGACCTTGCTACGATAATTCCATACATCAGTCTCTATCCGTTAATCAATCTATTTAACTCATAAGTAACTATAAAAATAATGATAATTTAAATAATAAAGTTAAATTAATTTAAATCCAATAAATAATATTAATTGAAAATGATAAGTAACTTATTTTCATTCTAACACATTCTAAGTAACTCCAAAAATTCTAGACTGAATCTGATGAAATTTACATGGGACCATCTCGGAAGTATACTCTACCAAACAAAAAAGATTTTGAGGATCAGTACACAAATGGGGAAGAAGTCGGTGAACATACAAAAAAATATACAGTTGGACATATAAAACTCCGCCTTTATTGATGTCGGCTTAAAACATCTTATAAACGATTTAAGCGTGTCGAAATCAAATTCCTTATTCAAGTTTAACTAATCGACTGAATCTTAATCACCTTTAAGATACTTTTAAGCACTTTGAAGACAAGGTAAAGAAACGGTCAGTAAACCCAGCTACCGTTTTTAAGACCTAGTTCCACTGTAGACAAGTCAGCGTTAAACACAAACTGTTTCAGTTGTTACTCTGACTGCATTCTACGTATGTAAGTGAAAAACAACCAAGTAAAGAGACAAGCCGAGAATGAGCTCGATATACATGATCAATCACACCTCTTCATGGCGATTGCAGTAATATCCAGAGTTTGACGTTATTGCAGTGCGCTATCTATCAGTGGCATTACCGTCTGATTCGGATTTGTCTAACTATTTAATTTATATTACAGCGCCTCCTAAGTCTCAATACAGCAGAGTTTGCACACTACAAAATATTTGGTCTGGCTACTCTTTAGTACTACGCACGACCAGTATAATATGTATACTAATTTTTCCTCCCTCGAATTTTAAATTTGCTAACAAGACCTTACTAACGGCCGGTCCTGATATCCAATCTTCTATCGAGAGATCGCCTCAATCTAAGATTGAATGCGATCTTTCGATCGATCCCTTATCTGCATCCCAATAACAACGGATAGCCAACATCAATCGATTTTTACTAGAGATTGCCGATTGATCCGTTCCCTCCCATACGTTCCATTCTATGCAGTCATCATTATGAATGCGTTGTATAGTTCTTAAATCAAAGAATATAAACCTTACATATTTTCATAATTTTGTTGTTTTAATCCCAATTATTATATGTTTAATAACACAAAATATATGTTTTTTTACACGGAAGTGATACGTTTTTGACATAAATTCAAACTAAATATAATAACTAGCACGATCCCAATACTTAAAAGGGAACGTAATTGTGATCTCAACTTGTGTGACTGTGGTGTCATGTTGTGTCAACTTGTCAAGTCAATCTGTGCCCTGCCCAGCTGTGGTGTTAATTTCAACTGCTTATAAAATACTTTACTTACGTGTTACTTTCGTTAAATGTACCTATATTTGTTTACAATCGAACTAAAAATAATTATATAACCATGGAAAGTGCAACGGTAAGCAAAGATATATTTTAGTATATGTGTGATTCGTCTTTGTAAAATAAATGCCACGAACTCCCACTATAAAGGCACTTCGCTCCTAATTTTAATTTTAATTTTTTTTGTGATTAGCCTTTGTAAAATAAATGCCACGAATTTCTACTACTAAGACAATAATTAATCCTAATTTTATTTTTATTTTTTAGGTATCGGCCAAACCACTAACAAAAGAAGAAACAAAAACTTTGCTGTGTTTCATTGAAAGCAGCAAAATTATTTATAATAAAACCACAAACGCCACCACAAATAAAATGAAAAACGAGGAATGGGTACGCATATCCGACCAATTCAACGCTGTGGTGACTACAGCCTACCGAACCCCACAACAGTTACGTTTAAAGTGGGAAAACTTGAAAAAAAACTCTCGCAAACGCAATACGCAAATACGTATGAACAACATTAAAACTGGTGGTGGTAATCCTGATTATATCCCTCCAGATGATGTGCTGGATAGAGTGGCTACTTTACTAGGGAATACAGTTGACGGGTTTACTGTTGCATATGGAGGTGATGCAGAACTGGTGCCTGAATCTCTTCCAGTTATTAGTGTTGGTGATGATGAAAATGCCAGTATTACAGGTTTGGATGGAATCACATCTGGAAATGCCGTTTCAGAAGAGTTTGTGGTCACTGACGCAGGGCCTTGCACGGTGACACCTTTGAAAGCTAAGAACTTTATCTCCACTCCTAGAGCTAGTGGTTACAAAAGAAAACTGAAGACTGATGAGAACCGGGCCGCTAGGAATAAAGCCATAGCAGATTATTATACTATGAAAAGCAAAGTCCTACAGGCTAATTTAGAAAATGTTTTATTAGAAAACAAAAGGTTAAAGTTAGAATTAGAAAAGTATCAAAATAAAGACTGAATATATTATAACTAGTAATGTAAGTTTTATGTTATTATTTAATATAAGAGCTATTTTTAGAACTAGACACTGCCAGCGACGTTACCAAATACTTTACCAAAAAAATAGTTTTATTTTTAGTTTGTACGCTACATTATGGATAATACATGTTTTTTACTATAAATTGCGTTTTATAAAATTAAGCAAACTAGACAAAAACTAATGAGATAGTGACTGTCTTCCTTTCCCATTCAAGAAACGACTGGGCCAATCTTGGCAAAGGGGTATGCCTCCAGTATTTCATTCAAATCTGTTGTTACTCAGTATCACAAAACTAATTGTTTATTGTTAGGTACCTTTCCTAAAGAGACAGTAAGATATTCAATTATACTTGGCGTTGCATATATGTATATTTGGTAAGATATATATATCATACCAAACTAATATAGATATATTAGTTTGGTATGATACTCCCTAATATATATTACTTCTTCCTTAATATAACATTTACTACACTAAACTATCTATTGATGGGGTGTGTCACAGTAAAGGATGAATAATAAACACAGATTTTTATATACCTAGGTAAGTTTATATATATTTCATTTCTTCTTAAGTATAACATTTACTAAACTATCTATTGATGACTGCATCACAGTAAAGGTTGAATAATAGACACACTTTTATAGTTAATTTATAGCTGGTAGGTATATATATATATATATATATTTCACTTCTCCTAAGTATAACATTTACTAAACTAACTAAAACTAACTTTACTAATAATAAACACACATTTGAATTTGTACATTAAAACATATTATATTGGGTACTGAAATTACAATATAAACCTAGCTGATAGAAAAGTACCCATTTATAAGTTCAGTCCTTTCTCTAACATCTTGCAGGCCCAAAGTGAGATGATTATGTACAACATCACGATCATCATGAGTTGTTTCTTGAAATGCTACTTCTGTAGAAGTTTCTTCCATGTTGTGATTTCTACAGATGTTGTGCAGAACTGCTGTGGCTATAATTACTTTTTGAATATTTTCAAGTGACAAGCGCAGTGTCAATGATATTACAGGAAAACGGCGCTTCCATACACCAAAAGTTCTGTAAAATAAATAAAATTCCTTGGTTACTTGTGTTATATTATAGTACAAGTTAAAGCAAAATAAAAAAATTATATTACTATAAAAAAAGAGAATGGACAATGTTACCTATGACATATCACAATTCAGATACATAGAAGAATCCAACATTGTAACTTGTTGAAGTCAGTTAACCGTTTCAGCTACCAAGAACATGCACATACACACATTCTTAAAAACACTCAAAAAAACTTTACTACAGACAAGAGGTAGTTAACATACACATGTACACAAACAAACATTCATTCATACATAAACTCCAAAGATATACCCACATTCAATCCAATCTGATAAAGACATGGTATGTACCGAACACTTGTGCTTAGGTATGACTTACCGTTCAATAAGATTTCTTGTTGCAATATGTGCATCATTATATTTCTGTTCATTTCTACTACTTGGATTTAAAACTGGTGTTAATATATAGGATCTATTTGGATAAGCACTGTCAGCGAGCAACCAAACGATTGGCAAAATTCCCAGCTTCACACTGTGCTGTAAAAATTGAGGTTACACATTAAATAACTTCAATATATACCTATATAACATTTTAACAGATGTGTACATTTTTAAAGAAATGAATATATACAATACCTCTTAAAACTGAATTATTAAATATAGTAGCATCATGTGCAGATCCAGGCCACCGAGCTACAACATTCATGAATTTTAAATCAGCATCACAAACAGCTTGGACATTTAATGAAAAGTAGCCCTTTCGGTTTCTAAACTCTTCGCCAATAGTGTGATCTGAAAAATAATGTTACAAGTTTACTACATAGGTACTTACATGACTGTAAATAATTTTAATTATAAAATTATTTTATTACAAAATCTTGACATAGGTACTTACTTGGAGACTGTATTCGTATGTGAGTGCAGTCAATTGCACCAAGGACACGTGGAAATTGACTGTATTGGTAGAACTTGTCTACACTATTTAAGTGCATCACTACATATTTGTCGTAAAGCATAGCTATAGCTTCAGACACATCTTGAACTATTCGGCTGGCAGTAGATTTTGACACTCCAACAAAATCTGCTACAGAAATGAGCATTGTACCCAGTGCATAAAACCTGAGTGTCAAGAGGAGCTGGTGAAGTGGTGCAACTCCATTATTTCTTTAAATAACAAGATGATTGAATAATAAAACTTGAGACTCCCTAGGTTTTGCAGCTTTCATTACGGTTGTGTATTGTACTTACCGCTTTGAGGTTACTTTTAGATATGGTCTTATTTCCGAAAGAAGCAACTCTACAGCGGCTTTGTTTAGCCGAAATCTGAATGTGAATTCAGTATCAGTTAGGCACTGAGTGTGATTAATGCGGCAATATTGCCTTGGTGTTGATGGACCTTCGTCACCATCCGTATCCCAGTCTGAAAGATACTCCAAGACTTCGAAATCACTGTCACTATCACTAGATACTAAAGTTCTGGACATTACGATTTATTATATAGAATGTATTAAAATATTATTTATTAAACGCCTTTTTTAATCCGATAGATTGCCAGTCGATCGACCAATATTGTAAGATTGCAAAAACAAATCGCAGATAGACGAAAAGAGATTTGTCAAAGTCAAAAGATCGGTTAATGAAACCCGTGAAGTGTCATTTCCGAACAGAGGACGATCCGAAAACTATCCAAAAATGGATTGGCGCCCTCTGTCGGATAGATGGTATTTTTGGATTGCTATTGCTATCTATGGTTTGGTTATTGAAACACCTTTTGTAACAAATGGATAGAAATTTCGATCGGGGATCGTTAAAAACAGATTGAGATCGCATATTGGGACCGGCCGTAAACCATAATATTGTAAATTTCGTTTCACAAAACACCTATATAAATTGCGAATTCAGATATTTAATATTATTATTATCTATTGCCTTAGATTGATATAAAACAAATACTTGAAATACCAACTCGTAATGTAGTAAGTGTAATCTATGTAGTGAAATTTGTGATGTGTTTTATTTCATAATCTATTCACCGGTCATAATAGAATAGAATGAGATCGTCTCGTTTTTATTCGTTGTAATTATTTTAACAAAAAGTATACGAAACGAGGTTTTTAAATAAGATTTTTTTTGCTATACAGATATAACTGTAATAGTATAAACAATTTAATTAATCATATTTTAGGTTAAACCTCGTTCTTAGTATTACTAGAAAACAAAAACACTGTTTAAATCACCAGTGTGCGGAAGTGTTCTTAGAACACTGGCCGCATAGCCTCGTTGAACTGCCAGGCTCAATTTTTGGGCAAAGTACACTGCTGCTTTAAGATCCTTAAGTAATTAAGATTAATTTAACTTATAGAATAAACCATAGTTATTGTTTATATATCTTATATATTTCTAGGATAGCACATATTTTTTTTTAGCTGTTTACATAAATAGATATAGACATTTAACTATTTTAACAAAAGGTATACGAGGTGTGTATATCGCATTTTTTTAAAATAAGATTAAATAATCATCTGGAATATATCACAGTCATTGATACAGCTATTTACATTATTGTTTACTTTGGGTTTTAGATGCTGTAAATAAAAACTACAAATTATACTATGTATTATTTAAAAAAACTCAAGGCTCACGAAAGCTTAATATATATATATGTATATATATCCAGCATTGTAAACTTTATCCAAGTAAGAGTAGAATAATATTACTAATTATCGGAAAAATATTCTTACATGGCATAAGAGGAATTTTCTTTCCATTTCTCTGTTCTTTTGACTCATTGTTCAAAATTATCAGAAGCGGAAAATTGGTTCTTCTTCCACTGGTTGATAGCTGAGAGTGGGACAAGAGCCTTAAGGAGCTTTCGTTGTGATTCTATTGAGAATCTTGAAAGCCATTATTAATTCCCAACTATTCGAAGCTTTGATATTGAGTTGTTTTGTTTGAGATCAGGACTTAGAGAGTATTTTTTTATATATTTTAACCAATCGACTTATTGATTTTATTATTTGGTTACTGCGAAGAAGGCATAGATGGTAATAGGTTTCATTATGTTTTAAATATAATAAACAAATTAGTGACATATTTTCAACTAGGCGGATATACAGTACTTTTGTACAAATCAATCAATATGATGACATAGTGTGATATATGGTTCTGAGTACCTAAGCCTATTGTTGTGTAATACGTTGTGATATCCTGTTAAAATCACGATTTTGAAATCAAGTATTGAAATCAATCAATCATCAATTTATCAAGATAAATGCTCCAACATGTTATTTAGTGTAGGTGTGATTGCGTTTAATCTGAGTGATCCGGATCAGCACCGAAGACATATTTTACTGTGTGTCAAAATCCGACAAATAACCAAGTTGAAGTCAGTATCTCAAAGTTCCCAATTGGGGTTATATAAGGTTTATAAGCTGTTCGTCAGAGAAATGTAGGTGTTTATACACTTCTGACTGATCATGATCTTAATTGGATCACAGAAGACGAGATGAAAAAACGGATATGGCAAATCATCAGTATTGTCACCCCATCTTTCAGTCTTGATAGCTTTTATGTGTTTTTGTTGTAAACTAGCTACAGCCCGTCGCTTTATTCTTGTGAAATAAAGCTTTTTCTATCCCTTGAAGATAACTCGTGGATTCTGTGCATTAATCCACAGTAAATTCTCCATTCCAAATTTCGTTAAAGTCCATTCAGCCGTTTACCGTGGAGACGTAACAAATATACAAACTCGCTCACTCACTCATGAACTTTTGCCTTTTAAATATTAGCGGAGAGACAAATTAAGAATACGTATTATATCTCTACACAAATAATGTCTTGCCTTCAAAAGATGTATTAAATGGTTCGCTAACCGAAAAGGTCGAGGTCAAACACAAAATCACAAAATTAAACCGTAATTTTTCATGGAACTCAAAATTAGATTAAGCCCATTAAAAACCTATACATTTCGGAAGTATAGAGGAAAAGAAATGATCGTAAATGACTGTTTAATATAAGGAACTTCTTTAGCTGTAATATAATTCTCTCATTCAGCTATCCGATAAAATTATTCAATCAGAAAACGTTTAATGAAATATGTATTCTGTCTTTGTATTATTTGTGACAAATCTGAGGACCAATGTCTAAAACATTCTAACGTTTCTATATATAATTTATAAATATTCTTGTACATTTAAAATGTAGGTATGTAAAGGGTAAGTAAGTAAATCATACATGTTTGATAACAATGTAATGTATTTTACAGCCACTTCTTGAAATCCAACCAAGTAAAATTTTGCAAACGTATTTAAACTATTCTAGTATTGTCTTTTTAACTGGAATCGACAAAATATACTACTGTAAATACCATTCTGCATTATCTGATTGCGATGACCTTCTTAAAAAAAACATGTTTTATCCAATATATTCATTTACCCTATTCAATGGTCTCCTACAAGAAGGCTACGTACTGTCCTCGTTTCACCCATATATTATGTGAATTATAAAAAAAAACATTTCTCCCACTCCTAAAATATATCGTTTTATTTTTTGATAGGTTATACCTTATTTTTGGTCTCCTATATATACATGTCATCGAAACCGAGTTGAAAGTTTTTGATTTATACTCAATAATAGAAAACAAAATATTATCTGATATATGATGTCAAGCGTTAATCAGTAGCACGCACGGTTTAATTTTTTTTTAATATTTAGATATTACTTATTTTTATTATAGCTTAGCAGTTGTTTGAAATGTTGCATGTTCGGCCGAGTTGCAGGTAGTGTTATTAATAAATTGTAATTCTAATGTTTCTCAGAAATAACTATTAATTAATTACTTCTATGTCATATTGATATGTCGCTCACGATGTTTTTGGTCCCAAATCCAAAGTTTTAGTTTATAATGAGTGAAATCGATTTATCGTTGTATCGTTTAATTCAACAATTTCCACATCATAACAGTTTATATGAGATCGATAAAAACGTCGACTTTCTGCGAACTCCTTTAAAGTTTTTTTTTTAAATTTAACTATTACCAACAGCCACAACAAAACAATAAAATGTATTATTCAATTTAAAAGCAAGCTATAAGGCTAAGCTGAAGTGTCTAACTAACAATGCAAAGCGAAGTAACAACGTCAAAAATAAATGAATAAAGTTATTTAAATAAAGACGTACTCAGAACGTGCGACGGACAAAGTTATAATAAACGGGGCTTCATGAACAACCCCAAATAAGTTGAAATAATAACATTTAGTTACCTTTTCTTTTCTCCTTTTAACGTTAAGCACAAAGTATATAAGTGCTTTGTACGAGCTTAGAGAACATGTAGTGTACTTACTGCACTAAACACTATATATATTATTATATACGAGGGTGAATCAAAAAATTCTTGGAATCAATATTAAAAAATGCAAAGATTTAAATAATAATATTTTATTTTTCTACATAATCTCCCTCCAATGCAATGCATTTAGAATAACGCGTTTCTAACTTCCTTATTCCTTGTGAAAAAAAATTATTTTCTTGACTCTCGAAAAAGTCCTCTACGGCAGCTATAACCGCGTCATTATCGTGAAATTTTGTTCCACGAATTTCCTCTTTTAATTTTGGAAATAAGTGAAAATCACTTGGGGCTAAGTCCGGAGAATATGGTGGGTGGTCAAGGAGATTGAAGCCAGCACAGCGGATTGCGTTGAGCGCAACTTCCGATCGATGAGCAGGAGCGTTATCTTGAAGGAACAACACGCCCAACGACAGTTTTCCACGACGTTTTTCTTTAATCGCTTCACGCACTTTCGGGATTAAATTTGCATAGTAGGGTCTAGTAATCGTCTGGCCTTTTGGCATGTAATCAATAAAAAGGATTCCTTCACTATCCCAGAACACAGAGGCCATAACTTTGCCAGCGGTAGGAGCAACTCGAAATTTCTTAATGGATGGAGAGGATGGTCGTTTCCAAGACATGCTTTGTCTTTTAGTTTCAGGATCAAAATGGTGGACCCACGTTTCATCCATGGTGACAAGACGACGGCAAAAATTATCCGAATCACGCTGGAACATTTCGAGATTACGCTTGGAAATTTCCAAACGTCGCTTTTTGTTTTCGTCGGTTAACATTCGTGGCACCCATCTTACAGACACTTTTTTGAACCCCAGTGAATCAATTAAAATGGATTGAACGCTACCAAAAGATATCTTTAGGATCTCAGCTATATGTTTTATAGTCATTCTTCTGTCTTCCAAAACCAGATTCTCAACCTTTTTGACATTTTCTTCTGTAACGGAGGTTGAAGGCCGCCCAGAACGCGGGTCATCTTTACAGCTTGATCTACCTCTTTTAAATTCAGCCACCCAGTACGCAACCGTAGAATAGGGTACAGCATCACCCCCTAATGTCTGCTGAATGTCCAAAAAAATTTCCTTCGTAGACATTTTTTTCAAACTGAGATATTTTATCACCGCACGTAACTCACTTTTATCCATAATTTTGACTTTTTAGCAACTCGTTGCACAAAAAAATTTATTACATGCGAACGAACTGACAAAAACAAGTGACAGTCTGCATAAATATAGTGTGATAGACACTCTTTAATTTGAATATCGAACTTGATCCAAAAAGGTTTCATATATATGCACTTCTAAGAACTTTTTGATTCACCCTCGTATATTCATATCTACATTTAGAAAGTTTGGAGTAAATAAACATTATTATTGTTTACAATAAAATGAAATGGAGAATGTTGTAGCTCATCCAAAAATGGTAAGTACCTGCCATTAATTTGTGGCAAGTCGGTTGGTGTAAACTGAAGTGGCAATGGGCTGGTCACGTCAGTCGTAGAACCAATAACCGATGGAATAGACGGGTTCTCGAATGGAGACCACGTGTCGGCAAGCGTAGCGTGACACGACCTTCAACCAGATGGAGTGGCGATCTTCGCAAGGTAGCTGGCAGTTACTGGATGAGCAGAGCCGAAGATCAGGCTCAGTGGCGCGCTTTGTGAGAGGTATATGTTCAGCAGTGGACTGTTACAGGCTGATGATGAATCTTCTGGGTCAACATCTGTTCTGTTGGTGGTGGAATATTTAAATTGAATATTTTATGGATTTAAGTATTTATTGAATTCCATTATAAACAAACAAACATTGAAATCTTTCTTCTTTATTATTAGGATAAAATACCAATGTACGAATAATGAGGCTTAGTTTGTAACGGCGTTTTTATTGCATATCTTAAGGTGAAAAAGTAGTTATTTTGACATAACTGTAATAGTTAGACATATTGTTATGGCACTGCAGACTTTTTGTAGATATTAATGTCCTTTATAAAACTGTGGCATACCTACATGACTTGCTCTTTTGTCGATAGTTTCTGCAGCGTGCGCGATATAAGTCCTTTTCGGCGATGCGATTGCGTATTTTTACATGAAAAATAATTATTTTGATATAACTTGAATAGTCACACATATTATATGCGGTGCTTTTCGAGTGACGTCAACACTGATTTTGGCAATATTATTACTATTTTCCATTCTGATTAATAATCGCGCCAGGTAAGATCTATCAGCCATTCGGAATGGGTTGAAATCACGCTCACGTTGCTCACGGCATGGAATACACGTACACACAGACAGATGATAGCTTGCGCATCACGCGCACATTACTGCCGTGCGATTCTGTAATAATTCTGTAATATTTCGTCATTTGTTTCACGGATGTTGTCAAAGATGCAACGATGTTTGCTCTTACGGCCGGTCCCAATAATCTATCTATCGCCGGTTTACCTTACTAGAATTAGATATTTGACACTATTTGTATGGAAGTTATGTCAAATTTCTCGTCGGTAGTAAGGAAAACAGCGGATAGATAGATTATTGGGATCCTCCTTTAGAGAACGCACGGCTGCAACTAACTGTCATTTTTGAAGGACTGCTCACGGTGATTTCAGTTTGCAGCGTGGTCGTTGAAATCGCAAAATGGCGTCCTCGATGACGTAATCCATGACGTCACATGGGTCTACGTTGTCGCGCTTTCGTTGATTCGGAATGGCGATCACAGCGCTAAAACCGATTTTGACTTCAATCAGAAGGCACCCATGGTATTGCAGACATTTTGTAGACATTGACGTCTTCTATAAAAAAAGTTTGTACATTGTACATCACTTTGCTCTATTGTCTAGTTGCGATATAAGGATTTTTTGGGTATTAGTTTCCCACTTCGAGTTACATTATCAAAGTTTTCATACAGATGCCTAAATTTTTGAAAATATCCTATAGGATATTTTTAAAATATATAGGCCTATGTTCATCAGGGATAATGTAGGATTCTAATGGTTAAAAGAATTCAAATCGGTCCAATAGTTTTGGAGCCTATTAAATTCAAACAACCAAACAAACAAACAGACATACAAACAAATTTTTCTTCTTTATAATATTAGTGTAGGTGTTTACATTCATGTAATGTATTATATATCCTTAAGTTGTAGATATGTAGCGCTCGTAGCGGAGCTCGACGTGGCGATCTTAACCGATCAACAAGTTAAGCAACACTTGCTGCGGTCAGTGGACTTGGATGGGTGACCGCTATTGGCTTTATTCAACTGAGCGCTTCCGTGCTTCGGAGGGCTCGCTGAGCCGTCGGTCCCGGTTGTCTGTCTTAGGACAACAGTCGTTAGGCTATATCGAGGGCCTTCAGGTGGCTTGAAAACTTCGACATGGGTTGGCCAATCCGCACTGGGCCCGCGTGCTGGATTATGGCCCAACTCCTGTCTTCGAGAGGAAGGCTCATGTCCCAGCAGTGAGAACAAAATGGGCTGATTATGATGATGATGATGATGATGATATATTATGGAAATATCTGCTAGATATTAACAATATCTCAACTAATCCCACTAATATTATAAATGTGAAAGTTTAGATTTGCACACCTGAGATTTGCGGACCACCGCGCAACTCCCTTGATAGCAATAGGTTCCGGAGCAACATGTTCGTAGAACATGATCTTGGTTTTGTCCATGTTCATCCGGAGACCGATGCGCAGAGAAGTCCAGCATTTGACGTCCTGCAACGTTTCAGCCATTACGATGAGCTTTTCCAAGCTGCTGTCACCACGGTCGTCAGCATGTCATCCATCTTTGTTGTTAAGACGATTGTAGTCGAGCGATTCCGCCATCACCATGCGCATGTGAAACATCAGCCTAGCGGTCTTGAGTGATTCGCCCGCAATACTTACCTACATGTTATTTTTAAATACAACATAACAAATAGTTTCGCCTAGGTATATATCCTCGAAGCGGTAAGCAGCGGTATTTTAATAGCATACTTTTCCTCATCATCACCATCCATCGCCACGGAGGTAATACCACGGGGCGGTAATATCAGACTAGCGGTATTGAGTGAATCAATACTTTTGCCTATATACCTATCCTTAAAGGGATAAGCAGCGGTATTTTCAACGCCTACGTTTTGCCATATATGTTTTTGGTCATTTGATCATGTAATAGGGGGCGAGCCTATTGCCATCTACGGCACCGTTCCAGTCTCCGGACTGGTATTGAGAATATCTCCATTTTGCTTCGAGAAACCCAATAACTGTCCAACCCGGCGATCGAACCCAGTACCTCGAGGTTCCAAAGCGGCACTTCCACCACTACACGAAGACCAAGCGAGCGAAGGCGCTAGCGGTTCAGCTAGTATAGTCATATAAACCACTAAGGTACTTGGTATAATAAATTCGCTCATAAAGCAAAAACTATTTTTAAGAAATACATAAACAACTAAATGATTTTGTTATTTTCACAATAATTTTGTCAAAAAGTGGCAACACTCTTAATGTCTGTTTATTTCGACTGATTAATAAATCGACTATAGTTGATTTACTGGTGCATGGAGAATGGGGACTGAACGCAATTTATCGAATAGCTTGGAAAGCTTTATCCGACTAAAAGATTTCGATTAAAAGTCTATCTTTTAATGTTTTTTTATCGAAAGCAATTAAACAAAATACAAGGAATACCAACAAAGTAATCCAAGTATGTCATGAAAAGATTTTTACTTCGCTGGTAAGGACACTCTACCCATTTCTAACTATCGCTTACTCGGGACCAATCGCATCTAATCCCCGATTTGCCCCTCGGGGGTTACATGAGATAATTATTATTCCCTCGTCGGTGATGTTACTAAGACGCGACGTTCGATAATTTACGAAAATCTTTGATGCCACATGTTCTTAAGGCGTTCTTAAAATTATTTCTACAAGGAAAATATCTGTATAATGGTGATTTAGAAGTCGAAAGATACAAAGGGATTACGCGTAAGAGGATTTCTTATAATATGATCAAAATATGCTTGAACTTTTTTTCTTATACGAAAATTTATTCGAAGTAGATACTCTTAAGTGGTATACAAATGAACTACAAAGGCACAGTGTGTTTGCATTTCATAAAAAGGTTTATTTAGAGTAGAAATGAATAAAAATGTACATGATATTTATTATGTTTTAATATGAACGTAAAAAAAATATGAAACTTAATTAGTTGACTTTTATTGGAAAAGATAATTCGTCTTATAAAAATGTTGTTTCAGGAAATTTATTAGTTATATCATTATCCTCGTATAACAACAAATAACAAATAAACATTAAAAAATAAATTAGATATCGGCTCTCAATACTGCAATGAGGTATAAAATCTTTACAATACGTGATGCATAATATCTACTATGACTACGATTTTCCTATTAATGTACTATTGGAGAAAAAGTAAACCGGATAAAGCACGTAGTCAGAACGTAGTAGATGTGTAGATGTTGTGTAGAATTAATGTTCATGTAATTGCGTTAATTATATTTTGTTAAAATAATAAAAAAAAAGATTTTTGGTTTTGTTAAAGTGTTTTTGTAAATTCAAATAGTAATCAAAGTAGCTAAAAGTACATATATCAAAAATTTTCCGACAGCTATGATGAAATTTACTTAAACAATGACCTAATACACCGTTACGTACGGTTATTACATAACTTCACATAAACAGCACGGGATAGTCTTGAACAACTCCTCTTTTTGAAAGTCAGTTAAAACCCCTTTTGTTTAAACTGAATTCAATGAGTGATGTTTCTGTGGTATAAAAAGTACTTCCCAAATGGTACGGTATAAAATATATTTGGGCTGTTTCCTCAACTGGGTGTAACGACATTCGATTAACTTAATTGTCGCAATAAGAACTCCTGTTTTGCCGAAACATCTCCGGGCGATAATTGGCTTGTTTTTGCGCTATCATCATTGCTTGTCATTTACGTTCAGCTGTAAATATCAGTTGTGGGGCTGCTTTTTCGTTCTTTTATTTATATACCCATATTTATCGTGGTTTTTATTCCAAAAATGCCACTATTTAAGTTTGAATACTCACTGTGATACCTACTAATACTCTGATATTCGAATATTACACCATAACACTAATCAAAGCGAAAGTTTGTGTGTGTATTTCTATGTTGCTTCTTCACGCTCAAGCGACTTGATAAATTTTGATGAAATTTGTTATACGGTATTGGTACGTAGGTTAGGTAGATGAGGCGCTGGATTAAAACATAGGATAATTTTTATCATTATCATCATCATCCATCGACATGCAGGTGTAACCGCGGGGCTTAGCTAGTTGTATAATAAAGTAAAATACAAAGTAAAACAATACTAATAGCGGATACAGAGATTGTTTGATCCATTTATAGGTTATTAGGTTGTATTGCTTCTATTAAGTTTTTATTACGCTTAAAGTGTATTAAGAGGCATTGCAGTTGTTTTTCCGTTTCTATATTTTGAGTGTCATATATAGTATACACAGTGTTTATTGTAGTAGTTTAGATTTATTATCCTGCGCTCCGTGGTTTCACCTGCGTGGTAATGGATGATGATGAGGATGAATCAAATATAGTGTATGTTATTCAGGTATAATATGGCTTTATATACTCGTGAAATAATTGTTTGAATCGGTTAACTAGTTTGACGTGTATCCATTATTAAGAAACATACACTAATATATCTTTCCTCTCTAATAATAGAGTAGATAAGGATTCCCATAGGACGGCCAAGGCCATTCATTCGTAACAAGGTACGAATAATGTGACTTAATTGGCATCGCCACTATTGCATATTTCAAATTGAAAAAGTATTTAATGTGACATAACTGTAATAATAATATAATAATAATAAGTGGTGATCGATCGATCTCAGCGCCGGGTAATGCTTGTTGACGTCACCATTCCTCATGATGAGAACCTCGTGAAGGCTGAGAAGGACAAGCTTAGCAAGTATCTTGACTTGGCTCATGAGGTGACCGCAATGTGGGATGTTGATTCGACAATAATTGTCCCGATAGTAGTTTCAGCAAACGGCCTTATAGCAAAAAGCCTCGACCAACATCTTAAGAGGCTTTCGCTAGACGGTTGGATCAAGGGACAGATACAGAAGGCAGTACTTCTTGACACGGCACGTATTGTCAGGAGGTTCCTCAGTCTGCAGCCCTAACCACTGGTAGTTTGGGTCATGCCCCGCTGCCGATGGCAATCTAGGATTAGGTTTTTTACAATGTTTTTTATTTATTATTTTTTATTGTATATAGAAATATTGTAAAAAAATTAATTTTAAGAAAAGGAAATAAATAATGTGAATAATAATAAATTTTAATATGAGACTGAAATTGGCAGGTGCCGTTGTCTCTTCCATAGCCTACTATCTCCCTATCACTAATAAGTTCATATCAATAGCCTAGCCATTATACCCATTTTTGTAACTGATTCTCCCTGGGGTTAAATGAGACCCCTGACCCCCGGCTTGCCTTGGCCTTTGCCTTTTTGGCCTGCTGGAGGTGGTGACGCAAGAGCAAGTAACAAAACGCTCCAAGGGTGGAAGTGTTAAAGGGCATAACGCCGGTAGTAGCGCTTTAGTGAAACCGCAGCACACCTCTCGACACCCTTTAGCCATCCACACCAACGTTGCCCCTTTTGTCACCATTGATGGTGCCTTTATGGGGAGTCCGTTTAGTGGGTGGCGAGTCACATCCTGCTTAAATATTTCAAAATGAGACTAAAATTGGCAGGTGCCGTAGTCAATAGCCCACTATCTCCCTTGTCACTAATTAGTTCATATCAATAACCTTGCCATTTTGCCCATTTTAAAAATGTATATATTATTGGATATACCCTGTCACCATCCATCCATAATGTTTCTGTTTTTTATACTACATTGTATTTGCTATACCAAACATGCCTCTATTTGGCTACAGCCCCACTTATGCCTCTGTAAAGGGCTGGATTAAATCCGTGAATTGTTTTTAATAAAAGGAATAATAATAATAATATTACCGCAGGGGCGGCTTTGTAGCGAGCTGTCGGTGAGTAGTGACACCGTGGACCCTGATTTTCCCTGGGGCTAAATGAGACCCCTGACCCCCGGCTTGCCTTAATTGGCCGTCTGGGGGTGGAGACGCAAGAGCAAGAAACAAAATGCTCCAAGGGTGGAAGTGTTAAAGGGCATAACGCCGGTAGTAGCGCTCTAGTGAAACCGCAGCACACCTCTCGACACACTTTAGCTATCCACACCAACGTTGCACTTTTTGTCACCATAGATGGTGGCCCTTATGGGGATCCCGTTTAGTGAATGGCAAGTCACCACCTGCCCAAATAATTTTAAAATGAGGCTGAAATTGGCAGGTGCCGTAGTCTCTTCGATAGCCCACTATCTTCCTTATCACTAATAAGTTCATATCAATAGCCTGGCTATTTTACCCATTTTTGTAATAGTTATAAGTACCATGTTACCCTTCATCCAACATTTTTCTCTGTTTTTCATAGTCCTTTGTATTTTTATACCAAACAGGCCTCTAAGTGTTGGCAACAGCCCCACTTATGCCTTTGTAAAGGACCGGATGAAATCCTTGATATTTGATGAATAAAAGGAATAATAATAATAGTGTTTTTGTTGAACCAAAGATAAATAAGTTTACAGCACCTAGATAACTAGTATTTTACACTATATAATAATTTGAGACAAATACTATAAGGCTTAGGCTAGTTACCATTTTTTACATTTTCAGTGCTAGAATTTAGTCTTAACATAAGGAATTGCATGTATTGCTACTCCATGATGCTTTTATTGTAGGTCATTAGCTAAGACTTAATATTTATAGGTAGGTATTAGAACTTTTGTCCCCTGAACTAAGTCGAACGACTTGTATCTCAGGAGTCAGTGGTTCTCCGTGAGCACATTATAATAACAATGCTAAATAAAATAAGGTGTTATGCCAAAAGAAAACTTAATTTACATATTTTACATATTTATAAACGTGTAATATTTTTGATTATTAATAGGAGAGTTATGTATGTTATATTGTAGTGTAGGAGTATGTTTGTGTACCTACGCGTGATTACAAGTAGGTATGTGGATGAAACTTAGAGTGGAGATTGTTTGTACCCGGGTTCAACAGTTGGGTTAATTATATATATCCCGAGGGATATGTATATAATAACAATATAATATTATTATAATAACTATAGTAGATCCAACCGTTTATCCTCTTTTTGACAGATCTAATTTGTCAGTTAAAGTGTTGTGACCAAGTGATTATAGTGGACACGATTTCGATTCATTTTTCTATCGAGTCTGTGCGGAAAGAGAATAGTCCTAGGAATGGCGCCATGACCATGGCTATTGGCCATCTAGAAATACGTCAGCCAATGGGGAATGTTGAAAGGGCGTGGACAGGCCGTCATGGCATGGCCATCTAGAAACGCATCAGCCAATGGGAAATGCTGACGCATTTCTAGATGGCCATGCCCAGATGGCGAGGCCACGCCGTCCGGTTACACCCGTGTAGTTTCCAAGGTAAGCTATCAAATTCTGAGTTATAAGTTTTCACTTCTATCGGCAATTCCTATGACTGCCAATTTTTTTGTCTATGGGTAAGCAGTAGTATTTTATCAAGGTAGTAAAACTCAATGGTCCACCGCCGTTTTGTATTTGTCACTGTCACTCGCAACAAGACGCCCGTGCTAGTAATTATTTGCTGAGTTTTATATTGGAACTATAAAATGCCGAAAGGATCAGTGCTGAAAGGACAGACGAGAGAAATGGTGATCAAGCTTCGTAATTACTTTGAAGCAGAGTATCAAAATGGCGGCCCGCTTTTACCATTGTCGCAAGTGAGAGAGCGCGTTGCGGCCGCGTTAGGTATTAGTGCATCTACGATTACAAAAATTACTACCGAAGCCTACGGAACAAGCGGCATGCAGGAGAATAAGCTTCGTACGCCGAAGAAAAAACGCCAACCACGTCGTGTGACTTCGGTTGACAACTTTGACGCAGACGCTATACGCCGTCATATATATAACTATTACTTACGTAAAGAAGTTCCAACACTTAAAAAACTTGTTGCTTCTTTGCGTGAATGTGATTTGTTCCGAGGTCAAAAATCGTCATTGGTAAAGGTCTTGAATGAAATTGGATTTACTTATAAAAAATCGGACAAACGCAAAATATTGATGGAGCGTCGCGACGTAGCTTTTGCTCGTTGCGAATTTTTGAGCGAAGCCAAAAAAATTACAGATTGGTCAAATGTTGTTTTCACTGACGAAACTTGGCTGAATGCGAACCACACAGTGTCTAAGAGCTGGACTGATGACACCGCTGCTTCCACTACCTCAGTACCGATGGGAAAAGGAGAACGTCTAATCATTTGCCATGCAGGGTCTGTGAAAGGATTCATGCCAGATGCTTTGTTGGCCTTTAAATCCAAAAAAACAGTTGAGTACCACGAAGAAATGAATTCTGAGGTTTACGAAAGTTGGTTTAAGGAAATGGTACAATCATTGGAAGAACCGTCAGTTATTATTATGGATAACGCATCCTATCACTCACGCCAAATTGATAAAATGCCGACCCAGGCCGACAAAAAACAAGTAATCATTGACTGGCTTCAACGACATGGTGAAAATGTTGATAACTCCTTACTAAAAGTACAATTACTAAATATATTACGAACAAAAAAACACTTCCCAAAACGATATGTGATCGACGAAATAGCTGCAGAACATGGTCATTGGGTTCTTAGACTTCCACCCTATCATTGTCAATACAATGCCATTGAATTAATATGGGCTCAAGTTAAAGGACACGCTGCTAGAAATAACACAAAACCCCCATTCACGGCAAACAAAATGGTAAATTTATTAAAAAATGCATGTGTGAAAGTAACTGCGGAAAGCTGGCAAAATGTAATTCAAAAAACACAAGAAACTATAATGGCAGATTGGGATAAACACGTGGCGATAGATTATATGAGTCAACAATTAATTATAAATGTCGGCAATAGCTCGAGTGACAGCAACGATGAATCTGATTTTGATTAATAAATAAATAAAAATAAAAGATTAGATTTCGTTTGCTTAAATTGGAATTGGGGTTGCTCAAACTTTACTATTTTCTGGTACCAAACGGCAGACTTTAATGTCTGCCATCCCCAGCGAGCAACACGGAAGGGAGTAGCCTTAGCTAAAAAATATTGTTCAAATCTTTCTGTCATTTCTTGCGGGAGGGGAAGTTGCACACTAGCGCAAAGCCGCACTATTACATACAAAACATACCTGTACCGATCCATTGCCGATCATACTCACACAACCAAATCACTAACACATAAAAAATAAAGCACCATTCACAAATCTAGCCCCGCCCTCACCCCACAGTATATTATCAAACTCCATGGTCCATGCGGACTTGTACTTTGACAGAGGGGAAACGCTGTGTATGCCTACTCCCTTCCGTGTTGCTCGCTGGCCATCCCAGATTTAACCGGTAACAGCTTCGTCAAGTATGACTTGTACTTGTAATCATCATAGTCATCATAACCTTGTTCTTTTTTGGATATACACCAGGAGATAAACACGTCTTCAAATAATGCTGTATGTTTTCCTGAGGCGCATCAATATAACGGTTTTACATAAAAATAAATCCGATATTATGTGCCGAGAACGGAAAACACCCGTGTAAAAATAGTTCATAAACAATATCGATATCTCAATCGTAACTTCGTAACATCACTATGTTGATAGCCATAGAACGTAATTTTTTAAAAACGTTTGTTATTTTATGGAATTTATAAAAAAACTACTGCACTTATGGACTCATTTTGTGAAAGATGATTATTATACGGGATCAAGGAGCAAATTTAAGCAGTTGTCATATTTTTAAAACCTCGCATTTATAAGTTAACTTTTGCGTAACATCGTCATGTTACGTTCTATTGGTGCTGTCAAAAAGAGGATAAACGGTTGGATCTACTATAGGTATAACATTATTTTATGCGGACAAAAACGCGCGCGTAAATTAGTATTAAATAAGTAGGTAGTTCTTCCGTATCTGTATAATTTAGTTTTTGGAGGTAGTTTTTAATTTTAGTTTTAAGTTCATATTTGCTAAGTTTTAATATGTTTAGACGTGTTTTAACTTGTTATATAATTTAGCACTTAGGACGTAATTGTGTCTTCCAGCAAATATTGATCTGTGAAAAATGGGTGTGCATGCATGTGGGGCTCCTCTACTTGTATAATTATTTTTGTAAGCTATGTCACAGGGTACTGACGGGTGTTTACGTAGAATCGTGCGTAGAATAAATAGTTGCCTTACCGTCAGCACTTGACATTCCGAATACAGTTGGCTAGATGGGTATCTATAGGGTTTTGAAGTTTTAACTTTTAGAATCGCCCTTTGTGCCCTCTCTAATTCTATTAGTAAAGTTTTAGGTGCCTCGCCCCAGACATGTATGCAGTATGTCAAAAATCGATTCACAAAGTGCTGAGTATATTATTTTTAGAGTATGTCTATCCGCCGAGTGACGTAATTTTTTAAATATAAATATTAGCTATCTAACACGGCCCGATAAGGTGTGAATGTGGGTATGCCAGCTCAAACGATCGTCCAATTTGATTCCTAAATATTTGATTACTTTAGTCTTAGGCATTGCGCTTAGAGAATAAGCTAAGAAAGCCCCTATGAGGGTGACATGTCATATGTGATAAAACCCTCTATAAATGAATAACGATTAAAAAAAAAATTAGTCCGTGTTATTGCAGTACAGCTGCAATTAGAAAAAAGTGAATGACAGGTGTGCGCTTTTATAGTAATATCTGGATTATATATATCCGAGTTGAGGTTAGTAGCTAGGGAAAAATATATAAATTTGGCTTTAGCAGTACTTAGTGTAAGAAGATTTTGTGTCAGCCATTCCATGACAATATTCAAACTAATTTCAGCATTACGTTGTACTTTAACCCAGGTCCTGCCATTTACCACTAAGACAGTGTCATCAGCGTAGGCAATAATTTCACAGTTAGGAATAGATAGTTGACAAAGTTGGTTGACATAGATTTGGAAAAAGGTAGGACCCAGAACACTTCCTTGTGCAATGCCGTAGGTAAGGTTTATTATTTTCTGGCTCACTGAGGTGATTTCCTATTTTTACAGATTGAGTACGATTAGATAGGTAATCTTTAAACATTTATAATAATAATAATAATAATAATAAGTGTTAAGTTAAGTTAATTTAAGTGTTAAGTTAAGTTAAGTTAAGTGTTAAGTACTAAGTAAGTATTAAGTATTAAGTATTTAGTATTAAGTACTTACTTACTCGTGTTAAGTTCCCGGACACTGACCGAGCACCGCGAAATGCTTCGGGTGTACCCGAGTGGCAAACGCGGATCGAGAGACGTATCAGTACGTACAGGACTCTCATTGCAAAGCTAATCTGCTTCAGCAGGGGCAACAAACGCCCTCGAGTCATACGCTTCGTGAACCAAGCTTTTGCTGGGACTGGCATCAGACCCCAGGAGTATATGACTTGTGTCACGGAGCGTATAGACTTTTTGAAACAGAAAATCTATGCGTGGGCAAACCGCATTCGCCGTTACAGAGAACGTGTGAATAGATACCAACAAAATCGCCTTTTCCAAAGTGATCAAAGAAAGGTATATAGAAAATGGGAAGGAACTGACCAACGAGTGAATGATGGACGGCTACCGGATGCCGACACCATGACAAACTTTTGGCGTGGCATCTGGTCGCTGCCCATTGAACACACGGAGGGCGATTGGATGAATATTGTCGAGAGCTCATGTGAATCCATCGAACCCATGGAGGCTGTGAACATCAGCCCCATAGACGTTAGTTGTGCTATTCGTAAGACCCCGAACTGGAAAAGCCCTGGACCAGACGGATTGCACAATTTTTGGCTAAAATGGATTCGATGCTCACACGAGTGCTTGGCAATACAATTCCAAGAAGCCATTGAACGTGGTTCCCTTCCCAATTTCTTGACAACTGGTGTCACCTTCCTGCTCTATAAGTCCGGTAGTACCACGGAAGCGAAGAATTACAGACCCATCACGTGCTTGCCTACGCTATACAAGCTCCTTACATCTATTCTGCGAACAAAAATTTATTCGCACATTGTTGTGAATAACATTTTGGCTCCTGCTCAGAATGGATGTCGGGTTGGGTCCCGTGGTACTAAAGAGCTCCTCCTCACAGACATGACCATTTGTCAACAAGTCCGGCGAAACAGGGGGGTTCTATCCACTGCCTGGATTGACTATAAGAAGGCTTATGATTCAGTGCCTCATTCGTGGCTAGAGAGGATATTAGAGTTATATAAAATCAATATAACTCTGAGATCATTCTTAAGCACATGCGTGAGACATTGGACCACAGTTCTTCGTCAACCAGGAGATCGTGAGAGCGTCTCTGGGTCACAGGACTTCATAAGGATCGAACGAGGTATATTCCAGGGTGACAGTCTCAGTCCTTTGTGGTTTTGTCTAGCGTTGAATCCTCTCAGCACTTTGTTGATGGATTCAAAACTAGGCTACCGACTTCGAAGAGAGGGTGAGATAATTTCTCATCTATTGTATATGGATGATCTCAAGCTGTTTGCAACGAATCGCCAAGACTTGATGGATCTTTTGAAAATTACTGAATCTTTCAGTGATTCTATCAGGATGGAGTTTGGTGTAGATAAGTGTGCGGTCATGCATGTACAACGGGGAAAGGTTGTGAATTCTTCAAATTTACAACTTTCCGAGACAATTACTCTTACATGTCTTTCTGAAGTTGAAACCTATAAGTATCTTGGTATGTCACAGTCATTGGGTATCATGGATAGGGACATTAAGCAGACAGTGAAGGAGCGTTTCTTCTACCGCTTAACAAAAGTTCTTAACAGTCTTTTGTCGGGCGGCAACAAGACGCGCGCCTTCAATGGTTGGGTGATGCCCCTACTCATATACTCCTTTGGCATACTAAGATGGACTCAGACTGAACTTGACGCCCTGGATAGGCGGGTCCGTCAATTGCTTACAACACATCGCATGCTACATCCACGCTCGTCTGTTATGAGGCTATACATCCCACGGAAGTGGGGGGGTCGTGGCTTCCTAAATGCCAAGAACCTCCACAACTGTGAGGTGTCCAGTCTCCGGGAGTATTTCCGTAACACCGAGTGTGGGATACATCGCGATGTCATAGCAGTTGATAGGAGCCTCACACCTCTCTCCTTGGCAAACGATAACTGGCGTAAACCAGTGGTGCTAAGCATCGAAGACCGTAGAGACGTATGGAAGGGCAAAGAGCTACACGGACGGTTCTACAAGGCCCTAACAAGGCCTGACGTGGACCCGCTCGCCTCAGTGAACTGGCTGCGTTTCGGTGATCTCTTTGGTGAAACTGAGGGTTTTGTTTGTGCTATTGCTGACGAAGTTATCAAGACGAATAACTACCGGAAATATATTCTGAAAGACGGTACGGTCGACATTTGTCGAGCATGCCGCCATCCCGGAGAGTCACTCAGACATATTATTTCCGGTTGTTCTCATCTTGCTAATGGAGAGTACTTGCACAGACATAACCAAGTAGCCAGGATTATTCACCAGCAACTTGCCCTTCAATATGACCTTATTGAGTCTGAGGTGCTGTACTATAAGTACGCACCTACGCCTGTTCTTGAAAACGGTCGTGCTACGCTCTATTGGGATCGCTCTATAATCACGGACAGGACTATTGTTGCCAATAAGCCTGACATCGTGGTGATCGATCGATCTCAGCGCCGGGTAATGCTTGTTGACGTCACCATTCCTCATGATGAGAACCTCGTGAAGGCTGAGAAGGACAAGCTTAGCAAGTACCTTGACTTAGCTCATGAGGTGACCGCCATGTGGGATGTTGATTCGACAATAATTGTTCCGATAGTAGTTTCAGCAAACGGCCTTATAGCAAAAAGCCTCGACCGACATCTTAAGAGGCTTTCGCTAGACGGTTGGATCAAGGGACAGATACAGAAGGCAGTACTTCTTGACACGGCACGTATTGTCAGGAGGTTCCTCAGTCTGCAGCCCTAACCACTGGTAGTTTGGGTCATGCCCCGCTGCCGATGGCAATCTAGGATTAGGTTTTTTACAATGTTTTTTATTTATTACTCGTATTTTTATTGTATATAGAAATATTGTAAAAAATGTAATTTTAAGAAAAGGAAATAAATAATGTGAATAATAATAATAATAAGGACAGGACTGTTGCTAATAAGCCTGACATCGTGGTGATCGATCGATCTCAGCACCGGGTAATGCTTGTTGACGTCACCATTCCTCATGATGAGAATCTCGTGAAGGCCGAAAAGGACAAGCTCAGGAAGTACCTTGACTTATTTCACGAGGTGACCGCCATGTGGGATGTTGACGAGACGATCATTGTTCCGATAGTGGTTTCAGCAAACGGCCTTATAGCAAAAAGCCTCGACCAACATCTTAAGAGGCTCTCGCTAGACGGTTGGATCAAGAGCCAGATACAGAAGGCAGTACTCCTTGACACGGCACGTATTGTCAGGAGGTTCCTCAGTCTGCAGCCCTAACCACCGGTAGTTTGGGTCATGCTCCACTGCCGATGGCAATCTAGGATTAGGTTTTTTATAATGTTTTTATTTTATATAGAAATATTGTAAAAAATGTAATTTTAAGAAAAAGAAATGAATAATGTGAATAATAATAATAATAATAGTAGTAATTTATTTCCAAGTAGAAAATTTCAAATAAAAACAGATTTGGCGTCGAGTCTCAAACTAGGCGAGAGCCTGTATCTTGAGACTCTGAGTGCGGTTTACTAGGAAGTTTGCCAGTTTTAACAGGGTATGAAGTTATACAATATTCAACAGTTAGCAATTTATAACAAATACATATAGGTATGTTCCTACCTTAGTAAAAATACAATTAAGGTAATAGGTAAGAGCTAGTTAATAAATTTATACATACACAATTTATATTTATATATATGTATCATAATATAATAATTAATTACATAATATCAAAGCTAAATAGTGAAGTATTTTAATTGGACATTTTGAACAAAACTATGTAGGTTGTGTGTGTGAAAGGGGTGGGTTGAGGGGGTGTGTGTGTGTGTGTGTGTGTGGGTGCGTGTGTGTGGGTAATATGTTGCTTTTTTAACTTTGATTTGGAGATTGTTGCAGTTCGCAAGTGCGTCTAACAGTATGGAGCCTAAATTTAGTTTTAGATTAAACTTTCTGTGTCCTCATAAGAAAGCTTTAACAGAAATTCCCTGACTATCTTTTTACATGTGAAAACTGAACAGTCGCTAATATTACACAGTTTGGACACTTTATTATAAGTGTTGATATGAGCGAAGTCAGGACTACGTCGTGCAAGCAAAGAAGTGGCAGGTGGAAGGGGGATACGAAAAACACGCCTAGTCATAAGGTCACTATAGTCAGATCTGTTCAAAAGAGACTTATGTGCTATTGCTGTACCATTAAGGATAAACAGTTGGCGAACACGTAGCACTTTGAATTCCTCATAGAGACTATCGGTAGGGTGCCAGAAAGTCTTCTTTAAAATTACTTTAATTAGTGCTCGTTGAGCTCGTTCTATGATTATAAAATTCGTTTTTCCAGCACTACCCCAGATTGAGATACAGTATTGCAACACAGATTGACATAAAGCCAGATATACTTGCCGAATAATATCGAATGAGGTACAATCTCTGAGTTTCTTCATTATGAAGATGAGTTTTCTCACACGTCCTGCCAAGTCTGTTATATGATCCTTGTAGTTTAGGTTTTCATCAATGGTCATACCTAGGTATTTAATGGCACTTGTTCGAGCAATGAGACTACAAGAGCATGTTTTGAGTTGTCTGGTAGTTACGCCATGCGAACAGGAATGAATTCTTAGTGATAACTCGTAAGAAGGACTACATGCGCTAGTTTTTGAAAGAGCAACATATTTTGATTTATCTATGTTAAGAGTTAGAAGGTTTTTGTCAAGTAGGATAGCTATGTGCGCAAGACCTTCTTCCGCAAGAGAGTATAATTGATCCCAATTGTTGTGGTAGAAAATTATGGCAGTGTCATCCGCATACGTGATAATTTCTGCATTTTTAAGAGAGCTGCTGACAATTTCATTAATATAAATTGTGAACAAAGTAGGGCCAAGAATACTGCCCTGCGGAACACCGTATTTAATAGGAAGGGTACTGCTGGAGTAAGAACCTATTTTTACAAATTGACTGCGATCGCTTAGATAACTTCTAAACCAATCTAGAGCCACTCCTCTTACTCCTTGAATATCCATTTTCTTGAGAAGTAGGCCAACAGAGACGATGTCAAAAGCTTTCGCCAGGTCTAGGAATACTGCTATGCAATTTTCCCCCTTATCGACGTGCGATGACACTAAATTGGTGAGAAGTGTCGTGGCGTCTTCGGTCGACCTGCCACGTCTAAAACCAAATTGCCTGTCTGACAGCAAGTGATACGTTTCTAAGAATGACACAAGGCGACTATTTACCACTTTTTCATGGACTTTTGAGACAACATTGAGCAGAGCAATGGGCCGATAATTGCTAGGAAGGGTTTTAGTTCCATTTTTATAAATAGGGTATATTGCAGCCACTTTCCAACATTCAGGAAATATTCCCGATGCAAGACTTAAGTTTATTATGTGGGAAAGGGGAATAACTATTGAGCTGATAGGTTTTTTTAGAAGTTCGGCCGTGAGTTTGTCGGGGCCAGGTGAGCTGTCGATTTTAATTGAAGAAATTATCCCAGCAACTTCAAATGGATCAGTAGGGCTTAGAAAAAAAGAATGAGCAGATGACGAAGATTTGTATGCTGCGATAAGAAAGTCCAGGGTTACGTCAAGCTTTCTGAGTATAGAGCCTGCTAAAGTTTCACCAACTGACACGAAATGTTGGTTACAATGATTAAGCGACATATCTACATTATCCTTAATAAGATTTAAAAGTTCAGAGGAGTCATTACAGCGTCTTGGCGTATAACATATCTTCTTGATTACTTTCCAAAGCTTCTTCGGATCATTATTACTTTCTTCTACCTGTCTACGGTTATACTCATTTTTAAGTTTTGACAAAAGTTTATTACAAAAGTTTCGGTACTTGGTGTATATTTTAGGCCGAACTACGTCATCTGGACGGCTTTTCAGGTCGAGGTGCAATTTGTCTCGATGACGCATACATCTCAGAAGCCCTGGGGTGATCCAGGGTTTCATAATTATCCATTTACGCCCAATTTTGATCTTACGAGTATGTTTATCAAGGATTTTTGTAATTGTTTCATTAAAATCGGAAACAGCCGAGTTCACACAGCAGTTGTTAGTGATAAACGTCCAGTTAATACAATTTATTTCTGCTACAGCTGCATCAACATCTAATTTGTTTATTATTTTTGGCTTGGGAGTACTTTTATTTGAGAAACATGTACCTGCTATTACTACATTATGATCCGTGACTGAAGATTCGCAAGTGACTCCAACTGATTCAAACTTGGATTTTATAAAAATATGATCGAGGCAGGCTTGTTTCCTCGTAGGATTAGAGATTACTGGAAGCAGGCCGTGAGATGCCATAAGACATAGGTGGTCAGAGTGATGTGTGTTGGATTTATTACATATATCTACATTGATGTCACCAGTTACAATGAGAAACGGGTAAGATACGAGAGTATGGAGAACAGAGTCTAGAGAATTAATAAAAGGGTCAAGATTTGCTATTTGTGTAGATGGAGATCTATACATTCCTAGAACTGCAAATTTGTCGTTAATCGTGATTAGTAGAGTATCAGCATCGTCTATATTTGATTCATGAATTGAGGTTTTATATGAGTTCTTAGTATATATAATAACTCCGCCGTTTTTGTTTTTTTGAACCGTAGTACGATGAACCGTATATCCTGGCAAAGGATCTATTACTAAGCTTTGAGTAAGCCAACATTCTGATAAAACTATGACATCGATGTCAGCGTCGATACGTTGGAGAATAACAGAGAAGCTGTCAAAGTTACACTGAAAGCTTCTAATGTTGAAGGCGAGGACTTTGAATTTGTTATCGAGTTTATGAAAAATGTTCCTACAAAGGTCAACAGATTCGAATGAATGACATTTGATGCCTATGGTTTCGTCTATATCATCAGCCACATTAACTAAAGCCATCTTTATAATAATAAAATTGTGCTGAAAAAACCGCCAAGGACCGGGATGTCATTCTATTATACATAATTGGCTTATTTGCCTTATAAACAAGAACATTGCTGGCAGACGCTTCGTTATTTTTGTTAATATGTCTATCAAAGTTCTGTGTGTCAAGTGTGTGTAAGTGTGTGTGTGACAGTATTATTTTGAAATAAAGTTGTAAAGAACATAGATATCCAATTGTAGAGATGAAAATAAAATACAATAATAATAAATTTAAGAATATGTCTATAGCTACATTAAATGCATATTTTACTGGAGGAGCCTGTTGAGTGAGGTATGTCTGTTTAGAATAATTACTATGTGGAGAGTTGCTGCTGGAGTTCCTCCATACTCTTGATAGAGATAGCTGGGTTGCCTTCGCGCTTTCGAATGTAGATGGTGCCGTTTTTGACCCAGCAGAATTTGTAGTCTGCTGTTTTGGCTTGCTGTCTAGCAGAACGAAATAAATGTCGCATTTCCTGTGTCAGTCGCTCGTTGATATATATTTAATTTGCGGGGCCTTTCACATCTATATCAGCGCAAGTCAGGTTGCGTCTGGCCTTACTTGCTTTTAGGAAGGATTCCCGATCGTGTCGACGAAGGAAACGAACAACTAAAGGCCGAGGAAACCGTGCCATGGAGCTGGTAGCGGGGGTGTTTATATTCTCGCGGTTACGTGACCCCACGCGGACCGCATAGTCTAGGTCATTTACGTCAACGGCTACGCCAATTTTATGAGAAATGATTTTTATTAATTGGATCGGGTTTTCGCCTGGAGACTCGTAAAGCCCAGATATTTCGATCTCTGTCCTTAGGGAGACCTGGGTACGCACATTGAGCTCGTTTCGCAATTCCATAATTTTATTACGGCACATAAGTACTTCGCATTCCCGCTCTTCAAGTAATTGAAGCCGAGACTGAGCCTCCGCGAGCTTTTTTTCGTGATCGTCGAGACGGTCAAAGCATAGTTTTACGTGATCCGTTAGTGCGACCATGTGAGTTTTCATGTCTCCCATATCCCCTCGTAGTAATTTTATTTCTGAGGTTAAAACTGACAACTCTTCATTTTCGGTCGCGATGACGACGGAAGGACTAGACAATGGAAATTTGTAGCACTATACCTCTGATAAATGTAATATAATTTCATGATCATATTTCATTACATTAAATCCTTATTTTGTGTATTTAAAAACTATTTCTTGATTAACAAAAAATGTGACAAACTTTAAAAAAAAGGAGAACCATGATAGAATGATAGAAGAGAGACGTCAGGGATTTTTCATAAATTTTGATTTGGATTTTGGGAGAGATAGTATTGGATTACGTCCGATTAAAAGAAAGATTATAGGAAGATTTCAATTTGGTGTGTCGAGACACGAAATAATTATATTCCCTAGAAACCTTAATTGACAGTGAGGTGTTGAAGTTGGTGAAATAGTGATTTGCACCCTACGAGTCACTCTCGATATCGTCAATTACATTCCTGAAGTCAAGACTTGGAAAGATATTTTCATATTGTATTAATCAATAACAAATCGAGGGTGTTAGTTTGATAAATACTCTCGCCCTGATATATAAAACAAGCTATTTGGGGTATCCCGTGTTCTCTGAGCTCAGAACTGAAGCCTTGGATAAAGCAAGAAGCTAACTGGAACCTTTGATGGAACGTGTGTGTGTGGACTTGTGGTGAAGTGTTATCCGCCAGGTCATGTAATACTTATTATTATAACTTTATTTATATTTCTGATGTTCCTTTTTATTTTTTAGATAGCTAGCTAGGTCTTGATATGAGGTTTATTACGGCACATAAGTACTTCGCATTCCCGCTCTTCAAGTAATTGAAGCCGAGACTGAGCCTCCGCGAGCTTTTTTTCGTGATCGTCGAGACGGTCAAAGCATAGTTTTACGTGATCCGTTAGTGCGACCATGTGAGTTTTCATGTCTCCCATATCCCCTCGTAGTAATTTTATTTCTGAGGTTAAAACTGACAACTCTTCATTTTCGGTCGCGATGACGACGGAAGGACTAGACAATGGAAATTTGTAGCACTATACCTCTGATAAATGTAATATAATTTCATGATCATATTTCATTACATTAAATCCTTATTTTGTGTATTTAAAAACTATTTCTTGATTAACAAAAAATGTGACAAACTTTAAAAAAAAGGAGAACCATGATAGAATGATAGAAGAGAGACGTCAGGGATTTTTCATAAATTTTGATTTGGATTTTGGGAGAGATAGTATTGGATTACGTCCGATTAAAAGAAAGATTATAGGAAGATTTCAATTTGGTGTGTCGAGACACGAAATAATTATATTCCCTAGAAACCTTAATTGACAGTGAGGTGTTGAAGTTGGTGAAATAGTGATTTGCACCCTACGAGTCACTCTCGATATCGTCAATTACATTCCTGAAGTCAAGACTTGGAAAGATATTTTCATATTGTATTAATCAATAACAAATCGAGGGTGTTAGTTTGATAAATACTCTCGCCCTGATATATAAAACAAGCTATTTGGGGTATCCCGTGTTCTCTGAGCTCAGAACTGAAGCCTTGGATAAAGCAAGAAGCTAACTGGAACCTTTGATGGAACGTGTGTGTGTGGACTTGTGGTGAAGTGTTATCCGCCAGGTCATGTAATACTTATTATTATAACTTTATTTATATTTCTGATGTTCCTTTTTATTTTTTAGATAGCTAGCTAGGTCTTGATATGAGGTCAAATACATTCTCTCTCCTTTTTCTAATTTTATTTTTTTTACACAATTTTGTTATTTGGCTTTAATTTATAATTGACTTATATTGTTTTGAAGGTGCTAATTTTTTTTTAAATTTTTTAATATAACTCTTTTGTCGTTTCGTTTTAACTGTTAAAGACAATCTTATACATGTTTAATAAGATTATTTTAGATGAATATTTCTATCGTTTTGTTTTATATTCCAAATTGATATTACCTTTTTTTTAATTATCTATGTTATTTGGTTTTCAATTCAAAATTTATAATGCTATTTAACAATTCTTTATGCTGCTAGTTAGGGTTTTAGACTATTTTAGTACAGGATAATATTGTATATCATTCACGTCATTCGCCTCATTTATTTCAAACTTGGGTTCTTTAGGCATTTAAAAAAAAAACCATATTAGCTTTTATTTTAATTTCATCTTGTTAATAGTCATTATTAGGTTAATTTCATAAGGATAGATTAGGTTTAGGTTTGACGAGAATGTCTGCCTAATATATGCCTATACTGTATAATTTGATTCATTTCTGGGGATGGTGTACCCAGAAATGCATTATAAATAATTGATGCTTCGTCTTATGTGTCAAGTGATGTACCTTGGCATATACTATATTTTTTTTGAATAAATATGGTTCAATATGCCTGAATAGGGCAAAGTTCTTAGAAAGAGAACATTTGAAATACAAATACTTATATTTCAAGGGATGGTGTACCCTGAAATAATAATTTTATTATATGAATTAATATGGTTCAGTATGCCTGAATAGGGCAAAGTTCTTAGAAAGAGAACAATTGAAATACTAATACTTATATTTCAAAGGATGGTGTACCCTGAAATAATAATTTTATTATATGAACTCATATGGTTCAGTATGCCTGAATAGGGCAAAGTTCTTTAAAATAGAACAATTAAATAAGGCCGACTCTTTCAATAAGGTTTAAGGTCATGTAAAGTTATAAATATATTTTTTAAATAGAGCAGTTGACCGACTCTTTAAATAAGCTCATAAGGTCATGTAAAGTTGTAATTTTTTTTTAATTATGAAGATATGCCGACTCTTTGAAAAAGGTTTAAGGTTGTATACTTTTTAAATAGAAAAGTTACGCCGACTCTTTGAAAAGGTTTAAGGTTGTATACTTTCAATTAGAGCAGTTGGCCGACTCTTTAAATAAGCTCATAAGGTCATGTAAAGTTGTAAATATATAATTTTTTTTTAATTATGAAGATATGCCGACTCTTTGAAAAAGGTTTAAGGTTATATACTTTCAATTAGAGCAGTTGGCCGACTCTTTAAATAAGCTCATAAGGTCGTATGAAATTGTACATAATATTTTTATGAGGTTTTAATTTGTGGTGCAGTTGACCAACACCCTATAAAAATAAGCTCACAAGGTCATTCTGGAACATGATCTTATTTTGAGTTTGGACCATTGAACTATAATAGCCGTGAGTCCAAATTCATACTTTTGTCTGGGGTGTGAATGTTGTGATTGGTGGTATGAGTGATGATTGAGTTTGAGGGGTGAGATATGTTCCATAACCTCAAAATTTTTCACTGCGTTAAAAATTTTTCTTTGGTTAGGGGGATAATGTAATATAATTTCATGATCATATTTCATTACATTAAATCCTTATTTTGTGTATTTAAAAACTATTTCTTGATTAACAAAAAATGTGACAAACTTTAAAAAAAAGGAGAACCATGATAGAATGATAGAAGAGAGACGTCAGGGATTTTTCATTAATTTTGATTTGGATTTTGGGAGAGATAGTATTGGATTACGTCCGATTAAAAGAAAGATTATAGGAAGATTTCAATTTGGTGTGTCGAGACACGAAATAATTATATTCCCTAGAAACCTTAATTGACAGTGAGGTGTTGAAGTTGGTGAAATAGTGATTTGCACCCTACGAGTCACTCTCGATATCGTCAATTACATTCCTGAAGTCAAGACTTGGAAAGATATTTTCATATTGTATTAATCAATAACAAATCGAGGGTGTTAGTTTGATAAATACTCTCGCCCTGATATATAAAACAAGCTATTTGGGGTATCCCGTGTTCTCTGAGCTCAGAACTGAAGCCTTGGATAAAGCAAGAAGCTAACTGGAACCTTTGATGGAACGTGTGTGTGTGGACTTGTGGTGAAGTGTTATCCGCCAGGTCATGTAATACTTATTATTATAACTTTATTTATATTTCTGATGTTCTTTTTTATTTTTTAGATAGCTAGCTAGACCTTCAGCTAGGTATTCTACCAATGTAAGTAACCATTACATTACATACGTAAGCTCTCCATCTTGTTTAAAAGTTTGGGAACAGAAGCAGTGTCGAAGGCTTTTGAAAGATCGAGAAATATACCCATACACTTTTCTTTATTGTCAAGTTTAGTAGCCACTGTATTTGTTAGTTTGATAACAGCGTCTTATGTAGAAAGACTAACTTTAAAACCAAATTGATTGGCCGCTATCAGATTATTTGAGTTAAGAAATTTTTTTAAGCTATTATTGAGAATTCGTTCTAGTAGTTTAGATAGAGTTGTAAGAACGGATACAGGTCTGTATGTGACTGCATCAGCCAAGATCATTTTATTAGCTAGATTACTGCCAACATGTGCGAAAAATTTATTGACTATGCTTACTAGTCACTGCTAACAGGGTTGGTATGTAGATTCAAAAGTTCATCGGCAGGATGTTTATCTTGCTGCATACTTGCAATTGACTTGATGGTTTTGCATATCGCTTTTGTATTACCTTTGTTTTTATTGAATTCAGATTTTTCATATTGTTGTTTACGAAGGAGAGCATTACAACAAACATTTCTATATCTGGTGTAACTAATTTTTAAAACTTTATCGTTGTTGAATTTTTTACGTTTTGAATGCATTCTGTCACGATTTTGGATGCATCTAAGAAGCCGGGGCGTAATCCAAGGCTTTATATTACGGGCACGTCTTGGTACTTTCATAGTTTCAGTGTGTTTGAAAATAATAGGCCGCAAAATGGAAATGAACAAGTTAGTAGCTAGATTCGCATCTTCGCAGCAAATGGCACGTTTGAAGTCCGTTTGTAACAGTGTTTCTGAAACCTTCACATAGTTTATTCGATTAGACTATACTCTTGGTTTATGATTTAAGTTTTTTGAAATTTAATGGAAAACATTATAGGTAAACGGTCTGTTACACTTGTGCTCATAACTATTGTACTTACTTTCTGGTTTGTTTTTATAATTATATGATCAAGACAGTTATTATTTCTTGTTGCAGACAAATAAGCAGGTAAAAAGCCATGAGATGCGAGTACAGTTAAATATTCGTCAGAAAAATTGCCTCCATTTTTTATATCTATGTTCATATCGCCGATGATTGCTATATTCTGGTATGATTTAAATTTTATCAGAATATTATCAAGGCTATGTATAAAGTTATCTATACGTTTGTAGCATGGTGATCTATTCCCGAATGATATAAGACAGGATGCATCCAAAAAATCTGGTTCAAACGTTTGACAGTCCAGAGTATTTTTTATATAAATAACTGCACCATCGTTCTGGTTTACTAGCTTGGTAGATTTATAAGAACTATAAGCAGTATGTTTTGGTATGAAGTACGTTCCAAGTAACCAGCATTCCGACAAAACGATAATATCGTGTAATAAGTTTCTTCTTATTAGCAACGTCTGAAGACCGTCAAACTTAGCACTTATACTTCTTATATTCAAATGTGTTAGTTCTGAAATCCGTCAAATGTTGTAAACAATTCTCAGGAGCACAAATAAAGGAATTTGATACACAAATCGAGTCGATAAGGTAATAAAAGTTGTATCCTTTTTATACGTCACTTTATGTAAAAGAGTCAGAACGTTATTAACTTGAATAGCATAATATCTAAGATCATTCACTGTTCCGTGGTTACACTTAAGTTGCTTTAAATATAACCGCTATGGAGATATATGACAGAAAACTGAAATAACATAAGTAGTCCTGAGTTGTGTAATATTCTAATTTAGTAATTTTAGTTTGATAGTGATGTTCTGTAATATGTTTTTGCAGTATATATGATGTGTAATGTTTATAACAGTTGATAACTATTTCTATAAATAATAATACAAATGAAGTACAGTAACAGTAGGAATAAGAGCAAACCGCACAATAAAACTTGAGTTTACTAAAATGCAAGTACTTATCCATTTTTATAAAACTGGTATAACATACTATAATATTAAGAATGAATATTTTTTTATGTTTTACACTTATATACATTTTGTACTGTATAAATAGTTAATGTACAGATTTTAGTGCGGACAAGAATAGTTCATCTTTGACTAACAACTGCGGAGTTAACAGTACTCCGCAGTTGTTAGTCAAAGATGAACTATTCTTTACGCAAAAGATTTTACCATTTAATATCCAACAATATTTGTAACTATTTATCTTTGCAAAATTCCTAGCTAGGTAATGGAGTTTCTTTATACTCGGGGGCAGGTACTCAGCCAAGAAGATCGGGGTGCATTTTCTTTCGACTCCTATGAACTGTGTATTATGACGCTCCTCAGCCTGACGCGACTTATAAAAACTGCGGAGTGACGCTAGAAGGCGAGCCTTGGTTTGAACTGTGGTGAACTCGGCAACAATAGCCTTGCAGGACTCTTGTTTACTGGGAAGTCAATAGATATCGCGTACCTCGGTGGGCTCATTGTTGACTTCGAGAGTTTTTCCAATACTAGCAACAATTCTTTTCAAGTCAGCTGGTGTTTCCTTCTATTTTGCTGGGACGTTTCTTATTTCGACGCTTGAGATGCGCGATGTACACTGGATGTCTTTTATTTTATGATCAAGGTTTAGTACCGTGTCTTTAAAAGCTTTTTGTCCCTTCAAGACGCAATCATAATTTAGATATTATCGTTTTGTCGGAATGCTGGTTGCATTCCGACAAAACGATAATATCGTGTAATAAGTTTCTTCTTATAAGCAACGTCTGAAGACCGTCAAACTTAGCACTTATACTTCTTATATTCAAATGTGTTAGTTCTGAAATCCGTCAAATGTTGTAAACAATTCTCAGGAGCACAAATAAAGGAATTTGATACACAAATCGAGTCGATAAGGTAATAAAAGTTGTATCCTTTTTATACGTCACTTTATGTAAAAGAGTCAGAACGTTATTAACTTGAATAGCATAATATCTAAGATCATTCACTGTTCCGTGGTTACACTTAAGTTGCTTTAAATATAACCGCTATGGAGATATATGACAGAAAACTGAAATAACATAAGTAGTCCTGAGTTGTGTAATATTCTAATTTAGTAATTTTAGTTTGATAGTGATGTTCTGTAATATGTTTTTGCAGTACATATATATGATGTGTAATGTTTATAATAGTTGATAACAATTTTTATAAATAATAATAAAAATTAAGTACAGTAACAGTAGGAATAAAAGCAAACCGCACAATACAACTTGAGTTTACTAAAATGCAAGTAATTTTCCATTTTTATAAAATTGGTATAACATACTATAATATTAAGAATGAATATTTTTTTATGTTTACACTTATATACATTTTGTACTTTATAAATAGTCAATGTACAGATTTTAGTGCGGACAAGAATAGTTCATCTTTGACTAACAACTGCGGAGTACCGTTATCTTTACGCAAAAGATTTTGCCGTTTAATATCCAACAATATTTGTAACTATTTATCTTTGCAAAATTCCTAGCTAGGTAATGGAGTTTCTTTATACTCGGGGGCAGGTACTCAGCCAAGTAGATCGGGGTGCATTTTCTTTCCACTCCTATGAACTGTGTATTGAGACGCTCCTCAGCCTGACGCGACTTATAAAAACTGCGGAGTGACGCTAGAAGGCGAGCCTTGGTTTGAACTGTGGTGAACTCGGCAACAATAGGCTTGCAGGACTCTTGTTTACTGGGAAGTCAATAGATATCGCGTACCTCGGTGGGCTCAATGTTGACTTCGAGAGTTTTTCCAATACTAGCAACAATTCTTTTCAAGTCAGCTGGTGTTTCCTTCTCTTTTGCTGGGACGTTTCTTATTTCGACGCTTGAGATGCGCGATGTACACTGGATGTCTTTTATTTTATGATCAAGGTTTAGTACCGTGTCTTTAAAAGCTTTTTGTCCCTTTAAGACGCAATCTAAATGCTTCTGCGTGTGGTCATATTTTTGGCTTAGATATTCATAGGATTTTTCCAACGCGAGGTATTTTTCTCGGCTTTCTGTATTTTCCGTTTTAAGCCTGAGTACGCAGCATTTAGTTTTGATATTTTACTATCTTATTTCTTTTTCCAGTCATCGAGCATTTCGAGAAGAGTCCATGCGGACTCGTTTTGCCCCTGATAATTTCGCTTTAGACATTTCAACTGCCTCCATTTGGACCAGAGTTCTGATATCAGGTTCAGATTGCACGTCAGTAAGATATAGCTTTGTTGATTCCGTGGATTTTGGAGGAGTTCGGTGCGTGCGTGGCATTTTACAGCTAGGAACTCAGACGGCACGGCGTATATTATAAAAAGCGATAAAATAAAGCACTTTGTATATCTATGTATAGTGATGTATAACAGCGCCCGCAGAGCGCGTACGGCGGCAGCGCGGCGAGATCGTTACTTGCTATGGCCGTGCACGCTTCAATAATGTTCGCTTTTAATTTAACCGAAATGTTCTTGTATTAAATAAGTCACACCGAAAAGTACGCACACTATTGAACTACCATCCAAACCCATGGTATATATCCAATAAATTAGTAAATGCACCAGACTATGAGTTTAATATCAAGTAACTTAAACGAAAACAACTGGTTCGGGATAATAGGCACATGCGACCGCAGCGGCTGCGCACGGAGAACAATACAATGTAATAGTTAGACATATGATAATGTGGACTTCTTTGTAGATTTTGACGTCTTCTATAAAACTGGGGTACAATTCTACTATTTCACAAATTTCAACAATCCACCCCGCTGCAACTGCAGTTCGACTCCGGTTGCCGTTTGATAATTACCCAAAATGCCATTCTACTATTTCTGCAGACAAATTGGAAAGTAACGTAACGTAAACGTATCGTAAATGCTACTCTTTAATAGTTAAATACTAAACACTAATATGAGTTAGCGTCGTGTTCATGATCTATCGAGTTACCATAATATAAAATATTAATCGATCGCTAGCGTCAATAGAAACGTAACTGCAGCTGCACTGTTTTTATTAGCAGAATAAGAATGTGTGTAAATTAGCTACGGTTCGATTGTAGTAAAAACAAATTGAGGTTGTAGAATCGCCTTCTGTCATCACTTTGCTCTAATGTCAATAGCTTTGACTAATATTATATGGTCAATAGTTTCCGCAACATACGCGATATACGGGCTCTTTTTGGTATTTTTCTACACTTTGGGTTACATTATCGAAGTATTCATATGGGTCCCTAAGTTTTTTGAAAATATTATACATCCTATGTTCATAAGGGAAAAAGTAGGATTCACATGGTAAAAGATTTTTTCTAATCAGTCCAGTAGTTTTAGAGCCTATTAAATACAAACACACAAACAAATCTTTCCTCTTCACAAAAATTTCCAAGTTATGTAAAATATCTTATTTTAATAGAGAGCAAAATGCACAGGGAAAATTAATAGCAGCCAGATGATTGTTTGGTGGTAAGTAATAGAATATAAATAGTACATAAAATATAGCCATATATATAATTTTTGAAGTAAGTTATGTACGATTAGTTTTGAAGATTTGCATTTTTTGAAGCTTTGTTCTGATATTCTATCACCAACGACGGACTCTGTAAGATGAAATATAAGTTATTTTCTAGCGACTTCCAAAAAAGGAGGAGGTACTCAATTCGCCTTAATTTTTTTTTTAATGTTTATGTCATTACTTTCGACTGGGTGAACCGATTGTCAAAATCCTTTTTATAAATTTTTGGTTGAAAGCTGGTGCTTCCCGTGTGGTCCCATTTAAATTTCATCAAATTCGGTCCAGTAGTTTTTAAGATATCGAATAACTGAATAGAATGGAAGTCGGTATTAAATTCTTCAAATTGTACTTTTAAGTGCTAGAGTGTAGTTGGAGTTGTTAGCGAAGAAAGAGCGTATATATTCGTATAAGTAGTTTGTTTGTGGTAATAACTTGGAACTGTTTTTTCTGCACTACACTTACTTATGTCGCTCTTATTTGAGCATATTATGTTAAAGTGCGCATACTCTTGCCACCAACTGGCTTCGAGCATGAGCGGTGGGTTTTTGCTCGGTGAGGATTTTATTAAGCAGTGTACTATCGAGGTGGTGAACAATTTAGGGCGCTACCACTCTTAACTGAAAAGTTTTAATAGGAATTAAATTAAAATGAAAAACTTATTTGCCATGATGGAGATATAATTCATGTAAATCTATTTAGTACTGGTCGGTTGGCGCAGTCGGTAGCAACTGTGCCTTCTGAGCGGCTGCTCCCGGGTTCGATCATCGGACAGGACAAAATATTTGTGTGCATAAACATGTCTGTTTGAACTGTGCCTGGGCCTGTATATGTATACATATAAGTATGTTCCTATGTCAGTCGTCAGCTTATCATAATACAGGCTCTGCCTAGTTTGGGACCTAAAGACCTTGTGTGGACGATGATTATTATAAAATATATTATGTACAAATTGATATACACTTTTACTTTTACAAACTTAAGTTTTAGTTATATTTTACAATCTAAATTATAAAAGAATTAAGTTTTGGAAAAAGTAAATTATTTTACAGTTTCCTTTGTCCCATGCTGCAAAAAGCTTCTTACTCTCTTCTAGCTAGTTACGTAATATACCGTTAACATGCTTCTTATATTTCTACTAGATTCTTATGTTTCTGACATTATGTAGTTTATCACTTTATTCCATAGTATGTGTGTTCCTGACGTCTTCTCTGAGACGTGAAGTCACGCGTAATTGCATTATATTGTTGCCAGCACATTTCACCCATACATAGTTGTTTGTTGCGAGAAAATTTAGGTTTGAGCTGAAAAACGTGATTTTGTTAAGGTGAGAAATATTAATAGGGAGGAAATTTATCCCTTCAAGGGTCCATGTCATTATAACAATGAAATTTCTATTGTGTCTAGCCGTACGACCTTTGATGCAATATGCGAGTTTCTTTTTCAGACGACAAAGCTTTTGTCGCCTCTAATTTAATTTTGTGTTTTACTATAGTCAACTATGAAATATTGGTAATGGTTTTACAATGTATATAATACTAGCTGCTCTCCGCGGTTTCACCCGCGCGGTGATGGATGATGATGATGATGAATCTTATATAGCCTTTGTTACTCAGGGTGAATTTAACTTTCCAATGGTGAAAGAATTTTTGAAATCAGACCAGTACTTTTTGAACCAATTCGTTACAAACATACATACAAACCTTTCCTCCTTATAATATTATAGTAGTATAAAAGTATAGATAAGCCTCGTACTTAAATATAAATATTGTACCACTCTACCATCTATAAATTGAGTTTTGAACTAACGTTGCAACAGTGATATTTCATATTATGTCCTTGAGCTAAGTGAACCTTTAGATTTTCAGCTCATTGCTCGTATACGCCCGAGGATCGCCTCACTTGGTATCATCATAGCGCAAATCGATAGTTTCCACCCATTGGTTTTTGTTACCCTCCATATTGTATAACTATTTTCACATCCGCGTGAATGTTTCTAGTACGTACTAAAAGCAAAGTTGCCTTTGATAGGAGTTTTATGAAAAGTTCGTAGGTGTGAATGGAAAGTTCGGTGGAAATGTATAAATAAGCTAAATTTTTAACTTTTAGTAATTCTGGCACTTTTTATAGTTTTTCCTTTAAATGCCCCCGTTCACACTGAAACGGTGATCGGTGGCGATGACGGTAAAGTCGTGAGTAGACATTGTAAAAAATAGTATCCTATAGAAGTATCTCGATGTCATGACACGAATTGCGAGGAACAAGGCTATCGAAATCCCACTAGAACCACTTAAATTAGGTTTATCATGGCTATATACTATCTCCTTTCCTGACAGCACGCAACCAACTAGTTCCAGTCCAACTAGTATACAGCCTAGACTGGCTGACATTTCTCTCTATGCATTCCCTGCAGTGAATGATCACAAATCTCCGCTCAATGTCTACCACACATTACTAAAATTTAATTTATTTTTAATTTAATTTAATTTATACATAAAATTTTGTTCATATACACTCATTTTAATCGACTTCAAAAAAGGAGAAGGTTTTATGTTCCACTGACTGTATGTATTTTTTTGTGTATATTCACCGATTTAACTCCATTTGTGGACATTTGTGTCAAAATTATTTTTTGTTTGGTAGGTATACTTCGGCCGAGGATTTTTATTAAGAGAAAATAATGAGGAAATTTAAATGGGACCACCCACTTAAATTTAATTAAATATGGTCGTACAGTTTTTGAGTTATACTCTAAACTGAAAATTGTTACGCCTATTTTGATGAATTACCATTGACGGTGTATGACGTCATTAGCAAAGGTCACTAAAAAGGGTGAAAAAAAATGTTTCCAAAAAAATAGAACCCACTTCAACACCAAAAAGTGTTGTTGACGTCGGTACCATGCACACAATATTGTGATAATAGGTACTTTTGAACTATCATAAAACTATTTTTTTTGTCATCGTTAGTACGTACATACTGTAGGGGTGACCGAGTAGTCAAATTCATACCATAAACGTTGATTAAGTTTGAATCGCTGACATATAATTGTAATGGTTCAAGTTGACCTAGAATTGCCAAGAATACACTGGAAATCAATGCTAGCCTATCTCCGTCATCTCTACGACCAACGTCTAAGGGTTAGAATTATAATTGGTCTTCAGGGTCGAGACTTGTCTGATCGAAAAACTGTGTTGTTGAGGATAGAGTTCGGTTTAAATATCAACTGAGATTCGGAAAAGTTATATCAACAGCTAATGAATTATTAGCCGTTTTGTGTTTCAAGTATAAACGTTATAATTCGGGAAAATGCGTACTTTTTTCCGTAATAAAGTTTAGTGGTGTATTAATAGATTATATTTTGATATTGAAATCTATTTCGTTCAAATTACACGTGCCACATCGAAGAATCCTATTTTCACTCAGAAGTCATTGAAATCTTTTTCAACTCCACCGTACCTACTTATACTTCCACAGAGTATAAAACGGTATTATGAAGTTCCTGAAAACGAGCGTTTCCTTCCAACTTTATGGGATTACCTCTATATTGCCGCAATATTGAACGTACCGCTTGGATCGTTTGAACACGAATAAAATGTATTCAATACTGCATCCAGATGAGTTCAAATGTGTCTTACTGTACTTGCTACGTAAAAGGGTGCAAGAGTTTCTTGTTTGAATTAGTGAACTAGTGAAATGCAAAGAATTTGAAACAGTCAAATTCTTTGCATTTCAGTTGCACAATATTGTGAACGGACTTTTAAAAAACGTACAAGTTTCCAAGACATTTTTGAGTTACATAGCCCAATAAGAATGAAATAAACTTAAACAAACTGATCGTTATGCGTATGGCTGTCAGACAGTCTGTGAAGACCTCTTTCTTTGCAAGAAGGCGTGAAGATATCAAAGTTGAAATTAATATCTATTGTTATCTATGTACCTTGGGGCTATAAAAATATTTATTTACAATGTTAATGGAATCATAAAATACGGTTACTTAAACCGTATATTTTGATACAGATTGCTTGATAAATCATACCCGTTAACCTAGAATCATGCAATTTCATCACTTGTCCGCGGCATACCCCACACAAGTATGAGTACATGCGATATTCATAAACATGCATTGTTAGATTATTATACCGATACATTTAATTTTTTGCGATCTATTTAACTTCTATGTTAATAATTTAATCGTGGAATTGAGTAGCACCCCAGCCAGGCTCAGGCTGGATGGCAGGTTTATCAACATTCAGAGCTATGCTTCCGATATGGTGTTTCTCAGCCCCACGATTAAAGGATTGCGAAAACTCTTGACTATTTGTGAAAAATACGCGCTTGAGAATGAATGGTATACAAAGACAAAGACAAAAAAACAAAGATGATGACTTTAAGGTCAGGAAAGGGACCCCAAAATGTAACCGAAGTGCATCTCAATAGACAGTCGGTAAAAAATGTGGATACTTTCAAGTACATCGTAATGTCTAAATTAACTGATGATGAGGATATTGTACGACAAAGGCGTGCTTTGTGTGTAGTAGGTAACATAATCGCCAGAAAATTCTCCAGGGCGGCATATGATGTGAAAGTTAAACACTGTTTAAATCATTTTGTCAGACGTTACGTGTCAACTCGGGACTGAATATTCCAAAAAGTCACACGTCTCCATTCAGGTAGGCTACATAAACATCGTCAGACATTTGATTGGTCTGAAGAGATGCTGCATTGCATCAGGAATCTTTTTGAAGCGGGAGTCGACTCAATGTCATTCAGCGAAAATTATTATATTATTATATAAGATACTTATCAGTACGCATGTATCGGTCGACAAATGAATGTCTTATCATCTCAGCCGTAGGATTTTTACTGCTGAATATAGGCCTCTCACTTAAATTTCATAAGGGACTGTTTGGAAGCGAGCGGCCTTTATGCAACGTCATTCTGCGACCTTTTATCAGTACTTTTGCTATACACTTTTTTATTAATACTTTATCAGTAACTTTCTTAATTCACGTATATGATAAGTATACATAAAAAATATTTATCTATAGATAAATATTAAAAAATAATTATCTATAGATAAATATTTTTATATAGTCTGTTCTCGTTAGCTGAGGAGAACACTAGGAAACGTTGACCGCCGAATTTATGTCGAAACATCTATAAAATCTAAGCACAAGTTGACTAAAATCTTATTTAAAAGGATAATGCTACGAAAAAATAATTGTCAGGAAGCATAATTCAGAACAAATTTCACACAAAAAGTGGCCCTTCAAATCAAAACAACGTATGATTCCAAATACAAATTACTTCCGAGGTTACAAATAGACATGTTCGGTGATTGGTTTAAATTCAGAAGGAAAGCAGGGATTGGTTTACGCGCGTGCTGCAACGTCTACAATGACAGCAGAGTCATAGCGGCGTGGACGATGTTATGCAACAAGTGGACTGGACCAACTCAATAATAAATCAATCGTAAATCTCGTATGTCTCGCGAAATATGATTAATTTATTAAGTTTTTGTCTAGAAGACATTAGAAGAGATTCTTCGCAATGTAGTAAAGAAAGATTATGAAACATTTTAGGCTTATACATTTTACCAAAAAAAATAAGTCGTTATTTGCCAGCTGGATGTTTTTCAGTGGTCGCAGAATACCTTCATTATCAATTTAGAAAATTCAATCAATTTATAGAATTACATTAGAAAAGCACTGTATTGATATTACTGACAAATTAATTAGCAACTCAGCTAAACCACTTTAAAATTTGCAGAGGGTGAATTTTCATTAGCTTGAAAAATTAAACGTGCTTTAATTTGACCAAACAATGAACTGTTTTTTTCATGCTATATAGTTACCTATATTACATACCAACTGTAGGCAATCGTTTATTGTTCATTGTCTGTAGTATTTCTTTAGAGCGTAAACGCTTTGAATTCGCATTTTTGCTGAGTATTTGAAGGGTCACATAATAATGATTGATATACTCGTAGTATATTATGTCAATTATTCTTACCTGATGTAATAGAACATTATTTGTTTAACACGTTCAAGTTCCACAGACTACATTTAGAAATTGTTTATAAGTTTGTTATTGCCGAGCGATTTCTACACACACACACGTTTTAAAAATCAATCATTAAACCGGTCGCGCCAGTCACGAATCGTTAGACGCGGCTGAGGCCTCTTAGAGAGAGGTCAGAGAACGTATCGCTCTGACGCCCGCGCTTACACAACTAAATATTAGTGCACGCAAAACTTCCTGATACTTATTGAGGTAACATTTCTAAGTGGGATTCTAACAAATAATTTTATATGACATCTAGTGCATCAACAATAGAAATTTCATTGTTATAATGACATCGACCCTTGAGGGGCTAGTATTTTGGTATTAACCAAATTTCTTATGCTTATACTTGGTATCCAGGAATCCATGCTGGAGCCGGAAACTGGTAGCAGGAACTATGTGATGGTTAATAGTAGACACACCGTGTTTGGGATCGTATGAATCGTCTCATATAACGATACCTTTTTTCTAGCAGGTGACCAGGACGTGATGCTGGATCCAGAAACTGGTAGCAGGAACTATTTGATGGTTGTTTTATTTGCTATTCTCATCGCTTTTTGGTAGGTACATGAGTTAAATCTTACGTATTTCTAGTCTATGCTCTTTTAGATAACATGTAGGTACTTGATTAATAATTATCATTTTATGTTAATTAATGTCGATATTAAAAATAAAATGTGTCCTGCGTTATATTTTATTTCACTTTTTTGACCTACGTCTATTTGTGACATAAAAACCAAAGTAGATAAAAAAGATCCAAATATTAATGCGCGCTATTTTGGTCAAGCGGGCCACTGCCGCAGGGCGCGCTAGTAAGTAACTCGCTAATGTAAAATACCTAAGCTCGCGTAGCGCTGCGCAGAATAAAGGCTCTTAAAGATGTTGATGTTTCTTCGGGACAAATCATCAGATATTTTAGATAATTTAAAAAACAGTAGGAACTTACTGTACCAACTGGTAGGTAGGTACTGCAGTTTTGTGTAACATGGTCCATAATTTTTTTATTATGTATAATTTTATTGTTTTCAGTTAAAATTAACGTACATAACTATGCTGGTTTTCACAGGCAGTCATACACTTGTTTTTATAGCTTAAGTGCAGCTAGGCACTTATCTTGCCTCGTTGAATCGGCAAGCAAGCGAGAATAAAACAAAACAAGCAAAACCATTGCACATTACATACATTTTAATCATTAGTCCTGAAGAAAAAAAATACATCCTAAATTAAATAAAATTGACTGTCTTTATTTTGCATAGTATTGACCATCTCGATTTGTTAACGTATTTGAACATCTTTGAATAATTATAATTTTGCTATTATTTACTAGTAAAAGTGATCCCTGGACATGTAAATCGTGTATTATTTGTGCACCACTTCACAACGAATGCTGGCATGATGATCCACAACTGAAGTCCACAATGATAAAAATGAAAATGTAAGCGAAGATTTGAAGTGTGCTCGCTTGCAAGTAAAATGTCCGACTGATGACGTACTGAACACGACTTTTAAGCCCCGCCTACTTGAACACGACTTTTGTTGGGTCATTTTTTTAACGCAGTTACTGTTCCTGACTATTATTTCTTCGTAGGGATAATGTTATACTTTAAATAAATAATGAGAATAATTTATAATTGTGTTTTAACATTGTTGAACATAGAGAAATAGTATTAATGAAATGAAATGAAATGAAATGTTTATTAGCCAGATTTGCATCCATTATTACACATTTTTAGAATACATATATAAAATTCAAAATTTACAGAAAATTAAAAATTGAAACTTAGCATAAATACAAAATAAATAACAATTAATTAAGTGATGGGCGTGTGATACGCCCTCCACGTGCGATGTATCGGGCTGGTGTGCCACTCTCGTACCGCAGCCACCAGTGCGTTATCAGAGCGGTGCAGGGCGGTGCGCACGGCGGCCGACCGGCTCCGCAGCAGCGCCTGCCAGCAGGGCGCGCGTCCCTCGGCGAACATGCTGCTAGCGCTGCACCACCGCGGCAACCGGAACATCACTCGCCATGCGTCGTTGTACTGCACACGCATCTCGCTCATGGCGTCCTTGGTGTAGTTCGTCCACAACTCTGTGGTGTACACACTGGTGCAGTAGCTGATGAAGAGTTGGGCCTTGACAGAGTCGCTGCAGCGGGAAAATCGCCTTGCCAGCATGTTACCGCGTACTGCTATAGCCCGCCTCTGTCTCTCTATGTCAGCGTGGTCTGACAGGTCTGATGTGATCATATGACCGAGGTACTTGACCTCCTCGACTTGTTCCAGTGCAGCTTCATATAGTGTGAGAGGAGGCAGATTTGTGCAGCAGTTCGTAGCTTTGAAGATCATATACACCGACTTATCTGGATTGTACATCATATTGTGTTCTTCAGCATACTTTTCACATACTGCTAGCAGCTTCCGCATTGCTGATATCGACGGCGCTAATAAAACCATGTCGTCCGCATATGAAATATGATTCGTCGCAGTACCATTGATGGAGCAGCCTACTCCTGTTTGCGTGAGTTTTTCCGATAAGCCGTCCATGTACAGGTTGAAGAGGGGTGGAGACATGCTCCCTCCTTGCCTCACACCACATTTGAGCTCCAAGGGTGCAGAGTATTCATTTTTCCATCTGACCCGATTTTTCTGCTGCAGGTACCAATTCTTCAATACCTGGACGACCTGTCCAGGTACTTTGCGGTCATAGAGCTTCTGCCACAGCAGGTCGTGATCCACGCGATCGAACGCTTTACTGAGGTCGAGGTAGCAGGCTATAACCGATGTCTTCCTAGCTTTATAATATCCTACCACTTGTTTAAGGACATATATCGCTGTACTGGTAGATAAGTTACTTTTAAAACCATACTGGCAGTCTGACGTTTCCATAAAAGGCGCGGCGACTTTAAATAGAACCTTCTCTAGTAATCTAGCTATCATATTAGCGAGTGCTATCGGCCGATAATTGGTTGAGCTGGATATGTTCTTCCTCCTGTTCTTGCAGATTGGAATTATCACCGTATCAGTAAAATCCATCGGCAGATGACCAGTTTTTAATATTGCAGTGAATAAGATGGATAGCACGTGATAGACGCCTAAACCACCGTGTCTTATGTGTTCAATAGTCAGGCCATCCCGACCCGGCGACTTGCCGCCGGCTGTTTGTTTTATTACCTCTACGATATCATCCACAGATATGTGTATATCTCTATCGGGTAACGATTGCGGTATCTCTAAAACATGCCTGTTTACCGGCGTTGGCTGGCAGAATATTTTATTGAAGTGATCGGCAATATTTCTGTCGCTCGTTGTCCCGTCAATATGAGAAGGATAGTTTGAAGAAGGTTTAATTATTTTATTAATGCTATGCCAAAACTTTCCAAAGTTTTTATGTTTCATATCTAATGCAATTTGATCCATAACAATTTGTTCCTGGTTTTGATGACAAGTTTTTAACGCGCGCTTAAACGCCGCGCGATGTCGCTTGCGTTCCTCCACCACCGGGCCGGTGGTGGGGCGACCCGCCTGCTGCCATAGTGCTAATGATTGCAGCGAAGTGGCATATTTTTCCGCAACGTATTTATTCCATCCCGGTACTGTGTTCTTCTTCCGCGTGTTTCTATTATTCCCTTTAAAACATTGTGTGGCACAGGACTGCATGATCTTTATAATTGAACTATACATGGAATCAATCGCTGTTGCATCGTTTAGATTAAAGTTTCTAGACATCAATTGATTTAATTTCTGTGTTACCGATGACTTGTATTTTTCAACACACTCTAACGATTTAGGCCTCCAAGACCATGCTGTTTGAGATGGTTCAGAAACATTTGTGGTAATTGTTAGTTTTTGCATTTCTAATTCTAACGATATTGGTCTGTGATCTGTCCAATTAAATTAATTTAATTAATTAAAATAAAAATTAATCCAATTAAATGCGAAGTATAGTGATTAGTCCATTATTGAATAAAATGTTAAATAATAAGTGAAGGCTCTGTCTTATTTAAAATACTTTATTACATTCCTTATCAAGTATGCTTATTACAGCGGTAATGTAAATGAAATGTTTATATTATATTATAAAAATATGTATCTATAGATAATTAAAATTTTGATGTGTTTGATTATGTGATCTATAGATCATCATAGTATCGAACTTATTGCACTTACTTGTTGAAGAAATATCTTAATAATAATTGCTTTTTAGAATATAAAACAAGCTAATTGTTAAATTATGACAAAAAGTCAACCTAAATTTCCTTATTATTGGAAGCACCTAAACCTTAATATTTATTAAGCTGTAAGTATTGTCCCAGCTTTTATAGCATTACATGTTTCAAACCACTGCCATTCCAAATCTTAAACTAGAATCAAGACCAGAGCATCACAAACGCAATTTAAATGCGAAATAGGTCCCGCAACAGCGAGTTCTTTATCACAGCTTGCAAGAACCTTATTACATGCTGCAAGCAATTTATATGAGAGAAAAATGTCTATTGCATTTTAAACTTTACTTTATGTATGATAGGAATTTAGGAATGCTAGTGTTCAAACTGTTTATTGCCAACAGACAAAACTTATCTTTTATTTCTGCTAAGAAATGCGAATAAGAGATATTATATTGTGGTACATGAAGTGATGAAGTGTGACTATTTTTATGAAAACCTACCATTTTTTTATGGGATAGGTTGGCAAACGAGCAGGCGGCTGACCTGATGGTAAGTGACCACTGTCGCCCAAGGACATCCATGTGGATGTGGATGTGCCAGCTTTTGAAGAAGAAATAGGCTCTTTTCTTGAAAGCAACTTACTAGGTTTAAAAGCAGTGGAACTCAATGAGTTCGTCCGGTGATACTGCCACCATACCTATCTTTTTCTAACTTGGAGCAGTAATGTTCGCAATAATGTGTTTTGGTTTAAACGTATGGTTGCCGGAGAAATTACAGACGCACGTGACTTCACAACTTAATGTCTCACGGTTACGGGCGCAGTGCAACTCATCACGTATGAGGAAATTCATCTGTTCTAGGCAGAGGTACCACTTAACATTAGGTGTGCTTCTTGCTTGTCCTGTTTTTTACTAACATTATTTTAATAAATACAAAAATTAAACGTGTGATAAATATATTTATATGTATGTTAGGTATCCCGAAACTCGACGATAATCTGGTACTGCGTGAAAGGCCAAGATATACAAGTCATGAAAAAAAAAACCGTTCTGTTTTATGTTTTTTTTTTGTATTAATCAGTCTATACAAGGAATCTTTCCTGAAGTACGCACAACTAAAACCACGTCAAGCAATAAGTATTATGACGTTAGGAAATAAACATAGGCATGTCCGGAAAAAACAATTTACTCCGCCAAAGGGTTAACATAAACAAAACCGCATACGCCTTGTTTCCAACAGCTGATGTCATCAACGTATGTTCCGAAAAATAATGTTAAAATATTTTCCCTTAAAATCGTAAATTAATCCTTACGAATTTTCCGACAAACGACAATGAGAAGTTCTAGCATTATTTATGGTGGAAAATAACTCTTTCTGCGGCGGCTTTGGCTCCGATCCGCATTAATAAATCCAGTGAGCGTAAATTAAGTGCGTTCACAGACTGCGCTAAAAACCTACTACATCAAAATACTGGACTATCTGACGTTAATGGGTTCATAAATGTTTTATGTGTTTCATTGTGACGAGTGAAATCAGGGGAAGTGCACAAGATTGACGATTATTGATCTTGTTGACGAGTATTTTTGTATAATATTACTATTTTATATCAAGATCTATGTTTTCTCTACGTTCGATAGGTAAGTTATGAAGTACTTATAAGTACTTGATAACTTACCATTATTAATAGTCTTAATTAAGTGTTTTAACTTTATTATTATCTTTACTTAAAGACTAGCTGCTCTCCGCGTTTTCACCCGCGCGGTGATGGATGATGATGATGATGAATCTTATATAGCCTTTGTTACTCAGGGTGAATGTAGCTTTCCAATGGTGAAAGAATTTTTGAAATCGGTCCAATACTTTTTGAGCCAATTCGTTACAAACATACTAACATACAAATCTTTCCTATTTATAATATTATATATATATATATATATATATATATATATATAGTATAGGTACTATTATTACTATATTACTATATATATATATATATATATATATAATAATAATAGTACCTATACTATATAGTACCTATATAATAATAAAGTTAACACACTAATTTTATAAAGGTTAAAACACGAAAGTTTCTAAGTGTGTTTTGTTAATTTCTTTACGCTCAAACGGCTGGGACAATTTGGATGATATTTTGTATGTAGGTAGATGAGGCATTGGATTAACACATAGTTTACTGTGCATAATTATCATCCATCACCACGGATCATCGGGTGTAACCGCAGGGCGCAGCTAGTATTCTTATAAATGCGAAAGATGTAAGGATGTAAAGTAACAAACATACAAACACTTCGCCTTTATAATATAAGTGTGACTAGTTGCGCCTCGCGGTTTATCCCGCGTGGTGATGAATGATGATGATGAAAAGTATCCTATGTGTTATTTCAGCGTCTCATCAATCTACATAGCAAATTTAATCCAAATACGTTTTGCCGCACTGGGGCGATTGTCTAACAAACCTCCGCTCATATAAACATTCGCATTTATCATATTAGTAAGTTTATTATAAAAGCTTACATCTATCTATCTATATATAAAAAAATAACCCCTACATCTCCTAGTCACGCTATAACTTGAGAATGGATGGAAAAATTCGCTTATTCTTATATGTTGCGTTAATTATTGTCAGCAGACGGTTCTTATAAAAGAAAAACTAAGAAAAGATGGGAGGTTATGGCGGAACTAAAGCCCGAGCCTACTACGCGAACGAAGTCGCGGGCAGGCGCTAGTATAATAATAAGCTTAGTATTAGCCCTATATTTAGACGACAATTTGTTTTCTTTTCTAACTATTTAAAAAGTGTGAATGCTTTTGTAAGTAAAATTCAGAAGCGCGTTTTAAAACTATGTTAGTACCTACTACAATATTTACTCCAAGCTACGAGGATAGCCTATTCTACTCGGGAAAACACGTTTTTATTTTTACACAGAACGCTTTTGATTGTAATGGATTTAGCAGGAGCAGTACTTATCTAAATGAAATTGCCCCTTGATTGGTAATCTGATAATCGTCTAAGATAACTGTGTTAAATGTTCTCGCAAATAAAAGAAAAATCGCAGAGAAACGAAGGCGAACCATTTGTAAATTGTGCTCAAACTTACTTACTTTTCGTAGACAATTACTCAGACAATTTTCCAGATATCACGCGTACAATTTCATATAACGTCATGCTTAAAATATAAATGAATTTAACATAAATTACATTACAAATGTATTATAATATTTCTGAGGGCATATCAAAAGTCATTTAAATTTGTATAAAATAATATTATCCTTGAAATTTAAAAATTTGAACCAGTTTAAATAGCGTATATATTATTATAATCCCAACGCTTCAAACTGGCTCAATTTCTCAGCGATTAGAGAGAATTATACACGACATAATATATACGAGTATAAAAAAGTATATTTTTTATTCGTATTTTTTAATAATTTGTATACTTATTCGTGGTAGTGCCACGCTGTAAGTTAACCGTATGGGTTACAGCCGAATAGGCCGGCACGACCAGGGAAATACCACACTCCCACATAACACCGACGTGAAGTAATATAGTTTGCTTTTGCATTTCGTCGGTCTGTGGGAGGTTCCGGAGGCCCTAACCTTCTTCCCCTATCCCCTCCTCTCCCTCTTTCTTCCTCTGACTCTACCCGACCCCTTCCATTCCTTTTAGAAGTCGGCAGCAACGCTCTTGGGGTTGCAAACGTCTATAGGCGACGGTGACCACTTTCCATCAGGTGGGACACCTGCCTGTCTGCCTACTTATGGCATAAAAGAATATTTGCTAAATATGTTCACGATTTTAACTGCATTAGTACTTGCTTAGTTTATCAGTGATTACTGAACCTGAAATTGTTCTGTTTCTTCACAGAATTAAATTAATAAAGAAATAAAACTGTTGAATTATGACAGCTTCATACCTTGTAATGTATTTATTCAGTGAGGACTACGAACGGAACGTGCCATTCGAAGTAAGATTATAAGATTATGAACATTACAAAGATACCTTCCTACAATGAATCGTCAAATATTATGTTAACACGAATGGATGAGGGCTACGCCGCCGTCACGCCGAGATTCGAGTATTAGCATTGTACACCTGAGCTATCAGGTATATTATTCAGATGTTATGTCTCAATGGGACTCCGTCGTAAATGTTAATGGCGTAGAAAATGTACCGTATCGGTATGATGAGATTACTTTGTTGACACTTTGCTTCAGATTTTCGTTGAATTTCTTTTATGTCGAACATTTTACTCGGAATTGATTGTGGGGCTACGTTTTTATGTGTTATATTTGCTATTAATATTTTTTATTAGTAAAACATAGAATATAAAAAATATGTCATATTTTAAAGATATGCATATATTTTTATTATTTTTTTATTTAATTTTTTTGGTGGAAAGTAGGAAATTTCAGACAAGTCTACGTTTTTATTTTATTTTATTGATATAGGAATAATAAACAACTACATTATACATATTGTTTACATCTAAGTACAAAATAAAATTATTAATAATGTAGTCCACAACATCGTCCACATATTGATTATACATGAGTTGGTAATTATCATTACGCACGTATATCATACAACGTTTTTTACTATGCTTTGTGCTACGAAGAAATAATGTCAGGAAGCATAACTCAGAACACAAAAAGTGGTCCTTCAAACCAAAACTACGTATAAATCTAAATACGATACGAACCTTTAATTGGCTCTCTGGTGCTTAATTTATAAGACACTATTTTGTTAATTTAAGCTGTTGGACTTCCTATGAAATAAATAAATAAATACGAATTACTTCTGAGGTTATAAATAGACATGTTTGGTGATTGGTTTAAATTTCAGAAGGAAAGCAGGGATTGGTCCACGCACGTGCTGCAACGTCTACTATAACAGCTGAGTCATAGCGGCGTGAACGTTGTTATTGATTTAGCACGACTTTTATTGGGTACCTAATTTTTTTAAGGCTTTTCCTGATATTATTTTTTCGTAGGTACCTATTGTGCTATGAAATACAAAACTGTTATTATTAAAAAAAAATGTTGTATAGTATTTAAGTTATTAATTTTATCGGTCGAATCATGTCAATTCCGTTATAATCAGTTCCAGGAGTATAGTATTTAATTATTGATATTTATGTTACCTTTAAGTACACATATTGTGTTAAGTACCTAGTTAAGCAGATAGTATCCCAACTGACTAGTTGTTTATTTTTTTTTTAAATTGTATTTGGTTTTAAGGTAGTAAAAGGTTTAAATTTATTATATTATACCAGTTGCTTGTAAGTACTTTTGTACGTGGTAATCCACATAATGATTTTTTAAGCATTATTAGTGTATGAACTGTTTTGTAAGAATACCAATAAAGAGTATTATTATTTTATCATTTATCACGGATTTCATCCGGTCCTTTACAAAGGCATAAGTGGGGCTGTAGCCAACACTTAGAGGCCTGTATGGTATAAAAAAATACAAAGTAGTATTAAAAACAGAATTTCGGATGACAGTGACATGGATTATCTATTACAAAAATGGGATAAATAAGAGAGCTATTAATACTTCATCAGTCGAACGACCCAGACACAATAGAAATTTAATTGTTATATGGAAAATCGACTGGTGAGGGGTTAATATGTACTTATACATGTAAGGAAAATAGATGGCTATAGGTAGATGGGACTACGGCATCTGCCAATTTCAGTCTCATTTCAAAATATTAGGTAGTGACTTGCCACCTACAAAGCGGGCCCCTCATGAAGGCCACCATCAACAAACAAAAGAGGCAACGTTGGTGTGGATGGCTAAAGGGTGTCGAGAGGTGCGCTGCTTTTTCACTAGAGCGCTACTACCGGCGTTATGCCCTTTAACACTTCCACCCTTGGAGCTTTTTGTTACTTGCTCTTGCGTCTCCACCCCCAGATGGCCAATTAAGGCAAGCCGGGGGCCAGCGGTCTCATTTAGCCCCAGGGAGAATCAGGGTCCACGGTGTCGCCACTCACCGACGGCTCGCCACAAAGCCGCCCCTGCGGTATTATTATTATTCCTTGTATTTGACATATTTCACGGGTTTCATCCGGTCCTTTACAAATGCATAAGTGGGGCTGTAGCCGATACTTAGAGGCATGTTTGGTTTAAAAATACAAAGTAGTATCAAAAACAGAAAGAATGTTGGATGAAGGGAAACATGGTACTTATAACTATTACAAAAATGGGTAAAATGGCCAGGCTATTGATAGGAACTTATTAGTGATAAGGAAGATAGTGGGCTATGGAAGAGACTACAGCACCTGCTAATTTCAGTCTCATTTTAAAGTTTTTGGACAGGTGATGACTTGCCATCCACTAAACAGGCCCCCCATAAAGGCCACCATGAGTGGTGACAAAAGGGGAAACGTTGATGTGGATGGCTAAAAGGTGTCGAGAGGTGTGCTGCGGTTTCACTAGAGCGCTACTAAACCTTTAACACTTCCACCCTTGGAGCTTTTTGTTACTTGCTCTTGCGTCTCCACCCCCAGACGGCCAATTAAGGCAAGCTGGGGGTCAGGGGTCTCATTTAGCCCCAGGGAGAATCAGGGTCCGCGGTGTCGCCACTCACCGTCGACTCGCCACAAAGCCTGTGGTATTATTATACCAAACTAAACAAGAAAATAAGTGAAATGGTGGAATCGTTAGTTTTATATTATGGCCGCTCAACATATCTACTACTGTGTATGTGCAAACATACCATGTCGTTAAAAAAATGACATAAATAAAATATAGCCAGCCAAACATATTCAATAAATTATTCAAATGTATTTATTTTTTGATCAAAACCCAAATATAAAATGTTTAAAACACGTTAATAAAGTGTTTGTTTATATTATAGAAGAAAATCTGTAATTGACTAATTTGTAAAACTATACTCAAATGATAAAAACTCTTTGGTTTTGGCTAACGACATAGTTTAAAATTAAAAAGCTCTAGTGCGAAAAAGTCATTATCTGAATTAATAAGCAAAACCAAGTGTGTGTCGGTTTACTGTTTGTTTGTCCTTCTTTCATGCTCAGACTACAACCGTGCGATTCTTTAAGAGCAAAACATCGTTGCATCTTTGACAACATCCGTGAAACAAATGACAAGATGTCAAGAAACGTTGGAAAAACAATTTTGTTGTACAAGGGCGATATCTCATTAAGTATTTGACATAGGTGAGCTCGTGAGGTAGGTGAGGTCGACGAGCACATTGATGAACCATTAGTTAGAGAATCGCACGGTTGTAGTCAAATACAAATGTAAATATTCTTTATGCACTTAGATTGAGTTGAGATTGAGAACAGCTTGCAGTTTGCAAGATGTTTAATAACTTTGGTTAAGGTTACAAGGTTAGGTTAAAAGGTTTCGGCCACTAGCGAGGTATAAACCTATGGCTACAGGATACCGTACGTGCCAATTAAGATATAAAGCATCGCTAGTAATGTCAAATTCTTATCTTCTTTTACCTAGTACATTTTGGACGATTTAATATTTAACGATACACGTAGGTGCAAAACCTGCAGGAAGCTGAATTTTTGTATATAATAATAATTATAGGATCCTATAATCCTATTTGTATTCTTAAATTATATCCAGTAAAATACGAAGTTTATTTACAATTAGGTACTAAATATAAAATAGTAGGGTTAGGAAATAGTTCAAATTTTTAAGTTGAGATCCACTTTAGATACTTTACATAAAAATATTACCGACAGTACGAGTACACAAGCAATGTGAGAGTTTTCTAAGGTGAATAAACTGGGAGAGCAAAGAATACGGCTGCCATCATATTTGTATGAAAATTATGTGAATTTGTTGAAAGGTTTCTTCGGTGAACGTTTATTTTGCCACTACATTCAGTCTTTTACGGGTTATTTTGGCGTCTCTCCGCTATGAATGCTTTAAAGCTAATAATGTACCTCTTTAGTACGCTTACTATGTACCAACGTTCAGTTTCTTGTAGGAAAATAAGACGTGTTTAAAATGAACAGAACTTTTCACGTTTTAAGGTTACTTAACTGTTCAATTAGGTAGAGTGACTCTTGCTGCGGTCCTTATTTGGATGGGTGATAGCTAGTGGCACTTCGAACAGAGCCCTTCCATGCATGAAAAGGTACATTTATTATTGTTGGTCACCGTTTGTCGTCTTACTGTCGCTAAGCATTTTCTATGGTCCTAAAATTTTAGAAAGATTTACTACTAGTGTATATGGTACAGGTTAACCCACTCTGAACACACGCGTAGTAGATAATGTATGGACCATACTCCTCTCTCTGAGACGAAAAGGATTTTGCCTCAGGAGTAGAAAGAAATAAGCTGATAATGTAATCAGAGTAAACTGGCTATTACCTAGACCAATCCAGCATGCAATACTAATCATAGAGGCTACGGAGAAATAATTTCAGGCCACTTTTTGTGTGGAATTTGTTCTGAATTATGCTAATTCAGAACAAATTACTAACAAAAAGTGGCCCTTCAAACCACAGAATTCGCGACTATATATCTATGCTTCAAACCAAAACCACGTTTGATTCCAAATACGAATTACTTCCGAGGTTTACAAATAGACATGTTCGGTGATTGGTTTTAATTCAGAAGGAAAGCAGGGATTGGTCCACGCGCGTGCTGCAACATCTTTTATGACAGCTGAGTCATAGCGGCGTGAACGATGTTATTGATTTAGATCGACTTTTATTGGATCCTTTCTTAAGGCAGATACTCATCCTGATATTATTTCTTCGTAGAATACAGGTATAGAATATAAAAATAGTGCGTGGTAAATCAAAAACGTCTAGTTTCTAAGCAGCTACCGGCTGCACTTACTTGGTATTATGTCGGTTTAAGTCCGACGACGATTCGAACGTATAAGTCGCTCATCGTTAGGGAGTTTTCTCGCTTAGAGATCGCATTCACGCACTGCGCCTCGGATCTTAGCTGCATGTGCGGCCGGTATCATTATATTAATATAATGTATGATAGTTATGACAGTTTTCAAACTAGTATTATCATCGCTTTGGAATGTCATTGTTTCAAACTTGATTTCACATTGGAGATTATGTAATAACTCTGTTAGAAGGAACAGGATCAAATATAGCATCTTACATAATTATATTTTTAGTAATTGTACAAGTTTTATTGTTAATTTTATAATCTACTGTAGCAATTATTCAATCTTATGTTATTGCCATTTTAAGAACTTTATATTCTAGAGAAGTAAATTAATTAAATTTTACAACAAATGAAAATTAACTTTAATCATCCCTATCATTTAGTTGAGTATAGCCCATGGCCGTTAACTGGAGCTATCGGGACTATAACTTTAGTCACAGGAGTAATTAAATGATTCCATAATTTTAATATAAGTTTATACCATTCCCCCTCTAAAAAGGTTATGTTATTCACTGAAAACAGTGAATAAAAAGGCCTTTTAATCACTATTTTGGTGTTTGAATTTAGACCATACCAATACATTCGATCTCCTTCTCAATACTTATACACCTTGCTTGCTTGAATACTCGATACAAACTCCTTGCGCATAAGAATATTTGACATATAAACTCTTTGTGCAATTACTGAACTCCTCGGCCGTAAGGTTTGATTGGTCGATATTTGTGACATGGAGTTTAGCAATAGAATAAAAACTGTATTGTGTTATTTGCTGCCATTACAGAAAAAATATATAATAATAATATTTATAAATTACTTTTATGTTTAAATTGTTCCAATTTTAAAGTGCATATTAATTAATTTAACCATCCTTTTTTCGTTTTTAAATGTCTAAAATCACATAAGATATTTCTTTTTCTCGTGGTCATGATATAAAGTATAGTATGCAACTCTTGAATAAAACGGATTTATATCGAGCGCCATGAATCACTCGCATCGTTCAGGATTCTAACACTTGAATAACTCGCTACGCTCGTGATTCAATCATCCCCAATCACTCCCAGCGGTCGTGATTCAGTCGTTAGAATCCTTCGCTTACTTGTGATTCATCTATGGCCCACGCTTTCAACCCGTCCTTTATTCACTAGTTGCATCATCATCATCATCATCATCATCAGCCTGTAGCAGTCCACTGCTGGACATAGGCCTCTCCAATTGCACGCCACTTAGGTCTATCTTGGGCTTCTCGCATCCAGTTTTTGCCAGCCGTCTTGCGCAGATCGTCACTCCATCGTACCTCAGGACGTCCTACACTACGTTTTCCGAGACGCGGTCTCCACTCTAGAACTCGTTTACCCCAACGGTTATCGGTTCTACGGCTAATATGGCCAGCCCACTGCCACTTCAGCTTGCTGATCCGGTGGGCTATGTCGATGACCTTGGTTCTCTGAAGAATCACTTCATTTCTGATGCGATCCCTCAGAGAAACAACGAGCATAGCCCTTTTCATAGCCCGCTGAGCGATCTTGAGCTTGTGGACCATTCGAGCCGTCAGTGTCCACGTTTCGGCTCCGTATGTCATGACGGGTAGGACGCACTGATTGAAGACTTTCGTCTTCAGGCACTGTGGAATCGGCAAAGTAAGGACTCAACGTAGCTTCCCAAACGCTGCCCAGCCCAGCCGAATTCTTCTATTCACCTCGTTCTCAAAGTTGTTTTTTCCCAATGAATAATTTTATTTAAAAATATGGAATCTGAAACTTTAAGCTAGAGCACAATGATTTTTACGACTTCGTACTATCATTGTGCTGCTAGTAATCGAATAAAATCAACGATTCGTTATTCTAATTGAACATAGATTTTCCAAGCGCCGACAACAACGAGAGAGCACACTTTTAAACGCTTGCGGCGAGGGTTGGTTTGGGCTATCTGCTATTAGTCTCCTACGATTTTGGCTGGAAATTCGGCAGAAGCGATGCCACTGACCAACACTGCCCATTCATTTGGCCTTTCCATTAAAAGGGAGCTTTTAACTACGGCTAATTTATGCAGCACACGGTTTGTCCCGACAGATTACAGAGTGGCGTGTCCATTCCGCGCCCGGTTTGTGCCAGAATCACGCCTGTCGATTGTGTTACGTGTACTGGAAAATTTCGCATGTTTATTCGTTTGAATCGCAGTTAAAGCGCTGTACGTTTATGTGACTGACAATTTTACTCGTTAATGTATACGAAATATTAAGCAGGGATATACATGCAGTATAACACATGTTTATGATGTGGACGTTCGTAAAACATGAGTGACTTTTTGAATTTTCTTACTTCCTTATTTTGATCGATTTAGGCTGCCATCATATTTGTATGAAAATTATGTGAATTTGTTGAAAGGTTTCTTCGGTGAACGTTTATTTTGCCACTACATTCAGTCTTTTACGGGTTATTTTGGCGTTTCTCCGCTATGAATGCTTTAAAGCTAATAATGTACCTCTTTAGTACGCTTACTATGTACCAACGTTCAGTTTCTTGTAGGAAAATAAGACGTGTTTAAAATGAACAGAACTTTTCACGTTTTAAGGTTACTTAACTGTTCAATTAGGTAGAGTGACTCTTGCTGCGGTCCTTATTTGGATGGGTGATAGCTAGTGGCACTTCGAACAGAGCCCTTCCATGCATGAAAAGGTACATTTATTATTGTTGGTCACCGTTTGTCGTCTTACTGTCGCTAAGCATTTTCTATGGTCCTAAAATTTTAGAAAGATTTACTACTAGTGTATATGGTACAGGTTAACCCACTCTGAACACACGCGTAGTAGATAATGTATGGACCATACTCCTCTCTCTGAGACGAAAAGGATTTTGCCTCAGGAGTAGAAAGAAATAAGCTGATAATGTAATCAGAGTAAACTGGCTATTACCTAGACCAATCCAGCATGCAATACTAATCATAGAGGCTACGGAGAAATAATTTCAGGCCACTTTTTGTGTGGAATTTGTTCTGAATTATGCTAATTCAGAACAAATTACTAACAAAAAGTGGCCCTTCAAACCACAGAATTCGCGACTATATATCTATGCTTCAAACCAAAACCACGTTTGATTCCAAATACGAATTACTTTCGAGGTTTACAAATAGACATGTTCGGTGATTGGTTTTAATTCAGAAGGAAAGCAGGGATTGGTCCACGCGCGTGCTGCAACATCTTTTATGACAGCTGAGTCATAGCGGCGTGAACGATGTTATTGATTTAGATCGACTTTTATTGGATCCTTTCTTAAGGCAGATACTCATCCTGATATTATTTCTTCGTAGAATACAGGTATAGAATATAAAAATAGTGCGTGGTAAATCAAAAACGTCTAGTTTCTAAGCAGCTACCGGCTGCACTTACTTGGTATTATGTCGGTTTAAGTCCGACGACGATTCGAACGTATAAGTCGCTCATCGTTAGGGAGTTTTCTCGCTTAGAGATCGCATTCACGCACTGCGCCTCGGATCTTAGCTGCATGTGCGGCCGGTATCATTATATTAATATAATGTATGATAGTTATGACAGTTTTCAAACTAGTATTATCATCGCTTTGGAATGTCATTGTTTCAAACTTGATTTCACATTGGAGATTATGTAATAACTCTGTTAGAAGGAACAGGATCAAATATAGCATCTTACATAATTATATTTTTAGTAATTGTACAAGTTTTATTGTTAATTTTATAATCTACTGTAGCAATTATTCAATCTTATGTTATTGCCATTTTAAGAACTTTATATTCTAGAGAAGTAAATTAATTAAATTTTACAACAAATGAAAATTAACTTTAATCATCCCTATCATTTAGTTGAGTATAGCCCATGGCCGTTAACTGGAGCTATCGGGACTATAACTTTAGTCACAGGAGTAATTAAATGATTCCATAATTTTAATATAAGTTTATACCATTCCCCCTCTAAAAAGGTTATGTTATTCACTGAAAACAGTGAATAAAAAGGCCTTTTAATCACTATTTTGGTGTTTGAATTTAGACCATACCAATACATTCGATCTCCTTCTTAATACTTATACACCTTGCTTGCTTGAATACTCGATACAAACTCCTTGCGCATAAGAATATTTGACATACAAACTCTTTGTGCAATTACTGAACTCCTCGGCCGTAAGGTTTGATTGGTCGATATTTGTGACATGGAGTTTAGCAATAGAATAAAAACTGTATTGTGTTATTTGCTGCCATTACAGAAAAAATATATAATAATAATATTTATAAATTACTTTTATGTTTAAATTGTTCCAATTTTAAAGTGCATATTAATTAATTTAACCATCCTTTTTTCGTTTTTAAATGTCTAAAATCACATAAGATATTTCTTTTTCTCGTGGTCATGATATAAAGTATAGTATGCAACTCTTGAATAAAACGGATTTATATCGAGCGCCATGAATCACTCGCATCGTTCAGGATTCTAACACTTGAATAACTCGCTACGCTCGTGATTCAATCATCCCCAATCACTCCCAGCGGTCGTGATTCAGTCGTTAGAATCCTTCGCTTACTTGTGATTCATCTATGGCCCACGCTTTAAACCCGTCCTTTATTCACTAGTTGCATCATCATCATCATCATCATCATCAGCCTGTAGCAGTCCACTGCTGGACATAGGCCTCTCCAATTGCACGCCACTTAGGTCTATCTTGGGCTTCTCGCATCCAGTTTTTGCCAGCCGTCTTGCGCAGATCGTCACTCCATCGTACCTCAGGACGTCCTACACTACGTTTTCCGAGACGCGGTCTCCACTCTAGAACTCGTTTACCCCAACGGTTATCGGTTCTACGGCTAATATGGCCAGCCCACTGCCACTTCAGCTTGCTGATCCGGTGGGCTATGTCGATGACCTTGGTTCTCTGAAGAATCACTTCATTTCTGATGCGATCCCTCAGAGAAACACCGAGCATAGCCCTTTCCATAGCCCGCTGAGCGATCTTGAGCTTGTGGACCATTCGAGCCGTCAGTGTCCACGTTTCGGCTCCGTATGTCATGACGGGTAGGACGCACTGATTGAAGACTTTCGTCTTCAGGCACTGTGGAATCGGCAAAGTAAGGACTCAACGTAGCTTCCCAAACGCTGCCCAGCCCAGCCGAATTCTTCTATTCACCTCGTTCTCAAAGTTGTTTTTTCCCAATGAATAATTTTATTTAAAAATATGGAATCTGAAACTTTAAGCTAGAGCACTATGATTTTTACGACTTCGTACTATCATTGTGCTGCTAGTAATCGAATAAAATCAACGATTCGTTATTCTAATTGAACATAGATTTTCCAAGCGCCGACAACAACGAGAGAGCACACTTTTAAACGCTTGCGGCGAGGGTTGGTTTGGGCTATCTGCTATTAGTCTCCTACGATTTTGGCTGGAAATTCGGCAGAAGCGATGCCACTGACCAACACTGCCCATTCATTTGGCCTTTCCATTAAAAGGGAGCTTTTAACTACGGCTAATTTATGCAGCACACGGTTTGTCCCGACAGATTACAGAGTGGCGTGTCCATTCCGCGCCCGGTTTGTGCCAGAATCACGCCTGTCGATTGTGTTACGTGTACTGGAAAATTTCGCATGTTTATTCGTTTGAATCGCAGTTAAAGCGCTGTACGTTTATGTGACTGACAATTTTACTCGTTAATGTATACGAAATATTAAGCAGGGATATACATGCAGTATAACACATGTTTATGATGTGGACGTTCGTAAAACATGAGTGACTTTTTGAATTTTCTTACTTCCTTATTTTGATCGATTTGGGGTATGAAATTGTCGCGGATGCAGAGGGTAGGACTTAAATTAATGGAGGCTACCCCATATACCACGTTCACCCCAGAAAACTTTTTAATCGAGGTACATCCACATATGTTATTTCTGTTTCTATATATAAATATGAAATTTTATAGGATAGGTTGGCAAACAAGCAGGCGGCTCACCTGATGGTGTGATCACCGTCACAGACATCCGCAATACCAGATGCGTTTCCGGCTTTTGAGGAAGGAATTCAAGGGTTGTGGGTGGAGGGGTGGGTAAGGGGTTAGGAGAGTGGAAAGGGGTGGGGGGAAGATTTGGACCTCCAGAAACTCCCACTGACCAACTGAAACGCAATAGCAAGCTGTATTATTTCACGTCGGTGTTATAGGAGTGGTACTTCAAAGACTCATATTTTAACACACACATACGCACTTTTCACAATTCACGAACAGTGTTCAATCAGTGCTAGTTGAACACGTTGCCAACACAAACACTACATAGTTTTTCCGCGGATTTTTTTAACCCTAGTAGACACATTATCTTAATATCTTCGTATTTTGCCAACTCATTCTTTAAACAGTCGTGAGTACCCTGCAATAAGAGCCAATTTTGAGTTTAAAACAACTTTCTACCACAAACTACATTACCACTTGAATAACTACAGGCAATTTACACAAGCCTGGAACCACTCCACAGAGAAGCAGAGATACAGTGTGTCATGTCAATGAAATACTTCAGCAACTCAACTGGTCGATCTGTATAAGGTGTAAGCCACGCACAATAAGCATAAGCTTGCGTATCAACAAATGTTAATTAAATTAATAAAGTTTAGAATGTAACGAAAATATAAAAAAATACAAATTACAATACAAAATACACAATATTTTTTATGGTGATGCTCAAGATTTGAATGTTTGTAATAGGCCATCAGCTTCATACAACTTAATTTTAGAATTTTGATAATATTTCTATTATATTTCGCAAATAGTTTAACCGTAGACATTTTTACGGGATTTAAAGTGTGCAGTTAAATGATTTTTACCGGTTCAGTTACACCCATTACTTTCTAAAGTTTATTTGTACCCGCCACTTTATATTGATTGCATCGCATTAGTTATATATTTTTTTGATTCAGGCGTTACTTTGTGGAAATTAATTATCAAAAAAGAAATATTTAGCAACGTGTCGCATCTATTTATTTATATATAACAGAATCTACAGCTCATAATAATACATTAATTAAACTAGTGTATAAAACTTAAAGCTAACAACAGATTCAAATTATTTAGCCTAAATTTGCTTAATGCGACAGTCACTAACAGTTCATGAAACAATTTAATAAAATCATGTTACAAAATAAACTATTAAACATTAATTAAAATTAAATATTTTAATTAATGTTTAAATTAAATTAAATATGTAGTAAGCAGGTATTGTTGCGTGTGTTAGTGTGGGGATATGTGTGTGTATGAGGGTGTGTGCGCGAGAGTGTATGTTTAATGTGTTTTTTAAATTGATTCTTCAATTACGCTCTAAATACCTACATCATTAAGAATTTTCAGAGTTTCTCGTATGAAACCTTCCTGCTATCATGAAAAATATCTGTACATTGAAATCTTTTGTTATAACTTCTGTGTAACCGAATAACAAGTGTGTTTTGACCATAATTAGTACTTGTTTGCGGGACAGCGAACAGTTTCGTGTGCCTAGTACGAACTTTTGGAACATTGAAACGTAACATTTTAGTCGACAATTCATTACAATCCACGTAACCATTACAAATACCGTGAAGAAAAGACATGTCAGGAAGAATCTTTCGATTTTCAAGACTCAGACAAGAGAAGGTTGATTGGGATGTTTTGTGTGTTACTTATTCCTGTTTGAATTTTACGCTTTGCCACCGCACACCGCAACTCAGCCATAAGCCATTTTTCAGCGAAAGTGTCACTAAATATTTTTTAACATCATTTTTTTTCAGCCATAATCATTTTTTTCTAGCCGAAGTGTCACTAAATGTCGGTAAATATTTCTATACCTAACTATAGACTAAATTAACTTTTAATTATCATCTATTTCAATATCCTTATATAAAACATGTCCACTTTGATTTAATATTATACTAGAACAGCGTTGTGCGTCACCAAGGTGTAGACTGAAAATCAGCGCTGTAAATCTTCTTACAGCATCATGCTGAGCCTATACCATTTTTAGCAGGACTGTGCATGACAGCGATCTAAGTATTTATTGTATAGTGTTTCTATTTTTCTTTACTTTTTACTTTTATTTTTGTATGTATTGTAATACTTATTTTATGTTAAGCTGTTGTGACCAGTGTGTCTAAATAAATACTTAATTCATTCATTTAGTCATTCATAAATACTTCTTTTAATATCGTTTTCACATTAGTTATTATTAAGCGCTTTTGAATGGAACTGTTATAAAAAAGCTGCTAATTAATATATTTACGATGTAAGAGACGAAGTGATTTACTGTCTACGATCACCCTTTGACTTCTTCGCGAAGATACTGAGGAAGTGCATGATATCGCACAATTGCCTTGAGACGGAAGTTATGTAATCATTCGTACGTTTCCACTGCACTACGTTTGGAGTTTGGAATTGCAACACAACTATTTACTATAGCTTAAGTAATTTAATTAAAAGTGTGTTCACATTTAAAATCTAATATCTTTACCTTACTATCTGTACTTCAATTAAACGTACAATTGACATACCTATACCTTACATAACTTACTTCATATAAATACAATTTCATTTGCAAACATTTAAGTAATATAAACATACCGGCTGCATTCACAATCACATATAAAATGTGATTTGCATAGCAACATAGCGTGATATTGCAAAATATTCACTAGAAACTATATAGCAATTTTTTTTGTTAGCTGCTCTAAATATACTTTATTGTAGAAAGTTTGTAGTAGGAGTGATTACGTACGATTATAAAAATCTATATGCGTGTCGCCGCACGCCAGCCAGCCGACTAACCGAAAAGGTGGAGGGCAAATTAAAATGCCTTGGCCACTGAGTAGCCCGCGGGCCTAGTTTTGGCCAGCCTTGTTTTAACTATATATGTTTTAGCGTAATAATATATGAACCTAATCATTTTTAATAATCCCAGGTAAAATCAGAGAAACATGAATACGACTTGGGAATCATAGTGAACTTCAGACACAAGTACGGGAGAGGATAGAACAAAGATGAAGAGAATCCGCTAACTGCAGAGACGACCATCGTGGTCGACATAATGCTCCACTTTAAGAAGTCTGAAAAGAACGTCTCCAAAATCTCTCTCCACACGTCGCGATTGTGTTACTGCGCATGTGCTTCGCTCTCCCCAAAATTACATATCTTTTGCGAACTACTCCTACCTGGCTTTGTCCTGAGGAAGTCTCTTCGTTTGATGAAGCCTTGAAATCCGCGGTCGGATCGATCCTCAACGTCTCTCTAAACGAGTCTCAGTGGAGACAAGCTGCCCTTCCTATTCGGTATGGGGGTCTCGGGGTGCGGTGCGCCTCTGATGTGGGCTTACCGGCTTTCCTGGCATCGGCGCACGGGGTGTCAGACCTCGTCACTATAATTTTACATTCCAATGGTGGCGGGACGACGATACCTTTTGCGTCAGATGCTGTGTCAGCTTGGGCGGCCCTCAACGCAGGTGCAACGAGCCCTGTAGCGTCGCACGTGCAGCGTGCTTGGGATGACGTCACTGCCAAAAAAAATTATGAGCAGTTGTTGGAGGGTGCCTCGGGCGCTGATCGGGCCAGACTCAGGGCTGTGTCGCAGCCAGAATCGGGGGCATGGTTGCACGCGCTGCCTTCACCTCACCTGGGCACTTTGTTGGATGACGACTCGTTGCGTGTGGCGGTGGCTCTTCGTCTGGGCTGTAAGGTGTGTGAACCCCATATATGCACCTGCGGCTCCAGTGTGGAGGCCGATGGCCATCACGCTCTGAGTTGTCGTCGTTGCACAGGGAGGTTTCCGCGTCACCATGCTCTCAACGACATAGTTCGGAGAGCCTTTGTTTCGGCGAACGTTCCGTGCGTGCTCGAGCCGCCAGGCCTTAGCAGGTCGGATGGTAAGAGACCGGACGGACTGGCCCTGGTGCCGTGGAAAAACGGCAGGTGCCTAATTTGGGACGCAACTTGTGTCAGCACTGTCGCTCCTAGTCACCTGGGTCGCACTGTCCACTCTCCGGCAGCTGCTGCGGAGGACGCAGCCGATAAAAAGAGGCTGAAGTACGCGGCATTAGAGGCACATTATTATTTATTGCCTTTTGCCGTGGAGACCATGGGCTGTTGGGGCGCGGAGGCCAAGAAATTGGTAAGTGAGATAGGACAGAGGATAAAAGAGAAAACCGGCGACTCCCGCTCCGGCTCGTTCCTGGTGCAAAGGTTAGCCATAGCCATCCAGCGCGGAAATGCAGCCAGCGTCATGGGCACCTTTGCACCGGGTACAGTACGGAGTGGGTTATTTAATTGATTTTATTTTTGACTGTTGTGTTTGTTTATTTATGTAATTAGTGACTTCTTTATGTATATTGACATTTATGAAAAATAAACGAATTATTGATTAATAATTATATTTTAGTATGAATAATATTTTTTTGTTTTTTTTTTATTTTTTACTTAATTATTCTTCCACACTACAGACTCTTTGGTCCGTACCTTTTTTAGTTTTTTTTTTTATATTAATTTTTTCATGGAGATTCGTTCTCCACACATCACAATAAACATTCTTAAGCTATGGTGGAAATTGCTTAATAACTAAAGTGAGTCCATATGAATAATATTTCGAAAATAAAACTTAACGCTAACATTTTATTTTGATAGTCGCATTGTTTTTGCGTATTGTATTGTACTAGGAGTAATAATACACATTATATAGATTACTCTTAGGTAAAAATATGTCAGATGCAATAACTATCTTAGACTAACGGGTCTTATTCTTAAAACCCATGTTCATTATAATTTTGTTATAATAAAAAGAGATGATAGGAATTCGATGCTGAAACAATTGGGGTAGACTCGGGATGTCGGTTTAATTCAGACGACGATTCGCGTCGCGCGAACGTCTTAAATACGTCCAAACCGTCGTGGGACTTAAACCGACATAATACCAAGTGAATGCAGCCGGTAAGTTTAAATTGTTATATAATGTGTGATGGGATAGTTTTCAAACTCTAATTACAAACATTTATTTAGTTTAGGCATCCAAAACATGAAAGAAAGAATTAAGAAAGTAATGCAGAATAATAAGATAAAAACACGTATTAGTTACTACAAGCGAATTTAACCTCTTTTTGCGGAGAACCGTAACGTGATGCAAGTTTGGTTTGAAGGTTCTTTATATTTAATAACTGTGTGGTGGTTCAGGTAGATCCCATTAATTATTAGTACATTAATTATTAATGTACTATAAAAAACTGCCGTGTTCCAAACTAAGACTAGACCCGGCTATGATATCTTCATTTCTATAGTAAAGAATGATCATCACACGAATAGTAACTACCGTGACACTTAGGACATAGTCAATGGGAATAACTACCCTATGATCCCCAAAAAAATCCTGTCGGTTCATGCGCCAAACATCCTATATATAACATATCATATAGGCTGAGTGAGCAACAAGTAAGTATAACAGTATTTAAAATTTTAAAAGAATTATAATAACTTATAATACTTCATAATACTCATTTTAAATTGTTTATATTTTAAAATCATGATCTACCAAGACTTCATGACACAGTTGAAGGTTTGCTAAATATACGTATAACGTATAAACATGCGTATAATAAGAAAATTAGGTCCATTCTTCGCAGTTAAAGTTCCAAAAGTTACGAGCGTTCTGAATAATGAATCCCTAAATTACCATTCTTTGTCACGTAAAACCAAATTGAAGAATATAAACCCTTCATAATGACTATCGTCTACTTGATAGCGAAAGTTATTTTAACTCAGCCTCCAAAGGGCTGACATTAATCAAACGACTCCCGAATTACCTGCAGGGGGTAAACTTTCATAAACAAAATATTGCGGACAAAACTCTTTGGAATGGAACTCCATTCTTACTTTAAATTAGTTATCAAGACCAGAAACTCAAAACGAAATCATAAGCCCAATTTTGTGTCAGAATATATAATCTATATATATATATATAAGCGAAAGTTCACTCACTCATCACGAAATCTCAGAAACTGCAAGTGCTAGTAGTTAAAAATTTTGCATGCGGGTTCTTTTTAGGACGAAGGTGCTCACTAAGACGGGATTTTATGAAATTCAACCGTATCCCGCGAAGCCACGCGAGCGAAGCCGCTGGCGGGTCAGCTAGTCTATGTATAAAGGTACATCTTTAATCAAACATAATTTTAATCAAAATAAACCGAATTGCGATTTAAAGTAATTGAGAGGAAAATCTATGTAAGTAAAACGTAAATAAAAAAAATATTTTTAACAAACCATGAACATTTGCAACTATATACCCCATACCCACATATTTCATATACAGTCAGTCAAAATTAGTATAACACCAGATTTGAAAATTTTAAGTGAAACATGTCTGTGGCATTTTATTAGTCCGTTCCATAAAGTTATCAAGAAACATTTACATTTAAGAGGCTATAAACTGAGCTACGGTCCAAAATAGACTATAAAAAGAAATTGACGTCATACAGGCCCCAAAATATTCATAATAATGGAATAACAAGTCGATTTGTGGCTGAATCGTTCCCATTTCTTCCTTTGAGAATTGGCAAAAGTTTAAACGGAAAACAAGGGTGTTTCGCCTATTCCTAGCTCAGCGATGAGCGCTGCTTTTACTGTCAAAAGCGGTTCAATCGTTCGCTTTTATTGGAACAGCCGTCTGGCGTCTTTGTTGCGGGAATTCCTCTGGATCCAATTTATGCAAAGTATTTACGAGTGACAAGAATTTATTTGACATGCCAATTTTGCAGTGACATTGCGGGCCACATCTTAAAAGCACCCGCCGTGTTATTGATTGAACGACTCCTATGATATTCAGCTTTTGTGGCGAATGTGAGTATGGAATAAATATAAACTCACCGGAGATTTCGTGTCGTCTATGCATTAGGGACGAGACTCTTTTGAAATATTTTGCGACATTTCCTGTTCGCAACTCGACATTTTCTGGCTCTAGTTCTATTTAGATATATTATTTATGTGGACTGCATTTTATATCTTTATGATTCATTCCTATTACAAGAAGAAGAATTTTATACAAGACATCATTCGTTACACATAACAAAAAAAATTTACTAAAAATACTCGTAGAACCGACTTCTATACTAAAAAGTGTGAAATAACTTGTTGAAGTCGGTACCGTGATAGTTCGAAAGTATCCTATTATCACAATATTGCGTGCATGGTATCGACTTCAACAAGTTATTTCCCACTTTAAAAAAACATTTCATACTTTTTAGTGACTTTCTACTTACGGATACATCGTCAATGATGATATCATCAAGATAGGCAAAACACTATTGTAGTATAACTAAAAAACCTGGATCACATAAACAAGCAGTAATTTGTATTAATATTAAATATATATTAATAGTATATATTAAATAAGTAGTCCTAAGTCTGTAAATTGTTAGCATGCCTTTTTATTTAATGTCAATAAACTTCTTCTTCTTCTTCTTATTATTATACATTAATATATTCTTTTATTGCGTGTGCACTTGCCTTTATTACTTTTATATAATGTTACTACATAGATATTTTTACTATACTATATTTACTCAAATTATTCTATATATTCATGATATTTATAACTTATTGGTGAAAACTTTTAATTGGCCTTCTGTATTTTATTCATTTATTTATCTTGTTACTTAGCTGTAAATTTTCCTAAAATTGTAAAATAAAATAAATAAAAAAAACTTGCTTAACCGAATTTGATGAAATTACCTTATTAATTAATTATTATAATATGAAACCACCACGGAAGTATACTCTAACAAACCAAAAAAGAACCATCAAAATCGCTTTATAAATGACGAAGTTATCCGCGAACACACATAAAAAAACATATATACGGTTGAATTGAGAAACTTCCTCCTTTTTTATTCAGTTAAAACAGCCCAATATATGTTTAATCCCTATACGGTTAGACAGATATGCATGTGGCTTAAGTCACATAAGAAATAGAGGAGCCATTTCTCGCTTGAGTTTTGTAATATCCGGAATATAAATATTAATACAGTGCAACTCATGACATAGTAAATAGTTCTAAAATCAAAGACATGTGAAGAAGACATACACTTTCTTTTTATTTACTCATTTTCCTCAAACAATGTACATCGTATCTACCCACAAGCGACATAATAACGCTGCTATCGCGTTATCTCATCCGCCCTCAGATAAGTCGCGGTTCTCGCGATACAAACCCATGCCAACAGATTTACGACCTCTTCGCCGTGACGAAGATAGATGGCGGTAGCGGGACCTAGATTACGTTTTAAGAACTATTGTTGTTGTACGTGTAAATTAAATAACATAAAATATTTTGTCTAGATATTTCACCAGTATATGTAATGTAGTTTATTGTTTTATGTGCTTAATTATTTAAATCAAATAAATATTATAGTAGGTAAGTACCTAATTTAGTTATCGGCCTCATCAGCCTCGATTTATTTTTAACCAACTTCCAAAAAAGGAGGTGGTCCGTAATCCATAGCTTATTTTTTATGTATAACCTCGCATAACTTTTTACTGGATCGTCCAATTTGAATGGAAACGGTCGTGATCAATATCATCACTGGTGCCAATCTTTAAGAACAATAGAACTCTTTGTGAATGAGTTAGGTCGGGGTAGTACTACACCATACCTTTTTGTTTCGTGTAATGTTCGCAATACTATATTTTGGTTGGAAGGTATGGCGGTGAAATTACAGGTACATGAGACTTAACAACTTAATGTCTCAGGGTTACGGGTGCAGAAAGTCACTTGTGAGGAAATAGTTACTTAACATTAGGTGGACCTCGTACTTGTCCGTTTCCTAATACCTTAAAAAATTGTGCCGGCACTAAAATAGTTCTAAGTCCATTAACACACACACAGGCGGGATTTTGCATAAAAACTCCTTTTAATAAATACAAAAATGCATTATTTTACACAAACAATATGAATACAGTTATAAAAGAAGCTTAAATGTACAGTATACAAAGGGTGCACTTGTCGCTTAAAGCGATCTCATCAATAATCTCAATTCAACCTATGTATGAATTTATTTACAGTTGACATTAACTCAAAATAAAATTACTGATGATGGAAAAAATTGAGGGTATAACATTATAACCACCAAAAGAATCTTAATTTCAGTTGTCAAACGACAAAGGAGTCGCGTACCATACACACACAAACACACTATAAAATATACAGCTGTATGACTCCTCCTTTTTCGGAGTCTGTTTATTTTCGCGTTGGGTCAGTTATAATATGATACCGACTACCGACTTGCAAAAAGGAGGAGGTACTCAATTCGTGTTTGTTTATGTTTGTTCCCTCATAACTTTCAATAGGAGAACCGATTCTCAAATTTATTTTTGTTTGAAAGTTGGTGCTTCGTGGTCCCATTTAAATTTCATCAAATTCGGTCCAGTACTTTTAGAGTTACACTCCAATAACTGAATAGAATGGAAGTCGGTATTAAATTTTACTAATTGTACTTGTCTAAGGTCCTTATCTAACGCATGTATGTTAGATATTTTGCAAGATAGTTTTATATATATGTCGGAAACAGTTAACACGGTTGCTGATTTGACTCAACAACGACAGTGAAATTACAACGGAACGCCAGCGCCACCTAGTGGCGTTAGATGGAGTCTACGACGGCACACTCGCTTCGACAGAGCGACAGTTTTCGTTGGTCGGACAGTGCAATCATAGACCAAAATATATACTAGGAAAAGTGCAAACGTGTAGGAACCATCCCGCACTCCGAATTGTGCCTTAACTAAGTGAAGTGATTTTTAATTTAATAATCAGTTACTAATTATAGTATGCTACGAAATCAGTTAATTATATCGTTTCACTGTTGAACCAACATTTCCCACGGTGCACCCACTTTGAATAGTCGCAAATTATAGCTGACGGTGGTGACTCAAGTACACTTCAGATGTTATATACTTACTACCTCGTAAACCTATGATAATACTTTTTTACTTAAATTACTTTGAATTGTTATAAGTTTTTTTTTCCAAAAAACTTAAGTTTAATCTAATTTAATTAAAGTAAATACTTTTTTTATGTATGTCTTACACTTTAACAATATTACGTTATCCTAGTTTACTCAGTAATCTAACTTACTATGTTTCACAACAAAATAAAAGTAGGATAATAAAGCTACATCTTTTGATGTCACATCTGGACCGCCCAACGGGCTTAATGATCAGAGTCTTAATCTCCAAAAAATATTATAAAATTAATATTAACTAGGGCAATGCTCATCGTTCAACGCTTAGAGGGTATTTGATTAACGATCCGTATTAATTTCGTCCAAAATCCCCGTAACGAAGCGAGGAGGTATGGACGTAGCCTTCACAGTATAATTAACTAGAACAGTACTAAGGCTTAGGACTTTTTGCTATTGTTTGATAAGAAGCCCTGTTTACATTGACAAGGGCTGGTGTTGATATGGAAACAAACACAAATTAACTTTAGGTTCATTCAGAATTATAAAAATGTAAGAACGTATCTAATTTGTTTATTAATGGACATCGTTATAATTATATTAAAGGACGTTATAAACAAAATAGAAGTTTATTTTAGGTACTGAAGTAGGCTTTGATGCAAAAACGAACGACAAGCAATAAATAAAAAGTAAGGCGAGATTAGTATGTCAATATAATTGGGTTCCGATTACATGTATTTATATCATTGAACTAAAGTTTATGTACTGCAATAAACCGTACCTCCAATCCATATTACTCGTTATTAATGCTAGTCGTTCGCCAAGGAGGCTGGCCGCGTCTTAAGAGGGACTCCGGTATTCCACGCCGTTAATATCAAATTGGCAAACAATTCCTAACTTATATTCTTCTTTGCAAACCGAAAAATCGTCCTGGTGGCCCTATAGGTATACTTGTTAATGACTCTTCAACCTAAATGATAGTGTGTTGTTGTGTACCCAAAACATTTTATAACAAGAAATGTACAGTAAAGTGTGCGGTATCACACTCGCGTAGGTGATTTTTACACTAATTAGGCCTTTGAAACAATAATCGCAACATCAGTGCGAGTATCGATCGATCGAAAAATATTCCGAATCGATAAGTTGTTTAAATATATCGAATCATTTCAATAGTTGGTAGCATGGATCTTATCTAGATACATTTCTGTCGAGGTCGACTATTTATCGTAATCATAATCAATTATAAAATGGCAACACGGTTGACTACAGAATGAAAATAACGCATATTGACCTGTTCCTCGGTTTTGTTGTCAAATTTGACATTGTTCGTAGATAAAACGAGATCGGTAGCATTCATCGTTTTCAATAGACGTATAGATAAATTCGATGTAATCATAGCGATTATTCCGAATTCGCTGGCATGAATCTCGTTTTTAACAGTTGTTCCCGATTAATTTCTATAACCTGATCGATTTTTATCGGGTTTCCAAAGTTGCTCCATAATTTACGTATAGAGTGGGTGTAAAAAAGAAAAAGGATTTTAGTAGTGTTTTGCTACTGGAGACTAAAGGAGGGCGCGAGGTACGATGTGAGGACAAACAAGCGGATGCCAATGATTATCTCGACTTGGATAGCAGACAGTTTGAAATTATTTTTTGGTTCACTAAAAATAGTTTCCTCGTCCCTTGTCAAGGTGTTGAGGGCGATTTAAGAAGGAGTCGATACGGTATGGTCACGGTCGGGCTATACGCAAATCGTACCTTACAGTACAGACAGGCAATGCTTAGGTGCGTTCGTTTAGCATTGAGGGCATTGGTGGTGTTGTCATTGATGGCTCTTTTGTTAAAGCGTTCGTAAAGCTCAAAAACGTTATTTTGCCACTTTCGGCACTTTCACCCACAACCTATTCGAATGCTCAACCGAGCATAAGACGTAAAATCGCATGATTATGCTGTCAAATACATAGTTGTCAAAAAACAACCACAAACAACGATGCTCCGGACGTGGGTCAAAAATTGACGCTGAACAAAAAGAGTCCAATACAATATTTTCACCCACAGATTCCCAGTTCGAACGCCCTAGTGGGCGTTTTAGCGTTATTTTCGCCAACTTGGGTCTATTCGAACGCACTAGTTATTGACAATCTGAATTTACCGAATCGATAAGTTGTTTAGATGTCGATTCGTATCAATAGTCGGAAGCATGGATCTTACCTCGATAGGTTTATAGACTGTTGTCGAGGCCAACATTTAATCCAAATCATAGCGATTATAAAATGGCAAGACATGTCGACAGATTAATTAAATTAGAACTCCTTACTAACCTAACGTCCGTCATTCATTTATTCTACATATTGTGTTACTGCTATTTGGTGGGCGGGAAAAAACCAAGAATGACTAATTAGAGTTTCGATTTTGTTCCATTTTCTGGCGTTGCGATTCAAAGAGTTTTGACGTGCAGTAGTGGGTGGTGGGTTAACTGTTACCGTGTTTGTAATGGTCTACAAGTGTTGGCAAGTTAAGATCCGCATCATTTTTTACACAATTACTTATCAAGCACCTTTGAAACGCCGCCGATAAAAAATCGATCGAAATGAATTGCGAATAAATGTCAATAATGAGATTCATGCTAGGAAATTCGGTATAAACGATAAGATTTATCGAATTTGTCGATACATCATGCTACCGACCTCGTTATATCTATGAACAATGTCAAATTTAACGACAAAAATCGGGAAAATTATCGATCGATAGATCCACGTTCGCAATGCTGATAAGATTAATAAGGTAACAGATCAGGCGGGCAACCGCCAAAAGAAAACGGCAACCTTTGATATCCACTTGTGTATAAAGGTATTTTTCCTACTATAAATTACGACTGTCGGAAATGAGATGGTTGGCATTCTCACATAAGTTGATCTATTCCGTTCAAAGTTAAGATGTTACTTACTTGTGTAATGATTAGTAATTAAAAAAACAGCGTCAACTGATTGCGTCCGATTGGTTGGCGCCTAAATGACGCCAGCCAGTCTGAATATAGCTACACAGAAAGCGATTTACTGGGAGTGGAGTTTGGGACGATCACTACCTTGAGCACAGACAATTATATTATTATAATTATATGTACTCGTACTACCTTGAGTGATTTCGAGCAAGCAACACCTCCGTAAGGTTTAGTGAAAAGTGTGCAAGTAATTATTATTATCGTTTAATAAATAAAGTGTATTTATATAAAGTAAATATTATATATGAATGAAATAAACAGTGTGATTATATTCTATGGTCTTTAACCCTTTCTATACCGTGATAATTAAAACAAAAGATTTAACGCAAAGGGTTAATATTTTTCACACATGTATTCTAACTCATTGAAATTAAAGCATTTCAAACGGATTATTTCGCGTTATTTTATGTTATTTTTAACCCGATGACTAAAAATTTTTTAGTGAACATGGTCACGGGTAGACTAGTCTAGGTAGCTAGTCTCACGAAATATAAAGGTGACAGATATCAGCACGGCAAAATCCAAACTGGTGGGCATGACCAGCGTTGGTTTAAATTGCTGTTCCTTAACCATACTGAGTAAAGAATGTTACAAATGACAATATGACAGCTGCCAAAGTGACGCGTGACAACGTAAAAGGGAGGTAACATATGTTCTTCGTAATGTCGGGGTTGGCAGTTTATAATGTAATTGTTTTCTGTTACGTAGGTATGCTACCAACAAAACAAAGATGCGATGTGTACTTGTGTTGTGGCGATTTTCAAATCCCTACCCCACATGCTTCTCGCGTCAAACCTGCTTGAATCTTCTACTTATAGATATTTAATTACTTTAGTTACAGTTTAACTTAATAGATTTACCACATTGCAGGCGTTAGTACTATATGTAGGTAAGTGTTTTGTTTGCCTCATTAACGCAAAGAGAACAAAATCGCGAGAGTTGAGGGAAAACGATAAACCAGTACGAGATCAATCTAATCGGTAATCCTTTGATCGGTAAACGTTAATAATTATAGCCACATAATGCTGTCTCTCTGTTCCTCCCTCCCCCTTCTCTCCCTCGCTCGGTGGTCCCTGATTGATGGCGGCGGAGATTGCATGTCAGGATTACATCTGTGGAGGATGTACGGATTATTTAGTTGCTGGCGGGCGAATAAAGCGAGCTGGAAAACTTATAGTAACTCGACGTCGGATAGACAGGCGGACCGGTGATGTAATCTCATTTTTCTTTGGTGAAAATTTCATATCACCATGATTTAGTTACGGTTAGTCACGTCTCTGGTCGTAAGCTGAATGGATAATACTGAATGGTACGAGTAGTAGTGCGATATAATAACATCGGTTTTATCGATATTCTTCACAGCCGTCGGTGTTCATTCGTAAACAAAAGTCATTATTATGTCTTTAAGAACAGTGCCGCAAATGTAAGAGCAGTGTGGGTTTTAACATCCTATTTATATATTATAGATATGTTTATATCATATACTATAGGTAACCTATTTATGCTTAATCATATTGTATAATTACTAATTAAAAGATTGTGTTACATTATCGAAGTTTTCATACGTTTCCTTGAATTTGTGCAAATCTCCTATGTCCTATGACCATCGGGGATAATGTAGGATTCGAGTGTTGAAAGAATTTTTCTTATTTGTCCAGTAGTTTCGGAGCCTATTCATATCTCACAAACTAACAAATCTTTCCTCTTTATAATGTTAGTGTAGAAGTGTAAAAGGTAGATGTAGAAGTGTAGCTGTAGACATAGATCTAGCTTTTTGCGTTATCTTTTCACAATATAAACTTAAATATGGTCTCGTCAAAGAGAAATCTCCACGAATAATAGCAGCGCCTCGTGGCGGCACAATTTAATTTCGCTCCTACTTGTTTACTCGTCTTTGGAGAAGTAAAACTGAAACATTCTTAAAACTTTCTTCTCGTTTTGTGGGAAATGTGTGTGGATTTCTTATAGCACTTTAAACTGTTGTATACATACCTACGTCTACAATTGAGTCGCTTCAAAGATAAAAATACAACGAATCGATGATGTTTTTCCTAATTAGAAATACGGGATTACTTACACAATATTTATCGGATAGGCCCGACTATAGTTTGGACCACAATCGGTGGTCTTTTTCAAGGAGTGTTCGGGACGCCCGTGTCGATGACGTCTCGCTTAGCACTCAGTGCTAAATAAATAAGTAATTATTATTTATTATTATATTATTACAGTAATAGTAAGATAAATTTTACGTAAGTAATCCCGTATTTCTAATTAAAAACCAGTGATAACCACGTTATTTTTTAAAACACAAGATCTTTTTCTTTTCATTTTCTCGTATCATCCTAGTGTCAAAGTTAGAGTTCAAAGTCTAAGTTAAATAATATTTTATTCAATTTAGTCAAACAAAGACGGTTTTGTAAATTTAATTAATGATGTTTGAGCACGATTAAAATCGTCTACGGCGAAATAAATATAATCACTGCTGAGATGAAGCGGCCAAAACTCTTGTTATTTTTTATGTATTCTTTATTTATTTACATCGGTAATTGATGTAAAACTTTTACTCCGAGAAGGGATGGAGTTAAAGAAAACTACTACCGCTAAACGAAAGAAGCTAGGCCCGATTTACGAAGAGTGAGGCCTCTTGCGACAGAGGCTGCCTTAGCTGGTACCACTGCAGTGCCAGATACGAGTATTCTGCCGTGAAGCAATTGCGGAAACATTACTAGATAAGTTGTGCAAGAGTACTGTAGTAAGTGAAATTACTGGTACAGACAGGAAGAAAAACTAAAAAAGCATACAAAATTTTACAGTAGTAGTCGAAAAATAATATTTCTTAGCTCATTTCTGTAGTTCAACTTTTGCGAAAGCATGACATCATCCGTTGGATCATCGAAAACGATATTATGTATGCAATCCATACCACGATCAAATTCAATATCCTTAAAATAAGACATGAAAATACTTATATTGGCAAAGATACAATAGTTGACAGAAGTCGATCCATCCGATTTGCACGATTTCTGTGATAAATGTAATAAAGTTAAAGCGTCTATTTTGGTAAACCCTGAGGAAGCAAGAGTGAATCCTCGATGAAGTCGGTGTTTATCTAATCGGATTTTTTTTGATGATTTACAATATCGCTTGGGCATTATAATGCATAATCGTAAATCACTAATTTGACGATCCTACTAATATAACACCAAATGTTTGTGAGTATGGATGTATGGATGTGTGGATGTTTGTTACTCTTCACGCTCAAACGGTGGGGCCAATATTGATTAAATTTGGTATGGAGGTAGATGAGGCGCTGGATTACCACACAGGAGATTTTTTCATCATTATCATCATCATTCATCACCACGCGGTTGAAAAAGCGTAATATGCTTAGGGAAAAGTATGGACAAAATAAAATCTCCGCCTACAAGATCGTAATGATGACAGTTATGTCAAAGTTTGTGTCAGTTTCTGATAGCTTAGTCAAAAGCACGCTATCATTTTGACAGCTTGATACACTAGACGTGCTCGGCGACCGTCAAGGGTGATGGAATTTAACACAAATACTATCAAGAATGATGAAATGTAATGACAGTATTTGCCATGGTGATTAATTTTATATTTGTATGTATTGTATTATTAGTGTTTAATGATTGATTTACTAAGTATTTAAATATACTCATACAATATTATAGCAAATGCGATTGACCATATAAATATTTTATTAAATTTTGGTATAAAGATAGATATGGCGCTGGAGAAGATAATAAGCTACTCGAAGTACTAATCCTGCGCAGACGAATTCGCGGGCACCAGCTAGTCTTTCATATATATATCTAGTTAGAAAAAAATCAAACAACTATAATATGTCAAAAAGAGATGATCATATAGCATTATCGTCCAATATAAAACGTACTCTTTCCACATCAGTTAACAGAATTCAATTCTCTCGTAGGTCTTACATGGAAATCACATTTGTGTCTCCATCTCATAAAGTGAAATGTCACTGGTTATGGCGGATGGAACTTTTCAATTATTTACTTGATTTAGCATGGGATATGCCTTTGGGATACAGCGACACCCCTTTGTCTCACCCATCTGGAGAGTTTCATATGTCCAATATCATTCCCGTTTCAATGGAAATATTTTCAATAAGCATACGTCCCCAGATTTTGCATTGTGTCGCCGCGATGATATTATTTTCGTAAAGTGTTAGTATTTCCCATATCTTTGTAATATCGTATTCCCCTTTCGAATATGATGCCAATATTTTCTATGAATGTGATACGTGCAAAGTAGATATGTCAAATAAATGGTTTCGCATCTGAATGTTCTTGGTTGCCTATACTCAAAACTGACTTTAATTAAAGAGATAGTTAAACAAAATATAAGGTTATGAATACTGCAACACCGCCTTGATGTAAAACTAATCTCAGTAAATGTAAAAATTTATACAACATTAAAAAAAAAATATATAAAAATGGGGCCTACGTAAAACTCTATTAATAACTAAATATTATTTGATAAACAATAAGGTTGAGTTAGAAACTTGTTATAAGACTGTTGGTACTGGCTGGTATCAGAAGAGGGGCGCCTCTCCCCTCATCCTTCCTCCTCTTGGTACCAGAAGTAACACCTACGTTCCATCTCTATACGTTGGTAAATGGGACACTAATTAATAATAAATCGCTAGCAAATAATCATATACCTAATAAGTACACGAACTTTTTCAAAGTATGAGCCCTCACTTTACTTACTCTTGTATAGCTAACAAGTATGACATGACTTGAATCCGTTTGATACCACCACGATCCTACTTATTTTGCCGACAAGCAACAGTAAAACAAGTGTTACCGTTAGAGATGGGTTGTACTAGGTAAATTCGAGACTAGGTCCATGCAAATACGTGATCCAAATACCTGTTCCACATTGTCTTACCTAGTATCGCCTACAATTTGCGTAGCGTAGCGTATACAACGTCTTTACTTAATACTTTAAAGAATGACTCGATACTTCGATACGATTCAAGAGAGATTTTTGATATATAAAATAGTAGACTAGAACAAATAGAGTACAGGTACCTACTACTTATATTTATTAATACTATTATTTGCTATATGTTCAACTGATATCTTCCCTTCATACTTTTACAGGATTAGGACTGTCAACATATTATACTTTCAATTTATTCAAAGCGTAGGCTTTGGAAGATAGCGTATTTATGAGATTTTAATTCACTAAATCTACTTTTATAAAAATGTAATCATATAAATAAAAGAAAAGTTTGTTCTAATACCTACATAGGGTAACAAGCACTGCACAAACTGCACTTTAAATAAGTATACAATTACTTTTTACTTTCAAAAGAATACTAGTCTGATACTCAATAAAATTCTAAATGTAACAAGACGATGTATGTATATACTGCATCGTCTCACTTCAACCGGAATTCAGCTTTGGCTTCAGCGTATGAGAGAGAGAGATAGTACAGGTGATGTACGAATAAATGCTTATTGTGAAGAACTAGTTAGACTTAGTACAATACAATACAATACAATACAAAAACTCTTTATTTGCACCAAAGTAAATACAACATAAGGAAACAACTTAAATAGTAGGCACAAATGGGCGGTCTTATCGCTAAAAGCGATCTCTTCCAGACAACCTTTGGATGGATAGCGATTACATGATTGACATGGACGGTGGTGCAACATCACGAAGAAATATATTATTACCTAGTATTACATGAAACAGATGTAACACTAGATAATACTAGATAAAAGGGTAAAATTCAAATTAATAAAAATACACTTAAATATAACAATACTTACACTTACCTACACGTAATAATAATATAACACATATATTATACTATAAACATACATGAACATATATACTTACACATACATAAATATCAATAATATAAAATAATATCAATCAATGAATTATGTCAGGGATTAACATTTAACGTGGAGAGATAGTAGTCTTTTACTTGAGCTTTGAAGCTATTCAGCGATTGCGCGCGTTTGATACTAGTAGGGAGGGCATTCCAAAGGTGAACTGCCTGGACTGTGAATGAAGAGTTGTAGAATATAGTACAATGTTCAGGAGTCGTTAGAAGTAAGTTTTCTGATGACCTAAGAGAGTAAGAAGAGCATTGGAGAAATCTAAATCGTTCTTTTAGGTAAAAGGGAGTAGAAGGATTAAACAATATGTTATACAGAATAGAGAGGATGTGAGAATTCCGGCGAAGGCGTATAGGGAGCCACTTAAGTTTACAGCGAAATTCGGAAACGTGGTCGTACTTTCGCAGACCAAAAATAAACCGAATACAGAGATTCTGTAGACGCTCCAGCTTGTTAAGCTGGTCCTCTGTGAGATCTATGTAACTGGCATCAGCATAGTCAAGAATTGGAAAAAGGAGAGATTGTGCAAGTGCAGCTTTGGTAGCAGTGGGTAAAAAGTTACGCAGTCTGTTAAGGGAGGCTGCTGATGCAAACATTTTTCGTGCTACAGATTGGATTTGTGGTTGCCAAGACATACAGTTATCCATGATTATTCCCAAGTTCTTAACTTGAGTGCTATAAGGCACACATATACCACCAAATACGATTTCGGGGAGAGTTGTGAAATCAATCTTCGATACTAATCTGGAGCTTCCAACAATGATAACTTGAGTTTTTATTGGGTTTATTGTAAGTCCGTGAGATCTACTCCAGTTAGCTATACGAAGTAAATCGCCGTTGACCTCATCAACAGCATCTGCTAAGTGATCTAGTGGAGCCTGAGAGTATATCTGAAGATCGTCTGCATAGAGATGGTAGGAAGAAGTAAGAAAGAAAGATATAGAGTTTATAAATACGGCAAAAAGAAGAGGTGACAGTACGCCGCCTTGAGGAACGCCAGCATTTGTTTCACACCAAGAAGAGAAAGTATCCTGAATGCAAATACGTTGGCGTCGCCCAAATAGATAGCTTCGAAACCAGTCAATTACCGATGGAGATATGTTTATAGAGCGAAGCAATGCTAGGAGGATGTCGAAATCTACGGAATTAAAAGCATTGCTAAAGTCAAGTAAGGTAAGTATGGTAAGCTGTCTGTTATCCATACCTAGTCTGATGTCATCAGTTACTTTGACAAGTGCAGAGACAGTGCTATGGCCGGTTCGAAACCCAGACTGGAGTGGATTAAGAAGCATATTTTGGTTGAGGAAGGAACTGAGTTGGTTATGTACTAGGCGCTCCAAGACTTTTGATAGGAAAGGAAGAATAGAAATAGGTCGATATTCGGAGAAGGACTTGGGATTAGATTTCTTGGGAAGCGGGATGATTTGAGCTTCTTTCCAGCAAAATGGTACGGTGCCCTCCAAAATAGAATTGTTTAATATATGGCATAGGATAGGGAGGATTTCATCCAATATAAGAACAATCATATTTCGGCTGATGCCGTCACCGCCTGCTGCATTGGAGGATATTGATAGTATGCTCTTTTTAACATCACATGCAGTGAATTGACTCAGAACAAAAGGTGAGTGATCAAGAGTAGGGAGAGAAGAGAGATAAGTCAAAGTAGCTATTTTGTCATTTGAATTTACATTGGATGACGAAGAGAAATGTTGGTTGAGTGAGTTGATATCTAAATCTTGCGGAATTGAATGATGACGTGATTTCCCTACTCCAATGATCGCAAGAACTTCCAGACTTTAGCTGGATCTTCATTATCTACTGAGTCATGGATTAGTATTGCGAAGATTGGAATAGGTGCCACCTAGTCTCGTAAAATACCTGTTCCTTTGATCTGTTCTGGTAAATACGACTCACCTCTAGTTTCCATGTAGATTATTCTGTCCAGATTTAACAGTAAGTACCTAGCAGTTCAGTCCAAGTACAGGAGCAGAGTTTGAAGGCAACTCCATTGCAAAGAGGCGTGAGACAGGGAGATGTAATATATCCGAAACCATTCACTGCTGCATCGGAAGACGCCTTCAAGCTTCTGGAATGGCAAGGACTCAAGGCAAATATATTTTATTTATTATGTTTTTTGATCTTTCGAAGATAATTGTAGTCATGGCAGTATCCATGGAAGACCTCAGTACAATGCTCGAAGGCCTCCATTGAGTTTCCCAACCAAACCAATAAAGAATAGGTATTATGCCAGCGAGTGAAAACGCCCTTAAGATGCTCCCGTACTTAGCATGTAAAGGACGTCCGCAAAGTCCATCGAACTCAATTGTGCCGGGACGATACGTCCACAAATTCAATTATGTGAGTCCTAGAAACTTGCTAGAATAAAAAGTTTTCTCTGACGATGTCTTAAGGCAATTTACTTGAACTGGAATAAATAATTATGCATATAACCAGGAATTATTAAACAGTAGTAATCTCTCATGATATAACCGTATCACACTAACACAATCCATGAGAAAGTTTGGATACATGTTTATTAATAAATCACGCGTAAATTGCTGAACGGATTTAATTGAATTTGGAGTGGAGGTGGGTTCAATCCGTCAAAGTTTTTTATATCGATTCAATGTATATTTCCCGTACAATTGCAAAAACCTTAATAATCCACGCGGATGAAGTTGCGCACAGATGCTATTGTAATTTCCAAATGTTAGTTTCAGGTGAGGTGTGAATTATTTTACAAAAAAGAGGTACAGATGATTGTAAATATTGGCTATACGATACCTAATATAACTATATAAGATTCTCTATACTACAAACAATTGTGATTTTAATAACATGCTAAAATAGATGCACCTACATAATTATTGCATAAAAAATTTCAATATATACACAAACGTATCTAACGTTTGCGTATTTATAGAAATTATCCAAAAATAATATGATATTTAGTGCATCGCTTTTAACGTTTCTCTTATAAATTTTTAATTAAAGAACTTATAAGGCAGGGCTCCGTAGCCATAATAACGATTTAGATTATCGACACATACAGGTTGTAATATGATACGAGTAAGAAATTATTGCGGTTAATTAGAGTCTTAAGTTCATTTTAGGTTGAGTCTTTGAGTATCTATTTTTATAAATCTTTGCAATTACTTCAAAGAAAATGAAATGCTTTAAAAAAGTATTAAATGATGTCTTGTTCAACGATTTCTTTAGGGCACAAATTATTAAATGACATAACAACAGACAAATACATTGCATAATTAATACCTTTTCCATACTACAGATAGTTATATATAGTCACTTTCTAGGTAAACGGAAGTAGATACCCAAAACTTGTTTTCATTACATTTTCAATTTTATGCATGTACTCGTACTACCTAGGTGATAAAACAGTAAGGATTATATAGACAACACGTTTTAAAAACTATTGCGTATGAATAACTGTCTTTTGGTTTTTCTCTTGCTCAGTTCGAAGGGATGTCCTTTGTACCTCAGTTGGCTCTCAAAAGATTATTGAATTCGACCGCTATAATCCAGCAAGTAACAGCTGTGCCCATCGCCCGTCGCCCGTCGTCCGGCAAATGATCACCCGCTGTATTTACTGCACAGACGAGATGGATTACGGTGTATTTATCTAATGAAAAAGTGACAAGAATGGCGTTCTTCCAGGATTAAAGTTAAACAACTATCAGCCCCACGCGTCCCTCCAACGTCCTTGGCTAGCTTGTACGGAAAACGCTCTCAAAGGAATGTAGTATTTCTACATCTACACTAATATTATAAAGAGGAAAGATTTGTTTGTTTTTTTGTTTATTTGTTTTGAATAGGCTCCAAAACTACAGGACCGATTAGAAACATTCTTTCACCATTAGAATCCTACATTTTCTCTTATGAACAATAGCTATATAATATTTTCAAAAAAGTTAGGGTATGAAAGCTTCGATAATGTAATCCAAAGTGTGTAGACGTCACGTGACTTTTCCACAGGTAATGTAAACGCCATACATTTTGAAGTTGTCGTGTGGCGTTAACGATAACAGAAACATCTTTTGTCTAGGCCTGCAGCCGTACGATTCTGTAATGATTTGTCGATGTGCTCGTCGACGAGCTCACCGATGTCAAATAATTTATGAGATATCGCCCTTGTAACAAGGTTGTTTTTCCAACGTGTCTTGTCATCTCGTCATTTGTTTTAGGAATGTTGTCAAAGATGTTTGCTCGAGAATCGCAATAAATAAATAACATTTTATAGACAAGCAACTAGACCTATTTAAAGCATTAGTCAACATTCTGTCTACGTCTCTTGTTTATCTTTTAATATTTAATTTAATTTAATTTATTTATCTTTTTTTTATCATTTTTTGTTTAGCTTTATCTTTTAATTTTATTAATACCACTATATTTATGCAACTTACAAAATTATTTTTCTATACTTCGTAATATATTCGGATAAGCGAATTCGTAGAGGACGTTGCGACAAACAACCTACGGCGCAGCAGCCACGTCGCTGCTACGCCGTAGATCGTTCGTCGGCCTAAAAAGCCCGTAATAGTCTACAAGCTTTTCAGTTATGATGTTCTTAGTTAAAAATACACTATGATTAATTTATTAAATTTATTAGAACTAACTCTTAAATTGCTGTCTATTATCTGATTTGGGATTGGGATTAACGTTGAAATTACACGTAGTCGTCACTATCGAGAGTAAAATCGACTTGACTTCAGTCGGAAGACTTCACGCCTTCAGTTACACCAATCGCTCTACTATTTCTACGTTACCGAGAATGAACTCAAAATTCCGCTCTGTTAAAATAAGGTAACCAGTTTTTATTTATCTCGCGGCTGTTGTGGAAATCTACAGTTGCCAACATCTAGATATAAGCAGCATTAATCTGCTGAGTACAATACATGAGTTATCTCCGAAACGCATTGTCGAAATCACGGTGAAATTTTCCGTACGAATATTATTTACGAAACTATTTACTACTTATAATATTATTTACGAAATTATTTAAAAAACGAATATTATTTATGTTGAGACACAATGAATTAGGTGGGAAATAGATTTGTATTATGTATTGTTTATATTAAAATTTGAAAAAGTATGGTCAAACAATGTCCTTCTGAAACATAATTCAGACAGAATTCAAATTTCAAACTAGGCATATTGATTGCGCATGCATGAGGTAAATATCCCGCAGGACAGAGTTATATTACGAGGGCCAGGAAACGATCGCTTTAAGCTAATGACGAACTACAAGCATCAGCGATGAGTGCTAAATGCACACAATGTATCAGTCAATACACTTGAAAAAGTAAGTAAATATCTATTATACATACCTATACAAAAATCTATAATGCATACCTACGCAACAAGATAAATTACATAAGTTTTTTTTAATCAAAAAATGGAACCGTCTTCAATACCAAACAATGTGAAATGACTTGTTGAAGTCGGTACCATGATAGTTCAAAAGTAGGTACCTTTTTTCACAATATTGTGCGCATGGTACCGACTTCGACAAGTTATTTCACATTTTTGGTATTGAAGTCGGTTAAATTTTTTGATAAACATTCTTTTCACCATTTTTAGTGACCTTTGCTACTTGCGTAGTCGATTGTCATTCACCGTCAATGATGATATCATCAAGATAGGCTTAACAATTTTCAGTAGTTAGAGTGTAACTCAAAATTGATAATCGGAATGAGAATTTTATAAATCGGAAGTATACTCTACAAAAAGAATTACAAGAATCGGTTCACAAATGGGGAAGAAATCGATTAAAATACACATAAAAATACATACACACGAACATATAAGCGCCTCCTTTTTTGAAGTCGTTTAAAAACTGCCAACCCCGACCGCTCTGCCGGAACTCACGTAGCAATTGCCGGCAAGCGTTCTCCGGCCCCACCCATCGCCTCATCCCATTTTAATCCCGGTCTAAGTACTTTTCTCTTGGTTTATAATCAAAATTGAAAAAGATGTTTTAATAAACCACTTCCTATATATTAATGAGCTTGTTTCCTATGGCTGTTTAGTTATATAAATTGATCTTTACAGATGATGACATTAGAACTTAACTTCAATCTTCATAAGTCTCCGAAAAATAACCCGAATAAAACTTGAAATAGCACAAACGCACAAACGAATGTTCAGGTCAGGCAAAAGGTCAACACGACACTCCTTTATTTCGTTGGTTTCATAAAAATGGAATATAACTTTAACAATATCATTTGAGCTTGTATTTTTGATAACATTGCCAATTTAACCGACGTTTCAAACGAAAATGCAACTTGATATCACGAAAACAAGGTTAGAAATACAGTGTTTATGGGATTTATATGTAACTGATAGAAATAGGCACGAACAAAATCGCCCGCTGAGGATTCTCGCGCCCTTGAAAAGGGTCCGACATCGGAAACGCTTTCCTCCCTCTATATCTACTGGTATCTGTGTTTTTCTCTTGGTGATAACAATTCGATTAAATAACAAAGAAACATTTGCTCTATTTTCGTTTATTTATTGAAGAGAAAACAGTTTTGTTAAGTGCTTTATATTTTTGTATTCGAATATGAGTATTGTATGGTTTTAACAGCTTAAGCGCTGTATTGTTTTTCCGCTTTTAATAAGAGATATTGGAGTGGAAATTTTTAAGCTGATTATTGATATATTGATATTAAAATAACAAGATTTAATGTTTTTAAACATGAAAGGTTATAAAACATTTAATAACATTTATTGCTATATTAATAGGCTAGGTGGACTGACGACCTGATAAAGGTAGCAGAACGACGTTGGATGCAGGCCGCTTCCAAACGGTACTTATGGAAATTTGTGGGACAATGTTTAGCAGTGGATGTCCTACGGCTGAGATGATGATGATTGCTATATTACGTGTAGGTACATACAATTTTTGGAGAGCGCTACCCAGGAATTGCCACCCTGACAACTAGATCATAAATCTCAGTGGTACTATGTCAATGTTTCGAATTTGTATGTTGTTGGAGTACGCAAATAGCTCCACATTGTATTTTGTACTATTTTCAATAATTTGTTATTTAAAATTATAATATTCTAAACAATTTTCTTTTGAACTGTAGCGCCTGACGGCTTCACACTAAACAAAAGAGGAACATTCCAAAATACAAAGTTGTCCTACGTGATTAAGGAACCACGAAATTATACTATTAAATTATTTTCTTGCAGCGTAAAGAACCTAAGGAAGGGCATTGGAAATGCTAGAAACCTAGATGAATATGGTCGGCTAACTACGCCAGTAAAATCGTGTTGATATTATATAAATACTTACACGCATACTCACAGAACCACCCTAGGGTGCTATCAGACAGAGAGCAATCACGTGTTCAAGCGTTCACGCGGTCAGATTTGCGTTCGCTGTATTGTATTGTACGTTACATAGATATACGCAGTCTACCCACAGTTGACCAACGCGTTTAGATAGCCTCCTGTTTGGGTATATCTTTGTAACGTAGGTAATACAACACAACGAACGCAAAATTGACCGCGTGGACGCTTGATCGTGTGCCTGATCTTTGTCTGATACCACCCTTACAAAGTAACGAACACACACACCCTCTATGATACACACCCGCTTTCACATACAGTAAGTACTTTATATTCAGTAATCTGTGACTATAGTACTAACTGTATGTAAATACGGTAAGTGATGGTAGTAATAATACAATTTTATTTATAACATTATATGGTTGATAACAATATCGTCTGTGAACATTTTTAGTACTTACCTGACAGTTATTTGAATAAGGCAAAATAATAATAAATAGGTATATAATTATTTTTATTTAAAAATAAATAATAATAGGTACTATATTTAAGATATAAATTACAGATAAGATAAGATAAATAAATGGGACACGCAAACTTTTTGAAATGTTGTATCTGATCTGATTAGCACTGCATCAGGAACAAACAAACTTTTGTACAACATTACTCAAACCTACCCAGTTGTTAAAATCTTTATGGTAACCACATTTAAATATTAAACCTCAGTAAAAAACAAACTATTGTAAATAAAACTCCTTGGGTAACAATATGTGTTACCGTCCCAACCTACTCAACGTCATGAGCACATTTTCATACGCAAAAACTGTGACATCACTCAAAGCCTGATGAAAGTAAACAAGGGCATTGTTATCATAACTCCCTTCGCCAGAGACTTCCCTAAAAAGTGTTCAGTACACACAATTTCACCCAAACACCTTTTGTTGTCGTACGCTCCCTACGTGAATGTCAAACGTAGGTACCTAAGTCGAGGCTTGAACATTGTCTTTTGAATACCATGCTATAAGCAGTGGCTCATCTCCGTGCGCTTACAGTATAAGAAAGGTCAGGAGGTAATTGTGAATATTAAGGTACATGAACTCCAACTGCTCTTAAAAGCTCTATATATTTTGGAACGCGGCGGTAGAGTATTGAAAGTACTTTATAATGAATAATTGACGTTCATACGTGAGTCTTTGATGTCTAAATATCATAACTGATTTTGACTTCGACTTTGAAGGGTAATTAGACCCCTCAATACCACTATTTGTACTTAGTTGTATTTTTTCTTTAATATCATTATCTGCTGCTGTTGTTAATATTTCTCAAACAATAAAATTGTTTCAATTTCATATGAATTTGCGTCCACAGGCGTTAAAAGGAATTACAACAACAATTAAATTAGAATAGTCTTTTATAATTTTTTTCATTTTGTTTATAAAAGTGCATAAGCACGAAACGAAAATAGAATGAATAAAATTATCGTTAGAATTTTGTCTGTTCGCCTGTTTATGTGTTTGTTTGTGCATTTGTGCACTCTAATCTCAGAAACGGCTCACTTAACAGTGTTTGTTTCATGTCAATAGGTTCATAAATAAAAAAGTTATTTAAATATAAAGAATAACTCTCTCGCCACGTCACTAAGACCAAGCGGGCGAAGCCGCTGGCGGGTCAACTAGTATGTAATAAAACCGTGTAATACCGTTGGATTATTTTATTAAAGCAAAGTTTAGTTTTTATGATGCACCTGTGCCTGGTGTCACCTGTTTATATTTGTGTTCTATAGTATTAAGAATAAAAATCATGCAAGCTTATCTAAATTTTAAGCCTATATTCTCTTTATATTTTTATAATTAAAAAAATTATGGATCAATTTATTACGTATGTTATTTATATATTTGGTGATTATCAACAATGTGTATAATTTAATGTTTTTGGTCTAGAGCTGGGCGTTTTAGCGTCCTAGTAATGTGCGCGAGTAGTAAGATATGTTATTTTATTGTAAATTTGTTTTTGTTAATTACTTCTGCCTGAAAGCACGTTTTAATTAAAAACATGTTATGTGTAGACAATATTTACAAAATAAAGATGCTTGGAATACTTTACTATATACTAACTAAGTAGGTATACCTTATTTAGGATTGTAATAAAGTTAATACGAGTAGGTACATTATAAAAATTGCATTGAAAATAATGACCATGAGTTTCTTGCTCACTCAATGCGATAGAGGCTTAATTTATTTTGGTACGCCGAAGTGTAGTTTTTAAAGTGGGCACATTTACCTACTTTAACTAGCTGCGCCTCGCGGTTGATCCTGCGTAGTGATGACTGATGATGATAATGATGTAAAGTATTTCAGCGCCTCATGTATTTTACCAAATGTACATAACAAATTTTATCCATTACAGTTCAGCCTTTCTGGCATGATTGAGTGACAAACCTCCATCCATCCAAACATTCATGAACTTTTTTGTTATAAAAACTAACGTGGTTTTTACTCATTTTTAATTAGAAATATGGGATTACTCACGTAATATTTATCGGATAGGTCCGACTATAGTTTCGACCACATTCGGTGGTCTTTTTCAAGGTGTGCTCGGATTCATGAACTCAAGTGAGTTTGTTTGTTTGTTACGCTTTCACGCTTATGCCACTGAACGGGTCGTAATGAAATTTGGAAAGGAGATATAACATGTCGGGGAAGAACATGGGATACTTTTCATCATTATTGTCATCATCCATCACCACGTGGCGGAAACCGAGGGCAGCAGCTAATTTACAATATTAGTAAGATTGACGTTCAAAAGTGCGTCTAAGATGGATTCTTTGAATTTGTTTGATTTGATTGCCGCGTCAATATTAAAGTGACTTTTCATACTGTTCTGTTGGTACTATGGCTTATCTATAGAGAACATCTGCTCTCCGCAAATACACATCAAAAGGGGCTCGTTCCTAAGAAAATTGGTCTTGGAAATGTATGAGGACTTCAGACGAGGATATTCACTTTTCTAAATTAAAATGCGTTTTCTTTTATGTCGCTTTGTCCAAGCTATTTTATTTTGAAGGCAAAATTGACACTGGGCAATTACATTAACAAAATTGCTGTCTAGTATTTAAGTTACAAGAAAACATCTTGATATTTTAAAAACGAAACCTCTGGAGTATTGGATTTACATAATTGCTTTACATTCCGAGACTTTCAACTACAGCGAAGATACTTTTAAAGAAAATATAAGATAATATCTAAATAGCGAAGCTTTTTGAAGCGTAAAAGGGGAACAACTGGTCTGTTTTTTAAGTCGTTCGCAGTAATAAGTAGAGAAAAGAAGTACGCTGCAAAAGTGTTATATTTGGTTTTTTTTTCTATAAAAGTGGTTTCGTACATTTGTACCTTTACCATTCCTCAAATTGAATAGTTGATCGAGCGAAGCGCCGTTTTGGCCATATTGGCTTTCATCTGTCCGTAATTTTGTTTATACCACACTCACTCAGAAAATTTATCATTACTTGTCCGTACCGTCTATGAAGACGGATTGTCGTCATTCCTCCTTTACATGTGGCGGGAAAAGTTAGTGAGAAATTTCATTTCTGCCCTCCGTAGCAGGGTAGAAATGTTGTTTTCTATTTCTGCCCCGGTAGTGTTCTTTTGTTTTTAGCAGCGAACATAAATAAAATACAAACATCAAATCTCAAAAAGGTTCTATGTCCAATAATTAGAATAAAAGTGGTGGGAATTATTTTTGTGTACTCTATATTTTCAATGAAAGGAGGCTAGCAACCTTTGTCTGCACTACGAAAAAACAAAGCGCTCATTTGTTGTATATAGTTTTTTTTTTCTTTTAACGAATGGCCATGACGCGGCTTGCGTATTGTTTTCTGCTAAACTCATAATTTAACAGCACGATTTTAATTATTCTAAATAGTTTTCCATAATGTCATCTGAAGTAAAAGTCACGATTTGATAATGGTGAAGCCACCAGAAAAAAAATATATCTTTGATTTCTTACAAAATGCACCAGACTTCAATTATTTACTACTGAAAGTAACTACGAGTATTTTATTTTCCTTCTTTTCCTAAAAAGGAGGACGTTTGCTACGGTGCTCTTTATATAGACCAATATTGATAAAACTTGGTACACACATTAGGTACCTGACTTTAAGGAGGAATTTCGAATATGAGCATAATTAGTCAAATGTTTGCCAAGATAATAGGTTGTGAAGTAATGCGAAAAATTGCCGCTAATAAGACTATGTGCCCGTGAGGTCTACTTTTCGCAGAACTACTAGAATAGTACATTTAATTGCATCTAGTAAGATTTTTATTCATGTAGTCAGAGGCAAGTCATAGTCACATAAATAAGTCGTAATCGTAGTCGTAAGTGATGCGGTAAATGTGTTACTAACTTTGTATGGCGATTTACAAGGAATCACGAAACAAATTTTCATAATTCTGTTCACTTTGCCTACACTCGTGTACCACTACGATCACTCAAAGGTTAAAAATCCACCACTATTACTCGTCATAACTCAAATAACACAATTCCAATAAAATAAAACAAAATCAACGATACACATTGTTGAGTTTTGTCCCACCATCGACATTTGACTTACTCGGAAGTTTCTTTGACACACCTGAAAAATTGCAACAGTTTATAGGTACAAACGTGAAGGTCGATGTTGTAAGGACAGTTCCGTAATAAACTCAGTGCTTTATTCCACTGCACTAAAATAAAATGCAACATATATACAACTATATCAGAACTCTAATGTTTGATGGGAAGTACCTGTAACGGACTGAAATACATTTCAGGTGTCAGGACGCAGCGGTTTAAACTGCTGAAAATGTCTAAAACCCTTGAAATGTACTCAAATAAGTTACCAGGCATTAAGTGCATCAGTATTTATTAATGATTAGACTGGACGATAAATCAACATGCATTTGTCTCTAGCCACGAGCAGACGAAGTCAGACAGAGAATAATCACAGTGAGTGTAACTTCATTGAAATGTCGAGGTAAATACTCGTAGATTATATTTGTTTTGCGATTAAACTAGTCTAAATCTTGTATTGAAACGCAAGACTTTGTAATATTTGTGAATAAAGTGATAAAATAATAAGTTTAGATCCTAACATATTGGCCCAATGATCACTCAAGAGCTACCGCGTAATAAAACTGTACTATTTCTGTGACGAAACTTCATCAAAGCATGGTGCAACGATCAGTCGTGCGATTGTCTAAGAGCAAACATAGTTGCATCGTCAACAAATGACGAGATGACAAGAAATGTTGGAAAAACAACCTTATAGGGCGATATCTCGTCGACGAATCATTAGAGAATCGCACGGCTGCTTCTAAGAAAACAATACAAAATTTTTTTGAAATGGAGTGGATCGATAATTAGCAAATGCTACCACAAACTAACCTGTATCATGTCCATAGGTGATATTTTTATGCCTTTCCGTTGTATATTTTCAAGACGATGTTTTCGAGACGTTTATAAACGAATACACATATCGAATAATCGTAATGAATGGATATAAAACTGACGGTACTGAATTAAAATTCGATCGATCGGTTAGATATTAATTCGGTTAGAACGATATAAATTACTCGCTAACTGACGATGCTGAATTGAAATCGAAACATTTCGGTTAGATTTTAACGTGGTTAGATTGATTAATAAATCGTCAAAAACTGACGGTAGGATTCAAGTCAAGTCAAGTCAAGTCAAAATCATTTATTCAATTTAGGCATCAAAGACGTACTTATGAACGTCAACTTTTCATTATAATGTACTTTAAAGACTCTACCGCCGCGTTCCAAAATATATAGAACCCACCGAGAAGAAGCGGTAAGAAACTCGGGGCCATTCTTTTTATATGGATGTTTACAATGTCAACATCCAAATCTACTTAGGTACTACAAATATTACATTTTATGGGTGGCAGAGAGACAGCTTGCCAGAAGTGGAGTATTCCAAGCATCTTTATCTTCTATATAATGTCGAACTTTATAGTAAGCTTTTTTTATTAAAACGTTTTTTACAGTCAACTTGAATTTGCCCTCTGTGAGCTCAGTTATGTGCTTTGGGATTTTATTGTAAAAACGCACACAATTTCCTAGGAATGACTTATTAGTCTTCGCAAGTCTAAAACTAGGTACAGCTATCCTATTTATATTTCTGTATTTAAGTTTGGTATTCAAATTCAAATTAATTTATTGGGTTATACAAGAAAATATACAAATGAAAAAATATAATTATAGAACACTACATTTACCCATGAAGTATGTAATTCATTATGAAGTTAACGATTACAAATTATAATATTATCATTTATTATAATAAAAAAGAAGTTATTGTTGTAATGTCATAAGATAAAGTACAACATATTAAAAATTCACAAGAATTGTGTCTGTTAGATAGTCATTAACACTGTAACAAGTTTTGTCAAAAGAAACATTTCATTTCATATAGTTTATATTTAATCGTATCTATTTTGTCAGTTATCGTGAATTATATCCATGAATTAACGTTAGAAACGGGATATTTACCATAATGTATTGTATTTATTGTAAGCTCTCGGTAAATACTCTCGGAACATATCCCATTTCTAACGTTAATTCTTGCATTAGTGATCATGTCAGTTTCAAAATTATATCCATGGCGATTGCTAGATGTTAAGCGGTATATACACATAGGTTAATAACATTTGGAGCATTGTGTCGGCACAAATACAATAACTTACAACGAAACAGTGAAGAGGGTCGAGATTTTGTGTCATAAACATAGTTCCAAACGCTCGCTTCCATTTCATTTTATATTTTTTCCTGTTTCGAAAACATTACCTCGCAATTTTATTAGGTACAAGAGAGCTATTAATTAACATTCATAATATCCGAGTATATTTTATTCCACGCTGATCATAAATTCAAAAGTTACGACTGTATTTTACGGAAGTTTAACGGGCGTCCAAAGAACCACTGGGACTAAGCATATAGGTTACTTCGCACGAATATTTTCACGATGCACTTTGTTTATACAATCAAGTGACGGGGTTGGTAAGTCGTACGTTGTATGCGGTAAGCACTACGTTAGCTCATGTCAGCCAGAGGCTATAGATCAAACAATTTGCGAAAAAGGTATTCGTATAGATATTCGGTGTACAAACTATCAGTTATCTGTGTCACAGTTGCCCTAAATACATGACATTTACGTTACTTTTGCAGTTATTTGTGCTAGGCCCATAGAGCTTAGAGCTATATAGTTTTGCGTGGCACTGTACTGCGCTTGTAACCTTTGAGACGTTGGTTTCTGATTCTCTTTCCTCTTTCTTTATTCTTCGCCCAATATTTTCATCTGATACAATGCCATTAGCACGTACTTATGCATTATTTCTTCGAGGAAGTATATCTGGTATGACGGTGGTACCAACCAAGATGGCCTCCTGCACAAGTAATGCTTGCGGACTATTACTTTGCAGCAAAATGTCCGGCACTGTAGTGGTAACTGGACGTAAGTATATATTATGATAAATACGATCATTTATATAATGATTTTTATATGTTCAAATGTAAACACAAGATGAATGTAAACACCTACTGATGCTGAAGTTTTACAATAAAGATGACTAGAAAAACGCGCTACTTTTTATCTTGGGCAAAACTCCTAATGGCTGCAACATATTGCTTGTTTTAAACAATACTCAAAATTATACATTTTGTTTATACTGTTTATTGAAGGTATTTTGAGTTTGGTTTGAGCCTAATAAGAGATTGCTGAGCAACCAAAAAAAATATTTCACTTATTATCACACTAAACTATTCAAATTAGAAAGATTGTGAGTGTGTTTGTATGTTTGTTGCTTCTTCATGCTCATACGGCTGGACCAATTTTGATACACTGCACTACCAGCTGGTAGTTTAATAGTATTTTGATCTATTTAATCAAATTTATAAAAGTCAATAAGTACCTGCACCATATACACAGAACGAAGTATGAACACGTGTACACAACATGCTCTGATGCATCTCATCCGGCCCCCACATATCTGTCTGCTGCATAATTTTATTACATATGCCTTGCAAGTTTTTATTCTGTTGACTATAGTGATTAGTAAGATATACTCGTTTAAACCGAACTTTCCGTTACTTATAGGAAAATGTCATCTCATGCTGAGGGATTGATGATGAGCTAGAACATAACAACACCATTTCAAGGCCCGATTCCACAACAGGATACGCTGGATATAACATAGGACATATATAACAATGAAATAATACTAAATCACCCATCGGCCTCGCCCTCAATAGTGGCTAGTTTTTTATTTATTTATGTAACTTATTATTTATCTTAATTTTAACTCACTACTAGGAGTATTTTTCAGGATAAAAATCTTCGTCCCAACTTTTATCACAATAAGTTCAATAGTTTAAGCGCAAAAGAACAAAAAAAAAACAAAACATACTTTCACGTTTATAATAACGTTACACGTTTTTGACGTCATTGTATACTGCAAATAAAAGTAGGAAGAACTTCAGAGAATAATTTTACCCCAACGTGTTTTGCACACAGAAGCGTTATGTTAGCACCTTTTCCCTATTACTAAGAATATCTACCTATAGTAACCAAGCGTGGGCACTCTCACATTGCCTCGGGGAAGTGGGCATTGTATTCAAACAGACTCGCTTCTCTATGTCAGTTTCAGCATTTACGTACTTATGTAGCACTTTGTAGAGTGTAGGGTTGTAGGCGGGGAAACTAAAAACTTGGAATCACGTGTCTTCTTTATAAAAGGTATCAAAGAAACTCCTTGAAGTGTTTGTATTAAAATAGTTTGGTATCTATTAACTTCTACTGGTGGAGTCAATGAGATTTAATAATAATATGGAATATTCATTACAAAGTAGTTTCATTCCTCCCCCAAGGTTCGAGTACACCTTTGGCCGACTTCAAATCCCAAAATAGACAGAGTTTGTCCCATGATTACCTGCTGACTGATAGTTATAACATACACACCCATATTTTAATAACATTACATTTTAAATCATAGTTGCAAAGAAGAATTATTTTCAGCACACTGAGGCTAATATTCCAGAAAAGAGCTCAGTTATAAATTTCGACTCATGTAGAGATTTGACAATGAATACGATACAATATGTTCTCCGATCTGAATCCCTAGATCATCTCCTAGCTTAGAATCACTACTGATCATAGTTCTGGAATACAGGCCCTTAACATGAAAAGGGAAGGCACACCACGTCAGTTAGAGAACAAACAAAGAACAATGGAGCAGGGGTTTATAAATTCATTTAAAATATCCATTACTTTTTCATCATCGAACCTTCAATTCAATGCGTAAGTTCACCAGTAAAAGGTCATGTTGCCACATTGAAAAATAAATGGACTGAAGAGTTGAAGACTGATCTCTGCAAACGACGTCCGCCACAATAAAAGAATAATGTCCAGCCATGTACGAATGTGGACTGATGCTGTAAGTAATCAAAAACATTATTAGTAGACAAACTGTTGAGTAATTTTGAATCAAAATTAATATAGGCAATTACACGGCCATAAAACAAAGCGCGAGTTTAATTACCCACCAGTATATTTTGTATAAACTGAAGTAAAAATTGTTGTTATAAAGCTTTCAGCAGCGTTTCATCACTGGACCTGACCATAGAATAAAAGCATTACATTCGCGATACAATGAAATAATATTAAAATTTTATATCAATTCTCTCTGAGTTAACTTATTTTTATCGTTAAAACTTGCTGTTCAGTACCTTTTTTATCACAGTATTTAAACTTTGCTTTTGTTTTTGAACTCATGGGATTATTATGCCCATTTGTCCCCCCATTCAGTCTTCTTAAGGAAACAAACGGTAATAAAACGTACCGTCTGTCTCTACCTGGTAGATCAGTAACCTTGGTTGTTAAGAAAACCAATCTCAATTATATGGTCAATACACTCGAATCGTTATTCCAGAATTGAATAAAGTAATTATTGTAGCATCGTTTTCTACGCATTTTTCCATTTAATTTACTTCCCCTCACATGGTGATGTTTTTGAAAACTCCCGCGCTGAGATTGCAGTCCAGGAGCGGCCATTGCCCTCGGCTTCTATAGGCTTATCGCGACATAGGGCGTGACTAAAGGATTTACCTTCGAAAATCGATTAAATTACTAATCAACTAAAACAGGAACAATTCTTTTTTCTTTTCTCTTCTTTAGAGTACAGTACCGAATGTCCAAAATGAAAGTTAAAAAAATAATAAACTCTAATTACTTGGACACGATTGTTATCTTAAATGAAATCCAATACAAAAGGAATTTGAGGCAGAAATTATAAAAATTACAGTTTAATCGATTTACAATCGATTGTAGTACTGCGTTGACACAAGTCGATTCCAAGGCGTCTCCTCCGTAGAAAACAATGACATTTCAACTCGAGCTCCAAAATGATGTGGGATTCTGCGTTCCAGTTTCGTGGCGAAAAGGTGATGAAATTGTGAAGGGCCAAGCACGAGGGAAGCCTCCTGACGCTGCCCACGGCGCGACCAACCGAGGAAGCCCAGCTGCGGCGTTCCGCCTGCACTATCCTTGATAAATAACCCGAAAGGTACGTGCGTTCCCCGAATGGAGGCATGTCGTCCAAGACGCATATCCTTATTTTCCCTTGGAACTTGAAGTAAGAATGTAGATTTCACTTCTAGTAGGTGGATTACCCCTTGATCTTACCATGTTCTGCAAGATCCCCCGAAATTAATGCAATTTGGTGAGTTTTGGACATGTGAAATTTCCAATGCCTCTTGACCAAAATTTCCATTAATATTGACTTTTGAACTAATACACTACTTCTTAAAGCATCTCCTGGCGATTCCGCTTCTGTGGATATGCCATTTTCAGTATTTTGATTTTCTAAAACTTGAGAATTTCCAGAAATAGATTTTTACATCACTTGTTATAAATTTCCATTAATATTGACTTTTGAACTAATACATTACTTCTAAAAGCATCTCCTGGCGATTCCGCTTCTGTTGATATGCCATTTTCAGCATTTTGATTTTCTAAAACTTGAGAATTTCCAGAAATAGATTTTTACATAACTTGTTATAAATTTCCATTAATATTGGCTTTTGAATTAATGCAATACTTCTAAAAGCATCCCCTGGCAACCCCGCTACTGTGGATATGCCATTTTCCGTATTTAGATTATCTAAAACTTGGGATTTTCCAGAAATAGATTTTCACACAACATGTTATAAATTTCCATTAATATTGACTTTTGAATTAATACCATACTCCTAAAAAGCATCCCCTGGCAACCCCGCTTCTGTGAATATGCCATTTTCTATATTTAGATTTTATAAAACTCAGGAAATTTAAGAAATAGTTTTACCATAATACCACCATTAATTCCTTACAATAATGTTAATTACCTAAACTATATCGAAGCAATGGATGAATTCCAGGGTGTTCCGGAGACCCCCGACACTTACTACTGTTCCGGAGACCCCCGCCACTTACTACCGTTCCGGAGACCCCAACCTTTACTACTGTTCCGGAGATCCCCGCTGTGAACATTACTCTTACTACGGTTCCGGATATTCCGGTATCTACTGTTCCGGTATCCACCGTTCCGGTCTCGGAGACAAGGCTGCCCGAGAGCTCCCTCTTACACTCCAAGGGTAAGCGGAGTGGACAGGTACTATTCCCACTTGTATATTCCTTCAAGAAACGACAACCGTCTTGGACTTACTCGTCACTTTAACTTAAAAATTAAATTTAACGAACCCGTTGAACTCGACCAAACGACACCACCGTCCCGTAACTGTATGATTACTAGTGATTCCAGGAACTCCCCTGGCTTTTAATTGTATAGCTTCCTTTTCAAGTTAATAAAACTCTCCGAAGTTAAGTGGAAAAACGTACTTTTATTTAAAAAACTGCATTATTCCTTGAAACATAGAATTAGGGAGAAATCAGGTTACAATATGGCGCCCGAACAGGGACATTGTGGTGTTCGTAACTAAATTCCTTGTCAAATTTGTTATTTTTCTGGTCAAACTGCTCAAAAAAAACTTTTGGTCGAGTTCATCGATTCCTTACCAACTTAGCCTTAAGTTATCTTAAGTTTAAGCTACCTTTACTGTAACGTGTGGTCGAGTTCAAAATTACGGTGGTTCACTTATCATAAACTACTTTCTACTATTACCGTTTTACTACATTGAATTTTCTTTCCCATTTTCTCCCATTACCATGGAGGAAAGGCCAATTGCCTTTAATTTACTTCATAAAGATGAGCTGGAGTACGAAGTGTCCATTCGTGGAGCGAAACCTACCGATACTGTTACTTCATTGAGGGCGCAGGTACGTGCGTTAAATAGAGATATACCGACGGACGAGATAATAACGTGTGACCTGGACATTTCGACTGAGCTGACCGCTGTCCAAGCTAAGTTGGAGAGTTTAGATAACTTGGTTCTGGGAACCACTCAAAAAGCTTGTTCTCTAAAGATTTTAAACCGCGTCCAAGCCTTAGCGCATCATTTATACCATCGTCTTGGTAGGTTCGCCCCGGAAGGCGATGTCCAATTACAGGCGATACTTACCTTGTGCCAGGAGCGTCTAAACCGCACCCTGGTAAAACTTGATAATCTACTACATACCTTTCATAGTAGTTTGAGGGAATCCCAAACCATTGATCCAGCTTCAAATGATACCCTTGTACGACCAGATACGAAAGACGCGTTGTGCGTTGTAGAGAAACCCTCAGCGATCCATACCTTAAATCTAAAATTCAACGGAAAGACTTGTGTCAAGGCATTTATCCAGCGTTTGGAGGAATTATGTCTATCGCGTAGGATTTCGGATATCAAACTCTTTAATTCTGCGGCAGAATTGTTTTCAGACGAAGCGTTATGTTGGTACCGTGGGGTCCGAACTGAAGTGGATAATTGGACAGGATTGAAACAGCTACTAATCGATGAGTATTTACCGTTTGATTACGATCATCGCCTGATGATTGAAATACGTGAAAGGTCCCAGGGCCCTGATGAAACCATTATCAATTACCTCAGTGTTATGCAGAATTACTTTGCTCGATTGAGTAAGACAATTTCGGATGTGGAAAAGCTGAACATCGTTTTATTTAATCTAAGGCCATTCTATACCACCCAGTTTGCGTTGAATCCCGCTGATACTTGGTTGGATCTGAAGCGGAAGTGTAGGCTTTTGGAACACGCCAAACAACGTTCCGAGTTGTTTACGGAACCGCCAAAAACAACTGCGTCGTGTTTAGCTCCTGATTTATCGTATAAGGGACAGCGTCCTACCAAAGTACATGTGGTACAAACTACAGGGAAAGATGATTTCTGTGTTCGTTGTCGTGTCAACGGCCATCATTTAACCAATTGTACCGCCCCGTTTATCCTAGTTTGCTATCGCTGTGGAGAAAAAGATTATACCTTTAAAAATTGTCCCAAGTGCTCTGTCAAACCGCCTGTTAACTTGGCTTCAAAAAAACTAACTACAGTGAATCAACAATTAGACCAACCTAACCATTATACCCTGTTCCCTACGAAGGTTTATACCAATTCTGCTCATACCCCTTCTCCTAATGGTAAAAAATATCCTACTAAATACCGTACTACTACTAATAAAGGTAATACTACCCCGGGGGAATGGAAAGATTGGTTAAAGTTTGTTAAGAATTTCCTACGGAAGGAAAAAAGGACTGCGTTGGTTCACGAAATAAATACTAAAGGAGATAGATGTCCCTATCTCACCATTTCCGCTTACGGCCTGGAATTTAGAGGTTTATTGGATTCCGGTTCCGAAATTTCTATCATAGGGGGTGATGCCCTGATTCATTTCAGCGATTTGGTGACCATCCACCCGTCTTTGGATTTACACTACATTAAAACTGCCAACGGCTCTTCCTCCCCTGTTACGGGTTATGTATTTATACCTGTCACAGTATTAGGAAGAACCGGCATTGTGAAATTTCATATTATACCTGCAGTTACCACCGAGCTATTATTCGGTATCAATTTTTGGAAAGAATTTGATATTGCTCCGGATGTTTTATCCTTGTTACCCAAGGGCCAATATTTTTCTTCGTCGGAGCAGGTAAAAACTATTGTTTCCTCCGATAAACTTCTACATGACTTCCATTCCCTTACTACCTCTGAACGTAACCAAGCAGGGGATATTATTCAACAATTTAAGGATATATCGGCGGAGAAGAAAGGATTGGGGAGAACGCAATTAGTCTCTCACAAGATCGATACGGGAGATCATGCTCCAATAAAACAGCGTTACTACCCTATGTCCCCTGAGAAGCTGACTGAACTGAATAAACATTTATATATGATGTTAAAAGACGATGTGGTAGAACCCAGTAGTAGTGCATGGAATAATCCCGTTACTTTAGCCCCCAAGTCAGATGGTACGCTCCGCTTTTGCTTGGATAATCGAAAACTTAACAAGATCTCAAAACATGATGCTTACCCTTTACCATATATTAACCAAATTCTGGATAAGCTTCGGGATGCAAAGTACCGATCCTCAATTGATCTTAAATCGGCCTACTTCCAAGTGCCATTAGACTCGCAGGAGTCCCGGGAGAAAACCGCGTTCACCGTTCCATCCCGGGGCTTGTTCCATTTTAAGGTGATGTGTTTCGGTTTGACCTCGGCTCCGGCCACTCAGCAACGATTAATGGATCGTTTATTTGGTCCGGAGTTCGGTGAAAATTTATTTATCTACTTAGATGACATAATTATTGTTAACTCCAATTTTCAGGATGATATTAATATGCTCCTAAAGGTCAAAGACAAACTACTGAACGCCAATCTTACTATTAACATGGGAAAATGTCAATTCTTTCGAAAACAACTTAAATATCTTGGGCATGTTGTGGACGAATACGGTCTGCGGACAGACCCAGATAAAGTAAAGGCTCTTATTGATTTTCCAACTCCCCTTTGCAGAAAAGATGTTAAACGTTTCCTCGGTACCGCGTCATATTACCGTCGTTTTATACGAAATTTTAGTCACCGAGCTGGTGCTCTTAATGCTTTAACCTCTACCCGAAAAGGGGCACCCCCGTTTCAGTGGACGCCGAAGGCTGAGTCCGCTTTCACTGACTTAAAACTTGCTCTAACCAGTGCTCCGGTGTTGGCTACTCCTGATTTCCCGCAGAACTTTTCCGTCCATTGTGATGCTTCGGATTTTGGTGTCGGTTCGACGTTGACCCAGCTGGTCGACGGCGAAGAACATCCCATTGCTTATTACAGTCGTTCCTTATCCCCAACTGAACGTAATTACTCCGCTACTGAAAGAGAAGCTTTAGCCGTTGTTCACGGCGTTGAACATTTCCGCCCTTATTTGAAAGGTAGTAAACCCTTTCGAGTGATCACCGATCATGCTAGTTTAAAGTGGTTTTTGAATCTGAAAAACCCAACTGGTCGTCTAGCCAGGTGGGGTTGTAGGTTATCCCCCTATAACTTCGCAGTTGAGCACCGAAGTGGTGCGCAACATGTAGTACCGGATGCGTTATCACGCTCTGTACCGGTTTTTGCTATTGATATGTCTCAAACTACGGATACGTGGTATTTGAACATCGTTAAACGTTGTGTCGAAAGACCTCGGGCTTGTCCCAATTTTTAGTTGATTGATGAAAAATTATATCGTTATACAAAATCCTCTAATAAACTCAGTGGAGATTTCCAATGGAAGGAAGTTCTTCCCATGGAATGTAGGGAACAGATCTACGCTATTATTGGCCCGGTATGTATAAAGATATCGAGGCCTTCATTAAATCATGCCCCACGTGTGGTGCCCATAAGCACAGCACTCTGAAAACTCCTGGTTTCATGGGCGAGCCGAAAGTTTGCTCGCGCCCATACCAATGCTTAAGCATTGATCTGGTCGGACCATTTCCCCGGTCCCGACTCCAAAATACTTTCCTCCTGGTAGTCGTATGCTGTTTTACGAAATATTGCCAAATTTTCCCCTTACGTCGGGCCACAGGCAAGGTTATTGCACAGTGGCTCGAAGACCATGTTTTTCTGGTCCATGGGATTCCCCAGACTATCATTTCCGATAACGGCTCACGATTCGTTTGTCAGGAGGTTCAAGCTCTATACAATAAATATAACATACCCCAAATACATCTAGGACCCGTATACTGTCCTCAGATGAATACTGTCGAAAGATATAACCGTACCGTTATTACCGCGCTGTCATCCTATGTGGAGGAAGATCATCGCATATGGGATGTTAATCTTCCTAAAATTCAATTCGCGCTAAATACCGCTGTAAATGAATCTACATCTTACTCCCCTTTCATGCTGGTTCACGGGAGAGAAGCCGTGACGGATGGCAATATTTATCCTTCCCCCGAAGAAGTTGAGGAGCTGATAGTTAAACCTCGAGATCATTACGCCGACGATTTAGGTCATTTATCAAATATTTATAAAAATGTCAAGGTCATGCTACGAAAAGCACATGACCGAAATATAAAATACTACAATAACCGACGCTCAGATATTTCCTTTAAGGTCGGCGATCATATCTGGAAAAAGACATACAAACAAAGTGCCGGTGACAAATATTTTTCTGCCAAATTGGCGCCAAAATACGAACGATGTAAAATTATAAAGAAATTGTCCCCGTTAGTGTATGTTCTAGAGAATGAGAATGGAAAAAATCTTGGCAAGTGGCACATAAAAGATTTTAAATAATCAGTTTCCGTTACTATCCTATATACCATTACCTTACCTACTTACTTCAATATACTATAATTAATTACAAAAACCATCACCTTGCTCCAATAAAGCTGGAGGGCCAGCTTGAATTTTCCTCGAGTACCGAGTAAAATTCTGGTGGCAAAGGGGGTCATTGTAGCATCGTTTTCTACGCATTTTTCAATTTAATTTACTTCCCCTCACATGGTGATGTTTTTGAAAACTCCCGCGCTGAGATTGCAGTCCAGGAGCGGCCATTGCCCTCGGCTTCTATAGGCTTATCGCGACATAGGGCGTGACTAAAGGACCTACCTTCGAAAATCGATTGAATTACTAATCAACTAAAACAGGAACAATTTTTTTTCCCTTCTCTTCTTTAGAGTACAGTACCGAATGTCCAAAATGAAAGTTAAAAATATAATAAACTCTAATTACTTGGACACGATTGTTATCTTAAATGAAATCCAATACAAAAGGAATTTGAGGCAGAAATTATAAAAATTACAGTTTAATCGATTTACAATCGATTGTAGTACTGCGTTGACACAAGTCGATTCCAAGGCGTCTCCTCCGTAGAAAACAATGACATTTCAACTCGAGCTCCAAAATGATGTGGGATTCTGCGTTCCGGTTTCGTGGCGAAAAGGTGATGAAATTGTGAAGGGCCAAGCACGAGGGAAGCCTCCTGACGCTGCCCACGGCGCGACCAACCGAGGAAGCCCAGCTGCGGCGTTCCGCCTGCACTATCCTTGATAAATAACCCGAAAGGTACGTGCGTTCCCCGAATGGAGGCATGTCGTCCAAGACGCATATCCTTATTTTCCCTTGGAACTTGAAGTTAGAATGTAGATTTCACCTCTAGTAGGTGGATTACCCCTTGATCTTACCATGTTCTGCAAGATCCCCCGAAATTAATGCAATTTGGTGAGTTTTGGACATGTGAAATTTCCAATGCCTCTTGACCAAAATTTCCATTAATATTGACTTTTGAACTAAAACAATACTTCCAAAAGCATCTCCTGGCGATTCCGCTTCTGTGGATATGCCATTTTCAGCATTTTGATTTTCTAAAACTTGAGAATTTCCAGAAATAGATTTTTACATAACTTGTTATAAATTTCCATTAATATTGACTTTTGAACTAATACCATACTTCTAAAAGCATCTCCTGGCGATTCCGCTTCTGTGGATATGCCATTTTCAGCATTTAGATTTTCTAAAACTTGAGGATTTCCAGAAATAGATTTTTACATCACTTGTTATAAATTTCCATTAATATTGACTTTTGAACTAATAAAATACTTCTAAAAGCATCTCCTGGCCATTCCGCTTCTGTGGATATGCCATTTTCAGCATTTTGATTTTCTAAAACTTGAGAATTTCTAGAAATAGATTTTTACATAACTTGTTATAAATTTCCATTAATATTGACTTTTGAACTAATACAATACTTCTAAAAGCCTCTCCTGGCGATTCCGCTTCTGTGGATATGCCATTTTCAGCATTTTGATTTTCTAAAACTTGAGAATATCCAGAAATAGATTTTTACATAACTTGTTATAAATTTCCATTAATATTGACTTTTGAACTAATACCATACTTCTAAAAGCATCTCCTGGCGATTCCGCTTCTGTGGATATGCCATTTTCAGCATTTTGATTTTCTAAAACTTGAGAATATCCAGAAATAGATTTTTACATCACTTGTTATAAATTTCCATTAATATTGACTTTTGAACTAATACAATACTTCTAAAAGCCTCTCCTGGCGATTCCGCTTCTTTGGATATGCCATTTTCAGCATTTTGATTTTCTAAAACTTGAGAATTTCCAGAAATAGATTTTTACATAACTTGTTATAAATTTCCATTAATATTGACTTTTGAACTAATACACTACTTCTAAAAGCATCTCCTGGCGATTCCGCTTCTGTGGATATGCCATTTTCAGTATTTTGATTTTCTAAAACTTGAGAATTTCCAGAAATAGATTTTTACATCACTTGTTATAAATTTCCATTAATATTGACTTTTGAACTAATACATTACTTCTAAAAGCATCTCCTGGCGATTCCGCTTCTGTGGATATGCCATTTTCAGCATTTTGATTTTCTAAAACTTGAGAATTTCCAGAAATAGATTTTTACATAACTTGTTATAAATTTCCATTAATATTGGCTTTTGAATTAATGCAATACTTCTAAAAGCATCCCCTGGCAACCCCGCTACTGTGGATATGCCATTTTCCGTATTTAGATTATCTAAAACTTGGGATTTTCCAGAAATAGATTTTCACACAACATGTTATAAATTTCCATTAATATTGACTTTTGAATTAATACCATACTCCTAAAAAGCATCCCCTGGCAACCCCGCTTCTGTGAATATGCCATTTTCTATATTTAGATTTTATAAAACTCAGGAAATTTAAGAAATAGTTTTACCATAATACCACCATTAATTCCTTACAATAATGTTAATTACCTAAACTATATCGAAGCAATGGATGAATTCCAGGGTGTTCCGGAGACCCCCGACACTTACTACTGTTCCGGAGACCCCCGCCACTTACTACCGTTCCGGAGACCCCAACCTTTACTACTGTTCCGGAGATCCCCGCTGTGAACATTACTCTTACTACGGTCCCGGATACCCCGAAGCTAACGTTACCCCTACTACTGTCCTAGAGACCGTCGAAGCTACATTACCCCTACTACTGTTCCGGATATTCCGGTATCTACTGTTCCGGTATCCACCGTTCCGGTCTCGGAGACAAGGCTGCCCGAGAGCTCCCTCTGACACTCCAAGGGTAAGCGGAGTGGACAGGTACGATTCCCACTTGTATATTCCTTCAAGAAACGACAACCGTCTTGGACTTACTCGTCACTTTAACTTAAAAATTAAATTTAACGAACCCGTTGAACTCGACCAAACGACACCACCGTCCCGTAACTGTATGATTACTAGTGATTCCAGGAACTCCCCTGGCTTTTAATTGTATAGCTTCCTTTTCAAGTTAATAAAACTCTCCGAAGTTAAGTGGAAAAACGTACTTTTATTTAAAAAACTGCATTATTCCTTGAAACATAGAATTAGGGAGAAATCAGGTTACATTATGGTAGGCAACATTCTTGATTGATAATATACTTGTAATACCTACTTATTTAGCGTGATATGATTTTTCTTTTCACATTTATTGCTTTTGATGTCTGAATACGGCCAAAATAATGAGAATTCACACTATTTAATACAGAGTGTGATCTTCATAATAACATGTAGAGAACAACGAGATGATTTTCTCTTAACAATTCATTTTTACACGATTTTTAGTGTTCATTTATACGGTTTGGTGTCTATTTACAATATTTATTTTTATTTTGAACCATAAAAAGGAATTATTCTTCGCGCAAAGCTCTTACAACCGCACACGATACGAAGGAGTGCTCTTTGTTCATTTTTATGTTCACATACAAAGCTACTATATTCACATAATAATATACAAACGTGTGAAACTTGATCCCGACTCCAAGATGACATTTACACTACACGATATGACATTTTTAAATAGAGTTGGTAGAACGCCGTATTCGGTTGTTTATTTAGCGATACATTTGACATATCAGTCGATCGATAAGGATTGCCTGGACTTTTTCCTCGCTAGAAAGCGTACCGTACCATATCACGCCACACCCAACCACGCCATGTGACGCTAAGCCAATCGTCACCAAACCTGACACAAACAAGTAAAATTTGGTATAAAGACACTACTGAGGAAATACTTGGGACCACAGATTATCATATAGTTGGTAATCTTTGGTGCCTTTTCCATAAAAATAAAAACGAATTCTTCAATTTATATGAAGATCTAATCACCCATTTTTCAAGTTATCGGCGCACATCTAAAACATTAAATCGCCCATTTAACCAAGCTCCTAAGGCCACTTAACAAGCTACCTCGTTTCGGTGGGTAGATAAAGATGTTATGTAAACTTAGATTATAATTGGATTTCATATAATGTCACAGAGATTTAGGTAGCAGCGGTGTGAGCATGGACTGTCGATAGGATAAAATTATCGGAAATCACCGGTAAAAGACAGCCCGCGATAGCTATCGCAGTTAGATCCATACTAGAGACAAGGTAAGATAGCTGTAAAAGTCAGTATATCGACTCGATAAGTTTATCGAGAGATCCATGCTCGCACGGCTGTTGTTATATGTCTATTTACAGGTAAATGCGATAAAGTTACTTGTTGTACTTGTCATTTCTTTGTTACGTACTGCCCTCTCAACTCCAGCCGTGCGATTCAAAAGCAAACATCTTTGCATCTAATGGCCCGTCCCAATAATCTATCCATCGCCGGTTTACCTTACTAGAGATAGATATTTGACACTATTTGTATGGACGTTATGTCAAATTTCTATCGGTAGTAAGCAAAACTGTGGTTAGATAGATTATTGGGATCCGTCATTAGACAACATCCGTGAAACAAAAAAAAGAGATGACAAGAAACGTTGGAAAAGCAACCTTATGTACAAGGGCGAAGTAGGTATTTGACATCGGTGTGCTTGTCGACGAGCTCGTCGACGAATCATTACAGAATCGCTCGGCAGATCGCCTTTCATGTACTTGTACGAGCTTTAAGCAGTTTTGAAACTACCTCGTTATTGCAGCGCTGCGGGAATGTTCGCCAAGGCACGCGCTGACTGCTTTCACGTGACCATACAAAAGCAAAGCGCGTCTCTAGTGCGCAAAGTGCGAGCTTGCTCCAACACCGTCTTAGCGATGATTGCGTCTGGGTTTGACTGTCCTTATATACGGACCTGCTGCGAGCAACACCTAGGTAGCAGGTCCATTTAGCATATACACATTGTGATCTTACTATATGAGTACATCTGAATCCATCTGAACTTGAACTAAAAACTTTTAAAAATTTTACCTCCATATTAAAATAAATCAGACATTATCCTTACACACAATGTCTGTTTTGTTTTAATGCAAAACAGTTCTATTATGGTCTCTTAGAAATATACAGCATTTGTTTGAACACCGGACATTGTAAAAACACTCTACATAGCTCGCTATTCCTAACGGGATATAATAAAAAGAGAAACTTTAAATCAGAGTGTTTATGTATTCAAAGCGCAGTCGTCGCAAACATTTTTGTCATATTGGTCGAATAAAAGTGTGGGGACATTCAAATCACGTATGCGATAAGGGCCACCGCTTCCCGGCTTACGATGACTTTAAAGTATATTGTAGTCACTTCAGTTATGCTGGTTACAGCGTTGACGGTAGAGGAGCTTTTGGAACGGTTTGGAGTGTCTACTTCTCAAAGTGGCTACTTCACAGAATATATATTATACAATGGGTCTTCTTCGTATAATATATGGAACATTGACATGCTGCAGCTTTAAGGCCTATTGAAACCTCGGCGTTACTCGCTACCGCGAGCGATAGAGAAATCCGAAAGGGTATGCGTTAATTTCACTGTTCACACCAAAGCGGATATCTCTACCGCGCGCGGTAGACGTTGGCAACGGTTAGCGGGGCGGCGGAACTAGTTTATCCAAACAAGAGAAAATACCGCCTCACTAGGCGGTACAAGTTTCGCTGCAGTTATGGAACTTCATACTATTTACCCATCGAGTTCCGCGTGGTATTTTTCGCTATCCACAGCGGTAGCGAATAACGCTCAGGTCTGAATAGGCATTAACGTTTGCGAGATGTCATATAAAAATAATTATTTGGTTAAGGTCGCAGATCAAATCCGATCCAATTCTATAAATTACTCGTAGAATAGAAATATTTTCCCACCTTCGAAAAATTTTGTATAAATTTCTCCAAATTAACCTGAGTCTTTTAATATTCTAATATTTGGCTTGATTTTATCTTTTGCACGCAAAGTGTACTTATTTCTGAATATGATTACAATGTAAGACGTATAGGGCAAATCCTTCGTTGGAGAAAGAGTAAACTTTTATCGTGATAAGTATTTCTCAAAGATCATTCGCTCGTTATTAAAATATTATTTATTGCGAAACTGTCTTCAATTCGATTCTAATTTTAATTAATTTGTTTTTATTATCACGTATGGGATAGTATAGACGAGGTACGTAACATTCGGATGAAAATTTCCTTGTATACTCACACAATAACTATGAACATATTATTTATTCATTTTCTCAGGATGTACACAAGGTCTTCAGGTCCTCATGACTGATATACATACTTATATACATATGCACACCCAGACATAGGTAAAACAGACAAGAACATGCAGACAATTTTTTGATATGTCTGGGGATCGAACCCGCGACCAGTGGGTCAATAGGAAGGGTTGCTACCAACTGCGCTAACCGGCGCGACAACCAATTAGCAAATAGTCAAATCCAACTCGGCTGGGCAGCATTCCGGAAAATTCGCGAAGTCGTATCGTCCAAAATACCTTAATAGCTCAAGACAAAATGTTTATCAGTTTGTGTTACCAGTGATGACTAAACTAATGGCACTGGAACGAGTTATCTTACTATGGGACTCATAAGGAAGCTCAAATACACACAACGAGCTCCGGAGAGGGCTAGGAACGAAAGCCACCGACATAGCCTATTAGATTAGCCAGTTGAACTGGCAGTGGGCACGCAGAACTCATGGCCGATGGAGCTGGAAGGTTCTAGAGTGGAGACCACGGAACGGCAAGCGCAGCGTAGTTCGACCAATAACATGATGGGCATACGACCTGATAAAGGTCGCAGAACGACACTGGTTGCAGGTCGCTTCCAACCGGTGTTTTTGGAAACATATCGGAAAGACCTATGCTCAGCAGTGGACGGCCTTTGGCTGAGATGATCCTAATAATTAGGTTAGAGCAGCCTAGCTTACTAATTCTCAAGCTAATTAGTAGCTAGTCAGCTGGCTGGTTACAATGCTGATTGTTGGGGTATACGAGTTCTCGAGTGCAGATTGCGAACCCAACGACCAATATAGTATGGGGTATGTAAACTGGAGTAATGCAGGGTAGCGGGTACCTAGCGACTAGAGGAGTCAATATCTGTATAGTACTGAACTATAGAGAATGATGATAAAAATTATGAGTTTACAAAAAAAAGTACATAGGAAAGAGACATAATCATTAGAAACTGAAACCAAAGACTTATTTTTATTTAAAGTTATATAATTATTAACGGGATATTTACCGTGGTAAGGTTGTGGAATGAGCTCCCGATATTTCGGCGCAGTTACATGCACCATGTTCACGGGAAGACTGAAGTCTTCCCGTGAACATGGTGCATATAACTTTAGAGAACAACCGTGATAGTTTAAAACAGTGTTTTATTTTTATTTATACTAAAATAGCATAACCGTTAATATGTTTTGCATAAATGGTACAACTTATAATCATATGATACTGTGTCCCGATGCAGAGAAGCCCGGTTAGATATTCAACTCGTGCTTTGGAGCTTCTCAAGCACGTCTCAGCAAAATATTTGCATTTCACCTTTAGGTCTCACTGTCGTTAGGTGTCATATTGTTATATTACTCACTTTAGCTATTCGTTACACGTGAGGGAGATCCGTCATGTTAAAGCCGGGACGTGAGAATATGAAATGAAAAATTGGTTCTGTTGCGGTTCTTTTTTTTTCAAGCTATTCTTGATCCATTGGGGACGGGCATGAGCTCTAAATCTTTGCTTTTTCCTAATATGAAAAAATGTAGTTTGTTTCCTAATTTAGCGATAACGCTATTTAGGTAGCAGCTTACGAAATACATAATACAAAAGTATTTTTTGTATGGGTGCTTTTATACAGCATAGCTTAAAGCATTGTACAAACATTCCAATTTTCTTAGTAGATTTTGAAACAGATCCTAGAATAAGAATGGTCTACAATTAAAACTCTTGACAGTCCCATATTTTTGGAAATAATCAATCGTAAAAACATGTACCTTTTTTACAAAATACATCTAGGTAATGACAACACCAAACCAGGGTCGGATTTTTAATATCTTTTGTCTTGTAATGAAAAATATTTTTATTTAATTTCTGATCTCAACACTCTACAGATATTATTATAATTATATAAATGTCACAACAACTTATAAATGGATCGTTTACGGACTAATAACTCGTGATACACCATCATGTAGACAGCAGAGTGACAGTAATACCTTCATTTTGACCTTTGGATACGGAACCGTGTAAAAGTATAATTTACTAGCTGCGTCCCGAAGTTTCACCTGCGTGATGATGGATAATGATGATGATGATAAAATATATCATATCTGTGAATAGATTCCTCATTTAAAATCCTCAAATTCGATCAGCCATGCTTCTACATGCGTACTATTTATGCGTAATATTTTGATTCTAATGTTTCATCATTATCATCTCAACCGTAGGACGTTCACTGCTGAACATATCCTTCCCCACAAATTTCCAAAAGGACCGGTTGGAAGCGGCCTGCATCTAACGTCGCCCTGCTACCTTTATCAGGTCGTCAGTCCATCTTGTCGGTGGACGACCTACGCTGCGCTTGCCGGTCCGTGGTCTCCACTCTAGAACCTTTCGGCCCCATCGGCCATCTGTTCTGCGTGCTATGTGGCCTGCCCACTGCCACTTCAACTGGCTTATCTTCTAGGCTATGTCGGTGAATTTAGTTCATCTACGGATCTCCTCATTTCTGATTCGATCACGTAGAGAAACCCCGAGCATAGCCCTTTCCATAGCTCGTTGTGCGACTTTGAGCTTGCGTATGAGGCCCATAGTAAGAGACCACGTTTCAGTGCCATATGTCATCACTGGTAACACACATTGGTCAAAGACTCTTGTCTTGTAATAATGTTTATTTTTTTGATAATAACAAACGATAGGTGAAACGTTGTTCCTTATTAATAAGTTTCAATCTTTCGAAATTCGCAAAAACTGCTGTAGATCGGAATCAGGATGCAAAAATGGGCACGTTCTACCGAAATTTATTTAGAGTTTAGCCATTAAAGTAAAGTATAAGGATTCGAACCACCACAAAAATGTAGCGGATATATCCACCCGGTCCATTGGCTTCGCTTATTTCTTATACCGGACAAAAAGTTACATAATTCATAAAGCTCATCTTAACAGCGGAAAGAAAATCCCGCAGTAATTCGTGGGTCGCAATAAAAGGCGAGGCAAGTCGCGTAGCCGCGGAGGTGGCCATTCGAAAACTAATAAATTTTATTTGGACTGTGAATTTATTTGATAAACGGCTTAGATAAAGATGCGTCGGAATCTGGAGTCAGCGTTGCGATCACCGAGGCCAGCATTCTGTCCTTACATTCTTCCTTCTCAGTGTATTGAGGAAAAAGGCGTCGCCTTTACACTTTGAAAGCTTCATAAGTTTATTTGTGTGCAATTTATTAAATGCAGTGTTAAAAGATTTTTAGGTAGTAACATTTTTAGTTTTTTTACTTGACATCGAATTAATTTAACAAATAGCGATTGTAGAAAAAGCAAGTTTATGATTATAATTATTCAATAATATCTGATAAATACTAATCATTTTAATGGACTGATTGGTTATAGTTTTCAGTCATACTGATATACGTACCTACCAACTTTCGCCTTGTTTCTATATCCTTTAAATATGGATTTATTTACTAGATCCTTTAATCTGGCAATATACTAGTATGTATCGAACTTAGGTGATGTAATTAAATGACTTTGTGCATGAGATTGAGTTATCAGTAATTAAACAATTACTAAAATTAATTTATTAAGTACTCACTGAATCATTGAATTTTAATGTAAGTTACTAGACTAATCAAACAATAACAACTTATTCTTTATGTTTAAAAATTATAAAAAACCAATATTATGGATAAATGACAGATATAGATAATAATATATACATATTTATGGCCGCACGCCAATTGTCCCAATATACATTGGGATCACAGATTGGCGTGCGGCCACCGGTGAACTTATTACACAACATGAATCGATTGTACATATAAGTAAAAAATATAAAAATGCCATGTAAGTAAGTCTCGGTCTAAGTCTCATCTCTATCCAAGTTCTCGAGTGGCAACCACGCACCGGAAGACGATGTGTAGGCCGGCCCCCAGCTAGGTGAGCCAACGACCTCGTCAAAGCCGCGGGGAATCGCTGGATGCAGGAGCTAGTAACCAGTCCAAGTGGCGTTCTATGGTGGAGGCTTATGTTCAGCTGTGGACGTCTTCCGGCTGATAATGATGATGATGATGACATCGCGAAGTCGTTTGGGTCGTACAATGACGTAACAAAATATAAAACATGTATTGTTATAAAACATAGTATATAATCGTGTAATATTCCTCTACTCTTTGTATACACAAAGCTGAGTGATATTGTTAACGTATGAAGCTAACCTAAATCAAGTTGTTTCAAAGTCGGTCTTGTTAGCCCCGACCCGAGTCCGCGCTGACAGAAGCTAAATTGAAGTAACTTGATTCGTCAATATTGCATAGTTTATATTCACGCTAGTGCCCAAACTTGTTCAACCGCAAAGAGTACCTACTGTTCAACAATATCTATAACAAGCATTACTATAAATGCGAACCTAAGTTCGTTGGTTTTGTGCTTTTGTCCTTCACGTTTATACTGCTCAACCGCTTTGACAGAAGTTGGCACAGAGATAGTCTGTAGGTCGGGAAAGGATTTGTACAAAGAAAACTTTTTATACCAAACTAACTTTCCTGTGGAACAGTCACTCTACACGTGGGCGAAGCCACGCGGTAGCGTCATTAGTGAGTAGTAGTAATAATATGTAAGTAGGAAACAATAAAGAAATCAAGAAGTGCCACTCTTCACAATATGTTCTATTTATTTCAGTATCTATTAATTAAATAACATCTAAAATAAAAGAATTTATTATCATGTTAGTGACCATATCTGATTAAAAACTTTTAAAATAAAGATGAGATAGCCATGGTTAACACCAAAAAAATTTATATTGGCTCTTAAGGTACTGATAGGCATGCTTCTAAAATAGTATGCTTATTGCCATGCGTGAAACGGTCATACTTCAATGTTTTCTCGTCTCCCCAGACAGACATTTTGGCACGAAGTATTGCGTGGACACACATCTACTGCTACGAGTAGATTGATAATAGCGTGTAGCATGCTAATAAGCCAACCTGTCCAGACGCGCTCTAAGCACGCTCGCTTCCACCCTCGCAGCAGGTAGCATGCCCGAAATCGAACGACGTTCGATTTTTGAGCATGCTCGTAATAAGCATGCTAATTACTAGCAACATTTTGGCACACATACCACTTAGTAGCAATTGCTCATCAATAGCATGCTTTCGTGTTAGTAATGAGCATGTCTATCAGTGCCTTAATGCGATTAAAACTATGCCTGCCATTTATACGTCACAAAGCTATCAGTCTTGCACTCTGCATCCAATTACTGTAGTCCTTTGCAGGTGATGTTTCCACCTTAAATAAAGTTTAGAGATCCACTTTTGTCCAATATCACGAAAATCTTTATTATACAGTTTCAATATTCAAGCAGATTCTCCTGTCTCATAAACATCGGCTCTATAGAACCGATTCTATTATTCACTGAATATTTACATGAACACGGTATGCAAAGCGAGCTCCTGAATAGGGTAAGCTTGCCAGGAGCAAACTGTATCGAAATGCTGGTAATATACTATAATATGATACCTGTATTTTATAACGTGACCGAAAATTGTATGTAATAGAAGAGGAAATATATTTATTTATAGACTAGAGACCTTTGTTGTCTATGTGTGACAAAGAGAAATAAAGTTGGAAGATGTTCTTACCTTTACCATTCCAGCTCAAAGGCTGCTGATATCAACATAACACAACCGAGAATGGGGCCATAATAATATTGTTATTAATGAAATATTTAATTTGAAATTGATTTGTATAACTCATCTAGGTTTTACTAAATTTTGATGAATATTAAAAATATAACTTTAAATACAGCTGGAAAACCAGACATATTTAAAGGTTGTGACGATATAAATTTTAACTTTCCTAATTAAAAACTAAACCAATATGAGAATGTTCCTTTAAAATAACTGTTTTATGTGAAGTTTTAAAAAAAATGTTGGCAACCCTTAGCGGAAGAATGAATTACAAAGTTGCCTAAAATTTCGGGCTAACGGCCTACGGGTTTTTAAAGCAATGATAACTTTATTGAATCCCGAAACGGGCCAGGTGTGCGTCTAATGGTAAGCATTACGTTTGACACTTAATGTGGCACTCGGGGCCTTAAACTGTAGTTTTGCGTAGCACTGTACTGTCCTCGTCTCCCTGACAGACATTGACTTTTAAGTGTCTGTCTCACACGCAGTAATTTAGCTTACCTCAGTGCCCTTCATGCACACATAATCCTAGACTATAGCCAGATAATGGCATAGAAAATATTTGCTGACTAGTTAAATTTATCAACTTACAACTTACTACTCTCACTAGATCGTTTTTACTTTGTGCTATATAGCTATCAGTGTCCTACTTACAATGCGTTTCCCAATCCATGATTGCCATCGAACCTTTTTTTTCTATCGATTATCATCAGTTCTACGAGGGATTCCGTCTGCCTAATATGAGTTTAACTTTGGCGCTCTATATAAGCTCTAATCAACACAACGTCTTGTTAATGAGATTACATGAGAGTTTATAAACCATGTTGTTATGTCTCATTCAAAAACAAAAAATATTTTTGCGTTATAGTTGAGATTAAAAACCCAACAACGGACTCCCGAGAGCGTTTAAATCACACACTCATAAACCAAACGTAATTTCATGCATAATTTTAAAATATAATAACAGAACACGTAGTGAGATACGGCATGCACCATAAATAGCTCTCTTGAAGTTTGTCACAATGCACATCTCATATTCAAGACGTCACTCAAACGAGATAAGCTGCGAGCTTTGCACGGGACGCAACTACAATTTACAGCAAACACTGAGTTTTGGGGATTCAAGTGGAACAGGGCAATTCGCCTGGGAAGTGACTAGAATGCTTAAACGAACTTTAAGAGTGGAAAAGACTGTGGAGTGCAGAGATTTGGTTTCAACTAGTTCCTTCCTGGCATTGTGGCTTATTTAATTTTCCGCGGAAGTGCTGCATTAAACTTCACAAAAAAGACACTCATAGACCAATGATTTGGGGTGCTACGTAAAACTACAGGTCTAAGGGTGGTAATGGAACTGTCATGGGCAAATGTAATGCTTACCTTGATGGTAAGTACGACTTGTCCATGTCGTCACATATATAAATAAAATAAACAAACAGTTCGAAGATGAAAATAATCAAATTTTCAAACAACACACTACAACGTCATCTGTAATTAAATATCAGTTTTCTACAAAAACAAACTGTTATAAACAGAATTATTATATTAAAAGTGCAATTAATGCAAAAACTCCCTCGCGACCACATGTTTGTACCGATGTTATAAAAGGCTGAAATCAATGTAGCGCAGTCAGTCAGCCGATACAAATCAAGTAGTTAGTCCATCAGTATTTTTACACTCTAATTAAAGCAGTAGTATAATATATGTAGCAGTAGTAAAAGTGTTTTGTTTTAAAAAGGATCCACGGAGCGCCATCCTTACAAAACGAATCAAGCAAGCATCGAATTCAGATCACAAGCAAGACGTTGACATTGTCTACTCGTAAGCAATTCGATGCTTCCTTGATTTGTTTTGTTTATTGCTAAACTTGCCTCATGTCTTACTTCTCCTTTGTAAGTATCGGTTTATCTCCTATTTTTTTAATAACCTTTGGTACTGTCATGGTCAATATTTTAGGATGAAAATGAACGTTCTTGATGGATGAACCGCGTAAACGAGCGCCAACATTTAGGGTATCAAAAGGAAAAGCATAATGATGCGGAAACCAATAAAATTGGTTTACCGCAAACTCGACTATTTTAAACGTTTTTTGTTCAAATTAATATTCAGTTCTCATTATATATTAAAACGGATGTAATCTACAATACTGGGATGTGGTGGAACATGTCCACACTTAGCCAACTGTTGATTAAGTAATTGAGAAATACGGTGGCATCTCCTATAAGGGAATGATGATTTAGGTTAACGGTGGACTTATGGATACCTCCAGCGAACAATGAAACTACAATAACAGGGGTACTAACTGTATATTAATTAGTTGCGTTTCATCCGCGTAGTGATAGATGATAATGATGAAATGTATCGTATACTATGTGTATATATACTATTTATGGTATGTGTGTATATACTATTTATGGTGTATGTATAGGTTGACAAACGAGCAAGCGGCTCACCTGATCGTAAGTGATACCGTCGCCCGCGGACATCCGCTAAACCAGAGGTCTCGAGGATGCCGACCTTTGAAGGAGGATGAAATAGAAGGAAAAGGTGGTATAAGGGGTGAGGGTGGAGGAGGAGGGGGACGGAGAGGGAGAACGGGAAAGGCAGAATCGGGCCTCCGGAACCTCCCACAAACCGACGAAACGCTATAGCAAGCTATGTTACTTCACGTCGGTGTTATGTGGGAGTGTGGTACTTCTCCGGTCGTGCCGGCCCATTCGGCTGTGGGGTTGCAGCGTGGCACTACCACAATAAAACTATATTGTTATAAAGTAAATAGAAATATTAGCATAAAATTAACATATTAAATATTAGCAAATAGATATATTTGCCTCTACTCTGAATGATTTTACAAGAGTGACTTTATATATTTTGTGTTACCATATGAGATACTGTAAATAGTATTATATACATATAACTAAACTATCGCATTAGTATCTTACTGTAACGATAGTCTATGTTTTGGATAATAAATAAATAAATATGTGTTTGAATTATGAAAGCTCAAAATATTCGATTTATCATCTATCATATTATTTACATTGAGTTTTAAAAAGTAAAGATTGCAACACTTGAGCATCCATCCGCCTGTCTCCCAAACCTTGTTCGTACCTTCACTTCCCTATTAGCGATCCCTCTAGTTAATAGGTTTAATTTGCCGGAGATTGATACGTTAAGCTCTTACGTTTTAATTCAACTACGCCTACGTTCTTAGTACATTCACGTGAACGTATAAATAAATCTTCGTCTACGCATGTTAATTATTCCGTCATGTTTGATCTTAATTTAATGGCTAATTTATATTCACGTTACCCATACAGCCTTACTCTTTACTTACTAAGATAGTATTTTATTTGGATATTAAAATTATCTCGTTAGCTTTACTTTGGAGACATCTTTATTAACATTATCACCCATTATGATATCTGCTGAAAATATCCCTTTCCTAATTCTGAATTGGTTTATCATAATTTTCTTAAGTTGCAGCCCTCTTAATGATCGCAGTTTTTATTAACCCTTTCTAAACTGTGATAATAAAAAAATTAAATTTAATTAATATAATTTAATAATTAATATAAAATGTATTAAACGTAATTTACGTCTTTTGGACGCAAAGGGTTAATTGAATTCAGATCCCTTGATAAGTTCATCTTCAGCTCCACATAGCATACACGGACTAGGTAGAAGACGCAGCAACATTACCCTGGGACTCGAGTATACTGTTAAAGTTCAGCTTCATTACAATACCTACATCATTACGTTGGCGTCAACAAATAGCCTTCAGTATAAAATTGGTAACGTGTACAATTGTGAGTTTGTTTTCTACAGAGCTAAAACTGCCACATTTTATTCATTTAAATAAACACTTTGTAATTTATTTTACTTACAATCTTACAAAACAATTGAATGCTTTTAGCCTTTAAAACCAAGGCATAAACTATTTTAAATCTATATGAATCTACGAATAAATAATTGTCTATTATTCGTAGATATGAATATATATAAATGAACCCCGATTTTTCCAGGTCACGCTATAACTTGAGAACGGATGGAACAATCTTGCTAAATCTTTTTTGTTATGTTAATTATTGTCAGGAGAAGGTTCTTATGAAAGAGATAGGAACTGACATACATACATACAGGTCAAATACCCCTCATTTTGGCTATGCCGCAGTCAGATAAAAACAGTAATTAAACGTAGAAGTTTTGTAAAATAATACAATCTATTGCGACTAGTAGCCAGCTCTTCATACGTTTCGAGCAGATTTAAATTGCATCCTCTTTAATCGAGGCACGCACACAAAATATTGCAAAGATAATCTTTACAGAGATTGTTCCCTTAAATTGATAGTGCTTAAGACGTAAGCTCTTATTGAATAGATTTTTTAAGGTCTTTAAGGAAATGTTAAAATGTCACAAATCACTTTTAATTTGATTGACCAATCAAAGCTTAAGCTTTTAGGCTGCGCTCAGGCGTGCGATTCTCTAAGAGCAAACATCATTGCATAGACATATAGTCTTATGTAAATAGGGCGAATTCTGTGCATCATTGAATCTTTGACAACATCCGTGGAACAAATGCTGAGATGAAAAGCAACCATATGTACAAGGGCCATATCTGATGAAAGTTTTTGACATCGGTGAGCTCGTCGACGAGTTCATCGAAAAATCACTAGAGAATCGCACAGCTGAGCACATTTCATCGAAACAGTTCTAATTCTGATAAAGACAATTGTGTCACAGTAATATCTCTCTGGTCAATAGAAGATGCACAATACATATTGATGACATGTGATTGGAATAGTAATGGTAGTATATACATTATATTGGCGAGACTAAAACAAATGATATTGGGTGACGTAATGGTATATTGGCAGCCCCTATCTGCCACAGTTTGATCAATGGCAACATTTATATTATCATAATAAATATATAAAAATTAACCCCTATTTCTCCTGGTCACTCTAAAACTTGAGAACGGCTCATTGATGTTTTCTAATACTTCTTAGAAGGTTTTACACAAAGAAAATATAAGGAAAAAGGGGGGTTATGGCGAGGCGAAAGGCCGACTTACTACGCGAACGAAGTTGCTTGTTACTTATATTATGTGTATTGAAATTATTACCATTACCTATCAGTAACAGTATCTAGCTACCTACCATTAAGCTGCCATATACCGATAAGGAAACGTCGATCAACATCAATATTAATAGAATAAATATAGAAATACAGTTATTTAATTATGCTGTAAACTGTTACATAATCCTACATATTCACAAAAAACATATTATTAAGTTGTTTTTATTATTTAATTGTTTATATATTCAGCTTAGTGTTGGGGGGCTGATATCTGTGAGGTCTACGTAACACATATTTTTTATGATGTAATCAAATAGACGCCTTCCAAAGGAGCATTATTTGCAAAGATTTTATTTTCAGGTCAATGACCTTAGACGTTTTAGATATCACAGCTTTATGTCTGTTATCCGAAAAGTTATAATCATAATGATCTCTTTTGAAAACACAGTATTTATTAAAGTCTATCAGAGTAGATGATTATAAGTTTGGCCCTTAAAAGATAATAAAAAAAATACCTCTTCAAGTGCTTCTTTTGAAGAGAAAAAGTGTAAACCAAGCAATAAATCTTTCTTTTCTTTTTCTTCTTACTGTTCCATATTTGGAGTCCAACGTTACGCTTGATGGAGTTAAACTCAAAATGGACAAGGGAACAGTCTTCCTATGTATTAAAATTGACCCAAAATTACAATAAAAATAAAAATATAATAAAATTATAACAACCCTGATATAAATACTCTGTCTGGGAGATTAGGTTCTGCGTCATATGCGATACTTAAAATAATATTACCTATAGACGTTTCTACAGGCTTAGTGTGATCTAATGTATGGTTGTATCGAAATGTAGGCATTGTGCTATCGATTATAAGAAAATGTTAAAAATTCAACATAGTGCAATAGTAGGCTTCGTGCTACGAAACCGCCGTTAATATATTTTGCATATTTTCACAGTGTAATATCATACGGGCTATTGCTATGAGGGCGGGATGGGGGTTCATCGGCTGATATATATATATATATACCATATTTATCGAGCTATATACGAAATGGTTTCCCGCGAACCCTTTGAGAGATTTATTTACATAAATCAATATATTAACTTTCCTTACCTTATATGCATTTGCAAATATAATGTATGTTCGTAAAAAATTACATAAAATATATAAGTTTAATAGTGATCACCACACTTAATATTAGGAATAAGAATAGTATAGTTGTACCTAGTTTTAGACTTGCGAAGACTAAAAAGTCATACCTAGGAAATTGTGTGCGTTTTCACAATAAAATCCCAAAACACATAACTGAGCTCGCAAATGGAAAATTCAAGTTGACTGTAAAAAACGTTTTAATAAAAAAAAAGCATTTTATAAAGTCCGACGTTATATAGAAGACAGAGATGCTTGGAATACTCCGATTCTGGCAGGTCGTCATCTGCTACCCATAAAATGTAATAATTAGTAATTAGTAGTTCCTAAGTAGAAACATTGTAAAAATCCATATCAAAAGAATGGCCCCGAGTTTCTTGCCGTTTCTTCTCGGTAGGCTCTACGCTTTATATACTTTGGAACGTGGCGGTAGAGTCTTTAAAGTACACTATAATTAATAATTGACGTTTAATTTCTTTGACTTCATAAGTGCGAATTTGATGCCTTAATTGAATAAATTATTTTGACTTAATTTGACTTTTAAATGAATATGTTCTTATATGAAAATATAAGAAAAAAATAAAAGCAAATATAGGGAATATTAGAAGATACATGATATGAGTATAAATTATTCTTTTGGATTTAATTACTTTCCGAGTTTAAACCACCATATACATTCAACCTAAAGTGTACCTGAAAAATATAAATAAATATACGTACCATAATTTAACCAACCACAATTCCTTCTCAGGGTACAATTAAACGATTGAAAATCGACTAAAATACGTCACCGTGCGAAACACTGTCGGCAGCGATGTCGGGCTTCGGCAGAGACATTAATTAAACTGTCAATCAGGCTCCAATAGTCTACACAATGCTCGCTTTGATACATGCTACATCAATTTTCGACGCTCCTGGAACTGGCTTCGAGACAACGTTACTCAAACTGTCGTATAACCACCGTGGGAGATTTCAGATACAGATATTTAATTAACATTGCATAACATTGACATGTCAATTTAGTACCATACAAAACATACACATAATATAAAAAATTATAATCACTAAAATATGTATTTGGCATATAAATAAGTGTGATATATACCTTTATTCTAATGATTCATATTATGTTGTCTGATAATGAAAACTATTGATAATAATAATTGGATCACGGGACAGATACCGAAGGCTCCTTGAGACGTCACGTATTGTCAGGAAGTTCCTCAGTCTGCAGCCCTAACCACCGGTATTTTAGCTTATGGCCCACTGCCGATGGCAATCTAGGCTTAGATTTTTTATAATGTTTTTATTTTAAATAGAAATATTTTATTAAAAGGAGAAAAAGTTTATGTTTCACCTAGAGACATTTATATACAAGCTTCTATTATACTACTTGATTGAATAAATATACCTCTACTTAAATATAAATACCTAAGTAAAATAAGACCTAAGTGGCGTGCAATTGGAGAGGCCTATGTCCAGCAGCGGACTACTACAGGCTGATGATGATGATGAAATAGAAATATTTTATGAAAAAGAGAAGAAGTTTATCTTTCACCTACTTATACAAGCTTCTATTATACTACTTGATTGAATAAATATACCTTTACATAAATAGAAATACCTAAGTTAAATAAGACCTAAGTGGCGTGCAATTGGAGAGCCCTATGTCCAGCAGTGGACAGGCTACAGGCTGATGATGATGATGAAATAGAAATATTTTATGAAAAGGAGAAGAAGTTTATCTTTCACCTACTTATACAAACTTCTATTATACTACATGATTGAATACATATATACCTTTACTCATACATACTTTGTGCATGTGAACTATGATTTTATGATTTATTTTCCACCACTGAACTATGAGGTAAAACTTCACGTTGTAATAATTTAGATGTTACTTAATCAACGGTACATTTACGTATATACAAACCCTCTCATCCGTTTACATCCCCAAAGACAAAATATTTTTTCATACAATTAGCTTATAACTAAAACTGATTTTCGTTATTTCTTCTACCCTTTCATCATTAGTCAATCAATAAAACTTTGAGAATCACTGCGCACTTAAACTACTTGTTCGAGAAGGGACTCGCACAGACAAAGGCGGTTCTGCTAATAGTAATAACATGGTTGACGTGCAAATTTGATGAGCAGTCAATTTAGTTGAGGCTGTAGTTACATCATTAAGGTTCAAGTTGTACATTTTCAAAAAACCTTTACCAGCGTTTCGTAAACTTTTTGTGTTGTTATTACGATTTTTAGGTTGTCATTTTAAATAGCTTTTTCTTCGGCTACCTCCAGAAGTGGCTAATGCCAATGACGTGATTATAATGCTGGTCCCAATCAAGCACAAAGTTTCAGCATTACTTTTGTAGCTTAAAGTAGTAAGTTTTAATGTAACATAATTAAATAGATAATACATTTATTAAATAGGTTTTTTATATCCATACTTTTAATATATAACATAACTTACAATGTTGTGTGATAATTATTGACATAAAAATATACTTAGTAAGCTAAATTAACTTGTAATGAAATTTCTTCGAGATCTTGCGCGATTACCGAGAGCTCGGTCCAATTAATTTTATAAAATAATTCAAATATGTAGTCTTTCTCGGCCGTTTCATTGCCAAACCTAATTTCGAAACGGAATGATCACTTCAAAGGCCTATGGCTAAATACATTTGCATCTCAAATAGGTAAGCTGTAGCACAGTATAAAGATGCAACAGTATGGAAACTAAGCCTAGTTGATAAAATAATTATATATGCGCCAATAAAGCCATAGGGTTGTCACTTTTAATGTTTTATGGTTTTGTATTGTAATGATGCAACAGTATTGAAACTAAGCCTAGTTGATAAAATAACTATCTACGCTCCATTGAAGTATTAGGGTTGTCCCTTTTAAAGTTTTATGGTATCGTTATTTTAAATAAAACATTCTATGTTCTAGGGCCGGTAGGCGCCGCAGGTGGCGCGGGGGCAGTGCTTATGAGCTCTGTTTTGGGTGTTGTCACGCATTTTCGGGCTGAACCGTACTGACTACTAAAACCCTCAAAAATCACGAAAACGACATCCATGACAAAAAAGATGATAATCTTTGTAGCCGCCATCTTGTATCTCTATTTTGTCAGCCCTACCGGCTTCAAAACCCTCAAAAACCGTAAAAATGACACCCATGACGATATAGTTCCTAATAATAATATTATAATCTATTTATTGCAGCCGCCATCTAAGATTTATATTTTGTGTTATGTTTTACGAATTTACGATCATACAAGAAGAATATTACATTTTTAAAACAATAAATTATTCTCACCTTTCAAATACAGCAGGACGTTTAAAAAACGATAGCTCCGGTTTTGTTGCAGCAAAGTTCAAACAGCCGTATACTACGTAATACGCACGTGGCATTTTACATATATCGCGGAAAAAATCTTATACGTGACCACTCGTCTTGACGCGGCATTCCCTTTTATAAAGTAAACATATTTTTATAAGCAATATTTATAATTGTAAGGAAAACATAACATAAGATGATAGCAGCCAGTCAAGTGTGACAATTTGACATAAGATTATATAAAAAAGGTTATGATGTAGAAATAGTTTGTAACACTCACTACTGACGGCACCGCGACAACCGCTTAGGGGTCTTGTCGATGTGCATGTTTGAGTAAGTGAGTCGTTTCGAACGTGTGTAGGTAATTTCCGTACTGTTCTCTATATGTCTACTGTGGCTGTAGTGTTAATAGATACGCAATAGTATCGTTGCACCGTAGTATTTGGTTACATAGCATCCGTGTCTAACGTATATATACGAGGTATATAATATAGGTATAACACACACGCATTGATAAATGCAGTATTAGGCTAAAAATCATATTCCTCTAAAGTATGAGTAGAACGCACGTGCGTTCGGTAACTGAAGATGCTATGCGCAAAAGTGATAAGTATTCAATGATACATTTAAATTACGCTTTCAGTATTAAATACTAGCTGATCTGCCAGGGGCTTCGCTCGCTTGGTCTTGGTGTAGTGACGGAAGTGCCGTTTTGGAACCTCGAGGTTACGGGTTCGATCCCCGGGTTGGAAAGTTATTGCGGTTTTCTGAGAAAGAAAAATATTCTCAATAACAGTCCGAGGAGTGGAAGAGTGCCCCGTAGATGGCAATAGTATCGATTCACTCAAGACCGCTATGGCGATGGCAAAGGTGATGGCGGAACTGCTCGACTACAGTCTGCTGAACAACAAAGATGGATGACATACCGACTCTATCGCCGAGCACGTCTAGTGAATCGTGCTGTCAAATTTATTGCGTGCTTTTGGGTAAGCTATCAGAAACTGACACATCTTTGACAGAACTCTATTGACAGAAAATAAGTCTAAGACTATAATCTTTCTCTGTGATAAATTTCAACCAGATCCGTTCAGCCATTCTGCCGTGATAGAGTAACAAACATCCATTTATCGATTCATCCAAACTTTGTGAAAGTTTATAATATTATATAGTTTATTATATTAGTGTGATACTCGTATAATTGAATACTTACCTAACTCACTATAAAACGCGATTACTAGTTATACGTTTACCTAGTTACGTTTAACTACGTTTTATTGTGCTTATGTAAATGACCGTACACAGTGATTTTTTAAGAATACCACTGATTTATAAAACATAAAAAATAAACAAGCAAATGGGCTTTAGAGGCCTTGAATTTCGCTTTGAGAAATAAATTATTACTTTGTACAAACAAATCTGATTATTGTTGAAAGTCCAAGTTTTAATGTAAGAACTAAACCTTAAAGAACATTACTATGACTAAAAATAATAATTGAATATAGTTGCATCAATAGTGATAGATATTTAGTCAAATTGGAAGAGTCAAGTCACAGCCACATGAATAAGTTTGTCATTATGTCACTGTCCTGTCTAAGTCACGTTCGCATAAAGCGGTGGATCTATTACTAAAAGATGAATGACGAGGAAACCACACGTTTTCTTTATGTTTTTTTTTACATTTTTCCTACACTGGTTCACCGTAACGAGCATTCATCGGCTAATAATTCATCGCTATTACACGTCGACATTAGAAGAAACACAAATATTATGACAACATCAATGATAGACATTGTTAGGATTTTTTCCGCCATCATAGCACTACTTGGGTCTACAACCCCTAGTGACGTGGCCACATATAGTGACATGGCGTATCTACCCATCAGAGAGCACGTTAAGCCACAGTCACAGGTTTTCGAGTGGTTGGAAAACACTGATTCTAGGGCTGCCACTACCGTATTAACGGTCACTATCACTTGATTATGGCCAATATTCGGTTCCCTGAGTGGCTCATTCAACAGCAGTGATAGGTTAACTTTTCATTAAATGATCATGTAGGTACTGAACAATAATCATAATGACACAAATACAACCTCACAGATTTAGTAACTGTTATTACGTGAATACTCGTCCTTAGTCTCGTTTCGGCAAAAACCTACTGTGTCATAAAAAGTAATTGACACTCAAGCCGGCGAGCCTATCAATAATGTGATAACTCATCACGATACATATAAAATAAACCATTTCCCTCGTTTATAGATGGTAGTATACTTATCATAGGCTATCATAAATATTATACGTGTAGGTGGTAATTTTTGGAACTGTTTTTATCATCACGAGTGTTTTAGAATTGTAAATATTGTTTATGTTTAAAAACACGTAATGTGTTTAGTAATTTTTAACAAACGCACACCGAAATACTATCTTGCTTCATTTGTAACCAGTGACGTAGCGTCCTGTTAAATTTCTGATAGGGTGTTTCGCTGTGGCGGGAACTATATTGTTTCTGATTGGTTGTTAGGCTTGTAAGAGGTATCATAGTTGTGGTACCATACCAATATCTCATATTGCCGAGCCATATTTTCTTTACAAGTGACTGTTGCATCAAGACCTCCTGCTTGCCGAAAATTAAGTGTTGTATTTCTTGTTGTACATACTGCTGCCTGTCTATGTATGGTGCCTATGTATGGTATGTCTTAAATGTGTCTATATTTGCTTTGTTTCCTTCAATAATGTGCTTATAATAGTAGATTAGAAGTCAAGGGCTGTAAGGCATCAATTGCAGCCCGAGATATTTCCTCGTTGCGCTCGTGCGCCTATAGTTCGAGGGTGCAATTGATGCTTACACCCGAGCTAACTACTCTGCTTTACATCTCGATTGTGATGTAAGTAGAAAAAAACCGGCATTACAAAAATAAAATTGATGACTATTATACTGTTCACGCGAAAGCGTGACGTCACCTAAAGGAATACCCCGCGCTCGCGCGTTCCGCCGCCGCTGTCCTGCAGCTGTCAAACGACAAGCAGGCGGCTGAAGAGCAGCGCAATGAGTCACCTTTTCGGCGCCGTCGCGTCCGCACGGCGTAATCGGGAACCGCCATTATCAGCCCCGCGTTTACGCGTCAGCTCAAGAGTGACCTTTAGGGTGTGTTCGGCACGGCCACACACCACCTTCTAAATCAGCCCGTGTTTAAGCGTAAACCAGTGCACAAACCATAAGACAATACAAACATTAAACTACGAGTGAACAGTTCGCCACCCCCTTCAGCACGTCGTCCAAAGCAGGACGCCTCCACCGAGGACTCACGGTCACCAGCTCCCACCAGTACCAGATTCATCCGAAATCCCAATTGGAGACCAGGTATTTATCCTCACACCCCCTTTCACCGAGCGTATGGTGGCAGATTGCCTCACCATATACTTATTCGAAGACAAGGCTGAATAGCTAAGCGACCTCTTTTGTCATTGGGCTGAATGCATGATGTCTATTGCCAGTATGATGGTTAGATGTACGCAAACTTTTTGAAAGAGTGAAGTGTTTTTTTTTTTTTAAATTACTTACTTTCCTAGGGCTTTTCTAGCTACATTATTACCCTAGAGCGCTAATTGGTCACCTACAAGCCTCATTTGAGTTTTTTTTAATTATATACCGCCCTAGGGGTTTTCTAGCTACATTATTACCCTAGAGCGCTAATTTGGGGGTAATAACGACCTAGTTACCGAATATGAGAGATGTAAAATACTTTATACTACACCTGCTCGGAAAGTACCTTGATACTTTATCAAATTTACGGTAGAAAGTACGTCATTGCATATCGAACAAATATGCGGCGAGAAAACGCATCTGAGCGGGAGAGAAAAGTGTATGAAAATCCATTTCTTACGTGGTTTTTCTTTTTTAATTTTGAGTAAGACTATGCGCTGGTAACCTAAATATCAAAAGCCAAAAAGTTTTTACAGTGAGTTTTTATCTCCAAGTTCGCAAAATGACACTGGCCACTAGCTGTGTGTTGGATGGTGTCAAACAATTTGAAAAAAGAACATTTGAAAATTGCAGACGCCATTGGCGCCATTTTCAATTTGTGTGTTGTTTGAGGATTCAGTTTTCGTAGAAAAGTAATATAAAACTATCAAAATGATAAGTAGTGATAGCGATGATGAATATTTTTTAACTCCGCCGCAGTTGAAGGAAACACCAAAAATACTGATTGATAACCTTTTACCACAGAAATCAATTAAAAAATATAATAAAACTTATGACGATTTTTTGCAATGGAAAAGTGAAAAAAATACGACATCTTTTTCTGAAACTGTTTTGGTAGCTTATTTCAGTGAAAAAGCGCAAAAATACAAACCAAGTACGTTATGGTCTATGTACTCAATGTTGAAAAGTACTATATTGACAAGAAACGACATAAATATTCAAGAATACAAAAAACTTACAGCATTTCTGAAAAGAAAGTCGGAGGGATTCCGTAGTAAGAAATCAAAAGTGCTTACTACAAAGGATGTTTATTCCTTTTTGCAGAATGCTCCACATGACAAATATTTGTTGATGAAGGTAAGTTTATGAACAAAATGCACTGGTTTAAAATTTATTACGTACCTATTTATGAGTAGAAATCTACTAGGTTTTCATGTTTGATATTTTTGTTTACAGGTTATTTTGATTTTAGGAGTAAATGGGGCCTGTCGTTCGCAAGAACTTGTGAATATGACAACAGACGATATCGAAATCCTCAAAAATGGAATAATCGTCAATATTCCTAACACAAAAACCAAAATTCAGCGATCATTTGTTATATCGGGCTTATTTTATGAGATAGTGAAGAAATATAACGAAATTCGCCCCAGTGACCCCAAAACCAATCGGTTTTTACTACAATATAAAAACAAATAATGTACGAAACAAGTAATTGGGAAAAACAAAATAAGTACCTACTGTGCCAAGAGAAATAGCTTCGTACCTTAATTTACTCAATCCACTAGAATACACTGTCCACTGCTTTCGTAGAACTTCAGCGACTATTCTTGCCAATACTTGTTCTGATTTAACCACAATAAAACGTCACGGTGGTTGGAAATCGTCCGCTGTTGCAGAAAGCTACATAGAGCATTCTGTAGAAAACAAAACACGAATAAATAACCAAATATCGGGATCGATTAATGTGCATCAAGACTCATCTCCTCAACCATCAACGAGCGCGGCGATGCCAGATGCCCCTCAGCAGCCAGTTGCCCCTTTGGCACCACAGCCTTCTACGAGCGCAGTGCCAACAGCACAGCCAGTTATTCCTCCTACATTATCGCAAACATCTCAAACAAACATTAATGGAAAAAGTGTTACATTAAGCTTCACTAACTGCAACAATTTCAATATAAATTTCAATTAGTAAAGATTTAGTTTTTTATTTTCCTCGTAGGTGTAGTATAAAGCACTATGTATCACTCGAGAGAAAGTGCGATTCCCGATCTCGGGTGTTTTAAAGCCCTCGCCTACGGCTCGGGCTTCAAACGACACCCTCGACGGTAATCGGTCACTTTCTCCTCTCGGTGAACAATGTACTATTCCTAGTACTAGGACATGTGTATCCTGTTATCATCATCATCATCTCAGCCGTAGGACGTCCACTGCTGAACATAGGCCTCCCCCATGATTTTCCAAAAGGACCGGTTGGAAGCGGCCTGCATCCAACGTCGTCCTGCGACCTTTCTCAGGTCGTCTGTCCACCGTGTCGGTGGACGACCTACGCTGCGCTTGCCGGTACGTGGTCTCCACTCCAGAACCTTTCGGCCCCATCGGCCATCTGTTCTGCGTGCTATGTGCCCTGCCCACTGCCTGTTAAATAATATTAAAATCCTGTTATATAATAATATTAAAGTGGACACTATGTTTGTTGGGTAAAGTATGCTCCTATTACTCGTATAATGCTATTAATGTTACTTCCGTGTTTCCTTCATTCCTTAGTAGAATACGCAGCTAGACAGGTAGTTAAATTTTACAATATTATAGTCATTGATCTCTTTCATAGGATATAATATGGCATATCTGCTTGTTATCATGTGTGTTATCTTATGAAACTTTGTAATGTAGAAGTAGTCAACGTTCTCTATCTTGACAAATCTCACAAGTGTAAATGTAAGCAAGTGTGTATTCGTTTGTTACTTCTTCAGAAACGACTTAGATGAAATTTAACATGGAGAATAATCGTTTATTCCCAGGATTAACACAATAGTTATTTATGCTACAAGTGCGAAAATCATCTTTATATGCATTTTTATAACATTTTAATATGCATTATGCATTATTTACTATACCTATACATATATACATATATATGTATAATAATAAAACCACCATAACAAAATAGGACTCCCTTATAATTTACTAATATTGCTGAGACGAGACAACTGATCGCGAGTCATCTCGTTACGCTGATTACACACAATTTGTGATAGTTACTTATTCGCAAGATATAGCTTTGTGTGTAGTGTCTGGATCGTCCATTTTATTCAAAGTCAAAGTCAAAATCATTTATTCAATTTAGGCATCAAAGACGCACTTATGAACGTCAATTTTTCATTATAATGTACTTTAAAGCCTACCGCCGCGTTCCAAAATACATAGAGCCAACCGAGAAGAAGCGGCAAGAAACTCGGGGCCATTCTTTTTATATAGATGTTTTTACAATGTTTTTACTTAGGTACTACAAATATTAGCTCCAGTGTGTTGCCTTACAAAAGAGAACATAATAATGGTATCAGTAGGGCAAGACACGCAACACTTTGACATCTTAGTACACGAGTAGATAGATCCTTTTTCTTTTTTTTTTTGTCACGGGGAAATCCTTTATGGATACCACCCACCACGGGGAGGGAGGTGGTTATGTGGGAGTCCGTATACCCACCAAAACCCCGGGGAGTTCCGTCACTGCCGCCCTCGGCGGGAACGCGGGACAGATTTTCCACACGACCGCGAACCCGCCGTGGCTGTCCGTTGCCGGACCCTTCTCTTCGCGGCACGCCAGAACACATGGCGCGCCGCAACTGCCTCGGAGACCAAACTCGCCAACAATGGGCGCCAGACTTCCCCGTGTCTGGTCGCCAGTGGTCTCCCTGCGGTGGGTCGGATACGTAGCCCCACCGCCTGCTACGTCAGCCACAAGGGATAGCCCCCCCGCGACCCCACCTCCTCGAGCCTGCACCAAAGTGCCCGGGCCCCCCTCCTCGAGCCTGCGCCAAAGCGCCCGGGCCCCACCTCCTCGAGCCTGCGCCAAAGCGCCCGGGCCCCACCTCCTCGAGCCTGCGCCAAAGCGCCCGGGCCCCACCTCCTCGAGTCTGCGCCAAAGCGCCCGGACCCCGCCACTCCTATGTGGACTTGGCGGCCAAAGCCCATAGGAGCGGCCCGCCTGAGCCGGCCAGCGCACCCCAACGCCGACGCGGCCCCTGGGTTCCTCTTGGCTTCACCGTGGTGTACCTAGCCACGGTTACTGAGCCCCCCCGCCACGTCAATGCGAGAACCCTTCGGGGGGGGAGTAGATAGATCCTGGAGTGATCAGTCCCAAGCTGTTTTATCCTCCAAGTAATCCGAAATTTTGTAATAACCTTTTTGACAGAGTTTAGTTTTAATAGTAATTTTAAACTTATTAATAGGCAAATCTCGGATAACATTGGGAACTTTATTATAAAATCGTATACATTGTCCCATAAAAGAATGACTTATTCTGTGGAGACGCGTTACATGTACGGATAGCTTGTGCTTATTTCGCGTGTTGATGGAATGAGCATCACTCCTTTTATCAAAACTGCTAATGTTTGTTTTTCTTTACATACATTAGATTTTCATAGATAAACTGAGATACAACAGTTAGATGTTTATGTCTTTAAATTTCTGCCTAAGGGAAACTCTGGGAGCCAAACTGTAGATTGCTCTTATAGCCCTTGTTTGCAGTATAAAAATAGAGTTAATTTCTGCAGAACATCCCCAGAGCAGTATGCCATAAGTCATAACGCTATGGAAATAACTAAAATAAACTATTCTAGCTGTGTCTACATCAGTTAATAGTCTAATTTTTTTAACAGCATAAGCTGCTGAACTGAGCCTACTAGACAATTTTTTAATGTGGGGACCCCATTGCAATTTAGCGTCTATAGTAATTCCTAAAAAGACTGTTGACTCCACAAGGTCCAACCCTGTTCCATTCAATTGTATATTGGATTCTACTTGTCTCACATTTGGTGTCGAGAACTTTATACAATTAGTTTTCTTCTCATTGAGGAGAAGATTATTTGTATTGAACCAATTCACAACTTTAGCTAATGCATTGTTAACATCGTCATAGTTTAGTAACTGCCTTTTAATTTTAAATAACAGTGAAGTGTCATCTGCAAACAATACAATCTCGTGATTCTTCTCTACATAATAAGGTAAGTCATTAATATAGATTAAAAACAAGAACGGCCCTAGTATTGAACCTTGTGGAACGCCCATTGAGATTATAGAGCCGGGCGATTTTTTACCATTTATGTCAACCCTTTGAATTCTACCATTTAAATATGAAGTCAAAAGGTTGAGAGCCATGTTCCTAATACCGTAGTGTTGTAATTTCCTGACAAGTATATCATGTCGGACGCAGTCAAATGCCTTAGATAAGTCACAAAAAACACCTAAGGCATCTTAAGAGTTCTCCCAGGCATCAAACACATCTTTTATTAGTTCTATACCTGCGTCTATAGTAGAGCGATTCCTTGTAAACCCAAATTGATTTTTATGGAAAATTTTGTTTGCACTAAAATGAGTTTCTAATTGATGTAATATGATTTTTTCGAAAATCTTACTTAGCGTAGGTAGTACAGAAATAGGCCGAAAATTTGTTGGATCAGTAGTACTACCAGATTTGAATAAAGGAACCACTTTACTGTGCTTCATTAGGTCAGGAAATACACCACTTGCAACACAACTATTAAACACAGCTGCTAGATTGGGTGCAATGACATCTATAATTGAAGAAACGGTCTTCACAGAAAGACCCCATAGGTCTGCCGTTTTTTTTGCATCTAGACTTTTGAAACTGCTTACAATATCTTTGCAATTAACTACTGAAAATTTAAAAGTTGTGTCACATTCAGTTACACTTTGTTTAAGTAAGATCTCAGCAGAAATGGAGGAAGATTTTAGAGTTTTGGTTGTTAAAGAAGGAATATTAGTGAAAAATTTCTCAAACTCGGCCGCTACCTCCAAATCTGCTCTTACATCTTTATTATTAATTTTTAAATTAAAGTCTCGATTACGCACTGTATTTCTACCAGTTTCACTGTTTATAATGTTCCACGTCAGTTTTATTTTATTAACAGAATTTTTGATCTTATTTCTTAAATAAATAGATTTTGCTGAGGAACAAGCTCGTTTAAATAACTTAGAATAACGTTTGACATATTCCAAAAATACAGGATTATGATTATGCGATTTTTCATGGTACAATTCATATAACTTTTGCCTACTTTTATAAATTCCTGGAGTTGCCCATTCACTAAACTTAGCACGATTACCAACAGATATTGTTTTTGGTACAAACACTTTGCCAAATTCATCACTGATAAGATGGAACAGTGAGTTATATAATATATTTGGGTCATTGTGACTGGTCAACTCTGGCACTTTCTGGGATATATTACTTCTTAACAATTCTAGGCGGCTTGCATTTATTGGAACAAAGCTAACATATTTGCTTTGGGGTTTGTTTGTTTTTCTTGGAAACACTGCTAGTTGACCACAGTGGTCTGATTCTAGATTATTTATAATGAAATTTTTAATAGGTTTTAGATTAGTAAATATATTGTCTATGCAGGTGGAACTTGTGGCTGTTATCCTAGTTGGTTCCAAGAAAATATTGTACATATTATAAGATTTAAACAGTAACAAAAATTTATCCACTATCTGATTATTTTCTAGCAAATTAATATTAAAGTCTCCACAGATAATCATTGATTTTGTATTAGAAAGCTTAATTAATGTTTCCTCCATGCACTTTTCAAAATCATCATATGGTGAGCATGGAGGTCTGTATACACATAGAACAAGGAACTGCTCAAACTCAATACAGGACATTTCTATTACTCGTTCAACAGATAGGCTCACAATGTCTTTTCGTTCTTTGAGTTTTATATTTTTATTTGTAATAATTAAAGAGCCACCACGTATAGATTTTTCTCTGTTGAAGGAGCTAGCAACTAGATGATTATTAAAATTAAATAAGAGTTGGTTCTTTTTAAGCCAGTGTTCAGTAATACAAAGAATATCTATTTTGCTATCATCTATAAACAATTCCAGTTCCAACTCTTTGTCCATCATACCTTGAATGTTCTGATGAACAATATTGATTGATTTAATGCAAGAGGTTGTCTCTATTGTCTTAGGCATTAATTTAAATTATGTACAATGTCATTAGTAGCCAAGCAATTGGCTGAATTAAAAATGTCAAATTGCTCAATAGAAGCATTGTCAATACTATTGGATTGCTCAATAGAAGCAACCTTGTTAGCCAAATTTTTGGCTGCAATATTAAATAAATATGATAGCGACACAGCTATCTGTCTTTTATAATAATTAGAAAGATAGTAATTATCTTTTCTCAAGAAGAATTTTTTTATATAATTATTAATGTCAATTAAATTAAATTTATCTCCATTAAAATTATTATTACATATAGTGTATAATGTCAAATTAAGCTTATATCTAATATCATTTTCCACCTGTGGCAAACTATTACTATAGGGAAATGTAAACATTATGACATTATCTACTGTAAGATTAGATAGACGGTTGTTGAAATCAATTATTTGTTTTTTGTTTACATTCCCCCTATTTCCTATTAAAATTAATAATGTTGTGTTGGGGCTAAAGCTATAAGTAAAAATTCTATTCATAATTTCCTGATATGATAGACCAGGTGTACAGTAATTTATTACATTATGTCCCTTGGATGTATTTGACAATAAGTGACCCATGTCTTTGCCAATTTCATCACTAAATATTACAATTTTTGGTTTGTCTATAGTTGATGGTATACTATTTGTATTTTGGGAACTACTTGTTAAAGTTGTATCTTGACATAAATTTTTACATGTTCGCACTATTTTAGAACTACATGATGGCAATGAATGATCCAGCGATAATTGGTTCTTTATGTTATCATCGTATACAGGATTGCCAGTAGAATGACATTTAATCATCTCATTCATTGCCAATATGTACTCTTTTAGCTGTTTTTCTGAGCGTTCATACTTATTTTTAATTGATTTTAACTTTTCCTCTAGAGAGTCAATCTCACATTTCAAGTTATGTGTGTCACTTTCATATTGCAATGTATTATTTTCTAATTTAGAAGCATACATTTCCAACGTATCTAACAGACGAAGACGCTCTCCATTTAATTTAACATTTTTGATGAAAAATTTGTGTTTTTTTACAAGTTTTTGAGTTTTTTTAATATAATTGTTAATTTTTACATATTTTTTTAGTTTGTTTTTGCTGCAGTTAGACTTCGGGATAGTGCTAGGTGTTACTACACTGTCATTGGTTAGGTCAATTGTATCCATTGGTTTAGTATTAACTGCAGCAGAAACCATGCAAGGGGCACTGCATACCAACTCGTCAAATAAACTTTGGTTCAAAGAGGCAGTGATGTTAAGTTTAGCTGTCTCAATGTTATTGATAATAGTATATGCCTCCTGTAGCTGATGTTCTAGTGAATTAATTCGAGTGAGAGCGTTTTCATACTCTAAGCTACAGTTTTTGAACCCGTCCACAACAAGCTGGAGCCTGTCCCGAGCATCAGTTACAACCAACAGTTGAGTGTGTAACTCAGCCATTTCAATTTTTTGGGTCTTATTTCTACTTATTAATTCAAGAAGTTCCCGTTCATTATCATCTCGTTCCTTATTCATTTCATCACACAACTTTTTCGCAGATTGCAATTCCCTCAAAGCCATTTGGAGTTTGGACGCCTCCTGGCGAGCCAAAGCACTGCGAGTCATCATTTTAATCTAATATATAATAAGTACCTACTAATCTGAGTTGTGTGAAGATACTAAAATAAGGAAACCAGGTAAAGTCGTGTAGCTTGTTGTAAACAGGTATGTTAGGTTATGTCCGAATTCTATGTAGGTTTCTAATTATATTGTATTCAGACGGTAAATAAAGTATGATAAACAAAGTTAAAAGAACATACCTGTACACGACAGAACAACACGTAAATAACACCTAAACGTTTACAGTTTTTTCTAAATTATGCCGGTTACTCGAGTAGAACTGTCACTATCACTTTTCGAATTTCGTTTTGTATAGAAATTATGCACAAAAACGTTGAGTATAACACTTATTTCATAATAACACTTATTTTACTTAATGACCAATTGGTTTTTAGATCCAGAAATAAATTATAAATATATTTTAACAATAAAATAGTAATAACAAATTCAAATCAGCTGTTAGCCCCAGTGTTGCCACAGTGGGAGTGGGAGGAAGGGAGAGGAGTATTTAAACTGTAACTCAAATCATTGATTTCGTGAATGCTCCCGTGTGCCTACGGCTTGCTTATCTCGGACACATTCCTTGGACATTTTCGATGAAACCAGGCAGGGATTCCATAGTCAAGGATATAGAGTTAAGCTTGTTCCATGTGTTATATAAAGTAATCTTGGGCTCCGCGATGCATTACGGTGAAAAGGGTCGAAATGTAGAGCTTTTCCATGCCACGCGCCTCACGGCACACAGACGACGATAGCTTGCTTCTGTTATGTCAGCACAGCTAAAGTTATAAATATTTTTTAGACAACCAACATTACCTCAAGAATAATCATCACGTGACGTCACAATCTGTGATAATGACGACATACAAAATCTTATGTCCAAACTCGTTGTGCACAATGTCAAGCATATCCTACGTAATGAACATTTTAATGTACTATTATTAGGTTTGAATTTGAGTCACAATGAGGTAAAGACATAATCGTATACCATAACCTTGTAGCATATAATATGTTTCAAGGGACACCATTGGTGATCGTAACGAAAACTGACAAGTAGATTGGTTTTATGTTGTTACATCTAAATGAGTATCTAAAAATTACGTAAATTGAAAATCCTTACTTGAAATACGCTATTTATACTTGCAAGAAACTTGCTGTGGTTTCGGCGACAGGCTTACAGCGCATGACGTCTCATGAGACCACTGGCTCATGCATTTTATATAATACCCACCTACAACTTGGCTAGTTTTCCACTCTTATTCTATTCCCGTACTACGAACTTTATCGTGTCACAGTATGTTCAAAGTTTTAGAATTAATTCTTTAAATTTTTCATTATATGCTAGAAGTATACATTTATCAAAATATACGAGTATAACTATGTTTTTACGAGTTGACCTCTTTCTAATGCACTCTTTTCGTGGGCCGCTCTAGCTTATAACTATATACTATACTAACTATACTACTATATATTTCGAGATGAATAAAATTTATTTAATAATAAAATTATAACAAGAAATCCGTTTAATACAGCTGCAAAAAATGAAAATTACACTTCAAATACAAAACTATACAAGCACAAAAAATACTATTGCACACTTATCAAAGTAGAAATGGCTCACGTGTTCCTAAAATAACTAACAGAGACTCCTTTACACGTCCAGCCGTTGTGGGCGCCGTGAAGCAAATGAGGTCATTGTTTATTTTGTAAGGGGTTGGTTGGTGGTGAGTGTAGACAGCACTCAGGCAGATACGGACGCAGAAGGCGCACCACCTAAGGCAAACATTGAAGACACTTTGCCGCAAAGAGAAGAGTAAGCTCCTTGCTTAAGGGCACCACTAAGGTACCTTGGCTTGGGCCGTCGCCAGGAAAGAAGGAAGTAGGAACGAATCCCCCGAATTGTAGCTATATGACTATTTGGAGAGAATGTAAGATGTAATCTTTGTCTCGAGCTCGATGTCTGACTGAGTATATTGAGAAGGAGGTCCTTGCCGCAGTCGATCGGTTTATGTAGGCGCGACGCAGGGGGCATGCCCCTAACAGTATATAAAAACTAACTACCCAACCCCTTCGGTGGCGTAAAAACGTGATGCCATGTATGTTATATGATCTGAAGTACGAAAAATCAAATGTATTGTCATGTTATCAGAAGTCAAAACTACGTCAACACTGCATATTTATGATCATGTCTATTCATGACTGTACTATACGAGTACTTATCACGTGTTACTTTTTCAATATTGCTCTACGAGCCATATATTTGCCGCTACGCGACACACACACACACACTGACTCGAGCGACAAACACACTTCAATATTTTATTATTGTTCTGACGTCATCATTCACACAGAGACCTCCAAATGTCTTGAATATTAGAACATCTACGACTGTTCGGATCCCAGCTTGCTGTAGCAGCTGTCTCGTAGCAATAACAGTGCTACGCCATAGCGCACTCACAGCGTCTTAGCGTCGTAGCAACGAAGCGACGCATTCTCGTAAAACTTAAACTTGTATTAGGGGACATAGGGATTTCGTGACGACTTTACCACTCCTAACATACCTACACAAAGTCTACAGAGAAAAGAAAAGGATAAAGCTTCTTCAGGAAATGGGCCATTCGCCGCCCTTTCCCAGAGCTATCGGGTATTAGCAATTTGCTTTGTGTTAGACACTCCGCTCCTAAAAGTATTGAGGAAAGATAAGGAAAAAAGGGACTTTAATAATTACCGCTCAAAGCGTTTAGGGTAAATGCGAATTGAACGGGTGCGATGGCACAATTAGTTGTACAGTTTTTTGTTCTGAAAACATTTTTAATTTCTTTTAATTCCTTGAACCTATACTGAATTTTTTTTTTTAACTTGTGATTGTTGTGAAGTTTGGGAAGATGGAGATTTGATGGTAGACATAGGAAGTGAAAGTTTCTTAACTGCCAGACCCGGATCAAGAAACAAACCTGAGTTTCACTCGACCCTACCTCGTTTTGTTAGGGTTGTTGAGAATCGAAGCTTCGTGCATTTTTTATTGTTCGTGCTTACGAGTATTAACAATTAAGGTATAGTATATACTACAAGAGCACAAAAATGATCCAGAAAATGATACTATGAAGGTTTAACTTATGATATTTATTTGTATAACTAAAACAGTGTTCCATCACTAAACACATAAACGCTTCTACTTTCGACAAGATGATCACATCGTCTAGATATGTAAATACATTTTTGAATAATATGCATGACTCAAAAACTTTTCAACCGACGTTAACTATAAACAAATAAGTTATTTAAACCACATTCTGACCAATTGTACTTTTTGAATATGTTATTTGTTTTACATTAATGTATTCTCTACATGCAGTAAATATTAGAATTAGGCGTGGTATCTTGAAATAGGACGCTTTGCGAATGAATCAAAGCAGTCTAGACCAATAAAAATGCTCCTATGTCTCTGTAAGTCTGCTCGATGTTATTACCTTTATCGTAGATTTTTTTTATTCTTCTTTATTACTAGCGGCTGCCTAATGAATAAATTAAAATTAACAAATAAATTTAATTAACTAAAGTTGATTGTAATTTGTTTTGTGTATAATAAATTAATAAATAACCGCGTCCCGCGCTTTCACCCAGGTGGTGATGGATGATGAAAAGTGTCCTATGTATTATTCCAGCGCCTCATATTATATACATACAAAATTTTATCAAAGTGGTGCAGCCGTTAGCACGTGAAGAAGTAACAAACATAAACTGAATCACAAACTTTCGCCGTTTTGATATTTTTTTTAAATTTATTTCATGAATCAACAAACAGTATTACAATAAATGTAACAGTAAATAATACAAACTAAAATGTAGATATTTGCGAAACCCACATCATCGACCACAAATTACTGATTACATTCTTTTATATGTTGAGTATTAAGACAGTGGAGGTCATTTTACAACAATGTGTAGGTAGTACAAATTAGTATATGCTATGGCTACTTAGTACAATAAATCATAAGCTACAGAGAAACTATTTAAAATCAGAACATATTATTGTCTATTATATAATATTGTATATTGTATGTTGTAATCTACGAATAATAGACTTATTATTATTCGTAGAGTGTAATCAAATTTTAGTAGGTTAGTAACAGAGTTGTATAATTAGTAGGGTTGTTTACCGCAAAATAGTTTTTAAAAATAGAATTAATATAAATTTAATGTAGTAATTAAATAAGCCTTGCATTTTTTATTTTAATAAGGTGACGAGACGGGCTAGTTGTGTTCCTGGTAGCATTAAACCTGCCCGTGATTGTTGCAGTGCCGTCCTTAGTCTTGGTGACAAGCTTAGAACTTAAGTTTTGCATGGTGTTGCACTGCTTTCATCACTCGGAGACATTGGATGAGCCTTTAGTCTCTTTCGCCCTGTGAACGCTACAATGCCTTTCACACCCTAACATAATGATTATTTCACACATTTCCTTCGCGGCAGAATCTCTATCACTGCAGTTATAACAACCAAGACAATAACTTTCATAAAAGTCCATCTAACAAGCCCAGGTTCCTCACCTGAACAAATACCATACAATTCCCAAGGTGGACGGAACATTTATTACTTTTAATTATTAATTCTATCCACTCACGACGGAAACTATTTATCTGTATTCATTCTATATTTTTTTTTTTAGCCATGGTGAATTGTAATACAGGTTTTCACAAACCTACTTCAGGCACCAGTCTCTCACAAAGCAGGTTTACCCAAGTTAAAATATTAGGGTTTACTTTATCAATAAGAACCTTTGTAGAGAGAAAATAAACAGATTTTATTATTATTATTATTATTTATAATTTCACTTATACCAGCAATCACTATACAAAATGTTTTCATTGTGCTTCACAATCCTAATAAACACAACTACAAAGTATAAACGAGTACTTTATAAAGTATTACTGTTATACAATAAGCTACAACAACTTTTAACAATTTTATTTCCCAATAAAAAACCTCACAACAATAAATAATTAGTGTACCGAAACAAATGAATGAAAGAGAACAACAATAGTGTCTCAATTGGAATATAAATGGAACTACTATTGGTCGCAAAAACCCTTGGACATTTTGATTTATTTCATCTTCAGTAATCTGTCAGCAAAGTTTCTCGGTCGCCGCAAATCTTGCTATCAATCTGTTACGGGGTTTGGAATCTCTCTGTTTTGTTTTGTTTTTATTTCAATTGTCACAAAGATCATCAATTCTGGTGTTACAGACTCTGTGTGCGGTTTGTAGGAACTTTAGTTCAGTTAGTGTAGACAGTTAGTGTCACAGCGCATGGCATTGAGTATGCGGGTTTTAATGAAAATACTTTTCGACCATCAAGTCATTGGTTTTAAAAATGTTACTTGATTCGTAACCGATTTAGTTTCATCGTCGTAGTCAATTTCAGCAGTTACATTTCCATTTAATTCTAAGAAAAAAAAATCTATATTTTTTTTGCATATACGTTCTTCTTATTGAGACTCTGCGACTAACGACATCTTTTTCAATTCTTTGTATTCTTCTAAAATGTATAAAGAGAAAATAATATGAATTCTAGTACAATCAGTGTAATATTTCCAGTTATAAAAAAATATACTTTTTCTAGCTTGGAATGGCATGTTTTTTATGATTCATAGTTATTTATTAGTATTAGGAATTTTTCTCATGGGCTGATGGGCATTGTACTTTTGTAGCGTTATTATGAACGTAATATCAGTAAAAAGTTCTTTAATATTTTGAAGGGTCTACATAAACCACTTGGTTGGCGAACCCATGCGCCATAATCAGAATGAAATCATGAACTTGACCTCTAATGATCAAAAATAAACTGTATGTCTACGGAATAATAATTTAACTAAACTAACTAAAGTTATTTAGGTAAGCAATTTAAAAGTATAACTTGAATTATTATTTTTTATAATTTTTAAACTTTTTCTATATGATATCCGTTAAATTGTTATTTACTATATGTTAAAATGCACTGTAACCTGTGTTTTAAAACAAACACAAATTTTACATTTATACAAGCTCACTGTGAAGATTAATAGCAATAATTGTTTTACATCAATTATAGACTCTAGAACGAAGTAGAATCGAAATACGAATAGATTTTCTATATTCTAAATTCAAAGGATTTACACGAGTTTCATTCCTGCCTAAATTATTATTCTATGGCTAATGTGCTGGGAATGTGACGTGGCAGAACGACAAATGTGGTTTCAACACGACAACTGTTACAATTTCTAAAAGACGTAACTTGAGCAGACTGTGAAATCGCGAGAACAATCTAACTCTTAGCTGCAAACGAAATGTTGGCAGGTTGAAATAGCAAAAGTTCGAGTCGTAAGATCATCAGGTGAGAATAAAGTTAATCGTATCAGAAATAATAAGAAATTTAAAATTTGGTAACGATAAGTTCAGTGGTTATTTAGAGGGAGGGGTAGCAGAGACAAATGGGCAGATGGACAGATATCCATCCGTCCATCTGCCGGATTGCTGACGGACTGAAAAACTGGACTGCCTTGCGATTCTGTAACGATTCGCTCGTCGACGAGCTCACCGATGTCATACTTTGAGAAATCGCCTTTGTAAATATGGTTGTTTTTCCAACGTTTCTTGTCATCTCGTCATTTGTTTCACAGATGTTGTCAAAGATGCAACGATGTTCGCTCTTAGAGAATCGCACGGCTGGACACTTTTGTACATTTCCACAAGGATGTCGAAAGCATATTAGGTGACATGCGTATATCTTTATTTTGCAATTGCGATTCCTCTTTTGAGTTTCGTGTACAGCTTTGGAGTTCTACTCGTATTAAGCGTGTAATATAAAATAACAACTTGATAGTTCTGATAAGTTCTAGCACTAATTTAAGGCCATAACGATTGAAAGCTGTACAAACTTAGAATAGTCATGGTCATACAAAAATATTAGGTTATACGCAAAATCTATGTTATATATCTATATATTATTGAATAAACTAGCTGCGCTCCGCGGTTGCACCTGTGTGATGATCGATAATGATGCCAATGAATCGTCATGTGTAGCCTATGTTCATCAGGGACCATGTAGTATTCTCTTTTTTCAAATCGGTGCAGTAGTTTCGGGGCCTATTCAATTTTAACAAACAAGCAAATTTTTCCTCTTTATTATTTAAAGCAAGTATAGACATGCAATCTCAGTATTTAAGACAAACCTGTTTAAAACTATACCATAGCATAATAAAAAAATTTGGAAAAGTATAATAATTTTATGTCAGTACGATCCGTTTATTTTCACAAATCTCAATGGTCTTTCTTGAATCAAAACATCGAGAGTTCAAATTAAATACTCGTACAATACGTGTTAAATATCCCGATTGTAAAGTTAATTCTTACTTATTTACCATTTCCTATACAGTGTATGGAAGATTGTCCCAACAGCGTTCAAGCTTAGATATGTTTGGATGCTGCATTTCCATTGGAGATGAGAGATTTCGTAATATCCAGTCTGTCTTGTATTGTGCGATGCTAAATAGTGCTGCATCCTGTCGTGATGGAGTTAGAAACCCATTACGGAGATTGTACTGTCTTACTAAGACAGAAATCTCAAGATATGAATCGTTGGCAATCTAAGAGAGAGTTGTTGTTGCTATTTAGTAAAACTTTTTGTTTAATTATATTATTTTCATGGCTATTTGTTTTCGCTATTGGGAGTTAGTTGTATTTGGCAAAATAAATGACGTTCATGCAAAAATTCAAATAGAGGCAAAATGACCATTTACACTTGGCAGACAAATAACAAACACACAAACATTTGTGCCATTCTGTACGGCGCGTGGAATTCGGAATATGGCCAATGTGTGGACGGTTTGTTTGCGTATTTCCTTATTTGATCCCTTTGATATGCCTCTAAAACCGACAAGTGCATGGTACCGCGTATTTGTTATTTGCCTTATTTGTCAAATAGGCCAATGACACAAATAAATATAGCCATGTTAAGTACCAACTAAGCAAAACTGTTAGAATTTTTAGGACTTTTTTTGGTAGTACAGATACACACCTGCTAACATAATGATATGAAGCCTATGAATTTTTAATGTCACACCTAAGAAGTGAATTTTAATGGTTTTGATCCCCGGACAGATTAAATGTTTGTGTGCATGATCGTGTCAGTTTGACCTTTATCTGAATAAATATAAAGTATCTATATTAATCATTAGATTACCATAGTACAGGCTATACCTAGTTTGGGACCTGAGACATTGTGTGAAAGTTGTCGAATATAATGTTTAGTACTTAGACCAAGCTTTGCTCGATATAGATATGAATACCAAATAGCAACACGTGTTCTGTAAGAATCTTGTCACAGACATTCAGTATTTTGCAATGCGACTGTTACGCCATCTAGTTTGAATGCAACGAACAAAATTTAGTTTAGGTCCGTAAGAATCTTGTCACCGCGATTAAGAATTTTGCAATGCGACTCCATTGAATTTTCGAACGCAACGAACAAACTTTGTCTTTCATCGTCTGAAAACTCGGATAAAACAATGTTTTCTAAAAATTAAACCTAGCTAGATCCATTTATCGGCCCCGAAACCATCGCTGGACAATCAGACAATCGCTGGAGCCGTTTCCGATATTCAGATTATATAGTACACATATATATACAAGAATCCCTCTTAAGGCATTATATAGATTATTAACTACACCCCAAATAAATATGTGAAAGATTATCTCCATTCCTATAACTAGACTAGAATTTTACTTGAGAGATAAAATACAATTGGAGTGATTAGCAATTATGACATAATATTTTATTTTATTATAATTATCTAATTCCTTGACATTATTCATAATAAAAGTCCATTCTTATTATTTAATTCCTTGACAATATTTATAATTAAAATGTGCTTAATTTCATAATACTTATGTACCGTTTTTTTTTTTTTGACACTTATTTGAATATATTAGTAATTAAAAATTAAATAAAATAATAATAATAATAACATTCTAATCTATAAGCCCCATGCTGGGGGGAAAAGTGGCCAAAACGCTGGCGGCATTGCCACGCTGGATGGCAATGCTAAGTTTTTGCCCAAAATAGGCGCCAGCATTTCGGTCACCCGACGCCTCAAACAAACGTTTCGCCAGATCCCTAAACAAGTTGAGAGCGGACTGCCCCCATGGGCCTAAAGTTTCGACCCCAAACGGCATAAACATGTACGTTCTGTCTAAATACACATATTTATGACGTTTGAGGTCTTCCGCTTTCTCTGTACCGTTTTTAGTTAATGCATTTATTGTTTGTCAATTCAGAATAATTATACTCAGTAACAAATTAAAATGTTTATTCAATATTGCTCACCATCTCGGTATGTAAGACAGTCCTTTTAATCATATATGTAAGAACTGTATACTTTTAACCTGTGACAATGCAATAAAGTTATTAGATTTGATTTGATTTTTTTTGATCATATTAATGCAGAGCCTCGCTTGCACCGGTGTCGCCTCTATGTTTAGGGGAATCTTCCGTACCGTCCATCTCATTGTGACAGTTTTGTTTAAGTTTAATGAAGTATTTTATAATTCAAAAACGTTGTGTAAAAATATAAATGCCTATAATCCGGTGTATAAGTTATTTTAATTTTAAAGTACAAGGTGGGCCACTTTCTACTACTACTAGTAACTTCTACTTCTAGTCAACATAAATAAAATGTACTGTATATCGCACCAAGTGTTCCACTTTTATAACAAAATTCGTAGTCGGTCCGAACTTATTATTCCCCACGGTGTAAAAAACCCATATCGGCTCAGTAGTTTCAAAGCTTATCTTGGATATCCGAAAAATATTATTTCTCTATAATATTTTATTATGGAGTAGCAGAAATAGGGCAGGGACAAGATTGATCAATACAAAAGGGTCATATCACTCTTATGTATGTTGTATTCGTTTATTTTTTTTTAAAGAGTTTAAAAGGTTCGAAAGGTTTTAAAACATTTAATAACATTTATTGCTATATTACGAGTACTAGGCTAGGTGGACTGACGACCTGATAAAGGTAGCAGGACGACGTTGGATGCAGGCCGCTTCCAAACGGTACTTATGGAAATTTGTGGGGCTATGTTTAGCAGTGGATGTCCTACGGCTGAGATGATGATGATTGCTATATTACGTGTAGGTACTTTAAATTTTTGGAGAGCGCTACCCAGGCAACGTTTAAAGAGAGAAAACAATTAAAGAGTAAAACGATACAAACTGATAACATGATAGATAGATAGATAAACTTTTTATTACAACACTGCAGTACAGAAAAATAACACAAATAAAAAATGAATGATACGTCTTGAAACTTTTAAATGTATTCGTGTTAGAACATTCTAACAGTAGTGACCAGGGGTATGAGAGTCATCGAAAATATAAAAGAAAAAATATACGAAAATTAATTAAAAAATATCCAAGAGTTTTCTTTTTCTTATGCACTTAAAAAGTGACGAGCTGACAAGCTGTGCAACTGATGGAAGACATCGTGCTTGCTTCGTGTATGCTTTACTATGACATTTGCAGTACCACCTTTGATTTGAAATTTGAACTGCCGTGCGATTCTGCCGTGTGATTCTCTAAGAGCAAACATCGTTGCATCTTTGACAACATCCGTGAAACAAATAACGAGATGACAAGAAACGTTGGAAAAACAACCTTATGTACAAAGGCGATATCTCATAAAGTATTTGACATCGGTTAGCTTGTCGACGAACACATCGACGAATCATTGGAGAATCGCACAGCTGTAATGACTCGTCGATGCGTTCGTCGACGAGCTACCAGTTGTCAAATATATCGCCATGGACGTTGTAGTGATACAACGTCCTTGTATATCGCCCTTGTACACAAAGTTCTTTTTCCAACGTTCCTTGTCAACTCGTCATTTGTTTCACGGATGTTGACAAAGATGTAACGATGTTTGCTTTTAGAGAATCGCAGGGCTGTAGTTTTTCTTCGCACTGTGCTCATCACTATGAAACATAGGTATTTGAGTCTCGTTCGCTCAGTAATTTCACTTGCTACATTGCCATTCACACCCTAATACAGTAATGTTTGCGCACTTTTGCATCGCAGCAGAATATCGGGCACTGCGGTAGTACCAAACAAGAAAGCCTGTTGTAAATAAGGGTGTGGGGAACTTCGATATGACAACTCGTCTCGTGGCGCACGTCACCTATCTAAGTTTATATGTGCGCCCGTATTCTTCCATATGCGTGTTCTGTCTGCCTACTGGGATGGGTGAATAAAAGTATAAAATTTTGGTGATCACCATTCAATATGCAGCACTACATATAAATCAAAACTTTACATTGTGTAGGTGGGCTGAAGTGCGGACACTCGGTACAACGGCAGTAGGGCAACTGAGCGCATGGCGCGACTTTTGCTAATATAATAAATTGTGCTCACGTTGCATGTATCGTGCACAAGGCCAACCACCCTTATATCGAGGATGGAAGAATAATACTCATCAAGTCTGCGGCGTTCTGTGTATTATTATATTGTTATGGCCTTACAAACAAACGCTGCTTAAATTTAAATACAGTATACTTCCGTTACGGCGCAGAGAAATTTTGTTATTCTCACTACTGAATAACGTCATTTAAGGTTAAGAAGCGTAAGGTAAGTATTTTATGTAATCAATTCGCAGAATAATATGACATAGAAAATAATTAAGTATTAAAAACTATAAAACCTACATCCATCTTACCAGACTCCTTTTTCGGGCCAACCAAGGGTAGTACAAACCAAGATAGCATCATGCACATGAGGCCTTCTACTCTTAAATCGAGGATCGAAGATTAATACTTATAAAACCTGCGTCGTTCTATGTATTATTGTACTGTTAGTATTTTATGAAATCAATTTTCAGATTGGCATGAAATAGAAAAAAAATGTAAATAATTAGGTAGGTACATCCATCCAACCACACACCTTCGTATTCATAGTTCAATTCACGGGTTCTACCCTACAAGAAAATTTCCGGAATATAAACTATTCTACTTGTTATTTCATCTACGTATATTAAAAATACATGTTTAAACACCTACCAAATCTATTAGTTACTATTTATATAACTAAAGACTTCTTAAAAACTTCGTATTTTAATAGTGTTTTGTAGTGTTAGTCACATTTATTTCTTTTATTAATATATTGTATATTAAGTTTATTCATAGCTTTACACATAAATAACATAGTATTTTGTATATTATAACGTTGCACGATCAAAACCTAATTGTCTAACCCGAATGAGGTGGAAAATTGTTATACCAACTGTGAGGTATGTATGACATACCCTAATAAAGAATTTTCGATTTCGATAACCGAAATTACTTTAGAATAATACTTATTACTGTTATATATTAATTAACATTAGGGAAATTCATTTATATGATAAAATATCTCTTTTCAAATTATAAAAGTATATATATTCATTTAAAAATCATAGTATATGTAATCCTTTAATCCTCAAATACTTCGGACACATTGTTCGAAATAAAAACTCCATGGAACGACTCGTAGTCCAGGGTCAAGTGGTAGGCAAGCGGTCACGCGGTCGATCACCTACGCGTTGGACAGACCTCATAAAAGCTGCAACACAAACGTCCGTAGTCCAAAGTACCCGAAACGCAGAAGACCGCAATGGATGGAGGCGCATCGCGAGGGCTGCGTTATTTAAAGAAAGGGCATCGTCTTCAACCACGACCACTCTGTCAAGAGTGAACGACTAAGAAGAAGAATGTAATCATTTACGCACCAATATTCAATATTTAGAAACTAAGACTTCAAAATAATTGTATAAATTAAAAAAAGTGCACACAAAACTCAAGAATAAATCTGTCTTTATATAATTTAGCTTTGATATAACATTAAATCAACATTAAACATTCTAATTATTATCTTTTACTTATTACCTACTATAAAACTAATATTTCTCAAAGCAGTTGTTACAAACAAACGAGTATGCTCCATACATATTATATTGGCTTTTCACATGTGATGCAAGAATGCTTTGTCTTTCAGTCTTTGGAAGTAGGGCTGGTCGTACATCTGATATAATTTCCCACTTTATTGGGTGGGCACATTGATGATGGTTCTTCCAAATGCAGATCTGTTCTTTTCTAAGCTATCCGCGTTTCCTTATAAAGAAGATCATGCTTCTAAAAGTTAAACAAGCCGTTTCTGACTTTCCTTATGGAACATTTTAGAGAGTTTACACACCTTTATACAAGTAAATTTAATTATTATACGCATAAAATTAAAACATAACCATAACACGAAATAGTAACACCAACTGTTTGCGGTACCCCGCGCGAGAACCAATCTACTAGATAAGACGCCTTTAAAGCGCGCGTTGCATGAATTAAATCGAGTTGCTGAAAAAATTGATTTATTTGTGTGCTCAGTGGCAGAATTTAAACAATCAATGTTATTTCAATTGTGTTATAAGAATAAGACAAATAAAAGTAGTTTGTTTTTAGATATATAAATATAAATAATATTAAGGTTGACATGCTTACTTACGCTATTGCACTAGGGCAGTCCTGTAATAATAGTAGTATTTTATTGTAGTAAATGAATAAATAAATAAACTATGAGGTCGGGTATTATATACCCGCTCTAAGTTTGCACACGTATAGTATCACGCCGCTGGCGCAACCCTGTAACTGTCGCTTAAAATCACTCCTTACACTACCCCCTCCAGCTACCGAGCCAGCCGAGTCCAAGAATTTGCACACTTAAATAAAATTTTGTGTTATACAACTCAATGGTTATGAGATACCCGACCTCATTCACGCCGGGCTAATCTAATCATTGACTTAGATATAGCAAGGATGATAGTAGATATAGACAGACCAAAACCATATCATTAGCGTAGGCACAGGGAAATAAATGTCCTGAAAAGTAAAACCTTATACAACTTGAGCCTATGAGCTACAACAATTCCTTAACAGTAATCCTCGTAAGATTCTGTAAGTTGCTGTAATCCGCTTACCTTTATCTAAAATCCAAACTTCGTTTTATGAGACCGAAACTAAAGGCTCTCGTATATTCCAGCCATTTCGTGTATAGTTCATCATTTCGGATTCGGATTTCATTGTGTAATGATCCAAGACTTGCGTTTTTGTATGTATAACGAGACTGGTAAATAGTATAATATGTTTTAAAGGAAATTATACAAAAAAATATCAAAGTTATACCTATCACTTATAACAATATAAGTGATTTTCGATTCATAGTTTGTGAGGGAGTGAGTATGTCTGCAATTCTTCGCGATGAAACGGTTCAACGGGTATGAGTGATTTGATAACATTCGTAGTACGTACAAATATGTTAGATAAATACAGAGTCTACCCGAAGAGTTCCCTACGGACATTGAAAGCTATAATCTACACGGACAAACTCACGAGTATTGGTAAATAAAACAATACATAATTGTAATGAATACATACTTGTTGAAACTTATAGTTTCTTTCAAACAGTTTCTTATGCAGTGAAGTTTATACGGTATTAGCGACTGCCCGCGACTTCCTACACGTATTAAGCTCGGCCTTCGGCGTCGCCGTAATCTCCCACCTTTTCTTGGTTTTTCTTTTATAACTTTCTCCTGTCAATAATTAACAAAACAAAAATGAATTAACAAGACTATTCCATCAGTTCTTAAATTATAGTGTCACTAAGAGAAATAGGGGTACATTTTTTATATATAGATGGGATCTCATTTTCATATTGTTAGAATTTTTAGCTTTCATTTCGATGCTTGCTTGTCACCAAGCCTAGGTAGGAAGTAAGGTAGGAACCGCTGCCAATTGCTATCCCTTTACCAGCATATACGACATCTATATGGAACTCAAATTAAGAAGCCTAAAAATGGATATATAAACCACTAATCTAATAATAAAAAACTTATCTAATATTAAAAATACTTTTTCCAGTCCCTTACTGGAAAATAATAGCAATTTCAAAAGCGTACAAAATGTAACCTAGGTAAATCTTACCCGCCTTACGTTACCCTACTATTCTCATTCTCTCCACAGACCACCCAGTGTTGCTCTCAGCGTATTGCCTAAGATTTATGACGTCCCTGAACAAATTATCTAGTAATTTCTTTCAACAGAGCGCTCGGTTCCTACGTAGGTACATTAAACATGTTCAAAGCTAATAGCTTGCACGGGAAACTCTTATAGGTTTCCAAAGCTTCCTACAGTGAGTTATCGAAAGGCATTAAAGATATATCTATCATATAACGAAGTTTAATATAATGTATTGTGATTATTAAAATTAGTTTTATGATTTATCATAGCTTCCATAAGGTTTTTTAACTATAATAACATCTAAGCTAAACATGTATACCTATATTACTCGTATTTGTGTGTTTAAATACAAAAACATGTTTTAATGCAATTAAGTAATGAGAAGGGCAAGCGGTACGCCTGATGATGTAATAATTATGTTCGCCCATGATAATTGCAGTACTTGCAGTGCTACCCAAAACATATAGAACTGTAGTTTTGCGTTGCACTGTATTGCTCGTCATCCCGAGACATTTACGGTCAATGATTTCACTAACACATTATACTAATTGAGCGAAGCGTCTCTGCTTTAACTGGCCAAATTGACTTTCATCTGTCCGTGTGTTTGATAGGTTATTCATTGGTCTTCTTGTACAGGTCGCATTTTTCAACCAATTTTCACAAAAAATAGTGTGATTGTTCTACTATTTAATAATGTTTTTGTCTACAGTAAATTTTGAGAGGGGGTGGTACTTTTCCAAAAAGTGTGAAGTTTGCTGCGATGCTATTTACCGACTGATTTTGATAAAATTTTGTACACATATTCGGAATACGTTTGATTTTTTAAATTGGTAAAGTGATTTCCGAGATGATAAGTTGTGAAGTAATGCGAAAAATTGCCGCTAATAAGACATGTGCTCGCAAGGTCTACTGTTCACAGAACAACTAATAATAATAATGTTTGCGCACTATTGCTTCGCGGTAGAATATCTGCCACTGCGGTGGTACCACCCAAGGCGGCCTCTTGTACAAGAGGCCAGGAGGAACCTAGTATGTCGGGTTTCCTCACCTCTTACGATTATCATCCCGGTGGCGGACAGAATATTCTTTTACTTCTTCTCTCATGCAGAGTCGACAAGCAGCTTTAATAATTAAAATTACATAAAAATAGCTTAATATTTACTATAATAAAGCTTGTTTTCTAGTAATTTATATCTATACTAGATCTAGCTCTAGCGTTTCATAGCTGCAAGAAAAAATTACACTTAACATAAAACAGTTACATTCTGTGGTCGCAGCACGAATAAAATAAAAAAGTATTCGTATCGTAAACGTAATAAAAATAAAACACTCCATGCTTCATCTTACGGAGTGTTTTATTTTGATGTGATGGACCGATACTGTAAAACAGACGTGTAAATCCACCATTCACGCGTCCATCCAACTTTCTCAAAACAGAGAAGCCTGGAAGATCTTAGGGGGAAAAACCACTTGTGATGACCACGACCCTCAGCCATGACGCAACAACATAGAAGAAGAAGAAGACGCTTCGTCTTACAAACTGTGTTAAGCTTGTGGAATGACACTGAGAGAACAGCTTTATAAAAGAAACACGGTCAAGTGCCTTTCTCAGTGTCTTTACCTTAACAGAAGGCTGTCAGTTTTGCGCACTCGCCCTGAACATGTCCATCTGATAAGCTGGAATACCAGGTCAAAGTATTCGATCCCTAACAATCTGTCCTGCCAGTAAAAAGTAGTTTAATATGTTACATTATAATGACTATAGTCACGAGAATTTCAATGCCAATAACATTATCAGAATGCCAACCCTTTAGAAGAAAATGTAGCACACTTATTTTCTACGCCTCATCTCCTCAACTCAAATAAAACTACGTAATTGGGTTTGTTTCAGTCAAATAGCCGTCTCTGGACTGACTGGCGTCATTAGACCTCACTCTTACATTTTATTGAAAGTGGAACCTTAATTTTGTTTAACGCGGCACTCGGTATAGAAGCATTGTTTGTATTTTAAATGTTTTTGCTTATCTGTTTAGGAGCGCTAATGTTAGTAATTCTAACGCGATTAAGGTTCAAATTGAAGAGTTTTGCACCGTTTCGTCTCCTGGGCTTAGCTGTTACAATATTTTGTGTGTAAAATTGAGGGCGACTAATTGGATGATGTAATACTATGGCTAATTAACTTTGTTCGTGAACTTGTCGGAGTAATGTTTGGGACATCAATCAAAAGTTTGCGAGTGTATGGAGAGGTCGTTTGTCGAGTCTTTTGGGTGAAAAATTGGTAATTTTGCCGAATCGCGTTAGTACACTATTAATAACATAAGTTTTAATAAGTATCACTTCCGTAGTGTTATGCTTTAAAGTTATTTTTAATACAATTAAACTCAATAAATTATATCGCACAAATTATTACTTATGTTATAAAAACTATCCTGGTTTTCACTCATTTTATTTAGAGATACGGGATTACTCACGTTAAATAAAAAAAAAATTGTTAACTAGATTGATTGACAAGTACTTCACAGTAGTAATTGCGTCTTTAACCTAGTAAGCTCCCGACCATGATCAAATTTGCAAACCAGAGTTGCAAAAACCCCGCAAAAAAACAAGTGACTGTCGCTTTTTCGTTGATATACGGATCTGGTATCTTTCAAATGATAATTTGTTATGTAAAAAGATTTTCCAGGTCCTTTACAGCATCAAAAAAACCAAAAATTAGCTGAAATCTATTGTATATTTGAATAGATAACATTTTTAATTGGATCCTTATTTGATTTGGCCTTGGCATACCTGTATGCCAAGGCGGCTTTACGAAAGTTTTGTTTGGCATACAGGTATGCCAAGGCAGCTTAACGGGTTAACTAATTTACCTTGATCGTTTCAACCTCTCTAGTCCTACTAATTAGGTATTGTAATATTACAATTGCTGGCTGGATTTGGGTAAAATTCTGTAATTGTTATGCCCAAGATTAAGACAAATATTACGACAAGACATATCGGAATATAAGTGTATTAGTAATACCGATTGAGTAGCTTCTAAGTTATCGCATAATCTTTTCTACGTGAATGAAGTCGCTGGTACAGTTTTACATGGATATCATCACACCTGTACTTAAAAGTCTCTGAAGTTTAAAGTATAAAATACTAATACTTATATATATTATTTATATAATATATTATACTAATAACTTCCACTTACGATAAACATAGATCACATCAGCATGCAAAACCCCGTATTTACCAGTCATGTTCCTGATCTAACCACAAAATAAAACAGGAACTGTTTACTTTACGAAATTGTGATTCTATTGCTTTTCTATTCCTATTCACGTTATACGTGAAGAAAATGTTGTAAGTCGATTCGTAAGCTTGGAACTGTGCTTTAGTTAGTACAATGACATATTTAATAGTAAGTACCTTTGTACCTTCCAACATACGTCTGCTTCTTTGTTAAGTGTCGCTTATTAACTTTATTTTCTATATTCGCAGCTCTTAGTGCTTTTGAGTTCGGAATGTTTCCTAAGTTATATGTGTATCTACATAATATATCTCATTTTGTTACAGAAACTCACACCTCGGTATCGTGGAAAGCTTTACTTTATGAAAGTAACGGGCTGAATGTAGAAATACTTATTGTTTTACTTGATCTCCGCCATATTCATATTGAACTAAATAATACTTTACAAAATGTATTTCATACATAAGCAAACACAACGTTTGATAATGCAGACAAAAATTTGTTTCTAGGCACCTGTTCATTACTAGTCTTGTGTGAGTGTGAGGACCCCAAAACATTAAAGGTTTCTTCTGTGTCGGGCCTTTGTGCATTTAACAGCTTAAGCATATAGATAACGTTGAGTAGTATCTGTATACTAAAGCAATGTAATATTCTGGTAACATTAGTAAAGTGCTTTACGCATAGAAATGCAAAAACTTTTCTTCTACAACAGCTGAGATTTTCTTCAATATTTGTTCAAGATATCCATGTCTTGTTAGTTAACAAAAAAATATAAACATTACTACGAACTAAGATCAAATATCGGTTTTGCTAAAATGCATTGAATACGTCTTGCATTTTAGAACTATGCATTCTTAATGTAATGATTAACTTCGAACTCGCTAGCCGTTATCTTAACTAATTCTCTAACTAAATAAACCCAGCTGCAACTAGTTCAAAATGTTAAAACGGAAAACTTAAGCTACACTTAACGAAGTGTTAGTTGTTACCTGTTCCATTGTTCGCGCGAAAGTAAACATCTGAATTGCAGCGCCCTAAAATGAGTACAATGACGTTAGAGGCCACATGGCGTCTATTTTAGACTCGTACATTTTTAACGCTTTAGAAACGGGGCTGGGCGACGGCGCTGTCTGTTCCGACGGGGCTTGATTAATTGCAAACGACGTCTTCGTCGTACCCTGATTGATTACAGTGTTATCATGTTTGTGACTTGACTGATGTGAGGTGTACGTATTTGTTGTTCAGATCCTTTATTGTACATCATTATAAGTCATCTTAGCGATAGGCATGTCGCTTGTGGGTAATTTTTGGAGAGTAAAATAATATGTAGTTAGGAACGAATTCAAATTTCACGCGTTCTTATAATAACGTTTAAAAACTCTTACCCCACATACTATAGAATTCCCTGTATCGCGGCAGGCATGGACAAACACAATATCATATTACAACATCCAAGACCCGAGAGGTAACATGACACAATAGTATTTGACCCGGCCAAGGATCAAACCTGATAGCCCATGCTTCAAAGGCAAAGTTGGTACCAATTGAGCCGCCTCAGTAATCCATGCACCTCAAGCCTGCAAAGCGGTGCTCCATCGATATGATCGATGTGTCGCTCTATGCCACGTACCGATGGCGTATGGTCCGAATTTTGACAAACTTTCTGAAAGTAAAGTGCATGCATAGCGCAGCTGGCTTATATTCATTTATAAACTGTTTAGCAAAGTGAGCAAAAAAAGCAAAACTTTAAGTGATACTTGCTGTAAACATTGGAGCACATTGGGTTGACCAATTGAAGAACATCCAGATGAGATGGAACAAATGAAAAAATATTACAGTAAGATTTGAAAAGAATAATGCATTCAAAAAATCTTATAAATAGGGATGCTAGTAAAGAAAATATTATAGTTTCCATCCCAAACTAGGATTACCTGTAACAACATAGCCCTCTAAAGTAACCAGGGTCAAAGATAAACACGCTTATCCGAGCAAAGAATTTTGGCCTACGGTTACCCTTTTGCTGTTTTTGAACAAGAAATGTATTCTTATACAAACAATTCGAAAAAAATGCGATATAATAATATTTTTATTTTATTTATTTAGCCATTTGCAACATCTTAACAGTATACTACCAAAGCGATGCTACAAGTAATTATATATATATTATATACAATCTTAATTTAAATAACAATAATAATAATAGATAATTACAATTTTAAAGTTTGCAACTAATTAATTTTTATACAAACACTTTCTTCTTAAGAGCGTACATTTGTATTTTCAATGCACTTTTGAGCCCATTCTGTGAATTTCGCCAAGCTACATGCAAAAATATCAACATCCCTCGAGATCGTATTAATAATACGTATGGCTCGTACGGTATATACTACATGGTATTTTTGGTTATACAATGTACTTAAGAAGAATTAATGAGAACTCAAATTCAAAAGGATTTCAAAAATGTGTAGCTAGGGTGAACTAAAAGAAAAATTAATTTTTTTTTTTACATTCTCACAATACATTATGTATATCCTGGGTATTGAAAACGGGTATCATATTTTTATATAATCCTCAAACAGGATGTATAATTAAGCGTAATTTATATGTAAAGAAATTGCGAAGCAGATGTTTAATTTTACAAATCAATTGTCAGTGTACTCTCGTTTATCATTTAGTCACTTTGAATCAATTAGTTTGTTTAGCCTTAGTTTGTATTTACTACTATACTATTAAATCTGCGACGTATTCTTTTATAATTTTTACGCGTGTGAATCGGTGTCATGACTTTTGCTGGAGCTAAAGATTGGTTGTCATTATTCTAAGATTAGTAAAACATATCTTTGATTTTTTATTTTTCGAAATAAGTACAATACATATCCTTAGTTAGTCGGTGTACGACTAATTTAATAAAACTTTGCGAGAATTCATGACTATTAACAGTATTTCAAAGTGAATCAAAATACCAATAAATAGGTACAATATTATTTGCCGTGATGATTCTTCATTATCATTATCATCCCCGCCTTAAGACGTCCAATACAAAACATAGGCTACTGCATTCGGGGACGGCTTGGCTAAAGGCTAAGTAGAATACATTTAAACGCATTTTTAAATATAAAAAATAAAGGAAAATTTCATAACGTGTTTATAACTCTGTGGTTACGTGTTAACGCCCCGGTATTTCTACAACGATAAAATATATATTTTTCTTTCCACAGTTTACTCATTCACGTAACGCAAACAACCACGCTCTTTCACCTCTCGTATCTAATAAGGTTTTCATAATAAGGGTACAGGAAAAAGAAGGTATTTTGTTAAACATTTTTTCGAACGTCAGATGCGAACGAAAGCCGGGTCTCATTATCCCATTTTGTTCATTTTGGAACGCAGCTGGGACCAAGACTTGCTCCTGAACCCTGCAGCGACCCGACTCCGACCGACGGGTAACGAACTTACGCGAAGTTAATGACTCCCAACTTTGCTCTCGAATAAGGCAAGGCGCTGATACGGAGTCGGCTACTAACATTAAGCTGGGCCCGCAATCGAGAGATAGATTGGCCGACACCGCTCGTTCCCCTTTTAAAATGTTCTACTCGTTTCACGTTTTGTTCTATTTTAAAAGCTGTTTAGTTTTACAGTGGTGGAGAAAGGGTTGTATTTTTTATTTTATTTAAAGTCAGAAAAGCTCTAGACTTCTGGGGTATTGTTACTCGAATGAAAGTAAGCGTATATTATTAATCTACTCTATAATAGTATTGTTCTATGAAGCTCACAATGAACATGTGGGTCTCAAAAACAAGAAATAAATGAACTGTCTGCTACTTATTAAAATTTTATAATATTGGTAATAAATGCAAATAGCTAAAAAGAGTTTTTCATGTTTTGAAATAAGGTGTAAGCTGTGCTTTAGGTTATCCAAAATAATTTTACAGAAGTTTATATGGTTGAACTACGTACTAATAAATTTGTAGTATTGGTTATAGCTCCACATTAACCAATTACTGCTTGAAAGACAAATTATATTCACTTCGACTGTGCGCAAGATGCAGCTGAGTTAATTAACCAGCCAGGAAATGCCGCTCTGGTGGTTACTCTTTCGCCTCGAATAAGAAACTTTTGCGCTAAGTACAGGAAAAGTGATAGCGTGAGGAGAGAACTTGATTGGGAACTTTATGCACAATATCTATAGTGTTCCTTGTTTAGTTTCTTTAGAAGTTTGAGAAACTTGAAAGAAGAGTTAAATTTTCAAGCAGCATGCCTGAATTCTGTGTCGGAATAATCAAGCCAACGAAATTGTACTAGAATAGAAAGTAAATTTTTGTTCTTGAATATCACTAAATCATTAAGACTTCGCATTAACATTTACACTCCGGGCACTAAAAAACTTTTTTAAAGACGTGCAAGCTGCAGCTTAATATTGCAGCTTAGGTACTCGCTCATTATCCATACAACACGGTCGTGCGATTCTCTAAGAGCAAACATCGTTGCATCTTTGACAACATCCGTGAAACAAATGACGAGATTGCAAGGAACGTCAGAAAAGCAACCTTATGTACAAGGGATATAGCCCTTGTACATAAAGTACCTCATAAAGTATTTGACATCGGTGAGCTCGTCGACGAATCATTAGAGAATCGCACGGCTGAATCTAACACGAAAATAAACGGAAAACTGTTTAAAAAAACACCATATTACCATACCGGTAACATGAACAAACAAAAGAATAGAGAATTCTCGTCATTAAATCACCAAGTTTCCACATCGAGTACTGCATTTATATGCAGTATTGTATATTGTGCGATAATCAAGTAGACTGTATGACAAAAAATCATAAATTACACTGAGTAAAATATTTGAAGCGACAAATTTTGATGCTAGATTTTAACGAAACAAACTAAGTGTAATCGACAAAGAATGAGAAGAAGAGACTAACCTGGTTCGTGTTGGGATGATCAGCCAGGCAGGACCCTTCGGACTCTCGAGCAGATTTCCGACTTACCAAGATTCCTCGGGTTTACCTGCTGCCTGGACATGCGCGATCCTCGATTTGCCCCTTCAATCTCGCTGCACGGTTACACTTTTTATGTATTGCAAAGGAGATTTTAAATTTAATGCGATAATTATAATTATTCTTGGCTCGACACGACGACAACTAAGTACCACACAATTCTCAATATCGAAGTTGTAATTTTAATTGCCACAGTTAAAATTTACTTTTTTTTTAAATGTATGGATGGACGAAGCTTTTCGCGTACCGAAATGGAACAATATATATACTTGAATTTTGTATTTTAACTGAAACAAGACGCAGCCAACGAAAATGTTTCTCTGTAGAGGTAGCTCTACCATTTAGAAAGGAAAACTTTATCTTAAAAGGGAAATAATAATAAGAGAACTAGAAGGTATTTTTACTTTTATGTACACTATTATGCCGATTGATGAGGCCTTATGGAGACAAAATTTTTAACATGCGAAATTTATGAAATCTTGTTCCCGAATCATCAAGCCATACTCTTGAAAATGAAATGACAATAAAATAGAGAGCAAATGATTTACTCTCTTAATATTAAGACCGTAGCCAATTTCTACATTAATATGCAAAAAGTTTATTCTCCTGACAGAGTGCAAGATGCACCTGTCTCGCTAATTAGTCAGCAAATTCCGGTCTCTTGGTTGCTCTGTCGTCGTTTCAAAACGGAAACTTTAGCGCATACAGCTTAAGTCTTATGCGGAAAATAATATAGTAAGAGTTTATTCATTGTTTTAACTGCGTATAAACCTTATAGTAGCTACAATATTTTATAGTGTTGAATTAATTAAGATAGCATTTTACAAATTGATTTAAGGATCGTTAATAATATATTATGAAAATCAAATGATACAAAAAGTAGAGACAAAATAAGTAATACTAAGATAACACTAAATTTTTTTAATTATCACATGCGGAACTAAATGCAAATGAAGTTTGTTTCTTGTGATTATATGTATAAGATGCAACTAACTAATAGTTAAAAAAAACACGTTTGTTGTATGGGAGCCCCCCTAAAATGTTTGCTTTATTTTATTTTATTATCAAAATATATGTATTATTAAATATTTTAAAGTAAATATAATAATATTATTAAATATTTTGTGAATGTTTTAAGCATCTACCTGTTGCCGTTATCAATTCCGAGCAAAAGCGAGCAAAAACATCGCGTTTGCTGAATGGGAGCCTTCTTAAATATTGATTTTATTTTGCTTTTATTTAGTATTTTTAGTATTTATTGCGATAGCGGCAACAGAAATACATCTGTACATACATACAAACTGTAACTATCATGGTTCATGAATACAGCCTGGTGACAGACGGACTGACAGCGGAGTCTTAGTAATAGGATCCCATTTAACCCTTTGGGTACGGAACTCCAAAAAAGAGCCACACAAGTGTAACTGAGTTTCAGGTCTGCTGTTTACATGATATATTATAGTTAAAAGGAAATTGATTCAACAACTGAGCAGTTCCGATTCAAATATCCAAGGAAGAAATTGTCGATCGAACACAGAATCCAGATCACACACATCGCACGTCAAATCATGCATAGCTCAACAGTACTACCAAACTGAATGAGCGTATCATTCATCTAAAGTATAAAAACTGCTAAATTAGGCACGTAATTAGTAATAATAACTTTTAAATCAAGAAGCCTACCTACGTCCTTTTTTCGTTCAAATTTATCAATTCATATGATTGCTTCGATTGAACTCTTGAAACAGCTTGCTACCACCAAAGGTTTTTGGTAACTGCGGCGGCTTCGTAGTAATTGAAATGTTGCACGTATTTTTCATTATACTATAACTCTTGCATACGATTTTCCTTTGAGATATTTTTATGGAATGAACATTGTCATTTCTGATTTATTAAGTGGCACATTTATATTAAGTGGAAAGAGAAGGTGGCATTCTCTCTATAATTGAAATCGGCACATCTTATCCATTAGAGGGTAGATGATCGTTTTCCCCTAAGGTACTAAACTGAATCAGAATACGACGAATGTAGCCAACACTGTAGCCGTGACTTGAAGTGATTTCGAATAGGAAATGATGTACTACGTAAAATAACCGAATCAGCCATGAACCAGCCAAAATTAAGGATGCCAAATAAATCGATGCAAGGTGGTGTTGATTATTTTGTTCTTATGAATTAGTCTTCTCATGCAAATATAAACACATGATTGTGTTATATGAAATATTTTATTAACAAGAAGGGTTTACACACTTTTTTATTATTCAATAATTAACATGGCAATCTGAATTTTTAAGAAAAAGTACTACGTAGTAGAGCATTTTTGAAATAATTGACCTTTGACTTTAGATCACCATGGATGCAAAAACGGCTGTACTGAAAAAACAAAGTAACTCAACTAGTTTTGTTATTTTAAAATAAGCTACCAGCAAACAAACTATGTTTAAATAACAGCACCTGATACAGTTATTTCCAACAAAACGGGTTGTGTTTAATAGAGTTTATTTAATGACACACGTATTTTTATGCACAGGTAACTCAACATCAGTTTAGCTACAAGCTGCAAAACCGAGTTCAATAAATAATAATCGAACTATTTGCTTATACTTTACTTAAATGGTACTAGTAAGTAACAAACTTTGAATTACCGAAAATATTAGTTGTAAATAGACTTTTAGTTGTTTACCTAATCCACAATCAAATGTTATTATTAACTTCACACATGATTTGTTTTTAACAAAACATACAACGCTGCTTGCAACATAAAATACACTATTATTTACATAACTATTTAGTTACTTTAACTATTAAATATTTTTTTATTAACTATTTAATCAATAATGTTAGCTGCGTGTAACAAAACTTTTTTGTATTGGAACTGGAAGCCATGTTGGTTTATTTTCGTGGTTTGGTTCGAACTAGAACTCGTCGAAAAATTTTCAAAATAATAAAATCTTAAATATGTATATTGCATTGTAATTGTGGACTCCCAATAGTGCATGTGTGCATGTGGTGATAGAACTGGTGTATGTTCCTATGAGAATCGCGAGTGCTTAATTATAATGTTTATGAACACAACGAAAAATATGTTTTAGTTGTACTTAAGTAGATTTTATTATATTTATTTACTGTGGGTTAATAAACACAAACATTACAAAAATACAGACAAATGTTATATTTAACTGTATTATAAGCTGTAATTAGTAGACCACATTGCATAATATGATCACGAATATAGCGTGCTTTTGGGACATACCTAAAGCAAATTATTATAAGCCTAAGAAATCAATAAATAATTATGTAAAGAGTGTGCTATATTTTTGATAAATTTTCCCAAGCTGTAGTTGATGTCTGTTTATCCGGCCCCAGTAAAGACAACCTTAACGTACGTAAACGGAAACGTAGAGAAATAATGTCAAACGTACACTTACTCAATCAGTAATGATTGAGTGAGTGTACGTATGTTCGTTACTTATTGACACTGAAATAGCCGAAGAAATTTGAATAAATCCGCTGATATTACAAACCACTTTTATCTTGATTCGATAAATAGATATACAGAGATATTGCGATAATTTTATTTCACGCGAATGAAGTTGCGTACAGTAGTTTGTGTTTTTAACAACACAGTTTAATACTCAGTGATGTGTTTAAAAAGTTTTGAGCGGAGCATACCAAAGTTAAACTTGTTAACTCTATGCTAAGCTATGTGTAAATGTAGGAGAAACACAGTAGGTCCGTATTTCAGAAGTTGTTTTCCAGCAGCCATGTTAAATAAGGCAGTTTAATCCCGCAGACTAACGAGGCGATTATCTAAACACGGCTCGGCTTTAGTTCGAGCGAAGTAAAAATTAAATGTCTGCACTAAATCTTGGTCTTTAGTGTGACGTTTTTGAGTAAACAAATAACGTTTTGCATCATACGCCTAATTTGATTAGTTGATTTCATAATGGTTAGGAGCAATTTAATTTTATGCATTTAAATTTCAAACCAATGTTTTTCCAACATGTATTTTTTCTAATATTAAAAATAGCATTAGCTTCTTTCGTGTTCATGTTTTTTCACTGCACACTGTCATCCAAAATTAAATTATCCATGGAAACAAAATTGGACTTTCAACAGCACGTAGAACTAAAACATGCTGCGAACATTTCTCGTATAAATTTTCTGGCAACGTCAAAGGGACCTAAATGTATTCAGGAGTGTCATTTTATCGGCAAATATATCATTTTTTCGACGTTAAGTTTGATTTATGTCTCCTACGAAATAACAGTCCAATTCACACGCTACAGTAACAATATAAAAGACTAGCTGCGCCCCGCGGTTTCACCCGCGTGGTGATGGATGATGATGATGATGATGATGAAAAGTATCCTATGTGTTAATCCAGCGCCTCATCTACCCCCATACCAAATTTCATCAACATTAGCCCCCCCGTTTGTGCGTGAAAGAGTAACAAACATCCATACATCCATACATACAAACTTTCACGTTTATAATATTAATAGGATGTTTATTTGTGTAAGAAAAAAAATATGATTATTTACTTAAAGCAGTTATTTTTGTTTTATTAACAGTGTAATATAAGAATTCAGTCACTTGCTTGTTCTTTATGAAACTTAAAATATAATAAATCCAGATATTTCAAAATCTAAATTAGTAATGTTATCTTATCTACTGATGCATGACCTGTTTTAAAACAGTTCACAATTTAATACAATATAGATATAATACAAAATGTTTACTGCCGTGCGATTTTCTAAAGATTCGTCGATGCACTCGTCGACGAGCTCACCGATGTCAAATACTTTATGAGATATCACCCTTGTACATAAGGTTGTTTTTCAACGTTCCTTGTCATCTCGTCATTTGTTTTACAGATGTTGTCAAAGATGCAACGATGTTTGCTCTTAGAGAATTGCACGGCTATTCTTACGACGTGACGCGAGACGGACTACTACAATGTCATTATTTAAATTATGTTTAATTTCCCAAACATGCGTTACAATTATTCAGGAAATATAATTGTTTAAAATTCTATTTACTGTTTCAATCGGTAAATTGCAAGTATCGACTGCTACTAAAACAAAGAAGTGAGTGAAATAATAAAGAAACTAAGAGAATTCATTAAATCGCGCAACCTTGTCTATACACACTAAATGACTGATATATCAGCGAAGAGCTAAACCACTGGAGCGATGAACTAAAATTTTGGCAGATAATGCTGTTTATAATCATATACTAAGGAAGGATTTTTGGAAACTTCACATTAGGGTTGCGCAACGGAAAGCGAGTCAGTAGTTAGATGATGTTTATAAATGCTCACAAACTATATCTTTTATTTGGTTTTTGGCATTTATTTGTGTTTATATTTGTACACGTTGAAATCATTGAGAGCAGTTTTTTTAGTGCAGTAGAACTGTTTGTGAATAACTTCGTCCGGGGAAGTATGCCTACTTTACCTACCTATTTCTACCGAGAAGCAGTAATGTTCGCAATACTGTGTTCTAGTTTGAATGGTATGGGTGTCGGTGAAATCACAGGCACATGAGACTTAGAAGTGAATGTCTCAGGATTACGGGCGCAGTGCAGTTCGTCACTTCTAAAGAAATACATATATTCTAGGTCAGCCACCAGCAGCCAGATAAATTGCTTTTTTAACACATCCATGTTAAGCCGTACATGGACAGGCATGAGGTCGGGCCAGGAAACAATATCCACGTCATGTTTTTTTGCCATATAAGTATTTGTTTTTTTCGCTGAAAATACATTATTTCCATTATCTGTGAATACAGTTCAGAATACCTTAAAAAGTTAAGGTACCTTACAGTCCAGTCTCTAAAATCCACACTGTATAAATAAGCCGTGTCAAGTTATGATATGACTATATTCTATTATAACTAAATTCCTTACTAACATTATTAAATTCACCACGTCATCCCATATTCAAGACTTCTCTCATACCATGTTAGAGTTCATTAAAGACAATTGGCTCACCCAGCTTACGTACCAAAACCAAGGCCCGGGGCTCGGGACAACCCAACCTGCATTTAAATTGTAACACAAACAGCGAATTGAACAGACACACAAAAGGAGAACACTGATTCATGTCCGTAGAATGGGTGACCTGGATTTAGGGAAGGTAAAGCTGACTGTTAACTACCCAAAACGTGTGAATTTTCATTTGTGACCAAGTACTTACATTAATTATAAAATACATCAATCTAATCATGCTAGTAACATGGTTGGACATGTTTTGGAATATGTAATAAAAATTCATGTATCTATAGAAATAAATAAACTTGAAATGTCTGTTTGTAATGTCAAAATAACTGCTGTTTACTAAACGCATATCAAGTAAATATAATTTTTTTTAGCAAAAATAGGAACCGACTTCAACACCAAAAAGTGTGAAATAACTTGTTGAAATCGGTACGATGATAGTTCAAAAGTAGGTACTTAATATTACAATATTGTGCGCGTGGTACCGACTTCGACAAGTTATTTCACACTTTTTGGTAATGAAGTCGGTTCCTTTTTTGCTTGGTCTCGGAAACATAATGCATAATATCATAACATGCATGTGTTACTACATGGAAGTGTCAAACTCAAATTATTTCGTGCCATTGGCATAGGCCTGGAAAAAATATCCACCATAATTTTGGCACCGGCTTCCCTATGGCTTAGCATGAATTAGTTGATTATCTAATTTGCTGTAGGTCGCTGCCCGTGCCCCGTTTTCAAAACAATTCAGGCGCGGTGTAATGTGTATCAACCACATTAACTTACCTATACGTGGGGCGCACTAAAAGTTTTCGGAATCAATAATAAAAAATACTTTTAATGGTCAAAAATGAAATTATTGTTTGTCAAAATATTCTACCTTTGCGTCACAATGCACTTTTTCATACGATTGAACCTGTTTTTAAAACATTTGTGCCACTCCTTCGTGGTGACGTGACATACGTGTTTTTCATACTCTTCGACAGTAAACAAATGGTCGTGTACCATACACTATTCACGGTACGACGATTTTCTAAACCAACAGCAGCCACGTGTCCAGTTAAAAAAGACGCAATCATTCGCTTCGAGGCACTTTTCACGCGCGCCACTTTGGTTGGTTTCGGCTCATCTCTATAGACCCATACGCTCGATTGCTGCTTCGTTTTGGGGTCATAGCTGTAAATCCCTAATTCGTCACCTACTACTATGTTCCACGCCAAATTTGAAGCCCCTTCGTTGTATCTGACAAGCATAGCATGGCACCAAGTGATGCGGTCCGTTTTTTGAGCATCGGTCAAATTGTGTGGGATCCATCGAGAACACAGATTTCTAACACCCAAATGTTTGTGTAGGATTGACTGTATATGACTCATGCCCATGTCCAAAGATGTCCGGATCTCATGGTAGCTCACATGTCTGTCTGTTTCAATTATACGGCGCACAGCGTTGATGATCTTGTTGTTCACAGCGGCGCATGGACGACCTTCACGAATTTCATCATGGAAATTGACACAACCGCGTTTGAATTCTGCAAACCAGCTATAAATGGTCATCTTGCATGGTGCTTCTTCGCCAAAAGCACATTGAAGCCGAACGAGGTTTTGTTGAGCTGTCAAATTACACTTAAAATCGTAAAAAAACGTGCAACGAAAACTTTTCCGAGTTAAATCCATTTTATTGTAATCACGCAGTTTTTAAAATGACGCCATAATGTGCAAACAATTGACAATCAGATGAAACAAATTTTATTCCACGGCTAAAGAGTTCCAATTTCAAATGTAGTAATATTTTTTTTGTAAGTAACCAATTCCGGAAACTTTTAGTGTGACCTATGTAAGTAAGTAAATTTTCAATAAATTGATTTATCACGTTAATAATTATTATAACTGTTAAAGTTACTCTGTCACGCGGTAAGTATGTATGTATGTATTATTATTATTATTATTCAAGAAGTGGCTCAATAGATTTGACTAAAAGCATAGGCATTAGCATTTGGGATAACTAGTACCCTGGACTAACACACATAAGCTACTTTTATACTTAATTTGTTGTAGATAGGCGAGTATGTTGAAGAATAATTTGATTTTTCGCAAACACCGTAGAGATATTGCAAAAACACGGATAATTAAAAAAATGCTCTTAACATTGCCTAATAATACTGGAAAAGATAGTTTTTTTGCAAAAATACGAGCCGCTCTAGTAACATTTGATATCCTTAACTCTTATTAGTTAGAATTTTGTTTGCTGACCAAATCTTAATTTAATTGGTTGCTAGTTTTACAACCTAGGACTACGTTTAACCTGAACAATTATTTCTGTGCGATAGTCATTTTCCACGCGGTTGAAACGGCGGGGCACAGTAAGAATATATATAATTATATATATGCGAAAATCTCTCTGGTTTATCTTTTCTGGAGAAGTATTACACTTTTATGTAGACTAACAGCTGAACAGATATTAGTTAATTACGTTACGCCCTGAAAAAGGGATAGGCCTTAAATTACTTGATGGAGAAGATCATAATTTTCATCACCGGTGTGCGCGTTCAAAAAAATATTATTATTATTATTATTATAAAGTGGAAAGATTTGTATGTAAGTATGTTTGTAACGAATTGGCTCAAAAAGTAGTAGACCGATTTAAAAAATTATTTCTCCATTGGAAAGCTACATTCACCCTGAGTAACATAGGCTATATATTAATCATCATCATCATCCATCACCGCGCGGGTGAAACCGGGGAGAGCAGCTAGTAAGTTATATAGATAGACATCATTATAATCTGACTGTTAACTTCAAAGACCCAACACTATTATATGTTTCATATTTCGTTAAATCCATTGGCGTCGTCAAAGGCGAACTTCGTTAGAAAATCTTAGTTATATTCCTGCGTAGGTAGATTTTTTTTTTATATATTTTACTAACACAGCGTAATCGCGTTTGTGAAGCTAAATCCTTACTGAATTATAAATGCGCTAACCTAACTACGCTATATTGATCATGTGAATTGTATATGTTTTTAAGGCAGATCACTTAGATAACAGTGTATAGAAAAAAGATACTCGAGATACTGATAAAGAAACTGTGGCACCGTTTGAGCGTTTACGACCCTCTTGGACGACGTCTTATTTACGTTTGGCGTTAATCAAAAATTAAAACATGGTTCTGTGTCTGTGTTACGTTTATATCTATTTTTTTCTATATTTTGTACTGTCCTCGTTATTGTAGTATTATTATAGGTAAAATTAAGAAAAGAAATGGGGAAAAGAAAATACTTATCGGATTTCCTGAAAATTTAAATGAGGGATTAATTAAACTAATAATTAACGTTGCATGATTACGATTAATAGGGACACCATTATCCTGTGGTACACACAACGTCGTCTCTTGATTTTCCGCCTAAGTTTTGCAGCGTTGATTATTTGGAGAAATTATAAAAAAATAAAAAATAGGGGGAAATGAATAGAGCCTTGCGATTGATTTTTTATCAACCATAAGAACATCCAAAGCGGGGTGATGGCATTTTAGCGCTAGCCTCAATCCTGTCTAGTTACCACATTGAAGTTGAAGTTATGTTGATACGCTATGTTTAGCTTACATAATAATATGAGAGCAAGCATGTATATTTTGATCACCTACCATCAAATGAGATACAAAACATAAGATGTCTAAAATACCGACATTATTACCTACAATCCATTCAAACATTTATCAAACGCCAGCTTTAACCTTACCTTATTATGTTATTAACTTATTACTTAAATACATTATTGCTTCATAGTCTTATTATAAATACGAGGTCACAATTCGGTCTGAAATATCTTCATTTCTGTACCGGTTTAATCCTTCCTATACCGTGATAATTAAAACAAAGATTTATGAATGAAACTGAAGTCTATGTACGTCTTCGGGACGCAAAGCGTTAAAGCAAAGCAAACTTAACGCGCGCTCCTTTGCTGGTCAGTCAAATCATGAGGTCCCCATTTTTTTTATTTTACTGATTGGTTTCAAATGGATCCATATTATGCATATGCGTATGTGCGTATGCTAACATCAAATCATGCCGCGAATTCCTTAGTATTTTGATACGGATAGGCTTCCGCCATCTCCTTCAGTTCATCTTTATTAACTTTAGTGGCTGGTCTTCCTCGTGGTTAATTCTTCAAGTCAATGTTTCTACTACAATAGCGGTAATTTTTCAGCAGTTTCTGTCGCGTTAGTTTCACGTCTCGAAATTACTCTGATTTTGGCTGTTGAAAAACAACTGAAAGTCATACAATCATATACTTTATCGATATATATAAAAACGAATGGTCACTCACTCATCACGAAATCTCAGAAACTACAAGTGCTAGGAATTTAAAATTTTGCATTGGGTTTTTTTTAGGACTTAGGTGGTACTAAGACGGGATTTTATTAAATTCAACCCCTAAGAGTTTTTTTGAATTTGATAGTTTGTATGAAATTTCGTTACTGCGACTGCTAAAAGTTTAAAATTTTGCATGGGGGTTCTTTTTAGGACGTAGGTGCTCACTAAGAAGGGATTTTATGAAATTCAACCCCTAAGGGTTTTTTGGGGTATATAGTTTGCATGAAACTTCGTTACTGCGACTGCTAAAAGTTCAAAATTTTGCATGGGGGTTCTTTTTAGGACGTAGGTGCTCACTAAGACGGGATTTTATGAAATTCAACCCCTAAGGGTTTTTGGGGTTTATAGTTTGCATGAAACTTCCTTACTGCGAGTGCTAAAAGTTTAAAATTTTGCATGGGGGTTCTTTTTAGGACGTAGGTGTTCACTAAGACGGGATTTTATTAAATTCAACCCCTAAGGGTTTTTTTTGGGTTTGATAGATTGTATGAAAATTCGTTAATACGAGTGCTAAAAGTTTAAAATTTTGCATGGGGTTCTTTTTAGGACGTAGGTGCTCACTAAGACGGGATTTTATGAAATTCAACGCCTAAGGGTTTTTGGGGTTGATAGTTTGCATGAAACTTCCTACTGCAAGTGCTAAAAGTTTAAAATTTTGCATGGGGGTTCTTTTTTGGACCTAAGAGGCGAGTCTATTGCAAACAATAGGGGCATTCCTTCAAAATTTATTGGGCAGAAAAAGCCAGTAACTTTCCAATCCGGGGATCCACCTAGGACTTCGAGTTTCCAAAACGGCACTTTTACCTCTATACCAAGACCAAGCGAGTGAAGCCGCTGCCGGGTCAGCTAGTATTACATACAATAATATCCTTTTCTAAATTAGAATGTTACACGTTTCGTGTGTAAAGTTTCACTATGAAATCTGACACTATTAGGCTTAATTTCAATTCTAAGTAGCTAGAGCGATGAATAGGCATTTAATATTTAAACCCTATTATTAATAGATCCTTATAAGTACTTGGATCATCAGATGTTGCTTAGGTGGTTCTATGGCACTACACATGATAGTCATAGACATACATAGATAGACATACTATATCAGGACTGAAACTTTATAGGGTGTTTTTTTTACGGGCATAGAACTTTAAGTTGGCAACACTTTTTTGACTAGCGGCCATTTTGTTAGCTGTCAAGTAATTTACGTTTAGTTTGGTTCGGCATTTCAACATGAATAAACTGATGCCTGAACAAAGCTTCCAAATTGTGCAAATTAATTTTGAAAATCATTGTTCTTGATTTCCATTCATCCCGATTTTCATAAGCGAATTTTGTTTAGCGATGAAGCTCACTTTTGGTTACATGGATACGTCAATAAAAAAACTGTTGCATTTGGAGTGAAGATAATCCTCAAGGGTATTATTAAGACGTCGTTACATCCAGAAAAACTGACTGTTTGGCGTACTTTATGGGCTGGTGGAATTATTGGTCCGTTCTTCTTTAAAAACGATGCTGGCGATAGCGTTACAGTCATTGGTGATCGGTATAGAGCCATGATTACTCACTTTTTCGTTTATCAATTGAACAACCATGATGTGCAGGAGCTGTGGTTTCAACAAGACGGCGCAACATGTTACACAGCTTGTGCTAAAATTGATTTATTTAAGGACACGTTTGGTAACCGCATAGTTTCACGTTTCGGACTCGTGAATTGGCCTCCAAGATCGTGCGATTTAACGCTGCTTGACTATTTTTTGTGGGGATATGTGAAGTCGCTAGTCTATGCCGACAAACCCTAAACGATTGACCACTTGGAGGACAACATTCGCCACGTTATTGCCGCTATACGGTCACAAATGTTTGAAAAAGACATCGAAAATTGGACCTCCAGATTAGACTACGTCCGAGCCAGCCGTTATTTAAATTATAATGCCAGAAGATTATCTTTTAAATAATGTAAATTTCATATTAATTTAAAAAACACATTTTTGTTTTATTCCATTTCAGTTCTATACCTCTAAAAAAACACCCACTATATACATTCGGATTGAATACCAATATGATTTCGAATCTGCTTGTAAATCATTCATATCCAGCCCTGTCTGATATACAGTTTGGAATGTTAATTTAAATTATTGACAACTGCAGATAAGCCAAACAAAGCTGCAATTGAAAATCAAATATTAATGACCTCCGATTTGTCCAGCAAACCAACAAAATGGTTTAACGGGCATTTTGAACGCTCGATAAATTTCAATTGCATTTCCGACAGTTCTATTCCTCCTTCATTTATTGGTTTCATACGTCTAAAGTCACATTTGTAGATGATAATAATTAAATATTTTAATTATTGAATTGGGACAGATAGGTACTTTCTTTTATAATTAACCAAATAAAAATAAGAGATGATAAAAATATATTCGATTGCACTTTTTTATTGCACTTGCTGACAAGGAACGTTGGAAAAGCAACCTTATGTCATCATCATCATCATCTCAGCCGTAGGACGTCCACTGCTGAACATATGCCTCCCCCATGATTTTCCAAAAGGACCGGTTGGAAGCGGCCTGCATCCAACGTCGTCCTGCGACCTTCCTCAGGTCGTCTGTCCACCGTGTCGGTGGACGACCTACGCTGCGCTTGCCGGTCCGTGGTCTCCACTCCAGAACCTTTCGGCCCCATCGGCCATCTGTTCTGCGTGCTATGTGCCCTGCCCACTGCCACTTCAACTGGCTAATCTTCTGGGCTATGTCGGTGACTTTCGTTCTTCTACGGATCTCCTCATTTCTGATTCGATCACGTAGAGAAACCCCGAGCATAGCCCTCTCCATAGCTCGTTGTGCGACTTTGAGCTTTTCTATGAGGCCCATAGTAAGAGACCACGTTTCAGTGCCATAAGACATCAATGGTAACACACATTGAAGAAGACTCTTGTCTTGAGGCACTGAGGTATTTTTGACGAGAAGACTTCGTGAAGTTTCCGGAACGCTGCCCAGCCGAGTTGGATTCGATGATTGACCTCTTTCGCGAAGTTGGACCTGCCTAGTTTGACTGTCTGTCCCAGGTAGATGTACTCGTCAACAACTTCAAGAACTGAGTTCCCAACTGATATTGGGGTAGGTACAACATGGGCATTAGACATAATTTTCGTCTTGTCCATGTTCATCTTAAGACCTACCCGTTGGGAAACTCGATGGAGGCCTTCGAGCATTGTACTAAGGTCTTCCATGGATTCTGCCATGACTACAATATCGTCGGCAAATCGAAGGTGAGTGATGTATTCGCCGTTAATATTGATGCCAAGTCCTTGCCATTCCAGAAGCTTGAAGGCGTCTTCCAATGTAGCGGTGAACAGTTTCGGAGATATAACGTCTCCCTGTCTCACGCCTCTTTGCAATGGAATTGCCTTCGAACTCTGCTCCTGTACTCAGACTGACATGTAGGCGTTTTTGTAAAAACACTTCAGCACTTCAATATACCGATAGTCAATACGGCACCGCTGGAGAGACTCAAGCACTGCCCACGTCTCGATCGAATCAAAGGCTTTCTCATAGTCCACAAACGCTAGACAAAGAGGCAAGTTATACTCTTCGGTCTTCTGTATAACTTGCCGTAGCGTGTGGATGTGGTCTATGGTACTATAGCCTTTTCGGAAACCGGCTTGTTCCGGAGGCTGGAATTCATCAAACCTGCGACTGAGACGGTTCGTTATGACCTTCGAAAACAGCTTATAAACATGGCTCAAAAGCGAGATGGGTCTGTAATTTTTAAGTAAAGTGTTGTCACCTTTCTTAAAGAACAGCACCACCACGCTTTTGTTCCATGCTTCTGGCGTTGAACCTTCGAGTAAGACGGTATTAAAGAGCTTCTGAAGGACTTTAAGTACCGGTGTTCCACCTCAGCCACCTCTTTCAGAAGCTCAGATGTGATACCGTCATCACCAGGTGCCTTGTTGTTCTTAAGCTGTTTCAAGGCCTTTCTAATCTCGGACATCAGTCCGAGATATCTTCGGTATGATGTCGGGTCAGCTTAGCTCTTGGGTCTTTGACCGAGCTGCTAACAGGTTTAGCGACCGAGGTGTATAACTGTCCGTAGAAACTCTCGACCTCTCATAACACTTCCGCTTTGGTCGACGCTACACTGCTGTCTCCTCTCTTCAGCTTCGTCAACTGGCTTTGCCCAATAGACATGTCTCTTGCAAACACTTTGGAGCCTTTTTTCCGCTCTACCGTCTCTTTAATACGGTTTGTATTAAAGATCCGGATGTCGTGTCGCAAGGACTTCCATATTCGTCTATTGAGCAGCCTATATGCTTCAGCATCATTCGAAGACTGCAATTTCAATGAGCGTCGTTCAGCCATGAGGTTGAGGGTATCGTTGGAGAGTTTCTGTGGCCTATCTGTACGGTGGGGTTTAAAGTACTTGGAACCCACTGTATGGACAGTTTCTACTAACCTGTTATTGATCTCGTCCACTGAAGCGGTGTTCTCAAGGCAATCGAAGCGATTGGATAGCTCAAGTTGAAAGCTCTCGGGGTCTTGAATACGGGCACGAGTGGGTCGGAGCGTAGACTTCATCAAACGAGACCTCTCTAGTTTGACATTAATATTCACCGTGCCTCTTACCATTCGGTGATCACTACCGGTTTTAACCCTGTTGATCACGGAGACATCAGTGAATTTTTGCCTTTTGGTGGTCGTAATGAAGTCAATCTCATTTCTCGTGGAACCATCGGGACTCAGCCAGGTCCATTTCCTGTGAGGTGGCTTCTGAAAGAAAGAGTTCATCATAAAGAGTCCCTCTTTCTCCAGGAAGTCGGCCAACCTCTGTCCCCTACGGTTCCGTTGTCCATAGCCAAATTGCCCCATTTTCGACTCATCCTCGCTTCTCTTACCCAACTTCGCGTTGAAGTCCCCCATAATAACTAGAAAGTGCGTTTCAGAGGTATGTATGGCCCGACTAATGTCCTCATACATATCCTCCACCTCATCATCCGGGTGCGACTTCGTCGGTGCGTATACCTGAATGACCTTCAGCGAATATCGTTTGGATACTCTGAGTATTAGGTATACGACCCTATTGGAAACGCTATCGATCTTAACTATGTTGTTAGTAAGGGACTTGTGGACGAGAAACCCGACACCACCTTGGGACTGTTGGTCGCCCTCCCGGTGATAGAGTAGGTTACCTGATTTTAGAGTTATCGTGTCCTCACCCGCTCTACGGACTTCAGATAACCCCACAATGTCCCAGTGTAGCTTACTCATTTCTTCTTCCAGCTCATATATCTTCTCGTCTGTCCTCATCGTGCGTATGTTGTGTGTTACCAGGGCCAGTCGTCGTCGTTGGGGGTGGTAGCCGGGCGTCTGCCGGGGATTCTTAGCACCCCCTGCCCCACCGTTACCGTGGCCGCTACCGTAGCCAGGAATAGCGGGGCTGCCGGGGACTGGGGGCCTGGTTCTTTTTGTCCAATCCAACCTTATGTACAAGGGCGATATCCCATAAAGTATTTGACATCGGTGAGTTCGTCGACGAGCGCATCGACGAGTCATTAGAGAATAGCACGGCTGGGACTGGAAAGTTTGACAAACGTTGTCTAAATTAAAACAATAACAATTATGCTAATTTGTCAACAGTCTTTTATCAGAAATTGTACATTCTGTCTACAAAATGGCTCTACTAGTTTTTGTTTCCGTTTATTCGCTCCCTATTATATCACTGAGTTTCTTAATCACAACAACCTTATTAAAATTTAAACCCACGGAAAGCTTCATTTTACCGCTATTATTATGGCAGACGAACACAAAAAATATTTCATCATATATTATTATATTATAAATAAATAGGAAGATAATTATAACATTTCAGCGTTAAAAACAACTACGCCCACTGATAATGTGAGATATACTCGTAATAGTATTGATAACATCAGGGTAGTGAAGATCGAGCACTGCGCTTAAATGGCTGCTGCAGGTTCGGATCCTACTATGTGTTTGAGTCTTTGATGCAATATCGTGAGGAAATCCACAAAAAAGATGAGTTAGTTTATATAACAGTAACTTAATTGTAGGTATCGATATATTTTAGAATATTAAAAATAAAAAGAAATTTGGCATGAGCGAGAATTATACGAGTAATGATTGTAATCTCTGCCGTAGGATACACACTTTTGAACAAACATTTTCATAGGGCATGGTTGTTTCTAAGTCCGGTATTCCAGAATCTCACTCGGTTGTGATATATGCAAGGCGCTATCAACATAGCGCTTGGCTGCGTTCAAATTCCTTTACTTGAAATCAAGCAAGCGCATCTCGTAAAAACGTACAAAATTCATAAAAAAAATAATGTGCACTTTTAAATAACAAAATAATCCGTCAGTGTGTATTGAAATTGCTATTACCGCAGTCAAAACCCATATCAGGACTGAACATAAACGTTAACTGTTTAAATATATAATACATTTCGGTTTATTAGATGTTTTTTTAATACTAATAAGCACCTAGAAATCATTTTCACATAGAAATATAAATTATTTTGGTTATCAGTAGGCTATTAAAAAAACAATGTGCGTCGATACCATATCTCGTAACTTTCGCAGGTGTGCATGTGCTAGTGTATTGTTTTCGTGAATAAGTACCATTTCAAAGTAAAAACCTAAGAAAAAGCTTACAATCCTCTTATATTATGGTTTTGTGAGCAATTCCCGTAATTTGATAAAGGTAGCCGCCATATTGATTTGATAACGAGTGGGACTACGATTTTGAGATCTATTTGGTTAGCGTTAGAGTATATGTTTGTATGACAATTTGTGGATTTATTATGGATAATTTATAAAATAGGTAGTATACGTTTTCAAAGTCTATAATACCGTTGTGATTGTATGTTTACTCCTTTTACACCTGCTTGAAAGATAATATTGGTCTTTGTAGAATTTATTTCATTTGTTATTTTTTTGTGGCGGTTCAAGTTTTTATGTATTTTTCGGTTGACTTTACCTCTATAATTGGACTAAAAAGAAACAAATAACATAATAATAGAATAAAAGAAGATGTACTGGGTAACCAGTGTAAATTTACGTAATTTACAGATATAAAATAGAACAAATAGCTGTTTTACTACGATTTTAGTCCTGCAACGTTTGCGGCGCGCGCGAATTTTTCAAATAGTGAATTTTTGCGCGCTTTTTCCATTTGGTTTGGCGCCAAAACATTTTTATTTTTATCATACTTCAAGGGTTTAATCGCTGTTTATGAGATAAACTGCTTTAAACAATTCTCATTTTTACGACATGTACACCTTACTCATTTTTATGAATTGACAGCACCATAAATACACAACTTAGTAAATTTTGTATAGAATTTACTTTCAAATCTCCGCTCAACTTCACAACTGAGCGGCAGTTGTGAAAAAGATTCATAACTGAGCGTCTTTCTCAAAAGTACTGAGTGGAAACGGGCTGCTTCCAAGCAAAGCTATAGCTAGTTTTTCCAAATAAGATACAGCGCGCAGCACTCATATTGTGTCTCATTTCCTTCAACAATGATATTATTACTTAACTTATTTCCGGCAAATAAACATAATACAAATAAACATAAACAAACACATCCGAATACATAAATAATATACTACACTATCCATTCGTAAAACAATCACTATCAAAAGACAACAATAATTCCAATATTGAACTCAAATAACAATCCTCAATTCCATAAGCCAGAGATGAAAACAATCTAGACCTTCCCTCGGGCAAAGCACTGACAAAGACTAATTACGCCAAAAAGAAAGAGAAATTTAATTTTGTAAATTGAGTGGATATCCACGAAAAATAAAAGATACTTTTCCCTTGGGGGTAGAGAAGTAAGCATAAAAGGAAACGGAGGTTCGTTTAACTCTTTGCTTTGATATTGCCAATAGATATTTATTTTTTGAGGGTTTTGTAAACAGATTACTTAGGTACGATAATATTTTTTTTTGAAAATGAAGGATCTTTGAATTATGCAAATACTTTTTGAATCCGCAAATAAGAACGATTATATAATATTGGCAACGTATTTTAACTAATCGCGTGATTTAAAATAAATACATTTACGTATTTACTTAGCCCTGATAAGCTAAGTAAATACGTAAATAGCTGAATATATACGTAGTTTACAAGTATATATTGTTTTCCCATATTTAAAGTATATCATACGTATAAAAAAAAATTAAGCAAGAACGTTGACGTTATTGCCGGATCTTCTCAGTCGTGGTCACGTTCCGACCCGGTTGTCGATTTAAGAAATATTAACCCGTTGAATGTCGGTTCATCATATTTGGCCAATAATACAATAGATTTCACAGAAATCTACCTACTTTTCCAGGAACTGCAACGTGTGTGGTTAAATGTGATGTGACAATTTGTAAGTGCCCCCGTAGTCCGATTTTATTAGTTCTTTTTATGTTTAGTAGAGTAAACTTGCAATTGTGGGGCCACACAAAAAATGGGACCACCATTCAAATTTCATCAATTTCGGTCAAGCGGTTTTTGAGTGTCAATCCAATAACTGGAAGGTTTATCGCTATCGTATTTGACGGTGAATTACAATCGATCCCGTAAGCAGCGTCACTTAAGGGTACTTGAGGGTGAAAAAAAGGTTACCAAAAATGTAACCGACACAACACATAAAAAGTGTGAATAACTTGCCGAAGTCGGCAACATGCGGACACTATTGTGATAATAGGTACTTTTGACCTATTATGGTACCAACTTAAAAAGGTTATTTCAAACTTTTTTGTGTTTCCGATGCTATTATACAGGGTGTTTGGTAGAGGGTCCGACAAACCAAATGAGCGTGTTCGGGGCCCACTTGGAGAATACAAGTTGGCCAAAAAAAAAAATCCCAGACCCTCCAATTTTTTTTAACTTTTTTTTGTGAATTTTCCCTATTTCTCCGAAATCGTACCAATTTTGCTTTGCTTGGTACGATTGAAGGTGTATAAGACCAAATTCAACTAAAAACATCCTGTCTAAAACAGATTTTACAAATGTTATGGTAGTAAATAGGTACGATTTCGGAAAAAAAGGGAAAATTCACAAAAAAAATTTAAAAAAAAATTGGGGGGTCTGGAATTTTTTTTGGCCAACTTGTATTCTCCAAGTGGGCCCCCGAACACGCTTATTTGGTATGTCGGTCCCTCTACCAAACACCCTGTATAATGAACACCATGTTTCCTTCTTTTGTGATTTACTTTGATGCCAATAAAGATTTTGTTTATTGTATTGAGTGTATTCAAATGTTTAAAACCAGTAAACAATACTCACCTTGTTGTCATCAATCGCCCTATAGTGACCCTTCACTAAAATGTAGATTATACAGGACTGACGATTAATATTTATTGTTCACTGAATTCGCCAAATAGTACAAACAATGTCATAGAGACGAAAAGTTATTACCTAAGTAAAACAATTAGAGGCCTTACTAATAAACGCTGCTTAACTTTAAATGACTTTATTTAGTATTGCGCAAAGCAAAACTGTTCTGTACCGTACTAAATAACGTAGTTTATATTTAAGTACTGTTTATAAGTTAGGCCGCAGGTACATAAATGTGCAACATAAGTTGCCACTACGTTGTATAGGTACGTTATCTGCGCCACAGTTGTATTGTGTAATTGATAATTATGCATACCTGAACGATACGATTACGTTACACTTACGTGAATTTTCGTACAAGGACTACAGTGCACATAACTTCACGTTGCTTCAAATATGCGACGGTGTATAGAAACTAATAAGTAACAATGTTTGCGAGAACATTTTCCTTGCGCCCCACTTACAACAAGGTCGTGATAATAAGTAACGAGGTTACGTCGGCTAACCACAACAACAAACCTTAATTAAAGTAAATATTACACTGAAAATAGTTTTACTAAAGTGAACTGAACACTTTGCTTGTTAATAAGGCACTGGAGAGGGTAATATGCGATTTTATTTTATGTCAGTGCCAAACTAAAGGAAAGCAGGGCTTCTCTAGGATATTTTGTTTAAGAGCTGTACATTATTTACAGGCAAAAATAAAGTTAACTATAAGTTCAATGTCACGACAGCGCGGTCTGATGGCATTGTAGTTCCAAAACAAGTGGGCAGATTTCGATGCTTTTGTTTATAAGCTTAATTTTACGGGAAGATTTTACTAAGCGGTTTGATTGGAATCGGTTTAGCTATATCCAAGGTCATTTATAAAGGATCTTTGGATAAACTTCCATGTTTTTGGAACATTAATATCTTGAAATTTTGGGGTCAGAGTTCCTCACGATCAGGTGAGGATGAGGAAGAGCCTGAAGGGCAGGGAAAGGGCCTTTTGGAGAGATTTAGGAGATGCCTACGCCGTAGAGGCGACTACTATAGAAGAGATAGAATATAATGAGGATTAAAATAAAACGAATATGTATTAACAAGGCTATATGGACACTTTTAGAATGTACATAGTTTCTTTTAAGTGGAAATAAAGGCTTAATTAATTTATTTTAGGTGAGAGTTACAGGGACTGAGAGGTGACAACTCAAATGTATAGTTTTAGGTGAAATTCTCAAACTGCAACCTTATGATTTTGTGATGACAATGTTAACAGTCTCTGTAGCCATTGTGCTTTAGATTTTGATTGAAATAAATCAATACCGACGATTATGCCTGATGTAATAACAACCTTAATTCTTCCTATACCGTGATAATTAACGCAAAATATTTATGAATACGTATATTTACGTCTCTAGAACGCAAAGGGAAAATAAACATAAGTTTACTAATCGCTCAAAAATGTGATCAACTTACAAAAGTTTGAATCAAAAAAATATGCGATTGTTAATGCATGGGTTTACACGTGTGAGTAAACGCTGTTATATTCTGTAACACGACAAATGTTTTGATTGGTTAACTGTACGTGTATAATATAATGTTTTACCAAAAAGATTTAATAATGTGGTTTAGTCTTGTGTCTAACAAATAAATAGGCAAAAGTTTTTTGACATGGAAACCTAGTTTCTATTAAAGAAATTAACAGTATTACTGATGTTTGATTATCATGTATCGAACTGAATGATTTCATAATCATTCTGAATCATGTTCGATAATAATAAATATTACACTAAAATAACTTTACATCACCGCTTTAGCGTATTCTAAGTTGGGCACAAGCGGGTCACCGCCGCTTAAAGGGTGATCATATGACTCTATTTAGATATAATAGGTTAATTATATAATATATATTTTATAATATTATAAATTTCTAGTGTTTACAGTCAAACTCTTTTACCATTATTGGCTCTTTTCCCATTATTGGTTTGGAAGAAGCCCAAAACGCTTGGACTGCAGCCTGTCCGAGCGAATCCCCAAAAAATCTTCACTCACAGAGACAATGGGACGAGCCACTCTGTAAAATAACACAAAAAGCCATTAAAAATAACAGTAATGATTTGAGAGATAAGGCACGTCTTCTTGCCACAAGCAAACGCGAATCCGGTTTCTGGTTGCAAGCGATACCTTCTGTCAATATATAAACATTTCTAGTCAAGACTAGTTTTTCCATAGCAGTAGGTCTGCGTCTGGGAATATCCAGAACTGAACCACACCTGTGTCACTGCGGAACTGAAGTAGATCGTTTGGGTCATCATGGTCTATCTTACCGCCTCAATTCTGGACGTTATTCAAGACACGCTGCCTCAAATGACATTATCCGTCGGGCTCTTGCTTTTAGAGCCGAACGGTATTTCACGTGATGATGAATGCAAGTGGCCTGGCGATTTAACATTGATTCCGTGGAGTCATGGGAAGCCGCTGGTGTGGGACACAACTTGTGCTTACACACTTGCGCCTTCTCACCTCGAGCAGACTTCACGGACGGCAGGTGCTGCTGCAGAAGCTGCAGAAAACCTCAAACGGAGAAAAGCTTGTCTTGGAGATAATTATATTTTTCTTCCGTTTGGGGTTGAAACTATAGGTTCTTGGGGTCCAGATGCACGGCGTTTAGTAAAGGAGCTGTCCAGACGCCTTAAAACAATTACAGGTGACCAAAGAGCTGGTACTTACCTCGGGCAACGTATCTGCCTGGCTATTCAACGAGGTAACCTTACCAGTTTTTTGGGCACTCTACCCGTAGACAGGGACTTAAATGCTGTTTTTTTATCTATAATATATCTATAATTTTGAAATATTTTAGTGATGTAGTTTTATTGTAATAGGTAGATTTATTTCATAACTTTGTAATTAATTGATTTATTCATCAGTTACTTTATACTTAGATATAAATTATATAAGTTTCAACCTTTTTTTAAAGAATTACCACACAGTAACAAACGTTACAAACAATTACCTAAGACCCGAGATAAACATTCCTGCTTATCAAGGCCCTAACCAGGGATCGACCTGAAACCACACGCACTTTGAACGTCACTAACTACTATGCCTATATTTAATTAAGTAATCACTATCCACTGTAGTAATTATTTGGATTGCAAAACCTACCTATAACAATCGAGCTGGGATTATGTTATACAGATTAATGGCCGCCATACACCATCTTTCTTATCGTCAAATCGGCATGACGCTGCCGATTGGATCAGTTAGATTTGACCGTGTGTGGGCGTGGATTGGCATGATAAGTATAACTGTCATGCCAATCCACGCCTACACTTGGCAGCGTCATGCCAGTTTGACGATAGGAAGGATGGTGTATAGCGGCCGTTAGTTTTTCAAGATGGGACAGTAAGAGCCTTAAGCGTTATAGTTTCAGGAAAACGTTCCTGGAAGACCATCCAAAACTTTTTGAGACATTCGGAACTGCAGTCACAGATATAAGTTTTTAAACGTTACAAATGCAAAATTTAGCTTTAGAAAAGGGATATTGTCAGATCGGCTTGCAAATATTCTTCGGAAATGTTCTGTTAAGACCATATTCACTCGTCAAGGTGCCTGCCTTGTCCCGTCCCGTTGTAAAGCAGTACGCCGGAAGTAAATCTTCACATTTTTGTTAAACGAGTGGTTATGCACGCTTCAAACTTAGTTACATACTTTGTTATATAATTTTACACTATTAAAAAGAGGAATGCGGTTTATACGCCTTTTTAATATGAAAAACAGAAACCACTTACGTAAATAAGTCAGATGTGTGTAGCGCGCGCTGCGAGCTTCTTAGAGCAAACATCGTTGCATCTTCGACAACATCCGTGAAACAAATGAAGCGATGACAAGAAACGATGGAAAAGCAACCTTATATACAAGGACGATATCTCAAACTATTTGACATCGGTGAGCTTGTCGTCAAAATCATTTCAGAATCGCACGGGTGCACTCTACTTGAAAAAGACCACCGGATGTGGCTGAAACTACAGCTGGAACGATCTGATTTTTTTACGTAAATAATTTCCGTTTTTTCATATTAAAACATTTTATACCAACTGTTTAATGTTTTTTCTTGTTACCTGTGGAGGCTTGATAATGGTTTTTCTTAAGCAATCTATTAAAATATGTTTTGTAATCATAGTTGTAAGCGCAGCAGATCTCTTGACACCCTTTGGCCTTCCTAACCAACGTTGCCTCCTATGTCACCAATGATGGTGGCCATTATGGAGAGCCCGTTTAGTGGGTGACAGGTGTATACAGGTATATAGACATAGCCCTTGTCACTAAAAGTTCATTTCAATAGCCCTGCTATTTTATCCATTTTTATAATAGATCTTCAAAAATACCTCAGTGCCTCTAGAGTCTTTGACCAATGTATGTTAGCAGTGATGACATAAGCAAGCTCAAAGTCACACAAAAAGCTATGGAGAGTAATATGCTCAAGGTTTCTCTACGTGATCGAATCAGGAATGATGAGATCCGTAGACGTCCTAAAGTCACCGACATAGCCCAGAAGATAAGCCAGTTGAAGTGCCAGTGGGCAGGCACGCACACACATAGCACGCAGAACAGATGGCCGATGGGGCCAGAAGGTTCTGGAGTTGAGACCACGGACCGTAGAGCGCAGCGTAGGTCAAGCAAGGTGGACAGACGACCTGTTAAAGGTAGCAGGGCGACGTTGGATAAAGGCCGCTTCCAATCGGTCATTTTGAAAATTTGTGGGGGAGGCTATGTTCAGCAGTGGACTTCCTACAGCTGAGATGATGATGATGAGATCTACCATGGGACCCTTTATCCAACAGTTTTCTATTTTATATGTTCTTTTTTATGAATAATTAAAATGAATTTTAAGTTGAATTAGCTATGTTTTATTATAAAAACTAATGTGGTGTTCACTAATTTTACTGAAAAATACGGAATTACTCACGTAATACTTGTGTTGCAGACGTCTCGCTGAGCACTTAGTGCTCGTGCTTAGTCATCGTAATAATTAATCATAACAATAATTACTGTAATCATTGTCCGTGTAAGAAAAGCATTCACTTTGGGTTATATTATTATTGACTTACACCTGAAGTGGACAAAACATTTGGTTTTATTTATACTTGACTATAAATAATGTAATCACAATTTTTCAATAGCGTACAATACTCAGAGATCTTGGTAAACTGGTCACTTAACTATGGTGCATAAACGGGAAGGAAACTGGTCATAAAACGGCAGTTCTCCATAAAATTCTTAAAGGTGAATTTGATACGAATCTAGTATAGCGGTTTATAGTCGTTTCTTATATATTTGAATGGCTTTTACTTGAATTAAAGCCCATTTTTATGTAACATTCAAGAGTATACGGTAATAACAAAATATTGGATAATTATATATAAATCTATACAATAATATAATCGTTACCTCAGCCAATCCAACGATTGCATGAAACATCGAAATGTCAAAGATAGTCAAAATAATATTTTGATATAAGTATATCGCCGAGCGGCCGGGGTGTCATGTCTGGAGGTCTTGTTAATATAGTGGACGTGTATAAGCAAGTGGTGGTAAAATAGTAGCACTAAAGTCACACACACTATCACTATTTTAATCACAATGATGCCTCATAAGCACGTAATATGTGTTTAATTAATAAGCGTGTATAATGTGATACGATAATGTGACCGGAAATGCTTGGTCGATTAATAATAGAGGCTTCCGTAATCATTGCCTCTGAACTGAAAACATCCAATGTTTCCTCCATATAATCATTCTGAAATAGTTTTCTAGAGTAGGTTTTCACCTCTTCATTCAGAACAGAATCCCGGACTGATCATGTCCTCGTCACTATCCTCTTCAGATAGTTCAAGTCCATCTTCACTACCTGAAAGTACAGAAAAATGTTTAATCTCTGTATCTTTCAAACGTATAGGATGCTTCGTCTGGAATTCATATATTATTATAAAACATCACGTTCCAAGGTGTTCCATATCAGGCACATACAATATAATCTCGATATTTTACATAATAATATACAGCAATAAAATAATTCAATAACTATTTCTACCACAAAAGAAGGACATAAACATAACCCTGTTATTTTTTGTTAAACACAAATAACTACGCTATTTTTTTATATTTTTATATTTTCTCTCTGTTGGCTAGCGACGTTGTGACAATGAAATTTAATTTATTTCTAGCATTGTGTTCGTTATACTTCCACTATACCATGATAGATGTCGTCAAAATAAATTGTACAGACATATTTAAGGCACGGCCCAAACCCAATTTTAAAATAATTTGCGATGCTTTACGTAAGGTTGAAAATCGCTTGTTAGTTTGGACGATGTAATGCGAAACTGCATTAATTTTGTACGTTTTTTTTATATTTTTTCTATATATACTAACACAATTGAATAAACTGCTGGTTACTAATTTAGTGCTATATGTTTGCTATGCACTACTTAAAAACTTATAGTGTTATCGCTGAAAATTCTGAGAGTTTGGACGTGAAAGTTTTTTTTATGGAGCTATTTAGGATTTGTACTAATATTTTTTTTTTCTCTGTATATCTGTTGTCTCTGTAAGGATTTTCTGGAAGAAATCGCTCTGAGTTTTTAGAATTGTTATTTTTGTTTAAGTGATTAATGTTCTTAGTAAAGTGTTATCTATATATCTATCTATCTATCTATCTATCTATCTATCTATCTATCTATCTATCTATCTATCTATCTATCTTTCTGTCTATCTATCTATCTATATATCTATCTATCTATCTATCTATCTATCTATCTATCATTCTATCTATCTATCTATCTATCTATCTATCTATCTATCTATCTATCTATCTATCTATCTATCTATCTATCTATCTATCTATCTATCTATCTATCTATCTATCTATCTGTTTGTTCCGGCTGATCTCTGAAATGGCTGGTCTTATTTTAACGGTACTTTTATTAATGGATAGATAATTATATAAATCGTAACATAATTGTATATTAGAAAAAATTATAAGGGTTTTATCCAAAAAAGTAAGACCCATTATCCCGCGAGGCCACGCGAGCGTAGCCGATATCGTTGTCGTCGTTGTTAATTAGTGCACAGTATTGAACTTTGGAATCGGTAACTGGTAATTAAAGTAAAATAAATAAATGACACATATTTTTTTTATTATTATGAACCCATATTATAACTATAATATATATATATATCAGTAATCATCTATGAAGCTTTGACATCCTACTTTTTACTATGAAATGCAAACGGTTAAGAACTCTACGTACGTATACGTATATACGTACGTACTATAATTTTATATTCCATCAATCCAAATCCCTAAAAGCTTTACGTGACACTTTCAACGGTAATCACTAACCGTGCACGAGTAGCATATCTCGATAGTATAAAAATACATATACATCAACAAAACCGTCTGTGAGGTGGCTACGCCTGTAATGCAGGAGGCTAAGCTGCACTTTGTGTCTCTTGCTAGAAAAATATGGAAGACCTTAAAATAGCATCGCATTTTCGGTGTGACGTTTTGACAAGAAATGCGAAGAGCACTTTGTATAAAAATTATTGTATACTTTCCTATACTTTCACCACTGGTATGGTAGTAGTATAGGAAATGCATAAAGTATTGGAATGGAAACCTTCTTAACATACTTTTCTTTAAAAGAAAATAGTAATCTGATAAACAAATATGATAGCTGTCTCCGGAAATTAAATACTTGAAAACCGCTTCGATCACATTTTTAGCTAAAGTTTTTACATTATTTTATATAAGAATGGTTTTATAATTAAAAGTAACTGATCAGCTACATACAAGTAAAATTAAAAAAAGTTTGAAAACGACTTCCATTCTATTCAGTTATCGGAGTGCACCTCAAAAACTACTGGACCGAATTTGATGACATTAAATAAACAAAAAATGGGACCACACGAGAAGCACCAGCTTTCAAACAAAAAAAGAATTTTGGAAATCGGTTCACCCAGTCGAAAGTTATGAGGTAACAAACTTGAAAAAATGCAGTCAAATTGAGTACCTTCTTCTTTTTTGAAAAGTTTCTTCTTTTTGGAAGTCGGTAGATAAAATAAAATCTCTTTTCGCGTGAGTCTGTCTGTATATTGCTAATATAACTTCTCCTGAGCCACGCGACGGGTTTTTATACAGTTTTTGCCAACGGTTAAATTATTTTTCACGGAAGGTTTATGTTCAATAGAACCTAGTTAAGTTTTCATGTAAGTAAGCAAAAACAAACATTAAGGAGCTTACTTATAAACGCTGCATAGCTTTAAATAACTTTACATGTACAAAACTTTATACAAATTTAAGCAGTGTTTATAAAGGCAGTTAATTCTTCACCTCTTTTCATTTTATATAATAGAACCAGGTGCGTGTCGCTAGTAAAGTAAATGTCATAAAGAATACACGCATAAACAAGATACATAATTCGAAGCGATGATACTAGTTCAGTAGTAGTTAAGGTCAGCTGCTGATCAGGCAGGCGGTTTTTGATTAAAATTCTACTTTGGATGATTTTATTACATGGTTTTAAAAGCACTAAAGCCTGCTTAGGGAATTGAATTAAATTTAGTTTTATCCCATTTACTAGTTCTACAGTATGGTAGTTGGGCATTTACTAGTGCCGACTTAAGCCACCTTTTTTTTTCAGCGCTTAAGAGTGTGATCTGGAGGCCGTCCTTGAGAGACAGTTGTTGTTCTACCTTTATTGTGCAGGTACCTTCATCCGTCGTCATCATTAAGCCAATATAGTAGCCAAACGATAACTTGCATCATACTTATATTAAAAACCAGCTAACCCCTCGGCAGCTTCACTCGCGTGGCCTCGGTTTCTTTTCTATGCGCTATCCCTAATTCCATATAAAAATAGCCAAGTTACTGTGTGTACCATTAAAAGTCAGGTTAAAATCAGTCCAACCGTTTCAGAGTTTACCCAAAACAGACAGTCGGACAGATATGTTCGTTATAAGTACCGTACTTATTTTCATAATTATGCATTTAGTTAAAAGCTGATACAAACAAACTGGACGTACACTTAAATTTTATTTATTTGTATGGTTGGGTTTTTAAATATGTTTATTATATCTTCACGCTAAAACGGGTTTACGGGTGTTAGTGAAATTTTGAATTAAGATGGCTATATCCGGATTAACACGGAAACATTTGCTTGGGAAACATGTTCACTATTTTAGGCCCGGCTGGAGCTACGGGTTGCAGCTGTTAATAAAATCTCAAAACTAAAATAAATTTAATATTTAGACTCAAAATCAACCTTACCCATTGCATAATTTGCGTAAGTAAGTAAAAGTAAGGTCAGTGACAAAGTTAAATCTCTAAGGAAGATTCCAGCATTGTTTTGTTACGGAAACATGTTCATATGCTATTTTACGAGCGGCTGGAGCCACGGGTGGCACCTAGCTGTTAATATAAAAAATCCGGTCATAAATTCATTTCATTTTTTACTCAAAATCAACCTTACCCATCGCATAATTTGCTTATATAAGTAAATGTAAGGTCAGCAACGAAGTCAAATCTCCAAGGAAGATTCAAAAACGCCACCGACACTTAAAAGCTGTCAACTAATTTTTATGCAGATTGACTCGGTAAAGTTTTCACAACAGCAGCGCTGAGTTTTAACTGACTTAACAGTCTCTGCTATCCACGGTTCTCAATTAAGAGACGGCCTGATTGACCTTTCTCTTAAGAAGTTTGAGTATTGTTGACCCAGTTTCGAGGTATTGGCGCGAATCGGGTACCTACTTTCAGTCTTTATTTTTGGTGCTATGATTTATTGTAAGTTGTTAAAATTAGCCAGTTACGTAGTAAGGCTTTAGATGAATAAGGTAATAAGACCTGTAGTGTACTTACGATTTTGTGTTCTTTTTCACAACCGCCGTATATACAGGTTGATTCAGTCATATTGCAGGATCAGCGTGGATGGGCGGTTGTCCTACATTTGGCATTCGTGGTGCCTGAAAATGAGTGCTTTCCATTAGTGTGCGTTTTAGATTCGTCTTTCGTCTTGTGACAAAGCTGGTGTTTCACTTTCTTCTCATTTCTCACCATATTTTTCTACGAATTGTAGTACTTACGTTTATCTTGAGGTTCAATGATTATATGCGTACTAGACGGAAAGCAGATTAGTAGATTCCGTTTGAATAATTCGTCTTTCATCTGGTAGTGTGTTTTTCTTCAAAATATACATGAATTTACAGTAATGATTAAAAACATTTGTCTGACAATCATTAAAGATTGAAGTGGTCAATCTTTCAAATCTTATTATTTTTGCCTCTTCTTAAGGGATTATGTGGTATAACAAGCAGATTTCACTGATGAATCGAAATAATTTTGAGTTTCAACTTTCGAGTTCCGAAATTGTATATAAGCGAACACTTTTCGTAGGGGTTTTTTTTCATAGGGATTTTTACTTCAGATTTGAAAGAAAAATAATTGATAATTAGATACACCTTTACTGTGGTCTCCAATTCTTAATCTAGTCTCTCTAATTTAGACCAGACCTTGAAAAAGTGCTATCCGTCTAAAAGTGCTCTCCGTTTTAAAGTCAATTTGTTTCAAGTGCTCTCCGTTTTCTAAGTTAAATTCCTCTCGGCAGTCTAAAAGTGAAGTTTTGTGATCCTCATCCGAGTCCTTTACGAACTACAATATCAATCTTCCGTGATGGTGAAGACGTGACGTCCCTCTTCAGGTTTCGAGGAAGCTATTTCCTCATCTGATATCATTGTGAGCTCAGTGTGACTGATTGATTCTCCATACATAGTCGACAAGAAGGCCTGTACTCCATCATCAGGATCTAAAGATACGTAAGTATTGGTTTTCTTTGTCCGTTTTCTTGTCCTGCGTGTCCTGTGTTGTGTGTGTACTATAAACTGCCCTTTATGTCTTGTATGCGTGACTTATCAACCACACCCTTAATTAAATAACTTTTCATCCATCTATAAACCAGTTCGCCAGTCCTCCACTACAAACTGTAACATTCTCTGTGTGGTTTTATATTTACACTGTGTGCTATTATTTAATTTATTTTATTTATTATGTGTAATAAAAGTAACAAGGGTATAACTCTATAACTAGTTTCTTTGTTCTATTTACCCTAATTTAGGTTTTTTTTATGGGATAGGTTTGCAAACGAGCAAGCGGTTCTCCTGATGGTAAGTGATATCGTCACCCACGGACATCCGCAACGCCAGAGATCTCCAGGATGCGTTGCCGACCATTGAGGAAGGATGATAGGAAGAAAGAGATAGAAAGGGTGAGGGGGGTGGAGGGGTTTGAGGCAGAATGGGGAAGGTGGGAATTGGGCCTCCGGAACCTCCCACAAACCGACGAAACGCAATAGCAAGCTATGTTACTTCACGTCAGTGTTATGTGGGAGTGTGGTACTTCCCCGGTTGTGCCGGCCCATTCGGCTATGGGGTTACAGCGTGGCACTACCACCGAAATAAAAAATAACTATATACCTAATAATATACGTAATAAAAATATACCTAATAATAGCTAAAAAAAAATACTTTACATTACCTTAGGTAATCCTAAAAATTTTACTTATTATCTGTGAATCCCTAAGCTAGGAAACACGACAGATCTTCACCATCCTGTCTTTTGGAACTTTATTATCTCTTCGTATAATGTCTTACCAAGTAAAAGGTTTCGTATGCTTTAAAATTTCGTCTTAGTTGCTGCCTCTGTAGTGCTAGATGTTCTGCGTGGAATCTAAAATGCAACCATTAAAAGACTAGAATAGTTAATTTATAGGCAACTGGAATTACTGAGTGAAATTTGACTACAAATAGTCATAAATACCTACCATTATCATTAATTATTCACGCTAATTTAGTTATTTATTATTCATAACTGTTCGATAATGCGTTGTATTGCAGAAAATTTTTATACGGAGTTTTGTTGGGTTATATAGGTACCTCTCTTGGTTATAAATTTGCTTTATAATAAAATGTATAAGCTATTGTTTGAATAATATAATTGATGGACTAGTGTTACATCCCTATCTCACTTGATAGCCAATGATAATATAAATAATAAAATAGAACATAATTACGTCCTAAATATAGACAGCTGACTGGATATTAAAAAAGCTTCGGAATTTAGCAGCATCTTGATTTCGCCTCCGCTTTCCATCAAGCGAGAGGGAGTCACTTTGATAAACCAATATAAAAAAAAGATGTACAGCCTAGGGAATGAAGTAAGTAAGTAGTAGAAAGTACCCTCCTCCCAAGTTGTTGATTGTGTCCTGACATGATGTAGATAGATAGATAAACTGTTTATTGCAACACCACAGTAAAGAAAAATAACACAAAAAATATACAAGATAATTTTGTCAAGAAAAAAATATACCAAACTTAAAACTTATAGTTGAGGGTCACAATAGGCGGTCATATCGCTTAGAGCGATCTGTTCCAGACAACCATGAACGGAAAGAAGTAGGTATACACTTATTGGTGGTGTATAAAACAAATATAATTTAGGTAACTTATGAATGTAGATACAATATATAAATATACATAAACATGGCATAATAGCATATAGGCACTTATAAATATTTTATACATAAACTACATACACACATGTAATCTTAACCAAAATCTGAAACCTAAGCAGGACTCCGAATACCACCTGATTATTCAATAGTAGATAGTACAGCGCAATAAAGCAGATATACAATTGTAAAACAATGCAAATTAAATCTAACAACTGTTAGACAAATATCTGCTCGAATTTCTATATCTTACGAGTACATCTTTGAAATAGAACCTATAGGTACTATTGGAAATCTTCATTACAAATGCACATATTTTACTTAAGATCTTAGAAACGGGAAGATGTGGATACCTACTTATGGATTCAAATTCTTATTTAATAAATACTAGTTAATTTTGTGTGTAGGCCTGACTAGTAAAAACTTAGTGTTGTGGAGTATGTTTTACTTTCACTGTTACAATACGAACTATCTAGTAAAGTTTCGTCACTTACGATCGCATCCCGACTATGGAGATAATATTCATTAACTCCATCTACTCACGGAGTAAAGGTTGTCTCTTAAGATATGCTTATATATCAAAAAAGTATAGTTTGTTTACCACACGGAACTCAACACCAGCATAAGTAGAACTGTCGGAGATGCTTAGAATCGCGTCCCCTAATTTCTCTGATCTCTGATATTTGCTGATCGATACAGCCACGCTCGCCTCACGTTAAACATCTGGCGGCTCGTGAATTGTAAATTTGACCCGACGGCGAGATCCGGACGTCTCATACGTTATTCAGGAACTATTTACTGTGACTTGAGAGCCGATCTTTCTGTCTGTGCTCGCGTACAAGTCAATCGATGTTAATTGCGTGTTGGTTCTGTTTTGATCTGTAAAAAGATTTGAAATAAGTTTACTATAGAATCTTTGTGATGTTTAATTTAGAATTCTTTCAGCAATAGCCGTTCGACTTAAATATACATTATAAATAATTAATTAATAGTATATAATAACATCCACACAAAGGCGCAGAGTCTGTACTATGGTATCCTGGTGACTAATATACTCGTACATATACACACCCAGATACTGGTCAGCCGCAGGGCTATTATATATGTATCTCAGTTGCTAACAAATGTTGATTGAAATCGAAAAAAATGGCGGCTCTATGTCACTTCTGTCATCTCCAGTCATGTTTAAAGATTTAAATCAACTGAGATAGCAACTGAGACGCATAATTCACTGCCGGACATGTTCATGTACATGAATGTTTGACCTTTCCGGGGATCAAACCCGAGACCAGCGGCTCAAAAGGCAGAGATCTACCAACTGCGCCAACCAGCCTGCCAAATTGTACTGAAATCTTTTCAGCAATAGCTTTTTCTGCTTATGTAGATGCCTTTTACGTTGAAGACGTCTACTTAAGAAAGATTATTGATAATTTTACCCCTAAGGGAGTAAATTAAATTTAATCTGTATACTGTATTTATTCTGTATATTATTTATATACTGTGTCGTCGTATCCTATGGACCAAGCAAACGAAACCACTGGCGGGTCAGCTAGTAATAAGTATTCTCGTTGCACTGAAACTATCCTCGGAAAATGGGTTGTTTACGATCGAGCTTATGACTTGTCCTTCGAATCACTATAGAAGTGAAATCGTATGAAACTATTTCAACATCCATATAAAAAGAATGGCCCCGAGTTTCTTGCCGCTTCTTCTCGGTGGGTTCTATATAATTTGGAACGCGGCGGTAGAGTCTTTAAAGTACATTATAATGAAAAGTTGACGTTCATAAGTGCGTCTTTGATGCCTAAATTGAATAAATGATTTTGACTTTGACTTTGACTTAACTTATTTAAAAAAAGTCAAATGTTAGTATTTTGTAGCGTTTTCTTTGTTTGAATCATTATATATAGAGTATAGTTTAGTCAGACTTTAAATTGCTTTAAGTATACGAGTATATCTCTGATTTCTCACCAAAGTGTAATGAAGGCAATCAATGAAAGAGTTGTTTGAAAGTTAAATGAATGTTGTTCAATTGCGCAGAAAGTTTGAAATTTCGTGAATTTCTGATGTAAATTGCTGTAGATTTACAGCTGATCATTTTGAAAAATATTACAGACATTTTTCGTAGTAACATTCACACACTTATAGAAGTTTGGGAACTTTTGGAATAACGCCAGATTGGAGCGCCAGATCTGATCTGATCAGTTTCAAGGCATATTTAATAACTATAATAACTGTATAAGCTATATACTATAATAACTATAATAATTTATGATGATTCATGAATACCTGAATCAGTAATTAAATACTATATTCAAAGATACTTTATATTCCTGCGAACTTCGTACATGCCAGTAAACATGAGACTTATAGATACTTAGTACAAAAACTTATAAATACTACTTTCCACAACCAACTGAACCAAATACGAACAATGACATTTATAACGTTTTGAGTAAATGCTCAGCCGTGCGATTCTCTAATGGTTCGTCGATGTGCTCGTCGACGAGCTAAGCGATGTCAATTACTTTACGAGATATCGCCCTTGTACACAAGGTTGTTTTTCCAACGATTCTTGTCATCTCGTCATTTTATTCACGGATGTTGTCAAAGATGCAACGATGTTCGAACGACGAATCGCACGGCAGTGTTGTGTACCTAGTACGTAATTTTATTTTATCCTGTGTCGTCACCCCCGCTCAACAATACAATAAATGCAATCCATTCGTTAAGACGCGGTCCAACCCCAATTTTAAAATAATTTACGATGCTTTACGTAAGGTTGAAAATTCAAATTCAAATTCAAATTCAAATTGTTTATTGTTCTTAGACATCGTACATATAAATATAGGTTACCCTGCCTGCTGCTTTAGCGTAAGCTGTGTTGCAGCAGTCAGTGTCTTCCCCAAATAAGTAGATTTAACAATAAGCAAATATATAAACTAACTATAACTTAAATAATATAAAACAAGAAACAAATCTGAGATAATAAAACAATAAAAATACACATAACAATTGCACAGGCCTGACAACACCTGTGCAAAGTGTTACCAAATAAGTTTGTACATGTGTAAAGTGTGGGTGTGTGATAGTTTGAGTTTCAACCAATTTTTACGAATATATTTTCAAGGAGATCATAATCAAACTCTTGTAGCCAGTCTTTTAAAATATTTTTTAATTTGTGTGAGGGGACGTTTTTTATTTTTATTTTAGTGTTCAGAATATTATATAAAATAGGTCCGATGTGATTATAATGCCTCCATGCCAAAGCACACTTGTAACTCGGAATAGGACATTTCACAATCCTCTTTTTATTGACAGGTAGAAGTGGAATTGTGACTTTGTGGTATCTTTTGATGCTTTGGTCAACAAAGTGTTTTCTAACCGAAAAGACATTGCACTTTTTATATAAGTCAGTTGTGGAGTGTCTGAATGGCAAAAACATTATTACCTTAAGCAGAGCGCGTTGAGCACGCTCTACCTCTAACATGTGAGTCTTAACAGCGCTTCCCCATGAACAGATACAGTAACTAATAATGGATTCACCAAGTGCTTTGTAAGTCTGTAGCAAGAGGTTTTTGTCCGCAACATTGCGAAGTAGCTTAAATGCATATATAAGTCTTCTTATTCGAGTAGAGACTAAATGTATATGCGGTTTCCAAGTCATTTTATCATCAACCGTTACTCCCAAGTATTTGTAGATATCTACGCGAGCAAGAGTGCTACACGTGCAATTGGAACGAGTTGTGTTGGAACGATTACATGGAAATGTGTGCGCAACGATTTTAATATTAGTGGAGATTATGTCTCTTTCAGTTTTTCTAAAACACATAAATTTTGTTTTGGCCGTATTTAACGACAGAAGATTGTCTTCCAACCAAGAAGTAACAAAAGCCAAACCATCTTCTGCCAGCTTATGTACCTCTGTCCAAGACGAACCATGAAATATGAGGACTGTATCGTCAGCAAACATAAGAATGTCAGCATTATTTAATTTAAGATTGCATAACTCGTTAATATAAATCAAAAATAACGTTGGACCTAGCGTGCTGCCTTGTGGCACCCCGTAGTTGCATACATCACTGTCACTAACAAACTGACAAATCTTCACCTGCTGTTTACGATCCGTCAGATAGTCTGTGAACCAATCGTGTACTATACCTCTTATTCCAATTCCCTGCAACCGTGCTAAAAGTATCGGAATGGAGACCGTGTCAAAAGCTTTCTGCAGGTCTAAAAAGACTGCAACACATTTTTGGCCCATATCCAGGTACTTAGTCGTTAACGTTGTCAACTGAAGCACAGCGTCATCCGTTGACTTACGGGACCGAAATCCATACTGATTGCTTGCTAAGATATTGTTTTTTTCCAGATACGCCACCAATCTCCTATTAGCAATTTTTTCTACGATTTTAGACAAAGTTGGCAGGATGGAAATAGGCCTGTAGTTAGAAGGTAGCTCTTCTTCCCCGGCCTTGTAGATGGGACAGACTATAGCTTTTTTAAAGATTGATGGAAAAACGCCATCAGAATAGCTCAGATTACAGAGGTGGGCAATAGGTTCAGCTAGATAATGAGAACATGATTTTATTAGAGACGACGTTATTCTGTCCCAGCCAGGCGCACTATTGGATTTCAGGTTGGCGATGGTACTTGCAACTTCCCTAGCATCCGTTAAAAATAGTGAAAGGGAACCGGACGGGGAGGTCTTGTTTGTAGCAATGGCTGTACTGGCCAACTCTATGTCAGTTTTGTTTAGTTTAGTAAGTGTTACGTTAGCTAATTTCTGCCCAATAGAAGTGAAAAATGCGTTGACATAATTTAGTGAACGAATGGGGTCATTTTCAATTTTTAGCAAAGGTTGCGCGCTGCTTATATTTTGGCTGTAGTTGCATATTTCTTTTATAGTAGTCCACGTTTCTTTTATGTTCCCACGTGACTTTTCGAGTTTAGTCTTGTAGTAGTTCTGTTTTACTGCTTTTATTAATTTGTTACAAGCATTCCTGTATCTAATAAATTTATCGCGTAGTTCTATATTAAGTAGATTAACTTTCCATTCCTTTTGTAGCTTATTTCTATGTCTTATACACCGGATTATACTAATATTTATCCAGGGTTTTAGTGGCTTGTACTTATTTGGAATACGTTTAAGAACGGTGTTATCTTGAATAATTTGCTGTATATTTGATACTAAACATGTGGCGGCACTTGTAACATCGCTTAACTGCAGGTATTCCTCCCAGCAGTGTTGGGCTAAAGTTTCCAAAATGGCTTTCATATCTGTAACAGATTTAAATTTACTGTCCTGTCGCAAAATCGCATGTTATATTAGACGATGTCATGCGAAAATGCATTAATTTTGTACGTTTTCTTAATATATTTCGATATATACTAACACAATTGAAAAAACTGCTGGTTACTAATTTAGTGCTATATGTTGGCTATTACCTAAAAAATATATAATGTTATCGCTGTAAATTCTGAGAGTTTGGACGTCAAAGTTTATTTATATGGACCTATTCAGATATTTTTTTTGCAGAGAGCGAGTAATATTTAGGAATTCTGTTTGGTTATAACTCTTTGCCTGTTCCTTTTCTAACCTAAATATTTTTTTCATACAATATTATTGACCTGTTTCGTTACACTACATGTTTAAATATTCTGCTTTTTACTATTATCAGGATACGGGCGCGCCTTAATTAGCAGGAAGTTACTGCGTTGGCATCTCTCTTCTCCCTTATAATTTGAATAAGTAGTCCTTGTGATATTCAAATGACAACTTCTTCGGCTTATATACTAAAAGCAATTAATTTTGTATGGTTTATTTTCTGTGTAATTCAATTCTGTGGAGTTCTGATAGTTTAGTTGTTATTAACTTCCGCAACTTGATTGAAACTTTGGTAAGTAGGTAGTATTAGAAATTTTACTAACATTTTTACAGTTTAATTTACGTGTTAGGCACAGTTGAACGGTTTCGTGACCAAATGTTCGAGTTGCATCCGCGCTTGCAGTGGTTGCCAATATTAAATTATCAATTAATAACACAACAAGCGACTGTCCACGACTTCGTACGCGTAATAGGCACGGCCTTCGGCCTCGCCATGACCTCCCATCTGTTCGTTCATAAGAACCTTCTCCTGACAATAATTAACACAACAAAAAAATATTAGCGAGATTGTTCCTTATGATCTCAAGTTAAAGTATGACCAGAATAAATAGGGGTTCATTTTATACATATAGATTTGTAGTCTGCCCCTTACGAAGAATGCAGTATCTCACTTAAAGCTATTTCTGAGAAAAACGCGGCTAAAGAAAATATTTTAATATTAGTTGCTGTTAAATACTATGAATGACATAACGGCGTGCCATATACCAAGAGAGAGTAAAAAACTTAGAGAATAATATCGTTAAGTGCATTAAGATTAATATTTCAATTCAAACAAATAAATGCAAAAAATATCTTTATGCTTAGTAACTGCAATATGACGAGACCAATGATCCTAATCATAACTGCAGTAAGTACCCTAGTTACTGCACTTATCATAACAAAAATGACTTATTGGTATTTATTTTACCAACTTTATCTTTGAAATGAGTGAATATCTTACCGTAAGTGCAGTAACTATATAGTTACCGCATTTATGTTAAGAACTGTTGAACGTTGAGTTAACTATAAAGTTATAATCGTGTCAATACATAAGCCCAGTAATTATATGTAATAAGGTGGTTAAAAATTGTAAAATGTATACATGAACCAGTCAAATCATATTTATTCTCTAATCAACATAATGAGTATAAAAAATAGATCATATACTTCCATTGAATGATTCTCAGCATATTCTGTTTGAGGACTACCTAAACCAATTATATCAGCAGTGATTCTTCTTGATCTAACACATTCTACTGTTTTTTTAGCTTTTTTGTAATCAACTACTACTTTTTGCTTATTATTAAGCATTACACAGAATTTAAACTATTGATATAAATCGGTTCTGTTTGTTTAGGTGTTAAGCTTTGAGCAGCATTTGTATGGTCTGGGGTGGCCGCATTGACACTGGAGACATTGTTTAGTTGAAAAGGTGGATGTGTAGCCGGTAAATGTTTTTTTTCCAGAAATCGCCAGTGCTAAAATATGATCTTTTCTCGTCATTTTTAGGTATACATTTTTGACCATGAAGCTAGCGGCGTTCTTAGAATACAAATGTTTAAGTGTGGGTACGTTGTTATTTATAATATTAATACTTTTTTATTAATTATTTATCTCATACGTTGTTAAATAAACTAACACATTACTTATTGGGCAATAACTGAAAACATGCAATTATTTTTCTTTTTTATTTAGTGCTGACTCATTGGTGGAAGGTATAATAATTTACTTCATGCATAAAATAAACACTTTCTCCGGAACAAGCACCCAACGTTTTAAGCTATTCTAAAGCTTGTCCGTCAGTTACTACTGCTTGTGTACTTTTGTAGTACCTACACTGAATACAGAGAGAATTAACTAATTGACATTAAAATACCACTGCATAAGCAACTACAAGTAATTAGTTGTACCACGGTAATATAACATTACCGTATATAACCCTTCCTCGCGCACACCACAAAAGGTCTATTTTCCAGTTATAACTATAGTAACTCGCTATATTAACCCTTTTTTGTTTTTGATTGAATACATATTTAAGACTTCCTTACAATAAATGCACTATCAATAGTTAAAAACTCTTAAATCAAAATTATTATCATTAAAAATTATATGGGCGTGTAACGATAAGCGCAGTACATTATACATACTGCACTTATAATAAGTAGATCGTGGATCCATTTTCGATAATTTACATCAAATAAACGCAGTAACTACAAGATACTGCAGTTATAATTAATATATTGTATGAAAATTAAATTTGGTAACCGCAGTAACTATACATACTTCGTTTATTTTTAGAATTAACTTGTTTTTGCTTATCCAAATATAAAGTAACTAGTAGATTCTGCACTTATGGTAAAATAATTAAAAACTGAAAAGCTAGTTACTGCAGTTATGCTTCCTGAATGTCATAGTTCCTGAAGGAATTTCGGTACGTGAGTGAGACCAAAATAAAGATATTTTGTCGTGATTAGGAATCTGTATTTAACTCAATACCGTCAAAAAAGCTAGTTACTGCACTCTTCGTAAGGAGGGCAGTAGTGAAAACATGTTAGTTACTACACACAAACAATTATTTTACCTTTCACATACTTGCATGTTTGTTCCTTTGTAAATGAATCCGTACCGTTGTAATTTCCCTTACCTCAAGTTCAAAGCTAAATCTCAAAAGTCATCTCAATCTCGTCAAGTTAAAAATCTTTAAAGGTGAACCAAGTGATATTTTTATTCAAGTTAGAGTCAAGTTATAGTCAATTTTAATTTAAACAGTGGAAAACATCAAAAAAAGCTTACAACCTAGCAACCGAATATGCACCATCTGAGGATGATCTGAAGAGTACCTCGGATAGGTCATGGTTGTTGGAAGAGATCGCTCTGAGCGATAAGACCACATTGTGACACTTAATTTTAAGTTTTTCATTTGTTTGTTGTATTTTATAATGTGGTGTTGCAATAAAGAGTTTATCTATCTATCTACGTCAGTGACTCGGCCACCAATATCCCAAAACTTCTTAGCTTCCAACTACAACTTAATTATCAACTTTGACATACTCGTACATAATCTCGTTAAAAGCTCGTACCAAGACTAAGTAGGAACTCAAGTTATGTAGAAGTAAATTACAGCATGGCCAGTTCTGATTGACCGTACAAAGTTGGTTCAGCACTATTTAGGGTTCGTGTTCACACTTACTACTTGTCTTGGATACAGAACTAATCCATGATATACGTCGAACTCACCATCAACTTTTAGGTATTTACTAGTACTGTACTATTATGAAATAAGCGAAGGAATAAATAAATGTAATGATCATAAAAATAGTCGTGAAAATACATAAATTTTTTAAATAAAATATTTTACCAACAACTTAAATCCAATACACAATAACTATCAAAATTAAACCATTGCAACAGTCATAAAGTTTATAGGAACTGCAACGTATTTTAAAAAAAGTAGCAGGTACTACAAAGGTCAGTTAAATTAGTACAAATAAAACTTGCAAGTGTTGTTCCGTACACTACTTTCAAGATTAAAATTACATTAATAAATTTCAAATTTAAATCATTCTATAAATATCAAATTGATTCAAATTCAAGAAACAAATTTCAAAATTTTAAATTTGAATAATTTACATGTATTTTTTAGAAATTAAGAATGTACTCTTAACCTATTATCTACGAAGTTAACTGCCACGTTCCAAAGTAAATTAAGGCACTATCGTGCAGAAATTCGGGCTATTGATTTTACAATGACTATGTAATATTTTTAAAACATTCATTAATTGATTGTACACGGTTTGCTCATGTCGAATTAGCTATTTTTAAATTTATTTATATAAGTTTTTGTAAAATAATATTTTACGGATAACATGAATTCACTATCTGTGTGTTCTGTTTAATCTTTTGGGGTTTCATTGTATAAGTGCACACTGTTACTTGCCTTATAAAGACTATCGTCTTTGCTAGTCCACGTCATCACTTATTCACTTAATTTTTTTGTGAACATAAATAATGATTAACTATTATTATTCTTAACCGGGAAAACACTCACGTTTGGGATCGAATACATCAACCCGGGTTTCGAGCATGTCCGATGCTCATCTTCAGGGCGAGTACGCGGCGGCGTCTGCGAGCTCCCGGCGGGCGTGTTTAATAATAATAGTTTGTGTCAAACTCACGATAATTTCAACAAAAATTAATTAATATTATTATTGCGATGTGTTGTTATGTACATGCCTACACTTTTGGCAAGTACAATCCCACACAGGGATATTTTTTTTAATTTTCTTATTGGTAGGTTGTTATCGATAGTTAATAGACAGTTAGCTCTTTATGTCGATATAAATAATAGATTTCGAAGGACCGTGATAATCGATTCCGATCAAAGTGTAGGCTTTGGCCGAGGTAATGATTCTACAGGGTGCTCGAGGTAAAAATTACATCTTAGTTTGATTATCACCAAATAGTCATAAAGTTAAAATTCATAGAGCCCACTTTCAACGATACACTCAGGTACCGGGACGTTTCTCTCCGACTGCTCATTGTCCTAGCGATGGCCCAATCCAAGGTCCGTGCCTTAGTGGCGCCCTTAAGCAAGTCGCGTACTCCTTCCTCTCTTTGCGGTGAAGCGCCTTTAACGCTCGCTTTAGACGCCCGCTTCTGGCTGAGTGCCATCTGCGCTCGCCACCCACCAGGTGACACTCTAAATGCCGGTAGAGGCAAACAACATTTAGACCGTTCGAAAAAAAGGGCCGTGATAACAGTATTTCACGTGTTCATGACGCATTAGCTAGTTTTAAAAAACAAGGTGTGGCAGGAATAAACATTTTACTGAAAAAGGAGTCAAAGGAAAATTGAGACTGTCCTAAAATTATATGATTATTAAAGGTTAACCTTACCACGGTAAATATCCCGTTAATAATCATATAATTTTGAGACTGTCCTGCTGACATAAGCTCATAAAAATAAAGGCCGTTAAGATCAAGGCGCAAATAACTTTCATGTCAGATTTCATTTTGTATGCAAACAAAATTAACAGTTCAAAAGGCTCTCATTTACCAGCGGGTCACCGCCAACCCTCTACTCATTTTTTATGTAGATTGCTTCGAAGAAAAGTTTCACAATATCAGTCTGTGACGCCAAAGAGCCCTGCACCACTCGCATCGCTCCTTTGGGACCTTTTCTGTATTAAACTCGGCCGAATGTCTCTGTCTTACATTCGAATACTTTACAAGAGGCTTGCGGTGGAATCTTTGAAATAAAATGTTAATATCACAAATCCGGGGGTATAAAATAAGTTTCTTGTTTTACCCAAACCTTAACGTATTTATTTGAGTTTGGAAAAAGATTTACTCTATATTTTGAGATCTTTTACCACTGTATCTATATTAAATATGATTAATTAGTCTTGTAAAATTGTACAGTTAATCAGTTCTTTATATCTATGTTAAGAAACGACTTAAACCATAGTAAACGTCACGACTGCTAAGGGCATTGATCAATTTTAATGGCGTAAAAAATTTTGACGGGGGAAACTGTACATATATGTATGTATGACGAGTGTAGCATGAAACATAAAAGCTAGTAGACATTTGGCGGCACAGAGACTAGATTCAAAGTAACTAAAACTGTTGAATTCACATAGTGGTTTTCCATGCCGCTTTCAAGATTTTTATTGATGACTGTGAAATGTAATAGATAACTGTAAAAGCGATTAAAAAAGTAATTGGAACAGATTTTGATCAGCTCCAATCAAATTTTCTTTTTTTTTTATTTTATTATAAAAGTTTTGGAAAATGTGCTAACATCATTTCTGAAAAACAAATCGTAATCATATTCTTCTGAACCTCACACAAATTATAATCCAAATTGTAGGTATCTCAAGATGTATAAACACATACGAGTTTTACTGATGATTACTGAAAAATATTTCTTTACTGTATAATTAAAACACGTTTCGAAGACAGCCAGTTTTAATTAAATTTAGATATTTTCGAGCATTTAATAAGTAAAGTTTTACTTAGTATAATTATGGGTTAAAACTAAGATTAAGGTGCTAGGTTAATTGCCATCACATTTTAACTTATTAAGTTATTCAAATTATATATTTAGGTAAACAACCAAGTTTAAATAAGTACGCAACCATTGCGTACAAAATCTACGTTGAATATTTCCTACATTTAACGTATTCGGGGATAAATGCACCATATAATGGCGCTGTCTGTTGCATTACACGTGCTTTATTCACGGATATGAGTAAGCGTAATTTAAATTATTATTCGCATCATAGCTAATTTTAACTCGGGTAAAATGAACGGCGTGCCATTACATAGGACAGTATGCATTACTTCGGAGCACAATTTAGCATTTCCATCTTATTGTTGGTGCGCCCTCGTTTGGATGCAAATATTTTATAGTTCAAGCCCGAGTGCGCCGTCCCGCATTTTAGTTTCTTTTGCTTCCTGTAATTTGCTTTTGTTTTTTTTTAATTTTCATTTCGCTTATTCCAATTTAAAATGGAACATGCATAAAACATCTGATATTATTCGGACATGGCAAGAGTTTCTCATTTACAAATGGGATGATATAATGAAGTGGATCATTATTTCATAAAGTTTGATTGGTCAATACTGCTTAAATGTAGCACGTTTAAGGATCTCAGCTGCCGCGCGATTCTCTAAGAGCAAACATCGTTACATCTTTGACAACATCCGTGAAACAAATGACAAGATGACAAGAAACGTTGGAAAACAACTTTATGTACATGGGGCGATATCTCATAAAGTATTTGACATCGGTGAGCTCGTTGACGAGCTCGTCGACAAATCATTTGAGAATCGCGCGGCTGTTGTGTGATGTGACGTAAGTATTTTCTCAACGAAAGCGTTTCTTTTGTTATACATGTTAAAGTACATTATCGTAACCTATGACCAGAATGAAGTCAATGGAGAGGCCTTTCCCATACAGCTATCATATATAAAACGGTCGCAACCGACGGTCAAATATACATATAATGTTCGGATTAGTAGCTCGGTGGTCTGGCGGTCATGGCATTTGATACTGATTGTCAGAAAATGCGGTTTTGCATCCCGTGCGAGGATAATAAATACCCTCGAATTTTTACTAAAAAAGCAAAATTTTATTTCCTAGCTCTTCAAAAATCATAATTATATTAAAATATAATGAAACAGTTAAATATAGAAATACAAATTGTAAGTAGTGTGTAATTCACAGAATATTTATTATAAGAACAAAGATACTAATATAAAATAAATATACAAATTTTTCCATTTGAAGTTTTCTGCAGATTCGACAGTTAAAAAATCACTTGTGAAAAAAAAACACAAAAGAATATTGTACAGTCACACGTTTCTCAACGTATTTTTATTGGCATTAAAGAAGATTAAACGATGGGAATCTTGTAGATTTAAGTTTTAGACTTAGTAATTTAAATATTTTGTATTGCAATCTAGCTAATTAATCATTGTTTTATGTGTGACCTTCCTAAACCCAACCGATCTATGATATTTATAAGATTCCGGGTATATGTATGTTCACATTACTCACATAAATAATACTTACATAGAAGAGGTTTACGTTTTTTCTTGTATCATTGTTAAAAAATCTTAGCAATAATTGAACTTTATTTTACTTCTTGAGTATGCAACGTACTTAGCAAGCCATCTCTAGAATACTCCGGCTGAACCTGAAAACTGCAAACACAAATCTTTACTTTTCTGTGAAAAGGTATCAAAATGTATTGTATTATCTTGGAGTGATCAGCGCCGTGAGCCCATACAGTGGGTTCCAAGTTATTTAAGTCCCACCGTACACATAGGCCACAGAACCTCTCCAACGATACCCTCAACCTCATGGCTCAATGACGCTCTGAAACTTGAAACTGCAGTCTTCGGATAATGCTGAAGCATATAGGCTGCTCAATAGACGAATATGGAAGTCCTTGCGATACTACATCTGGGTCTTTAATACAAATCGTAGGAAAGAGACGATAGAGCGGAAAAAAAGCTCCAAAGTGTTTGCAAGAGACATATTGTCTATTGGGCAAAGCCTGTTGACAAAGCTGAAGAGAGAAGACGGCAGTGTGGCATCGACCAAAGCAGAGGTGCTAGGAGAGGTCAAAAGTTTCTACGGACGTTTATACTCCCTGGTAGCTAAACCTGTTAGCAGCTCGGACAAAGATCCTAGAGCCAAGTTGATCCGACATTATACCTAAGGTATCCTGGACATATGTCTAGATTAGAATGGCCTTGAAACAACTTAAGAACAACAAGGCGCCGGGTGATGACGATATCACATCTAAGACTCTGAAAGCGGGTGGAACACAAGTACTCGTACTTAAAATCCTTCAGAAGCTCTTTAATACCATCTTACTCGAAGGATTAACGCCTTCTGGCGTTAATCCTTGAAATAAAAGCGTGGTGGTTCTATTCTTTAAGAAAGGTGACAGCACCTTACTTAAGAATTACACCCTCATCTCGCTTTTGAGCCATGTTTATAAGCTGTTTTCAAAGGTCATCACAAACCGTCTCAGACGCAGGTTCGATGAATTCCAGCCTCCGGAAAAAGCCGGTGTCCGAAAAGGCTATAGTACCATAGACCACATCCACAGGCTGCGGCAAATTATACAGAAGAACGAAGAGTATAACTTGCCTCTTTGTTTAGCGTTTGTGGACTATGAGAAGGCCTTTGATTCGATCGAGACGTGGGTAGTGCTTGAGTCTCTCCAGCGTTGCCGTATTGACTACCTATACATATTATTTTTACGTTGGAGTTCTTCCGTTTCCGTCACTGCATTTTATTATACATTACCAGCTGCGCCCCGCATGGTCATGGATGATGATCATGATGATGATGATGGTGGTAATTTATAGTATTACAATATGTCCTTCAACGGGATATAATCTATCTACTTGACAAATTTCGTTACGATCCGTACAGCTATTTAGGCGTGATTTGGTAACAAACAGACAGATAGACAGAGGGAGTGACAGTGCCACAACGTATTTTTTTTATAATTTTCATTAATATAATATAGTATTGATAATAGGTACAATACCAAAGAATAGAAAATAATAGAATGTGAAAGATACAATGGCACAGACACACAACCAGACATCCGTGCGAGTCTCTAATGATTCGTCGACGAGCTCATCGATGTCAAATACTTTATGAGTATCGCCCTTGAACATAAGGTTGTGTTTTCAACGTTTCTTGTCATCTCGTCATTTGTTTCATGGATGTTGTCAAAGATGCAATGCACGGCTGATATAGACGTTAATACATCACATATATTTTTATCGCGGTATAAAAAGTAAACGAAACAATCACTTCAAAAATATAGGGGCATGTTTAAGCATAACCGTAAAGTACGAGCGATTTACCGCACAAAGTTATGTTATGCTTGCAAGACATGCAATAAACCTGATATAAGCTCTGCTCGCACGTTATGAGATACCATCTCTTGAAGGTTCTAGTTATTTTCTTTTCATGAATGTTGTAATGAGATTTTAAACGTGAAGCGAATTTGAATTGTCGAGAGGAAGCTCGATGCTACGCTTCTGATGTTTTCAAGGAATTATAGCATGAAATCAAATCCAATGTTTGCTTGAGTTTATAAGCAAAGGCAATTTGATATGAAAGTGCCTATTCATTTTTGAGATGCGGTATGTTTCGCACTGATTAAGACACGTATTTCCTACTTAAACTGTGTTTTACTGTGAACCCCGATAATTATTGTAACAGTCAAATTTATAATTATTACTTTACAAAACATATAATTATAATAAAATCCATTGAATTATATGGCATATTATTCTTATTCTTGTTTTTTTATATATTTTATTTATTAATAAAATCCACAGCCCTTAACTTGCAAAGTTTATATATGTATTTTACACCTATGGCCCATAATGGATTTACATTTTACTAACTAAATTTATAATACTTATAAGAGATGACAGTCATAGTAGCCTATTGTAAGTAAGTATAGTATACCTATTAAAGATAAACTATATGCAGCACTTAATTTTTAAAATAGGTAGCATGTGTGTATATATGTGTGAGTGTGCGTGTTGTATGTGTGTGTGAGTCTATGTGTAAGTGTGTGGAAAGGGTGCGTGTTATATATACGAATGATTTCACCATGTAGGTTATTGAGCAACGCTATTGCTTTGATTTAGAATCTCAAGAATTTCACGCTTAAACCTTACCGCTTACTGTTACAAAATAGCTCAATTGTATTACTTTTTTTTTATTATAAACCTTCTGCAATCTACTGACGGTAGCATTCTGTGCATAGTAAGTGCTACTGTGAGGGACCGCAAACAAGCTTGTGTGTCGTGTCCGCTTCTTAGGGCAGCAAAAACACATAATTTTTTGATGGAGTTCAGAACAATCAATATATCTATTGCATATGCCATGCAAGAAAGACATATCAGCGAGAACTCTTCTATTATCAAGTGTGGTTATTCTGTGATAGATGCAAGACTCCTCATAATCTTCAAGACTAATATAACATCTGTAATTTAAATGTTTTATAAATTTATGTTCTATTCTTTCGATTGTTTCTTTATAAATCATGTAGTGTGGATTCCAAATTATCGAACAATACTCGAGCACACTTCTGACATATGAATTATATAGCAATTTTAAACAATTTAAGTCTGAGAAGGGACGACTAACGCGTAGAATGAAACCAAGACTTTTGTAAGCCTTATTAGAAATGTGCTGTACATGATCTGAGAAGGAAAGCTTAGCATCCATCATTACACGAAGATCCATAACAAGTTCTGCCCTTTTTAATTTAACGTTATTGATTTGGTAATCAAAGTTGATACGCTTTATTTTTCTAGTAAAAGATATGTATTGACACTTGTTTATGTTTATACCTAAACGATTATAAGCGTAGTATTCTCCCATTCTGAGGAGATCTGAGGCTGCAGGTTTAAACAATCTTGTTGGCTCTTAATTTGCATGAATATTTTTGTGTCGTCAGCATACATAAGATTTTTTGCATGCTGGAAACATCTACCAATATCGTATAAATAGGACGTGTACAGAAGAGGAGCTAAAATCGAACCTTGAGGAATTCCTGAGCATATTTCAATGAAGTCTGAGCAATATCCGCCAATGACAACAGCTTGCGACCGGTTGCGTAGGTATGTATGACTCCATCCACCTTAGTAGATTGCCACGGATGCCTAGCTTATAAAGTTTTTGCAGAAGTATCACGTGGTCTACACGGTCGAATGCTTTCTCAAAGTCCGTGTAGACCACATCCACTTGTGAACCGCCGTCCATGCCTCTAATTACGCTTTCAACAAAAACACCGGGATTAGTTGCAGTTGAACGACCCTTCAAGAAGCCATGCTGTTCAACCGGGAGAAGTGGTGCAATTATTGGATATATATGAGTATATACGACCCTTTCAAGCAACTTACTTAACACATTTAGAATATATATTGGTCTATATATAGGTCAACATAAGCCTTTTGTCCTTTTTATGTACAAGAACAATGTTAGCCTGCTTCCATAGTTTTGGAAAGTGACCATCGCGGATGCATCTATTAAATATCAAAGCAACTGGAACAGAAAGTGCTGCTGCACACTTAACAAAAAATATCGAAGGTTTTTATCAGTACCAGCACATTTCGCAATATCAACACTTTTAATTAATTTAAGTACGTCCTGTTCTGTAACCTGAATTGTATGAATTGTGTTATGGTGAGAACTGATCTCTGCAGCTGAGGAATAAAAGGTTAAGGCAACGTTCTTAAAGTACATTTGCTGCGGGTAATTCGATTTATTCTGCCTTTTACTTTTGATGTAAATCCAAAAAAAAATTGGATGTGACTTGATTTTCGCTTGAGAGAAATAAACAAAATTTTGGTGGCATTCATACTGCATATTCTTTTGCTTCAGCCTAAGTTCCGAAAAAAAATTGTAATCGATTTGATTATTGTGACGCTTTCAGTTTTGATGTGCTCAAAGAAACAAGTAAGTTCTTTGATCACATTTATCAGAGCCGTACTGTACCAAATCGGATAAACTCTCTCACCAGAACAACGAACTTGTGGAACGAATAAAGAGATTAGATTGTTTAAAATTGAATAAAACTGGGTTACAACAAGTTCAACGTCTGTTTCAGAGTTAATAAAGGATCAGTCTTGCTTAGTGAGTGAATCCCTTATATTGTCATAGTGGGCTTTCCTAAACTGATACTTGATACGTAAGCTAGGCTTAAAAGGTGGTATGAAAATATCTCGTATCTTAATGGTATACGTTGCATGGAAAGAGTCTTCATTGACTTGCGACAGTGAAGATCTTTGTATTTCAAATGGAAAATTAGCAAAAACTAAGTCCAAAGTGTGGTTGTGACTATTAATAAGTTTATTGTATTGCGAGAGGCCTATGAACGATGTCTGGGCGATAAAGCTAGCCGCAGAGTTATGAACTTCGACTGAGCCTTTCCTTAGTACTATTGGTTCACTATTGCTCCATTCAATACCTGGTAAATTGAAATCTCCAGTAATCAGCAGATGGTCCTGAGGGTTGGTGTCAATGATGGCGGAGATTACGTCTATGAAAGATTGTACACGCATTGGTATCATGGAATCCGGCGGAATATAAATGACTCCAATGTGTAAATTACCAGTAGAACCTAATATGTGTGAGGGTATAGTAGTCCATACACATTCAAGGCCATCGTATTCCCATTTAGATCTAGCCCAGGCTTGCAAGCGCAAATTACATAGTATCATAACACCTCCCCCTAAAGTACCTCTTTATCTTCGAAATATACTGTAATTGCTATGACAGAATTCCGAGCCCAGTATGAAGTCACATAGCCAAGTTTCCGTAACCATTATGATGTCATGATTACATAATAGAACATTATTATAAAAATTTATAGGTTTTGTTCTCAAACCTCTCACATTTTGATAAAGTAATCTTAGTTCTTTAGCTGTGCTGTCCATCATTAAATGTAACAAATATGTAGCCATACCAACTTATACAACAAATAATTTTGATTAGCCTTATATAATATAGAGTGTTCTCGTTATCATATACTATGTTCATGTTACTATGTAAGTATCTATACAGTAGTAATCTGTTATTTGTTAAATTTGACAATAATATCACTTTATATTAATCTGCAGACAAAATGATTGTATATACTATCATGAAGAATCCGTTCCAATATAAATTAATTAAAATTAGTGTATTAAATATATTGTTTTTCAATTTTAACATTGATAATAATAATTTATATTTTTTAGTCATTATAATATAGAGCGTCAGAAAATTATTGTATGTTGTTGACAACCAGCTGTCTATATAACGACCAAATAACCTAAAAACTTGAGTAATAATTGAATTAATTATATATGTGTGTATGTACTTGCGTATCTATCTGATATGTGCTTTGTTGTTTGCGAGGATTGTGTGTTGCATAAGAATATTATAGTTACCTTAATATTTAGGCTGCAATAAGAACTACAATATTTTATGATGTGTAAATAAATGCTAGTGTAACTACTAAGGCTATAATAAAATTTAACGTAGTCGGGAGACAAATTCATGCAATCTTCATTAAGTCTGCCGGGCATGCAATGAGGATTGGGGGTGAGGAATCATTCCTCCTGACATAAATGCGACAGTTTTTGTCCATATATATTTATAGTTAGTTTCTTTAGTCTTTTGCTTACATGAGGTTAGAAGCATCTTGTTTTCTTTTGTCAAATGCCCATTCACAAATATTTTTGATGTCTCACCCCCGATGCCCACATCCCTCGCGGTTAAAACTCGATGCCTACGAGCAGCAGCAAGAACGCGGTCTTTAGCGGCACGTTGCTTCAGGTGAACGACAATGTTACGGCCGCGCGCCGCACTTGCAGCGCGCCGCGGCTGCACTCGGTGCCCAAACTCGATGTCGCTCGGCTGAATATTAGCGCCGATAAATTGCGTGATTTTCATTACAACATCTACTGTGTTTTCCTCCTTGTCTTCAGGAATACCGACAATTTCTATGTTTTGCAATCTCACCCATTGTTGCTGTTTCAAGTGTTCCTCTTTCAACACCCTGATACGGGCGACATAGCCGTTCATGTCCTCTCTGAGACTTTTATTTTCCTTCTTTTAAGCTGCTTCATTTCGGCTACGTTAGCACCAATCATTTTCTTCAGATCACTAATTACCTTGTTCAGGTCTTCATACTGTTGGCTGACAAAGGAAATGGACTCCTTAGAACCTGTGCACTGATCATTTATAAATTTTAGTTGCCCGGACAAACCCTTGGCTGAGGACCCAATGGTAGCTCTCATAGCCTGCCTTTCAGACGTCATGATCTCGAGCATCCTCTCCTCCGTGATGAAGCTAGGTTCTGTTTTTTTACGTGAAGTAACATTACAGGAGTCACCGGAGAAATCTTGGGCGACCGCCCCATCTACCGGGTCCTTTTGCAATTGAGTTCGTACGGGTGTTTTAGTGTTCACTGCCTTAGGTTCCTTGCTCCTACACTCTTCGCATCTCCATTTACGTCTATTCTCTTGGTTCATGGCTTTATAACGTTTCGGTGACAAGTTAGCACACTGAAGGTCATAACTTTCATTACATCTAGGACAAGTCATGTAATTCTTATTCTGAATTACGGCTTTACAACCATTACACCTATTTTTATCCATGGTAGGTGAAGCAACAGTAGTAAATAACCCTAACAGTGATAAAAAGATAAAAGGTGCAGTAATGTCACGGATGCAAACTAGCAGGCGCTGAGAAATATAATAGACGTTGCCTTTAGATTAATTAAGTTCTTTCGATAAATAAAGTGTACTTATTCCTTTGTTTACAAAATACGACGCAAGCGTAGTGATGACTCATGTACGAGCGGCCAGCAGCGAGATACGTACGGCTTACTAGTGAGGTGCTTACTAGTGTTCGGCACTATGATTCAGCGCCAAAGAGCGTCGGACAAGCCCGAGCGGTGCTCGCGAAGTTCGTAGGCCCGTATCGACAGCGACCGTTGCCGTGAAATTTTAATTATCTTTTTTTTTTCTTTTAGACCACTTGTCTGTTTTGTTCAGGATAATCATCATCATCATCATCTCAGCCGTAGGACGTCCACTGCTGAACATAGGCCTCCCCCATGATTTTCCAAAAGGACCGGTTGGAAGCGGCCTGCATCCAACGTCGTCCTGCGACCTTCATCAGGTCGTCTGTCCACCGTGTCGGTGGACGACCTACGCTGCGCTTGCCGGTCCGTGGTCTCCACTCCAGAACCTTTCGGCCCCATCGGCCGTCTGTTCTGCGCGCTATGTGCCCTGCCCACTGCCACTTCAACTGGCTAATCTTCTGGGCTATGTCAGTGACTTTCGTTCTTCTACGGATCTCCTCATTTCTGATTCGATCACGTAGAGAAACCCCGAGCATAGCCCTCTCCATAGCTCGTTGTGCGACTTTGAGCTTTTCTATGAGGCCCATAGTAAGAGACCACGTTTCAGTGCCATAAGTCATCACTGGTAACACACATTGGTCGAAGACTCTTGTCTTGAGACACTGAGGTATTTTTGACGAGAAGACTTCGCGAAAATTCCGGAACGCTGCCCAGCCGAGTTGGATTCGACGATTGACCTCTTTCTCGAAGTTGGACCTGCCTAGTTTGACTGTCTGTCTCAGGTAGATGTACTTGTCAACAACTTCGAGAACTGAGTTCCCAACTGATATTGGGGTAGGTACAACATGGGCATTAGACATAGTTTTCGTTTTATCCATGTTCATCTTAAGACCTACCCGTTGGGAAACTCGCTGGAGGCCTTCGAGCATTGTACTGAAGTTTTCCATGGATTCTGCCATGACTACAATATCGTCGGCAAATCGAACGTGAGTGATGTATTCGCCGTTAATATGAATGCCAAGTCCTTGCCATTCCAGAAGCTTGAAGGCGTCTTCCAATGTAGCGGTGAACAGTTTCGGAGATATAACGTCTCCCTGTCTCACGCCTCTTTGCAATGGAATTGCCTTCGAACTCTGCTCCTGTACTCGGACTGACATGTAGGCGTTTTTGTACAAACACTTCAACACTTCAATATACCGATAGTCAATACGGCACCGCTGGAGAGACTCAAGCACTGCCCACGTCTCGATCGAATCAAAGGCCTTCTCATAGTCCACAAACGCTAAACAAAGAGGCAAGTTATACTCTTCGGTCTTCTGTATAACTTGCCGTAGCGTGTGGATGTGGTCTATGGTACTATAGCCTTTTCGGAAACCGGCTTGTTCCGGAGGCTGGAATTCATCAAACCTGCGACTGAGACGGTTCGTTATGACCTTCGAAAACAGCTTATAAACATGGCTCAAAAGCGAGATAGGTCTGTAATTTTAAAATAAAGTGTTGTCACCTTTTTTGAAAAACAGCACTACCACGCTTTTGTTCCATGCTTCTGGCGTTGAACCATCGAGTAAGACGGTATTAAAGAGCTTCTGAAGGACTTTAAGTACCGGTGTTCCACCCGCTTTCAGAAGCTCAGATGTGATACCGTCATCACCAGGCGCCTTGTTGTTCTTAAGCTGTTTCAAGGCCTTTCTAATCTCGGACATCAGTCCGGGATATCTTCGGTATAATGTCGGGTCAGCTTAGCTCTTGGGTCTTTGACCGAGCTGCTAACAGGTTTAGCGACCGAGGTGTATAACTGTCCGTAGAAACTCTCTACCTCTCCTAATACTTCTGCTTTGGTCGACGCTACACTGCCGTCTTCTCTCTTCAGCTTCGTCAACTGGCTTTGCCCAATAGACATGTCTCTTGCAAACACTTTGGAGCCTTTTTTCCGCTCTATCGTCTCTTTAATACGGTTTGTATTAAAGATCCGGATGTCGTGTCGCAAGGACTTCCATATTCGTCTATTGAGCAGCCTATATGCTTCAGCATCATGCGAAGACTGCATTTTCAGTAAGCTTCGCTCAGCCATGAGGTTGAGGGTATCGTTGGAGAGTTTCTGTGGCCTATCTGTACGGTGGGGTTTTAAGTATTTGGAACCCACTGTATGGACAGTTTCTACTAACCTGTTATTGATCTCGTCTACTGAAGCGATGTTCTCAAGGCAATCGAAGCGATTGGATAGCTCAAGTTGAAAGCTCTCGGGGTCTTGTATATGGGCACGAGTGGGTCGGAGCGTAGACTTCATCAGACGAGACCTCTCAGGTTTGACATTAATATTCACCGTGCCTCTTACCATTCGGTGATCACTACCGGTTTTAACCCTGTTGATCACGGAGACATCTGTAAATATTTGCCTTTTGGTGGTCATAATGAAGTCAATCTCATTTCTCGTGGAACCATGGGGACTCAGCCAGGTCCATTTCCTGTGAGGTGGCTTCTGAAAAAAAGAGTTCATCATAAAGAGTCCCTCTTTCTCCAGGAAGTCGGCCAACCTCTGTCCCCTACGGTTCCGTTGTCCATATCCAAATTGCCCCACATTCGACATCCTCGCTTCTCTTACCCAACTTCGCGTTGAAGTCCCCCATAACAACTAGAAAGTGCGTTTCAGAGGTATGTATGGCCCGACTAATGTCCTCATACATATTCTCCACCTCATCATCCGGGTGCTACTTCGTCGGTGCGTATACCTGAATAACCTTCAGCGAATATCGTTTGGATACTCTGAGTATTAGGTATACGACCCTATTGGAAACGCTTTCCATCTCAACTATGTTGTTAGCAAGGGACTTGTGGACGAGAAAACCGACACCACCTTGGGACTGTTGGTCGCCCTCCCGGTAGTAGAGTAGGTTACCTGATTTTTTATTAGGGTTATTGTGTCCTTACTCGCTCTACGGACTTTAGATAACCCCACAATGTCCCAGTGTAACTTACTCATTTCTTCTTCCAGCTCATATATCTTCTCGTCTGTCCTCATCGTGCGTATGTTGTGTGTCAGGCCAGTCGTCGTCGTTGGGGGTGGTAGCCAGGCGTCTGCCGGGGATTCTTAGCACCCCCTGCCCCACCGTTACCGTGGCCGCTACCGTAGCCAGGAATAGCGGGGCTGCCGGGGACTGGGGGCCTGGTTCTTTTTATCAAATCCATAGGGGGGATTTTGCCAATACTCGCTACGCTTGGCAGGCGGGTTGGCGAGCGCAGTTTTGAGGTTTTAATACTGGGAAGGTGCTGCTACCCACCTTCCGATTGTTATCCCTTAGCAGATTTTTACGCACCCACGGGTAGAGTTGGGGGGGTACTATTCTAAGCCGGTACCCCACGGCAAACGTTCAGGATAAACGACACTTCAATCTTTTAACCACTAGTCACACAACTATGATACTTTTACCGCTACCGACTCACTTAAACCACTTTGAATTTTAATAAGATTGTGGGGCAAACTAACGAGGTGTCACCTTTACAAGCGCTAGCGAGTGACTCAACTTATTTTACATTAATTTAATTTATACTCGTGTATGTAATCAAATAAATTAAGTAGCTTACAAATATAACTTTGAACGCTCGGCTTTCTTTGCAAACCAGAATAATTATTCCAGAAAGTGATCCTGTGAACAAATCAATATATAAAATAAATTATGTAAGATTTCTAGTACGTTTGATAAAACTTTATGAAGGCTATGTGATATTATCATGCAAAATGTTTATTTTTTATTTACATAATACATTAATATGGTTGCATTTGGTTTAAAATTTTCGGTTAATTATTATAATTGATTTAAAATAGTAGATTGTTAACCGAGGGTCGAAATAATAAATTCCCGAGTTATTTAGACGCCCGAGCGCAGCAAAGGCGGCTAGAGTCCGAGTAGGAATTGATTCTTTTACCCGTGTTAAACACTCTACTTTTCATTTCGAATATGAGGAAAATAAAACCAGTTGTTTATCTAAACTATTTATTCATAATATATAATAATATTAGTAGTACCTATTTAAAATTAATTGTCAAATTAGGACAATTCGTGAAATTAAAAGTTACATTTTTGTTTGGAATGTTTATGCTGTTTGATATATTATGACAAATTTGGCTGTTATATTTGTAAAAGTAGGAGGCTCTGGTATTTCATCAGACGATGGATTCCATGGCGGATACACCCTGGAAGTTATCGGATGAGGCGAATTGGGGTGTATTTTTATACTTTCAGTTAATTTGGTTGAAATTTTAGTTTTATTTTGGACTGAATCCTCAATGTAGCCTTCGGTGACTGTGCTGGATTTCCAGCTTCCATGTCCTTTTTAGGTTTTCATGTTTGCTCCAGAATCGGCTTAAAGTGTTGCTGACGTTTGTCTACAACAATGTCCGGTATACTGCTCACAGTTTGGTAAATTCAAATATGATGCTATCTGCTTTAGAATACCTTAGATTTAATTTTTACCCATCACTTGTTTATAGCATTTTCCCTTCTGATGGTTGAGAAAAAAACGGTCCGTTTTTACATCACTGGGTCTCATTTTTGATATTTCTTTACTATTTGTGTAAATTCTTGTACTACAAACGAGCGCTCAATATTTGTTTTTGTTTTAGTCAGTTTTACTAGTATTAATTGGCCTTGACTTTCAATGTTCTTAATTGTCAAATTTGTGAGTTCACTGCTTCTGCAAGCGCCGCTTATTCCGAGTATCAATACCACCTGTGAAAAACCTGTAATTTTTTAGTATTTGTGTAATAAATACGTTCATTTTTAGAACAAAACCATAAATACTTAGGTAAACATACCTTCACTGCCAAATATATCGCGTCAGGAGCAAAAAAAAAACATTTCATGAAAGGTGAAAACCTTAGATTTCTTACTCTTCAACCCCTGAGACAGTCTTTTCAAAAATGATGTTAAATTATGGATTTTTTTCAAATTGTCATTGTGCTTTACACTAAGTGTACTCTTGAGCATTGAATATCGGCTCCATAGCGTAGAAGGCTGTAGTTTGCTACACAGTCCATTAAAATATGTAAGAAATATATTTTCGAAAACGATTTTATATTCTTCTCTGCTTGCCACTTCATAAAATCATTGTATGTGTTTATATATCTTTCTTTAGAGATTTCTGGCTAAATATTTTCATTAACACAAATTTGGATCGCCTTTAATTTAATCTGGTGTCAACATTTCAGAATCGCTTGAACTCATTTTTAATATTCAAATCTTAGCATAAAAGATTATTACTTATTACCTATTTTTTTTTAATTCCGTCATAGATACATAACAGATTAGTATCCTGCCATTTTATGTCGACATTTTAAATATAGAACTCACCGCTTAATTGTTGCGGCTTATTCCGCTCAAAGAAGTTCACACTGGCTGTTTAGAAAGTCACATGGCCGCAGCATTTTTTTAATTTAGTTTTTATTTGATAAAACTCTTCACAGCTGACAGCAGTTCTATTTTTAAAGCTCATTCCGGCCCTTAGGTGGGAATGTATTTAATGAGTTTTTCCCTCTCTATGGAGGGAAGCAGCATTTTCCACCCAATAATCAGATCAAAACAACACTGCTTTCCGAGTATGAGAAATGAAAAAATATATTTTAATTTCATATTGAAAACTACGCCTTATGAATCGAGGGGAAGTTATTCAGCTTTACGCTGTCATTAGAATAAATCACGCACATGAATATTTTGGACAACATCCACACTAGGTCTTCGGTCCTAAGCTAGGCTGAGTCTGTATTATGGTAACCTGATGACTAATGTACATACACATACCCAGACACAGCTCAAACATACATGATCTTGAATGCTATTGACACTCAAGTTTCTTATGATTTTGTAATATTAAAACGGGATCAACGTGGGACTTACGCGTTGTCTCTATGCGGTGCGCTCGTTCGCGGGACGCAACGACGCACCGCACTCAAGATCTTGAAGAAGGCTACCGAACGGAGCCGAAATTATTGTCGATCGTGATATCAACAACGCGTAAGTCTCACACGTTCATGAACATAATCGTTTGAACTGTCCGGTGACCGAACACGAGACCAGGGGCCCAAATCTCTTATTGAGTAATTGCCATACTACTGCCCCAGCATAAACATAGAGAAACAGTACGGAAACTACCTACAAACGTTCGAAACGGCTCACTCACAAGCATGAGCATCGACGAGAGCCCTAAGCGGTTGTCGCGGTGCTGTCAGTAGTGAGGCCGCGTCAAGACGAGTGGTCACGTATAAGCTTATTTCCGCTTAACTAGGCTTATAGTAGATCCAACCGTTTATCCTCTTTTTGACAGCACCAATAGAACGTAACATGACGATGTTACGCAAAAGTTAACTTATAAATGCGAGGTTTTAAAAATATGACAACTGCTTAAATTTGCTCCTTGATCCCGTATAATAATCATCTTTCACAAAATGAGTCCATAAGTGCAGTAGTTTTTTTATAAATTCCATAAAATAACAAACGTTTTTAAAAAATTACGTTCTATGGCTATCAACATAGTGATGTTACGAAGTTACGATTGAGATATCGATATTGTTTATGAACTATTTTTACACGGGTGTTTTCCGTTCTCGGCACATAATATCGGATTTATTTTTATGTAAAACCGTTATATTGATGCGCCTCAGGAAAACATACAGCATTATTTGAAGACGTGTTTATCTCCTGGTGTATATCCAAAAAAGAACAAGGTTATGATGACTATGATGATTACAAGTACAAGTCATACTTGACGAAGCTGTTACCGGTTAAATCTGGGATGGCCAGCGAGCAACACGGAAGGGAGTAGGCATACACAGCGTTTCCCCTCTGTCAAAGTACAAGTCCGCATGGACCATGGAGTTTGATAATATACTGTGGGGTGAGGGCGGGGCTAGATTTGTGAATGGTGCTTTATTTTTTATGTGTTAGTGATTTGGTTGTGTGAGTATGATCGGCAATGGATCGGTACAGGTATGTTTTGTATGTAATAGTGCGGCTTTGCGCTAGTGTGCAACTTCCCCTCCCGCAAGAAATGACAGAAAGATTTGAACAATATTTTTTAGCTAAGGCTACTCCCTTCCGTGTTGCTCGCTGGGGATGGCAGACATTAAAGTCTGCCGTTTGGTACCAGAAAATAGTAAAGTTTGAGCAACCCCAATTCCAATTTAAGCAAACGAAATCTAATCTTTTATTTTTATTTATTTATTAATCAAAATCAGATTCATCGTTGCTGTCACTCGAGCTATTGCCGACATTTATAATTAATTGTTGACTCATATAATCTATCGCCACGTGTTTATCCCAATCTGCCATTATAGTTTCTTGTGTTTTTTGAATTACATTTTGCCAGCTTTCCGCAGTTACTTTCACACATGCATTTTTTAATAAATTTACCATTTTGTTTGCCGTGAATGGGGGTTTTGTGTTATTTCTAGCAGCGTGTCCTTTAACTTGAGCCCATATTAATTCAATGGCATTGTATTGACAATGATAGGGTGGAAGTCTAAGAACCCAATGACCATGTTCTGCAGCTATTTCGTCGATCACATATCGTTTTGGGAAGTGTTTTTTTGTTCGTAATATATTTAGTAATTGTACTTTTAGTAAGGAGTTATCAACATTTTCACCATGTCGTTGAAGCCAGTCAATGATTACTTGTTTTTTGTCGGCCTGGGTCGGCATTTTATCAATTTGGCGTGAGTGATAGGATGCGTTATCCATAATAATAACTGACGGTTCTTCCAATGATTGTACCATTTCCTTAAACCAACTTTCGTAAACCTCAGAATTCATTTCTTCGTGGTACTCAACTGTTTTTTTGGATTTAAAGGCCAACAAAGCATCTGGCATGAATCCTTTCACAGACCCTGCATGGCAAATGATTAGACGTTCTCCTTTTCCCATCGGTACTGAGGTAGTGGAAGCAGCGGTGTCATCAGTCCAGCTCTTAGACACTGTGTGGTTCGCATTCAGCCAAGTTTCGTCAGTGAAAACAACATTTGACCAATCTGTAATTTTTTTGGCTTCGCTCAAAAATTCGCAACGAGCAAAAGCTACGTCGCGACGCTCCATCAATATTTTGCGTTTGTCCGATTTTTTATAAGTAAATCCAATTTCATTCTAGACCTTTACCAATGACGATTTTTGACCTCGGAACAAATCACATTCACGCAAAGAAGCAACAAGTTTTTTAAGTGTTGGAACTTCTTTACGTAAGTAATAGTTATATATATGACGGCGTATAGCGTCTGCGTCAAAGTTGTCAACCGAAGTCACACGACGTGGTTGGCGTTTTTTCTTCGGCGTACGAAGCTTATTCTCCTGCATGCCGCTTGTTCCGTAGGCTTCGGTAGTAATTTTTGTAATCGTAGATGCACTAATACCTAACGCGGCCGCAACGCGCTCTCTCACTTGCGACAATGGTAAAAGCGGGCCGCCATTTTGATACTCTGCTTCAAAGTAATTACGAAGCTTGATCACCATTTCTCTCGTCTGTCCTTTCAGCACTGATCCTTTCGGCATTTTATAGTTCCAATATAAAACTCAGCAAATAATTACTAGCACGGGCGTCTTGTTGCGAGTGACAGTGACAAATACAAAACGGCGGTGGACCATTGAGTTTTACTACCTTGATAAAATACTACTGCTTACCCATAGACAAAAAAATTGGCAGTCATAGGAATTGCCGATAGAAGTGAAAACTTATAACTCAGAATTTGATAGCTTACCTTGGAAACTACACGGGTGTAACCGGACGGCGTGGCCTCGCCATCTGGGCATGGCCATCTAGAAATGCGTCAGCATTTCCCATTGGCTGATGCGTTTCTAGATGGCCATGCCATGACGGCCTGTCCACGCCCTTTCAACATTCCCCATTGGCTGACGTATTTCTAGATGGCCAATAGCCATGGTCATGGCGCCATTCCTAGGACTATTCTCTTTCCGCACAGACTCGATAGAAAAATGAATCGAAATCGTGTCCACTATAATCACTTGGTCACAACACTTTAACTGACAAATTAGATCTGTCAAAAAGAGGATAAACGGTTGGATCTACTATAGTTTACATACTGTTGCATATTTATACTTTGCTACTGCGACGCTTCTGTGATCGAGCTGCCTTTAATGTCAAATTCGGTAGTCTGTTAAATTTACTTCTCAATCCCTGTTGTATAAGAATTGCATCTTGCGAATGTTGCCACTTACATAAAAATAAAAACTAATCAAACAAAACATCAATCATCAACACACGGCAGATAACGTAAAAATAAAAATAGCGAGTACACTACGAAAACTGTCAAAAAAGGCCAATTTTCATACAATTGACTTGCGATAACGCGATTCAATAATTAACAAACTTGGGACCCAGCTGCTCAGAACGCAGTAACAAAATTCTCCGACCGACTAGCAAAAGATTGCAAGGTTTAAAAAACAATAAAACAATAGGGTTGTGCAGATTAATACAACACTAGTTCTAGACTGGTATCATGCGGATGACCTCGTTTTTCGTAATATGATAATGGACTTATTGTGGGTGTGCGCGTCGCCTGCTGTTCGTGCAACCGCGACTCGTTTGTTTCGTTTCAAGCATGGTTGTGTGGTTATCAGTTTTTTGTTAATATGATATTAGAAGGAAATATCTAGTGAAACTTCCACTGGAAATTGCCTATGACTGAGATGCAGCATGTACCATTCTTCTTCTCGCATAAGTATACATAATGTTATATGTAGGACACATGCAACTCACTCAACCCATAACTCTTCGAAAAGTTTTTTCGCCTCTCGTGTCACCCTCTTTCTTTGAGTTGCACTTCTAGGAGTGAATTGTTTAGCGGGCCGCACTTTACAATTCCAAAAAATGGAGACGAAGTTTATAATAGAAAAAAATATATCGACTTTTCAGCAAGTAGCTGACTTGGCAGAATATGTTTTCAATGTTTTTTCGAGTTTTCCTATTGTCCGGACAGCCCTTCCTACTTACGCGTCCCGAAAAAAATTATCACGCATGTATTATGGTATATGTTTTATCAAATCGGTTCAGTCTTTCCTCGGTTCTGCGCTTGTTAATTAACAGCATTTTATAGATATTCATCGATTAGCTGAGCCAGCAGCTCCTTTCGCTTGGTCTATTGGATTCAATGCCATAGTATTTCTATCTTATGGAATTATTCATCCCTTAAAAACGGTAAAATATACAAAAATCCTTCCTGTTGAATCGGATGCTTACATTATCCTACTAATATTATAAACGCGAAAATTTGTGAGTATGGATGTATGGATGTGTGGATGTGTGGATCTTTGTTACTTATTCACTCTCAAACGGCGGGAGCAATTATGATGAAATTTGGTTTGGAGATGAGGCACTGGATTAACACATAGGATACTATTCATCATCATCATCCATCAAGCACGCGGATGAAAAAGCGTTATATGCTTGGGCACAGCATAAATAAAAAAAATTAGATCTCCGCCTACGTCAAGATCGTAATGATGACAGTTCTGTCAAAGTTTGTGTCAAAGCTAGTCGCTTAGTCAATTTGACAGCGATACATTAGACGTGCTTGGCGACCGTCAAGGGTGATGAAATGTAATGACCGTTTTTTTCCATGGTGATTAATTTTATATTTGTTGGTACGTAAGTACTGTATTTTAATATTATTGTTTACTGATTGATATACTAAGTATTTATATTCACTCATATTATACTATTATAGTAATTGTGTATGACCCTGTACATATTTTATGACATTTTGGTATAAAGATAGGAATACCCTTGGAGAAGATTATAAGCTACTCGAAGTATCAATCTTGCGCAGACGTAGTCGCGGGCACCAGCTAGTACAACATACTGCCAAAATGTCAAATTTGGAACACCAACGGCTTAGGCTATGCGTTGCAGTCAGGACAAGCAACTTTATAACAATCAATTATGCGATGTTTCCTCATTAAACGGATAGTGGTAGTTTCCCTTAATTCCTATTAAATGTGTAAGGCGGCAGTGAAGATTATATATATATATTTTTACAAATTAAAAAGTTTATTGACACATTTTTACGTACGTCTTACTGTTGGCCTCAAGCTTAAAGTCGTTCTACGAGCAATGAATAGGGCTATTCTTGTGGTTTTATGTCTGTGTGATAAGATCCGAACTGAGGAGATTCGTAGAACATTAACCCCAATTCAACAAAAACCTCATTTCAAAATTTAGCTAGTTGAAGTGGCCACAGAACCGACAACCGAAGAAAGATTCTCGTGTGGCGACCACGCACCGGAAGCCGTAGTGTAGGCTGGCCCTCTCTAGGTGACTGACGGCCTCATCAAAAAACTGCGGGGAGTCAATGGATGCAGGAAGCAGTTAGCCTTTTTAAGTGGCGCTCTGTGGGGGAGGCTAATGTTCAGCAGTGGATGTCTTCCAGCTGATAATGATGATGATGTGTACCTCGCAGCTTAAAATATCAACTTTAACCATACTCATTTTTTATGTTTATAGTTCCTGAATGTGCAAACGGACGAGGAAGCGAAGTTTGACAAATTTAGTACGGGCCGTCTGCAGTAACTTTTATCAAGAACTCCATATTTAGTCCGTCGTTTATATAGTAATATGCTAATTACGTGTTTTTATGCAAAGAATGGGATAATCTGCGTTCTATGCCCGTTGACAACCCGCCAGCATGGAGGAATGCCAGATAGTGTTTTTTTATGCCCACACTCGTGAAGTACTTCGGTATTAATTTAGTCAATTTGGCACGTCTGTATGCGAAATCACGTCGAATTATGTAAATAATTAATTTGTAGATGCCAAGTCTTTGAAACCTGCGTGACCTATTTATTTCGGTTAGTGCACGACAATCTAATGTACGATGTGTAGTATTACGTGTAACATTTATATAGAATTCCGTTTAAGGATCTGCAGGCCTAGACAAAATTCTAACAGGCGTGTTTCAAACACGCTACAGACAAAAAAGTATCTACGAACTTATGGCGACGTCACGTGACTTTTCCACAGGTAAAGTCAACGCCATAGGTACATTTTGAAGTTGTCGTTTGGCGTTAACGATAACAGAAACATCTTTTGTCTAGGCCTGCTGGTGTGCGATTCTCAAAGAGCAAACACCATTGCATCTTTGACAACATTCGTGAAACAAATGACGAGATGACAAGAACCGTTGGAAAAACACCCATGTACAAGGGTGATATATCATGAAGTATTTGACATCGGTGAGTTCATCTACGAACGCATCGACGAATCATTTGAGAATCGCACGGCTGTATAGAAAACAAAATTTTGGACTCGCTAAGCAGGCGTTAGTGCTTTGAACATTGTAACGGAACAGGCTCTGGATGAGGATTCCGTCACGATTCACAAATATAGAGACATTTAAAAAGTATCTTGGTATGAACAAATATTGATGAAATTTAGGCAATCAAAAGTAGAAGTTTTATATGTTAGGTCGGGTATTTCTTATAGCAAGATTATATATACTGAAAATGATAAGCAGCATATAATATTTAAGCTACCAAGATATTCGATGTAGCAAACATTTAAATCGATTGCTCAAACAGTATTGATAAGTGATTTCAAGGAAAATGAAATGTTATACTTCTTTAAATACATAAAAGATTTAAGCAAAATTAATACAATTACCATGAAATAAGTACCATTGATATTTTAGCCATACAAAGGTGTGGTGACGACTCGCTACGATCTCCTTGTAGGTAATACATACTCCAAGCTGTACATAAAGAGTTTCTTTAACTTTTACTTTTTTGTTTGACACTTTCAAATTTAAAATTAGATGATGTTTTTATGACAGCGATTCGGACAGGGTTTTTTATGTAGATTGATTATATTTAGGTGGACAACACACGTGTATCATTTAAATTACGAGAGAGAAACACTTTCTCCAGTGCTAGTAACAGTGGCAAGGATCACAGCTGGAGTTCGCTGCCAGTATCTAGGTACGCATCGGTGTTACCTCCGGTGTCCTCATTGGTGACCCCGACGTGATGATGAAAATGAGTTAGTGCTGTAGATGCCAAAAAGAAGGTATGAATTTTGCTATTCAAATATAATGGTGCTTCCTGCATCGGCTTGATTGTGATCGAATATGGAATACTACGCGCGAGTTCTATATATTGGGTCAGGAACGTATCTGTGAAATGATCGAAATATATCGAAGATTATTGCTCGGAATGTTTCCTGAAATGACATCGACCAATTTTCGCTGCGACTAAGGCTAGTGATACATCGACGTTTTAATGCCTACCATTCGGCAGTTATTCTAGACAATATTTTATTAATGTGAGGAACACATTTTTGTTACGCGTCCGTGTATTTGAGTTTGGGTTAGACTGTCTACTCTGATTCTAGCATGAGAATGCGGTAATAAATTATAGCAATTGAATTATTTACTGAGAGTATCAAATGTAATATTTAGAATCAAATAATAATTCGTAATTTCATTTAAGCATTTCTTTGTCATAAATAATAATAGTAAGAAGAGATAAATAAGATTATAATCGCTTATAGATGCAAACTCTACATTTGGAAAACTACCAAACGGACTTAGTAAGGCCTTACTAATTTTGGGGTAAATAGAAGAGGTTCTTGGCATGATGGAGAACATTTGTGTCACAGTAAAGAGCAGCTCTTAATCCAGCATTCGAGTTGTAAGCCTTGAACATGCCAAGAATCGTACTTCCTAAATCATAATAAATCTAGAATTCTACGGCAAATCTAAAAAAATCAAACTAATTACTTACAATATGAAAATTGATAAAATATATTATATCTTTAAATTGTAGAGATATCTATCACTATATCTATACTATATATCAATAATTTACTCGGCAAAGTAAAGCTAACTATTATAATAATCATCATAATAAATATATGGCTGCTAGTATTGAGCTAACCAATACAACAACGATTCTGCTAATACTTAAGTATTTAAAATAATTGCTTTTCCTACAATGGTTCAATAGATGGCATGTCATGTAAAACACTAGTAATCTAAGTATAGCAATCTCGTATAAAAAGGAGATTTATGTATGTGGTAAATCTTATCAAACTTGGTCAAGCAATGCAGCACCTTGAGAATTCTTGTAAACCACAAACAAGGGTCTAGAGATTTCTCTAAGTCACTGATATTATTTCCCATATATTGCTTCAGTAAACAAGTAAATGATTAAACTTGAACAATTGAACTATTCAGGGAATAGTGGCTGATAATATTTATCTAAAGGAATTGGATAATCAGCGTAGTAGCTACTGATCACAAAAGATTTCTAAAGCGCATATAAAGCGAGGTTTTACTTTACTTTTGTTATTTATTTCCTAGCAGTTTTCATAAACGAAACAAATAGTATATATTATAGAGACATTTAGTCTGTAAGAGATTATATCAATCTTATCAACAGCTAAATGTTCATAGCAACAAACATAAATCTATAAAGAAAGTTAGTTATATAATTAACAGGTTTATAACTGTTATTAATAATAACGAATATCATGCAAATATCTGATATTATTTAATGGAGTTGTTTATATATTATTTCACTAATCAAAACTGATTTATCAGATATAACAGGTAGTTTTTGCAAGCTAATAATTATATAGTAAAACTTGCAAATATCCTACTGTTTCTATGTTCTATGGTCAAATAACATAGACCTTAAATTCAGAAACTTATATTGATGATTAATATCTTCCACGATTAGAAGTCAAATCAAGTACATAAGCTAGAAATCTAGGATCAGCTCAGTCAGTCAGTCTGTAAGAACTAAGTATTTGCAATCTAGTATGTTCATCGCAATTTTTCGTTATCAGCTAGCAGTTCAGTAATGTAGTAGTAAGTTATCCATCGTAATATCAGAATACCTAGGCGTTGCTTTTGGTTTCTCTAGGCATCTATAGTTCTGAATAGTTTTCTCTGTTTCAATTCTTTCCGAAAAGAGCAAGGTTACAGCAGCGGTACACAGAGTTAGGGTCCTCCTAGACTAGACGATCATTGGCCAAAACAAAACAAAACGTATTAGAATAAAAAGTAAAAAATAGGGGGGGGGGGGGTTGTTACAATTTGGTGCCGTGACCAGGATTGGAATAACGTTACTACGGAAGTTTTACTAGGAATTAGTTGCGGTCAACCGCACAATTTGTTGACGTGAAATGGATAGGATTTTATTGAAACAGAGATGCTATTGCAATAGGTGATTTTTAAAGGGCTAAATAGGTAGTCAACGGATACTATAATGAGGTGATGATGTTGTTGTTCTAGGCTACAGTAGTAGATTTCTACAATAAACTAAGAAATAAATAAGCCGGATATGCATTTTTAGGAATATTACTAAAATACTGATTACTACGAAGCGCTTAAATGATATTCAGGGAAAGATAAGTTGTATGCAAGTTTCATGTATGTAAAGTCTGCAACTACCTTTGTCATTTACATGTACCCCATAGTCGATCTCTAGAATCCAGAAGTACACTTATCATTCGAAAGGCAGATTGCGTGTTGTGTTTACGACTAGGATACTCTCCTGGAAGCACACGGTAAATAGTCAGTATCGAACTCTACTCAAAGTGACCCGAAGGTTTTAAGAACACTTTTAGTATCGAACGACTTATGAAACTCACTTGGGAGCCAAGAATTGCGTTATAGAGTACTGAAAGAGTTCTTGTATAGTGTTAGGAAAGGAAGAGAGTTTCTAACATGTTGAAAGTGCCGTCGCTGCATTTGCATCACAAGGATTACATTTGTAACCAGCAAAATACAGCGCAGATCGTGGACATGTCTGTATATAATCGGTGTTTGTTATGTTCGGAAGTATTAAGAAAATTAAAACGTGTGATCGTTAATTACCTTTTTGTCCGATGAAATTTATGGTAATTAAATGATAGCAAAAATCTACATACGTAATTACTTCTATTGCATTTGCGAAGGAAATAAATAGGATTACAATAAAATGCAAAGTTGCGCAACTTTAATTGAGCGATGATAAGTCTTGTTAGAAGTTTTGTTGAAATATGTTTAGTCGTAACATTGGGGGGTTGAATTTCCCATTCAGATGCTTAGCGTTGTGAAAATTCTTGTAGACAAGTCAGATGGTTGTATAGTTATTCGTAAAGGTTAAATAAATCAACATTATGCAGATTTAATAGACAAACATAGTAAGCGCCGAATTTAAGTATAAAAAACCAATATTATAGCTAGGTAGTGATGAGTCTTCGGAATGAAGCTGGTAAAGTTTGACAATGTAGGCAGGCTGAAGAGGAGCGCCGGATTTCAGAAGCTTTGGGGCGAAGCGGCTGGTCGAGTAGTGCGTCTTGACGAGATCTGCAAATATAATAGGGAAAATTAGGGAATGGTGAGCAAAGCCGGGTTATCTATCTAAATTAAAAATAATGGAAAAAAAAACAAACATTATGTAAATCAAAGTGAATAAGGAAACTTTTATTTAGGGCACAATAATAATTGTTTGGATGTTAATAGTTATGTATGTATTTATGTTCTTATGTAACATAATTGACATGTAAGTAGTACGCGCAAAGTATATACACAACCTTAAATTTTAAATCTGAACTCGGTATACATCGTCAATTTCGGTCGTTGAATACTAGTAGACTATATACTATATACTAGTAGAACTATATTAGAGTTTAGGGCAATATAAAAAAAACCGGTTCCATGCCATGAAAATCGTAGGAATTGTGGAACTCATTTAATCAAGTGAGAGGTTATTACAGAACAACAGACAAATATACAAACGTTCATTTTATATATTACTAGTTGCGGTCGCGGATGTACCCGCATGGAGATAGCTGATGATGGTGGTGATGATAAAAAGTTATCTATGCGTAAATCTAGTATCATCTATTTTTATACCAAATCTCATCAAAATTAGTCCAGCCAGGACTGATGTAATAAACATTCATTTAGACATACCAGCATTTGCATTTATAATACTAGTACCTAGGTACCTTGTTAGGATAATGATGATAATGATGAGGACGAGTATCTTATAATATGTAAATTCAACGCTTCATCTACTTCCGTACCAAATTTCATCAAAATTGGCGCAGCCGTTTAAGAGGGATGGTGAAGCAAACATTTATTCTTACGTACAAACGTCGTGTTTGTAATATTAGTACCTAGGAAATATTTTTAGGATACTAAATAAATATAGAAACTTACAGATCTACCAATCAATGATGAGCGGGTTATGTGAGCTGTAGAGCTTGTCAGGTTTCACTATGGTCTATAACAACACCACAGTCGGCAGGCAGGGATCTAGAATTCATGGAAAACTATAAAATATACATAAATATAAAATATGTTAAATATAGAATCAGTTATTTCCTCAATAATCTAAAACTAACCGAAGGTTGTATATCAGGGCGCGTCGAAATATGAGAAAATCAACGGTAGCTTTGTTCACAGCAAATAGGTACCTATCTTAAAATTGCTATGGAATAAATAAACAAAGGTAGAAAAAGAAATGTGTTAGCAATAATAAAATCAATCAAAATGACATGACAATCAACATTTAGGTTACGACTACAGAATTTTACAGAAAGGTAAACACAAAAGAGTTCTTTGTAAAAGCAAAGAAACTTTTTGATTGTAGTACTGAGAGCTTGCTGTCAAAGTGTAAAGAGAATATAAACACTACGTTTTACTATAGTATCACGTAAAGAAGAGTTCCGGAGATTAATGCCTAGGTATTTTATAGATGTTTATTGGAATCTATATAAAAGGGAGGTGTTTATGGTATATGATGGGTATGCAACTAGGAAATCAATATTGAGTCATGTTGCTTGGATTAATTGTTTGCCTGCAGTTTGACGACATAGCTAGATAATGTAATATGAAAAGTTCAGTTGTAACAAAATACGATAAGTATGTACATAATACACTGGTAATTTCTATGTAGGTATAATCTGTAGGAAGTATGTAGATATGAACAGGGAAAAAGGATGTTTGGTTGGAGCAAAGCAGAGATGAACAAGTCTAAATAACACTATACATACATACCTTGCCAGATAGCTGGAGTGTAGTTTCGTAGGAATATGTACACCTATGTATATAACAATATGTAGGTATAAATAGTTGTTGAATATCAATCGGAGTTGTTGGGCGAATGTATCGTGCATGCGCTGCCTACATTTGTTCGCAAGTTTTAGCCGTGAACCCGTCATGGACACTGCAAAGATAAAGGTAAATTAATGCTACGATAAATAGAGTTACGGGGAAAGATATAATAAGAGCGAACGTGCATAGAATTTACGAAAATCATATTTTTGACGTGAACTGTGTTTCCTTTATTTTGACAGCGACATATTTAACTATCTGTCATAAGCACATACGTGTATATCCAAAGAGTTCGTAACAAATAGAAATCATGTTCAAGGTTTAATATACCTAGCTATAATTTAAATGCTAAAGTTATATATTATTATAGATATGATAAACGGTATGAATAGGTATAAGATGGAATAAGAACTTACCTGTGGTCAACAAATGTCCATAGCTCTTTGAGATTCTGTGATCAAGATATCTATAAAAGCGCAAACGTAATAACAATACTTTGTAGATATTCGAGGTTTATATTTTATTTAGGGAACAAAAAAAAAGGAAGTAATTAAAGACAATCACAGAAATTTAGGATCCCTATATAGTATTAAAATTCGGGTAGCGGTCGTAAAAATTAAGAGACTTAAGAGATTACATGTTTGTGCGACCGCGAAGTGTCAATAATTTTTAATTCAAAATAGCACGAAGCGTCTTTGTTAAGACTTAAAATTTCGTATAACAATCATAACGGGATACTTTCAGTGATATCGTTCAGTAATGCGTTACAAGACATTGGCACATATAGTGTAGCTATGATAATGACGTGATGATTATAAATTTCATTCAAAATCAAACACATTATCACATATGACGAAGTTTAAGGATTTTGTACATTAATAGCCGAGACGCATACATTAGTGCAGGGTTATTCGAGGACCGGAAAAACAGTCGTGTTGATTTTTGCTTTGAAATTCATGGAAGATGTAGTTAGGGAAATGACATGGGCATTTGGAGAAATTTGAGTAACAGCGTACACATGATCTCGTAATAGCAAATATGTGGATAGAGAAAAAGAAACAGAAGAGATCTTCGGAATATTACAAAAGAATTGAAAAATAAAATTTAATTTTGCGATTCACTATTTGATTATTTGTAAGTAACCAAGGTTTGATGCAAATGTATTACGAAGGTTGTAGAAGATGGGGGTTGGAAGTTACAAAGACAAATGGAAATAAACATAACTATGTTCTTTTGTTTGTACATTTGAAATTAAATTAAGGTAGAAATCAAACTATGAAAAATAACTTATTAGTTATAGACCGTTATCAAACGTCGAGCATAGAAATATTCGAAATATCTTGGTTTTTTCATTTGTTGGGTTATAGAAATATAAACAAATTACCATTTTATATCCTTGTAATGGGTATGCTTGCGGGAATTTAATAGGTCGGTATTACATCTATATCTTTCTAATCGATAATGTTCAGGAAAAACATAATGGGTAGCAAATTACGTTAATACTCAGTATACCTACATCGCAAGTTCAAGTTACGGGATACCACTAGTTTACTAGTTCTTCTGAGGCCTAAACCTATTAAAACCTATTTTTACCTAAACCTATTATTAGTCCTCACCTATTGTTTGAGTATTTTAATTCACGGTTAGTTTGGTTGATAGATAACTATAGTCCGAAGAAAGGGGAAAATGGGGAAAGCTGAGCACAGGGGTGTGTTGGACTATTTATTATATTGTAGTGACTATGGAGCTGTTAGTATTAGAGTGTTATTATTGATTAGCGTAATAAATTGTAATTTATGGATTACATTAAAGAAAAGACCATATAGTTATCGGTAGTAGAGATCAGGAAATGGAATAAAAAAGAGAGAGACATTCGTGTGTTTGACGTTTGCGTATAATATTGACAACAAGCGATGGGTGGCGTTAATAAAAGCAAAAGGAAAGGTAAATAGAATATTGTTGATGTTTATAGGGCGTTTCCCTGTTAACTAAATAAACAGTCGTAACGAGTTTCGTTTTATAGTTATGAGTAGCATGTAGAGGAAGAAGTTATAGGGTTATTGTAGGTATAGTATAATTAGTCGGGTTTAATTTGTATCGAACAGAAAAGGGGTGATGCAATTGTTCATGGAAAGGAATAATGTCAGAAATTTAGGAAGGTACCTATCATAGGGATACATTATTAATAACCTAGTTTCAAAACCGAAAATCAAAAGTTATAGCAGAAGGAAAATACTGTGCAGCTATTTCTAGAGTCACGTTTTTGAGCAGTTACCTTTGAGTAAATATTTTGGTACATATATAACTAAAAAAAATAATTATGTAAGTAGGTACATAGACCACAATGGAAATGACATGAAAAACATGTTTGGAGGATTGCGGTAGACAGTACATGTAAAAGAGAATGATTTGGTTAGAGTTAGGTATGTCGAGTTATTTTATTCAAACTGATCTACTGAGCTGATTTTGAAGATGCTCTGTGCGCCAATGAAGATTATTGATGGAAAGACACAATTTTGTCTTAGGTGAATGCGTTGGTTTAGTAAGTTATTGAAAGGGTTTGTAAAAGCAGGATTGTTATTGTCGTTGATATATAACAATATAAGATATAATAGTAATCAGATAGTTTAGAGTTTTATAAAAATCGGTTTCAGGTATTGATTGATAATTAAATGATATTTAACATTATTATTACAAAATGATTAGTTAATAAAAAGTACTGCATTTTGCAACTGTGAAATTGAATGAATTAAGTTTACACAAAATAACAAATACAAGGTAAACAAAAATAATGATAATATTAGGAATCACAATTTTAAGGATTCTCTTCAAATGAAGTGGGAACATGGAAAGCGTTAGGAAAATCAAAAAAAAAAAAAAAATACCAACGTACAGCAATATTTAATAAAACTTTATTACAATATTTAATAAAACTTTATTATAATTAAACAAATATGTTACAATATTTAACAAGATATTTAAAGAGCGGGCGTAGACCTCATCGGGGCGGGTTTTGTTACAGCATTTCCTATTTTATTTTTGACATAGGGTTTTAGGGAAAAATATGATAATGTAAGGGGTAACGTAAATATAAAAATAAAAGTCAGAAATTTCAATTGGTAAATACTATTTATCGTGAGTATTCGTAGACTCCAGACAAAAGGGTTGAAGGTTTATTTAGGCAGTATGCAGGGCAATGTAAGAGAAGAGAGATTTAAGTTATGATAAAGGGATGAGAAGAGATGAAAGAACTAACGGCGCGCCAGGGTGAGATGTGTGTGACAGAGGTAGCATTGAATCATGTTGAGGGCCTCTATGAATCGACAATACCGACTGGAGTCGATTTGTTAAGTTTTGGTTTCAGACAGACACACACTATTCAACGAATGATTTATGGAGTACAAATTGGAGATAGGTTTAGGTCAGAAGACACCACATCAGTATTTACAACTGAATTATTCCATAAAGAGTTCGTACTTTACAGGTAGCCAATGTTTAGCCATTACACTTACATTCACCGAGTTATTAGGCGGTTGCTTGTTTGGTTTGATTTGAAGAGGGATGTATCAGCCATGGAGAATTATTGCTTGTTAGCTATTAACGAGATCTGGAGTAATAAAGGGTGGCGTAGGTTCTACTCCACATACTCGATCCCAAACGAAAAATTGGTTTGGGTGGTAGCACGTATGCTGAATTATTCGAATTGGCTAGGTGCACAATTTGGCACAATACTAGTTCCCTTTCGTTATTTCAGATTGTCCTTGTGAGAAGTCATTTTTACTCATGGAGGAGACATTAAGATCGGATATATCAACCCTTACAGTAAATTTATTTTTAACTCGGTCTTTTAAAAACACTCCACTAGTGAGTTCACGCACTCACAACCTTGTTTGAAAACGAATTTTAACAAATTAGAATAAGCACACGTTCAGTTTTGGTGGGACTATATTTGTGAAGTTGAATATATGGAGGATGGGAAAATTTCCTTCGGTAAATTATGAGAACCTGCGTAAATTTTGGGGGTTGGCTGTAACGGAACAGGCTCTGGATGAGGATTCCGTCACGATTCACAAATATAGAGACATTTAAAAAGTATCTTGGTATGAACAAATATTGATGAAATTTAGGCAATCAAAAGTAGAAGTTTTATATGTTAGGTCGGGTATTTCTTATAGCAAGATTATATATACTGAAAATGATAAGCAGCATATAATATTTAAGCTACCAAGATATTCGATGTAGCAAACATTTAAATCGATTGCTCAAACAGTATTGATAAGTGATTTCAAGGAAAATGAAATGTTATACTTCTTTAAATACATAAAAGATTTAAGCAAAATTAATACAATTACCATGAAATAAGTACCATTGATATTTTAGCCATACAAAGGTGTGGTGACGACTCGCTACGATCTCCTTGTAGGTAATACATACTCCAAGCTGTACATAAAGAGTTTCTTTAACTTTTACTTTTTTGTTTGACACTTTCAAATTTAAAATTAGATGATGTTTTTATGACAGCGATTCGGACAGGGTTTTTTATGTAGATTGATTATATTTAGGTGGACAACACACGTGTATCATTTAAATTACGAGAGAGAAACACTTTCTCCAGTGCTAGTAACAGTGGCAAGGATCACAGCTGGAGTTCGCTGCCAGTATCTAGGTACGCATCGGTGTTACCTCCGGTGTCCTCATTGGTGACCCCGACGTGATGATGAAAATGAGTTAGTGCTGTAGATGCCAAAAAGAAGGTATGAATTTTGCTATTCAAATATAATGGTGCTTCCTGCATCGGCTTGATTGTGATCGAATATGGAATACTACGCGCGAGTTCTATATATTGGGTCAGGAACGTATCTGTGAAATGATCGAAATATATCGAAGATTATTGCTCGGAATGTTTCCTGAAATGACATCGACCAATTTTCGCTGCGACTAAGGCTAGTGATACATCGACGTTTTAATGCCTACCATTCGGCAGTTATTCTAGACAATATTTTATTAATGTGAGGAACACATTTTTGTTACGCGTCCGTGTATTTGAGTTTGGGTTAGACTGTCTACTCTGATTCTAGCATGAGAATGCGGTAATAAATTATAGCAATTGAATTATTTACTGAGAGTATCAAATGTAATATTTAGAATCAAATAATAATTCGTAATTTCATTTAAGCATTTCTTTGTCATAAATAATAATAGTAAGAAGAGATAAATAAGATTATAATCGCTTATAGATGCAAACTCTACATTTGGAAAACTACCAAACGGACTTAGTAAGGCCTTACTAATTTTGGGGTAAATAGAAGAGGTTCTTGGCATGATGGAGAACATTTGTGTCACAGTAAAGAGCAGCTCTTAATCCAGCATTCGAGTTGTAAGCCTTGAACATGCCAAGAATCGTACTTCCTAAATCATAATAAATCTAGAATTCTACGGCAAATCTAAAAAAATCAAACTAATTACTTACAATATGAAAATTGATAAAATATATTATATCTTTAAATTGTAGAGATATCTATCACTATATCTATACTATATATCAATAATTTACTCGGCAAAGTAAAGCTAACTATTATAATAATCATCATAATAAATATATGGCTGCTAGTATTGAGCTAACCAATACAACAACGATTCTGCTAATACTTAAGTATTTAAAATAATTGCTTTTCCTACAATGGTTCAATAGATGGCATGTCATGTAAAACACTAGTAATCTAAGTATAGCAATCTCGTATAAAAAGGAGATTTATGTATGTGGTAAATCTTATCAAACTTGGTCAAGCAATGCAGCACCTTGAGAATTCTTGTAAACCACAAACAAGGGTCTAGAGATTTCTCTAAGTCACTGATATTATTTCCCATATATTGCTTCAGTAAACAAGTAAATGATTAAACTTGAACAATTGAACTATTCAGGGAATAGTGGCTGATAATATTTATCTAAAGGAATTGGATAATCAGCGTAGTAGCTACTGATCACAAAAGATTTCTAAAGCGCATATAAAGCGAGGTTTTACTTTACTTTTGTTATTTATTTCCTAGCAGTTTTCATAAACGAAACAAATAGTATATATTATAGAGACATTTAGTCTGTAAGAGATTATATCAATCTTATCAACAGCTAAATGTTCATAGCAACAAACATAAATCTATAAAGAAAGTTAGTTATATAATTAACAGGTTTATAACTGTTATTAATAATAACGAATATCATGCAAATATCTGATATTATTTAATGGAGTTGTTTATATATTATTTCACTAATCAAAACTGATTTATCAGATATAACAGGTAGTTTTTGCAAGCTAATAATTATATAGTAAAACTTGCAAATATCCTACTGTTTCTATGTTCTATGGTCAAATAACATAGACCTTAAATTCAGAAACTTATATTGATGATTAATATCTTCCACGATTAGAAGTCAAATCAAGTACATAAGCTAGAAATCTAGGATCAGCTCAGTCAGTCAGTCTGTAAGAACTAAGTATTTGCAATCTAGTATGTTCATCGCAATTTTTCGTTATCAGCTAGCAGTTCAGTAATGTAGTAGTAAGTTATCCATCGTAATATCAGAATACCTAGACGTTGCTTTTGGTTTCTCTAGGCATCTATAGTTCTGAATAGTTTTCTCTGTTTCAATTCTTTCCGAAAAGAGCAAGGTTACAGCAGCGGTACACAGAGTTAGGGTCCTCCTAGACTAGACGATCATTGGCCAAAACAAAACAAAACGTATTAGAATAAAAAGTAAAAAATAGGGGGGGGGGGGGGTTGTTACAACATCATAATAATAAAGATATTTTTTTGTTTATACTTTGTATAGCATTTCCTACGTAAAAGACTTCCCGTTATTTTATATTAGAAATCAACACTTACATTTTCGAGAAAATCATGCAGTAAATCAGATCCGGTCTTAAAATAATAAAGGCTCATGAATATATTATTACCAGCACCTCGCTTTTATTTTATGATATTTCTTTTACTTTTATTTTTACGATTGACCGTCGCACTGTAATCGCGAATCGAGTTATCTGTTTCTGCCGAGATATGAGGCTATTCCCTGAATCGAATATCAACCCGTACTAACTTTGGCAATCAACACTAAACAAGACAATTTTCAGAGGGATAAGTTACGATTGTTGGTAAGCTTGTAGTTTCTTTTCTAGCTCTTATTTTTGTGTGACAACAGTGTTTGATTCAATGGGATTAAGTGTTGGAACAATAAAAGATGAAGCCATGTGCCACATCAAGTAAATAACCTAAATCGTATGGAACCAACGTCGATTGTTTCTTCGCATGATAATATACGTGTAGATAAAGCAATACTCTCACGACAGTACAAAATGATCATAACTATAATTTGTTTCTCATAATAAAATTAAATTTTATTTATTAATTTTTCAAGTCGAATCAGAACATTTATTTATTTTATTTATTAAGAACGGCATAGCCATTTACACTTATTAAACACAGTTTACACAATACAAACACAAGACATAGATACAATAAATTAAAATTCCTTTTCCTACATAAATATATCAAGAGGCAACATAACATCACATAACAGGTTTTAGAATCGGACAGTACTCTTACGACACTAATATGTTCAAAAAGTTTCGCAGTATGCTAATATTGTTTGATAAAGACATAATAATTTATCAAAGAACACATCACAATCGGGGATGGCAGTCAGGAATGCATTTAGGCCGTTCAGAATACGACATACGGAGGTATTAGCTTGGGCCACCGTGTGGTTATTGTGGACCAAAAAAAGTCTGCGCCTTCTACTAGGTCTGTGTCTGATGTAGTTATCAGGTACGAACACTCTACAGATAAGGTTATGTAAAGCGGGACAATCAATGACCCCTCTCAATATTTTACATCCTGACGTAAGCTGATCAAACGACCTTCTGACCTCGAGTGAATTAAAGCCTAGCTGTCCCAATAGGAACTGACTAGGGTAAAGAAAGGGGTAATAACCATATTCTCTCTTATACAGATATCGCAAAAATGCTTTTTGAACCTTTTCGAACATCAGGGTGCATCAGGAACATGATATTATTGACACATGATGAACATTATTTTTATTAATTAGCCTTAGATGTTGTAAGCCCACGACTATACGACTTGTACTTTATTTACCTTTCTTTGGATTGGCAAACAATTTCAGATTTAGTAGCTTTGTTTTGGGAAAAAACCGTACACTAAACTGAGTAATTAAGTCACTTATGCGGCTTACGGAACGGTATTTGCTGTGGTCCTCTCACGAAACATTTGCTTGCTTACTAGTTTCTAATTGTGACTTCATACGCGGGGATGATATTGTGCTGTCTGCGGAGACCGGTCTGCTCTGAATGCTGATGGAAACTCAGTAATGATGTAGCCCTTAAGTTATTTAACGTAAAAGTCATATGTTCCTCAATTAGGTATGTATTGTTGTCTCTTAGTTAATATTAAGATGTAATAGATTTGCAAATAACTAAAAAATGGCACGGACCCTGGAGTATGTGTCTATGCCCTAGTTATAAATTTTATTTTTTTAAATTAGAATGTTTTTATGACGTAGCGAATATCATTCTTACAAAATATTGGTTGGACCTAGTGGTAGACTTATGTCACACTTATGTGACACAGCTGTTTTGGGCATGAATGTCTACCTATTACTATGGTGATGTCTACCAAAAGTACACTAGAAGAAGAATTGTACCACCTAGTCATTTGTTTGCCACCACTGTGGACCACGTGTAGGTTTTAGCATGAGGGTATCCTCCTATAAACGTGGATAATTTTACCACTAAACCTAGGTGGAAATCATGTGAGAGTTGGTAGTAAACTAGGTAAAACGTGGAGGTAGATATTATACTAGGTACAAGTGTAGCAATCTTTGAGCAACACTCTACATGAGCACTAATACTATGTAATGTTTATCTTCACATATTTTCTTTTATGTATTTTTTTACAGAACACTGATCATATCGGCCCAACTAGCCCCAGAGATCAAGCTGATACGGTCAGTGTTGTGTGTCGTGATAAGACAAAAAAAAGCAAACAACGTAGTGGCTCCTCGCGTAATAAACAAGTACAGAAGTTATCATAAGTAGATCGTTTTGTCTGCTCCTAACCATTCACCCACCTGCAATACTACACGTTGGAAATATCGGACACTAAACCTAATGTAACCATTCCGTAAATGTTTGTGACCATGATATATTATTAATATTATTACTATCATAATAGTTTTTAATCTTGTTTACTATACTTAATTTAATTTCTTAAAAGGATAATATTATATCTTGCACGGCAGATACATGGGTCAAGACTAACTCGCGTACCGTACCGAGTATTCCGTACCAATTTGTTAGTAGATGCTTGAAACGAAATTAAACAGACGAACAAAAATTAAAGTTGAATTGAAGCAAAGCTTTGTAGTTGAAAAAATGTTTTCCCGTACGTCGATATAATAGTAATCGATTGATCGCATTCAGTTACAGAGGTATGTATACCCAAAAAAGCGCCTTGTCACAAATTGACGATTGTCTGATATCAGACAATCGCCTGCTTAGCGAATCCATATTTTGCAATTTTAGAGAGAAATTTACATATTATTGAAAATACAATTCACGTCTAAAGTCATGGCCGTCACCGAGGCACCCATGCAAGCACCTAATTTATCTTTCTAGTTGATTTTAAACGTCATACGGATTGTTAGAAGACGCGTGTTCAAATCCCGTCAGAGTAGGTGCATGTAAAGTTTCTCTATAAAATTGCAAAAGTATCCTTGTGATCCATTCCTTGTTAAAGTACGTAAACCTAAAACATCAACAGAACATACCACTTTAGTAACAAGATAACATGAAATATAATGGCTTACTAGATTAATTTTCTATACAGCTTGAGATATAAATAAAATAATATTTTCTTTCATAACTTTATTACGTATCCCATTCAATTTGAAACTTACATTGATAGTTCAATCGAAACAATAACAAAATAATCATAAAGTGTACTGTACAATTTATAGATAAAAGATGATCGTGCAAAGAATTGACATTACCTTAAGTGAAACACAGCCATAGGTTAACGCTAGTTAATATCTAACAATATTTTTTTATTCATACTTAGCCCAAATTCACAATCTCTTACGCACTTTGGCTTTAATATGTTTGAATATTTGAAAACAATACAAGATTATATTAGGAAAATGATGCATACAAAATGTGCGACTGTGTCAGTTGTTTAGTATTGAAATTATCTTGAGTATGACAACTATTAAACTATTAATAATAATAGTTTAATATTTGTCAAATCTATCTACAGTACGGTCGTTTTAACGTTGCCGCCTTGAACTTCGCGCGCATCACAGCTCATAACCAAATTGCTGTGGCCAGTATGCCAGAAGCGTCTTCAATCTCGGATTGAGCGGAGTTTTGACAGTAAATGCCATACAAAATTACTTAGATTGGTACTCAAGCTTAGACTCACAACTAAACTTTTGGAATGCTGCCCTAAATCTTAAATTTGAAGATACATTCGTAGAAGTTCGTAGCTAACTTCTTTACCTTGTGGCTAGCTTGGCGGCTAAGTCATAACGCTCTTACAATAAGACTGCAATCTCATTGTCACACTGTTTTCTTACATTGATTTAATACACTTGCGTCTTATCATAGAAAGATTTTAATGATTTTTACATTTACTGTTACTTTTATATTCATGTGAATCGTTGCATATATAGACGGTTATTATTTCGTGATTACAAAATATAGAACTAACAAATGATTTAATCAAAAATATTGTAGTTATCACAATTTCAATTATAAACATAACAACCAAAACTTTATACATTGTATAAATATAAAATCATACTCGAAATGCATTTTGCCTTTCAACTAAAGTCATCAATCAGAATTTTGTTACCACGGAATAAAGTTTTGTAAAATATTTGAACACATCAAGACACGATAGAAAATAAAAATATTTACTTTACTTAAACTTAACTAAATAAGTTTACCTAAATAAATTATTGGAACAAAAATGAAATGTCGGACTTTTGATTGCCTTTAACAACGTATAAAATATAAATAATTTCTGCTTTCCACATATAAATTGAACTATTCCAAAAGAAATAATCCATCAATTCTTGTATGTACAAAAATAATCTAGAGATTGTGACTATTATAGACTGTATATTTACAATAGACATTTTTATTATTTCTAACGTATAGATTCTTTTTTTTATAGAATGGTAACACTAAATTAGACCTGCATTAGGCTCAAAGCCTACCAGACCGCTTTTCTTTATCTGTAGGAAAAAAATAAAATGCTTAATTCAATTCAATAACAACACTTATACGTCACGGTCCAACTAGCTTTACTTTAAACACAGTGTACAAAATTAATCTATATAACGGTGCTTTACAGTTACTTAAATATGCTATTTACACAAACAATATCTTTTATCATATTTCACGAGAGCTTAAGCTATTTAAGTTATTTGTTTTAATTAATTTGACTAGAGCATTATATAAACAACCTTTATAATAATAAGCTGTTTAATTGAGCATGCTCACTGTGAATGCAAATTTAAGTTGCAGTTCAGTGAACGCGTAAAATACTATAAAACAACTAAAATTGAGTTACTGTTGCTTGGCATTTAACAGTCGTAAAATATTGATAGTGCAAATTGAATTGTAGCTGTCTTGTCGAATGAACTACACTGAATAAAGCCATAACATAGCATACCCAATTATTATTACGAAGTAATTTGATCGTCTCTATAAACACAAAATAGAATCCAATTAGTCGTTTAATCATCCTTAAACACCATGCTCAGCTATTTTATGCATAACGTAAGTAAGTAGGTATTTGACCGGAGATGGATCATCTACCTACATCTACACATAGAAGAACCACAAATTACAAATTCTGTTTATTATATGATACCGGCAGTAAAAATCTTGGAAAATACAATAAAAATGATGTTTTTAAAATTGACACATATAATATATTAATGTTATAATATTGTTAACTGATAAAAAATGCTCTAGCCCATCAATATCGTGTCCGTATTTAGAACTACAAATATTTAACTCATACAATTTATAAATACAGTAGATATTTCACGGGCCGTTTATTTTATCTACATTTATACTAATATCACCACATCGCACCGATCCTCATAAGCTCATAAACTCTGATATACCTTTGACAATCACTAGAATTAGAAGCAGATAAATATGGTCGCCTAATTTTGTACCTGAAACAAAAAAAAATAATGGCTTACACTTGTTATTTGCAAACTTTTCGTAGAGTCTCTGTTCACTAGCTGCGCCCCGTGGTTTTACCTACGAGATGATGGGTATGATTTTACTCTTTCCTTAAACCACCCCTGTATTGAGATAGACAAAATTAATACAGAAGTTCATGAATGTCGTTTTCAAATTATGGCATGACAAAGGGAAATAGGGATTATTTTTTGTGTATAGATGTGTGTTTATTAACCCTTTGCGTCCCAGAGACGTATATATACGTCAGTTTAATTCATAATTTTTGTTTTAATTATCATGGTATATGAAGGATTAAAGAAGAGAGTTACTAGTAAATACAACGATCAAGCCGAGCGAAGCGAGCGTGCCATACGCATAGCTACGCTAGGAAAGCACTAGGACTCGAACATGTACTTAGTATAAAATCATACTCGAGTGGCATTTTACTTTCCAAGTAAAGTAATTAACCCGAATTTCGTTACCACGAAATAAATTTTTGTGACTTATTTGAAAAAATAAAAAAATACCAAAATACGGAACCGATTTTAACATAGAAAAGTGTGAAATAACTTGCTGAAGTCGGTACCATGATATTTCAAAAGTACCTATTATCACCATATTGTGTGCATAAGTAAGGTAAGGTAAAAATATTTTGTTCATGCTTTTTAGTGACCCTTGCTAACTACGGGATCGATTCACCGTCAATAATGATATCATGAAATTATTCGAATAGGCGAAACACTTTTCAGTTATTGGAGTGTAACTCAAAAACTGGTGGAATTCAAATGGGACCACCTTGGAAGTATACTGTACCAAACAAAATAAAATTTTTAGAATCGGTCCACAAATGGGACATAAATCGGTGAACATACACAATAAAATGCATACCTACTTTTTTACAAACTAACATTATAACCTCTCCCTTTTTTGAAATCTGTTAAAAAGACAATCAATAATTTTGTCTATAAAGATATGTCAATCGACATTAAATAAGAATGAATAATAGGTCAAACGTTTTATATGAAATGTTTAATATATATTCGAAAACAAAAAATAAATGCTTGTATGAACAGTAACCTTTCTTAAGTTCCTAACCAAATACTCACCTCTATTAGCAGAAATATAGTAATTAGGAAATTACATGTGGGATTTATTTTCTAGTAATGATTGTTGTCGTGTACGCACAACAGACTACTTTATGAGAAATATCAGCTGGCACCGTACGTATAAGGCACCGACTGCAATTAAAAGATCTGCCTTGATATGAAGTTGATATTTCATACTAAAGTTACGCAACACTCACCTTTATAAGCAGAAACATATTTGGAAAACTCAGTGTGCGAATGAACAGTAATGATTGTTGTTCTTTCCCGCACAACAGACAACTCTATGAGAAATATCAGCTGACACCGTACGTATAAGGCACCGACCGAAATTAAAAACCTACCTTGATATGAAGTTGATATTTTGTACTTAAGTTACGCAACACTCACCTTTATAAGCAGAAACATATTTGGAAAACTCAGTGTGCGAATGAACAAATTGTGGTTGTGTCGGGCACAACAGGCGGCTCCACGAGGAGTATGGCCTCGCATCGTACGCGTAAGACACCGACCGCAATTTATATGACACCCGCCTTGATAAGAAGTTAATATTTCGTAATAAAGCTACTCAACACTCACCTCTATTAGAAGAAACATATTTCGAAAGCTGCGTGTGCGAATGAACAGTAATGATTGTGGTTGTGTCGCGCACAACGGGCGGCTCCACGAGTAGTATGGCCTCGCATCGTACACGTATAGCGCCGCTCGCGTTCGGTGGGACGTGCACTCGTAAACTCCGCCAGGATCGACGAAGACCGCCTGGTTGAGCGCTGCTTAGCTCAATCCGTTCCCATTTTTCAGGCTGTTGAAAATTTTTGGTCTTGTTAATACACTGGGTCGTAAATAAAACGGGTCGGTTAAGAGGGTCAGTAATAAAAAATGCGATAACTTTTTAAAAATAGTTAGTGTTAAATTTTGAAATTACTAATAAGAAGTGTTTTTTAAATTATAATTTAATGCTAGAATAAATTGCTGCGGTTTCAAATATTTACATTATTTACACATTTTAGTATTATACTGCCAGCACCAGCTGTGAAACGGGCCAAATCGTATAAAAGCTGTCTTAACTTTTATTTCAAAATAATGGTCAAAAATATTCTAAACGTTAACGCTTTTTTTTCAAATGTCCCGCTTTTTCCGGCTCAGTGTACCTTCAACAGTGAGTCCAGGTTGATACTCGAACAAACCAATAAAACTCGGGGAATATATTAATACACCTCTACCCCTGCATATAATGAGTAACCGACAGAAACATTTTTCTAGGATTCCGACTAGGATTCTGTTGAGAAACGCAGCATCCTTTATCATTTTTGAGGCTTTACCACAAAGGCAAACAATAACAAACGCCAAACCAACAAGTACACTTTCGCATTTATAAATTATAATAGTAGTGTTAGTAAATTATCAAGTTACTAGCTGGCCCGCCAGGAGCTTCTCTCGCTTCACCTCCTTAGTAGTGAAATTTCTAAAAATCTTTTTAAAGTGGAAATGCTTACAACATAAAAGGTTTCAACTGCCAAAATTTCAAGTTTGTGGCCTCAGTAGTTTAGGCTCTGTGTTGATGAATTACTAGTCCGTCAGCAAAATAAGTAAACTCGGGGCTGAGCGGTCTAAGTACTTTGCCGTCAGTCAATCAGCCGTGCGATTCTCTAACAGCAAACATCGTTGCATCTTTGACAACATCCGTGAAACAAATGACTTTTGGTAAAAAAAAATAACAATGGAAAGGGTAGGAATTTGTGCTACCTATTGCTAAATGTTATTAAGAATGAGGCTAATATATTCAAGATCGACTTAAATGTCCTGGTAATTGAAATTCAGGCTAGCCGAAGCTTGTGGCCTACCTATTTTAGTCTATTGATAAAGTCAAATCTAGTCAAAATCATTTATTCAATTTTTCAAAAATGTATAGAGCCTACCGAGAATGATATGATGTTTTTACCTAATTAATTCTTCTACTGAATAGCAAAACTACGCTATCAAAACAGTCAGCCGCAGACTAGTAATATACATACTTTAATAACGCTTATTATATTGTGTAAGTATAAATATACATATACACGTCTATATACACCACGTGAGTAGAGTCAACACAATTCCCAAAACACATAGGTATCTATTTGTTTATCAAATCAGTATAATTTTAAACAACAACTTATAAGAATGCACACAATTATTTCATTAGACATAATATGCTATGCATAAACTTTTTCTCCTTCACTTTCCATTAAAAAAACTAAAAGAAATATATATCAGCGATTTGAGAGACAACCTAGCCACGGTAATATTACCGTGACCTTGCCAATCAAACTAAAGAATACCCTTATACGCAGTGCTTTGACAGCTAATACGCTGTTTGAAAGTACTAAGTCTAAGAAGTTGCTTTCTATAAAATCACAAATCCAAACCTACATTTATCTCACACACTTTTGCTTTACAAATGTATCTTCAATTGGAACTCAACCATACCCGCGTATGGTGTAAAATGTGGAGAGAAATGGGTTTCAAAGCACTTAAAATAACTACAACTCTTTATTTTGCCATTACGAACAATGATATCGTATAATTATGTATAATGTGTATAATATATGTGTATATATAATTATTACGCCACAAATCAAATTGATTAAACATGATAACTAAATATCGGATCATGTTCGCTTACAGTTTTAATAACGCTATTGTATACCAACAAACTCCTTCCATTTATCGGTTTACAATTCCGAAACCCCTTAAAATTAATATACGTCTCATATTTCACAAGCAATTACTCCAGAAAACGGTATCACTTTTCACCAGTCGCGTTTTGAGGCAGAATTGTTTTATGACCCCAAGAACCACACAATTAAAGGCACCAAGACAGTTTCATTGTTCTATAAGATGTATTAACATCGGCCTTTGCGATTGTTCAGCATTCGGAGCATTCCACTGTTTACAAAGTTCTAATTATGAGCATTTTAACGTTCACAGCTGTGAGAGGAAGAGCGTTTTCGGTAAAATATACTGGTCGTTTTAAAAGGCCATTAGGGAAGATTTAAAGAGTATCTCGACTGCTTAGAGTCGCTTAACAATGAGCTACCATAATGGCAAACAAAGCAAATGTGCTAGCACAATGGGTAGGAAACGTAAACTGAAAACTGCAGACTCGGGGGTATTCAGTTACCTGCACATTTGGCAATAAGGGAATACGGATTCATATTTTTGCATGCTTCGAAACTATGTAGTAAGCATTATTTTTAATGAAACATTACCTATATATACTTATATTACATTATATTTAGTCAATTTGGTCGCCTTGTTCCTTCGGGAACTATACTTTGAATCCAGATAAAAGTAGGTTATGAGTTAATCCTAAATGTGATTTATTCAAAACGTCATTCAAAGCTATTTAGTGTTTCATCTTGAAGAAGTAACAAACTAGCACGCTCACTCATTCAATCAGAACGTTTAGCATTTATAACATTTTGGTGAGTGTGATATGTAAAGGAATAGTCAAGAATAAATGGTTGATTAATTTTAGAGGTGACCCACTAGTAGCATTCACGTTATTATGTTGGTTCCTGTTATTATCTTTAGGAGATCAGTTAGGCCATGTTGAAGGCTAGTGGGGGGGGGGAGGCTGTTGATATCTCTGACCTGGGGCTGGCTTGACAACCAACTAGCAAAGTGGCGTCACATTTCATCCGTCGAAGAGTTGCAGCGTCAAGTAATAATAAACATAGACACTCACTCACTCACTCTCGTGTTTATAATATTAGTGTGGCAAAATTATATATTATAAAATATGCAGGCAGCAGACCCAGATTATATATACATTTTCTTTTTAATTTTTACTGTAGTTAAAGTCTACTGTAGTTAAAACTACAGGATATGATGTATATTAACAAGACGTAAACCTCATTCCGTGAGATAGTTCATCTTAACTTTAGTCATGAAAATTAGAATATGATTGACGATACACAATCTCACTCAACATAATCTGTTATGATAAATACATAAGATACATATTTGAATACCACAAGGTAGCCATATAATGTTGCGAGTACTGATTGATGTAAAACATTCTTATTAACTTCGTACGAGTATAATATAATAAAAAAGAAAAGTAGGTCGCTATGTAAAGAAATACACAACAAATCGAAGCCCAGAAAGATGTGGAATTGAATGATTTATTACAAGCATTCGCGCTATACAAAAATCCATCACAAATCGAAGAAAGGCCTAATCTATTGGAGAGAGGTAAAAACGTGATTAATTAAGTAACGGTCAAGTTCAATCCGGTACTTTGCGAACTTCGGCAAGGAGCGCTATTATTCAAGCTACATGTGTTCGTATTGACAGTAACATAACTTATAATTACGTAAGTAATTATTATTGTTTTATTATTTCATGGGCTTATTATCTGGTAGTCTACAAAGGCATAAGGCAAACACTGACGTGTTTGCCTTATGCCTTGGCGTATTTGGTTAGTATGTAAGTAAGGCGTGTTTGGTTAAACATATACAATGGTGTATTTACAACCGCAACAACATTTGGGATGAAAAACATGGATGCCTAAATTGGTATTAACATGAACTATTAGTGGTAAGGGAAATGATTATGGACGAGCCTCCTGCACCTGCCGATTCAAGTCTCATCATAAAATAAGGTATTACTATTATTAGTTATTATTTAATAAGTATTCATATAAATGTGTGTGTGGATCTTTCAATCTCGTGCTTGGCTTATCTTCGTACCTTAACTGTTTTATCCTCCAGAATTTGAAAGATATGCTTAGAAATATATTGAGCTATTCCAATATATTTCTCATGTTCTCTATATGATTGCATTATGCGGTATATACAATTAATACGTTATTATTTTGTGTTTGTTCACTACTATGTTATGCTGGAGGTAGAGTAAATATGGTCATTTAAATTAAATTAAAATAACTTGTGAGTATAATGATTAAAAGATGACCTCGATCAAATTATAAAATCAGTTTTATTCAATTTATAAAATGACAGGAATAAAAAGTTAGATCTTATAAAGCAAACGCTTGTTACGAAGATTTATTTCTAAAACATTGTAATACTATTACCCCTGTACAATCTACTATTATAATACCCCAAGATTTTGACTCAATATTTCGCTGGCTAAAGTACATTATTATTACCCCAAGGTCTTGATACGGTAAATTTACTATTGAGAATCCAAATCACTCGCTTTGACCAAAAGACCATACAGCGTCTTTGAAAAGGCAAGGGACAATAAGTTATAGTATAATAAGTTCAATATTAAAGTGCAATGACCACTGTGTATAAATGTGCCAAGGGTGTTCTTGAACGATATGCAGATGACAATATAATATAATTTTATTACACAGTATTTACTACATAGTATTATTTTAGATTTATATAGGCTAAGGCAAAATTGACCTTATATAGTTATAATTTTAACACAAAAAATTACCTTTATTTATATAATTACTACAAATTCCTACTTTTTTTAACCGTCAACATTGAGTGTTAAGCCCGTAAACAGAAAAATACAATATAAACTGTATGTTAAAAAATCTATCCAAGTCCACACACGTTTCGCGGAAAACCGTGCCCTTCTAAGGGTCATCAAGATTCGTCTTTTCTTTTCATGTGGCACCAATAGCGGTTACTAAAATAGACAACTACTTCGATTAATACTAATTAAATACAAGACCACTACAATTCCAATATTTATTCCTAAAGTTTGGTTTATGTCAACCACGACTTAGCAATATTTGAACTTACGTCGTGGAAGAACAAAACGTACCGTTGATTTCAATTAAACGTTAAAGCTTGCTCATCAATACTATTTAACTTATTTAACTGTAACTGGAGTTTCTAGTCATTGTATCCAGCAAACTGGATAGTCTAGGCTTTGTAACTATTTTCTCGCCAATTTTTATAATAATTATGTAAACTGTATAGAAAGATAGTTAGATAGATAACACTTTATTGAGACACCACATTTATGACTTAATATGAGATAAAAACACATATACAACCCGGTCACAATATCTGTGCACCTGACCTCGTGACGTCATATCGGCGGTCTGGGTACGATGTGAAAAAAAGTTTTTTCGAGAAATGTGGAGGTAAAAAAAAATTACTAACCTTTTCAAATCAATTTATTATTGATGGAAGGGTTTGTTATTAAAAAACAATAATTTTGATTACAAAAACATTTATTATTAAACTCAGTCACTAAAAATTATTGACTCTATGCCTGACATTGTATCTTCCTCACTCTCACTTTCTGAACTCTCCGAACTATCTTCCCCTAGTGATATTAAAAGTTGTTTTTCCTCAAAGTTGGGATTTCTTTTTTACAGCATAAAAACTGTTGATGATATTTCGTATTGCGCAAATGTCAAAATCATCTACTTCGATGCGTTTTTTGTACTGTTTACGCTTCTTACCCTGTGTCGATAATTTTGGTTCTGGGTGGGTTTCTAAATTATTACTAGTACTTGGAGTCGGACTAGCGCCCGGCGAAGTAGGTGGTTGTACTTTGGCTTCATTTTTAATTTTCATTAGAGTCCTCTTTGATATCTCAGTTGCAGCACAGGTTCGTTTCACCACTTGGTCTACAGGTATGGTGTACTGTTTATTTGCTTTCTCCGATTCAACTTGAGCACTTTCAAGATTAAATTTCTTGATTCGCTGTGTATTGTTTTTCCCATGACTTCAGTTTAACAGCTACAACAATTTTAATAACAACCAAACCAGTCCAAACTTAACAGTAAACAGTCTAAACTTAACAATAAATATTAAAAAACAAAACAACAACAAAGCGAAAATATCAAAATTATCGGGACGTGTACCGGCAACGAAGATGCTAACCGTACTGCGGCGTACCCGGCGTACCCGGGAGTGCGCGGAGAGGCACCGCATTCCAGCGAGGTGCACAGATATTCTGACCGGGTTGTACATAAATAATTACTTGATTTTTGCGTGGAAATGTTTGTCGCGACCATTAGGTAGGTATTTAACGACAGATTTAATACTTTTTCAGGAGGTATTTATAGACGCATTATTCACGGGCCATTTTAGTATTATTTGGTCATATTTTATGGTTATACATGTAATAATAATCTATATGCTTTTTATTGGTTGATAGTATTATTTTTTTAATGGCTGATGTGAGCAAAGCAAAACAAGTCTTTGCAAGGAATCCACAAATTACAGTTCATCTCAAAAATAAAGATCTCGACTAGGACTATAAGAACCATTATTCTAAGATCACTAGTTTTTAAGAGCAGTTTCTAGTTTGAAGCTGTCACTAAACGTAGAACCCCAAGCTTTCAAGGTAGGGTCGCTACCAGTTTCGCTAACGGTCTTATTTCTTGAAAAATATATAATTACAGAATATTCTATTTCAAGTACTTTTTTGTTATACATGATTGATGAACTATATACTTCTAGAAAAAAATATCACATTGTAATTACATAAAAGTAAAAATTTGTTAGAAAGAAAACGGAAAGAAACAGGTCAACGGATTTGACTGAAAATTGTAATGTAGATAACATTACAATTTTCAGTCAAATCCGTTGATCAAATCTATTGCTTAGGTATACCAAATAGTTAACATATAGACTTTATGTCCCGGAAAATATTTTTGTGTGAACCGTTTACATAAGATTCATCTTATGTAGCCCATTAGAATTAAATTATATAGACTTTTTAATTCATATTAGTAAAAACATGATGCTCTTCTTAATTCACTTGTTACAATATAAGCCAAAGTACTACAAGTAACCGTTGTAAAAGTAGAGTTACTGTTTGGTCTTTGTATGTTGAGGTATTGATGTCTTCCTATTTTTTGTGCCAGAGTATTAGACTAATGATGGTATTAGAGTAAGTGCCTTTTGCTGTATCTATTTTTTACTTCATAATAGCTTACCCCATAACGATCATATTATGTATAAAGGATGTTTGCGAAACATAAAGCGTGTAAGACGTTACATAATAGTATATTTAGACCAATATCATAATATTTATTCAGTACTAGCAACTGCCAGCGATTGCTTTCGCGTAGTAGGCTCGGCCTTCAGCACTCTATAAACTCCCATCTTTTCTTGGGTTTTCTGTTCTAAGAACGTTCTCCTGACAATAATTAATACAGTATAAAAAATAATTAGCGAGATCGTTCCATCCGTTCGCAAGTAATAGCGTGACCAGGAGAAATAGAGGTTAATTTTTATTATAAAGAGTAACGACGCCCGCGACTTCGTTCATGTAGTAGGCTCGGCCTTCACCCTTGCCATAAACTCCCATCTTTTCTTATTTTTTTTTAATGCAAGAACCTTCTACAAAGTATTAAAAAACATTTAAAAAAAGATAAATTAAATCGGTAAAGCCGTTCTCAAGTTGTAGCGTGACCAGGAGAAATAGGGGTTCATTTATATATATTATATATAGATACATAAAGAATTTTTTAACCTTTTCAAACGAAATGACTGACTGATATTTCTATCGTAGTATTGAAAACAATAAAAATAAGGACACTACTTTTAAACATTTGCATCCTAAAAAAGCAACATCTTACTTTGTTTTTTGCATTCGAAATTTGAAAATGTATCGTACATACAGCCCATTTCGCTTCTACGCCTTCGGATTTCGTTACTCTCAGATTGAGGAGTGTAGGTCATAATCTATCATGTGGGCACAGTGCCCTTTGATAGGATATAAACGCTTATAGTGGCTTTTTAAAAAGGTTAAGTTTGCATGTATGTTATACGTGTGTAAGCTAATGTACAAATACAAGTAAAGTTTTTTTATCTTCTCTTTGCTATTACAATAAAAGATTATATATGAGGCATCCAATAAGTTCCGAGACGAATCAAACTCAGCAGAGGAGTAAATACTCTTCGCTTTAGAAATGCTTAAAGACGTCTGCTTGCTATTAAACTTTGGATTAGTCTTCCTAAACTAGGGGGTTAATTAAGTACCTTTTAATGTCGGCGTATTAACCTTACTTATAATTCAAATGTATCAAGGAATTGCAAACTATTCAATGTTATAAGTTTTGTTATTAATAGTAAGTAAATTGATAGATAAAATTTTAGATAATCAAATATATATATGTACGTGTCGAAATCTTTACGAGAGCAGCTCAGAATTCATCGTTTCCAATCACATCAATGAATAGAGTACCTAATCCTAGAGAATTGGATTCCTCTCTAGAATCTCTCTAAGTAACTAGAAGGAGTAAACAATCTGAGGCTGTCTCTGGATTGCAATGTGGATCGTATGTGTTTAAAATTGTTACTGTCTAGAAAGTCAATAGTCAAAGAGATCTTCATTTTGTAAGATATTTTCGTGATATGTAGGTAAAAAAACAAACCATATATCAATAACAAATAAAACTATAGTAAAACACTTGGAGTTAATACGGACGATTTATCCTTTTACTGTTTATGTGTTAGATTTTAATGATTTCCTTAGTTATTTGCAGTTCGTATAAATTGAAATTAAACCACCTTATGCGGATTAAATTGCATAATTAGGTACCTAGTACTTCATAAGCTCCGGCCCTCACAATGTGTATGTAAAAAGGTTGAATGTATGAAAAACAGACGCTCATTCAATGGTCCTGGTTAGAGCTGTAGTGAGATCTTTATTGTTGAAGAAATAGTGAAGATCGCACAAAGGTCAAATATAAATTGAGCTATAGAAATTTCGCGCGACCGAAAATTACAATGTAGTGACTCGCACCACTTGTCCTTTACAGACAGTATATTCACTGAAACACGTGTACAAGTAAAAAATCATTTTACCTTATTTAAATAAATAAGCCTTTGCCGTGGGGTGCCGGCTTACTTCCCACAGGTGCCGTAGAAGGCAGCTAAGGGATATCAAACCAGAAGGTGGGCAGTATGTCTTGCTACGGTAGCGGCCGCTGTATCGGCTGGGCAGTGGGTGCTAAGAATCCCTAGATGACGCCCGGGTACCACCCTCAACAACAACGACAGGCCCTGGTAACATACGCACGATTAGGGCAGACGAGAAGATTGACGAGGGGTTATCGGAAGTCCGTAGAGCGGGTGAAGACACGAAAACCCCGAATCAGATAACGTGCTCTACTACCGGGAGGGCGACCAACAGTCCCAAAGTGGGGGTCCGGTTTCCCGTTCACAAGTCCCTTACTAATGACATTGTATCCAGAAGAGTAACAGTATCCAAAAGATACTCGTTGCAGGTCATACACACCGAAAGTCGCACCCGGATAATGAGGTAGAGTATATGTATCAGGACATTAGTCGGGCCATGCATACCTCTGAAACGCACTTCCTTGTTGTTATGGGAGACTTCAATGCGAAGTTGGGCAAGAGAAGTGGTAAAGAGTTAAAAGTGAGGCAATTTGGCTATGGGCAACTGACCCGTAAGGGGCAGAGGTTGGCCTACTTCCTGGAGAAAGAGGGACAATTTACCGACGAAATTGTCGTCATGGCAGAATCCATGGAAGACCTCAGTACAATACTCGAACGCCTCCATGATCCTCATTCTTAATATGAACATAGGCAAGACGACTATCATGTCTAATACCCATTTTGTACCTACCCCAATATCTCTTGGGAATTCAGTTTTCGAAGTTGTTGATGAATACATGTACGTAGGACAGACAAACTAAGCAAGTCCAGCTATCGAGAAAGAGGTGTTGACCTTTTTCTCGTCGAATACAACTCGGCTGGGTAGAGTTCCGGAAACTTCGCGAAGTCTACTCGTCAAAAATACCTCAGTGCCTCAAGTCTTTGACCAGTGTGTGTTACCAGTGATGACATATAGCACTGAAACTTGGTCTTTTACTATGGGCCTCATAAGCAAGCTCAAAGTCGCATAACGAGCTATGGAGAGGACTATGCTCGGGGTTTCTCTACGTGATCGAATCAGAAATGAAGAGAAGTTGGACTGACGACCTGATAATGGTAGCAGGATGACTTTGGATGCAGGCCGCTTCCAAATGACCCTTTTGGAAATATGTGGGGGAACCCCATGTTCAGCAGTGGACGTCCTACGCCAGAGATGGAGATGAAATAAGCCATAGGTGACTTGCCAGTAGATTCACTCGCTTAACCTATGTCATACGAAGCCACATAAATATATTAGAATCAATCTTTCAGAGACGAAATTTCTAAGTCCTTTCATGAATGCTTACAAATAAAATTTCAAGTTTGTAGCCCCAGCCGTTTATGCTCAGACTTGATTAATTATCCAGGTAAAGTTATCGATAATATAAATATAAAGATAATATAAAGTTATGTATAGATTTTATCGATAGTTATCGAACAAACTACTTTACTTGTATATGAGATAGTTATGATGTGATATGGATTATGCTATTATATAATTGCCCAGGGTAACGGTTAATGGTATAATTACTGCTCATTTACAGTTCTACATTATCCTGTTGATTAACAGTAACAAATTTCCCCTGCATTTTCTATTATCTTTGATTTATTCACCATACTACTACTATAAATATATGAAAGATGCATGTGTTCAGCAGTAGACGTCCTACGGCTAAGATGACGATGATTCACCATACTTATCTACGAGGATATATAATATCTGTGAGGTGCTTCCAGCTTTTTTCTTTATGACAAAATTTCTTTTGTTTTGTAAATTACAGATTTTATTATATTTTATCTGTGGATTGGAGCGTAATTCGAAATTCAAACAAATTGTATTCGGATGCCGTGTTATTTTAGTTTCAAATCCAATCATTTATTTTTAGATAGTGTATTGTTTTTGTGAAATTGTGGTAGTTTTTGGAGCCATCGAAATACTTGAAATTCGTTCAATTTTGGAATGTGAGTTGTATTGGGCCTCCGAAACACACAAACCGACTGAAACGCAAAAGCAATAGCCATATTACTTCACGTCGGTGTTATGTGGAAGTGTGGTCCTTCACCGGCCCATTCGGCTGTAACTCTAAGCGTTACTGCGTGGCACTACCACCGACAAGGTTTTACATTCCAATAATTAGCAATAGAAGAAACCCCGGTTATATGCGAGTCGGAACTTATATGTGTCACCGTTATTATAATAGAACAAAAATCGTTGAAAAAAAACGCTCGTCCCTTGTATATGTCTTACATTGTTACATTTAGTTTTTACTGAATGAAAAAACTAAATGTAAAAATATAACAAAACATATTCTGTGAAAATGTCAAAGGGCCAACAAATCAGTCTTTCATCTTTAAAGTGGCTAAATTTAGGCTAAATTTCGAACCAGCTGTTCGAAATATAGCCATTTTTAAAGAACGGACAGGCAGCACACAGCAATGCTTTGCCGGGATACGTATTTACTTGCAGCTATGATCCTGGGTCTTACAAGTGGGGCGTGAAAAAGCATCTGTCAGGTCATCATAGGGGTGGCGATTAGTGCAGCTTACGGCTGCACTAATGGTCATTGCTTCTTGAATGTTTATTAGTTTTAGTTTTTCTATCTTCGCTTTCCATCAGGGGAGAGGAAGTCACTTTGATGAACCACTATAAAAAAAACACGGACTGGCAGACAGACGGAGAAATATTAGTAATAAGAACCCGTAGTTTTATACGAAAATCTAGACATTTGAGGCTCAGTATGCACTATAAAAGTTACTCTATGCAATGTGCCAGTTTTTACAATTAAGAACTAGGTTCACAACCCTGCAAATTTTTGTAATCTAAAAATTATCTTTTTATTAGTTAGGTAAATAAACCCTATGATATTCTTTACAATTGCGATTTGCTTTACGTATATGATAAAATCTAACATATGTACTAGTCCTTATGCGATTAATTTTTGTTAGAGCAACTATATATAAGCAAAGATACCTAATTCTAATATATCTAATATTATCTATGAGAAAACTGTGTTTGTCAATGTTTGAAATGTTTTTTGTAGTTTATTGGTTTCCCCTTATTTCACGTTTTAATTACTAAACCGAGTATGGTTAAATGTGACAGTAAGCTCTTAATTCTCTAATGATTTGTCGATGCGCTCGTCAACAAGCTCACCGATGTCAAATACTTTTGTAAGATATCGCCCTTGTACGGTTGTTTTTCCAACGTTTCCAATCATCTCGTCTCACCGATCATCGTAAGTTTCACGGATGTTGTCAAAAATGCAACGATGTTTGCTCTTAGAGAATCGCACGGCAGTATCTAGACAAAAGATATAAGATACTTTTCCCGGTCGCGAAAAATTTTGCATCTGTGGGATCTTACCCACGAATGTGTGTCTTGAATTTGAATACACACAAAATAAAAAAAAATATTAAAAAAATATATAAAATAACAAATATACAAATATACACATGAAATATTATTTTACGTATACAGATGTTAATTCATAAAATATCGTATCATATGATACCAATAGTAAATATAATATAAGTGTAATACAAGAATACTAATATAACAAGTGTAATAGAGAAAAGTGTGATACAAATACAAAAATAAATAATTAAATTCTTATCGTTGTAGCGTTACAAATAGGCCATCGTTTTTCGCTCACAATAGCAATACTAAAAGTATTTTCCTTCGTAACATCAGTTGTTGGATGCGATAATGAGGACCCAACTAAGCGCAGTTAAGCCGCTTTAAGCGCCACTGAGCAAAGTGCACACGGACCGCCGACGATCTCATAACGAATCTAAAATTGCATCGACAACGCTTTTGCGATTGATTTCGAATTTCAATTCAATGCAATCACGTTCTAATTACCAAATGAATTGCCAGCTTCCGCATTGTGTGTGCTTTGAAACTACTCATACTAACCTTTTGTAACTCATCATCCAGATACCAATTAATTTCAGCCGGTGGCAGCGAGTAGTCAGACGAGCAGTTCAGAAACATCGATTCTCCCGGCTTCAGCATCTTGTCCGGTCTAGTTATCACCGGATCAACTTCCGGCATAGCTAAAGACAAAATAGATATCAGAGGCATCAAAAGCATAACTCAAATGGCACCTAGTTATTATTAAGTTACCTAAACAGAACACGCCAAAGACAAACGTCCACCGGGAATCGAGTCGCACGAAGTACTTTGGAATCGCAGACAGGGAATGGTAAACTTAATTAAAAGCTTTAAATTCGAGTTGCCGAGTTACGATAGCTATTGTTAGGCTGAGGCCACACTGGTGCCGGACTTCGCTGCGATAATTGGGCCGATAAAACTTGCGGCTGTGGAAGGCAAGCCGTGCTAACACCCGGCTGTCGTTTATTGGAAGAGAAAAACTAGAACGCCGGTATCGATGTGCTCGCTTCCTTAAAATAAGATTAGATTTTTATAGCGAACGTAAAAAAGCAAGTGATAAAACGACAAACGGATCATTTTATACTTTTTTGTAATCGGACATTTGCAATTTCATTGCTGTTTACTGATGTTGGGATTGGGATATTCAAATCTTTTTAATGATTTCAAGCTTAATTCAGATGAGATTGTACGTAATGTAAGATCTAAAATGATTACGTATTATACATACATTGTAATACACTCGAGAGCAATGAATCCGGGTCACTTAAAGAATCCTAAAAATCTCGGAAACTAAAAATGCTAGGTTAATGCAATAAATTGTATTTAATAGACAATGTAATACTCCTTAAATGAAGGTATTAAAACTTCTTAGTTATTGTAAAGTTATATCATAAAAAAATCAAATTTGAAAAAGGGCCACTTTCGAAGATGGAACTACGAAATTACAGCATTTGGTTTTGCTTTTGTTTGTAATCTGTCATTTATGTGGGTACATAAACCATGTTGATAGTGCTCTATATTCATTATTCAAGCTGAAATTATGTCGCTTACGCCTGAAGAATGCACCAGAATACTTACAATGCTGGAAACCGGCCGGAGTCAGCGCGATACAGCCAGGACTGTCGGTGTGTCGCTGTCAACAGTACAAAGAGTTCTCCGACGTTACGAAGAAACTGGTTCTAACCTACGCAGACCAGGAACGGGCAGAACCAGGTGTACCACAGCACGAGAAGACCGATACTTGGTGAACACCATGCTTCGAAATCGCTTTCTCACAGGAACTGAACTCACAAATCAGTTTCGACGCCTCGGAGGAAGTAATCCAAGTGCATGGACAGTAAGACGTCGGCTTGCTGAATCTAACTTAAAACCCCTTAGACCTGCAAACGGCCCTAAACTGGAGCGTGGGCATCGTATTTCAAGACTAAGATATGCCCAGAGCCACGTAAATTGGAGTATTGAAGATTGGTCAAAAGTTATGTTCTCCGACGAATCAAAATGTATGTTCTACAAGCACGATGGAAGACACAGAGTGTATCGAAGACCAGGGGAAAGATTCAAGCAAGCATGCATCGAAGAAAAAGTAGCCTACGGTGGTGGGTCTGTACTTGTGTGGGCCGGAATTTCTTCTGAAAGTCGCACAGAGCTGGTGATCATAGAAAACGGCTCTTTAACTAGCGAAAGATATGTGGAAGAAATCCTCAATGATCACGTTGGTCCATTTATGGTCAATTTAGGTGAGGATGCTATATTTATGCATGACAATGCCCGACCTCATATAGGTAGGATTGTGAATGACTACCTTTAAGAGATGAACATTACTCGTATGGAGTGGCCAGCGCGCAGCCCGGATATCAACCCGATCGAGCATGCTTGGGACGAGCTAGGCAGATGCGTAAAACAACGAAACCCTCCCCCAATCACGCTTCGTGAGCTCAAAATTGCTCTCACAGAGGAATGGGAGAATATTCCCCAAAATCGTATAAGGAACTTGGTGTACAGCATGCCAAACCGCGTAAACGCAGTAATGGAAGCACGAGGAGGCAATACGAAGTATTAAAATTCAAGAAAATCGTAATAAAGTTCAAAAATTTCATGTTTCCTATTTTTGTTTTAAGGAGAGATCAGCAGTTTTTTTCTATATGTAATTTTGTGTTAATAAAATGTATGGTGACTCATATTTTTTTACTTTCATTTAAGGAGTATTACATTGTCTATTAAATACAATTTATTGCATTAACCTATCATTTTTAGTTTCCGAGATTTTTAACATTCTTTAAGTGACCCGGATTCATTGCTCTCGAGTGTATTATAACTGCAGTGCAAGTACTGAACTTACCGATCGATAAATTTGAATCTTGTATTCGTCATACTTCGAAAAAACGATCTTTTGTCAATCATTGCAAGTAAGTAACAAAATTAAGCGATCGGTAAACAAATTCGATAAGTTTTTACGATTATAACTGTAACCCTAGCATGGAACTCTAAAATTACGTTTTCTCAAATTCGTCTATTTAGTCGATTTTAACGATTGTTTTGTCAGCTTTGAAAACGACCTCGATAAAGCTTATCGACAGGCGACGGGAATGGGGATATTGTTTAGTTGCGTTTGATCTTACTAATATTATAAGCGCGAAAGTTTGTATTTATAGATGAATGGATGTTTTTTATTCTCATACGCACAAACGGCTGGCCCAATTTTGATGAAATTTGGCATGGAGGTAGATGGGGCGCTGAATTAACAAATAGGATAATTTTCATCAACATCGTCATCATCCATCACCATGCGGGTGTAACTGCGGGGCGCAACTAGTATTTAATAAAAAAAACACTTCGGCCTTCTTTAGATCTTAGAAGAGCGAAATGCTCGTAGAAATCTTCAAATCATAGAAGGACGCATTGTGAAATGCAAACAATTCGTATATTATATATTTGGCGATTGTATTAAGTCGTCGATATGACTTCCAAACTTTCTAGGGCCCGATAAGATTTTTAAAATTTATCGATCTTAGCGATTTGACAAATTTAACGACTATAACGGTACTTGCACTGCTGTTTAGATGAAAGGTATGATGCTTTTACTTACTAGGGTATTTACTATACTAATCATAGATACTGCTAGTATGTATCTAATGTATAATTTATACGTCTGTAAAAGTTATTACGCTAGACATCACAGCAGATTAGAATAGATGACTTGACAGACAAAGTTTTTTTTTTCTCTATAAGGAAATATATTGACCAACAATAATTCAAGAGCCTGTAAATTCATATTTGAACATGCAGTCGTTACGAGTACATTGAAATGATTTGAGCAGTTCGACCTAGTATAAGTTCCAGGAACTGATTTAATTTTTTTAATGTTTTTTTAAAAACAATGGTAGCAATTCGCTTGTGCAAACACCAAACTAAAGTAGTGAACTAAAATCTATATTTTAGTAAATTATGGTAGTTCTTATTATGTTTGTACTATAATGCAAATTCTTATACCGCTTGCGAATAACAGACTTTAAATTTGCTATTTTGGTTCAAATATATGTGTAAGCTGTGTTTACACATACCAATTTAGTCGTCATGTAATTTCGTGCTCTCTAAATTAGTCTGAACTGATCTAAATCTATCAGTTGAATAGAATAATCATATTTTGTTATAAAAACTAACGTGGTTTTCACTCTTCACAGTTCTCGCTTAGCACTGAGTGTTAAGCTAAACGAATCAGTGCTTAGCGAGACGTCATCGACGCGGGCGTCCCGAACACTCCTTGAAAAAGACCACCGAATGTGGTCGAAAGTATATTCGGACCTATCCGATAAATATTACGTGAGTAGTCCCGTATTTCTAATTAATAATAATCATATTTTTAGAAGTATCGCTCCAAGTGTTAAACGAATGTGGATTTTAGTTTAAGCAGAATAAGAACCAACCGACCAAATTGAATACCATAGTTTAGAGAATTTAGATGTTATAGGGATGTAAGGGGCGAGCCAACATCTTTTGACCCAAGTCAACCTCACCTGTACGCGGTGCATCCTGCTGATCGACGAACGAGGCTCTGACAACCGACCGATGGCGGTATACCCATCCCAACAGGCGTCGCTAAATGCAACAGGCCGGTGACGGGCAGCAGCGTCACCGGTGCGAGAAGCTATGCCCTGCGATCGCCAACCCGCCTGCCCAGCGTGGCGATTACGGGCAAACTCCTCCAATGCAGGACAACAAAAAGCACGGCCCCTAGTTCCCGGCGGCCCTGCTATTCCTGGTCATGGTGGCGACCATGGTAACGGCGGGGCGAGGGGTGCTAAGAATCTCCGGGCTACGGGAGGCCACCACAAACAACTGACCCTGGCGACGTATAACGGACGCACGCTAAGGCTTGACTCGCATCTGGCGCAACTCGAGGTGGAACTTGGGAAAATTAGGTGGCACATACTGGGGTTGAGTGAAGTCCGAAGAGAGGGGGAGGACACCTTACCCTAGAATCGGGCCACCTTATGTACTTCCGAGAGGGAGACCAACAATCCCAAGGTGGCGTTGGGTTTCTGGTAAACAAGTCCCTTTCTGACAACGTTGTGGAAGTGTCGAGTGTGTCGAACAGGGTAGCGTACCTTATTGTAAAGCTCACCGAGAGGTATAGCCTCAAGGTGGTGCAAGTGTACGCACCGACCTCGACACACTCGGACGATGAAGTGGAGGATATGTTCGATGACATATCGAGGGCCCTCCACTTCACTACAAAGACCCAGTACACCGTTGTCATGGGGGACTTTAACGCTAAAGTGGGAGTACAGAATTTCAGCGAATCGGTAGTAGGATGCCATGGCTTTGGAAGCAGAAACCATAGGGGGCAAATGCTCGTCAACTTCCTCGAACGGGAGGGGCTCTTCTTGATGAACTCCTTCTTTAAGAAACAGCCCCAAAGGAAATGGACGTGGCTAAGCCCCGACACTAGGACTAAAAATGAGATTGACTTCATCATGACGAATAAAAGGCACATATTTAGAGATGTCTCCGTGATCAACAGGTTCAATACCGGTAGCGATCACCGACTTGTCCGAGGCTCTCTGAATCTCAACTTCAAGGCGCAACGTGTCCGTCTGATGAAGTCCAGGCTCCGACCAACACTGCTCCAAACCATTGCAGGATCTGAAACATTCCAGTTAAACCTGGAGAACCAATTCGCTGCCGTGGAAACCACCACAGACGTAAACCAGAATCTCGAAAATGTGACTCGGGTCCTCAGGGAAGAAGGTACGAGATTTTGTTACATGCAGCGTAAGGGCTAGAAGTCCAAGCTTTCAGAAGAGACTTTGGGGCTAATGAAGGAACGACGTGAAAACCCACCCATCACTTCGTCAGAAAAGCGGACTCTAAACCGAGAGATCAACAAGAACGTTCGACACGACCTCCGGTGCTTCAATACTCTTTCGATCAAAAGACCGATCGAGCAGAATCGGGGGTCAAAGGTGTTCGTACAATCTCTTGGAAGAAGCCACCTGACGAAGTTGACCACAGCTAGTGGAGAAGTCGTTGCTTAGAAGCCGGCAGTCCTTTCGGAAGTGGAGGACTTTTATGGCCGATTATACGCATCGCATGCATCTCGACCTGATCCCGAAAATGATCCTAGAGCCACGTTAACACGCCATTTCACCGAAGACTTGCCAGAAGTCAGTATTGGCGAAATCGAGATCGCTCTTGGACAGCTTAAAAACGGAAAAGCCCCTGGAGAGGATGGCGTTACAATAGAGCTACTAAAAGCAGGAGGTAAACCCTTACTGAGGGAGCTCCAGAAGCTTTTTAACGCTGTCCTGTTCGAAGGGAGCACTCCAGAGGCGTGGAGTAGGAGTGTGGTCGTCCTGTTCTTCAAAAAGGGAGATAAGATCCTGCTGAAGAACTATCAACCCATATCCCTTCTAAGCCACGTCTATAAGCTGTTTTCAAGAGTGATCACGAACCGTCTTGCGCGTAGATTCGACGAATTCCAACCACCGGAACAGGCTAGGTTTCGGAGCGGATACGGCACCATAGACCACATTCACACAGTGCGGCAGATTATACAGAAGACCGAAGAGTATAATCAGCCCCTGTGTCTAGCATTCGTGGACTATGAGAAGGCCTTTGACTCGGTTGAAATCTGGTCTGTTCTGGAGTCCCTGCAGCGTTGCCAGATAGATTGGCGATACATCCAAGTGATGAGATGTCTTTACGAAACCGCCACCATGTCCGTCCAAGTACAGAATCAGCAAACAAGTCCCATACCGTTGCATCGAGGAGTGAGACAAGGGGACGTTATTTCCCCGAAATTGTTTTCAAATGCAATGGAGGATATGTTCAAGACGCTGAACTGGAAAGGACGTGGCATTAATATCAACGGCGAATACATCTCTCACTTGCGATTTGCTGACGATATCGTCATCGTGGCAGAGACGCTGCAGGACCTGCAACAGATGCTGAATGACCTGGCTGACTCTTCTATACGCATCGGCCTACGGATGAACTTGGACAAAACCAAGGTCATGTTCAACGAACATGTTCTACCGGAACCGATTGCGATACACGGCGCCTTTCTCGAAGTTGTTCAAAAATATGTGTACCTCGGGCAGACATTGCAGTTGGGATAAAACAACTTTGAGAACGAGGTGAATAGAAGAATTCGGCTGGAATGGGCAGCATTTGGGAAGCTACGTCAAGTCCTTACTTCGCCGATTCCACAGTGCCTGAAGACGAAAGTCTTCAATCAGTGCGTCCTACCCGTCATGACATACGGAGCCGAAACGTGGACACTGACGGCTCCAATGGTCCACAAGCTCAAGGTCGCTCAGCGGGCTATGGAAAGGGCTATGCTCGGTGTTTCTTTGAGGGATCGCATCAGAAATGAAGTGATCCGTCAGAGAACCAAGGTCATCGACATAGCCCACCGGATCAGCAAGCTGAAGTGGCAGTGGGCTGGCCATATTAGCCGTAGAACCGTTGGGGTAAACGAGTTCTAGAGTGGAGACCGCGTCTCGGCAAACGTAGTGTAGGACGTCCTGAGGCACGGTGGAGTGACGATCTGCGCAAGACGGCTGGCAAAAACTGGATGCCAGAAGCCCAAGATAAACCTAAGTGGCGTGCAATTGGAGAGGCCTATGTCCAGCAGTGGACTGCTACAGGCTGATGATGATGAGATGTTATAGTTCGCTAGTTTAGTTTGTGGTTCTGCAAAAGCAAATAGCTACCAATGGTAGTTTCAACAAAACCGTAAGCACACTATGTAAAAAGCACTATCTTAAGTTAAATCCACTCTGACGTCATTCAGAATGTGTGTACAAAATTAAAAGATTGAAGGCTCACCAACAACAGTCATGTGCTTCGTTTTCCTTGCGATTTGAAACTTGGGTCCCTCAGTAGAGACCTCGCACGTGTAACCAGCTCTGGTCGCTACAGGCGGAGGCATTACTCGCACCATGCAGAAGTCCGCCTGGCATTCCCCGCCTTGCACCATTATGTCTGTTATGTTAAACAGGCGTATTGAAGGCTGTTGAGGAAAAAAAAAGGTTTAAATAATGTTTTTAGCTTCCACGTCTCTTATACGGTGGAGGTTCGTAACTTTTTTGTTATAAAAACTAATTTGGTATATTCACTCATTTTTACTTAGAAATACGGGTTACTCACGTAATATTTATCGGATAGGTCCCTCTATAGTTTCGACCACATTCAGGGGTATTTTTCAAGGAGTGTTCAATGCTAAGCGAGACGTCTTCGATGCGGGTGTCCCGAACACTCCTTGAAAAAGACCGCCGAATGTGGTCAAAACTATAGTCAGACCTATCCAATAAAAATTACGTGAGTAATCCCGTATATATAAGTAAATGAATTTCATAACGTAAAACTTAATGCAATTTATTAAAATCTCTAAATCAAGCCTTTCTTGAAAAGAATACATGTACACACACAGCAAGATGCAGCGGGTCGTGTATTGTTCAGTTTTTTATGCTTTTGTTTTACGGAACAAGCTCAGGGCCCAACTGCTATGAAGCGCTAACCTCTCCCTATATCAGATGCATTGCGTCACAATTGGCGAACTGCACTGCGCCCGTCACCGTAAGAAAGAATGTTGTTAAATCTCATGTGCCTGTAATTTCCCCGGTAACCATTAGGAACAACCGACAGGAAAAGGTAATGCGAAAATTACTGCTTCATGGCAGAAATAGTTATGTGGCAGTACTTTCCGTGACTAACTTGTTGAAAAAGACTTTACTGCTCTTGTAACTTAGTATTCAACAACAATACGCTACTATTTCATTTGATGTTTTTTTCTTTTATTTTGACTCCATATTGCAAAGGGAATAAGGAGTTATAAAAACTAAATAAATACTTACAACTACTGATATAAGCGTATTTTCAACGGATACCACATTTATTAGCATATATTGTTTTATTTAAATAGGTCTTACCTTCAAGGAAGGATTATATCGGAATATCTCATTAATGTCTCTGTACCACTTGACAGAATGGAGTTTCTGGTCGTCCATTTGGAAGTGGCAACTGAGCTCGGCTGCGCGTCTGGGGTCCGCATAGAGAGGCACCTTCAGCTGCGTGATGTCGTGTGCCGATGTTATTACTGTAAAGAAAACGACATCAGATTAACTGCGGTATTTATAAACAAGTCAAAGTAACTACTTATACAATGATTTTAATTCTATAGACTAGTATTATATCCGGGAAATGGGCAGCAGCATTTCCCGCAGTCTGCGTCAACATCCACTGCGATCACCAAGACGCCTGCCAAGCGTGGTGCATTAAGGCAAATCCCCCCCATGACAATTAACATTAAACCACGGCCCCCAGTTCCCGGCAGCTCTGCTATCCGTGGCTACGGTAGCGGCCATTGTAACGGTGGAGCAGGGGGTGCGAAGAATCTCCGGCAGAGATCCGGCTACCAATCCCAAAAACGACCCCTGGCCCTGGCAACATACAATACACGCACGCTCAGGACCGACGAAAAGATGGTCGAATTGGAGGAAGAGATGCTCAAGTTACGCTGGGATGTCATGGGATTATCTGAAGTCCGAAGACAGGGACAGGACACGATAATTCTAAATTCCGGCAACTTGTTCTTCCACCGGGAGGGAGACCAACAATCCCAGGGTGGTGTCGGGTTCCTCGTCCGCAAGTCTCTCGTTAACAACGTAGTGAAAGTCGATAGTGTGTCGGCTAGGGTAGCGTTCCTTATACTCAGAATAACCAAACGGTATTCGCTGAAGGTTATACAGGTATACGCACCGACCTCGGCACACTCGGACAATGAAGTAGAAAGTATGTACGAGGATATATCCAGGGCCATGCATACTTCTAAAACCTACTTCACTGTTGTAATGGGAGACTTCAACGCAAAGCACAAGGAAACGTGATGAGTTGAGAGTAGGGCCATTTGGATACGGGCAGCGGAACTCGAGGGGACAGAGGCTGGCTGACTTCATGGAGAAGGAGGGACTCTTTATGATGAACTCCTTCTACATGAAGCGGCCATCCAGGAAGTGGACGTGGATGAGTCCCGACGGTTCCACTACGAACGAGATAGACTTCATCATGACGACCAATAAGCGCATATTCAATGACGTCTCTGTGATCAGCAAGGTAAAAACCGGCAGCGATCACCGCATCGTAAGAGGCGCATTGAATATCAATGTAAAGCTTGAGAGGTCACGTCTGGTGAAGTCTACGCTCCGTCCTAATCGTGTCCAAATCCAAAACCCCGAAAAGTTTCAACTTGAACTTCAAAACCGTTTTCAGTGCTTAGCTGAATGCGACACAGTGGATGAGTTGAACAACGGGTTGATGGAAACTGTCCAAGCGGTTGGGTCCGAATTCTGTGAGACCAAACGCCGCAGGAAAGCTCAAAAACTCTCAAAAGAAACTCTGAATCTAATGGCAGAACGGAGCGAAATGAGACTGCAGTCCGCAGTTGATATGTCGGATTACGGTAAACTCAATAGACGAATTCGGAAGTCCATGCGACACGACTTGCGTGCTTATAATACTGCGCGTATTACGGCAGCAATTGAGCGGAACCAGGGCTCTAAAGTGTTTGCAAAGGATTCGTCTATTGGGCAAAGCCAAATGACAAAACTGAAGACCGAAAATGGCAGTATCGTTTCATCCAAGCCTGAGATTCTGAGAGAGATTGAGAGCTTCTATCGACAGTTATATACCTCGACGCGCGAACCCGTTACTGAAGCAGCTCAGGACACCAGAGCAAAGTTAGTCCGACACTATACCGAAGACATCCCGGACATCAGCCTGTACGAGATTAGAATGGCTCTCAAACAGCTTAAGAACAACAAGGCGCCAGGAGAGGACGGAATTACGACTGAACTTCTGAGAGCGGGTGGTAGACCGATACTTTTAGTCCTCCAGAAGTTATTCAATTCTGTCATCTTTGAAGGCAAAACACCGGAAACGTGGCACAAGAGCGTGGTGGTGCTGTTCTTCAAAAAAGGTGATAAAACCTTATTGAAGAATTATAGGCCCATATCGCTCTTGAGCCACGTGTACAAGCTGTTTTCGAGAGTCATCACGAACCGTCTCGCACGCAGGTTTGATGAGTTCCAGCCTCCTGAACAAGCCGGTTTCCGAAGAGGCTTTAGCACCGTAGACCACATTCATACACTACGGCAGATTATACAGAAGACCGAAGAGTATAATCAGCCACTGTGTCTAGCGTTTGTGGATTACGAGAAAGCCTTTGATTCTATCGAGAAGTGGGCCATACTGCAGTCCTTGCAGCGATGCCAAATTGACTATAGGTATATCGAAGCGTTGAAGTGTTTATACAGCAAGGCCACTATGTCAGTCCGATTACAGGACCAGAGTACGGAACAAATTCCATTGCAGAGAGGTGTGAGACAGGGAGACGTCATCTCTCCGAAACTGTTCACTAACGCATTGGAGGATGTTTTCAAACTTTTGGACTGGAAAGGATGTGGCATCAACATTAATGGCGAATACATCACTAACCTTCGTTTTGCCGATGATATAGTTATAATGGCGGAGTCGCTCGAGGATATCGGCACCATGCTCAACGACCTCAGTAGAGTTTCCCAACAGGTTGGTCTTAAGATGAACATGGATAAGACGAAAATCATGTCCAATGTCCATGTTCCACCTATACCGGTAATTGTTGGAAACGATACACTCGAAGTTGTAGACGAGTACGTCTACCTGGGACAGACTGTCCAATTAGGTAGGTCCAACTTCGACAAGGAGGTCGCACGAAGAATCCAGCTCGGATGGGCAACGTTCGGGAAGCTTCGATCCATCTTTTCGTCCCCAATACCTCAGAGCCTGAAAACCAAGGTTTTCAACCAGTGTGTGTTGCCAGTGATGACTTATGGCACTGAGACGTGGTCCCTTACTGTGGGCCTCATTAACAAGCTTGAAGTCGCTCAACGAGCAATGGAGAGGGCTATGCTTGGGGTTTCCCTGCGTGATAAGATCCGAAATGAGGAGATCCGTAGGAGAACTAAGGTCACCGACATAGCTCTCAAAATTAGCAAGTTGAAGTGGCAATGGGCAGGCCACATCGCTCGCAGAACTGATAACCGATGGGGAAGAAAGGTTCTCGAGTGGCGACCACGCACCGGAAGGCGTAGTGTAGGCCGGCCCCCCGCTAGGTGGACCGACGACCTCATAAAAACCGCGGGGAATTGCTGGATGCAGGAAGCGAGTAGCCGGTCCAAGTGGCGTTCTATGGGGGAGGCCTATGTTCAGCAGTGGACGTCTTCCGGCTGATAATGATGATGATGATGATGAGACTAGTATTTGCCTGAAGTTAGAACTATCAAAATTCTTAGCCGAGTAATAATCACCATTTCCTGTTCTTAAGAGCCTATACTACCTCAGCTCTAATTCAGATTTCGCCCCCACCTCGTCGCAACGATAAAATTCACCGCAAGCGCCACAGGTTCCCCGTCCGAAAGCCGAAGCGAGACAGAGTCGGGGGCCGGGCGGCAGGGTGGCCTGACTGGGAATGCTTCTAGCGCTTGATATTTTAAGTATTTGCTCTTTAAAATTAATTTGAAGGTAGTTTAAAAATTCAGCTAACATAACACCTTTCTTTATAAAGTTCAATTTTCATGCAAAGTTTCAAGATCTTATTTAAATCAGTTTATTTAAATCATTACAATTTGGAGGCAGCTTTGGATTTTTTTTCTATAGAGAAAATTTAATGGAATCGTGTTTTCGCCTAAAATGGTATTTAGAGTATATCCTTTATTTTTTTTATCCGTTAATTTCAAAATGAAAGAAGCAGTGTTTTTGAAGATATGGAGGCTGAAAACAAGAAATGTGAGGTAGTACCGGCTCTTAAGCAATGAGGACACGTCATTCTTTCGTTCTTGTTGCAAAAGAGTAGTTGTATAAAATTACATTTGCACACAAGTCTGAACTGTGAAGGATCTATTATGCTGAAAAAATTAAAATCTCAATGCATCAACCTAATACAAGTGTTTAAATATAAATCAAATTTTGATAGTGTTATGTTATAACTTACTTATAAGCATTTATATTCGGATTTATTTTCGGAATAAGTCGATTTATTATTACGATGAAAAAACTTTTTACCCGAAAAAATCAGATCATAGCCAAATCAAAAAGATCACAACTGGATTAAGGATTAAGCTTGTTATTACTGTGAAATATTTTTACCCTCTACTTTGACAAATCTTTGTTTATGACGTCAAAAGAAGCAATTTATTGTTTCCGAAAAAAAATGCCCGGAGATTAAATCTAAAAATATAATTTTCCCCAACAATAAATTAAGATCTATATAATACCAACAAGTATATCATATATATTAAATAATAGTCTGGTATTTGTGTTTATAACCATTATATTTACTGAATCATGTTTCAAGTATATATGGTTAGGAAAGTGCTGTAGTTTATCTTTGTTATTTGTCTATAGTGAATTTACCTTAACTCAAGGGGAACGAAGATTTGAGATGTGGTAGTTTGTGTGAATGTTTAATATTGAAAATATTTGTATTAAAACGAATTGTAAAACACGGAATGTGAGATAGAATAAAAATATACTTTATTTATTAAAATATTTTATTTTAAGCATTTGATAGCTTAATGGCATTTTGGAATGAGTTCTCCGTGCTTTTGAGGGGAAATTAAGCAGTTAGTCCTGGTCAATATCTTACAACAACAGTCGTTAGGCTATCGGAGGCCATCGTGTGGTCTGAATACTTGATATTGATATTTAAAATCTTGGTAGACGTACTAGACGGACGGTAGTCGTGACTTGAACCTACTACCCACAGTGCGTACTGCCGTGCGATTCTCGACCAAATATCGTTGCATCTTTGACAACATCCGTGAAACAAAGGACGAGATGACAAGAAACGTTGAAAAAACAACCTTGTGTTCAAGGGCGATATCTTATAAAGTATTTGACATCGGTGAGCTCGTCACGTACGATGAGCGTATCGACGAATGATTAGAGAATCGCACGGCTGTTTTGACTTGTTGGGTTGTGGCATATATCTCAGAGATCTCGCTCAATGTCCACAATGGGGTATATATATTTTATTGTATTTCCTTTAATAATTTCGGTGGTCTATGTATCTGGTTCAGCTCGAGCAAACCCAGTGTTTGCAGGCCTAGCATGAAAATTTGCATAAGTGTAATGTAGTCGTATCGTTTACGTAGGGATACAATACGAACAATGGATTATCTAGTACAACTGTGAACCAGATAAGTCATAGTTTGTACTGTATACGTCAACAATATGAATATGTTACACTTACCAAATTTTTGTTCTATGAAGGACCTGTAACGATCAACGCGAACATACTGTGGATGCATTATGTGTAGTAACACCCTACTACTAGTACCCGTATGCGTGCATACCCGCGTAGTGCAACCGATTTGCGCGGTTGTATGAAGCTTTGTCTCTGTTCCGTTTATTTACTCATGTGGTTATTTGAGTCCGTGCAAAAAGAGAAGCGTCCTAGGAATTGACATAGTGCGTGTGTTAACTTACTGTTTCAATACTAGAGCTAAATAAAATTGTTATTAATTTACTGTTTTCAAGTTTTTTCAGGTCAAGTTTATACAGCCGTGCGATTCTTTAGCATACATCGTTGCATCTTTGACTACATCCGTGAAAGAAATGACGAAATGACAAGAAACGTTGTGAAAACAACCTTATGAACAAGGGCGATGTCTCTTAAGTGTTTGACATCGGTGAGTTCGTCTACGATCGCAACGATGAATCATTAGAGAATCGCAAGGCTGGACATTTGGGTGAAGGAAAGATAAGGGCCTGGCATGCGGTTCTCAAATAGCAAACATCGCTGCATCTTTGACAACATCCGTGAAACAACGACGAAATTACAAAAAACGTTGTGAAAACAACGTTATGAACAAGGGCGATGTCTCTTAAGTGTTTGACATCGGTGAGTTCGTCTACGATCGCAACAATGAATCATTAGATAATCACACGGCTAGACAGTTGCGTGACGGAAAGATAAGGGCCTGCCGTGCGATTCTCAAAGAGCAAACATCGTTGCATCTTTGACAACATCCGTGAAACAACGACGAGTTGACAAGAAACGTTGTGAAAACAACCTTAAGAACAAGGGCGATGTCTCGTGTTTGACATCGGTGAGTTCGTCTACGATCGCAACGATGAATCATTAGAGAATCACACGGCTGGACAGTTGCGTGACGGAAAGATAAGGGCCTGCCGTGCGATTCTCAAAGAGCAAACATCGTTTCATCTTTGACAACATCCTTGAAACAATTGATGAGATGACAAGAAACGTTATGAAAACAACCTTATGAACAAGGGCGATGTCTCTTAAGAATTTGACATCGGTGAGCTCGTCAACGATCGCAACGATGAATCATTGGAGAATCGCACGGCTAGACAGATGCGTGAAGGAAAGAGCTGGATTGGGCTACCATCTGAATGCCAGTTCACCATAACGTCACGATGGGTCCTTTTTGCGCAGAGGAGAAGGCCGGATGTCATATTAATTTTAGGTATGTTACATTAGTTACACTTTATGCTACTACGGTTACGTAACTCCACAGTTACAATCCACGCTATAAAGCAAATAAGAAGTAATAATTAATTAAAAACCTCATCAACCCCAATTAATATGAAAATTTGTTGAACGCAAACATGTTAAACGCAGGAAGCAAACATTTTCCCGTCCCAAGGGCCTCGCTTTCGGTAAACATGCACTTTATTTGTCTAACCACAGCTATAGACAAAATTTAAGAGGAAAGCCGCCGACGTTTCGGGGCGTTTTTCCTATTTACTTTACTATTTATTATTTTATTTACCATGCAGATTTCTAATATTGTTCATTTCTTATTAGAAAACTACAGATTAGTGTTCTTATTATTATTTATTTTATTGCTATTTACAAACATAATTGGTGCGGTACAAAGCAGATATTTTATGTTAAAACAAAATTTCAGAAGTTTAAACCTATATCGCAGTAACGTATGCCTAAGTATACAATTACCTCCGGTAAACATTGCCCGTGTAAGATCTGCATTAGGTAAATAGGAATGTAAGGGTGTTTTTTCTTGCAGTTAACTATAATGCTACGAAAATCATGCATGAATGAAAGTGAGTACCAACTCTCCCACGGGCCGGTTACATAAAACTTTGCATTACTTTCATCAACAGCCGTGCGATTCTCTAAGAGCAAACATCGTTGCATCTTTGACAACGTCCGTGAAACAAATGACGGGATGACAAGTAACGTTGGAAAAACAACCTTTTGTACAAGGGTGATATTTTTTTTTTTTATACCGAACTGGGTAGCACTTGACCGCTATCTCACCTGATGCTAAGTGATGATGCGATCGATGATGGAGCGCGCTTACCCAGAAAATAAATATATAGATATCTCATAAAGTATCTGACATCGGTGAGCTCGTCGACGAGCGCATCGACGAATTATTACAGAATCGCACGGTAGGAAAGCGACAGCAAAAATAACTTTCTATTGAACGGACTAAATGCATGTTGCAAGTCGTGCGATAAAGAAATGTATACAGAACGTTCGTAGATTTCATAACTTTGAAATATTTCTGAAAAACTTTCATTCTATTCAGTTATTGCAGTGTATCTCAAAAACAACTAGATCCAATTTGATGAAATTTAAATGGTACCACCCGGAAAGCACACTTTCAAACGTATCTTTCAAAAGAATTTAGAGAATCGTTTCATCCAGTCGAAAGTTATGAAGTAACAAAAAATAGAAAAAAGATACAGTCGAATTGTACCTCCTCCTTTTTTTGGAAGTCGGTAGAAAATTTATATAAATTCATCAAAATAATTTTCATATACATTTAGTCTTGTAACAGGAGACATAACACGGGAACCCAACAAATTGTTCGCAGAATTTCATCTTAACTGTTTTCACAGTCATTTACAATGTTTGCTGACAGAGAACGGAGTTTAGAAACTTTGATGTTGCTTAGTAAATTGTGTTGGCGTTCTACGTGGACGTAACCAAGTGTAGATCAACTTACTCACTTGAACGAAATAGGTTGTTGACCTAATTAGATCCTTCCTAAATTGCGTAAATTATTTATTGACGGTACTTATTTCTTTTAATTCTGTTTACTTTTCTTTAACAAAAGTAGCTTTCTTCTCAGAGATACGCATATAATACGGGCTCATAATACACTAAGTGGTTTCTACGGCCGCAAAATACATTAATAGCACATAAGTAAAAAAAAAGCTATCGGCCAAGTGTAGTTTGAAAGTAGTGACCGACCGAATTTTCGGTTTCGGCCAGTCTCGGTCAAAAAATCTAGTTTCGGCCTTAGTTTCGGTTTTGACCACAATACTTTCGGCCCCACCGAAACTTGAGTGTTCGTAAATTTTCATGAGTCGTAACATAATTTCGGTAAAGCTAATTGCAAACTTTGTAACAGATCATATTAATTAGGAAGCCAGGAACCTAAAAAATAAACATAGCACGGAATAAAGCTAAATTTATCCCGAGTTCCTGATTAGAAGTACAGACAAGACAAGTGTTAAACAGTCAGAAATTGTTGAATTTCTGACTACGACTTTAATGGTTGTTTATTTTAATTGACACTATTTAACTGTATATAATATAATATGCAAATAAATGTAAAAAAATGGTAAATTTCAGTAAATAATCGTTATTTTAAGTATTTTTTACTAAGTTTCTGTTTCGGCCAAAACGGAGAGCAAGGCCAAAAGTTCGGTGTCGATTTCGATTTTGGCTGAAAAACAAGTTTTGGTCGGACACTATTCGAAATTAACATGCCTCAACGTGTTTTCCAAATCATGGAAGCGTTGAGTTAAAAAAATGCCGTTAGCGGTAACCCATCCAAATCGTGACCGCAAGATATTTGGATTAACTTTTTGTTTTATGACATTGGTTGGCAAACGTGCAGGTGGCTTGGTAATATGCGATCACCGTCACCCACGGACATCCGTAGCACCAGAGGTCTCATGGATACATTGCCGGCCTTTGAGGAAGGAATAAGTTATCTCTTCGAGAAGACTCCCAAGTCGTATCGGTTCGAAAATAATTCAAATGGCAGTTGGTTTCATATAGATATATGAAACCAACTGCCATTGATGATATATAATCGTAAAATACAATTTTGTATTTGTATTTTACGTATGGTAAAATACAAATACAAAATATCGGTTCGAAAATAATTCAAATGGCAGTTGGTTTCATATAGAGGTAGTGTAAGGCAAAAAGTCTCGTCGGAATAGCATTGTGAATTTCCAGGCCTCAATGTTCAATATCAATGAAATTTCATGATCTAAACTAAGTCAAATATTTTAAGATGACCTGCTTTTAATCCATTTCTATATTTTTGTATTTGTACAACATTTTGATTACAATTGTTATTTGCTTTGGCAACTGAATCGAGATTGCATCGTTAGTAAATAGTATCCACGCTCTGTTTACTCACCAACAAATTCACACAGTTTTAATTAAATTAAGACAAAGTTAAATGTTTATTGTCTAAACATTGTACCTATTGTACAGCGTGCTATGTTTCTTTTTTGTGCGAAGCGAACGTTTTCATTGTAAACGAAGACTATTCAATGCAAAAGACAACCATTAATATAGATAGGTAGTACTTTATTCAGAGACTTAATACTAGAAAGAACATTTAGGAATATTCAAATTACTAACGGGATGGCTACCATGAATGTTTTCTATGAGTTTCCGATATTTCGGCACTATTGCAAGCGCCATGATCACGGATGAAATGAGGAATTGCGGGTGGGTGAATGTTTACGAGCAGACGAAGCGGTCTACCCTCTTCCGTAGTCGTTTGTTCTGCGAGGAACCACTACTATTGTTCGCCACTGTAAATTTTTTCTTATCACGACACACGACACTAAACGTATCAGCTCAAACTTTGGAAATAGGTATATAGTACTATTTTATGTTTTTACACAATAACACTGGAATACCGCTGGATTCATACAAAACATAATTATACGGTAACTATGTATGCCATTAATATTTTTAATATTTCTAATGTTTGTGTTGTTTAAACTTATAGAAAGAACAATGCTAAAAACTTATGTAAGAATGGGCAGTCATAACGCTCAGAGCGAAGAATCTTCCAGATTACTCAATATAAAGAATACAATATACTGACACTTATTCACTTAAATAAACTCCTTTTGTAGATAATAAGTTGAATTTATAACCGAAATAATATTAAACATCAATATAGAATACATGATTAAATTGAGGTAATGTTTGTACAATGAACTAAATAGTATGGATTTAATTCAACGAAAGATAAATTTAAAAATATACATAAATATTTTTTGTACCTCTAGTATACTTTTAAAACTTAACATAAAATAGGCATAATGGTGAACGCACAAAGTTCTTTAAATAACTGTATCACAACTGAAAATTTAATATTTTACGATCTTGACTGTGCCAAAAATTCATTAAGTGCCATGAAATGTTAATGATCATGGCGGAAAACATTAAATAACACAACAGGGTACGAAAATATGTAAATTCGTTACGGTTCATCTCATTTCTAACAATGCCTGGTTTTACGCCTTTCTGTTAAAAGGGCCGGGGAAAATAAGGCTTGGGCGGTGTTGAATTCTGGAGATATGAACTAGAAATAACACTTTATTGGCTAGAGATTTTCTTTATGACACACAATAAATAATTTTGAAGTAAAATATTTTTGATTGGAAGGTTCATTGTGCTCATCGATAAATCCAAATGAAATTGTGAGGACAGTGTAAGACTAGCTGTGTACTAGCGCGAACGCAGCCGGGTGCGTAAGTACTCCATTAAAAAGTGGCCTGGACGGTCACGAAACCGATATTCGACTATACCTACCTACCAAATACAAATACAAAATATACAACACTGTTTTAACAGACAACAACAGAGTCTTCCCGTGAACATGTTGCATGTAACTGCGCCGAAATATCGGGAGCTCATTCCACAACCTTACCAAGGTAAATATCCCGTTAATAATCATATAACTTTACAAAATATACAAATTAAATAAGTAGTTAAACCGTCAAAATAACATTAAAATGTGTAATAGGGGTGTACTCGTACTTACGAAAATTTCAATCAAGTGATAGTGCGAGTAAGACACAAAAGTACATAAAAAAACTTTGGAATGTAGAATATAAAACATGAAAATTACCAACTAAACTCTACCAGCAGTCAATGTATTAAGTTTATGTTGGTAAAATAACGGACTTACAGAATACTATTAAAGGACATGGATCAATCTTATTTTACATTTTGTATCAGTCAATGTAAATAAATTAATAAATTGTCATAATGGGATGTTTATTTCTTTGTATATAGGTACTAACTGTTTGCATTAAATTATACTATATGTGCATACTAAATAGCAGACTTTTTTTTAACTCCTCCACGTTCAATCATATACAATATCTATATATTGACCAGTCTTTGTCTCCTGTATGATATAATTGAATTCACGTTTATATACATGTGCCGCTCGTGAAGTTAATTATATAAATAACTAGCGACTGCCCGCGACTTCGTTAGCGTAGTAGGCTCGGCCTTCGGTATCGCCATAACCACCCGTATTTTCTTGGTTTTTCTTTTATAAGAACCTTCTCCTGACAATAATTAACACAACAAAAAAGAATTACCGAGATTGTTCCATCCGTTCTGAAGTTATAGCGTGACCAGGAGTAATAGGGGTTCATTAATATATATTTATATATAAACATATTATATAGATTGATAGTAAAAAATTTACTCAATTTGTATGATGTGAAGACACTAATCCTGGATATAACACATTTAGTAAAGAGGTGCATGCATTGCTAAAACTTTATAGGGTGATTTAGGAGGAAAACACTTTAAGATTGTTGTATACACTTGTGCACAATTGTGAATACTTAATTAACCAGAAACTCTAATATCTCACTATTCCATAATATGAACAAGTTAAAAGAGAGAGAGAGAGATATTGTTGGGTTTATTCCGCTATTATTTAACTGTATTAAACATATCCTAATTATTTATGTAAGCTGTATGTAGGTATATTATATACAGTAATTTTATGAGTCTATTCCATTCTAAATACAGGGTGTTTGGTAGAGGGACCGACAAACCAAATGAGCGTATTCGGGGGCCCACTTGGAGAATACAAGTTGGCCAAAAAAAATCCCCGACACCCCAATTTTTTTTAACTTTTTTTGTGAATTTTCTCGTTTTCTCCAATATTGTACCAATTTTGCTTTGCGTGGCCTGAAGGTGTATTAGTGACCAAATTCAACTAAAAACATCCGGTCTCAAACAGATTTTACAAATGTTATGGTGGTAAATAGGCACAATTTCGGAGAAAAAGGGAAAAATCACAAAAAAAAGTTAAATATATTGGGGGGTCGGGGATTTTTTTGGCCAACTTGTATTCTCCAAGTGGGCTCCCGAACACGCTCATTTGGTTTGTCGGTCCCTCTACCAAACACCTTATATAGCTGTGGACCTCTTAAGGTTGAGATAATGTTATCCTACCCATATCATCTATAATTACGTAACTTATGATTTGGACAATATTTCATATTCAAAAGTGTGTACTGCAATTAGATCATTTAAAGAAGGAAAACAATTTTTGGCACAAAATTTAACTGACACTTAAATATATTGTTTATACACTCCTCTGTATTTTTTCCTTATTGATGCACGCCCGACTCCTCTTGTATTGACAATGTGTAGGATGACTGGTAGAAAGTGCCTTAGCATTAAGCCCTTCATTTGTACTTTATTTACTGCAATAAAGAATTAAATACATAAATAAACCTAAACTACTAAAGATGCAGGTTATACATACTCCTAGTAGTGAGTAGTTAGTGTGGATAATTGAATACTAAACTAACAAATACTAAGATTAAGCAATTGCAGTAAAGATTTATAGCCTTAATCAAAGTTCAAAAACAAGCACGCAAATGAACGTTAATTACATAACGTATTGCTCGCAAAGTTATCTACGCTTAGCTAATTAACTTAACCAAATTAGAACATTACATTACCTGCCAAGAAATGTTACAGGAGACTTGAGTGAAAAACAGTTTTAACTTAACTTTACCCATACATTTTTTTTATGAATACATTATTATGACAGTATGATTTTCTGGGTCGTGGGGGGGGACATTTACACACAGTTAAATACAATACAAACATTCAAAAGAAGCTGGAGAATAAAAAGGTCTTAGTTCAAGTTATTGAACTTAAAAATATTTTTGCTAGAAATACTCATATTGTATGAGTATAGTACAATAGTACTTATATGCAAATAGATACATCGTCTAAAATAACTGTTCCGATATCATATTTCTTTTTGGAAATACAGTATATATGTTATTAAAATAAGTTGTCATTGCAATACCAATTTTAAGCATATTACATTTAAAAATACTCGTCGGCGTACGTCGGCTAAGTGTAAAAAGCGGCTGAGCATGCATCCTAACCCATCAGCTACACAGCTAACTGCCATCACCTATCCAAAGAGGCTACGAAGACAACACATCATAGGATTAGACGGAAATGATGTTTAAAGAAAAGGAAATGTGCTCATTGGATCACTCCTCCTACATACCCAAAACAACACAACAAACCTGCTCATTGTTCATCATTGACGAACTTATCGCTGTAGCAATCCCTAACAGGCAACCTTGTGAATGGAACGATTTTAAAAATAATATTTTTAAAGTGTATAATAACAAAAAAAAACAGATATAGGTAATAAACGCGCATACATATAATAAAACATACATTGAAACATTTATCAATCAATAACAACAAACCCTAAAACAAGCATGCCCTTGTATGCCCTTGCATTTAGGCAAGTTTTTTTTTATATTACTTAATGTATGTTTGTGAAACCCACAGTTCATTGAAACAAGGGATATATGAAAACGGGGCAGGGCCGGTGTCGCACCAATATGCCTAAAAGCAGAACACATTGCTCGCGGCGGTTTGCAACTTTTGCATTATGTGACTGACCGCCGGTCGCATTATTGCATGTAAAAAGTTAACGATGCTTCCTGTGTACTTAGGCATATTCAAATGTTAAGGTTTAATACCGTAGTGGATGATGAACTTAATCAAACAATTAAACTAACACTTCTGTTGTTCATACTCATGCAAATTATGCGCCTCAAGTGGCCAACACAAACTTCACATGGATGTAGTAGCTAATCATGTTTGACTAAGTTGGTTCAAATATTTGTTTAGAATATTTCATTTCGATATGGATAAATTTTAGATCAACAGGGGCTGAGGAAAGTTAGTTATTAAATTGTATAATATCAAATTATCTTGTTCAACGGCTTCATATTTGAATACTGCCAATGACAAAAGCGTGATAAATGTATTTATAGGGTTGGGGGTCCGTTATTGTGTGTTTTCCCGCCAGTTGGTTACTATTTAGTTTAAAACTTGACACCTGGCGCCCAGACATTATATTGACTTGAAACATATACCGTGTTACGTAATAGATACTTACATTGAGAAGAATACCTATCTAGCTAATAATAAATAAAAAGTAAGATTATAAATATGTCAAATAGATAACGTGACCTGACCAAGTTTCACTTTATGAAGTCCCTCTTTCTATAACGTGATCTGACGAAGTTTCACTTTACGGAGTCCCTCTTTCTATAACGTGACCTAACGAAGTTCCACTTTACGGAACCCTTTTATAACGGCGAACTCTTCATTATTATTGGCCTATGACATCGAGCCAGTCCTTCTTAAGCACAATGGCTCTTGTTGATGATGTTCGATGGCAAAGCCTATCCATATCACAATCCATTCTTCTATGGGGATATACGACACATAGTGATAAGCGTTTTATTATTATTGGCCTTATAGCATCGATCCAATCTTAAAAATAATAATTGGTTTCTTTTTCAGGAATCCATTCTCCAATCATTTTTTTGTGACGTGTCATTCCATCATTTTTCTTTATTTTCAAATTTCCCATATTGTTGGTCAGTAACGAAGTAGTTTTTATATAAACAATCAAATAAGGATTTATGCAATGAAATATTTTACAACCGTCTTATTAAAAACCTGGACTATACGTAGTCCTGAGTTTCAAGCATAGTCTAAGCAAATTTCATTTAATAAGGACTTTGCTTTATTAGTGCACAATATTGAACGGGTGGTTTGGATCGATAACTGGTCATAAAAATAAAAGAAAAAATATGACATATTTATATTTAATATTATTAACCTATATTCGCCGCTCCACTTTAAGAGCCACAGTGCGACTGAACGCACGACTCGACACACCGCTACATGACAGAATATATAACAGTAATTGCGCGAGACGTGTATACCTAACCTACCCACTTAGAATAAGTTATTATTCTTATAAAAATATTATTATAATCCACCCCATTCAATATTGTGCACTAATAAACAGAGTCCTTATATAAAATTCCCCTTCCATGGATTAAACTCGGGACTATTAGTAGATATTTGATAATAAATCGGACTATAACTGATAACGGAAAGCGTTAGCAACACAAATGGTGGTACTTACGTCATACTGCACTGCAACTTTCTTAGGCATTATATGCAGATGTGACGCTTGTGAAAGATTTCATTCACTGACTCGTTAATTTAAAAACTTACGCGCTTGCAATAGTCTTCAAGACAATGCTTTATATTCCTACTAAAACTAGTAGTCTTATATGTTATGAGGCCTAACAACCTCGAGGAGGGCAACAACCTACGTTACATATTTGGTACGATTTATTTACTAATGGATAGCGTAAGCAACACAAATGGTGGCACTTACGTCATACTGCTCTGCAACTATCTTAGGCACTATATGCAGATGTGACGCTTGTGAAAGATTTCATTCACTGACTCGTTAATTTAAAAACTTACGCGCTTGCAATAGTCTTCAAGACAATGCTTTATATTCCTACTAAGACTAATAGTCTTATATGTTATGAGGCCTAACAACCTCGAGGAGGGCAACGACCTACGTTACATATTTGGTACGATTTATTTACTAGTATTCCAATAAAATTTATGGGTAAAACGGAAATTCCAGTCCATTAACTCTACTTTAGCACTTTGGTTCGTCGGACGGAAAGAAATGCTTTTAATAAAAGTAATTTTTGCTTTGAATTCAGACGATTTGGTCCTGGATAAAGGTTGAATAATAATTATTATTCTCCCCTATAAAATAGTAAGGGAGCAACAAAAACTTTTTTGTTACGGTTAAGAAAAACAATGATTGCCGAACCTGGCTGCTTATATAGTCCTTTATTTAGTATTCCACAAACGATCTATAAAGATATAGGTTAAGCTCCGATACTGTAATGCAGATAAAGCGGCTTTTCGTCTTTGTTTTTATATATTTTGCTAATTAATAAGGAAGGAAATATACGCAAACAGTTTTAGCTTTATGACCTAAAAGTTTTGACTACTACTCCATTGATTTGAATCTTTGGATCATCCAACTCCAAAATTAAATTATTAGCACTTTAATTTCAGTAAAGCTAAAAAGCTCATAATCTAGGCGAAGTAATAGTCTCTGAGCTTTCATATATATATCGGATCACTCTGGCTTTTTAATCACTAAAATGAAATGTTTATAGTATCTAAACTTGTTGAGTTCGTCTATGCTTCCACCGTTCTGTGTGAATGCACATAATGGAATCACTCCAACCACAAAACAAATCTATTTATTATTTGAAAATTACTTTTGGCGTTAAATATGAGCTTAGATGTTGTTCACACTTGTGTTGGCTATTACATCATCATTATCATGGAGGCCTCATTGTGTGCCATTCTTGGATGTAGTTCTCATCCCTTTTTACCATTCCTGGCGACCTTGTGCCCGGTGCATCCAGTCCCGGTTGGTGGGGGCGAGCCTCAGCTACGTCGTGGTATCGAATTCACTCAACACCTAGAATCCCTACAACTGCATAGAACTATAGCTCTTAACGTTTCGAAATACATCTGTTATAAGCAGATGTTACTGCTTAAGGCCATGTAGGCCTCGTGCCCTAACTTAATAACATAAAACAGTCATTGTACTCATTATGCACTAAATAAAAACATAAAAACTAAACATATTTCATGAACTATAAAACGGCCTCTTCATACTTTAGTAGTTATTAGATTGTTCCATGACTCCTGACCTGGGAGTAATTTACTTTAGTCGCCTATGGCGGAATCGACTAGTCTTCGCAACTCCCTCTCAGAATATCAAAAGTTTGAAACTAATTCAGCATCTTGAATATTCATTGTTGTAACCGTTTCATTTGCTAAACTAATGATTTTATTAATATAAATATACGGTGACTTAGAATGGTGGTAATTTTGATTAAGTTAACGAAGGTCCTGTAAAACGTTTGAATTATTACTCGTACACGAGTATATTTCAGTATATAACTGTTAATTGTAATGTAAAATATTTTATAATATTACAATGATACTTTAATGAATTACTCGATGCGAGTGCACGAAGGTTTCAAAATAGGAAACAAAAAAGAAAAATCAATTTTTTTACCACTTAAAACATTCTGTTCAAAAACTACATAAAAGTAATTTATGCCTAACGAAAATAATCGTAACCTTTACGTACAAAAACATTCAACATCATTCAGGTTCCTAGGTTTGGATGCTATACTACAGCATAATACTATGGGTACATTTTACAACCATTGATTTTTTTTGTGCTGCAAAAATGTATTAAGATTTCGGCAAATTTAAACCATTCTCTCTTTTTTGTGTATGGCACCTACGAATAATAATAAGTCAGGAAGCATAATTCAGAACAAATTCCACACAAAAAGTGGTCCTTCAAACAAAAGCGACGTATGATTCCAAATACGAATTACTTACGAGGTTACAAATAGACATGTTCGGTGATTGGTTTAAATTCAGAAGGAAAGCAGGGATTGGTTCACACGCGTGCTGCAACGTCTACTATGACAACTGAGTCGTAGCGTCGTGGACGATGTAATGCAACAAGTGAATTGGACCAAGTCAATAATATAAACAATGTTTTTTTTTTATATCGGTTACTTTTTAAAATTCAGTGAACTTTATGTCCCGCCAAATATGATTAATTTATTAAGTTTTCGTCTAGAAGTAATTAGAAGAGACTCTTTCTTTGCAATGTAGTGAAGTGAGATTAAAATAATTTCGCATATGCATTTTACCAAAAATATATTTAACTAGCTGATGCCCGCGACTAGGTTAGTACTTCGAGTAGCTTAATATCTTCTCCAAGGCCTCACCCTGACCAGACCTCCATCTATCATTATACCAAAATGTCATAAAATATGTACATGGTCAAACGCAATTGTTATAATAGAAATCCAAGAGAAAATGTAAATACTTAGTGTATCAATCAGTAAACACTAATAATAGAAGACAGGACTTACGAGTACATACAAATATATCACCATTAAAAAAACTGGCATTTCATTTCATCACCCTTGACGGTATTTGTGTTACATTTCATCCCCCTTGAGTCTAGTGTATCGAGCTGTCAAAATAATAGCGAGCGACACAAACTTAACAAAACAAAACAAACTTAAATGTAGGCGTTGAAAACACTTACCCCTTCGAGGATATATAGGCGAAACCATTTGTTATGTTGTGTAAAAAAAAAGCATGTTAGTGTTGCGGGTGATTCACTCAAGACCGCTAGATTGATGTTTCACCTCCGTCGTGATGGCGGAATCGCTCGACTACAGTCGGCTGAACAACAAAGACGGATGACATTCCAACTCTATCGCCGAGCACGTCTAGTGTATCGAGCTGGCAAAATCATTGCGTGCCTTTGACTTGAGGTACGTTCGTTTAGCAATGAGGGCATTGGTGACGTTGCAATTGTTGCAATTGCTCTTTTGTTAAAGCGTTCGTAAAGCTCAAAATCGTTATTATTGCCGCTATTCCCACACTCTACTCGAACGCTAAACCGTGCATAAGACCTAAAATCGCACGATTGTGCTGCCAAATAGATAGTTGTCAAAAACGATCAAAAACAACCGCAGCTCAGGACGTGGGTTAATAATTGTACTTTTTAGTGGCATAAATAACTCTTTTTTAGCCTTGCGAACGGTGAACAAAAAGAGCCGTAAACGACATTTTCACCCACAAATTCCCAATTCGAACGCCATTGTGAGCGTTTTTAGCGTTATTTTTCGCCAACTTGGGGCTACTCGAACGCACTATATAATTTATCAGAAACTGACACAACTTTGACAGAACTCTATTGACAGAAAGAAAGTCATCATTATGATCTTGGCGTCGGCGGAGATCTTGTTATTTTGTCTATGCTGTACACAAAAATATTAGGCCGTTTCACCCGCGCGGTGATAGATGATAATGATGATGAAAGTTAGCCTATGTGCTATTCCAGACTATAATCTATCTCTGTGACAAATTTCAATCAGATCCGTTTAGCCATTCTGCCGTTATTGAGTAACAAACATTCATTAAAATCATCCATCCATCCAAACTTTCACATCATTTATGATATTAATGGGATATAAGTAGGAAGTAGGATAGGATATTCGTTATTTGCCTGGTGGACGTTTTTCAGTGGTCGCAGAATACCATCATTATCAATTATTTTAGAAAAGCATTGTGTTAATATTCATTTCAATAACTCAAGTAAACCACTTCAAAATTTGCAAAGGGTGAACTTTCATTAGCTTGAAAAATTAAACGTACTTACGTAATTCAACCAAGCAATAAACTATTTTTTAATGCTATACTATGCAACTGTAGGTAATCGGTTATTACCGTTAATTGTTCATTTTCTATAGTATTTTTTAGAGATGTTGATGTTTTTTTTGGGACGAATCATCAGCGTAAAAATGATAAGTTTACTTAATATAAGATTTGATATACATAATAACATAACCAAAAAAACAGTAGGTACTAACTGTACAGACTGGGAGGTACTGCAGTTTTGTGTAACATGGTACATATACAATTTCTTTCAATTTGTTTTTTTATTTTTTTCTTCTAAATGAACGGAGTAAGTATATAATGCTGGTTTTCACAGGCGTCTAGTCATGCTCTTGTCTTTCTAGCTTAAGTGCAGAGAGGCATTTATTTTACTGCACTGGATCGGCAAGGAAATGAAAATAAAACTAAGCTAAAACTAAATAAGCAAAATACATTGCTGTTACATATCAATATTCAGTTCTGTAAAAAAATATACATTAAACAAAAATAGTCTGACTTTATTTTGCATAGTATTGACCATCTCGGTTTGTATACGTATTTGTACATCTTTGAATATAATTATAATTTTGCTACTACTTACTAATAAAAGTGATTCCTGGACATTTTAATCTTGTATGGATCCTGCACCACTTCACAACACATGCTGGCATGATGATTCACAGCTGTAGTTCACAATGATAAAAATTAAAATGTATGCGAAGATTTTACGTGTGCTCGCTTGCAAGAAAAATGTCCGACTGATGACGTACTGAACACGACTTTTAAGCCCCGCCTACTTGAACACGACTTTTGTTGGGTCATTGTTTTAACGCAGTTACTGTTCCTGGCTTATTATTATTCGTAGTATGGCACGTGTAAATACATATATAAACAATTTGTAACTAAAAGTTGTAGTAAAGCCACACACGCAGAAGTTAGCACATAACTGAGACCTAAATATACTGCATCCCAGAAAGTAGTAAAAAATTCCGAGCTATGATACGAGTTTGTAGGATTGCAGAGTGCATTGACCCCATCGAACTCCAAGAATAGAGATTAATCTCATACGGCCGTCCAAAAAGTCGGAATATCATTATTTTACTTCTTATGAAAAAATATAAGCGTTTTAAGTTTTGATAGTTTCTTTGCTAACTTGCTTACTTAAGTGAATCCTGACTAGATGCATAAGCACATCTTTCAGTGTTACTACACATTTTTGATACACGCTGTATATTTACGTGTAAGTTTCTATGTTTGTATGAAAACACTTATCTTCCTTCAAATAACTGAAGGATAGTTCGAACTGACCATTCAATCTGAGACAAAGAGATAGTGAAACATTAAAATAATAGTAACACAGCACAACTTCTACACAAGGTCTTCAGATTTCAAAAAAAGGATAATATGGTAACCTGATGACTGATATACATAAGTACTTATATACACACCCAAACACAGATTTAACATACATATTCTTGCATATAAATGTTTGGTCCGAATATCGAATCCGGGAATAGCGGCTCAGAAGGCAGGGTTGCTTTCAACTGGATGTTATACTGATAATGTCCCATATTATATTTATATGCAGCTGTCCACCGCTTTCCATGTGTGTCAAAGCCTCAAAATTAAGCTTATACATGAAATCTGATTTTAAAATTACTAATTTCATAAAGGTAGATTTTGGGTAGACAAGCTGACCTATCTATCGAAAATAACCAAGTGTAGTAGTGCCACGGCAATGCTATGCATATTTAAAATGTCTGCTAATGTCCACCCAAATTAACTGTCCCACATAGACACAACTTAATGTCATTAGGCTTAACCTAGCTGACGTTGTCCGACCAAATTCCCTGGAAAAGGCAATGCCCACTGATGCTTCAGTGGAAGTTATTAGAACAGTTATTAAGGTCGCGCTAAGATATTGTTTGTTGTTTAGTGTTTGACTTCCATCTCACTTGATGGTCAGTAATGATGCTGTCGATGGTAGTATCACTTTAGATCTAAAGTAGCGACTGGGTCTCAAGGATTAGTTAGGAGTCAAGCGGGCATTAGAAAGAGTTGTACCGAAATGATGTGGGTTTGATTTAGCGGCTGTCAAATTGATGTCTTTATCACTGGACTGTCATCAATTGAAAACAACAAGTGCAAGAAGTAAATAACGTGCATGACAAAAAGTTAACTTTTTTGACCCAATCGTGTCATTAACACCAATAGACATATAGATAGAAACTCTTTATTTGTCCACTATATTAAACATAAAAGATGTTTTAATCTTTTATGTTTAATATAGTGGAATACGAGAAATAAAAGAATACATTAGTACCAGGAGCGGTTTTATCGCTCAAAGCTATTTCTTCCAGACAACCTTTGGGTAGAAAGAATAATATTTTCAGGGACAGTGGTGAATAGTATCAGCGTAAGTATAGACAATAGTAAATGGTACATATACCTAAACGCCTGATGAAAAGTTAAACTTTAGTACGTATTAAACATAAATACCTACATAATATATAATATATACTGCCATACAATATATATAGTTCAACTAAAATACACACAACACACATTAAAGTATACTAATACATACATCCTAAAAGTCTAATATAATTTTATATAAGTTCATTATAATGTTACTAAGTTATAATTGGTAATAATAAACATTGAAGGGGTTTCTTTGCTTTCTCATTTACGCAGAATTTTTAAACACACTTTATTATTTAAAAGATTGTTAGAAATTTATTCGATTCTTCAAGACGTCTTGACATATTTTGTATAGATTTCTCGTACTGCCATATACTGTGTTAATGTTGCGTGCTACATTGCCCCGACAAAATCCCCTGGGATATAGCTGATAAACTAATTTTGCGACAACTATGCTACCCACCTAGATAATTCAATACAATTTGCTACAGTATTAACCTAATTAGGTTCATGGTAATGTACTTAGGTATTCCCGTTAAATTTTGAACTTGATATTTATCACAGCAATTTCGCTTAGATAACGTCAGTATCAACTAATAACATTAATGTTTTAATTTACATAACGGTGAAATATTAGCATGGACTAAATTACTTATTTCGTGTTAACTAAAATTACATAAAAATTATACAAGTTATGTAATTTTGTATTAATATACTTCGATACCTCCTGGTGATAGTTTGAATGACAGTTACAGGGCCAAATAAACAGATTTATTTGAACGAGCGAGCGAAGCGTCTCTGCTTTAACTGGCCAAATTGTGTTTCATAATCCGTATATTTGATAGGTTGTTGTTGGTCTTCCTGTACAGGTCGCATTTTCAACCAATCTTAAGTAATTTTTTGTCGTTGTAAATTTTTAAATAATATAGATAGTAATAATATGTATATGGCCCGTTTAGTGGGTAGCAAGCCTTAATATTTTAAGATGAGACTAAAATTGGCAGGTGCAGTAGTCTCGTTCATCCATCTATCTTCCTTACATGTATAAGTTCATATCAATAGTCTTTTTAATTAACCCATTTTTATAATTGATAATCCATGTCACCGTCATCCTAAATTCCGTTTTTTACACTTTTGTATATTTTATACCAAACAGGCCGCTATGTGTTGGCTATAGCCTCACTTATGCCTTTGTAAAGGACTGGATGACAAATCCGTGAACAAAACTGAATATATAATAATAAATTTCTACCAATCTCGACAAAACTTGGTATGCATGGTCTACTATTTAATATATTTTTATCGTGGGTGATTTTGATGGGGGCGGGGTACTCTTCCTGAAAAGAGAGGGCGTTTCTGCGGCGCTATTTACCGACCGATTTTGATAAAACTTAGTACACGCATTAGGTACCTGACTTTAAAGAGGAATTCCGAATATGAGCATAATTGGTCTATTGGTTTCGGAGATAATATGTTATGAAGAACTGCGAAACATTGCCGCTAATAATGCTCTGACTGACGTGTTTCTTCAGCCTCTGCGCTGGTGGAGGCCTCGAGTTTCTGCTCCTTGCCTCTGCTAGGCCTCAGGGGGCAACTACCCCCTGGTATCTCTTACCCTACGCAGGTTGCCATGAGAGAACAACTCTGCGCAGGGGCTGTTTTGCACTTAGTTGTGCTTTCATTTGCTGAGCGTTTATGCCTCGTTTTTATGAGTGGACGCGCTACCGCTCCCCGGAAGCAGCAGTTTCTTTTGCTATCAAAAGCTCACGGAGGTGTGCACGCCAAGCCTTCTTGTCGTCTGGTGGTCTTTTATGGAGCGGGGCTATACCGTGAAGGTGCGTATGTGGCCCGTTGTCCGCTGCATCGAACATTTTTCTCGACAACGAACCACAAACGCCTCCACGGATTCCATCTTCACGTCTCTGCTGATGGTGTTGTTTGATACGCAGTACACTGCGCCAGTGATGAAGTGCAGTTTAGTTTACGTTTTGCTGCACCTGTAGCTTCTTTTTGTTCGTATTCGAGCATAGTTGATACCAAGCTGGGATCCCGTAGGTCAGTCTTGACCGTATATACGTCATATAGATCTCCAGCTTGGTCCTTAACTGCAGTTTGGATTAGAGCATGGGGCGAAGCTTGGCTCTTGCCGTTCTTGCTTGCCTTACCGCTTGCTCCACCTGTGATTTCATCGTCAAGTTACGGTCGATTTCAACTCCTAGGTATTTTATTTTGTTGAGACATATGCTCGACAGGTCTGCAGCTGTTTGTAGATTAATGTAATCTAAAACGGAAATATTTTGTAGTACTGCACTGCATTCTAGCGCAGTGCTATTGAAGCGCTCGTAGTGGAGTTGTTAAGTTAACTTAGCTTGTTGTGAATTTGTTTGAGTGGCCGCTAGTATGAGTCTTTTTATTGAGCGCTTCCGTGGTTCAAAGGATACGTTAAGTTGCTGGTCTTGGTAAATATCTTAGGAAAACAGTCGTTAGACCATGTCGAAGATATTCGAGTGATGATTGAAAACTTTTTCGGTAGAAGTGCTACGCTGTAACCTCACAGACATATGGGCCGGCACGACCGGGGATGTACCACACTTCCACATAACGGGGAGGTTCCGGAGGCCCGATTCCCTACTTCCCCATTCTCCTTCTCCTTTCCCCTCCACCCACCCTTTCTATCATCCTTCCTCAAAGATCGGCAACACATCCTCGAGACCTCTGGTATTGCGGATGTCCGTAGGCAATGGTATCACTAACCATCAAGTGAGACGTTTGCTTGTTTGCCAACCTATCACATAACAAGTGCAATTTGAAAAATGTAATACTCACTTCCATTCTATTACTTTGGTAATAATCAGTTATTGGAGTATAACTCAAAAACTAATGAACCGAGTTTGATAAGATTTACATGGACCACACAGAAAGAACCAGCTTTCAAACAAAAAAGAGTTTTGGTATTGAGGTAACAAACATAAAAAAATACAGTCGAATTGAGCATCTCCTCCTTTTTGGAAGTCGGTAGAAAAAAATCGTCGACTAGACTTTTCACTCCCAGACATTTTGTTTATCTCTTTCGCTTAGATATTGCACTTACCATAGTCACATATAAAATTTATTGAAGTTGTGTTCTTACAAATTTGTAGCAGTATATCTGAAACTGCGGCAATACAAAATAAGAAGGTCAAGATACTATTTTGTCCAGAGCAGAAGAGATTTACCGCTGATGTCGGATTTCATTGCCTCATACGTATCACATAAACCAGCGAAGGGCAACTTATTAACTAGGTAACACGGAATATATATAAACTTACGTTAAAGCAAACAAAACAAAACATAATAGTATCATAGTTCAATTGTTAACAGTTCAAGAGAGAACACGAATATAGATCATTTCTGCGTCTGCTATATTCCTAAAATCTGGAGCTCTATTTCATTGCTTTTATTGTAACTGGCGCATTTGTAGGTGAAAATTTTTATGGCAGTTTCAAACGATATTGACAGTGGAAAGATAGAAGCATTGTCGCCGGTTCTGGCTACTAGCCAGCTTTTTATCTAAATGTTGGAATCTCGAATCGTATTTGTGAACGAACCACCCATTTTGAACCTTAATCTTAGCACGTTAAGCCAACCTAATCGGGATATTTTCGCTCGCACTGTCGGATACTGTGGATTCATACATCCCCGTTGTTTCTTCGTCGTATTTACCGCAGACCCAAGGACATAAGGGAACAATTTCTTGCGTGATATTCGCTATCTGATAGTATCATTAATTCATCTGACAGCCCTTGTTTAGATGAAGCTATCTCCTTACTTGTAAACACGTTAAATATGTAGTAAAAATAACCGAGAGGTATATATTGTGAGCAGCTCTTCTGATTTTTTTCTCAAAGGGACATAATATATTTAAATGAAAAGACAAAAACATCGTTACTTGCTTTGAAATAATTTAGTTATTATTGCGTCCTATTTGCATATTCATAAGTTTACCTATTTGAATAATGACATATTTGTTTTTTTTTCTTAATACTCGTACTTAGTGTTAAATAGTAAATGTTATGTCGTTTACAGATACAAAATAGCTTCAATAGATATTTTACTACAACTAAATTACCGCGACCGTTGTTATTTTTGAGGCAGCTAAAATTGAACTGGGCATCGTAACTCTTATTTCAAAGGGAATGTAAGATACATATTTATAAATGTCAGTTAGTAAACTGCCACAATAGTTAAATTAGAAAGAAGATATTAGTAAAAGTTTTGTATAGTTTTGCACTGGCAAGTGATCACGAATAAATCGCTAGACGGGAGGTGACCCCAGCCTGCCACGAGTGTGGTGCGCCGGAGGATACGGCCCACCACACGCTGAAAGTGTGTGCTGCATGGGGCCCGCAGCGGCACACGCTATCAGGGGAAATATGTGGAGATCTCTCCCTGCCGAGCGTGGTGATCTCCATGCTCAGCAGCGAGAGAGCGTGGCAGGCGGTGGCAACCTTCTGCGAAGCAGTGAAGACGCAGAAGGAGGCCGCGAAGCGGATCAGGGAGAATGATGTCCGAGCTGACCCGCTCCGGCGCAGACGACCGGGAGAGGGAGGAGATGGTTTGCACGTCTCCTCCCTCCTCCGTAGTGGGGTCACTGGCGAATAGTCGGAGGAATTTTCGCCGGCGCGCATGGCCCCACACGTCTAGGGGGTGACCTTGGTGAGCAAGGTCACCCCTTCACGGGTGTTGAGACCCGGTTAACCTGCGCCGGTAGGCCGGGGCGAGACAGTGAATGCAAGCGTGACCCCATCTCGCCCCACCTTGGCGGAGGACTGCTCACGGGGGGTTTTAGTGGGTCTGAACCACACACGCCCTCTTCCGTCAGCACCGTGGCGGAAGCGAAGTGCACAGCATTTCCCACCTCAAAAAAAAAAAAAAACTGCATGTGACTGAATCCGCTTTGTGCCTGCATGGACTAAGAAGCATAACTTTTAGTAGCACTATTAGCAGTTCACAAGTTTTACTTGAATCTGTTAGACTTTTGTAGGAGTATAAAATACTAGCTGCGTCCCGTGGTTATTTCAGTGCCTCATCTATCTACGTAGGTACGAAATTTCATCCAAATACATTCAGGCGAGATTGAGTATCAAAACCTCCATCCATCCAAACATTCGCATTTATAATATTACTAGATGCACCCTGCGGTTTCACCTGTATGGTGAAGGATGATGATGATGAAAGTATCCTATGTCCTTCCTGAGGATAAAATCTCTCCCCTTCCCAAGTTTCATCCAGATCCATTCAGCCGTTGAGGCATGCAAGTGTCACAAACAAATAAATTCAAGTAAGTATTAAGTTAAGTATAATATATAATGTAATACAGGGTGTTTGGTAGAGGGACCGACAAACCAAATGAGCGTGTTCGGGGGCCACACTTGGAGAATACAAGTTGGCCAAAAAACATCCCCGACACCCCAATTTTTTTTTGTGAATATTCTCGTTTTCTCCAATATTGTACCAATTTTGCTTTGCGTGGCCTGAAGGTGTATTAGAGACCAAATTCAACTAAAAACATCCTGTCTAAAACAGATTTTACAAATGTCATGGTGGTAAATAGGTAAAATTTCGGAGAAAAAGGGAAAAATCACAAAAAAAAAGTTAAAAAAAATTGGGGGGTCTGGGATGTTTTTTGGCCAACTTGTATTCTCCAAGTGGTCACCCGAACACGCTCATTTGGTTTGTCGGTCCCTCTACCAAACACCCTATATAGAATAGGAAGGTATAGGTAGGTAAGTGCCTATACACTATAATATATAAAGAGACAGAGGACAAATGAGTATTAATTTTGACTTCTTTCCTTTTCCATGTAACACATAGTCGAAATTCAATTATTTTAATTTAATATCTACACATATAGTAAGGGTAAAATTAAGGTAAAATAATGTAGATAGTGCAGTAAAATAATTTAAGTTAAATTCTTAAAATCTTGCAATCATACACATGTTTCTTTAAATATACGTATGGTAAATATAGACAGATATTCCATACGAACATTCATCTACTATTTTATCCACATGTAGGTCGAAGTTTCAAAAACGATGGAAAAATGATTATTTATTTCTCATCAAGTGCAATCAAAGTGTCATGGTTTCATGTTCGACAATGACGAACTTCCAATCAAACTTTTATCAACCCCTTCAAGCCTCTGTTTCGAGACATGAGGTAGCCTATGTCCTTCCCAAAGTCTAGTCAAGTTTCAACAAAATTGGCTCTGTAGTTTAGGTGTGAAAGGCTAACAGGCAGACAGACAGAGTAACTTTCGCATTTACTTATAAAAGTAGGGAAGATTTTTAAAACTTGACAACTTTTTTCTACGAGTTGAAAACTAGTGTCCTAACACTTGAAACGTAACGGGCTGATATACTAAAACGAATGTACAATAAGAATTTAATAAAATACATAAGATACACCAGTCCTCCTGATAAATTATTATTTTTAACCGTAGAACTCCAGAGTTTAAAATTAGAATTCAAAACGCAAGTTGGGCTATCTTATATTTACATCGGTCAAAACTTCCGAGCGAAATGGCAATCTATTCATAAACCATTAACTCTGAAACAGTTTGTTCCTTTGTACAATTAAGGCCAGCGCTCACGAACAGAACGGGCTGATATGACACGGCAAAGTATTCATGGAAATTCCGTGAGTTGCCGGCATTGCTGAGCGATGCCGCAGCATGCTGAAGAATGGCACACTATTACATGTGCCGTAAGGTCGTTTTAGCTGTGGGGCGCTAGCAAGAATCATGCTTCGGGATGCTGAAAATTCCTGCTATACCCAAATCTTTTAGTGTAATTAAAAATAAAATAACTGATTAATTAGAATAATGTTTTGAGTTATTTTAGACGCAGTCATTCAACTTTGTCGTGCCGCCTTTCCAGAGAGCACCAGCTTTAATATAGAGCTGAAAGAATAAATTGCACAAGATCTTCTATTTTGCTACAATTACAACTTGTTACTGATGTTTTACTAATAATAACAGAAAAGGTCATGACAGATGTCCTGTTCCATAAATAAATCTTAGTTTTTCCCAAATATAAGAAACTTATATACGAAAATAGCTTAGCTTCGCGAAAGGAAAATCAAGTAAAAAACGGCTGTCTATTCAGTTACGTATCATACTGAAGACGAGAGAACTTGCACTATATCATTTAATTTTTTTAGATCTTTCTAAAGCATTTGATTGGGTAGAGCATCACAATCTGATTCATTATTGTTTACGAGTTGCTCTTGATCTCATCAAGCCATATTAACTTATTTGGCGTGTATCAAAAGGTTGGGATTAATGGCGTAACATCTTTCGGGTCTTTAATTATAACGGCAGTTCCACAGGGGTTTATTTAAGGGTATTTTTATATGATCAATGATCTTTGTGACATTGTTCTATTCGCAAATGACCCATCTCTAATTATTACATTAGATATGAAAGACTTTTAAGGAGAAATATTTAATGTGAACAACGCTTCATTGGAATATTAGTTTCTGGTTATACTTATGCTTTATCTAGCATATTTAAGTGCCGGCTAGTAATTTAATTGTAATTTTTTTTAAAATACAAAAATTGTATACACATATTTTTTACCTATTGTTCCATATTTGGAGTCCAATTTGATGGAATTAAATTTGACACTAACAAGGCAACGGTATACTTGGACTTTGAAATTTAAAAATAAAACACTTGGTGGTGGCCACAGATATACTATAATTATGTATCTCGCAATGATGATAACGCAAGAATCACGATTGGTATTAAAACCAATCCTGCCGGCTTTTCAATGAGGTTGAGTTACGTGAATTTATGCATAATGTAACTTACCTGTGATATGAAATATGACCTTGCCATTGGAGGTTCGTATTTTTTGTAATTAGCAAGGTTCACTAAAAATGTGAAAAAATTTGTTACCTTAAAAATGGAACCGACTTCAACACCAAAAAGTGTGAAATAACTTGCCGAAATCGGTAACTAGGGACTAAGTAAAAACTTAGTCCCTAGTTTTTAGGTCGTAAGTGGAGACGCCAGTAAACGTATTTCAAGAAAACTGCATGGGGAAGCGTGAAATAGACTAAAAAGGGGATTTGTGCTATGCAAAACCAAAGTTCTAAGTTCTGGGTGACACGTAACTGTCATAGGTAGATTCAGGGTTTACCTACCATAGGACTTTCACGTCTCGTCACTTGATAGAATATTTTTATATAATAAGTGCTAATGTTTGTGAGTAAGTGAGTTTTTACGGTTACTTCTGAAACGTGACAATGGATTAGGAATGGAGCCAGCTTTATGGATTAACCATTTGTATTTTAGTTTTAGTAGATTAGTTTGCGATATCTTTATTCCACGAGCACAGTGAGACAAAAATTAGTAAAAAATCGTATTTTTCCGATAGGATCGCCTGTCAATCCCGACTGAAGAGATAAATATATAACTGGTGTTCATTTTTATTATCCTTCTATAAACTGTGCCTTTTTCGCACAAAACCTTACATTTTCAACGAATTTTGAGTCTACTGTTCTTAGTTCTAAAGTTCGATTTTGAGTGTAGACTCATAAAATGCTGAAAGGTATTTGTAAAACCCGAAGTAATTACGATGCTTGATAATGGATGGGATGATCGTTGAGGGCCTACGATGGATATGAATTGACCTCTCTAGAGGGGTGAAGAATTTAGTTTGGTAATTTAACCTACGGATGTACTATTTCAGTTGTTTAATTTAGCATACATGAAACATTGCAGGTATGTTGATCCACAGGTAGTATAATTTAAAAGGTTAAGAGGTGCAGGTACCTTTTTGAATTTTGTCCTGTACGAGGTCTGTTTCAAGATCAAACTGTCCACAGCTAAAAGTATGTCTCTTTGTACATAAATAGGTCAAATCATCCGCAGAACTCTGAGTTCAACTCAAGTCAAGAGTGAGTAGGCAAGCGTGCTACATTATGGACCGCATCGTCACTAAAGGCGCGTTCGGATTGCTGTGATGGCATTGTTAGCGTTTCCAAAATGTGTATTGCATTCTTGTAAAGCGTTCAAGAAGCAAACTGTCTGTCATTTTGCAAATGCTCAAAGCTTGATCTTAGTACAAAAAATTATTGGCATCATATAGCTTTAATTTAACTTTAGCTTTAGCTTTTAATTGAGCGAAACATCATATGAAGACAATTTCAGCCACATATTCTCAATTTGAAAGTGAACGATTTAAGCATTAATAAATATTTTTCCTACCGGGGTGTATCCGAAAGTACTTTATACAGTAGTCAAAGGCAAGCTTATGGAGTATATAAAACATATATATGATATATTTTATGGACTTTATGCACATAGCAACCATGCGCTGGGCTTGCGAGTTAGGCATCACAAAGCCCCTCGAATTCGTGATAGTGTCTTATTAGAAAGTACGAGTACCTATGTTTTATTTTCCATGGATATTGTTGTTGTATGAGTCTATGTTACTTGAAAATAAATGATTATTATTATATGTTATTTATGCGTTTCTACTCATTTATAAAATTGTAGTGTCAGTATGATATTCCAAATTAACAGTTTTTCACTAAATACATATGAAAGTAGAAACGGTACTTACCTAAATAAAAAAACAATTACTTTTTAAAAATTATGTCTGGCTGTCTGTTTGTTCCGTCTAATCTCTGAAACAGCTGGACATCACTCGATCACGTCGATAATGTCAATATCAAAAAAATCACTTTTCCATTTTTTCATGTATTATTCTAACGAGCATGTGATGGTTGATGAATTCCAAAACTCTTGAACACACAAACTACCATAATACACCCTTTGTTAATCCGCTCTAACCCGGAGTAAAAACCACTTCCATCTCATATAATAGCTTCTAATTAAAACTGTGTTGATGTTTTAAGTAAAACGAGTAAAATCTGAAAAAACTGCACCAAATTCGTATAACTTTTGCCGCAAAACCGTGTGAAAATTCAGAGCATTGGGGCATGCCAAAGTGTAGTTTTTTAGAGGCGTCGAATTTCCTGTCGGTTTGGAGTACAATATTGTTGACAGCTAGTGGGGTTACGTTAAACAATTTTAGGGACACGTTCATTGAACCAAAAGTATTAGTGAAAGGTGGAATTGATAAAGTATATGGCGATTCATTAGCTAAGTTCGTAGCGCCAATGCCTTCGAAGCGTGGGGTCCCAGGTTCGATCCCTGGCCGAAAATGTTTATGTTATGAGCAAAAATGTTTGTTTTCGTGTCTTAGATGTTGTATCTAAGACACGAAACTATGTTATGTGATGTATTATATGTGTCCATGCCTCCCGCTATACAGGGAATTCTAGTGCTAGGTATATGATTATGATGATATACAGGATGTCGTGAAACTCAACGATAACCTGGTATCGGGCGAGAGGCCAAAATATATCAGATATAAAAAAATAAGAAAAATATTTTTTTTTTCATCATGGAGTATCAAGGTTGACTGACACTAATTTTGTAAACCACAACTCGCAGAACTTAATTTATTTTACTTAGTTAACAATGTGTATTACTTTCATTTATGGTTGTGATTAGTAGCAAAGCCATTTGAGATTACATTATTAAAAATATCACTTTAATTTTTTTTTCTACATTTTCGGACAAAGTATCGCTTGACTGTGACATGGATTTTTTTTTTGTATAACTGGTATACCTAAGCCTTTTGCCTGGTACCAGGTTATCGTTGAATTTCGGGACACCCGTTAAATTATCCTTAATTATGAGAATTTAAAATGTTTTGGGCTATACTTGCTCACGCAAACACGTTCCCGTTTCCGAAAAGAATCATCTTTTCGGAATGATGCACCCTTCGTAACCTTACAATTACTCACGTAGTAGACATACCTATACTATGCTGTATAGAATGAAATTCCATTTTGTATTGGAAATACATTCATTCAGCACGTGTTATGTATTGTATCTCGTACCTTCATATGAACTAGCAAGCTTATTTAAGATATTTCAAAGCACTGGCGTCTGCACAACAACAACTAACTTATAGCATATATTTTTTTCTTTTGATGGGATCTTGGTACAGGTTCATCTGAATGGTTCACTCACTGTGACTGTCGCATAAAATATTTGACCGCCTGCGTAGCAGGTGGATGTACAAAGCTTCTCGCGCTGGTCAATGATCAAAAGTTGCTCGAACTGTTCAATGGTCACCCCTCCTTCCCCTTATTGACGGATAAAAATAAATAAAGGGATAACTTCTATAGTTAAGTTCGATGACATGGTAAGTCGAATGACATAAATCTGAGTCTTAGTTGTCCCAAAAAATATTAATTTCCCATTCTTAGCTACAAAATCATTTTTATAGGAGTACATATACTCATAAATAGCTACATAACTATATTGTTTGCTTTTACTTTAAGGTATTTAACAGTATATCTTTATCTACATAAGACAAATCCACTTTCTACATCCGACAATGTCAAAAACTCTACTGCCCGGTGAGACTTTCGCACTTATATAATACTAGCTGCTCTCCGCGGTTTCATCCACGTGGTGATGGATGATGATGATGATGCATCTTATATAGCCTATGTTACTCAGGGTGAATGTAGCTTTCCATTGGTGAAAGAATTTTTAAAAACGGTCCAGTACTTTTCCAGTACTGTTGTACCAGTACAATTCGTTACAAACATACATACAAATAAATATAATATAAGTATAGATTTGCTTACTTACGCTTAGGTGTTTGAGATCAATATTGTAAGATAAAGTAAGTATATAAAGAAAGAAACTTACCAAAGATTTTTACAGAGTATTGCCTACTCAGCGACTAAGGGATTCCGTCTGTGAGTGATGATAATGATTATGATAATGGCCAAGGAAACGATCCACTGAAGCATAACGGAGCTTTAGTCAAAACACAAATTAAGTGGACCTAGCGGAAAAAATAAGATGGCCGTAGAAAGTAACAGAGCGCTCCGAAATCACGGAGTTGAAATAAATTAAATAAATGATGCTCATCGGCGACACCCTTTTGGGAGTGAAGTCATCTAAACTTTTGTAGGAAGGTACTTTACAGCACGTGATCTGAGTTGGCGCTAATGTGACGTCTTTGTTGACATGTTGACATCAAAGTATCTAAACAATGCATAAATATAATACTTTGTGTGAGGTTTTAAGTTGCTGAGGTTTGAAAGGCTGTAAAGACCGTAAAGTAATGAATGGATGAATTTGAATATAAAACAAGAAGTGTGATGATAATGCAGTACCTTGGCATCAATATCAAGGGCGAATAAAATACCTCAGTGCCTCAAGACAAGAGTCTTCGACCAATGTGAGTTACTAGTGATGACTTATGGCACTGAAACGTGGTCTTTTACTATGGGCCTCATAGATATAATAAGCTCAAAGTCGCACAACGAGCTATGGAGAGAGCTATACCCGAGGTTTCTCTACTACGTGATCGAATCAGAAATGAGGAGATCCGTAGAAGAACAAAAGTCACCAACATAGCCCAGAAGATTAGCCAGTTAAAGTGGCAGTGGGCAGGGCACATAGCACGCAGAACAGATGGTGATGGGGCCGGAACGTTCTGGAATGTAGACCACGGTCCGGCAAGCACAGCGTAGGTCGTCCACCGACACGGTGGACAGACGACCTGATAAAGGTCACAGGATGACGTTTGATGCAGGTTGCTTACAGCCGGTGCTTTTGGAAAATTATGGGGGAGGCATATGTTCAGCAGTGGACGTCCTACGGCTGAGATGATGATGATGATGATGAGTGCACTGAAAGGTATAGGCTACATAACGTCTTCCTACCGAAGATTTCTACATACATAGGTTCCAATGTGGTGGTGGCCGGGCGCGGTTTTTCCAAAGGCGGGAACAGTTGCGGCCCCTTCTTTTTTACTATAAATACTAGCACTATTCCATCAGTACCGCTCAAAAGTAGTGTTTCAACAACAATTAATTAACTCAAACAAATTTACAAACTCAATTACAAAAGTTACACGACATCAATTTTTAAGCTCTGGGGTTCACAAACTACGTAGGTGAGTGCTCCATAACACAAACAACTCGAATTACCACAGACTAGCAATGCATCTGGGCTCAAAATATAAAGCCGGGAAAGTGCTTAAAATTGCTATTCTGTTCCGAATATTAATATCATTCTAATAAAAGAGTTCAGTTATAAAAAATGCGATAAGTTTAAAAAATATTTAAGAAATCGACTATCTATTTTAGCTTATATTGCTTACCTTAATGGTAGGCTCTAATAGCGGTGACCGGACACATTATATATTTATACGTATCATCAAGTAGAATCTATTTGTTAGATTGGTTATTAATCCTAATATTAATTATTACTGTCATTTCAGTTTGACCTCGTTTGGTCACTGTTTTTGAGTTATTGACAATAATATAACTAAATCGCATGGATGATAAAGGAGACAATATTGTGGTTTCAAGCCTAAATAATTATTGTATATATAATTGTTACAAATTTTAATTAATTAAATATGGAACTTCTACAATGTATATTGTAGAAGTTCCATTTAAATAATGGAGGCCGATTACATATTTTTATGCAATTTAAAAAAAAGCGAACATAATATACAAAATGTGCGCAAATCATAAACTGCACGTGATACTAAACAATCTGATTGCGGCTAGAGTTAGAAAGAAAGAGCGTTATTTGAGTTTTGTCATATGCTAAGGAGACGAAATTAAGACTGCGTATCATCGGACCAAATACTAGACTTTACTTAAAAAGAAAATAACAATTATCGAAGTGTTTTATCGACCTTTCGATAAATGTCACATTAGTTTATTGTAAATCATATATCGATTTAGGTAAGTGGAACAGATTTTTATGTGATATCTCGGGATGACAAACGTAGTACAGTGTACCTAAAGTAAGTTTTTTACTGTCATGGGCAAGCGCGACTTGCAAATCTCGTCACTTAATTACATAAAAACTATATTGTTTTTAGGCGTTTTTTCATTTATTTCAAAATACATGTTACGTGACTTGTTTTGAAAACATCCATATATTGTGTTATATTTACCAGTACTTATTCACAGTTGACGGTTGGAGTCTAAGCGGGCATTTTGAATATGTTATTTAAGGCGCGATCCAATCCTAATTTTTAAACTATTTTCAATGCTTTACATAAGGTTGAGAATTGCTTAACAGACAATTGAATACGTGATAATACTTTTTATATTTATTTCTTACAATCAAATGATTACATTTTAATGATAAAGAAGTCCATAGTTCACTAGTAAATTTCATTGGGAATTCGAATATTACACAATCATTGATATGTATTTGCCCATAGTTTAATAAAAATGCTTTTTCCCACGAAGCACGTAAGAAAAATTGCAAAATTTTGGGAATGTTGCCGATTTTTTTCTATCGAGCCAAGCTTGCTCGATCGTGTATTGGCTCCCATACTTCATAAAAACGTATATTCAATTTACACTACGTTTTTTTTTTCGAACTTTGGTTATTAGGTTTGAGCGTCGAAAAACTGAGTTTTCGTGAAGTCGAATTATGAAATTTGTCGTAATCTACACTCATTTCGCCTTAAAAGAAATTGGTTACGAGTATATTACGGTACGGTACATTATATTATATACTCAAAATTCTTGAACGTGTTTCTTAAGGGACCCAACCTCTTAGTGCAATGTTTAACGTGGGTCTGCCTTGGGGCCTGCGACATGTGGGAAACACCCACACAAATACGATGTATTTTATGTATACACACCCTTATTACAGTTCATATTAGGGACTAGAGTTCTATAAAAGAAACTCAAGTATGTCAGAGGCTTAAAGATATCAATTGTATTTACAATTGATACCTTTTAGCTCCTCCAACAAGCAAAAATAAACATTATCCCGCATCCATAAAACAAGAATGTTGTGTCAAATAAATTATTTCACGTAATGGCGAAAATACAATTGCGATACGACACGATCCATCATTGTTGGTTTTTGCGGCACAACACAGTAACGTACTTGCCATCCGCACCCGTCATTGTTATTATGATGAAACGGCGCTCAACACGATACCAATATAAACAAATATAAAACCAACAAAACTAAGAAAACAGATGCCGCCGGTCGATCGACTTTCGAGGTTCGTACCAAATTTAGAAAGTCAGAGTAAAAACAACATCCATTGTTAAATCTAAGCAAGTTCACAGATAAATAGAACTCCAAGTACCTACAATTTGATAAATTTAATACCGACTTCCATTCTATACAGTTATTGGAGTGTAACTCAAAAACTACTGGACCGAATTTGCTGAAATTATAATTATATAATTTAATCGGACAACACGGGAAGAACCAGCTTTCAAACAAAAAAAATATTTTTGAATCGGTTCACTCAATCATAAGTTATGAGGTAACAAACATTAAAAAAAACAGACAAATTGAGTACCTCCTCTTTTTTGGAAGTCTGTAAAAAACGGAGAAATATTCTGTTTTTTATTCGTCAGTCTTGCTGATACGTAAAAAAATAACTAAAAACGCCATAAACGAGTAGATCGACAAGAAACTAGAACAAAACTATAGTCTTGGGGAAACATGCAAAATGTTAAAGGCCTACTCTTAGCTGTTTACCATTTATCTATGTAAGTATTATTAAAATAACCTTGGTAAGTACGTTTAGATGTCCTCAGTCATTTCCTGAGCACTTACTTTTTATAAATTTTTGTAATTGTTTTATGATCCAGTTTTGACGAAATGTTGTTAAATATTAAATCGTAGTAGTAAGTCTGCTTAAAAGTCAAAATATCCACTACTGTTTTTTTTAAACTGACATGGTCATTATTGCAAGAATCAACTTTAGAAATAGAATATTTGCCATATGTTTTATTTATTTTGAGCTCTCGATATTTTACTTCTATGTTTCAGTTGAATGAATTATTTAGAGTTTCATTTTATTTGGAACAATTATGTCCTTGAATTAACTTTAGAAACGGGATATTTACCACAGTTGCATGCGCCATGTTCAAGAGTAAACTGCCGTGCGATTCTCTAAGAGCAAACATCGTTGCATCGTTGACAACATCCGTGAAACAAATGAAGAGATGACAAGAAACGTTGGAAAAGCAACCTTATGTCAAGTATTTCACATCGGTGAGCTCGTCGACGAATCATTACAGAATCACACGGCTGATTATCACGAATTGAACATGGCGCATGCAACTGTGACAAATATCCCGTTTCTAAAGTTAATTCAAGTACATAATAAAATTGTTCTAAATAAAATTAAACTCCAAATAATTCATTCAACTGAAACATAAAAGTAAAATCTAATGTTATTTCTAAGTTACGCTCCAATCCGTTGAGCCGCTTTAGCCTAAAGTAACACATAAACTTTTGATTTTATAATAATAAACTAAGTACCTACATATGAACGTGTAAGTAACGAAAAGTGTTTAATTTTTGTCACATTTCCGTAATAAAATTACATTTGTACGATATGTAAAAAAACTATACTAGTTATAGTATAGTTTTTTACATACTATTATAGTAGTTATATACATATATAACTACAAACAGCATTTGTACGATAATCACGCTCGATGATAGTGGTTAGACCGAGTTTAATTGGTTTTATTAGACCAATTTAGAGAAAGTGTAAAGAGCCTTTTTGAACAATACCAACCACTAAAAGTATTCTAAATTGTAAAGGCCACAGAGTTAGAAGGTATAAAAAAAACAGAGAACAATAAACTTTAGCGAGTGAATTAGGTAAAAGCGCCCGACTTTCTGTACCACTTGTATTTGTACGATGTTTTGTGCCAAAATATTTTTATGACTTTTGTGACAAACATTGAATAGTTATTACGTCCTATAGGCAAATGGGAGCTAACTATTACTTTATATTATGTCCAACATATGTATAGCAAAAATCGTAAAAAGGGTACTAAATCATTAAGCCGTACCCTAATTTTTCTTCTCTGGTGTTATACTCGTACTTGCTTTGTTGTTGTCAGGTCATGTCAGTCATTGAGTCAAAGAGCTCATGCATTCCCATTATATTTTCCCGCCCTGGAGGCCTACTCCCGAAACGGAATATGAAATTTCCTTTGGCGGATTTCACGATTTTAACAGCTGTGAAAGTGAAAGAAACACAAAGAAAGTCAAGGGCGATGAAATGTAATGACATATTATTAGTGTTTTATATTATAGTGATGATGATATATGAAATCTAAACATCATAATGTGTAATTTGTTAAAGTTTAGTTTTGTGTAAGTAGGAGCGTTAACCGCCTTTAATATTCCTATATAATCCTCTAAAATTCCTAAATAAAATATTTAATATACGACAGTAGTTTTTATTATGCTTATACTAAAATCCACATTCGTGTCACACTTAGAATTACAATTATAAAAGTTTGATTACCTATTCTATTCAATTGTGGGTACTCTGACAATATATAGACGAGGGCAGGAACTTACATGACGATTAAATTAACACTAAACATACCCACAATTGAACAGAAAGGCATAATTTAAGAATTGTCATTTGTAAGCGTTATGCGTGAACAGAATACTATAATTTACTAGAAATAGATTTTAGTTCGCAAGTTTAGTTTGGTGTTCCGAACAAGCGTATTGCTACCATTATCGCAGACGCAGACAATGTATTGATGGACAAACGTGTGGTCGAGCTGAAGGTCACATTCATATGTCAATCAATATATGATAATATCAAAAAGTACTTAACCGATTTCGAAAATTCATTCACCAGTAGCAAGCTAGATCATTCTTGAGTGACATAAGCTACATTTGATTCATCATCATCATCATCCACCACCACGCGGGTGAAACCTATACCATATTTTTCTTAATGTATTAAGGAATTAAATTTTATTGTATTAAACTGATTTTCTTCTTTGTCATCTTTTTTTAACGTTGGAAGTAAATTAATTACCTTTAAGTTACTATAATTTGTCTAGATAAGAAACTCAACACGGTTTAATGCAGTTCGAGGCCACGCGATCGAGATGACAAATTATGTGTTTTACTATGTTCAAAAGAAATGAAATCTGAGTCATTGTATCCTTCAAGTGTCCATTGTTGCGCCTTCCCCCGAGCTCCCTACCCTTTTCTAGTTCTGTCATCTCAATGAGTACATAAGTTTAGTCATCATTTATGTTTATTGAGGGGAAAGCGACTCCTCACTCTTACCTTTTTTTCGAGCGATAAATATTGCTTTATACTCCACTAAGCAGGATTACAGTATTACACATGTATTTAAATTGAAGCACATTGAAATTTTACTAGACTATGTTTTCTGATGTAGAAGTTTGATAAAAAATTGTTGCAATTATTAAACATAGGATGTAAACAAAGCTTGACCGCATATACGAAAGCACGTAAAAAAAAGGTTTCGAAATTAATAAAAACGCCTTAGAAATGGGGGGATAAACCCATCTGTTCACCAAAAATTATCGATGATTACGTTTAATTTCCACTGATATTTGGACGGGAACGTGTTCTAGTTTCGATAGTGGTTAACTTGAAGTGTATTATTCAGTTTTTTCATTAAAATAAAGTATTCAAAATCATAAAATGTCGTTTTGCTTTCCTCGTTAATCGTCTTCGAAAGTTTCAGTAATGCCACCGCTTTACTATAGCACGTGACTTAGACAGGACAGTAACTTAATGACAGTCACATAGTGACAGTGACTTCACTGTTTGAATGGAACTTTTAGTATTAACATAGAATCTTCTTCTTGATCAATTCCTCATGACTGAGGGTCGTGACCACCATGAATGGTTTTTTGGGGGCCTACTCCCACCTTTTATGAAACTATCATAAATCAGGAGCGTTTTGTAATAAGCTTAATAAATAATCATACTTTCTATCGTACTCCCACCGACACAAAACAGTCGAACATATTTACGGGTTGTTCCTTTTTTAGCCGAAATCGATCCTGATGGCGCGTTCCAGGATCAATACCTATAATGCCCAACCCGAAAAGAGGACTAATGCAATTGCAAAGTACGCGAATTGAGTGCACTATATTTGATAATACGTCATCAAAACGTCTATCGTAATCCATTATTATTTTAAGCTTGCTATATTGACGTAGTGGTAACAAATTTAATGGTAAGGTTTAAATATGGCTACTTTAAGAGGTGGGAGTAGGGCCTCAGGACTATTGTTCTCCAAGAATTGCGGCATTCGGCTTGTCTCATAGCAGATTATTTTGCCTTTGTTATCTCTTTGACAACGTCTTTTCACCTGGTGGGAGATCTTTCACGACTCCGATTTTCTTCCATGTGACCCACAACAATGAGCTTTTATAAGTTGTTAGCGTCTCTTCTGGCCACGTGTCCGAAGTATCGTAAGAGTCGCTGCAGGCATATACTGGACAGTCGAGTTTTAAATTTTAATTCTTTTAGGATATACGTATACAAAAGTATATACAAAAGTACGAGTTCACATATAAGAAAAAAAATTTAACAAAAACCATAGGTATATTTTATATTCCCATATTTTAACATTAATTCGAGTGCTTAATAACATAACCCAAAAAACAACAAAAAGCTCAGCACGTTAACAAAAACTTTCTTATACCAGTGACCTACTGAAGTAGGTATACTGTCCCTTATCTTTTTAAAAGTATCCTGAGCTGCCATACAATTATTGTTAAATTCCACCAAATTCATTCCAATTATGATATTTTCAGATAAATATATCATTTATACATAGTCACCCACCTTGTAGAAAAGCCATTAATTTACGGAGAAAAACAAATTGTGACTATGAATAATCCCTTATTTCTGATATGCACTTGATATAATTTCAATTTACATCTAAACTTCGGAATAAATTGTACAATGAATGTGTATTTAGACAGATGTATATTTGCTGTATTGAAATTCTTGTGAGTCTGACACAATATATTAAACTATTATTATTAACCGGCAAAACACTTACATTAGGGATCGAATACGTCGACCTGTGTTTCGAGCATGTCAGACGCCGCTGCACACTCGCCCTGAAGATCTGACATGCTCGCAACCCGGGTTGAAGTATTCGATCCCCAACGTAAGTGTTTTGCCGCTTAATAATAATAGTTGGCGCGCTGTTATCCTGATATTAGTAAATAGCAGAATCTTTAAACATCTAGTGTAACGAAACATATCGATAATATGCTATGAAACAAATACTTATGGTAGAAAAAAAAAGGCAAAGAATAATAACCGAATAGAATTCATAATTATTACTCGCTCTCTGGAGAAAAAAATCCTGAATAGATCCACAAAAATATACTTTCACGTCCAAACCCTCAGAATTTTCAGCCAAAACACTATATTTTTTTAGGTAATACATAGCCAACAGAGCCAATAGTGTTAGTATATATTGAAAAATATAAAGAAAACGTACAAAATTAATGCATTTTCGCATTACATCGTTCAAAATAACAAGCGATTTTCAACCTTACGTAAAACATCGTAAATTATTTTAAAATTGGGGTTGGACCGCGCCTTAAGACGTAAATTGGTCAATCTTTCACGCTCAAATGATGATAATTAATAAATACTTGAAATAATTCTTAACCTACCTTGATACTGGATATGTCATGTCTAATGGTTATTTTAAGCTTCAGTAGAGTCGCCAATAGTTGTATTACTGTCTATATAAATAAACACAGTACAACTTCGAATAGAGAAAACAATTTAAGCACGGTTGTGTTCGTACACAATATTGTATCTAATATATTATATAGGTCGGAAATTACATTGGTTGTGTTTTCGCATTTTGGCGCTCCGATGAAAGAACGAACGATCATTATGTTGTGGTGGTCTGAAATTTCTTTCATGTTCACTCACCCGTTTGATTCGTGCACAGTTTGAATGTGCACACCGAAAGTAATCGGTTCAAAGAATTAAATGGAAGTAGAGTAGAAGATTTATCAATTTGATATTTATTTTATTTAAGAGTAGGAGTCCTATGCAAAAGATCAGCTTGGGGTTCGATACCGCAGTGCCTGGTTTTATGACCTAGTCTAGTTTAAGTTTGGGAGAAAACTGTAGCATGTTGGTGTGGATGGAGCTGAGAAACTGTGTTTCGGTGGACGAGCGCAGCCGTGTGATTCTCTTACACTTGTATTTATAAACAAGTAATTACTGAAATGGAAAACCGGTGTTCGGGAAGTACTGATGCCCATCTTCATGGAGAGCGTGGTCTAGCAGCGAGGGCCGCTAGTCGCGCACCGGTCGGAGTATAACGACTAGATGATAGACGTGAGTGTTTGTCGGTTTTACCATTTAACTATTAGTTCTCACGGAAGTTTTTATGACAAGTAATTACCTACTTGTTGCTAAGTAATTTCTCAATGAAGTATTTACTTCACGATAGAAAACTTCAACATAAAATCTTATTCTATAGTCGAGGAATGAACCTTATGTACTAAAGTAAATGCATGACATAACCCTATCAAAATTGGATGTATCTTTTTACACTTATATCAGGTTGGATTTAAATTTTTACAGCATAATAGATGCTACACAGTTCAGACTTGTGTGCGAATGTAATTTTTATACAACTTCACTTTTGTAATAAGGACGAAAAATTGACGTGCACTCATTACTTAAGCAAAGGAAATGGTGACTATTACTTGCCTAAAAATTCTAGCCCTTGATATTCTAGTCTATAGAATTGAAATCGTTACTTAAGTAATTACTATTGCTTAAGTAATTACTTTTGCTTGTTTATAAATACAGCTGTAAGAGCAAACATCGTTGCAACTTTGACAAATTCCGTGAAATGACGAGACTAAAGTATTTGACATCTGTGAGCTCGTTGACGAACGCAACGACAAATCATTAAGGAATCGCACGGCAGTACTGTACCAATAACTACTATGTCATGCAACTTTATCTATGTCAAAGGCAGCCGTAACCCTCAATAATCAGACAAACAACTTGGCCATCTGGACAATAACTTATTAAAATAAAAATAAAAATCATTTACACACTCATAGCCTCGCACCAGGACTTCCTGTGTCGCGGGAGGCATGAATACACACAATAATAGATCACGACATTCTAGACTCGAGAAGAAACATTTCTCCACATCACATAAATATTTGCCCTGGTCAGATTTCGAACCTGGGACCACGCGCTTCGAAAACAGAGTCTACCACTTGAGCTACCAGAACAAATAACATTCATCTTATGAAATAATAATATAAACTTCAACTTTCTTGTAGTTAATTAAACAATTAAATTATATAATTAGTATTATTTAAATATTATGACTGAAATGAAAACATAATAAATGAGAAATTGATTTTACCGTAAACAGCCGTATAAAGGCTTTAGTTACAAAATCTACAAAGAGAATCCAATTGACGGAGATCTTTAATTAGGTTTCATTTATTAAACAGTTTTTATAGAGTGAAGAGACTGACACATTTTTCATCTGATGTTAGCGCTACGCCGACCCACACAGTAGCTACCAAAAGTGTTACCAAAAGCTGAACGTTCTTTCAGGAACTGTAACACGCTCTACACCAAATACAGTTACAGCTACAGGGTTAAAGTTCTGTCAGGCATTGTGGTACGCTCTACACTAAATACAGTTACAGCTACAGGGTTAAAGTTCTGTCAGGCACTGTGGTACGCTCTACACTAAATACAGTTACAGCTACAGGGTTAAAGTTCTGTCAGGCACTGTGGTACGCTCTACACTAAATACAGTTACAGCTACAGGGTTAAAGTTCTGTCAGGCATTGTGGTACGCTCTACACTAAATACAGTTACAGCTACAGGGTTAAAGTTCTGTCAGGCACTGTGGTACGCTCTACACTAAATACAGTTACAGCTACAGGGTTAAAGTTCTGTCAGGCATTGTGGTACGCTCTACACTAAATACAGTTACAGCTACAGGGTTAAAGTTCTGTCAGGCACTGTGGTACGCTCTACACTAAATACAGTTACAGCTACAGGGTTAAAGTTCTGTCAGGCACTGTGGTACGCTCTACACTAAATACAGTTACAGCTACAGGGTTAAAGTTCTATCAGGCACTGTGATACGCTCTACACTAAATACAGTTACAGCTACAGGGTTAAAGTTCTGTCACGCACTGTAACACGCTCTACACTTAATACAGTGACAGCTACAGGGTTAAAGTTCTGTCAAGCAGTGTAATATGCTCTATGCTAAATAGAGTTACAGATACATGGTTAAAGTTCTGTCAGGCACTGTGATACGCTCTACACTAAATACAGTTACAGCTACAGGATTAATGTTTTGTCAGGCACTATAATACGCTCTACACTAAATACAGTTACAGCTACAGGGTTACAGTTCTGTCAGGCAGTGTAATACGCTCTACGCTTAATAAAGTTACAGCTAAAGGGTTACAGTTCTGTCAGGCACTGTAATACTCTCTACGCTAAATACAGTTACAGCTACAGGGTTACAGTTCTGTCAGGCACTGTAACGCGCTCTACACTAAATACAGCTACAGGTAGAGGTGTCTACGAATATCTCACATGGAATGCAAGCACTTAATTTTACGATTTCGGTTTCGTTGAATTTTATTGACTTCAGCAACAGTGAAGGTTTATGTGAGTGGACAGGATAAGATATATATTTAAAAGGGAAGTTCACACAATGAAGATGTTTTTCCCTAAATGGAATAGAAGAAATATAATTTTTTTTTTTTTATGGTACCTTCAACATAACTATTATGGTATAATTAAAAATTAATGAATACATGGTTGTTTGAAGTACATTTTCTTATTTTTAATATTCAAAGTGTCTGTCGTCGATTTGGCATAGTATTATTATTTGAACTTTTTTATGCTTGAGATATCCTGTAACTATATACTCACTGCTGCACCCGCATAGTGATGGATGACGATGAAAAGTACCCTATGTGTTAATCCAGCGCCTCATCTACCTCCATACCGAATTTCATCAAAATTGGTCCAGCCGTTCCAAAGTGAAGAAGTAACAAACATACAAGCACACTCACAAACTTTCGCCTTTGTAATAGTAGTGCGATTTGTATTGGGGATTTCTTTGATCGATAATAATAATTAGGAAAAACTATATGAAAATAAAATAACAACTATCCTTCCATTTTATAAAATATGTAGGTATGTTTATCAGTTAGTCCTTCTTTAACAAAACAAATAGAACAATCGATTAACATATGTGTCAAGCTTAATATAATATTTTTTATATTAGAGTTTAATTAAATATATCATCATGCATATGTGCATAATATAATTGGAGTGAAGAGAGTCATAAGATACCAAGAGAGAAACAATATAAATCTAATAGAAACTTATAAGGGTTACTACTTCGTACATTACAGAACATTCTATTTTTTTATGTAAGTATATCCTGCTACACACAAAGACATTTGGCATGACGATACAGAAATAATCAAAATAATACCATATCGGTCATAAATCTCGAATCTCTGGGCCTGGCACGAATAACTGCGTAAGTGTAACGTAAGGTGTCGTTTGCGTGACACAGTGCAAACTGTTCTGTCATTACCTAGAGCAACTGGGTAACCCATCACATGCCAGTTTGTACGACGAAGCGTGAGTTGTTGACGCTTATGTTATGAATACTTTTTGCAAATTGTTTGTTCGCCGTTTTTTGGCACATTCGGTACATGTGACGAATTATCTAAAGACCTTCTATCCCTCTATTCCTACGGTGGCATAGTTAAGCAGAGTTCTGACTGGAAGAGTGCCAAGCCCCTTTGAGAGGGGGTTGCGGGACGCTGCTTCCTATGTGTTTCGCTTCAATGGAATTAACAATTTCCTATGCAGTCACCGCTGCTCGCTGTCATTGAATGGACATTAAAGGATTTTCTGATCTTTGTCTGTTTGTTATTCAAAGTTTAAGCTGCGTTCACATTGACATAAAATTGTGTCTTTTGTAACGAGTCTTAGAAAAAAAATATCGAGTGTTTATATAATCAACAGTGCGAGCTTAGATCTGACAATAAACTTGTCACGTCGATAAACTATTTTATATCAGCTATCGTCTTGTTTCGGGCATGGATCCAGCCGCGATAGCAATATCGCGTGTTGTCTTCTACTGATAATTACCGTCAAATTTTATCCTATCATATCTTATCGACAATTCATGCTCGCAGTGCAGCAGTGAAAGTACTGATACAGATCGATAAATTTGAGTCTTGAATTCGTCATACTTCGAAAAACTGACTATATCTGTTGTCGATCATTGCAAGTAAGTAACAAAATTAAGCGATCGGTAGACAAATTCGATAAGCTTTTACGATTATAACGATAACCCTAGCATGGAACTATTAAATTACGTTTGAGATGGTGTTTTCTATTTTAACCTCGATATAGCTCATCGACAGGCGACGGGAATATCCCCATATTGTTTAGTTGCGTTTGATCTTACTAATATTATAAACACGGAAGTTTGTATTTATAGATGAATGGATGTTTGTTATTCTCTTACGCTCAAACGGCTGGCCCAATTTTGATGAAATTTGGCATGGAGGTAGATGGAGCGCTGAATTACCACAAGATAATTTTCATCAACATCGTCACCATCCATCACCATGCGGGTGTAACCGTGGGGCGCAGCTAGTATTCAATAAAAAAATAGACTTCAGCCTTTTTTTGATCGTAGAAGAGCGAAATGCTCGTAGAAATCTTCAAATGATTTAGGACGCATTGTGGAATGCAAACAATTACGGTACTTGCACTGCCCGGGCAGCTTGTTTCGATATAGTTAACATAACATAAAAACATAAAAATTCATTTATTGACATAAAAGAGTGTACAATTTAAATTTGAAGCCTATGGTCATCGATGTAGCGTTACACTGTTATTCGAAAACCAGAAGTTAGCGATCGCTTTACAACCGTAATCGGTCTGTTAATCGCCACGGTCTAGAGTTTTGTCTAAGTTGCGGCCATCCTCTTACCAAGCCGCGCTAACGTAAAATACTAGCTAGACTGTGCCGTTTTAAGGAATGTCGTTACGGTATCCTCACTCACTAACTCGTGTTAATTTTTTTATCATTTGCTAAAAGAAACTGATATGCTAATTACTGTGTAATATTAAGATTAAGTGGGTATAATTATAACACTTCATTGTATTCATGGAGCGATTCCGTTTAACGCACATCGTCCAGCCATCTATCATCCTCAAAAACAAAAATATAGCCTTTCGCCCCAAGTCGGCTGACTTCAAACTTCACGACAGGTGCACTGCGACACAGACAAAATAATAGTAACTTTTATTTCGGAACACTGATTCGAAACTTCTTAACTTTTCTCTTCCCTACAAAATATTACATAGTTTTTATAAATAATTCCAATAATCTATACGTATATAAAAATCCTATCCTATCTATGTACAGCCGTGCGATTATCTAAGAACAAACATTGTTGCATCTTTGACAACATCCGTGAAACAAATATGAAGATATGCAAGAAACGTTGGAAAAGCAACCTTATGTACAAGGGCGATATCTCATAAAGTATTTGACATCGGTGAGCTCGTCGACGAATCATTACAGAATCACGGCAGGCAGCGATCCCTTACATTTGTAACAGATCGCTGAATCGCGAAGCCGCTGGCGGGTCAACTAGTACAAAATAAATACAAACGTATCAATGGATTGCTCATTATAGGCAGACCGCTTTAATGAGTTCTTGTCCGCGGGGAACTGGGGCGCGGGGTAGGGCATGTGGGAGATACACATGAGGTTACATTCTCAAAATTGTTGGAGGAGGTTTTGTATAATGAAACCAAACTTCATAAACTTTGTTCATAGAGTTCATTGTCTCAGACGTTGTATATCTCTACAATTTTACTTTGTTCTTAATAATGAAATAGGCGAAATTGATAAATACTCGTAATTGTTTGCTTATAAGTAAGTAATGTAAGTAGGTTCTCAGTAACATATAATATGTCTTCATACATAAAGTAAGAGAGGGGCAAGTCATGCTCCTGATGATAAGCACCACGCCTACGAAGGACAGTTGTAGTGCCACCCAAAGTTTGAACTGATATTTTATACAATAATACAATTCCATGAATATTCTATTCTCAAGATAGAGCTTGTAGATGTGTCCTCCATATATTCCAACCACCGCAATTTCTTTCTTTTCGTTTTTCATCCTTTGTTAATCTAATCTTACTTTAATTTTCAAATTTAATAGATACATCCACTGGCTAATTCCAAGATGAAGTCTAAAACGAAACATTATAAAGTTATATAAAAACAGGTTAAAAGGAAAGCGATTGTAAATGCGTGAATCATGAATATTTACAAATATTACGTTAGGCATATATATTAGGTATATATATATAATATACGTTTAGGTTGAGAAGCATATTTTTGTGTGACTAGTTCCGCGCGCACTGTAGACTAAACATTAAAAAAACATAACACACATAATAAGAATAGGCACTTGGACACATTATAGTAATCATGATGTTTACTGCCAGTAAATGTTTGTTTATAAATGTGGGATTCTTATCTCTTAATCAACATTAATTAATTATTATGGGCTATAAAAGCCGTGGTTCATTTCCCATTGGTTCTTCAAACAAAACCCTTTTGGAGACGAAGACGTGAAAATGATCTTATGATTAATTGCGCTACGGAGAAATTACACTACCATATAAATCACGGAAATTCAACTCTGTTTGCCCAAGAGGGTTTACAAATATTTGTAAAGCAAGATCTTTTGTTTGACGCGTCCTTTGAGTAATTGGGATTCTTACTGTGACAAAGTCCACATTTATGAGCTCAAATCAAAACCATGGATGTAGGAAGCTAATGGACATGGTCACCGCAGTGAACATGCCTTCGATCTGCCGTTAGACAGTGTAGGTACTACGATGTCCGAGGGCTCGGTACCAAAAGTACCTACCTTTTATTGTTTGAAGTACAACGCTTCTTGACGGCAATGGACTATTGTTTTTATAAACAGATTGCCATGTAGCGGCTTAGAAAAATAAAATAAAGTATATTATTTTATTTTTCTAAGCCGCTACATGGCAATCTGTTTATAAAAACAATAGTCCATTGTGCTGTCTGAAGATCTCTGAATACGTGTCATTGATCGAGAGAGTTGTCCAGTGAGTCGTATCTCAGTCTCTTTTTTGCGAATCTACCCGCTAGTCCCTGTATACCGTGTCGTTTAAGTCTTGAGAACATTAGACTTCCCGATGCTTTTAATTGAGCTGCTAGTTCATTCCTGTGTTTATGCAGTCTGGATTGATAGCTTTCGCTGACTTGTTCTATTTCCTGCTTAACTGTTCTCAGTTTTATGTCCATATACATAAATTTGTTACTTATATGGTGTGATATTTTGAGCATGCATATTTCGATGTTGCTGTTACTTGCTGAGCCCCATGGCTGGATGCCGTACGTCCAAATTGGCTTAATAATGATTTCGTATATCGCTATTTTGCTTGTATACTAAAGCTCCGTAGTTCGTAAATGTACCAACGAATGATGTCTTCGCGTTTAACGATAGTCTACATCATAGTACTATTAGGTCCTTGTTTTTGAAAACTGCGGCATGCAGTACCAATACATTAATCCCTACCACCCCATCCCCACCCTTCCAACATCCGTCCGTGGCTCAAACTCTACCTAAAGAAAGTTGAGATAAAATAATGCCTGGCCGCGAGCCAGCCATCTCACGTTGTCAAGAAACGACAAACTTTGTTTAATTTCGACGGCAATTGACAAATTTTAAGGAAAATTAATTTAAGACGTTAATGAACTTGTCGGGCGGATGTTGTTTCCAGTTTCCAGCCTTTGAAGAGATTAAAATACCGCGGACTCTGTAATTACATCTACAATAATATTCTTAGAGCGTCTTAACACAGTTATCGTGGATAAATCCTCTTGTTCGTAGATTGTAATCTGAATGCTCCGATCACTTGATCCAATAATGGAACATTAAGATTAATCATAGATCAGTGAACTGATTCGCAGACGCGACCACTCTCAGCAAATTGAGGTCCTAAATCACATGTACTTACTCAAAGATGGGGCAAAATCGGATCGCAATCTGTAGATAAAAGCTTGATAATCGAGGTCGATACTCTCGATTATTATCCATTCCTTCCATTCGTAATCCGTAATTTTGCTAATGCAGCAAAATACACAAAAAAAACGGCGGTAGAGAAACGAGCTCCTGTCAGTTGTGTAATTAATTTTGTGTTTCGTACAATTGCTACAATTATAATTAAGTTAGTATGACAAATGGTCCGTTAATGTTTTTCATGTTAGGGGATACCGGATAAACATTATTATTTCACAGTTAAGAGTTCTGCGTTGTAACAAAGTGTATTTAGATTATGTACAATTTGCGATTGTTCGATATTATGTATTTTGGAATCTTCTAGACCAATTTTCGAAAATCGGGAAACTCAGAATTTTATTATTGGATAGATAAAATAGTAACTATTGTATTAGTATTCCAATATCTGTTCATGTAGACTGTACCCAGCTTAGGAAATTGTCTATTTTCGATTAAAAGCATTAGGGTCGTCCTTTATAACATCAGAAGTAATTTTCATTTTCTATGAGAAGATCAAGAACTTCCTTGCTTTTAAACTTGAGTTTTAAACTTCTTCTGCTGACCTCTTCATGGGTGTTAGTACGTGATCGTATATACTTAGTACTCATGCTAGTTTTCCACTTCTGCCAAGTCGTTGCCTGCTATCAGTAGTGGCTCAATTTCTTTTGAACCCTAAAAGTAAGCTTTTAAATTGAATAGATGTTAAAATTACACAACTTTAAATGGATTAAATTTTATCTCGACGTTTCCAATGAATGTTTAGTGAACAAGATCATTGGTAGACTTGGTAGGTCTTCAGGTCCCAATTTAGGTAGAGGTTGTACTATAATAACCTGATGACTACACTAATATACTTAAATACATATACACAGGTCTTACAGATATGTTCATGCATGCAAATGTTTGGCTTGTCGAGCGATCGAACCCGGGACCAAGACTCGGAAAGCAGGGTTGCTACCAACTGTGCTGGAAAGCTGGAACTGTCTCAGCTGGAACTAAAGCCGTGGCTGTCAATATTCTAGTATAAAATGTGTTAGATGAATGCAGCTCTCAAAATACTAGGAGTATTTATTAACTATTTTGTATATATTTTTACTTTCTATTTATTTTCGCAGAAGATAAATTATAATCTTAATTAAGATATATATATTAAGATACAAGTAAAGTAAACAACTGCATTCTTGACATTGTGAATATTAGTGCTCGTCTGAAATTCTAGATCATATATTTCGATCTCTTTCTCTCACACACACACATTCTATTGGATGCAAATTCAAATGTCAAAATGATAAAAAAACACTAATGAAATGATTAATAAAAGCACAGTTCACTTTGAGTTGGGCTGCATCGTCCTATTTCTGTGATATAAAACTATTTTTAAATTTGTTTGGCCATAGTTCTGTTTGCCTTACCACTGATTTTAAGTAACTTGGTTCCGTTTCTATTCTTTGATTCTAGAATAGCTTTTCTTCATTCGGGATCAAAACCGAGCGTTCGATCGACATTGGTCGTTGAGTTTTAATACTGGATGATTGAAAGTAAATGCTGAGTGAGTGAGTGTAAATGACAGGAGGTTATTAGCCGCGTTGGATAGCAGTGCGTAATGGACAGCTCGGTATTAATTTCGTGAGCTAGGATCGTATCGTTGAATAGATTTTACCTTAAACGTTCCAGTTGGGGTGCAATATATTAAATCGTTTAGCAATTAGTTTCCGCTGCGCATATCTTCCTCTGAATCTGAAGAATTTGCATTATCACAACGTTTGTTGGGTTTGGATAGGAATGATGATACGATAGTATCGTTGAATAGATTTTACGACAAACAATCCAGCTGGCGTGCAATATTAAATCGTTTAGCAAATAGTTTTGGCTATACCTTCATCTGAATCTGAAGAATTTGCAGAAGAATCATTACATCGTTTGGATCATCTGAAAAAGAAGCCTTTGGGGAGCTACTTGATGCGGAGATCGGTCTTTTCAAATCTCTAGACGCAATACTTTAAAAAAATGTCTACGTTGTTGGACATTGTGGTAGATGAGGCTAGATTAATAAATTTCCATTCTTTTGCAGTTATGTTTAAGAGCAACAAGATCACGATTACTATTGAGATGAATTTTATATTAACGATTGTAGCCCTTTTCACAAATAAGACATGCGTTTGTGTTATGTGCCTATTTGATCGCAAAAAATGGCGGTTTTTCAAAAGAGCACGAGCAAGAGTAAGTAGGCACTTAATTAAATAAATAAATGCAACAAAGGTCCTCCCTCATGCGGTTTAGTGAATATTAAGTTAAAATAAAAACTTTCTTTTTTGCAGCATGAAGTATCATAAATTAGATCACTTATAAAGTATAATATGATGTTGCGACTATTTTGATATGTAGTAATTTCGTATCTAAATATATGTTATGAGCGATTATAATGCAGTCATATGAGGATACCGCCATTGAATGTCATAATATCTCTGAAGTTGTATATGAAATAAAATTATGGCTATCTTCAAAAAGCTTATTTGATTCAGTTGTACTTGAAATCCTGTGATTGGATACAAATCTCCAAACTTATGTAGCTCGATTTCAGAGGACCCAATCTCTATCCCTTCCGAACCGATCGTGTTTGTAGCGAGTTATCCAACTTAGGAAAAACAGCCCTTCATCTGGGTAACTCGTACATCATAAAGGCAAGTCGTATAATCCGAATATTTTCGCTCTCAATCAGCCATCACTACTTTATTTCGTTATACACTCGAATAGGCTCAGACCATGTGGATAAGCTCGCACAGTTTTGTATGGTGATTGTGCGAAGTTTTAGTTTCGGAGCTAGAACCACAGTAAAATCAGCATGGATTTCATTTATTTAAAATTATCAAATATACAGCCAGTTGCAGAAACGATTTTAACTTTTTAACGCGTCATTAAATCTTAATCCGACATTAAATCGTTCCACAAACGAAAATTCTGAAAAAATTTAATTCTTTTAATTTATCTAAAAAACGTCAAATTATCCTTTATCGTGTATTTTGAGTTTCATAAAACATCAGCGCATTAATTAACTTTAAATTGACAGATCAGTGATTAAAAACAGACTTTTTAAAGTTTTTCCCATATTACAAGTTTTGTCATCACAAACAAAACTCTAATCCAGTCAACAAATCCACATACAAAGGAAAAACATTCTTTATTTGACACCTGCTTGATAATGACAAGCCAAGCATGTAGTTTCCGTTTTGTTACTGCAACATACCTAATATCTTATTGTTTGTGACTGCAACTAAATATTTTAAAAATGTTAATACAAATTTTGTAAAATAGCTAAATCAAAGCGCTCATGTTCACTGCCAAGAAGGTTGTATCTGTTCGTTGTTAATACCTTTTTAATAACTTTTAAAATATTTTTGACAACATTGTTTGAAGCCGACTTTAGCTAAAGGATAATTAAGATGTCAACTTTGTCTTTTGTGCAACTCCATTAAAATAATGGATTCATTAGCACTAAAGCTGGATTCACTAATGGACTGCAAATGAAGAGTTTTCTACAACTGACACTATCAATTTATAGTTGACACCTTGAAGGTTTTATTCCGTGTTAAATAATATCCCCTCCGCGGTCTGCTACGAATCGTAAAAGATGGTATTGCAATCGCATGGAAGCACAAGAGTGCAAGAAGCCATTTTGGTTGTTATTACCGCAGTGCCAGATAGTCTGCTGCAAAACAACAATGCGTAATTACTACTATTTTGCAGGAAGCGCTCGCAGCAGAGCTTGGCTTGGCGATCTTAACCGATCAACAATATTAAACAACGCTTGCTGCGGTCAGGAGATGGATGGGTGACCGCTAGTGGCATTATTCAATGGAGCACATCCGTGTTTCGAAGGGCACGTTAAGTCGTCGGCCTCGGTTATTTGTCTTAGAACAACAGTACTTGGACTGTGTCGAATGCCTTCGGGTGACCTGAAATCTCTCTCTTAGAGGAAGGCTCGAGTCCCAGCATTCGGAACAAAATGGGCTGAAATTGTTACTACTGCTTTAGAGTGTGAAAGCACTGTAGTAAGTGCATGAAATTACAGGGTGAATGAGACTTATAAACCAATGCTTTGGGTGACAAGCGCATTGCTTGACAAGTTTTAGCTCTAAGATCTGGGTGATACTGAACTGTCATAGGCAGACAAAGCCTATCAATTATAGTTGATGTATATAGGTAGACGTTACTGATACCGGACTATAACCAAAATACAAACTTATGGTAGAAAAAGTCATACGTACAAACTACTCCCAAAACCGCAGTTACTTCATATCAAATTGGCCACGTGTGTATCCAACAAAACTTCAAATTGTTATATCGATAAAAATTTGCAAATATTACAAGGATTTTTCGTAATATCAGATCCTCAGCCAGACACTCGATATATGGGTTTTTCGATAGCAATGTTCGAACATTGGTAACAAACTGAAATATGTCTGACGATTGCCAGGATTTTTGCCGCCCAGCATTGTTTCAGAGAGTAACGCGTATCGTTGCTACAGTTAATTGCAATGAAACGTGAAATCTGTATCGGAAGCCATTTGTTTTAATTGTTAAGCAAAGATTTTGGAGTAATCGTTTTGTCATAGAGATTTGAAAAAACCGGCCAATTGCGAGTTAGACTTGCGCACCAACGCTTCCGTACAAACTTGTAAGTAATATTTTTAACTAATCAAAATTGTTAAAATATGTAATTAAAGGCTAGATTCTAGATCCTAGGTCAACGGGAACTACCTTATAAGCTTTAATTCATTTGTGAACACGTAAAATGTGCGAAAACATGCGACTTAAACGGTCATATGCTGGCTTATTCTAATTCACACGGAAACGATTCGGAGACAGAAACGGCCTATCCATCTCTGTCATCTACATTCAGGATAACAGAGACGGATATGCCGTATCAGTCTCAAAATCGTTTCCGAGTCAATTAGAATAACGGGCCAGGGCAGTGTTCCGGAAACTTCAAGACGTCTTCTCGTCAAAAATACCTCAGTGCCTCAAGACAAGAATCTTCGACCAATGTGTGTTACCAGTGATGACTTATGGCACTGAACCGTGCTGGTCTCTTACTATGGGCCTCATAAGTAAGCTCAAAGTCGCACAACGAGCTATGGAGAGGGCTATGCTCCGGGTTTCTCTACGTGATCGAATCATAAATGAGGAGATCCGTAGAAGAACGAAACTCACCGACATAGCCCAGAAGATTAGCCAGTTGAAATGGCAGTGGGCATACATATATATGACATAGCACGAAGAACAGATGGCCGATGGGGCCAGAAGGTAAAACGACGTTGGATGCAAGCCACTTCCAACCGGTCCTATTGGAAAATTATGGAGGAGGCATATGTTCAGCAGTAGACGTCCTACGGCTGAGATGATGATGATGATGATGATGAAACGGTCATACCTATATATCTTTTGATCACGTTGACTTGCAAGTTAATTTTTTTTACGCAGATGAAATCAAATCAAGCATACGACTTGCCCTGCCTGTCGACACTTGATGGCATAAAAATCAATATGTTATGCAAAATAAATTAGAAATGAAGTTAACCAGCAAAGAACCAATGCTCAAAGAATTTTGAAGCAAGTTAAAGTGACAATAAGCAGGAAGCATAGATATTGACCCTAGGAATAACCACTGGGAGAGGCGAGTTCAGTTCTACAGATTAGAATATTTAGGAAAATGTGCGTAGAACCAGTATATGAATAGATGACCTGAACTAGATACAAAGCCCCGTCCGGTGACGCTGTAAATGCCGGTAGAGACAAACAGCACATTCGAAAAAAAAACTAGATACAAAGACCTAAACATCGTTAGAAAAGACCTATGTCTTATTAATGGACTAATGTAGGATTATGGGGACGAAAAACAAAGCTATTGCACGTTTGTTGTGATTCATGTCTTTGTAAATAAAGATATCGATGAAATAAATAACTATTAAGCCCTAGTCTTAAAAAATATCTATCACTTTTTCAACATATCCAGAGTTGACAACACTGACAAAACTGCAAAGAACTACATACATATTGGTATAGTTAGGTATATAAGCCACAGATGAAAGCCCCAAAGGTTATTACACATTCTCTATAAAAAAAGGACTTAAGATAAGCACACAGCAAACAATACGACTCTCATAACTCTGCCCGAATATTGTGATACATACAGAGGTAGAATACAACATACATAAATAAACGGAAATATGACGTCACTTTAGCAGCCGGTCATCGGTAGCTACCCTACTAAACCTTGGACCCTTTATAGTCCGTATAATCATAAATCCAACACCGCATTATTGAAGGGATGGGGGATGTACGTAGATAATTATGACGACTTAGGGGAGGCCACCCCCGCCTGTGGAGATACTGTATAAAATCGGGAATTTATTCCTTTTAGCTCGTTGATCTCTAAGCTCTAAGCAGATATTATAAATACGTCGTGTTTAGACTCAAAAGAGACATGGTTATTTGTTTTTTTTAATCGTTTCATACTAGAAATGTAACAATTTGTTTGTGCGTGTGTGTGCGTGTATGCATATGTTGTGTAAAGGCGGCTGTGTGTATGTGTGTATGTTTACATGCACGCGATAGTGTGCATGTACACGAATTTAAGTATGATTTTGAACACTCAGCGCTTTAGAAAATAGATAAAAGAAATAAGATTATTACTAATTTGTGATATTTCGGATCAAACTTATATATCTGCATGCAGATACTTTATCGCAATATTAATATTTGAAAGACTTGTGAACCCGTTACGGCAATAGCAATAGATTTCTACTCGTATTTAAATTGTTTGTTTCATACTCGAGTGCACATTCAAGGTAAATTGTCATTTTTGTTTGTTATTTGTAATTTTTTTGACTATGATAGTAGTAAAACTATCATAGTCATACCTATATTTCTACCATGAGGCAGTAATGTTTACAATACGTATTGTGTTCTGGCTTATAGGGTAGGGTGGCGGCGAAATTACAGGCACATGAGCCTTAACAATTTAATTTCCGAGGGCTACGGACGCAGTGCAGTTCGTGACTTGAGACGAAATGCATATATTTATAGCAGAGGTTACTGCTTAACAGCAGCTCAGCCTCGTGCTTTTATAGTCTTCTAATAACATAATCTTTATTAATTTGTCAATAATTAAGATTTCTTCAACCCTTCCTATACCGTGATAATTAAAACAACTGACGTATATATACGTCTATGGGACGCAAAGGGTTAAATCGTTAATTGCATACTAGAGCGCACATTACAAAGGTCAATTACGAGTTATTTGTCGTTGTTACATATTATTTACCTAATATTAAAACTGAAATACATTTTTCATTACTGGCATATTACTTCATCAGTCCCAGACATAATAGAAATTTCATTGTTATATTGACAATCGACTGGTGAGGGGGAAAAAAACAACACCTTATATTGTAACACGTTGCCTGTGTTTTCTATGTAAAGTAGATGTCACATGTGCTCAGTTAACGTCGAACAAACTCCAACTAAGGACGCATTACCCCGACGGTTAGTTCACCGAGATATGTGACCAACCCACTTCTACTTCGGCTTGCTAATCCTTTGAGCTATGTCAATGACTAGGTTCTCTGTTAAGATCCTTTTATTGGGGGTCTTTGACATAAATTCCCATATACTTTTCAAAGCCTTTGCACAAGAATGTAAAAGGTATTATTTTTGTGATACTATTATTGACTTATGTTTTCTTATTTAAACATGTTTTATTTAGTATTTCAAAGAAGCATAATAATGATTTGTATTTATAATAAGCATGCGTTATATTTGAGAAAGTGTGTTTTAATGGCATCAACACAGTCATTTATCTCGCTGATGGGTTTAAGGCCTCAGTCATATTCTACTAGTATATGAACTATGTATTATTTTTATTTCATATTCTGTATTAATGCTATGATAGGTATATTTGGATGGATGTTTTAACTTGGTTACGACATATCTACTAAATCAATTTGGCTTAAATAACAAACAGAAAACACCCATACAAGACATAGTTAAAGAACACCGATATGTGTTATACTATAAAAATAAAAAAAAATACGAACCGAATATTGTTACTAGATATTATGAACTTTAAAATATTGAACGAGTTAATACCTTCGTCAATGAACCAAACAGGCTTTGCCCAAGAACAAAGCATAACGGTTTATTCATAGAGAGCCTTGTTTCTGTGATTTGCGGGCTTATTATTTTGTTCACACACCACCACTCACACCATAAATACAAGTTTATTTAAATATAATTGCTTTTGGCGAACATCTATTTATCAACAAACAGACTGCTTAACCTTTGCGTATCATGGATGTAAATTTACGTGCATTTCATTCATAAATAATTTGTTTTAATTATCACGGTATAGGAAGGATTAATAAACTTCTAGATAAACTGCACACTAACACAGTATAAATATAGAGTACGTTAACTACCTAAAAACGTTCGAAACGGCTCACTCACACAAACATGCGCATCGATGGGAGCCCTAAGCGGTTGTCGCGGTGCTGTCAGTAGAGAGACCGCGTCAAGACGAGTGGTCACGTATACGTTTATTTCCGCTCAACTAGACTTAGTTTCCGTACTATTTCATCTTTATACTATGACACTACGGAGATGCGCATGTCACGTCACGCAGGAGTCACATTAGTAGACAAATCAATTCAAAAGAAGGAACTTTCAAGGTCACCCACATAGCTGACAAAGAGACGCCTTAGAAGGTAACGTACAGAGACTTCTGCAGAATCACATTGTCAAGTTTGCCATATATCTGCCAACTAGAAAATGAGAACGCAAAAGACAACTTGCAATTGGCTAACGATGGTCAAAAAAGACCTAAAAAGCTCGGCTTGACAAAGAAACCGCACAGAACCTTGGGCAATGGAGAAGGACAAGGAAGGCCCATTCCAAGTAAATGAGGAAGACGATCTAGAGATATATGTATATCACCCGCGCAAAATGTCAAAAGGGCAATAGGGAGATCCCACAGATATCGATTGTCCGCTACCAACCCTTGGGATGCTGTTACGATTACCACTTTCTCGCAATCGCCTCGTCCAGGTACGTACATGATAGACAATATAGCATTTTATATATTTTGACGAAGTCTAGACATGACTCTGAGAATTATAAAATGTTGTTTATTTTAAGTAACTGTTACATGGTTGTATATAATATAAATAATTTTATTGTAAATAACTATATGCTTCCTTTTTCCTCATGGGCATGAAAGCAATCAGTTTCTTTTGTCAGTTTTCCGTCTTTCTACCTTGGGCTATACCCAACATCATCCTGAAGTCATTATTGTAAAAGGTAAGAGCAATATAAAAGAGAGGAAGTGACAAAAGATGCCTAGATTTTAAATTTGTTGTTATTTTTTCCATGCTTTGTTTATTAATATAATTTTAAACAAAGTTGGCTAAAATATACCTAATCGTGCTCCAACTAAACAATTTAAACAGTTTTTGTATTGGAATTCTTGTGAGTTTGAAGTATATTAAACTAATATTATTAAACGGCAACATGCTCACATTAGGGATCGAATACGTCGACCCGGGTTCCGAGCATAATCAGCTGCTCATCTTCAGGGCGGTTAATAATAATAGTTTAATTTTAAGACTTTCGCAGTTGTTAACTACATTATAATTAGTACTCACGGGATGTGGACTGAATATGCGGGTGGATGTGTACTTTTTTCACATCCACCCGCAAATTCAGTCTACCCGTGAACATGGTGCATGTAACTGCGCCGAAATATCGGGAACTCCAAAACCCGCCTAATGATAGTGTACATCCCGTGAGTACTAATTATAATTTAATTTAAAGAGTCTTTCAGTAATCGCTTGAGCTGGACCGCTAAATAACTGATGTAGATGATAAAATAATAAAATTCTACTGAACACAACAAAAGTAAAAATTCGTGTAAGCATCACTGTCAAGTCTATTCTATATCGGTTTAGAATTCTTTTTTTTTTATTATATTTGGTCTCGTACTTCTGAATATTTGCCGTTCCTCAATTTATTTAAGTAAATATTTACATTAACATAAAGATAGATTTCCATTCAAGCAGTTAGAGTCCAGTCACAGTCACACAAATAAGTCAATGTACTATCGAAGTCCGTTCTAGTAATGCGGTGGATTCATTGCTAAACTTTCTAAGGTGACTGATAAGGAAGACTCAACACAACGTTTCATGATTTTGTTCACTTTGCCTACACTCATGCACATATACGAACACTTATAAATCCACTATTACATTTTAAAACTCGAAAAAAAACAGAAATCTAGGTAAATTAAACGAAATCAACAATAGCCATTGTTCGACTTTTGTCTCACCGCCTTCTCAACCATGCGATTCTCTAAGAGCAAACATCGTTGCAACTTTCACAACATCTGTGAAACAAGTGACGAGATGAGTTTTCTATATCTAAAAACGGACCGTTTTGCTTACGACTTGTTACTCAGTTTTGACTGTTCAGTGACTCAGTTCAGACTTTTTGACAGTTGTCTCATACAAAAAGTGTCAAAAAGTAACGAGTCGTAAGCAAAACGGTTCGTTTTTCGATATAGAAAACCACCGTAAGAGCAATCATCGTTGCATCTTTCACAACATTCGAAATGACGAGATGACTTTCCATTGGAAAAACAACCTTATCAACAAGGGTGAAGTCTCATAAAGTGTTTGACATCGGTGAGCTCGTCGGCGAATCATTATATAGATTAGAGAAACGCACGATTTTTTTTTGTCTTTTAGTGACAAATCCACTATTGTCAAAATAACGACTATTTTTTCGTTACGGACTGTTTTCTCCAAATATTTTCGGTAAGGCGTTGAAACACCGATAGTTTGACCAATCAGATATCAAATTTATCTGTCAAGTACCTCAATATAAAAGTTTAAAAATCAACAACTATTATTTCTCCATTGTTCTTTCCATCGTAAATCTTTATATTTTTTAAGAACAGATTCTTTCTGTACCGTAAAAATCTTCCTGCGTGATTGTCATTTATCGCGCAATAGGCCGCGACCGCAGTTTCTTAGAAATCATAATTGGATAAGGAACAACATTTTAGAAATAATCATATATTATTAGTAATGTAGAATAGTCTTAGTCTCAGTAGGTAACATAAGAATGTGTACAATACTTCCACTCTTCTAAATTAAGACAGGCCCATGGTTACAACTAGTATTTAGCTTTTTTTCTAATATTAAGTCATAAATGTGGTGTCTTAATAAAGTGTTCTATCTACATAAATAATTTGTACGAAGCAAAATGCAAACAACTGTCATTAACCGACTTCAAATAAAGGAGGAGGTTTCTCAATTCGACCGTATATATGTTTTTTTTATGTGTGTTCGCGGATAACTTCGTCGTTTATGAACCGATTTTGATGACTCTTTTTTTGTTTGATAGAGTATACTTCCGTGGTGGTCCCATATAAATTTCATCAAGTTCGGTCAAGCAGTGTCTGGGTTACACTCCAAAAACTGAAAAGTGTTCATTTATCTTGATGATATCATCATTGACGGTGTATCAAGCAAATAAGTAGCAAGGTCACTAAAAAGGTTAAAAAACATTTTTATCAAAAAAAAATACTGACTTCTACATTAGAAAAGTGTGAAATAACTTGTCGAAGTTGGTACCATGCACGCAATATTGTGATAAAAGGATACATTCGAACTATCTTGGTTCTATTTTTTGATATTTTTTTATTTATTGAAAATGGGCTTTAATTAATTGCTAACTGTTGTACCAGATAGTCTGCCCCGAAACATTAGTAAGTAAATTACTCAGTAAGGGCCTCAAGAACACTTAGCAAGTGCAACTATAGATGAATATGACTCTTAAATAATGCATCGGAGTGACAAACGCAGCGCATTGCACTGCAACAGTAAATGTTATAGGTAACCAAGCGTGACGCTATAAGTTTGGGTGCGAAACCTAACGAACACAATTATTTTAAAAAATGCCAGCCGTTATTAATGTTTTTGATCGTTGGTATTTTGAGCACTGTGGGCCTTTTTTTCCGGGAAAATCTTTTGTAGATACCACCGCCCCCGGGAGCACGGTGATTATGTGGGAGTCTCTCTACCCACCAAAAACCCTGGGTGTTCCTCCAAGCGCCTTCATGTCGGGACTACATGAACGCAGCACTGTGGGCCTAGCACAACCATTTGCGTGAGCGTAGCGTTATCGTACCGTTGACATGTTCATAACAAACTATGACTTATCTAGTACAACTGTGTCACAGATAGATAACCCATAGTATGAACTGTCAACGATAAGAATATGTTACACTTATGCAAATTTTAGTAATACTCCTGTACAGTAGTTTGTTGAGCACTTTATTTTATTCTATCACATACTAACTACACCTCGTCAAAAATACCTCAGTGGCTCAAGACAAACAAGAGTCTTCGACCAGTGATGACTTATGGCACTGAAACGTGGTCTCTTACAATGGGCCTCATAAGTAAGGTCAAAGTCGCACAACGAGCTATGGAGAGGGCTATGCTCGGGGTTTCTCTACGTGATCGAATCAGAAGTGAGGAGATCCGTAGAAAAACAAAAGTCACCGACATAACCCAGAAGATTAGCCAGTCAAAGTAGTAGTAGGCAGGACACATAGCACACAGAACAGATGGCCGATGGGGCCGGAAGATTCTGGAGTGGAAACCACGAACCGGCAAGCGCAGCGTAAGTCAACAAGACAGACAACCTGATAAAGGTCGCAAGACAACGTTGGATGCAGGCCGCTTCCAACCGGTCCTTTTGGATAATTATGGGGGAGGCATATGTTCAGCAGTGGACGTCCTACGGCTGAGAATGTTGATGATAGTCAGCTCGGGTATATTAATAACCTATCCCCCAAATAATAACCTATCTGCTAATCCTGGGTATAAACTATCTCCATTATAGAATATATCCACTATAGAAATAGAGAGACGGGCTACTCTTTATATCTTCAAATGTTTGTAATCAAATGATTGCCAACTGCAACTAGTCCACGCTTACGATGTTGCGGGCAGTAGCTTGTACCTATATATAAGAAAAACCTACACGCAACACAGGCGCACACACTAACACACACTGACACACATAAACCATAAATCTTTTTTAATATACTCGTTTGTACGAATTTTTAAAATTTAGTTTGACTATATGAAAAACTAGACTTTTTTGTCATATAATAATATCTCGCAGTTCAAAAATATCTGTTTTTATAACCTAATTCTATGATAATAAAACAGTTCACTCACCACATAGAGCAATTAGTGTTAAGAGCTTCATTTTTACTGTTCTCATAATGTCTTGTCCTCATTTACATAACGTTAATCACTTTAAAATTCAAACTCACATTATTCAACTATTTGTCGCACATTTAATCCTCCACGGCACAATCCTTATTGCACAGAAAAAAAAAGAAAAGTATCAGAGAAAGACAGTTCGAAATTCAAAGTTTATAGTTAGCTGTTACAAGTAACTGATCGCGTTCGTATTCCATTTTTGAATGGTACGTGGAACGAGCGTGCTGTCGACGCGAGGGCTGCCCGTTTTGTGTCCTTGGTTTTTCCCGCTGGGAGGGCTTACGTCATGCGCACTGTGAACTCCCCCTTAAAGGTCCTTAAGTAGATTAAGTTTTTAAACTTTGACAATTGATAAAATGAGATAGAGTTTGTTTAGGTGAAATCGTTGAGTGGAAAGTTGAAAATTAAATTGTTATTTTAGCTAATGGATTTGGAAAATGGATGGAATGTAATGATGCTTGCATGATATTCAGTCGATGTTGATGTTTATCGTAGAATGACAAATATAACAATAATCACATATCTGTTTTAACATTAATGACCTTACTTATAAACGCTGCATAACTTGAATCAAATTTGTTCTGCGCCGTACAAAATATGACGTTAATTGGATTAAACAGCCTATAAAAGTGAGTCCGTTAATAATCACATGCTTTTATTATATTGTATAAGTATGTAATGAGTGTTTCCAAACGGCTCGATACAATAGACGCATTAGATTTCAAGTGGATTCACTGTGATATGTTTTTTATTCTATGAATATTGAAGAAACTAAAACTATTAGAACTAAAAAATACTGGAACATACGAGTATACACAGCTTAATCCAATTTTTCGAAATTAAATATTGCTATTTGATCAGACAATAATATATGGTTAAAAAAAATTAAATATTAGCTTTCCTAATAAACTGCAAATAGGTTTATACTAGAAAGTACAAAATTTATTAACTGCAGCGCGTGTACCTAATTAAGACCAAGCGCGTGTTTTTCTCGTAATATAAAATTTCTTATGATACTCGTATATAACAATATTTGTATTCCAAATGTGTGCTTTGATATCTAGCACAATTTATAGTATTTTTTCTAAACAAAATAGCCTGCAGGGAGAAGGTTAATTTCGATTCAATTCAAGTGTCTATAAGATATGATACGTGTTTAAATGTTTTTCTTGTTGATATATTATTTTTCCCACACTGTTTTGGAAAAAAAACGATCGCAGCAGTATTCTTCACTAGCTGCACCCTGCGACTCAGTCTGCGCCAAAGATGATTATTACAGAAGATATTTTTTCGTAAATGTTTGAATATATTATTCCAGGATGTCTGTATTATATTTCCTTCAAAATTTTCTAGTCATTTCAGTGAGAACATATAACATCAGGAAGTGGACAGGAATTGCGAGTACCGCTTTGCCTGGATAGAGACGAGTACGGAAAGCTGATTGCCAACCTTCATTGATTGAAGAGGCACCGAGAGAAGAAGAAGATATATCAATCATACACAGTTTGAGTTTAAAAACTATCAGCGTGTTCATATTTTTTATTGAATTACCGGCTAGAGCTCGCGTGATATTTACCGGGATTTCTACTACGAATTGTTTCGAACTTATTTGAAGTTCTTCGCTTGGAAGTCACTAACTCTGGCCCGCTATGTTATGTATACTATTATACACGTAATTTGATACAAATTACGTGTATATATACTCAAAAACTCTTACATTAATGTTATCAACAAAGTATGACTCTGAACCCGGAGGCTCTGTCTGCAATAAAAACGACTTTGCTCATTTTTATGGAATAAAAAGTATAATGTGTCAGACCTGTTTAGCTGTCATTGTATAAAAATAACATTATTCTTTTACTTGGCGACGTGCTGTGTATGTACATTGAAATAATATGTCAATTTGCAGTAGCTAATTGACATATTATTTATATATGTAACAGTTATATAGTCCCTTTTATTATTACTTATACAACTGTGACAATTTAAAACACCAGTTCTTATATATTCGTTTTCATTATCTATTTTATTTTAGAGGAACTAACAGGCTTAACTAACAGAGCTATATATTTGAAATTAAATAACAGAAAAGCTAATTATAAGTTTTTACTCATAGTGATAGTATACAGTAATCGGACGCTGACATAAAAGATACGTAATATTCTTTGAACTGTATAAATAAGTTATTAAAGAAAAATAATTTAAATATAATTATTATTTACGTCATTGGTCGATGTGTATCTTCATGTTATTTTTTGTTTTTATATTTGGACTCATACGATTTTCATTTGTCATTCCGTTCAAATTATTATTATGCAAATTACAGAAAGTTTTAAAGTAGCACTAGGTGACCCGCCTGCGGGTTTGCTCGCGTCTTTTATGGTACAAGTCATGGAAATATATTGAATAAATTTTAGTAATGATGAGAAATATCTTTTTAAGATGTACTACCTCTTTGGTGTAGTGGAGGAAGCGTTGCTTTGGAATCTTGGGATCCTGCGTTGGGTATCCAGGTTGAACAGTTGGGGTTATAAGACAAACAAATTTTTTTTTCAATATTAGCCTGGAGTCTGGAACAGTGCCCCGTAGATGGCATTATGCTCGCTATTACATGGGACCAAACACATCTGGAGAACCTAATTGTTAAAAACAGATCTGCCTACCCCTTCGAGGATATTGAACGTCACGAAATCACGCGTAAAAAATGTGTGTTTAATTATTTACGTAACAGTTTATTTTTACAAGTTTTGAGTGAACGTAGTAACTAGGAAATGCATTTTTGCCATACAAACTTCAATTTTTTTTTAATATTTATATATTTAAATTTTTAAATAAAAAAAAAAAATATGTTTATCATATATATATTTTAATATCTATTGAAAAAACGTGATTTTTATTTATTTATTTAATTTTAATTTGCACCCAGTTTTGAGTGAATCAATACATCGAATATTTTTTTCCATATTACGACTCTGCGTGACCCCAAGGGTTAATTTTTAATAATTAGATTAGCATAATGTTATTCCGGAACTCAAACTTTAAACACTTCCAAATTTCATAAAAATCGGTATAGTAGTAAGGGAGATACATGGTAACATACACAAACTTTCGCATTTTATATTATTTTCAGACCTTTTACCCCTTTTGCCCCTTTGGGGGTTGAATTTTGAAAAAGCCTGAAACACAAGTGTCAAGTGGGAAGTTTCGAATATAAAAGACTTCGAGATTCTCCACATAAACTTTGGAGCCTCGTTACCTAAGGAGTGAATTTTGGAAAATCCTTTCATAGCGAGTACCTGTCTGTATATAATAATATACTATAACACTTTATATGTCATAATAACTATCTACGGGGCGAATTTCAGCACAATATATAATAATTATAACCATTTGCGAAAATTTACCTCTATTGTTTGAAAATTTTTGAAAAATATATTTGTGTTTCTTCAGATATGTAATGTGGAATTTAAAATTCCAAGTAATAACGTGTTAAGTAAAAACATTTTCATATATTTTAACGCTATCTATATATACCTGCCATATTACTCGTATATCAATAGCTTAACTCTTGAGTTGGCATACCAGTACTTTTTATTACATCATCGAAATTTGGCTGTCGTACCCTTGTCAATTTTGCAGTCATTTGTCTATGTGTTTTCCCCTGTTCTTATAAAATAAGGCGAAAATTATTCATTTTTGTATTGATCTTATAGTTATATATTTATGTTATGTTTATCAATATTATATAGTTCCCTATAATCATGTTCCCACTGCTAGAATTGCGCCTTTCTATGAGAGCGACGAGTATGGATCTTAATCAACCACGTGGGCCCAGAGCGGTTTGGTCGATAAAATTGGAAGTATAGCTTTAATCATTTCAAAAGCCTTTTACATTTGGTGACTTTTTACACAGTTAAGGCCTATTCAGACCTGAGCGTTAATCGCTACCGCTGTGGGTAGCGAAAAATACCATGCGGAACTCGATGGGTAAATAGTATGAAGTTCCGTAACTGCAGTGAAACTTGTACCGCCTAGTGAGGCGGTATTTTCTCTTGTTTGGCGAAACTAGTTTCGCGCCCCGCTAACCGTTGTAAACGAATATACCGCGCGCTGTAGAGATATCTGCTTTGGTGTGAACAGTGAAATTAACGCATTCCCTTTCGGATTTCTCTACCGCTTGCGGTAGCGAATAACGTCCAGGTTTGAATAGGCCTTTAAACATTTCATGTCAATATCAGGCAACTATAGATTATACATTATCATTATTCGGAGTAGATAAGCTGGTGGTTACGAATAATAAATACACATAGTATTAACAGTCAAATGCGCAGTATGAACCTCGGCATTATCAGTTAAATGCGTATTAATAAACGGGGTCTTTTATTGTGATTTGTACGAGTATATACCGAGTGTAAAGTAGTTGTTATTTAGACGATTAAAGGTTATTCATATAACGCCATTGCCGTGTATTTGTTTTCTAAATTACAATTGCTTTTATAAATATTGTTGAGCTATTATTCGTAAGCATATTAAACATAGAAGTAAAAAAGTAATAGTACATAAAAAATATGTTAGTTATCCGCTATAAAAAGTAGATAGGTAGATATTAAAAATACTTGTTAAATATTCTGAAATTACTAGGAAATGTGCAGTTTTATGCTGAAAGTTTTCTAGATACTCTAATTCAATAGCAAAAAAGTGTGCATAAATTTTATTCTTCATAGGGTCCAAACAAAAAAAATAATTATAAAAATCATATATACGAAAGAAATAAATATCGATCATAAATTATACCTATAATCGTATTATACATATTTGTGGAGTTGTATTTATTTATTGTTAACATAAGAATCATCATCATTATATATATATATATATATATATATATATATATATATATATACATTTACCCCTAGTTATTGTCATAGCTGCCTTATTTTCACCATCCTTAAGTTTTATTGTAGTGTCACGGGCTACTATTGTCATTAGCTGACTGCCGGAACACTGTCTCCCTAGACACAGTTTTTTTTTTTTAAACTAGTTTGTGAGGTAGGGTCCACATTATATAGTGTAATTAAGTAAATAATTAGCCTATTAACTAGTTTACGTAACAAATTGTAACTACATAGTACATAAGGCTCATATGCAATAAAGTTTATCTTATCTTATCTCATTATCAGCCGGAAGACGTCCACTGCTGAACATAGGCCTCCCCCATAGAACGCCACTTGGACCGGCTACTCGCTTCCTAAATCCGGCGATTCCCCGCGGTTTTTATGAGGTCGTCGGTCCACCTAGCGGGGGACCGACCTACAGTACGCCTTCCGGTGGTGCGTGGAACATAAGAATAGATAATCTAATTTTCCTATGATGCTACCCAACAGAAAAAAAAAATTGAATTGTGTCGTCACTTAACACGTTGTTGAATTTCTCGTATTCACTTCAATTTCTTGTTTTGAGTATGATTTTGCCATTCATAGTTTACATTGCAAGAATGCAGCCACTATGAGCTATATCGGCAATATAAAATATTAATGAGAAAATTCCGTTTTTCAATTATCAATAATACTGCTTCACAATTTTTTTACATTTACCGCATACTTAAGGTGTCTGAAAGCTACCCATACCTAACCATAAAAGTTCGTTTGTTTTATATGAATACTTCTATTAAAATATCAACGTCCCGAAAATTGTTGGCAACATTGGTTCGGAAAAAACTAGCCAATACCCTGAGTGGTTGTGAAACTATAAAAGTACAATATTTTCTTTTCTTACAAGCAAACAATATTCAGATGGATAAAAAATTGTCTCCTTCAAGTTTTCCAAGAAAAAGTGGTGGTTAAGCGAGAAGGCAATTTATCTGTCGTACTTATGTCAACTTTGCCTACGGGCTGTGGATATTATATATGTACTAGTATTTTCGTTCAAAAATGGTGAATAAGTAATTAATTATATAACTTTATTTAGTTTTAGAGGCTGTAACTTACTATCATTACTGCCAACCCATTTAAGTTTTATTATGTGACTTTTAAAGCACTAACATCTGCATAGCAAGACCAAATTTTATAATTTTAGAATGAAAAATTACACATCCTCAAACAAGATTCGTACCCGCGTCTTCTGAAAATCAGTGTCAGACGCCATTGGATCGGCGAATCGGTCGAACCCAGCATCGAATTTAGCTCTCTAGTTGATTTTAACCGTTGTATAAGAAGGTAGCCATATCTATTAAATAGCTTGGCAAGTAAGTATCTCTAGCTAGGATTATATTGTGTTTTTAGTTAAGAACAAGATTACCAAAATCAACCCCAAACAATCGAAATTTTTTTTTACTAAAAACATGGAACTGACTTCAAAACTAAAGAGTGTGAAATAACTTTTTGAAATCGGTACTATGATAATTCATAAGTACCTATTATCGCAATATTATGCGCGTGGTACCGACTTCGACATGTTATTTAACACTTTTTAGTTTTGAACTCGGTTCATTTCTTTAGGTAAAATTTTTTATCACTGTTTTTGGTGACCTTTGCTAAAACAACGGGATCGATTGTCATTCACCGTCAATGATGATTTCATCAAAATAGGCGAAACACTTTTCAGAAATTGGAGTGTAACTCATAAACTGCTGGACAGAATTTGATGAAATTTATATTGGACTACACGGGATGCACCAGGTTTCAAATTAAAAAGAACCATTAAAATCGGTACACCCAGTCGTCGAAAGTTCTGAGGTAACAAAGATAAAAATACAGTTCGACTGAGAACGTCTTCTTTTTTATAGATGTCGGTTGAAAAGTAACGCAGATATTAATAACTAGCTGCGATCCGCGGTTTCACCCGCGTGGTGTTAGATGATGATGACGATGAAAAGTATCCTATGTGTCAATCCAAAACCTCATCTACCTCCATACCAACTTTCATCAAAATTAGCCGAGCCGTTTGAGCGTGAAAGAGCAACAAACATCTATGCATTCATCCATCCATCTATCCATCTAAACTTTCACATTTATAATATTAGTAGGAAGTAGGATACCTAATTAATATTACTAATGCTAGGTACCAAATTTGTCTAGCCACTTAGGCGCTAAGTGTTAACAAACATACACAAATTTTGAATGTATATTTTTAAGTAGGATAAGATTACTGGATTACATAGGATTTACACGCAGTATGTCTTCTCATTTAATTGGCCTTAAACTATTAACAGTATAATTTTGTTTGGCTCTGTTATACATCTATAAATAATTAGCCCCAATTAAAAATAATCTGACATTATACGAATATTTTGCAAAATTATATGAGTTCACACATATCACTGAATTATTCTTTAGTTCAGCTTTGCACAAAACAATTAGATGATTTTCGAGATAGGGGCAGCCTTTTTAATGTCTAAATTGAAAAAATAAATAAAAAAAACTTCATTAAAAGATAACTTGATTGCATAAAGACATGAGAAAATTTTTATACTTAGTTGTATAAGAGTGGATTTATCAACATATATAAATGTGGGTATCTAAGTAGTAAAATTTAAAAAAATATTGTCTGCATTAATCCTTCCTATACCGTGATAATAAAAACAAAAGATTTATGAACGAAACTAACGTATATGTATACGTATATACGTCTCTGGGACGCAAAGGGTTAAATAAATGAAGCTTTGTTTTAATACTGCTTACAAAATGTTTAATGTTTACGAAAGTTTCAATTAAGTTAATTTATTTAATATCAAAACCGACTTTACTTATCGAACAAGTTAATTTAGATTATGTCTATACTTTTTAGTTTTTTTATTTCAGATTCCAATCATATAAATTATACAGTTACTCTATTTGCGTGTTGCTCCTTATTTGAACACAAATTAAGGGCGTGTATGTGTACTTTTTACGAACAAACGAACCCATCGGATGAAGTAGACGACAGTTAGGGTGGGTGCGGTGGCCAGTGAACTCATGACGTAATCTTTTGTAATGAAGTCAAACTTCAATGCAGAAAGGGAATTTGAGATGACGTAATAGAGTGAATGAACCTTATTTGTATTATATACCTTTGAGGACCCACTCTACATTATTTAATAGTATATATTTTATTTATATTTTCTTAGGTAGTATAGTTGCACCAATGGTGCAATCACTACTTTGTATTTGGGTGCAGTGCGCAGGTATGCCACTTTAAATCATTTCCCTAGTATCAAATGAAACTGTTCTAACTTCTATAAATAACGTAACTATCTGAAAACTCTCCTAACCCTTCATATACAATGATAATTAAAACAAAAGATTTATGAATGAAACGCACGTAAATTTACGTCAATGGTACTAAAAGAGTTAATAATTTTGAGTAAATAAATCTTTTTAGTTTTTGAGAAATTAAAATCATTTAACTTTTAGTTATTAACGCCTTGCGTCCCAGAGACGTAAATATACGTCAGTTTTATTCATAAATCTTTTGTTTTAATTATCACGGTATAGGTAAGATTAAAATGGAATATTATCATAAGCATGGCCAACATGCTCTTGGCAAGTTATCAAAAGACGTGACGGAGAAGTTATATATCGAATGTTAAGCGTTACGTAGTAAGAAGTATACTCTATGTGTACTTCCGTGGTGGTCCCATATAATTTCATCAAAATCGATCAAGCCGTTTTTGAGTTATACTTCAATAACTAAAAAGTGTTTCACCTATCTTGATGATATCATCACTGACGGTGTATCCCGTAGTAGCCAGGTCACTAAAAAAGGTAAAAAAAAATTATATCAAAAAATAGAACCTACTTCTACACTAAAAAGTGTGAAACAACTTGTCGAAGTCGGTACCATGCATACAATATTGTGATAATAGGTACTTTCGAACTATCATGGTACCGAGTCCTATTTTATTATTATTAATATTTTTATACATTAATTAATTTTATTTCTGTATAAGTACAAAGTTACTGATATAAAATAAATCTACCTATTACAATAAAACTAATTAACTAAAATATTTCTAAATTATATATACATATATATTACAGATAAAAAACAGCATTTAAGTCCTTGTCTACGGGAAGAGTGCCCAAAAAGCTGGCAACATTAGCTCGTTGAATAGCCAGGCTGATACGTTGACCGAGATAAGTTCCAGCTCTTTATTATTAATTAATTCATTTTTATTAAATTATTTTTATTTTATTTTAATTAATTCTATTTTATTGTTACTATTAAGTCGGTTCTATTTTTTGATAAAAACTTTTTTATTACTACGTGGCGCTGTACAAGCATTGTAGGACATTGTAAGGAATAACATTTTCTAGGCGGCCAAGACATAAAAACTATAGCGACGAGATGATGAGAACTTTACCTACAGAGTTGCGCTGTAGAACATGGAACATATTCAACTTTTAGTAGCGTTGTAACTGATAGGGGTACGAGGAGTAGGTACGTATTGCATCTGTGATTTGTGTCTTTGCTACGCGTGTATCACTGAGCAAATGACAAGTCCTCATCGTAACTTGCTAAAAGCTTGCCATCTTATTTAATTACATTATATGGCGGTATATGTAGTGATAGATCATCCAAGCATCTGTCCTTCTAGAAGGTATTTCAGAAGGACTTTGATAGTACTGCAGTCAGGACCTTATTTTGTATGAAGTTTAACGCGCGTCCTTCCAGCAGTATAGTGGATACTGGAAGGACATCGTAGGTGCATGACAAAAGCAGGGATCGTAAACTTTGTTCCTATAGATCTATATAAGAAAAATACCTATTAAATTTGGCTTTGATTACTAAACAGTAAAAATGATACCTAACTACATAGTTTTATCATTATCACTACCCGAAAAACGTCCACTGTTAAACATAGGCCTCTTTCTTTGAATACCGCATTTGTTAGCATTAGAACTCATTGTGAACGAGTTCGTCTGAGGAAGTACTGCCACCATGTTTATTTATACCACCAAGCAGTAATGTTTGCATTACCTTGTTTTGAGACTTAACTAGGTACTTTATGTCTAGGGTAATAGGCGCAGTGCTGTTCCTTATTTGTGACAAAATGCAACTGTTAAAGGCAGTGGTTGCCACTTAACACCAGGTGAGTATTCCGTGTTCCGTCACCAATCACATTAAAAAACCGCAATACGACGCGACATTCCAAAAGATTCCCCAAAATGTTGACGACTCCATGCGTTATCCGTGCCCGGACTGTCATAGCACAGCATAAATATAAGGTTTACATAGACTGTGGTCATAGTGTGATGCCAGAGAACGAACGCAAGGTGCAAGTTGGTAGCCGGCTACACGTAGCAGTAGCAGACGACATGTCGTCGCTTCATGTCGCCGCGACACGTCGTCGATTCATGTCGCTGCGACACGACGTCGTTTCATGTCGCTACAGTCATGATTTGACTGTAGACGGCAATTCGGTATGTAAAGTTTTTTTTTGGTATTTTTTTTATATTTTTATTTCGTAGATTAGGTCATTATAAGAAACTAATTTCAATATTTTTGTTTTATATTCAGTAGTTATTTTATAATATTTTTTTGAAAATTTGAATCCTATGACGTCACTTTTTTGCACAAATATGTAGTTGCGTTGAGGAGCCAAGAAAAGCACGCGAGTAAAAAAAAAGAAACTAGAACACTTGACAGTGACACCTACTAATTCGTAAGTCTCTATTCAATCAAAACAAAAGTGCAAAAAAGTGACGTCATTTAGAGGTCAATGAAAGTCGAATTATTTCATCGTTTTTTGTTAAAATAAATGGCATCTTATCGTTTTAAAAGGTCAGAGTAGAAAAATAAGGGTTTGTAACATAAAATCTCGAAATGGTTTCGGAATTGGCATAGGTTAATTTTTTTTAGCATACCGAATTGCAGATGGCATCAACCGTTTGAAAAGCGATACGAAAGGCTTAGTTTAAAAGCTTTCAGGTGTTTTTACTAGGTAGATTGGCAACCGCGAGCGGCACTACTGATCTGCGGTCGAGCGACAGTAACGTCTGCCGCTCGACGACGCGTCACTAGCTTCGTGTTGCTAACTACGATTGCTATTTCATAGAAATATAAACCAGGTATTATCGCTGCGACACGTCGTTTGCTTCAGTTTTGCGGCTTCATGTAGCCGGCTTCCAACTTGCATCTTAATTCTAAACTCCGCATCCGTCCTGCTTACACTAAAGGTACGATGATGGAACTAGCATGCCTATAAAGAGAAAGAAACAGACTAACGGATGATACTTTTTTGGTACTGCTAGCAGTACCGTTATTCTAATAAATCCAAACTAAGTTGCGTCCTACCAGCAGGACAGAAAGTCCTTCTAGCAGGAATTCCGAGCTAAGGTGAATTAGTTCGTACACAGCTGAATAGTAATTACATGAGGTGAAAAGTAAGCCCTACGTTTTGTAACGCTTACGTTTTGTTTTGCTTTCTTAAGCGAAAATGTATAAATAGTTTATTAGATTTAACTAGATACAAACTGTTGAATGTAACGTACCGCAGGGCACTTTCTGAATATACCTTACTCTTGTTAAATAAGCAGTCTATACTGTTACACACCCCTATCGTTTACGGCGCTGAATATTCGGCGAAAATTATAGTAATTACGGCAATATTTGCCTTATGAAAAGGTTGATTATTTATTTAGTAAGATGAAATACGCTCGCAACAAAAACTGAACAAACGTAACGTAAGCGTTGTTGATTCAGTCAGTCAAGGGACGTAAGTAATTATGTATGTTTTATATAGGTAATAGTTTACTGTTGTGTTCTCTCACACAATTCACAAAAAAATCTGGTATCTACCATTATAACCTATAAACTACTGTTTTAATTGGTTCGCCATTTCGATAAAGTTAAAATATTCATGCCTCGATTAGTATGCGCTACACACGTTTGGTTAGTGGTATAACTGGAGTGCGAATAAAAATTTTTATCGTTACAGTTTTAAAGCCCTATATTTCATACACGAAAATTCGCCGTTTCCAATTGGAACTCGATCTGAAACGTATCATCGTAAAACGGTTTATTCGTTTTTATAGTATCCCCACAAGAAACTGTAAAGCCATCGAAATCCTTGTATGCGCAAAGAAAGGAAATTTATATCGACATTTTCGATTCGAGATCGCGTACTATTTGCTTGTTTGAAAAGCAAAAAGTAACGTCACGGGACACGGAAAGCTCCAAAATCCAGGGCTACCGAATGTATCTAGACGTAACGAATGTGAACATCCTTTTGCAGTGTTATTTTAGCGACCGTCAAAGTGTTCGTACAGATACTATTGAGTTAGGTATATACCGTTTAACCGCTCCTCGCTGACTAGACAGGACAAGGAAGCCATGCTAGACCGTTATGTCAATAGAAGAACAAAATGTACAGCATTTTTGAACCACTACGATCGCGCACGGTGATTATTTATCAAGAAAAAATATAATTATAAAGTTGAACAAATGTTTTGTTTTTTATAATCTTATAGTATTAAAGATAAAAAAACAAATAAATTGTTAAACAAATAATCAAATTATTTTTAAATTATGAAAAAGATACTCCAAATTGTCAAATTTTAAGAGCGGTTACAATTTGTTTCCAAACATGGTAAGTAATTAATAATAATAATTTCAGAATCAGTCGAATATAAAAAGTCAAATCCGTAAAGTAGGTATAATACGAGTAGTAATATACTCGTATATGATTAATAAATCCATTTGATTTTGATTTCATTAAGAAAAGTACTCGTATATGATTAGTAAATAAATCAATAATTTTAAATAAATCATGGAATGACATGGTTCTTAATTATTTGTTTTCCTAGTTTAATAATTGTTTATTAACAATGTGCTAACGCATTTTCAGCCGAAATGCTGTCGTGCAATTCTCTAATGATTCGTCGTTGCGCTCGTCGACGAGCTCACCAATGTCAAATATTATATGAGATATCGCCCTTGTACACAAGGTTATTTTTCCAACGTTTCTTTTCATCTCGTTATTTGTTTTACGGATGTTGTCATAGATGCAACGATGGTTAACTCGAGAATCGCACGGCTGGGCGTAGCCGTCATTTTATAGCGCGCGCGATTATATGTATGAACCTTCCTTCTATATTTGCATAGACCTCCAAAGCCCTGCTTAGTTGGCGAACCCATTAATCTTTACAATCACGGTTAGACAATTTGAATAATGTATCTTCAGTCACAGTCGAAAATCTTGTATTACGTTCAAAATAAGGGTCTTTTTTGGCCTCTGCATTTTAAAACAAAAGAAAAGATGACTTAAACCAATAAGAATCGCTATATAGGTCATTATCATGAATACCAAAACACAAATACATGATATAGGTATCAATTACTTAGTTATCACATGAGAAAAATATAGCTATAAATGCTCTTATTAATAATTACGATGCAATAAAAGTGCATGTGTAACTACCACATGATCGGAATCTCTTCTTATCCATAGATAGCTCCAAACAGTATGAATGATTCATACTAACACATGAAATATAATAAAGATGAAAAAATCCTTAAATATTTAATAGATAAACCATCCCGATCTAAATCAGTTAGCCATAATACATAAACTTTCACACACTCAGCACCCTACAAGAATTCCCTGTGGAATATGGACACAACAAATCACAAACATCTAAGACTCAATTCCAAACATTTTCGCTCATCGCACAAATGTATGTCCCAGCTAGGGCTCGAACCTGGATCCCTCAGCTAGAAGACACGGGTACTACTAACAAGAGTGGTGGGCCATCGTTATTTGTCATGTAAGGTTTTGTTGCGTTTTTATCCTTTGAAAAATACCTTATCCAGTTAGACATAGCTGGTTTGTACTCGTATCTCAATTCTATATACTTTTGATACGTACAGAATAGATATTACTAATGCGGTGTCTATAGAGTTACCTTGTCTATGCTCGGGCTAAACGAAGCGCTATCGAGTGGTATCGATGTACCGCGCCGGTGGTGGCTCGTCGCTTGCCACTTTTGACGTTTTCACTGCCTCCCACCGAAGTGCCGTTTCTATCCTATTAACCTATGATATTTGAGCTTTGTGTGTTGCTGTAAGTTGATGAAAAACTATGGCGGATTCCTTTATTGACCGAGCGACCGAAGCTCTGCTTTAACTGGCTAAAGTGACTTTCGTCTGTCCGTATGTTTGTTAGGTTGTATGTACGTCTTTCTTTACATGACACATTTTTATACCAATCTTGACGAAACTTGAGTGATAGGTAGGTTTCCTAAAAAGAGGGGAAGTTTGCTGCGGCGCAGTTTACCAACCGATTTTGATTATGTTTGGTAAACACATTAGGTACCTGACTTTAAAGAGGGATTTCGAATATGAGCATAATTGATCAAGTGGTTTCCGTGATAATACATTTTGACTGCGAAAAATTGCCGCTGCATATTTAAGACCGTAATGTGCTCGCGAGGTCTACTGTTCACAGAACTACTAGTGGTTTACATAGAAAAAATTATATCTGGTAATGTTTGTGCAGCTACTGATTCTTCTATAGAAGCAGTAGCTGCACAAACGGTTACCTAATAGAAATGGCGATACTATCAACGACGGGAGGGGCAAGCCGTGTACCTAAGCGCCACGCCTGCTGATAGTGGCAGCCCACGCAGGAGCTTAGAAACAAAGTTTTGCGTGACAATTAAATTTGTATGATGTCCAAAACAGTTTTGTGGTCATCTAAAAACACTGAAAATATCACGGATATGTTTATTCGTGACGTTTACCCAATTTAATCCGTTTATTAAGAGAAGTAATTAAATGATACGCAATTATAAAATTTGGTGAGCCCACCCAAACCAGCATTGAAATGATTTAGTCAGCATACAAAGATTTTGTCTGCAATAATAAAAATCAGGCAGCAATCTTTGTTCCGCAGATAATTTTGATAATGGTAAAAAATTTAATCATTAATAGGCAGCATAACAATACCATGAGTTTGCATAATAAACATTCGGTCCGCAAAATAACTACTTGGTCAGCAAGATTTTATGATTGATCAGCAGAGAAAACATGTCTATATGTTCCATATGAAATTATACTAGTCTAGGGCAAAGTCATATATAGGTACGACGTCGAGCGTAGCGAGGTGGAGTGTTAGGTTGCTTGTGACTACAACGCGCGAGCCGAGCGAGCGAAGCGAGCGTGCAGCGGCAGCGGCCGGCGACTGAGTGTTTACCCAAATATTATAAAACAGGAATAGCATATGGCTGCTTATATAATTAATATGCAGTACAAAAATAATTACAGCCATCCAGAACGACATAAATTGGTGATTGATTTTGAAATGTTTGCTGGCCATGAGTTGCTGACCAATTAGCTATTTCTGCTGACAGATAATATTTTCTTCTTTCAAAAATACTAATACTATGCTAACCATTTAAATAACACCCGTTTATTAAAGTTGTTTAATCGTTTAAGAATTATTATCTAAAACACATTACATTACGCTTCCGCATTAACAGAGCGAAAAATCATATCACATGTATTAATTTGAAAACAATAGTATATTTCATTACAAGTGGGGACAGGCTGTCATTGCAAAGAGTTCCGACAAATGTCTAGACAGACTAGTACTAGGTAGACAGTCGGAACAAGTTGCAATGACGGTTCCGCACGTGTACTGAACGACTATTTTTAATACAGTTGCGAAAAAATGAAGCAATTTAATAAAATAAACTCGCAAAGAAAATTTCTGGAAAATGGCGCCAACCGTAGAATATAAGCAGAGTTTTTTTTTCTTCACACATTCTGGTAGGCAAAGGGAACTATGCCCATACAGGCAAGTCTTCAGTGGATTTTTTTTTATTAATATGAAATGAAAATGAAATTTAATGAGATGAAATGAAATGAAACCTAACCTAACTCATTCAATCAAATCATTAAATCTGATATTGAAACAAATTAGTAGCTTCTTTTTAGAAATATACGTATTTGCATGAATCATAAAAACTTCTATGAATTTTTTTAGTAAAAACTTCATGGTTGGTTTTTCTTTTCAATAGACATTATTTTGACAGTTGGGAAAGAGAACGCACGAGTATGTAATAGCCCACATCCCGAACGCTATACGTCCTTGCAATACGCCACTTTTTGAGCAACTGTATTAAAATACCATTACGATGTCACAACAAACAAACAGTCTTTCCACGTTAAAAAGCCACATAAGAAGAAGAAGAAGAAGAACAAACAAACAGTCTCCGGCTTTTAAAACTTTCCATGTCCTTCCATATGGAGGTCGTAAAAGCCAATAAGGGGATAATTAAGAATGACACTATACGTACCCTCCTAACATATACGTAACTGGCAAAACGTCGGTGTTTATACATCTCTGAAGACCCCAAAGGCTATTTGAAGGCATCCTTGCCTTTAATGCCTTTTAACCAGTATCTTTTTTTTTTTTTTTTTTTTTTGAGGGGGGAAATGCTGTGCACTTCCCTTCCGCCACGGGGGTGACGGAAGGGGGCGTGTGGGGCTCAGACCCACTAAAACCCCCCCGTGAGCAGTCCTCCGCCAAGGTGGGGCGAGACAGGGTCGCGCTGGCAGTCACCATCTCGCCCCAGCGGTAGGCCCGGATTGATCTTAACCGGGCCTCAGCGCCATTGAAGAGATGACCTTGCTCACCAAGGTCACCCCCTAGACGTGTAGGGCCGTGCAAACCGGCGAAGAGTCCCCCGACTATTCGCCAGTAACCCCACTACGGAGGAGGGAGGAGACGTGCAAACCGTCTTCTCCGTTCCCCCGGTCGTCTGCGCCGGAGCGGGTCAGCTCGGACATCGTTCTCCCTGATCCGCTCCGCGGCCTCCTTCTGCGTCATCACCGTTTCGCAGAAGGTGGCCACCAACTGCCACGATCTCTCGCTGCTGAGCATGGAGAACACCACGCTCGGCAGGGAGAGATCTCCCCCTATTTCCGCTGAAAGCGTGTGCCGCTGCGGGCCCCATGCAGCACACACTTCCAGTGTGTGGTGCGCCGTATCCTCCGGCGCACCGCACGCGTGGCAGGCTGGAGTCGCCTCCCGTCTTGCGATTTGGTGCACGTACTTTCCGAAGCATCCATGTCCGGAGAGCACCTGCACCAATCGGAAGGTCAGCGACCCGAAACGTCGTTTCACCCACCTCTGAAGGACCGGACGGATGGCCTCCACCGTCCACTGCCCAGGAACCGGCGGAGCCAGGTCCTCCTCCCACCGCCGCAATAGAGTGGCTCGCGCCTGCCGTCGCATGCGTGTGACCTCCTCCCAGTTTGGGGCTGCTCCTTGGAATCTCCTCGCCGCCACGAAGTGGTAGACTTCGGCAAGGATTTCCGCCTGCAGCTCCCAGGGGGGATCACTGGCCAGCACGCATGCCGCCGTCCATGACACCGTCCGGTATCCGCGAATCGCCCTAGTCGCAATGACTCGCTGCGGACGTCGCAGCAAGCTCCGATTATTGCGACCGAGGGTGTCTATCCAGACTGGTGCCCCGTAAAGGGCCATACTCCGGATCACTCCGGAGTACAGTCGGCGGCAGTTGGCATTCGGACCACCCACGTTGGGCAGCAGCCTTCCCAACGCGGCTGCAGCTCTCACGACTCTTGGGGCCAGTTGGGCAAAATGGCTCCCAAAAGCCCACCTCCCATCCAGGCTGAGGCCCAGATATTTTATCTTGGCCCCAACCGACACGAGGACCCCGTCCAGGATAATTCGCGTTCCTGGAGGGGCCCCACCCCGAGGCCCGTGGAATAGTAGGGCCTCGGTTTTGGAGACAGCAACCTCCAGTCCTAGGACACGAATGCGGTCGATCACGAGGGTTGTGCCCACCTCGGCCAACCGCACTACTTCCCGAAGGTTCCTCCCTCTGGCTACGACTAGCGTGTCATCCGCATAGCACGCGACCCGCATGCTTGCGGGTAGCGTGCCACGAAGCACCCAGTCGTAGCCTACATTCCACAGGAGTGGTCCCAGCACTGACCCCTGTGGAACACCGCAGCAGATGCGACGGCGCTTCAGACCTTTGCGGCCTTCCACCAGGATCTCGCGGTCCTGGAGGTAGTCAGCCAACAGCCTCCGCAGATACAAGGGCACTCCATGATAGCGGAGCGCCTCTTGTATTGCTCCATGTGGGAGGCTGTTGAAGGCGTTGGCTATATCTAGCGAGACTGCCAACGCCTTTTCTCCCTTGCTGACCGCATCTTGCGTCCACCGCTTGAGCCAGTATCTTTTAACCAGTATCTGCGTTAAGCTTCAATTACCAACACCAAGTCTCGTTCTTATTTTAGGTAGTTATAAATTCCTGTTAAATATTTACATCATCATCATCATCATGTGATGTGATGATGCTGAACCAGTATCTGCGTTAAACTTCAATTACCAACACCAAGTCTCGTTCTTATTTTAGGTAGTTATAAATTCCTGTTAAATATTTACATCATCATCATCATCATCATCATCATGTGATGTGATGATGATGAACCAGTATCTGCGTTAAACTTCAATTACCAACACCAAGTCTCGTTCTTATTTTAGGTAGTTATAAATTCCTGTTAAATATTTTCATCATCATCATCATGTGATGTGATGATGATGATGATGATGAACCAGTATCTGCGTTAAGCTTCAATTACCAACACCAAGGCTCGTCCTTATTTTAAGTAGTTATAAGTTCCTGTAAAATATTTACATAAGTTAATTAAATAATATGTCTAATAAATTCATTTAGCGTTATCTTGTGCTGGATCTAAACGCTAACTGGAGCACGGCCAGTATACATGGCTTTATATATAAGTCTAAGTTTAGTCTAAATGCACTTCTGACCTAAATAACCTTTGGATATACTGCAAGCTTTAAAGCCCCTTTTATTTTCCTATTCTCTTTAAATCCACAAAATACTTCGCTTAACAACTTTACGCCTGGAGAAAATGTAGGTAGGAGTTTTCTTTGCGCCTTCGTACGCTCTGAGAAGAATTTCTCGGCCTTGTCGAAGCACACTCATTCTTTCATTCAAATATAAGCTTCAAAGCATGCTTTTCAATTATTTGGAATGTCTTTGCTATATATTTAGGCATTCTATAAGGTCCGTACACCAATGGAATTTCAAAAGTATGTTCTTTCATAGATGAATAAAACAAAAGGAGATATTGTTCGGAATTGATCCCTAATCCCCAATAAGTATTGACTTTCTATTGTAAACTTTGTAAGTCTGGAAAAGTTTATTCAAATAGGTAACATATATAAAACTAGCTGCCCCTTGCGGATAGCGTAGAATGCATACCCCATGCTGCCTTTCGCAGATAGTAATTACCACAGGAGCATTTTACGGGACCATAAGTAGTCTAGTATTACTCAAATTTTACTAAACATTTTTAGCCGCTTTTGCGTGAAGAATTAAAAAACCAGCCGGTGGTACGAGTTGGACTCGCGCATTGAGGGTTCCGTAAATAAAGAAAGCATCTAACATTATTGTTTTAACTAAAGATAAACTATAGGTCAAATTACGAACTAAACTTTGCCGTTGGATCGCTAGACACTATTGCATTGCATCGACCGCAAATAATAAGTTTGTAATATTCATTCGCTTTTTTTTATTATCAGACTAAATATTGACGGCTTTCACATTTTTCCCTTTCTACATATGTCATATGTTGTTAGACATTGCTTATTGCCAAATTTCAGGATTATAGGTTATCGGGAAGTACGTAGGTTTGGATTCCCCTGAGAAATAGCAAAATACGCTGTAAAATGCGACATAAACGGTTATATCCGTAGAGATCTAGAGTGATGTCGATCCTTGCGCTGGGTATAAAACCTTGTATCGCAAACAGCGGCCTTTGAATATTCGTAAGTACAGAGCAAGCATTGCAAACTGTTTACATGCAATATCGCAACTGTCGTTCAATCACATAATACAAAAGTTGTGAAACGCCGCGAGCAATGTGTTCTGTTTTTGGGCATATTACTGAGACACCGGCCCTGCCCCGTTTTCATATCTCTCTAGTTTCTGTGACTTGTGGTTATATCTCTTGATTGCGCTAATTTACAAGTCTGACTTTGTTCACAACTGAAAGAGACCTTATACTGTATTTGATATAAATTACAATTTGATTACAATTTGATTGATTACTCTTACGCGTTCCTGGGAAAAAGGTCTTCACAGGCAGAAAGACAGACGGACAGAAGGTAACGAAGTAATTCTATAAGGGTTCTTTTTTTTCTTTTTAGGTACATAGCCCTAAAAAACAAACTCGCAACTCAAACTCGTTTACACATTTTATATATTAACATAAGTATATATGATGGAATAAATGGATAAACTACATACATGTGGACATTACTCAGGTGTTTATTTTGTATTTTAGGCGTATACATATCCCACTAATATTATAAATGTGAATGTTTGGATGGATGGAGGGATGGATGTATGGATGTTTGTATGTTTGTAACTCTTTCACGCTCAAGCGGCTAGACCAATTTTGAAGAAATGTGATATTGGAGGTAGATGAGTCGCTGGATTAACACATAGGATTCTTTTTATCATCATCACCATTATCATCATCCATCACAACGCGAATGAAACCGCGGGGCGCCACTAGTATTGTTATACATCATACGGTACGTTTGTTTGTTGTTGTTGTCGTGTTTCCTATTTAGCACAGTTCCAAAGAGATGCCCTATAATTCTTGGCGAGGCAGCTGCGGATTTCAACGTGCTTAACATTTCGAGTATATCTTTTATTTCCAGTACCGCTACAGTACAGTTAAACATATGGTGGCATGTGACCTACTTTTTAACTTGTTTCGGTGAGTGTAACGTTTAATATCGGAATGAGCATCTCCATTCCCGAAAGGGGTCGCTTACTCTATGGGGTGTTTATTATACAATACCATAGATTAATTTATCTATGACAATACACATTTAAGTGATGTATGAGAAATAAAATGATGGACGTAGTACGTAAAGGACTATGCCCAAAAATGTAAGGTCATAAATAAGAGCACACAAATGTAAAATTATAAGGATTTTTTTGATGTCACTAATTAATGATGTGATTTGATGTCAATAATAATAGATGGTCAGGGTGTTATTACAGAACAACGCAGACGTACAATCTTTATTATATCTATATAAAAATGAACCCCTATTTATCCTGGTCACGCTTTAACTTAAGAACGGATGGAACAATCTCGGTAATTCTTTTTTGTTGTGTTAATTATTGTCAGGAAAAGGTTCTTATGAAAAAAAACCAAGAAAAAATGGGAGATTATGGCGAGGCCGAAGGCCGAGCCTACTACGCAAACAAAGTCACCGGCAGCCACTAGTTTATATATATACAGGGTGTTTGGTAGAGGGACCGACAAACCAAATGAGCGTGTTCGGGGGCCCACTTGGAGAATAAAAGTTGGCCAAAAAAAATCTCTGACCTCCCATTTTTTTTTCCTTTTTTTTCTAAAAAAGTTCCTAGTGGGTTTTTTTTTGTCACTGTGAAAGTTGAACTATGAGATAAAATTTATTTCATATTTTCACTCTATGCTCTAAATCAGTTAAGTAGCTCTGTTTTGTATCCAATTTTGCTTAACGTGGCCTGAAGGTGTATTAGAGACCAAATTCAACTAAAAACATCCGGTCTAAAACAGATTTTACAAATGTTATGGTGGTAAATAGGTACAATTTCGGAGAAAAAGGAAAAATTCACAAAAAAAAGTTTTTTTGGCCAACTTGTATTCTCCAAGTGGTCCCCAGAACACGCTCATTTGGTTTGTCGGACCCTCTACCAAACACCCTGTATATATATATATTTAGACTGCGGACAGTTAAAAAGGTTAAAGTAAGTAAAGGTTTTTATTAATACAATAACATTATGATCGTGATCAACCAGAATAGTATGCAACCAGCACACCAACTGGTTGTTATAGCTATAGTAGTCAATAGTCAATAGTAATTTATTCGTAAAAATATTACATGTCAATAACGGTAGAATGTATACTCAAGTATACATGCAAAAATATTAATTAAAAATAATTCTACACTGCATTCAGCAATTTCAATAATTAATAATATATGTCAATAAAATAATAATATAAATAATAAATGTCAATATAAGAAAATGAAGAAAAATTGTAAACAAATAATGTCAAAATTTCGAGATTGTTGATTAATGTCTCCGTAATTAATAACACAAATAATTGATTGATTTCAAGTTAAAGATTGATCCATGAACTCCTCAAAGCTATAGAAGGTCCGCTCAATTAGCCAACGTTTTAATTTGTTCTTAAAAGATGATATGCTTGAGGCAGTGGTGACGTCATCAGGAAGTCTTTTATAGACAGCTGGGCCCATTATATGCGTCAACTTACCAGATTTGGCAAGCGTGTGCGGCAATGATACAAGCTTTTCAGCGTTGCGCGTGTGGTAGGAATGTCGCTGTGTTTTTTAAATGTGTGAAGATTCGCTCTCATAAACGTTGCCACCTGGAAAATGACTATTGAAGGCAGCGTGAGAATCCCAAGATCTTTAAATATGGGCCTTGCGGGTGTATCCCGGGGAACGCGTACAATAGCTCGTATGGCGCGTTTTTGCATTCGGAACACTCTTAACCACTCTGCACCGCGAGCCCATAGCTCAGCACCATACTGCAGTAACGAGTGTACTGTCGCAAAGTAGCAAGCGCGCGCCACGTCTCTGGAAACCACTCGCGACACCCGACCCAAGGCGAAACACGCACTTCCCAATCTCCCGCAAAGTTTGTCAATGTGTCCCTCCCATGTCAAACACCTGTCAATTTCAAAGCCGAGGAATGTAGTGGTCTGTACCGCCCGGATTTCGTCACCGTTCACATTGACAACCAGTGGCCTCACCATACGACCTGACAAGTTGAAGTGCATGTAATTTGTCTTATTTAAATTTAAAGCTAGCCCATTCATACTAAACCACCGGGCAAGATGGGAGGCTGTCTCGTTTAATCTCAACTCCAGTTGGTCTAGCGTGGGAGCTGTGACGATCGCAGCAACGTCGTCAGCATACACAAGGATGTCTGCGGTTGTCACCGCCCTCGGCAGGTCGTTTAATAAGAGTGAGAATAGTATGTTCGACACTGACGAGCCTTGCGCCACGCCCATAGTAGATGTAAGTGGATCTGACTTATTTTTGCCGTCCCCCGCATCGACTACCTGTTGTCTTCCACGCATGAGATCCGTCAAAATGTCATGTGATACGCCATTTATCGTTAATAAACGTTGTGGTCTGCGACGTCGAAGGCCTTCGACAAGTCACAGCAAAGAACTGCAACCTGCTGCTTAACTTCACGTGCAGCCATTACACGCTTGATTACTTCACGAGTCAATGACGTAGTGGATCTTCCTTCTCGGTATGCGTATTGGTAGTCCGATAACGCGTTTGTTGATGTTAGGAAAGTGACAAGTCTTGAACTCAAGCCCTTCTCAAATACTTTAGCAATCGCAGGGATGATTGCTACGGGTCTGTACCCATCTAAATTTTCTCTCCTTCCTTTACCCTTAAATATTGGCGTAATTTTACTAACTTTTAGCGTTGTTGGGTACGTTCCCTCCTTTAAACACATATTGTATAAGAACGTCAATACAGGAGCGAGAGGCATGATAGCCATCCTCAGTAGTTCCATTGAGAGCCCATATACGTCCTTTGACTGCTTCGGAGGTATACGCGTAGCAACTATGCGGTATACCTCCTCTGCGGTGAAAGGTTGCAGTCTTAGCGAACGATCGGCGGGAGGGCACGTTACTGCTAAGGTACTCCGCACACTGGCAATATCGGCTTTAGGTGAACCGCATGCAACTGCTGCACTTAAAAATCGTGAATTTATCGCATTGACTGCCTCTTTTCGACTGCTAAAATTTTTACCGTTCTGGTCCACTATGATATCTGTAAATTGTATACTTGGGGTGTTGTTTTTCCCTCTTTCTTTGTTCACAACATTCCACACACCTTTTGATGCGGTCGAACTATTATTTATAATGTTGACATAATGGTTACATTTTTCGTTTTTAATTAGCATGTCATATCTTAATCGTGAGTCATCTAACAGGTATTTCACATGACTGACATTTGGAAATGTTTGATACAATTTTTCAACGTCAACTAAAAAGTTTTTCATATTTATTACATCGGGAGTTACCCACGATGAGTCAGGTTTTTTAATATTTTTCTTTTTTAAAGGAAAACATATGTCAAATTTATTTACTATCACTGTCGTTATAGCTGTTGTTAACGTATCAGCAGTATTATATCGTTTGGTGATATCAGTCCAGTCCACACTATCTATAGATGCTACAAAATTTGCACGATTGGAGTTAGAAAAATCCCTACATATGCGAGTAAGTGGTTGGTGTGCGCGCTGGACGCATGACACCTCGCCTCGAACGGCGTAATGGTCGCTCAGCAACGTAACCACGGGCGCGGCGCGCACGGACCCTACCTGCATGTTAGTGTATATATGGTCTAGACTTGTAGCCGTGGTCGCGGTCACACGGGTAGGAAAGTCCACGATATTCATCATACCGTATGACAACAATAGTTCGGACCACTTTTTATGATCTGACCCTATTTCCCCCAAACAGTTTACGTTGACGTCTCCTACTATTACGCATTCTATATTAAGTTCGTTAATTTTATCGAGCAGACCTTCAAAGCAAATAAGAAATTCATTACAGGCTACTAGATTCGTCCGGTATAAACAAACTACTGTTAAGTCGTAGTCTACAATGTCTATCGCTGATATCTCGCAAACTCGTTCCGTTGATAATTTCGTGAGGTCAACATTCTCGATACAATTTAGATTCTCGTTCACAAATAAACAAGATCCACCATGAGCTATTTCTTTTCTACAGTAATACGATGCTAACTTGTAGCCCGCAATGTAAACACATTTCAATTTGCTCTCGACTAACCAATGTTCTGTAAAAGCTAGAATGTCACATTTCAGTTCACTACGCAACAACACTTCTATTTTCGCGGTTTTGTGATCAAGTGATGCAATATTTTGATGACATACAATAAGCACTCGATTTGTACGATGCGGTGATTCATTCGTTATGTCCTGCGCTGGCTCACTGCGCCTGCAGGCCTGCGACTGAGGACCGGTTCCCGTGTTCAGCTGCGCTGGCGGTAGTGGCAACCCCTGCCCCGCCACACTCGCGGGGCACCGCTTGAAAGTACGTCCACTCTGAGATCTTGACACCGGGTGGCCAAGCCGATTGGCGGTGTGTACGTTAAACATCGATAGTTTGGTAATCCGATAGTATCGATAGTTTTACTAAAAGCTATCGATAGTATCGATAGTCTATCGATAGTTTAAAAGATTATAGGACATCAATAAAATAACAAAAGTTATAAGAAACGAAGAGTTTTATTTTCAATTAAATATGAAATAACAATAAAAAATCAGCCTTCATCATTATTAAAGTAAGAAATCAAACGTTGAAATATTTACTATTTTGTTTTATAAACAACAATTCGTTTAACCTTTTTTCTTTTAATCTGTTTCTCCGTTCGGTTAAGATTTGTCCGGCCTTCGAAAAAATCCTTTCCGAAGGCACAGAAGATGCTGGAATAGACAGATAGAGCATCGACAGTTCTTTTAATTTATTGTTATTGTATTTCCAGTATGTTATAGGACACTCTTTCCTGTCAATTACTGGCTTCTCCAGATATTGCCTGATATCTACCAACGAGTTACTTAACGGTGTCTATACGTCCGGAACGTCCAGGAACCCCAACAGGTCATCAGGTGTTCCTGAAGACGTGGATGGTATTGGTTGTTGGGTTTCTTCAGCCAAGCGTTCTTTAGATAAATGGCTAGCATAGGCCTTTTCTAGCCACTGAACAGCTCGCTTCTCTTCGTCACTTGTTTTGAACCCCTTCTTCTTAAATCGGGGGTCCAATATTGTAGCCAGTACAACAGGTGTCCTGTTTTCATACGGACTTAGTCTTTTGTCAACTGATCCCTTCACGCATACTAATATTTTCTTTCCGCTTTCAGTAACAATTTGAGATTCAACTTCTGCCAATTTCGTTTTTATTCCACGAATCAATGGTATTATCAGTGACAATGTTATATAGCTTTCTCCGGAAATTTTTGTCGTAGCTAGATCGAAAGGTTCCAGAATCTGAATTGTTTCTTGCATAATTAGGTATTCGTCAGCATTGACTCCTGGTGGAGCCCGATTACATTCATTAAGTGCGAGAGTTAATTCTGTCTTCATTGTAACAAGTCTCTGCAGCATGTGATATGCACTGTTCCAGCGGGTAGGCACTTCCTGGATCACTCTCAGTTCTGCTTTGTTTAATTCACGTTGAATAGCTCGTAATTTATCGCTAGCTAGAGTACTCATCTTGAAAAATGTCACAATGGATTTACATTTTTTCAAAATCTGGTCAAAGCAGGGCACAGCAAACGAATCAGTCACCGTCAGGTTTAGTGTGTGCGCAAAGCAGGGTATATGTCGTATGTGCAGTTTAACTGCGGCGTTAATCATGGTTTGAGCGTTATCAGTTGTTATTGCTTCACATTTTGACCTGACACCCCATTTTGAAAGAGTAGCATCCAACACCTGAAAACAATAATAACAGTTTATGTCCGATGATAAAGAAACACTGAATTGTTAGGTATTATTAAGGCAATGAAAATTTAAAATACTTACTTACACTGGCTATATTTTCTGCGTTGTGACTTCCTTCCATCTTCACGACTTCCAATAATGGTGCAATTAATTTTTCGTTGTGAAAGAAATGACAAGTAACTGCAAGGATGCCTTCATTTGCAATTGATGTCCATAAATCAGTAGTCACACTAACATGTTCTGCTTTCGATAATGCTATGACGAGCTCCTGTTTCACGTTTTCATAATATTCCGGCAGCAATTTCTTCTTCAATGTTGTTGTATCAGGAATTTCATATCTACTATCGAGAGCATTTACAAAGTCCCGAAATCCTTCATGTTCTCCTTTTCGCAAAGGTTCCATGTCAACAGCAATCATGCGCACGTATTTGTTATCCAAATTTTTCTTTGTTTTCCCATCTGGATATTTACTACTTCTATCATAATAATTTTTTAACGTATTTCTCTTTTTAGGGGTTGGGCCCATTTGCTCATTTTGCTCAGTGGTATCTACGTCTGGAGTAACAGAAACATTGGATGACCATACCTCATTATGTTTTCTCTTCATATGATCTATCAAGTTCGTAGTATTTCCACTTAGTTTAAACTCTCTTTTACACAAAGAACACTTTGCAAACTTTTCATTAGTCTTTTTGAAGTAATCCCACGCACGTGACTTGCTACTCATTTTTTATTGTTACGCCACTCCACTCAACAATAAAAACATCCACAATAAAAAAACTGACTGTCTTTTGTCTTGTAAATGAATGATATACGCACGGTAATTCTCCTACCATAGAGAATAATCTCAATGGTTACACCTTTGAATGAATGAAATACGCACGGTAATTCCCCTACCATAGAGAACAATCTACGTCTACGCATTTTTCACTATGGCCGGGGAATAACCTACATACACGCATACCTAGACTCTAGGGATGTATAAGTAATACTTGAGTAAACAATCGATCGATTGTTTTGAAAACTATCGATAGTATCGATAGCCATTTACTATCGATACTATCGATAGTCTATCGATGTTTAACGTACACAGCTTGGCAAGCTGTCGGCGAGTAGATTCGCTCATATGCACTCAGTGGCCCTCCGATTACGAACGCTGCATGCCTGTTCGTTCTTAATTTACGTTTTTCAACGATATATTCGTCACACTTAAATATATTTTGTATATGATTCAAGATACCTTGTTCTGTAGTGTCCGTCCTGAATGACCACGCTTGCATGTATTTCCACTGCTCCGCTGTTTGTAACTCACTGCTAGATTTTCCAGATCCAGATATAATAGTGCGGTGTTTGTACGTATTTGTGGACCGCTTACGTTTTACAACTTGCCACTCGCTTTTACGTTGATCCGCCTGTACTATGGCCACACCTTCGAGCGATGGCTCAGTGCTCTGTTTTGCAACGGTTTCGGTGCTGGAGTCAGTTGTTATTGTAACTAGCTTAGGTCGGCTCACCTCGGTGATTTCCGCTGCCGCTACCGCGGAGATTGATGCACGATTCGTTGTCTTTTTCGTTCCTGCGCCTAGCGTTACCGACGTGGTCGCCGCTTTCGCTCTAACTTGACGGAGCGGGCGTTGAATCGGGGTTGGGACTTGTTTCGTATCCGTCACTGTTGATTCGTATGCAGCTGATTTTTTTGAGGACGTACCTTCCAATAATAATCTGAGTCGTTCAATTTCTTGAGTCTGTTTCTGAATAGTTTCGTTGTTTGTAATTAGATTGCATTTCATTGCAGATATTTGTTCGTTAAGGTTTGTTACAACCTTAATGAGGTCACGAAGCGCGGTTTCTTGTCCTTTTTGCGCCATTATCAATTTTATTAATTACAAAATACGGGACTGCAATCCGACCGTGACAACTGCTTGACGCAACTCAATTACGCTATTGTTACAGTTCACCCATATTGCAACATACACAACAAGCCCAAAGGAAAGATTATAAGTGTCCAAATTCATAAATAGCCAAAACTAAACAAGTAGAAGCTGAGACTAGGAAACAGATTACATATTTAATACCTACTATACATAGCCAATATATAAGATATTTTATTAAGTAACATCACGAATTTTTTGGGCATTATCTTTATCAAAAAAAGACTCATTCGACAAAAGAATGTACACGTATATTTATTTATTTCAAGTTTATCTGTGACACCAACTTGATGACATTGAGGGTTAAATATTTCATACATCTAAACTATCATACCTACATCCAATATCACACAAATAAACTATGTGGAAGGACTTTTGTGCACGAAAGCATTTTGGTTAATATCTTACCAAAGCAGTTCGAGAAAGCCTTGAAGCAATAATGACACGTTTCAGCACTACAGTGTTAAAACTTCAAAGACACTGTACGCATTTTTTTTATATGAAAAACGGGATTTACTCACGTAAAAAAGTCAGATCTTTCCCACTATAGTTTCAACCACATCCTCGCCTTTTTTTTTTGTTGCCTCGCAGTGCGAGGCGAGACGCAATGCACTGCACTTAGTGAGCACTCAGTAAATCTCGTTTTTCATATAAAAAATGTGTACAAAGCACGTTAATTTTCATAATAAAATACTATACGCAATTGAATTTATTGGGTGAAATAGATCCAAAAACTTTTCGGATATCATTGCTTCAAAATATATGGTATGGGGATCAAGAGGACAGTTAGAGCAATGACATATAAAATATCAGGTTATTGCTCTGGATGGCACTGAAACAGTCATAGCCATACGTGGAACCAAATATATTTCCACTCGTTATATTCTCAGTAAAAATATTCATTTGGTTCCTTAATTTCATCTGCTTTATCATCTAATTTAATAGGTTCAGTATCATCCTCCATATTTTTTTTATTGATTTCCACCAATGTTTTTACAAATCTGTAGTATCTTGCAATCCGTTCTCTTTTTTTAGTGGCGTTTTGTTTATTGTATTTCTTCTTATACAGTTCATAAAGTTCTTCAGCCTTGTCTAAATCGTATAGGTGGGCATCTTCAATGAATTTCGTATTTTTATTTTCAGTTTCGTGTTGTGAACGTATAGCCTTATTAGGATCTCTTACATTATCATCTGTGATAGTATAGAAGCAAAACCAAACATTAAAGAACCTGATATTATAATTATGAAATTGTTGAAACTTATAAGGGTAACAATAAATTAGATTTAAACAGTTTAGATTAGATTAATTTCAAGTTTCATATCAGTTTATAATTAAACTAATCTATATTATTTAATTTGAAAACATTTATTAGTAATTAAAAATTGAATAAAATAATAATAATAACTATCTAATCTATAAGCCCCATGGTGGGGGGAAAAGTGGCCAAAACGCTGGCGGCATTGCCACGCTGGATGGCAATGCTAAGTTTTTACCCAAAATAGGCGCCAGCATTTCGGTCACCCGACGCCTCAAACAAACGTTTCGCCAGATCCCTAAACAAGTTGAGAGCGGACGGCCCCCATGGGCCTAAAGTTTCGACCACAAACGGCATAAACATGTACATTCTGTCTAAATACACATATTTATGACGTTTGAGGTCTTCCGCTTTAGACGCGGCAGCGCCAGCCCGATCAATCGTCCCAGGGAGATGAGACGGCGCCAGTGTGTCCACAAATGTAGCATCCCAAACCAGGGGCTGTCCCATCTTCCACGGGACGATAGTCATCCCATCTGGTCTCTTGCCGTCATCCCGCATCAATCCGTTCGGTTCCAAAACTGACGGGACTCCAGCACTGACAAATGCCCGACGGATGATATCATTCAAGCTGGCGTGCCGCGGTATACGCCCCGCGCTCTTTACGCATGAGAGTGCGTGGTGGCCGAACCGATCCACCATTTCACCGCAGACACAACGGTGAGGGACCTGGCAAGGGGCACCTACTCGTAGGGATACGGCTATTCGGAAAGTATTGTTGTCCAAAAGATTTCCAACATTTTTAGACGACAAAGCATGTAGCCAAAGCCCCGACTCCCATCGAGTAACAGCTAACAGGCGAGCACGCTCTGCGGAAGAACTAGTTGAATTGATCAGGTTTTCAAGTTCTAACTCACAGAGTGGCCCGTCCCACTGCCTCTGAGAAGCAGGAGCTTTGGGTAGGGACTGACTTGGACAAGCTATTTTCCAGTTTTCTAAAGCCTCAGTCATATAACTAATTTGAATAGAAGGCGATAAAATTGCCTTTACTAACTTTTGAGTACTGAAAATTGATGAAAGGAATGCGGGTAATGCTACACTAGAAATTTTGCGAAATTATTTTAATAATTTTAATATTTTAATAATCTATTATTTTAACCTAATGGACTAATACGGTGCGACGGTAAGAGGCCAGATGGAATGACTCTTGTTCCTTGGAAGATGGGACGGCCTCTTGTGTGAGATGCTACTTGTGTCGATACTCTGGCACCGTCACATCTTCCAGAAACTTACGCTCAGGCTGGTATGGCAGCGACAAATGCCGAAAACTTTAAACGGTGCAAATATGCCAATCTTGATAGAGGTTACATATTTATGCCTTTTGGGTAGAAACTTTGGGTTCAGGTTCATACGAAATTTTCAGGGACTTGGCCAAACGTTTGGTTGAAGCGTCAGGCAACCAGAATGCTGGGTCATATTTTGCACAAAAAATTAGCTATTCAACGTGGAAATGCAGCCAGCATTCTGTGCACTTTTCCTTCAACAAATGGTTTAATATTTTTTAAGGGTCTTTTAATCTTTGTCAGTATGTACCTTTTATAATATTTGCTAAAATTATTTATTCAATAAATTGTAATTATAAAGTCCCATTTGGATAAATACTAGAGTATTCATTAGAGTATTAGATATAATAGTGAATGTAATAGTCATGAAATTCAAATTCAGATTGATTAAATGAAGCAAACACAAAAGGCTTTATTTAGTATAATGTGTATGTGTTGTCGTGAATATAACTTACAAGGTGTCAATTGAATCCCATAACGCTCATCTATGTAATTCGGATCTGCATCGGCATATTTATTAATAACATACATCGTAGTATCATTGATATACCTCTTGTTTAGATCTTCAACTTCATTCAAAGTTCTAAGAAAGTTTTTAAAACCATTATTTTTGTCTTCTTCATTTTTATAATGTCTATTGTACTTTAACTGAAAATAGTCAAATTTTTTTGCAGCATTATTGCCTGTAAGCTGATTTAATTTTACGAAGACTAAAACTTGAATAAATATAATAATTGTTATCAGATTCAAATACACCATTGTTCTGAAACAATTTCATACTAGGGTAATAAATATGGTACAAAAAATTGCATTCGTCACCGAAATTAATGGATTTGATATGTATGAGCAAGCGTGTTATTTGCAGTGATTATTTTTTCTAAGATATCATCTGAAATACATAGATACCATCGCGTCTTTAGATCCCGGAAGAGCTCAGCATGATGTGCTTTAAACTACATTTATTTTATAATGTACAATATGATAGAAGAACTATTTATTGAACTTTAACCAAACATACACAAAGTAACTTGTCAGACATCATTTTTATTTAGGCTAATACAATTGGCGGTTTTATCGCTTATACCGATTTCTTCCAGACTACATATGTATGTACAGTATCATAAGAAATAGTAGACGATGGTGCACATTGTGTTTTTTTACTCTAATATAGTAGGTAATTTACATTGATTAGAGTGTATTCGGTGGATAAATTATTAAGAATTTTTTGACGTCATAAAATATATTTTGAACTTAAAGGGCCTTACTTATAAACGTTACATAACTTTAAATAACGTTATTTAGTACTGCGCAAAGGAAAAATGATCTGCGCCGTACTAAGTGACGTTATTTAAATTTAAGCAGCGTTTAGAAGTAAGGCCAAAAAAAGATAGAAGAAAAATCCTATATAATTAGCTAGTACTTTCCATGCTAAAAGAGCAAACTCTTTTCTTCCTCTTAACATTGTCCGATTTCAGTGTTTTTTTTTCATTTGAGTTTTCTCTTTCTATGCAATCATCTTAAAGTTGAATGCTAGACTTTTGACATGGAGGTTAAATATAGCGTTTCAATTAAGTAATTTAGAAATATTTACATTATTTTCCTGATCGTTATACACCACGTAGGTACATTTTTACGAGTTTCTGATATATCAAAATACTTTTTATTATGAAATCTAACGTGGTCTGTACACATTTTTAATAGGAAAAACGGGATTCACTCGCGTAAAAAAGTCAGATTTTTCCGACTATAGTTTCAACCACATCCGGTGGTCTTATATATCAAAATACGTTGTGCTATCCCGTTATTCATGTCAATATTTCTAATGTGTATGATAGTATAAAAATAATTACCATGATAGAACAAACATAAAAAAGATATGTAAAATCGTCTCTAAAGAGTTTAGATTATAATATATATTTTTAGACATACATAAAGTTACTAAAAATACTACCTCGGATATGGACAGCACAACCCTCTCCTCACTAATACTAGACTAGGTGACATCGAATATGTACCAAAAAAAGACAGGAGTCGGCTGCTCAGCAAGCGAATCACTGCTCCACGTCCCCATAAATTGTAATTAGCTGTAAATGGGATAGGGCAATATACAACAACATAATAAATTTATATAAATTGATTCTGTACAGACTAACAATCTCACAGCACACACTACACGACACTTATATAGATCTCTCTCAGACAAACATAGGTAGACTGTAAGTAGCTGACACACCCACAGGCCGAACACACCACCGACCTGTGGACATAATGTAACATATGATCTAGGGAAATAAACATCTTTCTATTCTATTCTATTCTAAAAATAATGTAAAATATGTAATTAAAACACAATTTATCTCACGGCTCACCTTTATTCGTCAGAGACCTGATTCAGATTATTTTAAATTAAACTATGAAATGAAATTAAGTTTGTATATTGTTGCAGAGTTTCTTACACATATAATATTATATTTATAAACACATAGTACAACGTTTTTTGTACATAGCACAATCTTTGCTTAGCAAATAAATTTTGAATAATAAACATTTTATTAAATAAAAGCTCACTCTACAAAACATGATAACAAATCTTTGAAGTAACGAAAAATGAGCGAACGAACCGCTAAAGGCGAGTTATTTGATAAGTATATTTGGTAAGTATATACACGTTTCACGGAAATTCTAAAACGGTACCTACAACAATAAATGTGGTGGGTAGACACAAGATGATTATGAATACAATCTCCACCCACTACGGTTTAGTAATTTTTAAGGGTATTGTTCTGTCTGAGTATGATTGGTAGGAATTGTATGCTAGGGTAAATTATCGATTTTGATAACATACAGCTGATAATTTTGACTGGCTGGTTGGTGCAGTTGGTATACGTAATATATAAACATACCTATCTGTTTGACCTGTGTCTGTGCGTGCACATGTATACAAGTCTGTATATCAGTCATCAGGTTATCATGGGATTTAAATACGGATTTAAGAGTAAGTATCATGTATTATACTAATTGCTATTATAGTTTAAAAATATGTTGATAACATATTATATATATAACGTATTATATATATATATATATATATTAGTTGTTCGTTAATTTTGCAGGGATTGCATTATTTAATTAACCGTATAAATAGGTATGTTTTGTTCAATCTCCCGGAGACTGTACATATTTGGGCAAATTTGACTAAAACTTGTGATTTGATGTAGAACATGCTATATCATCATACTACATGGATTAAACACACTCTTAACTTAACTACTCGTAAAAGAAAACTTAATACGGTAAAAAGAGCATAAATATATAACATTCCTATACAGAAACACTTACCATTGTATATATTTATATTTAAAAAAATCATTCAGATATTTTGGAATTCAGTAACCGTTATTAACTTATAAAATCAAATCAGATATAATTTTCAGATATAAAGATCCATTCTATTATACCTAATATTAATAACTCCACAAACACCGTCATATATAATATTGTTAATTTAAATATTGTAATTACGTGTTCTATCTTAAAGCGAGGCAATTATCTCTCGCATGATAACTGCGAAGCCATCAGCCGTGCGATTCTCTAATGATTCGTCGACGAACGAGCTCGTCGATGTCAAATACTTCGCCCTTCTACATAAGGTTGCTTTTTCAACGTATTAGAAATTTGTATTGCAATGTATTTAATTAAATTCATACATGCATTCATTAGTTATGATTTCATTTTACTACATAGTAATAAAATTAATTTATTTGTCGATAAATGTGAGAAACAGAGTTTCCTTTATCTAAACAAGCTTCTTAAGATCTAACTTCAGAAACTTTAAATACGCTACTCGTACAAGAACTAAATTCAGTTACCGTACTAAAAATCCTCGCTATACTAAACAAACTATTTTGCGAAATAATCTCATTGAATTCAAAATACACCAAATAAGATATTATAAGCCTACACAAACAACCTTATTCTAGAAATTCTAAAAGCATCGCACACAAAAATATCGAATACTACGAAACCACAATATCAATAAAATATGCTTCTCCAAGACCTAATACAACAAAGACCGTAATAACGATATTTGGGTAATTAAATTTGATATTCATATGTAAACTAAACCGCTATCACTACCGTTGGGACAAATTTAATTTTGGCCTTTTGATCTTATATAATATTCAGGGCCGTAACTTTGGATGCGTTAGGCCCATCTGTTATCCTCGTTTTCCTCCTAAGCCAGGCGATTAAAATTTCCCCTCATTAGTAATACTACTAATGAACCCACGAAATAACGTTATTTTGTTGGGATCATTGCGGATTAATTATGCACAATTTATTAAACTGGAATTGAATATACGATAATCATGGTACGTTAATCATTTACTTTCTTTGAGAAATAAGACAGAAATAATACAATAGTTAAAAAAATTGGAATTCGAGTTCCATTATATTGCAGGTACTTACTCAAAAATTAAAGTTTATTTGATGTAAACTATGATCAAAAAAATATATATATTTATGAGATAGGCTTTCAACGACATAGTGACAACTATACATAAAAACAAAGGACAGTAAAATAACAAATACACACATACAAAAGTTTATTTTTTCTAAAAATTATTTAACATTTATCACTAGCCCGTAACTTTGTTCACGTAGTAGGCTCAGCCTTTCGCCTTGGACTAACCTCATCATCCTTCCGTCTTTTATTGATTTTTCTATCATCAGAACCTTCTCCTGACAATAAATAATTAACACAACACAACTACAATTTGTAAAATTTTATACCAGAACTTCCATTCTATTCAGTTATTGGAGTGTAAGACAAAAACTGCTAGACCTAATTTGATGAAATTATAAGTGGGACCACAAGGGAAGCACCAGCTTTCAAACACAAAAAAGAGTTTTGAGAATCGATTCACACTATCGTAAGTTATGAGGCAACAAACATAGAAAACAAAAAATACAATCGAATTGAGTACCTCCTCCTTTTTGGAAGTCGGTAGAAAATAAGAATTAGCGAAATAGTTCCATCCGTAACGCTTGATGCGATCACCAACGTGAATAGAGATTAATTTTTATATACCGACTAGCGACTGCCCGCGACTTCGCGTAATAGGTTCGGCCTTCGGCCTCGCCATAACCTCCTATATTTTCTTGATTTTTTTAATGTAAAAACCTTCTACGAAATATTAGAAAACATTTAAAAACAAGATGAATGAAATCGGAATTAGCGAAATAGTTCCATCCGTAACGCTTGATGCGATGACCAAAGTAAATAGAGATTAATTTTTATATACCGACTAGCGACTACCCGCGACTTCGCGTAATAGGTTCGGACTTCGGCCTCGCCATAACTTCCTATATTTTCTTGATTTTTTTAATGTAAAAACCTTCTACGAAATATTAGAAAACATAATGAAATCGAAATTAGTGAAATAGTTCCATCCGTAACGCTTGATGCGATGACCAAAGTAAATAGAGATTAATTTTTATATACCGACTAGTGACTGCCCGCGACTTCGCGTAATAGGTTCGGCCTTCGGCGTCGCCATAACCTCCTATATTTTCTTGATTTTTTATGTAAAAACCTTCTACGAAATATTAGAAAACATTTAAAAACAAGATGAATGAAATCGGAATTAGCAAAATAGTTCCATCCGTAACGCGTGATGCGATGACCAAGGTAAATAGAGATTAATTAATACCTATATAGATAGGCTTCCGAAATTCTCAAATTACTTCTACTATCTATCTACTATCATTGTGTCTCTTAATTTGGTTACAAGAAATATAAAACATACTTTTTTGAAATACTGTAATAAGCAACAATAAACTGTCTAACGTACTTAATAAACTATCGCTCCACAACATAATAATATGTTGTTACTCATATTATGAGTAATTAACAACATAGTAACTTAGCAAACATACATCTTCAACAGTTGTTTTTGAATCCTAAAATGTATTTAATACACGTTTATTCAATGGAGCTGTTAATACGGTTTGTGAATAAGTTGTACAATATGTTATAACAAAAGGTTCCATTACATACATTAACACATTTTACATCGATCTGCTTTTAAAGTTTATTACAAATGGCATCGCACGTTCTACGCGTCTATAAGAAAAACAAAAGCGTCAAACTGTTAATGGAATCGAACAGTAACGATAACAGAAACGTAGTCTCTTTAAAACATCCTATTGCTGATATAAACTTTGCCATTTCGCGCTAAACATTTACCCGAATATTATTTTTAAAATTGCGTGCGTGTGCTTTATCTATGGTTGCCTTATATTTGACGGCAAAGCCCTAGTCAATAATAACAAACTTCCAATCCACTCTCAGTACTAAAATCGTATTCCATTACTATTTTGTGTTACATATCTTCAATAAACAAAGGTTTTTCTATAGACTGCTGCATGCAATATTATTTGTAATACAGATTGCATGTACGCAGATAGACTTAGATGTATCGTTCCATTTTAACGCTATTGGCTAAACAAGGTGCGTTTAGCCGATTACATTGTTCAGCTACTAATTAACGGCTTTTTGGTATATTTTATGTCCCTTTAATAATGCCAAGCATATTAAAATAAGTCTAATTTGAGATTTCAATAAAATTTCGATGGGAATTCGTCCAATTGTTTTCCTACAAAACATATAAAATGTTCATGCAATTTGTGATGCATTTAGATGAAATGAAAAATAAATTTACGAAGCCTCTCCTCATCCAAGTATCTGCTTTACCGCATCCCCCGTTGTATTAGCGACATGCGTATCCTTTACTGTTTTATTATTTAAGATTTTTTATATAAATAAATACAAGAATATTGTTTACATTCTTCTTCTTTTGGCAAGAACCAAGAAGTTTTACATTACGAAAATAAGTAGACTGAATGGTGAATCCAGTTAAAAGCACTTTTAACCAATAAGTTTGTCTCAATTTAATACTAAAGAGAAAACGAGTCAATAGATGTAATTTTCACAACGCGCACGATGCGCCATTTGCAAATGCACGCCGTTTTCATATTAATAATCATCTATATACACAATGTGGTCAATAGATGCTGAAATTTTAAAAGCATTCTAAAAACCAATAACGACATAGATTTAACAATGTATACAACATTACATGTATTTTCGAAACGACTGTCAGGTGGCTATGTAAGCAAGAAATCAAAAGTATTGTTATGCGAGTACGTTTACATTTAGAAGTTGAATAGGTGATCGCTATGGCATTATTAAACTGCCGTGCGATTCTCTAAGAGCAAACATCGTTGCAACTTTGACAACATCTGTGAAACAAATGACGAGATGACAAGAAACGTCGGAAAGCAACCTTATGTACAAGAGCTGTATCTCAAAGTATTTGACATCGGTGAGTTCGTCGACGAATCATTAGATAATCGCACGGCTGAGCGCGTTTGCGGTCCCGCTTGTTTATCGCGTTGTTGTCTACCGTCATAAGGTCTGTCAAGATAATCTATCCAACAGCTTGAAAACTTATAAAATAAAATATAAATAATATATAATAATATATATATATACATAAGAAAACGTTTACAATCAATGAATGTTCTTGTTTATGTCGCAATACTATTAATTATTTATCATTATAAACCGCTAACAAAAAATGCTTATCGGTTTATATTACATAATAAATTCAAATATTTTTTTCCGAAATTTCTAAATAATAGTATTACGCCATTGTTATGTTAATTAGGAACTATAACGTAATTGGCTGAAATAACATACTGGCTAACCTACTCGTATTAGTACGATAAAATGTAAAAAAGAGACGTCGTTGGCGAAATCAATACGAAAAGCGACTACTTCTAAACTGACAGTTCCTGGTACTACGTGTTTCAAACGTGTTCAATGAAACACGTGTTCGCCAAACTCTTAAATCTTGTGGTTATAAAACATTTTTGAGGGGAATTAAACCGGTCTAAACATGCGTGAGCTCTAAATCCATTCAGCGAATACCCTTAAACCTCTGTTTAACACGACATAATCTGTCAAACACGAGCACCCGCATAATCACGTTCATCTTACGTTATTATAAAACCGGTTCAGACTACTATATTCTTAATACGTGACTTTTTTCATCGATCAGTCCACACGAGCTTCCGTCTAACACTCTATCAAAGCAAATTGATTCTGTACGGGGAAATATTGTAAATTTTTCGAGCTGGAACGATATGAACAACGTCAGCGATACGTCAATGTGAAACGTTCGAGATGCGATGGTAAACGCTTTTACGCCATCCATCTTGCAATCTTAGATCTTAAGTTATTCTAATGGTTCTCTCGAGGGAATCCCATCTTACTGGATATAAATAGTACGGGCACTTGAAAAATTGTTTTCTATAATGCCTCATTCAATAGGATTTTACCGTTTAAGATCTACTGAATTAAATTGGAATAATTGCTTTACCACTGTCGATTAATAAATACATACTATTTTAATAATTTGATTAAAACTTTCGTAAGTTGAACACATTTTAAATCGATTAGTAAACCGATTTTAACTTACGCAATACGTCGAGTATGTAGGATAGCATGCGCGGACGCGGTCGGGAGCGCACGTACTCCGTGAAGAAGCGGCTCTGAACGTCGCGAAACCGGTCGAGTCCTACATACTCGACGTATTGCGTAAGTTAAAATCGGTTCACTAATCGCTTTATAATATTTAAATAATTCACTTAATTTCTTAGCAATTTGTAAGTTGTCAGCGATTAAGCTATTAACTATGATACTAAAAAGTTTTAAGCATAAAATTGCCGATTAAAACTTTAAACGATTGCCAAATAGAGGATAGTAGGAATCAAACTCCAAAAGTTGCCAGTATTAAATTAAGCGTTGATGTATGACCAGCGTGATTAACCCTCGAATTTCAGCGCAAAATTACGGCAGTTTCAGACGTCGCCAGAACTTTTCTTTAGGTGATAAACGCTCTCACAAATTGCCCACATTTATTCGAGGCTGTAGGAAAGCGTCGCTAATGTGGACCGGGAGGAATTCCTCTTTGTGCGCCTCTGTACCCCATAGAGGTGTGCGAGATATATCATTCGAAAGAAAAGAGTATGTATCCTTTTCAAATGAAGTATTCGAGTAAGTGAAGACGTAATTGAGTTACCGCTGTGACAGAGGAATAACTCAACAAGTCAAAGTTCAGAATGAAGTTTAATATACAAAATGCATGAACCTTGTCATATTGATTAGTGCTAGTTAATAGGGTATGTTATTACTCGTAGATTAGTAAATTTGCTTATCTGACTACTGCTGCTGAGCTTTTTATGTTTAACCTATGTTTAAAAGACAGATAATAGTTATCACTTTACAAAAATAAATACAGGTATAGGCTTCAAGAAACACGCGTGGAACGTATTAGTATGCCAAAAATTTACTACTTAGGTCGAAGTATATTGGAAAGTAATCTGCACATAGGTCAAAAACATGGCTTTATATAACTAACCTAAGCCCAAACTTTATATTTGAGGCCGTGGAAACGGCCGTGGAAAAGGGAACGAATATGACGAGAATAGGATGTGTTTTTTTAGTGAGGTCCTGAGTTAGTTTTTTATTATTGTTGTTAGATTTCAGGATTTTCCTTCCTCGATTCTTCATGTCCGGCACGGTCCCGCACAGCTATTCATACAACATTGAACTTGTGATGAACATGCATTGCGAATTAATTGAGTCGAAATTGCGCTTTAAGCCGATATTATGGTTCAGCGCGAAATTATTGGTAGGATATTTTGACGTGGAATAAAATTAATTCATTTTCAACTATAGTTATTAAGTACGCGATATGTTATTGTTTTAAATGAAATGAATTGTTTGTAAACATGGAGGAAAATTAACGTGATTTCCGTGTGTAGGCGGATTGAGGTCCGGTCTGTTTCAATCATAATAGTATTATAAGTAATAAGTCGTGTACTTACTTAATTCGTTGGCCACTGATTCCAGCGAATCTTTTGTGCTATTGATCACATTGTCCAAGAAACAATGAAATTCCTGGAAGCGCGCCTCAGCTGGTTAATAAAGGTTTGAATATGTTTTGAAATATAATGTATTATATGTAGGAAGGTATTTTTTTACGTGTCGATGAAACTGTTAAGGTCTGTAGAAATTATATTTAAAATTGATTAAAGTTTGCTAATGTAATACGTAATAGCAGATACTAGATAGTTGCTTACTGAACTTTCGTTATGAACATTTGGACCATTTCTTCTGTAAACATTTTGTAAAGGATTTTTTTAAGCCCTAAGTGTCGAGATGGACAAGTCTTGAATCTGATGGTAAGGACTTCGACTGGACGTAACAGTTGCAGTGCTATATCTACATTTTTTTTCAACCAGTGTAAGTTGCCATTGATGACTTCTGCCACTGAGGCGTGGTCCCTCACTGTTGGTCTCATTAACAAACTTAAAGTCGCTCAACTAGCAATGGAGAGGCTATGTCAAAGTCATAGTCAAAATCATTTATTCAATTTAGGCATCAAAAACGCACTTATGAACGTCAATTTTTCATTATAATGTACATTAAAGACTACCGCCGCGTTCCAAAATATATAGAGCCTACCAAGAAGAAGCGGCAAGAAACTCGGGGCCATTCTTTTTATATAGATGTTTTTACAATGTTTTTACTTAGGTACTACAAATATTATCTCCAGTGTGTTGCCTTACAAAAGAGAACATAATAATGGTATCATTAGGGCAAGACACGCTACACTTTGACATCTTAGTACACGAGTAGATAGATCCTGGAGTGATCAGTCCCAAGCTGTTTTATCCTCCAAGTAATCTGAAATTTTGTAATAACCTTTTTGACAGAGTTTAGTTTTAATAGTAAATTTAAACTTATTAATAGGCAAATCTCGGATAACATTGGGAACTTTATTATAGAATCGTATACATTGTCCCATGCTTGGTATATGCTTGGTGTTTCCCTGCGTGATAAGATCCGAAATGAGGAGATTCGTAGGAGAACTAAGATCACCGACGTAGCTCTCAAAATTAGCAAGTTGAAGAGGGAATAGCCAAGCCACATTGCTCCACCGAAAACCGATGGGGAAGAAAGGTTCTCGAGTGGCGTCCACGGAACGGAAGACGTAGTGTAGACTTAGTGGCCGAAATTGGCTTGGTCACGTGTAAAGAATGCTAAAAGATTGAGTAGCTAACCAAGCATCTGAAATGGCTGACATGCAGTTGTCCGTGCCTTATACGAGAACCTCTGGAAAGAAAGACCTTAGCGCAAGAAGTTAGTCAAGGAGCATACGAGTGAGAAACTGCAATCGTGGCATACATTATTGATTATTATGAAAGGACCTGATTTTGCATCGTTGCACTTTCCCAGTGGTTTTCGTTAAAAGCGTACATTCATCCTGACCATTGTAATCAAAATATTTGTCTCGTCCTCGTACATCATGATTACAAGGTCACATTGATTTTTCTTTTTTTTTAACTTGAGTCCTTCCTTCAGCTTCACCTGACTCGAGCTGCGTTTATTAAAAAGTTAATCGCAGCTACAAGTAAGTGTTTTTCTCAACTGTATTTTTTCCAGTCTTATTTTTTGAATTGAAAACTTCTTTAGGCGCGTTGAGAACTTTTTGGGTGAACAAAAATGATGGAACTCGCTTCATCGTCACCGAATGCTTGAAGTTACTTAGTTTTCACTTCTATCTGCAGTGCCCCGCATGTTTTATTTTTTCTAGGAAACCTATAGTCCTACTTACAGAAAACTTAGAATCATACTTTTTTTTAGCTAGTTGAACTATAGCATATTTTCAAATATAAAAAATACTGTGTCTACGTATAACAATCTAAAAAACGGAAAATCATATTATGTATTTACAACTAGATAATGAAATGTAGAATTATGTTTTCATAATTTATTTTGTTTAAAGTTATTTGTGTTTAAATTACTTATAGTTAACAATGAACTCTGTTCATTGTTTATTGTTCCTTCAATAAAAATTATTACTTTATAGTATTTACTTTACGTACGTAAAATTATTAACATCCACAAATAATTATTTAAAAAACACGACTTCCGAGCTGAAAAGAATACCTTATTCGACCATACTAACTTATTGTAATCTTATTTGATGAGGTCAGATATTCTACTTTACTTTTTAAAATACACATATAAAATGTATCTCATCAGCAACAATGCATCTTGGGTTAAAGTTCGAAGGAGCAGCAAGAAAAATAGGTGAACGAACGTGGTAAAGTGTAATGCTGAGTTAAAGCTCTGGGTAGTGGGTAGTACAACTTCTCATTGACTTATATCGAAAGGTAACCATTAGTCACTTTAATTCAGATATATTTATTTCAGGCTACTAAACCCATAAAGCGTCCAAATAATAATACAATAAAATATATCTTGAGTAAAGTAAAATAAATACAAAAAGGTTCAATAAATTTTGTGCACAATAAATTACAATATTCCAATACTTATAAAATAAATATTAAATGTCAATAATACAATAGCAATGTCTAAATTATATAAAATTATGTCCAAATAGAAATACAATATGTCAGATAAATAAGTTTCTGCGTTAATTATTATTATATACAATCATCATCATCATCATCTCAGCCGTAGGACGTTCACTGCTGAACATAGGCCTCCCCCATGATTTTCCAAAAGGACCGGTTGGAAGCGGCCTGCATCCAACGTCATCCGGCGACCTTCATCAGGTCGTCTGTCCACCGTGTCGGTGGACGACCTACGCTGCGCTTGCCGGTCCGTGGTCTCCACTCCAGAACCTTTCGGCCCCATCGGCCATCTGTTCTGCGTGCTATGTGCCCTGCCCACTGCCACTTCAACTGGCTAATCTTCTGGTGACTTTCGTTCTTCTACGGATCTCCTCATTTCCGATTCGATCACGTAGAGAAACCCCGAGCATAGCCCTCTCCATAGCTCGTTGTGCGACTTTGAGTTTATATACAATACCCATGTCTAATAAATAAATAATCAGTACCTTCGCTTCGACATCGGTACTGCGACATGTCTATCACAGCAATGCCGAAAGCACAATCGATCCTGCGTGCAATCATCGCCAAGATGATTTAATGAATTTTAGGTAGGTAGTAGTTTTTTTACACTTGATATCCTAGTCTTTGACCACTATCTCACTCGATGGTCAGTGATGATGCAAGGTAGGTAAGTGTAAAGTGGTACACTAGACCTAGAATAGCGACTGGGAAGGCCAGCTGCTGGATGAACAGGAACACACAGTTAAGTGCTTCGCGTCAGATTTTCAAACTTGAGGGCAATAGCTACTCAGGCGGAAATCATTATGTACCCTACTACCATGCAAAGGATTTCATCACGATGCTACGTTCACCGAATGCTCAAGCCTGGATTGGGGATCAATCTCGTGGCCGACTAATCGACGGCCAAACAATCGACCCTGGTTTATCATCGCTTAGAACTAAATAATTACTTTCAACTGAATAACGTTCGCTTTCAAACCACGTATCACGTCGAACTGTTTATCAACCACGTAATTCGCAGAAAATAAAAAAAGCCGTGCAGCAGGATTTTTAGCATTTTCTTTTTCATTTCGCTGTAACTGTATCCCTACTCGATAGCCGGTAAGCGCCGGTGTCCACAGTACGTGACTTTAAGCAGGTATAGACCGAGACGGGGGTGGGAGCTTTCCCGATGCATTTTTCACTGGAATAGATTTCGCGCGAGGAAAAATTGCAAATTTCTGCAACGGTGGCCCGGCGTGATGTCACGCCTGGCTCCGTGACTTTAAGGACATTCGGGTGCCTGATTGCGGTTCATATATTATATTTAAGGTTACCAACATTTTATTTTGTTTACAGAACGTGTTCTTGAAGCGATATTGTTCTTAAGGCATATAGGTTATAGATATCAGAGTTTATAGGAGACGCGAGAGTAATGATTGTAACTGAAATATGTAATGGCAATAAGCTCGCCTTATATCACAGATGAGCAAATGCGTATTTATAATAATGTTTGTACGAAGTACAGCTTTTTAGGCCGACTTCCTAAAAATATTGATCTTAACCAAGCTTTTCCCAGTGGTCATGAACGAAGCAAGGAGACTCCTTTTATGTAAGGATTTTGTTTCCACATCTAAAATGGTACAATATAATGCTTGTGACTTTCGACATTTCGCGAATCTCTTTTGTATTTTATTTCAAACGAAGATTGTCGAGAGTTACTTTAAAATCGTGTATATTTTCACATCCAGCTTTTTATAGGCAAATATAAAACTTGGCATTTTATTATATAGAAAGTATAATTTTAAAGCTACGCTTGTAATTATTGTCATTACGTGCGTAATTTTCAGTCCTAATTATCCAGTTGTAACTGGTACATCAAAACGATAGACGAAACGATAATTATTTATTATTAATGTGCCTGATAATGATTTTTCAGCCAAGGTTATGGGCGTAACAGTCATTTTGTAGCGAAGGTGGTGAAAGGTTTTCTGGCCAACCAAAACAAAATTGTTTGGATAAATCATGTTTGAACATAAATAACAATTGTTTTACACGATTTACCTTGAATACAACAAAAAATAACTTGCCAAGAGCATGTAAGAGGCATATTTGGAAAAATATAAATATAAGCTGATGCAGCGCATAAGGCAAGCATAAGTTTCTACTCTGTGCAACACAAGGGCCAAGGCTACTGTTCTCTTAGCACCGGAGACCTGACAAAATGCTACTAACACTACCCAAGGCAAACGCGAGAACTGTTCATACAAGTAGTGTAGTATGGTGTTCTATGGTATTACATTAATTGTAACCTATATCCATTCTCCCATTTCTATCAAAAGTTCTTGATCGCCTAGTCCACAGCCAAATAAGCAAATATTTATCCTCTCATGACCTACTAAATCCTTTCCAATCCGGTTTTCGTCCTGGCCACAGCACAGTAAGCACTCTCGTGAAGATCACTGACGACATTCGCTTATCCATGGACAACAGAAACTTAACTATACTCACATTACTAGATTTTAGTAATGCTTTTAACACAGTTGACTTTGACATACTTCTAGCCATACTACGCTCAATTAACATATCTCCAACGGTACTCGATTGGTTTCACAGTTATTTATTTGGGCGCCGGCAACGGATCCATCTAGAAGAGAAGTTATCTTCCTGGTGTGATGCAATTGCAGGTGTTCCACAAGGCGGCGTTTTATCTCCTCTCCTTTTCGCAATATTTATTAATTCAATCTCAAATAATTTTTCTTCCTCCTACCGCTTATACGCAGACGATCTACAAATCTACTCTAAAGCCCCTCTTGACCAGCTTTCTGGAGCCGTAGACCTAATAAATGCTGATTTAAATTGCATCACAACATGGTGCAGACGATTTGGTCTGAAAATAAATCATACATAGCAAGACGCAGGTAATTATTGTGGGAAGTTCGCAGTTAATCTCAAAGGTGGACTTGTCAACGATTCCATCCATTCATTTTGATGGAGTCCCTATTCCCTATAGTACATCTTTAAAAAATCTAGGGTTGACAATCGATCATTGCTTAAGTTGGGCTCCTCAGCTACAAGTTACTAGTCGCAAATTGTACGCCACCGCTGGCGCTTTAAAAAGGCTGCGCAACTTTCTTCCTATCACCACTAAACTTGCTCTAGTTCAATCTCTTCTACTCCCAATCCTAGATTACGCTGATGTCTGCTATCCAGATCTCACTGAGAATCAACTAGATAAGCTTGAGCGTCTTCAAAACTTCTGCATAAGATTTATATTTGGTTTGCGCAAGTATGATCACATATCAAATCAAAGCTCAAGTGGCTCCCTATACGTCTTCGCCGGAATGCTCACATACTCTCTCTCCTTAACAATATTTTGTTCAATCCTTTGACCCCGCGCTATCTTAGGTAACGTTTCAATTTCCTTCACAATGCCAACGTTCTCAATCTTAGGTCATCAGAAAATCTTGCCCTCAGTATGCCTCAGCATGGCACAGTATTTTATGATCACTCTTTTTCAGTGAAAGCTGTTCGCTTATGGAACTTATTACCAGTTACTATCAGGCGTGCACAATCCTTGTCGACCTTCAAAAGCCAAGTAAAAAGTTTCTATCTCGCCAATTAGTTTAACCCGTGTGAACTTGGGTTTTGATTATAATACATCAAAGAATTAATGTATAATATATAGGAAGTATATTGTATTGTAGTGTATATATATATATATATGTATATATATTATGTAAGTATATCAATGAATTAATTATATGTTTATATATATTTCAATATGTATTAGTGTATTTTTATGTATTAGTAGATATTTTTCTTTTCTTGTTTATAATTTATTATTAATTTGATTTAGTAATGTATTATTGTCTTGATTTGATTGTACCTTTATCTTTATATTACGCCCCGTCTTGTTATTCCTGTATTTCCTCTCCATCCTAAGGTTGCCTGGAAGAGATCACTATTAGTGATAAGGCCGCCCATTGTAACACTTTATTTTAAGCTTTCTTTTACTTTTATATTATTTTTGTATATTAAGTGGTGTAACAATAAAGAATTATCTATCTATCTATCTATCTATTAATCATTATTAATTACATACAATTCCCTTTGCAGTTGTCTTTATAACAACCGGGTTGTGTAAATCTCCAATGTTATAAATGTTGAGCACTCAACAAAAGCAAATATTTTTGGCATAAAACGATGAAAAATCTTATATATCTATGATACGAGTACAACCATATCCACTTTTTATCTTGGATAAAGAATTCGGTTACATAGAATATCACTTTAACCATTGACTTTTTCATAAGACGTAATTTATTATGTATGAATGAAGCGTACGCTTTCAAAAATTCTCTTTTCAGAGTTTTGGTGACCCAATGGACATAGCGAACCCAATTAAGTATGCTTTTACTCAACGTCCGTAACTGTTCAGCAATAGCTATGGGGTATATTATCTACTTGAATAAAGGTGACCACTAGAGGCATTTCCAAGCAGGCGCTTCCATTGGTTTTTGTTAGAATGAAACAATGGAGTATTATTTTTACAAAAAAAATACTGTCATATTTTGAAAAATAAATATTTAGCGTAAAAAGGGCTTGACTTACCAAATCGTAAAATTTATGCAAAACTCCGTAAAATGTTTTCAAAAACTGTATGATGTGTTTGGTGACAGGTAGCGCATCATATCATAAACTATTAAAAAAATAAGCGCCCACGTTACTTCTCCATCTAAATCGTTGTCTGAAGAACTCTCGATGTTAGGATAACAAACAATTCGTTAACTTGCGTTGCTTCGGATATAGTTCTAATTGATCTAATTAATGTCGGATTTGTTTATTTGATAAAATAATTCAGGTTGTATATAGTTAAAATCATAGCTTCTAAATTAATTTTCCCAAATTCAGTTATAAGTATAATAAAATCCATTACTGTAAACAATCACCCCTCGTTTTCATAATCGCCCAGTTTACGAGCACAGGATATTGAAGTGACTAAACTTTAGCGTCAACAAAGCACTTTGATGTAGTTCGTTCGAGTTAGACAAGCAGAGCCTCCAATATTTATGACAACTTCCCCGCCTTGAATACAAACATAAAGTTCAAAACTAGCTTAACCCTTCGGGAGAAACTCCCATCTAAACGGAAATCCGAACAATTTGGTAGGAATTGAGCAGTTCTCTTGGCGCTAAAGTGACTTACTCGCTAAAGAGCCGCACTTAGAGCATAGTTTGTCTTCAGGCTAGCTTTGGGAACTAGTAATATTTTACAGGAGCATTAGAGAATGCAATGTTACAGGCGCTTGGCGCTATTTTAATTTGATTTTAAACTAATCATATTTTAAAGCCGTCACGGCTAGTCACGGATAGTCACAGCGAACAGTGAAATAAAAGATTAAAGAAGAAGAGAAGAAAGATTAGATCTGATAAAAGGTTATGTATGAACATTATCTCACATTACCTCGATTTCAATAGACCTATTCAGTATACCCCGTGTTGCAAGTATTTTGTTGCATGCCAAAATTCATTGTTACGATTACTTTATTGTTTTGAGATTTAAAATATTAATGGGACAAAAGCAGCCATGTTTCTGACTGAAGAAGTTATTTAAAACTTTAAAAATGAAAGCCGGACGGACGGACAGAACGATCTAGTAGATACCTTATAGTTTTCCACCTTCTTTTAATACGGCGTTCTTAAAATAGTTCTGATCTAAACCGCAAAAATAAACGTTACAACACCTATTTAAATTTTATGGTATTGAAACATTGTCACGATAGACATCATTATCAGCTTATATCATAGTGAGACATATAAAACTTGGAAAGTAGCGAGCTGAAGTTCAATACCTCAAATGGTAATTTGGATTCGTAGTAAGGTAATTTAAAGGCAACGTTAAAAGCGCTTGCTACATTCTGTGATATTGCTTACTAATTCCTCAAGCAGATAAAATATATTATTGATGGGTAAAATTTATTCATGCATCAAGTAGTAGAGCTGCTATTTCGTGTGTTCACGTTATAACATGTGATGACCTATCATACTTGAACATTACCAGACTTTACATACTTTCCACTTGTTATTTATTTTTAACAACTTTGAACCGATGTGTATTAGAAAAGGAACGAAAGTAATGAATATTTTTGAAAGCAATGGAGTGACGAGGCAGGCTTGTTGTGCGCGTGATAGTAACCACTACGCTTACCCAAGGCAGTCGCAGGCCTCCCAGAGCTGAGAACAATAGTTTTGCTTCGCAGTAGAATATCTGGTACTGTGATGATACCAACCAAGATTTTCATTTGATTTTGCTCTTTCACAAGAGGTCTACCACTAGTAAGTTAAAGTGTGTTAATTTACATTTTAATTCAATATGGCCAGGTATGTACCTATTACAATTATGTATATTTTTTAAATTTTGTTTCAATTTTTTTCATGATTACATTTATATTGTAATATTATTTTTATTCAATCGAAAAATACATAAATGGTTATTCGGAAGAACATTATAATTACATAATATAATATATCTATCAACTAAACACTAATCTTCAACATAGATCTGATGTCAGGTTTCAGTTTATGTTTGAAGGTCAACATAAGTTCAGGGTCGATTTTCTTCTCAACGGGTGCGGTTTCGTCCGAAATCTTCCTCCACTCATCGAGAGATAAGTCCGCATGTTGATTAGGCCGAAATTTCTGTGAACCCGAGCGTGAATTCATTTCATTAATTCTTCTTAAAGTTCGCAAAAAATTTTCATACCTCTCATGATGTTCGAAATCGCTGTTGAACGTCCTGTTATATTTCTTTACGAACTCGCTGTACAAAACCGGCGCATTGCGTAGATCGTAAACAAACGATTCTCCAAACTCCTGCCCATTCATCTCCAATATTACATATATCAAACAAATTGCCGTCACAATCACGAAATGTTTTCCCATCACGCGAATCGTCTCGATTGCACCGTTTCAATTGATCTGCTTTAATTGATTGGATATCACCATAAAATTATATTACTTTGAAATTTATGCGTGAAATTTTCATCTGAAAGTTAATTTTCCGTCCGGATATCAGTGATTGTCATCGTGACAGTCGTAAAAACTGCTGAATGTGGAAGTTTCTTTTGGGATATTATAATTACCGCGATAACACGCCCAAGGGTTTGGATGGTCGACCCTTTCTGTGTCGCTCCGTTGAATTTGACGGACCTAGCCCGCCCACAGGACCTCAGTTTGCTTGCCTGTAAAGGAACTACTTTGTACGTCAAGCCCTCTCATTATTTAATCAAGCGTCCTTCTGGAACAAATTAGTTCATTAAATTGATGTTGAAAACTGCTTAGAAAGGCGAGAGTATCTCGTAGAGTAGAGGGTTTAAATCATATTGAATTAAATAATTTCATCGCGACAAAAGAGAGAATTCTCGGATGTAGATGGCAATTCAGTACGAGTATTCGATCCGAGTGACACAGAGGCATCCGCATTTGTAAAAGCCAATGAAATATCTCAAAGGCAATAGAAATGTATCCATCCGTTTCGTTTTGTTCCGTCGCAGTCCCGCTGGCTGACTGTGGAGGGTATTATCGACAAATAAATGGGTATAAATATAACATCGAAAGAGTCGTTCGACTCTGCGATGTTCTTGGCTAATGCCGTCGCTGGTGTTTTGATTTGAAGAAGTCCTTTTCATACTGAAATGACCTCTAAAAGCAGCTGATTATAAAACATCAAAAATTCTCAGCGTTTTTAAGTAGCAAGCGTAGAGTAAACAGCTGAAAATTAAATACTAAATACTTTCAAAGTCATAAGTAAAATCTGTGTCCATAAAATTCAAAAAGAGTAATAGAAGAACTTAAGTTGACGGTAGCTTGGTAGTTGAAGCCGTAACTTTTAATAGTTAGGTAGTTTGAAGATAATGGCACTATCGAACGAAAACAAGCTCAACTCAATTCTATCTATTTGCAGTCTGTGTCTTTTTACAAACTAAACTAGCAAACTCGCAAAACCTAAAAACAAGTTAAACAAGCATTACATTCACATATTATACCCTAAAATACGAGAGAATTTTCGTTTTCGTAGCCATTACACTTGAGTTGCTGAAAATGCTTAGAGTGCAGTTTCGACGGTCACCGTGAGTGGTGACCAGTTAATGGGGTGGACGACCGGCCCTTTTCTTGTACCTGACGACCCATCACTTTAGAATTATTTTTAGTGGAAGTTGAAAGGTATATTTTCTGAAGAACCAAGCTAAAAATAACCGTCTGCTTTTGTAAAATCTATATTTGAAGAATGTTTGTGAAGATGATTTGATTTTCATGACTTGAAAAATTTACTATTATTACTAAAATCATAATATCTTAATATCTTACCTATAAAACGCAAGTAATTATTTAAGTCAGTGTATTATCTTACTCTATCACATTCACACTCTTATTGTAAATGTCAAACTTTTGTGTTTTTTTCTTACTTACGTATTTGACTGTATTTGTTATGAAACCCTGACAGTTACTGTTATAATAATATTTAAGTTATAAGTTATTTTACCCGAATTATAATAAGATAGAAGATAGATAGATTGATAGATAGCACTTTATTGAGACACCACATTAATTACCTAATATTAAAAAGAACAATACCATAAACTAGGTGTAACAATGGCCGGTCTTATCGCTCAGAGCGATCTCTCCCAGATAACCTATTTTACAGTATGCAGACGAACTCATATTCCTACGCTGTCAACGCCCGTGTTTAGAAGTAATTAATTATTTAGTAGTATTAGAAGTAAAAGAAAAAGAAGTAACACCATCATTGCATGCAATGGAAGATTGATAATATAATGACCGTTTACATTAAACACACCAACATCAAATAATAATATCATGTCTATTTGTATACTCTTATCGTTATCGGTACCAGCGAAAGTACAAAGCCTTATCAGTTTAACCAATTGTTAATAATACACACACATAATGTAACACGTCACATAAAGTAATAAGAAATATCGTACCACATAATAAATGCTAAGATTAACATACATTACATTATTAGATAGAAATCATCAGATCCTCTGACGGGTTTGGACCCGTGTTTGCCGACAATCCGTATCAGACGCCATGACCAACTAGGCCATCGAAGCTCACCGACCGAGCATTGAATTTTAACTCTCTATATTTTTAACCGTCATATGGGAACGGATGGAATCTTTATCTCTAAAATTGTAATGTTTGTTATCGCTAAGCGGGCGTTAGTGCTTTAAAAATCATATACACTTAATATAAAATGTTTAGCCTTCTATATTATATGATTAAATAATTGTTTAGATGCCCATTAAAAAAATAACCCTGCATCTTAACGAGCCATTAAAAGCTTGATAAGTATTTTTTTTTAATGAGATGCTATAAAATATACCTACTCTTCATATTAGGAAAGTAGCGAAGTGACTTACTTTTTGTTTCCCGTATAAAGAGTTTTTATCTATAACTACTCTAGTATTTCATTACGTCATCGACGCTACGAATTCGAATACGAAATTCGTATTTTTTGACAGTTTGTGATAATCACCTAAAGCTGCATCCACATTTGTCACATTTTACCGAACATTATCCCAACACCGTATCAGAAACGCATGTCAGTACCGATAGTGAGGACGTCTTTTGTTTGTTACGCGAACAATTCTCACAAGCTGCAGGTACGAGTGCATTTCCGAACACTGAAAGCACAGAATGTACTGTCACGCATCAAAGTACGCCAGATAACACAGATATAGACACGGAGTAAGATTGGATCACGTCGTGACGTGTCCCGGTACGTCATTCACGCCACATCCATGATTCACTAGATAATGAAGATCAAGCTAAAGTCTGGAAGTTCTTGCGATCATTGGGAGTAGGGAAATCACGTCATGATTCTATTCCACAAGATCTAGATATCAACTCCCTCAACCAACATTTTTCTTCATCACCCAATGTAAATTCAAATGACAAAATAGCTACTTTGACTTCCCTTTCTTCTCTCCCTCTCCTAGCATTGCTTCGCTTTGTAAACGTATCTCTATCGGTAATTGACTGGTTTCGAAGCTATCTGTTTGGGCGACGCCAACGTATTCGCATTCAGGATACTTTCCCCAAGGCGGCGTACTCTCACCTCTTCTTTTTGCCGTTTTTATAAACTCTATATCTTTCTTTCTTACTTCTTCCTACCATCTCTATGCAGACGATCATCAAATATACTCTCAGGCTTCACTAGATCACTTAGCTGATGCTGTTGACGTGGTTAACGCCGATTTACTTCGTATATCTAACTCGAGTAGATCTCACGGGCTTACAATCAATCCAATAAAAACTCAAGCTATAATTGTTGGAAGCCCCAGATTAATATCGAAGATTGATATCACAACTCTACCGGAAATCGTATTTGGTGGTGTATGTGTGCCTTATAGTACCCAAGTTAAAAACCTGGGGATTATCATGGATAACTGTATGTCATGGCAACCACAACTCCAATCTGTAGGACGAAAAGTGTTTGCATCAGCAGCCTCCCTTAACAACTGCGTAACTTTTTACCCACTACCAAAGCTGCACTTGCAAAATCTCTCCTTTTTCCCATTCTTGACTATGCTGATGTCAGTTACATGATCTCACAGAGGACCAGCTTAACAAGCTTGAACGTCTTCAGAATCTCTGTATTCGGTTTGCGAAAATACGACCACGTTTCTGAATTTCGCCGTAAACTTGGAAGTGGCTCCTTAAACGCCATCGCCGGAATTCTCATATACTTTCTATTCTGTACAACACTCTGTTTAATCCTTCTACTTCCCTCTACCTATAAGAACGATTTAGATTTGTCCAGAGCTCTTCTTACTCTCTCAGGTCATCAGAGAACTTACTTCTAATGACTCCTGAACATTGTACTACATTCTACAACTCTTCCTTCACAGTCCAGGCAGTTCACCTCTGGAATGCACTCCCGGCTAGTATCAAACGCGCGCAATCGCTGAATAGCTTCAAAGCTCAAGTGAAAGACTATTATCTCTCTTTATTAAATATTGAATCCTGACCTCATTGATTGATCGATATTATTTATATTATGGATAGTTATATATTAAGTTTACGTATTGAAGTTTATGTAAATTTATAATTATGTATTATATTATTATTGCATGTAAGTATATGTATTGTTATATTTAAGTGTATTTTATTTAAATTCTAACCTTTTAATTAGTAATAAAATATTTCTTTAAAAATTGTTGCACCACCGTCCATATCAGTCTTGTATTCCCTATCCATCCAAAGGTGGTCTGGAAGAGATCGCTTGTAACCTTATGGTCACCCATTTGTGCCTATTATTTAAGTTTTTTATTATTTTGTGATTTCTTTGGTGCCCATAAAGAGTTTTTGTATTGTATTGTATTGTCATGACTGCGTGGCGTGGCATCGCGCCATGCAACGCCGTCTTGTTCGACACCATGCGTCTGCACTTGTAAAATTTTCTTGCACATGCTTGGTGACCGTGTCAGCACAACCTTAGACCGTCCACATTTAGCGCAACATGTCATGTACGATGCCACGTAGTCCGGTCCATTGTCATGTCCCAAGTGTGGACGCACCCTTATAAAGTGTACAACGATTAGCTGTCAAAAGTAAACATTGTCACCGTGGTGATACGCAATATATTGATATTGCGTATCACCACGGTGATATATATGATATAGTCATGCTATGGCAGATGGTAGGGAAGCCCTACTAATGGCTATCGATGATTTTGTTTAATTTCTCTAGATTTGTGTTTCTTGGAGTTTTGATTTGTGGTAGTGTTGAATTATTAACCGATAAGTGTTCCTAATGATGCATGAGCGTAGGCGAAGTGAACATAATCTTGAAACGTTGTTTGTGTGTGTTCCTTGGCAACCTCTTTGAAAGTTTTAGTAATGGATCCAGCTCATTACCAGAACGTGATTTCGCCAGGACAGTAACACGATGACGGTTATATTTGTGTGACTTTCGCTTGACTCTGACTACTTGAATTATATTCTTACTTCAAGCAACTATAACCTTATTACCTTGAGGAATGGCAATTCATTTATATAATAGATTGATAGAAAAATAGAAAACTCTTTATTTGTACACTATAATAAAATATAAAAGAGAAAAACATACGATAGAAAAAATATAACATAGTTGTACAAAAGGCGGTCTTATCTTAGCGCTTAAAGCGATTTCTTCCAGACAACCTTTGGGTAGATAGAATAGTATTATCAGGGACAGTGGTGAATAGTATCAGCGTAAGTATATACAATATTGAATAGGTACATGTACCTAAACTGATTAATATATATATATATATATATATATATATATATATATATATATATATATATATATATATATATATAATACATATTATACATAAATACCTACATAGTATAATGTAGTATACATACTGCCTAATTCAAATAAAATACACACAATACACATTTATATATACTAATACATATAAACTACAAGCCATATATTAATAAAATAAGAATAGTAATAAAATAGTAATAGTATCAATAATAATAATAGTATAAAAATAATAATAGTAATAAAATGCTATGAAAATCTAGTAGTGCGTTCGATTAACAGTGAGGGCATTGGTGGCGTTATCATTTTTGGCATTCTAGTTGAAGCGTTCGTAAAGCTCAAAAACGTTAATTTTGCTACTTTTGCCCACACCCTACTCAAATGCTTACCCGAGCATAAGACCTAAAATCCAATGATTCTGCTGTCAAATAGAGAGTTTTCAAAAGCGATCACAAGACACGTCTTGTGTTGTTGTCCCATGGGTCAAAAGTTGTACTTTTTGGTGGGATAAATGACTCTTGCTTTGCGAACGCTAAACAAATAATTCGACCGCCCTTGTGAGCGTTTTTATCGTTATTTTCGCCAACTTGGGGCTAATTGAACGCATGTTTGGTTGACATCAAAGTTCGGTGTACAACCACATGAGTAAATAAATATCAAATCGGATATAAATTGTTTTATTTGTTAAATACACAAAATATCAAACCTACAAATAGTTCAACAATAATAGGCTCCATCGTAATGTACCGGTGGTAGTTCAGGAACTGCCATAAAACTTATCAATATCGACTTCAAATATCGACACTGTTGCATCGCGTAAAAACAGTTTACGGCATCTCGACGCAGTAACACAACTTCTACACTATAATTTTATCTAATAAATTTTATAGTACAATTTCCTCGCATAGCAATATCTCTACTGATGACGAAAAATTGTGACTCGTAAAACTGATAATATGGGCACTTAAACCCATAGATTATCGTTTGATGTGAATATGTTTACGCTGCAAGATCAGGGCTACGACTGGTCACAGTTCATTACGTGAGCAAATTCGGTTTAGATTTAAATTAATGTCTTTAGCTAAATATCCAAAAAATGAATGGAAAAATATATCCTAACGACGTCTGGAATATATTATGTCCATCTATACACCCATACATGTGAAACGGGGATGAACTCTTTTGTGCTATCTAGAATTGCCAATATAACTTTTTCTACGGCTGTTTCCTTTGAAGTAGGACTCCATGAGTACTATGAATTACTTGATAGTTAAAAATTACTCGTGTGTCCTAAATAAATTAAAAACACGTTATAGTTTTTATATAATACCTTTATTTTATACCCACACAAGTGGTATACTATAGTATATTTTTGTTATAAAAACTAACGTGGTTTAAGAGACGTCATCGACGCGGGCGTCCCGAACACTCCTTGAAAAAGGCCACCGAATGTGGCGAAACTATAGTCGGACCTATCCGATAAATATTACGCGAGTAATCCCGTATAGTATGTTTATTAATTATATAGTATATTTATTATACTATACTATTAATATACAAACCTAAGTACAATTTAAAAAAATCAATTAATTCATAGTACTAATGGAGACCTACTTCAAAGGAAACGGCCGTAGAAAAAGTTATATTGGCAATTCTTCTATATGTAGCTCATTTGATTCTACCACTAAATTTATTTTTATTTTGGAACACGGCAGTACAGTCTTATTAATAAACAAATTGACGTTAATGAGTGCGTTTTTGAGGCCTAAATAAATTATTTTGTAATTGAATTTGAAAGATATTGAATACTCGTGCTATTTTTGCATAAGTGCATAAATCGTCTTATGCTTTTGGTCACGTCAAAACATAAAAGCAACATGTAAACACAGTTGTTTTAATAGTATTTTATGAGTAAATTTAATTACTTTCGTTAAGATAGTAGTCAATCAGTAAATCGATCAATAAAAACTAATAATAAAATACAGTACGTACATAAAATATAAAGTTAATCACCATGGATAAAAAATGTTATTACATTTCATCACCCTTGGCTGTATTCATATATAGAGCTCTTTGACTGTATTTCTGCTTATTCTCTTTCGTAGAAAATCTGAAACCCGTCAAACGAAACTTCGTAGTTCGTTTTTAGAAGTAGGTCTTCCGATGAGGTCGGAATCGCTCGACTACATTCGGCTGAACAACAAAGACGGATGACATGCCGACTCTATTGCCGAGAGTTATATATATATAATGCTATGTATGACATAGACTAAGGACGGATCCCAATAATCTATCTAAGCACAGTTTTGCTTACTACCGATAAAAATTTGACATAACGTCCATACAAATAGTGTCGAATATATATCTCTAGTAAGGTAAACCGGCGATAGATAGATTATTGGGACCGGCCATAAGCGAGTTAAGCCGCTGATGGGTTAGCTAGTAGAGTATGAAAGGTATAAGTTAAAGGTGTAAGGCATCACATCTTAACTGCATAATAATTAAACAGCTATTTCACGGCATCAGAAAAGGAAGTGCTTACCACAGACTTTTACCATTCATAGGGCCCCATCAAAATGGAACTTGAATTAGGGATTACAGTCTCGAAGAATGATCATTTACAAGATCCTAAGTTTGAACTTTGCTCGTTATCTAAAGACTATTCAAGTCTCATCTGAGACGCTTTACTGAATGCCTTCTTGAATATCTATCTGTATGAACTTGTAGTTTCTGGTCATTATAATGTTTAATGCATAACAGAAGAGACCCATTTCATTACCTTACCACAGTTGGGACTCGGGTTTTCCTCTTTAGAGAGAATTGTAGTCCAAAATCCACCACGTAGGCCCCGTGCTACATTGTGAACAGGCGAACTTGTTGAAGTTTCGACGTTGCCTACTATAATTGTCCTAAGCCTACTCTTGTATGCCTGTTTTCCAGAGACAAAGAACCGGGACTGACGGCATAATGTGCAGCATAAATATATAAACAAAGGATCAACTTATTCTTTCAAATCCGCTCAGCTGTCTAACCGTGACGAAATCAAACTCAAAATCAAATCACATATTCTATATAGGCCTGCGGGCTTTTATAAATTGTCATTTTAAATTTAGTGTTTCGTAAATCTACAACCAGATCAGAATGCGATCATGACTGAACCTGCAAGAAACTCAGCGGGCTTGTCTTTTTTTTTTATTTTTACTACGAAGTAAAATAGTCACTTAAATTCTTACTCACTCATAAACTATCGCTTTTATTATTTTATAGTTTATAGTTGTAGTGTGAAATCACTGTAATAATGTCAAAGAGCACGGTATCAAGAAATCACTGAAAGAATTGGAATTAAATATCTCCGTCTCGGAGTGACGAGTATAGTACAGTGCCGTGCAGAAGAGAGGCTTAAAAAGCTCAGGGTTGCACTGCAATTGTGTCGTGTTAACGTGACTCATTACCACAGGCGAACGAATGCCATTCTCGTTAATAACTAAACTAGAATACGTTACTAACTACGTTCTTAAGAGTGTCGCCATAGAGAGAGAGATGCCAATCCGTGCGCTGAGTACAAAACCTGGTGTCGCAAGTAGCTGCCGTTTTCTGCGATTTGATGTATTCTGTTAGCTTCAATAAGTTCTTTATCCACTGCGGTATTCAAAATTATTACGTGGTGTCGAGTCGATTGAATGACTAGTTGTCCAGGGCAGAGTAGAAGGCACTAGATTGCGAGAGAGATCACCAATGCGATGGACTGACCAAATACGAGCAGCCATAAACGGTCCTCTACACGCGTGCACTAGGAAGGCTGCAGGCAGGGAGGAATGGCGACGCATTGTAAGGCGCGTTACACAAACTGAAGTGACGACCACGACCGCTCTGTCAAGAGCGTAGCGATGAAGAAGAAGATTAAAACTTAAGGTTTCAATATTCGTAAGCAACCGTTGTAAGTTGCACATGCAATATCGCGATTGGCGTCCAGTGACATAATACAAAAGTTGCCAACTGCATCGAGCAATGTGTTCTGTTTTTGAGCATATTGCTGCGACACGGCCCTTTTTATATCTCCCTTATTTCTGTGATCTGTGAGTGTCGCCGATGCCACAACTGAATACAAGATTTGATTTTGAGTATTATTTAGCTGATAATAATGGCTCAATTATGCTTAACACTTTAAACATATAAAATAAACATTTAATCATGGTTTATTTATTTACATTACTGATTGGATTAAAAAATAGTTCACTTTATTTCAATGTGTATGTAAATTAGAATAATAATAATACACAACTGGCATTATCATGATTGTCATTTGGTATTTTACGTCTCAGAAACTTTTGGAAGCAAGTCAATGGCATTGTTTTAGCTGTATTTCTTTTGTCTCAATGAAACCACACTAAGAGCCGACATACACGGCCTGCTCGAGTAGTTAGACAGTGATCAACATACACAGACCGCTCTTGCAGTAATAGTGAACAGCTTGAAGCTACCATTGATGACTACTCGAGCAGTTGGTATTACCTGCCTAACAAGTGACAATTTCAATTTGGGGTGGTGGGAAGTGCGCGCCACGTGGAATGAAGAGCGCGGGCGGAGGTAACTGCGCCAGAGCAGTCGACAACTCGAGCAGTCCGTGTATGCCTGGTGACTGCTTCACAGCCAACCACCCGAAGCACTGCTCAAGCGGTTTCGTGTACGTAGAAGACTGTTGTTCTCTGTGCAGTCGCAGCTGGTAGCAGTCTACTGACTGCTCCAAGCTGCTTGTGTATCTGAGCTCTAAAATGGAAAGGCAAATAAGCAAAATGTTCTACAATTTTAAAAATGTATGTGAATCTGTATGTTGGTATCTTCTTCACTAAACCTCAAACAAATCATTATCATCAACAACAGTATGGTATAAACAATTGAAAAACAGTTTCATATATCAGTTATGTCTGTTGAATCATCATCTCAGCTGTAGAACGTCCACTGCTGAACATATGCCTCCCCCCTTAATTTTCCAAAAGGAAGCAGTTGGAAGCGGCCTGCATCCAACGTCGTCCTGCGACCTTTATCAGGTCGTCTGTCCACCATGTCGGTGGACGATCTATGCTGCGCTTACCGGTCCGTGGTCTCCACCCCAGAACCTTCCGGCCACATTGGCCATCTGTTCTGCGTGCTATGTGCCCTGCCCACTGCCACTTTAACTGGCTAATCTACTTGGCTATGTCGGTGGCCTTCGTTTTTCTACGGATCTACTCATTTCTGATTCGATCACGTAGAGAAATCCCGAGCATAGCCCTCTCCATAGATCGTTGTGCGACTTTGAGCTTACTTATGAGGTCCATAGTAAGAGACCACGTTTCAGTGCCATAAGTCATCACTGGTAACACACATTGATCGAAGTCTCTTGTCTTGAGGCACTGAGCTATTTAAATGTACGTCTGTTGAATACAGGTGTTCAATGTTTATTTCTTATTGAGTAAAAAATCACTCACAAATTCAGCCCCATTATCGTTTTACATAATGTAAATAAAGTCCTTTTTCGCGTCTGTCTGTTTATAGATGTGGATATGAATATCTATGGATATATCCACTAACTCTCCTAAACCACGCAACGACTTTTGATACGGTTTTCACCATCCGTTATATAACTTTCACAGAAAGAAGGATGTATATACGGCTGAATGGGCCGGCACGACCGGGGAAGTACCACAATCCCGCATAACTAGGAAGTAATATAGCTATTGCTATTGCGTTTCAGTCAGTTTGTAGGAGGTTTCAGAGGCCCAACCCCCCTTTCCCTCTCCTTCTTCCCACCCTTCCCCCTTCCAACCTCACTCCTTCTATTCCTTTTAGATATCGGCAGCGCGTTGGCAACGCCCTTGGTGTTCTATAGGTGACGGTGACCACTATCCATCAGGTGGGCCACCAGTCTGCCTGCCCACTTTTGCCAAAAAAAAAGGTTTTATGTAAGTAGAAATAAACGTTACATATTTAACGTCTTTTGTCATAATAATATAGGCGAAATCGGGCGAGCCGCTAGTAAATATTAGTTCCAGTAACTATTTATTCACATTTATATTATTATATTATAAGTATTCGTAGTAACAACAAAGCCACAAAACCGGCATAATAAAAGGGTTCCGACTGAACTTTAACCTTTCCTAAATAGCATAATTCAATAGGGAGATTCCACGACGTATACCAAGAAACGAATAGCCTAGAAATCACTGACCTCCGAAAAAAGAAACTGAAGGTATGTAAAACAGGATTGTTATTACGTTTTATTCTACGTAACCACACAAGAAATTTGGGATAAAACACGTGTAAATTCAAATCAGACGTCGGCTTGCCGTTGGCTAGAGTTCACTTGGTATTTTTTAGTTCCTTTTTCCTCGAACAAAAAAGCAACGTTTTGTTTTGGTAGTTTCCTGTAGTGCCAAATATCATGGTTAATTAAAAATTATTTGTTTGAAAGCTATCCTTGTGAGTTCCAGTTTCCATTCAGCTCACTTTTTTCTATGACTATGGCTGGCCGGCTGGCGCAGTTGATAGCAACCTAACCTTCTGAGTTGCTGGTCCCTTATCGTTTCCGAAAAAAATTTATTAAAATCATTACTCTTGAGTGAGTCTTGGTGCACTAATTAGTCTTCTAGTGTTAGTTATTTTAAAATACTGCCCTTAAAAATAAACCTGCCTTGCCAAATAATTGTATTTATTAAATACAATTATTTGGGTGAAAAGCAGTTGACAGAAATTGTCAAAATTGAATAAAAAAAAGGTTACACCTTCATGCATGCAGGGATATTATTCCCCGTACTAGGTCTCCCTGTCCCGGCCCAGAGGCCGTAGCCCAAACAATTTGCGACAAAGTAATCGTCATTGCGTCACGCTTCGGCATACATACTGTGTCACAGTTGCCCTAGATAAATGACAGTTTTTCACTGTTTCAAGTGAATGACACGCTACGTTACACTTACGCAGTTATTCGTGCTAGGCCCACTGTTCGTATTCATCCTGCCTTCTAAGCGTGTCGTCCCAAGTTTGATCCCTAGCTGGGGCAAATATTTATGTGGTAAGCAGAATTGTTTGTACTCAGATCTGGGACAGTGAGATCAGGACGTTGAGATGCGTTAGTTGTGTGCCCATACCTCCTGCGACACAACCTATCTTAGTGCGAGGGTAAGAGTGTGTAAATGTGTTTTTAAAAATAATTGTAAAAATACACAATGGTACCTAGTGAATCTGATTAAAATAGACCCACAGTTGAAGAGAAATGTCTAATTTTAGTGCTGTCATTCATAAGTATATTATACTAGTTTGAATCTTAGCAGAAGCAGAATAAGAACTGACATAATTTAGATATTTTATTTTTAGAGAATGCTTACAAAATCTATACCAATAACTAACTTAACCGTTTGCGTCCCAGAGACGTAAATATAAGCCAGTTTCACTCATAAATCTTTTGGTTTAATTAGCACGGTATTGGAAATAATTTTATTTATCTAGTAAAGATTGGTCAAATGGAAACATTATAAGCAAATAATTTATTTACAAACCCATTGTGAATGTGAATGTCGAAGCCATCCAGCTCATTGACAAGACAACAGGGGCATAGTAATAATAATAAGAAGAAAAACCTTTTGAGATAGTGCAGTGAAGTGTAATGTAGTGAAGTAAGTGCTACATTCTTAAATTAAACTCTATTTAGCAAATTTAAAAGTTATTATTGAGTATTTTAAATAAAAAATACTCATTTGTCTTTAAGCTTGACTGTAATTTAATGAGGTACATGCACAAGCATATCTACGTCGTAAGAAAAAAACCATCAAACAAGAAACAGAAACTGCATTGTCAATTCGGCTAAACCCAACATTTTAATACATTCATCCCTCTGACACAAACTAACTACATTTTTATGAAGCCATAAGTAATTATGTTCGAGAACTATAAAAGAGTAGTTAACGAGAAATAACTGTGTAATAATTTTATTCAGCCCAAAGTTAGTGGTGGTATGAATCTTTTTTACGGACATTGCTTTGTATCTTGTTATCTTTATCATTATACGAAATGGAATTTATGAAACAGAAGCTTTTTAGTGATAGATTGAATTAAGGATAAACGATAAAGAAAATCTTTTTAAGAGTAAGGGGCTCAGGCAAGTAAACCATACTTTTGAGCAGATGTTTTATCTTTCTTTTAACCTATACGGATAATGCATTATTGTACATATGTAGGTAAGTGTATGCACAAATGTTTACGAGAAGAAATTGTTGGCTTAGCTAATTTGCGAATTAAAGTAATGAGCACAAATAATATGGTTTGCAAACGGTGATCAACACAATACTGTAGTAAGTATTTCGCTTTTATGGAATGTACGAGTATATAAAAAAGGAGTAGAGCTCCTTGGACGCGTAATACCTACTTAGAGTTGGTGAACACATTGAAGTCAAGTTCACACTCCTGTCTATTTAATAGATAGATGATTATATTGGATAATACACACATATCACTTGTTTTATAATTTTATGTAATCTCATTCGGTAATATTCTAATTATGAAATGAAATACAGACTTTTATTGGCATATTTTATTTATATACTTATCAAAGAAAATTCAAAAATTAAATTAAAACATTATTCTCCTAACAAAACAATGCTTTGAAACAATTTTTTTTATTATTAAAGTACATTGTGTCCCGACCAAGGAGGTTTCAATTCAATTTAAGTACACATTATCTGTGGTGAGCGCGCTGCGCGCGCAACCCGCTGGTTCCGAGCCAATAGACCAATAACAGACTTTTTCCACGATATTGGCAAAATTGTGGTTACGCCGCACAAGCCATACAAACAAAAAGAAGAAGAAGACCTTTTCCATTTTGGCGCTATTTCGTACATACGAATTTGAGTAATATTTTGTTGAATAAAACTTTAGTAGCTAAAATGTCATGAGATTAAATAAAGTAGTGTATGCAACTGCATATAATTAGGTATTAAGACACTCGTGTCATCATATTTTGAAACTCCATTCATGTTTTAATACCTTCTAATAAATGACAGTTGCATAAACTATAGGTACTATTATGAGTGTTAACGAAAGGAGAACTCTTGTAATTGAAGGCTGAGAGCTTAACGTGCCATGCGAAATAAAATATTACGCGTAGGCACGCTTATAAGTACCTACTCTTACTTAAAACCTTTTACCCCAAAAGTATATTTAAGTACTTAAGACTTATATATAACGAAAAATATGCTCAAGTTACACTTTATCACGATGGCTCTGTAGAGCTCATGAATTTGCATAAAAAGACCACTAACTGAATAAGCGTTTGTAATAGCAACTCGAACATTTTGTATGATGATCGTAAGTGCATCGTACATTCTCCTCTCAGGGAATATAAAAATGTGAATTCATTGCTACAGGACGTTATGAAACTTTTTGCTTAAATTTTATTTCTTTTTAATTTTCACAGAACTGCAGAGTATCAAAGCAAGCAAGAGAATGAGCAAAACGTTTAATTTAAATACGAGATTCTAAGGTATAAAATTCAACAGCAAAAAGTGGCATGTTGTACCGAGAAGTAACTACCTAACTTGCGCACCGCAAGTTCCGTACTTCTGCAATTATAACCATAAATTAAATTTGTTTTTTTGTATTGAACTCTGGCGGGAATGCCACTTACACTTTTATATTTCTTATTGCGCTTTATAGATTGAACTTAATCAGACTGAGCTTAAATTCTGCCTTATTATAAAACATAGACTAAACCATGCGTGACTTATAGCTTTTTAGTTATTTTACTCGTATTATCTGTTAGACTATGTATTATGTAGTTATTTCTGACAAACAGTCGAGTTGCGTAGCGTAGGCTTGATAGTCCCTGGCCCTTTTACTTGAATACGGCGAAGCAATAGGGAGGGTTAGGTTTTTACCGATATGTATGAATGTATGTTCATCTCCTTATACATTCTAATTTTATCATAATGTTAAAAAAAAGTGCCGTTGGAAGCGTCTTATTGAAAACGTTCCGCTGGTTATAGGCATTGAATATAGCACAGTGTTCTAGGGGCACGAAGACAATAATATATTTTTTTTGCCTACTCGATCGTGTGGGGTATCATTGAATAGAGAATTCAAAATAAAGATAGGGTTTGGTACATCATATTTTTTCAAACGTACCATTTACTAGATATATCCGACAAAGTTATAAAAACTAATATGGTCAATTATGCATTATCTAGCTACTAATAGATACCAAAACCTATACAGCAAAAAACGTTAAAATACTACTTTGCACAATGTTTTGTTTTGTTACGGTAGGTGGCATACTTATATTACTTATCGACCATGGTTAGCCTCTAGTTTGGACACTATGAGTATATGTATGAAATACAATAAAATGTTTATTACATGTAAGCTGTTTATTTAATACACGATACATATCGAATAATTTGTACTTAACAATTTAAGATGAGAATATTATTTTTTTATTCATTCTTTGTAGAGTTGTTCAGTAGTGAGGTTTCAGTTTATGAACTTATTTTTTTCTTTTCTGTCTTTTGTGCCAGAGGGGAATATCCGGATACCGGAATAAATAATAGTAACCAAGTATTAGATTAAACAGTACCAAAGTCAAAGTCAAAGTCAAAATCATTTATTCAATTTAGGCATCAAAGACGCACTTATTAACGTAAATTTTTCATTATAATGTACTTTAAAGACCGCCACGTTCCAAAATATATAGAGCCTACCGAGAAGAAGCGGCAAAAAAGTCGGGGCCATTCTTTTTATATAGATGTTTTTACAATGTTTCTACTTAAGTACTACAAATATTACATTGTATGGGTGTTAGAATGACAGCTTGCCAGAAGTGGAGTATTCCAAGCATCTTTGTCTTCTATATAATGTCAGAGCCTGTATATATACCGAGCTTATGCGGACTTGGAAGACGATGCTGCTATAGAGAGGAGGGTTTGACATCCAATATTTCAGCTTTTGCTATTTGCTCGAGGGACATCAAAATTACGACAAAAACTCTGAAAATATTTCAGAGTTTATTCAGAGTCGTCATTTTACGCAAGCAGCATGTGGGCGGCATATACGTAAGTGTATAACGCTCTTCGTGCACTATGTAATAATGCGTTTTAGGGTGTTGGTAGATGTTTGCTGAGTCGTGCGACTTTATTTAGACGACCATGCAGAAACGGCTTACATCTCTGGTGCGCAGTGTCCGGGCCAGCCCCAACACCATCCTATATGTAAATAAGTTTAACTATCAGAACCTAGATTAATAAATTGAATCGTGGGAAGGGGAAGGTCTAGGCGATACTTACAAAATCTGATTTTTGACGTTCTGAAGAAAGGCCAGGTCAAGAGTAACCTAAACCGAGGTTACTGTATGAAAGGGTTGATGAATGTGGATGAAGCGAAAGAGGTGTGTCAGGATCGTAGCAAGTGGAAAACTGTGGTCTCTGCCTACCCCTACGGGAAACAGGCGTGATTTTATGTTATGTTATTACCTTAAAATAACTAAACATATTATGTTGATTTTTGAATAGCCTTAAATTACCCAACAATTTTGAATTATAATTAAAATTTTAAGAAATATATATACTTTAAGAAGTCGTCGTTACTTACTTGTTGGACTTTTTTTCCGCTCTATCTCCCGTTTTTTCATACCATAGGGAAACTGGGAGGCCCTGGGGGAATTGGTAATTTTTGGTGTTAAGGTTTTAAAACCCGGGGTGACCCTGCAACTGAAATAGCCACGACAAACCTCTATCATCACTTTGTTTCATGAAAAACAACTATAAAGAGTATCTGTACTTTTATGTTGAATCATCGCTACAGTTGCACCCTGTATAATTTCGTATTATCAAAGAGATGTCGGCTCATTAACTCCATGGCCAAAGCTTGGCCTTTGATAACTTTTTATATTGCTGCAAAGCTAGTTGAAAAGCTTGGAAAGGTTAAGCCACTAAATGTTAAACGTACGCGAAAAGTAAATCTCAAAGGACCTTTACGATAGTTTGATAATAAGGCCACCACAAAAAGTTAAAGTGGTTAAGAAATATATTTCTATTGACATTATTTTAAATATGTGGGAGAAAAACGTTATAGTTATAGCTTTATCTATGTCTGCAGCTGTAGGTGTACTCTACGATATGTTGTTAGTGTGTCTTATCAGACCACGAGATCCTATCTAATCCTACGCTCTATTTGCCAATATGGCAGAAATAATAAAAAAATACAAGGAAAACATTTTTTACCCAAAAATGGAACCGATCAATACCAAAAAGTGTGGAAATAACGTGTTGAAGTCGGTACCATGATAATTCAAAAGTAGGTACCTTTTATCACAATATTGTGCGCTTGGTACTAACTTCGACAAGTCATTTCACACATTTCTGTATTGAACTCGGTTCCATTTTTTAATAAAAAAAAATTTCACCACTTTTGTGACGCTTGTTACATACGGGATCGATTGTCATTCACCGTCAATGTCACCGATATCATCAAAACAGGCGTAACACTTTTTGGTTTTTGGAGTGTAACTTAAAAATGGCTATACACTACAAAAAAATATTTGAGAATCGTTTTAGAAATAGGGGAGAAATCGTCCAACATACACAAAAAAATACATAGACACGAACATAAAACCTCCTCTTTTTTCGAAGTCAGTTAAAAATTAAGGACGGTTTTCATACAACAGATGTACGTATGCTTTTTATTTTTTGGTTCAGATCCATAGTAATTACGGATATATTATATATAATATTGTATATAATTACTATTATATACAATATTGTGCGCATGGTACCGACTTCGACAAGTTATTTCACACTTTTTGGTGTTGAAGTCGATTGCATTTATTGGTATTTTTTTTTCACAACTTGGTTCACATTATCGAAGTTTTCATACAGATCCCTAATTTTTTTGAAAATATTATATAGCCTATGTTTTTTCACCATTTTTAGTGAATCGATTGTCATTCACCGTCAATGATGATATCGTCAAGATAGGCGTAACAATTTTTTGTTTTTGGAGTGTAACTCAAAAACTGATTACCCGAATTTGATAAAATTTAAATGGGACCATCTCGGAAGTATACTCTACCAACCAAAAAAAATTAAGAATCGATCTACATATGGGAGAGAAATCGATTAACATACACCTACGAAGAAATAATAAGTCAGGAACAGTAACTGTTAGAAAAATGACCCAACAAAAGTCGTGTTCAAGTAGGCAGGGCTTAAAAGTCGTGTTCAGTACGTCATCAGTCTGACATTTTTCTTGCAAGCGAGCACACGTCAAATCTTCACGTACAATTTAATTTTTATTATTGTGAACTACAGCTGTGAATCATCATGCCAGCATGTGTTGTGTGAAGTGGTGCAGGAGCAATACACGATTAAAATGTTCAGGAATCACTTAATACTAGTAAGTAGTATCAAAATTATAATTGTATTGAAAGATATTCAAATACTTTATCAAACAAATAAATTAATAAACAAATAAATAAATAAACCAAGATGGTCAATACTATGCAAAATAAAATCATTTTTGACCCAATGTAGAAGTTATTATTTTTCTTCTCACTGAAAAATTTTAATGCAAATCGATAACATTTTGATATTTTTATAACAGTAATGTGTAAATAAAATTTTGTTTTTTTGGTTTCTTCTTGTTTCCCTGCCGATCCAATTGGGCAAAACAAGTGGATAGCTGCAGTTAAGCTAGAAAGACATGAGTATGGATGCCTGTGAAAACGAGCAGAGTATGCTCCATTAATTTCAAAGAAAAATATTTTATAAATCTTTAAAAGGATATACCATGTTACATAAAACTGCAGTACCCGTTTGTAAAGTAAGTACCTACAGTTTTATAATTGATAAGTATAAAATTAAGTAGTAAAATAATTATACTATTATATCAAATCTAAAATTTTGTTGTTTTTTACGCACATGATTCGTCCCGAAGAAATGTCAACATTCTTAAAAGATACTACAGCAAATGAAAAAATAATCAATGATGAGCAATTACAGTTGCTTTGTAATGTAAGTTTCGGTTTTTTATCTTTTGGGAATAAATACAGCATTTTAAAAAAGTTCTTTGTTTGGTAAAATTTAAAAAAGTTTAATTTTTCAGGTTAATGAGAATTCCCCCCCTGCAAAAGTTGAAGTGTGTGATGTACCTGAGCTGCCCAATAAAACATATATTGCAGAACCTTAAGTGCATAATAAGGCACTAAAACGTTAATTGGTGAGGTTTGACTATTATTTTTGCACTTAATCTTTAGGTTCGATATTGCTTAATCCGTATATACATATCTATTACAAATAGAGACAGTCTTTCATAGATTTCAAACTAATCTTCAGTATTATTTTCAGGAGAATAATATCAACACTGAATGTATGGTCAGCGTTAAAGAAGAACCAAGAAAACCAAAATTTAAAAAGAATCTTGTTTCAACCGAAGTCCATAGTTTTGAAGAAATAGGATCATGCGTTACGCCGATAAATATACCATCATTAGATATTGAATCTGCTCTGAATACACCTAAAACACGCATGTTAAAGCAAAAACTAAGAAAACAATCTATTTTGGCAGTAAAAAGACTGTCACATATCAGAAATCTAAAACGCAGAAATAAAAGGTTAGCTATGAAGAATATTTCGTTTAAAAATATTTTATCACAATTGAAGAAAAAAGGATTTGGCGGTACTACAGAAATTACTGCATTAGATGAATTTTCTGATGATATAGTTTTAACCCTTAAAAAAAAAAGTCAAAAGAAGGACGAAGCATCATAAAGTTCACGCCAGCGATCAAAAAGTTCGCTTTGACACTAAATTATTATTCACCAGCAGGATACAATTATGTGAGACGACAGTTGCTTTCATCTCTTCCATCTCCGTCAACTTTGTCTAAATGGTATCAATCCATAGATGGAACTGGCTTTATCGAAGAAGCATTTACAGCTTTAGAGTTAAAATATTCTAACAGTGACAAAAGGCTTTCATTATAATGTACTTTAAAAATTACCGCCGCGTTCCAAAATATATAGAGCCTACCGAGAAGCGGCAAGAAAACATAATAATGGTATCTGTAGGGCAAGACACGCCACACTTTGACATCTTAGTACACGAGTAGATAGATCCTAGAGTGATCAGTCTTAAGCTGTTTTATCCTCCAAGTAACCCGAAATTTTGTAATAACCTTTTTGACAGAGTTTAGTTTTATTAGTAATTTTAAACTTATTAATAGGCAAATCTCTGATAACATTGGGAACTTTATTATAGAATCATATACATTGTCCCATAAAAGAATGACTTATTTTGTGGAGACCAAAAGAAGGAAACAGACCTTGAGTCAAAGTGTAGCTATGCGATCAAATTTTGCTCGCAATAATTAAACATACCTGATTTTCAAGACACAGCTGCAACTGTTAGCTTTTTAGAAACATTTAACAACCTTTTTGACATACTCAACTCAAGATCACTTTCTGGATAAGGGTTAAAACACCCTTTTTCGGTGGAACAAAAAGAAAAACTATACGGCATTTTGGATGTGCAGACAAAAAAACTCGAAAAGTAAATGGACAAAGAATAACGGAGTATACTAACACGTTGAAACCAGTGACCAAATCTCCGACCAAAACTGGATTTCTAGGACATCTCATATGTATTTCAAGTTTTAAATTACTGTTAGCACGGCTAGTAGAGACACAAAAAATGAAATTTATTTTACCGTATAAGTTTATTTAAGATCATATTGAGTTGTTTTTTGGAGTGATCCGCAACCACGGCCGTTGCAACAATAATCCAAACGCCCGACAGTTTATGGGAATATATAAAAAGACTTTACTGAACTTGAGCCTCAGCTCTAAAGTTACAGGCAACAGCATACCATTGGAAAACATTCCAGTACTCAAGTGCTTTTCGGTAATCAATAAAACGACTCCTGGTTTTAGAAATAATACAGACAACGACTGTAACTTTACTGCAGCAGGTGACAGTAAAACAGAAGAAGAGAATTGCATGATGTTATCAAGCATGTTGAACGCTAGCCTTCAAATGCCAGAAACCGTGGAGCAAATTGTAGGTTACATAGCCGGCTTTGTTACCCGGAAACTTCAGGCGAAAATCAATTGCACATAATGCTTATCGTTGCTCCCTGCAAATGAAAAATTGTATTTTCACAAATTAATTAGTTTGAAAGATTTCGGTGGACTCTCGTATCCATCTGTGATTTTGTATAAAATATGCATACGCACAGAAACACTACTAAGACCGATAATGAAATTAAATAATAACGGAAAATCACTTACTCGGGCGAGTAACCTGTCAGTAATATCAGCAAAGTGTTTTTCTGAAATAATTAATAATTAAGATATTCTGCGCCCACGGAAATACAGTCACCTGACAGATAAAGACCATTACATTATTTTTGATAAAATGTATAATCGTTGAATTTCTCAGAACTTGTCTTCACTACATTGCGATGAAAGCGTCTCTTCTAATTTCTTCTAGACAATAACTTAATAAATTGATAATATTTCGTGGGAAATAGAATAGATTGAATTTTAAAAAGTAACCGAAATAAAAACCACAAATATAAGATAAAAAACATTGTGTTATTATTGACTTGGTCCAGTCATTGCATAACATCGTCCACGCCACTATGACTCCGCTGTCATAGTAGTCATAGCAGCACGAGCGTGAACCAACCCCTGCTTTCTTTCTGAATTTAAACCAATCACCGAACATGTCTATTTGTAACTTCCGAAGCAATTCGTATTTGGAATAATACAACGTTTTGGTTTGATGGACCACTTTTTGTGCGGAATGTGCTCTGAGTTATGCTTCCTGACATTATTTCTTCGTTGACATACACATAAAAAAAATACCTACACACGAACATACTCGTATAACCGCTTCCTTTTTTGAAGTTCGTTAAAAAGTCCTTATATCAGAGAACTCTCACTCAAGAGTCTTCCCGTGAACATGGTGCATGTAACTGCGCCGAAATATCGGGAGCTCATTCCACAACTTTACCACGGTAAATATCCCGTTAATAATCATATAACTTTAAAGACGGATGACATGCCAACTCTATCGCCGAGCACGTCTAGTGTATCGAGCTGGCAAAATTATTGCGAGCTTTTGACTTAAGGTGCGTTCGTTTAGCAATGAGGGCATTGGTCACGTTGCAATTGTTGGCTCTTTTGTTAAAGCGTTCATAAAGCTCAAAATCGTTATTATTGCCGCTATTCCCACACTCTACTCGAACGCTAAACCGTGCATAAGACCTAAAATCGCACGACTGTGCTGTCAAATAGATAGTTATCAAAAAACGATCAAAAACAACCGCAGCTCCGGACGTGGGTTAATAATTGTACTTTTCGGTGGCATAAATAACTATTTTTTAGCTTTGAGAACGGTGAACAAAAAGAGCCCCAAAACGACATTTTCACCCACAAATTCGAACACCATTGTGAGCGTTTTTAGCGTTATTTTCGCCAACTTGGGGCTATTCGAACGCAATATATATTCTATTAGAAACTGACACAACTTTGACAGAACTCTATTGACAGAAAGTAAGTCATCATTAGGATCTTGGCGTCGGCGGAGATCTTGTTTTTTTGTCTATGCTGCACCCAAGAATATTAGGTCGTTTCACGCGCGTGGTGATAGATGATAATGATGATGAAAATTAGCCTATGTGCTATTCCAGACTATAATCTATCTCTGTGACAAATTTCAATCAGATACGTTCAGCCGTTCTGCCGTTATTGAGTAACAAACATTCATTAAAATCATCCATGCTTCGATCAATAATGTACTAGATTAAAGGTCACGTTCATAAAAACGTCTAGGCAAATAACAGCACAAATAAGCGTGTGGTCTTATTCGAGTTTAGTACGCTCCAACCAGAACCAACGTGCGGACGCGCCATAATGCCTCAGTGTGCTTTCAAGAATTGCGAAAATAACCACCGCAACAGTAAGGTTTCCGAAGGAGTCTCTTTCTTTCGGTAAGTATATATCAAGCTCAGTTTTAAGAGTAACCAAAGTACCCAAAAATCATTATTTAGACATTTAAATACAAATATTTCGACGGTTGGCCAACATTTGCGATCACAGAGCCAACAATCTCGCCAACATTTGACGGTCTGGAACAAAAATGCATAGAGTAGTATTTTAATTTTCATTGTGTAGTTTTTTTATTTAGTTGTATTGTAATTAATTTAAAATAAGCATGATTTTCGTGTTTTTAGGTTTCCTACTAATCCATTCCGCTGCGCAGAATGGATATCCATTGTCGCCCAAGAAAGAAGAGAAGAACATTACAAGCCTTACAAAAATTCTACAATTTGTTCGATACACTTTGATAAATTCGATATATCTGGAAATACTCAACGGCGTAGATTAGCGAAAACGGCGATTCCGAAATTGCAGGTATAATATCCTAAATATGTGATGTTAAATTAAATACTAAGTGTGATGAAACAGTTATCATTAGTGCTGTTTTAAGCTATCTATTTTAATTTTCTGAGTGTGTGATAAAAAATTGATAGGTCTGAAATTAAATTAATACTTAAATTAATTAATTATTTTCCAGATTCATGTCGATAAAAATAATATACAAGATCAAGATCAATCAACGAAATTGACCACGACAAACATGGTAAGGCAAGAATTTTTCATAAATTTTGTCTTGTATAGTTGGTCGAGACTACATGTGAAACTGAAGGTCGTGGGTTCGATTCCCATTCAGGACGAATTTTGTGTGTAAAATTATCTGTTTGCGTATGTTATATAATATTATCTGATCAGCAATTATTTGCTATGCTGTCACGTATCTCGAATAATTTTGACGTGGAAATACAGTGACAGTATAATTTTTTATCCGACTTTAATTACAATATTATAAAAACACATTTGGTAAAAAAAAGAATAAACAAAGATATATTAATGTATTTCGTATTTTTAGGTCAAACCTACTACAAATCTTAATGAGACCACAATGAAGACTCTGGCTGTTTCAACCTGCTCTGATTCTCCAACTGCTTCACTATCAGACATAATACCATTACAAGACACTCCAAGAAAAGGATATTTAAAAAAACAATTAATCACGTCTCGCAAAATTATCGAGTGTAAAACCAAACAAATAAACAACCTACAAAAAATTAACAAACGTCTTAAAAAGAAGAATTCATCATTAAAAAATATCATTAATTTGCTCAAAAAGAAAAATTCCGTCGATGACTCAATATTTTTAGATTTGTCTAAAAATGTAAAAGTAGCCGAAGTTTTTAACGGAATGTACATTAAAAACAAAAAAAAGCGTTCCAGACCGTTTGCGAAATATCCTCCAGGTGCTAGAAAATTTGCACTAACGCTTCATTTTTATTCGCCTTCAGCGTATAAATACGTTAGAAAAATGTTCGACACGTGTTTGCCGCATCCACAAACCTTATACGAATGGTATCAAAATGTAGATGCTGAACCTGGATTTTGCGGTGAAACACTAAATAGGCTTAGCGAAAAAGTGAAATCCAGCAGCAAGAGTATCATGTGTTCTTTAGTGGCTGATGAAATGTCGATAAGAAGGCAAAAGATATGAGGGCCTAGTAGATATGGGTTTAAATAACGACGACAGCAGTCAAATAGCAACCCAAGCATATGTTTTTATGTTAGTTGCTATAAATGACTCGTGGAAGTTACCTTTAGCCTATTTTTTTGTCGACAGCTTAAAGGCAGACATGAAGGCAAATTTAATAAAAATTGCATTAGAAAAATGTAATAAAATCGGTGTACAAATTCGGTCCAGTACATTCGATGGCTGCAAAAGCAATATTGCGACAATGAAAAATTTAGGATGTGAATTGGAAGATTTAGAAAATATGAAAACATATTTCAAACACCCTAGTGCTGAGTATGATGTCGTAGTGTTTTTAGATGCTTGCCACATGCTAAAACTAATGCGAAACATCTTTGAATCAAAAAAGAAATTATATATTGATGATAAAGAACCAATCAAATGGGAATTAGTGATAAAATTATATAATTTACAGGAATTAAACTGCTTGCACTTGGCAAACAAACTATCGCATAGACATATTAATTTTAAAAATCAAATCATGAATGTCAAATTAGCGTCGCAGCTCCTAAGCAGAAGCGTTGCTAAAGCTTTGGAGTTCTGTGACAACATTTTAAATATATCCGAATTTAAACATTCAGACACAACTGTGGAGTTTATTAAAAAACTAAATGATATATTTGATACATTAAATACCAGAAATCTGAAAGATAACGGTTTCAAAAGACCCCTGAGGAAAAATAATTCCCACGAAATAATATCATATTTGTCAGAATCCAAAGCTTATCTTCTGTCACTAAATATCGACGTTAAATATAAAAAAACACTTAAAATTGGTTCAGAGAAACGAACTGTGTTTTCTAATAAAAGAGTTCCTTTGGTTAGGACTCAAAATAACACTGGAGTGTTAGGATTATTGGTATGCATCAACAGTTTGATATATTTATATGAAACTTTAATTGCAAATGATATCCTTTCATTTTTATTAACATACAAATTTAGTCAAGACCATGTCGAACTCTTTTTTGGAAACATTCGAAGTCAGGGTGGACATAACAATAACCCTAATACTAGACAATTTAAAGCTAGTTTTAAAAAGCTGCTGTCTCATTTGGAAGTGGGGTCGAAATTCACCGGAAATATAATACCATTAGAGAATATACCGATATTGTCAGGGTCATCTCTCAATAGAATCAACAGTTCTTCGGAAGGATATCGCTCTGACGAAACCAAAGAGACAAACTTAAGTGCAGCCGAAATTAAAAAAAATGAAGCTATACAACAACATTTTCAGAAATACCAGACGAACTGCAATGAACTCAGTGAAAAGTTAGACCACAACCCAATTTCAGACGTTGTTCACAAATAGTTGGATATATTTCCAGATTTGTGGTGAGTAGCCTCGTAAAAAACCTCAGTTGTGACGAGTGCAAAAATAATTTGTGGGCAAGAGAAAAATTATGGCTTCACAAATTGATAGACATAAGAGACATGGGCGGTTTATGTTACGCTGGAAACGATGTTTTCGAGATATGTATGAGCACGGAACGCGTTATACGTAATTGCATTCGTGTCAGTGGAGGGAAATCAATCCAAAAAAAATATGATAAGAACTTCATATCCATAGAAGTATTAAAGTAATACATCGGAAAAGATGTATTTCCTGAAAATGCCGAACATAAGCATAATATCAATTTAATTAAACTGATAGTAGAAAAGTTTGTAGATGTGCGACTACATTACATCTGTAAAAAAGAAAATGTTGCAATAAAGAGCACCTCAAAAAGACAACTTTACAACAAATTAAACTTATTTAAAGGTAATTAATCATAAGCCGTTATAAATAGCCGTTCATTAAGTAAGGAAAAAATTGTATGTGTTAATTGTAAAAAATATTTAATATCTTTAATTTATAGTGTTAAAATAACATGCAAGCTTTAGGTAATACTGTTTTAATAAAATAATACTGTAATAAAATTTATTTATTTATTTCTTAGTATTATAAAAAAATAAAATGTTTGTAGTATATTAGCAGCACTCTGCAGTTTCACCCGCGTTAATCCGGGATATAAAGTAGTAAATATAATATAATTCGGAAAACAAAACATCAAATCTTTCCTCATTCTTATATTAGTGTAGAAGTGTAAAATAATTATCCACCTTTTTATCAACAAGGCGACTCTATGAATTCTATGTTAGAATATAAGTTAAATACCGTCACACGGCCTTACGACGGTTAGAATTTAAGCGTTATCGCTATAGCAATACGGTTGAATTTTCTAACGCTCACTGCGTATGGTCATAAAATTTTATTAGCACTCGTTGTTATCGCGGAGCAAGATGACTTATGATGTATACGACATTAGTCGAAACTCAACCTTATGGTGCAGTAGTAAGATTGACTTTCATATAAATATTTTTGTGACATAGTCATATTTTGTATTTCTGTGTATATCGTAATCTATACAGTATATAGTAAACTCATGCCACTTTTTTGAGCCGTGTTTGTAAGCAATACTGAATCTAGTACATTATTGATCGAAGCATCCATGCATCCATCCATCAAAACTTTCACATTTATGATATTAGTGGTATATAAGTAGGAATATAGGATAGGATATTCGTTATTTGCCTGGTGGACGCTATCAGTGGTCGCAGAATACCTTCATTGTCAATTATTTTAGAAAAGCATTGTGTTGAATTTTTGATTTTAGATTTCGATATTACTGACAGATTTATGAACAACTCAAGTAAATCACTTCAAAATTTGGAGAGGGTGAATTTTCATTAGCTTGAAAAATTAAACGTACTTACGTAATTCAACCAATCAATGAACTATTTATTGAATACAACTGCAATGCGAAATTTATGCAACTGTAGGTAATCGGTTATTACTGTTAATTGTTCATTTTCTATAGTATTTTTCAGTGATGTTGATGTTTTTTTTTAAGACGAATCATCAGCGTAAAAATGCTTAATATAAGATTTGATATACAAAATAACATAACTAAAAAAACAGTAGGTACTTACTGTACAACCTGGGAGGATCTGCAGTTTTGTGTAACATGGTACATATACAATTTATTTCAATTTATGTATATAATACTGGTTTTCACAGGCATCTAGTCATACTCTTGTCTTTATAGCTTAAGTATAGAGAGGCATTTATTTTTCCGCATTGGATCGGCAAGAAAATGCAAATAAAACAAAATAAACAAAATACATTGCTGTTTATTTCAATATTCAGTTCTGTAAAAAATATACATTAAACAAGAATAGACTGACTTTATTTTGAATAGTATTGACCATCTCGGTTTGTATACGTATTTGAACATCTTTGAATATAATTATAATTTTGCTACTACTTACTAATAAAAGCGATTCCTAGACATTTTAATCTTGTATGGATCCTGCACCACTTCATAGCACATGCTGGCGTGATGATTCACAGCTGTAGTTAACAATGATAAAAATTAAAATGTATGCGAAGATTTTACGTGTGCTCGCTTGCAAGAAAAATGTCCGACTGATGACGTACTGAACACGACTTTTAAGCCCCGCCTACTTGAACACGACTTTTGTTGGGTCATTTTTTTAACGCAGTAACTGTTCCTGACTTATTATTATTCGTAGAATACGAGTAATAAAGGGAAAATGTATATGACTGATGTTTTTTATAATGAATACACGTAAAAATACTGAACCGATTCAAACAATTCTTTCACGAGTATAAAGCTACATTATGCCTGGGTAACATACGCTAACCGCGGAGCGCAGCTAGTTTCATATATATTTCAAAGCCGATGTTATCTGCCTATATAATGCACGGTAATACAACTATTACTTACAGAACATAATACTGCTTGAGTATTTTATGTATATTGAAGTTTAAGTCTAAAATCTACTGAAACCATAATCTGTCTAGCGCGATGTAGGCTTACAGACTAAATAATTAATTTGGAAAGAATGACGTAACCAGTTTTACACCGTAATAAATTCATAGAAGTGGGGTGAGTTCTTGTGAAAACTACTTTGAATAAAACGTAATGGCTAAAGTTCCAGACTAGTATATAAAGGAGAAGGCATCCAAAAAGTCAGGGTTTCGTCATAAAGTAATAGTGTGACAAAAAATAATGCGAATGTATGTAGAGGGCGAGGGTCGCTGCGATAAGGGCCCACGTTAGAAGCTGATGAATTCTCGTCGAGGATTAGCCCTTACAATATGAGCACAATTTCACAAGTGCCAAGGGTCTAAGGTTGACAAATGCCCTCGTGAATGTCTCACAATTTATTCGCGGTGTCCCCTGCTGCGAGTATATTTCCTAATAAAAATGGTAATATGAAGTATTTTTAACGGTGTTACATGTCAGCGTGTAACTTACGGAAGCTCCACCGTTCTCCGAAGCTGGATAAACACTTTGAAGGAGATAATTTGAATTTTAAATGGATCTAGTAGCCGTCTTGTAGGAGCCTGTGATACCTCGATCTGAGAGCGGTTACGCTATTAACGAGATTTACTTCATATGGTGTGGAAAAAGTTGTGTGATTATATTTGCAAGCCTCAGTATCGTAGATAAGTAGCAGTTATTATATACATATTTAAAGATATATTCTGTATGTACCAGTACCTTATTCTTACAACAGATTCAATACTTATTTTGTTACTCGTACCTAATATTAGCAAACCTAAAGAGTAAAAAATATTAAAAACTTAACAAATCAATGGATACAAATTTTAGGCTTTGGCGATTTATTTTATAACGATATACTTGGAAATTAAAAGGTAACCTTAAGAAACGTACGCCCGTGTGAAAAGCTTGTGAAAAGTTTCTCTGTTTCAGCGGAATTCGGGCAGTACGATGTGTTTTGTTCTTTATTAGTGTAGCCCAGTAAGTACATACTCATTTAAGGAATAAACTGTTGTCGCCCTCGTGTTTTGGAACGAATCGGGATGTGACGTCAGCAAGGTGCAACAACATCGTAGCAAACTTCACATCAAGGGGCCGTCAAAATGGCGGCATCGGGATGGCTATGGAACTCACTCTCGGTAGAGAGTTAAATATTCCTTGGAACTACAACACTTGGAACACTTTCGCTCGCCTTCGTTCTGACAAGTAGTTTCATATTTAATATAGATAGAAATTAGACTCAATAGCTTTTGGTATTATAGATTCATTAACCTTAAAGTAATTTTGTCAGTGCATATTATAAATTCTGCTGTTCCTTGAATTTTTGTAAACTGTGTTGATTTTCTAATAGTGATAAATAAAGTAAAAGCCATGCTTATTAATATCTTATTATACATAGTGTTCACGTGTAGGGATATAGGCTTTCTGTGAGTAAAGACTCGAATGTGATTTACTAACAGTACTTTTTCTATTAGAACAATCTTCAGAACTTCCATATAATAAGTACCACTCGAAAAGATAATAAGTTTTTTTACCAATTGATAGACTAGCATTTTACAACTCATGCAGTCGAAAATTGTATTTACATGACGACTAGCTCTGAAAATCAGCGGGATCACAATTCTCGACACTCGATAGGATTCGAACCGTCAACCAGAGCTATCCTACTCGCTTCAGAATTTAGTATGACGGTGTAGGTTATTGTGTACATTATATAGCTAATCATTATAAGATCGCTTTTCAGCAGCTTAGCAAAGGCCGCTTATTATGAGAATAAATAAAGCAATGCTGAAATTGAACGGCGCTCAGTAACAGCGAAATTGAATTTCGCTAAAATGATTATTATCAAATGCCGGCCGAGTTTTTCCTTTCGATTGAGTCGGGTTTTAAACAAATTGCTTGTTGGAATATCGAACGTGAATTATAAATATTTCTGTTTGTTTTCACTTTGGGAACGTTTCTGATAACGGCGCGAGATCGTCATTGGAAAATTGGTGGTAGGTCGGCGGTGGATAAAAAAAGAATAAAATTGGAAAGGGGTTGATGGGCGGTCGAGGTTGTTTTTCGTACTCGCGGGACCGACTGGTGTCGATGTCATTTACCGAACTCGATTCGATATGGATGCAAGATGTGGTTTGCCGATTGCTTTTTGCACATTCGCGTTCGTTTATTTTTGGACAGTGAATGATATAGAGATGAATGATGACGTTTTAGAAATTTTATGCTACAGACTAGAATAAGATGCGAGGTTAATTTAGTAGGTTTGATTGTACGTTTTAACAGGGTTGATTACCTGTGATGAACGTTCTATTATTACAGCCGATGTACTTACTTATTTACTTGGTACATTCGACGTACAATACCAAAACTGTCTCTTAAAAAGACAACTACCCACATACCGCCAGATGTATGGTGACAGATTTGGATCTTTAGGATAGTAATGGTTTATTACTTTGTAATTCACGAGAGTGAAACGTTAGTTTTATTGAGGATTTCAATAAATTGGCCCATTGTTTTCGAGTACCTGTTTACAATTTAAAAAAAAAAGGTTTAAAGACATTTATTCTCAATAAGACACATACAGAGTCACTTACTTGAGAACTTAACTATTTATAAATATACTTCGCCATATCATTTCTAAAAATACATTAAAATAAATTCTATTTTGCAATACATATCCAATAAATATTTACAGCCAACTTCACACATTTGATTTGTTTACTATACTCACTTTACATCACTTGTAACACTATTCTAAAAGCTTGATGTCCGATATCAAATAATCAGCGAGGTGCTTTTTAAATGCGCTGAATGAGTGCATGTTTATTATGCGTGACGGTAGCTTATTATACAATTGTGCTCCTTCAAACGTAACAGTTTTCTTACCATAATTTGTCCTAGCTCGGGGCAAAACTAAATAACTAGCTCGACGGTGACTACGCTTACTATAATGCTTGGCTTTAGTAAAAATTATGTTCGTATGTAAGGTTTTGTTTAAACATTTCCTAATAAAAATACATGTGCAATATATATATAATTGTTTTATGTTCATGATTCTAGTATTCTTGTAAATTTTCGTTGTAGCAGTCCGAAAAGGATAATTAAAGATTAGCTTAATCAATTTATTTTGTTTTGATTGAAGAGCACTAAGATTAGTCTTAGCTGCACTACCCCAAATTTAAATTTATACATATAATATCTCTACAAATAAATAAAATTGTAGTGTCTGTTCGTAATCTTAAAACAAGTGCAATTTGAATAATTCAATACCGACTTCCATTCTATTACTATGGTAAAAATCAGTTATTGGAGTGTAACTCAAAAACTACTGGGCCGATTTTGATAAAATTTAAATGGGACCACACGAAAAGCACCAGCTTTCAAACAAAGAATTTTGAGAATCTGTCCACCCAATCGAAAGTTAAGAGGTAACAAAAATAAAAAAACGTCGAATTGAGTACCTCCTCCTTTTCGATATATAACGTCTGTTTACTAAATGCATATGCGAACATACGGTTTGAATAACAAATAAACAATTTTTAAAATTGATGTTTATGGTGTCTGCAAGCTCGGGTCTTCATCTCGCTCAATGTGCGGTTGAGCGGGGAAAGGGGGTCAGGGCTGTGCCCTCTGCCCCTGGCTCGTCTCTGTCCATTACGATGAACAGGACATTTGGTAATGATAAGCTTCACGGGTTTTTCCATCCGGTGGTCACTGATGTCGGGGCGAATCAGGCACACCGGGTGAGACCTCTAGTGGCCCTAGGGGAAGCCCAGCGAGCCGATTGGCGGATCCACCCTCGCGTCTTCGTCTTCGTCGTCCACCCGTGGGACGAGCACTCTTGATGTTGGCTTCATTCTTCGTTGTCCAGGTACGTCGGGAGACCTCGCATGTAGGGGTGCGATGCTTCTGAGGTGTTGGTGACTGGATGCGTCCGCCTTGGCGAGTAGTTTTGTTGTGAGGCGTTCTATAAAAGTTTGGATGTTTTCAATCTTCAGGTCACGTGCTATCGTCGAGTTTCGGACATAGCGTGGCGCGTCGACGATGGTACGGAGAGCTTGATTTTCTTGGGTTTGGAGTCTTTTCCTAAGCGTTGCGGATGTTAGTGCATACCACGCCGGAGCGGCATAGGTAATGCGAGGCCGGATGTAGGTCTTATAGATCATAATTTTCACCCGGAGTGGCCGCTTGGAACGCAGGATTGGCTTCAGGATTGTACGGGTTCCTTTTGCCTTTCCCACGATGGTGTTCACATGTTTATTGAATGTCAGATTTCTATCGATTTCGACCCCGAGGTATTTTACCACCGGGGTCTATGGGATCTCTTCGTTCAATAATTTTATTTCTGTTGGCAGCTTGGATCTTCCTGTGATAATGGCTTGTGTCTTGTTAACATTTACTGCCATCCTCCATTTTGTGAACCATTCCGGCAGGGCATCCAGGGTTTCTTGTAGTCTTCTTACGGCATTTTCGGTCCGAATCGAGGAAGCATAGTAAGCAGCATCGTCCGCGTAAAGGGCAAGCTTTGCGTGGCCCACCAGAGGTATATCGTTGGTGTACCACGAGTACAGGATCGGTGATAAGCAGCTGCCTTGTGGTACACCGGTAAGTACTGGCTTCTCAGTTGATAGGGCTTCCTCGACTCGGACGACAATACGTCTGTCTGTTAAAAACGTCTTTATGATGGCGTCTATCCGTTTTGGAGTCGGGCTCTTCGATATCTTGTAAAGCAGGCCTTCGTGCCAAACACGATCGAAGGCCTTCTCCATATCCAACAAAACAGCTACAGTACACTCCTTCTTGTTATACGCTGTGACCATTTCATTTATGATTCTTGTTAATTGGAGAGTTGTAGAATGCTCTGCCCTAAACCCGTATTGCTCCTCGCGAGGTGCAATGTGCGGTGTTAAGTGCGGGAGCAATAACCTCTCGAAAGCCTTCGAAAGGGTGCTCAGCAGCGTTATTGGGCGGTAGTTTTCAGGCTTCTTTGGGTTTTTCCCGGGTTTAGGGAGCATTCTCACAACTCCCATCCTCCAGCTGCTAGGGAAATGGCCACAGCGCATTATACCATTGTATATCCGGGTCAATGCGGCCAGGGCCCGAGGTGGAAGGTGTTTCAACACTTCGTTCGATATCCCGTCGAGCCCTGGGGCTTTTTTGTTAGGTAGGCGTCTTATCAGTCTCTGCACCCTGCCCGGTGAGAAAAAGATAGACGCCTCCTCTCCTTCTGTCTCGTCCGGTGGTGCAATTAGATATTCATCTACTTGACGTTTGATGTCTTCAACGTGGGTAACGTTACTGGTCGGATTGGGTTGAAATTGTGCCTCCAAGTGTTCTGCGAATATCTCGGCTCGGTCTGTGGCAACAAATTTCAAAAGGCCGTCCCTCTCGACCAGTGGTTTGGTAGGCTCTGGGGTGCGCGATAACTGGCGGCATAAACGGTGGACAGATGGTATGTCTTCTGTTATGGAATCAATATGCTCGTCCCAGCTATGCGCGGCATGGTCTTGTAGAGTGGTCTTGACGCGCTCTATCAGTGCATTTACTTCAGTCTTTAGGCGCGGGCATCGAGTCTGTTGCCACAGCTTCCTCTTCTCCCTTTTTTCGCTGATCATGTTCCTGATCCACGCCGGGAGTGGGTGCATCTTCTCTACCGGCGTGGTGGTGTGCGATGCTGCCTTGAGGGAGGTTTGGATGGCTGTGGTCAGCTCTTCTGTGGCCGTTTCCAAGTCTTCTGTTGTGCTGATAGGCCTCGTATTGGTGATCTCCTGCGCTTTTCTTTGGAAAACATCCCACCAGATCTTCCGTCTTCGTGCAGGGTGGGCGACCCTGCTTGGGAGTTCCTGTAGCGTCAGGAGTACCGGGCGGTGGTCCGAGGGAAGGTCAGGGAATACCACAGGTGTTCTGAGGCCTTTAAATATTGTAATATATCTAAGACGTCCCCATCATCATTATAATAGTAATGTGTGGGTTCGTCCGGCCCGATGATATCGTAACAGTGGTCCACCGAATCTTGGCGTAGGACTATCCCGTCTCGGTTCGTCTTACTTGAGTTCCAGTGGGTGTGATTGGAATTTAGGTCGCCTGCTAGGATGGTGGGTTCTTGCGCTTCCAACAATTTTCTTATTTCGCTGGGTATAAGGCGTGATTGTGGTGGCTTATATACTGCAAATAGGCGTCGCGTTTAACCGTCGATGTTGACAAGCACACCCAGTGCTTGAATCGATCTGAATTCTTCTGACGGGATGAGTTGGTGAATAATCCTTCGGTAGACTAACACTGCAAGGCTGCGGAAGGCCCATCCGGCCTCAGACACCTCATCCTTCCTATAGGTGTGGTAATTAGATATTTTGAATATCTGTCCCTCTTTGAGGTGAGTCTCGCTGACCAGCATTATGTCGATGTTCTGCTCGCGGAGGAAGATGGTCAGCAGTGCTTTCTTCCCCGCGAGCGTCTGGGCGTTCCAGTATCTTAATGCCTTTCCTGTCCATTATTCAGGATCTGCATCAGCCCTCTTAGTGTCGCCGTTTCCGCGTCCGTGCCGGCCTGGACGGCTTCCAGGATCCCCTTCAGGACCTCTATGGTCTGACCTAGTGAGTCACGTCGGAGTTCAGCTGATGGTGGGTGTTCGGTCTGAGCTTGTACCGGCTTATCGGTCTGTTTAGGTTTCTTCCCCCTCTTGCGATTCTTTTGGCCTGGTGCCTTTTGTGGAAGGTTCGCTGGTGCCATAAGCGTGGACGCCGCGGTCTCTTCCACAGTCGCCGGGGTAACCGGGGCAACGCCTCTTTTGTTGGGTATCGTGAGTGCGACTGTTCCCGCCTTATTATTTCTCATTTCTTTCCTATATACCGGACAAGAAACGTAGTTCGCCGGGTGGGACCCGCCGCAGTTAGCGCATGTTGCGGGCTCTTCACGCGGTCTCGGGCATTCATTTGCCATATGTGGTTCGCCACAGCGTAGGTACGCACGCCGCCTCTCTATGACAATTGTGCGAGCTGTGTCTGAATTTCTGACATCTATGGCACTGCGCGGGTCCCTTTTTCCCACGCCATGCCTCTATTATTACACCCGGCATAACGAGCAACTCTCTCCAACCTCCTCCTTTTCGATAGATAACGTCTGTTTATTAAATGTATATGCGAACATACGGTATGAATAACAAATAAACTATTTTTAAAATTGATGTTTAATTTTATATTTGTTAAAATTAAATTGGTGTCTGTCTCCAAAACGGATGAATAATTTTGACGAGACACTGGCAGTTAGCTGATGTTATAAGGAGTATTCTAATTAATTTTACTTTAGAGGCGTATACCGCGAGTCTACGCGAGTGAAGTCACGGACGGGACAGCTAGTCATGAACTAAAATTGCATACCTATAGACAAATATGCGAATAGACTAGACACTTCTGACTTCTGACTGTCTGAGTTTGACACAAGTTTTTTAGGCCTTATCGGATAATTTGCGCAATCTGAAAACTGTGATACTAGAACTGGCCAATAGCCCGTTTTCTCTTTAGGCACGTTAAATGTAACGCTAATAATGCTATAAGACTTTGGCGAAACATCATAAATAATGTAAAATAGACGGTCTAATTGCAAAATACCTTAAAAACGAAGACCTAAAAGACACATTTAAATCATCCAATATGTGTTCACACTTCACAATTTTCCGTGTGAATAATTCCGCGCCAGCACTGAGCAATCTGCCGACAACGCAAAACCGATATTGTGCAATGTTATGTAATGAAACTTCCACCGGCTGGTATTTTACGGGTATAGTGCTTACTTAGTGTTTCCACTGTGCGCCCGTTTAATATTAATATGTTTGTTTTCTGCCCTAGGTCTACTTCATTTCAAGAGTATGCCATAGTTATTGCTACGTATGTGTGGGGAGCTTATTTGATGATTAAAGGGTATGAAACCTAAATACCAAGGATAACAAGGATAGTGTTATTATACTCGAATGAGAGTTGAATCAAAGTATTAATATAGGTACTTTATTGTAGGTGGTTTATGGGAAGAAGTGAATGCCTCGCAGTGATGAGTGCAGGAGACAGCTACATAAAACTACAGTTGTAAGTTTTAAAATCATTATTTTCTTCTAAGTTCTGAGCGGGACTGCAGCTCTCATGCGCGTGCGTAGTGCTTACAGGCGCACAACTTGCTCATCTTGGCAGATGCTAGCATAAACATATTAGATGATAGATAGTTTAGGTGAGACTTGTTTTAAGAGAATATCAGGACGTTTTTGCGCACAGATTTTTTGCAGTGGTAAGAAGGTTCACACGTCACGATTCATATTTAGCGTTAGTGCCGATACTGTCAGTATTGTGAGTCGGGACTGTTTAGTGAATAACTAACATCAAATGTGGGTAGTTGAATAAAAAACACCCGCCCCTCAAGATGCAGACTTGCTTCTCCAGTCTACTGGTGACTACGGTCGATGCAACTCGATCGGAACGTCGAGGTTATTCAAAATTATGTTTTGATAAATAATCTGTACGCGAAAAAGTCCCGATATTCTCTTAAAAACATGAATTTGATTCGCAAAAGTTTAAATAGTTCGACAGGTGAATCTTGCCCGTGATTTAACCTGTATAAATGTGTACTATACATTACATTTTGTGTAAGGTGACAACAATGAGACACAATAAAAAAATAATGGGCATAAAGTATGAAAAACACTGAGAACTATCACAACTACACTTAGAAGATTAAAGAACTGGATGGCACTGTCACTGATGTCACTACTGGGACGAAGTTGAACACTGTAACGGAACAGGCTCTGGATGAGGTTTCCGTCACGATTCACAAATATAGATACATTTAAAAAGCATCTTGGTATGAACGAATATTGATGAAATTTAGACAATCAAAAGTAGAAGAAAGCGTTAATGTGTAATATTGAGATTTAGATGTTAGGTACTTCTTATAGCAAGACTATAGGTACTTACTGAAAATGATAAGCAGCTTAGAATATTTAAGCTATCAAGATATTCTATGTATTAACCATTTAAATCGATTGTTCAGATAGAACTGATAAGTTACTTCAAGTAAAATGAAATGTTGAGTAATCCTTTAAATACATAAAAGTTACAAGCAAAATTAATAAAATTACCATGAAAATAAGCAGCATTGATATTTCTAACCATACAAAGCTATGTGAGGAACACATTTTCGTTGTGTGTCCATGTATTTGAGTTTCATCAAAATGAACCCTAAAACAAATGAGTATTGACGCCGATCTGAAGCCGATAGAAAGGGCTTTGATTGGATCTACGTACCTCTGATCGGCGTCATTCGAAATTCAAAATATGTGTTGTCATGAGCGGATTTTGATGATAATTTGAAATAAGAATAGGAATGCGCTGGAGGGCAGAGATTGGCTGAGGTGGATCTGAAGCCGTTTTGACGCCGATAGAAAGGGCATTGATTGGATACCTATCGGCCTCAAATCGGCGTCACTGTCAAGTTTGAGAAAGTATATAAGCAGCAGAAAGACCAAGAAAATGCTTATTAAATTCCCGAACTTCTGTGAGGTAATATATTCTGCTACGGACATGGTTCCGGACGTGGGTTGGATACCTCACGGTGACAACTAAGATCCACCTCGATAGGGAACGCCCAATCCTTAGAGTTGGACACTTTTGGGAGCGAGCCAACAATCGCTTTAACCTATTGCAATGGGTACGATTAACTGCTCCTCACTTCGATTGGAAAGAATATTCCAGTGGAAGTGTCTTCTATTTATTATATGTATTTATTTCCTCTCATACTAGAACGTCGCTCTGCAGCCTTCCATAGCTTCGGCTATAGCGGTATAGTCGCGCGACTATTTCCGTGCGTGGAGTTGGACACCCTAGGGGCCATAGGTTCGATTCTCGGCTTGGCACCGAACTTTAGAGGCTAGTTAGGGATCAAACTTGAGCCATCCTATCAGGGGGATGAAAGCTCATGCGCAATTAACTTTGGGGGGTTTGTTGGGGACTTACACACACTTTAGCAGTCTAGGAATTCATTTAGGACCGAAGTAGGTCTAGGTCTAGTATTTTTGTTTACCGGGTTATACATTAACTTCGTGATGGTTCAATCGGGAGCAAATAAGTAAATTCACGCGCTAGTGGTGTCTACCACTAGAGACGTAGGTTTCAATAATGAATTCGTCATATCAATACAATCTATTGGTATGCTAGACTTAGAAACTAAAGACTAACTACGAAATAAAAATGTCAAAATAAATATATATTTAATCAGTATAAAGTAAGTAATACAAAGATATTTGACTGCAAAGGAATATAGAAATATTAGTTCGAATGAAATGTAATGTATTTGGTGCATTAATATATTATATATTTGTTGATGAGTTCGGGTGATCGAGTTTAGGCTAGATTGTCTACTCTGATCCTAGCATGAGAATGCGGTAATAAATTATAGCAATTGAATTATTTGCTGAAAGTATCAAATGTAATATTTAGAATCAAATGATAATTCGTAATGATAAATAATACTATTAAGAAGAGATAAATAAGATTATAATCGCTTATAGACGCAAACTCTACATTTGGAAAACTACCAAACGGACTTAGTAAGGCCTTACTAATTTTGGGGTAAATAGAAGAGGTTCTTGGCATGATGGAGAACATTTGTGTCACAGTAAAGAGCAGCTCTTAATCCAGCATTCGAGTTGTAAGCCTTGAACATGCCAAGAATCCTACTTCCTAAATCATAATAAATCTAGAATTCTACGGCAAATCTAAAAAAAATCAAACTAATTACTTACAATATGAAAATTAATAAAATATATTATATCTTTAAATTGTAGAGATATCTATCAATAATTTACTCGGCAAAGTAAAGCTAACTATTATAATAATCATCATAATAAATATATGGCTGCTAGTATTGAGCTAACCAATACAACAAAGATTCTGCTAATACTTAAGTATTTAAAATAATTGCTTTTCCTACAATGGTTCAATAGATGGCATGTCATGTAAAACACTAGTAATCTAAGTATAGCAATCTCGTATAAAAAGGAGATTTATGTATGTGGTAAATCTTATCAAACTTGGTCAAGCAATGCAGCACCTTGAGAATTCTTGTAAACCACAAACAAGGGTCTAGAGATTTCTCTAAGTCACTGATATTATTTCCCATATATTGCTTCAGTAAATAAGTAAATGATTAAACTTGAACAATTGAACTATTCAGGGAATAGTGGCTGATAATATTTATCTAAAGGAATTGGATAATCAGCGTAGTAGCTACTGATCACAAAAGATTTCTAAAGCGCATATAAAGCGAGGTTTTACTTTACTTTTGTTATTTATTTCCTAGCAGTTTTCATAAACGAAACACATAGTATATATTATAGAGACATTTAGTCTGTAAGAAATTATATCAATCTTATCAACAGCTAAATGTTCATAGCAACAAACATAAATCTATAAAGAAAGTTAGTTATATAATTAACAGGTTTATAACTGTTATTAATAATAACGAATATCATGCAAATATCTGATATTATTTAATGGAGTTGTTTATATATTATTTCACTAATCAAAACTGATTTATCAGATATAACAAGTAGTTTTGCAAGCTAATAATTATATAGAAAACTTGCAAATAACCTACTATTTCTATGTTCTATGGTCATATAACATAGACCTTAAATTCAGAAACTTATATTGATGATTAATATCTTCCACGACTAGAAGTCAAATCAAGTACACAAGCTAGAAATCTAGGATCAGCTCAGTCAGTCAGTCTGTAAGAACTAAGTATTTGCAATCTAGTATGTTCATCGCAATTTTTCGTTATCAGCTAGCAGTTCAGTAATGTAGTAGTAGGTTATCCATCGTAATATCAGAATAGGCGTTTCTTTTGGTTTCTCTAGGCATCTATAGTTCTGAATAGTTTTCTCTGTTTCAATTCTTTCCGAAAAGAGCAAGGTTACAGCAGCGGTTCACAGTGTTAGGGTCCTCCTAGGCTAGACGATCATTAGCCAAACACAAAACGAATTATTAGGAAAAAAATGTAAAATAGAGGGGGGGGGTTTGTTACAACACCTGACCAATTAGGCGTTGAACTTTCTCACACATTACTTGATAACATAAAAGGAAGTAAATAAAAAAACATAATAAAAAATATATCTATCAAACTCAAAACATTTATTATGCCTACATAGGCCTACGGGGACACTTACAAATTGGCATTTTACATTTATTTTTTCTTAAATATACAACCGGAACGGAACGCGACCACGACTGAGAAGATCCGGCAAGAAACTCAGGCTTGTATTTTACATTTTTTTGTATTGCCAATTTCTTAAATGATATAACTAATGTTTGCTTATTTTTAGCTCCATTGTATTGCCTTACATAAGAAAACATAATAATGGTATCAGTAGGGCAAGACACGCTACACTTTGACATGTTTATACACAAGTAGGTAGATCCTGGAGTGATCAGTCCCGAGCTGTTTTATCCTCCATGTAATCCGAAATTTCGTAATAACTTTTTTGACATAGTTTAGTTTTTAACGTAATTTTAAACTTATTAATAGGCAAATCTCGGATAACATTGGCAACTTTATTATAGAATCGTATACATTGCCCCATAAAAGAATGTATATAATAAGTATGTATATAATTATAATAGAGCAAGTTCTTTTTTTGGATAATAATCAAAGCAGATCTTGAACTACTGGGGCATGAACTTGGGTGTTGAGTCCCTTTTAGAAAGTGTAAGGATATCTCGTTTTCAACCCCTAAAGGAATATATGGGTATATTACAGTTAAAGTTATGATTTTTTATTGGTTTAGAAGGATTGATTCAAACATAGCTCATAAAACTCATAATTGCTCGTATTTAGAAAGAATTATGAACTGTATATAATAATAACAATTATGTGAGTGTAAATATATTTAAACAAACTTAAGGTTATTACTTATACTTGCAAACAAAGTCACGTGCAAGAGCATGCGATAAAGTAAGTATATGATAAAAACTATAACGATTGCATAGTCATTGGTTTTCCTATGTTTTTTTTGTGTATATTCTTGCCATACAATATATAAACTAAACTATATAATTATAAACTCTTACATCATATTTTCATAATTATGGGTCCTGAGCCTGACTGGTCAACTGATTCATGAACGCATAGCATGATTTGCTGATGTTAGAAACTTAAAATTTTGGCAGTTTATGTATTTATGTCTAGTTCCAGAATAATTTATTTTTAAATTATGTTGCCTTTAACATCATCAGCCCATTATGTTCCCACTGCTGAGACTCTATGCTTCCGCTCAGAGTTGGGCCATAATACACCACGTGGGTTGGCTTGTGGTCAGCCCTTGTCGAAGTTTTAAAGCCGCTTCGACATACCCTAACGACTAGTCTAAGACAATCAAACCGACGCGGCGACGGGTTAACGTGCCCTCCGAAGAATGGAAGCGCTCAGTTGAATGATGCCACTAGCGGTCACCCATCCAATTCCTTTTTTTTCGCAGAGAAATCCTTTATAGATACCACCGGCACCGGGAGCGAAAGCCCCCACCGTGGCTGTCCGTTGCCGGACCCTTCTCTATAGCGCCTCAAGGGAGTAAACCCGCAAATGGACGCCAGACTCCGCCGAGTCTAGGCGCACGAGGTCCCCTACGATGAGTCAGGTGAGTAGCCACATCGCCTGCTACTTCCGCCGCAGATGATAGGGACAGCGGCGCCTCTCAATACCGACAGTCCTCTTCCCCTGTGGCTCCACCGCGTTCTCCATTATAACCCTTAAAGTATTTGACATCGGTGAGTTCAAAATAAAGTGTGAAGTCACTGGTGGGTCAGCTATTAGGTGATAGTGATATACTATATGAGGTGGAAGGAAAGAGAAGTAGAGGAAGATCACCGATGCGATGGACCGATACAGTAAAACAGGCGTATAAATCCACCATTCACGCATCCCATTCCCATCCAACTTTCTCAAAACAGAGAAGCCTGGAAGATCTTAGTGGGAAGAACCACTTGTGATGACCTCGCCCCTAAGCCATGAGGCAACGACGTAAAAGAAGATTACGTATAATATAGGTAAGTATTAGTGATAAAATACACCAATAGGCAACTGGCAAAATGTCATCCTGTGATTCTCAGACAGTTTTCAAACTGAACTCTATCAAGATACTTATTTACCTATAAAAAGAAAAAACATAATTTGATATTTTTATTACGAAACCAAATCTTGTTTCCAAAGAGCAAGTTGTCACAACATCAAATTAACGACGCAAACGAACACGAATAACGCAAAGCGAAACATCAAAACAATGAAATGAAATAAATGTCTGCATGAGAAACGAAGATGGGGCGAGATGATGGAATGGCTGCCATTTGCGACGACTAGCATGAAAAATATTTCTACTGATCTTGTTTACATTGACATCGTAATCCGTAGCCATTGCGTGCGAGACAGTACTTGAGCATGGCACAAAAATATTTCACTTATATATCGCATTTCATTTATGTAATTATGGCAAAGCGATTTTGTAACTACCATTACGACCATTGCATAAACATTATAACGTTTGACTGAAATAATTGTAAAGATATCCATTGCGTGCGAGACAGTACTTGAACGTGGCACAAAAATATTTTTCAAACATTCCATTATTTTTTTGAAAAAGTTATATGATGGATTTTCGAGACGGGGTAGTGAGGACAGATACCTTAACCGTTCTAGTATCGGGAAAATATTTCTGCATTTACAGATTTTGGAAACACGGTACAGTCAGCAAAAAAAATTCTAAACTGCAAAGCTGTTCTCTTGGCATACTGTGAATTACCGTGGAAATAGGATCGATGTCAACAAAAAATATTTCTAGTTGATGAATACTCGTAGTTTTTCTGTAAAGCGTCAGCGATTACTAACAGTTCTAGTTCTTAACCCTCAGTTGGCCCCATAGAGTCTTTATCTTTATTTATCCATATATATATATATATTTATATATATAAAAATGAACCCCTATTTCTCCTGGGCACGCTATAATTTGAGAACGGCTTTATCGATTTCATTTAATTTGATTAATGTTTTCTAATAACTCGTAGAAAGTTCTTACATTAAAAAAATAAGAAAATTGGGAATAGATGGGAGGTTATGGCAAGGCAGAAGGTCGAGCCTACTACGCGAACAAAGTCGAAGCCAGTCACTAGTATGATATAAAATCGACTGAAACAATATGCCCAACAACAGAACACATTGCTGCGGCGGTTTTAACTTTTGTATTATGTGACTGAACGCCGGTCGCGATACTGCATGTAAACAGTCTATAATGCTTGTTCTTTACTTACGAATATTCAAACGACATGTTTGAATACCGCAGTGGATAATGAACTTATTGAAGCTGAACAGAATAAATTGAATCGCGGAATAAGGCCGCTGCTTGCGGCAGCAGGTTTTGTACTCAGCGCACGGATCGGCATCTCTCTAGATCTCTATGCGTATGATATTTGTACCAACCTGCAAAGGTTTCATGATGATTGTTGAATGACTTTTTTAACATCAATAAAATAAGGTCCATTGTGTCTTTTTATATGGTACTTGCCGCGAAACGAATTCCTAAAGTAAATTACTTTAATGCCATTGTAGCTCATAACGTTCCTGCTTTAAATACAGTTTTCAAACTATACAGTTTGCAAATGTTTAACCCGTCCATATTAATTTTATAAGTACTTCAGTAAGAACAAACATTATACATTATGATTATCACATACATAAAGAAAATTGGGAATAGATGGGAGGTTATGGCAAGGCAGAAGGTCGAGCCTACTACGCGAACAAAGTCGAAGCCAGTCACTAGTATGATATAAAATCGACTGAAACAATATGCCCAACAACAGAACACATTGCTGCGGCGGTTTTAACTTTTGTATTATGTGACTGAACGCCGGTCGCGATACTGCATGTAAACAGTCTATAATGCTTGTTCTTTACTTACGATTATTCAAACGACATGTTTGAATACCGCAGTGGATAATGAACTTATTGAAGCTGAACAGAATAAATTGAATCGCGGAATAAGGCCGCTGCTTGCGGCAGCAGGTTTTGTACTCAGCGCACGGATCGGCATCTCTCTAGATCTCTATGCGTATGATATTTGTACCAACCTGCAAAGGTTTCATGATGATTGTTGAATGACTTTTTTAACATCAATAAAATAAGGTCCATTGTGTCTTTTTATATGGTACTTGCCGCGAAACGAATTCCTAAAGTAAATTACTTTAATGCCATTGTAGCTCATAACGTTCCTGCTTTAAATACAGTTTTCAAACTATACAGTTTGCAAATGTTTAACCCGTCCATATTAATTTTATAAGTACTTCAGTAAGAACAAACATTATACATTATGATTATCACATACATAAATAAATGTACATTATAATGCACGGTAATAATCTAACCGTGTCGTAGGTAATATACAAATTTCGTAGGTTTTGGTTTTTTAAAACCCAAAAAACAATACATTACAGCTTCTGCATTATTTTAACAATAACTTTACGATATTCACAACCTCCTACATAAGTCTCAAAATAATTACGCTGCTTAAAACACATTTTTTCTCAAAAGAGATCTAAAACTCTCTACTTTAGAACTAGATAATCTTCGTTAACGGCAGCGCCTTTGCTACTGTTTGCATAATTACCTTGAGCTGTATAAGCGTGGCGCTCGTAGCGAGCGTAGCACAGCGCTCGCGTTTTTACGCCATACTGAACAGATGCCAATGCCAGCCAGGGTTGCCAGAGCCTCTAAATTACATCAACCATTTATAAAATAACCCGTATGAGTAGAACGTATACCCCCATACTGTACATAACATTTTAGCTGTCGTTGTAAACCCGTCCATAAGTTAAAAGGGAGATGGGGCGTCAAACAATTGCATGGCACATTTTATAAAACGGATACTTTTTCCTTTAGAGTCTGTTGGTGAAATATTAATATTCTACGCGTAATAAATTTATGTTTATAATGTACGAGTAGGTAACGGTCGTTTGCCAAATGTTTGAGTGGCTCAATTATCGACGTTAACTAAACTTTTTTTGTGACTGTAGCGTATATAGGGGTGTTAGATTATTATTATGGTTCGATAGATATCAAACCAGTGTAGTGAACAAGAAAAGGTTCGCTCTTTATAGGGTGTCCCAAAAAAACACGCCACAGCGACCTGAGGCCTTTTTGAGGCAGTCTTATTGTTTGCACTTTAAAAGTAGTTGTATATTATGTTAGCTAGTGGATAGTGGATTCTGTAGTTGATACCTAAGAGTGGATGTTAGGTATCAACTACGGAATTCACTAAGCACGAACCGTCATGTTCTTCTCTTAACTTTAGAATGTAATGTAATATGTATATAGATATAAAAATAACTTGTCAAGAGGTGTTAGGTATCAACTACAGTATCCACTACCAACTAACTATCATAACATAATTATACCTACTTTTATAGTGCAAACAATAAGATTGCCTCAAAAGGTGCATTACTTATTAAATATATTTTTCTAAGGTCTAGGTGCTATTTCCTCCTATAGTCCCTTTGAACTAGGACATTTCCAGTTTATTGCAATTAATGTGTTAGTGAAAATGTGTTATCACATTCTGCTCTTAATATTTTTAAAGTGGAGTTTATATTGAGGTATGTCAACATAGACGTTTATGAAATTTCTTGGATTTATAGTTTGTCAGGTTTTAAACAAGGGCCACGTTGCTGCCGCTATGATGGACTATTAAACGATTACTCTGATAAAAAGTGATATAACAAAAAATTGCTATTCAATAATATCTCTGTCAGCAAAAAAACAACCCTATTTACAATTATGGGAGCCGCCTCTTGTATACCAAAGTTGCGATATCTGTACTTAAAACAAGTACAATTTGAAAAATTTAATACCGACTTCCATTCTATTCAGTTATTGGAATGTAACTCTAAAACTACTGGACCGAATTTGATGACATTTAAATGGGACCACACAGGATGCACCAGCTATCAAACAAAAAAAAATTGAGAATCGGTTCACTCTATTTAAAGTTATGAGCTAACAAACATAAAAAAAAACAGTCGAATTGAGTACATCCTCCTTTTTGGAAGTCGGTAGATAATATTATCCATAATTTCATACATTTATGTTTTTACTGTAAATTGATGATAGCAAAAAAACTTTTATTTACCGAGCGAGCGAAGCGTTTCAGTTTCGGTATTGGCCAATAAATCCTTCTGTCCGTCTGCCTGTCTGTTCTCGCCTACTTGGCCCTATCACGAAAACTTGATATACACAACTATCATTTATCTAGAGCAAGTGTGGCACAGATAATTGTGTTTGTGTCATGTTTTGTTCCACTTACATAAATTTTCGTGCTGGGCCCACTGGTCGTATTTTTCAATCGATTTGACAAATATTAACACATTTTTGATTTATTTATATTTTAAGTCGCTCGCGATTTTTGATCAAGGGGAAAATAGGGGGGAAAGGGGGGAGGTTTTCTGTAGCGTTATTTATCCACAGATTGCAATTCAGTTTGAGAGACACACAAAGAACTTATACACAAGATGTTGGGGAAAAAACCTAAAGGGGGAGTGGAGAAAGGAGGAAAGAAGAGGAAGTTTGCTTTTTCATTTTTCGAATATTTTTCGTAAAATTTATATCTACCAATCAGACTACGCAGTTCTCTCTTCCGTCTTCACAAGACAAAGTCGTACACACCAGATGCGCACCAAGGGAACTCGAGTACCTAATCGCTAAAACGTATACCTTTATTTGTCTCAAAAATCTACATAGCCTATTGGAAAATTCCAGAACGTAGATAGGTGGTTGGTTTTAAAACTCTGAAATGGCTTTGCTAAGCCGGGGGAAAGAGGAAACTGTCGGTTGATTGAATGGTTTATTAATCGTAAATTTCATGTAACCAATACAAGGTAATACAAATTCATAAACAGTAAATACATGTTCAATATGTATCATTATTATATTAAAAAACGTACATTATGACATTGCTTCATAAATTACGTGTATTTATTTACATCCAAATATAACGAGCAAACCGAGAAGCAGCCCTGATTAATATCGCAAAAACGAGTCGAGAGGATCAAAATCCTCTTATCGGCCAGAGGCATAGCGCTTAAAATTGAAATTTAATGCAACGTCCGGGTGGATGGGATTCCGTGTTTTTATGGCAACTCCATCAACTGGTCAATTGTTGACGATGCGATTGGGCCTGAGGTGACAGATTAAATTTAATAGATAAAAGGGCTGTTGAAAACAAAAGCTACGTGCAGGGAAATGATATAGTTTTTACATTGCTTTGATTGATCATTGAGCATCTTTATTAGTTTTTACATTGATTTGGTTAATTATAGAGCATTTTTATGCGCTTCATGTAGGCACATACACGTATGTTGTGGTTTAAAATTCTGAATTGTTATGGGGAAGCGTGACGCTAAACATCAGGGGGGGCGATTTACTCGTTTAGACAGCGCACTCACACAACATATTATAATAATTTGTTGGAAACTGTTTTGAACATTCATGTCTTACTAATTACTGAATGAGACTTTTCTGTAATATTACAATACGTAAGTTTAATTAATTACCATCCCTGGCTTTACTATAACACACACACACACATACATACACATACACCCACATGAACCCACATACTGTCACACATACGCATGGGTTGGTAAGACCTTTAAATGGTTTTTAAAATTATTACGATTGTTTCTCAGAAAGCCTGTAAAGTATGTCATGTAATTAACTACATTAAAAAACCGGCCAAGTGCAAATCGAACTCACGCACGAAGGGTTCCTGACCATTATCTATAATAAATATTTCAAGTTATCTGTCTATTATCATTCAAACCACCGTGACAAAATATTGATAAAAAACATGTTTGTTGTATTGAGCCCCTCTTAAATATTAAATTTATTTTAGTTTTTAAAGTGAATGATATAATTTAATATTCAGTGAACATTTTAAGCGTGTACCTGCTAACGTTATCAACATCGAGCAAAAACGAGCATTAAAATCACTTTTATTGTATGGAATAAATATTGTATTCTGTTTTTTTAGTATTTGTAGTTATAGCGGCAACAAAAATACATCATCTGTGAAAATTTCAACTGTCTAACTATGACGGTTCATGAGATACAGCTTGGTGACAGACGGACAGCGGAGTCTTAGTAAAAGGGTCCGGTTTTACCCCTTGAGTATGGAACCCTTAAAATATCTTGTAACTCTATGCGGGTAATGTCGTAAAGTTAGTAGGTATTAATGCTGAAGAATTTTTTATAACTATCGCTAAAATTGCTTCGTTTTCCGAAATAAAATTTCAACAAAGTCTTCGTTTGTAATTGGCAATTTCCCGACTACTAAAAGTGCTAATATTGCTAAAATTCCAACTACACACAATTTTATTCTCAATTTAGGAAAACAAAAACCCCAATTACAGCGCGCTACGTTAAATCGTATAGCTGCTTTTAGGACTAGAATCACGCGGGCATGAAAACCCGGGATTTACCACATCGAAATCCCTGACGATTTCATTAGAAAGCACAATGTGCCTGCGAGAGGGATTTTATACGGAAAAAGTAGGTATTATCTCAATTCGGCAAAATAGTGTCGTATCGTTTCGCAATACCCAACACTTACATTTCATAATAGGGTGATACAAAATCCAATATTGCGGACGATATGAGTAAAGTTACTCCTAAACCATCTTTTAAATTTGAGTCGGTAATAGCAATAGCACTTTTTTGTTGTGCTAAATTACTTTAAAAAATCTTCGAACTAAATTTGAAAAAAAAAAATTACTCTCACCGGTTCCATAATTTCCAAAGATGGTGATTGAATTGAACGTACATATTATATGTTGTATCAGACAACTTCAGTAGTTTTAGGGCAATAAAGTTCTTGTCCTCAAGCTAGTCCTTTTTTGTGAGGTAATAATTTAAGAATATTCTTAACCTAGTGAGCTCCCGACTATCATCAAATTTGCAAACTAGAGTTGCAAAAACCCCGCAAAAAAACCAAGTGACTGTCGCTTTTTGGTTGATATTACCGATCTGGTATCTTTCAAATGATAATTTGTTATGTAAAAAAAAATTCCAGGTACTTTACAGCATCAAAAAAACAAAACAGCTGAAATTTATTGTATATTTTAATAGATAACATTTTTAATTGGATCCTTATTTGATTTGGCCTTTGCATACCTGTATGCTACGGCGGCTTTACGGAATGTTTTTTGGCATACAGGTATGCCAAGGCAGCTTGACGGGTTAATATATCCCATAGAGTCTGTGCAAAAAGGGAACCGTCGTGGTGTTAAAGTAAACAATCAGATTTGTATACAGGGTGGACTTTGAACTGCAATAAACAGATCACAGATTGTGGGATAAACGTACCATCAGCGAAATAAATGCTTAAATACCAATTTTCTTATGCCTATCGTATTTCATACAGAGATCAAATTACTTTTTATGACCAGTTGAGGTTTGAGTACTAGAAATGTAAAAATAGCATAAAACTTGTCATTTTGTATAGAAAACGATTATTCAATTCGAAATATGTTTAGGTTAGGTTATTGTAAGTCGATCTTATTTCATAGGATCAAAATACTTTATGGAGCCAACTTAGGTTTGAGTCCTAAAAATCACCATCAGTCATGAGCTATTAATAAATAAGTTAAAAGATTTAGGTATAACGGACACTGCTCTCCAGATTTTTAAATCATACTTAACAAACAGGGAACAATTAGTGAGAATGGGTAATTATGAAAGTAGCCGGCTCCGGGTAGTTTGTGGCATTCCTCAAGGTTCAGTCCTCGGATCTTTGCTTTTCTTGATCTATATTATTAATATCAGTAAAATTGGACTTTCAGGACATATAACCCTTTATGCAGATGACACCTGTATCTTTTATTTTGGACGTGCCTTACCTGATTTAATAATGAGAGCCCAAGTTGATTTACACAAATTTAACATATGGTGTCAAAGCAACCTTCTAACTATTAATATAAAAAAAAATCTCATATGATATTTTGTGCTAAAAATAAAAAACTTCCGTATTACCCAGCGTTAACAATAAATAATATACCAATCCGCCGTTCTCACCAAGAAAAATATCTCGGCCTTCAACTGGACGACAAGCTAAATAGGCAGGCTCATATAGAACAAACAAGATGTACAGTTGCTTCGGTGACAGGAGCATTACGCAGAGTAGTCGGATGCATACCTCGCAGAGCCCGCATGACAATATATAACTCTTTAGTAAAGTCACACCTGGAATATCTTGTCGAAATATGGGGCTGTGCAGCACAGACTCATATAAAGCATCTTCAAATATCGCAAAATAAGTTAATTAAAACTCTTTTTAATTATGACCGTCTAACCACATCTAGTACGTTGTATAAAGAAACAAAAATATTTAATTTAAAACAATTATACATTTATACTACATGCGTTCTGATCAAAAAAGTACTATTGCAAAAAATAAATACAGAAATTAAATTTACTAATAGAACATTTCAATATAATTTTAGAAATGTGAACAAATTAAAATTACAAGCTATGGTAAACATAATATTCTGTATGAGGGTGCAGCATTTTATAATAAGTTACCTAACGATATTAAAGATTGTAAAATTTCTGTTTTTCAAAGTAAACTTAAAAAATATATTTATAATGAAATAACCTAAGATTGCTGAACAAATATGTTATACTTGACTAATCACTTTAATTAGTTATAAGTTTTAGTGTTAAGTCTCATTTTAAGTGAACCTTGTTCTTTATGAGAAATAAATTCTTTAAACCCAAAAATGTTAGAGATCACCAAAAACATTCCACTCTACTTTAAATCAAATCAACGCTACATATTTTTTGTTGCCAATAAATCAAATTTTATACAGTAATGTAAAAATGCCACATTCCGTCAACCATCCTACATTTATATCAGCTAACAAAACGTTAAAAATGTAGATTTGTGCCATATCCTGTCCGAAATTAAATAATAAATTAAATTAACCCGCAAATTATTAACGTTCCAAATATCCTGATAATAATTTAAAGGGACCGAAAACAAACATACGAAAATGGCTTTCTGTTATTTTTTCTGCAAACAATAAACAGATAATTAACACTGTAATTAAACACTGGCCAAATTAATTAAAACTCCCAAGTCAGCTAATGTACTAGTTTGTTTAATAAAGGTTGCAATTTTTTTTAAATTGGCAACCAATATAAAAAACAATGCTAACGCTAACCGGAGTTTTTGGGGTAAATTATATTTTTACGTAATTGACCGAGCGAGCGAAGCGAGTGAAGCGTGTCTTCTTTAACTGCCGTGCTATTCTGTAATGATTCGTCGACGAGCTCACCGATGTCAAATACTTTGAGACATGGCCCTCATACATAAGGTTGCTTTTCCAACTTTTCTTGTCATCTCATCATTTGTTTCACGGATGTTGTCAAAGATGCAACGATGTTTGCTCTTAGAGAATCGCACGGCTGGCCAAATTGACTTTCATCTGTCCGTATATTTGTTTAGGGTGTATGTAGGTCTTCCTGTGACTGTCATTTATCTAGTACAATAGTGGCACAGATAACTCATAGTTTGTACTAAATACGTTATCGATGCAATTACATTACACTTAAACAGATTTTCGTGCTCGCCCACAGGTCGCATTTTTAAACCAATCTTGACGAATCTTGATAAGTTAGTTCTATTATTTAACTGAGTTTTTTTGTCGTCAGTGATTTATGATTGGGAGTGCACTTTTCCTAAAAAGGGGGGAAGATTGCTGCGGCGCTATTTAACCACCGGTTTTGATAAAATTTGGTACACTCATTTGGTACCTCTGACTTTAAAGAGAAATTTTTAATATGTGCATAATTGGTCAAGTGGTTGCTGAGAAAGTATGTTTTGAATAACTGCAAAAATTGCCGCTGATAAGACTATGCTCGCGAGGTCTACTGTTCGCAGAACTACTAGTGTTAATAAACATATTTTTAAAATGACATCAATGCTCTTTAGTATAGTTACACATATGTACGGGGAAATGGGTAAGAGTTTTATTTATGCTTTCTTTTTCACGGCCCGTAACTATGGCCCGAGATAAAGAGAAACCGTATGAACATACGGTTATTTTGGTTTTATGGGTGCCACCCATCCGAGTGGCCGTTATGTGTCTGGGTGACAGCTATACCACGTTCTCCCTGGGCAAGCCTAGCGAGCTGTTCGTTGGACATGATAGTGCTGATTGGCGGTGCTACATCCTATGGCTGATTGGCGGTGCTATTTCTGCATTATCTTCTTTGACCGAATTCGCGAGGGGACGCGATGCAGCTTGTGTAACTGTGGGTGAAATTTGCTGCCCTTAATCACATGTAGCTGGGGGCTTGACAAACATGCAGTTAGGTTTAGGTTTAAAAAAAATTATTCTCAAAAAAGATTAACATCACTTACATGAGAACAATATTATACATATAACGGCGTGCGGAATATTTTGTTAATTTGTAATAATTAAGAATTGAGTGTTGTGTTTAATTTAATCGATTTTAATATTTAGTTCTAGAATCGATTTGCATTTTTGTATTCGAACGATCGTTTTTTTGTAGAGCGGGTAACACCGGATGGAGTTGTAAGTGTCATGGCGTCGGCTGGGCGGTCACTTCTTGACAGACTACCGAACGACATGTACGCGTGCAAACCCATCGGCTCTAAATCCAGTTAAATTGTAATAATCGTGTAGGATTTAGTTCGTTAAAGTTTAAAAGTGATTAAATAAGTGTTTATACGTGACTTTAGTGCCATTATTTTACTGCCATCTAGTAATACACGCCCATTATAGATAAGGAAAATGAAGAGATAACGGATCCGCCTCCAGAAGTCACATCCCGGCCGCTCGGCGATCCGTTATCAGAAGTGGGATTACCGGAAACATCACAGGAGCGTTCTACAGGTCAGAGTATTATTAATAATTCGTTATTCAATGAGAGCGATCGATGGAAGATTTTATTTGAAATGCAGCAGCAACAAATGATGGCCCTGATTAATGCGATTAATAACCCTAATACGAAAAATTGCCAACTAGACCTTCCTGAATTTAATCCAGACATTCAAGATATTGACGCACGTTCTTGGTGTAACACTGTAGATTTATGCATGCAAGAGAAAGAATTATCTAGCTGTAGTCTGATTATAACCATGAGTAAGGCGCTTAAAGGCACGGCAGCTACTTGGTTTTCTCAAAACAGCTTTGCTGGAATAACCTGGCCTCAATTAAAAGACTTGTTTCTGGCCCAATTCGATTATGTGGAAACTCCTGCTGCTACGTTGTGTAGACTGTTCAATGAGAACCCAAAGGAAGGAGAATGCTTATCATCTTATGCCAGTCGATTTCTAAGTACACTAATGAACCAGTGGCGTAATTTATCAACCGAAAAGATAGCCATAGCTGTAACCATAGCACACGCAATTAAAGTCGAGCCACGACTACAAAGATTGGCTTTTACTACGGAAATTGATACCCGAATCAAGATGCAGCAAGAGTTGATGGCTTTTAAGTACCGAAAAAGAGGACTTGCCTCACAAGAAAAGATGAACACTCCCAATGAGATTAAAAGGCCAAGATTGGATCAACCGAGACGTTGTTACACCTGTGGCAAGCAGGGTCATTTGGCGATTGAATGTTCGACTAAAATTAACCGTGAAACCTCTGCTAACCCACGATCTCAGTTTTCAGGAACAAGTACATCACAACACACTAAAGACAGCATAGGCCCGCAGAAGAAACCATCATCGACCATCTGCTATCGTTGTGGTGAGACAGGCCACATCGCCACGTACTGCACGAAGAAACAAGCTAGTACCAGCGATGTCCGAGTAGAGCGTCGTGTGGATGTCTGCACCATCAAGCCGGCTAGAGGCCAACTTTCTACTGAAACTGGTGAGAAGTTTTCATTTTGCTTCGATTCTGGTGCCGATTGCTCTCTGATTAGGGAAAGTGTAGCTAGTAAATTTACTGGTAAGCGGCAGCAAAGCACAGTTACTTTACTAGGCATAGGTAAATCTAGCTTGCAAAGTTACATCCAAGTACTATCTACTGTTACGATACAAGACAATTTAGTGCAATTGCTGTTTCATATCGTGCCTGATCATTGCCTGTCTGACAGTATTATGATAGGACGAGACTTGCTTTCATTAGGATTCTCAGTTGAAGTTTTTGAGAGCAAACTCTTATTGAAAAAAACTAGGGTAGTTTCAGTCTGTAATGTGGGATCCAAAGTAAGTGATTTCAATAATATTGACAGTGACATTCCTATTGAACAAAGGGGGCAGTTAGTTTCTTTGCTTGAAGATAATTCTAATTATTTCGTTGAAGGGACCCCAACTGGCAGAGTAAGTACTGGGCAATTAGAAATTAGGCTAACTGATCCGAATCGTACAGTACAGCGCCGACCATATCGAATGAGCCCTGATGAGAGACAAGAGGTGCGTTCTAAAATAAAAGAACTTTTGAACGCTGGTATCATTCGAGAGAGTTGTTCACCTTTTGCAAGTCCAATTTTGCTTGTCAAAAAGAAAGACGGAACTGATCGTCTATGCGTGGATTACAGGGAACTTAACAGCAACACTGTACCAGACCGTTATCCACTTCCAATTATTTCCGATCAAATACAACGTTTAGTAGGGGGTAATTACTTTACTTCTCTTGACATGGCAAGTGGGTACCACCAAATTCTAATTCAAGCAGATTCAATAGAGCGCACTGCCTTTGTGACACCCGATGGCCAATTTGAATATTTAGCAATGCCATTTGGTCTTCGCAATGCCCCGTCGGTGTATCAGCGTGCTATCAATAAAGCACTAGGAACACTGAGCGAGTCATTTGCTGTGTGCTACATTGATGACGTCATTATTCCGTCCAGGACCGTTGAAGAGGGTCTGGATAGATTGCGTCAGGTTTTAAAAGCTTTAACAGATGCTGGTTTTTCGTTGAACTTAAAAAAATGCTCGTTTTTAAAAAAGAACGTTGAATTTTTGGGGTACCATGTTTCTGCGGGTGAAATACGACCAAACCCACGTAAAATCAAAGCTTTGACCGAACTTCCACCACCGCAGACAGTTACTCAACTCCGTCAATTTATTGGACTGGCCTCATACTTCAGGCAGTTTGTACCCGGTTTTTCTCAGAAGACTGCCCCTCTGTATCGACTAACGTCAGGAAAGGGTAGCATTAAATGGACACCGACATTCGAGAATATTAGGAGAGAAATTATAGACATACTGACAGCCACACCTGTTTTAGCGATTTTTGACCCGGATATCCCAATAGAGCTACATACTGATGCCAGCGCTGAAGGTTATGGTGCTATACTGATGCAGAAAGTTGATAGTAAAATGCGCGTAATTGAATATTATAGTCGCCGAACCTCCAGCGCTGAATCTAGATATCACTCTTACGAATTAGAAACTCTCGCAGTAGTTAATGCCATAAAACATTTTCGCCATTATTTACAAAGCCGAAAGTTTGTGGTGGTTACTGACTGTAACGCAGTCAAGGCGTCGAAGTCAAAGGTCGATCTTACACCGCGAGTTCATAGATGGTGGTGTTTCCTTCAAACCTTTGAATTTGATATTGAGTACCGTATGGGGAAAAACATGGGACATGTAGATTTCTTATCTCGAAACCCTTTACCAGCAGCACCACCCTCACAGTCAATCTGTAAAGTAGCACAAAAACGCGTTAATTTAATAGAAATCTCAGATAATTGGTTGCAAGCCGAGCAGAATAAAGACAATGAAACCAAATCTATAATAGATAAACTAAGTTCAAATGAACTGACTGACGATATAGACAAAACCTACGAAATACGACGTGGCGTGCTGCATCGAAAGATAGAGCGTAACAAACGAAGTTCCTGGCTACCAGTTGTTCCTAGAGCGTTTCAATGGGCGGTAATAAACCATGTTCATGAAAGCATCATGCACTTAGGTTGGGATAAAACATTGGACAAGGCCTTTTGTCACTATTGGTTCCCTAACATGAACAAGTACGTTCGTAAATTCGTTGATAATTGCATAACATGCAAGGTATCTAAATCGCATTCTGGAAAAGTTCAGGCTGAACTTCATCCAATCCCAAAGGTTACGATACCGTGGCATACCATTCACATGGACGCAACAGGAAAACTTAGCGGCAAACGAGATGCTAAAGAGTATGTGTTCGTCTCTATAGACGCTTTTACAAAATATGTTCTTTTATATCACGCTTTAAACATTGACTCAAATAACGCCATAAAAGCCTTGCAATCAAGCGTGTCATTTTTCGGTGCCCCCACTCGTGTGATAGCGGATCAAGGAAGGTGTTTTGCTAGCCATGAATTTAGGGATTTCTGTGCAGCGCACAACATAAGTTTGCACTTGATAGCCACGGGTACTTGTCGTGCGAACGGTCAAGTAGAGCGAGTCATGTCGACTTTGAAAAATATGCTGACCGCAGTCGAAACGGGCAACAATAAATCGTGGCAAGCAGCATTGCCCGATGTTCAGCTTGCCATTAATTGCACAGTAAATCGTACAACTAGGGCAAGCCCACTAGAGCTATTTATAGGTAAAATTGCTAGACCTTTGCAATTAATGACTTTAAATACGGACGAGACAAACATTGACTTAGATGAAATCAGAGAGCAGGCGGCACTTGCAATAGAAGCAAGCGCTTCGACAGAAAAAGCTAGGTTTGATAAAAATAAAGCGAAAGTAAAGAATTTTAAAGTGGGTGACTACGTTTTACTAGAAAATCATGAACGTAATAAAACAAAGTTAGAGCCAAAATTTAAAGGACCTTATCAAGTGGCTGAGCTGCTGGCTGGTGACAGATATCTGCTAAAAGCATTGAACTCTAATCGAACATACAAGTACGCACACGATCGTATAAGGCGTATGCCCGAGTGTTACGTTCCTTTGGAGTTGAATGTTGGACTAGAACTTTCTACAAACAGCTTAGAGTCAGGATATCCCGATAACGGCGTTGGTGAGTAAGAGTAATAAGAACTGTTCATCAGTTTGTTTGTGTATGATGTATGTTATCACCGTGACAGGTACTTGTGTTAATGGCCAGTGCAGCACCAATCGTTTGCGTAGCTCATCTTACAGTTTGTCAACCACCCGCCTGTGTGGCACCCGCCTGTGTGGCACCCGCCTGTGTGGCACCCGCCTGTGTGGCACCCGCCTGTGTGGCACCCGCCTGTGTGGCACCCGCCTGTGTGGCACCCGCCTGTGTGGCATCCGCCTGTGTGGCACCCCCCTGTGTAGCACTCGCCTGTGTGGCAACAGCCTGTGTGGCAATATTTCACCCTTGTGGCACATCTTTCGTCTATGTGGCATTTGTTGACCTTTATGTAAATTTCTTCTATTTTGCCTTTGTGGCTTGAGCGATGCATTTCGGTTGATGTCTCTGGACCTATGCGGCACATGTCGGCATGTGTCACATTCTATTAAAGGAACTAACCGCTATTTGTAGTGAAAATCTGCCCTCAGTGGTGGCTTTATCTATTTACAGTTCAATAAGACTTCATGGTATAATCTAAGTTATTGTTTTTTTTAAATTCTGTATAGTTAGAATTTGATTCTATGTGATTTGGTTGGTCAGAATGACCGAGTGTATGAATGTGTTCATAAGTTTGTTATTTGTTGGTCCACAGATGAAGGGGATCCTACACACGAGGACGTGTGAAGATGCAGGACGGCCGTAACGGCGTGCGGAATATTTTGTTAATTTGTAATAATTAAGAATTGAGTGTTGTGTTTAATTTAATCGATTTTAATATTTAGTTCTAGAATCGATTTGCATTTTTGTATTCGAACGATCGTTTTTTTGTAGAGCGGGTAACACCGGATGGAGTTGTAAGTGTCATGGCGTCGGCTGGGCGGTCACTTCTTGACAGACTACCGAACGACATGTACGCGTGCAAACCCATCGGCTCTAAATCCAGTTAAATTGTAATAATCGTGTAGGATTTAGTTCGTTAAAGTTTAAAAGTGATTAAATAAGTGTTTATACGTGACTTTAGTGCCATTATTTTACTGCCATCTAGTAATACACGCCCATTATAGATAAGGAAAATGAAGAGATAACGGATCCGCCTCCAGAAGTCACATCCCGGCCGCTCGGCGATCCGTTACATAAATAAATTTGACCGTCGTTTCGTCTTATTTACACTTATCATAACAAACACACAAATGTTTTTATTAAAGTGATTTGCTATTGTTAATTATGTACTGGGCTAATTGAACCTTAAAAGTGCTAAATGATCTAGCATTTTTTATACTTGAGGGTATTTTATTAAAAAGCTGTGCTCCTTCAAACGTAATCATTTTTTTGCCATAGTTTGTTCGTGTCTTTGGTAGAACAATGAAACTCGCTCGTCTCGTGCTGCGTTTAGACACTTGTTTTAGTTTAGTGAATGTCACGTTGGTATGAATGTTTTTGTTTAGGGTTTTTTAATGAAAATACAAATATTGTAAATGTATAACTGTCTGATATTCATTACCTTAGTTTCAGCATAGATTTTATAGGTTGGACTTCGGTAAGGTAAGTGAAAAAGTGTTTTAATTATTTTATTCTGTGCGATTTGAATATCGGCTAATTTTGTTTTGGCAGCGCTACCCCAGACTTCGACGAGTTATTGTAGGTGTGGTTTGACTAAGGCGTTGTAGATAGTATGTCGTAATCGATGTGGAATACAACGCACCATATTTTTAAAACAGCCAAGAAGTGATGCAAGTTTGCTTTTAATGCTATCGATTTGGAAGTTCCAGGTAAGATTGTCCATACGAAGACCTAGGTATTTTTCGGTGGTTTTTTTGCGATAATGGCATATTATTAATTTTGAGTGGATCATGTTATGGTATTACCTTATTTTTGGATTTGAATATTATGTACCATTTTTTGAAATATTTATGGTAAGTAAGTTATGCTGAAACCAAGAAAATAGAACATTTAAGTCCTCTTGTGCTTGCAAGATTATGTTGTGTATCGAGGATCCAAAGCATAATAAACAAGTGTCATCTGCGTAAAGAGTGATATGACCGTGTAATCCGATGTCTTGTATACTATTAATGTACGTCAAAAATAGTAATGGGCCTAAAATAGACCCTTGTGGTACCCCACAAGTTATAGGTAACGCGTCACTCTGTTAGTTGTCTATTCTGAATACTTGTGTTCTGTTTGATAGATATGACTCAAACATTTTTAGGGCATTGTCAGTGATATCTATAATTGATAATTTTTTCAAGAGTATTTTATGACTAACGGTATCAAAAGCTTTCTTTGATACCGTTACAACACCACAGTGCACTACTGACGCCTTATTATGCCGCGGCCACACGTTGGTCATATTTGCACCAATGTAGCGTGTTGCGGCCAATACTCCGATGTGTGGGTCAGACTTTGGACGCAATTTTCATTGTGTTCAATCACCATCAAATGTCTAATACCGAAGCGCAACGAGTCGTTTTATGAAACAAATTCACAAGCAAGGGCAATGAAAAAGAAGTGCGCGCGACATGTCGGTCTCTCATTCGTCGCAAGTTGAACCGTTGTAAACTTCCGTCCTCACTGTTTCTTGGTTTTGTACCTAATTATTTTCGAAATGACGACGCCTTCGAATAAATGATCGAATGAACATGTCTTGGGGTTTATTTAATACTAAGGAGAACTAGCGTTATGTAATTCTATCAATCAATTCCACAAAACTAGAAATGTTTATTAAAACCTATTAACGTCCAATGTGCTTATCTGCTTCCAGTGTTTGGGTACAAAGTTGGTAATGACGCTAATGTGTGGTGCAATATTTTGGTTCAATATTGGTCATTTAAAATTAGAGTCAAACTTGGACGTAAAAATGAATCCAATGGCAAAACCGTGGCATTGTGGCAATGTGTTTATTGTAAAAAGCTGCTTCTTCGTCTCTGAAACCGGCATAACAGCTTGTGGCTCCTGGGCTACGTTATTACCCCGGTTTTCTATATCTAGAAACGCACCGTTTTGCTTACAACTCATTACTTTTTGACAGTTGTCTCATACAAAAAGTGTCAAACGAGTCGTAAGCAAAATGGTCCGTTTTTAGATATAGAAAACCGGGGTAAGTCAGGATCTAACGTAGGCTTTAGTTTGCCCTGACCTTGCGGCGAGCCAGCGTCGCACAGAAACTATAAAAGCGAGAAGCAGTCGGGTGGATTATACACAGTCAGGTGTCGCTTTTAATGCCCGTAGTGGCAAAAAGCTCTATGTTCTTCCTAAAAAAAAAGGGTGGATTATACGTATAGTTGCTGATTCGTTTCCTCCTGTAGGCTTGAACATTGTATAAAGGTAATATCGTGAGGGCATCGACCCTTTGGTGGTAGAGCACTGTAAATGTTACAAAACTACCTGCCAAATGTAGTTTATAAATATTCTGGTTCAAGATAATATTTTGTCGCATTACACATTACACTTACAAATTACTGTTTTTACTTATAATAATAATAATAATCTTTATTTGTGGAACAGAAAAACATAAGAAACAAAATACATTGAACGATGCTAACCGCTATAGTACAAAGACTGTGTCGCAGGTAGCAACGCCCTCCTCCATAACACCTACTAGATACAATGCTCTTATATTTAATATAAAAAAATTTAAAATAGGTTTTTACAAAGTTTAACTGTAACAATAGTATTATTATTATTAGGTTAAAAATATGAAGTAGTTTATATATGTAATAAATATAATATATTTTAAATACTTCAGAATGTTGTGAGATAGGTACTAATTAAGAAATAAGTTAAGATTTGAGTCGTGTAAGAGTGGCGCGTGTGTGTGTGTGTATGTGTGAGTGTGTGTGTGTGTGTGTGAGTGTGTGTGTGTGTATTAACCTATGAGGTCACTAATTACATTTCTAAATAAATAGTTCTGTATCATCATATGATAAAGTTATGAGCCATTTTAGGGTTTTAATTTTACAACTGTGTAGGGGCAGTGGGTAAATATTTAAAATTTTATTAAGTTTATTATAAAGACGTGAGCTAATGTAAAAATAATGGCGACTTGCGATCATCGTACGCTGAGGTTCAGTTTTACAAACAATATCCGATCTTCGTTTATTATTTGTATTAGGGTCATAGGAAATTTGCGAGTGCTTATGCAGAATGACTTGTAATATAAAGAGTTGCCGAACTGTTGGTACCTCAAAAAGTGAATAAAGTTCAACAGTGGGGAAACGAATTGGTTTCTTAGCTAAAACCTTTAGTAAAGCTCTTTGAGCTTGTTCCAGTGGTTACATTGAATTTTTGTAGGTACCACCCCAGGAGGTAATGCAGTAAGTCAGTATCGACTGGGCCAGAGCATAGTAAACAGTTTTAAGACACTTGAAATCAGCCACGTTACGTATGTTTCTAAAAACATAGATAAGTTTTCGAATACGAGAGACTGTGGTGTTGATATGTTGCTTCCAAGACATTGAACTCTCAACCATGACACCTAGATACTTAATGCATTCAGTGCAATCGATACTAACGCAGCTACAAGCGTCACTGGGACTACTATTTGTGCAGGTATGAGCATAAATTCTGAAGGAGGAAGGTGGTCGAGAAAAAATATTTGCCGAGAAGGGGACTACTTTAGTTTTCGATAAGTTTAACGTGAGGAGGTTGGAGTTTAACCAGTCTTTAACAGCTTTTAGCGCATCTTCCGTGAAAACCTTAGTCTCTGTCCAGTCCTGACCATGTACCAGTAGAACTGTGTCGTCAGCATACGTAATTATTCTACAGTTTGGGAGAGACTTATTGCAAAGGTCATTGATATATATCAAAAACAACGAAGGTCCAAGGACACTACCTTGTGGTACACCGTAGTTTATTATTTCTTCGTTACTAACATATTTTTCAATTTTAACCGACTGTGTACGGTTTTTAAGATAACTTGAAAACAAATTTAGCACAACACCTCTAATACCAATGTGTTCGAGCTTGGAGAGTAAAATAGGAATGGAAACGGTATCGAATGCTTTCGATAAATCTAAAAAAAATGCTTAAAGTTTTAAGTTTTTTATCAAAATTTTTAACTATAGTGTCCGAAACTTCCAATGTGGCGTCTTCAGTTGATCTATTTCTTCTAAAGCCAAATTGATTTTTTGATAAAATATTGTGTTCATTTATATAACTTATAAGTCTCTTGTTGAGTATTTTCTCGAGTATTTTTGACAACACTGTGAGCACTGAGATGGGTCGGTAATGCGAAACATTGTCTCTATCGCCACTTTTAAATATAGGGTGAACAATCGCTCTTTTAAATACTGTGGGGAAAACTCCAGTTGACAGACAAAGGTTGAAAACATAATTAAATATGGGAATAAGAACATGTCTTGCAGATTTAATAACCGAAGTAGGGATTCCATCCCACCCTATTGCAGACCTGTCTTTGAGATTAAGTATAATAGATTCTATTTCATGGTTATCTACGCTAAAAAGAGCCATTGAACTTAGTGAGCTTAAGTATGAACTAGGCATTGGGGGGCATGATGGTTTAGTTGAAGACAGCTGTACTTGATTAAGTTCAGCTATTCTCGAAGCCAAGTTTGCGCCTACACTAGCAAAATGGGAGTTGACTTTATCAACAGATAAAGAAGGAGATGTACCCATTTTTAGTAACTCGAAGGAAGATGATTGTTTACTATTTAGGTTGCCTAACCGCTTAATTATTTTCCAGGTTTCCTTGGGACTACTCTTGGTCTTCTGAATTTAATTTTTTTCGTAACTGTTTTTAACATTTTTTAGTAATTTGTTGCAAAAAGTTCGATATCTAAGGTATACAATTTTATGATCTTCAATGTTAGGATTTCGTTTGTGTTTTTTAAATAGTTTGTCTCTGTGACGAATACATCTTAAAAGACCAGGAGTAATCCATGGCTTGATTATTCTTTTTCTACTAGAAGTAATTATATCTTTGGTATGTGCCTGTACATTAGAAGAGATAAGCTCAACTAACTGCTTGGATGCGCTTTCTGGGTCCTTTGTAGAGAGAAGAGGGGAATAGTCTATATTTTCCAAAGCATTTACGATGGCAGGTATATCATATTTTTGTGTTGTACGATTTGTAATGTTAGCTTTTAGTTTAGTTTCACAAAAGACCAAAACTGGGGCGTGGTCTGTGATCGATGAGTCCAAGACAAGTGTAGTTGCATGTTTTGAGGACCGAAGTATGACGTGATCTAGACATCGTTCCTCTCTTGTTGGATAACGGTGTGCTGGAAGCATGGCATGGGAAGCGGTTAAATTTAGGTAGTCATTTGCTTTTTGATCAGTACTATCTAAAGTTATATTAATGTTGGTGTCTCCAATAAGGACTAGCGTAGTGAAAGAGTTCAAGTTTTGTAGTACGGAGTCAAGATGACTAATGAAGGGATCTAAGTTTTTGTAGGAAGGAGAACGATATAAAGCCACTACTGCAATACGATCTGAAAATTTTAGAATAATGCAGTTAGCATCGGAGAAATCAGGAACTTCAACGTTGCACACCAGACCACTTCTCACATATGCTACCACACCCTCATTTTGGTTATTATAAGAAGATACATGTGAAAGATACCCAGGAAGAATGGGGACAATCGGAGCTTTACTTAACCAACATTCCGAAAGTACGATTAAATCTAGTTGATAACTAATTCGCTGTAGAAAAACTAAAAGTTTATCAATATTGCAGTTTATGCTTCGGATGTTTACGTGAAAAATTTTTATACTATCAGCATTTCTAATAAAGCCTCCACTCTCTTCTGGACTGCAATTATACGCAAATGATACGGAAATATTATCTAAAACATCACTTGCAAAATGTTCCTTATCCATTAACAAGCTTTATTAAGAACATGGGAATTATTTTAATATGACTAATACTGCCGTGTTTGACAGAATCTTGCACACTTTGCATTACCAAAAGCTCGCAGTAATTAAAGTATTGCCAGTTGTTCAATACGCGGGTATGTCGTAGAACTATGTAAGATCTACGAAAGGTGAACACGAAAATGTTTGAAATGTGATTAGGTAAGTGTGTAATGTATTTGAACATGTGTGTAGTGTGTGTTAGGCTATAAAGCAGTTCACTCGCTAAAATATTTAAATTACAAATTATTATATCCAATGAGAACATTACAAGAAGCATAAAAGTAAAAGGCATTATTATAGAACATCTCTCGGCTGCAAGGATGTATTCCAAATTTTGGTTTTCTAGTCATATCTGTTTGGGCAGATTCTTCAAATCAGATTCTTGCGTAATTTTAATCAAAGGTTCATTTTCTCTTTTACGCAGAAATATCTGTCCGTTAGTTACCCAACAATATTTGAAATCATTTGATTTTGCAAAATCTCGCGCAAGGTAGAATAAGCGTTTCATTTTGGCAGTGAGATTCTCGGAGATAAATATCGGTCTAGCGGGCCCGCTTATTTTGATATGCTCAGAGGTAAGTCTCGAGTGGAGTTTATTATATTGCCGAAACATGGTAATTATTTTCTCTTTATCTAATACGCTAGTAAAATCAACTATTATTGTTCTGCTTGCTGGATCCTTAGACTTAATTCGAAAAATGTCCTTGACTTGATGCGGCTGTACAGGAGCATTAATACATTTGCCATCTTCATGACATTTTCCAGAAGTGTAGATTTTCTTTCCGTCGGTGATGAAGGAATGTTCCGAATTTCCAAACATGTTGATCGGGAGCTGCGTTCGAAATATTCTAATCTATCCTCTAGTGTTTTAATATATTTTAAATCTTCTTTTCTGTCCATTTCTAATTTATCCTGCTGAACTTTTAACACCTCATATTTTTGAGAGATAAATTCAATAGTTTGTCGCATATCCTCTACCGCAGTACATATTTTATCAACTTTTTGATCCTGGCTATCCGTAAAAGCTTTAAGTAATTGTTTCATCTCGACCATGACGTCAAAATCTTTCTCTTTGCTGTCGCATTCTATATATTTTCGTTTCATGTTTCGAACAGTCAAACTGGAGATACTTTCCTCTTTATCGGTCGTTAGATTTGGTTCGGAGGAGCAGTGTTGAATCTGATGGTCTATATAAATAGGTGATGCGACAGGAGTTGCTGATTTTGGACGTGGAAAACTGGACGTGGACTTGAATGAGAATGATGATAAATTTACATACAATACACCTGAAAATCCGATATGCCTGATAGATAAAGATTACAATATAATATTGCAAACATGAAGCCAAATTTTTTTACAAGCTATTTTTAAGCCGAAATTGTATCCTTCCATACAGCACCGAGAATTATCTTTTATCTCCAAAAAATATACTAATCCTCTTTATTTTAGTAGTTACTGTATTAAAATTTGATTACTGTTTTAGACAATACTCATTGGTATGGGTACAAGATTAACCTGGATGCAAAATTTAAACCAACGAGGAATTTTATTGAGGTCCCGATCATTCTCTTACGTTTATTGTCTGCTCTATCTAGAGGACACTGGCAGAATTGTAGCAAACCCGCACAAGCCACTCTTAGAAGAAGTTGAATTTGAACTATGGCCGTCGCACTGCAGGCGGCCATTGGCCACTACCATAGAGGATCCTTCGAATTGTCGATAGCTTGTTTACATTACAATAGTTAAAGCCTGCACTTGGCCTGCAGCACGCGTGTGCGTGAACAATTAATTTCTGCGAAACAAAACGCAAGAGATCGAATCCGTACCTATATAATATTTATCGAGTTTCGTTCACCTAATAATTTCACCCCCTTTGAACATAAGCACAGTAGAGTTTGCATTACTGATTGAAGACAGAATGCTTGGCACTGTAGTACCTACTAGACAGACTACTAAAAGAGGTTAAATAATTCCGTATTATTAAATATATTACACAACTAGTAACTAGCTGGCTGCGCCGCGGGTACACCCGCGTGGTGATGGATGATGATGATGATGATGAAAGTATTCTATCTGTTAATCTAGTGCCTCTACCTCCATAGCAAATTTCATCAAAATTGGAACTGCCGCTTGAGCGTGAAAAAGTAACAAACACACTCACAAACCTTTATTATTAAAGTTATAATTAAATAGACTCCAAAAAACAACAAGTATTTACCAATCTTGTTTATTGTATAAGTAGTTTTTAGTAAACAATACCAGTGTTCTGAATTCTTGAGAGACTTCTACTATTGAATTTACTCGAACCCAAAAATATTGTCGAAATTATTTGTTAGATTTTCCCTCTAAATCCAATTCCCTTTCCTCCAATTTTCTAGTCTCTTTTTGTACACTTCATTAGTACCGCAAATTGCAAAAAAGGCTGATAAAAACAATTGTTATGAAGTAAAAGGAAGTTCCGCTTGAGAAATAACGAAAGGGAATCACCCGCACTGCGTTAAGATAAAACGTAGGTACCTAGTCAGGTAAAAGGGTAAACAAAGGCTTTTGCCCGCATTATAAGGCTGATGCTTCACCGAACTGCTAGGCGAATGTGATTGAAAGTTCGAATGAAAAACAACTGATCATCAAGATTTCAACTCTGACACGAATATAGTAACCATGGATTAGTCTCCACGGATGTCTATCAGATGGAAGTCGCAACGGATAACGGCAAATAGTGGGTTATCTAAATATTATTATATAAACATTATTATATTATTATCTGGATAGTATTATATTGTTATCTAGATATTCATCATCATCATCATCATCTCAGCCGTAGGACGTCCTCTGCTGAACATAAGCCTCCCCCATGATTATCCAAAAGGACCGGTTGGAAGCGGCCTGCATCCAACGTCGTCCTGCGACCTTCATCAGGTCGTCTGTCCACCGTGTCGGTGGACGACCTACGCTGCGCTTGCCGGTCCGTGGTCTCCACTCCAGAACCTTTCGGCCCCATCAGTCATCAGTTCTGCGTGCTATATGCCCTGCCCACTGCCACTTTAACTGGCTAATCTACTTGGCTATGTCGGTGGCCTTCGTTTTTCTACGGATCTCCTCATTTCTGATTTGAGCACGTAAAGAAATCCCGAGCATAGCCCTCTCCATAGCTCGTTGTTGTCTCTAGATATTATTATGTTATTATTATACGTCTCCACGCACAAAAAGATTTCAGAAAAGTGTCATCTGTTGTGTGTGGTTGCGATACTCATGGAAAGTTAAAAACCTTTGTTTTCATTCTTATCATGAGTTAAGTAAGGATAGGCATCGCTAAAAGTCGATATCTTCAAAGAAGTCCACATTACCATACATTACAGTTAGGTTTATCACAATAAATACTTTTTCATTTTGAAATATGCATTAGTAACGCCGGTACAAACCAGGCCACATTATTAGTACCTTGGTATTAATCCTTATCTATCTACTCTAATAATAAAGAAGAAAGACATATGATTGTTTGTTTCTTTGTAATGGATGCACGTAAAATGACTAAACCGATTCAAACAATTATTTCACAAGTATAAAGCTACATTACGCCTGAGTAATATACGCTATACATATGATTCATCCTTATCATCGTCAATTACCAGACGGGTGAAACCGCGGAACGCAGCTAGTATTTAATATTTTTGATGTTGATACGGAACTTTATGTTTCATCATCTAAATTTTACATAAAAAATGCGTGCACACTACTAATTCGAGGCTGAGTATCTGGCATTACGGTGGTACACATCAAGACAAGCAACTTATTCGGATATACTTCTACCAACAATACCTTAAAGTCTAAATACAATATACGTGCACAGTGCACATTACTACTTTGAGTTAGAGTAACTGGCGTTGCGGTATTACTCAACAAGACGTTAAAGAAATAATATATTTTGTTAATGCCTTCAAGCCACAAAATAATAGACGGTAAAAGTGCACACTATTACTTTGAGACAAATTTACTATATGGCACTGCGGTGGTAACTACCAAGACAAGTTCCGTATTCACCTATTAATTTAACTTGTTTGCCTTCTAACCTAAACTTAATTATTACTACTACTACGAGCATAATTTCTGGCTAAGCTAATTAAATCTGCTCTCAGGAAGAGTTGCGTCAACTGCCAATATGAACTGGACAATACAGTTGCCAGCGACAAAAATAACGCTGCAATGAAAAAAAGTGTCGTCGAAATTGTCGCACACACATCACAGAAAATTGAATTAGATGAAAAATCTAAACTCAGGTATAGATTTCTGAATATATCAATATCACGTATATAATCACGTATATCAAATGGTAATTGGAATCATGAATCTGAGCTCAATTACAGAAATCAATTTATACTCGTACTTTAGTCTAGTATTAAACATAGATTGATACTTGAGTGGGATTCCGGAATACGGGCTATAGCATCGCGTCACCCATCTATCCTTTGTGGAGCACTACTATTGTAGATATATCATTGTAATGTCTCGAAGGGCTACCAAGCCCAAGTCCGCAATGATGTCATCGAATTGCCGCCGCCTTTGATAGCCGACTCCCACGAGCAGTCTAGGGCAGGTTTTATTACGCATGGTGGATGGCCTACCATACGAATAGAACAGTTTTATTTTTGTTTTCCCCGATGAGTTCTGTGTATTGTTTCTTGATAAGTACCCAAGTGTCGGACTGTATTGTTTTATTTTTCTGGACTGTACGATAAAGGACATAGTAAAGAAAATATCTCTGCTGTCTGGCAGCAAAAAGAGAGAAAAGATTGTTTGGTAGTTGTTCTGGTGAATCAGAATCAATCTGAAGAAAATCTCTCTGCTGTCTGGCAGCAAAAAGAGAGAAAAGATTGTTTGGTAGTTGTTCTGGTGAATCAGAATCAATCTAAAGAAAATCTCTCTGCTGTCTGGCAGCAAAAAGAGAGAAAAGATTGTTTGATAATTCTTCTGATGTGTAACACTTCGTTGAATTTTTTCTGTTACTTCATTTTTTTCCAGGAAATTGTTAAAATGACTTCTTGATTGATTAATAAACTATTATATGGCTTTGTCTTTCTAATTCTTTGCCGATTTCCTCCATGGAACTTGACCAGAGTAACAGTATATTTTGTGTGACATAGATATTGATCATTGCCATGTTCTTATGTTTAACTTTTTTAGATATAGTTTCTTTTTAAGAGATTAACCAGTTACACACCTGGACCCCATACCGTCCGTCCATTCCCTAATGATGCGGAGTCACGATATTTTGTTTTGTGTAGTTTCCAACCTTTCGATTTCCAGGCGTTTATAGACAACATTGTTTTTTTACATGGTAAAAGCCTTAAGCTTGTAACAGTGTTGACTGATAGCCTAATGACTTTCCGAAAATATATTGGTTCAAGTTCAAGAAAACTGTAAAACATGTTTATCAACGAAATTAATTTGTATTTCTGTTTAGGTATGTATATTAAAATTTTGTAATTAGTGTGATTATAATGATTTCTTATGCTTTCGCGGTTTTTTTACATTGAAATGAAACAACATTACAGATTAAATTGCGTTTTATTAACGTTTCGAATACTTTTCAGTAAACATGATAATTTTTTTTTATTGTGATTTTACTTATGAAACTATATCCAGAGTCTGGGACGTTTGTAAGTATTTGATCAGCTAACAGACGGAATGCTGATTGGTAACATATCACGTCATACAACACCATTGACCAATGAGCGTTTAGTAATTAGTTGGTCAACTAATCAAGGCTTTGACAGACGTTCTAGAAACTGGGGGTTAGTGTGCAAATAGAAATCAGGGTGACTAGCAGAGTCGTAGGCTTAACAAACTCTTATCTCAGTATACATATATATTCTAAGCAAAGTTTAAACGTTCTCATTAACGCAACATTGTGGTTGGGGCAATGTGAACACGCCCTTGTGAAGGACAGATAGCACGCGACTTGGTTTCAGTGGTTAAACACAGTATCCAAACTTAACCAGATATTGCATCGAAGTTTTTTTGTACTCGTTATTAAGTAGGAATGCATGATAACTGATGTTTCTTAACTTTATCAGGCACCCTTTATTTTATTCGTGCCAATGCATATTGTATAATATTCTATATAGCGACATGTAAATAAAAGGTAGAAATCTCTTTTTTTTTCATTTATTTGAGTAAGCAAACAGTGATACAATAAAGATATAATAATCTATGAAAAAGGATTAATTGTAACACCAACAGCATTTACCACGGATTACTTATATAATTTTACTTAAGGTTAGCTAAATAAAGAAAACAATAGTAGGTACTACTTTAGTAAGTAAGTATATCAAGTAAAATTTTTTTGTACTATGTACCAGCTCGTGTTGCCACAATGTCTATAGCATTAAAATTTGTGTTATATGATTGTTGTCTGAATGATCTGTAGTTGTAGTCGTGTGAAGCATTGTAGTTGTATGTATATAGTTATAAGTACTACGTTGCAATAAATATATATAGATAGATAGATTAATAGACAACACTTTATTAACACATGTTACGACATTTATGACTATTAAGTCATAAATGTCGTAACGTGTAAAATATTAATTAGAAAATAAGAAAACAATGCTATAAACTAGGTGTAATAATAGGCGGTCTTATCGCTCAGAGCAATCTCTTCCAGACAACCCGTACAATATTAATATTAAGAATTGAATGTTGATAAGTGCTTTATGCCTTAAGCCTTAAGATAGGTTCTGGCAGCTGTCCAGAGAGGACACCTATTGAGTTAAATACAATTGCTTAAAACTAGGTTTTAAATAATGAAGTTATATATATATATAATAATGAAGTAGGTAAGTACTTACTCATTGCTATGTATTAATATGTTTTCATGTTTTAGTGTATATTTTTGTCAATTAATAATTTCTAATTTCTTGTTCCGTAAGAAATAGCTTGAACGTAGATTTTCGGCGGTATAACTATCACGCAAATAGTACGCCTTTTTGAGCCCAATCTAAAATGTTTGCGGTATCTCGATATTCTTAATTTAGGCAAACGTTGATCCACCCATGCCTTGTTGAAACAAGCCATGGGTGGATCAACGTTTACGTGTAACTCCTATTGATGAGTGAGAAAAAAACAACGACCTTATTGTCTATCTTTACAGAGAATAGGAATGAGCTTCATTTTGACATTTGAATGCCATTCTGGGCGAAACCCTGCAAGCCGGCTGGAACCATCAATGGGAATGAGAATGAAGTGGCATTTCATTCTCATTCAAGTTAGATAATAAGGCGTCAGCCGTGCGATTCTCTAAGAGCAAACATCGTTGCATCTTAGACAACATCCGTGAAACAAATGACGCGATGACAAGAAACGTTGGAAAAGCAACCTTATGTACAAGGGCGATATCTCATAAAGTATTTGACATCCGTGAGCTCGTCGACGAGCACAACGACGAATCATTACAGAATCGCCAGCTAGACCCTAGAGCTATCATCATCACTTACATCTGTCATTCTAATTTTAAAAAATGCGTTTGTATAAAACTTCGACTCTGGCAGTTGTTTATACTGTGACTGATAGGGATAGACAAAAGCAGTTAGCGTAAATTTTAGCCAGACTTGTATCGGCGTCGAAACTTGAGAGTTGCGTGTACCTACTCGACTCGAGAGTATTGGTGGTTAGTTGTTAAATTTATTGTGTTATTCAAATAACAAGTTTCAAGTAGGCTTTATGAGACTTTCTCGCTAGTCTATACTCGTGTCTTTTTGAGATTTGAACTGTAATCCTTTCAAACACAAAATACTTACTTTGTGTTACTTAGATTTCAATTCGTCTAAGAGTATTTAATCTACACTAATATAATAAGGAGACAAGTACAATTTGAAAAATTTAATACCGACTTCCATTCTTTTTAGTTATTGGAGTGTAACTCAAAAAATAATGGACCGAATTTGATGAAATTTAAATGGGACCACACGGGAAACACCAGCTTTCAAAAACAAATAAAAGAATTTAGAGTATCGGTTCACCCTATCGAAAGTTATGAGGTAACAAACATAAAAAAATTAAGTCGTATTGAGTACCTTCTCCGTGCGTGTATATCCATAATCGGCTCAAGAACACTGGTCTAGTTATAAATACTTCTAAGTATATGATTTTTATTATTCATAAAAAAATTTAATGAAAATTTACGCTTGGCGAACTATTTCTTATTATTTAGCGTGGCGTCGTTTGCAGAAGTAATAATACAATTAACAAGGGAATATAGTAATATAGCATTGTTAAGTCATTTGTATATACGAAGTCTTCAGACTACAAGGGAACATGTACCTACATTGAAGTGGAATATAGATGCTTATCCTTAATGGTGCAATATACACAGTTATAAACAAAGAACACTAGACGCAGAGAGAGTTTAAACACGGTTTAAATCCTTTTATTTTCAAGCGTGCTTTTACTTCCGCGCATTTTCCTGTATTCCCAGATTCTCGTGGTGTTTCGTAATTGTTCAGTGTAATAAGTACCTTTTGTCTTGTTCCAGGCTACGGGCTGCACAAACATGTGTTAATTTTCAATATAACCGGCTCACTATTGAATTGAACGGTGTACGTTGGCGAAGCGACAGGCCCGTTGGCGCAGTTGGTAGCACCCCTGCCTTCTGAGCCGCTGGTCCCGGGTTCGATCCCCGGACAGGTCAAACATTTGTGTTCATGAACATGTCTGTTTGATCTGTGTCTGGGTGTGTATATGTATATAAGTACCTATGTATATCAGTCATCAGGTTACCATAGTACAGGTTATGCCTAGTTTGGGACCTGAAGGCCTTTGTGTGGATGTTGTCCCATATTATTTATATTATTAATACGTTAATCATTTGAGAGCTTTTAAGACATAGCTACTAAGTTATGGAGTATAACTCTCTTCTGCCAATGATAGTTACAATGTTAACCAAGTGCTACTACATTAGGTATATAGAAAGGCCTTTGCTTAAAACAACACTGTGGGAATTCTACTATCACGGAAAAGCGGCTACTACGTCCTGCTAACAAAAAGACTATGGTGATTGTACTACTATCCGTGAGAGGACGGAGTTAAAGAATATTCCCTCCGCTGTCTGGATACGAATCGTAAGAGATAAAGGAATCCCAACTTACAGGTGGTAGTTGTCTTGTGTATGAGGCCGTATCTTGGTTGGTACCACCGACGTGCCAGATTTTACGACGCGTATAAATAGTACTGAAGCGCTTGCAGCGAAGCTTGACTTGGCGATCTTAAGGCGAAATGAGTGTAGATTTTTCAAATTTCATGATTCAACTTCGCAAAAATTTAGTTTTTCGATTCTTAAGCATAATAACCGAAGTTCGAAAATAAACGTAGTGTAAATTTAATATACTTTCTTATGAAGTATGTGAGCTGATACACGATTGAGCAAACTTGCCTCGATAGAAAAAAATCGGCAACATTCCCTAAATTTAGCAATTTTTCTTACGTGTTTCGTGGGAAAAAGCATTTCTATTCAATTATGGGCAATTATACTTCAATAAATGTATCATATTCGTTTTCCAAATGAAGTTTACTAGTGAACTATGGACTCTTTTATCATATAACTGTAATAATTTGATTGTACATAATAAATATAAAAAGTATTAGCAGGTATTCAATTGCATCTTCACATTACATCGTCCACTCTGATAAGCAATTCTCAACCTTATGTAAATAAAGCATAGTAAATTGTTTTAAAATTAGGATTGGACCGCGCTTTAACCGATCAACAAGTTAAGCTTGCTGCGGTCAGGAGTTGGATGGGCGATCGCTAGTGGCATTATTTAACTGAACGCTTCCTGCTTCTTAGGGCACGTTAAGCCGTCGGTCTCGCGTTGTTTGTCTTAGGAGAACAGTGGTAAGGATATGTCGAAGGCCTTCTGGCGGCCTGAAAACGACATGGGTTGGCCACTACTCTATCCACCAAGCCGCAAAAGTTCTGCGTGGTGGATTATTGTCCAACTCCTGTCTCTGAAAGGAAGGCTCGAGTCCCAGCAGTCGAAACAGAGTGCAGATCATGTATAAATAGTGCGCAACCATAACGCTGTGAAGGGCACTGAAGTAAGTGAAATTACTCGGCGAAAGAGACTCTTATAAAACCCAATGTCTCAGGGTGACGAACGCAATGTACGCAAAACAACAATAACATTCTTAGGTCTGGATGGTAATGCAAATGGGAAAGTGTAATCGTAGTGAGCACTGCCCGTGACTTGACTGCATAGAAAAACTTTACTTGTACCTATAGGTTGTATATATGTAGACGTGTTGTTGGATCCCACCAAATGGGCAATGGCGTCAGTTCGGTAACATCTTCGAGTCGTATTAGGGCAACTTCTACAATACTTAGATGTACAATACAAAGGTATTTTTATTTCAGCCGAGTGTTTTGGTTGCTAAACTGCAATATCGATTAGCCAATGACATATGGACAACGCCGACCCTTGTTCCACATTGCAAACGAGCTGGAGCACCGGGCATTTGGCATGTTTGACGTTTGTGCATTGTTGTTCGATTTCATATCCGAATACGAGGTCGTGGCTTTTACATTGCGGTTCGTTGATTCTATCCATTAGTAGGTGTAGTTAAGGTTGTGGAATTCACAAGTTTGGGTTTACGAAGTTGTAACATTTCTATCATTTCGCTCTATTTAGTATTTATCAGATACGGAAACAGATATACACCTATGATGCGTAAACTAATTTGGAAGGACTTGTTTTTTACCTTTTAGAAGTATGTTATAGTTTTTGATAGTAATTTATTGTTAGTATTTAAACATGTATAAAACTTCATTTAATTCTGTCTCTGTTAGATTTCAAACAAAGACAGGATCCATGCGGGCTGGTGCCAATATCGGAGGAGATTTAATAGAATCACCTTCTGTTTTTCCGCAATTTTTCGGCAACTTTTACTTTGTAAATCATGTATGGAAAGATAATTTTATAAAATATATCATCTGTCAAGATTTGCATTTATAATATATTTTTTCCTATTCATTAACTATACACCCAGTGACTTAAACTGTGCGCAAAATTACTATTCCATAGGAAGGTTTGTTGGGACAAAGATAATCTCTATTGAATTTACTTTTAGTTATATTGATTATAAAAATATTCAAATCAGCTGAGCGGCTTTAGCGTATAATGTAATAAGTATAAGATACACACAAACTTTTGCATTCATAATGTTTTAAAAGCGTGATGTTATTTGTGGATCAGCAGTGTGATTCTCTAATAATTCGTCGATGCCCTCGTCGACGAGCTCACCGATGTCAAATACTTTATGAGAGATCGCCCTTGTACATATGGTTGGTTTTCCAACATTTCATGTCATCTCGTCATTTGTTTCACGGATGTTGTCAAAGATGCAACGATGTTTGCTCTTAGAGAATCGCACGGCGGGCGTATAATAATTCAATAGTCACTTGGAACCTACAATATATTATAAAATAGCAAAACCAATAGATTTGTTATTGAATAGATGTAATAAAAGCCATTCATTATCTGCTGAATAACTTGAAAAAGTGTTTATTTCAACATAACATACTATCAAAATGCTAATACGACGAATGAGTATATGAGAAATTAGAAAGAAATGGATGTTGTTCGAAGTTCAAAAGTTTAAGTTTTATTTATAGCGCTGAAAAGCGCTAATTTGCAAATAGCACTAGCGGTAACCCATCCCCGCTACGTATCGCGACAAAGTTGCATAAGCTAGTTGGTGTTTAGGAACGAGTCTTCAAACTCAGCCATGTAACGAGCGTATCTCAAAGTGCAATAAAACATAAACAACAACCTTAATTCTATCCACGAGGAGAAAGTTAGCTCTTAGTTAGATAAATAAAAGTACCCGTAGTTAGGGCTCAGCAGAATGATGCATGCTCTGGAAACTAATTTAAAGTTTGAAGGGGACTTTTATTTTATTTGCATCTCTCAGTCTCTAGTCTTTAAACGCAGCTATGGATTCGTATACTTTAATGCTACATAGTTTCAACAGACTTTTTAACTTACATAAATCCACCTTATGCGTTTTTTACGACCCAAAACAGAAACAAAATGAAAATTAGCATAATAAATCAGGCTCTTTGCCTGCTAAAGAAAAAAAATTAAACCGTTATTTTAAAGTTATAATTAGAAAATTGTCCCGAACTTTCTAAAAGCCTTTTTACCCCCTACGGGTGGGTAATGCCTTTACGGTAAAAGATTGTTTGAACTTTTCAATTAGGCACGTATCGAATGTCGAATCGAGGAGAGTTAATCGAACTCTCTGGGTTGTACAGCTCTTTTGAGACTTGATAACATAATGTTGGCTTTTAACTTGCGCATATATTATGTGTGTTCTTGGTAAAGGTGCGTCACTTAGTCAAAAAAGTTTTTACAACGTAAAATATTACTGAGGGTAAGTTCTTAGCGCGGGTATGTAATTTAAATTCTAGTGGGTCGTTCCATTTCACTTTTAAGGAACAAAATTGCTTTTAAATTTAATATTCCTTAATTAGAGAACTTTGATGCATAATTTTTAGAAGAACAAATAATTATGTTTCAGGTTAATGATGCTTATAGATTAAGTTCTGAACAAAATACTCGTACGTCAACTACAAGTCGATCACGCATAAAATATTTTTTGTAGGCAAGCTAACACCATCGTAAAACAAAGTCCTCAAAACAGATTACAAAATTGTTATTTGCGGTTGATATTCGTACTTCCGTTCTCCGTCGTGATAATTTATGTTGTAATTTCGTAACGTGTGCTTTGCTGTTACGTATTTTTATTCTATACTCGAATATCTTATTCAAAAAAATTTGGAGTAACAGAACATTAACCAATTTTGTATTTGTTTTGTTCAACGAGAGAAACTTAATGCCAATTTGATCCAAATATTTCTTGATTAGGATATATTTAAAAAAACAACTATGTATATAGATTAATTTTAATATCATTTTAATACAACTTTTTAATGGCAGACCATTTTTATAAACCTGTTTTGTGGTGGCTTCAGGTACTTGATGCATTCTTTCTTTTCGATATATTGATAAGTCTCTGAATAAAATAATTATGACATACAGATAGATAGACAGACATACCGAAATTATAAGGCTAGTGAATAACCAAATATCATTATCGAGTTATTATCGAACCCACTATAAGATTCTCAGCACCTATTCTAAAAAAAATCATTGACATTTCGCATTGTATTTTACCTACGTATAGATAATATGTAGGCAAAACGTTTTGAAACGAAAAGCTACCTTCATTAAAGCATTATGTTAGCATCGCTTCAAACGGGATTGTTTACTTCCGTCCAGACCCTTGTTATTCATTCATCAGTCCCATGTGTTTGGACCACATTTTACAAACAATATTAACACATTATCTCACACAAACACTCTATCCCCGAAGTGATCAAAATGTCATCCCTCACCCGAAACGTGCGTCCGAACTTGGCGAAAACAAAACCGCTAACTGATTTACGTAACATTTGGAACGTCATAAGTTAATGTTATTTTAGGACTATACAAACCTCTCTTACCTTCCATTATCTATCTATGTACTCCTAATTATAAGCCTATAGATTTTACCCTTTACGGTGATTACACTTTGACTTACCTCGTTACAATTACCACAATTGGAATTTGGATACTTAAAGAATGACTCGATACTTCGATTCGATTCATGAGAGATTTTTGACTTATAAAATAGTAGACTAGAACAAATAAAGTATAGGTACTTACTACTTATATTTATTACTACCTACTATTATTTGCTATATGTTCAACTGATATCTTCTCTTCATACTTTTACAGGATTAGGACTGTCAACATATTATACTTTCAATTTATTGAAGGCGTAGGCTTTGGAAGATAGCGTATTTATGAGATTTGAATTCAATAAATCTACTTTTATAAAATGTAATCATATAAATAAAAGAAAAGTTTGTTCTAATACCTACATAGGGAAATATAACAAGCACTGCATAAACTGCACTTTAAATAAGTATACAATTACTTTTTACTTTCACAAGAATAGGTACTAGTCTGATACTCAATTCTACATGTAACAAGACGGTGTATGTATGTATTGCATCGTCTCACTTCAATCGGACTTCAGCTTCGGCATTAGCGTATGAGAGAGAGAGAGATAGTACAGGTGATGTACTGAATGCTTATTGTGAAGGAAGACTAGGTTAGACTTAGTATCGTTAAGATTGGAATAGGTGCCACCTAGTCTCGTAAAATACCTGTTCCTTTGATCTGTTCTAGTAAATACGACTCACCTCTATGCACAACAATAAATTCTTATATAGATATAGGTACAAAATTCTTAAAAAAATTGTTTTTAATATTTGTTGTTTAATTTTATATATCAATGTATATTTTATATCAACGTATTATTTATATACACGTACTTTAACTTATTCAGGAACACAATGCCTATATACACATTTTCTACTAACATACTACTGCACTACACTACTTAACACTAGTAAAAAACTAATTATGAGTACTCGTCACACTTTATCATTTATTTTGTTAGTCCGTTCTAAAAGAGTTGACTGTCTAATTGGAAAAAAATAATATAAGTTATGTAAATTCTTTATTGGTTAATTAAGAAACTGCTGTATTATAATAAGGGCTGTGGATTCTGCCAATAAAATAAAATAAATTTTACAGTTTTCACTTGTTAAATTCTGTTGTATATATTCTGCATATATAAGGATGTTTGACCTTGTCAAAACATACTTTATTATACCACTCAATTTGTAAAAAAATAATATTAATGAAGGTTTATACATCTGTAACACAAATTAAACTTCAACAAATTACATACACATTATGATGTTTAGATTTAATTATTTTTTTTTTTACTTTTGGCAAAGAAATTTCATTTTAACATTGCATTATTAGTAATTAAAAATTAAAAAATATTATTTTAACTATTTATAAATATTATTATTAGATTTCATATATTATCATCACTATAACACAAACACTAATCACTTTAATATGTAAATACATTTCATCACCATTGACTGTATTTGTGAATCGTAAAATACGTCAAACAAAACTACGTAGCAGACTATAAGATACTACGTATTTCATAGTTGGTTTTTAGGAGTAGGCCTCATAATATAACCTCGAGAATTGTTTTCATTGTAACTTTTTTCCCGATTGACAATTTTAGTATTATAATATTATAATTTTAGTAGGACTAATTCGGTCACACCCGCGTTGTGATTGATGGCGATGATGATGATGAAAAATCCTATGTTTTAATCTAGAGCGGTTCTGGATGGCTCTGGCAAAGCCTCATCTACCTACACATCAAATTTCATCAAAATTGATCCAGCTACGTCAAAGCTAGCGTCAAAAAGTAACAAACTATCGCCTTTACAATATGAGTGGGATACGCACAATGGTAAATTTATATTTATTGTGATATTATATGTCACTCAACGACGCACTGCGCAGGGTTAAAAGATGGAGCCAGAGATTGCATTTCGATTTACTACTCAAAGTCAGTATATTGCCACTGGTTTATCTCCAGTGCGTCCACGCCCTATCTTCATATACTGTCGATGTATAGACACAGACTATTAAAAAGCTTACCTACTCTACTCTACTGGCACTATTGAATTCGAAAAATTAATTAACTAAATCTAAGAACCTCCTTTGACTTTAAGAAATTAGTAAACACAAAAAATATAAAAATGGATAATTTTATTGTTTATGTAAATACATTTCATAACGAATATTAAATCTTTATTAATCAGCTCTTTTGTAATCTCTTGTTTGATGTTTTATTAATTCCTTTTGAACCTGTTAATTGAGTTTTTATCATTAACGTCAAAGTATCTTGAAACTTTGCTTATGTTGTAATTCTTCTTCGTGTTGCATTAATATAAGATTTTGTAGGATGTGCTTTAAGATTTTGTGCCTGATTTCGTCTTTTTGACTTGAAAACATGCTCGAGCCAGGTAATATAAAGACATACATGCCTTAACCCGTCCGCATCAGCGCAAAAAATAACAATAGATTTATGAATGAAACTTAACTCGAATGAGTCTTGCTGATTCGGACAGATTAATAAACATTGAAAAGGGTCACGCTTTAATCTACCATTTATTTAATTTTAGCGACTACCCGCGACTTCATTTGCGTAGTAGGCTTGGCCTTCGGCCTCGCCTAGTGCACTAAACCTAGTGCGGCTTCTTAGTTGGGATAGTGTAAAACTTTTCAGACCCGACCCATGCCTCCGACATGATTTACCTACCTATCCTAAGACAACAACCTTTGTACAACTGCAACAAATATATTGTGGAAATAACAACCTCTGGTGAAAACAAACTTTTGAAAAACTTTTTTCTGTTTCCCAAAACTAAACCAACAAAGAAATCAACCCGCCTGTGTTGACATGGCCGACAATCAACATGACCTACGGTGCGCTGCTATCGCAGTAGCTACTACAAATCTTGTCATCATCAAATTCGCTGCCAATACTGACAAAGCTGCTTGGAAGTAATTCAATATACATATACAGGCAGTAAGTACTCTAAAATAAGTGTGTTCACTATTTAGAAAAGGTAAAATAAAACCCTGTATTGAAATTTTTGTGAGTGTGAGACAAATTTATTTCACGTTAACGTCTTCCCGAAGATGAGCATCTGACAAGCTCGAAGCCCGGGTAAGTAACAATACGTCGGTATTCGATCCCTAACGTGTTTTTCCGGTTAATAGTAATAGTTTAATGAAATATACTTGTCATATTTCATTCAATCCATCACGTTACTCTAATGGAGGATCCCAATAATCTACCTATCCATAGTTTACCTTACTACCGATAGAAATTTGACATAACGAACGTACAAATAGTGTCAAATATCTAACCTATATAGTAAGGTAAACCGGGGATAGATAGATTATTGGCACCAGCCCTAAATCTAATGTTAAATCATTGTATTATATTGTTACTGGAGCCAAATACTACGGCAATTTGTGACGAGATCATGAAGATTAATTCGTATATGAATAATAATATACGTAAGTTTTAAAAAGGTATTGTAGTGGTAATTTTGGCATACATAGTTGTAATAATGAGAGGATGGGTATATAAGAATTGATGATCAGTATTAAAAAAATAGAATGCAAAAATTGTGCCATATTCACACTCCGGGCTTAATAATTAGAACGTTCTAATATCCTCTAAAATGTATATCGTAAAGTTGACTAAAAGAAAGGATGAGATAGTTTTCAATGTGATGAGGTCAAGAACATAACTAGTGACTTATGCAGTTTTTTTCTTCTGCGGATTTGAAGGTTGCTTGGTATCGTGTATGTATTCTATCTATTCGTATGCAAATCACAACTACTTCTCAACAGAAAGTAATTTTCAATGTATGAATCAAAAGCACAAACTCCTGTAAACCATATTAAGCAATAACAAAAAAATACATCTTAATGGATTCGAACCCGTTTCGTCTAACTAAACTACCCGTGTCAGACTCGCCATAACCAATAAGCCGCTGAGGCACCCGTCCCAGCAACAAATTAATATTTATAATTGTTTTAACCGTCATATGGGAACGTAGCGCCATCTATCGAATAGCTTGAAAAGCTTTATCCGACCGAAAAAAGAGTTACCGAAAAAAGAGTTTTTACAACACTTAATTTTCTTATTGACTTTGCAATCTAACTGATAACAATTGATCAAAATTATTATCAGTCAGAACCAAGGTTTTACCGATGGAATCTCATTAGAGAATATATTTTTTTTCTCTCAAATTGCAAAACAGATAGAACCTTGTTCTACGCAGGTCAGTTCTCAGATTCAGATTTTCATTCCGCATATATTTTTTTTTAAATTCTAGTTGTTTTACTGTTGTAGTGTATGTTATGGAGAGCATATCAGAAGGATCGTCTCGTTAATCCTCAACCTTTAACCAATTTTGGACCCTATTTCAACGTGGTAGGGCGTCAACGTGTAACTAACGGATGTACCCAACTACTGATTAAACACGTTTCATCGTGTTCAGTTTAGATGAAATATTGGTTCTCTAAATATTGATATAACGTATATTGGGTTATGTTCTACTTTAGTGCGCAAATATTGTTTAAAGTTTTCATTAGAGACAGCTGCTCTTTGTGATGTCTAATTTTCACGTGACGGAACTTATTTGTTTTATGTTTCGAGTAAATTCTAGTTAGGCGTGATATTATGCTCACCTAGTCCTTATTTATAAATGTCTGAACAAACAAGAATTTGGTTGCTCTCTGTTTCTGCCTGAATTACACGAATAATAAAAAGCGGCAGAACTCCAAACTTAGAATTTGGTTGCTCACTGTTTACGTTTAGGGGGAACGCGGGGGCGCGGGTGCGCGCCTTTAGGTGACGTCACGCTCTGGCGTGAACACTGTTTCTGCTTGAATTAAACAAATAATAAAGAGCGGAAGAACTCAACCTTAATCAATAATTATGAGATAATTACGTGAATTCATAAATTTTATAATATATATTTTGTTTAAGTAATATCTAAGTCACACGAGTAACCATCCCACTGCAAAGTAATTATTTATACAGATTTTTGCTCACAAATATTTTTCCTGAAACCAATTTTGATGTGGTGCTATTAACAAATCTACCTCGTACTTCCAAAGCATTACCGAGACGAAGTGACAGAAAAATATGGACGATTGACAAACGTGACATCTGCAGGGCTATTATGTATCTCAGTTGCTAACAAATGTTGATTGAAATCTTGAAAAATGGCGGCCCTATGTCAGTTTTGACAACTCCAGTAGGCAAAAATGTTAGTAAGTTGATCACTGAAGCTGACAAAAGTGACATAGAACGGCCATTTTTTCAGATTTCAATCCACATTTGTTAGCAACTGAGATACATAATAGCCTAGCAGGTTTATGGCTCAAGGGGTTAGTACTCTTTATAAAAAGGTCTTAAATTTGCCGTAAACTCATTCCCAAATACCATGATATAATGCATATCTATACTTCTACACTAATATTATAAAGAGGAAATGGATTTGTTTGTTTGTTTGTTTGTTTGTAATGAATAGGCCTCCAAAACTACTGGACTGGTTAGAAAAAATATTTCACTATAAGAATCCTACATTTTCCCTTATAAACATAGGCTATATAATATTTTCAAAAAATTAGGGATCCAACTAGAGTTTGAAACCTATCGTGAGTAGTGTCAGTGCGCGACGCGTGAACACTCCCTGAAGAACGTCTTACACGTTCGAAACGTCGTCGGAAATAAACCAACATAATACTCGTACCAAGTGAGTGAAGCCGGTATCTTTATATTAGTATAAAGTTAGGGATTCGTATGAAAACTTCGATAATGTACCCCAAGGTGTGAAAAATATACCTTATATCGCGTACGCTGCTCAAACTATTGACCATTATAATATTTGTCTATGCTTTTGAGCTTAGAGCAAAGTGATGTTGGTACTACAGGTTGGTACTACACTATTTCACTAACAAAATTTCCAACTGCGATCGAACCGTAGCTGATTTACATCCATAGTCTTATTCTACTATTGAAAACCAGTGTAGTTTAAGTTACGTTTCTATTGAGGCCAGCGATTGAATAACATTTTATATTATGGTAACTCTATAGATCATGAACACGACGCTAACTCATATTTGTGTTTAATATTTAAATATTACATGGTAGCATTTAGGATACATTTACGTGAAGTTACGTTTAAATTTATCTACAGAAATAGTATAATGGTTTTTTGGGTAATTATCGAACGGCAACTGGAGTCGAACTGCAGTTGAAACGGGGTGGATTGTTGAAAGTTGTGTACAACAACAGTAGAATTACCCCCAGTTTTTTACAAAGAAGTCCAGTTTACAAAGAAGTCCACATACCATATGTCTAACTATTACAGTTTATTGTGACATCACAATAAATACTTTTTCATTTTGAAATATGCAATAGACACGAAACCGGGCCACATTATTCGGTATACTCCCAACGGCCACCACTAAAACAGGCACCAGTGGTGGCCGTTAGAACAACTCATTAATAATTGTCGCAAGGGCCATCAGTGGCGGTCGTTGGGACATTAAAATTAAAATTTATTTTCAGTGTTTTGTCAACGTAATCTAACTATAGTATATGTATCTATAATTAACTAATTATTGAATAGGCTATAAAACTACTGGGCCGATTAGAAAAATTCTTTCACCATTAGAATCCTAAATTTTCCCTGATGAACATAGGACATACAGTATTTTCAAAAAGTTAGGGATCCGTATGAAAACTTCGATAATGTAACCCAAGGTGTGGAAAGGCTCGGTGGTATTGTTATTGCATTTTACTTTAGGTACCTACTATTGCATTAGTGCACTTCCTGCTATTAGTGTGTAACCATGTCGAATTTAGCTTGTGCAAATACCTCTTCAGGAAATATATTTTTCAATTATATTCAAAGAAACGGTGGAAGAGTTTTATTGCATGCAGAACATGAGTATACGATTAAGCGTAAATTCAAAAGTGGGCTTAATGTGTGGGAGTGTACTGTAAGAAAGAAAAAAAAATGCAAAGGAGTGATCAAAGTCAGAGTGAGTACCTACCATTATTAGAGTATACTAACTATATTTACCTTAATATGATATATATAATTTCTTATAACTATATGCACCTGATAGACACGGGACGTTCACTGGCACATGGTTGATGTTATACTTAGATACTATTACAATAATAACATTAATGGCGTCATGTGGGGGTGGACTTTGTTTAGCAGTGGGTATCTTCCGACTGTTGAAGATATAACGAGTTCATCAAATAATAATTTGTTACAGGGTGACAACATAATTGAATCAAAACCCCACCAATACCCACCAAATTTTGCGAAGAACGAATTAGATAAAAGAATACAAGAATGTAAACGTACATTAGCCTCTTCTAATTTACCATCTGTTACACAAACTTACAACAAAATGGTCAGCGAACTTAAAGATTCTGGCATGGATTTGATTGAAAAATTACCTGCATTAAAGGACATAAAGTCATCACTATATAGATGGAGAAATAAATCGGCGGGTGTATCTAAAATGCGGTTCAAAAATGTGGAAGAAATTGAAGTGCCTGAAAAATTCAAACCTTTTCTTTTAACAGACTATATGCATGTCGGAAATCGCATAATAGTATTTTGCATAAAAGAAGCTAGAAAAATTACCCCTTGAATTCTAGATTTAGTAGCGATGGCACTTTTAAAAGTTGCCCAAAGCCGTTCAATCAAATTTACACAGTGCATGGTGATTTGAAGAGCACTCAAAATGAAACAAATATTATTCCGCTCATTTATGTGTTCATGACTCGCAGAGACGCAACTTCATATGAGATTTTATTTAGTGTGATTAAAAGCGAAATACCTGAGTGGAAACCAAAAAAATATAAAACAGACTTCGAAAAAGCTGCCATGAAATCGATAAAGAGTGTCTTTCCATCCGTTCAAGTCAAAGGATGTTACTCATTTTAAAAAAAACATTTGGGATAAAGGCCGTGCCTTAAATCTAACCTCAGACATTGAAAAGATTCGAGAAGTAGCCTTAACAGCAGCACTCCCCTTGTTACCAGAATGTGAAATAAATAACGGATGGCTATATATTACCCGAAATTGGACGACGGACTCAAGCGTCAAAAAATTTAGAAAATATGTAGAAGATGTCATACCGGTGTGGAATGTTTTTGGAGAGCAACATCGAACAACAAACGTCGTCGAAGGATGGCATCACAAATTGAATAGCGCTATGGGCCAAACCAATCCAACTTTCATAAAGGCCTTGCATGTCCTTCATGAAGATGCATCCTTTTATGTAATACGAAGATTGCAAGTAGAAGCAAACAACAAAAATTCCAAACAAAAAAGACAAAAAAAGGAGTGATAAATGAGAAATTCATACAAGAAACTCAAATGGAACTGTTGCACAAAGAAATTACTACGGGTCATTTTTTGGAACTGATGCGACATTAAACGGACGTGCTTTTGGTTACGAAAAAATACTATTAATGTTTACGTGATAATCATGTTTATTTTTCTTTTGTTACTATATGTTTTTAAGACATAGAGTACCTATAGTTTATAGTTAATCAATATTAGTATGTACCAATGGCAGGGGCAGTTGACACAATAAATAATATTAATCCTAACGACCCCCGGTAGTGGCAGTTTAGTGGTGGCCGTTGAGACAAATATTATTTGGAATGTTCCAACGTCCGCCACTGATGGCCGTTGGGACAAAAAATAATGCACTGATCTAACGGCCACCACTGGTGCATGTTTTAGTGGTGGCCGTTGGGAATATACCCATTATTCGTACCTTGGTATTAATCCTTATGGACTCTAATTATAAAGGGAAGATATATGATTTTATGTTTGTTTATAATGGATAGACCTAAAACTACTTAACCGAATAACACAATTCTTTCAAGAGTATAAATTATCGACTCTAATAATAAAGGGGAAAGATATAGGATTGTATGTTTGTTTATAATGGATACACCTAAAACTACTTAACCAATTCACAAAATTCTTTCACGAGTATAAAGCTACATTATGCCTGAGTAACATACGCTATATTTGATTCATCCTCGTCATCATCCATCAACACGCGGGTGATATCGCGGAGCACAGCTAGTTTTAAATATTAATATAAAAAAGGAATTTAAAACAGACTCAACCGGGCGCACAATTTAAAGAAAAAGAGGCAACTTATGATTTATTTTGATAAACTTTCTTGTTCTGAAAATAGTTTTCATTACATTACCACTACCACATTGTTCCTGAACTGTGATTTGCGTTATACGTTTGTGTGTAATTTTGCAACAGAAGAGCCGGATTCCATCCGGTCATTAGCAGAAGGCTTTTGAGGCCCGCAAATTACATTCAATTTGTGAACTGCTTCCTAGCGGCCGAAAGTTTTCGACGGTTGAGAAGGGATGCAATGCAATGTTAGAGTTACTAAACTAGCCACTGCCTGCGACTTCGTGTAGGTGGAATAATATTATCTTAGTTACTCGGAAAGTACCTACTAACAGAGATTGAATGGGCATGTTTTTCTGTGTGTTATTCCTGGGTATAAGCTGTCTCAATTCGGCGTCATATTTTAATGAAACATATTATATTATTTTAGGACAAATACAAATTTATAAACAGAGATACAAAATACAAAATATACAAAACTTGTTTATTTCATTTCAAAGATTTATATTACTTTAATCAAGTGTGAGGAGTCTCCTTTTAAGCATAAAATGCATGTATCCTTCGCTCTTCCATATCCAGTACATACTAGTAACATTATATTGTGTAGACTTGAATGCTTCACAAAACTTTTTATTGATAATAGATTAATGTTGTGTGTGTGTTTTGTGCGTGTAGTGTGTGCATGTGTATGCGTGTGTGTGTGTATGTATGTTTGTTTTAAGTTACTATTTAGTTCATAGCATAGGGTATATTATTTGTGTTTATTTATGTGAGTTGTTGCAAAAGTGTTTCTGAATCCTCGTAATCAATAGTTCTAATCCAATTAATAATTATTTTTTACATTCATAATAAGGTTTGTTGTAAATTTTGAGTTCTTTATTTATATTATTTTATATAGTGGTACTGGGCGTTTATTGTATTGACAGCTTGCAAATTTAGTTTTTACATAGGTAATTTGCAAAACACATTTTGACCTCTACAGTTTTGTTTATTTTATATACCTTTTGCTACCGCGAGTTAAGAGCAGTAGAACTCTTTGTGAACGAGTTCGTCCGGGGTAGTACTGCCACGATACCTATTTCTACCGTGTAATGTAATGGTTACTTACATTGTGAAGAATGCCTAGCTAGCTAATAAGAAATAAAAAGTAAGATTAGTAGTATAAATATATTAAATAACTAGATAACGTGACCTGTCCAAGTTTCACTTTATAGAGTCCCTCTTTCTATAACGTGACCTGACGAAGTTTCACTGTACGGAGTCCCTCTTTCTATAACGGCGAACTCTTCATTATTATTGGCCTATGGCATCGATCCAGTTCTTCTCAAGCCTAATATAGCTCCATGGTCGATGGCAAAGCCTATCCATTTCAAAAATCCATTCTTCTATGGGAAGATACGATGATAGTAATCGGCGTTTTATTATTCGCCTTATAGCATCAATCCAATCTTCAAAATAATAATTCGTTTACTTTTTCAGAAATGTATTCTCTCTTAAATCCCAAAATCCAAATGAAAATCCTTTTCCCGTGACGTCTCTTCTGTGTCATTCCATCTTTTTTTTTTTTTTTTTTTTAAATTCCCATATTGTTTGTCAGTATCGAAATAGTTTTTAAATATACAATCAAATAAGGATTTATGCAATGCAATGAGGTATGATGTGATTTGAAATTATATAACAACCGTGAATCAGTAATGTTCGCAATAATATGTTTTGGTTTGAAGGTATGGTTGCCGGTGAAATTACAGACACAAGAGACTTTACAACTGAATGTTTCAGAGCTACGGGCGCGGTTAGGTTCGTCACTCGTGAGGAAATACATGTCTTCTAGGCAGACGTTATCATTTAACATCAGGTGGGCCTTATGCTTGTACATGTACCGTTTTCTAATAATATAAAAATAATTTATTAGTAGACAGATATAGATAGACTAGTATAAACAAAGTGTACTTAAATATCCTGCTTATTTTAATATTCTACCTACTTAAATATCCTTAGAAAAATAGATCTTAGAACAGCACAAAGAACCTACAACTACTTTTAATCCAGGAAAGAAGATTAGCAGCTCTAACAGTAATAAATAATAATATTTTCAAAACTTTAGTTTATGTGTTGTGTATTTTGAAGTAAGGATGCACGCAGTAGTGAAATTTAAAGTTATACTTAATTTAAGGAAGTTGTTGATTAAATTTTTGCTAATGGTGCCGATTCTGTAAGCACTCTCTTAACTAATAATCTCTAAATTATGGCAGTACCTACTTATTTTGTAAATGCTAAAATCCAAATTAGTATAACACTTTCGAATGACAGCACTAAAATTGGACATTTCTTTTCAATTGTGGGCATATTTTAGACAGTTTAGTCGTCACGTAACTTGGTGCTCGCTAAACTAACCTAAAATAACCTATTTTTAGAAGTGTTAAATGATTTTGGATTTTATTGTAAATAGATTAAGGACCACCATAAAAAATGTTTAGTTCGGTAGTTTAGTATAGGTTTTTTTGAACAAGTGAATCGCTACTATAGTTCGTCAACATGCAACACTAACTACATATTCAATTGTGCTATAATACTAAACATTAAGGGTCGCCCATCCCTACATTAAATTTTACACGAGCTCCTATTCTCGACTCTATGATTCTACTCAGACCTCGTATTTAATGTTGTAAGTCCTTATACAATTTCAAAGTTTCAGGAGTAATTTAAATTGCAAGAAAATATAAGTCGAAATGTTCATCCTGAAGATATTACAATGAGTTAAAACTTTGAGTCAGCAGATGCAGAATTATCAGTGACTACTAACTTTTAATTTTAGGGATAGTTCACTAATTAAAAATTATATTGCAAACGATATTCAAAGTAGTATATTACCATACCAAAGACTTTGCGTACCAAAGACGTAAATTAACGTGAGTTTCATTCATACATCTTTTGTTTTAATTATCACGGTACAGTAAGGGTCACGGGACCTATTAGCAACAACGTTTGATAATATACCTATTGAGTCACAGTAATTTGATTACTATGATTATACTTGCAGTTACTTAAACTGATACTTTTGCGGTAGGGCTCTGGGGGTTTTAATCATTTCGACAAGTTTATTGTAAAATAGCAACAAACAAGAAAATCTGTAAAATTCTCAAGTGTAAAGCTGTTTTATAGAATCTGTCGGGTTTGGCATCATCCGGAAATGTCTTGAGGTTATTGAGGAAGATGCTTGGAAGCAATTAGATCCTATGACTGTATTTTAACTGCCTATTTTGTGTCGTTACCAGACAGTTGTTATTCAGTTGGCAGGCAGCCGGTAATGCTACCTGCATATCGTTGGCCAAGTTTTGTACAAACAATTGCACTGCAACTGGTTATTGCCAGTCTGCTACTGTAAGAAATGTTTTGTTAAGAAATGTTGTAATACTTTTTGCTACTTAATTTTTAACCTACTGCTGTGAAGTCCAAAAGGAGAGTTATGTGTTTGACCTATATGTATGTGTGTAGGTACTCGTAAATATGTCCGTTCCTATATCCACTCGTAACTACTCAACGACGAAACCGATTTTGATAAATGTGCGTCATTAGATTAATTCATCTTGATGCTAAATGTAGTATATTACTTAAAATTTAAATTATGTATTTAGATATTTTATTTATTGAAACCAATATATTAACTGAGGAGGAACAATCTTCGTGGCACGTGTCAATTGATCCGAATATACCTTTGGATTAAAGATGGTCCAATTAAAAAGGTTTGCTTCGCAATGACTATTCATACGAGTAAGTCTCATGGACAAACTCTAAAATTTGCTGGAGTGGATTTGAACTTCTGTCAAATATCACATGTACCTAGTTACGGACAAAAGGCATGAACATACTCTATAATGTTGTTACAATAATAATTCATATCTATAAAAATACATTACGCGGACGAATTCGTGGGCAAAGGCTAGTTTCAGTATTAAATTTCGGAATACATATATTAAATAGATATATTAACTCTTTATTGAAACACCACAATACAAATATATGCTACAAATAAAGAAATAAAATTAAAATACAATAAAAAAATTAAAAGTGTCACAATGGGCGGCCTTATCGCTCAGAGCGTTCTCTTCCAGACAACCATGCGCTGAAAGAAATAGGCATAAACTTATAAAGGTGGTGATGTATAAAACAAGTGTATTAAACACTTCATATAGCAAATGTCAAGAATATAGCTAGAAAAAAAATACTTATAATATATACAAACTATACTTATATAATTATACTATACATATATACTACAAAATATATACATAACTATACATACAACATTTAATTATTATAACAAAGATAGTAAGTAGGTTTGCAGTTAGTTATTTCGCGAAGTAAAATGCTTTGACACGTTGTTTGAAGATGTCCAGAGAAGGCGCGCATTTAATTTCGTAGGGTAAAGTGTTCCATAGACGAACAGCTTCAACACAAAGGAGAAACCAAAAAAGTGGTGCGGTGTATCGGTACTTAACATTAAGTTCTCTGATGATCGTAGAGAAAAAGAGCTTCCAACATGTAAAAATTCTAAATTTTCCTGAAGATAGCGTAGGAATGAGGGATCGAACAATATACTATAAAGTAGGGACAATATATGAGCATTCCGTCGACAACGTATGGGAAGCCACTTGAGTTTAGTGCGGACTATACAATATTCAAAGAAAAAGGAGTCTTAACATTACTCTGTACCTATCATGCTTCTTACTAAATTTAATATAATTATCACTTTTATATCATTCATTTCACTTGACTTTACACCTCTTTCAAATACTGGACAAAACAAAACAGTGAGGCTGTATTCAGCACTTAAAGGCCTGTTTGGTAAAACATATTATACAATGTTGTACAAACACCGAAACATTTGGGATAAAGGCCAAACATTCTAGTATTATTACAAAAATGGGTATAGAGAACTATTTACATGTACTCATAATATTGGGGTGAAAGTATGATATTACCACTTCATACTGAAAAAAATAAACATGTTTTTTGTATGAATAAATATATTTATTTAATCAAGATATTTACCCTCGTAATGATCATCGAATGAGGTGGCAAAAATGTATAGATAACTATACATTTCTGCCATCTAATGTGTAGATCATTTTAACTTTTGCGATAGAACTCTGGGCACCTGGACTCCACAAATTGCGTGAGCATGTTGTACTGCTCCCTGGGAAGAAAATTTATTTTCATACCACCTGCTCGAAAATTTCCAATTACATATCCATCTCGATGTAAAGCAAGGCATTACATCCCCGGGGGTGTAATGTTTTATAAAACTCCCATGGGTGTAAAGTGATTTGGTTTTGGAATGTTAGTTGCAGGAAAACTCTTAGTACAAATAGACATTGTGAAGAAAGTTTATATGAAAATCAAACCGGCTACCGGCTAGAAAAGAAGAAAAGAAAAAAGGCGATTGTAATGAATTTAAATAAAACACGGTGTTTGGTGTTATTTTAACAACTTCCATAAAATGTTATAATTTTGAACATGGTGCATGTAACTGTGCAGAAATATCGGGAGCTCCAAAAGCAACTAAATCGTGGTCTACATCCCGTGAGTACTAATTATAACTTGGATAACAACAGCCTAGTCTAAATCAGTGTTTTCCATAAAATGTTCCTTACAAAAATATTACTCTGTCCCTCTACACCTGGACAAATGTGTCCAATTTTAATTATTAACTAATTTTATTTTACTTTTAACTAAATAACTGCTTTTATAAAGCTCTGAGTTTTTATTGTCTCGCGGTAGGCATGAAAAGTAGAGTATGCACCTAGGATAATACCTGTCTTCGTCTTGGGCGGCTTGAACCCTTCGCTTTACTCAGGACTCTACATAACTCCCTCGCTACGCTCAGGGATTAACTCAAGAGTCCCCGTTTCACTCAGGATTCAATATACCGCCTGTGAAGTAAGACACTGCTTTACTCCCTCGGTGTACAATCACTATTCCGTGAAAAAAATTGTCCAAATCGCGGAATTGGGGTGAGATCCGGTGAATACGGAGAATGAGAGGTAGTTTCTGTGTTTTAGTGTTAAAACTGATTGCCGAGCAGAGTGAGGTCTTGCGATAATGGTAAAGACTGATTGACGAGTCGGGGCTGTTGCGAGTTTTGCCATCATTATTTCGAGTTCTGCACAGTAGACCTACACAGAAACTATAGTGAATTACTCCATGAAGTGACCACAAAATCATCACCTTTCTATGCGTTGTGCGGTACCCATTTTTCGAGATATTAAATTTTACGGATTTGTTTCAAATCATTGAATAATGTAAGTACATCAAACCATGCCGCTAATTCCTTTGCTCTTGCCTCCGTCAATTCATCGTTATTTAACTTAGTGGCGGGTATTTTTCGTGGTTCATATTTCAACTCGAAGTTTCTACTACAAAAGCAGTTAAACCAAAAACGCACGGCGCGTTCGTTAGCCGTATCCTCTCCAAACTCAGCATCGACATTTCGAGCAGTTACTGCTGCGTTAGTGCCCCGTCGAAACTTGTGTTTAAAATTACTATGATCTTCGCGTTAAAAACTTAATGTACAAACAATTCAAAGCATCGTTTTTTTTATACGCAGTATTGGCATACTGCTCTGGGGGTGTTATGCAGATATTAATTCTATTTTTATACTGCAAAAAGTGCTATACGAGCGATCTACAGTTTAGCTCCCAGAGTTTCCCTTAGACAGAAGTTTAAAGACATAAACATTCTATCTGTTGTCTCTCAGTTTATGTATGAAAATCTTATGTATGTTAAAAAAATTGCAGGATAAAAGGAGTGATGCTCATTCCATCAACACGCGAAATAAGCACAAGGTATCCGTACATGTAACGCGTCTCCACAGAATAAGTCATTCTTTTATGGGACAATGTATACGATTCTACGAGTATAATAAAGTTCCCAATGTTATCCGAGATTTGCCTATTAATAAGTTTGAAATTACTATTAAAACTAAACTCTGTCAAAAAGGTTATTACCAAATTTCGGATTACTTGGAGGATAAAACAGCTTGGGACTGATCACTCCAAGATCTATCAACTCCTGTACTAAGATGTCAAAGTGTAGCGTGTCTTGCCCTACTGATACCATTATTATGTTCTCTTTTGTAAGGCAACACACTGGAGCTAATATTAGTAATACCTAAGTAAAAACATTGTAAAAACTTCTATATAAAAAGAATGGCCCCGAGTTTGTTGCCGCTTCTTCTCTACTTATATATTTTGGAACGCGGCGGTAGTCTTTAAAGTACATTATAATGAAAAAATTGACGTTCATAAGTGCGTCATTGATGCCTAAATTGAATAAATGATTTTGATTTTATAATTTAGAATGTTATAGTTTTCGTGTGAAACAAGTTTCACTCTGAAATCTGACCCTGTGAAGGTTTAATTTTAGGTTTAAGTGGCTAGTGCGATTAAGCAATTTCTTATGTAAACCCCTACTAATAAATAAAATGTTAATTTATAGCCCCTTGGCCAGCATCATTGGTGACAAAAGAGGCAACGTTAGTGTGGTTCATAGATCTGGCCTATATGTCTGATCTGTGGTGTGGATAGGTAAAGGATGTCAAGAGGTGTGCTGCGGTTTCACTAAAGTGCTGCTTCCGGTGTTTTGCCCTTTAACACTTCCATCATTGGAGCTTTTGGTACATACTCTTGTTTTATCATTATTATTGTTACATTACTTATTATACCTGCATATTGGACAGTCAGATTTTCCGACAACGATTGACTTACTGAAGTTAAAAATTAAAAAGATTACATAATATACACATTCTCTCCTTATATCTTCACCGATAACCGCAGCATACTTCGTCAATCAATAGGTGTTGAAGTTTGACAGTTTTCACCCCCGGATAAGATCGTCCAATATATTTGTCTCCACGATAACAGGAATTGCCTGAAACGGATTAACTTCACCCCATTAGATGGAGTTTTACTACACTTTTGTTTTATGATCGTATTTTCCTATAATGTATTGGAAGTGGCCACAAAAGAATCGTTGCTTAGTTATAAAAACAGACATTAGATATCTATGAATTTTGTATGTAGTATCAATACGAGGGCGTAAGTGTATATTTATGAATACTTTTGGGTATTCTTAGAAGACGGAATATTGTTTTTACTAGTGATATTGTTTTATAACATCGTATTTTATTATTTATCAGTTATTTTTACATAATGAGATCGGTTTATTTACGATGTTCGAGTGAGGTTCTTAAAAGTATTGATGAGATAGATATAAACTCTTTTTTATTATTTGTACACTATAGTAAAACATATAAGCGCTTAAAGCGCAAAATTTCTTCCAGACAACCTTTGGGTATAAAGAGTTATATTTTCAGGGACAGTGGTGAATAGTATCAGCGTAAGTATAGACAATAGTAAATGGTACATATACCTGATACATACGCCTGATAAAAATGTAACTATAATACATATTAAACATAAATACCTACATAATATATATACTGCCTAGTTCAAATACAAATACACACAATAGACATTCAAATATACTAATACATAAAAACTACAAGCCAATACATATAATACAAAATAATTACATAATAATTATAATAAGTAGCAAAAATTATTATAAATTTTAGCAAATACCAATGTGTGAGAGATATAACTTTTTTATTGGATCTAAGACATTTAATGAGGGAGAATAACGTACTGAAACTGGCAAACTATTCCAATGGCGAACTGCCTGCATGGTAAATGATGCATTCAAGAACGATGAAGAGTGAGAAGGTATTTTTAGCTATGAACTTATGCATGCCTGGTATAGTAAAAGCCCTTACGTCTTTGGAGATATTTCAAGTAGTGTAGTGTTTAGATGGATGATGAGTTATCTCCTCTTACCTATTTCGCTGTGCCTAATTGGGTATACAATGAACTGCTAATGCAATTATCATCTGATAAACATTGTAGTATGCAAAAAATAAATTAAATTTATTAGTAGCACTTCATAGTTAAAATCAGAAATAAATCCATATAAATGTGTTTGGCAGTATATAAATATGTTAGTGTTTGTGTGAGTGAGTATGTGTGAGTGTGTGTGTGTGTGTGTGTGTGTGTGTGTGTTTGTGTGTGTGTATGTGTGTTTTATAGTAAAGCCATGGATGATAATTAATTACAATATTATAATATTACACAAAAATAATTAGTAAGAAATGAATGTTCAAAACAGTTTCCAACAAATGTAATATTAATATCATAATTAAAATACTAAATTTAGTATCTCGAAATTTTAATTATTTACTAATATTTTTGAGAAGATTTAAGTATAGAGAATATAAAAGTATTACTATTTAATACTAGTAATAGTATGAACGGAATGTTGTAAGTATATACGGAATTTATAATATGGCTCGAATAGTACGTATTTAAAAGATGAAGATATATGGTTGTTTGGAAGAGATCGCTCTGAGCAATAAGACCACCTATTGTGACGCTTAATTTTAAGTTTTTGTTTATTGTTTTGTTGACTAAGTTATCATACATTCTTTGTGTTTTATTTTTTTGTACAGTGGTGTTGCAATAAGGAGTTTATATATCTATCTATATCTTACACAAAAGACTTACTGCTACCACCTCATTGATTTATTCTGCTTCAAGCATAAGTAAGTAAGGGCTAATGTATTTAGGGTCGAAATACATCAAAGAGCACTGATGTAAATGAATCACAGGGTCCAACCACCCTGTGATTTCATTTACATCAGATTTGAGGAGTGTAGTATCTGTAACGAGTTCTTATATGTAGTTTGACCAAACTTTAAAAATGTATTGCTTGCACTCAAGGAAATATGAAGACGATCTATACGTTACTACGTTCTAGAAGATCAAAACACCCTTAGAAACGTAAGTTATCTTTTGAAACTGATGCAAAAAGGTTATTGTACGAGTATGTCAAGCAAAATCATATATTACCTATGATTTAAAATGCCCAAAAATAGGCGAAACAAAGATATTTAATGTTTTGATCGCAAATCATGAAAACTACTGAAAAACTTGAGACACCTAATTGAATTTTGTAAAGAAAATTTACTGGATGAAAACATTTTTAGAGGTTCATTTTAATATACATATTTAAAAAACTATAATAATGTTATTTAGATATTTTAATCAAATTTGGGATATTATTGAGCTTATGGAATGATTTTTCTTTGTTTGAAATAATATCCATCATGATTTTATCTCTTGACAATTAAATTTACCCTTTTACAGAGTTACAAATGATTTTTTTACTACGTACTACGACATATTTTTTATCTTATGCGCCATCTAGAAAATCTATATATAAATGAGAAAGTGGTTGTTATGGGAAGTACGTGAATATGCGGTGCCAGTGCGAATATTAGACCCATTGACATAGACGAATTAGGAAAAAAAACGTGTACAGTTTGGTAAAATAGATTAATACTGAAAGTAGACCGATGGGAATGTGGACTGATCGTTCCAGAGGGATATTTATACCTTTATTATACTATTTATACCTAACCTAATTACTTATAAATATGTATTTATAAGTAGTTTGAAAACAAGACTGGAGGCTATACACCTTAGTTCTGTGTCTTCAGGATTTCACATAAGTAGACGCGCACGTTGCTCGCTGCACAATAGGGTTTCTAGAAACGTAGACTGAGGGGTTAAAACTTCATAAAATGTGCAACTATGTGCTATATTTTGGACTATATTACTTCTTCAAGCTCTGACGGTATACTGATTAAAGTTACGTTTTAACGACTCCTAGCTATCTGTAAGATTCTATATATAATATATATATATATATAAATATATAAAGAACCCCTATTTCTCCTGGTCACGCTATAACTTTAGAACTGATAAAACAATCTCGCTCATTCTTTTTTTGTTGTTTTAATTATTGTCAGGAGAAGGTTCTTATAAAAGAAAATCCAAAAAAAGATGGGAGCTTATGATGAGACCGAAGGCCGAGCCTACTATACGAACGAAATCTCGGGCAGTAGCTAGTCTACATATATAAAAATGATCCCCTATTTCTACTGGTCACGCTATAACTTGAGAACGGATGTAATAGTCTCGTTAATTCATTTTTGTTGTGTTAATTGTTGTCAGGAGAAGGTTCTTATGAAAGAAAAACCAAGAAAAGTTCGGAGGTTATGGCGAGACTGAAGGCCGAAACTACTACGCGAACGAAGTCGCAGGCAGTCGCTAGTAATAGGTATATAAAATGAACATCTATTTCTCCTGGTTACGCTATAAGTTAAGAACGGCTTTACCGCTTTCATTCATCTTTTTTAAATATTTTCTAATACTTAGTAGAAGGTTCTTACATTAAAAAAGTGAGAAAAGATGGAAGGTTATGGCGAGGCTGAAGGCTGAGCCTACTACGCGAACGAAATCGCGGCCATTCGCTAGTATAATATATATATACCTATTCCTACCTTCCTACCTCTGCCTACTAATGCCTTTTGCATTCTAATAGTGGTGTAATGTAGATTTTTAATGAGGTACATAAATAAAAATGCCACGCCCGTTTCCTGGAGAGGTAGGCAGAGATCATAGACTTCCACTTGCTATGATCCTGGCATACCTCTTTTGCTTCATCGTATGGGTATTTTGTCTTATATACAAGCTCTGGATGGCACCAAAACCGTTATGTGCCGATGCAACCATACCATGAGATCAATGACATGACTAGTCATCGTTATCTGGTTGAATGCCGTTTGTGTATAAGTATATTAGAAAAATAACGCTAGATGCAGAAATAGATTAGTACCATTATAACATACGGGTCCAGGGCCAGGGCTATCCATCAATTAGACAGCCACAGAATCGACCCCACGTTGGGCTTGTGCTTTCGGTGAATGTAACATTGTGATGAAATCCACAGCATGGTGGTAGATCACTTCTGGTGTCTGTCTGGCTAGCTCATACCCTCAAGTAATAAAATATGCACCTAACGGTGTTCCGGCAGCTCTCCTTGAGAGCTAGGTACTATTCAAGGTCTGGTGTGGTAGCAAATTCAACCGTATCATCACCAACCTTCAAGTGAGACAGTGATCAAACCTATGAAGTTAAAAAATAGTAGTTTATGCAACTGTCATATAATAGAGGTTATTAAAACATGAGTGTAGTTTTACACGAGTGTTTTAATATCTTGTATATGCAGTTACATACACTACTTTATTTAATCTCATAACATTTTTGCTACTAAAGTTTTATCCAACATATATTTTATTTAGTAGTAGTTATTGAGTAATATTAATCAAATTCGTATGTACGAAATAGCGCCAAAATGGAAAAAGTCTTCTTCTTCTTCTTCTTGTTTGTATGGCTTGTGCGGCGTAACCACAATTTTGCCAATATCAGTGGAAAAAGTCTGTTATTGGTCTATTGGCTCGGAACCAGCGCGTTGCGCGCGCAGCGCGCTCACCACAGATAATGTGTACTTAAATTGAATTGAAACCTCCTTGGTCGGGACACATTGTACTTTAATAATTAATACAAGGAGAATAATGCTTTAATATAATCATGTTTTAAGACCGTCTATTATATGACAGTTGCATAAACTACTATTTTTAATTTTCTTAAAGAAGTATGTAAATAAAATATGCCAATTAAAGTCTGTATTTCATTTCATAATTAAAATATTACCGATTATATAAAAATATTTTTCTTTAGTCTTTTGTTGTGAATTTGTTAGTATTCTTTGTTGAAGGTAACTCAATAAAATTATTTCCGGCATGATTGAGGAAAACCATCTAAAATCGTTAAATTGCCTAAGCTGTCTCGAATGATATTCGTCATATTTCATCTAAAACACGGAAGAATACGTGGGTGTTTGCCGGGTTCCAGTTTTTTGTGTTAAGATCTGGCTTTGTAGCTTAAAATAAGTTGATGGTTCTTTAAAATAAATTTGGTAAGGAAACGGCCATGAGGCTTTTGCCTCGCGACCGGCGCTTACCTATACTAATCCTAATCTGTTTATTATAATAATATTTATTGGTTTTTAATACAAAACAGTTCAAATACTAATAATACTTATATAAACATTGTGTGGATTACCACAACAAATACTTCTGCGGTAAATACTTTGAAATGTGATCGATAGGAGCATTTTAATATGAGGGCATCGGTTCTGGGCGAAGCTTAGGGGAACAGTCGTTAAGCAATGTCGAATGCTTTTGCTAGTCAGAAAGCGTTGTCAGTGGACCTGCACTTGGCCCCTAAGGTGGTTTATGACTGCTTTTTAGAAATGGTTAATGATTAATTTATTAATTATGATCAGCGTTTGCTAGTTTCAAAGGTCATAGAAGGTTCAGAGTTTATAACAACACAGGCCTGTAATAATTATAATTGCACGCCTAATAACTATGATCCCCTTTGAATTGCGGTCATTGTTATTTTCCCGTTAATAATTGTATAATTGTTTGGGGTTAATAGTTGTTTAATTAGAATGATGTCGTCACAGTCATTGTATGAATACGAAGGGACTATATGGAGATATTATACACATGTATTTTTTTGCATACAAAGTAGTAATTTCTCACGAAAGGTCTGCTGCAGAAAACATTAATAAAAATAATAATCAATGTTTTTTTGTATACTACTAAATATAGTTAGATAACATTATATTAGTAACTTTTATTTTCGGCTATCTTATTCTTTAGAGAACTGAGTTACAAAATATTTACTCCACCATTAGAACGTAAGGATAAGTGGGGAAGGAACAACGCTCTAGTTTTCTCAATTTCGGATAAGTACCTGGTCTACGCATATACGGGTATTGTAAAAACATGGAACTTTGTATCATGAATCCTAGTTAAATCTATATTTTACATATTACCTATGGACTATTTTCGTACTTCGACTTATTTCACATTTTCTCGTCAAAAATAATTGTTTCCTATATGATACTCAGTTCTTATTTTCTTTCATGTCCTAAGTTTTACTTTTTATGGTTGTAAGCTACGGCGGTGTCGCAGGTTAGAAAAAGAGGCATTTATACGTTATCTTACTGCACCTAGAAAATTATAAAAAGTATCTTGACAGTCCGGGTTGTGTACCCACACATCCTTGACTGATATTTAAACAAATACTTGCGATTTCTTCAATGCATAAATTTTAAACTCGCACTGCGATTAAACTCGTCGACCGAAATCTTAGTTACTAGACTGATTGCTGCTTGAGAAAAAAACTGATGAGGCTATCATTGGGCTTAAAACTCTGACCACTGTTTTTAGGAAACCGATTGATCTTTAGGCCGCGCAATACGTAAATTAATTCTTTCCGAATACTCGTGTCTACTGGTTAAAATATTTTGTTATAAAAACTAACGTGGTTTTCAATCATTATTAATCATCAGTGCTAAGCGAGACGTCATCGACGCGGGCGTCCCGAACACTCCTTGAAAAAGGCCACCGAATGTGGTCGAAACTATAGTCGGACCTATCCGATAAATATTACGTGAGTAATCCCGTATTTTTTAATTAATAATGGTTAAAATATTATGTATTTTTAGCACTGAGCTGAACAAATAGGATTTTTGGCCAAAAAGTGGGAACACAATACGTTGAAAGGTGAGCGCTGCTGATTGGCGTGCGGACGGCTTTGCCACTGATTAACGAATTTCGCAAAAGTCTCGTCAATAGGGCTGCTAGGATTTTAAAAGGTTTTCAATCTTTTTTACTGCACATTATGTTGTCTGTTTTAGTAGGTTCTATATACATGGGTAGTTCGGCACAATGACAACAAAAATAGCGAGAACGTAATACATTGACAACTATCCACCGCTACTGATTGTCTATTGCAAAGGTTTTCCACTGATTGACTAATTTCGCTAGTTAAGTAAGTTAAGTGGCTAATTTAGTATTTTGAACCATGAGCAAATACGAGTAGAAATGTTTGAGTCTCTTGCAGATAATTATATTTTTATTCTACAGTGGCCTGAACAATTTGCTGTATACATGTCTCCGAATTTTACACATGTCTTGACTAAAAGGGGAGGCTACTGTAATTTAATAATCTCAGGTGCTTTACACAGTTTTTTCAAGGATTATATATTTGTTGCGGAACTACCGCTGTTTTTGGCACCTGTTTGCCATTATTCATTATTTATCACCTACATTTTAACTCGTTGATTCGCGATGCGCCATATTTGGCAAATAATACAATAGACGCAGATCGCAGAAATCAACCTACTTTTCCAGGAACTGCAACGTGTGTGGTTAATTGGGAATATATTTTTATTCCTTGTAAAAGATTAGGTTAGTATTAATGGCAAGTAGACTGCAGCACCTGCAGTGTGAATTGTAGAGATGTAAAACATTCTCATAACACGTAGTAGGTAGGTATCCGTATCTATCTAAGTACGTAGGATATTTTTTTAAACAAATAAAATATAACATGGAATAAAAAAGAAAAGTCAAAAAAGTCAAAAAATAGTCTTCTAAGGAAGACTATTTTATCTCCAAAAAGTATGTTTATTTTTTCAATATAAAGCAATAATATGATACTTCTGATGTTTCTGTAATTTATGGTTATCAGCAAAAGATTGTAGTCTCGGAACTGGTAATCCAAATTTTACTTTGAAGCCCCAATGCGTTAATATATTCTGATCGCATATAATAATTTAATATGTAGTGTAAAGAGATTACTTATCGGCACAAAGTCAAAGTCGAGTCAAAGTCAAAGTCAAAATCGTTTATTCAATTTAGGCATCAAAGACGCACTTATGAACGTCAATTTTTCATTATAATGTACTTTAAAGACTACCGCCGCGTTCCAAAATATATAGAGCCTACCAAGAAGAAGCGGCAAGAAAATCGGGGCCATTCGTTTTATATAGATGTTTTTACAATGTTTTTACCTAGGCACTACAAATATTAGCTCCAGTGTGTTGCCTTACAAAAGAGAACATAATAAGGGTATCAGTAGGACAAGACATGCTACACTTTGACATCTTAGTACACGAGTAGATAGATCCTGGAGTGATCAGTCCCATCTGTTTTATCCTCCAACTAATCCGAAATTTTGTAATAACCTTTTTGACAGAGTTTAGTTTTAATAGTAATTTTAAACTTAATATATTATAGGCAAATCTCGGATAACATTGGGAACTTTATTAAAGAATCGTATACATTGTCCCATAAAAGAATGACTTATTCTGTGGAGACGCGTTACATGTACGGATAGCTTGTACTTATTTCGCGTGTTGATGGAATGAGCATCACTCCTTTTATCAAAACTGCTAATGTTTTTCTTTACATACATTAGATTTTAATAAATAAACTGAGAGACAACAGTTAGAATGTTTATGTCTTTAAACTTCTGTCTAAGGGAAACTCTGGGAGCTAAACTGTAGATCACTCGTATATAATAGTATAATTGGTAGTGTCGTTCTCAGTTTGTTCGCTTACCAACGATCAGCATTATATTATTTCTGTTTATAAACTAGTGTGATGAAACCGTATTATGAATTTTCACAGAATATTAAGTTATAATGACGGATATCTTCGCAAATATTAAAAATACTACTACCGCCCCGGTTTCGCACGGGTACAATGCTGATACTTAATATACTACAATTACATACTGTCTTGGGACCTACCTTGTTCTTAGTGTACGTAAATGACTTGTGCAACTTTTCCTTCCCAAATTGTAAGTTAGTATCTTACGCTGACGATACAGTCCTTCTGGTCCATGGTCACAGCTGGTCAGAGGCTCGTCGACTCTTTGAGAATGCTCTATGTCTTGTTATGATCTGGTTATGTTCGAACCTCTTAACCCCTAATGTGTCCAAAACGAAATTCATTGCTTTTGCTGTCAGCACATTTGGTCTACCACCTCCTTCGTTTGTTCTACGTGCTCATCTGTGTGGAAATGGCGTTGGTTCTATCGACTGCAACTGCATGTTATTAGAACGGTGCTATCAGATTAAATATCTAGGCGTCATGATAGACAGTGCAATGGGCTGGAATCAGCATATTACATCTATGGTATCTAGGGTCAGAAAATTAACTTATATTTTTAAAAACATTAGACAAATGGTTGATTTTCAGTACCTTAAGACTGTATACTACGGCTTCGCCCAATCCATCATGACATACTGCATAACTGCGTGGGGTGGTTCTGTAAAATCAAATATGATATATTTGGAAAGGGCACAAAGAGCAGTATTAAAAGTCCTCTCTAATAAGCCACGCCGATTTTCCACTAGTGAGCTATACTCATTATGCAAAGTCCTAACTGTAAGACAACTTTTTATTCTGCAAACTGTGTTAAGGAAACATGCTCATATGCCATATGATCCGAACCAGATAAATAAAAAACGTAGAAGGGACATAGTATGCACCACAGAAAAAAGACGGACGGAAACTGCAAAACGACACTATTACCATATCAGCTCGATGCTGTACAATAAGCTAAACAGAAAATTAAATATATATCCCCTTACATTATATAAATGCAAACTAAAATGTGTTGAATGGTTGCAATCATTGTCGTACCAGGATACAGAGGACCTCCTTGTTGTTTTAAAATAACGTCACAGCACACCTCATCTGATCACACAAACACACCACACCAGTCCACACAACCACACCTATACAAAACACCCTTACTGAACAAATACATCCCCCCCCCACACACACACACGCACACATACACACAACACACATTTCAACTACTCTCACCTACTCACCCAAACCTAAATAGCTCTATAATTTATAAGCAACATAAATTTATAACAATATTTCACACTTAGTTTTCTCGTAGGTATTTACATAATATGTTATATAGTTGTACCTTGTTTGTTACTAAGGAACTATGTTATTAGCTGACTTTCGGAGGAGGGCGTTGACATCTGCGACACAGTTAATACTTCTGCAGGTGTCATCGAATCCTATATGTTTGTAACTAATCGTGTTATGGTTCCAAATAAATAAAATTATTATTATTAAATTATTATTACTGTTATTATCATCATCATCAGCCGTATGACGTCCACTGCTGAACATATATGCCTCCTCCTAAATGTCCAAAAGGACCGGTTGGAAGCGGCCTGCATGCAACGTCGTTCTGCTACCTTTATCAGGTCGTCAGTCCACCTTGTCGGTGGACGACCTACGCTGCGCTTGCCGGTCCGTGGTCTCCACTCTACATGCTGTAAAGGGCTATATTGATCTATATTACAATGTAATGTATTTAAGGTAATGTAATAAATTTTACTTAATTGGATAATTCGTAAATAAGCCATTATTTCTCCTAAAAAGTAAAGGATAAAAATGGTTATTGTGAGTTATCCCTAAAAGATAGACGTGTACCATCGCAGACTTTTTTTAGTTTTTTTCAGGGGTACCATTCTATAGTCTATTATTTTGATCTATCTCCTAGAGTTCAGCCATCGTTTATAATGTAAGCGCAAAAAAATGTGTTTATTTGCATCACATTAGAAACCTCTAAAATTATCAGTTTCTCTACTATATTGTACCGCATGTATTATACATATAAATCTTCCACTTGAATCATTATTTCTATTAAAAACCTCATTTCCGTTACGTAGTTAGGGACATATAGAGACATACGGGAAACGACTTTGTTTTATACTATGTAGTGATAGTGATATAAGGTCATAAATTAAAAACTTGTCTATAAAAAGACGTATTGTTTCTTGGTGTTAAAAACACATTTCTTGTACAGGGAATTCTTTTAATTTTGTTCTAACAGAAAACACACAAGCTTCGAAATTGGTGTAAAATTATAGTTCGATTTTCAATTACATACAAACTGCTAAATGCAAGTCACGCAAGGATCCCGAAAATTAAAAAAGAATACACTGTTTTGACTGAGTGAGCGAAAGTCGCTGCAACGACTTGACAAATTTGAAAAATTGGCCGGATGTTGGTACTCGCGTACAGCCGTGCGATTCTCTAATGATTCGTCGATGCGCTCGTCTACGAGCTCACCGGTGTCAAATTCTTTGAGATATCACCCTTGTACATAAGGTAGCTTTTCCAACGTTTATTGTCATCTATTCATTTGTTTCACGGATGTTGTCAAAGATGCAACGATGTTAGCTCTTAGAGAATCGCATGGCTGATCGTATTTTTCACCAATTCTCAGGAAACTTAAAAACAGGAAATTTTTGTCCAACATTTTTTATTTTGAATGACTTATCCAAATACAAACTTTCACAACTATAAGTTCAACAAGTGCAATTTGAAAAATTTTATACCGACTTCCATTGTATTACTTTGGTAAAAATCAGTTATTGTAGTGTAACTCAAAAGCTACTGGACCGAATTTGATGAAATTACCAATGAATGAATTACGAAAAGCACCAGCTATCAAACAAAAAAATTTGAATTTTGAGAATCGGTTTACCCTATCGTAAGTTATGAGGTAACAAACATGAAAAAAAAATGCAGTTGAATTGAGTACCTGCTCCTTTTTTTGGAAGTCGGTAGAAAACAAAGTAGTTTCATACAAACGTTTTCACCCCTTTTGACCCCCTTAGGGGTAGAATTTTGAAAAACCCATTCTTAGTACACCTCTACGCATCAAGGACAATACACGCTCTAAATTTCAAGTCTTTACGATTAGTAGTTTAGGCTGTGCGTTGTCTCTCAGTCAGGACATCTTCTTTGATATAATATATAGATTGCATTACCTTATTATGAAAATATGACATCAAACTGTCAATGAAAACGCATAATTAAAATTCAATACTTTAAAATTAATGTATTAATTAGTAAAATTAATTTATAAAGTTAATTACTCTAATACTTTAAATTTTGATTATACGTTTTCATTGACAGTTTGATGTCATATTTTCATAAAAAGTTTGATGTCAGCTGAAAGTTGAGTAAATATTAACGAATTATTATTGTTTAGAAACGCTGTTTAAATTTAAATAAAATCATTATAGTACTGGGCAGAACAACTGCTGCTGTGCGCACTACTATGATGTCGTTTATAAAACTGTATACACTTTGCTCTATTGTCAATAGTTTCCGCAGCATACATGATATAAGGAATTATCGGTGATACTATTCCAAATTTTAACCACACGTTGCAGTTACTGGAAAAGTAGGTTGATTTCTGCGAAATGTATCGTCAATATTGTCAATAGTTTCCACAGCATACTCGATATAAGGATTTTTGGGGTATTTTTTCACGCCTTGCGTTACAATATCGAAGTTTTCATACGGATCCTTAATATAAGGATATATATATATATAGGAATATCATAAAGGATAATGTAGGATTCTAATGGTGAAAGAATTTTTCAAATCGGTCCAGTAGTTTCGGAGCGTTTTCAATTCAAACAAACATATCTTTCCTTTTTATAATAGTAGTGTAAAAGTGAAGATGTAGATTGTTTAGAGAACAATTTTAATGTTTGACCGATTAGTGCGTTTTTTTTTAATAATATATAATAACTAATTACATTGAAAAATTATTGATGGGTCAATCAATTATTAACTCAGTTAAAACATTTATAATAACAAAAATACATCTACGAGTACTATTATTAGAACACATTACAATCGAACAAAATAATCTCTTACCTTATTTCTTAATCTTTATTGTTTCAGCAAAAGACAGAAGCTCGTAGCTTCACTAGTGATCGTGATAAACGAATGTTCGTATTGTCTGGAGACAAGACGTTTGCGGACTTTGCGGACAAGTGACAAAAGGCCTGGTAACTACAGATTCTAACTGCGGCTACATAGATTTACTGAGTAGACAATCTTGTCTGAGTATCAAGTTAAGTTCTGTAGATACGACAGAGTAAAGCGAGATTGAATGCAGGATGATAAAGTTAATGAGTTTTGTTGAATCGTTGTAGAATAGGAAACATTATTATTGTATAGCATCATTCTTTTTAACAACGAGCAAGTTTAGGAATTGTCACGCCTCTCGCGAGCTGGAAGATTAATTTTTTTAAGTAGATAAATCAAACGAAATATGCATACTCATAAGTAGGTCTGTAGGGCTGTTATGTATCTCAGCTGCTATCAAATTATGATTGAATGCTTAAGAAATGGCGACTTTTTGTCAGTTTTGAAAACTCCCGTAAGCAAAAATATTAGGATCTTGATGTCTGGAGCTGAGAAAAGTGATATAAAGCTGCCATTTTTTTCGATTTCAATCAATATTTGTTGCAACACCTTTACCTTATAGACTTTCTGTTTCGGGATTTCCGAACATAATGTAACGTGCCTAATAAAATTATACAGCAAATTATATGAGTATCTTCGGATATTTCCACTCTCAACAGTCTCAGCTCGGGTCAGGACACTCAATTATACCGTATTTCAGCGTAATGGCATTGAGAAGTCGTCGAGTACCATTAACGGCGATTTTATAGTTCCTCAGGACCACCCCTCGTTCCGTGGAGTCTGTGGTCAAACTTTTCCAATTATACCACAGAATTAATGGTGATATCATGAAATTGCGACCATTACCGTGATTGTCCCGTTGTTTATAGACTTTCTTTGAATTAAATTTATCATTATATAAAGATATATATTTCACTTTATGGCTGTTCCTGATAAACTTAAATTTTGTTATCAAAATAACTCACAAGAGTCATTTTCGAGAGAAAGTTTCTCTACTGTGACAGTAGGGAGAATTTTCTCAAGTGCCCTAAAAGTCGTGTCCGAAGCGAGCCAAGTCCGTGAGATAGTGCCTGCAAAATACAATTTTATCTTTATGCTCCAGATTAAAAGGAGGATCAACATCGTCTTGCTCGGTAAATATACCATTTCGGTCCCCTGCGAGCGAAGCGAAGTCATTCCGAGCGCGACGCTCGGTGTTTTCGCTTACCCTTTTTATAGCTCCGATGAATTATGACATAAAATATTTATCTCTTTTTCGGTATGTGTAACGCGTCTGCTTCTTTCTAGATGATAACACGAAATCCCCGTTTTATAACATAACAAAATAAATTGACAAGACTCTCTGCAATATAAAGAAAATAGCGAAATATTAACAATGTCTTTCCTTTAGAACCTTATTGCACAGATTTACGATATTTTAGTCCTGGTTGTGTTTTCAGAGACATTTAATACTAGATTATGTTTGTATCAGAATAACGAAACAAGGAATAATTATTAGAACTAAAGACAATATTGAAACATTATGCATAATGACAGGACTGTAAATAGTTTATTTTAGCTACATTCTTTATATATGAGCCATATTACTTAAAAACTGAAAAATAAATTGAACAGTTAAGCGTAAACCTTACTGGTTTTGACGAAATAAAGATTTGACTGAAAACTAATTTGACTAACGTCGTTACCCTTCATTAAGACACTGTTTATATATATTTCTAATTTTCACGCAACTGTTCGGACACGGACATTCATAAAGATTTGTCACAATTTGTGTAAATATATAATATACTTGTACTATAGTTATTTGGCATAAGGAGTCCTTACTCTTTAAAGCCATGTAAAAATGTGGGTAGGTAGCAAAAGTCTCTGAGTCTCACATAATATGAGCAACAACGAAGTTATCACTCTTTTAACAATAGAAGAATGGTGAATGTGTTGGGGCACGCATTAAGTATAGATTTAGCTGTGTGTGAGTCGAATATATTGCGGGTCATCCAGCGTGCCATTTGTCACAAGGCTGTAATTTGCGGAATAGCACGGTTTCCTCGTTTCCTTCATATTCCCGTGGAGTAATCCTAGATTGTGATTTGTCAAAATTTCAACGTTCCGTAGGAAGCCTCCTGGCTGAAGGTTAAGCCGGCTTGATGAGCTCAACGTGGTGTTTTATCTCACGGTCGTTCTGACTTTGCAGAATATCTGCTAGTTTTTTGCCGTTTTGGTGTATGAAAATGCAAATAAGTATTTTACATCATTTTTATGTATACCTCGCCGTATAAAAAGAAAAAAAATTGTTATATATAATGATGTCGGTCTATGTTTTATTTCGAGTTTCAAGGTTAATGAAAACCTTGTAATGAAAATAACCACAGATTCAAACAAACTTTGTGTACATATAGTGCATATAAAACATGTAGGAATATTTTAGTGCATACAAAATATAGTAGGTATAAGTAGGTATCTTTAGGGCATACGATGTTCATTGCCAACATACCTTAATAAAAATCATACACATCATACAATTTCATAAGTGGAATGAAGGTAACTTATATGTTACAGTAGAATAAAGGAACGTCTAAAGTTCGTAGTGGAATAATTTCATTTGTAAAGCTTCATTACAACTTTTAGTTCGAGATCTTCTGAAGTAATTCCGCCAAATTGCATTATTATATTACGAATTTTGTAATGTGCTCTTACCCCGATTACTTTGTAAGCACTTAGATATAATATTTTTTTAAAGTACCTAATGCACGGTAAAGTAGTACACTGTAAGAAGTCGATCTACTTATTAAAGTCTAGGCTTAGCGACGCTATTATTATATTATATTGATGGCTATGTATCAGTCACGCTTAGTTAGCGTGACTGATACATAGCCATCAATCCATATCAAGCAATATCATATAAAATGATATAAATAATATACGAAGACAAAGACGAAGATAGTTTATTTATCAGAAACATGCGCGGTTATATACTTATGTACATATGAATCCTAATATATATATACTTATGTAAGTATTTCAATTAAACATTATATCAACATGCTTTGCAAAAAATTGCGTACAAGATATATATGGCTTTCTAAAGTTAATTCTACACGGATTTTATTCGCATGCAATCAAAATTTAAACAATAAATATAAAATAGGTCCAATTCACTACAAATTCATAAAATAATTTACCTAGGATCTAGTATCATCACATCACACACACCGTTCGTGATTTTCGCCATTTCATATATATATCTGCGTACAAAATATTCAAGTTTATCATTGACATGCTTAGAATATAATTTTTACTACCGGCGGCGTCCCGTGGTTTCATCCAATTTTCACTCACATGATGATAGATGATGACGATGATTATGAAAAGTATCCTATGTGTTTATTCACTGTCACATCTAAATCACCTACTATACTACATCTAAATCCGTTCAGACGTTCATGCTTGATGTAGTAACAAACATCCATACATATATTTTCTTTTTCTTTTTCTTTTTCTTTTTCTTTTTTACTTTTTGTTATGTTTACTTTATGCAGTTTGTCTGATTTGGAATTAGTTTTATCTTTTGTATCTTTACTTACTTTATGTTAGTGTACACATACCCTTGTTCTGGTAACCACATCCCGAGTCGATCTCCCGCGATACAGGCCTGGCCTAGTGCGGGGATCACCAGTAACTCCTTTTTTACATAGATTTAAGATAAACCTTAGCTTAAGAACTATGTTTTTTCTTATATTTGTGTTAATGTAACTCTTCTTGGTAATAAAATTATTTGTATTTGTATTTGTATTTGTATATAAACTTTCACATTTATCATATTTATAGTACCTATTACATTTTTAAAGCACTAACGCCTGCTCAGCGATCTCAATCATTGAAATTTATAAAGAGAACAATTCACATCCTCGGACGGGATTCAAACCCGCGTCTTCTGACTATCCGTGTCAGACGCCATGACCATTTAGGCTACCGAGGCTCAAGGTCCGAGCTTCGAATTTTAACTCTCTATCTGATTTAACCGTCTTACGGGGAAGGAGCGACATCTATAGAACTGCTTTGAGAGCACTATCCAACCGAAAGAAGTATTTTTAGAAATACTTAAACTTTCGTATCGACGTCGCAACCCTTTATCATTTTTTTAGTATTACTTTCACTAACGCCTGCTTAGTGATCTCAAACATTGATATTTATAGAGAGAAATAATCCTCGAGAGCCTCGATGGCCTAGATGGTCATGGTGGCGAATCCCGTCCGAGGATGTGAGTTTATCATATTTATTTGTATTTTTCATACAGTATTGTCACATGGACAGTAGACACTTGCATAACAGTGCCTTTTATGCTAAGCACAACGACTTAAAGAAAGCAAAACACCAAAAACACCGCTCTAAGTGGTAAAACAAACCTGAATACATTAAACCAATGTACACAGTGAGAAGTGGATGTGAAAATGTTATCATATCAGCAAACTTTCCTGCGTGGCACCCCTGTCACAAGCACTGTATAAGAACGTGGACAGTAACTCATGTTACATTAAGGGTACTGAACACAAAAAAATGCAGCCCAAAAAAAATTGTAATAGTGAAAAGATGTCGGAAAGAACAGCACAACTATAGCTGTACGTACCTACGAGAACGTAGGTACAGTTGTATTGTCTTTGGCATAATAGTAACATTAGTGACGATAAATTTGCCATTTAATAAAGTTCTCAGAATCTCGCCCACATACATCGCAATTCTTGGAATTGGAGTATGATTTCTGAGAAAACTATTGTATTGTTAGCTAAATGGCGAATGGCGGGTCAAATTGGAATGGCCGTCACGTTAGCAAACCAAACGCATTGTATAATAGGCTAGTTTTACTTTAGTAACTGATATGTGCCACCTCAGGTTGCGCGATAAAAATCTAAAGTAAGAATTTCTGAACATTTTTTTCTGCTCCTTAGCAACATTGTGCCGCTTTTTGCTGGACATGTAGTGCAGTTATGATATAATTACAGCGTAGTTGGAAGAAATAGTACACCGAGGGGAGAAAACGATCTATTTCTCTTTGAGTTTAGGGAAACTCGATAACAGAACTTTCTCCCGAGTAATACATAAGTGCTTTATATTACACCTGAGAGGAAAATAAAATAGTTACTTAACTTCATATGTAAATAATTGTTGTCTGGGACTGTACTACCAAAAACGAATTATGAAGTTTCGGTTGACGAATTTCACAATTTCTACTGTAAAAGTGTAAAAGCACAAATACAGTCAAGGGTGATGAAATGTAATGACATGTTTTTCATGTCATTACATTTCAATATTTGTATTAAGATAGTCTGTTTTATTAAAGGCAGTTGCTGATTGACCTTTTGATCTACTATGAACAAAGTATGGACTATTATACTCGTAATTACTCTGTCTGTAACAATTGTTTTAATTCAAGCATGCAAATATTCACTCGTTATATGTTGTATATGTTCTATGTGGGATTTCTGGTTATGTCACGCCCCGTAAGTTTCTAAGTATGATGTTTTGACATGAGTACGACTCAATATTTAAAAAATAATATTAAAGACGGTTTACGCACTTACACAAAATCAAACTTCATCCAGTTTCACATTATGATGTTTAGATTTCATATATCATCTTCACTTAAACATAAAATCTAATCACTTTATCTGTTCACCAATCACTGTATCATTGCATTTCATCACTCTTGACCGTATTTTTGCATGATCACTTTCACAGTAGAAATCGCGAAGTTCGTCCAACGAAATTTCGTACTTTGTTCTTGCTAGTAGCCCTACTACCAAGAACAAAGTACGAAGTACGAAGTTTCCTGGAGCATTTTGTAAGATTTCAAAGATATCTTGACCTGACCTTTTTAGTTGTATTTTATTATTTTTGGTGGCTTTATTATTTTATATAAAATCGTCACTTTAACAATCAGATGACATTTTGGAAAATAATTTAGAGTAATTAAAAGTGTGCTGTAAAATTATCAATTCAGAAAAAAAAACAAAATTTAATAGTACAAAATAAATTGCCGCCATGTTTTTTCGTAGTGCACATAAAGGTTGCTAGCCTCAATTCATTGAAAATTGATTACATAATAAATCCCGTCTCTTATTTTCTAATTGGAAATAAAGCTTATTGGGATTTGACGTTTGTATTTTTTCCGTTAGCTGCTAAAAAACAAAAGAACGCTAGCAGTGCAGAAATAGATTTTCATACAACATTTCTGCCCTGTTACGGAGGGCAGAAATGAAATGAAAAAAGTAGATGGATGAGGCGCTAAATAACATATTATTTCATCATCGTCATCATCATCCCTATTTTTTTTTTTATTTTTTTTTTTTTTTTTTTTTTTTTTTAGAACGGACTAATGCTGTTTGCCTCTACCGGCATTTACAGCGTCACCGGACGGTTGGCGAGCGCAGATGGCACTCAGCCAGATGCGGGCGCAGAGGGCGCACCGCCTAAGGCGAGCGTTGAAGACGCTTCGCCGCAAGGAGAGGAGTAGGCGACTTGCTCAAGGGCACCACTAGGGTACGGACCTCGGCTTGGGCCGTCGCCAGGAGAGAGGGGAGTAGGAGAGAATCGCCCCGGTACATAAGTGTACCGTTGAAAGTGGGCCCTATGAATTTTAACTCTACGACTATTTGGAGAGAATCTAACCAAGACATAACTTTTGCCTCGAGCTCGCCGGCGAGCTCGGTGTTTGACTGTGTTTACCACTAAATCATAACCTTGTGTACCTCGCCTCCTCCCATTTCCGCGACATGGGTCCACACCGCGACCAGGATCGTCGCGTTGTGCACTCATGACTGTACTTTGGGTGGGGCTACAATAAGAAAGTGTAATACCTCGCCCACAGCCATGGTGGCTGGGACTACATCGAAAACCAGTGTTACCTCGTCCGCAGCCATTTGCTGGGCCGGAGGATACATCGCGACCGGGGCCGCGGTGTATACTCCCACCCGCACCGTGGCTGGGACTACAATCGTGTGTGTGTGAATTACCTCGACTGCGACTGGGGCTGCGAAGAAGATCTCGGCCGGAGCCTACAATGCGATCGGGATCACAGCCCTGGTCGGGTCTACAACCATTACCGGGGTTCCCTTGGGACGACGCTAAAGCTGCCGAAGTAACGGCTGCGATGGGGTCGTCCGGGTCACCCAAAATATGCCTTGGACGGCGACGGGGGGGAAGAAAGTGGGGATCGGTTATGTCAGTGGAGTAGTTCGCCGCTTCGACCACGAGGGGATTCGAGTGGTGGGGAGCTTTGTCGAAGTGGCGGCGGGAGCAGTCTTTCATATACTGCGTAATAGAGGGGAGGGTGAAATCGCAGTGCAGTTCGGCGTTCCGCAAGTACCACGGAGCGCCCACTGCCCTGCGCATAAAGCGATTCTGAATCACTTGAAGTTTGTGGAGGTCGTGTTTCTGAGCATGGGCGAACGCTACAGATGCGTAAGTCATGATTGGGCGGATGCAAAGTTTGTAAAGAGTCGTCTTATTTCTAAGAGACATTTTACTGTTTTTGCCTATGAGGGGATTAAGACGACCCATAATGAAGGCCGCCCTATTGCGAACGATCTGGATGTGTTTCGCGAAAGTGAGTTGGCGATCAAGGGTGACGCCCAGGTATTTGGCAGATTTAGCCCAAGGGATGGGTTCGCCGAATAGGACTATGGGTGACGGCATGAGATTCCGCCGGGTCTCAGTGAAGTACACTGCTGCACTTTTGCTAGGATTTACTGCAATCCGCCATTTACGAAACCATGCACCGATAACGGTGATGGCTCGTTGGATGGCGCATCTCTGCCTGACCTTGAACCAGCCAGTAGAGTAGATTGCAGTATCATCCGCAAACTGAGCGATCTGAACATTAGGTTCAGATCGTGGGATGTCGCTGGTGTACAGCGAGAAGAGAATGGGTGAGAGTACAGAGCCCTGAGGGACACCTGCGTGAATGGGATGCGGGGAGGAGAGCGTTCCCTCGGTGCGATAGCTAAACGTTCGATCCCTGAGAAAGTCTTGTAAGATGAGTACAAGACGGTCTGGCACACCCAGTTGGTACAGCTTGAATATCAAGCCGTTGTGCCAGACTTTGTCGAACGCTTTCGCTACGTCGAGGAAGACAGCTATGGTCCCTTGGGGCTTTGGTTTCTTATTGAAACCGCCTAGGATGTGCTCCGTTACGCGGTGCACTTGTTGTACGCAAGAGTGTTTGGCTCTAAAACCAAATTGCTCATCGGGAAGGAGGTTATTGGACCTAACGTGGGACCAGAGTCGGTTCACAATGAGCCGCTCGTAAATCTTCCCCAGAGAGCTGAGGAGACTTATGGGACGGTAGCTGGAGGGCTCGGCTTCCGGTTTGCCTGGTTTGTGAATACCAATGACAATGGCATGCTTCCAAGTGTCTGGGAAGGAGCAGTTGCTCATAGCCGCATTGAAGATGCTAACTAAGAGATGGACTAGTGGGACTGAGAAGTGTTTAATCACCTTGTTGCTGATACCATCAGCACCAGGGGATTTACGGGTCTTGAGGCTCTTGATCAGAGACACAACCTCGGATGATTTTACCGGTGGGAGGAGTGGGAGGTCAGAGATGGACATAGAGCTTTTACGTTCGACTTCAGATTCCACCGAATCGAGGTGTTTCTGGTCGACGTGATCTACATTTAGAGTACACTGAGCCTCAAGGCTATCAGCTAAACACTCGGCTTTGTCTTCGTCAAGGAACGCTATGGAGAGGGGAGGTGGCCTAATGAGTGGAGGCATTGTCTGTTGTCCGTCAGATTTCAGAGTTCGAGCCAACTGCCAGTATGCCTGGTGAGTTGGTTCAATCTCTGACAGTTTGTCGTCCCACCTTTGATCACGCAGCTCACTCATGCGTTTCCTTACAGCACGCTGTAAATAGCGCATGGTGGCTTTGTTCTCTGGGGTTGGCATCGAGTCATACGCCCTAGTGGCGGCGTTCTTAGCTGTCAGTAACCTCCTCGCACCCTCGGGCAGTTCAAAGCGGCGACCATCCGCCACTTGGACCTGCTTTGAGGATTCACCTACTGCGGTGCGGAGGTGGTCACTGAGAGCCTCGATCGCAATTGACACGTCTTCTACTGTCTGTATGTCATCGGGGATTCTATCAAGAGCGGGTGAACTGATAGCTTGGAGGGATTCCCCCAGTTGCTTCCAGTTCACTACCGTTCTAGTGATAGGGGTTATGTCCGTCGGGTCGGGGCCTAATTTCAACAATACAGGGCGGTGGTCTGAAGTCAGTTCGTGTAACACTTCTATAGAGCGCAACCGGAGGGTGACGTTCTTGAGAAGTGCTATGTCAAGTATGTCTGGTCGTTGGTTGTCAACATAGGGATATCTTGTGGGCTCCAGAGGGGAGAGAATATCAAAGTTTAAGTGGCTGACCAAGCCTTCAAGGATTTTACCATTACTATTGTTACTAGTACAGTTCCATATGACATGTTTACTGTTGAAGTCACCGATCAGAAGGACGGAGCTTCCTAGAGAGAAGAGGGCTTCCAAGTCTGTCTGTAATAGTTCTTTACCAGAGGGGAGGTAACATGAGGCTATGATGACAGGTTGATGACCTGACATCGCTAGAAAGCAAACAGAGGCTTCTAGTATTCTAAGTGGTGGAGTAACAATTGGGATACAGTGCAGAGCTCTTTTGTAATAGATGAGAGTGCCACCTTTTGGGGTGGCCACTCTATCATTACGAACCAAACGGTAATTTGCAAACCTAGGGTTCGCTGTACCTGGTTTCAGAAAGGTCTCCTGCACGCATAGGATATCGACCTGATGGGTCTTACAAAATTCGTGAACTTCGTCCTTTTGACTAGAGAGGCCGTCAGCGTTGAAAGTCGCTACGGTGACTGAGTGGGGCTTAACTCGTTTCGGTGTACTATCCATATTGGATGATACCTAAGAAACGCTGGGGAGGGCGTAGCGCCTCACTGCGCTGATTAGACCCGCGTGTGTGAGCGTGGCTCGCAAGCGGTCTTGGTCGTTTGTGGCAGTACGAAGTTTGTGCGCGAATGCACGTACTTCGTCCACGTCTATGACCATCGCGTAGTCCATGACAAGGGCTATGTCGGCCGCCAGGTCAGATTGACCTGGGGCGTCCATGAGCCCAGCCATTGGAGGCCTAGAGAGCGGCGGTTTGGGCTTAGGAGCCGGCGCGCTGGCAGAGGCCTGCGGGCGGGCGGGGGTGAGGGGGGCGCTTGCTTGTACCATGCTCAAGGGCTTGGACCAAGCGTTGCGCGCGGGCGCGGGCGCGGGAACAACAGGTGTTGCCTGCGGTGCGGGTGTAAGGTTAGGCTTAGGGCCGTTTCCTTGTGAGCGGGTAGTGACCGGGCGAGGAGGGGGAATAGGCCTCCTAGCCGGTCCACTTGATAAGCGGGGTGCCTTAGGGCAACCGCGGTAGTTGGCGGTATGTCCCTGTGTGCCGCAGAGGACACAACTAGGTGGGTCTGCCGAGTCCCTTGTGCGAGAACACTGGGCTGTCCCGTGATCCCCTAGGCACTTGACGCACCTCGGGCGGGCGAAACAGAATCGGGCGGCATGCCCGTACAATTGGCAGTTATGACACTGGCCAGGCGCTCGGTTTCGGAATGGGGGTTGAACGGTGATCCCCGAGAGGTTCACTACCGTTTTGACATTAAAAATCGCTTTGCCCTCTGGCGTGCGATTGAGGATGACCAATAGTAGGTCGTAGGGCCTGCGATCTTTGCCACTGTACATCCGGTGGCATTCGCGGACTGGGTAGCCTTGCGCCTTTAAGTCGGCGAGGACACTGTCGGTTTGCACCTCTTTTGGTACGCCGCGTATGACAACGCGTAGTACCTTCTCTTCCTCGAGAGCATAAGTATGAAAGCTTATACTCTCGTTTTTTAAAATTCTGGTGAGCGCCCTATGGTCGCTTGGGGTCGGCACCTGGACTTTGATACCCAGTTGGGTTGAGCGGGCGCTAGTATATTGGATCTTACGATCCGTCAATAGTCGTGAGACCATGTCCCACTTCGCCTTGTCCTGAAGGAACAGAGGCGGCGGCGGTTTCTCGCGTCTAACTGACGCTCCTTGAGAGGAGACGTCGCGTTGAGACGCGGCGATGCTTGCGGGAGCATCGGAGTGAGCGAGAGGGTCGCGGGAGGTGGGAGCGAGAGAGCCTGATGGCTTCGCTCCCGGGGCGGTGCAGGCCGCTTTGGGTGGCGGGGAGGGAGCCTCTGAGGCGGCTTTGGGGACGCGCTTTCTCTTTCCGACGGTAGTGAACCCGTCGTTGGAGATGTTGCCAACAGAGATAGCGCGGGAGCGGGAGAACTCTACATCCATCTCATTCTCCGAGTTGGATGCCGAATCGTAGGCGCGTTCGTACTCAGTCCGAAGGACTGGAGAGCGATCGCGGGGTGGTAAAGGTGCGCGGGGAGCGCGGGGCGCATAGGGCGCAGGGTCGGGGGAGAGAGGGCTATCTAACGGCTTGAACGCCGAAGAACCGAAGGGCGCCCTCGGAGGGAGGGAGCCGGAGGAGGGAATTTGGGAGTCCGTGAAGCGGGGTCTCTCTTTAAAGTCCCTATTGGACTGGAGATACTCGGACAGCATGTCCGGGTAGCAATTTGACACCCACGAGGCGAACGCCTGAGGCGAAACGCCTTGCGGGAGGCTCATAGCGGGGGAGGGAGATAGTAGAGACATCTCGAGGGGAATACTCGAGATGCGAGTGAGGGGTGAGTGACACTCCCGCCGGGTACAGGCGGGAGAGTGAGTGCCTAGGTGTCCCTACTGTGTGCCCTCTGCCAGTCTTATTGTGCAGAGGGATGTGTGCCTAAACGCGAGGCCCTAGCTGCTCCGGGGGCGAGGAGAGAAGACCGAGTAAAACCCGGCTTCCAGCCAATCACTTGCCCAGAGAATAGGAGAGTAGGATAGGGTAGGGTGGGAAGGAGATACCTGCCGTCGGCGAGGGGAGACCCCAAGGCCGGTGAAGGCAGGCCCGTCCGGTTTTAGCCGTTCCCTCCCACGCTCAGGAGGGAAAGGCTTGACGCACCGGGTCCGCGCCCAACTGGGTGGCGTTAACACCGCAAGGATCGTCCAGAAGACCACGTGAAGCGTGGATTTGTTTGACTCGACTTTGAAAATTGAAAATTGAAAAAATTTAAAAATCGAAACTAGAGTTCGCTCTGAGAAGAGCGGTTTTGATTAGACAATGAACAATAGTTGATTGATTGATGTGTCGAAGCGCTCTTACAAGAGCGCGCTTCTTCCGCGACGCGAGCCGAGCCGAGCCGAACGCCTCCGTGCGCCGAACGGTACACGAAGCGGTGGCTTGTCGTCGAATCTGCACACAGAAAATCCACTATTAGCGAAGTCCAACACTGAATCCTCTTCAATCGAAACGATACAGGTAACCGGCACTAAAAGCGCAAGCACTTTTAGGCCGATCGGAATATTCTCGGGGAGCACTTGAGCGCACGTCCGTCCCACTCGAGCGCGCTGACCGGAATGACCATCATCCCTATCCACCACAACGAGGGTAAAACTGCTGGGCGCAGCTAGTAATAGATAAAAGGTATACTCGACCAACTCGTCACCTGATGATAATTCACCATAAGAATCATCAAGTTTTAGATGTAGATCAAAATCGACCGGTAAACGGTTGCAACCCGCATCTGACATAACTTTGACCAATCAGACAACAACAAAATTCTTCCTCTTCTCCCTTCTCAAAAAAAATTCAAGTGATCTGTCAATGTCGAATTTGTCAAAGTCTGTTTGAGGTTAGAAAACAACCGTGGCCGTTTCGTACCTCATGCGAGTTAGAAAACAACTAAACAACCGCACTCTGAGGTTCTGAACGCCCACCTGCGTATGCTGTGCACGGGCGTGCGTTTTAGCTGCGTGCGTGAGCCTTTTTTACTGCAGAACATGCTCCGCAAATATAGTTATAACATAATATAGTTAAAACATGGCTGCTAAAACACCTCAGTTAAAGTTGCGAAATTATGAAGCTACACTTCCGTGTTCCGCAAGGACAACGCGTATAGCGTTGAGTTACAAAAATTTCACGATCAAGTATTTGTGATTCAGCTTCACAGATCAATGCAGCGTGTTCGTGAGTTGCAGACTTTTATATACATTATTATTAAACCGTAGTCCCGAGGGATTACAATAACCTTATTCGAAGCTAACGAAGTTGCGGAACTAATTAGTAAAAATTTTACTAAACTTATATTCCGTTTGCAATGAATAAAAACCTGATTATAGTCACGAAAACTTGAGATATTGTCGTCATATACACGGTAGGACTCGCGGGTATAATCGATGGTATTTTGATGATTAGTTGATATGTCATACTGGTAGTTGCGTGTATTGTGCCGCAGGGGTTTTATAACTTGGTCGAGTATGGAATGTCATTTCGACAGTTTCTATCTCCTTGCGAACTGCATGTAGATAGGGACAACGAGGGAACTTCGGAAAGTAGGTATTTGGTATTTGATTTGACATTCTTGTCATAAGAATTATGTATCAAGTCATACAAAGTTTTCTCTTCTCGTTATTGACGGAAAAAAGACATTGAGAATGACAGGGGTGGAATTTGTATAATTTTCAAAGTTTTGTGTTTCCTCCGATTTCAATGGCTGATTATTAATTTATACCTGTATATATAAAAATCCCTATTTTTTCTGGTCACGCTATAACTTGAGAACGGATGGAAGAATCTCGAAATTATTTTTTTGCTGTGTTAATTATTGTCAGGAGAAGGCCTACTACGCGAACGAAGTTGCGGGCAGTCGCTAGTGATATATAAATAGTAGATTATTAACAGTTGAGTGCTTGTACGAGGCTCCGTGCTCAACTGTATGCAAAGTTAACGAAAGCAAGATATAGAATTTTACATATTCTCGTTTTCAATCGCCCAGTTAGTTACCCGCCGCTTTTAATAGTAGGTACTGCGGCTTAACCCTTTGCGTCCCAGAGACGTATACGTCAGTTTCATTCATAAATCTTTTGTTTTGAAATATCACGGTATGGGAAGGATTAATAAAGGACAGACTCGATTCAAATAATAATAATACAAAGCTGTAGGAACATAATTATATACTGGTGACATATTTTCGACCTTTAAGGAGCCCCCACTCGCTACGCTCAGGAATCTACTCTTAGATCCTTTGCATTGCACTGGACTCAAAAAAACATTATTGCCTTATAAATGGTTGTTTGATCCCAAGACAAAAAAAATCCTATTATATTTAATACATTGGTGTTAAAAGTTGTGACATCTCTTGTAAGAGCTAATAAATAATGCTTATGTGTTCCGCTTTTTTTTCTTGTTTTTCCGAGATTTAATCACTTTTACTTCTGCCATTATTATATATATTCCAAATCCAATAATTAATATGCAAAATAGGTATATTATATGGCACTGACTATAATAGTAGTGAAAGCCATGTTCTCTACTTACCCAGAGGCATTATGAAGTAGGTACTGCTACTTTATTCTGATTTTTCCTTCTCATCATACCTTTATTGCGTCGGTCTTCCTTGAAAATTTTCATTAGACGACGGTAAATAAATTTGAAAAAGATATATAAATTTTTAATGTATACCTCACGTAAAAGCTTCAAGGCGGTGTAGAAGTGGAATAAATTAAGGTTGTACTGCAAGCAGCTTTGGTAGAAAACATAAAAAGTGAAGACTTAATTTTAAAATAGCTTCTCTTGTTTACTTTAGAAACCTTGCACTTATGTTCTCAGGAATTAATCTTTACAATTAATAGCAAGATTAAACCTTATAAGACGTTAAAATTTTTCAGTTATAACATACATAAACATTTTGTTCCGTCAATATTCATGAAAACAATATGAAAATATGTAATCATATGATGAATCGTAAGCAATGATGACCTAGAAGAATCCGGAAAGACCTATAATTGGCTTTCTGTATCTAATTAAGTAGTTTTCCATTATGCGTAGCTGTTGGTTTTCCATGTAAATAAATAAATCTACGTTGAGCTGCGCAGCTTGGCATAAATAATACCCTTGCCTAGAAGTGAGGGTCGGTGAAGGTGACAGCGTGATGAGTGATGACATCCACAGCAAGGTGCTAGGGTTCTGCTGGTGTCTGCCTGGCTAGCTACCACCCTCAAGTTTGAAAATCTGTCGCTAAGCACCTAACAGTGTGTTCCGGCAGTTGTCTTTTAGCACCGACTGCATTATCACTACCCATCAAGTAAGATAGTGATCAAACACTAGCCTATCAAGTGTAAAAGAAAATAACTATCATGTTGTTTGGAATGACATGTTTTTTATAGTTATATCATACAGGTAAAGACTGAATACTTTTAAGTCTCACATTAAACTCATTCCTTATTTGATTACTTTTATTTCTTTTATTCAAATAGTAGGTAACTTATATCAGAAGAAAAGTCTTTATTGCCCAAGTCTAGGAATCTAAATTACAAAATAATCGGACTATATTATGTCGCTCTGGAAAATTCCATTCGTCTTTTTATGGCATACTTTTTTGACAACATCTGTCTTAAATGTAACCAGCCGTGCGATTCTCTAATAATTCGTCGATGCGCTCATCGACGAGCTCATCGATGTCAATTACTTTGAGATATCGCCCTTGCCGTCATTTGTTTCACGCATGTTATCAAAGATGCAACGATGCTTGCTCTTAGAGAATCGCACGGCTGTTGTGTTTTGCTTAGAAATAATCTCTATTAGCTCCTACAGACTCACGCCTAGAAACCCCAAGAATGCCAGAGTTCTCGTGTTCGACTGTTCTCCGTTCAGGGTCAGTGTTGCTGCCCGCTTCAAAGGGTTTCTCGGGCGAGAAAAGAGAACGCTATCACTTTTTTCATGTTTATACTTTTATAAAAATGTGCAGTAATAAATTCGAATTGAAGTTCTTGGTCTTCTTTTTTCTGTGCTCTTTGGTTGCTTGTTTGGTTTTAAAAAGGTCATTGTATGCTAATGCACAAATAGCTATGGCTGTTGCACAGTCATACATCGCGGATGGGAACGAGAACAGTTAGTGAGAAACATTGTTAGTGTGGACAGATTTAAATTATCTGGAGAAGATGTGACTTCTTGCCGCGACTTCTCGGCGCCTTTTCAGTTATTGGAGTGTAACTCAAAAACTGCAGGACAGCATTTGATCAAATTTAAATGGAACCATCTCGGAAGTAAACTCTACCAAACAAAAAAAGTTTTTGAGAATCGGTCTATAAATGGGGAAGAAACCGGTGAACATACACAAAAAATACATCCAGTCGAACATATAACCTTCTCCCTTTTTAAAGTCGGTTAAAAACAAAAGCTGGCCCACGTCAGCAACCTTTTTAGTTCATGACCACACCTGTAGGTCTACCACGAGTTTACAACATTGACTTGACACCAAGCGGTGCTCGGTATCGACTGTCGCGAAAAAATGTATGAGATAAAGAACAGTGCCAACTTGCGGTCTATTGAAGAACTAAAATTGATAGCGAGTAAGCCAAGCTTAATAGGTAGGCGAGATAGAGTATCGACTATAAATGACATTCAGTGAGTGTGTCACACAAATACACAAAATATTACTTTCCTACTTAGAAACATCTTTCTGTTAGATCATTATAATAATAATAATAAGCGAGCCGTCGGTGAGTGGCGACACCGCGGACCCTGATTCTCCCTGGGGCTAATTGCCTTAATTGGCCGTCTGGGGGTGGAGACGCAAGAGCAAGTAACAAAAAGCTCCAAGGGTGGAAGTGTTAAAGGGCATAACGCCGGTAGTAGGTAGTAAGTAGGTACCTATGTATTATTATAATAGGAATTAATCAAGACATTTAAATTACAACTTTACGTTACAGTGAAGTGAATAGATGCAATATATAGGTGCAATAGGTAGGTACAAGCAAAAAGTGTTGAAACAGTGATTTGACATATATGTACTCAGATATTTAACATACGTCCTTTCCAGGAAATTACAACAATGTAGTATTTCGCTATACCTACTCACATAGAAGAAGTAAGTAGGTGGCTGCAGGTATTGTTCCACATTGCAAATGCTCGCAACTTCTTCGGCGTGATATAAGGTTATCCGACGGGAACTACCGGTTTAAACTGTTTAAAAACTGTGTTAATAGGCTATAACATCAATATAATTGATGTACCTGCAATTCTACTATATGCAGTGAAAGTTACACAGGTGTGCGTATACTTAACAAGCTCAACTGAGATCAAAAGTGGAGCATCCTATGTATGCCGATACACAGAGTGCTTAACTTTTCATCTCAGTAGCGTTGTTTTTTTCGCTTATGTTGGTACTTACCTAGCTACAGTGAGATTAAGTGTGAGATGGAAAGGTACCGCGCAAAGTGAGCAACAATAAAACTAAATAAACAACACACAAAAAGATTTAAAGAAACACGAGGTGTCGTACCCCAGAACACTGCATACTTACTAATGTTAGCAAACAACAGAATTGAGACACTTCCCAAGCTTATCTGGGTAGCGGCATTAGAATTACCCTCATCGCCCCTTTTGTTTGTTCCACAGTATTTTTGTGTGCCACGTTATCTCCGCCGAGAGATTCCTTTTCCCAGGGTTTTCTGTGATATGACGACAACAAAAGTTCAATAAAATGTTATGTATTTCTGCGGGAATTTGTCGTACCTATTTTAGATACTCATAGGTATGTTTCTTGTGTACTGACAGTTTGTTTTAAGCTTCTATTAGATTTTGGATTGTTTAAAAACTAACTGCACCCCGTGGTTTCATTTGCGTGGTGATAGTAGATGATGATGATGATGAAAAGCATCCTGTGTCCTTCCCAGAGATATGAACAAGTGAAAAACACATAATATATAAAAGCTGTTCCAACCGTTCTTGAGTCATAAATGGTGTAACTAACACGGCTTTGTTTTATCAAATCAAATCAAATAATTTATTTTATATATGTAATCTCATTCGGTAATATTCTAATTATGAAATGAAATACAGACTTTTATGGGCATATTTTATTTACATACTTCTTTAAGAAAATTAAAAAATTAAATTAAAGCATTATTCTCCTAACAAAACAATATTTTAATTATTAAAACAATTTTTTAATTATTAAAGTATAATGTGTCCCGAACAAGGAGGTTTCAATTCAATTTAAGTACACATTATATGTGGTGAGTGCGCTGCGCGCGAATCGCGCTGGTTCCGAACCAATAAACCAATAAGAGACTTTTTCCACTGATATTGGCAAAATTGTGGTTACGCCGCACAAGCTATACAAAGAAGAAGAAGACTTTTTTTCCATTTTGGCGCTATTTCGTACATACGAATTTGAGTAATATTTTGTTGGATAAAACTTTAGTAGCAATCATGTCATGAGATTATATAAAGTACTAGTGTATGCAACTGCATATAATTAGGTATTAAAACACTCGTATAATCTTATTTTGAAACTCGCCTGCAGCTCGTTTCAAAACTACGCTCGTGTTTTAATACCCTCTATTATATGACAGTTGCATAAACTACTATGCTAGAACACAAGTACAAAGTCGAGATAGATCTTATAAAATATAGGTCACAATGTATTCTGCGTGCAATGTATTCTTCAGACATGCACATTTTTTATATCTACTGTCTAACTAAATATTCAAAAAAATTGGACAGATTAATCCCGAAATTCCTGTACATTATAAAAACAATTTGAAAGAAGCCAATCTGATAATTTACTTTTAAACAGATTTCCATCCAAAGCCTTAATTTCATCTGGTAAATAATTATATAGAGTAATGCACATATATATTATATATACACATTCCTTTTATATAAATCCTTACGGGTTGATAAAGTAAATTTACAAACTTCACTCTTTTTGGCAGGTAAAATAATGGACAAAATTTTTTTTAAAATCAGGCTTTTGTTTCACTAAGGCACAAACATCTATAATATGCATACACGGTAGATGAAGTATGTTACATGCTTTAAAAAGCGGTCTGCAACTGTCTAAAATCCACGCCCTGTTTATAACTCTTACATAACGCTTTTGTACGCAACAAAAACATATATATATCTATGTATAGTGAAAAAAATAACCTCTTAGCCCTCTTTTCCTGGAATTAATTTATGGAGTGGACCACGTGTGCCGCTTAGGTACGATTCCTGAAACCGCAGGCCATGGGATTAATATTTTATATTGCGTATGGCATAACGCTCGTAGAACAGCTAGCTTAGTAATTCTTAATTTCTCAATTATGTTACGAAACATCTTGCTGCTGTTACTACATGAATGGGTGACCGCTAATGTCATTTTAAACTGAGTACTTTCATATTTAGATAATGTTCAAGGCATTCGGGTGGCTTGAAAACTTCGACACTTGGGCTGGTCATTTTAGTCTATCCTCCATCGTACCAGTATAGGGCCGCGTATTGGATTACGACCCATAAAAATGTAGGTATCTCCGTTTGTTGTTGTGGTTGTGGTTGTTGTATAGATTTTTATGGTGTTGTAAATTACTATTTCCAAAATTAGACAAGGCCTTTGATGTTAGCTTCTGCAAATGTCTAATGTTATGGTAGTGAAAGAAAACAATTTGGAAGGCTACCTGGTTCAGCTCGCCCCGCGTGCTTGATGTTATACGACGCACCATATTGCTTGTTTTCCTTTCCACATCGACGTTGATTTTCTCGTAAGTTATCCGAGGATGATTTGTAATGCGCGAAGACCGCGGCTGATGTTGCATTTCCGTCTGTTTAGCAATATTATTGAGGAGAGCTATGGAACTCTCGACTCGTTTGCGTGCCGGTCAGACGTCAACTCTTTCCAAAAACTACCCCCCCAGGTTAGCCAAGAATGTTGTAAGGTGAAATATGGAATATAATAGGAAATGTTGTGGTCAAAGATTTTGACTCACCAATATTGCGAATATTAGCAAACCGTTATGTTGTCTGTTGATTTGCTTCACAATTAAAACAAGTTTCTTGTTCCGATTATACTCGTAGTTGTTCTCTGATCGTAGTATAATCTTAACTTAGAAAGATAAACTCTTTATTACAACACCACATTATAAAGTACAACAAACAAATTAAAAACTTAAAATTAAGTGTCACAATGGGCGGTCTTATAGCTCAGAGCGATCTCTCCCAGACAACCATGCACGGAAAGAAATATGTATACAAGTAACGGTGGCGCATAAAACAAGTACAATATAAGTAGAAGACTTTTAAAATTAAGTTACAACATATATTATATATATTAAATATAAATATATATATATATATATATTATATAAAGAGAATATAAATATATATAAATAACATTATACAAATAAATACACGTAAATATTACATATATAATTTAAATATACATACACTAAAACATTACTTATACTAATTAATAAATAATAGAATTAAAACAAGTAGTAGCAATGCAGTACGTAGCTAATACGAGAGGTACGCTTTGACTGTAGGTTACTTATGTGGTAATAAGTCGCTGCCAATAATCATCTTAGCTGGCGTTTCAATTATATTCAGTTCTTAAATCACCACCTACTTAACGCAGCATTATCTCAGTGGTTATAACGAACTGAGAAATTCCGATTTTTTTAAATAATTATAAGTATCTGGATGATTTAGTTACGAATACAAAATAGCAACACATATTCCGTGAGAATCTTGTCACCGCGATTCAGGATTTGCAATGCGACTCTTACGCCATCTAGTTTGAACACAAAAAACAAACTGTTGTTTTTCATTACCTGAGAACATGGATCGAAACGACGTTTTCTAAAAATGAAAACTAGCTAGATCGATTTATCGCCCCGAAACCCGCTGCATACAAAATTTCATGAAAATCGCTGGAACCGTTTCCGAGATCAATCTGGATCTCGGAAACGGTTCAAGCGATTTTCATACAACATAGGTATCTCTATACCTATGTTGTATGAAAATCGCTATACAAGTATTGCTCGTTTAAAGTATAAGACTAAAAGCTACCTTCTAACAGTGACTTCACACATGCTTTTAACTAGCAATACCTTCCAACTAAACCCAATAGGTACATAACTCTCAACCCAATTCATAGACAACTCTTCGATTACGTGATGAAGAGATAAACTCACACGATTGAATTGATATACACAACACGTCCTTTGCAATAATAAAGATAGGCGGATAAGGTTCCCCGGTGCGAGACGCCTATATTCAGCGGTTTAATAAAGCACACTACGAGCTTTGATTATACATAAATTTTACAACGTACAACATAGGGTTGCGAAATTGACCGACAAATCCCTTACAAAATCCGAGCACATGACGTGAATACGCTTCCAGGGACACAGATCTTTTACCCCTTTTCTTTGTTATGTAAATCTTCAAAGTTTCCCCACGAACTCCCTTCAGACCGAGCCATTAGAAAATTAAAGAAACTTCCTGTGTTCTAACACAAGGGTCGATTGGGCGTCACATCGATATTTACGCACTATCTGAACCTCAGTTCTGCTTTTTTGACCGTATTTATATTTCAATGGTATAACTGTAGATTTTCAATGATGCGATATAGTCAAACAAATACGCAGTACAATGAAGTTTGAAATAAAGACATAGTTGTAGGCAATTTATTATCTATATATATATAAATGAATGTCTATTTCCCTTGGTCATCGCATCACGCATGAAAGGATGGAACAATCTTGTTGTGTTCATTATTGTCAGGAGAAGGTCCTTATGAAAGAAAAATCAAATAAATATGGAAGGTTATGGCGAGGCTCAGCCGAGCCGGACAAATTCGCGGGCAGTCGCTATTACATAATAATAATAAAAAAAGAGTAAATGAAAAAAAATATTCAATGGGAAAATTTAAAAGTAGGTTGGTCAAAATAGATACGCTAAGGCCCGGTTAAGATCGATCTAGGCCTACCGCCGGGGCGAGATGGTGAATGCTCGCGCGAACCCATCTCGCTCCTCTTGGCGGAGGACTGCTCATTGGGGGGTTTAGTAAGTCTGAGCCCCACATACCCCTTCCGTCATCCCCGTGGTGGAAGGGAAGTGCAAAGCATGTCCCTTCTCAATTGGACTCTAAACTGCAATGTATGTACTCGTAGGTATATAATTGAGCCTTTTTTTAAAATAAGTAAGTCTGGTTTACATTTTCACCCTGGCGACTGGCATGCACACCTACTCGTTCCACAGAATAAGTAATAGTATTCGTATCTACGATATATCTACAAACCCTTATCACATCCCAAAAGCTATTGAACCAAGGAATTAAAATAAAAACAAATTCATAAACGTGGGCCTACAGGTGATGCCAATCAAATAAAGTAGTAGTTTCTGTCTTAGTTGAAACCATTTAATTGTCAGATATACTCTTCCGTGAAGTATTGGTAAGGTACAAGTGCGTTGCAGGAAGGAAAATCACCGTGCAAATGGGATTAAACATTTGTCTCGGGATGACAAGCGCAGTGCAGCGCAGGAATTTCAACCCTAAATATCAGGGTCACACTAAATAAGCTTGGGGAAGCATGACGCTTACAAACAGATGAACCACTTGCCCATCTCGTCACTTATAGGTTTTAAAGGAAAGCTTAGATTTACGTATCTTACCTGGAAATAGTTTTACCATATGGCAAAAAGAATGCAAGCTGTCATTATGTTCTCAATTAGCCTATTCAAATAGCAGAATATGCCCCTGATACTTTGAGAGGTACACCCCAAACTCTTTGTTTATATAACACAGGTTAATATTAGTTTAGGACTAATGATTCATTTGCCCACGGCTCGAATTACTCGCACAACAATAGCTACACAATTTTGCTTTCAATTTACCAACCTTCGTCTTTACTACAGACAGGCATTATTAGATTTACTGAAAAAAACAGATACAAGAATTTCACTCTTTATTTCATCGTAAATACGCCTGCTAAATCTGTGTCTAGAATGCTCTAATAGGTACAAGTAACTAATTTTTTAAGGCTCATTTTGTAGATTTATCTGTTTTGTTTGGATGAGACTTGTGTAAAAGTTAGGCAGCGCCAAGAATAAATAAGATGTTTTAAGAATTCTTTGAGGACCGTTTTGTTAAATTTTGTGGAGGGGCTTGGGTGTCATTAGTATTGATTGTTTATGTCAAAGTTATTCAGACCATACGGTAAGTTTACGTAAGAAAAATAAGTAACAAATACATTGTTAATCATATAGAATACATAATATATCGTAAAGCTTTTTTTATTCTTGATATGTGATGCTCAAGAATTAAGTGGTTGCCTCTTTTGCAAGGGTCCGTCTTGCTAGATATCACTAAAGTAACCGCCATTTTTCTGTAACGCATTAGTGTGCCACCCTTATTTGATAAGGATTTGCGGCCGCTGAAGAAAGTGAAGTTTCTGATGTAATAAGTATTGTAATTTAATTTCTGGTTCAGCGATGCTATTTCTGTTTTGGGTTAATATTCAACAAACATTTAGATTCTTCAAAGACTTTAAACTTTGAACTTTGTTTTTTTAGTACTTAAACCGTCGCGCGTCGCGCGTACACCATGTACACATGCCATGTTGCGCGTACACCTAAAATACATATATATAAATTTTATACCTCTGGTTTGTAACTAATTTTATCAGATCAAATGCACTCTATCGGTATAAACTTGCTTTTAGTTGGTCAAACTTTTCTAGTGTAGTAATTGTTATCTGAACTTTTATGCGTAGTTCGGAAAGACACTGAAAGAAGTAGACAAGGGCTTAAAAGGGGTTAAACATTAATTATTTGAACTTTTGATTAGTGAAATGGTATATTATTCCGTGAATGAGCTTTTGGGAGACAATTTGTATTATTATTTTTATTTCAATTATATCGTTAAAACGTTGTTTTCTGTTTTATCTTTTTGTGGACTTGTAGTGGCAAATTACATTACTAAAAAAAATGGTTTCTATAAAACATAATCCATAGCAAGTCAAAGAGCTAATAGATTCGTCATTAGAATAATAATTAACTACATAATGTGAGCTACTAGACTTTAAAATACGATCTCGCTCACGCTCGCTACAAAGGGCTACATTTACGAAGTGCTTGGTATTCGACCAAAAATTGAAAATTAGCTACATTTTTGATAAAGAGTTAAAGTATCATATGAAGAAAAAGATATGTATCTCAAAATTAGGTTACACATCATTATTATTATGTACTAGCAGGTGCCCGCGACTTCGCCTGCGCAGGATTAGTACTTCGAGTAGCTTATTATCTTCTCCGAGGCCATATCTATCTTTATACCGAAATTTCATAAAATATGTACATGATCTAACACAATTGCTATAATAGTATTATATGAGTAAATTTAAATACTTAGTATATCAATCAGTAAACATTAATAATAAAATACAGGACTTACGTACATACAAATATAAATTTAATCACCCGCAGAATTCGCCCTATTTACGAGACTATATATCTATGTAATCACAATTAAAAACTGTCGTTACATTTCATCACCCTTAACGGTCGCCGAGAACGTCTAGTGTATCGAGCTGTCAAATTGACTTGGCTTTTCACTAAGCTATCAGAAACTGACACAAACTTTGAAAGACCTGTCATCATTACGATCTTGAAGTAGGTGGAAATCTTATTATTTGTCTATGCTGTGCCCAAGCATATTACGCTTTTACACTCGCGTGGTGATTGATGATGATGATGATGAATCATCTCAGCCGTAGGACGTCCACTGCTGAACATAGGCCTCCCCCAGATGATGATGATGAATAGTATGTGTTAATCCAGCGCCTCATCTACCTACATGCCAATTTTTATGTGGTTTGTTTGAGCGTGAAAGAGTAACAAAGATCCACACATCCATACATCTATACATCGATACTCACAAACTTTCGCGTTTATAAGATTAAAGGAAAGGAAGGATGATGTTTTGATTAACATTGATGAAATGGCTATACAACTAGAAAATTTAGGCAGATATTGAGGTTAATAAAAATATTCTAGAGGTAGGTGTGTAAAGATTTGGACAAAATACATACCGATCAGGCACAAAAACTATAAAGTACCGTTATTTCAGGTTATTACAATCGCAAATTGTAATATTAACCTGAACCATGAACATCATTTCCATTATAGAAGCATGCATTGAAGACGTCCCTTTGTTTATGAGCCAGCTATGGGCGACGGCAGAGCTCGATCCACTATTCAAACAAACATGTGACGTACTGACAATGACAGTACTGAAGATGACGCTTATTAAACTCGCTGCATCCAGACAAACTCTTAGCATATAATATATATTTTGTACGGAAATTAAATTAAAAACTAAGTAAGTTTCAATTTCACTAGTTAATAATAATAGTGTTTTACATAACTAAAGTAGGAATGAGGCGCAACGACGGGACATGAGCTTTATCTATGATTATAGTGTAGGGGTTTGCAACAGCATCTTGGCTTCCCCTCTTTCCGAGGAAGCGGAGATGCTTGTTAAACTATATTTACGGGTAGTTAAGTAGTTAGGGAATAGTATATTAAGTTTAGTCATAGTAATTACAGTGCAACCTCGATATAACAAATCGGAGGGGAACAAGAAAATATTCGTAATATCAAGTAATTCGTTGAACTAAGGTTTGTTATGTTGAGGTTAGATTGGTCTAAAATCGTTATAAAGAGGTAAAAGAATTACTGTACAAACAAAAGCGTGTCGAAACATGTCGAGACATGAATCACATTATAAGATTAAGAGTTATATTATTGGTGAAAACTTTATATAAAGGTTTTGGGTTGGCAAAATTCGTTAATTAGAGGTATGAATACTTTTTCTTGATAGTTGAAAATTCGTTATAAAGAAAAAAAAACGATATAAAAAATATTTAGTGACACTTCCGCTGAAAAGAAAACAATGATTTTGGCTTATTTGGGGGCGTGCAAGCCAAAATCATTGTTTTCTTTTCAGCGGAAGTGTCACTAAATATTTTTTATATCGTTTTTTGAAAATGTATTTCCGCAAAGTAACGCCTTAATCAATAAATTATCGTTATAAAGAGGTTGTACGCAAAGAATGTTCGCAATGTAAAGGTATATTTTATATTGACTCTTATGGACAATTCCAGGGGATTACGAAGAATTTGTTAAATAGAGGAAGTCGTTATATTGAGGTACGTTATATTAAGGTTGCACTGTAATAGGTTTATTAAGCGTTTTGTGTGGAAAGTAATTAAACACCTACTTAAGGAAGTGACGAACTCTCTGCATAACTAAAATGTTTTTTATTTTAGCTTAGTTGTTCTACCTGGTCTTATAGCGATAAAACTGCTTTTTAATAAGAATAAGGTTAGATCTACTTCGTTGTTTGGTGTATTTATGTGTAATATGTGTGTACGGGGGTGAAATGGTCACTGTGTGACAAAACCCCTTTTAAAAATAAAGAAAAATAAATAACTAAAGTAGTAATATTGACTACACACTCTTGCAATGTCTCGTCTGGTCATTCGTCGCAAGCGCCGGTAGGGATAAAAAAGCAAGCAGAGAATGTGTGTATTTTAGGCAAAGTGTTAGTCGACGTCACTATGATGAAATCTTATAAAATACATACGAAGAAAAGCAGTTCCGGTTTGAAAAAAAATTACTAGGCGACGAATCACAGGGTGTGTGTTTAAATGTGGATCTTTAAAGTCGTTAGTGACATGTCAATTCACATACACAACTTTTCTCTAGAGTTGAAGTTGTCAATTATCAAGTATTGTGCTTTTCTGCCTTCTGCAAGAAGTTTTTGTTATATTTTTATAGGATTTAACTGGTAATGGGTAAAAAAGGATATTTGAAAAAGACAGTGTTGTTTGTTACTTTTTTTTTTAAGTCTTTGTTCGATTGGTCACGTATCTTCATAGTTGATTCCAAGTGAGTTGTCTGTTATTTATCACCGACATCAAAAAAGGAGAAGGTTCTTTGTTCGGTTGCGTGTATTTTTTTATGTATGATTACCAATTTCTCCCCCCTTTGTGGACCGAATCTCAAAATTCTTTTTTTATTTCAAAGAGGTTTCTGAGGTGGTTCCATTTAAATATCATCAAATTCGGTCAAGTGTTTCTGAGTTACACTCCAATAACTGAAAAGAGTTTTGCCTTTGTTTGCCTTGATCTTAATGATATCCTTATAGACGGTGAATGTCATTGGATCCCGTAAATAGCAAGAGTCCCTAAGAAGGCGAAAGGCTAATTTTATAATTATATAAAGTTATAAGTTTTTAAACTATCATGGTCACAAACATAAGAGGTATTCAAATTATCAACGGGCTGATTACCATGTATATTTTCTGTGAGTTTCCAATATTACGGCACTGTTGCAAGCGCCATGATCACTGATGAATGATAATTTGAATACCTCTTATATATAGAGTTAGCTGTCTTTTCACTAGAAAGGAATCGCTTGAGCTTACTAACTGTCTAGATTATCTTTGGAGTGACAGCGTTTCGCTTTAGGGCCTCCACACACGTGCTATTTTTACCGCTATTTTGGTGTATTTTCGCTTGCGTTTACGAGGAAAGTTTATGTGGAAATGTCTGCGTGTAGCGCAAGCATTTTTTGCGAACTTAAGTAATGAAGAAATGAAAGTGACAGAGATGTAGACGTAAAAGTTATTGTTACAAAACATACCCCCTTTAAGATGTTGGATTACACCACTTCAGTAAACTGCTTACAATATGTTACATTTATTATGTACAATTTATTTTAGTCGCGTAATTATTAGTATAGTAAGATAGCAAATTATTAAACGTTTGTTTCCATCAGTATAAGAAATTATAATGAAACGAGTAACTTTCTCACGTGTTGGTAAGTGACACGCCTGCTTATGCCAGTTTCAGTGCTACCAACGGCACGGAACTCAAGATTCGTAGACATTAGTGCTAAGTGTCGGCGCAGTATTTAATTTCCTACAGGGTCTTAAAACTTAAACACAGGCTTAGCTTTATTTGCTGTACCTAAAACACTCGCTTATATATAGGTACGTACATAATGGAATAACAATATGACATGGTTATGGCATGACATGGTAGGTGTATAATAATTAAGTATGTAACACGTATTTTTTACCGACTTCCAAAAAGGAGGAGGTACTCAATTCGACTGTATTTTTTTATGTTTGTCACCTCATAACTTTCGACTGGGTGAACCGATTTTCAAAACTTTTTGTTTGAAAGCTGGTGCTTTTCGTGTGGTCCCCTTTAAATTTCATCAAACTTGGTCCAGTAGTTTTTGAGATACACTCCAATAACTGAATAGAATGGAAGTCGGTATTAAATTATTTAAATATTACTTGTTATTTTTGCAAAACTATCCTAGAGTGTGGTCAGAAATGTAAAATATGGAAAAGAATTCTAGTATTTTATTGAATTTATTTGCCATCTACGTGGCTCTGTTCCAGACTCTGGACTGCGTATTGAGCATTTATTTATCAGAAAATCTCAATAAATGTCCTACCCGGGCAATGAAGCCTCGACATTCCAAAGCGGGGCCTCTACCACTGCACAAGACCTAGCCAGCGAAGTCATTAGTGGGTCAGCCAGTATTTGAATTTATAACTGATAATAATATGTATTTTTTTGTCATATGCATTTATTAAATACAAATAATAATATAAAATTAAATATTGTAAAAATTAATGAATACTCTTGCCTTAGGCCAAAGAAAATAGAGTCTATTGTCGCCAGTCTCAATTCCTATTGTTTTTTTCTAAAATATTGTCATTATGATCAAAATATTTGTTATCGTTGAAAATTTATGCTTGGAGTTACAATAATTCAATTTCCCAAGCAAAATAATCTTTCTACGTTTGAACTAGTTTAATTATGTTGGTAGGTACTCGTATTATGATAAATTATTCCGTTTAGAATTTAGGCTATTAGTTATACTGTGATTTACTTAGGTAGGTACGAGTAATTAGTGTTCATAATCCAACCTAATTCAATCTGTATCCAGGGTAATCCTGCAAATTTATCCACTTAGATCAATTCTGTTAGACTATAAACAGACAAGCGCTATTTGAATTCCTTACCACTGAAATTTAGGGGTTGGAAAGACAATCTTTGGGGTTATGAGTTGGTATGGGGTTATCTTTTAGGGTTCCGTACTTTAAAAGGGAAAATGGAACGTTTAAAGGAGCACTTTGTTGTCAATCCGTATGTCTGTTTGTGTGGCTGTCAAGTCCCCGTAGAGGTATCAAGTTAAAATTTATATCATAATACTCGGTTCTACGGTTTCATCCAGTTGTAAAAAATCAAACTTGTAGGTCAATGCGATCAAAGTATATGATTGTTTATGCCGCATTTTTTCGCATGTATTGCGATTTCACAAGGAAATAAAAACCTATAGGGTAGGTACTATCCGTTGACCTATAATAATGAAACTCGGCAGGAAGCAATGTACAGCACGTTTAAAGGGAAAATATAAACACTGTTTTGTTGATGTTGTTATTAACAAAACAGTGATTTTGTTATTACAAACTTGTTATATTTGGAAGTTATTACCATCAAGTTTGTACGAAACCCTCGGTGCGCGAGTCCAACTCGCACATAACCCGGTTTTTTTCTCATTTGAGAGCATTGGTGTTGATATATCCCGTTCTACGCATTGTTCAATGAGGTTTTAATTATTATTTTATTTATTTAAACTATTGTTTTACCTATTTATTTTAATTAACTAATTAACCATTAATTTAACTTTTGTTCTACCATGGAGTTCTTAGACAAGAGGAAATAAACTCCTTGGTTTACGAAAATTGTTTTAATATAATCTGTCTTTTTAAAAAAGAAATACAAAAATTATTATGCCATTGAGACAGAGGTTGTAAAGCAAAGTAATTTTAATGTCGTTAGCCTGTTTGCCGAGAACGTTATGAGAACTTACTTTTTACTAAACTTAAACAAACTGTTTAGCCTGGCAAGCGTAGAAAAGGCGACCGTATGGTGACCGAGGAGATGTGTGATCAATCATTCTAAGCTATTAAATGATGACGTCACGACAGACACTTCAGACTGTGTGCACGTTCCTTTACAATTCCACCGACACAGAACATTCCTAATATGTTAATTTCGAATCCTGGATAATCAACGCTGAGAATTCGCCTTCGGGAATTCGAGATTACGACGTTTGTAAACTTATCTTGGGTCCTCGTTAGGTGGTGCGAGCTTGCTGAATACAAAAGCGTGTCATTCATGATTAAGCAACCGTAACGTACGTGACTGTTGACGAAAACAAGCCACGAGACATCCAAGAGCCAATTCGGGGGTATCGTCGAAGACATAACAGTGCTTTGTGAAACACAAATAAGAACGCCAAAAGGGCTGGAGATCAGCCTCTTACGAATTAGCTGCAGACAACTGGAGTTTACGTAATGACGCTTACAAAGTAGATGCAAATCGGCGGCTAAGGGTTTTTTCTCTCCTGCTAAGTCAGCTTAAAAGGCCGTAAGTATATTACGAGTATAGTAGTATATTCACTTGTATATATAGGTTACAAAGTTGCTTCGGAATCTATTATCCCGGGTATAAAAGTTACTAATATGTTTCTCATTATCAAAGAATAAATATAGTAATTGAGTTGCAGATTAAAATTTATAACTGTAGCGGAAACTTAACTAATTGATCTTGTTTTTATTAGAATCATTTTCTGTAGGCTCGTGTTTCTTGATTTTTATGAAGTGGTCCGCGCGGCCTATAATTACTCGTATATACAATTTCTTAAACATGGTGGTCAAGGTATTAAACCACTTATTCTTGATATTATATATACGTAATGAAAACTAAATGTTATGAAATAAATTAATAATATAGAAAAATGTATTCTGTTTAAAGATTTTAGTTTTATCATATAGGTACCATTGTAAACATAAAGTATCTTATACAAATGTTAAAAAGGTTGAAAATGCTGCTTTAATCACCTTACTAGATTGCCATGTACAAATAGCAAAAAAATAAGCATTATTTTCTCTGAAAGCATTGCTGGTACTAATGTATAAGGTAGAGTTTTCCTCGCACCGAATTTTCCCTTTGCGAAATCTATAACAGTATTAGTGTAAGTTACGAACCTGCCAGGACCCGGAATCATTATCAAAACCATCCACATGCATTTACAACCGCCATAAATAAGACCCTGCGCAAACAAACGCCGATATCGCAATTTGTACTTTTATTACGTAGGTGAAGATATATACGGATGTGCCGAACGAGGACTTTGAGAAGCGTATCATTGGCATCCCGGCGCGTAGCAAACGACCCCGAAAATTGCTCGCAATTTATACGGTTCAAGGGTGACCCGAAATAAAAAGAAATGAGACTTTTGTCACTCTGTGTATTATTTACTCCAGTCACCACTGTTATTCGCAAAAAATTGCCGTCTAGCGAGTAACTAGGAGGTTACCATCGCAGATGTTTCGTGTTATTTCCCTAACGGCCTATTAGAAGTATACGGCCGCACTTAAGTCGGCCGGTTGAGGATAAATTTTAAACACAGGCTTTCAGGGATTTATGCGTAGGTAGAAACTTCGAGAAAGTGTTTTATTATTGACTAGAGGATTGTTGAAGCTTTCACCCTCGCTATATCTGCATCTCAGATTTCTCCATGCTGTGTTTCATCTGAATAAATAGACATTGAGTTTAAATTTACACTGAGACTATTTTATTTTAGCGTTCGTTTCAGTGATGCTTGTTTCATGTTAAAATCTAACTCAAGTTTTCATACCAATGAAAAGGTACTTCTCGTTGACCTAGAAACATGAACATTTTTTTTTTTTTTTTTTTTTTTTTTTTTCGCATGTGTGCGTTTAAATTGTAAACATTGCTTCGTTACGTGTCCCGAAATTTTTAAAGTTTTTTACTGGAAAGAAGAAGAGTTGAGACGTCGAGAAGGTCTCTAATCAAAGCCCAAGGAACGAGGAAATAAAGCCAGGTACCTACCACAAGATTGTTACTGTTTTGGACCCAATAAAGTCGCTAGAATCCGAAACCACGTTCGTTAGCATTTCAAAGTAATTACACACACATAAACACCATATGTAAACACGCTAACGAGGATTTCAAAACCAGCCAATAACAAAAGGGCTGCAGAGCAAAGTACCGTCGTTTTTCTCTCGAATTTTCATAAATTTGGAGCACGAAAACCATCACAACACAATACCGGCAAGACACATCATTATTTTTATTTTGAAGCTTGTCAAACAGACCAGCTGACTGCGACAGTGACGTTCACTAAGGTGACATTGACGTCTCCAGCAACTGACAGTGGGACCAAAGACAATATTGGAGGCAACAGCGCCATCTAGTGGGAAGTAGCGGACTAGAAAAATTATTCTAGAACCAACAAGTCCAGGAACCTACCTAGTTCCGCGTGCTTGCACAAGAGGGCACTGAAAAAATAAAAGATTAATGATGAACTGCGCGGCTTGTTGTACGGAGATTTTAAATACAGAGGATATTCTGAGATGTTCAGTGAAGGGTTGCGGTAAGCGGTACCACCTTCTGTGCGCCGGAAGTACGACACAGCCTCAAGAAGCGTGGGTTTGCCCAGAATGTCTTTGCGCAAAGAAGAAAGGGGGTGACAACAGTAGCACCCCTGTCGGTGCTGCGAAGAAAATTCGCGACCCAAATGTTACTCACCGGAAAAAAATATCCCTGCCTACGGATTTCCTTAACATAACGAGCAATGCAGAGGATGTCCCGGCTGAACTAGTAACTGAGGTCCGCAGTTTAAGACAAGAGGTATCTTCGTTGAAGGATCAGCTGGCACTAGCTATATCAATCATGACCGGGTATGACACCAAATTGGAAAGCTACTCAGCTCAGGTACAGGCTCTACACACTAAGTACCAGTCCTCCGCCGGTGCCGTGCAAGCTAAGAGTCTTCACCAGCCCAGGGAAATCCCGGTAGCGAGTACCAGTGAGCCGGTGGAGAAAAAGAAGCCAACGCCGAAAAAGGCAAAAATAATCACTCAGGCGACAGTGGCGCCACCACGTACAGCGAAGGACACAATTAAAAAGGTGGTACAATCACGCGGTGCGGAACTATCCTGCACCATGGAGTCGGCATCATCGACACCGAGCTCCGATTCCATAGAACATGGACAGGGAGACCAGCAGCAATGGACGGAAGTAAGACGAAGCCGTAGGCCTCCCTCTCTATGTGGTACCGCAGGCCCAACGGTGACGACACTGAGAGCAGTAGAACCGCGGAGCTATATTCATCTGTGGAACATGGCGTCGAGCGCCGAAGAGATCCGTGCCTACCTTCGTGACCTGTGCCCAGGCGGGACCTGCTCAGTGACGGAACTCACCCCAAAGGGTGACTACAAGTCATACAAAATTGGAATCCCCGTGGCCTACGAAGAAATGTGCCTATCACCGGAAGTATGGCCCGTAAACGCTAAAATCAAACAGTGGATTGTATATCCGGCGAGACATACTATCATGCGTAAAACAAACCAGCCCTTTCGCGACGGCGGCGCCTCCAGTGCGCAGACTCTGCACTAAAAACAGCATAGAAATATACTATCAGAATGCAAGAGGGCTGAGAACAAAGTTAAACCGGTTATACAGTAACATAGAGGGCTCGGGCTCAGATCTTTTCGCTTTCACGGAGACGGGTTGTAACGAGTCGATAGAAGACGCAGAAATAGTACCACCGGGGTTCCAAATATTGCGATGCGACCGGTGGGATGGACGTAAGCACGGCGGAGTGTTCTTAGCGGCCGCGCCCAATGTAGAGTTAAGACGAGTGAAGGTGCTAGAGAACATAAAGGTGAACAGTTGCGTTTTCGAAATTATCGGAGCAACGGTCTTTAAAAATAACAACTTTTTATTTTTTTGCAGTGTTATTTATATACCCCCAAATAGCAAGGACAATGACTATATGATTTTATTTCGAATAATTGAAAATTGGTGTTCTAAATATGATTCATGTATAGTAGTAGGTGATTTTAATATGTATTCTTGCAGTGACAATGTGATTAACTATTTTGAATATTTGACAGCTTTTTGCGAATTTGTTCAGAGAAATGAGGTGCGTAACAGCAATAATCGAATACTGGATTTAGTTTTAGTGTCTTTGGGTATCGAGGATGTGTGTGTATGCTGTGCGGACGAGGAACTGGTGCCGCGCGACGTGCAGCACCCGCCGCTCGCGGTGACGGTGCGCCGCGCGACTGCCGCCGCCCGCGCCACACTCTCCCCGCAAGCTGCGCCTCCACCGCTAGCGGATGACGAGCAACAGTGGAATTTCGGTAAAGCGGATTACCAGTTGATGTACTCGTCTATAGCGGCGGTTGATTGGACGCATCTCTACGAGATGCAGGATCCGGAGCAGGCCCTGGATGAGTTCTACGGGGCGTTAAGGGAGATTTTTGAGAAATGTGTTCCAAAAAAACAGCCCCCGCGAAGAAACACAAGGTACCAGTACCCGAGATGGTACACAGCGGAAATCATCAAAGAATTACGAGTAAAGGCAAGGCTGCACAAGCAGTACAAGATTGAAGGGTCTAACTACGGGGTGTTTTCCAAGTGTAGAGCAAACGTCAAGAGGATGATAGGGGAGGCTCAAATGCTACATCAGAAACGAGTGGAGCACCATCTAGCAGAAGATCCTAAGTCATTTTGGAATTATGTAAGAGCCAAGAGAGGGGGGGTGAACCGCAAGGGGATCTCACTCAACGGAAAAGCACTATCGGAGACAGAATGCGCAGCGGAATTCGCGAAGTTCTTTCACTCAGTGTACGGCACCTCGACAGCGGCCCTGGACGTGCCCGCGGCGGAGGCGGCGAGCTGCGCCAGCGCGGCTCGCGTGCACGTGCCGCGGCTCACGCTGCACGAGGTGCGCGCCGCGCTGACGCGACTCAAGCCGAAACGCTCCGCGGGCCCGGATGGGATCCCGGTCTACATAATGCGAGACTGCCGTATGCCACTCGCGGAACCGCTGGCGCATATTTACAACACATGCTTGGAACAATCATATTTTCCAAAACGGTGGAAAATTACGAGAGTTATTCCTATACCGAAAGGTTCAGGAACAGATGTAACCGAGCACAGACCGGTCGCGATTCTGTCGACGGCGGCGAAGGTGTTCGAGTCGGCCATGCAGCGCAGCATCCAGGAGCAGGTTTCAACACGGCTGTCTGATGCGCAGCACGGGTTCCGGCCGGCTCGAAGCACCGCCAGTAACCTCCTTGACTCCATGTCCTTCGTGTTGCCGCACATCGACGCGGGGGTGCAAGTCGACGCCGCCTACTTCGACTTCAAAAAAGCGTTCGACCTAGTCGACAACGACATATTGCTTAAGAAGTTGGCGTCGATCGGCTGCACCACCAAGTTGCTCAAGTTTTTCGCGAGCTACATGGGGGACCGGCAGCAGTACGTAGACTACGCGGGATGCAGATCGGAGGCGTACTCTACCAAAACTGGTGTGAGTCAGGGAAGTAATCTGGGGCCGCTGGAGTTCATCATCATGATCAACGACCTGCCGACCGTGGTCAAGGACGCGAAGTGTTTGCTTTTTGCCGACGACCTTAAATTACTCTTGCCGGTGAGAAACAACGAGGACTGTGACCGGCTTCAACGGGACGTGGATAGAGTGGCGGAGTGGAGTCAAAACAACGGACTACTGTTCAACGTAAATAAATGCTGTATGATCACTTTTGGTAGAGCAAAGTCCCCACTTCACCACCAGTACCAGTTGAAGGGGTCACAGCTGAAGAGAGTCGACTCGGTAAGGGATTTAGGGGTACATCTGGACGATACGCTGCACTTCCGTGTCCATGTAAGGAACATCTGCAAAAGAGCCTTCCAAACTTTGGGTTTCGTGCTACGACAGGCCAATAGTTTCACGAATATAACAGCAGTGAAGACTCTATACAGCGCCTTAGTTAGAAGCCACTTGGAATTTAACTCGGAAATATGGGCCCCGCACGAGGCCAAGTATAGCCAAATGGTAGAGCGCATCCAAAATAAATTCACGAGATTTCTATACTGGAAGCTCTACAGCGTCTACCCGTTCTACCCATTGATGTATCCAACCTTGTTTATTATAGGCATGGTTGGATACAACAAGCTGGAGGTAAGACGGGATGCAGCGCTAGCTCTATATTTGATCAAGGTCCTCCGCGGGAAAATTGGAAATCCAGGCATTTTGGAGCAGATTCGGCTAAGTGTTCCTGACGGATTTGTACACAAACGACGGCGGCCCGCCCTGTTCGATGTTCCGAGAGGGAACACCAACCTCATAAACAAGGCTCCTCTGACTCGCAGCATCCGCACACTGAATCAGGTAGCCCAAACTATAGACGTGTTTCACTGCTCTCTGAATGAATTTGCAAGGACGGTGCTATTTATATTAAGCTATACCTAAAAATATTGACTTGTGTTATTCTATTTTTTATATATATTTGGTTTTGTATTTAGGTGATGAATGTAGTATTTAAGGAAGTTGACTTTTTTAATTTTTAATTTATTTTCTAATACAATTGTTTATATACGTTTTTATTATAAGTGACAAAGTAGGTACTCTATTGCATTAGGTTTTCCCTGTAAAGATAGTGTACATGATTTAATAAATAAATAAATAAATAAATAAAACATGGCTAAGAATCAATGTCTTACATATCAATGAAAAAATGTGAAAACCGTGTATATATATTTTTAATTTTTTAGTTAATATGAAAAACGGGATTCACTCACGTAAAAAAGTCAGATCTTTCCGACTATAGTTTCAACGACATCCGGCGGTCTTTTTCAAGAAGAGTGCAGAACGCTCGCAGTTGCGTCTCGTCAGTATATATAGTTTTATAACAAACTCCGTTTTGTCCTGTTAACCGTCGCAAACCCTGCGAACTCCGTTTCGCCACCAGATGGCTTCGTTTTATGTAACATTTTGTTTGGCGCCATCTACTTAAAATATTGGTTTGTAGTACATGCTATGTATCAGAGATGGCGCTGTATGTGAAAAAAGATTTTCCCGCTTTTCTTTTTAAATTTTTCCTGAATTTTCTTTACTATAAACCTCACGGAGCCCGAGACCTTTCCAACGAATGCAAAACCGTGGAAATCGGTTCGTGCGTTCTGGAGTTATAGCGTCAGGAAGGAAAACCTGACTTATTTTATATAGTAGATAAATCGTATTTACTATGACAAACTTATTATTTGTCCATAACTTTACCAGTTATCGGACAAGTAAGTACTCTTTTAACTTTCATTATAGCGTACCTACACTTTAATATTATAGTATCTACGAGCTGTGTCCCGCGGCTTCATCTGCGTGGTGATGGATGATGATAATGCTAAAAGTATCACATGTGTATCCCCGGGATATAATCTATAAGCTTGCCAAATTTGATTACGATCCGTTTAGTCGTTTAGGCGTGATAAGGTAACAAACAGACAGAGTCAGAGTTTTTTCTAAATAATAAGTAGCTTATGTTACTCCTTATAACATTAGCTATATGCAAAAGCCGTTTCCGTGATTGGCCGGAACAAACAGACAGATAGACACAAATTAAACAAATATTTTTATGTAATCTCATTCGATAATATTATAATTATGAAATGAAATACAGACTTTTATTGGCATTTTTTATTTACATAATTCATTAAGAAATTTAAAAAATAAATTAAAGCATTATTCTCCTAACAAAACAATGCTTTAAGACATTTTTTTAATTATTAAAGTACAATGTGTCCCGACCAAGAAGGTTTCAATTCAATTTAAGTACACATTATCTGTGGAGAGCGCGCTGCGCGCGCAACGCGCTGGTTCCGAGCCATTACACCAATAACAGACTTTTTTCACTGATATTGGCAAAATTGTGGTTACGCCGCACAAGCCATACAAACAAGAAGAAGAAGAAGACTTTTTCCATTTTGGCGATATTTCGTACATACGAATTTGAATAATATTTTGTTGGATAAAACTTTAGTAGCAAAAATGTCATGATATTAAATAAAGTAGTGTGGTTGGATACACTTACGCATTATAATTATTAATGTCATGAGATTAAATAAAGTAGTGTATCCATATAATTAGGTATTATATGACAGTTGCATAAACTACTATTTAAATGTATATAAATGTTAAATAATACGTATTAAATACCTATGTTAATTTGGAATTACAAACATAAATCTACTTCAATATCATTTATCTCCATAGATTAACTACAAAAATATTAATTTGAAAGTAAGTAATTAATATCAGTTTTTCTATATTCTCAAAGGACACTAGTAATCTGAGGTTACGTACTTAAAATTAACCAATATTATTAATACCAAAAGCAAAGACATATCCGTTTTAGAATATTATTTATTAAGTTTTAAATCAAATACCCAAATGTCTAGGCTAAAACAAGTCGCAAACCTAAGTAGGATTAGTTTGTACCCTGAGGCAGAACTATGAAAAGTTTGCCTGAAAACATCAAAGGCTGAAACGTCTTTTATGTCGTTTCATGATAAAATATTCCAGGTTGTAATAAGCTCGCTAAATATTCGTTAGGGTGTTATCTTGGTATCTACTTACGTTGATGCCTCTGGCTGTAAAATTATCAAACGCACACATGCGTCTGGTCGAGCATTTGTTGAGTCGCATAATTTTTTCGAAGAGCATTTATGGTCTTCTTCTTCTTTGTCGCTACGCCTACGCTACGTCTTGACAGAGCGGTACTTCAGGTTGGGTAACGCGCCTTACAATGCGTCGCCATTCCTCCCTGCCTGCAGCCTTCCCCCTCCTTAGAGACTCATCTATATGAAACCGTGGCTGAAAGCCGAACGCTTAGGTGCCTCGTGCGTATCGCTTGTTTTGCGCTCTCGCTTGCACGCTCGCCTCAGACGGAACGTGACAATGACTCATAGTTTTTCGTGCGTTCATCGATTTATAAAACGTTATAACGTAAAAAAAACACTTTTTCGAACAGGATTTGAACCCGTGTCTTCCGACAACCCGAGCCAGACGGCGTGCCCGCTAAGCCATCGAGACGATCGTGCACGCATGTAGAGGACCGCATATGGCTGCTCGTATCTGGTCGGTCAATCGCATCGGTGACATCTGGTCTAGACTGCTCACACTGTTAAGAGTTGATGGTGGATAACTAACATAATTATGGTCTATGAGATAAAACAAACTAATAAAATCATATCAGTCTTACTTCTTTCTTTTTGGATTTTTAACGTAGAATATCAACCAAAAAATGAGGATGCGAGACGGGAAAACCCTAACAATGGTAGTTATTGATTTTGTTTATTTTATTACTTCTATGAAATTAATTTAACCTTTGCAGGTGAACAATTCATACAATGCGGTTTTTGTGTTCCTTGTCAATCGTCCTAGAAAGTTTTATAAATGCCTCCACCGCTTTACTAGAACGTGATTTGGACAGGACTACAGTCCTGTCTAAATCACACTGTCAGTTACAATTTTTGCAAGACCGTGCAGAGATCAGTCGCACATAGGTGCGTGTAGCCACGCAGACTGGGGCGGAATGTAATGCAGTACCTCATTACCTGGCTATTGGAAAAAACTATGTGCATCTTGCCCTATTCATTTAAACCCATAGATTGTTTTAATAAATCTTGAATGTTAATAACACACTTCTTCCATCTATATAAATATTTATTAAAAATGTATGATTAAATTAGTAAGTTTAGAGGCCTGATGTCGTCGGTCATTCCGTGAAATGTTGTCGCAACCGTGGATAAACCCTTTCTCTCAGTTTCCCTTTAGCTAGATACCTGTGTAGCTGTTTTGTTGACAGATAAGACCGCGCCAAGCCAGGCGACTCCGCAGAGTAATTCTAAGGCTTTGCGTTACGTGCCTACAGACGCTGATAAACCTTTGTTGGCTGTTTATCTTTAGCTACCACCGCCGGGTGACGTTGCACTTGAATTAGAAATAACTTGGCTAGCTTTTAGAATCCTAGGATTTTGTTTCTAAACTCAATACAGCTTGCTATTTGCTTTTTTGATGATTACATCATGTCGGATAGTTCTACTACTTTTAGCCAACATCATAAAAGAGATTCTTAAGGCGGAAACGTTATTTTTTATGTTTGTTACTCTATGTCTCCGCCAATTATGAATTCATTTTGATGATTATTTTTTGGGATTATATTTTATGACTTAATGACTGACTTATTTATGTGACTGACTGCTTGAATGGAAAAATAACTAAATATAAAAATAACTTGATGCAACTATAAATATGTACTTCAACAACTCAAGGGATGGCAAATGTAATGTACAGAAGTAAAATACCAAATACTAAAGGAAAAAAGTTTTAATGAGGATTAAAGATAATACATAATACATTAGAAGGATGTTTTCTACTATTTACTTTAAGTTTGTTTGTTTTGTTTGTCTAAAATTCAGTTTATGTTTTTTTCCTAAAAAAATATTATATAGAACAAATGTAGAACTAAATTAACTTTTTGTTTGGCGGGGCCAATGTACCTAGATATACTTTTACGAACGCCACGTCTACCCACCAACGACGTAGGATGCGATATACCTTATGATATATACTACGACTAGCTAAGTACATAGGTATAGTATACTTGAGTTAATGATTTAGATGACACACCCTTCTTCTACAAAGCCTTTCGTTTTATAGGCACCACCGAGATACTCTGTCTACAAGTAGTACCTAGTATGCAAGTTAATCGGCACAGATATAATAAATACGGTTTAGGTTTGAAGAAGAACAATGTGATAGATAGTTTAGCTCCAAACTGTAGCTGCACGCATTGCTGTGTAATATTAATAGGTATTTGTAGCAAGTAAAAAAATCAAGGTGACAAGCGTTATACAGTGCCGCGCCGAACTTTTTTTTAAACAGGATAGCAGTGCAACACTAACCGTTATGGGCAAGAGTGAAACTGACAATCAGGGAAATGACTGACTTACCTCGTGACTCATTAGGAGGTAAGTCGGTTAGGTACTACCTACAGCTGAATCTTTGACAGTTTAGCCTATCCACCAAGCCAATTTGGGCCCTCGTGGAAGACCTGACTCCCAGCGGTGAGAACGTACTCAGCTGATGATTTATATTTTTTTCCCGATTTCAAAAAATGTAACCTCCATGTTAGCGTGTATTTTATAATGTAAATACATTATACATTAAAAAAACCGCTAACATATGTTAGCCCATTTCTCCCCCATTTGTGGACTGATTCTAAATATTCTAAATCTAATATTTATTATTTATTTATTTTTTGGTAGAGTTTACTTACAAGGTGGTGCCATTTAAATTTCATCAAAATCTGTCAAGCAGTTTTTTAGTTACACTCATTAAACTGAAATATGTTGATTTATCTTGATGATATCATCATTGACAATCGATCCCGAAAGTCACTAAAGTTACGTAACACGTAAGTAAGGTCACAAAAAATGTTGTAAAAAATATTTTTACAAGAAAAACCGACTTCAATACCAAAAAGTGTGAAATAACTTGTCCAAGTTGGTACCATGTGCATAATATTGTGATAATAGGTACCTACCTATCATGGTACCAATTTCAAAGAGTTATTTCGCACTTTTGGGTGTTGAAGTCGGTTAAATTTTTTAGTAAAAAGTTTCTTACCGAAATACTTTTTTTAACGTTTTAAATTATAGGTACACGGATAGTAGGTACTAGTTCTAATTTAGGCACGCAGAATAAATATACGTACCACGATTTTCCATATCAAAAATAAACTAAAATACTAAAGGAGATACACAGATTTTATTGTACTATGAATTGAAGATCTTATATAAAGTAAATGCTTATGAAGGTTAATAAAAAATGGATATAATAACAGGCTTAGTTATTTAAACAAAACAATTCACCCAACTATATTGCGCATGTATACTACTAGTAACAAAGTGTGGCCTTGATCAATTTAGTAGTTGAATGCAAAAAACGACTTATTAAGTATAATTGGATACTTATAATAAATTTGATTGATACAATCGTATATTCGCAAAAACTCATCAAACAGGCTATAGAACTGGTTTCGGAGGTCAAATGTACTTACATGGCATACAAAGATACTATCAACAAAATAGCTTAGACGCTCTTCAACCACGGTTAAGATCCCACGTGTACAATAATGAAGCATTTAATTGTAATTATTGCATTCGCATTATTATCGAACTTGTCAAACTGTGTCCAATTATTCGACGAAATAGACGTATATGATGACGACGATGCAAAAGCAAAATCAATTATAGAACCAAAGGAAGAAATAGAAAAGCCAAACTATGACATTAATGACGCGTATAACCTTTTCATCAAGTTTATAAATGATTACAACAAGCAGTATAATACCGAAGATGAATATAAGCAGCATTACGCAAACTTCGTGAAGAATTTGGAGGAGATAATAGCACAAAACAAAGGTCACAGCTCAGTTTCAGCCATAAATATGTTTGCAGATTATTCCGATGATGAGCTCGCAAAATTGACCGGTAGTAAACAGGTGAGTTTTATTACATATTATATCACCTTAATATCAAAATAATATTCTAAATGCGAAAGTTTGTATGTGGATTAGTGTGTATTTTTCTTAATTGTTCACACAACGAATCAACATCTCTGTAGCATCAAAGGATTTGGATGGCTTTTTATCATTGGAGTATCATATTGGAGGATTTTTATCCGGAAAAAGTTCTTATGGGATATACATTCGAAGCGCATAGTCTACAACCTACCTACATTAATAAGAGATGCGGTTTTTTTACTTCTTGTTCGAATAAGCTGAATGCTGTTCACGTCTACCGGCATTTATAATGTCACCGGGCGGGTGGCGAGCGCATAGATTACTCAACCAGGAGGACAATAGAAATAAACAATAAAACGAGAATTTAACTCTATTTGTAAGATAAATTATATTCCGATTGTATCGTGTAAAACAAGTACAATTTGAAAAATTTAATACGGACTTCCATTCTATTCAGTTATTGGAGTCTAACTCAAAAACTACTGGACCGAATTTGACGAAATTGTAAGGAAGAAATAAATGGGACCACACGGGAAGCACCGATTCTCGATATTCTTTTTTAGTTGAAAGCTTTCAAAAAAAAAAAGAATTTCGAGAATCGGTTCACCCAGTCGAAAGTTATGAGGTAACAAACAGAAAAAAATACTGTCGAATTGAGTACCTCTTCCTTTTTGGAAGTAATAACGGGTTGTACCTACTGCATAACTGTGCATGGCTCGCACACGGTTTTAATTTAGAAAACAGAAACTTGATAGGTGATTCGTAGTCTGGTCCTGTTAATAATATCTTTCATAATCGCCAGCTTTAATACTCTTTTTGTTAAGATTTTATCATACATTATCGTTTTATTGATACAATCTGATCAGCCCACGTCATCGAAACCTTATAACTAAATTGGTATAATACGAATCATGATTTGAAATATCTTTTTACGATTCGTGTTAAGCGCAGTTACAACAAAAACTGATCTAAAGATCACATTTCCTTATTTTTAATTTTAATTAAACTAATTCATTACGCTTTGGGCTAAAATAGAAACAACTTATACGCCTACTCATATTTACTGTCTATACTGTAAAAAATCATCTAACAGTGCTATAACAGAGGTTGACTTTTTAAAACCCACTGCTCGGAACTTTTTTATCACTGTTTTTTTTGTAAATTTAGGGTATTTAAATCAACAGTTAGGTACCTAGTCAGTTATGTAGTTTAACTAATGTTTTATTATTTAGATGGTGTTTGATTAGTAATAGTTTTTTTTCAGTGGGTAGATAACAAACCCTGGGGCAAATTGATAATTTGATTGTCTGATTATTTATATAAAGTTAGGTAAATAAAACTGCGCTACTAATGGTGGCTGGTTTATAAGAAGTTTTGCATGGAAATCATTCAATATCAGACATGAAGGTTTCGCGACTAAATTTGTTTAGGTATTCAAAACTTCTTGAACATGTGAAGAGCTAATTTGAAATGACAAGATAACGTTTTTTTTTTCTTTCTTAATAGTAATAAAATAAAAACAACAATACTTTGGATTTGCATTTTGGTCGCGATTTTGCAGTGAGCTCAAATATGAATGATATGGTTTTACGCTAACTCATATAGAACTTCTTGTTTATTATAAACTATTTATTTATTAAGTACTTCATGAGGGGTCGCAGAGGACATGTATTTTGTTTGAAAATATTGCACTACGATAAAATGTTTGTGACATTTTTGAAGTGATAACTTTTTTAGGCGCGTTCTCAGACAAAATAAAAAAGTATAGACAGAATGTTGTGAACAGAGAAGTGAAGCCGGTTTTCTACACTACATGTGCGTGTATCGGTACTGCCATGATAATTCAAATTAAATGAAAATTATTAAAAAATAAAAAGTAATTAATAAATTGACATTAAAACATAATTAACACTTTACGTGTTGCTTCCACACGCCGCGATAGTTCGACTGACGAGTCAAGGCGTAGTTTCGTTGTAGGTTTTGTATGAAAATATGTATGGGCACGCCGAGGCGTAGTTTCACCCGGCCTCACTTCTCTGTTCACAACATTCCGTCTTGACTTTTTTATTTTGTCTGAGGGCGCGTTGAACTCTTGTTGGCTGAACAAAAATGATGGAACTCGCGTCATCGCCACCGAACGCTTCAAGTTATTTAGTTTACACTTTTATCGACAGCTCCCAAAGGCTGCCCGCATTTTTTTTCATTAAGGTCTAATTCCATTGTTCTATCGTGCCTACTCAAAACACTCTCTTGACAGATGCTGTAGATTTTAGTACTTACAGTAACATATATTAACACCTAAATACGTAAGCAATAAATCAAAATCAATTCGATATCATTCGCTGAGTAGGTATCGGGGACTATCCCATTGAACCTTTTAAAAGGAACTTTTCCTTTATTAATTCAAGGGAGGCGGGGCGCGAATTAAAAGGGCGAAACGGATCGCATTATTAAACCCGGTTAAAGAATTTTGCATATGGACATTTTCGGCTTCCGCAAGGGTCCAACGAGGCGGGCATGGGGCATAATGAATTAAATTAGGACCCACTGATAACCTCTCGGCGCAATCTAGGGGTGGAGTAGAACGGGTTGGACCAAGAACAGAGTGCTTTGGAAATGGCTGAATTATAGACCACAAGACTTTACTCTCGTGTAAAGTGTACCACCGGTTTCCATTTTTTGGGAGAAAAAGTATTCTTTATCCTTTATAAGGCTACATGCTATCTCTGTGCTAATTTTCAGCAAAATACATTCTGTAGTTTATGCAAGAAATAAAATCAAACACACGAAACACACACACTTTCGCACCTATAATATTAGTGCGTATGGTGCTGATTTCATAATGTTGACTAAAACATAAACATTAACAAAAAATATATATGAGCGTTTTGTACCCTGGGTTCTAATGTAGTTTTAGGGTTTAGTAATTTTTACTCGAAAATTTGTAATCACAATATAATTGGAATAAATGTGAAAGAGGGCTGAGAGGGAAACTAGAATTTACGAAATGAAATAATAAAATATATGTTTCTATACGTTGCATTGTTTAGACGTATAAATTAAAATATAGCTGTTGAGAATTATGCCAGACAAACAGATGGCCAAAATGATGTTAACCCTTTGTTAGATCGTTCTGACCATCTCTGTGTACTTGTTCGGTACCCTAAAAACTGTGGTACTATACTAAGTCAAATCTCGAAATGGTGCCCAAATGCAGACTTGTGTCTAAATACCGACCTTATCTAAGTACATAAGTATTAAAAAGTCACTCTAAAGTTTTATTTCTTTATAGTACCTAAGTAGGTATACCTACTTGCACACTTAACTACAAATTCGAAGTTTCTGTCATTGCATTGGCTCCTAATGATGAACTTTTGCTGTAGGGACATTGCAGACCGAGATATGTCCATTTTCGATTTTATTGCAGCATAGATAGTAAATTTGAGATTTTAATTAGATATTCAGCCACTGCGTCGATGTTCATTGTAGCAGACGGTAATTAATCATGCCTCATGCCTGGTTATTATTATGGTGCAAAGAAAATTACTGGTATACGAGTAGGTATACATCTCTTCACTGATTCAGTACATAATGGCATAATATGAATATGCATACAATAGTAAGACATCACGTACAAAATATAATGCAATATCTTTTCCAGTAACAAAATACAACCCTGTCGTACATCTGCGAAAGGGGACAAGACCTTGCTAATGTCAAGTGGTCCGAAGCCCAAGAGTAATGTGCATAACGCCTGCTCTGTGATTTATCTTGTTTCACGTCCCACAACTTCTATACATACATAATGCAGTATGTACATACATCCTATCCTAATATTATATATGCGAAAGTTTGTGTGTGTGAATGTTTGTTACCACGTAAATAATATATAAATATACACGCTTTTTTTAGTGCACGGGTGCCAGGGAGTTCTAAAGTTTATATTTTTTTTATTATTTTTCGATTCACTCAAAACTCGGTTTAAAAAACTTTTAAGTAAATAATACCTTCACATATTAATTCATATATTATTCTAACATAACATAACAATTTACGCCTTTATATCCTCTAAAGGGTTATCAGGGATATTTTAAATACCTTTTAAAATACCCTACCGCTTTTTAATTTCCTAAGATGTGAAATAAATATCAAATATTAAATCTGAAGCTATGAAAGCTCAGAGAGCATCGGCGGACGATATACTGTTTTGGGCTTAAGGTTCCAATGAGGACCCCTGGCGCCGTAGTCTCTACATGGATAGCGATCGCTTTACAACCGACCTCGATTCATAAGTCTTAAGTAGGTGATACACGTATGAGCTCTGAACTCACGGTTTTATAAGAACATAGACTTACTCGACGACGGCGTCACACGACAGCGTCGCTCATACTGTTCCATGATGTCGAATACACTGGAGGTTTTAAGTTATTTAGTAGTAATACTACTTTCATCTTCTTAGTCGCTACACTCTTGCTAGAGTGGTCGTGGTCGTCACGTCAGGAGTGATGGCACGCCTCACAATCCATCGCCATTCCTCTCGCACCACTGCCTTCCTGGTACACTCGTGGAGTGGAACCATCCAGAGCAGTCTTGATCCGTGCAGCGCAAGGGTGATCGGCCGCAAGTTCTTGTGCCATCCACTTTCATGCATTCAACAGACTCATCTTCTTGCCGTGAAACACGTCCGAATAACCTGAGAATGCGTCCATGTACATAATGCTTAGCGTATTTAAAAACAACAAAAGAAGCAGTATTCGGCGAGTCTGGGTAAATTTATGGCTAACCCAAAAAGAATGTTTATCACAAAAAAACGATATTAAAAAATATTTAGTGACACTTCCGCTGAAAAGAAAACAATGATTTTGGCCTATTTGGGGGGCGTGCACCACCCTCCCTCCCGCATAAAATGCTAATAGGAAGAATACAAAATAAAAAACACAAGAAACCCCAAATAAACCAAAACCGATTCGACACGTGTTTCGCCTCTACACGAGGCATCCTCAGGAGATGTTGACTCGTCGAGCGCTAGATCCTGTCGGTCTAGCGCTCGACGAGTCAACATCTCCTGAGGATGCCTCGTGTAGAGGCGAAACACGTGTCGAATCGGTTTTGGTTTATTTGGGGTTTCTTGTGTTTTTTATTTTGTATTCTTCCTATTAGCATTTTATGCGGGAGGGAGGGTGGTGCACGCCCCCCAAATAGGCCAAAATCATTGTTTTCTTTTCAGCGGAAGTGTCACTAAATATTTTTTAATATCGTTTTTTTGATAATGGATTTCCGCAAAGTAACGCCTGAATCAATAAATTATCTAATGTTTATCACCTTAACAATATAAAATTTCAAACCGTTTGGATCGCCGAAGAACTTGCGCTGCGATCTTAGGTGACATAATGTAGACGAAAAAGGTCGAGCCACAAGTATCTCGATACGCATAGTTACTCGAACGTGTCATGATCCAATTTTTACGGATGTTTAGTAATCAACTGTCAAAGCTTTAGACTGTCATCGCTAACTTTGGGTCCTTTCCATTAAACGCCATCTTGTATTTTTGACTGTATGTTCAGCCGTGCGAATCTTTGATGATTGACGACGAGCTCGTCGACGAGCTCACCGATGTCAAATACTTCGCCCTTGTAAATAAGGTTGCTTTTGCAACGTTTCTTGTCCTCTCTTCATTTGTTTCACGGATGTTGCCAAAAATGCAATGATGTTTGCGAACATCGCACGGCTGGCCAATGTCCGCAGCGGCTGGACTGAGTGTGACAGGACTTCCATTGGCAGATAGCCGATGCTATAAGGCAACTTTTATTTAAATGGCGCCGTACCCCGAGAGGCCACGGACCAGTCACCTAGTATAACATAATTAATAAGCCTTTGGAACAATTAAATGTTTATTTTACAAGCTACGCCAAGCAACTCACAGTTTCGTATTTTGATCACTGACGACTCTGTATGTTGAGTTTTCGGTAGCTCTACGACTAATCACCACACCACTATCACACCACACACATCGTAAAACTTACTGGATGGAAGCGAAGACTTTGTATTTTTGGGTTTTTTTAAACGATTTCGGTACCAGATGTGCTGTTATACAGGAGCACATAGGTACGAGTATTACGTAAAATTATTGGATTAATGTCACGAAAAACATGTGAATCAGGAGTCGCCCTTAGACCACTCACTGGCTTACGAGATTTCGTAAGTCATTTGGTACCTATATCGAGTTGATATCATTTTCACTTACTATTTTGTTCTTTAAATATACGTTCCATGTTTCATGTGCCCTCCGTGTGACTCTTTATGGAACAGTTGAATTTCGTAGAACCGTAGAACCCAAATATGCAATGTCCTAATTTTTGTAAAATTTAACTATCTTGTAGGAAGTATTAACATTTAATTACGAGTATATTAATATTATAAGTACTAATGTTATATATAACCTGAGAGTATAACAAATAGTTCGTCTCTATATTTAAGCGTAGAAGATGCTATTACCCAGTGAAGATGTTATTAATAAGAAAGGAGTATATTATTCCATTGAGGAATTATTCAGTAATAAATGGTTTTTATTACATTAGGTGTAACTCTATGCGTAGTAAAGATTGTTTATCTTATTTTTGTTAGAAGTTAACGGTAACTTTTTGATTAACATACAGGATGTTTGGTGCATTGCTCGACAGGATTTTTAAGGGGGTTGGGGGGGTAATTTATTTATGTATGCGATCGTTTTCCCCGATAGATCCTATGTCCTAAGTGTCACGGTAGTTAAGCTATGTTATATTTAAGTTTTTTTTTAAATCACTCGGAGTCTTGCCTTTAAACCGTCATAACGTTTTTGTTTGTGGTGTGATACCACAAAATTACTTAACTATTATCTGTATTTATTAGAGAGAGGTACAAAAAAAGGTGTTGAACATTTAAACAAAAAACACTCGAATATTATATCAGATTATGCCCCAAGCAGTGTTGTAGGTACGTCATGGGCGGCATATTGGACCCTGGGAAAGACACCTTGCTGTAGAGTCCTAAGTGTATACTCTACTTTTCATACGCGGCGCGTAAATAATCTACACTATAATGTTACATATTGAAATTCACGTTCATTATAATATTGTAGTAATAAAACGGGTTTAACGTGAGACTTACGCGTTGTCGATATCACGATCGACAATTGTTTCTACTTCGTCCGGAAGCCTACTCATTATTATTATAAAGAGGAAAGATTTGTTTGTTTGTTTGAATTGAATAGGCTCCGAAACTACTTTATAATTTTGAAAAAATCTTTGACCATCAGAATTCTACATTATTCCTAATGAACATAGGCTATAGATTATTCTAATTTTACTATCATATTATTTTAATAAAAATGTATTATTTTTTAGAATTATTTTAAATATTTTTCAATACCGTTATGGATTCGTATGAAAAGTTCGATAATGTAGCAAGGTGTTAAAAATATCACAAACATCTTTATATCACGTACGCTGCTGAAACCATTGACAATAGAGCAACGTGTACATGTACTGCAGTTTTATAAGAAACATGAATATCTACAAAAAAGCTCTCTCTCTCTGTAATACCATATATTCAACTATTACAGTTTATAGTCACAATAACAACTCTTTTTTGTTGAAATATGCAATAGTAACCCCAGTAAAAATAGGGAAAAATAATCGTACCTTGGTATTAATCCTTATCTTCTCTATAAATTAAAAGGAAAGATTTGATTGTTGGTTTGATTGTAAAGAGCAAAAAAACTCGGAACCGAATCAAAACATCCTCCTACCAGTAGAAAAAAAATCCTAGTACCAGTAGAAAGCTGCATTAGCCTGAATCGCTATATATGATTTATCATCATCATCATCATCACATCATCCATTATTATGCGGGTGAAACCGCGGAGCACAGCTTGCAAGTGATAAAATTAATAAAAAGAGAAAAAATAAGAAATTAAATTAACACCAAACGCCGTCTTTTGTTTCACATTCATTGCAATCGGGCTTTTTTCTTTTTTTGTGCTGCCTGTGGCGGCTGGTTTGATTTTCGATTAAACTCTTTTTACAAATTTTACAATGTAATAGGCACTTACTAAGAGTTTTCATACAAATAGTAACGTTCCAAATTCAAATCTTATTACATCCCTTGGGTTTTGCATATAACTTTAATTCCATTGAAATGTTTTGCCGTGCTTAACGTCGAGATTACGTGATATGTAATTGGACATTGTCAAGCAGTTGGTATGATTATAGTTTCATTGACATAAAAGACATTAACTAATTACATCTAAAAATGTAGATACTTCTTATCCCTGAATTGATTAATTACCACGAAAAATCAGGAAAATGTGAAACCCATGGGCGAAAGCTAGCCTGAAACAAAGAACCTACTTAGACAAGATAGGTTAAATAATGGTATTTTTTTTCTTTTTTCAGTAGGCGAACGCTGAAGCCCCTACGTTTCGTTGGAGACATTAATTATTGAATTAATTAAAATGGAGTGTTTCCCTTGCGCTTTCAAAGGTGTCTTTTTATGGTATTCATTAAACTAAAATTGTCTTTGGTCCGTTTTTTAATTTGTTATCTTTACCCCCTAAGTAAAATAGGGTTTTTATGTTATTAAGCGACGAGCTGGACAAGTTCTGATTGTAAACGGCAGATAATGCAAACTAAGATTTGACTTCAATCAAAGAAATAAAATAATTATAAAAAACAAAGTTGTGCACTGGGGCTTTATTCGCTGTGACTTTTCAAATAAGTAATGCGGTAACCTAAGGTATCTTCAGGGCATGATCGTGACATTTTTATCATAATTCCATGATGATATCGTAACTCGCCGCATTAAGTACGTGTTATTTGGCCATAGGAAATACTCTCTTTCAATAAATAGTAATGTTTTAAAATTTTAACTATTAACTATTAACTATTAACTATTAACTATTAACTATTAACTATTAACTATTAACTATTAACTATTAACTATTAACTATTAACTATTAACTATTAACTATTAACTATTAACTATTAACTATTAACTATTAACTATTAACTATTAACTATTAACTATTAACTATTAACTATTAACTATTAACTATTAACTATTAACTATTAACTATTAACTATTAACTATTAACTATTAACTATTAACTATTAACTATTAACTATTAACTATTAACTATTAACTATTAACTATTAACTATTAACTATTAACTATTAACTATTAACTATTAACTATTAACTATTAACTATTAACTATTAACTATTAACTATTAACTATTAACTATTAACTATTAACTATTAACTATTAACTATTAACTATTAACTATTAACTATTAACTATTAACTATTAACTATTAACTATTAACTATTAACTATTAACTATTAACTAAAAATAGAAAAATATATCAAAATAAACATACAATTTCTTATTCCACACAGCGAGTTCCTTAACGATCTTCTATGTATACGTATGTATACGGTACGTTTCCGCCATTTTGTTTTCATGTGAAAACAAAATGGCGGAAACGTACCGAAGTTACTCGAATATCATAAACCTGTGTTGCCACTTCAAAAATATAACATTTTATCGTAGAATGACAATAACTCCTTAAATTATCGTGTTGCACAACTGAAGTGTGACACTGGATTAAAAAAATTGTTAGAAGGAAAAATAGGGGCACTTGTGTATTTGTATACAAAAAAGGAATGTTAATGGAAATATAAACGAAAAAACTGCCTTGTTGAAAAAATGCCAAAGTTTCTTGTATAATAAATAAATATTAACATTAATAATGTTTGATTAGGTACCTTAATCTAAAACAGTCTACTGGTATGTTTCTTTTCGTTTTCGTTTGACACAGTTTGGCACAAGGTAGTAATTCACAAGCTTATTTTGCTCGGAATGCCATTATCTTTGGTAAAAATGATAAAGTCATACCTTTGAGGTCGTAGGTTTCGAGTGCACACTAAAGGTGACTCATCTTGTATAACATCAGTACCTGCGATAGTACCACAGGGCTTAATTCTGGGACCCTACCTATTTTTACTCTATCTTAACGATATATCTGTGCAGGCACGAACACATCTTGCCTGCTTTGCAGATAATACTGTCTGCTTCACATCGTCGTCAGACATTGACATAATTATTGGTAGCCTCCAACAAGAAGTGGGGGCAACGTTGGTGTGGATGGCTAAAGGGTGTCGAGAGGTGTGCTGCGGTTTCACTAGAGCGCTACTACCGGCGTTATGCCCTTTAACACTTCCACCCTTGGAGCTTTTTGTTACTTGCTCCGGACGGTCACGAAACTGGTCGAGATATTCGACTATACGTACCGCGTAAGTTAAACCGTCGAAATAACATTAAAATGGATGTGTGATGTGTAATTTTCGCGCTCGAGATAATAAGTATCTCCTTTAGCCTTATAACTTTTTTGTTGTTTTTCTATTTATTTTTCTACCGACTTCCAAAAAAGAGGAGATAGGTACTCAATTCATCTGTATTTTTTTTATTTTTTTTATGTTTGTTACCTCATAATTTTTGATAGGGTGAACCGATTCTCAAAATTCTTTTTTTATTTGATGGTGCTTTCCGTGTGGTCCCATTTAAATTTCATCAAATTCGGTCAAGTAGTTTTCGAGTTCCAACAACTAAATAGAATGGAAGTCGGTATTAAAATTTTTCAAATTGTATGTCTTGTATTGCCGTAAGTAGGCAGACAGGCAGGCGGCCCACCTGATGGAATGTAGTCACCGTCGCCTATAGACGTTTGTAACACCAAGGTCGTTGACAACCCGACTTGTAAAAGGAATAAAAGGTGTGAAGGGGAGGATGAGGGGAATGAAGGGAGAGGGAGAAGGGAAGAGGGTTTTGGGCTCTGGAAACTCCCACAGACCGACTCAATCGCAATATACTACTTCACGTCGGTGTTTTGTGGTAGAGTGGTACTTCCCTGGTCGTGCAATTTGGCTATAACCCTATGGGTTTGGCGTGGCACTACTCCAAGAACTATTATTTATAATTAATAATAAGTATCAAAGGATGCCAAATAACAACGTTTCTGCTTCTACTTGTGTAGTGACAGAAAATATGCTATAGGAATTAATTCAACGTCATTCATCTTGAAGTGCGTTCACGAAGTCATCAATGTATACACTAATTCATTCTTAAATGAAAAAGTCTTACGTTGCGCTTGTGTCACGGAATTTTAGGAATCCTGATCAGGAAGCCGAATTCAGAAACCGTACGATTTTCGTCTTTAGTACAATATGGCTATCCCTATTTTGTTTGTGGGGAGGCAATAATGTATAACCAACCATAGTAATGCACAGCCAAAAAATGTACAGCCAGTAATGCACGGCCAATAATTCGTGTACATGGTTTTGTAAATACATGGTTGGCTTTTCCTGGCCGCGTTTTATTGCCTGTACGAAATCTGTCCGTTTTGATAATGCACAGCCAATAGTGTACTGCCAATAATCCATGTACATGCTTCTAATTTTTTGATGCAAAATATCACCCGTTATCATACTGCACAGCCAATACTGCACGGCCAATAATTCAATGCCAACCATAGACAAATACAGAGGCTCATCTTCATGCCTCGCTTGTGTAGGTGAGTTGGAGAGTGAACGAAAGTCACAATAGGTGCGAAGCTAAGAGGAGCGTTAGATTTAATGGTGACGACACAACGTCAGAATTATGTTGAATATCGCTGAATAGTAGACAAAAATTTGTTAATACCGCAAAATATATCTACACTGGATTTGAACGTGCAAACGAGGCTTTGACTGTGCCATTTCTATTTAGTCAGTCTGGAATGTACACGGATTATCGACTGTACACTATAGCCCTATACAAAAAGTGTCCGACCCGTATTTCACGGCCAGCGACGCACACACTGATATTTCGTGTACATGGAATGGATTCCTTTTCCTGGCTGCATAAGCAAGCCCAAGCAATATAAACCCTTGTAATAACACGCAAATTAAAACGCAGTCAAATTATGTACAGCCATAATTCGAAGCTATTCCACTGAATATTGGATGCGTATTATGGGCATGGACATTGGTGGCTGTACATTATAGGGACTCTCAGCTCAGCTTGTTTGTGATGTCAAACGAAGAAGAAGAAGTTTGTTGATGTGTTGTGTTTACTGTTTAGTTGGAAGTTACGATTATTTTATTAATTTGTGTATTAACACCTGTGCAATTATGCTTAGAATAGTATTCAGTGTTTCCTCCCATTGATATGCCGTCCTTCGTTTTGTCGCACATATCAACTGACCGTGGTGAGTAACTTATACATGATTACTTTGGAGGTTACAAATCCGCAGTACAAGATATCAAGTTTTCTAATGTATGATTAAATGCGAAAGCCTATAACTTTTATTTATGTTGAAGCCAGCGTATCCAGGTATTTACAATTACATTCAGTTAAAGCGTATATACCATGTGATAGTTTGTAAAACAGTTTCCTATAGGAAGTTTAGTAGAACTAAATTATTGTTTAAATAACGTAATGTGAATAAATAAAATAAAATAAAAGCTGACAAGATCTCAAGCACAGCTGCAGGAACACAGTATTAGGCGCTTATCACCAAATTTGCCATCCTTCAGGTGTTGGTTGCCCAAGCGGTCACAAAAACCCAGAGAGTGGTTTTAGTGACCGCTTGGGCAACCAACACCACATTTTCTAACAATGTTTAACTTACTTATAGTTTAAGCCAATATAGGAATGTATCCTGAGAGTAGTCTTAGTAGGTAGTTGTCATAGTTTGAGGGTAAACCTTGATTGCCTTGGAAAGTCTTTCACATTTTAGCAGATGATGGCTTCTGTTGTGTAAAAGTTTAAAGTATGTCTTACAAAATCATCAAATTGTTTAGCTTAGTATTTTATTAAGATCTTTTGCCTTTAATAAAAATACTAGTATATATATTTGAGTTCAGCACCAATTGTCTTACTTTTAGTTTAGTCAGTGTTTGGCAAAGATTTTTTAGAAGTGACTAATAAAGGTGCACATAAAACTAGTATCTCCAAAATATTTAACCCTCCCTGTACCGTATTTACATAAAACAAAAGCTTTCATGCATAAAATGACGAATGTCTATGTCCTCGGTAGGGTACGGTTTGAGCAAAATTTGTACATATCCCTGTACTTAGTGTTAATAATATGCAACAATATCCACACAAAGGCCTTCAGGTCCCAAACTAAGCAGAGCCTGTACTATTGTAACCTGATGACTGATATACATACTTATACATATACACACACAGATAGGTCAATCAGACAACCCGGGACCAGCGACTCAGAAAGCAAGGGTGCCAACATGACAGGCCACTGTCATGTTAGTACCAAACTTTGGAAATATGGACTATTACAATTTTCATGTTGTTGTAGAGTTTTGGTCTAAACCTACCAATATGGAAAATAAATAATGCCATTTATCATCATCTCATCATTAATTTATTATTGCATTTAAATTATAAAAAAATTGGAGAATCTATTTACAAAGTACTAGCTGGTGCCCATGACTACCTCTGCACATGATTAGTATTTTGAGTAGCTTATTATCTTCTCGAAGGCCATATCTATCAAGGCTATCTTTATAACAAAATATCATAAAATATGACATGGTCAAAGGCAATCAGTAAACATTAATAATAAAATACAGGACTAACATACATACAAATATAAAATTTATCACAATGGAAAAAATACTGTTATTACATTTCATCACCATGGTCGCCGAGCAGTCTAGTGACCATAGACTAAAATATATACTAGGAAACTAGTGACAGACAGAATAGTCTATACTAGAGTCTAGTGTATCGAGCTGTCAAATTGACTTGGCTTTTGACTAAGCTATCAGAAACTGACACAAACTTTGACAGAACTGTCATCATTACGATCTTGACATAGGTGGAGATCTTATTATTTTGTCTATGATGTGCCCAAGCATATTACGCTTTTGCACCCGTGTGGTGATGGGTGATGATGATGATGAAAAGTATCTTGTGTTAATCCAGCGCCTCATCTACCTCCATACTAAATTTTATCAAAATTGCCCCTGACATTTGAGTGTGAAAGAGTAACAAAGGTCAACACATCTATATATCCATACTCACACATTTAAGTATAATATTACTTAGTAGGAAATAACAAAGAAACATTTTTTTAAATTTTTGTCTGCATATTGAATTTTTACATTTTTCACTGGCAGATAGCTGATGTTACAAAGTCTATGTTGGTCTGCTTGTATTTTAGAAAAATAATTAGGGCTCGAGACCTATACCTATTCCTTATCAGAAATGAAAAGGATAGACAAACAAAGGCCATATACATAGCCCAGAAGGTTTGCCAAATGAAGTGGTAGGTAGGCCACAAAGTACAAAACACTGACGGCCTATGAGGTTGAAAGGTTTTGGATTAGAGACTATGAACCGGCAAATGCATTGAAGGTTGTCCGCCAAAGACAAATAACCTGGTAAAAGCTTCAGGTCAATGTTGCAAGAAGACTGCTATCAACTGATCTAAGTTTATTAAATCTAATGATCCTGATGACATTTGGATTAGGTGCAGGTGCAGATCCAGCTCACAAAAAAGGTTGTGGTCGCAGCCACCTGATAATTAGCAAAGTACGAGTCGGAGCATGAACTCTCTCATGATAGATATAGTATCAAGTCGCTCGCCTGATGTTAAGCGTCACGCTTGCCTATAACAGTCCAGTCCTATTCAGAATTTTGAACTGGGTACAACACTTCAAAACTGTGCGTGGCAAAGCACTGCGGTTTTCACTCGGATATATAAGATGTTCTTGCTCTGTTACTTCGCTGGAAACAACTACAAAAGATATCAAATGATGTCAAATTAAATTTAAAAGAAGATTACATTTCTTTTTCTCGAAAACGTTAATAATTTCAACAGTATCCAGGATTTGTAATTTTATAAAACATCACATCGTCAGCCTCTCGATATGAAAGTGTGACGTCTGATGTTACAAGTTTTTTAAGGTTGTGGGCATGCCCACTGTGCCGACAACGGTGGATCCGCGCTTGATTAGGTGATGAAATTTGAGTTACCCTACCCATGGTCACTCAAAAGTCCCATTCCCTCTAGGCTCGAAGCAAGTGAGGGGATATTACTCTCATGGAAGGAATATGGCACACTTTGGCAGATATAACACTCGCTCACGAAAATCTGCAGTTTATGCAATGTGTGGGCTACAGATCATATAGGTTATACTAATGCCATACAGCCCATATTATCATCTCATATAATTTATTTCTCCATATTCATGTGTACAATACATCAATCTTAAATATTTCAATATGTACTAACAATGTGAAACCCTGGTGGGCACTCTAGATTTGATTCGACTCTGGGTTTAATAACTATTATCTTAATTAAAATTAGTTCAAAAGTGACCAAAATTAAATATATTTAGCTACTGAATCTTATCTGTAAAGAAGTATCTTAATGAGTAGTTGCATTTTTTTATACGAGTAAGATATCATTTAAGACTATCGAAAAAGTTGAATCTCTTTCAACATCCCTTAGATGTTTCGGAATATGATTATATTATATTTTTAGTCATGGTGTGGGTGCCTGAACTCCCAAATTCAAACCTAAAAAGTTTGAATTTGGGAGGGCTGGTCTTCCTTTGGTCCAGTGTAGCAATCTTCAACTTTATCAAAGAATTGAGGATATTTTCTGTGGAATTTTCAAATTTCTAGGATATATATGGCAGCTAAAGTAAAAAAATTAAATTCAATAAAGTGTGGCTTGCAACTTTCAGTTGTCTATGTTTGCGATAATTCTTACACATTTTTTGTACTGTAAATAATATACTACATACATGTAAAAAATAATTTGAAACAGCAGTTTTGTGACGTGTGCAGACTCAAACAAAATATTGTATTAATAGCATGTTACCTGCCTATAGCTACTTCACACAATTAAATTTCTATGCCCTTGGTGTTATTCAACACAAATCATATTAAGTATGATTAAATGCACTTATTACGATTATGTAGGTATACTATTAATACTTAATTGAGTGCCTGCCTCGTAATATTTAGCGCTACAAGCTGGCGGTGGTCGTCGGCAGAACCTATATTCTGACATGACGTAGCAACTGCATTCTCTATTCGATAACTCATTTTCGTTTGTATTTGCGGGTTTTTATCGTTTTTGCCTCTCAAATGATTCAAGTTAATGTATACATTGTCATGCCCATAAAGGCTTGTGCAATTGTTTTTGTCTATTTTTATTGTTTTATTATTGCAGAGATACTATTTATACGCATAGATATCTATCTAGCTTACCTACCAAATTTTTGTTTTCTTGTTTTATATTATAAGTTATAGTTAGTTTATATATTAGCTTATTGTTAAATCGATTTATCTGGGGAAGACACTGACTGCTGCAACACAGCTTACGCTTTAGCAGCAGGCAGGGTTGTTCTTAGACATCGTACATATAAATATAGGTTATATTTATATGTAAATATAAATATAACCTATATAATCGTACATATAAATATAGGTTATATATGAATATGAAAAAGGAATGTACATGTCCTCCTCCTTGTTTGGAAGTCTGATAAAGTAGGAATATTTCTATGTTAAATTAGTCCAGGTTACTATAAAGGGTTAACTTCTAAAACTTATGATACAAGGTGTTGTAGCTAGAGAACCTCGTTATATTCCCTTCTCTATGCAGCGATATGGCTAAGGCGCTGACATAGCATTCCACCGCTGCTTGCACTCGTACGTGGGTGGCATCCCAGACACTAGCTAAGCATTTTTAATTGTTAATTATAATTGTAGCGGATGATGTGATTGCTTTATGTGGATCAGTCTGTAAGTTAGCTCCGAGTAGTGAACAATAAACTCTTGTTCCTCTCGTAAAATAAAATAGTTTTATTTTTAAAAACATACTTCCGCGCTCCCGAAAGTTATCTGGCGCAGCCGGTAGGATAGCTGGCTGTTGCCATCGCGGAAATTCGCGTTCGTGCAATCCGAACATTTGAGTGAAAATTCGCGAGTGGCATCCGATAGTGCGATTATACTTAGACATAGTGATTCGCTCTACGCAGCTATCCTCGAACCAAATAAATAAGATACTGGGACCTGAAAATGATGGCGAGATATTCGGCGGTCGGACAGTGAGTACAGTGAAATCCTTCTACTTCCTACCTTGCCCTAAACTCCCTGAATTTTGTGAAGTACTGTAATTAGTTTTATTATGTGAATAAAATTGCACATTAACAAATAATATTGTAAGGTAATGTAATTGCCCTTACATTTATGATAGGATCTAAAGCGAATATCATTGCGCTTATTACATTTTAATAAGGACATGAGATAAAATAATTATATAACATTTATATGCATAACATAAGATATTATAGTACAGTAAATATAAGTAAACGATAAGTAAATAACATAATTATAGCGAATATTTGATTAATAGAAAATATGATGAATGAACAAATGCTAAATCCAGCCGCAGCGGCGCCTGCCGTTTTACCTGGCTTGATAACTCGACAACCAGCTGCACAAATACCGCGAGAGATATTGGGACTTATACCCGATTTTAACGGCGATACAAAAGTATTAAACTTATTTCTAAGAAAGTGCGAGTATGTTATCCAACGTTATCAAGGTACGGATGAACGTAATGAGTTTTTGATGCAATATGTCACAAGATAATTATCAGGCAAAGCCGCGGCTTTAATCAGTGAAAGGGGCGACTTTCAAACGTATGACGAATTGAAATCGCTCCTTCTCCAACATTTCGGAGACCCGCGAAGCGAAGAATGCGTTGCTATCGAGTTAGAGACCTTAAAAATAAGATCAAATGAGTCTTACCTGGAATTTTGTGGGCGTATTCAGGACGTTCGTGCTGTCCTCCTCTCAAAGGTGAACCAAACCCATTCCGCGCAGTTGAAAGAGGCTAAACAAATCATTTATAATAATACATCATTAAATGTGTTCCTTTATAATTTACCAGAGCACATGGTGAGGCTTGTTAGGATCAAAAATCCTGGTACGTTGGAGGACGCATTGAAGCATGTTTTGGAAGAAGTAAACTTTCAAGAACAGTACAACCAGCGAACTAAAATGTTACAAAATCGACCTCAGACCTTTCCATCTCAGTCAAATTTTAGACCAATTATGACACCACAATCTCAAACCCAATTTAAATTTGGTATTCCCAATCAGACCAACCAGCACCTTATGCGGCCAAACTTTTCTAATCAGCAATTTGTACGACCACAATTAAGTAGCTTTGGGTATCGACCTCCAGTACAAATGGGTTACAAACCACAGTTTGCGTCTGGTGGGCCTTCTCACCAACAACAATTCGGACCAAGACCACAAGCTGGACAATTTGGGTTTCGACCTCCACAGGCACAGCAGGTAGGTCAATACGGTTTTCGACCTCAGGTAGGGCAGTTTGGGTATAGGCCCCCGGCAGGACAGTTCGGTTACAGGCCTCCGGCAGGTCAGTTCGGATTTCGACCACAAGTAGGACAATTCGGATATAAGCCCCCACAGGCTCAAGGGTATCGTACTCATCAGTATGATAATGACGTGTCTATGAGAACTGCTCCGGCGGCTCCCCAAAAACTGAACATGCTGCACACCATGAATGAATGCGAGTACGACCCCAATTATACAGAATATAGCCACGACGATATGTATGCATATTATGATGAAAATCAAATCCATGACGTAACTGAAAGTTTTGAAGGCTTTGAATATGACCAAGAAGGTTGTGAAAAGGAAGTAAATGTAGATGCGGAAAATTTTTATTTAACGGAGCCTCCGAAGGTTCAGAGGTAATTGAATTGAATTATGACGCAACATTAAAATTGCCGTATATTTATGTACCGGAAATAGACGGAAAGTTTATGTTGGATTCTGGAAGCACGAGATCGTTCATTAGTCCAGCAAAGGCTAATGAATACTATGCTGAATTAAAAATCTCTGAAACTTTTACAGTTACCAGCACGCATGCTTCTAGCACACATCATGAAGTTGCTAACATACCACTTTTCTCAATTTTTAACGATCAAGGTTATCACAAGTTTTATATATACGATGTCGATACAAAATACGATGGTGTAATTGGATGGGACTTGATGTCTCGGCTTAACGCAAACTTAAATTTGAAAAACCAAACGTTACAGACAAACGAGACAGTAATTCCTATCATATACAATAAGGAATGCGATATTAATCTTAAGGCTCGATCGGAAAATCGGGTAACATTGCCAGTAAATATTCAGAAAGGTGACGCGATTTTAGAATTCAAACAGTTCAGAGATGGTGTTCGCATGCCATCTGCAATAGTGACTTGCGAAAATTATTTTGCAACAACTGTAATACAAAACACTACAGATAACGACTTTATCATGACTGTAAAGAAGCCATTTGAGGTTAAGGAATTGAAGCAAGATGTGCGTGACATAAACTATACTACTGACGTAACCGACATTGAAGTTGATGAAGTACTTACTGACAACCTTTCAAAACTACGACTAGAACACTTAAATGAAGAGGAACATAAAGCCATACGTGAACTTTGTCAAGAATACAAAGATATTTTCTATTGTGAAACTTTACCTCTCACCTTTACAAACCAAGTAAAACACCACATACGCACAGTCAATGAAGATCCAATATATGTAAAACCATACAGGCAAGCACCAGCTCAAGCAGAAGAGATCAAGCAACAGGTTGAAAAATTGCTTAAGGATAATGTGATTCAAGAATCACACTCTCCTTGGAGTGCACCTGTTCATTTGGTCCCCAAAAAGCTTGATGCTTCCGGTCAGGTGAAGTACAGGATGGTCATTGACTACCGCCGACTTAACGAAATAACAATTGACGACAGATACCCACTCCCCAACATATGTGATTTATTTGACAAACTTGGAAAATGTAATTACTTCAGTTCGTTAGACCTCGCGTCGGGCTACCACCAAATTGAAATTTCCGAGCCCGATAGACAGAAAACAGCATTTTCTACGCAAAATGGACATTACCAGTTCCTCCGGATGCCGTTTGGCTTAAAAACTGCACCAGCGACATTTCAGAGGACAATGGATAATGTCCTAAGAGGTCTACAAGGCATACACTGTCTTGTTTATCTAGATGATATCCTTATATACTCAAATGGGCTACAGGAGCACCTTCGAAAATTACGAGCAGTCTTTGATAGACTCCGTCAAACTAACTTGAAGGTGCAACTGGACAAGTCCGAGTTCTTGCGTAAGGAAGTGCAATATTTAGGACACACACTGACAGAGAACGGACTTCGACCAAACAACGATAAAATAAAAGTTGTTCTGGAGTACCCTATTCCACAAACACAGACCGAAATCAAAAGATTTTTAGGTTTTATAGGGTATTACAGGCGCTTCATTAAGGATTTTTCAAAGATTACGCAACCTCTGACGGCTTGCTTAAAGAAAGGTAGAAAGGTTGTTATTGACGAAAAGTATACAGAAGCATTCGAGAAATGCAAGGAATTATTAGTTAATGCACCTATTCTGCAATATCCGGATATGGATAAACCATTTGTACTTACTACAGACGCATCCGAAGTAGCAGTTGGAGCTGTCCTCTCTCAGGGTTCAATTGGCAGCGATAAGCCAGTGGCATACGCTAGCCGCACTTTGACAGAGACTGAAAGAAAATACAGTGCTATTGAAAGAGAGCTGCTAGCCATAATTTGGGCCACAAAACATTTTAGACCGTATTTATATGGCCACAAATTTAACATTGTTACTGACCATAAACCGTTACTTTGGCTGTACCAGCTAAAAGAGCCTGGTAGTAAGTTGACTCGTTGGCGGTTGCGTTTGCAAGAGTATGACTTTAACATCATACACAAAAATGGCAAACAAAATCTTAACGCAGACGCACTTTCCAGACTCAAACTAAATGTGCTAGGCACAGAAGAAGATGACAGGTCAATGGTCGTAAACATTGATGAAAGTGACAGAAGGATACAAAGAGAGCTGGAAGAAGTAGTAGAAGAAATTACCAATATAGCAAGGAGACGAACAACGGACGATTCTAAAACTATCACAATATCTGATTCTGAAAGAACTGCATCAGTAGATAGCCCAATGACTATATCAGATACAGATACCGCAGAAGAGACATATCCAATTCCATCGGACTCTAGTGATACTCAGACAATACATTCAGCTAAAGATCTCGAGGCAACTGGCATACCAATATTAAATGAAGCCGTGGATACTAAGCCTAACCAAATATTGATATTCCAATGGTTTAACAATGACATACAAGTAAAAGACTTGTCAAATAGTCACCAAAAGGTACTTGAAGTGTTTTTACTTAACCACTTAACAATAATGAGGGACTTATTAAACAGTTTCTAAAGCGGTATGTTCGGCCAAAAATCAAATACTTTATATACTTTGAAAATTCTGAACACAGACGGCATTTTAGCAATGCTATAATTACGTTATTTAAAAAGGGGTCTGTTAATTTCTACGAATGTACGGAACGAGTGGTTTATATCGAAAATGAAAATGAACAAAAAGCGATAGTCAGGAAATTTCATGATGGAAAAACCTGTCACCGTGGGATAACCGAAACTATGAAAAGAATTCGGCGTCACTATCACTGGCATAATATGCAAGAAACAGTGGCTGCTATCATTAATGCTTGTGAACAATGTAAAATTTCAAAATATGACCGAAAACCAATTAAACCAGCCTTACAGCTTACTGAAACTCAAAGTGCCCCGTTTCAAGAAATTTTCATCGATATCTTTTCAATAGAATCGAAGTACTACCTAACTATAGTTGATGCCTTTAGTAAGTTAGGCCAAGCTTTCGAAATACCCTCCAGATCAACACCGGAAGTAGTGAGGGCACTGATAAAATACTTTTCATTCTATGGCATTCCAAAGAAATTAAATAGCGATCCTGGAACAGAATTTAATAACGAACTTCTAAAAGAACTGACAGACCTCTATAAGATAAACTTCCATATTGGAACGCCCAATAACCCAAACTCTATGGGTATTATTGAGCGATTCCATTCAACAATAACAGAAATTTATCGTCTTGCTAAATTTGAAAGAAAATTTGCCGATGCGGCATCAGTTATGACATATTCTATCATGGCTTATAACAACACTATCCATAGCATGACAGAATTGACACCTTTCGAAGTCGTGTTTGGGCATACCGACTTAAATTCTGCATATGACATAAATTTTGATAAGGCTTATAGACAACAGCTAATTAAAGATCACAAAAAAAGAACACATGCATTGTATAGGTATTTATCAGAAAAGATGGGAACTACGAAGGAGAAGGTTAGAAAGAAGCGAGGTGGCGAGATTGGGCCTGCGCTAGAAGTAGGACAAACGGTTTACGCTAAAGTTGTAAATAAACGACAATCTAAGGACAAACCTAAGTACCAGAAGGCTATCGTAACTGGTGAGGTAACGCGAAATGTTGTGCCTATAAACGCGAGAGATAGAGATACAAAAGTACCACTTAAAAATGTCAAACGCCCTCCGCAGGTGGTGCCTACTCCTGATGATATGGACATCGACGATCCAGGCCCACGAATATCAAAATCTCCTAAGCCCGGGCCTTCAAGTACTGAAAATTAAGCAGAACCCTGGTGTTCTACCAGTTAAGCAAGGTCGAGCATTTCTTCAGCATAGTGAATGGACAATTGTTAAAACTATTAAGTTTGACGGAATCGCATCTGATTTAGACTTTAATATTCAAAAATATTCTGAGTTTCTAATTATTAATTTCAATAATTCTTACCTGAATGAAGTATCCGATATGAAAGCTCAAGTTGAATATATCCGAGATGAAGCTATTATGAAATTACAACAATTAATTCCTATGAAAAGGTTTAAGCGCGGGCTTATTAACCCGATTGGCTCTTTAATTAAAGTAATTACAGGAAACCTCGATCATGAAGACGCATTACGTTATGATGAACTGATTTCAGGTATGCGAACCCGTGAACAACAAATATCTAATAAAATTACTATAGTATCCGAAATGTTGGACCACGTTGTAGGCTCGATAATAGTTATAGATAATAATACTAAAATCTTAAATGAGCGATTATCTAGAATAGAAGAATTCCTAAATGATGTCTCGAAAAAAGAGAATAAATATTTTATGTTAAGTTACTTACTAAGTGTCTTTAATATGTTTATTGTTAATTTTAGAACGATTTCATTAACACTTTCTGATATTGAGACGGCGCTTGCGCTTAGCAAAGTCTCAGTTTTACATAAAACTGTTCTGGATTCTAACGAGTTGATGTTTTTGTTAAGAGACATTAGTGTTCACGATAGTTTAATGTATCCTGTTAATGATCAAAATTTAATAAACTTAGAGGAAGCGTTTACTGTTAAAACTTATATGAAATATAATGAAATTAGGTTTATTATAGGTGTTCCGTTAGTTAATAATGCTACTTTTAGTTATTACAAATTGTACTCTCTCCCTGTATCCCACGACCCTAGTAATGAAACATTCATCATTATTCCCCCATTTCCTTACCTAATAGTAGAAGGAACAAAATATCGTCCGATTGCCCAAAGATGCAGAGAGATTACCGCCCAAGATTATCTATGTTCTGAAAGTGATCTCGCAGTATATTTTACCGAAGATAACAGTGTCACGTGCATAGAACAATTAATGAAATATGAGCAAGACCTCTCTATGTGTTCTCCACGACGAGTTCACTCAGAAAACCTCAAAATCCAAAAAATAACTTCAACTATTTGGATCCTTTACTCTAAATTTGAGAAAATCCTTTCTCACAAATGTGGCGAAGATGTCGTACATGAACCTATAAAAGGAACATACATGTTAACAATAGAAAATCAATGTGAGGTTTTAATCGACACTGTACAGATCAATACAGGACGCTTTCATTCCTTGTCATCTGAATATAAACATATACCTGTGGAGGCGTTAGTGCTTAACTCAACTTACCTGATTTACGAGACTACGATCGAAAACCAGATAAAATAGATTTGGAACCTGTCGACCTTAAAGGGGTCAATTTGGACGACATACAACATTTAAACTACTTATTGAAGAAAAGTGTTATAAGTGTAAACAGTGAAAATAATGTCAATCAAGTGAATAGTGTTGGTATTGCTACAATAGTATTGTACGTAATTATCATAATTACAGTAATATTGGTGGTATTATTTAAATGTAAGACTATAATCATAAGAAAAACTGTTAATAAGCAAGATAACCAAGAAAATAATGATATTGAGCTTAACTTAGAAGTTAATCCTAGACCTCTTTTGATGCGAGAATAGTATTAATCCGTAACATATGTAAACGAAGTTCTCGTAAAAACAACTTTCCGATAACTTCGGTCTGAGGGGGAAGGCGTTATATTCCCTTCTCTATGCAGCGATATGGCTAAGGCGCTGACATAGCATTCCACCGCTGCTTGCACTCGTACGTGGGTGGCATCCCAGACACTAGCTAAGCATTTTTAATTGTTAATTATAATTGTAGCGGATGATGTGATTGCTTTATGTGGATCAGTCTGTAAGTTAGCTCCGAGTAGTGAACAATAAACTCTTGTTCCTCTCGTAAAATAAAATAGTTTTATTTTTAAAAACATACTTCCGCGCTCCCGAAAGTTATCTACCTCGACCCTCTAGCTCTAGAGGGCATGTTTATGTACAAAACGAAATATTAATGAATAAAACCTGGGCAGTTTGTCAACAAAGCAATAATATAACACTAAAACAGTTTTGAGTTATGTGATGTCGGCTATCAGACTTAAACTTTAACGGTAATAGAGGATTGTATGCACACCCAGATTGTCTTTAAAATACGAGGTGTGTGTCGCTAGACGGGCTGAACGTTTCATTTTTATAAAGTCCTTCATACCCAACCGTGGTAGTACTTGCTTTGCTTGCCAAATATCTGTCAATGTGGTGGTACCTCTAAGATGAACTATAGATGAATCACATATTTTGCTACTACAAGTCTTTGAGTAGAATTATATATCTAAGGCATCTAATATAGTGCCTGACTGGCTCTACCTGTAGAACAACTGAAAGGGTATCACCACAGACTTATTAGAGATGCTAAAGCATGGAATAACTGAGAGCTCCCCATCTACGGGTACAACACAAGGGTCTACTATAATTTCACACACACATAACAGATAATAAAATTTATGAGCGTACAGAGAGCTAACAGAGAGCCAACAGAGATGAAAATATTATTCGCCAATTAAAACTTGATGTCACATAAAATTATTTTCTATTTCAGACAAATATTAGCTAGTCTTACAATCTTGTTATTATTAACAAGATTGTAAGACATTCATTATATACCGTCCTACAACTAAAAAGAATCATAAATCTATCATTTCATTTCACATATGGTTTTACTGTCATTTAAATGACAAGAATAATATATTTTCAAACACGGAACAAAATGTAGGTACCTTTTTGCCATTCACTTCCTTACTGATTAATTTGTTTGTATAAACTTTTTTGGGTTCCTATTTCATGAAACAGCCATTGTACACAAAAGATACATCTAAACCTTAACCAATTAAATGTGTATACCTAAAAAAAATACGTGAGCAATCATTTCCACTGCAGCGTTAGACATTTTACTGAAAAACATTGCCTTTATAACTAAATCTTGTAGAGCCGACAAAAACGCGATCCAATATCTATATTCTATATCTATCCTATAAGTATTATTATTGTGATTGTTATGCAATCGTATTCAATTATTAATAGGTAGTTAGCGTTATGAACAGGAGGCGAATTCTACTAGTTCACAATTCAACAATCTATCCCGCTGGCGTTCGATTCCGGTTGTCGTTCAGTAATTACCCAAAAAGCCATTCTACTATTTCTATTAGAAATAGTCTTAAATGTTACGATATATTATACCATATACGCTACTATACATACAAATATGAGTTAGCGTCACGTTTATAATTTGATTCAGTGATGATGACTTTATATTATGCTAACACGATACTTAGCATAATATAGTGTTGATCGATCGCTGGCATCAATAGCAACATAACTGACCTGAACTATTTTTCAATAGCAGAAGAAAACCTACAAAATCCACCGTTTAGCTACGGTACAATTGCAGTTGAAGCAAAATTTAGTCGGTGGAACCGGCCCCAAGTATCGGCGGTGGTATGTATTGTAGGTACATTAGATACATTATATATGTTGCAGTCAAAAGTCTTATCCAGTCAAAAGTAATTATTACTGAAAAAACAGGCAAGAGTAGTTTTGACTGAACAGCTTGCTCATAAGTAGTTTTGTCTGAAATCAAGCTAAGTCTGAAAGCCCTTGCTGTTAAACCTAGTTTTTTTCCGTTGGAGTTTCTTATCGTTACAACTAGGGATAGTCCTTATTATACTATAAAACTTGCTGTTAACGGTTCATGTGGAACATATAGTCAGATCGAAGACACGATAGGTTCGGCGACGAGCGAAGCGAAGAGCGTCAGTTGACCACAAAACGCGCGAGCCGAGCGAGCGAAGCGAGCGTGTCGCTGCAGCGGTCGGTGAAGCGCCAGAATTAGGCTTAACCGATTTCTAACCGAAGATTTTCGGTGAAAAGAATTATTGTCGAAAGCCTGCGGTCAAAAGTACTATTGACTGATTTAGCCAGTCACAATTAGTTTTGACTGGTTAAGAGTTTTGACTGCATCATATACATGCTCTACCATTGCCACGCCGCTACTATGGTAGTACTCGCGTGTTTTCGTTTCATTTGTACACAGCACTTTCAGTGATACGCGAACGGTGCGGCGCGCGCGCACGTACCTACTTCGTGCACGGAGATTTATTAAAGTCGTTCAAGTAATTCCGATCATGGTTGACACAGTGTCGTATGTTACGTCTTATTGAAAGGTTAATAGTTATTTACGTGTAAAATATACAGGAGTTTCAAATACATCTGCGAAATATTTGTAAGTACTTAGTGTTAATTGTTTTTTTATTGATTAATTTACGTAGTCATTTAATTTTATTGTTTGATAATAAAATTGTAATAGCTTTTTTAACAAATGTTCCTTGTTAAAATGAAGTAAACAAATACCCCTTAGAAAATAACTTAGTAAATGCCTATTGAATATATATATACATTTATACCTGAGTAGGTATTTAGTAAATTATAAAATATGTAGATATTTAGATAGGTATTAACTGATTATTTAACTTAGTTTTGGTAAAATGTTTTTGAGCATTTTCAGGCAGGTACAGATAAGAGCTAATGGATTTAATGTTATAAACATTGTATCTCTACCCTAATAAACACAAATAGTACCACTTTGTCATTGGAATTATGCTCATTGTCATTTTGTTAGTTCAACTGAAAATTCAGTATTTATAATTTTATGTTCAATCGTTATTTTATTTCTGTCTATAATGTATATGTAATAAACAGACGAATTAATAATGTTTATATATCCCGATTAAAACCGTGTTTCCACGTAAAAAGTATTTCCTGTTATTCGCGCAGTTTTGTTACCGATTTGTCGTTACTTCATTGTACTCGTATCCTGTACTTGTTTTCAGTGTATACACTCGTAAGTATATCGTGTATCACATACCTAAGTCAAAGGTAGTATCGGCAGCTGATGCCTCTTATGTTCTAAGCATTCACTAAGGAAGGGTTCTTAGAAATGATATCCCTAAGGGGCGTAGCGAGCGAAGCCATCGGCGGGCTAGCTATAAGAGATAAACACAATTTTTCGTGATTTTTTTTTTACATTTGCAGTTAGATAATTGGCCGAAACATATATCGACGTATAGGATCACTTTTTTAACCGACTTCAAAAAAGGAGGCGGTTATAATATTCGACTGTATTTTCTTTCTCCCCCATTTGTGGAAATTTCTCAAATTTGTTTTTGTTTAGAGTGTACTTCCGAGGTGGTATTTCATAAAATACGACCTAGCAGTTTTTGAGTTGCACTCCAATAACTGAAAAGTATTTCGCCTATTATGATGATTTCATTATATCACCATTGACCTTGAATGACGATCGATCCCGAAATTAGAAAGGATTTACTAAAAAGGGTGAAAATATTTTTTTATGTCTAATCCAAATACTGTGAAATGACTTGTTGAAGTCGGTACCAAGCGGCGCAGTTGCGCACAATATTGTGATAATAGGTACTTTTGAACTATCATTGTTGAAATCGAATCCGTTTTTTGGTAAAAACCTTTTTTCAATTGCAAAGCTTAATTTCTCCTTCGAAAAGTAGTACCTAAAGTTCGAGCCGATACGGTTAGTGTTGTGTGTCGAGATAAATCAAAAACTAACAGTGCGAACAATAGTAGGGGTGCCTCGCATAACAAACGAGTACGAAAGAAGGTAGACCGTTTCGTCTGCTCGTAAACATTCACCCACCCGCAATTCCTCAGTTCATCCGTGATGTTGGCGCTTGCAACAGTGCCGAAATATCGGAAACTCACAGAAAATATACATGGTAAATATCCCGTTGATAATTTGAATACCTCTTAATTTCGCCTGTGTGTGAGAATTTTCTACGTATTTTTCAAAAGTGCTTTCCATTGTTTAATATTTTAATTAATTTGTCGTAGAAATAAAATCTTATATTTTTATCTAGCTCAGGCTCAGATCTCCTTTTTCCCCTTTGAGATAAGACAAGTTGCAACATACAAAACATATATAGTAAGTAAGTAATATTTAGTAAACACGTCATCATTAACTTATTGAGAATCTTAACAGTAAGTATAACATTTTTGCTTCTAAAAACTTGTGTGGTTTCACGGTTTCGTCCGCGTCGTTGACGTCCCGAACACCCCTCGAAAAAGACCACAGTCGGATCTATCTGACAATTATTACGTGAGTAATCCGGACTTTTTATGAAAAAAAAGTAAGTAAAACATATTTTTTGGTTAATATTTTTTTTATTATTTTAAAAGAGCTAGTTCAGCAGTCTAATAGTTTTTAAATTGTAATTTACTCGTTTATTTTCTTAAATGTCTATTATCATAATTTAACTCGTTAAGTATTAAACATAAAGTTAATTGCTTATATAATTACTTTCTACTCTCACTTCTTTTCATTGCTTCAGTTCAGACATTAGATTCAACAGACAAGCTGTTCTCAAAGTCTTTGTTTTACATTAATTGACTTCAGTTATATACTATATATATTATCTGCGCTAATTATATGTTAAAAATATTATATTTTTATAATATGATTTTTAACGCTTCCGTAGCTAGATCAAACATTGTGGTTTTATAGACAAAAACAAAAATCAACATTACAACGTTTTGTCTCGCTAAGGAGGCGTTAGTGCTTTAAAAATCATGTAGGTAGGTACTAAAAATTATGAACGGTTGCGACGTCAATACGAAAGTTACTAGTTAGTTCACTTCTTAGATTATGGCTTCTACGACTATTGTCACAATTCTGACAGTGGCCGTTGTGCTAGTTTCATAAACCATCCGGACAATTAGCTATTGTGTAATAATATGACCGGTGATATGACCGGTGGTACATAAGGAGAGACACGCTCAGAATTAGCAAAGATACTAGTTTGTTTCAGTTAGATAAAACTTGTCAAGCTATTCAATAGATGTCACTATATCCCTATATGAAGGTTAAAATTAACTAGTGTGTTACATTCAAAGCTTAAACAGATCACCTATGTGACCTAGCGGTCATGCATGGTGTCTGACACGGATATTCGCAAGACGCGGGTTGGTCTCCCGTCCGAGGATAAGTTTTTTTCTCTTTAATATTACAAAATATTAGATATAACTACATATTTCCTGTTTAAAACTAACGAGACTAGTTAATTTGGTCTGCGACAATATTGCTAATATTGCCAGTACTAACTTAAAAATCTATTTACTAGCCAACTCCGAGCTCCAAAAAAAAAAACGTAGGCTCTTAAAGCTCACCTACAGTAGTTAAAAAAACCTTTTAATGAATTTATAGCTGATTCTTATTTTAATGTCCGATAGTTTTGTATCAATTTAAATGTAAACCAGCGGCGTCGTACGTTTCACTTCCATAGAGGTAAAATTACTACTACTACACATCAACTGTCAAAACTTCAAGTTTGTAGCCTCAGCGGTTTAGGCTTTGCGTTGATCAGTCTGACACAGTCAGGACAAGTAAATAAATAATATACAGAATGATCTTAAGAGGATTGCATAGCTAGTACTTTCCATGCTAAAAGAGAAAACTCTTTTCTACCTCTTACCATTGTCCGATTTCCGTGATTTTATTTTTCATGGAATCATGGCATTGTTTACTATGCCCGTACGTTTTGATTTTTTCAGTATTTCAAAGTACTATACATTTCCTTTTTTAGAACTTAAAAAAACTGAAAAAATCAAAACGTACGGGCATAGTAAACAATGTCATAAATCCATGAAAAAAAATCACTGAAATCGGACAATGTTAAGAGGTAGAAAAGAGTTTTCTCTTTTAGTACGAAAAGTACTAGCTATGCAATCCTCTTCTTATTATCTTCGCTCTAGCGATGAAAGATGTTAAGAAGATCATTTAGGCTTCTAGCCCTTTTAGGCTTGCGTACTACATCTTAGAAGATGTAGAACGCAAGTCTAAAAGATACTTCGCTATCGATTCGAACATATCTTCATAAAGGTGTCTATTGGGTTGGGGAACAGACTCAGCTCCATTCCTTGCACTTTTTCAATAAGTATTGCAAAAGTGGAACCAAAAAGCTCAATGTGTGAAGGTGGTCTGTCTCTATTACATTCCCATAAAGTAATAGCACACTGACGTACGTATACTCATCGGCTTTTTTAATTGATTTTTGCCACACAGTAAGCTTATCACCTCCATACAGACATGATACAAAATATGCACAGTGCTTAAAACATACATTATAACTTACTGAAGTATAACTAGCCTATATAGTATGACTTCGATCCCTGACAAAATTTTCGTCACATTCTTGGGGGCGGAAATGACAACCTCCAAACTACCCGTAAATAAAATTTTACTAGCACTTTACTTCTTAGGAGTCACCTGGAAGTAGTCATGTAAATGATAATTTAATGACGGTAGGTTTTATGTCATTTCAATGCATATTCGCTTAAATGTATCCGATAGTAAATCGAATACAAGGAATTATGCGTCGACGAAGATTAAAGGCTCGTATAGTGAGTTCCTGTCCATGATATTAATCTGTCCGCATCAGGACAAAAAATAACAATAGATTTATGAATGAAACTTGCCTCGAATGAGGCTTGCTGATTCGGACAGATAGGCTTATCGACTCATGCCCGGTGGCAAACTCTACCGTGCCGGTCTTGTTTTTAAGCTTCGTCATGGCGCGGGAAATGCTAGTACTATTACATACATAGGTACACTGATATGTGTAGATATACTTGCATGTGACTAATATGATAACTAAATAGGTGTGCGTAAAAATCATATAACATACACAACAAATATCGAACGCAAATATTTAAAATTCCTAGACAAGTTCAATGTTCTTATAACATTAAATATGCTAACATAAGGTTAGTATGTACTATTCAACAGATCTCGTTGGTATCGTATTTTTATGTTTTACCTATCTGCACGTCCTTTAGAAACGGTGTTTTTAACATAAATGTAGACCCCGTTATTGGCCGTAAAACTATTCAACTCTTATAGAGGTATAATAAAAGGGAAATGTTTGAAATAAGTTCTGTCTAGTACATTGAGTATTTGTAAGGACTTCTGTATATTATTGTATAAGTTGGTTAAATGCGTAAAATCTTTTATTCGGTTACAATACTAAACACAAAAAACAATTCACTTTACATAAACCTTGGTCTGTCCGTTCGTCCGTATTAGTAATTATGATTTTATTCGATTTGTAGACAAAAAATTTAATAAATCATAATGCGAATGTATATTTGTCACCGCTTAACAATTAAACAGTTCAACAGAATTGAAATGAAGAAGCTTTTACTTACCCAGTATTAAATAAACCTATGTATTTTACAAAACTTTGACACTTTTTGTCCCTATTTAACTACTGGGTATATAAGGCAATAGATAATCTTTGCTAATCTTACTATATAATATTATAAAGAGGAAAGATTTGTAAGTAGGTATGTTTGTAACGAATTGGCTCAAAAAGTACTCGGCCGATTTCAAAAATTCTTGCATCATTGGAAAGCTACATTCACCCTGAGTAACATAGGCTATTTAAAATTCATCATCATCATCATCATCCGTCACTGCGCGGATGAAACCGCGAAAAGCAGCTAGTATTGATTAATCTGTTAATCATTATTAGATATTTCATGAAATTTAATTATTTTATTGCAAAGAAATTTGTATCTTTTGACATAAATAGGTACCAAGTTAGTTAAGTAAACGTACAAGTTTAATATATGATCGAACATAGTGAATGAAAATAAACACATAATGGTTTTCAATGAGACCGGAATTAGGTTCTGCTAAAATGTAGAAAGCCCAATGTCCGAAAATGTGATAACTTAATACGTGCCTGTCATACTTACGTTAGAACTACGAGTTTGTTAAACCCTTGGATGATGTGATGTGATAGCGACACGAGTAAGGGCTTCTTACAAAATAAATCATACTATGTAATCAGACCGGTCCGTCACCTCATTTGATCCGCATTTTCTACGGCGCGTGATACGCACTCCCGTACTACGTGCCTCGAATGCCATGCCCACATTCCACGTATTCTATGAAAAATACATTTTCTCTTTATATTGAGCCCCCGGTGCTGCAGAAGCACATCCCTAATTGTAATTCAGCTGACGTGTACGCAACTTTAACTAAAACAACGGCGTTTAAACATTAATAAAAGGTATGAGTTAAATTTTGTAGTTTTGAAAGGTAAACATACGTTGTTGGCGTGATATGTTTTCAAAATGTGTTAAAGATAACACACCCAACCGACTGTGGCGAAGCTCGCACGAAGGGTTATGTGTTTGGCTTGTATGTATTTATGTCTTTTCAACCGACTTCCAAAATGAGGAGGTTCTCAATCGAAGCGTAATTTTTTTGTATCTATGAACCCTCATAACTTTACAGAATAGTCCCATATTTTTTTTTTGGTTAGCATAATTCCGAGTTGGTCCCATTTAAATTTCATCGAATTCGGCGAAGTTGTGTTTAAGTAATAACTGCAAAGTGTTTCGCCTATCTTGATGATATCGTCATTGACGGTGAATGATAATCGATCACGTAAGTAGGAAGACACTAAAAAGTGTGAAACATTTTTTCTTACCAAAAAATGGAACCGACTTTAGCACTAAAACGTGTGAAATAACTTGTCAAAGTGGGTACCATGCGCAGAACATTGTGATAATAGGTACTCTTGAATTATCATGGTACCGAATTCAACAAGTCATTTCACACTTTTTAGTGTTGAAGTCGGTTCCATTTTTTGTAATTTTTTTTCTACTCGTAACTCTTCAACGGCTCAACCGATTTTGTTAAATGATATGTCATTAGATTCGTCTTGATGGCGCGAATCTCACTGGGCCCACTGGCATAATTTCGAAACCCGACTACAGCAACACCGAAAAGAAGGGCGAATTTCCTGCGATTTAATGTGCGCGTTAATTATTTCCATAGTCGCGTTTAACTTTGAGCTTTTTATGAACTTTCAGTATGTTCTCTTGATGTTGATTTCGTTATAAACTTTTATAATACATAATATGTATATATTATGGTAATGCACTGGGCCGCATAGAAAGCTTGTCGCTTATAAAATTGCTATATCTCTAGAAATGTTTGAACAATCCTTTAAAAATAAAAAGAGAATTCAAGTTTATTTCATTACAATACGTTTGGAATTTTGTTATACGTTTCAGATCGTGGTCGCAATATAAAATATTAAAATTTGTAAAGAAGCTTATTTAATTCAGCAACATATTTTTCGAAACCTAGTGAAAAAATGTCATATTAAAAAGAAATAAAACAGTCATACATCTTCCTAGGTATATATTAATAAAATATACTTCAATTTAGTTTTTATATTAAAAGTATTGCTGAAATAATTGAAATAATATCGCATTTTTATAACCGACCCGCTTTCTTTGCAGCGGTGTTTATAAAAGCTTACCTAGTATTTATACATAGCTGTACCACGCGGTTACACCCGCATTGTGATGGATGATGATGATGAAAAGTATTATAGGTTCTTCCCCGGGATATTATCTATGCCTTCGCCGAATTTCATCCAGATCCTTTTAGTATTAGTTAGAATATTTTTATTATTAGTAGGATAGGTATTTTTTTACTTTTGGATAAGTTTGACATCGGTGTCTGTATGATTTTAGTATCTATAGCGCCAAAAAGAGTGCTCCATTTTCGACGCAGTTTGTTTTATTCGAAGAGTTTTTTATATACTTATTTGTATAAGATTATCCATTATCAAGACTGTCGGTTACATACATTTCATCAAAAAAGTTAGATTAGCTAGAATTTAAAGTCATATTATGCGTAATTTTTTTGGGGCTGGCAACTATTTTGCGAGTCTGATGAACATATGAGGAATATATGGATCTCAAGCATTACTCAGGCTAAAAGATCCCATCTCGCTATGTATCATCAGTTTACAGTTTCTTGGTGCATTTCTCAAACCCTTACCTTAGACTCCTGTGATGACCAAGTCAGTTGTGCCTAGGGTCCATTATACAATATTGTATATGACGTTTATAATTTATTTAAGAGTTGAGCATTGCTTTACGTACCTGTAACATATACCAATACAGACTTCTCAGAATTTGAACCATGTCTTCCATATATGACTTCACTGCTGTTTACAAAATCATTTTGCTCTCGTGCGACACGTTCAGTTTACTAGCGAAAAACATCTGTACTGCAACGAAGTACTGCATTGTTGCATTGCTTTGTTAGGCATACCTTTCAAGGTTGTAAACCACAGATACATATTATGTACTGGGCTGCCCGAGTTCGATCGCGTAGTAGGCCAAAGGAAATAGAGATAATATGATATAATATGACAATACTCGTAGTACGCAAACATCACGATTTGTATTGAAACCAAGCGAGCCTACTTTTTAATTAACTGAATCAGGTAATTACGTGAATTTACGCATTGTATAATTTTGAAATAACTTACCTGTGATAGGAAATATTATGTCATTGCCTTTGAGGGCTCGACATTTTTGGGCTATTTCAGTTAATTATCACGCAATTTAGTTTTCGCGGCTGTCTGGCTGCAACAACAGATGCGCGCGGACAACCTTGACGCTTGGTCGGGGTTCGGACACGGGAAGTAAACGCATTTGCGTTATCTTTTGTTGGTACATATAATATATGTTTTGTAAACTAAATTTTCATTCGTATTGACATTTCATTTGTTTGGAGCTAATAGCTCATCATGGAGGGGGAACATTGAAGTACCGTTAATGAGTTTATTTCCCGACGACTTCTTACAAACGTGAACAAACGCCCGATTATTAATAAATTCGAGAAAAGCCTGTTACATGGTATAGCGGACGTAGAAATACAATCATAAAATTCCGTCTCGTATTGCGTGTACAAGATTTATTTCCGAAAATTCCTTTCCATTCAAAGAAAACAAAATATGAGCGAACAGAAAGCAATAACCGACCCGGAGACACTGCCGCAGAAAATTGGTTCAATGAAATTTGAACACGATTCCGAGACTCCGGATAGTTGGCATTCAGAGTACATCTCCAGTGTCCCAACGCCACAGTTTTAATGCATAATATATAGCTGCCATCATGACCGTGCCATTTTTTGTGCAAAGAATTAAGTGACGTCTAACATAGGAAGTTACATCACCAAACTAGAATGTACCTATTTCTAACAAGAAAATTTTAGAAGTTACATCATAGAAAGAGACATCAATCTATTTTTTCTCCATTATAGCATGAGTCTTCAAAATTAGACTATTATAACCTCTTACTAGGATGTCGTGAAAATTTACTAAGGGATAGGATTTACGTGAGCAATTTTTCTTGCCTTACAGATGAGAGTAAGAATATGACTGTCGGAATGTAGGTGCTTACTCACCAGACATGCAAGGCATGCTGCTATTTAATATTTCTATTGCTGTAGAGTAATATTATCTTCTACTATAATTTTTGTATGGCATTTGTCTTGTCTTATCAATTCTGCTAATAATAAGGATAATTTTATTAGAATTTGTGTAGTACCCCGTTAGTTTGCTAATACTTACAAATATTTTGAAATATTTCGTTCTTCTATCTACAGACAGATATGTATGTCTCTTCAAACTGGAGCGTTACCTACTATTATTATACTACTACTATTAATTACTATACATTTAAAATAAAATTAATGTCATAATGTTGTGTGTCAAAATATGTTAACATGTATTATTATGAGTCTGCAATGCGATCAGTGTGATTATTTTTTTCAGTTTCAGTTCATATTTTCTGCTTTGTTACGGTAACGTGATCTATGAACGTTGCTATCTATATGGTTCAGTAAACAAGCCTGTGTTTAGGACGGCCGCTTACAGTTTAACGGCAATCTTGTAAAGTTTTATAATACCCTATTTGGATCTCGATCTCGCTTGGAATCGCGTAATAAAGTCGCTGCGACCATTCGCTCGGCGGTTTTACGAGATCCGCAATTCAAGTTATGCGGCAGAATCTATGGATACACAAATATACGATCTTCCAAGTTTTTGTTGCAACCTACAGAGATTCACAGGAAGCAATCGCAGAATTTATAACCCGTATACTGGATTGTTTCTGGATTGATCACTTATGTTTCGTTTTACTATCACGTTTATCTTTTCAACAACAAGATCGATCGCTACCGCATTGCATTAGGCGAACTTTCGATACGCTCTGTTAACTTTGTTAGCGGCATTGATTTTTGCACTACGTCATCGAAATTGTGCGATCGTGTTTTATTATGTACTCGCTACAACTAAACTTAAATTGTAACAAATTTGGAAAGATGTTTAAATTAATTTTGTTGTTTGTTGAAAGCTGATTCTCGAGTCCCGATAGCGTTGACTGATCGGCCCTCTGACAGCCAGGATAGACGAGGGAAGTACGTGCTGCTTCGTCCGACACGCCGCCTGATGAATCGGCGTCTTGTAATCGCTGGACTAACACGGGTCTAGTAATTTGTTAGGGGTGAGTTCGTGAGTCCTCTGCAGATGTGCACAATCATCTATTGTGAGCGAAAACGCGACCAGCTTGTAAATTATATTAAGGCCGAATGACATCGCCCACCGAGTAGCTTAATGTGAGTTGCTTATTAGCACCTTACATTAAGCTGCTTCTTTCGATATTTCGAAGGAAGTCTTAGAGAAGTCACCTTCATGTTCGTTTAATAGGCCGTTAATAATTCATAAATATGTAGGTGCATACTAATTTAAAATAAATCGAGGCACATTGAATAAACTTGATACGAGTAACTATACTGGGTCCAACTGGATAACTTTGGTGGTAGCGAAGGTAACTTCATATTTTCCGAAGTCTTAGGCGCAGTTTTATATTTTTTGTCCAACACATTTGCTCGTAAATTGAGCCTTATTATATCGCTTTTACGGCTATCCACCCAGCTGTATATATAAGCTATGCACACTCGTGCATAATAAAATTATAACCTATTGCGTAATTGTCCCTACAAAATTAAATTAGTACCTACCTTACTGGAAGTTAAAGGCGAGTAAACAGAGCATTTTCAATGTAACCGGGTAATATAGTAACTTTTTAGTACTCGTAGTAACAAAGAGGTTTTGTTCTGCTGAAAATTCATAAATATTTTTGGAATAAAACATGTGTACGTCCTTAGTGAAGTCAAACAAACATGTTTTAATAACAAATTATTGATATTTCACAATAATCTGTTATAAAATATTTGCATTTTATCACTTAATTATAATTTGAAGTAGGCTGTATGGTCACTCACCTTGCAGTTGGCGCGTTAGAAAAAAACTTGCGCGTCAATTCCTATAATTTTTGTATTTTTTTATCATTAATTATAATTTTTGTATTTTTTATTTGCTAAAAGCAATGTTTGTTTTTTCCTCGAAGATGTATTGTAAGGCGTTGTATGAAACTCGTGAACTCTACTCTAAGTATTACAATATACTTACTATTATCGTGTCCGAACGTTAACATACACAGAACACTGGTTACAAAATTATCGTAAATAAATTAATCGTATTATGAGCTTTATTATAAACTTTCTCGGTTTAATCTTAAGACATTTTTTTCAATTCAATTACTAGAATATATATGTTTTCCATACCATAAATTTGTCTGTATTACTTACTAAAATATTTGTTTCACAGATTGCTTTCACTTTAACAAAACATGTTTAGTATTTTCTAAATACGATACGATATTTACAATATAATACGTTGTAAAATGAAATCTACACTATCAAAAAAAAATAAGAAATTTATTGAAGACGTGCTGAAATTGGCCTGAAGTAAGTTTTATAGAGCATGTGAGGTCATGTGACAATAGGGTTCCGTAGTTACAATAAAATTACAAGCAACAAGTAAGGGTACTAAAAGACCTGCGGTCGTTTGCACGAAATTCATCATACATTGCCAAATTTTAGATGTGTGTCATGCCAAATCAACACATACTTTTATGGAGGAATCAAATAGAAAGCTACTAAGAACTAAAGAGAAGTTGCTTTATGAGATATTTGTTTCTAAGAGCAATGAACTTTACAGTTCTCTCTCGTTCTCTGTAAACTTCTATTGTATTTAAACTTATTTAGAAATGGCATGGGAGGGCGAATGGGTCAATTTCAAAACACTAAGTGGTCCATATTTAGCAAACATTACACCTGATTTACATATAAACGAACTATGAAACATTACCACAATAACCCTATTCAGTGATATTAGTACGGCTATGATGAATGACACTTGAAAATCTTTTAACTCATTTCACATTTTATAAATGCCCTGACAACAAGTGCGCGAAATCGTTTATTACAATCGAGACGGTTTTTAGGCCAGAGATCGAAGATCGAAGGCCTAAATGGAGTTTTGGTTCTAAATTGATATCCTGGGTTATCCTGGCGCCTATGTTGGCTTTATTTTGTGTAGAGTCTTCTACATACGATTCTGCCACTGCATTGGAGCGCCACCCACCATGGCGCTTTAATGTAAGCAAATCAGCTCCTGAATCAGCCAATAATGTGACTGACGTTCGCCTAAAGCTATGTCCTGTATATGATTCTGCATCTGGTAAACCTAGAAACTTTGCGATTTCTTTCGGCAGGGCACCAAATTTCTTTATTCCAATGCATTGACTTGTACATTTACCTTTTTGATAGTTTTGAAAAAATCTGTCACTCTTTTCTGTCTCAAAATCTGTCTCATTTTCGCACTCGTGCGGGAATGAAAAGTAAAAAGCACGCGTTCGAAATACGCTGCATTTTGATCCTAATCACCGTTCAATAAGAGTCCCTTTTCTAGTTGGTGTGTTGAAAAATATGTATCCATTTACTGACATTTATAACTTTATACTTTAATACTTCTACAGTAATGTGTCTTTCTGTATTGTATAGCGCGAGCTTAATTTTGGGTTGCTTTTGGAACTAGGCATAACCGAACGCATGCTGCGTTCAATTAATATTTATCTACCGACTTCCAAAAAAAGGAGGAGGTACTCAATTCGACTGTATATTTTTTTTGTTCGATTCCTCATAACTTTTGATAGGGTGAACCGATTCTCAAAATTATTTTTTTTGTTTGAAAGCTGGTGCTTCCCGTGTGGTCCTATTCAATTCAATTTTATCAAATTCGGTCCAGTAGTTTTTGAGTTACACTCCAATAACTGAATAGAATGGAAGTCGGTATTAAATTTTTCAAATTGTACTTGTGTGTTGATATTTTTTTCCTGAGGCGGAAGTCTCTAGCTACTACTGTAACGACAGTCGTTAAATCGCAACGTACTAGGATTTTACTTTTACGTTGTCGCACCCCGTTATCGAGGGAGGCCGCAGCTAACGTATATATTTCTAGTTTGTTACGATTTACCGACCGATTTCGGTTGTAAAGCGTTCGCTATCTATGTAGAGTCCACCTTCGGTTTTTCTGGCCCTTTTCTGTTTGATTTGAAGAAATTTGGTATTAAAACGCTACCTCACATTTAGAATGCGTCATTACTTTCAAAATTTAATATAATATACCGTTCACACAATCAAATTAATATATCTCAAACATCCAAGCCCAGCCGTGCTTCGATGATCATTTGCTCTAAGAGCAAACATCGTTCGTTTGCTCATCGTTTCGACAATATCTGTGAAACAAATGACGAGATGACAAGAAACGTTGGAAAAACAATCTTAGGCCTATTCAGACCTGAGCGTTATTCGCTGCCGCTGTGGGTAGCGAAAAATAACACGCTGAACTCGATGGGTATATAGTATGAAGTTCCATAACTGCAGCGAAACTTGTACCGCCTAGTGAGGCGGTATTATCACTTGTTTGGCGAAACTAGTTCCGCCGGGCGACGCGGGAGCAAGTAGCGAGAGCGACATGCTTTCTGCCCTCGCCCCGCTAACAGTTGCCAACGGATATCTATACCGCGCGCGGTAGCGATATCCGCTCTGGTGTGAACAGCGAAATTAACGAATAACCGTTCGGATTTCTCGACCGCTCGCGGTAGCGAATAACGCCCAAGTCTGAATAGGCCTTAATGTACAAAGGCGATATCTCGTAAAGTATTTGACATCAGTGAGCTCGTCGATGAACACAACGACGAACAGCTGATATGGTATCACACAAATGTTACTGCCGGCTACCAACATAACTAACACGTGTCGTCGCATAACATCATTCTTTATATTCTATGACGCGTTTTCTATTGGAATTAATTATATATTCAACATTAAGACCAGCGTTAAGGTCAGCGATCTGGTTGTTTACCGTGGCTATTACGTGTTACGTTAGAAACCACGTTGATTTGCATAGCTCAATATATTTCGGTCTGTAGCCTGGTGCGGCCGTAGTTAGCATAATGCCGAGCTCCGTCGGTACCCGCCGTGCCGTGAATCTTTGCGGAACTCCACATTGAGGGTAGAAAGACATTGTTCAAGGGCTCTATTAATGATCGCTACGTGCCGCGCCTGCGACATCGACGCGAAACAAATCGATGTCCCCGTAATCGACAATTTGTCCCTGTGAAAATATTACGCTTTCTTACAACACTTAGTAGTTGTCACAGATATAAGACGTCAATGTGATGCTGAATGTATCTTTAGGAACTCGTATTGGGGGATCGAGGTAACAAATATCCTTATCTGCTGGAGCCGTCTAGATCGTAGTCTCAAAAAGTGAGGAAGCCGACTTACTAGGCAGTATTCTTTGAGTGTGAATCAGCCTTGTTTTGAGGGTTGATGGATTCTTCAGAGCAGTAGTGTGTTACGGGTAGAAATTGAAATTGCTGGCAATATGGGACTCAAAAACTAATGTTTTAAGAGCTCATTGCAGTGACACGTGAAAATCTGGTTAAATATCCGGGTCTCTATATGTAGAGTTAGATATGTGCCATATCGACAGTAGTTATATTGTCACAGTCTATTATTTTACGTTAGGGCGGCCCGTTACGAGGATGGCCGCAGCTAAGATAAATTTCCAATCTGTGGCGATTTACCGACCGATGTCGGTTGTAAAGCGATCGCTATGTATGAGACTACCGGTGCAGGTTGGAATTTGAGTAGTTATGGGCAGACGTGGTGCTTAACATCATCTGCTCCACTTGCTTGTCACTTGGACAATGTAATGCCGATGCAAAAATAACTCTCGGTGTATCTGTTTGTTGGGGCATGTTAATAATCGGCCAAGTGCAAGTGGAACTTGCGCATCGAGGGTTCCATACTTCTGTATTACCATGCAATATACAGTGGAACCTGGTTAATTGGGATCTCAAGGGACCAAGAATGTTGTAACATTTGGGTTTTCATTAATCCATTTTTCCAATTAGGCAGGTTTAAAATTATAGTTGTCTCATTTACAGAGGCTCCCGCTTATAGAGGTCAAAATGTACGGTTTTTCCATTTTTAGAGGGAGAGTAGTCCCTTGTTTTTAGGTCAAAACCTGAGATAGTACTGACAAACAAAGCGAGTGCGAAAGAAATTCTAATGTTTGTAAACAAAAGTGTCAAAACCTGTCCCAACCCGATTAATTTGTCTCATTTACAGAGGAAATTGAGTTACAGAGTCCCAATTATAAAGGTAAACATCGAATAAAACCTAGAAATCAGATCTCATTTAACCAGGTTCGAAAAGTCTCATTATTAGAGGTAATTCAATGAAAAAGTACCGGGACCTCATTGCAACTCTCAATAATAGAGGTTTCTCATTTATCCAGGTCCCATTTAACCAAGTTTCACTGTATTTGCTTTATATATATTCTTACAGTCAAGGCGACTCGTGGCCAGTTCTATTTTTTTTCTCTTTAAAGTATTTACTATAATCGTACCAAGTGTATATGTTGTGGGGGCGCCCTTTTGTAAAAAATAAATTAAAATTAGAAAATGTTTTTATCACATAATTCGTATAGACTTAAAGTGATATGTAGATGTGATCACGATCGTCCTTGGCTATTATGCTAAACCACTCAAATACCAGAATTCCAAATACCTTAGCAAAGTCATTCAGCAAATTGATGTTATGATCTCCATCGTAAATTTTGTTAAGTACCTTTACAGCTGGCATCTCACAGAGCTTATGTCATTTACTGATTCTCTGGATTACCAGATATAATCGTTTTAGTCCACATAAGCTAAACTGATATTCTTTTTAGTTTTGCTATATTGCCCACACACGTCGCAATTACCGTAATCTGAGTATGATTTCTGCGAAATATATAGTATTATTGGCTAAATATATTTAAAAAAATTGTGTTGCTGTGTATGGTCTTACAATATCCTTATCAATCGTTGATATACAAACTTGTTATTGCAAAAAAATGAAATAACTTATTTACGTCGTGAACTCGAACCACATTTACATCAGTCATTGACGATGCTTCGACCTTAATTAATGATATAGTTTTTAAAACTGCGTCATAATATCTATAAATTATAATAAATAACGTTTACAATGCCTTCAATGGCACAATGGTTCACCTTTATATCCATACTAGCTGTGCCCTGCGGTTTCACCCGCGTGGTGATAGATGATAATGATGATGAATCGTATCCTATGTGTTACTGTTATTCCAGTGCACTATAGTACTATATAGTACACATCTACATTCCCAATTTCATCCAAATTCGTTCAGTTCTTCTGGCGTGGTTGAGTAACAAACATCCATCTATAACATCCAAACATTAACATAATATTAGTAGGATTATTATTTGAAAAAAGGCATATTAGCAATTCATCATCATCATGATCAAATAAATAATAATCCTACTAAAATGTTAGATAGATGGATGTTTGTTACTCAACTACGCCAGAAGAGCTAAACGAATTTGGATGAAATTTGGAATGTATATGTGTAATGTAGTACTGTAGTGCATTGGAATAACATTAACACAGGATACCATCCTATGTGTTACTGTTATTAATTTGTATAAATTGTTTATAGACAAAACATATTAGCAATTACAGTCACATATTAGCCTATGTTACTCAAGGATAATGTACCTAGCTTTCTACCAGCGAAAAAATTTACAAAGGTAGTTCAAGAGATTAGTTACTTTCTACCAAAAAGTCACACTTTAAACTTTATACTATTACTAGCGACGATATACTAAAACATCCCGTCTTTTCGTATATTTTTATTGTAAGAACCTTCTACGAAGTATTTAATAAAGGTTTAAAAAAGATAAATTCAATTGGTAAAACGTTCGCAAGTTATAGCGTGACTAGGAGAAATAGTTGTTCATTTTTATACGTAAGAAGATAGAATATGTGTTGTCTATTATATTATAGGGTTTCGTAGCACAATACGTATGACCTGTTCCTAACTTCTTGGTGCTCCAACTTCGAACTCAGTGAAAGGTTACAGGTGCATGTACCTATTATTAATTATAATAATCGCGCTTTATAAGTCGCTATACGTCACACGTTCACGAACGAACTAATTGAAAGTCGTCTTAATTGGGAAGTACTCTGGGCAATTATCATCTTTTATCATCATCATCATCAGCCCACATTCGTCCACTGCTGGACATATGCCTCTCCTAAAGTACGCCACAGAGCTCGGTCTTCAGCTCTCTGCATCCAGTTACTGCCAGCCGCCTTCCGCAGGTCGTCTCTCCACCTGGCCGTAGGGCGCCCTACACTCCGTGTGCCTAAACGTGGTCTCCACTCTAGAACTCGTCTACTCCAGCGGTTATCGGTTCTTCGTGAAATGTGCCCAGCCCATTGCAGTGGGCAATTATATGCACACTTATTTTAAATCATTCAACATACATAACAGTAGGTATTGTAATATACTGACTTTGGTACTCCACTGTTATACCTCTGCATAATTTGTCTCTAAATATTTATTGTTAGTATAATACAACCACAGAATACAGAAACTGAGAATAAAACTCTTGTTTTTAAATGTTAATCGTATCCCTTCTTATGTAATGTGAATTTTGCTTTGGAACTGAAACCACACGACCGTCGCACCCGACCAATTGTACAGATCTGTACAGTGACCCAAGTTTTAAAAATTTCACAATTGATTGTACAGATCTGTACAGCCCGGCCTTCTAATGGCCAGGCATTGTGAATTTTGCTTTGGAACTGAAAACATACATCTAACTGCTTAGAGTATACATAAGCAGGCTATAGAGCGCGCTTATCGCCCCGGTCCGTTTTGTGCCGATCGTAAGCAAATGTTTTATATACTTATCTGTAGTATAGTACATTAGATAATACTACTTATCGATGAAATTAAGTTACTATTACTTTTATTATTTACGCTCGGAAATCTTTTTAACACCTTGGCACCGCACAATTCTCCATTATAATAACAGAAATAAATAAAATATTGTTCGCTGCCTCAATATTACTCGTATTGTTTTGATAGCTATTCATATTTGTGCTTACGGTTCATACTTATTAACCTTCTGTACCGTGATAATTAAAACAAAAGATTTATGCATGAAACTCACGTAAATTTACTTCTCTGGTACGCAAATGGTTAAGAGGATTGCAGCTCGTACTTTCCATGCTAAAAGAGAAAACTCTTTTCTACCTCTTAACATTGTTCGATTTCAGTGATTTTTTTTCATGGAATCATGACATTGCTTACTATGCCCGTACGTTTTGATTTTTTCAGTTTTTTTAAGTTCTAATAAAGGAAATTTATAGTACTTTGAAATACTGAAAAAAAAACAAAACGTACGGGCATAGTAAACAATGTCATTAAAAGAAGTAGAAAAGAGTTTTCTCTTTTTGCATGGAAAGTACTAGCTATGCAATCCTCTTAAGGCGCTCTCTAAATCTTGCGCTTATGACTCTAAGTCTGACTGTATTCATTCCAAATAGTATACATATAATATACATACAAATTTTCAAACTATTCATATCGCTATTTTCCGCACTATCATGCATGACATGACAGGATCGAACTTGGAATTTCATGACTCACACATCCAATAATGATGAACTGCCGACACGGGATAGAGCATTATTACCGCATCCCTACACTCTGATAAGCTTAAGGTGGGCTGCTACCTTAGAAGAAAATATATTGCATTGAATCGTTCTAGTTTAATATGATATATCTTATAAAACAGGATTTCAATAAAAAACTACCAATAGTTCTAGTATTGTCCAATACCTATGTTACGCAGTACCCCATCACTTTGCCATAGAATTCTTATTCCGTCCACAGAGTATCAAACATTAGTCACGTCTCGTCTGTACTGACAGATAGCCTTCTCTCACGACTACCCCCCAAGAAGAACTGAGATCGATCTAGGAAATACGCGGCTGGCACATCTAAAATGATAAATTGTCGTTTTGGGATTAAGGATTTTTGCCACGTTCCCGGATGCCTTGATAAATGCGTCAGGATAGAAATAGTTGGATCGAAACATTGTTGTTGCTAAGCTGATTTAAGGCTTATATCAAAGCCAATTACCCCATACCAACTATATGTAGGGCTAGGGATGGCTGGCCACAGCGATGAATCTCGTATTATGAAATTCATTAATATAATTAAATGTATACCATATCTGCCTCTTCCCTTACCTATACCAATATTATAAAGAAAAAAGGTTTGTTAGTTTGTTTGAATTGAATAGGCTCCGATCCGACACTGCCAAATACGACACATCTGTAAAATTATTTCACCATTATAATCCTACATTAAAACCGGTGAACATAGACTATGTATTTTGATTTATCATCATCATCCATCACCATGCGGGTGAAACCGCGGAGCGAAGCTAGTATACTTTAAAAAATCAATTGCTGTTAGGTCTCGCAGAAACCGGCTATTATACCGATTTAGATAATTATTTTTTGTTTTCTTCACCCCAATATCTTAATCATCTATCTTCACGCAGGTGAACCGCGAGGCGCAGCTAGTTTTTTAAGCATTAGTATTAGCTTAGATTTTTTCAGTTTATTTAATTCTAAAAGTTAAATTTATAGTCCTTTGTAATACTGAAATACTGAAAATCCAATTGGATTTATATATATAGTTACTCGTAACAATGTGTTGATAACATGAAAAAAAATCACTGAAATAGGACAATGTTAACAGGTAGAAAAGAGTTATTTCTTTAGTATGGACAAGTACTAGCTATGCAATTCTCATAAAATCTTTCGGCTTTTCTGAACCAGTCTTAATTTTTTACATTTTTATGCTTGGCTTTGATGTTAATCTCTCGCACCGCTGTCAACGTGTTTATTATAATAATTAATACCGAATGCTACTGACCATGACTATGCGTCCTAATGATCTTGTTTTCAAAGAAGTGAAATGGTATCATACCTGTTTTATATAAACTCAAGCTTCGTAATGTTCCGAGAAACTGTAGTTACCACATAGGTGTAGTTGGGGTTTCGCCGCAGGGCGAATGTACCCTTATGTAGGACGGGCACGGGCTGCTAGAGGTCTGTATGTACCCACATCACTCTATACCGTAATATAAGACGTGATAACTTTACTCTAACAAGTTAACCAACATAACTTTAGTAATAAACCTAACACACTATGGTATTTCATCAGAAAATAGTAAATACTAATGGTAGTAATTCGCTTGTTCTGGACACCAAACTAAACTAGCGAACTAAAATCTATTTTTAGTAAATTGTGGTAGTTCTTATTCGGTTCATGTTAAAGTTCAAAGTAGTGTAATGCTTGCAAATGACAATTCTTAAATTTGCTGTTCTGTTTAATTGTGGGTATGTTTAGTGCAAATTTAATCGTCATGTAAGTTCGTGCTCTCTAAACTAGTCTAAACTGATGTAAAACTACCCACTATAATCATATGTTTAGAATTATAATTCTAAGTGTTACACGAATGTGGATTTTAGTGTTAACATAATAAGAACTACCAATAGTTTAGAGAATTTTAGTTTAGTGTACGCACAAGCGAATCAGTACCATTTTTTATATAAAAAACGGGGTTCACTCACGCAAAAAAGTCAGATCTTTCCGACTATAGTTTCAACCACATCCCGTGGTCTTTTTCAAGAAGAGTGCGATGCAGACCGCTCGCGGTTGCGTCTCGCCTCGCACTGATGATATGATATTATATTTATTTAAGCAGCTGTTATTTAATGTAGGGTTATAAAAATAAAAGTGTGGTTATACAATAGTATCCAATAATAGTAATGCTGTGTAAAGTCGTAAAGTAATGCTTATTTAGGTGCATTTTCATATATAAAACTAATGTATTCATAAACTAAATAGGCTATCACAATATGACATGCATTGTAACGATATCATCTAAGAATGATTGTGAATTTAATTTAATTTAATTTATAAACTATATAGAAATATGATAAAATGGGCAAGTGAGTCAACTCGCAGAACGTGGTTCCGTACAAACAACGATTAGTTGAATTGAAGCCATAAACTAAAACTTTGTAGTGTAGAAAATATACATAGATATACGTCTGTCAATTCTTCAATCCGTATGTAGGCCTTAGTAATATTTCATATTAAATTCAAATTGATACTTCCGCACGTTCCTATAAGAAAATGTCTTTACAACAAGGGCAGAAACCAAAGTGATTAAGGTTTCCTTTACCTCTTGAGCCTGAAAAATTTCATGCTAAGCGTCAGAAAAAATCGTTTATCTAGTATCATCATAATTTATAATTATTTATTAATTATAACCAGCCAAGTGCGAGTTCGACTCAGCGTTGGAGCAAAATAATTGAATTATCACTTTGCATGGGGACTCGCTATGTTGTTTTTTCTATATTTTTTTTATATACATCATAACAATCTCCATGAAAATTTCGACCGACTATCTACTACGGTTTAAATATAGGATAATACAGTTACAGACAGACGGATGGCGGTGGCGTACAGTACAGGCGGTGTTTCCTTCGGCCGGTTATCCAGAAGTATGTTCTGCAGGACAATTACGTATCTGAGTTGTAATCTAATATTCATTGAAATCTAAATAAATGGTGCTTTTATGTCACTTTAGACAGCTCTATTCAGCAACTTACGAACATTTCTGCTTACTAGAGTTGTCACAACTGACATGAAACCACAATTTTTCATGATTTCTATCAACATTTGATTGTAACTGAGATACATATAGTTGACCTGCAGGAGTGTACAGTATATAGGCTTGACTACAGATGAGTAAATTTTTGTATGTCATTTAGTGTCAAATCTTCACTCAAGTTCAGCTTCACATATCTTTATTTGATATGCCGTGCGATTCTCTAATTATTCCTCGATGTGCTCGTTGAAGAGCTCACTGATTTCAAATACTTTATGAGATATCGCCCTTGTACACAAGGTTGTTTTTCCAACGTTTCTTGTCATTTGTTTCACGGATGTTGTCAAAGATGCAACGATGTTTGCTCTTAGAGAATCGCACGGCTGTGCTCACACCGGAGCGTCCTTATGGAATATGGAGCTAAGTTTCTTAAGGAACTCTCGCATAAGGTCCGTACATTACTCGTATGTCAGTAAATTGTATCCTTCTTTCTAAGTAGCACAAACTGCGGCCAAAAATCTCTACTAAAATGTTTTAATTAGCAGATGTAAAAATCTGTCAGTCATCAAATCCATTACGTCAAAATAACTCCATATCTCTGCTTTTAATAGCGCTTGATAAATGTTTTTTTTATTCTCTTATCGTTATCGTATTCGCGGTCAATGTTATGATACCTACCGAAAGGAATTGGGTCGATTCAATTTTGTTATTTGAAATAATATTTTGCGAAACGAAATCAGTCATGCGTAATGTTAACCTTTCGCTTTTGAATTATGTATCCATAGGTACTTTGGAATGTACGATGTGATTTATAATTTGATGTATAACAAATATCGGTAAGCCGGTGAGTTCCTACATCACAAATACATACTTAAATACCATGGAATAAAAATATAATTTAATGATTCAGGCGTTACTTTGCGGAAATCCATTATCAAAAAACGATATTAAAAAATATTTAGTGACACTTCCGCTGAAAAAAAACAATGATTTTGGCCTATTTGGGGGTGTGCACCACCCTCCCTCCCGCATAAACTGCTAATAGGAAGAATACAAAATAAAAAACACACAAGAAACCCCAAATAAACCAAAAACGATTTTCAGCGGTAGTGTCACTAAATATTTTGTAATATCGTTTTTTGAATAAAAATATTTAAAAAAAACATGCATCGTAACAAAAAAATGGTTTTCTTGGCAGTATAACTACAAAAAGCATGCGTATATGTAGGTTCATTGTTTGTAGTTGTGAGTACTTGACTTTGAAACTTGCTTGCCTATAAACACTTGCAATATGTTAAACTAGCTGGTGCCCGCGACTACGTCTGCGCAGGATTAGTATTTCAAGCAGCTCCAAGGAAAAATATGTACGAGTACATGGTCGAACGCAATTACTATAATATTATTATATGAGTTAATTTAAATACTTAGTACTTTTATCAATCAGTAAACACTAATAATAAAATACAGGACTTATGTACATACAAAAATAAAATTACACATGGAAAAATCTTTTATTACATGTCATCACCCATGACGGTATTTGTCTTAGATTGCATCACCCTTGACGGTCGCCGAGCACGTATAGTGTATCGAGCTGTCAAATTGACTTGGCTTTTGACTAAGCTATCAGAAACTGACGCAAACTTATAAATACCAAATTCACGGCCTACTGTCGGAACCCTGTGGCCGTAGCAAATTCTACGGCTTTATCGACGACGCGAGCGGAGCGTCTCCGTTTAGAGGTTGGCCTAAAAATTCTTTTGTCTGTCTGCCTGTTCTTACCTACACGCCAATTTTGATCAAAACCGGTTTTGATCGAAATTGGCTCTCTAGTTCGTTCATTTATTTAAATTTTTAGTGGACCATGATTTTTGGTTCGGAGGAAGTGGGGAAAGGGGAAAGTTTGCTGCAAGTAGCGTTATTTATCGACGGATTCCAATCAAATTTGAGAAGCACACTAAAGACGTCATCCTACAAAAGATGTTGCGAAAAAACTCCAAAGGAGGGAGCAGAGGGGAAAGGGGGAAGTTTTCTGTATCGTTATATATGGACAGATTTAAGTTTTACACATTTCGGAAAATATATATTATCTACATCAATCAGAACACTAAGGAAATTATTCCACATGTCAAATTATGGGTCAGTCTGACAAGGACATCAAGAAAAAGTTTCTATATAAAAATCTGACGCGCTCGGGTATATCAAGGCCACGATTATTTTTTTTGCATTTTCTAAAATCAGCCATAACTTTTAGTCGCGTCCAAATCGTCAGTCTTCTGAATAGGAGCTACTGTAGGGTTCACTTAACACCCCCCCATATCAATGTCTGACGCGCTCGAATATTTTTTTTCCTATTGTATACCCCTCGTACGGCCACCCCCACCATGCAAACCGGCAGATTAATATTTTACCTCTATCAGGAAGACGTGGGGCGCATACGCTTTTAATATCTCATGCGCTCAAGTATTTCTTTGTGACTGTTTTTTTTTTTATTTTTGAAAACCTGTACACGCTCCCCCTACCAGTGATAGGGTCACTTCCCATAAACTTTTTTCTTTTTAGCATCTAACCTTCACATTCCAATAGATCCTCGAGTAAATCCCTTTTTACCCTCTTAGGCGACCCTACCATAATACGTTGTGAGAAATGATTTAAGAAGACCACAGATTTCTTGCTGCTAAATTTAATAAATTATTTGAATGTATTTAAACGTAGTATAAAAACTAATTTGAAAATTACGTAGGGCGCGCCACTGCGAAACCAAAGCTGTGTCTTGTATCTTATTAACTGTGTTTTTTATGGCCGCAAAAAAGCGACTACGATATGATTTTAATCGCTTTTTTAAGTTATCAGATGTCTGCTATCAAAACAGGTAGTGCACCTACTACTAAATGAATATTTTTTTTATGTTTATATTGTAAACTAGGAAGTTTTATTACGCAATCGATTTAATAAAATTATAATTGTTGAGCTATATACCTATAACTTTATGACCATAGTTTATCTGTTTCGCTGCCGTGCCATATTAGGTGCGATCGATTAGCAATGAGGGCATTGGCGGCGTTGCCATTGTTGGCTCTTTTGTTAAAGCGTTTATAAAGCTCAGAATAGTTATTTTTGCCACTTTTGCCCACACCCTACTCGAACGCTAAACCGAGCATAAGACCTAAAATCGCATGACTGTGCTGTCAAAAAATGATCATAAACAACCATGCTCCGGCAGTGGGTCAAAATTGCATATTGTGGCACAAATACCTACCCCTTTTTTACCTTTGCGAACGCTGAACGAAAAGAGTCCAAAATAATATTTCACCCACAGATTCCCAATTCGAACGCCCTTGTGAGCGTTTTTAGCATTATTTTCGCCAACAGTCTATTCTAACGCACTAATTGAATCAAGTTTACTAATATGTTGATGACTACAAACGGATAAGTAAGAGTATAAGCAAAGTATCCATTACATCCATACATTACTAACGTATAATAGCTGAACATCCTGCAATTTGTACACTAACAACCTAAAATTACGCAGAGTTGCACGATAATGTCCCAGTGGTACACCACAAACAATGTCCATGTTGACAATACATTTAGCCACTCAATAAGCACAATTATGTACAAGGTTAGTTAATAGAAATCGGGGCTTCAGTATATTGGAACAATCATGCCCCATCACCATCTGGTTTAGACAACAAACATATTCGTAACATTGTTATACCAAAGGTTTATTAGCCACACTATCTACCATAGCAAATAATTAACACGCGGCAACCCAATATTATTGTGAACATGACCAATACTGTGTCCGAGGCTCAGCTCCCAACTCAACTCCTTAATAGGTAATTTTGGTACAATAGTTGCCTGAAGCGGAGGTGAATTGACATTAATTGATTTGTTCCCCCGGAACTCCACACGAATCTTGACGCAGATAAAGTGTGTACTCTACAACTTTGTTTCGACATTCTTTGTTCTTTATATGTGCGTAGTAATACGCACGTACCTAAACATTGTCTATTTACGTTACGGAACTATGAGCGATCTTATACCTCTAAACGAGCAATTCTTGTATATACCTACATACGTACATATAAATACACTGAATCTCGGAAACGGATTCTTCGATTTTCATAAAATTTAGTATGCAGGGGGTTTCAAGGCCGATATATCGATTTATCTAGGTTTAATTTATAGAAAACGTCGTTTTATCCGTGTTTTCAAGCTATGAAAATGCTACAATATGGCCTCTAGGACCATCAGACTAAAGAACAACTAAACTGTTTTACCGACGCAACAACACTCAAGCTACTTGACAATAGATGGCGTTGTTAAGCAACACTAAGCAAATGAGTGTTTGGTTGGACGTTAGACCAAGAAAATCAGTTGTTTACGTACAAGCAAAGCTCAGTAATCCAGGAGTTTCCAGGAGTCCAGGAGGACATTGGAGTTTACACGAATAATGATAATGAAAAATTAAGCCCCCGTGCAAAATTATTGCGATAGGATAGAATAATGCGCTCAAAATTATGAGATTAATCCCTATATTCTGAAAGCGGCAACGAAAATTGATGGAGCATCATCCACTTACCTACTTATACACTCCGACCCTTTCATTATCTGAACACAAAGCTCAAATATTGACCTGAGCTATCTTCACAATAAAGCGAAACATTTGCTATTTCAAACAATAATAAAGAGAGTATCGATTTATGTGGACCTTTCATATGTAAGAGCTTTTAGCCCTGTTGTTTTTCGTTGGTCGTGTTTAGCGGCAGCCCTTTATTAGGAAATTGGAAGTGTGCGACACAAAGGGTCTTAAATTAAATCAACTACCCAATATTCCCTATCGGAGTGCTTTGTAGGCTGGCGAGGGTGGCAGATTGGACTCAACCTCCCAGCACCCATCGACTCCATAATGAGGGCCTATTGCATTTGCTATGTTAGTTATTGGTCACCAAGCTCACAAAGGCACTGTTAATCGAACGATATATTGTGTCATTCCCAAGAAATGCCTCTCGCGTCGAAAGTTATCTGTTGCAAGCAGAGTTAAACAAGATTTGGAGCGTGGTCTTCGCAAATAAAACTTGGCTTAACGAAAATATAAATTGAATGGTACGATGCAGCCAACTTTGTCTCGATTTATTGTTGCCGTTATGATACTATTCTTGAGTCGGTTCACCTTTTTAACTTACTTCCACTTCGGTTATTGTTTATGTTCCTTAATGAGAAAATATTTCACAATCTCCCTAAGTTATACTGTCCTTTGCAGGATATTATGTAGTTGCATTAAGTTATGGCAACTTAACTAATGTCTTCATTCTTTTATAGCAGTGGCATAAATATTAGGGGTGGCTCCCCTTTGTTTACCGGTCATGTTAAAAATTATGTTCTATAGATTAGTATTGTTTTAGGTCGCAAGTTGACTTTTCTTTTTATATTTTGTTACATATTATTGCGTATGTTAATGTTATCAGAAATACGTGCTTCCGTGTTAGATTTAATTATCTCTGTTCTGTATCAGCCAATCAATTTAAATTACATTAAAAAAGTATCACGTTACTATTATTACTCTTAACTTATTGTTAGAAGCGGATACATCGTTGTTCACTTATAATTTGTATGTAGGTATCTACGCAATACTTTACTATAATATACCTAGCTGACCCGCCCGCGGTTTCGCTCCTAAAATAGCCTTCACCAAATAAGATAGGCTTCAAATTGGAGTGAAATTTCCAAACTTCCATCCTTCGTCGTTGCTTACATATATTAAGAATTTAAGATCATTATAATGCTTAACATAGAGTGCAGTTTATGTGTCTTAAAAATGTTATGCATTGTCCCCAGGTAAAATTGTAAAATGTCTTCGCCATCGAAACTCCGAAAACGACAGACGCGATGCAAAAGGTTGATGCACAAACGAATACCTATCACCAAATGGCTTCCAGAGTACAATTCTGAAAAGGCACTGGCAGATCTTATAGCTGGCATCACTGTTGGGCTGACTGTTATACCACAGGCCTTGGCGTATGCCACTCTAGCTGGCTTGAACCCTCAGGTAAATTATAAATCTACTTTTTACACCCAAAATAACAGAAAGTAAACTTTAAAATAGGCACGACTTTTTACATATTGTATCATTTCTGTAACTTACTTAGTAGTCGTAGATATCTAGAGCTAGCTTTTTGTATTTGAATAGATGTAAGTGTGTATCGGTTTACTGTTCAAATTATTATAGATCGTAGATCGAACAATGATTGCAATCTCTTCCTCTATAGAGTCTATATAAGTCATTAAAAGAATATTTAAAATTAAAAAAACTTTAAACGGCTTCAACCGCATGAAAGGTCAGTCTAGTCTAAATAAAGCACAATTCATTCAGTTTGAACGGCATCAGTGTTGCAGTGGTTAAGCCAATGGGCGTCCACATTACGTAAGGTTGAGTAAATATTGCAAATTAAAAACAAACCTCTATCTTTTCCACGTCGCAGACTTTTTATTGCGCATATATCAGATAGGCTACACCTCTTAGCTATCACCACTGACCCCGGATTCCTATGTCCAGAAACGGATCGTTTAGCTTATGACTCGTTGCTTTTCGACTGTTCTCACACAAAAATCGTAAGCGCAATAAGTTACGAGACGTCAGCAAAACAGCGAAACAACACGTTTCTGGATATATAGGAACCCAGCGATAAAAATAATTCTTAGTCCCTGATCCATTTAGTATAGTGTTTTATTTAAATAAGAGATTCAAACCAATTTAAAACAGTTTGACTTCTGTCCCATAAAGTTGGTTTAATTTGTAAGTACCACAGCTCTTCAGAATCTATCTTCAAGCGGCAGTCAATACTTTAAACCCACTTTACGTTCCCAGGACGGCTTATATTCCTCCTTCATGGGATGTTTCGTGTACATCGTATTCGGGTCATGCAAGGACATTACTCTCGGCCCAACAGCTTTATTGGCGCTCATGACGTACCAGCAGATTCAGGGCAGGAACGCTGATTACGCGGTGCTTCTCTGTTTTATGTCGGGCGTCGTGCAATTGATCATGGGGATACTTCATTTAGGTAAGTTGGATTAAGTATTTACTGAGTACTTAACTTAAAAGCTTTTTTCTTCCATATTTATCATGCGCACCGTTAAAGAGTATCTATTTTATTCTGTCATGAGTAAGTAGGTGTCATAATAGCGACTGCGGATTGTTTCTATGTTGACGTAGACTACTCTTAACACTTTAAATGGAGAAAGTGGTCATAAACGGGTTTTTTTAAAGCTGATAATTTAAAATATCGCCATTGATAAGAAAAAGCATTTGTATAATAAGTACTAACGTGTAGTTTTAGTTACTATTAATAAGATTGGAAATATAACCACACACCACACAATATAAACACACCTAACTTTCTTGCTTAAAGGGTGATAATTGTCTCGCTGTAAGCGTGAAACTCAAAATATTTGGTTTCTGTGATATTGTGGTTAGGCACATACATACATGCGACTTAGGCCCCAAAAACATTCCTTTTCTAAAAACATAAAAAAAATGCTACATAAAGGTAAAATAGTACAAACAATGTCACGGACCCATTGTCGTCTGTGAAAAAAGCTTAATAAAAAAGATCCCAATAATCTATCACAGTTTTTCTTACTACGGATAGAAATTTGACATAACGTCCATATAAATAGTGTCAAATAGAAACCGACCATACATATTCTCGTAGGCCTTTATTAATAAACGTCGCGTAAACCTATATTAGGCGTAACATGCTTTGTCTTGCTTTCACGCGTGACATTTACTGTAAGCGAAAAATTGACAGATAGATGTTTTAACTACTCCGGGTGTAAGCCAAGTTTATTAATAAGGCCGGTAGTTATTGGCACAGCCCATTAATGTAATTCGCAAAATTTTAAGAATTTTAGGTACATTATTATTCTACATTGTCATATGTTTTAAAAATAATGCGTAATACACGACATTATCGAAGATACTCGTATGTCATTTGTTATATTTAAGACGTCTTACCATAAACTTACATAATATATGTCTACATTAGTATTAAAAGTGTTACTAAATACTGTAAAAAGTATCATTCAAATCTTGCAAATCACATACAAAAGCCGAATAATTACCCAACCTAGCCACATTATCTATGAAAATAGTAATTAGTAAGTGGATTATGATTTTATTTTAAAAACAAGAACTGAAAAACTGAAACACAATCGTCTTAACAAAAGTGTCTATCGGAAAACACTGAATGATGACGTCATGTTTGGGGCCTTTTTCTATAATGTTTAATATATGCAAACCCACATAGTCCGTATTCGTTTGCTTTAAATATATTTTGTATCTTAACTTTTTTCATTAACATTTAGTTTTGTATACAGCTACCAAGGTTGTTGAAACTAATGAGATATTCATGTATACGTATTCTTGACTTGATACAAGCTAATTAGATTCGCTCATATAAACAAGTGAACAGCAAGTTTAGGATGCTAAAGTAAAATACAAAATATTTATGAATGTTCTGACATCCTTAGCTATTTTTCTTTTATCTACATTCTACCGATTTCCAAAAAGGAGGAGGTACTCAATTCGACTTTATTTTTTTATGTTTGTTATCTCATAACTTTTGATAGGGTGAACCGATTCTCAAAAGTCTTTTTTTTGTTTGAAAGCTGGTTCTTCCCTTGTCGTCTCATTTAAATTTCGGTCTAGTAGTTTTTGAGTTAGATTCCAATAACTGAATAGAATGGAATCGGTATTAAATTTCTCAAATTGTACTTGTGACTAATGTCAGCAATAGCAGATAGGTCCTGTATGTAATAAGAACACAATTAAAAGAAAAGGTATGTCCATAATAAGTGTTATGTTAATCTTCACTATGTAATTTTATAACTACAAGTATATATTTATATACGCCGGTTTCCTTCGTGATATAATCATATTGATGCTTCCACTTCCTTCCACATGCCTAATCAGTTAAAATCCAGTAAAATTAAGTATTTATATTCTCTTTGTTATAAACTATGTCAACTTGACTTTTTTACTAACTCATTATCATCATCTCAGCCGTAGGACGTCCACTGCTGAACATATGCCTCTCCCATAATTTTCCAAAAGGACCGGTTGGATGCGGCCTGCATCCAACGTCGTACTGTGCCCTTTATCAGGTCGTCTGTCCACCGTGTCGGTGGACGACATATGCTACGCTTGCCGGTCCGTGATCTCCACTCCAGAACCTTCCGGCCCCATCGGCCATCTGTTTTGCGAGCTATGCGCCCTGCCCACTGCCACTTAAACTGGCTAATCTTCTGGGCTATGTCGGCGACTTTCGTTCTACGTTACTAGTTCAGCATACTAATTTGTTTCATACTAAAAGTAGATAGATAACGTTTGTCAGGACGTTTAGCAGATTAGAAATTATCTTTGCTAAGAGTTTATGCTTTACCAAATTTAATCCAGTAGCATTTTAATTCGTGGACTTGCCAATCGCCATATTTGGCCAAAATTACAAGTGGTTTTTCAAAAATCATACTACTTTTCCAGGTTTTGCGACATGTGTGGTTAAACAACACTACTTCGTCAACAACTTTGTGATTGATCTGCCCTATAATTAAAAAGTCGCGGCTGGAAAGGCTTTGAGTGGTAAAAGAAACAAAAACAGGATAAAATTAATTAACAACCATATTTAGTGAACTACGAGGGCGGCACTGAAAATTTCGGGAATCAAAAAAGTGACACAACATTACTATTTAAAAATGTGTTTATTGCTTTTCGAAGTATTCTATATATATACGTACCACCAAAATATTTACGGCTGTTAAGATTTGTTGTAGTTAGTATAATACATTATTGCCATTCAAACAAACTGTTTTCCCGGAGTACCTGTCACAGCAAATGCATGTTTAGGTGCATCACAGAGCGAAGCGAGCAGGAGCGATATATTACTGGAGGCCAATTCCGTTATTTCACAACGTTCAAAAATCTATACCGCTGCAACTATAGTTCAACTCCGGTTGTCGTTCGGTACTTTGGCAAAAAGACATTCTACTATTTCTGTAGACAAATTGAATTGTAGCGTCACATAAACATAACATAAACGCTATATTTTAATAAATATATAATTGACACTACTATATACGAATATGAGTAAGCACATACATACAAGCGGGTACATGATCTATCGAGTTAGCAGAACATAAAGTTATGATCGATCGCTGGCGACAATAGAAACGTAACTGCAGCTGGACTGTTTTTAAATAGCAGAATAAGAAAACGCATAATAGTCGCAGATTGCCTGCGGTTCGATTGCATTTTAGTTAGTGGAATCGGCCCGCAGGTGTCTACAACAACACGTAAACCGAGCGAGGATAGTTAAATTTATGTTTTTTGTTTTTTTTTTGTTTTGGTGATCATTTACTTTGTTTATACTTACTATACTTGATTTACTCTGTACTATTTTATTCATCGGTGAGTTTTTATTTGACTTCATATTATATTTCTACGAGTATACTTGGTAATAACATAAGCCAACAAAAACTGTAGAAGTTCGTCAGTAGGCCTTCATGGACCGATCGTGTATCTGTCAATTGATATAACTTATGAACCGTTGATCGTAATTTGTTTATTAGAATCTAATTTAGTAAAAAAGTTCGCATCAATAACAAAATATCTCTAATATCAATAGGTTTTTAAAATTTATCTGAATAAATTAATGGGCATTGAAATGTCAAACACGTGAATACCATAAATAGATTATACATTAAACGCGCGGTTTTCAAGTACTTACTCTTGCATATTTTGCCTTGTAGTATACAAATATTGATATTCAAATGTGAAGCACAAGAAATGTTCATACATTATTAAAACAAGGAAATTGAATGACAAATATTTTGACGGTGCAAAACAACCACGTTATAACTACGTAATGCAATAGTTGTCGCATATAAATAATATGTAATACAAATATTATTGTCTTAAAATTAAAAATATCAGGGTGAAATAAAGATTACCGATAGGTACTTAGATATGTGCAAATTGGAAATAACGTCAATGAGATTTATTATAGAAGTAAAATAAATAACTATGTATGACTAAGGCTGGAGTTCACCAACACATGTTTAAACTGTAAACGGACGTTTAATTCTTAAATGACATGTTTAAACAACTGTTTAAGTTTAAGGGGGCGATTAGGTAATCAATGGTTAAGTTCTAGTTGGTGAACTCCAGCCTTAATATAATAGACTGAATAATTAAGTATCCAGCTACATAACTGGGATAGTTATATAAATATAATGTGACCAGTTAGAACTAGTAAGCCGAATTCGGTGGCGTGTTGTTAGTAGTGGGGGTTTCAATTAAAAGGTGCATTGACCTATACAATACATATGAAAGAAAGAAAAAAAATACATTTATTTGTGACGTTAACATTTAATGCAAAATATGATGAGTGTTTGCTAACCTGTGGGTCATGATCAATGCTGCAAGATATTAAACTGCTGCAAGAAGTAAGCTAAAGCTCCTAAGATCTGTACAAACTTACTATAATTATATACCTATGCAATTATTGGTACCTTGTAAAAAAAATACACACAACGTTGGTGCTATTTGATCGGTATTTCGACCCATTCACAATGTCTCGAACTTAAAAACCTGTACAATTTTCGACCGGTACCGCTCGCGGTAGCTCGAACCGCTTTCGCTATTATATCCTACTAGCTTACCCGTTTTGCGTTGTCATTGTTGGCTAATTTTGTTAAAGCGTTCGTAAAGCTCAAAAACGTTATTTTTGCCACTTTTCCCACACCCTACTCGAAACTTGCCAAAACGAGCATAAGAACTAAAATCACACGATTATGCTGTCAAATAGATAGTTGTCAAAAACAATCTACAAACAACCATGCTCCGGACGTGGGTTAAAAATTGCACTTTTCGGTGGCATAAATACCTCTTTTGTAGCTTTGCGAACGGTGAACAAAAAGAGCCCTAAACGACATTTTCTCCCACAGATTCCCAATTCGACCGCCCTTGTGAGCGTTTTTACAGGTATTTTCGCCAACTTGGGGCTATTCGAACGCATTATAAGCTATCAGAAACTGACACATCTTTGACAGATCTCTATTGACAGAAAGTAAGTCATCATGACGCAAGTAAGTCATCTTGACGCAGACGGAGATCTTGCTATTTTCTCTATGCTGTGCCAAAATATTAGGCTTTTCACCCGCGTGGTGATAGATTATAATGATGATGAAAAGTAGCCTATGTGCTATTCCAGACTATAATCTATCTCTGTGCCAAATTTCAACCAGATCCGTTCAGCCGTTCTGCCGTTATTGAGTAACAAACATCCATTTATCCATGCATAACTTTCACATTTATAGTGGGATTCAGAATATTTCCCACTCGGGATATTTCCCTCTCGGGTTATCTTGAGATGCGTATGTTTAGTTACTTACCTATAATTTATGCATATTTGGTTGATTTCGAGGATATATTTGAATATATTTTGACATAGCTCTGAAATATACTAACCTTATTTTTACATATTGGTTGATCAAATAAATGATTTATCGTTATTTTTGATAATATATAGTATTCAATATATAGTATATCATTTCGCACCGAACCTGTTATTTATAAATACAAAATACAAAACTTTTATTATTATTGTAAGTATTAATAATTCATATTTATATTTTCATGTCAAATAATTAAAATCTTTATGAATAGAATGTACTCGTAATACCCATATCTATACATAATCATGACCAAGTTACAGGAATGTATTTTTTAGGTTCTTATATTCCCTTTCTGTTCCAGGTGTTCTTATAGACTTTATATCAGTGCCTGTGACTGTGGGTTTTACTTCAGCGACGTCTGTTATCATCGCTGTATCTCAACTAAAAGGCCTCCTTGGCTTGCAATTCAAATCTGGAGGATTCATCGACACTCTAAAACAGGTGAGTTTCTATTGTTGTGTGGAGTATTGAGGAAACTGACATGATGAGTTTACTAAAATACTTACATTATATCCGTACATCTTAATACATTAAAAATATTACCAAATGGAACCGACTTCAATACCAAAAAGTGTGAAATAACTTGTTGGAAATCGTTACTTCGATGGTAAAAATTTTTTTTACTATTTTTAGTGACCCTTGCTACTTACGGAATCGATTGTCACTCACCGTCAATTATGATATCATTAAGATAGGCGTAACAATTTTCAGTTTTTGGAGTGTAACTCAAAAACTGGTCGACCGAATTTGAGGAAATTTAAATGAGACCAGCTCGGAAGTATACTCTACCAAACAAAATAATAATTTTAAGATTTGGTCCATAAATAGGGGAGAAATCGATTAACATACACATAAAAAAAACATACGTACGAACATATAACCGCCTTCTTTTTTGAAGTCGGTTAACAATGAATCTCTATTTCACTTGGTCATCGCATCACGCGTGAACGGATGGAACAATTTCGTAATAATTTTATGAAAAAAAAAACAAGAAAAGATGAGAGGCTCTGTCGAGGCCGAAGGCTGAGCCTACTATGCTAACGAAGTCGCGGCAGTCTTTAGTATTATATATAATATATAGCAATAATCGTAAATTTGGACGATAGGTAAATAATAATAATAACAAAATAACCTATGTAAGAAGTATGTATACAGTATTAGCGGTTCACTACTGCCCCACAATTGTTTTATTTATTATCATCTCCGATCGGTTGTTCGGAGAAGTCTATTTAAATGATAAGGCCACCCTTTGTAGATATATAGATTATCTCTCACACATAGAACAAATATATTCAACATCAACAGCTAGCTACGCTCCGCGGTTTCACCCGCGTGGTGGGATGATCATGATGAAGATTCAAAATTATACTATGTTACTCAGGGATAATGTGCCATTCTAATGGTGAAAGGATTTTCGAAATCGGTCCAATAGTTTTGGACGTTACAAACACAATGGTTACAATCATACAAAAATACAAATCTTTCCACTTTAAAATGTTAGTATAGATAAAGAAATACGATATAATGTAGCCATATGCAACTAAATCACGCTTACCGTCACTATAAATCTGTTAAACATATTCTTATTTGTATCTAATTCGTACTAAAGTTGCGGTAGTAGTAAGACGTATATCTACTATTTTAATCCTTTTTTTACCCTTCTTAATATTTTGGTAGATAACTGATAATTCGTTGAATACCGAACCTTATAGAAGCGTAACTACATGTATTTAATTGGATTAATTCCGCCAAAAACACATATTTTTGTCAAGTGCAATACACAAACAAATTGTTACGAATCTAACAAACAAAAAAGTCGTCATTTCTGAAACAATATTATGATAGACTCTCCATCAACAACACTAGCAACATGTGTAACAAACAAAGTAAAACCATTGCAAGCAATTTTCCTTCCACTTCGCTGTATCCTCCACATGTTTAGAATGAATGCATTCTTCAATGAAATCCTGATAAAAACGTATTATTTTTTAGAACTCTTACCATTAAATGAGAATTGAAAGTCAACATTTCCAATTCGACGAACGAGTTCTCTTTGAACTGTTCTCCTAGAAACGGTTTGTTTTCGATAGACGACACCAATAGCGTTTCGCGTAATACGCACGAGTATCGTGTTGCCATCAGTCCATATAAAAGTTATTGGATGTCTTGGGTTACATACTTGGTATCTAGATACTTTCACCCATGAATACTGAGTACTTATAACAAAGAATGTGTGTGTAAGAGTTAACATTAGAAACGGGATACTGTGTAATCATTTTTGTTTGAGTTCCCTATATTTCGGCACTGTTGCAAGCGCCATGCTCACGACTAAAAGTCTAAGTGGGGGAGCGACACTAATAACAATTGAAACGATCTACCCTCATTCTGTTTTAAAAACTTTTATATATATATATATATATATATATATATATATACATATTATATTGTTTAATCAAAAAGGCAAATAATAATACAACTAGGTAGTTGGTCGTATTAAATCGTATGTGATTGGAAAATTCCCTGTTCTTTCGGAATACGGTAATGAATATGGAATTCGGAATATGCGGTACCACCGCATTGCAAGATATTTTGTCGCGAAGCGATAGTTATAAAAAATAGCAAATATTTAACTGTATTTGGGGTGAAGGGTGAAGTGTAAAATTTTGTAAGTAGAGACTCAAAATACCAATATCTCGGGGTGACAGTATACGGGGGGCATAGTACGGTACAGCGCTAGACACAAATACAATATGAAAAATTTAATACCGCCTTCCATTCTATTCAGTTATTGGAGTATATCTCAAAAACTACCAGACCAAATTTGATTTAAATGGGACCACACGGGAAGCACCAGCTTTCAAACGAAAAAGTATTTTGAGAATCGGTTCACCCAGTCGAAAGTTATGAGGTAACAAACATTAAAAAAAACAGTTGAATTGAGTACCTCCTCCTTTTTCTGGAAGTCCATTGAAAACTACAGCTCTAAGCTCTGGGTGCACAATCCGTCTTGTTATAATTAATTGCATAAGAAAAAGTTATTACTTTTTAAAATATAAAAGTACAAAAAAGTATTCAATAATTATTTTATAATTATCTACTTATTATTGATTTAAGTATATTTGCATATAGTCATCAGCAAAACATATTTGCAGCACGGCTGTACATTTAAATTGACTTTTTTATATATCATTAATCGTTAAGTTTGAGTGATAAGCTCAAATTATCACAATCATTACATATTACATATAGATAATTGCTAAAAAGATTATTAATGATAATTGCTATAAGTAAATTAGCTATTACTATATTTAATTAGTACATAGGTTTTAGCGGGTTACATTCCGTAGGTATATTTTATATTATTTTGATCCAGAAATATTGACGGCCTTACTTTAAAACTTTGCAAAAATTAAATGACGATAGTATTACTCATAAAATACTTGTGGGAATTATTAAATGACGAAAACTGTAATAAAAAAATATTTCCAACGGGAACCGGGCACACGGAGTTATAGATGACTAGCTGTGCCCCACGGTTTCACCTGCGTGATGATGGCTGATGATGATGATGGAAAAGTATCCTATATGTTATTCCAGCGCTTCATCTATCTACACAATAAAAATCAATTCAGTAGTTTTTGCCTGATAAAGTAACAAACATCCGTACGTACAAATTTGCGTTTATATTAGTTCATATAAAAGTGATTTTTTTTTTGTAAACAGTAAGTTTTAATGGTATTTATTGTTACAGGTGGTAGTCAACTTGCCGAATGCGAGACTCCCAGACACCGTCCTCGGTTTATCGTGTATATTAATTCTACTTTTAATGAGAGTAAGTACCTTGTGTTGTAGCTATAATTATTTATTTGTTCCTATCTTAATTTATTTAACACAACTCTACCTAAATGCAAATAGTTTTCACACTGTTTACGTCACCACATTATTTTAGGTATATACTTTACGAAATACCTTTCTTTAGCTATACGTAAATAAATTGACATTAAATTTTATTCGTTAAAACTGTGTACTGAAATGCAAATTATTACATATGCAATAATTTGCGTTTCTATTTTTATTTACTTTTTACAGTTACATTATAGAATAGAGTAATTTAAAAAAACTACTTTTTGACTATTTATACCTATTTTTGTATAAATTAACTAAAATGGAGAAAATACTCTTCGTGCGCATATAATAATAATATAGTACTTAATGTCTTCTCTTTGGTAGGTACTCATCAATTCGATTTCGCCCATTTTTACAATTAGACTTTTTTTATATATATGATCTGTGTATACATTTTAGTACTTATTTAAAGTTTTTTTAAAGGTAGAATTAAATTCGATGAAATGTACGTGTGAAATATGTGTATACTTAACGACGTAATAATCGCGTAACATAACGAATACATATAAAACTATTCACATAAAACACATTCGCCGAGGCGAATGTTGTTTTGAAGTCTGCTAAAAAGAACGAAACCTAAACTGATTTGAAATCTTTACATAATATAAAATCCATGTAGCTGAGAAAGTGTTATCGCGTGACTACTGAAAGATACGGTCGAATCGGATCTATTTGAACTCGGACCTTGACGGGACGGATATCCTAGTTGTTAGGGACGCTATGGTCTTCAAAACGAGAGGTCTCAAGTTCAGTCTCTGTATGGCTAGTGCAACTATCTGGGTGATGAACAGAAATGTTTGTAATCGTATTTTGGTTGTTGGTTATGTGTTAATGTGTGTGTCCATGCCCCCCACGACACAGGGAATCAAGAGTGTGAATGTTTTATTTACTCCCTAGCAATTCGGGTGCGAATACGTAGACTATGCAGGACCGATTCAGCACCTACTATACTATATTAGGTCTATATTTGGTACATTTTTGATAATTCTGTCACAGCCACTTCATCCACGTTTAAAGTGACAAAATCAAGGCCTTAACATATTATGAAAGGGCGAGGTTCTTCGGAAATACACAACGATATCTCATAATATTATTTGTTACTGTCACGAGTATAAAGTAAAATCACAAATATACACCCTATTTGTATAATTACCAAAAAAAAATGGGCGGTACAAAAGTGTTAATACATTGTAGATATGTAGTCAAATTTTTTTATTACTTCACAGTGAAATAATTATTAATTGTTTAAGTTTTAGAAAATTCGATCTAAAAGTATGGACACCATCTTAACAAAAATACTACATGCCTATGTACAACTTATTAATGAAAACACATGATTCGCGTCAGTGAAAAAATATCTCTCTTACTCTTTCTTACACCCCCACCCGAGCGTTCGGTGTGAAAGAGATTGTCGACTTTCGGCTTTCGTTCGTTCGTTTTCGGAAGAAAAAATGGCCGCGCGGTGGCAGGGCGGAGGGTGCGGGGTTGGTCCGGTGGCCAGGTCTAACGAGCTAGGACGCGAGTTTGCCGAATGTTATGAATGAATGATACATTTCTATGTAGGGGTGTTAAGTTTCATGCATAAACCGTGCGCATGTAGTATATCTTAATGAATAGTGGAAATGCCTAGAATAAAATTTATAGGTGTGAATCAATCTAGACGTTTGACCAAATATTGATGATTATGTGGGTTTTTTTTTAAGTAGTTTTAAATTTTCTTCCCATGTATGTAGTACCAGCAGCATATAGTGCTGTTTTTTTTTTTTGGTAATTATACAAATAGGGTGTAGAACTTGCTATTAGGTAGCTATTTATATGTTATTGTAATAGGTAGTTATAACTATAAGAATAGTTAACATTTCTCGAACCAAATTGACCTCATTCCTGAAAATTGTGGTATATCGCGGTGGTTTTTTCATTGCAATTTGGTAGATTGTATCGTGGGTACTTCGGAACACGCTTTGATGTACCTAGTAGAACCTTCTGAAAAAAGTTTTTAAGTTTCTTCATAATCAATTGCTTTATATAAAAAAGTGTGAATTGTATGAATAACTAGTACAGGTCTTCGTACGCGATATTAAGGTAATCGCGTTTCCTCGGGAACTACACGTAGAATTGGGATGAAAAGCTTTTCAAACCAACCATCTGAACTTTAATCCAGATCCGTTCAGCTGTTCTGACGTAATTAACAAACATCCATCCATCTAAACTTTCGCAATAGTAATATAACTGTGATTTGAGGACTTAAACTTGAGTGATTGAATTGCAGACTATTACAGTCAACAGAAAGTCGAATTCTCTAAAAGGCTAAAGGATTGTTTTAACCTATCGTACTTGTTTTCAGAAAATGAAGGATCTAAATCTACCGCCAAGTCAGAAAGGGCTAAAGAAAGCTCTTTGGCTGCTATCGACGTCTCGAAACGCGATCGTGGTGGTGTCATGTTCTCTTATCGCTTTCTTCTGTGAGATAAAATACGGCGAGTCGCTCTTCAAACTCACGGGCACGGTCAAGTAAGATTATTTTTAATTTTAATATTTAGAAACATATAAAGGTAAATACTTACAGTTTGAAATAGATAATTATCTATACTTACTATGTCCACTTGCACACACGAGTTTAATATCCGGCTATACTCGGAATAGAGTAGTAGTATTTTGCAATTTTCGCTACATTAGTCGAAAATATCACATTATGGTCGAAATAATTTCTCAAGTTAAGGTTTATTGAAAATGATGATTCTACGTTCCCAACATTGCATAAGGTAGATAATAATATAAATTACAATGTTATGTTATCTTAATAGTGGTCGGAACAAACAGCTCAAATTATTTATTATGCATTGGACTTGCTTTATTTTGAATAAACAAAATGTGTACCAAAGTTTCTAGAAGTAACGTGACCTCAAACAGAAGTAGCGGCGGAAATAATGTCATAAGGCCAAAAACATGATAGTGTCGTGCCTTATCAACAGATTGAGAATCAAGCAAGTGAAGAAAGCGTCTAATATTATTGCTTTAAAACTAAACACATACTAGGTCAAAGGACAAACTTTCGATCCATAAACACGGTTGTTGCCGCAACTGCAAATAATAAGTTTGTTGTACATTTTTCATATTAATTAAATAGGTTAAGTAAGTAAAGTTTTTCTTGTTATCATTGCTGTTACACATTTATGGATTTCAGATTTTTTTATGAATGAGGAAGGGTCTAGACAAACAGACAGACTAACAAACGGACAATCGGATCAATATCCGATAAAATTTCATTTTTATTTTTGAGGTGGAAGACCCCATATAGAACAAATTATGTTACTAAAATGTAGGTTTATTTTTGTAACTACGGAGTTATAAACTTTTTGTCAAGTACGATTAGGTAGTTAGAGTCTGCTCTAAGAAATAAGTCAGTCTTTTAGTTACTGTTTTGTGGATGAATTACTAAAACTTGCTAACACGCTTGACGAAAGAAAAACAAAAGGAATGTTTCATGATTTTATACACTTTACTGACACTCGTACACGATTGTGAACATCAACTGTCAAACCGTATTATAATCACAAGAGTATTCGTTTTTCCCTTAGTGACGTCATATGATATAGGCCGCCATTGAATAATGTTTTATCGCCAATTTTAAAAGTTGAAATATAGAATAATGAATAACGGTGTTCTGAATAATTTAACATACATAAACAAAAGGTCAACAACTCGATTCAGAAAAGCAGTAGCACGACATTATGCGTAAATGTAACGTAAACGTATCGTCGATGTAACGAAAATCTGGACATATTGCAAGCCACTGGTGTCACATGATTTACAAACGTAAAATATTATGAAACACTACATAATAGTATCACATGTATGGGCTTAAAATACATAATAACGATTTTCATCAACTCAAGATTTTCATTTTAAAATTGAGATCTGTATCTTATCTACTATAGAGGAATGTTCTTTTATAACTATAAAAATATCTTATAAAAATATTTCCACATTTATAAATGTAGAAGTTATAGACGTTCGCAATTTTGGAGAGAAAAATACACATCCTCGGGTTTCGAACCCGCGTGTTTTTACAATCCGTGTCAGACGCCATGACTGTAGGCCATCGAAGCTCGCCGTCCGAGCATCGAATTATAACTCTCCATTTGATTTTGATTGTCATATGGGGTCACGTCTGACATGGATTGTCGGAATACGCGGGTTCAAATCCCGTCTAAAGATGTGTATGTTTCTCTTTATATTTTAGCAAAGTTTTGGTGCTAGTGCTTTAAAAATCATATTATACAAGGTATAGATGTGTTACGAATTAAGGCGGCCAAACGGACGGAGCGATCTTATAAATGTGCCTTGTTGACCTACGGATCTTTATTAAAATTGTAAGAGCTAAAAAAGCTGCCCTCATGATTATCATTATAATATTAATCAATTGCTTATTTTTTGCATAATTATACCTTTTTGTATCTCTACTCGAACCTTGGCTATATACAAGTAGAGAATGATACCTTCAAAGTCATATTGTTCTAAATTCTAATATTCTAACTAATAGGTGCGGATAGATATGCTTCATTTCATAAACTCTTCAATAGACGAGTAAATTATGGTATTACAACTATAACTGTGAAATTGTCAAATTTATTTTGTCCGAAACCAACCACCAAATATTACCTGGCTCAGCCGTCAGACGTCTGTCTGTTAATACGAAGGTAGCTTCAGTCCAAATTTTATCTCTTCGAACAGCAACAAAATATATATTTTAACTTAACTGTGAATAACAAAATTATTAGTACTTAATATATAACTAGATACACAAAGAAAGCCGGTTGGTTATAAAAAAGGCGATTCAAACATGCCAAACCATATAACAGCTGTGTTAACATCTTGTAATGGCTTTACTAAATACTAACGCGTGTGAAAATTGAATATTTGCCATCGTAGCACATTTATCGAAATTTAAAATTTTGCCAGGTTTGATCCCCGGACAGATCAAACATTTGTGTGCGTTATTTCTGTTTTATCTGGTTCTGAGTGTGTATATGTATATAAATATGTGTATCAGTCATCAGGTTATAAGAATAAAAAATAGCAGTGTATAAATATAGCAGTACTTACATAGTTGTTTCATTCGCGTATGATAATGTATTTATTTTGCGTTTAGAGAAGGTCTGCCAAAAGTACGTGTGCCACCATTTGGGACAGTGATCGATGACAGAGAGGTGTCCTTCATCGAAATGTGCTCAGACCTTGGTTCTTCCATCGTGCTAGTGCCTATTATCGCTGTGTTGGGCAACGTGGCGATCGCTAAGGCTTTTGGTAAGTTCGTGCACATTTTACTTTTACACACATGCATTTTATTAATATTATTATGTATAATCATATTATTCCTGGGCAGCATTTAGAAAACTTCGTCGAGTCTTCTCGTCGCGAATTCCACAATGTCTGAAAACTAAAGCATTTAATCAGTGCGTCCTACCCGTTATGGCATAAGGAGCTGAGACGTGGACACTCACGGTACGACTGGTCCACCGATTTAAGGTTGCTCAGCGAGCTATGGAGAGAGCATGCTTGGAGTTTCTCTGAAGGATCGTATCAGAAATGAAGTGATACGACAGAGAACCAAGGTAACCGACATAGCCCAAAGAATTAGCAAACTGAAGTGGCAGTGGGCTGGTTATATTAGCCGAAGAACCGATAACCGTTGGGGTAGACGTGTTCTTGAGTGGAGACCGCGACTCGGCAAACGTAGTGTAGGACGTCCTCCGGCTAGGTGGAACGACGACATACGCAAAGTGGCTGGTAGCAGCTGGATGAGAAAACCCGAAGATCGGGCTCAGTGGTGTGCATTACGAGAGGCATAATGTCCAGCAGTGGACTGATACTGGCTAATTACTGTAGCTAATAATATGACGATAAACATATTATTAGCTACAGAACAAGCACAAAGCTCTCCTGGAGTTAATTAGCAACCTCTGCCTATAACATAATAGCACAGCATAAAAATCGTAAAATAATTATAATTTACATAGACAATACACATAGATAATAGTATGCATTTCGTCCCAAGTGACGAACTGCACTACGCCTTTATGCGGTATGCGCTGCGACATAAAGTTGTTAAGCCTCACGTGCCTGCAATTTCACCGGCACCCTATACCCTTGAAATCAGAACAAAGTATTGCGAACATTATTGGTTCGGGGTGGAAATAGGTATGGCGGCAGTGTACTTCCCCGGGGCGAAGTCGTGCAAGAAGAGTTTTACCGCTACTGAAAAATATCAATTGATTCGTACGTCAAAACTAAATAAATATTACAAAGTAAACAAATGAGTTGCTTCAAAATGTATGAAGTGTGGCTGGGTGGTTGTACAATATACCTAAAAGTATGACATGTTGCAACATTTATTTACTGATTTGATATCAAATGGCTTAATGCTTTTAAAACACCACGTCACACGGTAGGATGTACATGAATGGCACTTTGAAGTACTCTGAACTAACGTCTGAAGTAGGTTACCTAATGAACCTGGGTTTCTCGCCTCTTACGGTTCACATCCCAAGGGTGGACGGAAAATTCTTGAAATCCGTCCCTCGTGGAGTAAATTCGATTCTAAGTATAACTATCGATAAATTACCTCCCATATATGTCATCATTTCACACTATGCATACCTAATAATGCTATAACTGCTTATATTATAAACAAAATAAGCGATTGTGCAAAAATATATAATATATTATATTTCTCCTTACATCTCCTTTTTTTTCTATAGTATTTCAAAATCATTTGTAGGTTAAGATAACTGTCAAGCAATAAATCCTAGCCATGATTAAGTTGTCGCTAAAAGGCATTCATATTACTTAAGCATTTAGCTAATCTTTTTGCAAGAGCATTAACTTAATGGATTATATCTTCTATTCCAGTCTTCGTTACAATAGTCAATAGTACAATAGTCTTCATTCTTAGTTACAATAAAAGAAGTTCAGTGTTCCGAATAGATAAATGGAACATTATCATAATTGTTTTGTCTAGGAAGTTGTAGGTACAATTATAGATATCTCTACTGTTTTAAAACATTAACAAAAGGTTATCAAAAATGTGGGGGTTCTTGTGTCGCCTTTATAGCTCGTTATTATCAAATTATATAGAACATTATTAGTACTATTATAGTTGATAGATAACCATATCCTTCATTTAATTGACATATCTTCAGGGTTCCGTACCTCAAGAGGAAAATGGAGCCCTTATAGGACCACTTCGTTGTCCGAAATTGTTTGTTTGTCAAGGCACTATTTCTCAGGAACACGCGGCCATGTATAGTGCTGAAATTAATATTAAAAACGTAGGTCTACGTTCATTTGAAGCTGTTAAAAGTAGGGCTCTAATCCTAACTCAACTTAATCACAGACTACGGCGATTTATAATGCCCTTTTTGACATTCGTTATTAAATCATAACCTATAGGTAATTAAGGTAATAGGGTACTTATCGTTAACCTAGAATTATGAAATTAGGCAATAAGCAAGGTTTCATAGTTTAATTGATTAAAAAATCCCGAAATCGTAAATTTGTTGATATTACACAATTAAAAAAAAACGTATTTGTGTTTGGTTTGCTATATTGTATAAGGTGTCATACATACAGAAACGTCAAAATAGGATGATGCATGAATATAGTGCAAACTAAATACATAACATAAATATTTGTGAGGTGTTGGTACGGAACCCTCGGTGCGCGAGTGTGACTCGTACTTGGCTGGTTTTTTATCATATATTTCATTACATTTGAATACAGAATCAAATTATTCGTATAAAACAAGGTTTTTATATTCGCCTAGAAATGTACTTTGTAAGTAAGTAAGTACTAAGTGAAGTAAGATGAATCTTACCAAAATAGAATATCGCTCAACTGAGCTCATCTTGCACTAGTCTGATTTTTAATACTGTTATTTTAGAGTGTGCACTGTAGTAAGTTTGACTTTGAATGAATTACCGTTATTACTATGGAGCAAAACTATTGAATAAACACTTATCTTTGGAAAGTGACCATTCTGCACATAGTATTAAGGTGTCAGTCAAGTGTACACTATTTTATTAAAAAAGGGGAAGGGGAGTAACTAAGCTGAGCTTGCTGATACCCATTCATACATACTTGATTCTAGCTGCGCCCAGCGGTTTCACCAGCCTGGTGATGGATGATGATGATGATTATGAGAAGTATCATATGTGCTTCCCGGGATATTAACCTTGCCAAATTTGATTACGATCTCTTTAGCCGTTTAGGCGCGATAAGGTAACACACAAGCAGAGAGACAGTTTTATATTTTTTTCTAAAACAAAATTGGGCTTAATAACAAAAAATTTAACGGGACTTTCAAGAAATTTTTGGGCTATTGCAGTTAGTTATCACGCAATTTAGTATTCGCGGCCGTCCGGCTGCAATAACAGACGCGCGCTGCCTGTAATTTGCGGTGGCCAACCTTGACGCTTGGTCGGGGTTTGGTTTTTGCGTTATCTGTTATACTGTAAATTATATCTGTGGGTACTATAGATTATGTTACCATTATTTTCCTCGGTTGCAGCCAGTGGAGATTCGATAGACGCGACGCAAGAGCTCCTAACTCTGTCGTTGACCAACATCCTGGGCTCGTTCGTGGGTGCGATGCCAATCACCGGTTCCTTTTCCCGAAGTGCCGTCAACCATGCAAGTGGAGTCGCCACGCAGTTTGGAAGCATTTATACTGGTAAGATTTGGAAAAAATGCAATTATGAATATGTAATCTGGAATAAATATACTTACTCGTATATTGAATTGAAAAATGACAGGTCTTGAGTTGACTGCAGATTTGACAGTTAATGCCATACAAAGTTTACTAAGATCTATACTCAAGCCCAGAATCGATACGGATTACTGTTATTGATATTAATCTTTTAATTTAAGTAATTATTAAACCAATACTTTAAAAGTTTTCGGTCGATATAGAAAATCCGGTTCATTAAATGAGCCATAAATCGTAACAAGTACAATTTGAGAAATGTAATACCGACTTCCATTCTATTCAGTTATTGGAGTGTATCTCAAAACGTACTGGACTGAATTTGATCAAATTTAAATGGGACTACACAGGAAGCACCAGCTTTTAAACGAAAAAATAATTTTGACGGTTCACCCAGTCAAAAGTTATGAGGTATCAAACATAACCGGTTCATCATCAATAAATCGTAAAGGGTACGAAACGGTACGGTTTTGACAAAAAAGTTTACAGGAAATAATAGATCCGAAATTTTACTCTCTAGAATGATACTCCTAATAACTGTTGCCTAAAGTGCACAGTTTCAAATATATCGACCGAAAAGCTTATTTTCAAGATGGCGCTTGAAGCTCCACCTGTATCTGTAAGCATTTTGTGATTTTATGCTCAGTAAGTGACCCTAAACCTCAAAAAAATTGATGTAAGTAAGAAACTACCCGTTACTCTTCATCGTCAATTGGGTAAAATGACAGAATAATCTTGATATCAATCGCTACTATTTCAATCACTCGGTGACTAATCTCTTAAGGTGTATTAATCACTCGATGACTATTCTACTCATACATATAATTAAATTAAGCGACTAATCTTAATTATTTAATAGGCGACACAATGATAAACTTATATGGCTATAGATAGTTAGTTTGATTTGGAATAATCAAGGTGCTATCACGCCTTATTCCATATTTTATCACTCAGGTCACCTTCTGATAAATTATCTGTTGACAAATTTTGCAAGTGTTGTAAACATAAATTCGGCATGATATTATTGTGGAAATTTACTACTTAAGCAATAAAATTAGGTAATCCCAATAATAAAGACAATAAAAACTCAAAAACACAATCAAGCGGACCCCCAAAACTTTCTAGAGATTAAGATAAATTGTTACTAGCTGGATTATTATATTATTCTAGATAAAAATATTTATGGCTCAATTTTTTTAATTATAGTCTCACTCTTCATACCGCGACATTGGATTGTGTGTCTCATTTACCGAGCAAGTTCATCAATTAAACTTTGACAGTAGTATATATGGGCCTAACACAGATAACTGCGCAAGTGTAACGTAACATGTCGTTCGAAACAGAAAAAGTGCTTCCAAGGAGGTTCGATCAGTCAGCTTATTTATTCTCGTAATGTAAAACTTCTTGGTGGAATTCTTATAATATTTATGTAAAAAAACCTTCAATAAATACGCACGGTGCTCTACAACGGGGTATGCGGTAAAATAGTTACTTAAGTGAGAGTACCTATTTTCCTGCACGTTCCGTTGCACGGTGGGTAATTTTTAAATTTCGATCAATGCATATATGTATTTATACTATATAGGCTTCGTAAATGTATTTTTTGAGCATATTTGTTGAAAATTAACTTTAAGCATAGAAAAAAGATGTAGATTAATGTTGCTAGTTATTATTATTAGTAATGTTTAATATATGTATAGAATAAATCGTTGCTTATAGCGAAGCAGTTAAATATTTTATAAACGTCAATCACCGTAAAAGTATTATATATGACATATTGCACTTATAAACTCGTAACAGTTTTATGTAACGGCGAGGTTTAGATAGAATGTTTAGCCGGTTTGCTTACTTTCACTTTGTTTGACTCCAATTTAATACCTACTGTATATGGCCGCTAGCTGGCCTGCTTAATCACTCTACTGTCACGTTAAACATACTGCTCACAACAATTAGAGGAAAAAAAATAACGAAACTTTTAGCTTAAGGTTTAAATTATAACTGCCCACTAATTAATGTAGAGGCAATGCCGAAGAAATTACTCAACAAACGAGCATCGGCGTTTTCGTTAGTACTTCTCAAAGTGGGCAAAAGTCTTGTAAACTTCTAAAAACAAAGTGACGACATTGCATTCCCTATACTCTCTAATGACAGAAAACATATATTTTTGTGGTATTGAAGTCTTTTGAGTATTAATTTTCATTGAAGCGTTTTGGTAATAAAATTAGATCTAACGGAATTGCATGTCTCTGGAGCTATCGCTTTGCTTGAAGACGGTCGGACTATGCTTTATGTATGGAATGACCGAGGAGTAGCCCTTCTGGTATCTACAGACTTTGGAAACGATACAGTGAGCCGGGAGAATACTCAAGGCGTGGTCAAGTTTGAAAGAAAAAACTACACGTTTTCAAGATCGCTACATCGTCAACTATGTGCTTTGCGTAACCGCGCCACAATTCCAAGTGATCTTTATAAAACACTAAAGACGGCTACTAGTGTGGAAATTTCCAGCCAGACGATAAGAAAAATGTTAATAGAAGCCAATTTGAGATGACGCCGACCAGTTCGGGCTGCGCGCCTAACTATTCATAGTCAAGTTCGCCGATGATTCGCGCAAAATCACGCTAATTGGTAACATTACGTGTAATGTACATAACAACACGACATTGGAGGCTTGCTTTTTACTGACGAATCCATATTCCGTCTTATACGTTGCGTTGGTCGTCTCCTTGTTTGCAGACGCCCAGGCGAGCGATACAGTGCAGCGGCAGTACAGGAATTTGACAAATTGCATATAGCTTTGTGATGGTTTGTTGCGGAGTTAGTTTGGAACGAGACCACAGATCTCGTCTTTATTCCCAGTTGGTTGTGTGCTCAACCTTACATAGAAAACGTGCTCAAAGATCATGTTTTGCCCGCATCATGTGGTATCGGTCCAGATTATTTATGGCATCATGAAATCCGTATAAAGGAGTGGCCTTTCATGAGCCATGACTTGAATCCGATTAGATATTTGGGACTTGACAGGCGAATCCGGAAGCGTCCTATTGCGCCTTTAACACTGCAATAGCTCACTGATATGTATTGTAGGAATTAAAAAAATAACAAGGAAAACATAACACATAATTTATTAAATACATAATTGTAGTTTAAATAATAGAAAGGAACGAAACCTTCGTCCCCTAATTGTTTAGAGCAGTATATGTTTATTAGAACTATTGAACAGCTGTATTTCAACTAGTGCCGAGTGCTGGCAGTCTCGCTCAGAATTGGGAATCTTAAAGATCTGAGTCGCACTGCAAGGCGTTACGTTTACTATCAATCGAAGGACTGGTCCGTCCCGTCACGTTATATAAAATATATATTATACTAGTGACTGCCCGTGACTTCGTTCGCGTAATAGGCTCGACCTTCGTTCTCGCTATAACATCCGATCTTTTCTTGGTATTTTCTTGCATAAAAACCTCCATGATAATCATTAACACAACAAAAAAGAATTAGCGAGGTTTTTCCATCCGATATCAAGTTAGAGCGTGACCAGGAGAAATAGGGTTCCCCCTATTCCTAATCCTAATCATTTTATATATGGCGAAGCCCAAGGCCGAGCCTACTACGCGAACAAAGTCGTGGGCAGTCGTTAGTATGTCTCTCCCATTCAATATCAACAAATATTTGTGGTTCCTTATAATCAAAGCTATTCGTTTTTTTGTTGCAGGTGTGGTGGTGTTATTGGCGTTAAGTCTCCTTACTCCGTACTTCTACTTCATTCCTAAGGCTTCCCTGGCCGCCGTCGTGATATGTGCTGTGATATTTATGATAGAATATGAGGTACGTAAAATTATATTATAACGTAATTTGCAAACAGAAGCACTCGTAGTAAAACATGTTGAATAGATCTAACTGCGGGCCACTAAGACCTATCCCATTTTGGGGCCCAATGTTAAATGAAGTGATGCATATAACTGCGTTACTATCTGAATGGGTGACCGCTAGGTGGTTTCTGAGCGATACGAGTATTCAATTCAATTATAGTGAAATAGTACATTACTGCAGAATCCAGTAAGTAAGCCTTCCTGGCCAACTATAAGTCAATCGTATATTCGAGGCCAGGATGGCTTTCTTACTGGTTGAGACTTGTATAATGCTTTTCTCAAAAATGCTATTTTCAGACCATGTTGGCTTGTTTTTTTGCCTTCCACTTCATAAATTTTTCATATGTTTTCATATATTGCTCCTTGGATTTTGGAGGAAGTAAACTGGTTTTTGCCTAATTTGGCATCAGCTTATAAATCAGGAGGAGTGCCATCTATTTTCGAATCAGATTCGCTTGAACTATTTTTTTGGGATTATCTATGTTCACGCGCTAAATTAAAACACAATTGTCACAATTGAATGTGAAATCCCGCCAGTCGTATTTTTTACTAATAAGTTTGCGTTTAGTTTTGAACATTGTTCTATTTTTACATTATATGAATGTTTTAGTAAAAAGATGTAAATTATTGTTTTCGAATCTGCATTTTAATTTTAGAATGGAAAGTTTTAATCCAACATGATTCATAAATTGAAATTACTAAATACAAACATAATATCCCGCACGATACTTCTACAATATTACTAAGTACAAACGCATCGTGCATACTTTTTCTGCGTCGCGTTAAGTGTCACTGGCTTCAAAAATATATCTATCTCATAAAATGTCGTACCAAAAAGAGAGATAGATATATATTTGGACCCTCCCTCATCTATCATTGTTATAATGGCTAAACTCTAATCTGTGTCTGGTACTATGTTTTTTTTCTAAGCAGATCTAAAGAGGATGACCTACTGTCCAGTAAGTTAATTACATACTTACTTACTGGACAGTAAGAGATTCCAAGTTTAAATCTCGCTTCTTACTGGACAGTTGTGAATAAGTCTCCGGTAGAGTTCACTTTCTGGATACTTTATAGAGATGTTATGGGCAACAATACACACCATTTTTGAGAAAATATATCTTTTCCAACCGTTTAAATCGTCGGTATCATCAACTAACGTCAGTAGTGCGAGTGCGTAGGTTCGATAAACTAGTCACGTCGATAAACTAATTTTATGTATAGTTCCTTGTCGCTAAGCATAGATCTAGCAAGGATAGTTAAATCGCGGGCTGCATGCGGTTGTTAATTACTTTTTGTTGTTAACAACCGCATGCATTGTTAATTAGATTTTATTCTATTGATAATCCATTCTCGCAGTGCGGATGATTTAGTGGTCATCTTCAAGTCTCTATATATAAGTCAGTATACAAAAAACTGTTTCGGAAGGCACGTTAAGTCGATGGTCCCAGCTGTTGTCTGATAACAATCGCCAAAGGACTGTTGTCCTAACGCAAACAACCGGGACCGACGGGTCGATGTGCCCTCCGAAGCACGAAAGTGCTCTTGAACAATGCCTCTTGCGGTCACCCATCCAACTACTGACCGCAGCAAGCGTTTCTTAACATTGTTGATCGGTTAAGATCGCAAAGTCAAGCTCCGCTGCGAGCGCTTCAATATTTATTTGCAATGTTATTTCCGTAATTGTGTTATTAAACATTTAGTTTTATTTATTGTTATCTATTGTACTCGTACATGATTAATAGCAAGTATTCCATTTGATTAAATTGCAATTACTACATTTTAATTATATATTTATTGCAGGTAGTTAAACCAATGTGGCGATCACGGCGCGCCGACCTTGTGCCGGCGTTCGCTACGTTCGCGCTTTGTCTCTCAGTTGGGGTGGAGCTCGGCATTCTGGCGGGAGTGGCTGTCAATGTCATCCTGTTACTGTACCCCAGTGCAAGGCCGCAGCTAGACGCTGAGATTGTCACGGTATAATATTTAATTTACAAAGACATCATTTTATTGAACTTCTGCTTCAGACTGTTAAGCATTTTTTCTCTCTTTCTAATATTCATATACACTCATTTACACACACTCCATACAAACTCACCCTACACATACATGCACACACACACACACACACACCGAATCGCGCAAATTTGCTTGTCTAATAGATAAATGTTTGTTGTCAAAGCCTACGTAAACGAACTGTTTATACCTGCTTAATGTGCTTTACTTACTCTTAGAAACGGAGGGCGTTGTTGCCTGTGATACAGTTGTATTATTATAACAGGCACCAACTATCTCTTCAATTGGATACAGTGAATATTTATATATCAGTCCAATGTTTTGTAAATACCCTGTTACTCTGTATAAGAAATAAGTAAAATAGACATTTTTATTAAAAAGCACACCTGCTTTTTGCCGGAGTTCTAGCCCCGGACAGGGCTTTTTATAATTATATAGACACCATCAGTGTGCACGAAAATTTGCTAGAATGTAACGTAGTCGTATCGTTGACTTATACAGTACAAACTATCATTTGTCTAGTGCAATTGTAGCACAGATAACTCAGGGTACGTTCTGGTAAGTGCCGTCAACGCTCACAACTGTCGCGCCCCGGTTGGCCGTTCCCTGTGGTTGATAGTGACAGCTCGCAAAGACCACGTTAACCCACCTTCGATCCGCGAGCGTTGTGAGCGTTTTCGGTGACGTCATCGATAACGTATCGAGTTCGCTCAGTCGCTCACGATGATCGTGGGCTTGTAAGGGAATGGGGGTGCGAACGCCGCGAGGGATTTCAGCGCTTGCCGGAACGTAGCCTACTGCTTGTACTATATACGTCAACGATACGGTTACGTTACACTTACGCTGATTTTCGTGCTTGGCACACTGGTGTTAAGTGGTGCTGCTTATTAATGAGAACCTGAGACTTTAAGTTAACTCTCTGATGTGCGTGTAATTTCGCCGATAACCATACTTTCAAACCAAAACAAAGTATTGCAAATATACTGCTTCGCGATAGAAATAGGTAGGTATGGTGGCAGTACCTACTTCCCCGGACGAACTCATACACAAAAAGTTCTACTGCAACTAAAACATTTGTGTCTATGAACACTATTTAACCTGTGTCTGGGTATGTAGGTATATGTATATAAGTATGTATATCAGTCACCAGGTTACCATAGTAGAGGCTCTGCCTAGTTTGGGAACTGAAAGACTTTGTATGGATGTTGCCCCATATTGTTATTAAAAAAATTTAGTATTACTTTTTAAAGCACGAACGCCTGCTTAGCGATCTCAAACATTGAAATTTATAGAGAGAAAAATTCACATCTTCGGACGGGATTCGAACCCGCGTCTTCTATCCTATATACATATATATATTATCCGTATCAGACGCTATGATCATCTAGGCCACCAGGAAAGTTTTTCAACCGACCTCCATTGGTCTCCTCTATTGGTCGGTTGAAAAAATACAAGTTATTTTGTTCACGATATTTGTTTGTGTTTAATTTGTTCTAATATTCGCTACGTACGCGCTTTGTATCTCAGCTGTGAAGCTTTCGTCAAATCGATTCAGTTATCACCTCTCATATCAACTTATTACAATGCCTTACACTGAAACTATTGGAGGAGCAAAACTTTGAGTTTTTCGTGGTTATATTATAAATCCCTTAATGGCGCATTTACATGACACATTTATAAGACGTTTACCGTATTCGTTAAGGCGCTGCAAGAGCAAACTTTTAGGTATTTGAAGGAATTAAGCACTGGTCATAACAGGAACAAGCGAGCGTCTGTAAACACAATAACTTTTTCGCAGTTTTAATTTGTTTAAAAGTAAAGGAAGCCACGGTGGTAAAAAAAAATATAAGTTGTTTAATTTAATAAATTACCCGTTTTCTGATTACTAAAAATATATATTATAGCACATAGTTGTCGCTCAAAAGATTGAGAAATGCGATAAGGAATATTTTTTCTATTGTTTTAATTGCGTTTTTTTTTTTAAGTTTGCAGATAGAAAATGTGTAATATTATTTTAAAGGTCTTTTTTTTAACTTTTTAACCACGCACTTCATTTGTTCAAGTTTGTATCAGTAACTAGTATGTCTAAACTGTGCGACGACAAACATAGCGTTTTACGGATTTTGTCTTTGGGCCGCGCCTTAACCGAATATGTTCGTTAACGTTAGTGCCTGAATACGTCGATATTCGATCAAATAGATTCATTAATTTACGTTGCGGACAGTAATCGTTGAAACATATATAGAGTATTTTATTCTATTTTATGATGTAGCTATAACAGATAAACTCAACTTTCGTTCGACGTAGTGACGTGCTAAAGCATTAAATATAAGAAGTATCTTGCACAGGCAAGGATGCCCGGAACCGTGATTACCACAATTGAATCGTTTTGCTTCAGCGATAACATTACTTCATACTTACGAAAACTTTGTGCGTTACACGTGCTATACTCACAGGTTCAACCAAATTCCAAAAAGGAGGTGGTTCCTTTGTCGATGGTTAATCAATTTTCTACCGACTTCCAAAAAAAGGAGGAGGTACTCAATTCAACTGTATTTTTTAATTTTTTTTATGTTTGTTATCTCATAACAATCGACTGGATGAACAGATTCTCAAAATTTTTGTTTGGAAGCTTGGTGCTTTCCGTGTGGTCCCATTTAAATTTCATCAAATTCGGTCTAGTAGTTTTTGAGATACACTCCAATAACTGAATAGAAAGGAAGTCAGTATTAAAATTTTCAAATTCTACTTGTATTAAATTGAATCCTTTAACTTTACGTCAAGTGTTGATAAGTAGCACATATTGTAGAAAGTTCCTAGTTTAGTAGTAATTGATGTCAAGTGTGTTTTTAAATAAGTTGTTGTTACATTTTCAGAATGCAAATGGATTTAGCTACGTGCTTGTGACAGTCGGCAACAGCCTTTACTTCCCCGGTGTGGAATACATCAGGCAGTATGTTGAAAGGGCTGCGAAGAAACAAGGCGGGTGCAGTTTACCCGTCGTTATTGACTGCAGATATGTCCTAGGTATGTATTTCGTATCGTTTATATAAAAAGCTTATACGCCGGTGGCTGAACTTGAAACGATGTTTTAGTGTTAGCCTCGTCAAAAGCCTTAGAAAGTTATAGAAATACATCCACCGCATTACTAGAACGAAGCGCTCGTAGCGGAGCTTGACTTGGCGATCTTAACCGATGAACAATTTAAGCAACACTTGCTGCGGTCAGGAGTTGGATGTGTGACCGCTAGTGGCATTATACATAACTACTGAGCGCTTCTGTGCTTCGGAGAGCACGTTAAGCCGTCGGTCCCGGCTGTTTGTCTTAGGACAACAGTCGTTAGGCTATGCCAAAGACCTTCGGGCGGCCTGAAAACTTCGACATAGGTTGGACACTAAGCTATCTACCAAGCCGCACTGGGCCCGCGTGGTGGATTATGGCACAACTCCTCTCTCTGAGAGGAAGGCTCGAGTCCCAGCAGTGGGAAAAAATGGGCTAGTTATATTTATTATGTTATGTATTACTAGAAAGAACTTAGACAGGACAGTAACAGCACAGTATAAATATACAGAAACAGTACGGAAAATACCTACAAACGTTCGAAACGGCTCACTCACACAAACATGCGCATCAACGAGAGCCCTAAGCGGTTGTCGCGGTGCTGTCAGTAGTGAGGCCGCGTCAAGACAAGTGGTCACGTATAAGTTTATTTCCGCTTAACTAGGCTTAGTTTCCATACTGTTGCATCTTTATACCATGGTAACAGGGACTTAAAGAACGACTTATTTATTTTTATATGTTTTTTCATTGCAGGTGCAGATTTCACAGCTGCCAAAGGCATGTGTGCATTATCAAGCTCTCTATCGGCTCGCGGGCAGCCCTTAGTGTTATTATCGCCGCGGGCTAGCGTCGCCGCTGTATTCAGCAATGCAGGCTCCAGTGTCGTTGTTGTTTTGACGCCTGGTGAACTTGACTCTACGCTGCAAAGTGAGTAACGACCATATGTCCTTAAATCTCAACATTGATGTCTAGCAATTTTCATTCGTATCTTTGTGTTATAATCTCTGTAAGTCAGTTTCGCTATTGTTATTTCTTACCGTAGGTTTAGGTGTCCTAAGTTAAGCAAGGGAACTCTTAGAAGAGTTCTACTGCTCTAAATGCACAGATTTTTAGGGCAGTAGTACTCTTTCTGAATGAGATTGTCTGGGGTAGTACGAGTACTTCCATCATACCTTTTTCTACTGTGAAGCAGTAACGTTCACAATACTGTGTTTTGGTTTGAAGGGTATGGTTGCCGGAGAAATTACAGGCACATGAGACTTAACAACTTAATGTCTCAGGGTTACGGGCGCGGTACAGTTCGTCACTCGTGAAGAAATGCATCTGTTTTAGTAAGAGGTTACCACTTAACATCTGGTAGTATTCGTTCTTGTACCGTTTAAAAAAATTATTTGTGTCAATGTTTTTAAATGCCTATATTTTTTTTTCAGCACTTACTGGCCAGATCCCTCTGCCAATACTGAATGGAAAAGATCATGCACCGCCGCCAAACTACGATTCTCTTAAACAAGACGATGACGTCACGGAAATCGTCATCAGTGAAGAGCAGAATAGAACACCTCTTTTAACTAGTAATAGAACTCTATCAACTGGCAATATAAATACTACCTCACATTTTAATAGAACTCCTCTCCTGAACGGTAATAGATCTCAAACAAATGAAGTGAATGATACGTGACATCTCTATTAGATTATTGAATTGGTCGAGGCTCGCTTGTATCAACTGGGAAAAACTGAAGAAATAAATAGTCGGGGTTAATATGTAACTCGACATCTCCTACATTTGACTTGCACCAACGTAAAGTAACTTACGAAAATAGTGAAAATACAGAAACCTATCTTATAAAACTACAAGTCTTGTACTTGTAGTGGAATCAGATAATGGTAACAATTCGCTTGTGCTCAACAAACTTAACTAGCGGAGTAAAATCCTAAACTCTCCAAACTATGGTATAGTTCTTATTATGTTTAAAGTAAAATCCACATTCATTTAACACATGGATTTTATATTTTAAAAATATTATTCTATTCAATTGTGGGTAGCTTTAGACTAGTTTAGAGAGCACGAAGTCACGTGACCACTAAATCCGCGTAAACATACCAACATTTGAACAGAAATATCTATTTTAATTAACTGTATAGGCAAGCGTTATAAAAATTTGGACTAAAATTGTTTTAGTACACTACTAGTACTACTAGTTTTACTACTAGATTAGTCTTGTGCTCTGTAAAAGCAAATTGCTACATTGTAAAATTGAGTGTCAAGTTTACTTTTTGAGCTACTAAAAAAGAGGTGTACAGAACAAGTGCTGCCTGTTTTCCACTACATGTACAAGATTTGGAGCTTAAGGCAGTTGTCCCACCGCCGACGATGAACGAGAAGCGAGCAGAGCTATGAAGTAGAAACGAGTTGGCGAGCATATACTCGCGGCACTCGCTCGTGGCGGCCGAGTGTACAGTCCTGCCACAATACTCTCTCGGCGCGTTCTGACCGCCAAGCTAGCAGCGCCGAGCGAGTATTATCTTTAATAGCTGTTGTTGCTAGCGACAAACTAGTAGAGCGAGTTCTCGCCGGCAATGTGAACAGTCCGTGATCAACTATTAATATATGCATCTCATTTCTTTACACGTAATGTTTATTTTTTGTGCGTTTCTTGAGCGAGAAAATAACCGAAAGTTAGTCGCTTACTCGCCGGCGGTGAGACAACTGCCTTATACGGGTAGGTCTCAAATGTGCAAACAAACGATATCTTTCATTTATATATAAATGTTACGACACATTATGTCACTGTCACATTGTAACGCTATCCGGAGATTTTATACCACATTAACTCAATAGTAAAAAATCACATTATCTGTGAACTATCACACCACAGCTTTATTAAGTCGCATCAAACTCCACTCTATCACCACCATCTCCCATCGTCAATATCACGTTAAACGCCATGGGGGTCACCGGTGACCTCATCTGGTTTACTTTATTGCGCCATGGGGGTCACCGGTGACCTCAAGCGAAAGGCATATTCTAAATGTATTTTTGGGCCGCCGGTCACGCGTATCGCTTATTTTGTGTATGCGTGTGGCCGGCGTGGCGCTCCAGAATAATCCTTTTCAAGGGGACACAGCTACTTAGAAAATTTTATGAAATATGGCCAAACTCCTCAGGATATGTAGTAAAAGTAAGAAAACGACTTAATTTCATGATGTATGTTTTTAATCACATTTGAACTTAAAATTATTATAATGCACGTAATGAAACAAATATAAAACAAACATAAAAACTTCTTTAAAAAAAAAAAATTTGCAGATATACAAAATATCAGGGAATGCTACGAAAATAACCACTAAAACAAAAATGCAATCAGAAAACTTAAATCAATTAACTAAAAATAACAACTACACGTATCGATGAAATTTATTAAAACAAGTTAAACAGATATGTGGTTTTCCATCACATTGAGCACAAAAAGTATTGACCTTTTTAGCTTTATTTTTCGCCTGTTTTCGTCCGAATTGCTTTACCATATCTTTGTAACACTGTACACAAAATCGTCTAGTATTCCTAACTTTTCCGGATTTTGTTTGCAACTCGTGCTTTAATCGTTTGGGTCTTGATACTGTTAGTACTGAGTCATTCTGTTGAGAATCTGACGAACATGTTAGATACTCTACTAAAGATTTCCGAAACTCTACGATGGACATTTTTGTGTTCCTAGTTTCGGTAAACATAATCCATGCATTAACTATGGCAGTATTCAACAAAATCTCAATGCCAAGTTTCCTGTACCATTTTACAGTTTTGCGCAAGGGAGACGAATACGACGACATTTGGTCGCTCATATCGACAGATCCCTTTGACTTATTATAATCCAAAATCATTTTCGGTTTAGTAACCTGTTTGCCCTTTTTAGTGATTGTTGACATTCTATCAGAATGTTTAGTAGACAGCATCATCACATCCCGCTTATCTTTCCATTTTAAAATTGTAATACCGTCCTCGTTTTCCATAGCCATGAAGTCTCCTTTTTGAAGTTTGGCTTCTACTACACTATTAGGTAAACCTTTTCGGTTTTTCCTGATAGTCCCAATCAAGTGTGTTTGATGTTCCAGTAAATTGTAAGCCAACTCTAAGCTTGTGTACCAATTATCTGTCGCCAAAGTGTGCCCTTTGTTCAATATTTGGCTACAAAGAGACATTACCACTTTAGTAGGCGTGGTGTTCACTGTGTCGATATTTTTACCGCTATACAATGAAAATTTGCAGGTGTACCCCGGGATAGTGCACAGTTTAAAAAGCTTTAAACCATATTTATGGCGTTTACTTTTGTTGTATTGTCTAAAGACAATACGTCCTCTGAATGGCACCTGACTTTCGTCTACACATATGTCTTCTTTTGGTGAATAATATTTTTGGAATGTAATATTGACCATGTCTATAATCGGCCTTATCTTAAAGATTCGATCAGATTTATTTGCTGTTTCGTTATTACTGAAATGTAAATACTTTAGAATAATTTCGAATCTATTTCGGCTCATGATGGTAGATGGGAATGTTTGTCCTAATATTTTATCTTTGCTCCAGTAATAACTTAGCTTTGGGAGTCTTACAAGACCCATATATAAAATAAGTCCAAAGAAACGTTTAATTTCATGTTTGTTCGTTGGTTTCCAAGCATGAGATCTTGATGAAGGTTTTAAATTTCTGGATTCGCAAGATTGTAAGGCAAATAAGTTAGTCTGTTCTGCAATCATATCGAAAATTTCATCAGGCACTAAAAGACTATAAAAAGCTCCCGGTTCTGCGTCTTTTAATATAGTAGACATTTCTTTATTCATACCTGAAGTTTCCGTAAAAGGTATAATAGACGGTTGTTGACGCCTAGGGCGTGACCATTTCTTTGACATACGGTCTGAGGCGGTAATATTGCTTGACACGTAATTTCTAATCGAATCAGACTCACTCTCACTGTCGCTTCGGATAATTAAACGTCTCCGTTTTTTTGGAATGTGCAACTGTTCTTCGTTTGAATGCGACGACTGTAGATCTAATTGACTATCTTCTTCATACTGCTGAACAATGCTAGTCTCAAGTAATGTTATTGCCCGCAAATCTTCCTGTGTAAATTCAAAATCTTCCATGTCCACCTGTATTTCTTCGAAATTTGAACTTTCAAACATTTCCATTTTTAAGCATTTAATGTAATGTTTATAATATTAATATTCACTACTGTACACTCAATATCACACTAATAATGTACTTAACGCGAATTATTACACCAATAAGCGTGCACTGTGCACATACGACCTCGCTTCATGAGCGCTAGAGCAGTACTGAGGGGGTTGGTGGGCGACGCGGTGACCGGCGTGGCGTCTTCGTAACGAAAAATGATATTATTACTTTAAAGCGCCACGGGGGGCACCGGTGACCTCAAGAGGTTTTTTCATTTTATTTACGGAACCCTAAGGCAGATTCTTATAATAAACAGTATACATACATAACTTGATAAAATACATTCATTACAAGATATTTTTTTTTTAACAAAATACCACTTTTCCGTATTGGCGTTTAACGTGATATCCACTCGGTGTCTGCTATATATACTAGTATATGGATGTGACTAAACAGATATGTATTGGGGCGACGATAGCAGTACAGTGCCACGCAAAAAAAATCCTCTCGATGAGCTAAGTCGCATTAAATCTATCATGGGGAGGTATTCTCTTATTTTTTAATTGATAAGCATAAGCAACGAACCCCTGTATAGTCACATCTGCTGACTGCTTAACCCTGGGCTAACTCGCCAAAATTGGCGGGTTATTTGTTCATCTGTTCTAAACCTATTTTGAGCTAACTCACGGTGACGCAAGACAAATGTATGAATTAAATCCAGTGCTTAAGGCTATCTTGCTGAACTTTGGTTGAGCAAAGTGGGCGGTAATATGTAATTGTAGATATATAGTATGTAGTTAGTTTAGTGCTTAGTTGTAATGTATTTTGCACGAGTGAATAAAATAATTGTGTTTATGGGGCTAGACCGTAAAGTCTATCAAAGTTGTGACACATATTGTTAAGTTTTGATTACTGAGTTCTGTTCAGAAAACTAAAACAGTAATTTATTACAGTCTGTTAACCAAAGGCCTCTAATTTCCATGTCTGTTTCACATATTAGTATGACAATGAAGGGGACAGATAACTGACATTTCACGACTCCACAGTCGTGTGGGTTAGCGGGCTAATTGTATAAAATGTAAAGTGGCAAGCGCCCAATGTTAAGAAAAAAATTTGTTTTGTTAAAATAAATTATTAGTTCTAATTTGTATTCCAAATCGTTTATTGTCGCATTAACTACACATGTCGTATTGTGATTTTGCACATTATTAAGCTAACTCCCTTTTTGGTAAATATATATAAAGAGGATAGATTTGTATGTATGTTTATAACGAAACTTTATGGCTCATAAAGTACTGAACTGATTTCAAAAATTATTTCACCCATTGAAAGCTACTTTCACCCTGAGTAACATAGGCTATATAAGATTCATCATCATCATCATCATCGGGTGAAACCGTGGAGAACAGCTATGGGTAAATTTTTTTTTCTATCTTACAAACTCGCCAAGATATAGTATTACACTAAATATAAAATCTAAAAATCGTTTGAATAACATGGGTACGGTCAGTAGCAAAAGTAGCCGAACATATACAGAAATGATATTAGTCTATATATTTTAATCCTCGTTAAAATCCCAATTTCAATTGTTGACTGTATTAACATGAGTTTTATGAAATATCTATTTATATAAAAAGTTAAGCACATAATTTCATTCATATTTTCTTCTTATTAAAAATAAATGCTCAGCTACATTTGCTGACAGTACAACCAACAGACTGGCTTTTGGCTGCCATGTAAACGCATAACTTCTTCGTTTCGACATACACTTACATGTTTCTCTAATATAAGCTCTATCATATTTACTTGGTGAACATATTAACATAATATTTATTCTGTGTCCCTTTTGTGGTTTAACACAAATTCAAAAAACAAAAAAAAACTTTGCGGATATGGTCGGATGGTTTGAATATAAAGGTCATGTCAATCTTTAAGGACAAAAAACTATGTTTCATGTGTACGTTTATTTCAATAAATACAACACTTTAAAAAAATAAGCCCTTGACAAAAAAAAACCTTAATCTATTCGAAGCGACTTACCGTTATATAACCAAATAACGTGGCCGTATTCCGTTATAATACTACTAGCTGCTCTCAGCGGTTTCACCCGCGCGGTGATGGATGATGATGATGATGAATATTATATAGCCTATGTTAATCAGGGTGAATATAGCTTTCCATTGGTGAAAGGTTTTTTGAAATCGGTCCTATACTTTTGAGCCAATTCGTTACAAGCATACTTACATACAAATCTTTCCTCTTTATAATATTAGTATAGATAACAGTATAAAATAAAGGAAATATTGGCTATTATTAGATATAGTATATCCAATAATAGCTAATTTTTCCGTTACTCATCCAAACCCAAAGAAACCTTTACTATGTTTTGAAGAACGTTCAATTGGGTTCGGCATAATAATGACAGTTTTGTACAAATGGGCACGTGTTAACCATTCCTATCGTATTGCTGTCGTTTACTCTCTTCATAGTTCATAGTTCATAGTTCTTTATTCATAAATTCAAATTTACATGTCCAAAAAATATTAATTAAAAATCATATATATTAAAAACAGTACAAATTAAGTACATATACTTAATTTAACATTAAATTAATGTGTACTTACAATTGTAGATGTACAATCATTAACAAATTGCTAATATAAAAACAAATTATTATTTAAGATTTGGATAAAAATAATCGAGTTAGTCAAAAATTAACTAATGTCAAAATTAAATAAATAATGTAATATTAACCGACTAATGTCAAAATTGAATTAATAATGTCAATATTAAATAATAATGTCAAAAATAAATTAATAATGTCCAAAACTACACTTTGTGATTAAGGAACTCCTCAAAACTGTAAAACGACCGCTCGATAAGCCAGGTTTTTAATTTAATTTTGAATGAAGCTAAACTAGGAGCAGAGGTGACTTCGTCAGGCAACCTGTTCCAGACCATGGGTCCCATCACGTGAGTCAGTTTGCTAGATTTTGTGAGGGTTCGTGTTACTCCCACCAGTTTATCAGCGTTACGTGTATGGTAGCTATGTACATCGCTGTTCTTTTCATAGATACTGGGGTTATTTTTCACAAACACAGCCACCTGTGAAATAACGATTGCTGGTAGCGTGAGGATTCCCAACTCTCTGAAATAGGGTCTCGCGGATGTGTCCCGCGTCACGCGTACCATAGCTCTGACGGCACGCTTCTGCATACGGAAAGCTCTTTCCCATTCGGCACTCCGACCCCAAAGCTCCGCACCGTACTGCAGAACAGAGTGTACCGTTGTGAAATAGCAAGCGCGGGACACCTCCGCGGACACTACTCGAGACACTCGATTGAGCGCGAAACATGCGCTACCTAGCTTGCCACACACTTTATGTACATGATTTTCCCACGTCAAGCTCCTGTCTATTTCAAAACCGAGGAAAGTCGATTTTTTCACGCTCTCGATTTGAGCGTTATCAATTGATACGCTCAACTTCCTTACCTCATGTCCAGCTAAGTTGAAATGCATGAAATGTGTCTTATTTAAATTTAAAACAAGACCATTCATGGCAAACCAACGAGCAAGGCAGGCGGCTGTCTCGTTTAGTCTCTCTTCAAGTTGATCTACCGTGGGTGCTGTGACTACCGCAGCCACATCATCCGCGTACATTAGTATGTCTGCGACAGTCACTGCGTCCGGGAGGTCATTCAACAAGAGCGAGAACAGTATGTTGGAGACTGATGACCCTTGCGCCACTCCCATATCCGAAGATAAAGGGTCGGACTTACAGTTTCCTCCATCCACGATCTGACGCCTGCCCCTCATTAAGTCCGTCAGAATGTCAAGAGTTCTACTATTAATGCCATAATGTGCAAGCTTTATCGCAAGCACCTCATGGTCGGCGATGTCGAATGCTTTGGATAGGTCGCAACAAAGAACGGCAACCAAAGAATTCCTTTAAAAGATAATTCACTGAATACGTGCACGGGGCTGCACCGAAGATTTTCAAGAACTGCCGAGCGACGGGATTAATAAGTTACGTTGTCTCTACGATTTTTCATTCATCATCCCTTAATTGCAACTATATTAACCCTTTGCGCACCATAGACCTAAATTTACGTGAGTTTTATTCATAAATCTTTTGTTTTAATTATCACGGTATAGTAAGGGTTGATAATTACGTAGATGTAAGATGACAATGTAAGCCCCAGCGCATTAGATAAATATATACAAAAAATGCACTTTTCTATATAAGTATAATAAGCGGTAATTGTTTTTTGCATCAAACATGAAGTCATGTTTGATGCAATAGTTTAGTATATAATTATTGCTAATTCCAGAAATATGTTTAAGCCTGTAAGGCGTAACTTGCCACCAAAGATCTTGAATTTTGACTGTCCTTTGTCAGAATGTAAAACAATAACGTATAAAATATATTTATGCCAAGTACTTTGATCTTGAATGAGAGGTAATATTGTATGCACGGACTCTACTTCTCAAAAATTGTCATTAGTGATTTACCAACGATTTTTAAATGAACTTCAAATCTTTGCCAGGCGGATTGAATGGCTGCAGTATGCTATCTACCTCCTATCGTATATCTCTTATCTTCAATGTATTTGTATATATTTTTGAGATATTCAAGAATCTTAAGTAGGTATGCTTTATTTATCAATACAATCCTTTCATATGGTGACTTCATAATCAATTCCAGTGACTTGAGTATGACCATTTATTATTTTATATGCTATGAAACCGCTTTACTACAGCTTAACGCTAACTTTAGCGCTGCACTGCTTATTTATCAACTTTGTTATTGCAATAGCGTTTCTAAAATGTACCTACATTCGTGTAAAGCATGCAAAAATCAAAATGTCAGTATGTCTGCAGTTTTTGAAGTATACAGTAAATATGGGTTACTTTAGCTACTTTTATCATATATTTTAGTGATTTATCAGTACTAACGATGTTCATGAATTTCTTACTGCCTTAACGGTTTTATTTGACAGAAAAGATGTAAGCTAATAAATAGTAGTCATATTTTTCCTAAAAAATACATATTAATTTTGTTATTTATTTTTTTACTTTTGAGCCAAAGTTGTAGTAGTAATCGGATTACTTTGACCAGTATATAGTTTCGATTCAAAATCTATAATTAATATCTGTATTGAGCCAATCTAAGACTTGTTGAATGATAGTAATAATACCAATGATTAGATGTGAAAAGAAGTTTAATTTTCAGGAAAAAAAACACTAAACACTGAACATTTTTTCGATGTTAACCTAAACCATCTTTTTCGATATTTACGAAAATGTGTAAAATATATAACTCAAGAAATTACTTATAATATTAGATATATATATATAGTACATATTGGAAAAAGTATATTTCCTACAAGTCGAAATACAACATTAACTGTCATTGTTAAGAAGAGGCGGGAAGTTTTTTCTGTTTTGAGCCAAAGTTACCCCGTAGAGCTAAAGAAACCCGCAAATACGGTATTTAATTATGTATTAAAATACCTATCGATTCTGATGCTTAAATTTCACCTTATGCCTCAGACGTGAGTCGACAATTACTTGGCATTTTGAAAACGCAGCGCGAAACAGTGAATAGATGTATTATATTTCACCCACAGCCACAGGTTCCCAATTCGATCGCTCTTGTGTACGATTTTAGCATTATTCACTGCTGCTAGCATTTTTGACTTGATGGGGGTTCTGGTATCGCAATAGCTACTTAATAACAGCTAATATGGTACTAATAAGAAAAGTTCGTTCATATTATTGTTGTGGCGTAACAAAAAATGTTACTAAACTAGCCAACCTACCTGCGTACCTAAATATTGTTCTCCTGATTAGGTGCTTACATATATTTGTTATAAAGTTATATAACAATTTGAAACTGTTTAATTATAAATTGTATTATTATTGACTTCTGCTGTTGTTTTGTGCATTAATCGAATACAGTCACATGTGAAAACGTGAAGCCGTTGGAATTTTATTTCTATTCCAGTTTTGTTTTTATCTACTTACCATATAAGTAATAATATATAATAATATTATAATTATTATTGTTATTATAAGTAAAGTATACCCAAAAAATCTGTCGGTCTAGCGCTCGACGAGACAACATCTCCTGAGGATGCCTCGTGTAGAGGCGAAACACGTGTCGAATCGGTGTTGGTTTATTTGGGGTTTCTTGTGTTTTTATTTTGTATTCTTCCTATTAGCATTCCTAGCTACAAAACGAGCAGTCTGATTTTGTACGCTTATTAATTACCGTATATTTGGGAGATGGTCACATAATCAGCCCATTAACAATCCCGATGCTGGGACTCGAGCCTTCCTCTCAGAGAGGAGAATTGGGCCATAATCCACCATGCGGTCTCAGTGCGGCTTGGTGGATAGGCTAGTGGCCAACCCATGTCGAAGTTTTTCAGGCCGCCCAAAGATCTTCGACATAGCCAAACGACTGTTATCCGAAGACAAACAACCGGGACCGACGGCTTAACGGCTCCGAAGCACGGGAAGCTCATTTGAATAATGCCACTAGCGGTCACCCATCCCACTCCTGACCGCAGCAGTGTCAAGTCAAGCTCCGCTGCGAGCGCTTCAACGTGAGGGTAAGCCAAGATAAATTGATGAATTCATTTCAACTAACCAGACAAGGCCAAAGTCTTATGGACGAGTAAGTCTACTTACGGGATATTGCAATCCTGTATAATATTGGGGTACCATACAGTGCCCTGTGCAGAAGTTGAACGCTGAAATACGAGACTGTGGACCATTTGCAACTGTGCTACTGCGGTAAAAGGCCGCAGAAGAAAACAAGACAGCTTCGGAAAAGGTAGAACTCCATATTTTCGGGAGTGCTCACACAACTAGACAATTTATGAGAGTGGCCTAAGCTAAGATACACAAGGAGTACATATGGTTCGGTTGGGCAATGTACAACACGCCCCAAGCATACAGTCGCATGCAATAAGGTGTATACATCCCCTATTTTTCATTACTATATGATACATTATACTATATTTTGTAAATTAGGATTAAAGCAGTAAAATTATTTATATAGGTAGCTTTTTAAAATAATTGTGATGTCAATTTCTACAAAATTGAATGCAGATGCACTTTTGAAAATCTTTTGTCATAGCCTCACTCATGGAGGTGATAATATACTGAAAGAAACTAAGAAATTTTGCATTTGCGCTCTAAAATTTAGTTTCTCGGTGTACCTCTCATTTTTTACAATTTCGAGGTCTACACAATGAAGTCGAAACAGTGTAAAGTGTTAAATGAACTGCATAATATTATTAACTTTATGACTAGCTGCGCGGTTTCACCCGCGTGGTGATGGACGATGATTATGAATCAAATATAGCGTATGTTACTCAGGAACTTCCTTCTAATAAAAAATATATAATCGGTACCTAAGTAGTTTTTGAGTTTTTCCATTACAAACAATTTTCTCTTTATTATAAGAGTAGATGTAAATGTTATAATCTGATAAATAATATAAAAAGTGATATTTATGTAGGTACCTATTAACCACGAATATTGATAGGTAAATAGGTTATCCAAAATATGCCGTAATCCTTGATTTAGAAACAACAATACTTCTTATATAATCATACGTACCTATAGGTACTTACACTACCTACTCACTGATATACTCGTACTCGAGGTACTCATGTAAAAAATGGGATATTTTATCAGCTTAATTGAATTTACTTTTTAATTGTTTTTGTCAATATTGTTCCATATTATCACTGGCTTTTGTCTGCGTAGAGTTTTATTTTCTGGATGTGAATTATTGTAATAATCCGCCACTACGTCTGATGTTAATTGACAAACGTTCATGTAGATACGAGTACCGTCCTTTACAGTATGTATTTATAAAATGTTGTTCACTAATTTGTAAGCGGGCACTTAGTATTCAGGCTAGTTGGAGAGCTCATACGGGAGCATGCCACATGCAACTAGCGGTGGGGAAAACAGTGCTGCCGCTTAAAAACTGCAGCAAAGGTCAGAGTTTGTCTCTTTGACTTATTAATAATCATCACCAAACAAACCTTAGTTGGGACCTGCAAACTTAAAAACAAACTGAAGTTCATTTTGGATTCATAGTACACGCGACACGAAGACTTTCTCCTTTGGCCTCAGTTAAAATATTGACCAAGTAATACATTGGTAAGTATTTTCATAGCAATAAGTTCAAAAACTTTCAAATTCTCAATACAAAGTTTCATCCTCCATTTAGTTCCACCCCCTATGTCATCCCTGTCACATAATATTAAAGAACTCCATTTTTTATTTATATTGAATTATCTAAACACAATTGTTTACTACTAAAAAGTTTCATCCCCCAGATCACCCCTCTATGTCATCCCTATAATAAAAATATTACGGAACACTATATTTTATTATAAACAAACTATCTGAATACAAGTTGTCACACCTATAAGTTCAAAAACGAAGAATTTTTCATACAAAGTGTAATCCACCTTTTCACATCCCTATGTCATCCGTGTCAAAAATGTTAAGGAACACCATTTCTTACTTCAATTTATACTATTATATCTGATTTTATTCGTAGTAACAACATAAAATTGTAAAAATGTGTAGTAGATAGTTATAGTTTCATAAGTATATAATAATAATTGTAAATATTGTACTTAGATACCTTTTAAAAATATGTAAGTACCTATGGATACTTCTTTGGATTATGGATCTTTCTGATCCGAATTAATTTTACTTTTATCCGGTCTTTACGTTTCTTCCAACTTATTTACGCGTTAAACGTTTCCCCTCTTTTATAAAATATTAACAATTAAAAGTATACAATTAAAACATAAGTCAAAAACCTCAAAGGGTTTTTGCATCTACACGCCTCGTATAAATACCTACTAAAAGACGTTGTAGAGAAACTCTATCGCTGGAAACACAAGGGAAAGGAAAAAAACACCATTTCTTTTATTGTAAATTAACTATCTTAATTCAAATGTTTACACCTTTAAGTTAACAAACAAAGGACTGTGGAAAATTTCGAATAAGCCAGTACAGAAACTACCTACGAATGTTCGAAACGGTTCACTCACACAAACATGCGCATCGACGAGACCCCTAAGCGATTGTCGCGGTGCTGTCAGTAGTGAGGCCGCGTCAAGACGAGTGATCACGTATTATTTTATTTCCGCTTAACTAGGCTTAGTTTCCATACTGTAGCATCTTTATACTATGACATAAGCATCCTCCAAATTTCAAATATCTACGATCAGCGGTTTAGACTATGCGTTGTCTGTCAGTCAGTGTAGACTTTGATAAAATTATATTGATTAAAAAGCCACTACATAGGTAAAAAAATAACGGAAAAATATAAATTATGTCTTTATTCTAATAAACTTATAATAGTGTGTATAAATACAATTACCTAATTAAAACTTAGCACCATGTAATTATTAATCCTAATAAATGCATCTGACTATTAATAATAATGAGTATCCGATAGATCTGATATTTTATTAAATCTTATAAGTACCTACCAGACAAACTCAACGATAGGACAACAGTTTTCTAGGGAACCTAGAGAAAATGTCTGGATGAACATAAATCAATTGTTCATTCAGTTCTTGAACGACATCTATAATTATTATGTTATTTTTCAACCACAAATCACCCTGGTGCAGAATATGAATTCCGAAGACTGTTTTCAAACGTTGAGATAAAAATCCCCAACTAAAACCAAAATCACCTTATATATAATGAACAACTAGTGTTTAGATAGCGTAATATATACCTACACTTACTTAAAGATATTCAAATAAGTGTAAGTACTTTTTTCATGAATAAGTACTCATTCTCATATATATATTACTCATTGGAAGGTATAACTAATTGAACGGGAATCTATTCACAATAAAATAATCCATTGACTTGTCCTCGAAAATTTTTTCAAAGAAATTGCTTAAATACTCTCTAAATATTGACCCTTTATAAATTACGATTATAATATAGATTGAAATTACATTGTTGTAAAATAAATTTACTAGTCTTCGGTTGGATCTTACCTATAATCGTTTTTTTAATGTCGTATACAACATGTGTAACAACACTATACGCCTTTATAAACCATACCTGCCTACAGGCTACCCTACAAAATAACGCCCCAACACACTTTTTCTACGGTTCAAAAACTATTGCTTGATAACAGGTTGAAATTGAAACATAGGCTTGGATGCTGTCAAGAGTTTCTCAGAGACTACATGTGCGATCCTTGCGCTTCGCTTCCAGACTAATTCCCGAGTTCTCTCGTGGTTGCTGTCCACGCGGACCTGTAAAAATGTAAAAAGTTAATAACTAAAGTCAGCGTATCTGTTACCCGTTACTTTTTTGCGCATTATCAAGAATAAATATTTAGCAGACAAAAAGTCAATAAAATAAAAACGATTAAAGACTTAAAGACACTTTTTGTACCCCCATTTACTGGTTATATAGGTATACTTATTTAAAAGACAAAATTAGTTAATTTCCGTTAAGACTCCTAGACCTCCGCACTCTAAGACATATACACATCAAAAAAAGTTTGCGATCACTTTGAAAAATTTAAATCTTTTTTGTTACGGTAGACAATATTATGATTTCATCGTCTTTTTGGTTGCTGTAGATAGAATTGTCAGACAATTCCGTGTAAAGCATGGGCGCGATTTTGTACTGGTCGACGATAATCTGCTCGCCCATCGAGCTCAAAGAATCAATGCTGCTCTCCGAGAATGCGACACCAAAGGTTAGACTGGCCTGCCGGATCGCCTCACTTAAACCCAATAGAGCGACGGGGAAACGCGTGGGATGCTCTTGAGCAAGCTGTTTGAAACCGTCAGCCACGTCCCCCATCCATGCCTCAGACATGCAGTGCTAGGGATCAGGGAAGCCGCTATTTAAGAAAGGGACAGGTTACCCCAAGAAATGCTGGATAACTTGATTTTCAGCATGCCCAGGATGATCACCGCATTTGTTCGAGCCAGGGGAGGAGTTATATTTTATTGAATATAAACCTTTTATTAATAAATACAATTGTTGATTAAGTTCAATTTAAAAAAAATATATCAGCTTATGCTAGTGATCACAAACTTTTTTTGATGTGTGTACCTTATAGAATCTACATTGCAGGAGAAATCGATACTCTTGTCACCTTATCACGAACGCCTCACATCCCAAAAGAGACATTTGCTAATCACAACAATGCTAGACCAAACTTCAAGCTTTACAAGACCCCTGCTTCTAAAGCTTGAGCTTACAATGATAGGACCTACATTATGTCCACGTCCACGTCTCGAAATAATCAGCATGTTTTTTTTTTAATAGTTTTACGACATATACAAAATATTTCCCTCCTTCCTTAGATGTACGCATATTATGATAGTATCTATACTCTTAGATCCTGTTCACATTGTTATGTACTTACATTACCTACCCAAAGACATTGAATACAATTTAGGTATTTGACCTTACCTTATACCCTGTAAATGAAAGTAACTAAACAACGAGTAATTATTTCTATAAGCGTTAGCATAAATCTCTGGGTCGCATAAACTGTTCTAGGCAGCCTAGGTGTGGTTTACCATCACGTGCAAAAATATTAAAATGTGCGCATCGTTTGGGCTCGATTTCCGAACAATCTGTTTCGCTTGTAGTAAAACTTTCCCAGATCACATTTAAAACTCATCAACATGCTCAATAGTGCGGCAAAATAGTACTAAGTGTATCTATGTATGTAGGTACTGAATATATCATGTACGTTAATTTATCCTTACGCACCTGTTTAGGCTGAAGCACCTTGATGGAATGCAGAGTGGCCACACCCTCGTTGTTGATCCTAAGACTCATTTTACCGGTCATCTCTGCTGTGGTAGCAGTAGCAGATTTCACTTCCTTCTTGGCTCCACGCCCAACCTAGACACGGACAATTTAATCTTAATCATTTTCTTTTTTTACATAATGACACTCTAAGCCTATAGAAAACATTCCGATGATAGAGTTATTTGTGGTTGCCGGTAAATATTTCAAAATGGCGTTTACCAAAGTTAGCACTGTGTGGTTTTCTTAAATTTCTTACATTATCTGAACTGGTTATATTTTAACCATTCTAAAATAGCACATAAAATAAGCAGTGCATATCAAAAACCACAAGTTTAGTCATGACGGTGGTGATAAATGGAGCTATTCATAAGTCGTGAGCGTGAGAGCCATTACGTTCTCGAGGACATTGAGTATACATGTGACTTTCTAAAAGCAATATTTAAAAGACATGTTATGCAAGAGAAGTAAATTTTACAACATCCGCCATCTCATATTTTGTTTACTTCAGCACACTCAATAGTTGTACGTAAATGATACAAATACAAACCAAAGTGTCAATAGATCTAGTAAATAAGTACATACCACTTTTTCAACTTTCAAAATGAGTGGTCCGACGGCAAAATTGCTCTTCACAGTAGTATGATCTGCCATGATGTTCACGACCACATCTCCGGTTCTCCTCAACGAAGAAAGTCCATACAAGGTTCCTTTAGCTCTTGGCTTAGATTTCGTAGAGGTTTTTGTCTTATTTTTTGTTGTGGTCGGCTTTTTAGTTGTCGATTTCGTTGGTGGTTTAGCCTTGGGTTTCTGTGTCTTTGTGGGTGGTTTTTTTGTAGTTTTGGTTGAAACTGTAGTTGGTTTAGCTTTCGAATTTTCTTTTTCTTTAATAGCTCTAGACTCAGAAAGTTGTGTTTGCTCTAATGGGACATCGGGTTTAACTTCATTTACTTTTGTATTTTCTTCAATGATCGTTGAAGGAATTTCTGAAGTGGTAGTACTTTCTTTAATTTCTCCACGGGCGGTATTCTTCTTTTTGTTTGCTGATTTCCTAAAAACCGGTAAACGATATTAAACTGATCAAATGATAACCTAATTACTGTGGTCCTTATATAAATATTGATATTATTTGGGAAAGTTCTTATGATAATTTTATGGATGTCATTTTCAAAATGTTTTTTTAGATCGTTCACTCTGTCCCGAAAACAGTAATCGCGTGGAATTCGTATAAGCATTTAGCATTTAGGCTTATCTAAAAAACAATATTGTACAATATTCTTCAAAGAACATGTTTTCATAGTTCTCACCTCTTTCCCTTTGTTTTCTTTGGCTTAGTAGTTTTCTTCTTACTGGCATCGATTGGCTGAAGCTTTACACTGACTGGATCGTACGATTGCCTCAAAATATCGTTCATCTTGTCCAGTATGGTGTCTACAAATTTGTTGTACTTGACGATGTAGATCGCTGGCACCACTGCTTGCTTCTTAGCGGGCTCATTGAGGGCGCCTGGTGGAAACCGAATGGTTATCGCATCTTTACGTATCGCTTTAGGTTCATCTAATGTATATTGATATGCTTTAGTGTTATTGTCGTATGTTTGAAAGAGTAAGTAAATCTACTTCTAGTACTTTGATATAATATTTGTAGTACCTAGTGTAAAGGTATAATAATATAATATGTAATGTAAATGTTAGAAATGAATTAAGTTTCGTTTGCGTGTAGGTATATGGTTTCATTATTTCGAACATGTATGCAGAAGCATAATAAATATAATATATAATATCCAGCAGTGGACGGCGAGATGATGATAATGATATTAGTACAAGCAGCGGCTGGATAAATGGTTCTCTGATACCAGTACCAGTATACTAAGGGGTTGGTAGAGTTTAGATGAGTCGACAGACAATGACGGATAATAGAGGCCTAATAGATGCTGTGTCCGTGCCAGGATAACAGAAACATAGGTATAAACTTAAAATACGAAGCTTTCTATTTTAATTTTGGCCTAAATTGTGTTTGTATGTAAATATTAGGTACGAAATTTTATCACAACTTTATCTGGATATAGATATGTTATGCCTATGCCACATTTGTTTTTGATCTATTAATATTAATTTTTAACTGACTTCAAAAAAGGAGAAGGTTATATGTTCGTGTGTATGTACTTTTTTGTGTGTATATTGGCCGATATCTCCCTCATTTGAGAACCAATTCTCAAATTTTTTTTTTTTGTAGAGTGTACTTCCAAAGTGGTCCAATTTAAATTTCACCAAATTCGGTCAAGTCAAGTTTTTAAGTTACACTCCAAAAACTGAAAAGTGATATCTTGATAATATCATCATTGACGGTGAATGAAAATCGACCCTGTAAGTAGCAAATCACTAAAAATGGTGTAAAAATATTTTACCAAAATTGGAACCGACTTGAATACCAAAACGGTAGGTAACTTGTCGAAGTCGGTACTATGCGCACAATATTGTGATAAAAGGTGCCTACTTTTGAACTATCATAGTACCGACTTCAACTAGTTATTACACACTTTTTTGGTATTGAAGTCGGTTCCATTTTTGGTTAAAAAAACTATAGTTTCCAAGGAATGTTGTAAATATCTAATTGAATATGTAGACAATATTAAATACAACCAGAATAGGTATATTATGTTTTAATATATTTTAACTGTTCTTCGTTTCAAAGTAGGTAAATGAATAAAAGATTAAACGATATGAATTGCGAATCAATAACTATTTCTAATTCAAATCCATCTAACGCTTACCTAACAATTATCAAAACCCCCATCTCTTATGCAACTTATACATTTCTAAATTTGACAACGTAACCGTAAGGGAAACTTCATTAATAAACAATTTCTCTTTCTACGACAAATATTGTGGTCGACTGATTTAAATACTCCAACTATGTTACTTGTCTGCATAACATCATGCGAGTATGGCTACCATGTAAGTACTGTATGATGCATACCTATAATTATTCAATTGGATACACCTGATTCCAGCCACGTTGTGGTGCCGGCACGCAAACTAACTGTATCGGTCTCCGGAGCCCCAGTTGAATTCTAATAGCCAGTTACAATTAATATGTCCAGTCAACGGTGGATTTTCTATTTTCCACACGTAAAAGAAACTGCGTGCCAAGCTACGTACCTACATTCGTAGAAATCTAATTACGGCAAACATACTCGTAGATGCGATCCGAATCGATATAAAATCTGGAACCGTTTTAAAGAATAGCAAAACTAATGACGTAAATAACATCTCATTCATTATACATTACTTCTTATTATGAAATTTGTTTCTCGAATTTTATATCTTAAATAACTATATTATTACAATCGAGTGTATCCTAAACCGATTAATATCTGTGAAAGGAAGCCGTAAATGTCGAACAGGTGAAGTCCACGCGTACAGGTAAAACCAGTTACATTCGGGTCATATATGGCTCTTCGCGACACTCCCAGCATTTCACGACTACAAACATTTAAAATTTCTCTTTTCGCATCTCATTATGTCGTTTTCACTCGACCGGACGTTCAACACGCAAATTTCGCGGAAATATTTCGTAATTCAGCGAGAGTAGCCATTTAGTGCGATTTACTTTCTATCGGTTTCGAAAATAACTTGAGGTTCATCAAGGCCGCTCCTGGATGAAGGGACGCGGCAAGGCCAAAGAAAGTGTCAAGGTTGTAGAAGAAATCGGGCGGGTTCATCGCTCGCATCCGGTTGGGAAAGTAACCGGGCGCGGCGCTGGTCACGGCCGACCTCTTAACATACATCGCCTTCCAACTAGTTCCTCTTTAACAACCTGCTGAGTTTGCCTTCGCCGGATACTCTGAATTCTAGATTGCTATCGACTAAACATTCCTCATTATCGTGCCGCTTCATCATAATCACGTACAGTTCTTAGATACTAACAAATAATTCATTACTCTGATACGACATCGGGATAATAGTTATTGGGGAAAGGATTAATGGTTTGTGCGGTATACTACATAGATAAATCGGTCAAAAGGCTAGTTACATATGGTTATGGTTTAATATCTATATACAGTTACGTTAAATTTACTATGGAATATTAGGGAATATAGTTAAATATGATGCATATAAAATATATGTACATACATAATAATTATGGAGTAGGATAAGGATTATAAATACTTGTGATTGACTAGTATACATTTTTATTTTTACAAATATAAAATTAAATTAATATCACTAGATAATGTCACTCGAATAGCTGACAGATTAATACCAAATGGGCAACTAGTTATTTGACCGATCGCATATATGGCAAATCTTATTTTGAAATACACGCACAAAACATTTTCTCAGGTGAGATAAAGAATTTAACACAATTTAATTAGAACAACAGATTTATTTAAAAAAAATTGCCACGAGACCAGTGTGACATGATCTAGACATTAATTTAACTTTAACTCTCCGTTGCATTCAACACTTTCACACAACAGGCGCACACACTTAATAAATAATAATAAATTAAATAGAATAAATAAATAGTCAATAAATAGCTAAGCTTAAAGGACGGGATCTCAGGGATCTCTCAGGTGGTTGTAGGGCGGGCGGTGCCCAAACTCGCGTGGCCACTATCTGAACTTTTTGTGTTCAGGGGCGGCTGCCGCGGCGGATGTCGCTTTGGTTTTCTTTACTTTGCGGATGTAGCTCGCTTTTTTGCCGGACTTTTTCGCATACGCCGCGACGTTCGCCTTCAATTTTTTTGACTCACGTGACTGTTTAGCGGAGTCGTTTCTGGCAGAGAGGAGATCGCCTTCGTCATCGTCATCGTCGTCATCTTCTTCATCATCCTCATCGTCATCGTCGTCGTCATCAGGAGTGATATCACTGAGCGGGTCATCATCATCATCGTCCTCATCGTCAGATGCAACGGTGGGAGCAGCTTCTACTTCGGCGCTAGCAGGTTCTTTCTGTCCGGCTTCGGGCTCCTCCTCTGTTCCCGCAACTTCACCCTCAGCCTCGGCGGCATCTTCGACGGATGCAGCAGCTTCCTCCACGGTGGCGACGGCGGGCGCTTGGGGAACAGGTGCCGCAACCGGTGCGACGGCGGCAGTTTCTTCGTCGTCATCATCGTCGTCGTCTACTGACAAAACAAAAACATTTTTCAGACCAACTTTTTTAATGAGATGGAGAAGTGGATGATTTTAATCATACTTTTGTCTTTACCAGTTGTAATAACACTTAAAGATTAGATTTTTAAATTTTTCCACAGCACTGAACTGTGCTATTCACCTCTAACTATAATTATTTAGTACTATTCGCCTAATAACTTCACTACTGCGTATATTAAACTACCCCAAATGTAATAAATAAACACTAGGTACTGCTAGGAATTACAAATACAGGCACTGTACTTTCCAAGACTGACTCTTGCAGAACAGCCCTACCGTCAAATACGGCCCTGATTAGTATTACTCGGGTGTGGGATAGTACATCCAGATCCCTCATTACCTGGTTTCATTGAGGTTATTATTTATCCGATATCTTTACCAAGATGTCAGTTATATTGTTCAAAAGACGTTTCAGTAGTTTCTGAATGAGTTACAAAGTTTTAGGTACTCTTAGTGTTATAACATAAGATCTTTAAAAATTAGTTCCCTAATTGCATCTATAAGCAATCTTCAGATACTGATAATGGTCTATACTGTGCTAATCTACTGATCTGGGCACCATTGACCCTCAATGTTGATTAGTACTACTCTGCATTTTCAATGGAGTTTCTCAAATCATCTTTCTTCATAATTTAATTTGTATTATTATGATGCTAGAAGCAAACCTATTTAAAAAGAGCTCACCTCCCAAAATATCATCGAAGAAACTGCTGAAAGGATCATCTTCTTCATCATCTGCATCATCGTCGTCATCGTCATCATCGTCTTCTTCATCATCTGTGACATTAAGAAAAAAATAAATTCACTGTTTGTATAACAGTTTATTTCACATTTGGGTAACAATTATGATGGGGTGGCGTTATTGGGAATGCAATTACTAAAAAGTGCAAATAGAGTTTATTACAACACATAGGAAATGTCGTAACTTTTATTTCCATAATTTTAACGTTGATTATGAAGTGTTTATTAAAGATAACTCTAAAAGAGTCTTGTATAAATCTGTATTTTAATTCTCTGCGCTTGAAAACCGTTGCGTTCCCAATAACGCATCATTTATTAGCACCATTACTAACACCTGAATACAAATGAACTGTTAAACAAACAGTTAATCGGTACGAGCGGGCGAAGCGTAACGTCCAGAGCTGGGGCTTTCGTCGTAGAAAGCAGGGAGCGTCAATTTCTCTGATTGCGACTCTTTGAATTAATTAGCGATTGAGAGCGCGTGTCGCCACTCGCCACACATTCCGCACAGCCCCACCACGTCCTGACTTGTAGATTTTTTTATCGCTGAAACGTTATACTTTCAAAGGCGCGAATGAAACTCAACTTGATAAACTTTACTCTTTTCCCTATCGATAAAACTAATCCATCTTACTTTTAAATACAGTAGGCACTTTTATTACGTTCTATCCAAACGTTCATAGCATGTACATTAAAATGCTATAAACTCGGGTGACAAAAAGATCTAATCTCTGAAGTTAATATGCGTCTATGGTATAACAAATTGTAATGTGAATTTGCTATCATTAGATTGTAAATCGTACATTCCTTTCAAATTATTCGAATCGTTTGCAATTATATTATTAGATATGTACATCTGACGAAGCGATTGCCCAGGTGGTCAAAGGATGTCAAAAAATAACATAAATACTGACATTCTGTAGGTAACATTTGAATAAAATAATAGTAATAGTTGAGATCTTTTTATAATAAGCTTTACAGTATTGTTTTTTTATTGAATTTGATAATATTTTTCTCTTTCAATGTCTACTTTTTGTCCCTGCTTTTAAAAAGAAAAGAGAGTGACTAGATGTCTAAATATTTACTGAAGAATGTAATTTGTATAGGTAAGTAAATAAAAATTAAATACTGTTTATTGGTAACCGCGTTTCTTGAAATCGGATGGGCTGATTTATTAAATTATCGTCGTTAAAATAATAGTCTAAGAGTAAAATTCGGGAAGATTTGAAAGTGTTTTTTTCTACGGGAACCATTAAAAAACATGTAAACCAAATAAACTTTCAAGAAATAAAATAGGCAAAAAAAAGGAAATTAATGTTTACTTTTAAGTTAATATGTAAATCACGCTAATTTTACGAGTATAAAAGTGTATGTTTGCAATTGTGTTTATTACTTCTTCACTCTCAAATAGCGGTACCAATTTAGATGAAATGTGTTATGGACGTAAATGAGGCGCTTGATTAACACAAAGGATATTTTTCATTATCATCATCATCATCACCATCACCGTCATTATCATCATCTATAACCACAGGAGTGTAATCGCGGTGCTCAATCGTAGTAGCTTCATAATTTTCTAAGTAATTGGTATTCATAATTATCGTATTTTTTATATAATCTGATATTGTAAATTGATAATAATTTTAAAGGCATTGCAAATACTTCGTACAGGTTTGCAATTATTGTGTTGGTAGAATATAATACGTAAATAAACTGACCTAAGCCAAGATCGGCTTCATCGTCGTCATCATCGTCATCGTCGTCATCATCATCATCGGAAGATGCAGGGACGGCCGGTGCAGCCGCAGCCGCTTGCCTCCCACTCGCCACTTGCACTTCCTTGTCCTCCTCCGGTCGTGCGATAGGACTACCGCACACCGACAACACTAGGCAGCAAACAGCCGCTAACAACAACAAAGACCTCATCTCGTATCTGAAACAAACGCACAAATTAGAGCACCCCCGTCGCGTCACAACACTATCACGATCACAACCACGTGCACTGTTGTCCTTGACACTTCACCTTTTGACGAACTGTCACTTAGTCCGGGAGTGCGGAAATGGTTCCGCTCGCGTCCTGCTGTGGTGGGACGCTGGCCAACGCTGACGTGCGGAAACGGTATAGCGGCGGCGTCTTCGTAGCACACTCTTTTATAGAGTTACGTCACACACGCCGGGAAGGAAAGTAGTGATGGTAGTGACTTTGTCACAGATCAACGACCGAACGAACAGACGGGGGCTAACTGTTGTTAAAAGGGCCATCGTTTTCTGCCTCATGTTTGTATTCCTACTAAGTTCTTTCCTGAGAACTTTTATTCAATATATACCTTTTATTCATACGACTATAATTTTAGACATATATTTTGTATATTCGTAATAAATATACAATTTCATTTAAACATGCATCTTTTAACTATCACTTTCAACACTAGAAATACATATAATTGTACCTAGTTTGATTCCTAGTGTGTGGTTTTACAATAAAAAAATATAAGTCATAGCAGCGAGAAGCAAAAGCAGAGAGAAATTATAGTTATCTGTTAATGTGTTAATTAGAAAATCATGTAATAAAATAAAACATCATTCAGAAGGATATAATATACTTAATTTAATTGGAATACTTGAATTAATATAATAATAATATAATACAGCTTGGAATACTTAATTTCTGCCTAGTTGAATTTTTTCTCCAACATTGGAATACATTGTAGGCCTTCAAGTTTCGTCTTTCTTGGTAGTGGATCTGATTATTTTGAAACGCGACGGTAGAGTTTTGTGAAGTAGTTATTTATCAATAATAAACGTAAATAAAATTAACTTTTTGTCATAATGCAATAAATCATTAATATTGTATAATATTCGATTTGAACGTGTGAATTCTACGCATCACAGAAGACTACCTGCTAACATAATAGATACGTCTGACTCGTCAGTACTCACGCTGCTAACAAAACTTAAAATTAAAGTACTGTTTAACTAAATACCTAATCAAAATTAAATGTACTGAATTTGGAATTGTGAAGGTGAATACTGAATCCGATTTTATTTATATTTATAACTTCCGTACTGTGGACGTTATTAATAAATCATTTATAAATTTTGATTCAAGATTCCAATGTTTTCGTATCAGTATCACCATAAATGTCTAACTTTTGTTTAATGAAAAAAAAACAACTTGTACCTTAAAAAGTTAACTGCCTATGTTTAAATGCGCAGCTCGTTCAAATGAATTATGTTTGTGGAGGCATGTTTTATTAAGTTAACAAAAACAAGAGCTTGATAAAGGTACAAGGTTTCCCTGAATGACTTCGTTTGCGTTTTAAAGCTGACGGAATAGTTTGTTTTGGTGGGTTCCATCCTTGTACAAGTTCTACTAATATGCAGTAACTAAAGATAATGAGACTTCAGTACAGAACTCAGGTCTTCTCGGGCATAGATCAGAATCTACCATAGTGGGTCCAGTGCAGATTAGTGGGTAGGCAAGTGGCTAGCCCTTGTGTCGAAGTTTATAGGCCACCCGAAGCATCTGACATGTTATATCGACTATTAAAATCACACCGACTGACGGCTTAACGTGCATTCTGAAGTATGGAAGCGGTCCATTGAAAATATCACTAGAAATCACTCAAACAAGCCATTTTTGACCGCAGCAATTTAACTGCAACGCTTTTAATCAATTGAGACCGACGAAGCAAGCGGGCGCTATATAGCGGCTATGGGCGCTTAGTTTGTACAGAATTTATTATAGTACAGAAATTACCTTTTAACTATGGGTACCACTGTGACTGTAATAAGCAGGGATGACGCTTACTGGATGCCCAACAAATTGCCTGTCACAGTGGTTATTTTACTGTCCACCATTTCGGAGAAAGTATGAGCTGCAATTATTTGCGCGTGCAAGAAAATTGATAGATCGATTAAAGCTTTTGAGACAAAGTAAAAAAGTGAAATTACTTTCACTATTGTCCCGAATGACAAGACAATAACCGCATTGAAGAAATGACAAAAGGCACAGAATAAGATACTAGGTGTAATGTTTTGGAAATGCAGAGATAGTTATTAGGTGTGAAGGTATTTATTTTCATAGGGCTCAACGTTTCAAATGCGTGTCACTACTGTGTATTTTAACGATCTTTGACCGTTGAAGAGGGGTCGGTAGAGTTTAGTTGATTAATTTATTCCGCTTATTTACTGAGTCTCGATAGAGAAAAGTGCCACCACAGTGGTATCGGAATCTTAAAATATTTTGAACATTAGTATGAGGACCGGCCCCATACTTTCACTTAAGGTTATGTGTGTAAACTCGCTTTAAGTGGCGCTTATATGACGTAAACGCCTCGGTGATATCAACAGTTTGGCAATATGCCTGCGTGAGCAATTTGGTGCATGTTCTTCAGCTTACATTATAGAATATAGCACATTTCAACAAAGCAATTTAAAGGACACTGTTGTTTGCGTTATTAATAAGTAGTAGTAGACTGTCCAGGACCCATATATTTTGACACAGAAAAGTGAGAAGGTAATTGGAATCATTAAAAGTGTCATCTATCCCGTGTAAAAATAATAATCCATAAATCAAAACATCGCCAAGTTTCATCAAAGTCCGTCTAGTAAAATCCAAATCGTGCGTGCACAAACAGACGTAAATAATTATATATTTTCTTTTGTATCTCAGGTTTTATAAATATTTAGGCTAACTAAAATTATATGATTTATTATTTGTTATATATCGCTCTCTTGCACATGAGATCTACTATCTAAACATTCGGGCTTACTCGCCTCGACTCGCATCATGATGACGGAGGGAAAAAATCTTTAATCCCTTACAATAATAAATAAAAATGTTTGCATTACTACCATTGGTTCCTAGTTAGTTCTGATGAGCCTGCACGTCCCGCAATGTGGTCAAAATGTCCCACTGTGTAGGAAGAACGATTCTTTGTGCAAAGTATAGGCCAGCGTTTTTAATCATCAATTATCGAAGGTGAGCTTTGTAAGTATCTAATGCCCGTTTTCACCAACATTTTAAGTAACACCTAAGCCAGTTAGGTAACACTTAGCAGTACAAAAATGTCACCTAAACAGGCTTAGGTGTTACCTAAAATGTTGGTGAAAACGGGCAAAAATAGGATAAACAGCCAAGTAGTAAAATAATATTGAACCATGTGTTTACCATCAAATTCAATCTAGAACTTACAAAATACTCGTAATACCATGGTTGTTTAGAACAAACTGTGTATTATTTATCCTAGATTTCGTTACCACTTTATTAGTATAGTCCCGTTCCCAGGAGCAGTATTGACCCGTGGGCAGAGCAGCCCCCGGGTCAAAAAATTTCCTGAAATCAGTGACTTAAAAATGAATGTTGAGGTGGTAGTCAAGCTGTAGATGGTGCAGTGCGTGTCGGGTTACGCACGAAAACATTTTATATAAATTCCTCAATTTGTAAAATATAATTGTTTTGCAGTCGGTTCCGTCTTTCACTACTGAATTTGTTCAAAGTTGACGCTGGATCAACCTTGCACGAAGTCTGTAATAACTCGTTATACCTAAATTAATAAACACTGACGGACTCATAAAGATTTAACCAAGTATTTAGATTTAAATTGAAACTAATAACTATTTTTACGACTATAGTTTGGAGATATAAACCTGTAAAAATGCCACAATTAAACTTCGGAATAATCTAAAAACAAAACTAATATATATAATTCATAGATGTCAAAATGGTTTTAATGAATCTTTATTCGAAGCGTTCGAGAGGAATCATTTAACTTTTCATGTAGTTGTGTTCAAATTTAAAGGAAATTGTCAATTTAAAGTCTGTTTTTAATCTCTTTAGGTTACGGAACAAGCACGTGGCTCACCTGCTGTGCGATTCTCTAATGATTCGTCGATGCGCTCGTCGACGAGCTCACCGATGTCAAATACTTCATGAGATATCGCCCTTGTACATAAGGTTGTTTTTCCAACGTGTCTTGTCATCTCGTCATTTGTTTCACGGATGTTGTCAAAGATGCAACGATGTTTGCTCTTAGAGAAACGCACGGCTATGCCTCTACCATGATTTGGCAACATAAATGTCATCTATAGTCGATACTCGATCTCGTCTACCTATTAAGCTTGTGATTGGCGTACTCGCTGTCAATTTTAGTTCTGCAATTGACTGCGAGGTAGCACTGTTCTTTTTTTCATACTATTTTTGCGGCAGTCGATATCGAGATTGGTGTCTGTGTAAACTCATGTTAGACCAACTATTGAGCGGTATTCTTTGCCTATAACAGATTAACATTATACATTTCGTCACAAGAGACGAACATATTAGTAATACATTGAAATTTATACTCTCCGTGTCAGACGCCATTGACCAACTAGGCCACCGAGAATCTGGTCCGAGCATCGAATTTTAACTATCTATATGACTAACCGTCTTGCGGGGACGGAGCGACATCTATTGGACAGTTTAACAGTACCATCCAACCGAAAGAAGCATTATTTAGAAATACTTGAAACTTTCGTATTGACATCGCGGCCCTTGTAATTTTTATAGTTTTACTTTTTAAAGCACTAACGCCTGCTTAAGCGATCTCAAACATTGAAATTTATAGAGAGAAAATTTCCATCCTCGGGATTCTCGGTGGCCTAGTTGGTCAATGGCGTCTGACACGGAGAGTCAGAAGACGCGGGTTCGAATCCCGTCCGAGGATGGAATTTTTCTCTCTATAAATTTCAATGTTTGAGATCGCTTAAGCAGGCGTTAGTGCTTTAAAAAGTAATACTATAAATATTAGAAATATTAATTATTTGAAAAAAAAACTAATTAGTTGTTACGAATTTTGGTAGCGTTCACAGATAAATTTTATAGCTCATTAAGCATTCATTTTGTATGTTTCTTCGGTTCAGAAGTTTATTCATAAGAACCAAATAAAAATAAATAGTTCTATCATAAATTGTATATCTCAAAAACTGTTTATAATGAGTTTTTGATATATTAACGACGAAAATAAAGGAAGACAGACATGATGCAATGGGTTTTACTAAAAAAATAAGTGGTAGCGCGAGTAGGATTCTACGTTTTATCTATATAATTACTAGCGACGCCACGCGGCTTTGACCGCGCGGTAAAAGTATATCCAATATATCTAAATAAGGAATGTGAATGTATGATATTAATCCAGGGTATGAGCCCTGGATTATAACTTTATAATCTTATTATTATATAATATAATTATCATATTTTTTTAAATTTTCAAATTTTTTTCCGGGTCGGTTCAACCGTTTAGGATTGTATGGACAAAAAAGTGTGTGTTACTTTCCTAAACCACAGATTACTGAATAAGAAAAACTTTCACATTTATATATATTCGAGAACTTTATAATTTTACTGAGATTACCAATGTTAATTATTGAACCAATGAATTAAACGTAGGTACGTATACGTAATAAAACACAAAGTTATTATTTTTAAACGTACTATACGTTTAAAAATAATAACTAAAATAATAAATAAATAAAAATAAATAAAATAAATTACGTATTTTATAGGTACTCAAATTTGGCATTGTAGTAAATATTATAATTAAATAAATTATACTGCACATACTTTTAACCTAGATTCACTCCTTTAGAATGGAATTTTGAAAATCCCACAAGAGTTAGAGAACCTCTGCCTACATATAGAAGATTTTCTAAAAATTGCTAGTTTCTTTGTTGTTGTAATCTAGGTTCTTCCATTTAGGCGGTGGAGTCTTTCAGCCAGTCACGGTACTGTTACATGATGAAAATTCCCGATTAATATTAAATTTCACCTTGGTCTAGATATTTTTTTTATGAATCTTTACGTTTCTTGTTTGTTAGTTTTAAGTTGGCTGCACTATGATGATGATATTGGCTGAACTGCTGGTGAACAGCTTCACGAATTCTTAGCATGTGTGTCTAAATCTCCGCTAAATAATTAGAAAACCCTATTTTCTAGGCTTTTTATATTCTTTCAGGTAATTCTTTGATTGTAAAACAGTAATACTTATACAAATTTGAAAGCAATATGCATTATAATTTTGTTTCGTTACAGATAACTTCATAATCAGCCCATTTTGTTCCCACTGTTGGGACTCGAGCCTTCCTCTTAGAGAGAGGAGTTGGGCTATAATCCACCACGCGAACCCAGTGCTACTTGGTGGATAGGCTAGTGGCCAACCCATGTCGAAATTTTCAGGCCGCCCGAAGGCCTTCGACATAGCCTAACGACTGTTGTCCAAAGACAACCAACCGGGACCGACGGCTTATCGTGCCCTCCAAAGTACGGAAGCGCTCAGTTGAATAATGTCACTAGCGGTCACCCATCCAAGTCCTGATTGCAACAAGTGTTGCTTAACTTGTTGATCGGTTAAGATCGCCAAGTCAAGCTCCGCTGCGAGCGCTTTGGATGCGTAATATTCTGAAGCGCTAAAAGCTCAAGTGTAGAGAACATCGGTCATCGAACACGCGGTCGCCGGTTGGAATCCTATCCTGGGAACTACTAAGCTTTCGGTGAAGGTGACGTAGTAAGGAATTCCACAGCACGGTAGTAGGGCACTTTCTAATACCTGCCTGACTAGCTATTAGCTACCTCCCTCTAGATTGAAAACTAGTCTCAAAGTACGTAACGGTGTGTTCCGGCTGCTGTCCTTGAGAGCTAGTCGCCATATTCTAGTCCTGGTGTGCTTCAACCTTCGACCGCATACCACTGCTCATCAAGTGAGATAGCGGTTAAGCGTTGTGTATAAATTAAAAAATCTTACACGTTTTGTTATCGCTCAGAGCCCATTGAGGCATGGACCTACTGGAGAAGTGTAACGTAGTATTTGATGTATACAGTACAAAGTATGAGTTATCTGTGCCACAGTTGTACTAGATAAATGCTAGTCTGTACTGTATACATCAACGATACGATTACGTTACACTTACGCAAATGTTCGTGCTACGCCCACTAGTTTGGTCGAAGGGGTCAAATCCACTTGACTAGGTACTGACTCTGAAAATGAGTTGAAAGTACCGCCAGGCAATCGGTGTCTATCTTTAATTAAAAATTGTTTGTTTTGAAATTATAAACGAGAATTTAAATCTTATATCAAGCCAGATATTTTATTTTCACCCATTCTGTGGAACTGGGACTTAATCCTGTGGAATTCAACTCAATACGGTAACGTAATAAATGAGTAACCTAATGGTGACACTATTTTAATATTATCACTTGTAGAACTTAAAGCAGTAGTACTCGAATTCTACCACGTAAAAAGGGAATATAAAGAACTAGCTCCGCCCCGCGGTTTCACTTCCGTGTTGATGTACGGTGATGTTTATGATAATGAAAGGCACCCTATGGTCCTTCCCTGAGATTAAATCCATTATCGATTTAATCTATATTCGTTCAGCCTTTTAGTCGTGAAAAGGTTACAATAAAATAAGCAGAAAATTAGTTTCCCGTTATTAGTATGGACTCAGAAACTAGATAAATTAACCGTGTCTTTGCTAGTGATTTTCCAATCACATTTAGCATCACAAATGATGCAACTGATGCAGAAATTACGACTTTAAGAGTTATTTATAACGTTTTGCTATTATTACACTGTTAATATTTGTTACAATCAAAACTAATATTATTATGCAAAAGTGAGTGAGCGTGTGTGTATGTTTATTACTGATTCACGCTGAAATCACTGAATTGAAAACGTTGCGTATCTTTTCATATCAAACAGAGATATAAATTTCATCTTGATACCTCTATCTATATATACGCATAGAGAAATAGTCTTTCCACCGTTTTTATCCACCTGTCAGTGGATATACATTCTTCTCTACTTTACAGAGCGCGGCAACCGGTGAAAGAGATAAAATGTTTCCCTTTGAAGTTTGAAGTAGACAGTATGTTACTCCCGCTATAGAGCACGGACTCGTACAAACGTGGAAAAAATTATCTCCGGTTTATATAATATTGAGAAAGGTTATCATGTTCTGTGAGGGTAGGGGATATAAAATCTCGAGCATATTAAAATTATATTTTGTCGCGTTAAATGAAAACGAAAGGAAATGAAGCTAAATTGAATTTGAATAGTTTTCTACCGACTTCAAAAAAAGAAGGAGGTACTCAATTCGACTGTATATTTTTTTATATTTGTTACCTCATAACTTTCAACTGGGTGAACCAATTTTCAAAATTCTTTTTTTTTTATAAAGCTGGTGCTTCCCGTGTGGTGGTCCCATTTAAAATTCATCAAACTCGGTCCAGTAGTTTTTGAGATACACTCCAATAACTGAATAGAATGGAAGTCGGTACTATTTTTTTCTAATTGTACTTGTTTGTATTGATTGTCTTAATACAGGAGTTGCTTAGGAAAGAACAAAATCATCATCACCATCATCACGCTGGTGAAACCGCGGAGAGCAACTAGTAAACAATAATTTTGAGGAACTGGTCACACAAAATTGCTTGTGGCTAAGTGAAATGTAACTGAAAGCTACATCCTGGTCCTACACATACATGACGAATAAAGATTCTCACAGATGAATCCTTTAAAAAAGTTAAGAAATCATGCGTTTCGCGGTATCGCATTGCGTTTTTCACCTTGACATATTTTAGAAGTTAGTTCCGCGAGCTGCATGTGTAACCTTTAGCTGGTAGAATTTCGTAACACAATGACATTATTCAACATTTAGGATCTTGTATAGATTTTCCTACTTTACTTATCTTCTATGACTTTGTCCTCATGAGTTAAGGTTATCGCGATCCCCCTCTCTCTAAATCGGGATAACAAGTAGCCTTTATACATTAACGAGTTCCGTCCCGCGGTTTCACCCGCGTGGTGGCTGATGATGATGATGAAAAGTATCCTGTGTCAATACAGCGCCATACCAAATGTCATCAAAACTGGCCTGCCGTGTGATTCTCTAATGATTCGTCGACGAGATCACGGATGTCAAATCCTTTATGAGATATCGCCCTTGTACATAAGGTTGTTTTTCCAACGTTTCTCGTCACCTCGTTATTTGTTTCACGGATGTTGTCAAAGATGCATCGATGTTTGCTCTTAAAGAATCATTAATTAGTAGAATCCTACGTATAGATATAGGTTATCGCCATTCTGATATTTTATCAGATTCATCTAAATCTGTTTAGCTGTTTCAACATGAATCTATCATACACGCTCACTCACAAGTTTAACGTAAACAGTAAAAAATATAGTCACCATTTTTCTAGGAATTTTATTGTTCAACGGGCTGCACCGCTTCTGAACTATGGAACTCCTGAAAACGACGCTTTACTAGTTAAAGCTTTGAAATACTGCAGTTACTGTTACATCCAGGCTTTAGTAGTAGCTTTAGTGTAGCTCCCAAAATCAGGTAAACGATCTGTTTATATTATTTAAAAAAAAAACAAAATGCTAGTATAAGGTAAACTAAAAAGAGGATGTACATTGTATGTAGTAACAATGATTTACCCAAAGAAGAAAAGCTTAGAAGACTGCCTTCGTAAGTACTATTGCTATAAATATCCCGAGAACTCTGCCTTTGCTGGCCCTTTGTTTCGAACACATTCCATTTATATCCTATGTTTGATAATATTTCATTACAGTTGCAATATAACACAGGCACGCAGTTTGGGGTGTGCTTGCATTATTTGTGAAGAATGAATTGTAACAGGAGGCCATCTCCCAAAACGAACTATTAGGGTCGAAGTTCCTTTTGACGGATTTCGCGTTTTGTAATAATATGATAGTGGAAAAGCAAAAATACAGTCAAGGGTACGGTGCTTGGTAGATAGACTAGTGGCCAGCCTGGTGTCAAAGTTTTCAAGTTACCAGAAGGCATCTGATATAACCCGATGAATGTCTGTAGTCCCAAGGCAAACATCCGATACCGACGGCTTAGGCTTAATGTGCCCCCAAGAACGGAAGCGCATTGTAAAAAATATCACTATCGGTCACCGATCCATGTCATTACCATAGCAACGGTTTAACTTTGACGATCTTTTGAAAAACAGCAAGGCAAACTCCGCTGCTAGACTTTTACACTTAATAATAATAATGCATAATAATAATAATAATAATACCGCACGGGCGGCTTAGTGGCGAGCCGTCGGTGAGTGGCGACACCGCGGACCCTGATTCTCCCTGGGGCTGAATGAGACCCCTGACCCCCGGCTTGCCTTAATTGGCCGTCTGGGGGTGGAGACGCAAGAGCAAGTAACAAAAAGCTCCAAGGGTGGAAGTGTTAAAGGGTTAATTAATAATAATAAAAAAACCGCAGGGGCGACTTTGTGGCGAGCCGTCGGTGAGTGGTGACACCGTGGACCCTGATTCTCCCTGGGGCTAAATGAGACCCCTGACCCCCGGCTTGCCTTAATTGGCCGTCTGGGGGTGAAGACGCAAGAAGCAGAAACAAAAAGCTCCAAGGGTGAAAGTGTTAAAGGGCATAGCGCCGGTAGTAGCGCTCTAGTGAAACCGCAGCACACCTCTCAACACCCATCATCATCCACACGAACGTCGCCCCTTTTGTCACCATTGATGGTGGCTCTTATGGAGGCCCGTTTAGTGGGTGGCAAGTCACCACCTGCCTAAATATTTTAAGATGAGACTGAAATTGGCAGGTGCCGTAGTCTCGTCCATAGCCCACTATCTGCCGTACCACTAATAAGTACATATCAATAGTGGATTTTACCCATTTTTGTAATAGATATACCATGTAACCATCCATCTAAAATGTTTCTGTTTTTTATACTACATTGTATTTTTATACCAAACGGGCCTCTAAGTGTTGGCTACAGTCCCACTTATGCCTATTTAAAGGACCGGGTGAAACCCGTAAAATATGTGGTAGAATAATAATATTTATTCATTTAAACAGAGTTTCATAGTTACATTCAGGATACTTATACTTAAGTGAAGTAATGTCGATCAAACACAATTAAAGAAGTTGCTTCTACATTATGATATACTGTGACACCACAGTTGGAATTGTCCAAACTCGTTCTGTATTGTACACGTCCTCAAATATTTGTATGCACCTAGTGAATAGACCCCGAGGACTTTCTCTCAGCCCATCAGTCTGGAGTTAGCGTTGTAATAATATGTGTACACCATTGTGTTACTAGAATTGTGTCTAGAACTGACCATGTTACAAATCTCAAATAAATTGGTTGCTGTTGAAAGATGAGAGGATGGCGAGATTGTCCCCTGTTTTTTTTTCTATCAAAAACTTATCTAATTATTTTTAAACAAATATTAGTATAAGGAGGAAATAATACTTTGTGGTATTCCTATACTGATACCGAATAACTGATAGTATTGTGTTTGTTTCGTGCTGTAGACCGAAAACTCCGCAATTCTTTGTGCGGAATTCATATACCAATATTTGCGTAGATACCTACTTTTTATTATTAGTTCTTTGTTATTTGTTTAAATTATTGCAATGGCAGATTTAGCTCAGTAAAGAAATTATATTTACAACACTCTTTATTTCAAAATTAATAGAAATCTATATTTGCATCCACAATTTTGGTGCATTTATTAATACCTAAATTACGTTTAAAAAAAATAGATATTAATATACTTTCATTGCGGTAAGTTGAAGCTGCTCAGCTAAAGAAATTGATGTTAGAACAAAATCAATCGGGGGTGAGCAAACTGAGTACCTATACCTACTGACAAACCTCACCATTTAATTTACTATACTATAGTTCCTTTTACAAATTTTATAATTAAATCCTAATTATTCATATGGTTTCTTATATTAAATATGTACTTTGTTTTATTTTGTGCAAGTTCAATTATTACAAGGTAAGTAGCACACACCACATACATAGGTATACCGCAGTCCTGACTCTCATACGTCACGGTTCATGTTTTCCCACTTTAGCCACTTTTCATCAATAACTGATTAATATTATCAGTTATTGGTGAAAAGTGGCTAGTTTATAATCGTATTATTTAGTGTAATGATACTGCCATATGTTAAAGTATCTGTATTGAAAAAAGCATATCGATATTTTTTTGTATAGAATGTTAATTTGTTTCATGTAACTTGGTAATAAGTATATATAATTGTGCATACACACAAAGTGTATAGTGAAACAACCAGTTTAATGATATTGCATGATGAGGAGCATATAAACGCATGCTTCATCGTCCGATGAGCTATCAATCAAGTTCACGTTCGAGGTTACAGGCATAGATCTGTCAATCAGAAACATTTCGCGTTATATTGTAGTCAATATTTCATTGTCATTATAAAAGTACAAATTATATTACAATTCCAATTTATAATACAAAAATTGAATACCTAAACAATTTTTTTACCAAAAGTCGAAACCGTCTTCAACGCCAAAAAAATGTGAAATAACTTATCGAAGTTGGTACCGTGCGCACAATATTGTGATAATAAATACTTTTGAACTATCATGGTACCGACTTCAACTAGTTATTTCACAATTTTTTGGCATTGAAGACGGTTTCGATTTTTGGTAAAAAAATTGTTTGCACTTTTATAAAGACAATGAAATATTGACTACAATATAACTAAAGTGAGAATATAAATATAAATATAAATACAATAAAACTTTCTGAGTGACCGTTGCTACTTACGGGATCGATTGTCAATCGCCGTCGAAGATCAAATCTATAACGGCCGATTTCAATAACTTATCTATCGCCGGTTTACCTTACTAGAGATAGATATTTGACACAATTTGTATGGACGTTATGTCAAATATATATCCCTAGTAAGGAAAACTGTGGATAGATAAATTAATGAAAATGACCGTAAAATAGGCGAAACACTTTTCAGTTATTTGAGTGTAACTCAGAAACGGCTGGACCGAATTTGATGAAATTTAAATGGAATTACCTCAGAAGCATACAAACAAAAAAGAATCATTAAAATATGTTCATAAATTATGACAAAACTTAGGAAAATAAAGACATACTTTTACCACTAGTGCCTTACTTCATATATGCTTACTTGTTAGTCATAATAATGAAATATCACTTTAAGTGTGTTGTCTAAAAGCTAATTAATTTCTATATAAATCAACAAAGATAAAAACTGGAGAACTTGTTCATATAAACTAGGTCTTTATAATAATTATAACCAAAACAAGTAGTGCCAGATCTCTGTGGACTAACAAATGACTTGTAAGGTGGGAAACCCAGGTAAATAAATCTTCTAGCTAACGATTTCACTTAGCATATTGAAGGTGTTTTGATTTACATTGCTAAGAGAAATTTTGTAAATGATTTGTATGTCATTATTATGACTGGTGATGAGACTGCCTTTTAAAACAGCTTGAATGGAAATTAAATATGGCTTGTATTGTGTTTTAGTGTGGTTGTGTTGTAAAGAGAACGGGCACGGTATTTATTCATTACATATACAAATTGCTTTCTGAATATTTGTACTTACATAATACAATGTTTTTAAATTGTATAATATGACTGTCATATACAAATAATTGAAAATACATATACTAAATCAAACTTTTACATACACACATCAAAAAAGCTTACGATCACTTTGAAAAGTCGAAATCTTTTTTGATACGGTGGATTATAATTATGATTTCTGGTATAGAGCAGTTGCTATTGATGGAATTATTAGACCATTCCGAGTAATCCATGGGCACCAATTTGCCACCATGGGCGCCCGCCCATAGAGCTCATCGAGTGAATGCTGCTCTCCGAGAATACGACATCACAAGGTTAGACTGGTCTGCCGGCTCGCCTGACTTAAACCCAATAGAGCACGCGTGGGATGCTCTTAAGCGAGCAGTCATGTTCACAGAAAATTAATGTGACTATAAGGAAGACTTGTCTGATAGAGAGCTAGCGTATCGCCATCTTAACTCTTAATTGGCTTTTAAAACATCCGTGTAGGATAAAATGGAACAGTCTAATTATTAACCTCATATTACACAAATTAGGTACAAGAGTTCTTATGTAAGAGCTCACTTGTTTAGGACCACCGTGGCTTTAGATATTCTGCCTCAAAATAGTATAGTGCACGCACGCTAGAAAGTTAAACTGAATTGCTGGGTGAATAAGACTCAAAAACTTATAAACGGATTGCATTGCAGTACAATAAGTACTTCACAGAATATCAGCTGTAGCTGGCTTTATAACAGTCGTCAACATATTATGATTGTGTTTACATAAGCCTCTATAATTCTTTAGAGTTTTTGTATTTATGCTGTAAGCAGGAGTAGACCAAGCGAACAATGCGAATACGCGTCGGTGGACAATAGTAGGTGCCTTAAGTAAAGCTTGCTGCGGTCAGGAGTTGGATGGGTGACCGTTAGTGCCATTATTCAACTGAGCACTTCCGTAATTCGGAGGGCACGTCAAGCCGTCAGTCCCGGTTGCTTGTCTTAGGACAACAGTCGTTAAGCTATGTCGAAGGCCTACGGGCGGAAAACTTCGACATGGGTTGGCCAGTAACCTATCCACCTAGCCGCAGTGAACCCGCATCCCAACTCCTCTCTCTGAAAGGAAGGCTCGAGTCCCAACAGTGGGAATATAATGGGCTGATTATGTATATACTTGTATACTTATTGCACAGATGACTGTACTTTAAAGTATTCTTGTGAACTTTGGATCGACAGCCCATAAAGAAAATAGATAGGAATTGAAGAAAATGTAACGTTAAAGTGGGTGAAACGTTAATAGCATCTTGCCGTAATGTACTCTGCCTACACATCACAGCTAGATTTGCACTGGTGCGATATATCTCTGATTAGATTATGATAGCCTTTATTTACAAGTTACATTACATCTCACATATTATTTCTACTTCGTACTACTTAGTACTATATAATATAAAAATTTGTAAATAATATTTTTCACATTAGACGCCGGTTTCTTGATAGTCTTGCTTTTCAGCATAGGCCCTTAAGTGTTCTCCACTAATATCTATCTTATTCTTTCCTCACCCAGTTATTTCCTGGCACTTATTTGAAATCATCTTCCCATCTTCGACAACGATATCTAATCATCATCATTATCATCATCCCCTCAGCCGTAAGGCGTCCACTGCTGAACATAGCCTCCCCCATAAATTTCCAAAAGGGCCGGTTGGTAGCGGTCTGCATCCAACGTCATCCTGCTACCTTTATCAGGTCGTTAGTCTACCGTGTCTGTGAATGACCTACGCTGCGCTTGCTGGTCCGTGGTCTTCACTCTAGAACCTTTCAGCCCCATCGGCCATCTGTTCTGCGTACTATGCGGCCTGCCCACTGCCACTTCAACTGACTTATTTTCTGGGCTAAGTCGGTGACTTTAGTTCGTCTACGAATCTCCTCATTTCTGATTGGATCACGTAAAGAAACCCCGAGCACTCCATAGCTCGTTGTGTGACTTTGAGCTTGCTTATGAGGCCCATAGATCATAGGCCATAGATCTCTGATGCTTTGCACTAAATCGAAGAATTATATTCACTAGGTTAAAAAAAGTTGTGCGCTGTTTCAGGCTTTTTATCAATATACTTTTTCTCTCTTGCCATTTGAAAAAGACAGCAGTTGTAGGTACAACTCCAACATACGAGTAGTTTATAATTTATAAGTGTATAACTTCGCATTGAAACTACACAAAAGAATTCTTGTGTAAATTTTTTTGTAAATCTGTTGTCAGTGTTTGTTTCTACTTCTGTTTGACTTACATCTCATGACTTGAATTTTAAAAAGTGTGCATAATTGCGTATAATGACCAGCGATATAAACAGGTTCCTTTTTTGCTAGTCAGTAGATATGTGCTAACGGGACTCGAATATAATGTAGTTACTTTGAGAATGGTAATAAAAATACATAGTAGTCACTTTCATTGCTATTACATTTCTTACTATAACTTTAATTGATTATTGTGTGACATTTTAAATATTACAAACAGGAATCAGTCACGCAAATAAATCAGCCGTGCGATTCTCTAATGATTCGTCGATGCGCTCGTCGACGAGCTCACCGATGTCAAATACTTTATGAGACCCTTGTACACAAGGTTGTTTTTCCAACGTTTGTTGTCATCTCGTCATTTGTTTCACGGATGTTGTCAAAGATGCAACGATGTTTGCTCTTAGAGAATCGCACGGCGGATCTTTCCAACTATAGTTTCAGCCACATCTAGTTGAGTGATTCCCGTTTCTCAAATTAAAAATGTCCACTAAACCACGTTAGATTCCTTAATAAAATTATATGACATAATCAATGGAGCTGAATTTGTCGGTTTAGATGAAAGTTACCCGTCTAAGCTTACAAATGAAACTTACAGTCTGTAAATGCCTTGGAAACTTGAAGTTCATACTTGAGTAAGTGTTTTTGGGTTTTCAGTGCTGTGAAGCAACAAGTTTTTCTAATTTAATAGTTTTAAAACGTGTATACATACGCTGAGATATTGAAATGTAATATTTGTTTCATAAATCTTCAATATATTACAGTTGTTTTGATATTTTGGGGAAATTTACAGCTAATTACAGAGTTTGGTAATGTGTGTAGGTGCCGATGGTCATTTGAAAATTTCCACAAATAGAACCCAGATTTATTGACCAAGAATTGCAAAAAGTTTAGTATACTTAACAAAGACATTTTTTTTAAATTAGGTAGAAGAAATTAATCCACGATCTGTGAAAAGATATGCAAAGATAAATATTCACTATTAATAACGTAATTTAATTATTTCCTCAATCAAAACGGATCTAGGGCTCTGCAAACATGACAGAACAAATCGCGTCGTCTGCTCAGTTGGCTTCATCGGCAGGCGTGAACTCTGTTGGCCCACTAACGCGACCGGTTGCGCACGAGTACTTTCTTTCGGTTCTCACTTCCGCCTGCGCCCGCGCGCCTCCACGCAACCGGCACAAGGACTCAACACCCATATACCATACAAGTTGCTAGCTGCCAATATACAGGTCAACATATATTAACATTAATTACATACATACAAACTCACTTCATAACATCTGCAGAACTTGTGATAAAGCGAATTAATTTGGTTTGCTTTCCAAAAGTGAAAACCTCTTTCTAATTCATCGGTTATGAGACGGTTTTTAATTCTTACACTTTTTTATTGAAATTAAGGTGAAATCTTTATGAATAAATCAAACCGTCACTATAATTAGCTCTTATTATAGGTTATTGAAATATATATATATTTAGAATTACGTTTAATAACGAAGTACGTATAGATAATATTTTCGTAAAAGTATTTTCTTAAACAAGAAATACCTGGCCACACTATAATGCGTGAGAATGTAGTTGTGCCATGTACATCGTTTAGTGATAAATGGCAATAAAAATGTAACTCACATAATAAAACTCTTCATCAATAGCAACGCCCTAATAAAAGACATCAACGCGCTCCTGCTAACCATTGGTTAGATACAAATAAAGATCAGATGATCTACATACTACATAGGTTCCTAAACTGGTTCATACATAGTTTTTTTAAGATTTGCTATCTTTTGTGTCTCTGTTTTATTAAACAAAATAAAGAAACTCTACTTTTAACTAATAATAATACCTAATAAGAATACTTGAAACAAATGTTCATGCTCTTGCGGTTGCACGCCATCTAGTAGACTAGATAGGAAACATTATAAAGACGTGCCACGAGGTGATTTCAAAACTTTTCATGCTTACTTGGTAAGTTGAGTTAGTTCCAACATTGTGTTGGTTTGACGGTATTCGTACAGATGGCGCTTATAAGCAAAACGGTGGAAATATATTTTACTTATGAATTACACTACTATACCTAAAAGCTTTTTTTTGTAGTAAAACTATCAACTGTAGGTAATCTAACTTATAATAACGTAGTGTTACGACAGCAATTTAAAAATATTATAGAGACACTAAAAATCTTTTCAGTCGTCATCTTGCTGTTTAAAATGATCACAAGAAAAACTATCAATCGTTCTTATTCCAATCGTCATTACCTGCTTTGTAGCATGCTCCTTACATAGGTTCCCTAGAACATTACAAGATTGCACTCAATCATTCCTTACATATGAAAATACTTTTGAAATCCTCTTTCTCCTTCCAAAACCAAAGAATTGAAAGGTCCGTGAAACAAATGATCAGTTATATTACTATGTACGTAGAGTTTCTTAGAAAATCCTCACTTTCATACAAGTTCAACAAACCAACCAACCAAAATAGCGTAAAATACCTACAAGTAGGTTTTATCTTAGCTTCCGTATGTATTTTAAAGTATGCTTTGATCTATTTCCATTTGACAAACAGACGAGAATGCTTGGCATGCGGTTGGTCAATCCCAAGCCTTCTGTGTAGTCGAAATAACTTAAATATTAGCAGTCGCGTAGCAGCCTTGTGACCGAGTCATGTGACCGGCGAACACAATGTCAGCCTTGACATTTTCCGATGAGGACGAAGCCAACCGGTTGAGCTTATACGACACTATGACGCTGGGAAACAAAAGATCGATGTTACTATGAAAACTTAAATGGAAAACAATGTAGTAACTTAAATATTTTTCGTTTGTGAGTGAGGGTGTGAGTGGTGGGGTCTATGTCACATCTCGAAAAAGCAACGTTAATAGTAGTATTCTACTATAAGTTTTTTGTGTAAAGTGTAGGAGTCAAATAACAGTTGCTGTATCACCCAGAGCTTGAAGCTGTGAAATTCTTCGTACGTGCCACTTCACTTAGCTAGTCACTCGAAAGCCCTCCACTAACTCAAGCGGGTGCACAGTGCGTGCTCTCGCTTGCTCTCCAGTAACTTTACTCACATTGTGTTTCAAACCGAAAGAAATACCTGACATCTTTTCTAGATCTCTTGCAGAAAAGACCTATCAACTATTAAGCTAAGAACAATGCTGGTCTTTTCAGTTCTATCTCTTCACAGCATAGGCAGCAAAGACGATTATTCGTGACTCAAAGAAAGAAGTAAAGTATGATTTGCCAAATAAGTAGACAAGATTTTGCAATCACCATGAACCTGAAAATCATGATGATACCATATATCAGTTAACAATAGAGAAAGTGAAGTAGACATTCCAAACAATCAGCAGGTGCGGGCTGCTTTAAATTATGTTTTTGATGGTGGCATCATGAACGTCAATTATAATTAATGTACTTTAAAAAGACTCTACCACCGTGTTCTAAGATATTACCCCCATCCCTGTCTCTGCCTAGAAGAAATGCCAATAAGCTCAGAGGACATTATTTGAATTACATTTCTAATTAAATACATGGGTTTCAATTGTGATTTTGAAGCCTTCGCAGAAATGAATTATTCCGAGTATGTCTACTAAAACATCTACCCAATACAGAGCGATTTGAGTATTCGACGGGTTTTTATATAAATGTGCAGGTACAGAGGCCATAGCACAAACAAATTTGCGAAAAAGTATTCGTATGGTGAACGTCAATGCGCCATGCTTCGGTATACAAACTATGAGTTATCTGTGTCACAGTTGCTAGAGATAAAAGACAGTTTGACTGATTCACGTGAATGCCACGTTACGTACATTCCGTACCCAAGATACCCCTGGAACATACCCCTGGGCGTTACACTTACGCAGTTATTTGTGCTAGGCCTACTGTGAAACATAGTCGTAGCAAAATCGGATCAAGATTTTGACAACCGTGCAGTGTTGAAGTACACTTCATTCAAATGTTCTTTCTTTTTTATTAAATTCAGGCAAGCCTTGTGAATTTCGGAAGTCAACACGTGCAACATTGAAAATATCATGTCACTAAACCAGCTAGCTATGCTTGTTTTATGATTGCGGCACGTTTACAAAACAATAATAAAACATCGCATGTTATTCCACCATCTACCGCATTTATAGCCGTACAAAGAGTTGCATATGACTAATTTATATCAACACAATCGTTACAATACATTTTTTACTCAACAACTGTGAATGAAATATAGTTTGGTAGCGTGGCAACTTTGATGTAGGTAAATCGTCTCGAGAGTGTCTTGTCAAGTAATATATGAAAGGATCTGCCTGTTTTCGGCAATTAATTATATATGGTACTTTATACAATACGGTTTATGTATTCTATAAAATGCTTAAAAGTTCTTAGTAGGCAATGCAGGAATTGTATGCACATTATACTAATAATGTAGGGAACATCTAAGCTAGTTTGATAAATTTTTCCCTTAAATTCAATAATCACTTAACATGGTTTACCGGTTTCCTATAATATTGGCGATATCCAGCCTTAAATACATTACCGGGTACTTGTGAATATGGTACATCATTTCAATCCTAAGTACAGCCGTGCGATTCTCTAAGAGCAAACATAGTTGCATCTTTGACAACATCCGCGAAACAAATGACGAGATGACAAGAAACGTTGGAAAAACAACCTTATGTACAAGGGCGATATCTCATAAAGTATTACATCGGTGAGCTCGTCGACGAACGCAACGACGTATTATTACATAATCGCAGCAATGCAATGGCAGTAAGCAATGTAGTAACATATAGATACTCGTAGACTAGACATCTATTCTCTCTCTCTCAGTCTCAAGATCAATTAAACAAATTTTATTTATAGTAAAGCAGCTAAATCACAGCAATATTTATACATAAACGCATTATTTCACGAATAAATAAAAGTTAAATTCTGTGAAGACATATAGTATAGCATTTAATCTCAAGTGTAGTATTATTATGTACATTTAACCTCATGTAAAACCATATCATGCCTATGCATTCTACTAAAGGATAAATACGAGAACATAAACATTGAAATCTCAAGAGCTGCCAGACACACGATAAACCATTAAGTTTTCTGAAAGATGTTATTTTTCACCTAAAACCCCTGAGTGAAGGTGATGAGTTCACGTGATCAGCTTTTGGAAATTTCTAATGTTTCTTCACATGTTGAAGATCTGTATGTCAGTTGCTTTATACAAGTATCCCATGAACCATAATCAACCCAAACTAAAGAAATTTTACACCGATACCACTAGGAGTTTTGAGATATCTTTCAACACTTTACTTCGCTTCTGTATTTGTGCTCAAGAGGCCAAGCTGATTCCTTCAATGCTGCCCCAGAATAAGTCTGAATGCTCTAAGAGTGATGTTTCTCTGTATGTTCGTTACATGACATCCATTAATTGGCATAAAAACTTACAACTTCAAAGTCAGAAATAGGTAAATGTTCAAAGAACTCTAAGAAGTAGTTCTGTTCCAGAATTGAATTAGATATAAATTTAATTCTGGAAATATTCTTGCTAATGTTTTAAAGAAGGTGAATGAAATCTGTTGCATGGCACCCAAACGTAGCGTGATCAACTTAATTCGCGTACGATTAGTTTAGTTTTCCATGTTATTTGTTAGTATATTTTCAATACCATGTGACTAGACAGACTCGTCGTCTATCTTATGGTAAGCAAAACACTTGTATATGACAATTCCAGTGCCAACGAGCTTCAAGCTTAAGTTTTGCGTAGCATTATTGCACTGAGCTTGTTTTGAGTTTGACATTCGTTTTGTGTCACATTTGCTCAGTAAATTCAATTGCTACAGTGTCCGTTCACCCTAACACAGTAATGCTTGCTAGATAATTTGCTTCTGAGCCATAGGGCTCAGAAACAGATTATCTAGCACTGCAATAAATTAAGCAACACAGTCTCTGCAGAAGAAAAAGTTTGTGCTACCACCAACTAAGTAATATTGCTTCTATAGAATTCACTGCGATATTGGCCTGTAGTTTTTTTATTACCTATATTGATATCTATAATATCATAATACTCTCCAGGTTTAAACCTATTATATTAATTATGTACTTGGATTTGTTAAATTGTTTTCCCAAAATTCTGGAAGGCTTTTTATCTCACTTGGTTTTATTTAATAAACGCGAAGCTGCACGGTTCCTATTTCTGCCAGCTGCAAATTCTTCTTGCTCCACGATTCCCAGATTGTCTTTTTGTATAAGAGAACATTTTCCAGAGTCGCTCCAGGATATCGGCACCATGCTCCACGACTTCAGTAGAATTTTCCAACAGGTTGGACTTAGAAGAAATGGATAAGACGAAAGTCATGTCCAATGTCCATGTTCCACCTATACCGGTAATTGTTGAAAACAATACGCTCGAAGTTGTAGATTAGTACGTCTACCTGGGACAGACAAAATTCCGATAAAGAGGTCGCACTAAGAATCCAACTCGGATGGACAGCATTAGGGAAGCTTCGATCCATCTAGCGAGTAGCTGGTTCAAGTGGCGTTCTATGGGGGAGGCATATGTTTAGCAGTGGACGTCTCCCGGCTGATAATGATGAAAATGATGAAGTTTTTCCAGGAGTTATTTTCAGGAGAGGAGAGGAAATACTCAAATGGATAATTTATCCGATGGCAATTTTATACCTAAGCAGGTTTACTTACATGAATAAATACACAGTATACTTAGTTTTCATTTTAATTATATGTATAAGTATCTTATATAATAGCTATGTATAAAATAGCTCCGTTCATTATTCCTCTAATTTTACTAATAAAATATATATAACAAAAATCTATGAAATGCATATGAGAATACAAAATATTGTGCATAAAACTACATACATAATCGTTCCTACATAAACATTTAAAACAACCCAACCACTTTGAGAATACATGATTTTATACTATGAAAATAAACGATTACTAAAATAATGCACGAATAGATAAAGAGGTGCTTAGCAATATAAATTAAAAAAAGCTCGGGCTGCGTAACCTAAACACATATCTACAAATATGTATATAATTGTAAGTACAAGGGACACCTTTGGCCTCTCTTTCGCAGATATATTATTAGATTTTAAATAGACTATATGATAGTGCAGTAGAATTCTTTATAAATGAGTTTGTCCGGGGAAGTACTGCGATCTAATACCTACCAATGCCTACCACGAAGCATTAATGTTCGCAATACTGTGTTCTGGATTTAATGAAATGGGTGAGGCGAAATTACAGGCGCATGAGACTTAACAACTTAATGGCTTAGCATCTGTTCATCACTTAGCACGAGGTGGGCTTCGTGCTTGTATCATCTGCTAATAACCTTAAGTAAATTACATATCATTAATATTGTCTTAATCATCGTGTTGCTCAAATATAAATAAAAAACAAATTCCATGCCCGTATAAAATACCGGATGCCAAACGGTCTATAAAACCTGTAACTTAGTACATCTCCGGTTAATGCTTCTATAATCATCACCATTCTACGTCATAACTCATATTGTCGTTTTTTGATAGTAATAAATCTCTTGACTTCTGTCCGTCTGTAATCCGGTTTAGAAAAACATGATTGATGCAATATTACTAAAACCTAATCTTGAAACAACATGCCCGATGATTTCTTACGAAAATTATGTTAACATTACGAAAATATTATTAATATGTCGTTTTAATTTACAGCTTATACATACTATCTGACTCACAATGCAGTTGATAGTCGAAATAGAGGTTCGCTTAGGAGACAATCTCTCAGAATCAGCCAAGTAGAAACAGAATAAGTATTTCATACTAGCTGCTCTCCGCGGTTTCACGCACGCGGTGATGGATGATGATGATGATGATGAATCTTATATAGCCTATGTTACTCAGGGTGAATGTAGCTTTCCAATGGTGAAAGAATTTTTGAAATCGGTCCAGTACTTTTTGAGCCAATTCGTTACAAACATACTTACATACAAATCTTTCCTCTTTATAATATTATATTATTATAATTATAGTATAGTATAGTATATAGTATAGTATATAGTATAGTATATAGTATAGATACCTACTATATGGAAAAGCCTAGCCTAGTATAATACAGATAAAAGGAACTGGACTGGAGGTCAATTCTAGTATTTCACAGAGTTCAACAATCTATCTCATTGTAACTGCAGTTCAACTCCGGTTATCGTTCGATAATTACATAAAAACCATTCTACTATTTTTGTAAACAACAATTGTGGAACATAACGTCATTTTAAACACTAGTAAATATTAAATAAAAATTAAACGTTATTAAATACGAATATGAGTTAGCTTGGCGTTCATGATCTATCGAGTTAACAGAATCTGAAATTCGTCGATCTTTGGCCTCAACAGAAACGTAACTGCAGCTGGACTGTTTTTCAATAGCAGAAATGTATAAAAGTCCCCGTTCAATTGTGATTTAATTGCAATTTAATAAGTAGAATCGTCCCCTGGACTGTATTGGATTTAATTCAACGTTTAACTTCTTAAACAATGTTTAATTAATCTTTCGAATATGAATCGCAATGTAAGTCTATAAAGTATTTAAACAAAAGCTTGCAAAGTATTGAGCTTCAAGTCATCCTAAATTCTGATAGTACCTACCAAGAGTACTTCAAGCAGGGCTTGCTCATTTTGATCTTATATAATCGTTAACCTCGAAAACAGTACTATTCTACAAATTCCTCAAGTTATGTGCGATACATACGAACACTGTTTAACATATAATTAAACATTACACAATTCGTCAATAAAAACGCGATAGTAATGGTTAACTCGCAGCCCAGTTTACGTAGGTTTTGCAATGCATTGTGCTCGCCCACTCCTGCCGGTGGTCATGTGATCCAAAGCACGTGATGCCACAGAATAACTAAGTGATGCTACAAGTATGATGCAGTTGCGGAAGTATGCCTATACAGTCGGGTGCAGAAACTTGTGCTAATTGCTGATTCCCCTTAATTTACAAGCTGTATTTTTTATTTGATTCGATTTTAGGTAATAGAGAGTTTTAAACAACTGGAAAACTTTATTATTCGTTGTGTTAGCTGTCAGCTATTTGTTACGGAATCCTAATAAGCATGGTTCGACATGCTCTCGCGAATTATTTTATTTAGGGCTCACTATCTCCCTTGGTGTCCAGTGATGATGCGGCTGTAGGTAAGCGCATTATAATGGTGATTGGCTCTCAGGGACAGCTGGAAAACCTCTCTCGATGGTACCTAGGCGAGTACCTGCATAAGATTCAGCAAGAAAAATCAACAATTTTAGTTTGGCATCGCTAGTCAATACTAGCTGTGCGCCTGTTATATTTGACGCCAAGAACAGTAGTTTGAAGGCGGTGTATTCAACTCTTGTTGATAGTTCAAACTATTTATTTACAAAATTGTGTCAAATGTTCTCATAGCCTATGATTACTTATTTCTTCAGCGGACAGTACCTACGCGGTTACTTTCTCCCATATCAACGTGTTTGTGCCCCACCACCAAACCGTCTTACCGCGGCGGTGCAAAGGGCAAACACATTGTTTTTATCGTCATTCATTGAATGCGTAACATTGGAATGAGGAAGAACAAGTAGGCTTGGCTCGAGTTCTTTTGATAACTACCGCAGAAAAGATTATTGTTTACAAGATGTGGTATGACAGATGCTAGAGTTCTTTAGCATGTCTGGCGAAAGGTAGTTTCACATAACAATGGGCACCAAATTCTTCAGTAGGGTTATTGGCTAACTTTGCCATTTGAAGTGACTATCTAGGTTCGGTTGTCCAGCGAACTTTGAAGTCAACCAATATTGTCATATCATAATGGTCACTAAAGATAGTGAAGTGTACGAATAGTTGTACCTCGTATACTTTGCAAGGTGATTATCACTTTATACTGTCGAAATGAGATCCGCCCTACTGGATTGCCTATAACCTTGTAACTGGATTGTTTATAACCAAATTTAAGTGTAAGAGACCGAAGATTACGCAAAAATCTACCCTGTAAGTATAGGTATTTATGTTAATATTTTTTTTATTATTATTAGGTATCAAGTGGTCAGTCCGTTTGTAGTGGTGATGTGTGGAAGGATCCTACGTTTTTCAAGTTGTATATCTAAAGACAAAGTACGTAGGAACAACAACAAACAAACACTTTTAAAGGATAATTTTTAAGGCGATAGTGTTTCCTTAATACGTTTTGATTTCAGTTTTATCTAGCATTCAGGGAAACACAAAATTGAATCACGTTTTACAAAAAACGGTCTTGTCTTTTGTTTTGCTTTACAAGGAAAGTCCCAAGATGTACCCTAATCGCAATTCCGTTGAAATTAGCTCGTGAGTTCTTGATGTTGATAACACTGGTTGGGGAAAATCCGAAGTATATATCCGCCCACCGATTAACATCCTGACAACTGTTAGCAATTCAAGGAACCCATTATCACGAGCGATGATATCATAGTGTACCATCATCATCACGTTTGTTCATTTTGTAAAGTCTGAATTTTATGTACTTACTCATTGAGCCTACCGACAACTACGTGACAAGTAGCATACCTCCATTCACATTATATAAATCAAGTGTTCGTATACATGGTCTGACTGGAGTAAGAAATGAGCACCAAGCAAAAACAATACATTTTATATGATTTTGCAGCACTAACACCTGCTTAATGAAAACAAATTTTGCAAAATTACAGAGAAAATATAATACCGGTAGACCGCTGATCTAGAGGTCCGGTCGGATAAAGTTTCTCGAGGTATTCGATAGATGGCGTTGCATCCTTATAAGAGTGTTAAAACAGCCATTAGATAATAGATATGCTTAGAGATAAATTTGATGCTCTTATTGTCAGAGGACACGGATTTGAGACCCGTCCGAGTATTTGTAATGTTCACATGTTCCGGAGTACAAAAAGTAGGTATCGTATGCGTTAGTTCCATACTTTGCCTATTTGGCTAAATTTCAACAAAATCTGTTATTGCGATATGAAACTGAATGGTTTATGCAATGTTGGGTTGAGCGGAAAGGGGACCAAATAGGTACACATAATTTTGCATTTTAAATAGGCAAGTTTGGGTACCTACATCAAGAGTTTCACATGTAAATAAATAAATCTCCCGGATGTCTCATTTAGTGTAACTACTTAAAACAATTCAGGTTATTTGTTGATACAAAAGCATCTGTATGCTTTGAGTGGGACGACAGGTGGTAGTAGCTTTACGCAAGTTTTGCGGATGTGATTAACAAATACCTTTTTCCTAAAAAAGTTACTCATATGTATAGTTTTGTAGAGCGGAATAAATGTATCTGGGTCAAATTTGTACCCTTTCATTTTCTGATAAGTTTTGTAGTTAAATGGGTCATTATTATGTACATGGATAAACAGCATGGTAGAAATTATAAGGGTTTTTGTGAACCCAGTACTCAAAAAGTAAAAACGACGGATTGGTTAGCTCCGTTAGTAGTGACCCTGCCTTCAAAGCGCGGGGTCCCAAGTTCGAACGCCGATCAGGGCAGATGTGTTATTGTGTGTGGCCCATGCCTCTCGCGACACATATCCTAGGACTGGGGTATGAGTGGTAGGTAAACGTTATTATTATTTATTATTAAATTCGAATAATAGTATTTGATCTGTCTGTTTTATAAACACCTTGAATTCCTATCTAAACACTATAATGGCTCCAAAATTTCGTTTTGTTACACCATATCTATGATATTTATAACTTTGTAATTTTTAAAATCTAATATCATAACTATTATTTTGGCGTTAAGGTCTTGGCATAAAATCTTGGGTTTTTTTGTATTACTACACATAACTGTTTAATTAATAAAGATTTGTGTTTACACAACATATACGGCATTTTAATAACTCTCATAAGTGATAGAACAAATATTACACGACAATAAAATAATTAAATACCGATGTCTCAACCTAATAGAGTTCGGTTCTGGTGAATCACTATACCGGATCCACATTTGTGTGGCATCATATGACTGAAGCACTGCACTCGCCATTCTGCTTGGCATTACGTAAGTTATTGCCATTTTATAGCCCACCATCTCGCTTGGTATTTTACCGCTATAATGGCAAATATCTATCAGATTATGAACCGTTTTATATAAAATATCTTGAATATAACAGCTTAAAGACATGGAGACATCTAAGAAATCAGAAATAGGTAACATGCCGTCTATACTTTGATTTTTATTTTTTATTGGGGCTATTCGCACAAAGACTTACCCCCATACTTTACAATTCACATAAGTAGGCTTTTCCTAGTTCTCAGACTTTTAGGAAATTGTTATAATCACCACACACATGTATCTACTCTCGGTGCTCATATTCATAAAATTTAATTTTCTATCAATGTTTGGGTAAAGTCATTGTTTATGATGGACTCGTTTCGTCTCATCATCTCGAGGGTTACATAGCTGAAAATCAGTGCTTGCTCCTTGAGCAATTTTATTCGCTGAGCTGTGACCTTTTTGTTTAGGCTCCAACACACACGTACTTTTAATAAGCTGCTAATACGAGTATTAAGGTAATTTTATACTTAACTGTTTCTTATTTAGCTAGAAATTACGTTTAAGGTATTATGTATAACCGAATTTACGTGTGTAGTGAAGAAGCAAATTAATGTTTTATTTATCTATCTATCTATCCGTATCTACAGTTCGTAACAATGGGCACGGATACAAGACATTGTGAACTATGTTCTACAAATTTTCATTTTAACACATTTTTATAGTTTTTTTTATATATATTTTTATTTATTTATTCATAAATTTTGAAGTGTGAAGATAGAAGAATTTTAAAAATATAATTAAATAAGTTATTGTAATAAGCAAGCGAATCCATTGATTCAAATAGCCTACACACTATATATTATTATATTCGCCGTTCTAGGCCATGTGTGCATACCACCGCAAATAATACTACATACATATTGGACCCCGAGCATATTTGGGACTCTAGAGTTAATCCCTGAGCGCAGCGAGGGGAGTTCTAAAGTTCGTAACATTGGGCTATACTACGGATACAATACATTGTGAACTATGTTCTACAAATTTTAATTTCAACACATTTTTATAGTTTTTTTTTATATATATTTTTATTTATTTATTCATCAATTTTGAAGTGTGAAGATATAAGACTTTTCAAAATATAATTAAATAAGCTATAGTAATAAACAAGCGAATCCAAGGATTCAAATAGCCTACACTCTATATCTATTCGCCATTCTAGGCCATGTGTGCATACCACCGCAAATAATACTGGCAAACTCTATCTTATCAATTACACAAAAAATAATATAGTCGTCATAAAAACACCCACTAGGAAGAAATACGGTAGGTATTTATAGTTTTAAATCAACATATTTCCTGGCATGATGTTCGTGGGGCATTTAACGATCATATATTAACGTACAAGTTATATATTACAGAGCTGCTAAAATACAATTTAATAAGACAACGCAACGGTTATCAAGAATATATATTCCGCGTACAAAATCTGGAAAAAGATCCCGGCAAGGTTTTCCCTCTGCGATACTATATGGGCTAGCTTAAAAAGGGCGTCATAATAGTAGATTATGCACCGAGGGAGTAAAGCAGTGTCTTACGTCACGGGCGGCATTTTTGACCCCGAGCATAATTGGGACTCTAGAGTTAGAGCGTAGCGAGGGGAGTTATGTAGAGTCCTGAGTGAATCGAGGGTTTCAAGCTGCCCAAAACGAAGACAGGCTTTATCCTGGAGGTGAATTGGCATACCTACTGCGAACAATAAAACACAGACCTACATAAAAAGCATTTAGTTGAAAGTAATATAAATTAATATAGCTACTACCCTCCATAAAAAATATAACAAAATACAGAAGAAAAACATCTTTAAATCCGGCTGGTCCCCGTGGAAGATAATGACTAAAACCCTCCAAAGAATCAAGAAAACCTTCAAAAGAAATTCTACATACTGACATATAATGTAAGATCACTCATCATATGAACGTTTAATATAACTAAATGAAGCATTGAAAGAATATAAATATGATATAATCGGACTATCTGAAACTAGACGTTCGGGAACAAAAATAGAAGAACACGATAACTTTATACTCTGCCACTCAGGCGTCACACCTGGTATGTATGGCGTGGGCTTCTTGATTAAGAAACAATATAAAAGTAATATAGAAAGCTTTATCGGCCTTACAGAAAGAATTGCATTACTAAACATCATTATCGAAGACTAAGAATATCCATCATACAAGTATATGCACCAACTGAAAAAGTAGTTGAACACTGTTGAGTAGAAGTCTACTCAACAGTCCTTAAAGCAATAAAAGCTGCTCATAAATATTACATACCACAATGCCAAAATTACCAAAACAGGAAGAAAACCTGACATGGATATGGCGATAGCAACGAGTGAATCCGAAAATTGATTAATTTTGCAATTGAAAAGCAACTCGTAGTCCTAAATACATTTTTCAAGAAACAAACAAAAAATAAATGGACTTGGAGATCTCCAGACCAAAACTATATAAATAAAATTGATTTTATGCTATCTAACCACCCACACATGTTCCAAAACATAGAAGTATTGAATATAAATAATCCCTCAGACCACAGACCAATACGAGCAACAATAATATAAACATAAAAAGGAAGAGTAGAGCTAAATATCATAATCAACCAAAATTTCCTTTAAAAACGGATCAAGTGATAGAAAGATACTAGAACTACAAACCATGATAGAATCATTAAACGAAGCTAGTAAAAAATTAGGCTTAGAAATGAACCTTTTTAAAACTATGCTTATGACTAACAACACAAAGGCACCAATATCAGTCGAAGGCAAACCTCTGAAGTACTCAGAAGTATATACATACCTTGGCAAACCAATGGGGTTCAACCTAAATAACAAGGACCTAGAAGTAAACCGTAGAGTACAACTAACATTGGAATAAATATTGGAATCTAAGAGAAATTTTCAAGAGTAGGTAACCTACCTACTAATCTCAAAACCATTGTCTTAAATTATTGCCTTCTGCCTTGCCTATTATACGGATACCAAACATGGACGTTCAGTAACAATATAAAAACCAAATAATCACATGCCACTGAGGAATGGAACGTAGCATGCTAAATTATTTTAAAAAAATGCAGAAAATCCGACACTCAAAAATCAGAGAAACTCCCAAAGCAACTGATGTACTAGTTCAAGCTTTAACTTTAAAATGGAAAAGGGCTGGACATGTAGCACGCCTTCAGGCCCAGAGATGGACAAAAAAATTTACAATGTGGAAGAGCCCACTAGAAAAAAGAAAGAAGGGAAGACCATATACTAATAGATGAGAAGAAGATATAAAGTAAGTAGATAAAAATACCTTTACCCGAGGAGGGGTTCTTGCAAGTGGAAATAGTACCTAAAAATGATTACAACTAACATTAATTGCTAATCACATATATTAGTTTTTTCCTGTAAGATACGTCTTGCATGAAATAAAAGGGTTTTTTATTTATTTATAATATAAATTAAAAGTTTATATTAACAATTGACACATTAAACATTTTTAAGTTTAGTTTAAATGCTCTATATGTAGGAAGATTTAATAATTTTACTATATCTTGGAATTAATCGAATCGGAACCAAATTTCTAGAGAGCTTGTTAGTCGTTGTAGAGTAGTTAGCTTAAACCAACGCTCACAATATCAATAACTGACATTTGAAGAGATTTCAAAGATCAAACTGGTAGTTAGTAATAAAAAATGAAGACCTATTTAAAGCTAACAGATATCTTGCGTAAGCCTTTAAATAAAGCGATTACGAGTATGTTATTATTGAGTGGTGCTAATCACTGAGCATCCGGATCGATCATCAACTACATCTTTTGATTGGTTTATAGTATCATTGTACGAACTGAATTAAAATTGTAGACAGCAATTTTATTAAGGTGCTACTCGGTTTGAATTGCTTTTTACCCAAATTCCCAGAAGAAGTATGTTTTAGGTGATTATATTTTTTAAATGTAGGTTTGTGGAATGCACTCCCCGTTGATATAAGACACGCCTAATCAATGAACGTTGTCAAGAATATGGTAATGAAGCATTACATGTCTGAAGGCGGCTAGTCATTACGTTTTAATATTGTATATAACATTATACATCTATTTTTTTATATATTAACGAATCCTATAGTAGGTATCTTTATCTTCTATTTAAATAAAATGAAACCCTATTTCTCCTGGTCACGCTATAACTTGAGAACAATTTAGATAAATCTTTTTTTGTGTGTTAATTATTGTCAAGAGAAGGTTCTTATGAAAGAAAAAACTAAAAAAGGCGGGTGGTTATGGCGAGGCCGAAGGCCGATCCTACTACGCGAACGAAGTCGCGGGCAGTCGCTAGTATTATAATATATGTATTGTATGTATGTATTAAATTATATATATATATATATATATATATATATATATCATATAATTTGAAATGTACCTATTCTGTGTGTGTATATGTTATTTAGGTATGTATATATGTATTTGATTGTGACTGAGTAAACAAAATATTTAGATTAGCTATAGTGTGACAGGAGTGTCCTTAGAGCCAGCTGACTTGGGCACTTCGTCCAGATGATGTTCTTACACCTTGTTGCTGTCCTCGCGGTAAGATATGGAACATTTGATAGGGGTAGTCTCTGGAGGGTCATTGTCGAGAGAAACACACGGTATAGAGTTAATAAAAATAAATAAAAATAAAATATAGTTAACGGTATTTCAACATATATTTCTGTGCCCAGATTGATTGCTTAGGGCGTCTAAATAGAAAAAAATACCTTATCCTATGTCTTAGGCTGGTTTACCCTGAAGGGGCAACGGTGACGGGATTGACTGGTTTGGCCATTGGGAGAGCTACGGGCTCCGGGACGTCGCGGTCACGGCAAGACCTCTAGCAGGAGCGCGACGGCCTGCGACGAATATCGGGTCGGCGCCCGGCGGATACGACAGGCGGTGGTTCGGTTAGTGAGTACTCTGGTAACGAGATAAGGGCCTTGCAGCATGGGCGAACCACGTCCCAAATATTGTTGCGTACCGAAAATTGCGCTTAAAATTTTCCATTTTTTTTTTGGTGTAGCACATTCCCGAGCACGAGGGAGTATATATTGCTAAGTTTATTATGCTACCTAAGGCTAGTTTCAAGTTATCACAGTCACGTGAAGTGCATAAAGTCTCCTAATGAAGGGGTCTGTTACCTTAGTTGCGCCAGAGTAAATCGAAAGATATGTAATCGAGGTTAGGCAATCCTGGCAGGCTAGTCACGAGACCCTTTGAAATATCTTGGCATTATAGTTCTTAAAACAACTTCAATGTTTTAGATAAGAATGACTGATAAAAAAGTTGTGGCACAATAAGAACTATTAAAACAATTGTTGATAAGTGTTACTAAGCGAACCCTTTATAGATTTCTCATTATGCATGCTTGGTTGAAGCCCTGGGCCGGGTGGAGAAAGCGGATTTAAATAAAAATTTGTTATAAAAAAAATAAGGCAAGTAAAAAAAGGCTTTTGTATTAGGAATGCATGTATACCTTGAGCATTCACGCTTACTAAATGGCTTCTTCTCGCGGCGACGTCGTGTGGCGGGTCGTCATCTTCCCTCAAATATGGTTGAGGAGGGCGAAGGCTGGTACACGTGTCAAGCTCGTGTACGGGCGCTGCTTGCGGGAGCCGGTCTGGTCTCGGCATGTACGGTATTTAGAAATAAGTTAAAAGTCGGTTGGTGTGTACAAAAAAAATTGCAAAAATGCCCTTCTGATCTCTTCTTCAAAATATTATTGTATGTGCCCCGCAGGCTAAGAAAGAGAAGAAATTAAAAGGAATGTTATGTGCTCTCATGGGCTTTGGCTGCGAAGTCCACATAAGAGTGATAGGGTCTGGGCGCTTTAACGCAGACCCGAGGAGGTGCTTGGGGCCCGGACGCTTTAGCGCAGGCTCGAGGAAGGCGGCCCGGGATATTGGCGCAGGCTTGAAGAGGGGCGCCCGGGCGTTTTGGCGCTGGCTCAAGGAGGTGGGGTCGCGGGGGAGGGAGAGTCAGCGTGGTGACACGCTGCTTTTTCTATCTTCTGCAGCTGACGTAGCAGAGGGTGGGGCTACGTATCCATCCCATCGCAGGGGGACCACGGGCGTCCAGATTCGAGGGAGCCTGGCATCCATTCACGGGCTCCGCGGCGGGTTCGTGGTCATGTGCGATTGCGTTCCCGTGTTTCAGCCAAAAGTGGCATTGCAGTGTTTTGGTGAGTATGCTACTCTTCTGATGGAGACTCTCTCATAACCACCGTGCTCCCCCGCCAGTGGTATACATAAAGTATTTCTCCGCGAGGAAAAAAAGTATATTAGCTTCTGGAGCGATTGAGGCGCACTATGAGTTTTGGCGTGCTGCTAGGGAGAGGGGGACCACAGCAACGGACAGCCGTGGCGGGTTTGCGGTCGTATGCGAAACCATTGCTGCGTACCCCTATTAAAAGTTTCATCCGCCGAAAGCGGATATCGCAATAAGAATATCGGTGCGTCAAAAAAACTACGCTACTATACCCGTAGGTAGCTAACCATATACGCAAATATATATCTAACCTTCAGAAGCTAATTGGACAGAAAACATGTGCATTATGAACATAAAATATTTGTTCAGTGCTCAATTAAGCACATCCTGTATCCTCCATGTCAGTAAAATCCTTGTAGCCTTTAATTAAAGCTCGAATATGGTATAGATATGTATTGCTTTAACGACTATTAGGTATAAAAAATAACATATGAAAATTCATAGTTGTTTTTATGTGAAAAATGAGTATCACGTGCTTCTCTATCTTGGGGTCAAGCCACTTTAAGAATCCGGGTCTATGAACTGACTTACTTAAAAATGCCGTCTCTGCCACTAAAACAGATGTTAGCAAGATTTCGAGTCTCTATAAAACTTGTCGTTTGCTTCCTGGGATACTATATATGGCATACAAAAACGGTTTATAGGTGGCGTAGGTTACCATAGTCATAATTCTCTACATAATAATAGATGTACGATGTAAATGCGAAGGACTTCATTAAAATAGTATACACATTAAAATTCTTGCAATCTTAAGCACGTGACGTTTTGAGTCATTGAGTACGTTTCAATTATTTAGTAGCCAAATATATTGTTTAAAAATGTTTATGTTATTTATGTTAATTAATTTATATAGATGTCATTTTATATATGTAATATATTTGGCAACTAAATAATTGAAACTTACTCAGTAAGATAGATAAGATAAGATAGGTATATATATATATATATATATATATATATATATATATTCCAAACTTAGATTACAATCTAAGGTACTGTTTTAAATGACAACTTTGCAACTTAACTTTATAATTTTTTTGGAAAATCATGATTTGGTAGCAATCACGGTCGATATACTCGTAAAAATGAATAAAGCTAAGTTGCAAAGTTGTCATTTAAAACAGTACCTTAGATTGTAATCTAAGTTTGGAAGGATCAATAAGTCGAGTAAGAATACAGAGTATCAGTTTTATGTTTAATAAGTCCAATATACCTACAGTTAAATTATATAATTAACATCCAGTTTTAGATGTTACTTACCTATGTATTTCTAAGTATTGTTCTAAAATAAAATATAATAGCTGCGCCCCGCGGTGTCACCGTCATGATGATAGATGAAGTTGATGAAAGTAATTTATGTGTTATTTCATTGTCTCTATCTACATACCAAATTTCTTCTAACTCCGTTTAGCCGTTCTGGTGTGATTGAGTGACACATCTACATCTATGCAAACATTTGCATAATATATTTTAAGTAAGATAATAAATACCTACTCGTATATTTGTAATCGGTTTTATATTTTAATTTCGATTATGGTTATATGATACCTAATTAGATGATTCGCAAAATCGAGCTGGATAAAAACCTTTTTTCGATCGAATAAAACTTTTGAAGCAAGTCGATAGATGGCACTCCGTCCCCATACGACGGTTAAAGAGAGATAAATTCGATCCTCGGACTGGTGCCTATATGGCATAGTGATCAAGGCGTCTGACACGATAAGTCAGAAGACACAGTTTCAAGTCCCATACTAGGAAATATTCTACTTTGCTTAATTGCGAGTTTTGTTTTCTTCGAGCAGATGTTAATGCTGTGAAAATCATATTATAATATTAAGAAGTGTATAACATTGAGCCATTTTTATGTAAATTTGTTAATTGAAAAATGTTTTTATCTGTTTGAGAAGGATTGTCAAACTTTCCGATAGATGGCTGTTCCGTCCTTCCAAAATGTTTGAAGACAACTTCTAAAAAATATGCGTTCCATTGGGCAGGTCATAAGGCACAGGAGGAAATCCGAGGAATTATTATTATAATCTGTTTATTTAACATAACTTGTATTTCTATAAAATACAGTTTCAGATGTAGATATTTAATAAAATCAATATCTTAATATTTATCGCATTATTTTATCGTGGCTAAAATTATTTTTATGTGATTAGGTTACGGAACAAGCACGTGTCCCACCTGGTGTTAAGAGGTAATTTCTACCTATACCGAATGCATTCCATCACAAGTGACGAAATGCAATGCACCCATAACCCAAAGATGTTAAGTTGTTAAGTCGGATATGCCTGTGGTTTCACCAGCAACCATACCTTTCAAACTGAAACACAGTAATGCGAATATTACAGCGGTAGAAATAGGTACGGTATAACTAATAGGTATGGTAGCAGTCCTTCCCCGGATAAACTCGTTCACAAAATGGACTGCTACAATTTTAATACATAGGTACTATTTTTCCTATGAGGTTATCAGCAAACCCACAATCTCAATTCGCGAAGGAACCCCAAATTGAATAACAAACTTTGCCAATAAAATATCAACGACCTTTGATAATGATTAAAGTATTTAGGTATCTTATAAAATAATCAGATATTATGTTCATTTAAAGCTATTTGTGGAGTCAGGGTCAGTAACCTACGGTAGAGAAGGGACGTCGTTACCAAGGATGCGCGTGAGTCGTGACCACGAGGCATTGTTAACGCCAAGACTCTTAGTCCGTGTTACCAATATTCTATACATGAAACTAAAGGGCTCCTTGTGGTTTCTGAATGCTTAATCATTTTGTGATTATCGTGAAGTCTCACATTAGCTAATGATTATGTTTCGTGAGCAGGTTAAGGATATTACATCTATAAACAAGATAACCGTGCGGTTTTTTAGGTTCCGCACATAACAATGTTAAAAAGAATGCCGATGAAAAGTCAGACATATTACGTTACTTTGTGCTTTACAACTTGGTTTTTATTTAACTGAACACATGGTTGTTGCAGATGGCACGTCAAGCCAAAACTCCCAGTTTATATAGTAAAAAATTATGCAACGAAAATATTCCCGAGTTAAGTCCATTTTATTATAATCACGCAATTTCAAAATGACGCTACAATGTGAAAACAATTGACAATCAGATGAAACAAATTTTATTCCACGGCTAAAGAGTTCTTTTTTTCAAATGTATTAATAATTTTTTTTTAATTGTTTATGTAAGAGCCAATTCCGGAAACTTTTAGTGTGACCTATGTAAGTAAATGCCTTATGTCAACAGTCGTTAGGCTATGATGGAGGCATTCAGGCAGACTGAGAATTTCTATTCTAGGGCTCACCACTATCCTGCCCACCAGTAGCGCTGAAAAAGGTTGGATGGAACTGTTATACGGATATTTGAATTTTGGTTTTTAAAAAACTATTTTCACTCGCGTCTTTTATTTCGGTTTAGTAGAAGATCCTTAGGCAACCGTTCGAGTCAGAAGATGGAGTCATACTAACGTGAAAACCATCATTTAAAATACTCTTAGCTCATAGAACTGCTGAATAGGCCAGATGGGCCGCCAGGCAAGGACTAAGGCTAACAAGGCTATAACAGAACGTAATGGAATATACTCCGTTCACTGAAAGGAAGGCCCGTGCGGCCCAGTAGTCTAGCTAGTGTGGCTCAGTAGTAGCTGCTTTACTTGGTTTTTATTCAACTGAACACATCGTTGTTGCAGAGGGCACGTTAAGCCACAACTCCTCATTTATATAAGTAAATATCTTAGGTCAACAGACGTTAGGCTATGATGGGCCATTCAGACAGCCTGATAAGTTCGATACTAGGGCTGGCCACTAACTTGCCCACCAATCCACGCTGAAAGCGACTGGATGGAACGTGGTGGATTATATTTCGTTCACTGAAAGGAAAGCCAATGTGGTCCAGTAGTAGGATCGTTATAGACTGATAATCTACTTTGAATTCAAGTTACTTTGCGAGCGTGCTGTCTTATGGATTTGAGCTGGTGGGAATATGTGTTGAATGAGAGCACGATGTGTTTGCAAAATCGAGCCGTGAGAGTAATTGCACTTGTAGCGCATGATACGTACCACAGCATGATTTGAAGGTGCAAGTTGGTAGCCCGCTACACGTAGCAGCAGCAGACGACATATAGTTGCTTCATGTCGCCGCGACACGTCGTCGCTTCATGTCGCTGCAGTCATGATTTCGAACACGATGACATAAACCAATGTAAAGCGATACAAAAGGTTTCGTTTAAAAGCTTTTCAGTTGTTTTACTAGGTAGATTGGTACCCGCGAGCGGCACTAATATCTAATAATAATAATAGATCTGCGGCCGGGCGACAGTGTCGTCTGCCGTTCGACGACGCAACGCTAGCTTTGTGTCGCTAACTACGAATGGTATTTCATAGAAATACATAGAAACGAATAGTGTCGCTGCGACACGCCGTTTGCTGCGGCTTCTTGTAGCCGGCTACCAACTCGCACCTTTAGTCTCGAGAGGCGTGTATGTCTTCTCATATTCGAGGTTGAAACGTACCTATACTAGAGATAACTTAAACTTTCTTAAACACAAGGACGTAGTAATATTATTAATGAGATAGTGTGTTTCTTGTGTATCCTATTTAAAATTAAGCTACTGAATCGATTTTAATGAAACTTGGCAGAGACATAATCTGAAGCTTGGAAAAGAACGGAGAACATTTTTCATATATATCGAAAATGCACGGGTGGCATAAACGTCTTCGTGGACGGAACCACAGGGAGGTAATTAGCTCATTCATATAGCGCTTGACGAAGCTTGACTTGGCGATCTTAACCGAACATCAAGTTAAGCGACGCTTGCTGCGGTCAGGAGTTGGAGGGGTGACCGCTAGTAGGCTAGTATTTTTATAGTTCAGCTTAGTTCAGCCGACGGTCCCGGTTGTTTGCCTTAGGACCACAGTCGTTAGGCTATGTCGAAGGCCTTCGGGCGGCCTGTAATCTTTGACATGGCTTGAAAACTAGCCTACAGCAAGCCGCACTGGGCCCGCGTGGTGGATTAGGGCTCAACCCCTCTCTCTCTGAGAGGAAGGCTCGAGTCCCAGCTGTAGTGACATAATGGGCTGATTATGATACGCAACGTTAATAATACCAAAAAACCAAACCAAACAATCGAAACCCTATTCTCTTAGCTATTGAACTGCGTTATTGCAACTCCATTGCACGAAAATTGTCGTTTTTGACAGTTTTGCGTAGTTTATTTAGTCTATCTCTCTATTTAGATTCGAACGCGACCAAAATCGACGCAATTGAGTTGCGATCACGCAGTTCAATAGCTAAGAGAATAGGGGCCCTGGAGAAGAAATACGAGTTGTAATATAACATATGAAATTTAATGGATTTTGAAATTTTGTGAGTAAGTAGAACGGTTAATAAGTTTGAACTTGATTCTTTAATTTAGTGATTTACATTGTTGTTGGTTCAGTCCATGTTCAATCTAATCATGATCTAGCATCTGATCGTATGTGGAAAAATAACATTGACTCTGAGCTTGATCATTTGAGAGCTTTATTTTTTCCATACAGTTTAACTAAACTGTTTATATGTCTAATTTTAATAAAACGTAGAAGTTACCATACATATTTTTGATATTTATCATCAAAATTCACATTTTAAACACGGAATAACGATATTTAAATTAAAGGTATATATTGTAACCATACACTTTCATGAAGACCCTTCTACAACACGGGTAAAGGAACTATTCATTACGTATTTGTACTCATTTACATGCGCCAATTAAATATAGTTTAATTTTATAGCTAAAACGATATTTTGTTTGCTGTTATTTTAATTAAAATTGTCTCAAATTAACATAACTTGTAATAATATAAGGTAGGTAGCTGGTTTGAAAGGTTCATACCTTTAATAAAGGATTTGTGTTAAAGTCAAGTCTTATCAGATAACATTTTTATATGTTCATAATTTAAGATGATAGTATATATTTCTCATAAATTATTCTAATTATCATATTCAGATTTAAAAACATTTCTCTTATTCAGATCTAGGTCTTATTTCCAAATTAAAACCATTAATTCAACTATGACATCGAAAATACTTTTATGAACTGTCATTATTAATGAAACTTTGCAGTTTTAGAGAGAACAATATACATCCTCTCATGGGATTAAAACTTCCGACAACCCGAGTCAGACGCCATTACCACTAGGTCACCGAGGCACGCCGCCCGTGCATCGAATTTTAACTCTCTATTTGATTTTTATCGTCGTATTGGGACGGAATGGTCATAGTCAAAACAGAGTCAAAATCATTTATTCAATTTAGGCATCAAAGACGCACTTATGAACATCAAATTTTCATTATAATGTACTTTAAAGACCGCCGCGTTCCAAAATATATAGAGCCTACCGAGAAGAAGCGGCAAGAAACTCGGGGCCATTCTTTTTATATAGATGTTTTTTACAATGTTTTTACTTAGGTACTACAAATATTAGCTCCAGTGTGTTGCCTTACAAAAAAGAACAAAATAATGGTATCAGTAGGGCAAGGCACGCTACACTTTGACATCTTAGTACACGAGTAGATAGATCCTGGAGTGATCAGTCCCAAGCTGTTTTATCCTCCAAGTAATCCGAAATTTTGTAATAACCTTTTTGACAGAGTTTAGTTTTAATAGTAATTTTAAACTTATTAATAGGCAAATCTCGGATAACATTGGGATGGCATAGTGGTCATGTCGTCTGACACGGATTGTTGGACGACACGGGTTCTAATCCCATCCGAGGATACAATGTTTATGTGTCAATACAGCTTTTATGCCATAGAACCCAGTGAGGTTAAAAATGTAGTTTTTTTTTTTTTCTTTTCTTGAATGGCCATGACGCGACCAGCGTATTGTGCCAGTGCTTCGAGTTTCATTTTGCATTGGATTGATAAAACATGACGTAACTTGTATTTCTATATTTTATTACTTTTAAATAAAAGCGGGGAAACTTGGTATTTATAAAAAAAAATTACACGGAATAACTACGGATAATTTAGAAATTGAAGGAAATCAGGATCAGGAAAGTGTGAAAGGTTCGAGGAAGAGATTAATATAGTATAAAAGTGTAGTTCGAACGGCTTGATTATGACACTTAAGTGAATGAGGTTTATTATAAAAAATATAAGCACATATTATCACAAACAAATGAAAAGAAAAACAAAAGCTCATGTTACAATCATGTGACCGTACCAGACAAGGATCTTTAAAATCATGTGACCGACGATTAGTCAGTCAAGGATCTAACACTGGCGAATATATGTTATAATCAAATATGATTTATTCCGCCTCCACGAATTAAACATTATACATAACATTTACCTGTTTGTCCAAACAACATGCAATGGTGAAACTCGTAACTATGACAGTAAACATTAATGTAAAGAGTTATCCGGGCCCATTACGTTCCCACTGCTGGAACAGGGTCCTTATAAAGTGGTATATGGGTCATAATCCACCATGGGGTTGCCGGATAGGATAGTGTTTAGCCCTGATTTGGAACTTGGTTTGGTTTTGTTAAGCCATCTCTTCCCGAATGAGATTAGACAACATTCGGGAAACGTGCCATCAAAATCATAAAAGCGCTCTATTAAAAAGGCCACTAGAAAAAAAAATACTACTGTCCACAGTAGGTTTTTTAACCAAGTTTAAACCCACAGATCACAGAAACAAGGGAGATATAAAAAGTCGCAGCAATATGCCCAAAAACAAAACACATTGCTCGCGGCGGTTCGCAACTTTTGTATTATGTGACTGAACGCCGGTCGTATTGCATGTAAACAGTTTTTTTTTTATTAGTAGCTGCTAGGTCCACAGACATAAGGTCCGTGCCCTTGGTAATACAAGATTTTAATAAATTTCTTAATACTAATAATTAATAAATAAATAATTCATAAATTTTAAACATTTTAAATGTATTTAATTTTTAAGTTTTAACACCGCAGTGGATAATGAACTTATTGAAGCTTATAGAATACGTTGAAGCGCGGAATACGACCGCTACAGGTTTTGTACTCTGCGCAAGGATTGGCATCTCTCTAGATCTCTATGTCAAAACCCATTTTAAATCATAAATAATAAATTTATTTGCATGAATTTTGGGTACAAAATTGCGAAGATATTACAGCATATTATATAGATACATAATATAACTCCTAACAAAATTCTGCCTACATTGGCGTGCAAATATTAGAATACAATTTTAGAAGAGATTATTAGCAAACCTATTATTATATTAAAACCTAAAATTTGTAAACAATAATAATACATGAAATGTCAAAATAATCATAATCATAATCATAATCAATTTATTAATAACTTTTGTTACACGTCACATATTTCTAATTTAGTACTATGCTATATTACATATAGTATTTGAATTTCCACTATTAGAGTACATTTACATAATTAAAAATATAAAATCGTTCACAATGTCAAATTATAAAGAATATCGATTGAGTAACTAGAAATAAAAACATTAATAAAATTGAATTAATTAAAATCATTGCTGTTCAAATAATACTTAATAGAGTAAAAACATTTATCTAATAACAAATCAAATAGTTTTATCTTGAATAAATTTAAGCCATCGTCTTTGATTTAATCAATTTATTATAAACTCAAATTGCCATACAATTCACATTTTAACTGTTTAGACGTAAACATTGTGGTGGAATGTACAACTTCGTCTTTGCGTATCGGTAAGATCTTTTAATTGCGTCACAGTGCTTAAGAAATAAATTATTTTTTCTATAGAATTATTTTATACGAATATACGAGTACATATTTCATAGATATAGAGTGAAGGCACCGGTAGTATTTTTAATGATTTAAAAAGAGGCACACAACTATCCAAAAATGAGCACCAATAGAGAACGTATACATTTTTTTGTGCAATAAACACTCTGACCGCCTCCACTGAAAATCCCCATAGGATAATACCATATCTAATATTTGAAGATACGTATCCGTGGTAGGCCGATAGTGCTGCATCTGCAGTTGTTGTTTGCCTAACCGGTCCCAATAATCTATCTATCGCCGGTTTTCCTTACTAGAGTTAGATATTTGACACTATTTGTATGGAAGTTATGTCAAATTTCTATCGGTAGTAAGGAAAACCGTGGATAGATAGATTATTGGGATCCTCCAGTCGGTACAGGACATAAACAAATCGGAAAGATCTGACTTTTTTACGTGAGTGAATCCTGTTTTTCATATTAAAAATACACAAATCTGTTTAATTTTAAACATAACTTACTAATGTGAGGCCTCCAATTACAATATTTATCTATACTTAGTTATTTTACATTTCTCGTATGGGAATTTTGGTCAGATTAGCAGTAACATCCTCTTCAAATCTTTTTTTTATGTCAATCGGTAACGAGACGAATAACTCGCTTACCTGATATTAAACGTCAGGTTTGCCAATAACAGTTCGTTATAATTCAGATTTTAAACTAAAGGAATTCTAAACCCTGCATGGCAAAGCACTGCACGCGTCACTTTGAGACATAAGATGTTAAATCTTTTGCCCTGTATTTGCACTGGAAATATTGCCCTTCAACGAAACAACGTGATGTTTGCAGACTACTACTACACAGTTGAATAACTGGCAAAAGTGGTATATACTTCCCCAGACGGTCTCTGCAAAAGACCTACGGCTACAAAGGCTTATGAACAAATTACATTTTGAGATTCGGCACTATACAGTCATAAAATTGCCTTGCCAAACATGTTAAGGTGATCCTGTTAACAAAATAAAATTTTAAGGTACATACAGTCGGAAGACGAAAATAAAGGTAGCGATATCAGGTGTTACTAAATCATGTGAGTCGTCAACTGTCAACTTGTACTGCCGTGCGATTCTCTAAGAGCAAACATCGTTGCATCTTTATCCGTGAAAAAAATGAAGAGATGACAGGGAACGTTGGAAAAGCAACCTTATGTACAAGGGCGATATCTCATAAAGTATTTGACATCGGTGAGCTCGTCGACGAATCATTACAGAATCGCATGGCTGGGATCTGCCCAAATGTTTGGTTGAGGCGACGGGTGACCGAAATGCTGGCGCCTACTTTGGGCAAAAAGCATTTTGCCATCCATCATTTGCCTTCATTCATTGCCATCCAGCGTGGTAATGCTGCCAGCATTTTGGTCACCTTTTTATCACCGTGGGGTTTATAGATTAGTTTTTATTTTTACTTTTATTATTCTGTAAATATTTGTATCTTTCTTTCTACACACATAATAATGGTCAACTATCAGGTTAACTATTAAAAAAAAATTCGAACATTGCTAGTACATATTTTAGAGATAATAGAGATAGTATATATCTACTAAGCACTCCTCTTACAATTTAGATTAGATTTCTTGTCCTATATTTTTTTTAAATATTTATAAATATTTAATAAAGTACCTAGGCCAAGGATATAGGCGTATTTATTTATTTTTAGACTCATTCTTGAACTTTCTTCATACAGAAAACATAAAATTTTATTGTTTGTGCCTTTTATTATGACTGCATGCTATTCAAATCTAAATTAAACAGTGGGAATTTACTATTTTAACATGACGCGACTGTCTATTAAATTTAAAAGCGCGGGAATGGAGGAAAATGTTATAAACTAAAATAATGTTAATATTATAAATTACGACCCACGTGCTTAGTTCCTCATACAAACTTATTATGGACATAATACATATTTAGATTTGACAAATGTTTGGTTCAAATGTCAACCATGACAGTTTGAAAGTACATATAATCACAATATTGCGTTCATGGTACCGACTTCGACAAGTTATTTCACACTTTGTAGTGTAGAAGTTGGGTCTATTTTTTGATAAAAATGTTTGCTCACCCTTTTTAGTAAGCTTAACTTACGGGATACACCGTCAATGATGATATCATCACGATAAATCAACACATTTCAGTTTTTGAAGTGTAACTCAAAAACTGCTTGACCGAATTTGATGAAATTTATATGGGACTACCACGGAAGTATACTCTATCAAATAAAAATAAGGTCATAAACAACGAAGTTATCCGCGAACACACATAAAAAAATATACGGCCGAATAGATAACCTCCTCCTTTTTTTGAAGTCGGTTAAAAATAAAAATAATATAAACATTATTTATTACAAAGTTATTGAGATTAAAGTGGTGATAGGTTGTGCTATCGACTAATAGTTTTAAGTTTTAGTTACACATTTTAGTTGGTAGAGCTCTACCAAAAGTCCATCTCGTTTAGTGCCATCATCTTCAATCGGTACTGATTAACAAGTCGGACTAAAAAGTATGTTTCGTTGTAAAAATCCAGTGCTTTGTCTCACATAATGATTTAAGCTTTAACTTCCATAAACCCTAGAGCGAAGCTTTTTGCAGCTTCGCTGTAGTGTTTTTATGCAAAAGATTGTATGAAACAACCAGAGTTAGTATTAGTTTGCTATTGTTAAATCTGGCACAGTATACTTAGATGCCGTTTTTTATGCTATAAAGCGACGATAATCACTACAGTTCCACACAGAGCTTTAAACTGGAGACTTCAAATCATAACTCAGACCCTAACCGCTTGCGCACTATTGCTTCGTGTATACGTATTAGAATCTAGTACTTCAGTGGTCCACCAAGACGGTATCTTGCACGGGAGGCCTTCTAATTACAACGTATAATACACCCAGTAAAAATTAAATCCAAGGAGCCGGTACATATCTTAGCAGAGAAAAGACAGATGGACGACGCAAGGATGTATCGAGGACGCAAAATTTGTGATGAAGATAATGAAAAGCCTTTGTATGTTTCAAGATAAATATTTATATTTTACGCATATTTCGAGTTAGATATCTATCTATACGTGACGTATGTTTTCAGTTATATATCTATTGCCAACAAATTATAATAACGTATAGAGCTACAGTCAAAAGTAACAATATAAAGAAACAAACTGAAAGCAAGACAGAAGTCTTTGTTTTCAAGGAAAGCTTGACGAATGGGCCTTTTGTAGGTATTAGCATATATAGGCATACTTACACTGTATAGATGTAGGCACATACTTGCATGTAAGGTGTGGTGTGTCTGTTGAAAGTGAAATTTGGTCAATATTGTCTCATGGAGATTGCGACATAAGACGTAATAGGTATGATTATTTTGCCTCTTTCGCCGCTATTGATTATGCAATATTAATTTGGCACTTCTCATAATTTTAATATTACGTTGTTTGATACGAAATCATAATAATTAGGGCATCTTGTACGAGACAATATTCCAAACGTCATTCTGTCCGTATCAGATTCCAAACAAAAAAAAGAAATAACACGAAAATAAAATATGTTACGCTCTAAATGGATTTAGTGAGACTTTTAATGTTACTTCACTGAAATCAGATACTGGAATTTTCATACTTCACCAAAAAATATCAATTTCATTACCAAATTACGTTATTTACGCGTGGAATTCATTTTTCACGTATACAATTTTGTTACCATAACGTATTAGACATGTAAACAGATATAAATATAAAAGTACAATTTGAAAAATGTAATACCGACTTCCATTCTATTTAGTTATAGGAATGTATCTCAAAAACTACTAGACCGAATTTGATGAAATTTAAATGGGACTACACGGGAAGCACCAGCTTTCAAACAAATAAAGAGTTTTTAGAATCGGTTCAACCAATCAAAAGTTATGAGGTAACAAACATAAAAAAGTACGGGCGCATTGAGTACCTCTTCTTTTTTTTGGAAGTCGGTAGAAAAGTTGAAAAATATACAGTAACAACCATACGGCCATATTAAATAATAAGTTTTTATACTTGATAGGGCAGCGTTTCGTTGAATGTGCACTGACCTACTCAAAGACTAGCACAGCAAGTTGCTGGGCTATACTGTTAGATGCGATGCAAGCCAGTTCAAACCTAGAAAGCCCCATATCACCATGCTGTAGATTTCGTCATGTTTGTTTCTACCAGAGATTCAAACCCGAGCTAATAGGTATATGGTTTAGCCCACGCGTAAAATGACCAGGATGGTTTGGTTGTTCAAGGACGGTTTAACTCCTATTGATAGTGCACCCTGTGGTGAGTAAAGTGCCCTACATTGAGCGACCGTGGCGGTGTCGAATCCTTTGTATATTTTTACTTTTTCTTATAGTCCACGCCAACCGGTGTGTTGTCACTAGCAGTTTATACTAACAACCGAATCGCTACGTGATTTAATAAAAATTATACACAGTGAAACGTGAACACCAAAAACATTAAACTTAAAGATAAGCTCCGACGTTTTGGCCTCAAAACTAGGATATCCGGTATCGTGGGAGCCTCACAACGGAATCCAATTGTAAGATTCCAATTTTAAATTATAGTAGTCCGCTCAGTGCATGCTCATGAATTTCCAATTAAACTTTATCATGAGATTTTTTCAATGTCAATGATATTCCGCTGTGGCTTGTCTTGTAATCATTCTCATTAACTCAATGCCCACTCAAATATTAATGACATACACATAGTACGGATATAATATAGGCAATTTGTGCAACAGGAGAATGAAGTTTTTTGCGGTTATAATAAATGGGAACATCTGGAACCAATTAATTTACTCTCGAGTGACACGTACAACTTTGCACCGCCACTGGACTACTTATCAGGTCCCTAAAGTGGAACATTCTTAACTTTATTAAACACTAGTTGCTCTCCGCGGTTTCACCCGCGCTGTGATGGATGATGACGATGATGATGAATCTAATATAGCCTTTGTTACTTAGGGTGAATGTACCTTACCAATGGTGAAAGAGTTTTTGAAATCGGTCCATTACTTTCTGAGCCTATTCGTTACAAACATACTTACATACAAATCTTTCCTCTTTATAATATTAGTATAGATAATAACTTTATTTAAGATTATTATAATCTTAAACAAAGCGTGGAAATGTTTAGCACACATCTCGTACCAAATACCTAAGCATAAAATAATTATAGCTATATACTCTGTTCAGATAAAATAGCACTAGAGTTCCAAGAAATCAAGATATATTTTGAGGCTCATCGGATAAGTTTAATTTGTACGCATAAACAATAACTAGGATAATTTGGTGCTTAGGTTGAAATGTTAACAGTTAACCTCATTCTACATTAATCTTTCATTTCATGGTAAGAGACAAGACGAGACGAGACATGATTTATTGCCAATCAAAATAAACACATTTTAACACAGCGGTAATAAATACATACTTTTTATTACAATTATCGGCGAACCCAAACTAAACATCTGTATCTTGGGGCTCGAGGGTGGTTAACAAAACGCATGGTAGTAGCCACCAGTGAGCCAAGCGCGTAATATCTGCGTACGTGTAACGTAAAGTGTCGTTCACGTCAAACAGTCAAACTGTTGTTTATCTAGGGCAACTGTGACACAGTTAACTCATAGTTAGTGGGCCAAAGCGTGACAAGTTGATGTTTGCGATACGAATACTATTTCGCAAATTGTTTGTGCTACGGCCTCAGGAAGTGCAAGTGGGACTTGAAATGTATTTACAGCTATAAGAATAAACAAAACAGTGGCAACGTAAGACATCGAGATCGTACCTGATATTTTGATAATAACCCCACCTTGTTTTTTCGCTATTGGAGTGTAACTCATAAACTGCTGGACCGAATTCGATGAAATTTAAATGGCCACTCGGAAGTATACTCTACCAAACACTAAAGAAAATATCACAATCAACAATCGGTTCATAAACAACGAAGTAATCAGTGACCGCGAACACACAACAAAAATATACGTTCAAATTGAGAAATGTCCCCTTTTTTGAAGTGAAAAAATAGGACAATGAAGTGAAAAGATTTAAATAACACATAGACCAATCATCATCATCAGCATCATCTCAGCCGTAGGACGTCCACTGCTGAACATACACAGTCTCCTCCATGATTTTCCAATAGTACTGGTTGGAAGCGGCCTGCATCCAACGTCGTCCTGCGATCTTTATTAGGTTGTCTGTGCACCGTGTCGGTAGACGACCTACGCTGCGCTTGCCTGTCCGTGGTCTCCACTCCAGAACCTTCCGGCCCCATCGGCTATCTGTTCTGCATGCTATGAGCCCTGCCCACTGCCACTTCAACTGGCTAATCTTCTGGGCTATGTTGGTGACTTTAGTTCTTCTACGGATCTCCTCATTTCTGATTCGATCACGTAGAGAAATCCCGAGCATAGCCCTCTCTATAGCTCGTTGTGCGACTTTAAGCTTACTTATGAGGTACATAGTAAGAGACCACGTTTCAGCGCCATAAGTCATCACTGATACCATACATTGGTCGAAGACTCTTGTCTTGAGCAATTTGATATGGCAATGAAACGCCATAAATAAAAACATTACTCGAGGGTCACAGACTCTAAGCATAAGATAATTATAAATTAGCACACCACACTAACTCACCTCATCAATTACTGTATAAGGTACGTGCACATGATGTCATCGCTGGCAGACGGGTTCCTGCAACTTTCTCCCCCTCAGATAATATTTTGTATTTGACATTGTGTAACAATGCTTTTGTCCTTATGGCTTCAAAAGAGCCATATTAATAATGGAGAACATTTATTACATGTGTGGTTTCCGTTCCGCATTCCGAAATTTTACAGGGCAGTTTATAAGATAACAATGTGATTGGAATTATATACGATTCGGAGATACGGCTTTTGTTTTCAGACAACTTCAAAAAGTAAGAGGTTCTGTGTCCAACTGTATTTTTTTATGTATGTTCACCGATTTCCCCATTTGTGGACCGATACTCAATAGTAGATTGTATCATAAGGGAGCAAAATAATATTTTTACGGCGAGGGCGCTTTTTTGAATCCAGAGCGAAGTGAGGGATTCTAGAGTAGAATCCCGAGCGTAGCGAGGGATTCTTTAGTAGAATCCTGAACGTAGCGAGGGATTCAAAGTACGTCGCCCGAGCTAAAAATATATTTTGCGCCCGAGTGATACACTCTACTTTTCATCACCCACTATGAGAAAATAAAAGCGCCTCATATTTTATTGTAATATTATTATTTAATAAAACATAGAGTAACAACTAAATTGAAATTAAATAGTATCCTTTATTAAAACAACTAAAAACTTATATTTACATTTGAGACATTTTCGCAATTATGAAAATTTATTGTTACAGTTTTATTAGGAATAGAGATTGTTGTAGATTTTATATTCTGCGTGTTTGAAATGTCCGAATCTGGATCATTTTGAGGAAAATGTGACGGTGAATCTCGTTGTTTGGATGTAGATAGGCGCGGCGACAGTGGTATGGATGGATTAACTGAAGGTTGCAATTTAATGTTTTCCACGATGCGTTCAGATGTTTTCGCCTTGTTCTCAATGGAATCTTCTATATACCCTTCTGCTACAGCACTCGATTTCCATCCTCCATGTCGCTTGAGAACAGTTAAGTCCGCTCCAGTATCTGCCAAAAGGGTAGCAGAAGTACGACGAAAACAATGTCCTGTATACAGTTTGATATCTGGTAACTTCAAATAAGTAGCAATTTCTTGTGGCATGTTAGAAATTTTATTTTTTCCCATCACTTGTTTGAAGCACTTGCCATTTTGATAACGGATGAAAAACCGATTGGTCTTCATAGCAGCAGGACGCAGGTCCAGGTATTTCTGTACAATAGTTTTGTATTCTCCTCGTATTACGAAGGATCGGTCAATTTTGGTTTTTGTATCGGTCAGCTTTACTAACAGTAAATCATCCGAGTGATTTTCGACATCATCAACAGTTATTTTTAAAAGTTCATTGCCACGACAAGCTCCATGTAATCCGAAAATTAAAGCCACCTGTAACAAAACCGAATGTGAATAAGACAAGTATCTATCAAAGTACAGGTTACAATAAAATGTGCATTTTTATACACTATGATTATATTTTACTAATCCACCGTAAACATAGTTACCTACTTACTTTTACGGCAAGAAAGACTTTGTCGGGTGCCTCATTAAGGAAAGTCTCCACGTTTTTGACTGAGAACACTTTGGATTTTTTAGGTTTAAATCCATCAGACATCCTCTTCAGGTACGCTATTAATTTCGAATATGTGTCCAGTTTTACATCGTTATTAGAACTGACTGTTGATTTTAGCATTGAGTATGTACTCCAAAGAGTGGAAGGTTGTTTAGTTTTGGCTAAGTACTGGAAGTAGGCCAAAAACACAGATTCTGAAAAATTCTTGGCGCTTCTTGCATTTCTCCATTCAATAAAATTACCATAGGCTTTCATATATTTCTCCCGGGATTTTGCAGGTAATAGATTATCCATCACATTTCTTGCGTCAGTTCTAATGCTTTCAGGAGTTAATTCTATACTTTCACTGTCACTTGAAGAACTCATTTTTCAAAACAAAACAAAACAATGAATTTCTAACAATCCGTGAAAATTTACGAAAACGCGGGCTGTAGTTCGCGCTTTTTTAATTTGTTTTTTTTTTTCATTCATCCGGCGGCGTGACTATGGGCCGTCGTACCAGCCAGTTTTTATTCAAACAATATTTGCGTTCGATTTCTTTGGTGCTGAACACTAAGATGTTCCAAATTCAAAAAGTGCGCGGCAAAGATAATTGCGGCGCACTTATAAAGAGGATTAAAAACTCATTACTGCCCGCTAAAACTTTCTTATAGAAAACACCACCTTTGGGTGCACATAAAGGCGAACCAAGTCGTCCTTTTCGAATAGATGGGATGAAAGTTATTTTTTGTTAGATAGAGTTTATACTCCTGGGGAGAAATTTAAATGGGACCACCCATTTAAATTTTATCAAAACTTATCTTGATGATATCCTTATTGAAGGTGAATGCCAATCGATTCGTGAGTATCAAGGGTCACTAAAAATGGTGAAATAATGTCAACAGTTAGTTCACACTTTGTAGTGTTAAAGTCAGTTCTATTTTATGGTAAAAAAATATTTAGTAAATAACTCTATCTTGCACATGACAAAACATAAAAATTAGGCTGGATGGAGGGAGGATATTACTTTATAATACTAGTCTGATTTGCTGTATTCTATTAAACTATCTAGAGTTACATTCGTAACTAGGGGACGCTGCTTATCAGAGTCTTACTTCGTTCGTCTATATTTCTGTCATACACACATCAAAACAAGTTTGTGATCACTAGCATATCCTGACATAATTTTTTAAATTGAACTTAATCGACAATTTATTAATAAAAGGTTTATATTCAATATAATACAACTCCTGCCCTGGCTCGAACACATGCGGTGATCCTCCTGGGCATGCTGAGAATCAAGTTACCCAGCATTTCTTGGGGTAACCAGTCCCATTCTTGTATAACGGTTTCTCTGAGCACTGGCACTGTTTGGCGGCGTGGCTGACGGTTCAAAACAGCCCGCTTCAGAGCATCCCACGCGCGCTCAATTGGGTTTAAGTCAGGCGAGCCGGCAGGCCAGTCTAACCTTGTGATGTTGTATTCTCGGAGAGCAGCATTAACTCGTTAAGCTCGATGGGCGGGCGCATTATCATCGACCAGTAGAAATTGGTGCCCATGGTTTACTCGGAATGGTCTGACAAATCCGTCAAAAGCAACTGCTCTATACATGTATGCAGTCATGAAACCTCGATACAGGATCAAAGGCGTTGCTCAAAGTGATAGCAAACTTTTAATGAAGTGTGTACGTTTTAAAGAATGTATGTTTTGAACTTTGGTATGTAGCCGTTTATTTTTTTTCAGCATTTGTTAACAACAAAAACCTATCATAAAACCAACTTAAAGTGCTTTAAATTGTTTTTTAGAATATCCCTAAAGACCCAGTGTTCGGGTTTTGCTCTATAAAGCAACAAGCGTCAAACGTGGCGTGATTTTAAATACAAAATAAAAAGTCATATTCGTATAATAAATCGTAATAGCGCGAAAATTCCAAATATATGAAAGAAATACATTTTCAGTAACTCTAATATATTGCATGGCGGAGTCGAGCCTTTGATGCGCGAGTCCAACTCGCACTTGGCTAGTTTTTATAAGTTCGTATGTCATCTGCGTAGTTAAGGTGAATTGTAATATGGAATAGCCCGGAATTTATAATTTAAAATTATTACTAAATTTATTCAATTGCCTGTAAATTAGGCCATTTCATTTACTTACAAAAATAAAAATAAACTTCTATAAAAGACATACTTATTAAGATATGATAATTATGTGATGACGTTTTTCTACCGACTTACATAAAAGGAGGTTCGACTCAATTCGACTTATTTTTTTTTGTTTGTTACCTCATAACTTTCGACTGGGTGAACCAATTCTCGAAATTCTTTTTTTGTTTGAAAGCTGGTGCTTCCCGTGTTGTCCCATTATTTTCATCAAAATCGGTCCAGTCGTTTTTGAGATACACTCCAATAACTGAACAGAATGGAAGTCGGTATTAAATTTTTCAAATAGTACTTGTTAATAATTTGTAGTCACAGCCATTTGTTGTCAACAACTCACCACATAATACGTAAATCTCTAGAACAATAAAACTCCGCGAATCGGAAACCTTAATAATCTTGATAATCTTTGTTTTTCATGACAAAGGTAGCTCCGATGTTCTCTTAAATCACGACAAAGATACTTCAAATTTGCTTAACTACATTATTTCAATCAATTCATCAAACACACGCGAGCTAGGTAGCCAAATACTGCGCGATGATAAGATTCATAAATTACTTCTTTAACTATAACAAACCTACTTATTTTCATACGACACGATCACAATGACCTTTTGGGCAATTCTCCTTGACCTTCCAGCAGTTATATCGAATGAAGACCAACTGATGCTGCAGTGGCAATGACTTCTTTTATCTCACAATGGTTAGTAGCCAACTGATGGACAAAGGTCACGTGAATAACCTGGTAATTTTGGGATGTATTTAAAATTAATGACATCTGTGAAAAAAAATGTAGTAAGTAAATAAGTACCTTCTGAAACTTTAAAGATAATAAGCAAAATTATAATATCATCTTATACTTGCTTGCCCCCTTGGTTCTGCCTTTGGTAAATGGCTGTGCTACGGGATTTTATTTTTGTTTTATTTTTTTTATTTTATTTTATTTAGCAATTTCTGTATATGTTTTCAGGCATGTTTTTCAGATCATATACGTATGTTATATATTTATGTACGTGTATGTAAATCAGACAAATCGGTTCAGCAGTTTTGATAGTGCAATAAAAAGAATAGATTATACAATAGATACAAATTATACGGACCGGTATTTTTTACTCAATCTATTTTTTTTTATATACTACCGACTGCCCGCGACTTCGTTAGCGTAGTAGTCTCGCCTTCGCCTTCTTCGCCTCGCCATAAACTCTCGTCTTTTCTTCGTGTTTCTTTCATAAATTACATAATTCTCAAGTTATAGCGTGACCAGGAGAAATAGGCGTTCATTTATATATATATATAGATTTATCAACCATTTGCAACTTGCGGTGTAAAATGACTATCCTACAGATTTGTTTTTTAAAAAGGAACTTATATGTTAAGTCGGGATATGACCCAATTTCAAATGTAACTCGCTAATCTACCCTTCTCCTTTTCAAATCCGTTGGTCAATCTTGGAAATTTAATAAACATACACACTCACACACTCACAAACCTTCGTATATTTATAGTACGTTTATTTTTGTAAGTGTGATTCTAAACTATCAATATTTCTTCATCATGCACAGCAGAGTTTTGTTTATTATTAGAGAATTTTAGATTGTAAACATTACGAAAAATTGCCGATGTCTAAAGAACAAGTTGTGCAAAATACTATTTCAGATATTGTCGCGACAAGTTTTCAACATTATCTTACAGCCGGTTCCAAGAGCAATAGAGGGGAAACACTTCGGAGCCTTCAGCTTATCACATGACTTTTCCAACTGCAAGCTGTTTGCAAAAGTGAAAGTGGCACGGTCACCACTCACAATCGAATAATATATTAACCTGTGCGTTATGCAATGTTATCAATGTGTATACTTGATTTTACTCTCGTATACATTTGAGGTTTCCGTGTGTTAGAAGTAGAATCAGAATCGTTTATTAACCTTATAACATTGTTTGTTACATTAGGCAAGTCAACAAATACATTTTGAACTTTAAGCAAAGAGCACTGTTAAGAAATAATAATAATTAAATTACAGCTATTTTTACATTAAACATTCAAGTAATTGTATTATAATTTAAATATATTTCCTGTATTTATAAGACTTAATAAAACCATTGAATATTCGAAGCAAAAGATATTCCAAGAAATTGCACAAATTAAAAATAATAGTAGTAGAGTATTAGGTACTAAGAGTTTCGTGTAATCACTACATAATATTTTTATTTATTTATTTATTGAATTCAAACTTAAATAACAGTAAATAGGTTTCTTACATATCCGAGAACTATTCATTACCAAGTGAACAAAGCAATAAATATAATAATACATTTTATTTCACTTAAAAACATAACAAATTTCCGCCAACGTTATAAATGTTAGCAAACAATACTGTATCATTATAAATTGATCTTCGCAAATGCGTAGCAAGTGCTTTGTTTTACAAATAATATAATTAATATGATATAAATGTGTACCCGTAACAATTAAGTAAGTTAGCCGAGAATCGTTACAATGTGTGGCCGTCAAGCACAGAACCATTAGATTCCTATAAGTAACGGATCTGAAATTTTCTGATGTCTAACAGTATATGTGGTACCTATCTTTGAAAATGCTCCAGGCTGATAGTAGTAGTTAGGCACTAAATTTATAATGCATTGCTGTTTCATATTACACTCCAATATGTGTCGAAACTGAAGCTATATCGTAGCTAATAGGGCTCCAAGGATTTGCACCCGGAATCTTATGAATTTAGATTCATAAGGTGACACACGTGGTAAAGGTATTTGTACAATACTAGTACCTATAGTAAGTAGTATAACCGGATGGTCAAGTCCTTCGCCTGGTAGTAATCGTCCAGTCATTCCCCGCTGCACTACCAAGTTGCAGTGGTAGTGCAGCGGGGAATTTAGAATTACGAATATACGAAAACGCACGAATTTAGAATCTGCATAAATTATACTCGTACCTCTCTTCTTTTTTAAACGTTCATACACTCGGACAAAAATTCTTTGTGTCACGAGAGACACGGACTCACACATTAACACTTTACAAAACATAAAAGATCTGAGTACAAATATTTGTTTATTGCAGACATATTTGCCTCGGCCAGGGATCGAACCTGAGGTCACCTCGCTTCATACGTAGGATCTCAATCAACTACACTGGCGCGCCCATCCTGCTATAACAGTTATATTAGTCTGTTCCAGATCTTTAAACTTCAAAGCTAAGTTTTACTAAAAATACGGGATTACTCACGTAATACTTATCGGATAGATCCGGCTATAGCACTAAAGCTAGTCGACCTATTCCCGTTAGGGGCGTGTAGTTTACATAATTTCTGACTGATTTCACTATGAAATTGAAATACCCTATCCTAAATCTAACCGTTTTTGAGATATTTAAATTTTATTGTTATATTATTTATTCGTTTTCATACGTTTTAATCGTTTACAACGACGTATTTATTCATTTTACGTACAATATTGGTTATTAAGGTCATAAAGCATCTTATTTTACATGTATAAATCAAATAATAGTAATATAAGACTTACACATTTCAATAAAATTTAAACATCTCGAAAATGGTTAGATTTAGGATAGGGTGTTACATAGTCAAATCAGTCAGAAACGATGTAAACTGTACGCCCTTAATGGGAATAGGTCGACTTAACCAATAACCCTGTATATATACTTTAATTTGGTATTAAATAAACAAATTATTTATCAATTAATATACACTGACGGACTTATAAATTGCATCAAAGTTCAAGATTTCTGTTATTAAATTATGATTAATAAAATTTTAGTTTAAGTAAATTATTTCTTCAACACCTCACGAGTAAATTCAATAGTAGATTGTATCATAAGGGAGCAAAATAATATTTTTACGGCGAGGGCGCTTTTTTGAATCCAGAGCAAAGTGAGGGATTCTAGAGTAGAATCCCGAGCGTAGCGAGGGATTCTTTAGTAGAATCCTGAACGTAGCGAGGGATTCAAAGTACGTCGCCCGAGCCAAAAATATATTTTGCGCCCGAGTGATACACTCTACTTTTCATCACCCACTATGAGAAAATAAAAGCGCCTCATATTTTATTGTAATATTATTATTTAATAAAACATAGAGTAACAACTAAATTGAAATTAAATAGTATCCTTTATTAAAACAACTAAAAACTTATATTTACATTTGAGACATTTTCGCAATTATGAAAATTTATTGTTACAGTTTTATTAGGAATAGAGATTGTTGTAGATTTTATATTCTGCGTGTTTGAAATGTCCGAATCTGGATCATTTTGAGGAAAATGTGACGGTGAATCTCGTTGTTTGGATGTAGATAGGCGCGGCGACAGTGGTATGGATGGATTAACTGAAGGTTGCAATTTAATGTTTTCCACGATGCGTTCAGATGTTTTCGCCTTGTTCTCAATGGAATCTTCTATATACCCTTCTGCTACAGCACTCGATTTCCATCCTCCATGTCGCTTGAGAACAGTTAAGTCCGCTCCAGTATCTGCCAAAAGGGTAGCAGAAGTACGACGAAAACAATGTCCTGTATACAGTTTGATATCTGGTAACTTCAAATAAGTAGCAATTTCTTGTGGCATGTTAGAAATTTTATTTTTTCCCATCACTTGTTCGAAGCACTTGCCATTTTGATAACGGATGAAAAACCGATTGGTCTTCATAGCAGCAGGACGCAGGTCCAGGTATTTCTGTACAATAGTTTTGTATTCTCCTCGTATTACGAAGGATCGGTCAATTTTGGTTTTTGTATCGGTCAGCTTTACTAACAGTAAATCATCCGAGTGATTTTCGACATCATCAACAGTTATTTTTAAAAGTTCATTGCCACGACAAGCTCCATGTAATCCGAAAATTAAAGCCACCTGTAACAAAACCGAATGTGAATAAGACAAGTATCTATCAAAGTACAGGTTACAATAAAATGTGCATTATTATACACTATGATTATATTTTACTAATCCACCGTAAACATAGTTACCTACTTACTTTTACGGCAAGAAAGACTTTGTCGGGTGCCTCATTAAGGAAAGTCTCTACGTTTTTGACTGAGAACACTTTGGATTTTTTAGGTTTAAATCCATCAGACATCCTCTTCAGGTACGCTATTAATTTCGAATATGTGTCTAGTTTTACATCGTTATTAGAACTGACTGTTGATTTTAGCATTGAGTATGTACTCCAAAGAGTGGAAGGTTGTTTAGTTTTGGCTAAGTACTGGAAGTAGGCCAAAAACACAGATTCTGAAAAATTCTTGGCGCTTCTTGCATTTCTCCATTCAATAAAATTACCATAGGCTTTCATATATTTCTCCCGGGATTTTGCAGGTAATAGATTATCCATCACATTTCTTGCGTCAGTTCTAATGCTTTCAGGAGTTAATTCTTTACTTTCACTGTCACTTGAAGAACTCATTTTTCAAAACAAAACAAAACAATGAATTTCTAACAATCCGTGAAAATTTACGAAAACGCGGGCTGTAGTTCGCGCTTTTTTAATTTGTTTTTTTTTTTCATTCATCCGGCGGCGTGACTATGGGCCGTCGTACCAGCCAGTCTTTATTCAAACAATATTTGCGTTCGATTTCTTTGGTGCTGAACACTAAGATGTTCCAAATTCAAAAAGTGCGCGGCAAAGATAATTGCGGCGCACTTATAAAGAGGATTAAAAACTCATTACTGCTCGCTAAAACTTTATTATAGAAAACACCACCTTTGGGTGCACATAAAGGCGAACCAAGTCGTCCTTTTCGAATAGATGGGATGAAAAATCATTTTTTTACCATTCTGGTGTTTGACACATATTCATCGTTCACCTTTTACTTAAGATTTGGAGGAAGGAAAGAAAGACGAGGAGGAGAAAACTCAAATTAGTCTGACACTATTTTTTAAATTAAACTATATACAAAGTGTATTAATAAATTAACCAATATATGTAGTATAATAATATATTTAATTTATACGTTATTTGTCTACGTTGATTAATAGAGCTTAAACTCTTGACACATACCTATACAGGGTGTTTGGTAGAGGGACCGACAAACCAAATGAGCGTGTTCGGGGGCCCACTTGGAGAATACAAGTTGGCCAAAAAAAAATCCCCGACACCCCAATTTTTTTTAACTTTGTTTGTGAATTTTCTCGTTTTCTCCAATATTGTAACTATTTACCACCATTTAACATTTGTAAAGTATGTTTTAGACCGGATGTTTTTAGTTTTTACAAATTTTACAAATGTTATGGTGCTAAATAGGTACAATTTCGGAGAAAAAGGGAAAAATCACAAAAAATAAAGTTAAACATATTGACGGGTCGGGGATTTTTTTTGGCCAACTTGTATTCTCCAAGTGGTCCCCCGAACACGCTTATTTGGTTTGTCGGTCCCTCTACCAAACACCCTATATTGGAGTAGATTAAAGTAAAGAAGTAAAGATACAGTCTTAAGCGGTCTAGGATTTGTCAAAGACTTCCAAATGTAAAAAAATAATTCAATATACCAGTTTCTTAAGTCGGTTTCTTATATTTATTGTATCATGCATTATTTCTTATTCTATCATTAAATTAAGTGGATTGTTTTTTGATATGTCCACGTTGGTCCCATAAAAAATTCTTCATAGACTAAATATTTTTGAGCTATGCACAATAATAGAAAAAAGGATATGCTTATATGATCAATTATAGTGTGGAGTTTATGTTTATGCATTTATTTATTATTTATATACATGCTATTTGCTTATGGAGTGTTTATTCTAAAAATTGCATGCATTAGAGTAGTGTTTTTTTTTTTTAAATAACTGATGTACCTAACGTAAAGCAATGTACTCTAAAAACCAAATATATTTTTTTGCTCGTATCTTTCTGGTCCAAGTTTTAATTCAAGTTATTAGGTTACCTGCCTACTCAAAAACCGAATGAAAATAACTAGGTACCTACTTTATTTAACAAAATTTGAAACCAACTTATATTCTATTAAAACTGATGTTGATAAATTATTATCAAAAAAATTACGTGTGAGAAACATTAGCTTTTAAATAAAAAAAAACATTATTAAAATCGGCTCACTAGGTAAAAGGGGTAACATAATATTAAAAAACCGAAGAATTCAGAATCTCCTTTTTAGGAAGTTGGTTGAAAACATTAGGTAATTTTTTTTAACAATGAATGATAACGCAAGTAGTATAACAAAAAAGAGAATGCCATCATTGACCCATTCCTTTGTTTATGGACTAGCTTGCAATACTGCACAATACTGCTTTCAAACTTAAAAAAGATGAACCCGACTATTACTCAACCGCTATTATCATTATCACCGACACGATAACAAAAAGAAGTAAATAAAAATATTTCGAGTTCAGTAAAGTGGGACGCTGCAAAAGGCAAACGTTCACCGTGTCAGTAGCACGAAAATTGTCGCGGGTACGCGAAAATTAAATTTTGTCATCGAATACGCAATCGGCGAAGGAAGATAGCGTCATCGCAGAACGTAACCGCCAAGTTTGATAACTCGGCAACTTTCTCTCTCGAGCGGCGAGCACAGGCGGGCTTCTGTATACAGCCTGCAGCCAGCCTCATTCCGCAACGACCGTCGAGCCAGCACGTTCGCGGGAACGGCGCGCGCTCGGACCCGCACCTAACGACATCGCGTTCCTAAATCGAATTCGAATTATCGAACTACAAACAAAAACAGTGATTGTAAACAAACTAGTCGAGTGTCTTTTGTTTCGTTTTAATTAATGCGAGTGACTTTTTGTTAAGTTGTCTATTGTTGGCGGCAACATGGGAACCTTTATAACGTAAGTCGCTGTTTTACTTACTTAGATAATAATATCTATATAAACAATTAAATATTTAATTAGTTACTACATAGATTTTTCGTACTATAATATAATAGATACTGTAGGTTGATACCTGATCAAATGTAGATCCACATAATCCTTTCTTATTTTAGTGTTGGTTGCATAATTTTACAACAAGATAATTTGGTACATGGTGCCAAATTGACCGCACGCCTTGTAGATAGAATGTAGAACAATGCAATGGAGGTTATAAAGTATAATTTATTAGAATGTGCTTAAGTCATATACATTAATATTTATATTTATCAGTAAACATAAAACATTCAAATCAAATATAAACGTAAGTAATTTATGATTTTTAAAATAAATATATCATAATTTTTAAACTCTATTTAGCAGCTCTATTTATATATTACTTTGACACCTCTATTATGGGGTGAATGGAGAATAAACCTAACCTAAAAACTTATTGGATAGATGAATGTGGGGTTTTCAATCCTTTTGGACATATATAGACGTGAAGATAAATAACAAGATATCATAACATTATATTACTATATATTACTTATGTTATATGTATATCTCGATCATCTCACCGTAGTATAAAAGTAATATAGGTTAGAATTAAACTATTATAATCTTCATGAGTCACATAATATTTTTATGATCATTCATCATATCATCATAATCTGCCTATTTTGTTCCCACTGCTGGTACTCGAGCCTTCCTCTTAGAAAGAGGAGTTGGGCCATTATACACCATGCGGGCCCAGTGCGGCTTGGTGGATAGGCCAACACATGTCGAAGTTTTCAGGCCTTCGACATAGCCTGACGACTGTGGTCCAAGGACAAACAACCAGGACCGACGACTTAACGTGCCCTCCGAAGCACGGAAGCGCTCAATTAAATAATGCCACTAGCGGTCACCCATCCAAGTCTTGACCGCAGCAAGTGTTGCTTAACTTGTTGATCCGTTAAGACCGCTAAGTCAAGCTCCGCTACGAGCGCTTCATTCTTGATGATCATTATGAGTTTATTATTAACGGAAGATAAAGGAGTTATCGTAGATACTCGTGCTTTTAACCTCAATAAAATCTGCTAGCTTAAAGCTTGTTATAAGTAAGTTCACACTAATAACAAGCTTTTTTTGTTGGTTGTGAACCTTCTACAGTGAACATAACATGCATTGGTATGCTCAATAATTTGACTCTTCCATATACTTTCACATATAATTCGTAAATTTCACCTAAGGGATGGCAATAGAATCGTCCCCTATTACATGAGATATTTCTTTCATGAATAGTCGAAGTGTATATATTACAGGCAATACTTTGCCGACCCATTCTAGGATATAGAGTTAGGTAGAGGTTTTTGTAAATGCCTTGTGATAATATATGATGTATTGCAAAAATAAATATGTAGTCATTAATGAAAATAAAACTTGCTTTATAGCTAATTTTGTCGCGGGATTTATAGTCACCACAGAGGCTATAGCACAAACAAATTGCGAAAAAGTATTCTTATCGTAAGCGTCAACATGTCACGCTTCGTCGTACAAACTATGAGTTATCTGTGTCAGTTTGTACTGTTTCACGTGAATGACACGTAATTTTGCACTTACGCAGTAATTCACGCTTGGGCCACAGATCACATATACAAGACACACACGTTCACATGTCACAAACATACAAGTTCCGAAACACTGTTTATGCTCAACACAGAACAGTTGACCTGGTTAGGGATCGAAGTCGAACCTGGGATTGCTTCAAAGGCAGGGTCACTGCCAACTACGAGTAAACAAACTGGGTTATAGATCAAATTAGCTAGTGGTCATTCAAGGGTCGGGTTTCCACCTTCCAACTGCATCAAGACACCATATTATTGTTTTGACGTACAGGTACATTTGGAAAGTTTGAAACGCACACAACCACAAGAAGTGAATGACATTTATATTCGTAATAATTTTGAACATGATGTAAATCAAGGTCAGCTTTAACCCTTTGAGTACCATTGACGTAAATTTACGTGCGTTTCATTCATAAACATTTTGTTTTAATACGGTATCTGAAGGGTTAAGGCGCTGTCAGTTCAGCCGCCTTATTGTCTAACTTGAATGAGAATGAAATGTCACTTCCTTCTCATTCCCATTCATAGTTCCAGCCAATAGGCTTGCAGGGTATTGCCCAAAATGGGGTTCAAACGTCAAAATGAAGCCCATTCCCATTCTCCGTAGAGATAGACAATAAGGCCGCTGGTCTTGAATTCGTTCAATTTCTTTCATTTGAAAAACAAGCACGCGTAACTCATAAAAACGTAAAAATTCTTGAATCAATCAAAAACAGTCAATGTATGTGTTTTGAAAATTGCTATTTTATAATATGTGTTTCATGACAAATACAATTGTGAAGAGAAAAACAGTTTTAAAGACGAAAAAAGTGATATGTTTGAATTGTTTCCATTGTACTCTAGTATCTTATTTTATTATACTATTATATAATATAATATACTATATAATATAATATACTATATTATAATATAATATACTATATAATATAATATACTATATATAATATACTTATTAATATGTTTTTAATTCCGTCAATGTATACTTGAAAGTCTTAAAAAGGTCCTATTATTATTTGTAAATTTAAGTAATTCGCTGCTTATTAGATAAACTGCTTTAAAAACACTAATTTTTATAGACATCATGAATCGACCTTCTAACAACAGTTCAATGCATTCATACATAGCAATATCCATGTAACTTCTATCTTAATACTTAAATATTGTTGCCAGAAAATCGACACTTATCTGTTCTCCGTTTAAACCTAGTTATATACAAAGTACACGGTAAACACAAAATATTTTACTATATCTGATCCATTTTGATCCCCTAGATATGGGGATATATAAAGACCGTAAATCATGAAAATTAGTTCTTCTGTTTAGAGGTTGGTTTGGCGATTACAACATGCTGTGTACTCTAGTTATTTTCTGGTAACGAGATTACTATGACGATATTAAAACATACCTACCGAATATACAAGCTTATTCCTTCCAAAGTACCAAAACCCATAATGGTACGAACTTTTTCCTCCTCAGTGGTAAAACCCTGCGGACTCTAAATACGAACCTTTTCCTCCCTACCTGCGGAAACCCGTAATAATGTGGACTCCACTCTACTTACGTCCATGATTCTTCCTATTTAAGTGCCAAGTATTCAAGATAATATGATCCCAACCAATGACGCCGTTAATGCCGGTAGAGGCAGACAGCTATTAGCACGTTCGATTAAGAGATAATATGGTCACTACCCTTTTCCTGTCTGACTGCAAACGCATGTACTTAAGAGGACTCTGCATAAGGTTGTAACTGTAACCTCCTGAATGTGTATGTTTGAATGTTTCAAATGTGTATGTATATTATGCTCGTCAATGTAGATTCTTAATAAGACCCTTGTATCTAAGTATAAATTCTGATAACATCATACGAACCCTTTGCTTCCAAATGCATTGTTTTGTGATAATGAAGCTCTACTCACGTGTCTGCTTTACCTACTGAGTAATAAAACTTGTGATAAGGTTTACGATATTTTTCATTCTAAATCTACTCACTATAATATATAGTAGGTAATATATAATGTATAGTGTGGACTATTTAATTACGACCCTTACTTACACAGGCACAAAGGGACGTGATAATAACTTTGCCTTCCTAAAAACTATTACAATGTGGACTTTACATACGACTCTTTGTATTACTAATGCTAAAGCTCAATGACAATGTGAACGCTCATTGTCCATAATACTCATTGCACTCTTTCCATCACGAAGTTCTAACGCTCGTGCTAATGTATATACTACATAAAACTAAAGAGTTACTAAAAGGAAATAAATTTCCTTTTCTAAAAACGTATTTTTCTCAATAGCTTGTGTTGGAGTAGGCTCTACACCTGCCTTAATTGCTTTCCGATAGTGAAATCTTTGACTGAAAACCTCTGATGGTATTATGGACTATGAACTTATATGACCTTTTGCCCACATTTATTAAAGAATATAATGACATAGACTTCACTAGTATAATAATTGTCGCTCATATTTCATCGGGTACTCTGAAATCTGGTCTGTTTTTTTTTCGATTCAATGACGAGATGAGCAAGTCGCTCGCCCGATGCTAAGCATCATGCTTTCCCATAACAGTGCCATTAAGAACGTTTAAACTACAAGAGTTAAAAACCCGCAAGGCAATATTGTGCGCTCGTCATCCTGAGATATTAGATGGTATATCTCTTCCCCTATAATTTCGTTGGGAACATTGCCCTATAACGAAAAGCAGTAATGTTTGCACACTACTGCTTCAGGGTTGAAAACTGGCAAAGGTGAATACTTCCCCAGGCGGTCTCTGCAAAGGTTCTTCCTGTACACTTTACGTTTTTAACTCTTAAAAGTTGAATATCAAAACTTTAAGAATGTATCATCATCATCATCTCAGCCGTAGGACGTCCACTGCTGAACATAGGCCTCCCCCATGATTCTCCAAAAGGACCGGTTGGAAACGGCCTGCATCCAACTTTGTCCTGCGACCTTTATTAGGTCGTCTGTCCACCGTGTCGGTGGACGACTTACGCTGCGCTTGCCGGTCCGTGGTCTCCATTACAGAACCTTCCAGCCCCATCGACCATTTGTTCTGCGTGATATGTGCCCTGCCCACTGCCACTTTAACTGGCTAATCGTCTGGGCTATGTCGGTGACTTTCGTTCTTCTACGGATCTCCTCATTTCTGATTCGATCACGTAGAGAAACCCCGTAAGAATGTATATACGTTTGGAACTCTTGGGATAAAATAAACAAATAGATTTTAGCACTGTGTTAGCCAATGTTGACATTTCCAATCACCATAATTTATTCCTTTTGACACTTCTGTATAATATATAAAAAATCAAAAGAGGTGTAATGAACAAGTAAATATTATCTCAATATGTGTCAAGGGTATACATATTCATGGTTCTAATGGAATTATAATTTTATGTGTTTAGTTAACTATACTTTACACTAAATATAACAACTCTAATAATTATTTGTGATAATTTACAAATCTTACGCCTGTATCTTATATTACACAGCAGTTATATTTTATGTTCAGTTGTAATTCGGGGTCAGTAGTTTAAAAATATTTTTGTACAATATATTTATTCATAATTGCATTATATTTCTACTTATTATGAAATCTTATATTATTATAAGACAGCATACTTGATATGATAACATAATGTTTTCCGCTTGTCTTACGTTCGACCTTACTTCTTAGCGCTTTCGCCTTTGACCTTAACGGGCGACAAAAATGCATTTTTATGAATAAAGGACGTTTCGCAAGTTGCTAGAATGTTCTTTCATTACTATGCTACATTTTAACTAACCATAAATAAAATAATACCAATATCTGCAGATAAGTTCGAAACACTGTTTTTATATCTTGTAGGTTTATCAAAACATACTTATAGTCTTATTTCTGTACAGGTACCTTATTTGTTTTTCCATATTATAACGATTGAAGGGGGGAAGGGGGGGAGGGAGAGGGGGGGTAGGAGTGTTCACCCCACGAGAGTCGAGGGGGAGGGGGGAGGGGAGGGGGGTTGGGAATGTTCACCCCACGAGAGTCGGGGGGGAGGGGGGGGGAGGGGGAGGGGGGGTTGGGAATGTTCACCCCACGAGAGTAGGGGGGGGATTCATAAACAACTACTACACAGGTTATGTACCAGTTCAAGGGGGGTAGTTATATTGCTTACCATAATCCAATTATATATCGTAATTATTATATTAACCTATGCACTGTGCGTGCTTACAAATACTTGTTAGTAACTTGTTTAATTTCATAGTAAAATCTAGATTTTGTACTTTTAAGATTTAAGATAAGTTTTTGGTGATTCTTTATAACGTATACTTGAAATAGACAAAGTATTAAAATAATGTAAAAGTATTAATATAATATAAAAAATATTGATTTGTTTACTTTCTTAATATGCAGTAAATTGGTATCGAAAAACCTACGAAAACAAGTTACGTAGTTCAAGTTAAGTACTATGCTAAAATGATGAAGACCAATATATATATAATATATAATGTCAGGTCCATATTAGAATTTATTTAGTCATCTTCATTATGCTGACCGAAACCCTTCATAGCGACGCAATTTCACCGTGACATAGCTAGTAATGCAGGTCACAATTGACACTTCAGGCACGCGCAAGAGACATTGGCGATGCATCAAATTGTTTCTTGCGTGATTCGCCAGGATTACCCTTGCGTAACTTATTTGGATTACTCTTGTGTAATTCTAGACCACGTGTTTTTAATAGCTCCTTTGAATGTTCTTTAAAAGATTACATTTGTGCTGTCGGTTCCACATATCCTTGGAGAAATTTGTGTGGACAGAACATAAATTTCTCCAAGGGAATGTATTGAAGTGAATTAACAGACAGATTCCACGGATCAGTTAGTTTACTTCGCATATTTTCACAGTACGGATGATTGTGAGGTCCGGCTATTGGCAGTCCTGTAATTAGACTTATAGATACGAGTACCATATTCAGTCTGCAAAAACGTGCTTTTCGAGTCATATGATAATATGCCCGCGCGAATCTTTAAGAAATGTGATTTAATTTAATTTAATTTAATAAAATTGATTCAGACTTTACTTTGCGGAAATCCACGTATTTAAGGAAATAAAACTACTTACTTTTCTACCCTTGTACATGAGTGGTAAAGTTTAATATAGATATATTTGTACAGCGTTAGAAATAGGCATAGGCAAGCAGTACTTAGTTTTCGATTGGCGAAGAAGAATAATTCTTTCGGGAACTGTGTACCCGATTACAATAAAATCCCAAAAAACTAATAAGTTCACGAACTTAAATTTGAATTAGCTGAACATTTGTGTTGAAAATGTTGTAAAGAAAGAAATGTTATTAGTAAACATAATTGAGAAGACTAAGATGCTTGTTGTATTCCACCTGCTGGAGAGCAAGATGCTCGTAGTATTATATCTGCCCACCCATGTAAAAAAAATGAAAAAGATGGCCCCAACTTTTTGCCAGTTCTTTTTGGTATTAGTCCTTTATTTATTTTAGAACGTGGTAACAGAGTCTTAAAAAGTACATAAATTAATAAGTAAATGTGTCTCCGAGCTCACCAAAGAGTATAATTTATTTATTTATTCAAGTCAATCGATGTGGCACCACATATCATACCTTATCATAACTAAGGTAAGTAGGTAAGTACATTTATAAAACATCAAGTAGGTTCCCGGGATCCGTGGATACAAACCAGTAACCTAGGTAGGTTACCGGGCACAACGCGACGTATTCTTATAAGGTTTTCTTTCTTTTTTTTACTCTGTGCCTACGGGAGCATTTACAAATTGTCATATTACATTTAATATTTCTTAAATCGACGACCGGATCGGAACGCGATCACGACTGAGAAGATCCGGCAAGAAACTCAGCGGGCTTGTCTTTTTAAATGTTTTTGTATCGCCAATTTCTTAATGTTTATAACAAATGTTCGTTTATTTTTAGCTCCAGTGTATTGCCTTACAAAAGAGACCATAATAATGGTATCAGTAGTGCATGGCACTTTGACATGGTAATACACGAGTAGGTAGATCCTGGAGTGACCATTCCCAAGCTGTTTTATCATCCAAGTAATCCGAAATTTTGTAATAACCTTTTTGACAGAGTTTAGTTTTGATAGTAATTTTAAACTTATAAATAGGCAAATCTCGGATAACATTGGGAAGTTTATTATAGAATCGTATACATTGTCCCATAAAAGAATGACTTATTCTGTGGAGGCGCGTTACATGTACGGACAGCTTGTGCTTATTCCGCGTGTTGATGGAATGAGCATCACTCCTTTTTTTAAAACAGCTCCGTTGTTGTTGTGTTGTTGTTTCTGTTTATTTATTTAATATTATAATTTGCTTACACACTAACAGCTACACCAAGGCGTGTGACAAGCGTTGATCTACAGAGGATGATATATGCCCTCGGTTGGATCTCATTTGCCTTAGGGAATGTTGCCTTGTAGTCTCTAGGAAGATGTTATCCAGCCTTCACCCAGAAGTCCATTCCAGAAAGACGCTGTATTTATATAGGATGTGAATCTAATCTTGTTTGTTGATTTAAAAGTAAAAAGTAAAGTCTCAAATAATGTTTAATTATGGTTTTGAGATGAGATACCTACTACTGAGTCTTTCTGGGGTATGGGCCATAGTTCAGATACAAGTACTTCCCCGTTCAACTTAATGTTCAGAAACGACGGCTTCCACGTGATCCCCGTACAACTTAATGTGGGTTGTGTTTTAGCGAAGATTTACGATATTATAAGTTACAGCTTGTACTCGTATATCCTAAGTTTATAATGGAGTCTTAATGCAACCTCACATATACATATATTATATAATGTTATTACCATATAGATAACTTTTCATACCAGAAAAACAATCCTCTGGAATAATGGGAAGTGTGTAATTATTATCGTATAACAATATAAGGAGGTGAAGGGTTAGTCGTAATGAAATAATGTGATATAAAATAATGTTTATCCGATAAAAAGACTCAGACTATCATAATTCAAGGTTTAAGGACTTGACCTGCGCCCAAGATGATCTCGAGGATAAAATTAAGTCTATTGTGCGATAAATTGAGTTCAAGTTGAAAATAAACGTTACTTAATAAGTCTTTGTTTGCTCAAAGAACGAAGCTCACGTCGTCTGTCATGTGACGCCACATTCACATTGTTTGAGACGATTTCGTAACGTACCTTCAAAAGCAACTGAAGTCAATCTATTAAGCACAACATTGTTTAAGCTTAAGAAGGAGGTTACGACAAATATGTTCATGCACGGCGATCCCGAACGCGTACGTAACTTTACGTAATAAGAGGACCCTTTGACTTTCTGATTGCGCAACAACCAGTTTTCGATTTCTTCCTGCCTCAGGCGAATTCGCTTTCGTATGAACAACTTTACCATTTGTATAGCTTTTGTCGTTTGACATAAATTATGTGTTGGCTTATCTGTTAATCAATTACTTTTTATTGAATAGACGCGTGCCTTGAAGTGATGTAACTTTGCTAGTTGTATCAAGTGTAATTGTGCTAACATTTTTATTGTGACAAGTACACTAGACATAGATAAGTTAATAAAAAATATTATCGCTCAACTTAGGAGGTACATACCACTAATATGTTTGCTCCCTTATAAACCGACTTTACAGACCACCATTTTTTCTATAAACATCATTGTTACATCGAAGAAAGAAAAGAGCAGTACAAATCTTATTTGAACAAAAAAATACTTTTGGTAACATATGAACTTTGTCTGTCTCATGCACGCGACATTTGCTTACATACTCCATTATTTATTATAGTTATTAATAGGAAAATATTTATATATACATATATGTATAGGTATGTATATCTATATGTATATTTTAATTAATATTATTCTACCTAAAGTATGTGTTCTATAGAAACTCTCAAGTCTTAAATAAAGCACTATCAACACTACAACACACTTCCATATCACTCAAAGGTTAGCTGGAAGAAAATGCTAATTAGCATTAAGTTCGCCTATGTTCTTTTAGTTTTGTGCAATAAAGAATTTTCTATCTATCTATCTATATTTATATATATTGGGTAAAGACACTCGAGTACTAGATCACCGTTCGATAATTTATTAAGGTACTTGCCTTATTAATTAGTATTAATTTATGTACAGTCTGCTCTATTATGCGAGCTGCGACAAGACCTTTAAGACAGACGCGCAAAACAGACAGAAAAATCTTATCAGGGTTTCTTGTAGTACTACGGAAAATAAATATTGTCGTCACGTAGTCATTAGCATTAAATGTGTTGATAAGTAGCATATGTAGTATATATTTAAGTAATATATTTATATATAGACACCGTAACAAAGCTTATACTACTTGCCGAGCTTGGAGTAGGTAGGTAGAAACATTAACGTGATGAGCAACTTCGTTTAACGGAGAGTCCTTTTACTGAGATAAACGAGTATGTTAAACAGCCGGAAAATATAAAAAAATTAAAGCAGTAAAGCTTTTATTTCTGGCTATATTCTAATAAATAAACTTAAATATTAGTTTTTATTTATAAGGATTGCTCAAATATTTCAAAATTTATCGCACCGACCTACTTTACCGAATTTGCGTTAAGTGTACTCGTATAACTCTACTTGAGAACCTCTTTTTTTTTGATATCGGTTAAATCGAGTTGTTTTTGGCCATTCGCATCGCTAATAGAACGGCTTCATGCAGACGAATACCAATATAATTTAAATTTCAATTGAAATGACGTTAATATGCAATCTTGTATAAATTTAAGTATTAAGACGCCGTCCAACCCCAATTTTAAAATAATTTACGATGCTTTACGTAAGGTTGAAAATCGCTTGTTAGATTGGACGATGTAATGTGAAAATGCGTTGATTTTGTACGGTTTCTTTATATTTTTCGATATATACTAACACAATTGAAAAAACTGCTGGTTATAACTTTAGTACTATACGTTGGCTAAGTATTACCTAAAAAAAAATATAGTGTTATCGCTGAAAATTCTTAGAGTTTGGACGTGAAAGCTTATTTTTGTGGACCTATTCAGGATTTTTTTTGCTGAAAGAGAGTTATATTTATGAATTCTATTCGGTTATTACTCTTTTTCTATTCTTTTTCTAACCTTTGCATTTTTTTTTCATAATATACTATCGATCTGTTTCGTTACACTAGGCGTATAAAAATTCTGCTTTTTCTTTAATCAGGGTACGAGCGCGCCTTAAGTACCTATGTGCTACAAATAAGCTGCTACGCCCAGCATAGTCACTTCGGCAATATGTATAAAATAAACGAGACATTGATGATGGGACTCATGTAAAACACGATCAAAAAGATTAATCTATTAGAAGGTCAAGAAAAAAGAAAACTTCTTCAACATGATCATAGGTTAGCATACATATGTAACGGTCACATTACGCAGTGTTGGGTAACCGCGCGTGCTCGTCATTACGCCGTAACAACAGGGCGAATGTTCTTCCTTCCTCACACATTGCACAATATTACTGCACACACTGTTACCGTGGTTGCTTAGTGATATAACTTCGAATTAAGAACGTGCCTTCTGTAATATAAACAGTTCTAGGCACCCGCGTAGAACTAAAATCTACCTTCTTGTGTATTACGATGTCAAAGTATAGCGTGTCTCGTCCTACTGATACCATTATTATGGTCTCTTTTATATGGCAACACACTGGAGCTAAAAATAAATAAACATTTGTTAAATACATTAAGTAAGTGGCGATGAAAAAAAGTCAAGCCCGATGAAAATTGCCGGATCTTCTCAGTCGTGGTCTCGTTCCGATCCGGTTGCGGATTTATGAAAAGTAAATGTGAAATGATAATTTGTGAGTGTCCACGTAGGCCTATAGAGAATAAATGATTTGATTTTGATTTTAAAAATAAATGCCGACCTAAATTAATTGCATCACTGCATATTAAAATACGAATACAAAATAGCAACACATGTTCCGTTAGAATTTTGTCAGGATCAGCTGGGTTATTCTAATTCACACGGAAACCATTCGGAGACAGAAACCGCCTATCCGTCTCTGTCATCCTGAATGTAGATGCCATTTCAGTCTCCGAATCGTTTCCGAGTGAATTAGAATAACGGGCGTCAGGACGATTCAGGATTTGCAATGCGACTGTTACGCCATCTAGTTTCAACGCAACGATCCAACTGCTTTTCATTGCATTCGAGATGTTTATATATACAAGAATTGCTCATTTATAGTATTAGATAGATAGGGCGAACCTTATTGTGAATGCGGTAAATCGGCTCTGAAGAATAAAAAGTCATCTACAGACAGATAATAAAAATAATGAATTACTTACTTACAGATCTATTAATAGCTTCAGGCGATTTATATTGACCGTGTAAAAGTCGTATATTTTTACATCGTTCATTGGATAAGAAACGTCACGCTAATTGCAGTGTAGCCGAGACTATAAAAGTTCTGCGCGTCACTGTTTTGCGCTCATAACCCCTAAACTAAACTAGTAACAAAGATCAATTATTCTTGCTAGTAAACACTGTTTTACTGGCAGCTTACTTGAAAATGATATAAGTTGAAGGCAACCTCCGAAATACAAATCAAACACCTTACACACCTTTTCTCGTTATTATATTCGTGTTGAAAAACCAATAGATTACAGTTGCTCAACTTTTATCGGATTATTTATCGGAAGCGGCCCTACAATTAAAAGCCGTTATAGATACCGTAGCAGACATGAGTAATGTCTAAAAATGCATAACGAAATTCCTATTGGTATTAAAATTTTACGTCTGGTATATTGTATCTAATCACTTTTTATCTATGATATAAACTGGTTGCTGTCACGCACAAGTGATGTAAAACTTTGATTAGACCAAAGACGGAGGAACCGTCTACGGATTAGACAGAATATACGACAAACGAGTACAGTAGGTAGAGATAAATCTTCTCAATTTTTTTCTTCTACTCTTTGATCCTTTCCTGTTTCTGTTCTTTTCCTGTTCTTTTTTATGGCAGCCGATGGCAATTGTTCGATAGAGTAAATAACTCCTAGGTGGCTTGCAATTATGGAAATAAATACTAAAACAATTAACATAAACCAATTTTTTGGCGCTAGGATTCAACGCGTTAATCTAGTACTGTATAATTAGTTTACAGAAGGTCGATCATATTGTACTTGACTTTAGCCTAAAGTCTATCTCTAAATCTCAAAAAAAAAACTATCTTTAAAAGAAGATATTTGATAGTTTGTAAATAAAAATATTTTCATCATAATGAACTTTCTGATGTTTTGAATGCACTCAGCATTTATATTACGTTCTATAATATTACACACGTTCCATTAAACACAGTAAGATAAACGTTCATTGAATCTATCACAGCGGTCCGTTTTGCGAATATTTTTGCTCACAGTGCTAACGTCTACCAAAGCCGGTCCGTGACAAATATCGCGATTTTGACAGCTCGTGGCACTGTAAGCGTGTTGATAATTCGGACCAGAGTTGTAGCAATAACGAACCATTTGCGCACGAAAAACAAAGTCATAAAAATATCGTGCATCGTATGAAGGTTAACTATGTGGTGTGTGTATTAAAAAGAAATAATGGAATGGATGGTCTTTTACAACTTTTACATCAAAAACAAAACTTTTGACAGAACGCTCACGACGATTATGGTGTAGAGCATGGTTCATGTAATCGTCAATATGGCGGCAGTTAAGACGTCACCGATGACGTAGCGTGGGCCATCGTAATCACGCTCACGGTGAAAGGGACCGACTGTTATCGCGCCAATATCGATTATGGCTCAATTGGGACCGCAATGTATATCATATAGCATAACCCCCATTGAAAAGAATGAAAATCTGTCGCGGTATTGCTCAAACGCTCGCAAAAAAGGGCAAGTTTGTAAATTTAACCAAGTCCATTTTAATGTTAACTCACAGTTAACTACAGGGTCGTGTTTCATACGAATATATGTTAAATACTTTACAATCGTGTCATGCTAATCACGGACCATTCAAGCTTTTGTATGTAAGCTTGTTTTATTACACCTTTGTACGTTTGACCGAGGCCCTATAATTTTAATGATTATTCTAGCCGTCACTTCCAAGCCATTATGGTTAATTTCGCCCTGAGCCATACTGTGCCTACCGTAGTTTGAAGGCTAACGAGATTATTAGCCTAAAACACGTTTTATTCTAAACAAACGACTATAAATAATATACGTGAATGTTTCGTGTATTTAGTAACGCAACTAAATGTTCTGTAAATTTATTATTAGGTATATAGTATTTCATGTCAGTCGTAAGCAAGCGAAGGCTTGACCTATTTGCAGTCTTGCTCTGCCTACACACTAAATTCTAAGTGATACTTAACGCTAATACCAGACTAATGAGTTCATCTGTTTGTTCAACTAATGATTCGACGTCACGAAACTGACGTATTACATGAACCTTCAGAGTAAATTTAGATACTTTTGTGATTAAAGTAAAGAAACGTAGCTAAGGAGAGGGCTATGCTCGGGGTTTCTCTACGTGATCGAATCAGAAATGAGGAGATCCGTAGCAGAACTAAACTCGCCGACATAGCCCAGAAGATAAGCCAGTTAAAGTGGCAGTGGGCAGGGCACAAAGCACGCAGAACAGATGGCCGATGGGGCCGGAAGGTTCTGGAGTGGAGACCACGGACCGGCAAGCGCAGCGTAGGTCGTCCACCGACGCGGTAGACAGACGACCTGATAAAGGTCGCAGGACGACGTTAGATACAGGCCGCTCCCAACCGGTCCTTTTGGAAATAATGGGGGAGGCATATGTTCAGCAGTGGACGTCTTTCGACTGAGATGATGATGATGATGATGATGAATTAATCTACATCAGTGCATTACTGGATATGTAAGCATGTACCTCTTTTAAGTCGTCATATGTTTACTACTGTAGTAAGGCTATAAATTCTATTAGTATTAGGTTACAGACCGAAAAATAATCATTAGTTCACAGGAAGGTTTTGTATGGGTGGAGTAAAAGTAATATATTGACCAGCCGGTCCCTTCTTTTTTTTCCTTTACTGTACCAACGCCTTGTAACTAGCTAAATGAAGTCGTGCTTCACAAAGGTCAGGACTACGTACAAACGTTAGGAAGTAATCAGAGGCCAATCAACTGTTCTTAAACTATTATAGACGATAATTATTGCGGTACATTATACGTTAATAAAGAACAAATAGCTGCAATGAACAATGGTTCGCCTTTCGAACGCTTTTGTTTTTAATAGATATCTATTTGTGAATAGGTTTCATATCATTGTTATGTGGAATCAACATCATGATTATTTTATAAATTTTAATGTGTACACTAATATTATTTTATTTAACATTTATTGACTAATTGAATACTTCAATTATATTAATTATCTGCTTCCGTAAATCATACGATATTCTATATCTGGTATCACTCTATACAATATCTTCGTTAATAAATACAAAAGATAGTCTCATAATATATGATATGAAATGACACATGAATATGAAATGACAATCATTTAAATTTGAGAGTTATGTATGCAATTGTTTTGTTCTTTCTATTGTCAATAATATTTTAACCTTTAATAAATTAATATTTGTACGCCTATTAATCCTTTGAGTACCATTGACGTAAATGTACATTCGTTTCATTCATAATTCTTTTGTTTTAATTATCACGGTATATGAAGGGTTTTGATGGAACTTTAGCAATAATCTCAATACTTTATTTAGTCCAAGTTTTAAATTAAGACTGTTTATATTTGAAGTATGTGTTTGTTACTGTTTCACGCTTAAACACCTGAACAAATTTAAGTGAAACTTGGAATGGGGATAGGTTATAAATAATATTGAACCAACACACATGGCACTTGGCAATACATATTTACCAAGATCGCTATAACCTTATTCTACGCGGACGAACTCGCGAGTAATAGTTAGTGTTAAATATTTCAATTATATTAAAACGCATTGAGGTGGCCTTAACTTCGCGTGTTTGAAACGTCTGTATTAGTAATGTTTTTATCAAATTGTTAAACGAAAGAGCGTCAATACTTTATCTATGAATAAATTAATAATATTTTACGTTAATGAGCCATTCGTTTTCTGAACGTGATCCTGTGAAAAACTTTAAAAGCTACATCATTGTTCGTTTATCAAAAATAATCACTATTGACAGCGCAATTACAATTTATGGACAAAAATCTTTGAATATGTCAAACTCGGTTTTGCACAAAACTGGCAAGTCTTGTTAGTTAGCATTCAACTACGCTGATTGTCTACAGCTTCACACGATTACGTGAAATAGAAATATGAATTAGCCACGAATGAAGTCTTTTTTAAACACTTTCATCAAATCTGGTTGCGAAAATTACAAAAAAAATTATGACAATAGAAAACTAAGTTAATACTGTGACCAGTGAATAAACTTTGTAGAAGTATGTGTATGAGTGTGTATAATTGAATGTGAATAAGACTCAAAACAGCGAAAATTGGGGTAATGAACTTAGTTCAGTGTTGCAAAACATTGGCTTACGGTATGGTAGCTCAGTGGTAAGTCCAAAACTTATACTGTGGTTTTTGTATTGCGGCTCTGGTGTCATTGCTATAATATGAACACTATTTTTCGATTTTTCACTTCATGATATAAAGAAAACAATACACCACGTTCTTTTCTACCGACTTCCAACAAGGAGGAGGTACTCAATTAGACTGTATGTTTTTTTTATATTTGAAACCTCATAACTTTCGATAGAGTGAACCGATTCTCAAAATTCTTTTTTTGTTTGAAAGCTGGTGCTGTAGTCCCATTAAAATTTCATTAAATTGTGTTTAGGTTTCGGTAGTTTTGGAGTTACACTGTAATAACTGAATACAATGGAAGTCGGTATAAAATTTTTCAAATTGTACTTGTTGAAGTTCAAATACTACATCAGTCTGAAGCTTTCAGTGACATCGTTAAGAAATATAAAGCATAATATCGGTAACATGGTAATATGTAGTCGCGCTTTGTTATCTATCAAGACTGAAAATCAGTCTCATTAAATACCTACTAGGTATTCTGATAGTTGTAGTTGAGAGTCAGCCATCATTAGGGTTTGACCACTCCATCACTAACCATAATGTGAAAAATCTTAGTAAAAAAATGGCCAAACGTTAATTCCATTGATTATAAAAAATATGCGTCATTCACTTATTATTTCTAATAATAGAATCTGGTGCCTGGATCTGTTGGTGGATTCAAGAACAGAACACAGATTTCACTATTTTCTAATCAAAAAATAATTAAAGTTATTATTACTTGTTTCCCGAGGAGATTGATGTTAGCTAATCTTAGCTAAATAGTATTCATACATAAATCATGATACATTAATTAATAACTTTGTTCGCGTTGTATCTGAGATTAATTAACTTAATTAATTAATTATTAACTGGGAAATAGAGATAAGAAGATTCTTGCACTTTTGCGTGCTTCCGTCTACTTCATGTAGCAAGTTTCATAGAAAAAATATTTCTATGAAACTTACTACACGAAGTAGTCGGAAGTACTGGAAATGATCCAGTACTTCATTTTTTGAAGGAGTTGGCGATTGACAGAAAAATAAACAGCCAATTTCGAACTTGCATTAAATTTACTTGCATTAATGCATTAGTAGTTCAGTCAAATTAGGCGATATTTTGCAAATGAGTGGAAATAATTCGAGACAGTGGGTTTTTAATTTTATTGTGCATTAAATGCTTTAAGAATCATGCCTAACTCAAACTCTACGAATCTTAATCTCCAGATGAGGGTTTAATCGAGTAAAACTTTGATATTGCATAACTTCATAACATGGTTGTCTGGAAGAGATCGCTCTGAGCGATAAGACCGTCCATTCTGACACTTAATTTTAAGTTTTTAATTTTTTTGGTGTATTTTATAATGTGGTGTTGCAAAAAAGAGTTTATCTATCTATCTATCTTCATTCAGGAAAGAATGGTGATCACTATATTTTTCTACTTTAATTAAAGTATTAAAGTATAATCTACCTTCTTACTAATTATTTTTTAACCAACTTCCAAACACAGAAGTATTTTACTAAGTCGAGGTGTCTATTTTTTTATGTATAATCACGAAAAACTTTTTGCAGAGTAGTCCGATTTTAATAATTCTTTTTTTGTTTGGTATAGAGTATACGTCTGAGGTAGTGCTATAGATATATATTTTATCAAATTCGGTCAATCTGTTTTTGAGTTACAATCTAATAACTGAAAAGTGTTTCGCCTATCTCGAGGATGTCAATTACGATATCATCGAGGTAGGTGAAGCACTTTTCAGTTCTTGGATTGTAACTCAAAAACCGATTGTCCGAACTACCTTGGACTTGGGTATACTCTACCAAACAAAAAAATATTAAAATCGGACTACACTATAAAAAGTTATGTGTGTTACACCTCGACCTGATAAAATACTCCTGTTTTTAGAAGTTGGTTGAAAGATATAATCCGTAAATAATATAGCCATAAAAAATTGCACATGGTGAACATTTTCTGAACGTTCAATAATACCTGATTTTAAGTTTGCTCATATGTCGGAGTTTTCCTAGAGCCGCATATAAAAACAAACAAATATTCAGTATGTCGCACGAGTTTTTTCACTCAAGTCATTTTACATAAAGGAAGCCTATATTCAAAATACAATAAACTATTCCAACTTCTTTGAATTTTTCTAATTAACGGCCTGTTAAAGTTTATACCAATTTTTTTACATGATGCCGTAGGTAGTAGAAACAGTGCAAACCGGTGAGATACTCCTAGCTGTGTTTCCTAACGATTTCAGAAGAATCTACTACTGTCAGAATTATTTCCACACTTTTTCATAATTTGATTGGACTGGACTATAGACACTATAGGTGACTTTGGTTTCTATAAGAACCATATTATCTCTCTTAAAGCAAGATATTTTTATAAATAACATGCATATTATTTCAATTATGCATTGATGTATTTTTCATCTATCAGATCATGACAAGGCTATATAATTTTAATTCGTAAGCAGGAAACACCTGCTTAGCTGGTTAGCTGGCTTAGCTTTAAACGTGGGAGTTTAAAATAGGCAAGTGTACAAGACAATCGATTGATTAGGAATTAACACAAAATCCACTTTGCCAGCAACCAGTTAAAGTTGTTGCGTAACATCTACGTATCTTTCGAATAACTTGATATGTGTATCTTGTTATGTCGGTAGCCATTGTGTATAAAAGATAATGAAACCCATAAATTTTGGTAGATATTGTAAACAAGCCGCGGTGGTTACTTTTTATGGCAAGACATCTTTGATGATTAATAAATAGTTAAAATCTCGGATACTACTAAGGTTACGGTCCCATAAATCTGAGGTTCAATAATTATCGAACTTCAAACAAATTAATCGGAAGTTGAGTTATAAGACATTATTGAATATGTAAGCTTTTTATAGTTGTTGTGATGTTATATTAGTGAGAAAGAAACAAATGAATATACGTAGGTTTTTTAATTAGAAATACGGGATTACTCATGTAATATTTATCGGTTAGGTCTGATTATAGTTTCGCCCACATTCGGTAGTCTTTTTCAAAGAGTGTTCGGGACGCCCGCGTCGATGACGTCTCGCTTAGCACTGCAGGCGGCAGCTCGTAGCGCTGGTGATGTTAAAGGTGAGTGCGGGGGGCGGGATACACTATGTTGCGTTGGCGCGTGACGTGAACCCTCTTGATCGTCGTCGTCGAATACGTAGATTTGTGTGCCTTATCACACTTGTAGTATAATTGCGAAAGTTTGTTAATAAGCGTGGGTGTGTTTGTTATTTCACGCTGAATTTCACCATGAAATAGGGAATAAACATACTTCAATATAAATAAATTACCATACAGCTACTTGCCAGTTTGCCTGGAAGATGGGTAAAGCTACATGGATACTAGGTAAGTGTACTCAGGTCCTTGCCGCGAAGACTCACGTGTCTTAAAGTACAGATCCAAGCTCAGTCTTAGTCCGAATGCCCGATCCTTCCCATTCCCCTCTCCTGCGCTCTCCCCATCCGCCTTCACCCTCACCTCTTCTATTCCTTCCTCAAAGGTCGGTGGCGCATTCTCGAGACCTCTGGTTGGGTTGGGTTGCGATGTCAATACGATAGTTTAAGTATTTCTAAATAATGCTTCTTTCGGTTAGATAGTAATGTCAAGGCTGTTCAATAGATGTAACTCCATCCCCGTAAGACGGTTAGTCAGATAGAAAGTTAAAATTCGATGCACGGACACGAACCCGACGGCCTAGTTGGTCAATGGCGTCTGACACGGAAAGTCAGAAGACGCAGGTTTAAATCCCGTCCGAGGATGTGAATTTTTCTCTCTATAAATTTCAATGTTTGAGATCGCTAAAGCAGGCGTTAGTGCTTAAAAACTAATACTTATACAAATATTAAAAAATCCTGTATTGGCCCAGCCCTTAGTTTTGCACTTAGCAGCAGATTTCATGATTGTAACATTCATCTAAGAAGTACCTAGGTGTATATATTTAGTTCCGCGGAACATACTAATTGCAATGCTGTAGGATACGCGAGCGGAGCAGTGAATTCCGCGGAATACGCTCACAAAAATGATTCAAGATGAAAAAGCTATTCTAAAATATTGTCAATGAAGTATTTAGAAACTAAGTATTTACATCATAATAAGCCCATTATATTCCCACTGGGACAGCCTCTCTGAGAGGAGTTGGGCCATAATCCATTACGCCGTCCCAGTGCGGCTTGGTGGATAGGTTAGTGGCCAATGTCGAAGTTTTCAGGCCGCCCGAAGACCTTCGACATAGTCTAACGACTGTCGTTCTAAGACAAACAACCGGGACCGACGGTTTAACGTGCCCTCCGAAGCACGGAAGCGCTCAGTTGAATAATGCCACTAGCAGTCACCCATCCAATTTACTGACCGCAGCAAGTGTTGCTTAACTTGTTGATCGGTTAAGATCGCTAATTTATGCTTCGTTACGAGCTATATATGCTTCTATATCATATATTTACATACTTATTACATACTCTTAAATACAGACATAAATAGTTTCAAGACATGAAGTTTCCACGTCAAAAAAACTATTTAAGTCAAATAGCGTTATTATAATGCTCAAAGAACAAGTCAATCCATAGCGTGTCTAGTCCCTTTACCCATACGTTGAAGTAAGCCGTACCATTGTACTCGTTAGGTAACCGTGTCTCTGAGCTCTCCGTTTCTCAACTGAGTTGCCACATTACGAAAATTGCAAGCCTCAAAATTGGTTTTCTTACGATAATGTAGCGGTGTTTCGTGTAAAATATACCGATAATTCGATTTACAAACAGTACTTGTTCTCGAGCGAACTATTTGGAAAAGAGTACCTATCTATAAAGCAGAACAGCAGAACTATGTGCATTTGAAACACCAAATTATTTTGATCGATACTTGTCATTTGTTTTTAGTAGATTGCTATGTTGTAGTTATAGAGTTCAGCCGAGCGATTCTATGAGCAAACATCGTTGCATCTTTGACAACATTTGTGAAACAAATGACGAGATGACAAGAAACGTTGGAAAAACAGCCTTATGTACAAGGGCGATATCTCATAAAGTATTTGACATCGATGAAATCGTCGACGAGCGCATCGACGAACAATTAGAGAATCGCACGGCAGGCACCGATAATGTAATGAAAATGCAAATAACGAGATATACGAGTACCAATGAAGCGTACTACTACGCTACGGTAACAGGAATCGATGTTGGACCCAATGTACGCGGTTACTCCCTGTATTCTTCACGTTTGATCGTCGAGGTTGGGCGTTGGACGTTGATTTGTCCAATACTGAGCCAAAGATTGGTGTATTGGCTCCACGAGATTATATTGGTAGAACTATGACCAAAGTGATGCCAAAAAGTCAAATGGTTCGTTATAAAAATGTATAAATCACGGAAGGTTAAAGTCGGGTGAAATTTACTCCTTTTTGCAGCGAACTGAACTGAACTGATCCTAGATCGATGTGACGTTGAACTTGAAAAGGTGAGCATAACCCCATATCGGATATAAACTTTTATAACAACGTAAAAATCTTGATTATGACCTTATTGACAGGATTTGTGCCCCACTGCTGTAGATATTGTAATAATCAAACAAGATTAATCTGAACCAACGTAGCGCCTAAATTTGCAAGCGACGCAACAATGAGCGCAATGCACTCAGCATCCTATAAAAGGCTCCCGGACAAAGCTAGTGATAGTAAAACGTGTTACCGTCAATATACATAGTAAACGCAATTATAGAATACCGTGTAAACTATAGAATATCGAAATAGCGCTAAATAACGTACTCGTAGATAATTCACAACTACTGTAGTAAATCCCAATCACGTGGTTAGTGGGCAATTGATCAAGCGTGCCAAATCAATGATTGTGGTTACCGCTACGCAATTAGGTAGTTTAGCTGTTTTTTTGCTGACAGATGTTGAAACTGAACATTCTAGGTCTAATCCTTAAAATTAAATCGGGCACGTAGTAATAAATGGGAAGAAAAGAAGTTTAAACGCCAGGTCCTGCAGTTAACTTGCATCATGTGGTAAATTGCGATGAAGTAATTAGTGGGCAATTGATCAATCGTGCCAAATCAATGATTGTGGTCACTGCTTAGCAATTGAGTGTCAACTTTAGGTACCTTTATTTTCTCACAGATTGATGCTGTCGAAAATTACAGTTTCATACCACTTTTGATACACAAAGATTACTTATGTGTAACGAAATTATTAAATTACTTATTATAAGGAATAATTAATTATACTAATCAATAATTAATTGTAACTTATAATAAGTAATTATTACAAAACTATGTTTTAATTTAATGTTTTGATAATATTCATCAGTTGTCATATCTAGCACAGCTAGCTACACGAGAATAAGTAATAAGCTACACAATTATATATATTTAATAACTTATTTAAATTCGTATCTTATAAATACAAGATTAGATTGTAAATACAAGCACATAATCATATACAAAAACATCAACACAACAAGAAATAAACTTACGCTATTTGGTAACACATATTCAACCCTCGCTTTTCTATATGGCAACCGATAGTGAATATGTGCAATGTGTAAAGTTACAAAATCAATGTACCACACTTCATTTATCCATTATCATGCGTGTAAATTATAAACATTACTTAAGCCAACATCCAAACGGGGACTCGCTCACGTGACCCATTGGCAAACCCGCATAAACTCAAACAAAGTTATATCACCATTCACACAGTACATAGATAAATTGCAGTAGAGAATCTTATTTGTTTTTGTAGGAATAAATAACACAAAACAAGCTGCCTGAAAGACGAAAGACTCGAAGTGTTTTATGGGAAATACTCTGAGTCAGCTATGGAATTTTTCCAAAAAGGAAAAAGGTTTTCGAATATATAAATATTACCTATAACATCGTAACTATTTTGCTAAATATTGCAATGTATTAAAAAAAGTACACATTTGAAGCATATAGATGCATAATTCATACATGGTTCCTTCTACATTTATTATTTCTATGAACATGCCTCTAAATCTACCTAAATGTTCTGACCTTTCTACTTTATATCTCACTACAAACATAAACATTTGGCAGTTCCTACTTTGTCGTGTGAGTAAATTGTCGTTCAAGCGGTGCGTGAAAAAATATTCCTCTGGTCATCATAGGGACGATTAGAGTACCTTACAGATGCATTAATGGTCATTGCTTCTTGATTTTATCTTAGCTTTCTATCTTGTGACGCAAAGTCACTTTTATGAACCATTATGTTTTAGAAAACAATATTTAATAAATAAATTATAATTACAACAAATGATTTATTTACAGAACTTCATAGATTTGATGCGATTCAACATTGCGACAAAGTTATATGCGCCTAATTTAATATTTTTTCTTTTCACTCACAAAGACTGAAGTTTTGATGACTGCGTTGAAATGCAACGCTGATATGTATAATAACATTACGCGTTAACATTTACTACTTCATGAACAATAAATAAATTTAATCTAAGTACAAAGTTACTGATATAAAATAATTCACTAAATTATTTCTAAATTATAGATATATTACAGATAAAAAACAATATTCTACAACATTATTCTAATAACGTTTATTTTAATATATGTTCCGACTGGCAACAAGCTGCTAACTTCAAAGCTACTTGCTAGACATGTGATAGTGATAATAGTGTCACGTAAATAAATACTGTAATTCGTCTATTCTGAAATAATGTAGTTAGACACTTTCATAGGTAGCGAAACTTGATGAAATTATGTGCTAGCGTGTAAATGTAAAAAAATGGTAGTCTTTAAAGTCAGTTTACGGACGATTGCTTTACGTGATAACGTCATAAGACAAGCTGAACGCTTAAGCCGATCGTGCCTCTCTATCGCTTCCGCGCTCTCGCTTGCACACTCGGCTCAGGCCTAACATGACAACGAGTCTTACTTTTTCGTTCGTGCAGCCAGCATTAATAGATTTATAAGATCACGTCAATATTGTTAGAATATGTAGGATGTGAAGGTTTCCTACTGGTATTGTTATACTGTATGATTCTCCCAAGCGCAAATGCGGAAGCATCCGCATATAGGTAAGTAGGTACTAATCACTTGTTACTGCAAAAAATATGCACGTTTAATTGAACCTAATTAACTCGTACTTATTTTGGACATACGGAAAATAACAAATTAAAAAAGACTGTCCCGAACAACGCACTAAAAACTTGTCAGCCGTGATTGTAATTTTTTCTGCTGCATTCACTTAAACATATATGTTCAAAGATATGTATCATTAAAGTGTAATGATATTTAAATATGGGTTAGGAGTTTAAATTACTGTTTAATGTTAATTTTTAATTCAAGTTTTAGGCTGATGTGCGCCGTCTATGCGTTATATGTGTAACTAAGCACATTTTGAAAATATTCGTAGTATAATAGTTATGTTTTTGAAAATTGTGATACACGCTAACAGATGTATACTGTCCCTTACTGCCCAACATATTCTTCAATATATATAATACGAGTATCTACCCGTGACTTCGTCCACGTGGGTGAAGATTATCACGATGTATGTTATTCTAAGTAGTTATTATAGATATACTTTATTTCCCTAAATGTCATCTATTGACGTCATAATGTTTCAGTATTATAAAGACAAACATACACACTTCCTCACACACGTACTTCCGTACTTATATCAGTGTGATAGTGGGCAAACTAAAAAACAAAAACTTTAGATATGAAGATTTCAACTCGTCCCAGAAAAAAATATTTATCAAAACTCACCTAAATTTTAGATGCCGTTACCTACCTTCCCTCTAAGATGTCACCCTCGTTTTACGAGTATAGAGACGTGACAATAGCATCAATAAAAAATAAGTTCGAAAACCCGTTAGGATGCAACAATTATTACCCGTTAGGATGTTTTCAAAGATGCAACGATGTTTGCTCTTAGAGAATCACACGGCTGGACATTCCCCTCTGGCACAAAAGACAGGAAATATAAAAAAAGACGTGTGGCACTCGGAGACTGCCGCGGTAAAGCTATTGCATAGCTGTTTTAATCAACTTATGCAATTATAATTATTTAACCAATGCCATCTAGAGGCGAGTTGCTGAACTAAAGAGACAAGAGGATATTTCAAAAAGTAATTAAAAGTTCTGCTATTCATCGATAGATGCCAAATCAACTTATGCAATTATAATTATTTAACCAATGCCATCTAGAGGCGAGTTGCTGAACTAAAGAGACAAGCGTGATATTTCAAAAAGTCATTAAAAGTTCTGCTATTCATCGATAGATGGAGTCGGAGTGGGGGGTGTTAGGTTATTTTCGTTACGGAATTTCTGGATTCGGTCTCCACGCTCAAGGCCCACGATAGAAGCTATGCAATAGCTTAATATGTTTATAAACTAAAACCCGTTAGGATGTTTTCAAAGATGCAACGATGTTTGCTCTTAGAGAATCACACGGCCGGAACTTCCCTCTGCCACAAAAGACAGAAAATATAAAAATGTGTTTATAAACTAAACCCGTTATGATGTTACAATTATTACCCGTTAGGATGTTTTCAAAGATGCAACGATGTTTGCTATTAGAGAATCACACGGCCGGACATTCCCCTCTGCCACAAAAGACAGAAAGTATAAAAATGTGTTTATAAACAAAAACCCGCCTACTGAAGAATCACTTTCAAAAAAGGGAGAAACAAGAAAATGTTCTCATCTAAAATTGTTATGTACAAGCTATTCGACATGTATCGTGTATTAAATAAACAAGTTACATATAATAAGTATATTATTGTATTTCATATGGATGAAAGGTTGTTCAGGGAATTATTGCGACATAAAATCAATAAATAAATCATACAAATTCAAATTACACACGCGAAATTTATTATAGCAAATTTAGCTTTGTTAACTTTCTTTTCTAACTCGTTTATTTCGACGTAATGGCTGGACTAGTCACTGAAACTTTAAATTTTGAATAATGAGTCTACCCTGTACACATAGGCTATATTAAGACTTAGATATAAATAAAGTCTATCAATAGTGTAGTAATTTCCGGAAGTTAATCACAAATAAAATCGATCATCATTAGCCGTTTTTTCATCATTTCATCATTTTTATGCGAAACATTTCTGATAAGTATATTAGTATTGTACAATTTCAATTATTTATCTTCAGTGATTATGTGTGATATTTTTTTAGATTTTAATTGCTTAATCCGTTTTATTATAATATAATCACTACCTGTGTTTGTTATCATTATATACCTGTAAATAACATTTTGATAACCTGTTGAAAATACATCTTACTATTTATTACTAATAGATTTATTTCGCAACGCAAATTGACCTCTGTCAAACAGGAATCATACTGATATCGAAAACATCATAGATATATAAAAAGATAAATATAAATAATTTTATTGGAGAGATTAATTTCATTTATGTAGATATATTGAGTATCATTGAGTGAGTTAATACCTAAAAATATATTACGTATTAAATACATAATAAATGTCAACATATGTATCTTGTGTATAACTATCGAATCAAATATCCATTAATCAACAAAAAAACTTTATCGAAAAGTGTTTTCTTCAAATTCTGAAGTATGTCTCACTCAACCTCTTTTCCCGTAAGTGATCAGCTTGTAGTGCTCATCAATGATGTATTTCCTACGTTTTTTTGCGCAGTCAATCGAAGTCACATGTGTAGAAGAATTCAGGATATGTCTGCGACGTAAAGGTCGCCCAGTGTCCGGCTTGTGAGGTCATCGATTGAACTCTCAAAGGCTTCTCCACACATACATAAATATACACACAGACACATACGTGCATTTTGGTGGTAGACGTATTTTGCGTAACTCAAATCATTTGCGATGCTTCTTATATTCACATTATGCATTGCGTGATGCATGCGCTACATTTTCTAGTGAGCACAGTGTAACTCACCATTGTATAAGTATGTAGCGATAGGTGCTAGTTACGTATTTTTCTGTTATTAATTATTTACCTGCATGGAAATACAGCATTTGTACGCTACATGTATGTACGCCTTTATGATTAGCATAGATTAGCATAGAACTTTCAATCCCGCACCAAGATCTTAATAAAAAATGTTGATCCATAATATGAAGTATCATGATATATGTTTAACTGGAATTCATCCAATGTTTTCCAAGTGATACGTACTGACAAAATTATGGAGCAAATTATTACAAAAAATGTTCTTTATTATTTAACCCCTCAAGTGTCGATGTCATTATAACAATGAAACTTCTATTGGGTCTGGCCGTGTGACTTTTGATGGAATATGTTCGGTTAGTGATGTAAACCTCTTTAGTCTTCTATTTAAATTATTATCAATGCAGTAGAACCCTAGTTCACGAATGAATTAGTTCGTCCGGGGAGCGACCACTGCCACTATACTGCCACCGCACCTACCTATTTCGTGGTAGCGAAGCAATAATGTTCGCAATATTGTGTTTTGGTTTGAATAGTATGGGTGCCGATTAAATTACAGACACATGAGAAATTAAATTACAGACACTTAACAACTTGATGTCTCAGGGTTACAGGCGCAGTGCAGTTTGTCACTTGTGAGGAAATGCATCTGTTCTAGGCAGTGGTTACCAGTTAACGTGCTCCTAATACCATAAAAAACCTGAATTAGCACATTTTAAAATCAATCAATGCACAGACACGACTCAGTTGAAATTCTATTATAAATATAGATTACCTACACAAGTAATGTTTATTGCAAGGCGCCACCAGAGCTAAACACGCATATTCGGTATCTGTAAATTTTTAATGCGTATATTATTTAGTTGACACTTTTCTGCTTAAAATTACGTTTAGTTAGGCAGCACATCAAGTTAAGTGGTTTTTAGGACAAAATACTCGAAATCGCGCCAACGGTTTAAAAAAAATCTATGATCTAGATCATCGAACTCAGTTTATTAGCTAGTTTATTTAAATATACTTTATATTTTTACATAAATAATACATTAAGATATTTATAATCTTTTGTATCTAATAAATAACGATTATCTAAAAGATGTTACATATATTATATAAAAACAGCAGTCACATTCAATCAAATCATAGTGTCAGTACATTGTACATAGTACATACATGTACGGAGCGCGTTGAAATCTTTTGCTCGAAGGTTTGTATATAGTTCGCGAATTGCACCGAAAAAACGAGAATATAAAAGTATATATGAATATATATTTATATATGGTCTGTATATGTACGAGTGTATAGTATATACCATTAAAGATACCGCGCTTGTCTATATTTTTTATTTTCGTTGTGATGTTACTATAATTTAAATACATAATTATTAAATTTAGCGTCATTATAACAACTTGTGCTATAATAGGCACCTCAGGCAAATCACGTAGACATTCAAATTAAGTTGTAGACTTAGAGCATTATTTTAAAAGGTATAATTTATAGATCAATATTGCCTAACTCTGTCATAATAATGTTTCAATCAAATGTTAAATGTAGTGAATTATATAATTAGTTTAAAAAAGGAACACTTTTTGTCCATATGATTGTTATTAAGGTTCCGTAACCATTAGTTACTCTTAAGAAAATAAACACATCACAGTGCTCTCGCCGCCTCTCTCCGTATATGATATTAGTCATAGGACTCATTATTGATTCTTAAATTTCAATACTTTATAGAGGTTGCACCTGCTCTGAAACGAACCATGGTGCACCAGCATAGTGTCACGACTCTCATCATTCGTCTGCACGTTGGATCAAAACGTCTTTTAGGCATTTTCCCCACTTGGTTTCTTGCTTCTACCAATATGTTGTGCATGAAAAAGTAGTTATAGCATACACGCTTTAATTTATTTATTATTTCATCGAATTCTACTTAGTTATGGTAATTTATATACGTTGGGGTATTAAACAAGAGATTTAGAGCAATCCGTGTATATCTAAGTGCAAGGACAACCGCACCAGCAAAAGTTAGTATGTATTTTAATTCGCTTAAATATATTTTAAGTTAAATAAAGTGTTCTTGGCTAACGTGGCTACAGAACCCTACCTTTTGCATGACCGGGCACTCACTTGGGTTTTATACATATAACTAGTACAGCCTCAACAGCTGAAATAACTGGTTCAGTAAAGATGACGTTTGAAGAGCAAAAAACACACTCAACTTATGGATACAAAAATCGAGATCGTGTGTGTGGTGTCAAGTAGGACAATGCGGCCAGTAATTAAATGGGTGACCGCTAGTACCATTTCAATCAAAACTGCAATCTTCAACGCTTCACATATTTTGTTAGGTCGTCGTCAATCCCGGATGTTATCTTAGGATATTTAGACCATGTCATTTGGGCAGTCTGATAATAGCTATATTATGGCAGACTACTAATATAAAATACGTATTAAAACAAACCACTGGTGCTCTTAAAGGCATCTAGACAGCTAATAGACGTCTACCCACGCGGTGGATTAAGGCTAATACTTTTCTTTGGGAGAGGAAGGAATTTCTTCCAGAATTGGTAACGTTACTAAAAAGTATCGTATCAAGTTTTTCAAATCAGTAAGACCGTACTTTAATAATTTAATCCGTTGGTTTTTTAATACATGAGAAATGATAAGCGAGATTAGCTTATTAATAATGGGTCAGTGAACAGCGAGAAGCGCGTGTAGTTTTATCACTAGGCAGCTATCGCGCAGACCGGCTTTTCAATTTTGTAGGTTTTATTATTCGTACCGGTGGTTGTCGTTTAAAGAGGAATATATCATTAATTCAAACATTTATATAGGACCTACTTACATATATAATTGTCGACTTGTATGTAAACATAGCCAATATTTTCACCCTAAAGTTCTATATCTGGCATTCCACTTGTGCCTACAAATTCTTAAAAATATTGTTTATACTCGTAAATATGTTATTACTTAACAGTAGTTAATATGTCTTCCTGCCATTCGCTTTTTTCTGATATCATTGGTTTTGTGACCATGAAAAAATATAATTCGAGCTATTTTTGTGTTTGAGTTCCGCCGTCGCTCCAATTTTGAACAGAAGGCATGCAAGGCGTGTACTCATGTACCAGATACTGCAAGTGAACGTACAAAATGGCCAAAAGTGCATCAGTACCGCCAATAGTTTAAAAACACGTGAAGTTTTCGTTATACGTCTTACAAGTACTTACAACAACAACAACTCTAGCAGATACAAAAAAACACTAAAAACTCATGACTGGGTAAAAAACATGCAAAAAATAAATCTATTCATTAATATGCTTCCGATTTCACTACTTCAATTTGTTTTAAACTAGCTGCACCCCGCGGTTTCTCCCGCGTGGGTTAAACCTTCTTAAAAAAGCCTAAGTTACTTCTTATAACATCAGCTACCTGATATTCCCTGAGATCCCAAACTTTACACATGTACAAACTTATTTGGTAACACTTTGCACAGGTGTTGTCAAGCCTGTGCAATTGTTTTGTGTATTTTTATTGTTTTATTATCTCAGATTTGTTTCTTGTTTTATATTTAAGTTATAGTTAGTTTATATATGTGCTTATTGTTAAATCTACTTATTTGGGGAAGACACTGACTGCTGCAACACAGCTTACGCTAAAGCAGCAGGCAGGGTAACCTATATTTATATGTACGATGTCTAAGAACAATAAACAATTTGAATTTGAATATTGATTTTAAAGTCCCGTTAAAATCAGTCCAGCCGTTTCAGAGATTATCCGGAACAGACCGACAGAAGGACAGACAAATATTTTATATAATTATATTTTCATGTAAGTACCGTATATAGTTTAATGTATATTTAGTGAAAAGCTGTTAATTTGGAATTACAAGCAGATACTTCAATTTTTATTGTATAGACTTTAATGCACTTCGTAAAACACACGCAAAAAATACATCAAATCGCCCATATGTTTTTGATTTCACTCTTTCATTAATATCATTTTTAAAAAGCTTTTTAACTTCTCATACGTAATTTTTATTTATTTAATTTAGTTTTCTCTTATTTAATAAATAGTCTCATTCGATGCTAAGTACAAACTCTACATAGTTATTATGGACAGAGTATTTATCGTTGAAATAAAGATTATATAAAATACTTATTAAATGTTGGTGTTTCTATTTCTATACTTAATATTATAAAGAGGAACGATTTATTTGTTTGTTTAAATTGAATAGGCTCCGAAACTACTGGACTGATATTAAAAATTATTTTACCATTAGAATCCTACATTATCCCTGATGCACATAGATTACATATTTTGATGCATTATTATCCATCAACACGCGAGTGAAACCGCGGAGCGCAGCTAGTTTTATGTAAACGGGCAGTTAGAGATGAATCTCTTACAGCCTTACTTATAAACACTGCTTAACTTTAAATGACGTTATTTAGTACTGCGCAAAGGAAAAATGTTCTGCACCGTACTAAGTGACGTTATTTAAATTTAAGTAGCGTTTATTAGTAAGGCCGTTATTATTGAACCAAGTGAGTGTCACTAAGTGTTGGGTAAAACTGTCGCTGGGCGAGTTCGAGCATTGACGGTTATTGCTGGCTACAAGTTCACTCAACTACCAACTTTTAATATACACATCTCTTTCATTCAAACATTAACAGTACGTTTCCTGAGTGAGAAAAAAGGGCAATTGCTACTTACTTGGGATGTCAATACAATGGGCATTAACACGCAATGCTATATGAAATTCAATTATCTTTTATCAATACTGGTACGAAGCGTAGTTGTACTATTACATACACAATCACGCATTAAATTTCCACTGCTGAGACAAGGGACTATCATAAATGGCCCATAACCCAGAACGGGGAGCCAGTGTGGTTTGTCGGAATGTCCTCTGAAGCGCGGATGCGCTGAGTTGAAAATGACACTAGTCATCACTCCGGGGGTTTCACACATCTTGTCCTGGTTGCCAAATTTTAGAGATGGCAACCCTGACAAGATGTGTGAAAACCCCGGATTTTAGAGTCCAGAACCCGAACATATCTACAGGTTTTTTTTAAACATAGTCATTGTAATAAAAAATGTCTTAAATCAACTTTTAATTTATTTTAAGACTTGAAAATTAAATTTAGTCATCATTTTAAATCTTCCCACCTAACAAAACAGAATCTTATTATAGTTTGTTACAAATTTTGTTAAAAATCAGTTTGATTTTTTATTTTAGGCCCAAGACCTTAAATTTTTAAACCCGGACTACAAATGAAACCCCACCCGGACGCTCCCCGGATGCTCCCTAAACTAGGACAAATCCGGGGAAACCCGGACGGATGGCAACCCACTCATCACCCAAGTAGTGATTAAGATTTCTCTCCTCTCTGAGCCTAACGCGTTTGTGAATTTTGATGTAAATACATATTCCCATATTCTTGCTAAGTACACAGCAATCACGTGAATACTTTTGTAACTTTGCCGTAAGAACAATGACTGGTGGTATTGTAATATATTTCTTGCAATATATTGCATTATGTACCTACCTAGACTGATTCAGGCAAATGACATTCAGTAAATAGCTGGAAGCGATGCGATGGTGTTTCTTTAGCAAGAGTAAAATCTCCAACGTAATGTCACAGAATAAGTAATAGTGATCTGCTGTGTTAAAGTCTAAAGTCTTGAAATTTTGTATATAAATGGCGATAAACTTCGTTTCTCCTTTAAATTATCTTTGCAACTAATCTGATTTAATTTCACGAAATATTGCATGAAAAAGATAAAGTTACCTAAGGAAGTTTACAAGTAGAAAATTCTTGGAGTTATATAAGTTCAAGCCAGGAGGTTGTGTTTACGAAGACAAAAAAATATTAATGAATACGCGCTGAAAACGAAAATCCGTTTCAGAGGCTATCTTAAAAAAATACCACGATTGACCTTGTCCAACATACTCCATAGATAACACAAATATTTAGTTTTTAGTCACGTACTCGTATTAACCGCACTTTCGCTTGGGTTACAAATGTCAAAAGTGTCGAGGCTGCGCCTGCGCCGCGGTTATTGCGTTTTTGACATTGAATTTTGCGATTGTGTGCGTAATTGCTTGCTTGTGTGGCTAAAAGTAAATGGCTGATTGTTTTACGAGCTTTTTTAGGTTATTGTTTTACTGTGTTTGAGTCTGACTGAACTAAGATGTGCCTGACAGAGACAGAAGTAGCTCTTTTCAAGCTTCAATAAAATGTACGTACAATAAAAATGTCAGTGATTTGTGTTTCAAAATTTCCATACAAGCCAATACATTTCAATCTTACTATGTGGTTAAATGTAGGTGCAATACATAATTTCCTATGAAAATCTGAATTTACGGTCCTGGTACTGATTAATTGTAGCCCAGCTTTGCTTCTGAAATCACTCTTACTCTCGAACTTATGTTTGCTTTGAATAGTAGTAGGTTCTTACGACTTTTTCCACATGAAATAAGGTATTCGTAAGCCTTGGTTAAACCGTTGAGCCAGGAAAAAAGTGGCCTATGGGTGAAGCTAACTGAATGCCAAATTTCGCCCAAACCCGTTGGTCCATTTCAGCGTGAAGAAGGAACAAGCATACACAGCCACTCACTCACACGCTCACACCCTTACTCACACACAATCTGTCACATTTATATAATATTAAGCATATAACATTATTATTATCATCGTTGCATAATTTCATAGACCTATGTATAGAGATACATTTTATCAAGTTAAATAAAAGGCAAACACAACTTAAGTTTATATTGTGTATAAATGTGGTATAGGTAATAGTTTTGTACATAGCGAGACGGAGCATAAGATATTATACACTCACCACATATTAGTTCGATAACAAGTTCCACACACACACAGTAAAGGTATTCGTAAGCCTTGGTTAAACCGTTGAGCCAGAAAAAAAAGTAACCTATGGGTGAAGCTAACTGAATGCCAAATTTCGCCCAAACCCGTTGGTCCATTTCAGCGTGAAAAAGGAACAAGCATACACAGCCACTCACTCACACGCTCACACCTTTACTCACACACAATCTGTCACATTTATATAATATTAAGCATATAACATTATTATTATCATCGTTGCATAATTTCATAGACCGATGTATAGAGATACATTTTATCATGTTAAACAACAGGCAAACACAACTTAAGTTTAGATTGTGTATAAATGTGGTATAAGTAATAGTTTTGTACATAGCGAGACGGAGCATAAGATATTATACACTCACCACATATTAGTTCGATAACAAGTACCTCTGATGTAAATCAACTATTAACAAGTTCACGAGAGTCTTAACTATGATAATAATAATTTATTTTAACCTTTCGTTATTTCGGTATTGTTGCAAGCGTCATGTCCAGGAATTATATATGGGTTAAATTGTTTTGAACAAACGCTGCCATAACTTAACGATATAAAAGATCTTCAATTATAAAATAAATTAAATATATAAGAACTATGTAATTTCCGATTCAATTTCTACGAAAACTGTGAAACACAGCTAGTACAGTGAAATCAAACCTAATTGAGTACAAGCCCCATTGGAAGTTCAAAAGATCTGTATCAGTTTTTAAATCACAATATCATTATATCTAGAATAAATGCACTCACTTACACTTATAGCCACTGACCAACATGCTACATTTAAGAGTGCACAAAAATATCGTGTGCCCAAAACATAACTCACATCATTGTATCAAGGATTGACTTTACACACACACTGATACTGATAGACATGGCATATTCAACCGTACCGATTTATCGAGTTTGCAAAACAAATGCAATGTATGGTTAATATCCTGTTTCTAAAATTCTTATAGTTCTATAATGTTCTTAAATTTTCTAATTCATATTCTCAACAAATTAACCGTTTAAGTAATCATGAACACCTATTCCATAGGAACTTATAACATAATCAAACGATTGGCTAATACCTCGAAATAGTACGTGATCAATCGCACGACCTCTTTACCACTTGACTATTAGAATCAAATCCGGGAGCGAAAGTGGCAAGTTGACATTTAAAGGCGACGGACGCACGAAGTCAGTTGACTCCAAACAGGTTGGATCCTCATATGAGGTGGAGTGGGCCCTTGTGTGTACAAAAGCTGATCACATTTTACAAAATTGGAGGACTGCACGTATGGACAAGCATTGCTTTCCAGCAACTGTTCCGTCCTTGTGTATTGGAATCGTTGTCAGTAGACTCGGTTGTAGTTGTCTCACCGCCGGCAAGGAAGCGACTAACTATCGGCTATTATCTCACTCAAGATATGGTTCTTGTACTGTATGTACAACAGATATAATATTACGTGTAAACTAAAAAGATGCGTATATTAATAGTTGACAGCTGACTGTTCACACTGCTGGCGAGGACTCGCTCTACTAGTTTGTCGATATGCGACAATAACTATAAAAGATAATACTTACTTGCTCAGCGATACTCACTTCACGCGGTCAGCCGTGCGATTCTCTAAGAGCAGACATCGTTGCATCTTTGTCAACATCCGTGAAACAAATGACGAGATGACAAGAAACGTTGGAAAAACAACCTTGTGTACAAGGGCGATATCGCAAAGTATTTGACATCGGTGAGCTCGTCGACGAGCGCATCGACGAATCTTTAGATAATCGCACGGCTGAACTCACGCCGAGAGAGGATTGTGACAGGACTGTAAGCTCGGCCGCGAGCGAGTGGCGCGAGTAATCGCCCGTAGCACTCGAAAAAATTATTCAGCTTCTCATAGGATGTGGTGACAATAAATGTTGCGATCACCAAGAAGTTCAATAACCCAGTAGATTCTTGTTACGAAGGAAATAAAATACTAGTTTACCTGTCAATTTAAAAATAGCCTGTGATGTGACTCACAGTTTATTTACCTCTGTTGTCATGGCATTAACATTATTTTCTATAATTATTTTAAATAAATAAAAGCTGAAAGCTAGCACTTACGGAGGATCTAGGCTAGTCGTTCGTAGCTGTTCAATGAGGTTAGCAAACCCTACGGTCCCTAAATGGATTGATGACCATAACTAAGTGCTTCACATGTTAAACCAACGACCAACATCCTAGGAAATCTCTGTCACTAAGGCTGGTTATAATAGCCCATCTGTCAACCTACACGTGGACCCACGTGGTGGGTTACGGCCTTACTCCTTCTCCTTGAGAGAATATGGTCTTCTAGTAGTGATAACGTGAATAACTACAATACATATACTAAGCTAGAAGTATGTTAGGTACCTGTGCTTAACTAAAATTTAAAGTTAAAATACCTTTTGTTCTCTATGTGTTTGTACTTTATGTCGATTTGCAGCATCACACACGTTGTATTTCAGCATGAAAAAATAAATAAATCTATGAAGTTAAGATATTTTATTTTATTCTTAAAAACTAAACAAAACCTTTTAAGAAAGTATAATTACCTAAGTTAAATTAATTAATTAGGTATTATGGAATTGCCTTGTTACGGAAAATCGCATGCATAAATCGGTAGAACGCTGAATCAATTCCAACCCAGTTTCTTCAATCTTCCATATATACAACAGACATCACAATATGGCATGTTTAACATCATGTCTCTAACAATTAAGCTGAGTACAATACAAATACAACAAAATACCAAATAATTCACTCACATTATTGTAAAATGTTGCATGCATTTTTCTATTGCGGTACGTAATCAAAGGGATAGCAATGGATATTACCAAAACTTTCACAATGTTTTTGAGATTTACACTTTTGACTGCGAATGCAATGATTGACAGTAAATATCATTAAGTATTATTATTTAGTTTTGTTAGGTGGGATGACCTTGAAGCTCTTTTCTTACTTTTGTGTAAATTACTATCACTTTACTGAAACTTTACCTGGAGGCCTACTCTCAGCTTTTACGAAACTATCATAAATCAGAAGCATTTTGTGAGCTTAGAATAATCATACATACTATCGTACTTCCATCGGCACAACTTGGTTGAACAATATTATTAATAATAATAAAACCTGTGTATTCCTCAAAATGTACATTACAAAAATGCGCTTAAAACACATTTTTTTTATTTAAGCATTATAGAGTGATGTATTTAAGTAATTGTTTCTTTTGTTTATTTTTAAATTTAATTCAGAGCCTGTTTTAGGGTAAAGGCCTCCTCCTGCAAAACTTTAATTGGAACAATTAGTGTCCAAAGTCACGTCAATGTACGCGAATTGGGTGAACTATTTGATATAAGTCATCAAAACGTCTAGCGTAATCCATTATTAGTTTTGAGCTTGTTATACTGACGTGTTGGTACTAAATTTAATGGTAAGGTTGAAATATGACTACTTTAAGGGGTGGGAGTAGGGCCCCTGGTATTCGTATTAGGAAATTTAGGAATCGATATTTTACCTATCTATTTGTAGACACCGTAGGTATGCAATACTCTATTGTTATCGATATCTTTACTTAGTTTTCGGATTAGAATAGTGATGTTAGGATACTTTACGTAATAAACTAAACGTACTGTGTCGATTCCCGCCAAATCTCAAACATATAACTTTAAATGGTTTTCCAGTGTAAATTGACCGCAATTTATTCGAGAATAGTCTACTAATGGGTATCAAGTTAAACTGGTTATGTTGTACGTAGTTATTACTCCCATCAATATGAAGAAACGTACGATTATCTACTAAGTTTTTGTACAATGTCAATGACATAATGTAGTAGAAAGTATGAAGTATAATGTAACCGGTACGATGTCGATGCCATGATGTGAGATAAAACGAAAGCATACTTGCGGTCATATATTATATATACTTACGAATATGCGATATCATGACCGAACTGGATTGCTTCCTGTAATACTGGTCGGGACGGGATTAAATCTAAACGTTGCTTAACATATTACTTAATAGATTAAGATAAACATTATATTAATATCTTTTAAGAGGATTGCATAGCTAGTACTTTCCATACTAAAAGAAAAACACTTTTTTTCTACCTCTTAACATTGTCCGATTTCAGTGTGTTTTTTTTCGTTAGATCATCACGTTGTTTACTATGCCCGTACGTTTTGATTTTTTCAGTTTTTTAGTTCTAAAAATAGTAGATTAGTAGCCAAGGGCTGTAAGGCATCGAGGGTGCAATTGATGCTTACAACCGAGCTAACTACTCTGCTTTACATCTCGATTGTGAGGTAAGTAGAAAAAAACCACCATTACAAAAATAAAATTAATGACTATTATACTCATACGAAAACAAGGCTGAATAGCGAAGCGACCTCTTTTGTCATTGGGTCGAATGCATGATGTCTATTGCCAGTATGATGGTTAGATGTACGCGAACTTTTTGAAAGAGTGAAGTGTTTTTTTTATTACTTACCGCCCTAGGGCTTTCCTAGCTACATTATTACCCTAGAGCGCTAATTGGTCACCTACAAGCCCCATTTGGGGGTAATAAGGACCTACTTATCGAATATGAGAGATGTAAAGGAGATTTATAATACTTTGAAATACTGAAAAAATCAAAACGTACGGGTAAACGTACACGTACGTTCGTAACGCAAACGTACTTGATATAGTTATGAGTATTTATACCTATATTAGATTTTCACCTCTATCTAAGACTGCGCTTATCGTACTTTTCTTGGTTTTCTACCGACTTCCAAAAAAAGGAGGAGGTAATCAATTCGACTGTAATTTATTTTTTTATGTTTGTTACCTCATAACTTTCGACTGGGTAGACCGATTCTCAAAATTCTTTTTTGTTTGAAAGCTGGTGCTTTCCCTGTGGTCTCAATTAATTTCATCAAATTCGGTCCAGTAGTTTTTGAGATACATTCCAATAACTGAATAGAATGGATGTCGGTATTAAATTTTTCAAATTATTGCTTTAAGAATGAAATTAGTTAAGAATCTGAGGGTAAGCAAAGATAAACATTCTGCTTTTGTTTTGTATCCTTCATCTTCCTTCGAACTTCACCGACAATATGGCGGATTATTATTATTATTTTGCAGAGCAAACTTTTGTCATCAGTATGATGAAAGTCCTTTATTTATATGAAAAACAAGGCTTTTCACTTTAAAATGTTAATGTAATTTTATATTTGTTACAGAATACGACGATGTCTACTGCTTCTAGCGATAGCCTGTTCATATACACACGCACAGAAGAGTAAGGATGATAGCATACAGTCAGTGCCGAGTGATCTGCGTCGGATGGTCAGCGAAGCTGTCGCTTTAGAGAGGAGGTTCCTGTTGGGCGCTAGCGATGCGTAAGTGTCTAACATTGTTCATACATATACATTTTCTACAATAATATTCTGAAAATTACTTTCACGAACGTTGCTAGTTTTTCAACACAGATTTAATGAGATTTTCATTGCATTTCTCAGTTCATTAACATCAAGGATTTCCGCAAAGTAACGCCTGAATCAATAAATTATCAAGATCGCCCAAATAGTTCTAAATTGCAAGCGTAATTTTTTAACATTTCTGTAAATTGGCCAAATTTGTGAAAGATTTGAGTAATAAATACGACGATGCTTATAAGTCACGATACAGACATCATTACGAGTATAATAGGTTGGCTCACTACGCAATATTGCATACATTGAAAACCACAATGTCAAGTGAACTCTCCTTACTTCATCTCTAAAATAAGTCATAAAGCTTCTACAAGTTCAACGACACAAAACTTATTTTTTCATATTCAACTTCCTAGTAGTTCTACCAACTATATGGTGGACTAGTTTTTTCAAAAGAACGGCAAACTATTTAAACAGACTGGTTTACTGTCCTCAGTTGGATTTGTTTCATGAAACTAATAATTACTTCAACATAGTTTATGCAACTTCTGAACTGTCTTACTATCACATCAAATTTATGTCTAATATACATAATAATCACTCGAATGACTTCTAATAAATTATTATTAGCATGCAACTGCTTGTACTGTACTGTAGGTTATAGCTTTTAGGCGAAAGCGTTAAATTCATGCATGATTATAACACTTAAAAAATTACAAATGATCGGTGCTTCTGAGTTCTAAGGTACTTATAGTCTATTTAAATGGCGTCTTATCTGACTGAAATACGACGTTTGCTCTCTGTATAAAATATTGATCTACCTTATTTAATTTGAAAATATACCTACATTATGCATATACGTTAATTTAAAAATGATTTATTTTCCAGGCATAACTGTTCTTCAGAAGAAGATGAGATCAGCAACACGCCATGTCCACCCAGCAAGTACCGCAGTGCGAGTGGCGAGTGCAACAACGTGCGGCACCGGCCGTGGGGCAGACGGGGCGACGTGTTCCTCAGACTGATGCCCGCGCACTATGCTGACGGTAAATATAACAACAGTGTAGAGGCGTTACATGTACAGCGACAGTAAAGCATGATTGCACCAACGTGCGGCACCGGCCGTGGGGCAGATGGGGCAACGTGTTTCTCAGGCTGATGCCCGCGCACTATGCCGACGCTAACTCAAATCAAATCAAATAAGTGTGTGTAAGGGTCAGTGTAAGGGTGTCTTCTTACAGTGACAGTAAAGCACGATTACGCCATCTTGTGGCACCGGCTACAGATCGGCGGACGGGGCGTCATGCTGCATACGCCCACTCTTTTTTACCGATGGTAACTTAATTATATCAAAAATGTGATAACGTCATGCAAACCAAGCATATCAGTACACAAGCACCATGCAGCACCAGCACGGCTGTGCAGCAGGTAGGATAACGTGTCCCTCAGACTGATGTCTGCACACTACGTCAAAGTCAGGAGAATTAAATAAATGCACAAATTCAATATGTAGCAGATAATATAGTACCTTTAGATATTTTAGTCTTATAAACTGTCACGGTCATGAGCACAACATTTAAATTTAGAAACGTAATATACCGTGTACTTTTTGTTGTTCGTTTTACCTATATTACACTGTCGCAATTGCCACGAACGCGACCTACGTAGACTGTAAAACATGAAAACAAAATGCACAATCCATATTTATTTGTAACTTTACATGATGTATATTTGAGAAAATGTAGTAAATTGTATGTGCTCATCGTTCCAATCTAGCGCTCACCGTGTAATCAAATTGGTTACATCAAATTGATTTCAGATATCTAATATTGCAAGAGCTATTTAACTGTAGAGTAGTGAAATAATAAAAGGAATCAGCACATTTTGTCCTAGAGACTATTGACCATAGAGCTTTTGAACACAGCGGAATTTTCTAGTTCATCCTAAATCTTTAAGGTGTCTAAATAACAAACAAAAATAAAACACATATTCTACTTATGTATAAGTATTAGTGCAAGCATTTCTATATTTACGTGTATGGATCAATCAATCATTAATAAGAATTCAATAGGCAAATGGGATACAAGACTTTGTCTTATTGACCGCCTGTGTCTTGCAGGCTCTCTAAAACTAAAGAGTGATAAGGACAGGCAAGATGCTAGTTGATAAGAATTTCCGTATCTGGAAATGGTAGCAGGGTTATACATTAAAACAAAACATATTCCCATTTAATTTTTAAGATGTTTTTTTATTGTGTGCCTAGTAAAAGATGCGTTTAAATCGCAATCATCTACAGAGTTCACGACATCCTAGAATACCTAGGTAGTTATTATGCAATTGAGAACAACAATCTTCGTGCACATATTAATGTTAATATTATATAATCTTTGAGGTCGTTGTCAATGACATACATTATAATTTTTTATATAATGACCTTAAAAGCTCCTCCACGCACCACGCAAGTAGATGGTTTTCGAAGAGTAAACATTCCTGCTAACTTAGGTTTAGGGGATAAGACCCTAGCTAGGATATATCTTTTCAACAAATCCCAAAAATGGAGGCAGTTCTCTATTTTTGAAGTTATAATTTCTTATGGGAGGGTATACCGATTCGTTACGTAACGCGTTACGGCGCCAGTCTATCTGGGTTCCCTTTCTCTCTCGCCTCCTCTCTCACTTTAACGCACAACGCTAGACTAGTTTAAGTTATCACTTCTCTTCGGCGTCCCAAAACGCACACCTTATTTTTTCTTATGAGTATTACCACACAACTTTTTACATAGTGAACCAATTTGTCGATTCTTTTTTTATTTGAAATCTGGTGCTTTTTCTTCGCTTCATATGACCCCATTCACATTTGATCAAGACCTGATCAGTAGCTTTTTTTTATAATAATTTAATATAAGCATCGGGATAATGAAATGGAAGACAGTTGCAATTTTTTGCTAAAAATGTTGTTATTTATGCTTATACGTGACGGGCTGAGCAAGCTGTTCGCCTGACCGCATTCGCAGAACTTCATTCGCCGTCGTCATCCCGGGACACATCTATCTAGACCCATTCAGAAAGCCTGTAGGAAATATAAAAACTGGGGCTAATAAAACAAATCTATTATAGTCAGTTTCTTAGGTATTAATAAAGCCTTAACCCACGAATCGATAGTACCAAATTTAAAAGATATATCATCTCTTAAATTTGGTACATCGATTCTTGGGGTAATATGGGTCAGCCGCCATTCTTGTAGGTGGCTCTTGGATCGATTTCTACCTCGGTCTTGAGCTCTTGGTTAAAGTTAAGTAACATCGTGATGAAACCTACAGCATGGTCGTACATTGTGAATAAATAATTTTAATTCTTCCACGTAATTTCATCCAAACTCTCTGGGAAAACATCCAAACTGTACTAAATGATGCATCATATCTAACAGGCATTTTTGGCGACATTTTCCTGTTTATTGAAAAAGGTTTAACCGGTATCAAACACGCATCAGCAGAATAATAAAATATCTTCTGCATTTATTACAATTATGTGTGAATGATTCATGAGTTCAATCGAGTGTAGTAACACTGAGAACATTTAAATAACCGAGTAGGTATTCAAAGCCGAGGAGTTCTTTGAAGCTGTGAATTATGATATTTTAGGTACTTTTTATATATAGGTAATTATGTTATATTTTAAGTGGTCGAGTAATGTTTTTTTTTGTTATGTTGAAGTGATGATAGCAAAGCTTGACGAGCCCACGTGAGGTTAGCAAATATCCATGCAGTACGCGGTGCTCATAATGCAAGAGCAACAATCACCTTACATTTTTTATAAAAAAATATTTATCTTAAAAATGGAACCGACTCCAACACTAAAAAAGTTAAATAGCTTGTTGAAGTCGGACCATGATAATTCAAACTTCAAATACTTATTATCATAATATTATGCGCATGGTACCAACTTCGGCAAGTTATTTGGACCTTTTTTTAATGTTGTAGTCGGTTTCATTTTATGATAAAAAAATATTCATCCTTTTTAGTTACCTTTGCTACTTACGGGATTGATTTTCATTCACTTTAAATAAGAATATCATCAAGATAGGCGAAACACTTTTCAGTTATTGGGGGTATGGAATGTGACTCAAAAACAGCTTGACCGAATTTGATGAAATTGTATTTGTTACTTAATTTAAATGGGACTAGCTCGGAAGTACACTCTACCATACAAAAAAGGAATTATCAAAATTGGACTAAGTAAAAAGTTATGGGTCATACATAAAAAAATACGAGTAGACTTCAGAACATCCTCTTTTTGGAAGTCAGTTCGTAATTTGAAGTACACAAATTACTAAATTTAGTTAATAATTTGAAGTACGAAATATGATGTTTAGTCCTCTAAAAAAAAATTTCGAGATTGACAACGATTGCATTTTATGCATTATAACTTCTTAACTTTAACTTGATGATGATTGATGTGTACCCATAATCACCAATGATTTGACTGTTTCAAATGTGTCTCTTTAAACTTATTTTACTTCTATCGTATCTTTAAACTTACTGTCACAGATCACCGAGGTGATTGTTGATATTGGTCTAACACTAACCTATCAACTATAGAAAAGGGGATGCATTAAATTTATGTTGTAAATTCAATATAATAATTCATATCCACACCAATAAAGAGCAGTATATTAATCTGTCCGAATCGGCAAGCCTCATTCGAGGCAAGTTTCATTCATAAATCTATTGTTATTTTTTGTCCTGATGCGGACAGATTAAAAAAAGTTTTGGTTATCATGTCAGTCTAATCAATCCATCATGCATGTCGTTATTTCAAACTAAATAAATACCTCTGACTGCATGTCGTATATCAGCCGTACGATTCTCTAAGAGCAAACATAGTTGCATCTTTGACAACATCCGTGAAACAAATGACGAGATGACACGAAACGTTGGAAAAACTACCTTATGTACAAGGGCGATATCTCATACAGTATTTGACATCGGTGAGCTCGTCGACGAGCGCAACGACGAATCATTAGAGAATCGCACGGCTGGAACTAAAGTTGGTTTACCTACCTCATTGTCTGATTTCTTTGCTTGTTTTTCATTGTTATTATTTTAAGATTTATCTAAAAATAGTTAATATCTGTCTACCTCCATATTGGTGAAGTTTTATCTACTTCCATTCAGTAAAAGAATATATTCCGATGCTCGGAAATTTTAACCTCATATATGTTATATCCTTTTTCTTTTATTTTGCAGCAATAAATTTTACTGTTGCCGGCTCGTTCACGTGTAAATATATCTCGTAATCTACGATCAAAGTCCGAAAACTGGATTATGACTAAGGTCACATTGGAGTATCACCACATACACCCATCGAATTTGAAACCATATATCATGGACATAAGTGTTAATTTTAACTTTATGACCGTAGGAAATCATAAGTTTAACATCACTTCGCGAATCCTGCCACCAATTGCGCTTTATAACAAAGAAGAAAAAATAATTTATCTCATGATCAAACTGATATTGTTTTGTTAAATCTTTTATTACTTAGTTCATTAAGCTTGAGAGCAGTAACCAGTACGTTTTATCAATATTCATTAAATATTATAAAGAATATGAAACACGTATATGTGACGCATAAAATAATTTGGAGTACCATGATTTTAAAGAGTTCGTCATAAAAACCCGGATTTATATCAGTCCCTTCGGATCTTGTTCGGATAAGAACCGTGTATTACTTTTTGTTTAGATTTAGATATTTTGGCACAGTTTCACGACACGACCCATGATACGAGTAAACAGGAACTGTGAACTCAAGTAAAAATGTAAAAATCCCGTTTTTAATGTTGACCCTTGAAAAAGTGACCGTGATAATATAAGAACTTATAACGCTTTCTTAAATTGTATAATTTGTTTAATAGTTATTTTTTGATAATCTGCCTGGTTTTGGATTTTTGGGCGAAACTTTTTGTTGCACTTTGTAGCACGTACACGAACGTTTTTTCAAGAAAACTTCCGCTGATATCTGCATTAGCCTGCATAAAGCTGCTCGTTTAAACATATTATTTGCTTTTATACATACATACGTATAAATTACTCTATGCTGTTTTAAAATTGGTGTGACTGGGGTGATTGCAATTAATTTAAACAACATTAATTACAACAACAAACTTTAGTAAGACCATTTTGCTTTTGCAAGTTCTCTGACTGACTTATTCTGGAACTGTCACGAATTACCTCTGGGTTAAGATTGATACTGCACGATACAAGCTAAAATTTCAACTAATCGGTACCACAGATTACAGAATAAGAATCGGTACTATGCGTTTCTGGTAACATTTCAGGGCGAACTAATGGAGTAGATAAGGAAGGAAATTTTCATTTATCACCGGAAGGCCTTTCTTTCTTTTGTTTTAATTATAGTACTTGAGGAGAGGCCCCAAGTCATTTTCCATTGGAAAGTTCTTGTTGTTTTGAAACAGTTTTCAGGTATATTCCATGGACATACTCAGGAAGTTTACGCTGCAAGATCAAGACAACAGTTCGTAACCTCAGTGGTAGCTGCTGTCTTAGAGCGTAAACTCATAAGCAAAGTCAGATTAGATGTTTTATTAATGTAAGATTTAAAATAAGACAAATATCTAACCTTTAATATCCTTTACGTAATTGGCAATCTCGCACAACACCATTTAAGTAGCTAATGAGTTGTTTAACCTTTTATAAGGAAAAAAGTCAATCCATCAAGAACGATAGCTATTCGTGAATGTGAGTGATTTGTCTCGGTTGAAATACGGAAGCATGCCCATTACAGTGTTTAAAAAAACGCCGCAAGCTCTTTGTATACAGAAGTATAAAAAGTTATTTATTTATTACTCACACGAGGCAGCACTTGTAAATCTGTTAATCACAATGTTATATTTTTTATCGTCTATCAACTGTTATAATGGACAGTGATACGGAAACCTGTCAGAAATATTTATAAATGTTATGTTACTATCGATTCGGGAATTACTATTCAGATTATTAATTTATGCGTTTTTTACTTTTCACTAGATTTAACTAAATTTACTCTGATGTGAATTAACATAAGATATCAGCTTACGGATTACAATGATGGTAATATTTAGGTAATTCTATAACTATGTGTAATTGTGTACCTACTTTAGCTTGACTAAATAATAGACAACATGTTTACTTTATTCATAATCTAAGTTTTAAATGAATAAATATTATTTTATCTTACTATAAAGTGAAGAAACTTGTTAGTCACCTGTTCATAGCCGTTCAAGGGCCACCCTGATTTGTAAAGGTAAAGTTTATTTAGTAGTGGTCGTACACGTTGGTGCTTGAGTCTTATCTCCTAGTAATTTCACATACTAAAGTGCCCTTAGTACTAGTGCTTGCACATTACTAATTTACAGCAAATACCTGTCACTGCGGTACCACCTCAGTGCTTTCACAAGAAATGCAAGTCCAACTAAGAAGTAGAATTTACTTGTCACTACAGATTTCAATCCCTAAGTTTTTTAATTTAAATAAATTAATGGTAATAAATATTTTTAAAAACTACCTTTTTTTTAACCATACACGTTGCGGTTCCTGTAAAAGTAGGTTGATTTCTGCGAAATCTATTGTATTATTGGCCAAATATGGCGACGGAAGTCAACGGATTTGCCCTAAAAAAATAAACTATAATTAAAATAAATTTATTTTAGTTATGGTTGAGAATGTTTTTAAATCTGCGCAATTCATTTAATGCGTTGTTGTTACATGGTCGTTTGCCTGTTATTTAGAAAAAATAATTTATATTTTATATCATTTATATCTTCGTGTTCTCCTCAGCAAGCCATTTCATTTGATACCCATACTGTGGTAGTGCAGAAAAAGTAACTAGTCCGCCATCTTGGATGATCCGCCATATTGGAATTAGAATGACGTCACATAGCTAAGCACGCATTGTCATGAGAAATAAGCGTGTATACCATGTTTCAGTTCAATCAGCTGATCAAAAATTCAGTTGCAAGACTCCACCCAGACAAACATACATTGCAAGTTAAATAAAAGCTTATAATTTTAATTAACCAATTAGCTGGATACTGATTGTTGGCTACTTTATCTGATTCGCCATTATGCACCGAGAAGACATCAGAAAAAAATGTCTGAAACTTTTATTTTTATGTTCCCACGTGATGACAAATAAACAATAGAAAAAACAAATTTCAATTTAGAAAATGTAAATCATGCTAAGTCTGCGTCAAACAAAACCAAAATATATTGCTTACTTCAAACATAAGGGTAGACACAGACGCACCCTCCTTACATTTTTATGAAATATAGATAATGTAAATTATCGAGCGTAAATAGTATCACACTAATATTACAAATACGAAGTTTGAGCGTATGTGAGTGTGTGTTTATTTATAGGCTAACTCAACTTATCAGGCGAAAATGTATACCTGCCTTAGGATACGGGCTACTTTTGTCCCGATTTCGACGAGCAGTTCATAAATATATAAATATATACATATATTCTTATTCTACTAGGACGAAGACGAGCATTAGCTAATAAATAATGATGGTCGTACAAGTTTTTGTCATTATCATTAAGTGTATAACCGGCAATTATCAAAAGGAAGCATGGTTATAGCATTATTCTCATTACCTTAAGTTTGCTGCCTATATCGTATAATGGATTTGCCACCACTTTGTCATTATATGTATAATAAAATATGTACTGCAAATACTTCTTAATAATGTCCTTGAGAGCCTGCCTTCTATAATATTATTATTATTAGTATCAATAAAGCCAACCTATTGTCATTCAGATAACGTCAATGACCTCACACCACACCACGTTTAGCAATGTTATATTGCGCTCAGTTATATAAAAAAGACGAATGCCTATTATATTATTTAATTGATCTTCTTCTTCTTCATTTTCTTTCACAGTATGTGTCACCACTTTAAAAAACATGTAGTGTCTAGGCAAATATAAATAATGCCAGATAATAATTAAGCATTCTATTTGTAATTCCTGGACCTAAAGTAAGTACCTACCAACCAACATTTTTCATTAAAACCCGATTAAATAATTTACTAGTGAGTCTCAAGAATTAAACGTGGTTTTCCTTAGACTGAGCTGGAATGATTGATTTTAAATATGCACTAACGAAAGCAGGTATATTTAGAAGATAATATCTTGGCTTGTATTTTGTCAGATTATTTTTAAAGTAAGTATACGAAAATTTTTAATTATTCTGGCTCGTGTGTCAGCTAAGGCCTTACTTTGTGCATTTTGCATTGTAAAATATAAACTAATATGATTTTGAGAGTATTTATATAAACAAACAACGGAACATAGCACACGTAAATATTATGACGTACATATGCTGTCTCTCTAAAAGCGCTAAATATGATTTTAATAGCTGTATTTTGTACTGAAGTAAATTACAACAAACTTAATATTACACTACATAAGCCGGACCTGAATGGTACCCATAGAGGTACCCACACGGTACACCACACGTGATCAAAGTAATATTTATAAATTAGCCATCACATCATCAAAGCTTCGGTTCTCAGCGAAGATGCTAATTGCCAACATAAACTTGATAGCTATGTAGATAACAGCTGATTGCAAATAGCGCTCCGATACACAACTTTGTATCGCAAGCATTTAATTAAGGACAACATTTACCTACCTATTCAATATCATTTATATATATTAAATGTCAAAATGTCAAGTCAATATTGTTTATTAGACTCGCAACCTATTATGGGGTATTTATTGGGGTATTTAATATCGAGTAGTATTACTTGCAATATTTAGATTTAATGAAGCTGAGCTAACTCAGCCCTGCGTTCTAATTGTTCAATAATACTTACTATATTACATTAAATATTAACAATTTGTAATTTATAACAACAAGTGCTTTATGTCTTAGGATGGGTTCTGGCAGCTGTCCATAGAGAAGTCTTTTGCCTAAATAATTTTTAAAATAATTAATTTAGTAAGTAAGTACCTATTTATTATTGCTATATATTGATATGTTTTGAATGTATATTTTTTGCCAATTAAAAACATATGTTAAACGGTAATATAACCAAGACTTGGCATTTTTAACTGAGCCCGTTCTGAACTTCGAAGGGCATGTCAAGCCGTCGGTCGCAGTTGCTATCGTAAGACAAATTTCGTCTATCCAGCCGTGCGCTTCTCTACTCTAAGAGCGAACATCGTTACATCTTTACAACATCCGTGAAACATCGACAAAGTTCGTTGTCACCTCGACAACGAACTTTAGAAAAATAATTTTGCCAACAAGGGCGACGTCTTTTATTTGACTTCGGTGAGCTCATCGACGATCGCAATGACGAATCATTCCTTAGAGAGTTGCACGGCAGGTTAAAGGCTTTCGGGCGGTCTGAATACTGCGTAACAAGACGCACGGCAGGTCAAAGGCTTTCGGGCGGTCTGAATACTGCGTAACAAGACGCACATCAGGTTAAAGGCTTTCGGCCGGTCCGAAAAGTGCGTAACAAGACGCACGGCAGGTTAAAGGCTTTCGGTCGGTCCGAAAATTGCGTAACAAGACGCACGGCAGGTTAAAGGCTTTCGGTCGGTCTGAAAAGTGCGTAGCAAGACGCTCGGCAGATTAAAGGCTTTCGGGCGGTCTGAATACTGCGTAACAAGACGCATGGCAGGTCAAAGGCTTTCGGGCGGTCTGAATACTGCGTAACAAGACGCACGGCAGGTCAAAGGCTTTCGGGCGGTCTAAGTACTGCGTAACAAGACGCACAGCAGGTTAAAGGCTTTCGGCCGGTCCGAAAAGTGCGTAACAAGACGCACGGCAGGTTAAAGGCTTTCGGTCGGTCCGAAAACTGCGTAACAAGACGCACGGCAGGTTAAAGGCTTTCGGTCGGTCTGAAAAGTGCGTAGCAAGACGCTCGGCAGGTTAAAGGCATTCGGGCGATCTGAATACTGCGTAACAAGACGCACGGCAGGTCAAAGGCTTTCGGGCGGTCTGAATACTGCGTAACAAGACGCACGGCAGGTCAAAGGGTTTCGGGCGGTCTGAATACTGCGTAACAAGACGCACGGCGGGTCAAAGGCTTTCGAGCGGTTTGAAAACTGCGTAACAAGAGGCACGGCAAGTTAAAGGCTTTCGGGCAGTCTGAATACTGCGTAACAAGACGCACGGCAGGTCAAAGGGTTTCGGGCGGTCTGAATACTGCGTAACAAGACGCACGGCGGGTCAAAGGCTTTCGAGCGGTTTGAAAACTGCGTAACAAGAGGCACGGCAAGTTAAAGGCTTTCGGGCAGTCTGAAAAGTGCGTACCAAGATGCCACTCTATCTGCTAACCCGCACTGGGCACTGAGAAGAAGTCGTATCTTGGCAATTGTAACGTAATAGGCTGAATATGTTATGTATATTTGCTACCAAATCAATATTGTAACTAGTGAGCTCGAGATGTGATAAATAAAACCAATTCTGTCAAAATTGATGATCGGATTTATTAATACTTTAAGATTTGCTGTTATTTAAACCAATTTCTATGCAAATGTAGTAGTAAAACTTAACTCAGCCTGGCGTAACTTTCTAATGTTCTAATGGTGTCTATCACTTTGCTCATAACTGTTTTAAGACGAATCTTAAAGAAAAACGTAAACTACGATAAAAGTTACGGAGTAGTATGTAGAGAACTCACAAATACGAAATAGGAAAGACAGTTTTATAATATATGATTTTTAAAGTACTAACACCCGCTTTGCGAACTTTGAAATTTTAGAGAGATAAAATACATCCTTGGACAAGATTCGAATGGGCCTTCAGAGTAACCATATCAGACGCTATTACCACTGGATCTTCGAGACGCCTATCTAAAAATAGAGCACAATCTATTCGAATTGCTTTATACTTTTAGGATAAAGATAAAGATCATTTATTGGCTATCAAATAATAATCGTTACAGGCATGTAAGATTTTACATGAATTCATATTAAATAATACTTACATACTAAAAGATTCACTCATTAATTTTCGGACATAACAACATAAAAGTAAAAAATGGGCTGAATTATATTAACAATGTTACTGTTTTTCTTACACATATATAAAAGTATGACGATTCCAAGAATTACATTGACATGTACTCGTTTACTTTATAATATGTGACTGTGTACTGCGTGGTATTGATAAATATTATGCCTATTGAAATCAAGATACGTACATTATATATTATCATTCGTTTTTAATCAGGGAGCCACCACGAATAACTGCGTAAGTGTAACGTAACGTTTCACATGAAACATGTATCTAGGGCAACCGTGACACAGATAACTCATAGTTGGTATACCGAAGCATGACGCGTTAACGCTTACGATATGAATACGTTTTCACAAATAATTTGTGCTACAGCCTGTGGTGTAGGTAGGGTTGCCATCTCTTGGCCGTTTGAATTCGGGAGATAGATTAAAAAAACCTGAAAATAAATGTAAGTATTTATTTTTGCACTTATATTTTTTCATTTGATCGTATAGCTTTCAAAATTTCTAGTTAGGAACTCACAAATGTATGGCGTATTGTATGGCGATTAGAGTGTACAATACTTTACCTGACAATATCAAGGGAATTGCCCTAAATCCTTTAAAAAGAAATTATTTGACTTCTTATTGAAAAAAATGTTATTACTCTATAAATGACTTCTAAGATGATAAAAATCTAACATAGGTAATTATATATTAAGGTTTGACATTTAATTGTATTAATTGACAGAAGTAACTTTTCAAACAATTATATCAATTGACATTCTTAATTATTATATCTAAAATCAGTTCGTATTATTTTTAATTTACTGCCTGTTAATTTTTTTTATTATTTTTGTGTAGATTCTAAAAAACTCATTAGAATAAATCTCAAACATTTGCACGCCGTTTAGGTAGAGTTTTGTTGGACCTGTATTATGTGCTTTAACAACTATGCAATATTATACCCAAAACTAAAGCAAATAAATATTCATTCATTCATTCATTCATTCATTCAAATTGGAAAAACTCTCTACAATCCATTTAAAATTTAACGAATGTCCAGTCCATAGCAATCGATATCTCACGCGCCATTTTGAAATTCCGGTATAATTTGGATTATGTAGAAATAATTCCGGGAGACGGGAGAGTTTTTTTTGGGTGCGATTCCAGGAGACTCGGAAATCCGGGAGAGGTGGCCAGCCTAGGTGTACGTACTGTTAGAAAATATGGTTTATATAACTCGCCAAACTGACTTGCAATGTCCCCTACCATTTCTTTTTTCAAATTTATCATCCGCTTGAATAAACCGTAGTTCGATGTTTCGGCATTGTTGCAAGTGCCAGGATCAATGAACTGAATTCATCCGTTACCAATGTGACCTTGGGTAATGTGAATATTTCTAGTGACCTATAAAATTCAAACTTTTGCAAGTAATAGAAAGAAAACTGTAAAATAATACGATGGGCCGAGCACGAAAATATGTTTAAGTGTAACGTAATCGCATCGTTAACGTATTTAGTACAAACTGTCATTTATCTAGTACAATAGTGGCACAGATAACTCATAGTTTGTACTGAATACGTAAACGATACGATAACGTTATACTTAAGCAGATTGTCATGCTCGGCCCACTGATTCTTATACTCGTATTAAACATGGCCCGATATGCTCTTCACAAGTTTGTTCTAATATCTCTCAAATGCACAGCTCGATGATTTTGATACAATACTAATACAATACACAAAAAATTCTTCCAGTCATTTTAAAACTGTTACTTTCTATTTTTCAAAAGATCTTATCCAACCATATTTTTTTTTATTTATCTTTGCTCTGCTCTTTGGAGCCTCTTTGTCCTAGTAAGAATTCTGACACCCGATTATAGAGCAGGTTGTATAGCAGACCAATATCTTCTATAGCGAGAGTTGTATACGTGGAATGCAAAATTTTGTGTTAAATGTCTTTTATGTCCTAAAATAGTTACATATTTACAAATATAATATTCAATCATTATATACATAAAACTATTTTTCCTATTTTTCCTAAAGGTATCGCACAACCATTCTCGGAGCCACATTTACCTGAACCAGCCCTCACGGTCCAAGCAGCAGCACAAACCACTGAACCAGCTGATCATGATTACGTCACCAGCTTGCTGGCGGCTTGGGGTCAGCTCCTGATAGCAGACCTCGTGGCTACTGCTAATGGAAACAAGGTAGCTTGCTTGTTATATCTGATACGAATCTTATTGAAATTTATAGAGAGAAAAATTCACATCCTCGGACGGGATTCGAACCCGCGTCTTCTGACTTTCTGGCCGGCAAGACGGTTAGTCAAATAGAGAGTTAAAATTCGATGCTCGGAGCCGAACCTCGGTGGCCTAGTTGGTCAATGGGGTCTGAAACGGATAGTCAGAAGACGCGGGTTCGAATCCCGTCCGATGATGTGAATTTTTCTCTCTATAAATTTCAATGTTTGAGATCGCTAAAGCAGCCGTTAGTGCTTTAAAAAAGTAATACTATAAAAATCATCTTATTGATTTATATTATTTTATTGTTGTTATTATAATTTTGTATTGCATATGTTGACTTCGCGAATTTTGTATTTCTGCTGTACAATTTCACTTTAACTTCTACATATTTTTTAAATGTACTCTATCATCATCTCAGCCATAGGAAGTTCACTGCTGAACATATGCCTCCCAATAGTTTTCCAAAGTGACCGGTTGAAATATGTATATGTAGGTATTTACTTATGTTATGATAACGTGATGTGTCGGTGTTTTTTAATAGCATAATCATAATTAGCCCATTTTGTTCCCACTACTGGGACTTAAGCCTTCCTCTCCGAGAGAGGAGTTGGGCCATAATCCACCACGCGGGCCCAGGTAGGTTAGTGACCAACCCATGTCGAAGTTTTCAAGCAGCCCGAAAGCCTTCGACATGACCAAACGACTGTTGTCCTAAGATAAACAACCGGGATCGACGGTTTAACGTGCCCTCCGAAGCACGGAAGCGCTCAGTTGAATAATGCCACTAGCGGTCACCCATCCAAGTCCTGACCCGACCAAGTGTTGCTTAACTTGTTGATCGGTTAAGATCGCCAAGTCAGGCTCCGCTGCGAGCGCTTGGAACATATTAGTGTTAAATAAATAAATAATGAAACTGAGGCTAAACGATCAAGATAATATCCGTTACTGAAACAAACTCACATTATACCGTCGTGAGACACATTTAACTCACTAACTAACATACATGACGGTAATAATTGCCGGGGAAAATCTGGTCAAGCTCACAAAAAATATTCTGATCCACGAGTATATTCTCGACTAGACAACATTACTCAATCGTGTTTGTACTAATTATGTTCAGCTTACAGTACCAATTACTTATTCATAAAACCTTATGCTGTGTTCAGTAAAAAATCTGGTAGATGTTGGGTATTTTCAATTGGCTTAGTATATTTTTTCATGTTAATATTTTCTTTTTACACATCATCATCATCATTATCATCATCTCAGCCGTAGGACGTCCACTGCTGAACATAGGCCTCCCCCATAATTTTCCAAAAGGACCGGTTGGAAACGGCCTGCATCCAATGTCGTCTTGCGACTTTTATCAGGTCGTCTGTCCACCGTGTCGGTGGACGACCTACGCTGCGCTTGCCGGTCCGTGGTCTCCATTCCAGAATCTTATTACTTATTAAGCTTTTTACTCGAACTGACTTTATATACTCTCTTTAAATACAAGTACAATTTGAAAAATGTAATACCGACTTCCATTCTATTCAGTTATTGGAGTGTAACTCAAAAAGTACTGGACCGAATTTGATGAAATTAAATGGGACCACACGAGAAGCACCAGCTTTCAAACAAAAAAATAATTTTGAGAATCGGTTCATCCTATCAAAAGTTATGAGGTAACAAACATAAATAAAATTTAAAAAAATCTGTCGAATTGAGTACCTCCTTTTTTTTTTTGAAGGCGGTAGAAAAATACAGTCGAATGGAGTACCTCCTCAAGGAAGTCGGTAGAAAAGGAATATTTTAATGCATATTCTCGAGTTCGAATTCGAGTCTTTCCCTATTTTTATATAATATATACAACATTATAGTATTAAATTAGTTACACCACAACACACCGGCTAAGGTCGTAATGGTGTTATGAAATTTTAATTATTATATATTAACATTTCTATCATTTTAACTATTTTACGTTTCGACTAAAATCTTAAATTAATAATTGTTTTACAGCATCATAATATTAATTGGGCGTATGTGACTTCTTGACAAATAATTTATTTTATGAAATTTATGATATTCTTTTTGAGAGACTGCCATCAGTTATTAAATACAGCAGGGATTGAAGTTTAGTTTATATTAAGAGTATTAAGTACTCCATATTTAGATTAATAAAATCAGTATACAGTTTTTCTCCCTCGATCATCTTTCCTCCCAAGACTATAACCAAGTTGAGCTTATGTTGTATAGTGTTATGCGGTATTTCCAACTCTAACAACGTCAAACTCAACGTGAAACAAATGACGAGACGACAAAAAACGTTGGAAAATCAACCTTGTGTACAAGGGCGATATCTCATAAAGTATTTGACATCGGTGAGCTCGACGATGAGCTCGTCGACGAATCATTAGAGAATCGCACGGCTGTCATTTAACTAGGGCTACGTGACACAGATAGCTCATAGTTTGTGCACCGAAGCGTGACACCTTGACGCTTACGATACGACGTTTTCGCAAATTGCTTGTGCTATGGCCTCTGGTTTCCCCCGCTGGCAGACCGACCTGAGTCAATTTCATGCTTATTATTAACAAGATTCCCGGTCACGCAATTGACTATATCACAGGATGAAAAATTAAAAGTCAAGAATACTTTAAATTTTTAAAAAAGCTTTAAGAAACTATGTGTGTTCTTTTCAAGGCTACAGGCATTTAATAGACTACATATAAAGGTACCCTGTCATCTGCCTCTCAATCCAAGTTCTATCCGACGTAATTCACTATATATATTCTTTTTTATTTCCATGTGCATTCGAGTGTATTCACATAGATCGCGTCAAACAGTGTGAAGGCCACCGGATACATGCTTTTTGTTAAGAGGGACAGATGTGGCAACTACAATTCAATGCTTAATCATCTCCAACTAATGCCACATCTCTTTTTTATTCTTGAACTTGACCGAGTAATATTGTAGCTAATGGTCGCCGCAGTTGATAATAAAGTTAAAGTGATTAGGTTCGCTAACCCAGCTAATAGGTGGATGCAAATAGCGACAAAAAAATAATTTAAATAACTTCCATACCGCGCGTACAATGCATTTTTTTTTACATTTGCACACGAGTATTCATCAATAAAATCTATAAGATACAATTTGATAAATTGGAACCGTTGTATTGCCAAATCACTTTGCCTTAGACATGCCTCCTGCAACACAGGTAATCCTAATGTGGGAGTATAAAAACCTTATTATTATTGTATTTGACGGGTTTCGAAAAGTTTTTGTAATAAATATACACATTATAGAAATACAAATATGTTTATTTCGGTAAACTATTATACATTTCATAGGATTGGGGATCACCCTCTTTTAGTTATGAAAATACATGTGTTAGAGAGTCTCGCTCTTCCGTAGTACATGTTATATAAGTACACGATGATTGCTTGAAAAAGTTGAAAAATTATGTTTATTAGTAGTAGTTTATTCTATACAAGTACAATAATTTAAAAAACTTTAATATTGTATGTTTGTAATACAATTTAAATTATAGCGGGAGTTATAGCGTTTTTAAGTAATATAAAATTTGCATGCCATCGTCCCAAAGGCTTTAATAGAGACACAGTTATTCAAATTAATATCACGCGTATTGTGGTAGTACTCGTATGTCCAATTAATTCTTCTCATTACTTTTGATTAGTATTAAAAGGTTTCATGATTGGTTGTGTTGTATTTTGCGGACATGCTATAAAGATTAATTGTGCACCAATTATGTCAATATGTATGTTAACATACAATTAGCACAGTACTTCCAAAAATAGTTTAATTGATGTGGTCACAACTTAGATGGGTAACCGCTAATAAATTTTTTGACTGAGCGCTTTCGTGCTTTAAATGGCACGTTACACACAGTCCCGGTTGAATGTCTTAGGACAACAGATGTTAGGCCTTGGGGAACCCTGAAAACTTCGACATTAGGGCTGGCCACTAGTGTATCCACCAAGCCGCACAACTCCCACCTGGTGGATTATAGCTCATACTACTCACTAAGAGGAAGCCCAGCGTAGTTGTAGTAGACACGTAATAGGCTGATACTTTACTCCCTATAAAAAATCTCCTTATGTATTTTTGGACGCCGACTCATCTGCGTTAGCTTTAGGCAGTTATCCATCAGCAAATTCCTTCACGTAGTCTCGGTATAATTATATATTTCTCAGATGAAAAATCTCTTTTAATTACTATGGAAATACTCTTCTTCGTCCTTCCAATACTACATACCCACTAACGCCTGCTTAGCGATACCAAACATTGCAATTTTTAGAGAGATTTTTTTTTCGGTTCGATAATGCTATTAAAGCTGTAATAGATGTCGCTCCGTCCACGTAAGACGTTAAAATCAGATAGAGAGTTAATTCGATGCTCGGACATGGCCTAGATGCTCATGGCGTCTGACACGGATTGTCGGAAGATGCAAGTTCTAATCCCGTCCGAGGATATGAATTTTTCTTTCAAAAAAATTGCAATGTCGTTATAGTTTATTTCAATATAATATGTCTATAGTTTCTGTAGTAGAACACTCTCAGGGTCGCCGTCATTCCCGCCAAAACACGCGAGCAACGAGGCGCCTGTGTTAAGTGTAGCTGCAAAATAAGAGATCACAAGAAAAAGACACAGCAACTCTACAACAACTTTTTACAAAGCAAGAATTGCCCACCTATTTTACATTAGATACACATCAGATCTTTTCCATTACCTTTGATTAGCATTAAGTTAACAAATGAGTAGGAAGTACTAATTTGCATTAAGGTAGCTTACGTTGTATCAACTTCATGAATAGTAATTATTGAGTATTCTATAGACAGGAAATTAAATGTTTCTTGTTAGAGAAACACATTGTAATATTCGATCACGTTTATGAATTAATTCATAGGTACAAATGCAAATGTATCTTAGAAATTATGGTTATGGGAAGTTAATTGACAGGTTCTTTAGGTGATAATCAGATTTTTGTCAATAGGCATGTACAACGTACACGTTTTAGAATAGCGAAGACGTTTAACCCGTCCGCATCAGCGCAATAAATAACAATAGATTTATGAATGAAACTTAACTCGAATGAGTCTTGCTGATTCGGACAGATTAATCCCTTTTCAGGGAATTCCTGTGTGTTTTTACACTAAAAAATACCTAAAAGTTATAACAGATCACGTAAAATGAAGTTCAAGTTCGCCATAAAAATGTCTTAACTAGATTTTTTAAAGTGATTAGGAAAAGGAACAAGCTCGAGTCCCACCTGATGTTAAACGGTAACCTCTGCCTATAACAGATGCATTTCCTCACAAGTGACGACTGCTCTGCGCCCGTAACACATTAGACATTAAGTAGTTTAGTCCCATGTGCCTGTACTTCCCAAATTTTGCAACCGTACATTACCATTGAAATTTATAGAGAGAATCCACATCCTCGGACGGGTTCGAACCCGCGTCTTCTGACTATCTGTGTCAGACACCATGACTATCTAGGCCACCGAGGCTCGAAGTCCGAGCATCGAATTTTAACTCTCTATCTATTTTTCTCTCTATACATTTCAATGTTTGAGATCAGGGGGCCTACTCCCACCGTTTACGAAACTATCATAAATCAGGAGCGTTTTGTATTAAGCTTAGAATAATCATACTTACTATCTTACTCCCACCGACACAAAACGGTCAACCAAATTTAAGGGTAAGGCAATATGACTACTTTAAGAGATGGGAGTACGGATCTTCAAAAATTTTACACTGGAACAATGAAACTTAGTGTCAAAAGTCACGTCAAAGTACGCGAATTGAATGAAATATTTGATACTACGTCATCAAAACGTCTATCGTAATGCATTATTATTTTAAGCTTACTATAATGACGTGGTGGTACCAAATTTAATGATAAGGTTGAAACATGACTACTTTAAGAGGTGGGGGTATAGCCCCAGATCGTTAAGCAGGCGTAGTGCTTTAAAAAAGTAATACTTACATTACCACTTCCCGGTAGAATAAGGTATGATGGTAGTGCTACCCCGGACGAAACTCATACACAAAGAGTTAGACTGCTCTCAGAGCATAATTTATTTTGGTAGTGAGACATTATTGAGAAGAGAAATATGCTTGAAGTAATTTACTTCTACCAAACTATCATCTAGCACCAAAGTAAATTAAAAATATGTAATCAAAATACTACATAGTTACATACTATTTGTAAGGAAAGGTCTTTATTTTTCATGCCACCTCTCGGGAGTAGGTAGGCCAGTAGTTCTATTTACGAGTACCTACACTTACATACCAAACCACGGATATAACTTCCTAAATCCGTGATACCAACCATAATTCCCTAAGTACAACGACACCACAAACTAACTTTAACGAAATAATCCATAAATAGCTAAGCACGACCAGAAATAGAACAAAGCCCAAGGCTCTTATTAACTTGTTACATTGACATCCTATCAGAAACAGATTTAGCGTGCGACCGTAATCGCGGTCGCGTAACGTTCGTGATAGTTCGCCGGGTCGAAGAAAGGTTACCTACGTACCTATAATAGTGAAAGCGGCTATGGATACCTACCTTGTGGATCGATGCAGTTTGAAATCCTTAGTACGCGAATTAACAAGACATATAAGCTCTAATTCCTATACTTACATCACTATTTGGTCGAGTAGGTATAGTTATTCATCATCATCATCATCTCAGCCGTAGGACGTCCACTGCTGAACATATGCCTCCCCCATAATTTTCTAAAAGGACCGGTTGGAAGCGGCCTGCATCCAACGTCGTCCTGCGACCTTTATCAGTTCGTCAGTCCACCGTGTCGTTCGACGACCTACGCTGCGCTTGCCGGTCCGTGGTCTCCATTCCAGAACCTTCCGGCCATCTGTTCTGCGTGCTATGTGCCCTGCCCACTGCCACTTTAACTGGCTAATCGTCTGGGCTATATCGGTGACTTTCGTTCTTCTACGGATCTCCTCATTTCTGATTCGATCACGTAGAGAAACCCCGAGAATAGCCCTCTCCATAGCTCGTTGTGCGACTTTGAGCTTGTTTTTGAGGCCCATAGTAAGAGACCGCGTTTCAGTGCCAAAAGTCATCACTGGTAACACACGTTGGTCGAAAACTCTTGTCTTGAGGCACTGGAGTATTTTGAAGAGAATACTTCGCGAAGTTTTCGGAACGATGCCCAACCGAGTTGGATTCGACGATTGATCTCTTTCTCGAAGTTGGACCTCAATTATAATTAACTGTAGTGAGTCTTACCATCCGGCACAAAACCTGTCTTGTCACTTGGTGTATACAAAAAGTGTAACAGGAGGAAACAAATACGACAATGGTAATCAACCAATTAAGGCTGAACAAACAATGCAACAAATAAAATTAGCTTTCCCTATAACATAACTGGCAGCAAATCTATCTCAAGTGTGTTCAAATCAAGGTACAAGCATAAGAAACTTTATTTAATGAGGATCTTTTATTGTTATACAATGATAGGGTTGACAAACAGCCAATTTTGGCAGACATTATTTGACTTACACCTTTCAAGGCATTTTCACAAAAAGGACCATATTCATTACGCGTTTTATTTTAATTTGATACGTTGAAAATACCTAGTATGTTACTAAAATAACTAATAAAATTTAGTAACCATGCAGTACCTTTTTTTATTCTGCCTTGTGTGAGGCAATCAAATCGTACGCTTGATGGTATAAGAACATAACATAAGAACATAAACGTAAAAAATATTTATCGACATAGAGTGTACAATTTATACTTGCAGCCTGTGGTCCTCGATGTAACGTTACACTGTGTTCAAAAATGGGAGAAGGCGCAGGTCTCGAGACCCTCACCCATTTTTGACTCATGTTCGCGACTACGCTCATAATAAGTGGAGTTCCACCCAGAGCTTCATGCTAAAGACCTGCTGCGGTGCACTGCAGGCTCACTTGTTTCATTGCCCTTCAAACCTTTTGACGCTATAGTTGCCTTTCACGCTATAGTCTGTAGTACTACGCACAGAATGCTACTCTTTAATATGCATACTTCGCGTCACCGCAGCCCAGGCATCAGTGTGGAAGTCACTTTAGGAATTCGGCTTAAGTTATATAGTCAGACAGTAGAGCTATTCTGTATCTAAGTTGCTGATAAAAGTTGAATGAAATCAATAAAGTTGCGCCTCTATGTCACTTTTCTCAGCTCCGGTCATCAACTTACTAGCATTGTTGCTTACTGGAGTTGTCAAAACTGACATAGAGCCGCCAATTTTCAAGATTTCAATCAACATTCGTTAGCATCTGAGATACATAATAGCTCTGCAGGTAGCGATAACACTGTCTCAGCGTCAGGAATTGTGAGTCACGTAACGTCATGATATCAAATCGAGTCTATGAAGTGGCCGGGATGTGGTAGTGCTTGCACTCCAATGCTTTTAGGCGGAATATTTATATTATAATCCCTGGACAGGTCAAACATTTGTGTGTATGAACTAGATATATGTCTGTATGACCTGTATCTGTGTGTATATGTTTATAAGTATGTATGTCAGTCACCATAGTACAAATATAGCCTATAGTGGGGACCTGAAGATCTTGCCTGGATGTAGTCAAAAAAAAAGAAAAAAAGAAAATGTATTTCTGCGCGAGACAAACTATGTCGAACTCTTGCAAAAAGCTCGTTAGTTAGATTTCACCAACAACAGACATCACTTTTACACATAGCTGAAAGCTCGTATGCATCTAGACTTCAATATCAAGAACTAGGGCATAAAAACTCGTTATGGTAACCCTGTTTTAATGTGCAGCTGTTACACAATGTTATTTTTAAACAACCTACGAATTACGTATTCCACATGACATGCGTCAGTGAAAGTACTTGTGCCACATTTAACTATTGTACCGGCTTTTGTGGCACTTGGCTTGAATGAGACGAAGTAAATTTTGAATTACATGGCTGGAACGCACGTGGTGTCTTTTATTGTTATGAATGACTAATAGGATCTTTGTCTGCTTAGTGGCTAGTTCTTTATCTACCTTTGACCAATGGATATCTATGACATGCTTGATTTGGATAGCAACCACTCAGACGTTGTTGAATGATGTGATCTATGATATTGATAGATTATATACATATATATATATATATAGAACATTTAAGATACCCACGTGGAAAACACTATAGCTTGATCCTATCCCAACTAAAATCATTTATAGGCACCAAATTTCAAGAAAAGTCGTAAATAAGCTAAAGTGCTGAACGGTAAGAACGCTAATATTATTTCTTAATGATTAATGAGTGTCATTTACTGAGTTTATTTCGAAATAAAATGTCGAATTTTCCATTATAGAATTCTTCAATTACCAATAAAAGTTGTGTTAAACTACCTAACCTCTATACTGATTTTACGGTTTAAGTAAAGTCTACTTAATTATAAAAGAAAATATTTTTAAACAGTACTTAGTGCTTCGTACCGTTGAATGAAATGAATTAAAAAAAATAAGTTTGTTTATTCGTGTTACTCCTGTGTTTACTCGTAATGTGCATGTCATAATGCACATGGAGTGTAAGGCGTGAAAATATTTAACTATAGGACATAAGCATTAAAAACATAAAATATGAAAAAGTGTAAAAATAAAGTTGCCGTAGCGATCTCACGTAAAAAAATCCTGTTAAAAAAACACACAATCTGCTTAACTTTATCTTTTGAACTTATACTTATAATACTAAAGTATTTAGTATACTAATACATACTCGTACCTATACATTCATGAATCGATTCTATAATTCAATAAAAGTGTTCTTATTTCTTACATTGCAAATGCTGCATCGTATTTATATCTTAAAAGCATATATAAATCTTGATAATCTGGCTACTTAATGCAATGGACCTTGTCATGAAAGAGATTATACGGGATTATAGCGACTAATTAAATGTTCACGGTATCTAGTTTATCTAGACCAGTGCACCCGCAATTCAAATTCTGATTGCAACAATCTTCTAGTTACAAAACTTACTGTATTACAAATACATAGTAAGGTAGAAGTCATCGGTATCATTACAGCACGCATTATAATTAGCTTTATAATACATTTTAGTTAAATATAAGACATAATTCTTATAACTATAGTTATGTATGCTACAAGTGCGGAAATCTTCTTCACGCACTTTTAGCATACAATGATTTTTTGTTTGTTGTATTGCATTGTACAATTTTTGAAGTTAAACGTCATTGGTTTTCCAGTGTCTAGCTCACATTATTTTCGTGAAATAATTCATTTTATTTGTTGATCAAAATTCAAATCTAAAATCAAAACATTACACCCTTAGCGTAGCGAGGGACTCTAGAGTCCTGAGTGAAGCGAGGTGTTCCAGCCGCCCAAGACGAAGACAGGCTTTATCCTCGAGGTGAATACTCTACTATTCATACCTACTGCGAGACAATAAAACTCAGGGCTAGTTCTGCTGTCTGCGAGAAATAACGTTATCTCGATCTCTAGTGAATTATCCTTTTTATTTTATTTGGTAATCACAGTATATTCTAGTTCCAAAGGTTCTCCAAAAGCGTTTGCTTCTTCTTACTTATTTAAGCTAAAACATTGATTTTTTTCAGCGCGAAGAAGTGATAAGCATACACGCTCATTTGTATCGTGTATGTGCTTATATGTGTGTACTTATAAGGGCTCACACACAGACTAACACAAAACTTTTACATTTATAACTTGAGTGTGGTAATAAATATCTAAAGCCATGCGACATTGTTTCAGGAATGTGAAGGAGGCACATGCGAATATCTGCGATCGGCTCCGACGAGAAATATTGACTCTTGCGGGTTTGGTGAGTATTCGTTATAAACCTTAAAGGCAAGGCGACTTTAATTGGCTACTACCATACGGCTAACTCAAATCGCAGGCTTTTCCTACCTGAGCCTCAGTAAAACACAAGGTTAATGAATTCGTCGATGTTTATTTGCTCTCTTTATATAGGGCAATTCTGTTATATAGGTACTCGTATTTGCATGATGGTGTCATACTGATTAAGGCAATCCTTTTGTAAATGGTTTTATCATTTTGACGTAACGTGATGAATATTTTAAAAGACTACTCTAGTAGTCTATCAATACATATTCACGTAATATGTTCGTAACGAAAGTAACATGAGAGAGGTGATGTTTATGCAGCAATATCGCCATAAGTATCGAAATTGGCGTTTATAGTGTCAGGATTGCAAAGAATATAACGACTTATTTCAGTCTCTTTTACTTTTACATAGTATGTAGTATTTTTATTAATGCATTTGTAATTCATTGTTAGTAGTTTATTAATATCTAATCTACTCCTTCGGAGTTTTGGAGACTCTTGAATCGTAAATTTAGTTGAACACAATGTCATTCTTCACAGTAACAGAATTCTGCACATGAGAGAACCTACGTGCCATTGAAAACTCAAAACTACTCAAACTACACTGTACTATACATTTACTTAATACAGCCAAACCACAACCAAATAATATATATTATGTATAATATTATGTAATATTCAATAAAACAAATATAGTGGTAGCTATGAATTCCCTTAAATCTTGGGAAGAATTACTCACTTTTTCCTATTATACGTTTCATATCGCACCTGACTCGAACCATCGCTCACTTACCTCAGCCATAAAATTCAATACGTCCCGCCAATCCTTCCCATCCCACCTCATTTGTCCGGACTCGCCTAAAAGTTCATATTCAATAAAATTAATTGAAAATAAATTATCAGATGGAAACGTCAGAGGAGCAGCCAAGCTGCTTTTTTCCGATGACTCCCTCGCCACGGATTCCGCCGAGACTTTTTCAGCTCTTTGCAGCAAACACCCAGCAGTGTCGCTTTCCACCCAGCTCCCAACCCCACCGTCCTCAGAAACACCTCTGCACATCGACGAGGAAGCCACTCTGCAGGCTATCAGATCTTTCCCAAATGGTTCTGCAGGTGGTTTAGATGGCATAACGCCTCAACATTTGAAAGACCTTACCGATCCTCTCGTCGGTGAGGCAGGTAGCGGTCTTCTCCGGGATTTAACCGCCCTGGCAAATTTTATGCTGGATGGTCATGTCCCGACGGAGATAGTCCCAATATTATATGGTGCAAACCTAGTAGCACTAGCAAAAAAAGACGGTGGGGTTCGTCCGATTGCCGTGGGCAGTACCCTGAGACGCCTCACATCTAAACTTTGCTGCCAAAAAATACAGAACCGTCTGTCGAAAAAATTTCAACCTCGTCAACTTGGTTTTGGAGTGAGAGCCGGATGTGAGGCTGCTGTGCATGCCGCGCGTACTTTTCTGGGGTCAACGGCCTATGAAGTTTTTATAAAAATTGACGTCAAAAATGCTTTTAATAGTCTAGACAGGGGTGTCCTTTTATCTGAAATTCAAAAAGAAATACCTGAAATTTATAACTACATGTGGCAATGCTACGGAGCCCCTTCAAAATTATTGTTTGGTGAAAAAGAAATTGCATCATGCGTAGGATGCCAGCAAGGTGATCCGCTTGGCCCTGCTATCTTCAGCTTGGGGATCCATCCTATAATTTCGGAGTTAAATTCAAAATTCAATATGTGGTATCTTGACGATGGCTCTATTGGCGGGGGTGCATCTGAGGTTTTGGAAGATCTTCAATGTATTATCCAACGTTTCAACTCCATTGGTCTTACACTAAATTTTGATAAATGCGAAATATATTTCCCTGACCATATTCAAAATAATACCCGTTCCTCCATTTATCAAAAGTTTGTTTCTTTATGTCCAAATATTATACAGCAAACTAAGACTTCACTAACCTTGCTTGGTGCCCCAATATTCTTGGAAGCAATCCCGCCTTTACTGACATCAAAAATCGAAAATTTTATTAATAATTCACATCGCCTTTTCCAAATTAAACCACACATGGCAATCTACATACTTCGTCTCTGTCTTTTTACTCCAAAATTCACATATTTGTTACGTTGTTGTCCTTTGTGGTATTTTCACTCGATTACTGATTTGGTCGATTCTACATTGAAAAACACAGTTACCAAAATTCTAAACCTCCAGTTTGACAACCGCTCATGGGCACAGGCTACCCTTCCCATTTGTTTCGGTGGGCTGGGCATTCGACGCACTTCTAGTGTAGCACTTCCGGCTTTCTTAGCTTCCAGTCACGCTTCGCAGACCCTCATCGGCATGATCCTTCAGAGCCCAATAGCCGATGTTCGGGTTGCTGGCCAGAGGGAAGCCTTGGCTGCCTGGTGTGCATCATGCCCAGGTGTCAACCCGCCCACCGATATGGGGTTGCAGAAGTTATGGGATCTTCCACTCACCAAACTCACGTATACAGCCTAACTGGATCAAGCTGTGGATGACACGGACCGTGCGCGTCTCTTGGCCGTGTCAGTAGCGGAGTCGGGTCACTGGCTGCACGTACTCCCCTCTGACAATTTGGGTACTGTCCTCGACCCCAGCTGTCTTCGCATTGCGGTGGGTCTGCGTCTAGGTACGAAGTTGTGTGAGCCTCATCGCTGCCAATGTGGATGAGCCGTGGACCAATTTGGACGCCACGGGTTATCGTGTCTGAAGAGTGCCGGCCGACTATATCGTCATTGGGCTATTAATGATTTAGTCAGGCGGGCACTCTCCACTGCTTCCGTGCCCTCGACACTGGAACCGAACGGTATGACTAGAGACGATGGCAAGAGACCAGACGGAGCCAGTCTGGTACCTTGGTGTCTTGGCCGAGCCTTGGTTTGGGATGCCACCTGCGTGGACACCCTGGCTCCTTCTCATGTCGCCAGTTCTGCTCGCAGTGTCGGGGCTGCGGCCGAACAGGCCCAACTGAACAAACACAGGAAGTACTCACAGCTAAGCGCACATTATGAGTTTGTGGCGCTAGCTGTAGAGACACTGGGCCCGTGGTCGTCCGACACAAAAAAATTCTGCAAAGATATTTCGACTAGGCTGGTCCTCGCCTCGGGGGATCCTAGAGCTGGCACATACTTTTCTCAAAAGTTAAGTATTGCTATACAGCGGGGCAACTCTGCCAGTGTTCTGGGAACCCTGCCACACGGTGGTGATCTCGACGGCGTTTTTGTTTTGTAGTAGATACATGTTTGTATATTTTATACATTGTTAAAACATGTATAATAATATTTAAATATTGTATATATTATTTCATACTTAAGTAATACGTACGTTATTATTTACTTGCTTACAAATTAAAATAGACTTAGGTACTTAATATAGTTTTATATTAACGAAAGATTGGCATGACACGCGTTGTCTTTCATTCTGCCGTGCGATTCTCTAAGAGCAAATATCGTTGCATCTTTGACAACATCCTTGAAACAAATGAAGAGATGACAAGAAACGTTAGAAAAACAACCTTGTGTTCAAGGGCGATATCTCATAAAGTATTTGACATCGGTGAGCTCGTCGACGAGCGCATCGACGCATCATTAGAGAATCGCACGGCTGCTATTTAAAGCGAATTCAGAGTAGATACTAAGATAATTCTGAAGTTCTTGTCAACAGTGTCATGTTCAGTATATTTATCGATCGCGATATCGACAACGCGTAAATGTCACTTTAACCCCGTTTAATTTGTTTATTATATGTTTGTGTATTGTATGTTTATTAATATAAATATACTAAACGTGACATTGTTATACTAAGGACTTTTGATTCTGTCTGAATTCGCTTTAAATTGCTGAATCGAGACTTACTCAGTAAAAACTAGTAAATAAGCTAAGTATTTGGTACAAGAAACCAGTATTTAACCATTTCACGGTGACTGGGCATGATGTACCTACTTCGAAATGCGACACTCGAGGAAGCGAGAGTAGATTTAACAGGCAACTGGTTTACTGTTCCTCATATAGATATTGTAATGTAATGACATAATCGATATAAGATAGCGTGGTCGGGTTTTAAATTGATCGATTTGGGTTGGATATTTAGAATTATGAAACACATGTAAATTCAAGATTTATTAACCATTTTTGTGTTAGAAAACCAGAGAGTAAAAAATCGATTATATCTTACGTAGGCATATCTAGGAGTACATTCTTGCATACCAGAGTTCATAATGTTCGTCTAAAAGTAAAACATGTTTGAATGTCTTAGTAAAACGTAATTAAAACTGTAATTTCTTTTTCTTTCTTCATGACTTTTATTTTCCTAGAACAAATATATTAAAATCAATTTATTTTTTTCTGGTATTATACAGTAATAAATATAATAAGACTTACTCCTGTAGATACGCTACTAGGCAAAAAAGTAACAGTTTTTATCAGCCGATACGTGTTTGTGAGTATAAAATCACGAACACAGCTAGTAGCAACACATGTTTTTAATTGAACTCCACATAGAGTCTGAAGTGTTAATTTTTAGAATTTATATAATTTTCGTACTCATACATTAGTAAGCTGTGATTTAAACATTGCTATTATAAGTAGTTCGTTACAAAAAGTAACTCTAGGTATTTAAAAACACGAAACCGACTTCCTCTTTGAATTGTATAAAAAATCCAACAAAAGCTACTTACTTGGATATCGTTATTTTATACTTCACACTGACTGGTGATGAAATTGAAACAGAACCACTTTTTATCCAAAAAATCCTCGTGGATAATCTACTAAGAAGTTATACGCGATCATTTCCTCCTTTATTTTAAGAATTTAAAGTAGTTTCGTTCGTAATATAATAACCTTGAATGCCTGGGTATACAGATAATTTTATACCAACGGATAGAGGTACGAGTACATATGCACGGCTCCACTGAAAAAATGGAACCTACTGGAACTTATTTTGGTTAAAAATTTGAGTTCTCATATTACATATATTATACATTTTTTCGTATATATTACAGGATATTATTATAAGTAAACCGAATAGTTCATATTTATTAGGCCATGTTATAAGTTAATAACCCCAAATAACTCAGCTCATTGTATCCTAAAGTTTATTCGGACAGTCATTTACTTAACATGACCATTACATTTTATGTTACAAACCCTAATAGTAAGCAAATTATGATACCTAAACAAATAGTAAATCGCTTGTGTATCTCAAAATTTGTATATGACCATCGTGTCTCGTATTTTGTCCCGTATTTCGATATTTTCGATAAAAAGTGAATATGCGAGGTGGGCGCTGTTGAGAGGTAAGGGGACAGAACAGACCGCCTCACTCACCGCTCGCTCCGTTCAGTCTACCCAGTTCTATAATAATTATATTAAAAAACGAGATCATTGCAAAAGTAACATCAAGCTCAAAATATGACTGGACCAAAAATAAAAGTATCAATTTAAGTTACAGATACCATTACCACAGATTACTGAACCATTACGTCGAATTAGGCAAATATTTAATTTCGACTTTTTTAAACATTTATTTAATACGTCCTGTATTGATTCCTGAATGTTATGGCAAGCTTACCATGAACAGATGCATTTCGTCACAAGAACGAACTGCACTGCACCCTTGACCCTGAGACATTCAGTTGTTAAGTCTCATGTGCCTGTAATTTTGCCGGCACCAATACCCTTCTACGCAGTATTGCGAACATTACAGCTTCGCGATAGAAATAGGGTGTGATGGTAGTTTTTTCCCCGGACGAACTTATACACAAAGAGAACTTCTGAAAAAATGTTACATATTATAAGACATACTTTTTTACAGAACACAGAGAGCAGATGAACTTAGCGACGTCGTTCCTGGACGGCTCTGCTCTATACGGAAGCTCGGAAAAAGAACTTCGGTCGCTCCGACTCTACGATGCTGGCAAACTCGACCTGGCATCGTGTCGCAAGTATGATTACTTTTAATTAAAAAAATATCAGCTTCAAATAGTTTTTAGTGTGACGTATTAGAGGATGTACAACATATAGAGAGTGAGAGAAAAGAAAAATAATGAAGATCGTGCTTAGTCTGAACAAGATTATGTTAGCTTGGATTCTGTAAATGTATTTTATGCAGACCAGGTTAAATGTCAAATTTAACTTTGCCGTTCGATCCCTAGACACGATTATCGCAGCAATTGCAAAAGATAAGTTTGTAAATTAAGCAAGTTAATTTGCTTTTTTGGTATATTAAACTACATATTTACGTTTTCCAGATTTATTCCTTTTTATTTGCTGTAGGGCATTGCTTCTGGTCCAATTTCATGATTCTAAATGTACGGAAAGTACCCAATAGGTTTTGATTCCCTTGTGAATTCTCAAAATATCCGATAAAATGCGACATAAACAATTTTGATCAGGTTAACCTACAAGTTAGTTTTTTTCAGTTGAAAGAGACCGTAGACCCGAGTATTCGATATAAATTTTAACTTGATAACTCTACGCGTTCCTGAGAAAAAGGGTCTAGACAGACAGACTTTTCCTTTTGAGGTACGGAACCCTAAAAAGCTTAGAAGAAAAACAAGGTAGCGTATAAGAAAACGAGTTTCTGCTCGTAAAATATCTTATACCTGCAAGATAATTTAGTGTACACGCAATAGACACCTGAACCTACAACAGAGCCAAAATATCGGGAACTCAAAATAAGAGGTAGTAAATATCTTTTTTTTTAAATCCGGGCAAGCTTAGCTCAAATCTATGTAGTTAAATAATATTCTTGTAAATGTTGGTACCGCTTTATTTATGTCTTATCCTCTTTTTACAAAAAGTGCATTAGCATAATAATGTACCAAGTAAAGTTTATATGCAAACACGTAGGTATAACTAGTGATGAAACTGGTATGAATCATTCCATGAGTCCGGATCTAGCTAACAGTATATCGATGACACTTGGTATTTCTTCAGAAGATGAGGTTTTCCAATGTAGTTTCCGCGTATGCAAATAATACAATAACGTTATATGTATCTATGTTATATGTACCTAATATACAGAAGTTCAGCAGAAACATACGACAAACACAGAAATATTAGTTATTTTTATCTTAAAGTATATTGATGCAGTAGAAATAATCAAATAAATCTGATAGTGTACGTACGTTTTAAACCTAACTGGCGTGGCCGTAAAACATTCGTATATACTCGTAGTTGGGATAAGCGGATAGCAAAAATGCGTTATTTAGTATGAAAATTAATATTTTTTGCGATACATTTATTACAACAACATTTTCAATTATACATCGGCCTGCTCTTATACCGATTATCACATACTCTACCAACCTATATTCATTTGAAAGGCCTTTTTAGGGTCCGGTGTCCGTCCGTTCCTGCATCTTCTTTTGTGTGGTGTCAGTAAATAGTCCTATTTAAATTAAAGCAAAGGTTCACACATTTTTAGATAATGAAATTCAATAATTTCAAACGGATTAAATCGCGTACTATTGAATCTCGACGTTTCGAACTCTTTTCAGTAAACATGGTCACGGGTAGAATCGTGTTCACAGATAAGTGATAAAGGTCGGGATAAAATAACATAAAATTATACGAAACTTAAGCCGTTTAAAGTTATACCCTACAAGTGGCGATCTCATTATAACAATGACATTTCTATTGTGTCTGGGTCGTTCGACCTTTGAAGAAATAATTCCGATGCTAAGAATCGCGAAATCCTAAGATATCATTTTAGGCATTTTTAATTTCTGTAACTTTCGTAGCTGCAAAACCCTAAACTAAACTAGTTTATCAGATTTTACTGTCGGCCAAAACTTGCATTGTATTTCGTTCACATCCCACATACTTGTAAGTGTTTAACATATTTTTAAGTACTCAAAGATCAGAAATTCAAAGACCCAGCGTTATTGAGATAAACTATGTCTGCCTGCACAGAGCCTACGGTACCTTACACATAGCTATGGGAATCGTTCACACAATAACTGGTATACGTAAGTCTCTCAATCGGTATTGTAAGATTAGTCGATGTATGTAATATGTGATGTAATGTTTTCATCCTAGGCGAAAGTGAAGTTAAGTTTTTGATTAGAAATACGGCATTACTCACGTAATATTTATCGGTTAGGTCCGACTATATGTATTTTCGACTACATTTGGTAGTCGTTTTCAAGGAGTGTTCGGGACACCCGCGTTGATGACGTCTCACTAAGCTAAGCTATCTGAGCTAAGCGCTAAGAGCCAAGCGAGACGTCATCAACGCGGGCGTCCCGAAAACTCCTTGAAAAAGACTACCGAATGTGGTCGAAAATACATATAGTCTGACCTAACCGATAAGTATTACGTGAGTAATACCGTATTTCTAATTAAAAAAGAAGTTAATTTGTTTTGTGAATAGTCCAGTTTTGTTTATAGATAACATAATATTTACTAACTTTACTATGATATGTTGCTAAAGGCTATATATTGGCTAAATACGAAACAAAATAGGTTAGTTACCAACGAGTTATATGTATCTAAAGAGTTTATGTATCTGGCTAACGGTCGGTTCCATATCCTATCTATTGACGGTTCGATCCCCGGAGAGGTCAAACATTTGTGTGCATGAACATGTCTGATCTGTGTCTAGTTGTGTATATGTATATAAGTATGTATAACAGGTTATCATAGTACAGGCTCTGACTAGTTTGGGACCTAATGACCTTGTGTGGATGTTGTCCCATATGTTTATTATATTATATTTTATTATTATATTATATCCCATCTATACTAATATTATAAAGAGGAAAGATTTGTATGTAAGTATGTTTGTAACGAATTGGCTCAAAAAGTACTGGACCGATTTCAAAAATTGTTTTACCATTGGAAAGCTACATTCACCCTAAGTAACAAAGGCTATATAAGATTCATCATCATCATCATCCATCTGGCGCGGCTGAAACCGCGGAGAGCAGCTAGTCTCTTATAAAGTAAACCGTCGACAAATAAGATGTAGAAACCGGCGGTAAAACGGTTTAATCGAACTTTTATCAACCCATAAAAATAAAAAATCTAAATCGTTCCTTGTCAGTTGTGTCTTACATGTTGGATAACAATATAAAACATGCAATTAATCGTAACTAGCAATATTGTGACAGAAGTTGGATAGACCCTTAACAAATGATAAATCAGATATAATTTAATGCCCATACAAAATCATTTAAGTTAAATTTAATACTTATTTATGCAATTCCAATAGCGCATCTGTCTTTAATCGAGATAAATGTGTTTATAAAAGTAACGATTAATTGGTTTCTCGTGTATCGACGGGCTTCGAGAGTAACTTTTAAAGGTAAACTCTAAGGTTTCAGACGCTGCTATATATATTTTTAATTAGAGATAAGCATTCAAGGCGTACGATCGGAACATATTCAAATTCTCTGAATTTAACGTATTTATTATTATTATTTATTTCTATGTAAAACTGTTTACACCTTACGACATAACATTAATTCAATTAATATTTTAATATTAATATTTTCTCTCTTAATTACATCGTTTGATGTACAACCCTTGCATCCTCCACTACAGAAATCCGACGAGACTCTAGCTCACATCGCAGAAGAAAATACTAACGTGTTTGCTTCTTTAGAATTCGTTTAGCAACATGTTATATACAAACACATGCCCTATACAGATTTATTACATGTACAGATTATCTAAGACAGAGTCAATAGGTCAAAACGACCTCCTTAGGTCACTGACTTTGTATGACATCAACATTCTTATTAATGTAGGTCTCTCTCAAGGTACGCTCTTGAACTCAATCATCACTGAATTTAATGTTATATACATTTAAATTACATCGTCTTGCAGTTGTCCAGAGACACATTATTATGAAATATATGAACAAGTAGTTTGTTATGATATTATATAGTTATGCCATAAAAGTTTAGAAAAAAATACCTTTTGTTGTTCAGACGGGTAAGTAGTGCGTTTGTATTTGGCCAAGACTGCTCAAGCTAATGACAGTGCGTAAAACTGAAGTGTAGGGCGGTATTGCACTGCACTTTTCACCGCGAGACATTTCAGTGTGTGTTTCTTCGCAGTGCCTTTCTCACCCTCACATTGCACTCTATTGTTTCGCAGCCAAATATCTTGCTCTGCGGTGAATCCGACAAAAAAGTAGGTATCATAAGTTAGGTTTCCTCCGTCTCTGAGAATGGACCCCAACTGCAGTGCTAAATTTCTTCACCTCCGGCCCTTCACGGAGTAAATAATGCTCCTCAATAAAAATTTAAATAACATACATATTCTTTAACAGCTGTTGCTTGTCTCGTTTCTATGTTAATTCATTAGTTATTTGTAAATGTTATTAGCATTCTAATGAATTACGACCTTAGTATTGACGACGCTCAAGATTATTTTTCTAATTGACTTCAAAAAAGAAGGAGGTTATATGTTCTATTGTATGTATTGTTTTTTGTGTATGTTAGCCGATTTCTCCCCCATTTGTGGACGATTCTAAAAATTCTTTTTTGTTTGGTGGAGTATACTTCCGAGGTTCCGAATCCATTTAAATTTCATCGAATTTGGTCAAGCAGTTTTTGAGTAACACTCCAAAGTCAAATATCATTGACGGTGAATGACAATCAATCCCGTAAATAGCAAGGGTCACTAAAAATGGCGAACAAAGTTTTGTACCAAAAAATGGAATCGACTTCAATACCAAAAAGTGTAAAATAACTTGCCGAAGTCGGCATTGTGCTCACCAAATTGTAATAGTAAATAACCTCTGAACTATCATGGTACCGAGCTCATCATATTTACCTTCGATAAGATAAAACAAACGAAGCTCATGTAAGCAATGTTAGCGATGACATAAAGCCTCCATTCCTTTTGTCGTCAGGTGGCTGATTGTATGCAAATACAGACGACTCAACCTTGTGATCCTTTGCATATTCACTTGATTTCAATCGCTTTAGCATTGGCATTTGATGCCTTCAGCGGTGTTCGATAAATTGTACTACATTGTTCCGTTTTTGCAAAGGAATTCGTTGTGTAATATTCACTTAGAAAAACATCCGCATCAGATTCGTAACTTGTTCAAAGTTAAATGTCAAATGGCATTGTATCTATAAGTATTATTTAACTATGATGCATGATATATGCATGTTTTTGACACTTCTTTAAAATTTTAGTTATGATATTATTGGACTTGAATGTACTTAATAATGATTTATCAGTTACTCGCTGCGCCCCACAGATTTACCTGCGTGGTGATGGATGATCTTGATGTTTTTTTTTCATTCCTAGATCATTCCTGTATTGCAAACAAAACAAAAAAATATATTCAATTCGGCCAAGCCGTCTTTGAGTTTGAGGGAGAGTAACGAACAACATAATACATACTCCTACTGTCCAGTAAATAAGTATGTAATTTACTTACTGGACAGTAGGTCATCTTCTTTAGATCTGCTTAAAAAAAACAGTACCAGACACAGATTTAGAGTTCAGCCATTATAACATGGTTATAGCGACATATATATCGAACAATAAAATATTCGTTCACAATTGTGGTATATTTAGAGAATAACCAACATGTCACTAATTCCATTCGCGAATTTAGTGATCTCACAAGGTACAATGCAGTAGCACAAACATTTTGGTCACAATCGCTATTTTCTGTACGATTTGCTACCATAATAAGGTAACTACAAAACAGCGGATGTCTCCAGCGAGATTAAAGGCGTGTGTCAAAATGCCTTTATGTTAAGTTAACATAGCTGAGATATGATATAACATAATATAAACGTATAGTATAACATGATATTTATATACAGCGTGTAACAAAAAAGTGTAGTAATGTAAACTTCTGGGTGTGTGGTAAAACCACACACCCAGAAGCTTGCGTACAATTGGGATACTGCGTTTCTAATACTAAGCTTCTTTCCTGAAAAACTAGGCCAAAGACTACAATGACTTACAGAACGTTGACTAGGTAAACAAGGGGCCTAAGCGGGGTCATGGCTGGAGGTAGGGGGACGGCGGCGTGGGGATTGTATAGCGCATTGAACCTAACGAACTCATAGAATAGGCATCTCTAATAGGGCTGCCCAAAAAATTCGGATAATATTTTTTTAACTTTCTATGAAAAAAAAAACTATAATCGATTTAAACTTGGATACTTTGCCATGTGAATCCCCACTAGGTACATATGCCCACCGTTCAGTATTACAACACCTTTTTGCTACACGCTGTATAAGAGACTAGTGTCTCTATTGCTAATTGATGAAAGCTTACTGTGGATTTAAATTGATATATTACATGCTTTGCTACTATGGACATATGGACATGTTTTAATCGTTGAAAAACTCTTAATGTATCTAAATATAGTCGTACAAACATTACTTTCATGGTAAACTAGCCAAAATTTCTGATTGCTGTCTGATGAGTTGCACCTGTCACTGACTTAGCGTAGCCTTAAGTTTTCACATCTGTTGGCCTGACTGCTTTTTAACGAAATATTGGCAATTTCCACATAATTTAACATTTTTATCCCAAGCAAGAGCTAATTCTGCAATCAATACAGGCAATTAAATCAAACGTAGACGTAACAAAAAGACCGCTCACATTTACATATTATTGGGTATCGACTACCCACTCTTCACGATTGATCTTACTTCCTTACTTCTTTTTTCCTTTGTTTTTTTTTGACTCGAACAGTTGTACCATTGCTATTCTTCAATTTGCTTGTGTTAATATTGATAGTTGTATCCAGTGTATTTTTTATTCAACTTGTCAAGACACTTTCAGAAAAATTTGTCAGTCACTATCCTGTTTAAGTCACGTGCTAGTAAAGTGGCGGACGCATTACTAAAACTATCTAGGATGATAACGAGGAAAACACAAAAACAATGTTACTTGATTTTATTACACGTTAAAACTCAGGGAAACTCACATGTAGACAAATTGAACAAAATCAATGACATGACTGTTGATTTTGTCCCACCATCATACTTACTTTAATTAAACGCCTACATGAAAGAATTCAAAGTCAATGTTTCAGACAATTGGTAGATCTCCGACGTGGAGTAGTGACAATTAATTTATGATTCCCTTATCTATTTCAGATGCAACGGCTTTTCTCCAATCGCGCCTGTATACAAAGCTCTACTATCAGAGCACAACAGAATCGCCGGAGAACTCTACTCAATGAATCCATTCTGGGATGATACTACGTTGTTCTTGGAGACCAGACGTGCCTTGGCTGCGATCATCCAGCATATTACTTACAATGAGTTCTTGCCGGTGTTGCTTGGTGAGGTAAGAATCGTGATATATAAAGTACCTACTGTAAAATAGCTATAGCAATTTGCGTAGCGCAATCCATGCATTCTGGGACGTGATAGTTACGATCATTCAACATAATGTATCTAAAAGGACTTACGAGTGTTGCTAGTTATAATTACCTTTACAGGTATAATTATTTTATTAATAACTGAGTTATAATAAACTTATTATACGATTATTTATGGTAATCAGAATTAATTGTGGAGACTTGGCGAGTCGTGCTGATCGGTAAATAGTACATAACCTCGCAGGTACTTCGAGCTTACTTTGGCTACTCAAAAAATAAATGTATGTATGAGTTGAAGAAAGAATAAACACAAATAGATTTGCTAGAAACTTCTACACAACAAACTCATTTTGAAATAGTCGTTGTGAAAGATAACCGAATGATAGATTAATTAAGTATAATTATGTTAAAGTCTGCATTATGTGATCTACTCTAGCTGTTCGCTGAAACCATACTAACAAACTATATTTAAAAAGATAATGACCCACTGCTCTTATTTGATTACTCCTTAAAGTTATTACTTACGTTAGTTTGTTGATAGATGTTTGCCTAATTTTCTATAACGAATAATATCTACTCACAATAGTTTTATACTCTTATAAATACATACAGATAATTTTGTAGTAATAAAATAATACGAATTACCTTAACGATTCCGTCAACTTGAACTGACCGGTATCACGAGACATCTGACTAGCTGAGAGAGCTGATGGATTGCCTCTCCAGCAACATTTTTAACATTTTTACTAAGCAATACAAACTAAGTGTTACAATACACATTCTTATAGCAATCCGTTACATACAACCCATATTAATATTCCCCTAATGCTTTCTTCCAGGTCGGAATGGCGAAAGCAGAGCTGAAGCTGACCAACCTTGGCTTCTGGCGAGGATACTCGAGTGCAAACCGCGCCGGGGCATACGCTGAGCTTATCGCCGTCGCTCCCATCTTCAAGGCTATGATGAATGAAAGACTGGTAGGATTATTTACAAACCATTACATACTCGTATATTATAAAGTTACGCCTGTGGCCTAGGAAAGAAAGCTGAGACATCTTATTTTCAGTTACCTACTATAATCCCAGCATTTTATTACTTCATTAATTCGCAACATATCCTTCTCTAGGCTCTTGATATAGTAAAGGTACTCTTATAAGTGAGCTATCAGCAGAACATGTCTAAATTATACTTAAAAAATTTAATTATAATAATAAATTGATTTATTATTATTATTATTAAATTGCCGCCGAGATCTTCCTCTCCCAACTATCTCATTCTTTGTTTTGTGACTTAAAGAAATATTCCCGTAAAGTCAGTTACATGCATTGATGGATAGGTGATGTCGCATATGAACATCGGACGAAGTACACTCTGTTGTCAGGTCATAGTGGCACTAAACTCGAGAAAGCTGGCATTCGCCAAGTTGTATTCAGGGTCATGTTCAAACGCAGTCCATAGTCTTATAACACAGTAGTATACCTAGTACAGTAGTATAGTATCTATAGTAGCAGATCCCTATAACACAGGCCAGCCTAGTATAGAGTTCTGAGGCCTATCTTATATTATTTGGATGCCAGTATCCAGAAATGTGAAATTAAAATTTGTATTCCTTATGTCATAAGTATATGTACAGTTGCCAAGAAAAAAAAATTAACAAAATGGTAACTTAAGCGTATTAAGGTTGTACTACTGCGTGCATTAGATATATGTCGAAGCTCAATCACCGTGCTGTTATCTCCAAATCTTCGTCTGTATAACCAAAAAATACTAACTTTTAGTTCGTTTTTGTCATAATTAACTGCGTGGTTTAGTAGTCAAATCAAATGGGCCTTTTTATGAGACGGCTGATATTTACAAAAGCTCACTTGCTCTAGATCCTGTGGAAAGCACTAATACACCTAGAGTAATCAATTGTACTTCCTCATTACACCTCGCTCCAGATACTAGTCCGGAGGAGGTATCCCGGGGACCGTTTTTAGAGCATTCAATATTATTGCCAACCATTAAGCAGTTAGTTTAAATATATCCCAGGAGCACTTTGTTCAGACTCGTTTCATCTGTTACAGAGGATGTACTGCGATTGATATGTTATTCTTCAATATCATTGATTACTTTTTCGTTCTTATTTGAAATCGGCTCTGTTTGTGATTCTATATTTTGTAGAAATACAAACAAAAGATGATGCTGTTCGAACTTCAGTAACTTAGAAAAAACCCTACATCATCGGTCATATATTCGAAATCGTTGCATGTACCGAAGTAGAAATAAAGTATCAAAATAAGCCTTCCTAATTCCTAATTCCTTGTTTTTTTTTCAGATCAACGCATCAGTATCTATCCAAGACCTAGTCCACACTACAGCCCACCGCGTCTCAAGATTCCCGCCTTCGACACAATGGGATGTGAACCGGTCGCGTGACCACGGGTTGTCCCCTTACTTGCGAGCCTTGAGACTTTGCGAACCTACCCTCAATGTCAAGTCGTTTGGGGACTTCAGTAAACTTGGCTTTGAACGGTCTCAGCAAGAAATGTTAGCAGATATGTACAGGTAAGGTACTTTTCATAAGAAACACGCAGGCTGGACTATATCCATAAAAGATTCATTACATCAATTCCTAGTTTAGGTTATATAGATAGGTATATAGATTACATGTATAGCGTCATATCTGTTATTAAAATGGTATCTGCATTAGTCACACGACCACAAATGATACCCTTGCTCTCGAGTGATTTGGAAATTTTATAGCGTGTAAAAAGGTGAGGTAACATCAAGCAATAATTTGGTTATATTTTTCAGAAATTCTGAAGATGTAGAACTGATCATCGGAGGAGCTATGGAAAAGGGAGCTAGTGGTGCCGTCGTTGGACCTACTCTTGCATGTGTCTTGGCTTTGCAGTTCGCCAATCTTAAAAAGAGCGACAGGTAAACTTTCATCTCTCTTAAATTTTCCCAACAAGCCCTGTACATCTAGGTATTTATATACTCAGGGCTTGTTCAAAAATGCTAACAACCTCTTAAGGGATTTGTAAAGCCTAACAAACACTATTACTTATATGTTTTTAATACTATTATTTTTTTGTATTCATCATAATCAGCCCATTTTGTTCCCACTGTTGGGACTCGAGCCTTCCTCTCAGAGAGAGGAGTTAGGCCATAATAATATAAGGCGTTTCTGTTGTATTCATCATCCATACTATAATAAAAATTATAATCATTCGATCTAAATAGTCTTAACTCTATAAAGCAGTCCCGCGACTCAGGCGCGCGGCCTCTAATTTATTTTGCTAAGGAGCTCGCGGCTCGCGGGAGGCGTAGCGTCTTAGTTTCTTTCCTTTTAATAAGGCAAAGCTAAAATGTGTCAGATAAGTACTACAAAAACTAAATGTTTTTATATTGAGAAATAATTAGGTTTTACAATAAGTCGTAGTATTAACGTTGTTTGTTGTGATATACTGGAAGTGCCCTTACGTTGTTGTTAGCATTTTTTAAATAACCCTGTATAATATTGTTAAACGTACGTAGGTATGTGTATGTCAGCGGATAATAATTGTAAGAACCGTTACTTTATAAAAAAATCTAGTTGGATTGTAAACTGTCGACAGATTGTAAACAGCCAATCAACTTTTGAATATTAGTATACTTATTAATTGACGATATCAAGCTGTCAGTTTATAATCTAACCATGATCTAACCAGGAACATATTGTAGCAGTAGAACTCGGTTTCGTAATTGTAATCATTACTTGTCTAAGCCGAACAGTACCTTAGTTTTCTGTGTGTTATACTTAACTATATGATTTTATTATAACCTTTTGCAGGTTCTGGTATGAAAATGACATTCCACCATCATCATTTCTGCCGGAACAGCTGGGAGCCATCAGGAAGGTTTCTCTTGCCGGGTTACTGTGTGGAGCTGAAGATTCTTTAGTCAACATTCAACCTAAGGCCTTTGTGAAGGAAGATCCTTATTTGTAAGTTTATACGTCTGTATGTAGGTGTGTATACGCATGTAGGTAATTAAATTAAAATATCAACAGATCGTAGTCAAATTTTATTATTGAAGGTTTCATTACTATGAAAGTATTTTATGGTGAAAATAAGTTTAGTATAAGTAGTATTTATTCCGCAATCTTAAATATTGTTTGGGTTTTTGTTGCTCTGAGATAATTATTTTGGACTATAAAAATAAAATAATGGTCGTAGTGACGACAAAGAAGGAGAGTTAAAGTTTAAACTGTTATGAATGTAAGGTATATAACAAACAGAAAAAAAATTTAATTATTTATGAATTGAAAATTTTAAAACTCTCCACAAAACAAAGTACGAACAGAGACTTTATTCATTTTCCTTAAGAGTTCATACCATCCCGACCACGTATCACACACATCGTGAGTGCAATTTTCACCTGTTCTCATTGAGATAGCACGCAATTATCATCAAACATATCATTCTATACATTTGCTGAGTTGTGAAAAAAAACAGCCAAATCTCTGCTGAGCATCTGTTAGCCACTTAGCCACCCCATTTGTTTTTAGAAATGCAGCTCAGCACTGTTCGCAACACAACCGCCTAGAACTTTCCGCGTGGCGTGACGAAAGCGGAGCGAAAGCGGCGGAGCAACTTTCCAAGGACATGCTCACCACAGCTCTGGAAAAAGCTAAACAGGAGATGGCTGATCGTAAAAAGCTGGAATACATGCTTTGGGAAGCACGTAAGTCCTTATATTTTCGGAAACAAATTTGATTTAAAGTTTTCTGATTTAGTTCTTCTAAAATTGTTAATGAATTTTGAAAGTAACATGTATGACTGTATTTGCAGATGGGGGTGCGGATCCGAAATCGCCAGTAGGCACGGCAGCTTCATTCTCTAAAGCCAATAAGTACGCTCTGAAACTTGCAAACACCTCTCTCTTCCTGGAATTCGCCACTAACGAACTCATCAATACCATTAATCCTGGGTAAGTACCTTCACTACGTACAATGATCTGCAATCAATGTAAACATTCAGTACAAAACCATAGTAACTTCGGATACTTTAATGATCAAGCCTAAGCGGATACACTGGGCACAGTGCAATATATTTTTTACATTACTTTTTAATTATTTACTGAGCTCGTTATTGCTAGATATTAGTTGCTAGTTCTTATATATCTCTAACCGTTCGTTCATGTTTGTTTCTTTGTTAAAACGTCAAAGCTATTCATATTACAGTTCACGCTTGGGGGTAGAATATCTTGTACTGTTTTGGTACCCAGCATCGTCAGACTTTGTTCAATAAGCCTACATACACTGGTTGGGCCATAAAGAAAATATACTATAAAAAATGTGAATACTTTCAAAATATAGGAGCAATTATTTTAATACAGAAAGTGAATTTGAGTTTATTTCATTATAAGGAAGAAGTAAAAACCTTTATATTTCTTTTCAGTGTTATTTTTTGACTAGATTACAAAAATGTGCTACGATATCAAATATGTAATTTTTACACGTTTTAGTATTTTTTTATTGGCACCGAGGTGTTATATAACAGCTATTATACGGTTTGGTATATTTAATTGATGCCTGAAACAAAAATCAAAAAGATTGATAAACTACTTGCAAGATTAGATCTATCTATATCAAAAGCACTGAATAGTAATATAGAAAATAGTAGTCCATATAGTTTTTCTAGATCCCATTTATTTCCCTCTTTGACTTCAAATCAATATAGTAATAATATCAACAATTATTCTTTCAGGCATCGCCGTAAACGCCAAGTGTTCGACGACTCCCTAGGGTTCGGAAATTCAAACGACTTCGTAGACTCTCTCCAATCTGTCGACGTCAGTGGTTTCCTAGGCCAGGACCAACAAGGCCCATCAATCGAACCTCAGTGCGATGATAGTGGAAGTTGCAACCCTGACAGCCCTTTCAGAAGTTACACTGGATATTGTAATAATCTGAGGAACCCCAATTTGGGCAAGAGCTTGACGACTTTTGCAAGGTTGCTGCCGCCCGTTTATGAAGATGGTGAGTTTATCTCTGAAAGAACCTTTAGAACTTTCATTACTTTAAGTTAGAAGATACTGTAATGTGTCTAAATATTGATAATTTTTATAAGTTTTCTTGCCCTCTAATTAACTACTTGACACGACCCCCAATATAATTAACTTTCACGGAACTGTGGACAAGTTTGTAAACGGTGCCTATGCCTTGGGATGTATTAAAGTCTAAGGAGACGTTTTTTTTTCATCTCTAATATGTGCAATATGGATATGTGAGCTCATTAACCCTCGAGCTGTCGACGGATATAAGAATAGACTTAAGATATATGTACCTAAACGTAAACTACGTACGTAAATATTTACCTGTATTGTGTAGGTGTGAGCCGTCCCCGGATAAACTCAGTGACCGGAACTCCTCTGCCATCACCCAGAATCATCTCGACGGTGATCCACCCGGATATCTCGAACCTCCACACACGATACACATTGATGGTGATGCAGTTCGCTCAGTTCCTGGACCACGAACTCACCATGACACCTATACATAAAGGTAAATATCGATTTTCACATCAATCTAGCCCAGTAGATAGATGTAGAAAACTATTCAAATGTTGACTGCCTACAATCTCTATATATATAAATTAACCCCTATATCTCCTGGTCACGCTATAACTTGAGAACGGCTTTACTGATTTCAATCATCTTTTTTTTAATGTTTTCTAATACTTTGTAAAAGGTCCTTCCATTAAAAAAAAAAGATGGGAGGTTATACCGTGTGGCCTACTACGCGAACGAAGTAAATATACTAAAAATGACTAAGTACATAAGTTTTTTAACTATAATTTAATATACTTTCAAATATACACACAATATATTCGTATATATTAAAATCTAGATATATATACTGCAGTGCCTATCCATTGTTTGGTTACGTGATATTGGTAGTGAAGATAGCAGAATATCAGTTTCCTTATATAAGCCAACATGCTGAAACAGTAAGCGTCTGGTTTAGATTTCAAGTTCACCTCCTCATAAAGGAAAAGATTAAGTAATAATACATCTGGAGTCTTCTGTCCTACGAATACAATATAAAGATACAATAAAATTCATAACAATGGTATTAGTGTGCGTAACATATGCATAGTGTGTGCTATACATGGGTATAATGTATATATGGTATGCTACATACGGGTGACTTCGAGTTTGATTATAAGTAACCTGGATACATCAGAGCACAGCCAATTCTAATTATTATAACATTAAACTGATGCATTAATGCATGGCATTAATGTAGTACATGCAATTATATTGCAAGGTAAAAACATATTTTAATGGCTTGGACCCCAGGAGAAAAGGGTCAAACTCCAAAACCTCTATAAATATCTACAGCTATAAAGCTCCGCAACTACTAAATTTTACCATCTCCAACTACAAAACCAAACTTTATTCCAACTGCAATTAAAACAAATTCATCTTCTTCAGGTTTCCACGAGTCCATCCCCGACTGCCGTTCCTGTGAGTCCCCAAGGACTGTTCATCCCGAATGCAATCCGTTCCCAGTTCCAAGAGGAGACCACTATTACCCAGAGGTCAACGTCACTTCCGGAGAAAGGCTGTGCTTCCCATTCATGAGGAGTTTGCCTGGACAGCAGCAGTTAGGTAAGTCTTTTATGGAACAGTGTAATTTAGAGAGATCAGTCTGATAGCATATGTTAACGCAAAACAAGAAACATCCTTATCCTTATCCACATCGAGTTCCTTAACCTACTTACTACGAGTATAAGGTAGTGTTGCCATTTATTGTATTTATATTTTGTTGACTCCCTGAGTTATAATCGGAGCATTATGAAGTAGGTAATGTTTATATTTACACAAAATAAAGAGCACAACAAAATATAGAAATACAATCAACTTTTATTTATATCAGAGTGTCATTTACCATCGTGTTTTACCATGTTATTATTTATTTTGAATTGAATTATAATGACGATGTATAATTTGACATTACTTTAAATATATGTGTGTTATGTTATCAATACTAATGTATTACGATATGTATATATAAGCTATTTGTATGTCTGCATGTGCAATGTGCACCCGCAAACGGCAATAGGTACCTACATGAAAATTTGATTGTACTTAATGATTTTGAACTTTGACGTGTAAATTGGCTTTATCAGAGTCAGAGTCAGAATCGTTTATTAACCTTATAACATTGTTTGTTACATTGGGCAAGTCAACAAATACATTTTGAACTTAAGCATAAAGCTATGTTAAGAAATAATAATAATTAAATTACAGCTATTTTTACATTAAACATTCAAGTAATTGTATTATAATTTAAATATATTTCCTGGTTTATAATTAATCCTTAATAAAACCATTGAATATTCAAAGCAAAGGATATACCGAGAAATGGCAAAAAATAAAAATAGTGTAATAACTACAACCAATTTAGGTGTTTTCGTTAATAACGTTTTGAATGGTATTGAACTGCGAGCGCAGGTTGACGTGGTCTATACTGATTTCGAAAAAGCTTTCGATCGTGTGGATCACGTCATCCTTTTGCAAAAACTGCAGCAGTTAGGGATCCAAGGAGACCTTTTCAGATGGGTTCAATCTTATATAACTAATAGGAGACAGGCAGTAGTCGTTGGTGGAGCCCGTTCGGACTTTATTACGATACCCTCGGGTGTCCCGCAGGGGTCACTGATAGGTCCGCTTTTATACTCAGCTTATCTCTATGATATAGGCTCTTGCTTTAGGAATGGTGATTTCTTACTTTTTGCAGATGATATGAAAATTTACTACAAAGTTCGTAATATTGATGACTGCTTTAAGCTCCAGGATGACTCAGATAGACTAACTAACTACTACAAAAGTAATAGAATTGGAGTAAACGTAGACAAATGTATGTGCCTAAGTTTTACACGTAGCAATTGTCCGATTTCGTTTCCTTACGAGCTTAATAGTGTGGTAATTAAAACAGAATCCAATGTTAGAGACTTGGGAATATATCTTGATAATAAACTGACATTTTCTTCTCACATTGAACACATTGTCGACAAAGCATATAAAAATCTAGGGTTTTTATTACGTTTCACTAAATCTTTTACTAGTCAGCCATGCTTGAAAGTATTATATTTCGCCTATGTCCGTAGTGTGCTTGAATACTGTAGCCCAGTCTGGAACCTACAATATGTTATTTATGAGCACGCTATATAATCTATACAAAAGAAATTTGTTAAGCATTTGGATTTCCGAAGTAAATCAAACTTCGACAGCTACGAAGTTTCATGTCAAAAACATGGGCTAATGACACTCCGTAATAGACGTATCTTAAAAGATATGTCACTTCTGTATGATATTTGTTCAGGCACGCTAGACTGCTCCTCATTAATATCTAAAGTACTAGCCTTACGAGCTCCAACCTTTAGAACAAGGCGCACACAACTTTTTTATGTGCCGACGCACCGTACAAATTACGCAGCAGAATGCCTAAGACTTTTAACAAATTATTCGACGAAATAGACCCATTTACTCTTACGAAAGAAGCCTTCAAATTTAAAGTTTGTAACATTTTGAATGTTTAAGTTAGTGACCTATGAACCATTTCAAATCATATTACATACTACTTTATATATCGTATATAGATATTTTACAATTAATATTATTTAACCGCGATGCAAACCTGACTGTTTAAAACACTACTGATATAGGGAGATCGCACCATGTAAACCTTCGTTACGTTAACGGTTAGGTTAACTATTTTCACGACGCGGTGACATTTCTGTCTCTGACAGCTATGAACTTGATTGACTGATTCCCTACTATCTTATCTTTATAACTAATGCATACCCCTTGCTGCCCTCTCTCTCATCTCATGACACACACAAACACACATACACCCTCACACACACAAACACACCCTTACACGATACACATCACACACTATTTATATAACACATGCTATTTAATTGTATTATTATGTAAGTATATATTGGAATTATTACCCATCATTAAGATTTATAGTTTTTACTCTTAGTGTGAGCACTCATAAATTAATGTCAGATACTAAATGAAGAATACTCATAAATTAGATACTAAATGTGGGACTATACGTCTTATTAGTTATGACAGCTATATTTATAATTTATTCAGTTGAACCAATTGTTTTGTTTATATTCAATTACTGATTTTAATCCACCACAAACATTCTTATTTTTACTGTCTTAATTTAGTGTTTTGCGACTATGACTACCTACTTTATTGTTACACAAAAGTCTATATAATGAAGTTTCAAAATGGCTCATGAGTGGTTTTATAAATATCTAGTTACGTTATATTAAATTGTATAAGCTGTGAAACTTTGTAAATTAAAATAAAAAATAAAATAAAATGTCATTTGAAAGTTACATTAATAAGTATACATTTTGAAACCACCAAGTTAGCGTGAGCAGTCAAATAGCCTATATCTATGTAGTTACATAGCCTACCTACCTACTTAAATTTTTCTACAAAAATAAATTTTCAGTCAGACGCATGTCCATGAATTCCTTTAGGGAATATAATGGGTGACATTCAAAGATTTTTTTACCTTCCTTTTAAAATCTATTCTTTTTCACTTTGCGACTGTTATTGATTATACATTAAAATTTTGATGTGGACACCTTTTTATTCACTTTTGTCAGTTTATTTTGAGCTTAAATATTTTTCCTTATTTCGTAGATTGTAACCATGCACATCTTTGTTTTTGGTAAATGTCTCAATTTCATTGTGTATCTCCAAAAGACTGTTGTAGATATATAAAGAAATGACGGTTATATGGTTTTACTTAAAATATTCTCGGACTGAAGTGCGTTTTTGAAGTCCGCATATAATTCTTATGGCCCTTTTTTGACTTTTCAGAACTTTGTTTATATTTACCCCATTTCCCCATACAGTAATGGCATAATTTGCTTTATTAAATATAATAAATTGATTATGATTAGGTACGTCATCCAAACAAAAACCGTTATATCTGTTTCGATTTCAGTCACTTTATTAACTGAATCTTTTGTAACTATTTCTAACCTGACTGCCAGCGGGGTACAACCAAAATATTTTTTAGGAAAATAGGAATTTGTAAAAAAAAATGCTAACCTCTTGTACGAAGTGATTACATGCAACGGTTCTGTTTAACCAATTTTCCGAGTATTGTCTTCTTCGCGAAACGAATGTGAAACGTTTACCGTATTGGCCGTATAGGGAATATGACATTTATAAAAGAGTACGGGTCAGTTAATCAACAAAAATATATAAATATTAAATATTTTAAATTTATCTTTTAAAGGACTATAATGGGTTAAAACGTTCGTGTCTAAATTAATATGATTCACCTATTCATTTAAACTTGGTAATTACACTTGTAAATATAATAATGAAATAATGTTTAACTAATGGTAAAGCCTCCTTTACTATTCTAGTTACCATAGTCATCGGAAGATTTAAATCCTCGAGTTTTTCAGCCATTATTAGGTATTTATTCAATTTTATCTCTGCCGCCGTCAATTTATAACGAACCAGATGACAAATCAAACACAAATATTTTAGTCTATGCAACACAACACCGTTCGTTTAGCTTATGAGGGAGGGCATTGGTGGCGTTGTCATTAGGTGCGTTCGTTAATCATTTCATCATTATTTCGTTGATTATTAAATCACCTCCTATTTGTATCCAGGACCTCGAGAACAGGTGAACCAGAATACCGCATTTATCGACGCGTCAGTAATCTATGGAGAGAACCCTTGTATTGTTCGTAAACTGCGAGGCTTTAATGGACGTCTCAATGCTACCACCAGCCCCGCGCCTAATGGGAAAGATTTGCTGCCAAGATCTGACAGCCATCCGGAGTGCAAGGCGGCTAGCGGATTCTGTTTTATTGCTGGTAAGTTTCATTATGACACCCTAATGGCATTAAGCACCATATCCTATTGAAGTACACCTTCATTAAGGCGCGCCCTGAATAGGGCTGAAATACAAAGTCATAACCATTACTTTCGTGACCACTTATTTTCAAACAACTTCTAAAAAAGTAGGTTTTAATTTCGTCTGTTTTTTTGCATTACCTCATAACTTTTAACCTAGTAGGTAGACCGATTTTGATAATTAATGTTTTATTTGAAGGAATAATACTTAGGCTACTCTTTCTCTGTCAGACTTCAAAAAAAAAGGTCTTTCAATTTGTCTGAATCTTTTTTATGTAGATGTTGATTCCCGATCACTCTAAGCCTGGACTGAAACGAGAAATTTTGCGTGAGAAAAGTGCTTCTGATGTAATCTGACCAGTAGTTTAGTAGTTTTTTCTAATAATATATCATCAACATCAAGTATAAAACAATAGAAATCGGTTTCAAAGTTTTGTAATAAAACTACATACTTAATTGTAAATCAAATGTATAATTTTAATGTTTGTAAGCAGTACTAGTTCTAAGCCGTTTCCAATTAAATGGTTTTATATTTCGAATCTATGGATTACTCTATGTTAGAAAATCTATCATAAAATCTCCTCCAAACCCATATAAAATATAAATTTTCCAGTTTTTTCATTTTTATTTCATTTCATACATATTAATCGAAACAAACACATAATTACATTAATGTATTAAATAATGATAATTTATTTTATAATAATTTAATGATGTTGTATGGGACGTGAAATCGTCTATCGAATCAGCTAGTAATTAATAAAGTAAATAATTCACAATATTCTCTTTTTCTCATATTCGGGTCGGTCGTGCTACGAAATTTTTTAAGACTTAGATACATTCTATATACAGTAGGACCTCTTTAATAGAAACCCTGAAAATTTACCCCACGTTCGGACTCACGTAGCGTTCGGATTATAATACATACCAGTTGCGCTCCGCGGGTTTACCCGCGCGGTGATGATGACGATAAAAAGAAACCTATATGTTAATCCAGTGTGTCTGCTACCTCTATGCCCAAATCCATCAACAACAAACAACAAACAACTGCGCACGACACCTCCACTCGACATTCGGTAAGCAAGTGGTGAGACGGCGAGTGAAAGAGCGGGGTAGGTACGGGGCGTTCGGATTATCATATAGAGGTCCTGCTGTACATGAAATTCGACCGTAAAACCTAAATCAATGTAATCACATTGTCTTTGAAAATATTGTTTCGCACACTAGTTTCAAAAGTTTTTCCGATGATACCTGTTCATTAAAAACACATTATTTAGAAAAGTATGTTTCCTCAGGTGATGGCAGAGCTTCAGAACAGCCCGGTCTCACTGCCATCCACACGATCTTCCTCCGAGAACACAACAGACTGGTTGAAGGTCTTCGCGGAGTCAACCCTCATTGGGACGCCGAACTGTTGTTTGAAAACGCAAGACGCATCATGGCTGCGCAGTTCACCAATATCATTTACAACGAGTTCTTACCACGATTGCTGTCATGGAACGCCGTCAATCTTTACGGCCTAAAATTACTGCCATCAGGTAAAAACATTTTATTGTGTATATTCATGTGATTGATTTCTTTTACTACAAAACAAAATGGCGTCATCATTCACTGTGACACTAAACTAATTTAATTAACTAACTAATTAACTATCAAGAGTTGCGATGTCAATTACGAAAGTTTTAGCATTTCTAAATAATGCTTATTTCGGTTGGATAGTACTATCAAAGCTGTTCAATGAATGTCGCTCCGTCCCCTAAGACGGTTAGTCAGATAGAGAGTTAAAATTCGATGCTCGGCCCGAACCTTGGTTGCCTAGTTGGTCAATGGCGTCTGGACACGGAGTCAGTCAGACGCGGGTTCGAATCCCGTCCAAGGATGTGAATTTTTCTCTCTATAAATTTCAATGTTATAAAAACTGATATACTTTTTTGATGTACTGGAATTGCCCTTGAGGGGTTGTTCATATCTTATCAATAACCCTGTACAGATCGCGCGGCGAAAGTTGGCTTTGACCGTTATTGCGCAGAAGTCAAAAATTGGGTATCACAGGGTGGCTAGAGGGACGAAAGACTCTTGTCTCTCTCTGTCACATCGAAGACGAGGGACTCTTGTCTCTCTCTGTCACATGGCGCGACAGTACCCATGCGCAGTAATCCCCTCCACCCGAAGGTCAAAGCCAAACTCTCGCCGCGCGATCTGTATATGCCTATAAACAACCCTTAAAAAAAGAGTAAGCTACTCAGAGATCATGTTAGTACCAATAAATTAACCTGCGTACTCAAACCCTTCCCCGCGCAACTAAATAACCTATCTTTCTATCCTGTCTATTTTTTTAAATGGTATTAAGAGACGAAACATAAGCTCGAGGCACATCACTGTACCGCAGGCCTAGACAAAAGATGTTTCTGTTATCGTTAACGCCAAACGACAACTTCAAAATGTATGGCGTTGACATTACCTGTGGAAAAGTCACGTGACGTCGCGCTAAGTTCGTAGACACATTTTTGTGTTTAGCGTGTGCGGAAACACGCCTGTTTGAATTTTGTCTAGGCCTGCAGAGCTCTTAACCCTGAGACATCAAGATGTTAGGTCTCATATGCCTGCAATTTCGCCGGCAACCATTCACTTCCAAAGAGCGCAGTATTGCGATCATTACTGCTTCGCGGTAGAAATAGGATATAGTGGCAGTCTTCCCTGGACGAACTCATTACAATTCTACTGCTACAAAATCTACTATATTATATTCCTCAGCACAAACGAATGATTTCAACGTTGTCACGTCCTATTACAGGCTACTACAAAGAATATTCTCCCACTTGCAACCCTGCCATGGTCACCGAGTTTGCCGCAGCCGCTTTCCGCATTGGCCATTCCCTATTGCGCCCACACTTACCACGTCTGTCTCATACCTTCCAACCTGTGGAGCCACCGATCTTACTACGAGACGGGTTCTTCAAGACCGATATGTTTATGGCAGTAAGTACCTTATCATTATAATAGTACGGAACAACGTCCACACAAAGTCCGCAGGTCCCAAACTAGGAAGATGCTGTACTATGGTAAACTGATGACTGATACATCCTTACTAACATTACCCATAAAATGAGAAAAAGATATCTATGCGCGAGGATCTTTCGCAAATAACTTTCACGTGACATTATTTAAAAAAAATATATTGAATAATAAGTTGTATGGACCTAATTTAAATGTATAAACATGTTTAACGTGTGTTAAAGAAACTTTATTGTTTCAGCACCCCCCCATGGTCGACGAGCTGATGCGTGGCCTCTCATCCACTCCCATGGAAACCTTGGACCAGTTCATAACCGGTGAAGTGACGAACCATCTCTTCGAAGACCGGCGTATACCCTTCTCTGGAATCGATTTGATAGCCCTCAATATTCAAAGAGCGAGAGACCATGGAATCCCAAGCTATAATAACTACAGAGCGCTTTGTAACCTGAAGAGAGCGACCACGTTTGAAGATCTGTCCAGAGAGGTTCCTGATGAGGTTATTGCTAGGTAAGAAAAGTCTTGTAAAATGGAATAAATAGAACTTATATGTGTGATTCTTATCCACTAAAACTCTTTGGTGGCTTGTCTCGGTGCTACACCTAGTCTTATTTAAAATCTACAAAATAGTAAATAGGTAATGAAGGCGGCAATTTTTTTTAAAAATTCCAACAAAATTGTAAGTGCAGTGCGGCTGAAATCTACTCGTATACCTACCTATCCGAGGTATCCGAGGGTTTTTAAATCCCAATTCTATATATGAAATTAATTTTTCAATATTTTCGACAACCATTTCTTTTTATATTTTCATTCTACTGTTTCACCCAGTTGGCATGATAGGTGTTGATATGTTGGAAGTGAAAAGGAAGGGGATTGTTTGGAGACCGTGGAAAAAAACTGAAATGAGCTAAATGTGAAACTCGTGATGGAATAGCCTATGGCTCTAGGAAACTGAAATACTAAACATGAAAAGCATAGATATTCGGTGTTTGAGCTAGTGTCGTACAGGATAGGAAGGACAATTTGGAAAAATTGACAAAAATCCAAGATGGAGAATTTAAAATGGAAGCATCCTTGATAGTTGCTCCAATCAATCCTGCTGAAAACAAATATCTTAAGGTTTTTGATTCTAAATATGAAAACCATTTTAAATCTTTAATCCAAGCTTTTACAAGTCCAATACATCATTGCTTTGGGCCCACGAGGTGATAGAACAAGCCACACAAGGCGAGGCCGAAGACTGAGCTTTTGGAATGCGAGGTCGGAGACTGAGCGTGTTTATATATATGTGTGATCTTCAAGGCAACTGCTCACGTTAACTGTTACATTATTTTATAGGTTGGGTTCTTTAACAAAAATGGAAGGAAGAAGGAAGGTTTTTTAGAAATATTACCCTCATAAGAGGGTGAAGCGAGCGAAACCGCTACCGGAATAGCTATTAAGCTACAACAAAACTTTATTAACTTTATGTTCTTTGTTCCAGGTTAAAACGGATTTACGCGACAGTGGATGACATAGACCTATTCCCGGGCGGTATGAGTGAGCGGCCGCTTCAAGGTGGTCTCGTGGGACCCACGTTTGCCTGCATCATCGCGATACAGTTCCGACAGTTGAGGAAATGTGATCGGTTTTGGTAAGAACTTGTTATTTTGTAAACTTTATCCTCCCGTATATCCCGTAACTTTGACTCGATGTTACTATAAAACAGTAAATTAGCAGTAACTTCTTTATTTACTAACATTAAAATAGTAAATTAGCTCTACTTAGAACTTTTTATCTACTTAGAACATATCTCTTTTTGCAAAAACTATCATTGTAAGATGCTTTATGATTGATCGTTTTTTATTTAGGTACGAGAACGACAACCCCGCAGCACGTTTCACGGAACAGCAGTTGTCCGAAATCAGGAAGGCGACTTTGTCCAAGCTTATGTGCGAGAACTTCGACATCCCTGGCGACATTCAACGGGCTGCTTTTGACTTACCGAGCAACTTCTTGTAAGTAGCAAACCACTCAGAATGAAGTTAATCACAGTATACCCTTTGAGTTGATTTTAGTTATAATTTTTTATCCTTCTATTCCATCCAGATCCACAAAACTTAATTAGAAAAACGGCCGAATACTTTAAATGTTTTTATATAGGGACGGGTAGATAAATAGCTAAAATGCTGCGATAATAATAAACAGGTGGTTGTCTACGTAGTGATAGTATATTTGCCATTGTAAGAAACGTGAGAATCGATAAACTAAACACACATCTATAAATTTTGCAACTTCAGAGAGAACATTGTCAAACTCGGATGGCAGTCGAACCTGCGTCTTCAGACTATCCATATCAGACGCCATGACAGTCAGGCCTCCTAAACACCATTGAATTTATCTCTCTATTTGATTTTAACCGTCGTCGCACTGGGACGGGTCACCATCTATCTTTAGCTTTATCTAACCGGAAGAAGAGTTTTACAATCACGTATCTTCTCCTCCTCTTTCTTTGTATTCTTCTTCCTTTTCTACCTTTTCTTATCCAAAAAGTCAGTTTTTGTACAGACGTAGATCTATAGTTTTGTGGTTTTTTGCTTTTAAATGTTGTAAGACGTTAAATTGCCAGTGTCAAGCACCAGGGTATGAAAAACTCACGGCACTCAACGTCTTGGCGGACATATACCTACAAAAAGAAGCAGCCGTTGTACAAAATGGAATCATATTCAACTATCTAACTAAGTATGAAATAAACAAAAGAAATTAAAAATAGTTTCACTAATTTATATTCCTTATTGACCCGTTTCAATCACATTCAAAATTAGCTCTTTACATAATTCTAAACAATAAGCCAGCTTACTCAATAATATGACCGCATTCAAGTCTGTCCAGTGGTTCCAATGGTACAAACGAACGATTATGCAAAGATATGAAGTAGTTAGGTACCTAAGTACTTAAATGAACAGGATTACGGTTCTACATTCACCGTGCTGCACCGAGGCGATCATAACGAGCTACGGCCGATATCAATAACTTATCAAAACCGTTGGTGTAAGGCAATACCTTTTGTATTGAAATTCTCGTGAGTTTGACACCTAAGTATTAAACTATTATTAAACTAATATTAAGCAACCTACTCACATTATGGATGAATACGTCGACTGTGTGCTGGTTAATTATGATAGTTTAACCAACGAGTATATTATGTTGCAGAAACCCGCGCGTCCCCTGCTCATCGCTGCCAAAGATCGACCTATCAGCGTGGCGCGAGAGTTCCGCGCAGGGTTGCCTCATCGCGGGACGCTCTGTCTCGGTCGGCGAATCCGCTTTCCCTTCGCCTTGCACTTCTTGTATCTGCACTAATGAAGGAGTAAGTATATATACATCACTCTACTGTGAGACATACGTCTCTCTTATATGTAGCTAACCGTGCTGAGCGTGGTCTTCTTTTTGTGTGGAGCGTTTCAGTGCGTAGGTACTAAGTATACTTAGACAATGTGCAACTACCTTAGTTTTATTGTTCTCAGGAAAAATGTTACGGACTCTTGCAGAAATTGCTACCATCTGCTTATTTAAAGTATAGGATTCCAACGTAATAGAAAATTCTTTATTGCACAAAATTAAAAGTACATAGGCGAACTTAATGCTAATTAGCATTTTCTTCCAGCTAACCTTTGTGTGATATGGAAGTGTGTTTGGTAGTGCTTTATTTAACACTTGAGAGTTTCTTTAGAACATATATTTTAGTTAGAATATTAATAAATAATAAACTATTTATATACTATAACTTTACATATACATATATACACACATATAAATAGCATACACCGTACCTATAAGCCTAAATACCTAGCAGTTATTGTGTGTTTGTAAGTCTTTTTACGCAAATGAATAGTAAGTTGTAGGTATAGCTACAAAATTGCAGCGAGCGCTTAATTGAAATGATTGGCATTTTATAATAATTATGTTTAATATATACCTAGTCTACAGGGTTAAGATAATCTAAATTACACATTGCTGTTGTACTTGTTTTGTTAAACTTTGTAGTATCTTTTTAGACATTCTGACTACGGAACTGCAACCACGAATATTGATGTATTATAATAATCTCCTTCCTAATCTCATGACCCTAATCCCTTGTATTTGCAGGCCCAATGTGCATCCCTCCGCATCACAGACTGCGCGCAACTCCTCCGCGAATGGCCGCGCGAGGCAGTCCTCCGTGATGACGTATGCACTGCCCAATGCGGAGCCTCCGCCCCCTCCCCCTCACGAGCGCCTCGGAGACCACCCCTAAACTTCAAGTTCCCTGACTTAAGCCCATTTATAGCCAAGTGAACACGACGCTAGTGAACTTAACTTTTCGGTTTATAGTTTTTGTGGCATTAGTGACTTGAATTCTCGCGATTCGGAATAATAGGGTATTGACTATAGCCATCCTGAATGATTGTTTTATAATCCATAATCAATATCCATAAAACCTTTGTCATAAAAGCAAGTCATAAAAACTTTGAAATTATTGCAAACAATATTGAACAGGTTGTAATCGTGTCATTTAGGACATAAAGTTATTCAAAAATGGCTAATATAAATATTACGTCAGAAGCTTAGTCTTGGTACTTTTATAATAAAACTTATTTGGTTTTTTTTATTGGAATGTAATTAACTTTTTGGGATGGTTATCCAAAACTAGTCCAATAGCCTCTTATTATAAAGTTATATTTAATAGACGAGTCCTATGTCATGGTGCAGTCACTTTGACGGGCTTTTATATAATGTACCATACAACTCAGTCCAACCACTAATTAATCTAATTAAACAAACGCCTCATACTTAAATTAAAATTATGTTATATTTACAGCATAAGGTGGACCTATATAGATAGTGTTTTAAGTACGAGTATGTGTTGTGCAAGATAGTTGTGCTCAATATTGATGTGACTAAAACACACACGATTGTTTCCGACCATTCTATGTAGAAAATGAGCGAATTAGTTACTTTAATGTTATAATACCATCATTTTAGTTCTCCGTTAGCTCTTTTTATAACTAATACCTAAATAGCTATCTACGTGACTGCATCTACAGAGTAGACTTAGATTAATACTTGGTATCGGTTGAAGGGCGCGGGCGGAGACCGAGAGATTAATCTAAGAGAATAGAATATCTTTTTTGTCAGTTTCCTGACTAATTGTTTAACTGATACGTCCTGTTTATCTGATGGTTTACCTTACTAGGGATAGAAGTTAAATTGAGTATATTTGTTAATAAGCTTTTATAATTAAATAGATATTTGATACTATCTAACTTACGTCAAAGTTGTATCTGAGGTAGGGTAAACCATCTATAAACCTACTGTTAGGGTCAATGAATCAAATTTTATCATATCTACTAAGTAGGTAAATAAAATTTTGTTTGAACTCTAAATCCAGGCTATTCCCATAAAAATGTAACTGGGGTAAAACAGACTACTATCAAGCAAGAATCTTGCAGTGAGAATGGAAAGAAGTATTTAAACGAGATGAGTGAAACGGATAGATATGCTGTCACTCTGGGAGCTATGAAACTGCACAGTTGTCGTCATTCGACAATATATAAGTATAATAACTTAGATTGAAAGTGCGGTCTTATTTTATCATAAATTTAAATGTACTTACAATGCGAAGGATTAATTAAATCGCCTTGTAGCTCTCGGTGTGACTGCATTCGAACGAGTACAGCTTCGATGTTTACCAGAGACATGACAATAATGGTCTCGGAGTGGTCTAGTGATCGCGACTGGAGACCAAATGTCTAGTGATCGCGCGCAGAGACCAAATAGTGTCTGACAAAATAATTAGTAATAGTGTATTTTACAGTGATAGGTAATCGGTTTAAACGAGCTTTTGCTCTGAGCTGGGTATATTTATGCAATAAAACGATCATTGTAGGTAACAAAACACAGAACAATTAGTGCTACACAGTACTATTTTTGTATTCTACGTATCAGCCTACTGTCTTATAGTAGACATGTCAATGTGCAGAAATATTGTAAAGTTTAAAAATTTGTTATAATGAGATATTGTTGTTCATAATTTAATGTAACGAATAATGTTATTAATCACAACTCGGTGAAAAGTCAAGACAAAAAAAAAATATCGAAGATATGAGGGGCGTTATTTAAATTGAATGATAATGCTGTAACATTTAAGGCATATGTTTTTATCACGATAGAGACATATAATTTAGATATTATTATGTATTTTAGCGCATTTTATTTATTACAATTATTATTATATGAAATACTACATATTATTAAACGATGAAACCAAATTTGTCATATTGAAGTCCCCTCGATCCAGTGGCATAACCGTACGAGTATAAAATAGTTTAGGACTAATTATTCTGAACTTGATTTTAAATTTAGCTTTAAGTGTTTTTTTAAATCTCGCATTACTTAAAATATTTGATCGTGCTATTGTGCGCAAACCTACGCCGATTTATGAAATTGAACTATGTTATTATCCATTTCGTACAATCATCATAATTAACGAAAGATGCAAACTCTGTTACCATAATCCAACATTACCATTTTAAGTTACCAATAACACGCACCGCTAAAATAAAGATTGTAGTAATAATATGAAATTATACTCGTATTTTAGTTAAACTAGTGAATGGAAGACAATGTAAGTAATAAGATAAATAATTAATTTAATTAATTAAAAGAAATAAAAAAGATGTTGCGCTGGAGTCATGGTTGTTAAGAATTATTATCTAAAGTTTGTAAACTTTTCCAATTATTCTTGTAGATAGATTAAAAATACATAAAATTATTATAGCCTTACTTATACATATTGCAAACATTTAAATTAACTATATAAAATTAACGGTCATTTCGTACGCTACAAAACTGTTATGCGTCTTAGTAAATGACTTAATTTAAATTTAAGCAGCGTTTATAAGTAAGGCCGATAATGTTTAAATATATGACGATCAATTATTATTTGTAAGCATTTATAGCCATCTCTAGCTTTAATTGATTGACATGGAACAAATGACTGTAGATGCTCATTTAAAACCATTCTCATTTAAAATAGATACCAGTGATATTTTAGAAAAGACATACAGTATTATCCATATTCATAACATCACAATGTTACCATAATACCGATTACTATAAAACATGTCTTTTTTTATTATATGTGGTCATTTTAATATGACATTTTCACTGCCTTGTTGTGTGCATAGGTATAACTCTTGTAAATTATTGTGTAAAAATGTCAAAGTAAATTAGTTAGGTATATTTAGTGCTTTTTTAGTTTTATAATTACGAATCTCACCTATGAACAAAATTCAATACATTGAATGTCTTGTTATAAAGTTGTTTTATTTTCACCGATTTCATATAGCTAGCTGCACTCCGCGGTTTCACCCACGTGGAGATTGGCGATGATGATGATAAATCAAAATATAATCAGAGATGCAGCATTCTACTAGTGAAAGAATTACAAAAATAAATTTCTTTCCTCTGTATAATATTAGTGTGTTGTGTAGTAGTAGAGTCCTATTGGGGACTAAATATAAACGCGAAAGGACTGTATATTGGTTTATAATAGATATTTCCTATTAACACAAATTATAACGGTGGACGATGCACGTATAAAATAAAACTTGCGAGTTTATGTATCTCGCTCCGCGGTCAGGTGAGAAGTGTCGGACTGGGCGCCCCCGCGCCGTACCGGATCTTGCGTGAACATTTAGCATAGACATAGATATATCAAGGGAAGTATCTAAGTATGGTATACATGATACATCCGGAATATATATTTTAAGACCATATTTAGGGTAAAGCCGGCTACCTAGTTGCCCTACTTTTCGAATAAGCTGTATTCCTAAAAAATATGCACCTACTAACTGTAATGTAACATGTATATCAATAGATAGATCTTTTATGTTTTATACTAGCCTATGTTGGTAAACATAATTAGTATAGGTTTCGTGTGAACCGTTTCATTTGACCTCTGAAAAAGAGTTGAGAGATACTTGCCCAACGTTAAAAATGGTTCGTGGGATACTTGCCTCGTGCGGGGATAGACGCCTCTCTATGATTTTTATAAGATAAAAGTAAATTAATATCGATTCCAGATTTAGTATATTATTTATTAAGATTCATATTTAAGTATACTAATCAATAGTACATAATAAAATTAAGTTATAATGTTCTAACTAAACAATACAAAATATACATAATAGTAATGTAAAACCTATAACGTTAAAGATAACTTTGTCATTAGCATTAATTATTACCAGAAGCAAGGGTTTTCAATTTTCCGCATCTCATGCAATGGTTTTTTAATATTGTACAGGTTTCATGCAACAACTTTAGACTCATCTCACATTGTATCCCATCTGATATAGATTTAGTAAAATTATAATTTAAAACATTTTGCGCAATAATCATCAATCGAAACTTTATATTCGTACTTATCTTATCTTAACTTTATATTCTATTTTGAAATTAGCGTTCTTCTCTCTCAATATGTTTCAATGTCTTTTATCACTTTGTTGTCCTTTTTCCCTTTGATTGGTAGTCCTTTGGTGGCTTTTCTTTTAATGTTTTTGAATTTGTAACATTTTCTTCATTTTCACTGTCAGCACTATAAGTTTATATTCTCATCTTCCTTAAATCTCTTATCTTGGTAATCATCATCAGACATCAGATTCAGATTCACTGCTGCTAATATCTATATATTTTGGTCCAGTGTATGTGCCACGGCACCACGCCAGGTTTACGCTTATATTTTTTTGTAATTTTGCTCTCCTAGGATAAACGCATGAAACAGTTAAGTATTCGTTTAATTTAAAACAAGTTATAGCCACAGTTAATAATAAAAATAATTTAAAAAAGTTAAGCAATATACGGACGCATGAGAACCTCCTTCTTTTTGAGGTCCGTTAAAAAGCATCAAACGAAAATAAAATTGTTTTGCTCGGCTCGTTAAAGAATTAACATTTGCGGATAGCTGCCCATAGAGCATCTATCCGCAAAAGTAAATAGCGCATCTATCCTTTTTGGTACGGATACTTGCCCTTTTTATTTACAAAATAAGTCAAGTCAAAGTCAAAATACATTTATTCAATTTAGGCATCAAAGACGCACTTATGAACGTCAACTTTTCATTATAATGTACTTTAAAGACTCTACCGCAGCGTTCCAAAATATATAGAACCCACCGAGAAGAAGCGGCAAGAAACTCGGGGCCATTCTTTTTATATGGATGTTTACAATGTTTCTACTTAGGTACTACAAATATTACATTTTATGGGTAGCAGAGAGACAGCTTGCCAGAAGTGGAGTATTCCAAGCATCTTTATCTTCTATATAATGTCGAACTTTATAGTAAGCTTTTTTTATTAAAACGTTTTTTACAGTCAACTTGAATTTGCCCTCTGTGAGCTCAGTTATGTGCTTTGGGATTTTATTGTAAAAACGCACACAATTTCCTAGGAATGACTTATTAGTCTTCGCAAGTCTAAAACTAGGTACAGCTATCCTATTTGTAATTCTGGTATTAAAAGTGTGGTGATCACTATTTAACTTATATTTATGTAAATTTTTACGAACATACATTATATTTTCAAATACATATAAGGAAGGCAACGTTAATATATTGATTTCTTTAAATAAATCTCTCATAGATTCACGGGGACCCATTTCGTATATAGCTCTAATAGCACGTTTCTGAAGGATAAATATGGTCTCTATATCAGCCGCTGAACCCCATAGCAATATCCCATATGACATTACGCTGTGGAAATATGCAAAATACACTAACCGCGCCGTAGAAGCATCTGGTAGCTCTCTTATTTTACGTACTGCATATGCAGCAGAACTGAGTCCCCCACACAGGGCATTTATATGAGGAACCCATTGTAATTTTGCGTCAATTTTAATGCCTAGGAAGACTGTTTCCTTGTCCATTACGAGTTTAACTCCATCAAGCGTAACGTTGGACTCCAAATATGGAACAGTAGGCAAAGAAAACTTCAAACATTTTGTCTTTTTTGAATTCAGAAGTAAATTATTAGTTGAGAACCATTTAGAGATACTAGATAGAGCGTTGTTTACTTGAATTAGTGTGCTATCTTTCCTATCTACTTTAAAAATCAGAGATGTGTCATCCGCAAATAGAACAATATCACAAAGATCCATGGCCATAAGTGGCAAGGCGTTAATGTAAAATAAGAACAAAAAAGGCCCTATAATGGACCCTTGTGGAACACCCATTTTAATTATAGATCCTGAAGATGTTACACCATTTAGGCCAACCTTTTGCATCCTGTCAGATAAATATGACTCGATGACATCAAGCGCAGCTCCACGAATACCATAATGGAAAAGCTTTCGAATCAGTATACGGTGTTTCACACAATCACATGCTTTAGAGAGATCACAAAAAACACCAATAGCATCATGTGAGCTCTCCCAAGCCGACATACGTCATTAACTTCACACCGGCATCCTTAGTTGATCTTGTTTTCGTGAAGCCGAACTGATTTTCGTGCAGTATTGAATGCTCGTTGAAGTGCGCCAAAAGTTGTTTGAGCATAATTTTTTCAAAGATCTTACTCAAAATTGGTAGTATAGATACTGGTCTATAATTTGAGGGGTCTGTTTTCTCTCCAGCCTTAAAAATTGGAGTGATTCTACTATATTTCATTAAATTAGGAAAGGTACCTCTATCTATACAAAGATTAAATAAGCGGGCCAAAATAGGACCCATAAAACTAATAATTGGCTCTACAATTTTTACTGACATTCCCCATAAGTCTTCAGTAGTCTTTATATTTAAGCTTATGAATTTCGACAGTTGAAGTAAATTCAAAAGAAAAACTAGGTACTTCATTCGTGAAATTAGCTTTAAGAATAGCTTCTGCTGCATTGGGGCAAGAATTCAGTGACTTGGTGACTTCTAGAGGTAAATTAGAGAAGAAACTATCAAAAGTATTTGCTACATTTATTGGTTCTGAGACAGTCTGATTGTTAATTACAAGGACACATGCAGTGTCTTTTGGTTTATTTTTGCCGGTCTCAGTATTTATAGTCTTCCAAACTGTTTTTATTTTGTTATTCGATTTCCGAATTTTATCTCTAATAAACAAAGCTTTAGCACGCATACAAACAGTCTTAAATAATTTTGAATAAGTTTTGACATAGTTATGGAAAACTTTATCAGATGTCATAGTTTTTTTATGATATAACTCATACATGGTATCTCTACTTTTTCGAATACCTCGAGTAGCCCAGTCACCAAAAACTAACTTCCCAGTTGTACACATTTTAACCTTTGGACAAACTTCATTGATCTCGGTACTAACTAAAGATAATAATCTATAATAATAATCGTTAGGGTCCTCTTCCGAAAGATTCGCGGTGCAAAGTTTTGCTTCAATATTTTGCTGAAGCTTTCCGAGCCTACTAGTTGTTAACGGCCTATGTTCGATTATCATCTTTTTCATGTTTTTATTGCCATAAAATTTTATCGCAAGGCCCTTGTGATCAGACCTAACACCGGTCATAATTGTAGTTTCCTTAGCCTTACAATTTGAATAAATATTGTCTATGCAGGTAGCTGAATGGTCAGTTATTCTAGTGGGCTCAAAGAATAAATAATTCTAATGGAATGATTTAAACAGTGCAATTAGGTTTGTTTTATCTGATGAATCTGTTAATAGATCGATGTTGAAGTCACCACAGATATAGATTTGTTTGTTACATTTAGAGATTTTCTTTAAAATTGATTCCATTGTATCCATAAAATTTTGAAAATTTGGTTTATTCTCTTTACCATATGGTGGTCGATATACACACAACACTAGATGCTTTTCCACCTCTACACAAGCTACCTCACAGACACCTTCTATCGCACATCCGACTAAGTCATGCCGCTCTTTGAACTTGATATTGTTTCTAATTAATATAATACAGCCTCCTCCTTCAGCGGATGTGCGGTTGAACGAGCTAGCCACCTGGAAATTACTTATATTAAATAACATCATATCTTTTTTAAGCCATGTTTCGGTAAAGCACAACACATCAAAAGGATGTTTATTTAAATGAAGTTCAATGTCAAGTATTTTGCCAGAGAAACGATTAATGTTTTGATAATACAATGTCATATCAGATTGTTTCTCTTTTGTCTTACTTAAAAGTTTAAACAATTTATATTATTAGTACTTGTACTTAGTACTGTTATGTCATTTGAACACTTCGTTATATTTCCTATAACTGCGTTAATATTATATGCTACTAAAGTAGCAATTAAATTCCTACATCTCTTAGGTAGGTACATCCTATCCCGGGTCAGCTTAAAATTAGTAATAAAATTATTACAATCAAAAAATAAAAATTTGTCACTGTGACGACATGTCATATTGTACATTAATGTATTTAATGAATGAATGTGCTCATTCTGTCTTTTTGTTAGCACATTCGAGTATGGAAAAGATATTAGCATTATTTTAAAAGCATTAAAATTGAGAAGCGAGGTAGTTCTAGTAATAATATCTTTTCTGTCAATACCCAAACTTTGCCCTAGATAGACAACCACTATTGTGGTATTATCTATTTCAGAAGCCATGATTTTGTTTTCAATCTCAACATATGAGGCTCCAGGCATGTAGTGATTTATTACTGAACAGTGCTGCAAAAGTAAACACTATTCACCAATAAAACGTAATAAACAGTGTAGTTTAATCTCTAATGCATGCAAATTAACAAAATTTTGACTAAAATTACAATCAGTATAAAAAATATTCAACAGAAGCTACTTACCAATATAATGTTGACGCCTTTTAGAATTTCGCCGCGGAAGATTTTAGCTCACACAGATAAAACGCGTGCACCTATACCACCAGCTGACATGGTAATGAGGCCTGTGGGAGGGGTGCTTCTAATTATTGTAAAGCGTTAATGGCACCAACAGCCCTAGCATAGCGTATTCAAAACTGCAGCATGTATCCCACTGACGCAACTATCCGGGTTTTACCCTATGTCTATAGAATTATCTCTATGACCCGATGACAAGTGCGAGCGAGATAGACATAGTGAAATGATTTATGGCCGCACGACTCAGTTGGTAACGCGGTGACTATGGTAGTTCTACGTACGGTAGACCTTGCCAGAACATAGTCTTATCAGCGGCAATTTATCGCTGTAATTTACAACCTACTATTTCGGGAACCCGTTGAGCAATGCTTCTCATATATTATAAGATTCTCTATGACCCACAAGTGCGAGCGAGATAGACATAGTAAACTGATTTATGGCCGCACGACTCAGTTGGTAACGCGGTGACTATAGTAGTTCTGCGTACAGTAGATCTTGCCAGCACATAGTCTTATCAGCGGCAATTTTTCGCTGTAATTCACAACCTACTATTTCGGGAACCCGTTGACCAATGCTTCTCATATTCGAAATTATTCTTAAAAATCTGGTACCTAATGTGTGTACCAAATTGAATAAAATCGGTCGGCAAATAGCGCCGCAGCAAACTTCCCCCCTTTTCAGGTCAGAATGCAACAGCTTAGATGAAGATTTAAGGTTATGTGACAGTAAAAAAGTAACTAACTGTATTTACAAATCACTTTATTTTGTTGCATATCAAGTCTATTAGTTGCCTTATTTTTTTTTTGTTACAATAAATATGTCGCATTTGAGTATAAAAAAACTTGGTGTTGCCGTTTAAAAATAAACAACAGAAACACAGTTTAAAAAAAATGTGGAATAAAGTCTTGATTTCATAGGTCAGGCTAGCCCCCCTCTTATAGTCCGTTATACACATGGCCTGGTGACAATCACGTCGCACTGTCAACACCACCAGGCGAACAATTTAGCACTCACTGCCACCCGTACTCCTGAAACAAAACAAGACATTATTTAATTTTTCTGTATCTCAGTCGCAATCAAATTTTGATTGAAAAATGCGGCTTTGTGAATGATTTCGTCCGGGGGTCCACCGTGCCATCTCCTATCGCAGTGTTGAAATGACCTCTATCAAACAGTAGGCATGTATATTCACCTGCCGGGATGCGGTGAACGATCAGTTGGCGCACACCTCCTTGTACCCGTTGGTTATCGGCGCGGGGGCGTCAGTACTACGTCGCCACAGGCCGTAGACGCGACCCGGCGTGCCCTGCCATAGTCGCACCGTGCCATCTTCGCTGCTCGTAGCGTACAGTTCGCCGTCAGGTGACCATCGCACGCAGTGCACGGGACCGAAGTGTCCTTTGTTCGATTCTGTTGACGAAACACTATGTTGAGATGACGGGAAAAAACCTAACTCTGGTTTTGAGCGATCTATTTTAGTTGACAAGCAAATAAACTTTATTATGTATGTTCTAACAAGGATGTGGCGCTTAATGTAAATCTGTTGACCAAATACTCTGATATTGATTCAATTTCGACGGTTCCCGGACACTAAAATTAACTACTACGTTAAGTGATGATGAGTACCGGTGTTATACCGAATTATGAAAGTTCAATACTTCCACAAGTCGCTTAGTTCGAAAAGACATAGTTCGGCAAGTCAGTGCTTCGACAGAACATATTATATTCGGCAAGAATTAGGTATTCTCACAGAACGTAGCGGAGTATCTAGTCAGGGCAAAGACACGATAGGTACGACGACAAGCGAAGCGAAGGGGTGCGTTAGGTTTAACGATGACCACATAACGCGCGAGCCGAGCGAGCGTACCGCGGCAGCGGCCGACGAAGCGCCAGAGTTAGGCTAACCTACAAGTCGATAAGGATATAACGCAGCACTGTTGTGATAAGAGTCTTGTACAATATATGTACTGTCAAAAAAATTACGTATGTCGAACTATGTTTAATCGAAGTAAGTGACTTGTCGAAGTATTGAACTGTCGAAATCCAGTATGTTTTCCGTAAGTACACGTGTAACGTGTGTGTGCGTGTTGTGGTAATTATTTTTTATTATTTATTCTGATTAACAAACTGTATGTAAAGTGCACAATTGGTAGACCTGAGTTTTTCGATTGAACTTAATATTTTACAGAAAAAAAACTCTGCCAGCATGTTACATCAGCGTTGTCAAAAGAAAAGTCACGTTTGCTACAATATATAGGGGTGCTATGAGACTATAAATGCGAAACGTTTTCTGTAAGGGAATCAGTTAGTGAATTTTTTTGTGTGAATGTGAAGCAGTTTGTTCACGTTGAACCGGCTGAACGGATCTGGGGTCAATTCTGCTATTTCACAACATTCCACAATCTATCCCTCCGCAACTGCAGTTCAACTCCTGTTGTCGTTTGAAAATTACTCAAAAAAAACACTTTTAACTTTTAAAACATATTATTTCTATACACAAAATGGAACGTAACGGTGGGTAATGGTAACGTAAACAATACTATATATTAGACACTACTATATACGAATATGAGTTAGCGTCACGATCATGCTCTATCGATTTAGCATAGTACACAGTTATGAACAAACACTGGCGTCAATAGAAACGTAACTGCAGCTGGACTGTTTTTCAATAGCAGAATAAGGAAACGTATAATTTAGCTACGGTTCTATTGTAGTTGGAACATATTTAGTTAGTGGAATCGAACCCCCTGGTTTAAATTTAGAACAAATATAGTTTATACCCAGGAACAACACTTATTACCTACTCTTTATCGCGTCTCAAAATGCAGCTCTCGAGAAATCGCGATAGCAAACATTTTTATTATATATGATTTTATAGCACTAACGTCTACTTAGCGAAACCAAACTGCAGTTTTAGATAGAAAAATTCCACATTATCGGACGTGATCCGAACCCGCGTCTTCTGACAATCCGTGGCAGTCGCCATAATTGCTAGGTCACAGAGGAAATCCGTCCGAGCATCGAATTTAACTGTCTGGTTGATTTTAACCGGAGTATGGGGACGGAGCGACATCTAACTAAAAAGTTTGACAAGTTTTATCTAACGGTTTTTACAAACACTTACCTATCGTAATAATGTCGCAACCCTTAATAATTTTTATTATATGATTTTTATATCACTAACGCTTGCTTAGCGAGACCAAGCTTTACAATTCTACGGAGAAAAAATACACATTGTCAGACGTGATTCGATCCCGCGCCTTTGTTTGTATTCATTGCAAACATAAACATTGTTCCTCTAATATGTTCACATATAAATTAGTAACGGGCAATAAGCTAGTTCATGATAAACAGCGACAACATCTCTGATTACAACAAAACTTACCAAGTTCAGTGCCAGTGTTGTAGTCAAACTTGTAAACTTTGAGATCTTCCCCGCCGCACACGAAGGTCGCCCGACTGGGCGCCAGTGACGCGGAGAAACATTTCGTTGGGACGGAGAATTCGCGCATCTTGCGGATCGTATCCGATGAGTAAAATGATACGTTAGTGTCTGTCAATTACAAAACAATTTGTTTACATTTACTTTATCAAGAGTAGCACAACTCTATTAGTAACGTGAATCAGTAATATTCACAATACTGTGTTTTGGTTTGAATGGTGCTCATAAATAAAAAATCGGTATGAGAAGGGATAGGTCTACTTTATCAAAAGCAGCAGAACTCTTTGTGTATAAGTTCGTCCACGGAAGTACTGCCACCATACTCTATTTCTACAACGAATCAGTAATGTTCGCAATACTGTGTTTAGGTTTGAATGGTATGCGTGCCGGCGCAGTTACAGGCACATGACACTTAACAATTTAATGTCGTAAAGTTACGAGCGGAGTGCAGTTGGTCACTTGTGACGAAATGCATCTGTTCTAGGCAGGGGTTACCACTTAACACCAGGTTGGCCTTGTGCTTGTACCGCCTCGTAATAACACTTGAAAAAATCATAAACGTACCTTTCGCATCAATAAACATCAGCCTTAATTATACGCATAGTAAAATTGTTTGAGCAGTGCTAAATGACACTATTTAATTTTAAGCAAACTCACAAATTGCAAAATTTGTCACATAAAATAGGTGTCATATTATGACACTTAAGTACTTTTTTTTTTGTTAATTTTTGAGTTTGCGTATATGCTTGGGAAACATAATGTAACCTTTGTACGAAACACAAGACATGTGTTCCCACTGACTAAAACGTAAAGTTCATGTTGTCGCTTAATTTGCTACTTTTGGCGTCCGCATTAATTGACTGAGCGAGCGAAGCCAGTGAAAAGTCTAAGCATTAACTGGCCGAATTGACTTTCACCTGTCCGTATGTTTGTTAGGTTGTATGGTCTTGTCCTGTAGAAGTCTAATTTTTCAACCAATCTTGACGAAATTTGGTATGCATTCAATATACGATTTTTCGGTACATCCATAGCAAGGGAACTTGCTTATAACCCCGCCTGGTAAGCTACCACCGTCAAGCTACGAATTTATTTTATGATTTTGTCTCATACAAATAACTGGAAGAATGAAGAAAATGATCCGGGTGAACTATGTTAGTATCAACAGCTATCCTAGTACACTCGTATGAAGATATTCGTACGAGTCCACTCGGTCCGAGCAGACTGAACTTTTCACCGCGGCTTAAGGGGCCGTCCATTAATCACGTGATGTTTTTTTACCATTTTTTAACCCCTTGGTGGGGTTAAAAAAAACCCCTACGTGGTGAGGTTTAAGACTAACCCCCCCACCCCCACCGAAAATCACGTGGATTTTTAGTACCTACAAAGAATCTAATACATTTTAGAAAATTATATTTAAATACTTACAGGTATACTTATAGTATAGTCTAATTTTAATGTAGAAAATTAAGGAACATGATACAAAGTCTAGGTTTGCAGGTCGTTATTGACTGGTATAAAAATAATATTAATGGAATGCGAAAAACATAAATTGTACTATAGTATATGAAGATATTTATTATGTCGCGTTTGACGAAAAAACTAATACACGTGATATCTTACTTCACCCCCCTCCACCCTTGTGATATTTCGTGATTTTTGCCGAATCCCATCCCCCCCATTTCGAGCCACACGTGATTAATGGACGGCCCCTAACTGTCATGGTCATCGCTTACTAATAATAATAATATAATAATAGTTTTTATTTCAGTGATAATATATTGCTTGAAAACTTTTCGCTAAGCACGTAATGGTGTGAACCCGCAATGACTTATAAGTTGATGATATCGAAGGCTCCTTACCATACGCTATTGTGATGATAGCCCCGTCCCTAGATAGTTCTAAGCTATTCGGCACCGACGGAAATTCTATTTTTTGTACCTCCTGGAAAAAGAAACAAAAACAATTGATTTACATAAAATACACAAACAGTTTACGAAAACGTATTCGTATCGAAAGCGTCAGCATGTCACGCTTTGGCGTACCAACTATGAGTTATCTGTGTCACAGTTACCCTAGATAAATTATTACAGTTTGGCCACTTTCAACGAGAACGACACGTTACGTTACACTTACGCAGTTATTCGTGCTAGGCCCGCAGTTGTTCATATAATGTGCAGCTTGGGATAAAACAGTAGAAATTATAATGTAATATGAGGCCGTTATAGTTCGAAAAGTAATAACATTGTAAGCTCATTAGCCCATACCCACCTCCTTTTTATGAAAATCGGTAAAAAATGCGGCAACTAGCCAGCACTGGTGTTCACTAAATATATCTTTTAGATTTAACCAACTTAATTAACCATTGCAATTTTTCGCTATCGCAATGGTCAAGCAAGCGTAAGTGCTTTAAACAAGTAATACAATAAAAGTTACTTAGTTCAATTATAAATAATATTATTATAAATCGTTTATAGTATTAGTATACTCGTATTATAATATTCAACTTTTGAAGCGCTCGCAGAGGAGCTTGACTTGGCGATCTCAGCCGATCATAAATGTTATGCGGTCAGGAGTTGGATAGGTGACCACTAGTGGCATTGCTCAACTGAGCGCTTCCGTGTTTTGGAGCGCACATTAAGCCGTCGGTCCCGGTTGCTTATCTTAGGACAACAGTCATTAGGATATGTCAAGACCATCGGGCAGCCTGCAACTTTGGCATGTGTTGACCACAATAGACCGGCAACGTGGTGCGTGACCGTCCTACGTAGATGAGGTAGCTCCTCATTCTAGCACACGACCATACGCATTGCTCTTCCCCCGCTAGCCGCTGACATATTTAGTACCTCGTCCCCGCCACCGCCTGTCACCCCGTAAGACGTTGCCGCACTATAGCCAATCCACCAAGCTGCACTGGGCCCGCGTGGTGGAATATGGCCTAATTCCTCTCTCTTTGAGAAGAAGGCCCAGCAGTGGGAACATAATGGGCTGATTATATATTCATCTTTTTATCAGTGCTTAAAGGTCGCAGGCATGAATTTGTCTTCTGTGAGCTCTGTAATTACTATTGGAGATTTATTATAAATTTTTGACAAGACAATTGGTCTGTCGTCGAGCGCTAGATTGTCATTCTAGCGCTCGGCGAGTGGACATTTCCGGAGGATGCCTCCTGTAGAGTCGAAACACGTGTCGAAGTGATTTGGTTGAGTGGGTTGCTTGTATGTATAATATAAGTAAAATATTCTCTTAGACCTTCTTCGTCTGGAAACAATATATTAGTCAGCTTATTTACCTGCCCACTGTTGCGGTCCCAAATCCGCATGGTGAGATCATCGCTGACACTAGCGATTCGCGAGTTATGGAGAAACACCGCGCTTCTTATACTGTTGGTGTGTGCTGAGAACTTTTCAACGGCTGGAAATCAAAGAAACTTGGTTAATTTCAATAATTAGTGATACCCAAGTTACGAATCTACACGTACAACAAATCGGCATGATTTTGTAGGCTACGACAAGATGGCGTCGAATATTGTAACTATAAAGGACAGTAAGAGAACTACAAAATTACTGTTGTAGAAAAGTGACACTCTATATGATATTCAACTATTTCATCATTCGATACTAAGCCGCATAAGTCGTAATAAGATGTGAAATATGTACGAAATACTTATAAACAAAACACTGCCTATTCAGTCATGAGCATGACATACAATAACACAAAATCACTATCGAGATAATTTTCGGAAATAAAGCCCAAATACATATAGCCATTTAAGGGCGAAGAAGTAACAAATATATACACACACTCTCTCTCTCACACACACACAGAGAGAGGGGGGGGGAGAGGGAGAGTATTTCAAAGTACTATAAATTTCCTTTTTCAGAACTTAAAAAAATCTGAAAAAATCAAAACGTACGGGCATAGTAAACAATGTGATGATTCCATGAAAAAAAAACACTGAAATCGGACTTCGGTCTTGTATATGATTACTATATACCTAGAAACTTTGCGATTCTTTCGGCATGGCACCAAATTTATTTATTCCAATGCATTGACAAGTTCAATACTTCGACAAGTCGCTTACTTCGAAAAACATAGCTCCACAAGTCATTGCTTCGATAAGACATATTAATAATAGGAAGTAATTCTTGTCGAACATTATGTTCTGGCGAACTACGTTTTTTCGAAGAAAGAGACTGTCGAAGTTTTGAACTTGTCGAAATTTAATTCACACGTACTCCGCGTACGAGACCACTTATAAAGGGGAAAAGATGAGTATACTTACGTCCCGCCTCAGGTTTGTTCAGATCGAACACACGTATGATTTTCTCGTTACTCGCAGTGAGGAGCATTGTATCGTCGCTGTTGAAGTTGACGCTCTTCACTATGTGATCATGATCGAATGTGTGGACCACTTCACCATACCGTGCGTCCCAAAGTTTCGCTGCAAATCATAAGCGACTTTATTGACAATGACACCTGAGTATAATCGTTTTAGAGTTGTATGAACCTGCTTGAAACTTAATTCGACCCGCAAACTATATACAGACTAATATTATAAGGTAGTTTAAGAAAGTTGCCTAATACGGCGAAAGTGTTCACTGATCAGGTTATGCTTGTTTGTATTTTTATCAAAAAAAATTTAATGTGGTCATTATTTTGACAACCTTTGAGTAAAGTCGACCTTGCCGCGTTACTCGAAAAAGCGCCAGCAAAATTGTGTGGAATGTCATTGCTTGAGTTCAAGCCACCAGCAATTTCCTTTGAAAATCCATTATTGTCGAGTTTTGTTTCAAAAATAGTCAGGTGGAAAAGATTGTATTCAGAATGTAACTGTTAATCATGTTAATGTATACATGTATTGGCAGTACAAGCATCATTTCCTAACAGTAATTATTACTTGCATTATCTTATTTTATTCTTGACTGAACAATAGTAAATATATATACACGTATGTCGCTATAGGAGATACATAAGACAATATTAAAAGAAAGACGTGGATGTGATTTGAAAAATTTTAGGCACTTTTATAAATAACGTCTTTGATGGACATGGACAAGACAAAAACGATGTCCAATGTCCATGTTGTGCCTACCTCAGTATCAATTGGGAACTCAGCTTTCGAAGTTATTGACAAATACATCTACCTAAGGCAAACAGTCGTACTAGGCAGAGCCCACTTCGAGAAAGAGCTCAAACGTCGAATCTAACTCGACGAAAACTGCCCAGTTTTCTTGGCAAAAATACGCCAAGTGCTCAGTGCCTCAAGATTAAATTGTCTTTGACCAGTGAGTGTTACCAGTGACCACAAACACAAAAAATTAAATCGACGATGACTTAATTATATTAGCTTATTAGCCTACCTGTAAAATCCGCCGCACCACTAGCAGCAAAGTTAGCATTCTGTGTCAAAGCTACACCCCATACGGCACCTTTATGGCCCTCGAATGTGCCGATCCAATCACCCGTCTCGCCTTGTCTTAACATCGGCTTTCCATCTGTAAAACATATATATTACAACCATTACAAATTTATACTAGATAGGTGTGGCGATTTGCTATGCTGTGTTTAAAAATAACATGTATTGCATTATTTTCCACAAACTTTATTTTTACGAAGGAAGTAATAATTTTACTAATGATAATTTCTGAACTTTACTACACACTTTATATGGGTATTATTTGTGTTACATTCTTAATTATTACGGTTTTAGCCATACCATAAAAGTTTATGCACGCCGACCAGTCAATCGGAACCACAGTTTTATATGAGACTGTGTAGCATAGAGAGATAAAACTGCTATCTTGGATTTATGTGACGGTTCAACAAAAAAAGCTTATAGTTAGAAGTTACGGGCTGTGTTCTATCTATAGACCAAATTTCATCTATATCTGTCTGCTAGTTTTTAAGTTATGCGTGAACATACAGACAGACAGACAGACATTCTTGTTCAATAGGTCATTTTATGTCTTCTGACCCACATTCATTTTATATTTTTTCCAAGTACGGAATTGTTGGCCTCTACTCCTTTATTATAGAGTACCTATAAGTATAGAGTTAAAGAAAATTAAAGAAATATAACTTGCTAAATTGCATAAGTAATAATAGAGTTTTAACGTAAAATAAAGTAAAATAAAAATTCGAGTAAAATAATTATATTTAATAATAATAATCTAAACACAATTTAAATTTCCAATATCTGTTAAAATTAATTTTTATTTTCCACAAAATTTAAGGTGTAATGCACACATAAATGTATGTGTACAATTGTACATGAAAAATACACAGGCTGTACAATCAAGTATCTGCACTCAAAGCAATTGCTCAATCCCTGAGTGAGAACTCTACATCAGAAATTCATCATTCATCAGAAATTCTTAAGAAATTCTTATGGATTGCCTTGAATATGAATATGCTATTCGACACTGGGTGGTATGTTGTTAAACAACACAGGCCCATTAAAGGTATGACAGAAAGACAGCCAGATACTGTAGCATTAGTAATAGTATTTGATACTCTTGTATGGAACCCCTAAATATCACATAGACTATACACAATTAAAATTCAAAACCATCTTATTCCTCAATGTTTCAATAATATTTTTATACACACACAAGGTCAACATGACTTGTTTCGGTAAATAAAGACTGACTGACTACAAGTTTAAAGTAGTACGAGTACATAGCATAATCTCTGTTTTATCCCTGTCTATAGGAAAATCTCAGCTTTTAGGTTTAACAAAAGAATAAAATTATTCATAGTCATTGGCATTGACTCAAAGAAGATTCCTAATAAGAATGTAAATAATAAGGTTTGCACTGAGTCACTGTCATGTATCTATCCAGCTTTTACACTTTCAAAGGGTGAACAAATTTGGATCTTGTGCTTTTGTGTAAAGGTATATTTACTTGTTAGGTAGTACTTTGAATTCTTTGTTAACATAGAAAAATAATTCATATGGAAATAAATATCTTTCTTATTTGTTGATTTGAATTTAAATTGGATATCAAATTTGATTCTACTGATTAACACATTTACAATTTTTATTATATTACAACTTAATCATGAACTTTTTTGGAAATTTATCCAAATTTTGAAGATACATCTACTAAACATACTACCACAAAACTATAATTACAAATTGAAATAATCCTGTTTGTTTTTATTTAATATAAATGTACATTTTTATTAATAATAATCAAGGTGCGAGGATATATATCAATGGATATATATATATATATATATATATATATATATATATATATATATATATATATATATATATATATATATATATCATGATATATATCCATTGCATATCAAAATATTTTTTGGTGATATATATCAATACAAAAATGTTTTAAAAATGTTTCATATTATTATGTAATTTTCTGCAGTTTGCTACTGTATTTCTACATCCCAAATATTGGAGTTGGAGTAAATTTAAAACATACTATAATACATAAATGGCAACACTGAATAGCAACAACTCACTGGTGTTTGACAGTTCTAGCGGTATTGCGGATTACATGAAAAATCTCGTAGTTAATTAATAGTTTATTATGAACTAGCTGCACCTGCTTGGTGATTGATGATGATGATGAAAGGTATCATATAACCTTTCCCAGAATATAATCAGCAACCTTGCCAAAATGATTACGATATGTTCAGCCATTTAGGCTGGTTTAGTTGTTTAGGCTGATATGGTAATAACAGACAGAGATACAAAACTGTATCTCCGTCCAGCCGTTTCATTAGCGGGAACAAACAGACAAACATTTAAAATAATGTTTATTTTATACAAGTACCGTATATACTTTTATATGCATATAGTGAAAAGCTGTTAATTCGAATTAAAAACAGACACTTCAATTTTATTTATCTTTATTATTTATATTATTTTATTTTAATTATAATATTTAGAACAAGATTGATTTGATAACTAAAATACTAATTTGATTTGAATAAATTCTTGACTTAATATTTGTTATGTTTTGCTACAAGTTAGGTACTTATGGAAAATTAACCCTTTGCGTCCCAGAGACTTAAATTTATGTGCATTTCAATCATAATTCTTTTGTTTTAATTATCACGGTATAGTATGGGTTAATGAAGCCATTGAATGATTAGAATTTATAATATTTTTATCTTTTTCAGTTGGTTTTTCCTGATATATAAGGTATAACAAAAAATATAAGATATAACATATACACACACATATATATATATATATATAAGATTTTATGCTTTTAGTTGATATTTCCTGATTTATAAGATTTTATATATTTGAGTGGATTTGATCTGATTTTATATACCTACCTAAATAAATACACATAATGCAAACAGTATATTATTATATAATTTATTGATTAAGGCGATACTTTGCGGAAATACATTATCAAAAAACGATATTAAAAAAATATTTAGTGACACTTCCGCTGAAAAAGCGGAATTTTTCAGCGGAAGTGTCACTAAATATTTTTTTTATATCGTTTTTTTATATAAATAATACTATAAATAAGTATATATAAATAATATGGCTGTTGACCATAATATCTGATAGATATATATATATATATCATATTATTATCAGGGTTCGTAAATATCTGATATTTATTATAATATCGGTTATTTATGATATATATAAAAAAATAAAAATAATATAATATAATAAATAAATAATATATATAATAAATAATAATATATATATATATATATATATATATATATATATATATATATATATCATTTTTTTAATATATCATAAATAACCAATATTATAATAAATATCAGATATTTTCGAACCCTGATAATAATATGATATTATAGAAAGCTTTTTAGTTCATTGACTTCCAAGATTTTTTTCCATGGGTTACTTTGCCTATAAAAAAACAACACTTAACCCTTCCCCTACAGTAATTAATTAAAACAAAAGATTTAATTCATAAAATGACAAACATCTACATCATAAGAAAAGGGTTAAAGCAAAATTCTACCATTTAAAATGTTTATGTTTTGTATAGCATTAGAAATGTTATGGAAGTGCTCAATTACATTATAAATAGAATAATAAATTATAAGTCCCTACCATACAAGCTGAAGGTTGTCATGTTATGCTTTACATCCATTAGTCAGTCAATAAATAATTATCTACACATAACAGATACAATCAGGAAGCAAGACAATTCTATCATTATGCACTATCAACATATTTTCCTTATAGATACATGTTATGAAAGTAGCTTAGTGACATGACAAACAATAATGTCAAGTACTCCACCAAACCTTGATTGAATACAAGGTGACCCACAATGGGTGAAATGTCACCATGTAAAACTTAAAATTGTGTAGGCTTCCAATGTCTGCACCATTGTTATGAACATACTTAAAAGTTACATTTAATTAGCAATGGTTCAAAAACCATTAAATTATTAAAAATATCAAGTATCTAGGATGCGGAGTCAATACATGCCATTGAATTTTGGTAAATTATTTTTTTCTCCCACTAAATTCTTCTTTACTTATATAGGCAGTAGATTGAACAAATACAAACTTCAAGATATAGTATTCCTAGTATATCCTATGAATATTTATTCATTCAACCATGTATTAAACATCAATGATCTTTGTGTATCTAAATATTTATGTAACACTAGGCTTATTAGAAGCCTACTTTTTCAATTTACTCCAGTTGTTCACTTTCAAAATACTAGGGCCCCCCTTGTAAAGGCAATAGGTAAATATTTACATTATTTAAATATCAGATAGTACATCGGATACATACTAAGGTATCAAAGTTGCGTATCATGCAAACAACACATGGATAAAAAGCATGACACAAGCACCAAGGCGAACCGGCGCCGAGGAAACATACAAGCGGATATTCAAGGTGCTTCCTGTATGTCCGGAAAGAGAAGGTCACATCATGCACAGAATGCAAGCCGGGCGATCGGACAATGCACAACGGAGAAAAGTGAAGGTCTTTCCAATGTACGCGACCTGCGACATCTGTTACCCAAATTTACTAAGAATATAGGTGTTCGCACTTGAAAGACTTCCACCTACAACTAGGCCAAGGTAAAAGGGTACCCCGAATAACAATTATTTGCTAAGACTTACCTTTACAAGCCGAAATCAAGTAATATCCATCCTTAGTAACGTCACTAAAATCCAAATGCACGACTGGTCTGGTATGGCCACCGCATGTGAGAGGAACTTGCTTAAAAGTTGTCATTTTGTTACATAAATTAAAATATTGTACTTTTTGGAAAATAAAACTAAAAGATCTTTGTTAAAACTAAAAATTAACCTAATGAGTCTGATCGTACTGAATGTTGACAATCGACTGTCAGAAAGTTGCCAGGCGGTGTTGCACATAATTTAAAATTAAAACTACCGTATCGCACCAACTCCCTCAGCTCACTTCCTCGGTCCTCCCAACTTCCTCATACATACATCCTTGTAGGCCCGAGTACATGCCGTAATATTTTCTTTGTATTAGCGAATGGCTGTATATTTTAACATTTTGAATTGCCTTGTATTTTTATTACGAGATTACTACAACTCATTGAATATAATATATAAGCTATACCTACTAATAAAAGAGGAAAGATTTGTTAGTTTGTTTGAATTGATCAGACTCCAATACTACGGGTCCGATCTAAAAATTTCTACATAATTGGACTTGTGCATTATCCCTGATGAACATAGGCTATATAATTTGGTAAAGTCATCAATCACCACACGGGTGAAACTGCAGAACGCAGCTAGTTAATTATAACCTGAAATGGTTGAACCAACTGGGTTGAAGCGTTTTCGAATGGACTTGCGTCCCCACTTGTTCATGGAATATCAGTTTTCCTACATTGTATTGCAGTTTGTGTGATGTCATAGCATGATTTGTTATTTGATTACAATTTAAGTAAATAATTACTTTTGCCAACTTGACAATCGGAACAAACAAAACAAGTTTTATTGACTTCTAGCAGTGCCCCGTGGTTTCACCGGGATATAATCTAAGAAATCACTGAAATACTTTGATAGGCTTTCACTGCTCGTCTTTCTCGGTTCTCATTGGGCTTTGTCTGATACCGAAGCAATTGTTGAATTATTTTGATATTAAATTTTAATGTCATAAAATTGTTTTGATGATGGGGTAATTTTCAATGGTTAAGATGAGTATGCCATGTCTAATAATAACGCACAGAATTTTTTTTTTATTTTTCAATTTTTTTTTGTTACAAAATGTTCCTTGTTTTTTTCAACAACCTTTTTAGGTTTTTTTTTTAAATACTGTGATAAAGCAATTACGTTTACAGTGCATCACCTGGGGTTGCGCTCTAGTTTTTTATTACCAAATATGAATCTGAGATCTCTTTGTGTGAGTGTGATCTAGATGAAGGCACCACTGTGTGCCACTGACCATGTTTTCCTTAACTGTCTGAAGCGGATATACTCTCTATATGACAATACATGTTACCTGCAGGTAGTTATTTTACACTCTGCTAATGTAAGTGTAGGTACCTACCTACCAACAAACTGTGGTGAAAAAACCCTATGTTAAACTCCCTTATATATTTTATATCTTTTTAGATCTTGTATCATATCATGTTTTGTATCCCGTCCTATGTATTTATTGTGTTGTCCTATTTAGTGACCTTTACTAAGTAATATATACTTAATACAAGAAGTGCAGATAAACCGTTAACCTGTTTTTTTATATAATTTCTCGTTAAAGGTGCTCTAAATCCACTCAGTTTATTAGCTTACAAACGTCTAGGCGTCTGCAATGTTAGTTATAGTAAATTGTTAGAATTCCAGAGACAATATCAGTTCACCTTTTAGATAACAATATTCAAAGAGTTCACCTAAATGAGCATCATGGTACGATTTCATTCAAAACTGTTTATATCCGGTTTAAGAACTGCACGGAACTTTCATGGTTTTTCTAAAGCTAATAGTGAGGCCCCTGGAGAGCAACTTCCAGCCATTTTTGGTAGCTAGCCCAAGCAGATAAGATCAATACGGTGTATTCGTGTAATGCAAAATTTATTTTCATAGATGATCGTCATTTGATCTCATTCTTATCTTGGAAGCTCTTACTTTAGTAGTAAAATCTAAGACCTAGCCACACTTTTCGCTTATAAAGAGCATCTGACGGTCATGACGGTGTATTGTACTAGCAACGATCAATAGCGAACGATATGTCAGTGTCAAAAAGCACATGCAAGACCTTAGAACTTACAGTTACTAGATACATTATTTTTATGTACTAGACTGTGTATCAATAACTTTTGTTTTGCGAAATTGAGATCTAATCGCTTAAAATTAGGGCAGCTATTTCCTTAAAGGCGGTAACTAGATAAAAACGGTCCTGATGAAAGGGCTCCCGTCGGTAGTGTGTCCTTGTCTAACGTCTTGCCAGCTTCCTCTTAGCTCATTGGGTTAGGTAGAAATGGTTGAAAATTGTATACTTCTTTATGATTTACGAAAACGAATGATTCATAAACTTTGAAACTGATTTAAATATTCTACAGTGTTTAATTCGTCAATTTGTTGTACTTTAAAAAGTAATTAGTTAATACCAAGGAATAATTCCTAAATTAATTATTATTAAAATAGGTAGGTACCTACGTAACTAGGTATATAAATTTCTTGCTTAATACTGAGTAAAAAGTAGATTAGTTGCTTAGCCTTCCTTGCAAAGAGAATATAATACTAGTTGTTCAGCGTTCGGAAGGCTAAAATGGACCAATTTTTGCCACCAAAAAGTGTAATTTTTGACCTACGTCCGGAGCATAGTTGTTTGTGATCGTTTTTTGACAGCTATGTATTCGACAGCATAATCATAAATAGATAGATAGATAGATAGATAGATAGATTTATTGGTAAAATCACATTTTACAAGTCAAACTTAACATTATTATTACGAGTACAATGGACATAGTTATACCTATATAGTATATACTTAAGTACTTGAATGTACAATCAACTCATCTTGAGTATATTCTTTTATACACTTCTGGACACATCTATTGGCCCACCTTAGAGTTTAGGTTTCGATGGCCCCTACCGAAATATGATTGCTAGATTGAACAAAAACTGTTGATGCAGTTTTAAACCTGATACATTTTACCATATTTTTCGATCGTATTGTTTTAAATTTGAATTCAGAATACCATACGACATGGAGCTACGCCTAACAAGTCGGATATGCACCTTGTTAAAGGCAATTGATTTTTGAATAAAAAACATGTTTTATCAAATAAAGGTTTAATTTAATAACGCGTGTTGCCTCCATGGGCATCTACCACAGCTCTCATACGATTAGGCATAGAGTTTATCAACCGCTCTATGAAATTTTGAGGGATCATCTCCCATTCCTCTTCTATGGCAGTTTTCAACTCCTGCATCGTCTGGGCAACTGGCTGACGAGCCCTAACACGTCTTTTTAGCTCGTCCCACATGTGCTCAATAGGGTTCATGTCTGGGCTTCTGGCTGGCCAGTCCATAACTGTGATGTTCACATCCCGAAGATATTCCCTGACGATGCCGGCCGCATGGGCTCTTGCATTATCATGCATAAAAAGGAAATTTGGGCCCACATAGTCCGCGTATGGTATCACGTGAGGTTCTAAGCACTCACGAATGTACCTTTCAGCATTTAATGTTGGCAGCCGTGGTCCTGTAACAACCTCAAGTTGAGTTTTGCCGCTCGCGGATATACCGCCCCAGACAGTCCATGAGCCACCGCCATAAGCAACCCTCTCTTCAAAGCAGCATTGTGCGAAACGCTCTCCCTTACGTCGGTAGACCTTCTTCCTTCCATCATTGCCATGTAACACAATTTTAGACTCATCAGAAAAGAGTACACGGCTCCAATCTTGGCGTGTCCAATTTAAATGACTGCGTGCGAAATGAAGGCGCGCTGTTCGGTGGGCTCGCGTTAGTTTGGGCCCATAAGCTGGCTTGTGTGGTACCATATCGCGTTCTTTTAACCTTCTCCGAACAGTTCGAGCGCTCACAAATACTCCGTGGAAGTCGCGAAGTTGGTTTTGTATCTCAATGGAGGTAAGGTGACGATTTCTCAAGCTGGTCGTCACGATGAATCGATCCTGCCTTTCAGTTGTGACCCGAGATCGTGGCCTTCCTTGGCGACGAACAAAGCCGCCAGTCTCTAGGTGCCTCCGATAAACATTTCGGACCGCAGATCGACTTAAATTAAGTTGAGCACTCACGTTTCTTTGGCTGTGTCCGGCCTGAATAAGTGCCACAGCTTGGGCGGCGACTTCAGGTGAAGTATCCATAGATTATTGATAGAACCTCACCTTAATGTTAAGAATAAGTAATGTTTGTTGCAAAACCAAAGATATCAATCACTTTTTCAAGAATTAAATCCAAGTAAACCAATAAAACCAAGTTTTCTTAGTATTCGATTGTTTGATATCAACAAACAGGCTCCAAATTGTCTTTTGTTTCTTTAAATTCTGTGTTCGAAATTCAAAAAAAGACTATTGAATGAAATTGTGAATGTGCCAGGTTCAAAACTGCATAGAAACTTTTTGCTCGACCTAATATAAAATTTTAGCTAGGACCAAACGAAACTGAAAATACAAGGTGGGCCAATAGATGAGTCCAGAAGTGTATTATAATACGATTTCATTTGAAGGAATAACTTCAGATTTCTCTTAAAAATATTCAAAGAAGCTGCATTTTTTACACTATCTGGCAGGTGGTTATATAAATTAGGGCCTCCCACGTATACAGATTTACTAGATTTAGCAAGTACGTGAGAAGGTGTCGCCAATCTGTTCCTAGACCTGGTGTTGTAGGTGTGCGACGCTCCCATGGCACAGAATTTCTTCATATTGGTGCGCATAAATACACACACCTGATATATATATATTCCTGGTACAGTCAATACTCTTAGTTTAGTAAAATAGGGCTTCGCCGACACGTCCCATTTTACACCCGCAACAGTACCTATAGCGCGCTTCTGGAGGATCAACAGTCGCTCTGACTCGGCTGCATGTCCCCATAGCTCGGTTCCGTACATTAGTACGCTGTGTACGGTGGCAAAGTAGCAGCTAAGTACTGCATGTTGGGGAGCCGATGCTGCTAGTCGCTTTAGAGCGAAACAGGCCTGGATAAGCCGCGCGCAAAGAGCGTCTATGTGCAGATCCCATTTTAACGCTCGATCCACATGAAAGCCGAGTAGCTTAACCGATGAGACTTGCTGTAAAGCAGTGTTTGGTATTGTTACTGTCAGGGCTTTCAGTGGTCTATTTGAAAGGTCAAAATGTATGTAACAGGTTTTGTCCAGGTTAAGGGCAAAACCATTCGTTGCGAACCATAATTTTAATCGAGTGGTGACTTCTGTAAGTCTATGTCTCAGCAGGGATAGGCCTGGTGCTGTCACTAGTGCTGCGACGTCGTCAGAAAACATGTACACATCGGCACCGGGAATCGCCTCGGGTAAATCGTTCATAAGAAGCAAGAATGTGGTGTTTGATAGGCAAGATCCTTGGGGAACGCCTAGGTCCGGAAAGCCTTTTTCGGATTTAATATTGCCCGCGTCGCCGAAGACTCTCTGGCATCTTTCAGTAACGAAGTCCTCCATTAAGTTTACGGCTGGTCCTCTCACACCGTAGTGTTTGAGTTTAGCCTTGATCTGCGGTCTGCCGTATCAAAAGCACGTGAAAGGTCGCAGCATATTGCAGCGACTTGGTGCTTCTCTTCTCGGGCTTGAAGTATTTTTCTGATGAACTCCCGGACTAGCGCCGTTGTGGATCTTCCCGCTCGGTAGGCAAATTGACGGTCAGTAAATATGTCGCAACTGTCGAAAAACTTAAGAAATATATTGTTTAATCCTACTTCTAATATTTTAGCTAATGATGGTATAATTGAAATGGGGCGATAATATTTAGCTGAGGTTTTGTCCCCTTTCCCCTTATAAACAGGCACAACTTTAACCATTTTAAGCGCACGGGGGTAGGTACCTGTTTTTAAGCACCTGTTAAATAGTTCTGCCAATGGAGTAGCTAGTGCTTGAGACACCTCACGTATTACACCCATAGAGAGATCGTAGCAATCGGTGGTCTTCTTTGGTGCGATATGCTCATTAATTATTTTTATAATCTCATCAAATGAAAATGGTTGTAGGTATATGGAACACACATTATAGTTGGTAGCGCACGAAAGTGTACGTAAACTACTCGTAACACAAGCTGTCGGTGCACCAGCTCGAGCGCCAGCTGTTAGGAAGGTGTTGTTCAAGAAGTCAACAACATGTTTCTTGCTCGGGAAAGGTTGCCCGGTGCCACTGCGCACCAATTCGGTGAAGTCGGTCTTATCACGTATGGTGCGTCTAGTTTCTTTACTTACAATAGACCACAACGTTTTACATTTATTTGTGCTGGTTTTAATTAGATTTTCATAGAATTGTTTTTTTGTTGAAATTAATTTATTATTGTAAGAGACGTTTAATGTCAGTGTTCAGTGGGAATTGTCTTATTAATTTAATAATGTCCGATATAAGGTGTTTTAAATTTAATAAGTCATAAGTTATCCAGTTACTGTCAGGTTTTCGTCTTGGTAAATACTTAATCGGAAAAAATATATTGAACTGCCCTTCTATATTGTTTATTATCTTTTCTGCTAGTGTATTACAGTCCTTATAATAACAGAGTATGTTAGACCAGTCTATATTGCCTAGTGCGGCCGCAAAGTCCAACTTACGTGAGTGCCTAATGACCCTACGTTTAGTGTGAGTAGGCATGCGTTTTTTTTTTAAACCAGAAACAGTTGCACGCAAACCATAATGGTCACTAACGTTTGTATCTATCGGATACGCCGTCACTCGCTCAGTTGGCATGTTTGTAAAAATATGGTCAATTAACGTAGAACTAGTGTTCGCCACTCGAGTTGGTGATTGTATATGTTGGGTAAACCTTTGCTCTGCTAGAATATCGTTAAGTTTTCTGCGTGTTGAAGAGTCCACACTATAATCTATGTTAGTGTCACCTGCAATCACGGCTATGAACCCATCGTCGTTTATTTTTGTGAGTAAGGCGTCGAATAAATCTAGAAACGCGTCTACATCAGTAAGGTTGGAGCGATACAGCCCCACCACTAGCACGTTGTAGTCAGAGATCAGAGTGGCGCACACATCAAACACCTGCTCACGAGATAAATCGCGATAGTCATCTTTCGGTGAACATTTAAGACTAGAATGTGTAAAAATACAGCTTCCGCCGTGTTTAATAATACTAATCATATATATAATAGTAATCATACTATTTTAGGTCTTATGCTCAATTGAGCGTTTGAATAGGTTGTGGGCAAAAGTGGCAAAGATAACGTATTTAAGCTTTACGAACGCTATAACAAAAGAGCCATCAATTACAACGCCACCAATACCCTCATAAGCTAAACGAACGCACCTATAGTCTGCGGTAGTTACCACAGAGTACTATTCTATATATGCATAGATTAATCAGACTATATCTTTAAACATACTTAGTACGTTCGAATAGATCACTTCAGGGCCCCGTTTCATAAAGCTACAAGTAACAATTATTGTAAAATAAAATAGCAACATTGGCCTAAACTGGCAACATTATTCAGAACAAGTGTTTCACGTAGGTCATTTTCTACTACCATGGTCCGTTTTGCGATAATTTTGCTCACAGTGCTATCGTCTACCAAAGCTGGTCTGAGATAAATATCGCGATTTTGACAGCTCGTGGCACTGTAAGCGTGTTGTTAATTCGGACCATAGTTGTAGCAATAACGAACCATTTGCGCGCGAAAAACAAATATCATAAAAATATCGTGCATAGTGTGAAGATTAACTATGTAGTGTGTGGATTAAAAAGAAATAATGGAATGGATGGACCGACTTTTACAACTTTTACATCAAAAAGAAGGGACACCAGTAAATACATTGTAGAAATAAACAAACACCTGTCACTTTTGACAGAACGCTCACGACGATTATGGTGTAGAGCATGGTTCATGTAATCGTCAATATGGCGGCAGTTAAGACGTCATCGATGACGTAGCGTGGGCCATCGTAATCACGCTCACGGTGAAAGGGACCGACTTTTATCGCGCTAATATCGATTATAGCCAATTAGGACCGCAGTGTACAATTGCTGATTTTCTGGCTACTATTACAAAGTTACAAATATAGACAAATTGTCTATGTTTATTGTTACACATTTCATAAAGAATCGTTATTTGTCGGCACTAAATATATATTATAACTGTCATATTTTTTACAAGTCTACCTTACTTCGGTTGGAGTTCGGTAACTTGTAAAATCGTTTTATATTCGGTATCCAAATAACTATGTATATAAACTACGATAAAGAATCTACGATAATCTAAATCTACATACACGTGGCAATTAATAGATTCCTGTGTTTCCTCAGACGATGAAAATAACCAGTTGCTCAGGACTTATTCGTCAGCGCATATCAACACAGAGTTCTAGGACGGAATATAATTTCAATGAAAATTTCGTATGAATTCCGAAACAATGAACGAAATGTCTCTGGTCAGTGATGGTGACGATCGAATGATCAGTCTGTTAGGGCCATTGTTAGAACATCCAACACACAGAAACCAGGCTTTAAGTGTGAAAGTTCAACAGCGAAAAAGTTCCAAGAAATATAACCTTTTTTTAAATATTTTTAATTTTATTTCTATTCCTCTTAGGTACGTTTACAGCAGAGAATATAAGATTACTAGATTTTATCACAAAATAAAGTTTTTAACAAAACCAACAAACAGAAAAGTTTGAAGACATAAGGTGCGTTCGTTTATGAATATGCTTGCAAATACATAGCTGTCAAAAACGATCACAAACAACCATGCTCCGGACGTTGGCAAAAATACCTCTTTTTTTAGCTTTCCGAACGCTGAACAAAAAGAGACATAAACGACATTGTCACCCACAGATTGCCAATTCGAACGCCCCTTTAGCGAGCGTTATTTTTCCTAAAAACACTCGCAACGGGTCTATTCGAACGCATTGTTAGAAGTTTCCATGACGTATGAGTGAAAAGAATGAATGGTTGAACGAATGATTTAGGGTTGTACAGCTATAATAATGAATCGAGATTTTTTCTTGTAACAAGAGTACGAAGCCACTTTTACAAGTTTAGTGTCGGTGGTGTTCATGAAGTCTGTGAAACACTTGTCATTGTAAATTGTTAGAATTTTCGGCTTGTAAATTACAATTTGTTACTTGTAGCTTTATGAAACGGGGCCCTGATCGTTTTTGGTGAAAATCACGCTAAAAACGCTCACAAGGGGCGTTCGATTTGGGAATCTGTGGGTGAAAATGTCGTTCATGCCTCTTTTTGTTTAGCGTTCGGAAAGCTAAAAAAGAGGAATTTTTTGCCACCAAAAAGTGCAATTTTTGACCCACATCCGTAGCATAGTTGTTTGTGATCGTTATTTGACAGCTATGTATTTAACAGCATAATCATGCGATTTTAGGTCTTATGCTCAGTTGAGCGTTCGAATAGGGTGTGGGCAAAAGTGTCAAAAATAACGTTTTTGAGCTTTACGCTACGAAGAAATAATAGTCAGGAAGCATAATTCAGAACAAATTTAACACAAAAAGTGGCCCTTCAAATCAAAACAACGTATGATTCCAAATACAAATTACTTCCGAGGTTACAAATAGACATGTTCGGGGATTGGTTTAAATTCAGAAGGAAAGCAGGGATTGGTTTACGCGCGTGCTGCAACGTCTACAATGACAGCAGAGTCATAGCGGCGTGGACGATGTTATGCAACAAGTGGACTGGGCCAACTCAATAATAAATAGAAGACATTAGAAGAGATTCTTCGCAATGTAGTAAAGAAAGATTATGAAACATTTTAGGCTTATACATTTTACCAAAAAAAAAAGTCGTTATTTGCCAGCTGGATGTTTTGCAGTGGCCACAGAATAACTTCATTATCAATTTAGAAAATTCAATCAATTTATAGAATTACTTTAGAAAAGCACTGCGTTGATATTACTGATAAATTATTTAGCAACTCAGCTAAACCACTTTAAAATTTGCTGAGGGTGAATTTTCATTAGCTTGAAAAATTAAACGTGCTTCAATTTGACCAAACAATGAACTGTTTTTAATGCTATATAGTTACCTATATTACATACCAAATGTAGGCAAACGTTTATTGTTCATTGTCTGTAGTATTTCTTTAGAGCGTAAACGCTTTGGAAACACCAATTCGCGTTTTTGCTGAGTATTTGAAGGGTCACATAATAATGATTGATATAGTATATTATAACAATTATTCTTACCTGATGTAATAGGCCATTATTTGATTAACAAGTTCAAGTTCCACAGACTACATTTGGAAATTGTTTATTAGTTTGTTATTGCCGAGCGGTTTCTACACACACACACATTTTAAAAATCAATCATTAAAACAGGTCGCGCCAGTCCGAATCGTCAGACGCGGCTGAGGCCTCTTAGAGAGAGGTCAGAGAACGTATCGCTCTGACGCCCGCGCTTACACGACTAAATATTAGTGCGCTCAAAACTTCCTGAGACTTATTGAGGTAACATTTCTAAGTGGGATTCTAACAAATAATTTTATATGACATCTAGTGCATCAACAATAGAAATTTCATTGTTAAAATGACATCGATCCTTGAGGGGCTAGTATTTTGGTATTAACCAAATTTCTTATGCTTATACTTGGTATCCAGGAATCCATGCTGGAGCCGGAAACCTTCACATAGTTCCTGCTACCAGCAGGAACTATGTGAAGGTTAATAGTAGACTCACCGTGTTTGGGATCGTATGAATCGTCTCATATAGCGATAACTTTTTTCTAGCTGGTGACCAGGACCTGATGCTGGATCCAGAAACTGGTAGCAGGAACTATTTGATGGTTGTTTTATTTGCTATTCTCATCTCTTTTTGGTAGGTACATGAGTTAAATCTTACTTTTTTCTAGTCTATGCTCTTGTAGATAACATGTAGGTACTTGATTAATAATTATCATTTTATGTTAATTAATGTTTATATTAAAAATAAAATGTGTCTTGCGTGATATTTTATTTCACCTTTTTGACCTACGTCTATTTGTGACATAAAAACCAAAGTAGATAAAAAAAGATCCAAATATGAATGCGCGCTATTTTGGTCAAGCGGTAAGGCCCCTGCCCAGGGCGCGCTAGTAAGTAACCCGCTAATGTAAAATACCTAAACTCGCGTAGCGCTGCGCAGAATAAAAGCTCTTAAAGATGTTGATGTTTCATCGGGACAAATCATCAGATATTTTAGATAACATAATTTAAAAAACAGTAGGTTCTTACTGTACCAACTGGTAGGTAGGTACTGCAGTTTTGTGTAACATGGCCAATAATTTTTTTATTATGTATAATTTTATTGTTTTCAGTCAAAATTAACGTACATAACTATGCTGGTTTTCACAGGCAGTCATACACTTGTTTTTCTAGCTTAAGTGCAGCTAGGCACTTATCTTGCCGCGTTGAATCGGCAAGCAAGCGAGAATAAAACATAACAAGCAAAACCATTGCACATTACATACATTTCAATCATTAGTCCTGAAGAAAAAAATACATCCTAAATTAAATAAAATTGACTGACTTTATTTTGCATAGTATTGACCATCTCGATTTGTTAACGTATTTGAACATCTTTGAATAATTATAATTTTGCTATTACTTACTAGTAAAAGTGATCCCTGGACATTTAAATCGTGTATTGTTTCTGCACCACTTCACAACGAATGCTTGCATGATGATCCACAACTGAAATTCACAATGATAAAAATGAAAAAGTACGCGAATATTTGAAGTGTGCTCGCTTGCAAGTAAAATGTCCGACTGATGACGTACTGAACACGACTTTTAAGCCCCGCCTACTTGAACACGACTTTTGTAGGGTCATTTTTTTAACGCAGTTACTTTTCCTGACTATTATTTCTTCGTAGGCTTTACGAACGCTTTAACAAAAAAGCCATCAATGACAACGCCACCAATACCCTCATAAGCTAAACGAACACACCTAATATGGGTAGTTACTGGCCGACGTGTCGTGTCATGTCAAAGTTGTCAAACAGAAGTTACAGAAGGCATAATTCGTGAGTTGTGACGTGACGTTTTTCTAAATCCAATTTAACACGGCGAATTTAATTTCGTATCGAATATTTCTGATAAAGTGATATTGAATTATGGATTTCTTTACATCCATTCCAACTCATATCGACTATGTAGGGCAAGCGAAAGCGGAGAAACTTTATAGGGCAATAATAACTTTGTTTAGCATCGTCGGCTTTGTTTGGGGCTACATCGTGCAGCAGTTCTCTCAATCAGTTTACATTCTTGGAGCTGGTTTCATACTAGCTGCTATCCTCACTGTTCCTCCTTGGCCTATGTACCGCCGCAATCCCCTGAACTGGCAAAACCCAAGAAGCACCGAAGAAAAACCAACTGGAAAGAAGGGGAAGAAATAGCTGGTTTTCCGGACGTCAATGTCTTTGAAAGTTGGTGATTCTAAAATAAAATAGGGGTTAAGATCGAAATTGTTTTATTATAATTAAAATAATTATCTAATGAGTGTTTTTATTTGTTATACCAGTCGTAATTCATAGATTAGTGGTACAAAAATATTGTGTGAAATCGTAAGTATTCAATAGAAAATTATGATTCTCTGCAAAAAAATACAATAAACCTGGGCTACTTAAAATTAAACATAATGTCTGCACTTATTTCACATATTGGATTTAGGCCGAGATAGATAACATCCTAGAAATGTGAATTGTGTACTATTATTAAGTATTACTAGTTCTGTGTACTGAATACAGCACAGAACTACCAACTGAGAATAATAATTACAATACATAATGGACTGCAGGCTGGTCAAAAGTTAGAGTTATTATGTACCTATAGAACTTATGGGACAAAAACCCTCACTAGTCCTGTGTACAGAACAACAAAGGTTCTAGTTGGAATATGGTTTCTTATAAACATAAATAGGATGCTGAGGCATTAAGTACACTTTTTGCTATAGTCATAGATTTGATGGCATTATCAAGAGATCTTTCATATTTTGGAGGACATGAAGCCATTGGTCCTAAATGTTTGTGTTAAGACAATTGTTATCTGGCCATGTCAGAGACTTTGGGTAGCCTGGTCTAAGCCTGTGTGGTCTATTATGCATTTGAATCTGTTTTTTTATTTATTCCTTCATTCAGGTTTTGTTGGTAAAATAGAATGACACATTTGGTTAATATTCCAAGCCAATAATCGTAACATTTAAAATGAAATCAGTATAGTTTTAACTCTTCTACAATGTCTGTGCTGTTTTGTAAACTGACCATATACTAGCTGAGCCCTGCAGCACAGCCCATGCGCGCATTTATGCAGGACAGATCCCACAGCAAGATTTTTTTAGTGATAATCAGTTGCCCTCACCGGTGCCTTTCCCTGTGCCAAATTTCGTCAAAATTGGGTCTACTGACCCAATTTTGACGAAGCATAAAGCATAAAGGATGGGCAAACAAAGCAAGAAACACTGTAGTTTATAATATTACTGATAATTGATATGTGAGTTCGGGAGGCAGCTACATGTATTTACCTACTTATTTGAATATTAACGCGTCGCGTGTCGCGCGTACACCATGTGTACATACCAAAAGTGCTAAGCCATGTCGCGCATACACAAAGTATATACACATTTTATACCTCTTGTTTATAACTAATTTTATAATATCCAATGCACTCCACCAGTATAAATATGCTTTTAATTTGTCAAACTATTCAGGAGTAATATTTTTTATCTGAACTTCTATTTGTTGTTCGGAAAGACACCAAAATAAGTAGATACATATTGGATGGGTTCATTAATTATACCTACTTTACTTACATAAATACTTAAATATAACTACTGTATTATTTGCATTTCTACATGTGTAGAGCACATTATGATATTATTTGAAAAATATAAACTACTGTTGAAATATGCAATCATAAAAATTTGTGCCTGCTAGGTACTTTTGAACCCTGGCTAATTATCAATAAATATGCAATTATTATTGATTATTGAGCATAACTCACTAAACTAAATACTGTTCAACTGACATTGAAAAATGGGACCTACTTATACTGTAATATAAAAAAAATTATTAACTGTTCAAACAATCCATAATCACGGAAAATTACCTTAGTAACTTAGGCAGTTAGCATTGAGTGCCAGTCATATTCATAATAGTATCACATAAATGAGACAAAGAGGTCTTGAGACTTGTGATTTGTTTTTTCTGCTGCAGGATGATAAAAATAAGCAAAATAAACAAAGGACACACTGTGCTAGTACTAACATTAAAACATAAATAAATGTAAGTTGAAAAAATGTTAAAATAATGATAAAAACAAGCAAATTAAACAACGGACACACTGTGCTAGTACTAACATTGAAACATAAATAAATATAAGTTGAAAAAATGTTAAAATAATGATAAAAACAAGCAAAATAAACAACGGGCACACTGTGCTGGTACTAACATTGAAATATAAATAAATGTAAGTTGAAAAAATGTTAAAGTAATAATAAAAACAAGCAAAATAAACAATGGACACACTGTGCTAGTACTAACATTGAATCATAAATAAATGTAAGTTGAAAAAGTATTAAAATAATAATAGAATCAAGCACAAGTGCAGTTTGCAAAATTTAATACTGACTTCCATTCTATTACCTTGGTAAAATCAGCTATTGAAATGTAACTCAAAAACTAACATACCGAATTTGATGAAATTTAAATGGGACAACACGGGAAGCACCAGTTATCAAACAAATTAAAGAATTTAGCGAATCGATTCACCCTATCGAAAGCTATGAGGTAACAATCATAAATAAAATAAACAACGGACACACTGTGCTAGTCCTAACATTGAAACATAAATATACTTTCGATAGGGTGAAGCGTTTCTCAAAATTATGTTTTTGTTTGAAAGCTGGTGCTTCCCGTGTGGTTTTTTTCCCATTTAAAATTTATCAAATTCGGTCTAGTAGTTTTTGAGATACACTCCAATAACTGAATAGAATGGAAGTCAGTATAAAAATTTTCAAATTGTACTTGTTGTTATGTGAGATGTGTTAAATACAAGTACTGTATGTCCATTGTCCAGTGCCCATCCAACAATATTCAAATAATTATTACCCAAGTATTTAATATCATAATTACGTCAAAAAATAATTTTAGTTAACACTTAGAATTATTTTTCAAAATTGTATAACATTAATCATCAAATCTCAATATGTACTTCGAATGGAATCAAATATGAGCAATGCATTTCAATGCCAATCCAACAATATTAAATTCATTATCATCCAACTATTTAATATCATAGTTACTTCAATAACTAATTTTAAGTTATCAGCTTAAAACAATTTTTTAGTTAAATGCTCCATAGGATAGCCTGTCTTCCAATGTTATCCCTTTTGTTTACATTTTTGATCTTGAATAAAACCCAGAGCATATTTCCGAGATGTGTCAACGATATGGCAAGTTCCGTTAAAATACCAGTTGTGCAAGTATGGATTGTCGGTTTGATAAACTTGTCACATCGATAAATTAAATTATCGTGCCTTGCCTATAGCATGGATCTAGGTGCGATTGCTAATCGCGAACCGTCTTATATCGATAATTACTGTCAAATTTGATCCTGTCGACAATGCATGCTTGCAGTGGAGAAATATATTACCAACATATGGTATCTACATACAGAATATCATTCCTAATTATAAATTCTCATTATTATAACTAAGTTTTTCTCCAAGATTCTTGAACATATTGTATATTCGACTTTCATCACATTCACAATCTACATTTGGTTTATTTTCTTCAGATTCTATGTTTTCTTCTTTTTTAGATGTGCCTATTTCTTCCTTTGATTTGCCTTTTTCTTCCTTAGATGTAATCTTTTCTTCCGTCGTTGTGTCTTTTTCGTTCTTACATTCTGCACTTTGAGTGTAATCATTGGCAGGGCAATCATTCTCGCTTTCTACCTGAAGTACATCAGAGGTATTACCTGATTCCTCTTTATCCAGAATTTGCTGAGCAGTTATCACTAAGAACATGAATGAGACTCCATAGTTGACAATTGTGAGGGAGAAAGGACCAAGCGCTAGTATGAAGACAGACATCGTGAAGATTAGCGAAGATACGGCATCATAATACCTCCTGAAAAATAAAGCTGAATATAATCATTTGGCATACAATGTTAGCTACAATAACTGAATAAAAATTATCGTTTCAAATTATCTGCTATTAAGTGTTTAACATACATACATAAAATCACGCCTGTTTCCCGTAAGTGTAGGCAGATTTCAAACCACATACACTTTTTTATATAAGGTGACGCTACACATCCCTGCTGACGATTGGATGAAATTCGTAACAGCACCTGCTATGGTAAGTGTAGCTCTTAAATTGAAGTAAGGAACTTGTCACTGAACATTAACTTTAGTACTTAATAGGCATGCTTTATAAGAGTTTACAGTATTTATATTATACTAGCTGCGCCCCTCGGTTTCAAGCGCGTGGTAATGGATGATGATGAAAAATATCCTATGTCCTTCCCCGGGGATATCTATCTCCTTTTCAAGTTTCATCGAAATCGGTAAAGCCGTTCATGCGTGATGCGCTATGACCAAGGGAAATAGGGTTTCATTTTTATACATATATAGTGACTAACGACTTCGTTCCCGTAGTAGTATCTGCCTTCGGTCTCGCTATAACCTTTCTTTTTGATTTTTCTTTCATAAGAACCTTCTGACAATAATTAACACGATAAAAAAAGAATTAGCGAAAATGTGCCATCCGTTCACCCGTGATGCGATGCCCAAGGGAAATAGAGATTCATTTTTATATATTTAGCCCCTCAATCGATGTCATTATAACAATGAAATTTCTATTGTGTGTGGACGTTCGACCTTTGATGTAATATAGGTATAAATAAAAATATAGATAAATCATTTTAACTTTTGTGGTAGATAGATGTAGGTACGCGATAAAACTATTCCACACAAAGTGGAGGGCATGAGACAGAATCTTATTAAAAGACTTAATTTTACCCTAAGCTCTACTATCGACCTTACCTAGTAATTTTTCATACAAACACTTTAGTTATTGATATTGTATATTACGGGATTATTGGTTGGAAGAGGTCCCGACACTGGTTGCCACGCCCTTGCAAAAGCTAGTGTAGACGATTGGGCAATGCTAATAAGCATTGCCAAATCGTCTACACTAGCTTTTATGATAAAACATTAACAGTAGACATATTATGTATATTTCCCTTTATTGTTCTTGTTTTGTTTTGTACACCCTTTGCATTCTACACTCGTCCCACGATCTGTATATAATTATGATAATATAAATTAAATATTTTTTATCAAACAATGGGAAAATTATAGTTCAAAATTATCTATTATATCAATATTGTGCGCATGGTACCGACTTCGACAAGTTATTTCAAACTTTTTAGTGTTGAAGTCGGTTCAACGCTTTTTAGGGACCTTTGCTACTTACGGGATCGATCGTCATTCACCATCAATAAGGTTATCATCAAGATAGGCGAAACACATTTCCATTATTGGAGTGTAACTCAAAACAGCTTGACTGAATTTGATGAAACTTTAATGGGACCACCTCAGGAGTATACTCTTTCAGGTAAGAAATAATGTTAATCGATCCACAAATGGGGGAGAAATCGGTGAGCATACGTAAAAAAATACATACAATCGAATATAAAAACTCCACCTTTTTGTAGTCGGTTAGTAACAGTAACTGTGAAATGTAATAATAAACACGACTTTTGTTTTCCTTTATACTTACAAATTCATTCTAGGTCCGTCCATTTGCCATATGTAAGTTGAACAAGCAGACATCAGTAACCCAGTGTGATAAGAGGTGTCAGGTTTTAGAGTAGTGCTATATCTGCAACAAAATGTTACATTTACATAACAATACCTAATTGTTTACACTTAGGTACGTATGCACACATAAATGCGTGTACGACAGCTAGCGAATAACGATATAATATGTATATCAGTAAAATAGTTGTATGTGTATTGTAAAAATTCACATTAAATATTAAAATGTGCAAATATAATACGCGCGACTTAAATGTGCACCTCCATGGTATTCGAGGCCTCTTCCGCTTCCCCGCAAGCCACCCCCGCGTTTGCCTCACGCGGTCAGTTTGTTACCGTTGCGCTTGAACTTCACCGCCACGTTGACGTCATAGTGCAAGGTGCACAGTTAAGTCGCACGATTTATATGATGGATAGATGGATGGATGTTTGTTACTTCTTTTCACTAAAACTACAGACTTGAGTAATATTTTTATATAGGTACTTAAACGATGACTTACATATATGCAACTTTTATCAAAAAAAAAATATTCTTGTGGGAAATGAATATCCGCGTAAACGAAATGGAAACGCAGCTTGTATATAAAATATTGATGACTGTTTTAATAAAGAAGCTTGTATTATAGAGATATGAACAGTGGGCCGAGCATGAAAATCTGCTTAAGTGTATCGTTGTCGTATCGTTTACGTATTCAGTACAAACTATGAGCTATCTGTGCCACTCTTGTACTCGATAAATGACAGTGTACTAAATACGTTAACGATGCGATTACGTTACACTTAAGCAGATTTTCGTGCCCGGCCCACTGATTAGTAAACAGGTAAGGTATTTTTAGGACAAGTACAATTTGAAAAATTTAATATCGACTTCAGTTATTGGAGTGTAAGTCAAAAACTTCTGGACCAAATTTGATGAAATTTAAATGGGACCATACGAGAAGCACCAGCTGCCACCAAAAAAAGAATTACGTAATCGGTTCACCCTATCGAAAGTTATGAGGAACAAACAAAAAAAATTACAGTCGAATTGAGTACCTCCTCCTTTTTGGAAGTCGGTAGAAAACTTACTTGAAATTCCTTGCCCAAGTCAACAGAGCGGGTATGTTAACGATTGTCACGGTTAACCACATCATAAACAAAGTCATATGGAAGTTCAGGCTGGTCAGTTCATCATCACTGCCTTGTTTCTTTTCATTTTCAGTCTCATTTACAAAGCATTCCTGTTCTAACTCATCCAAGTTCCGCCATTGGATCTCGTCTCCGACCGCGTTTGTTTCTGGCATTCTTGAGCTCTGTTTCGATACGCTCTTTTTGAAGAATTTACAAGCTTTCGATGCCACTTTGGCCATTATTCTGTAGAAATAATCTTCTAAGTATTCCTCGAACATTTTGGACAGCTGTAAAAGATATAAAAGCTTCGTTTCATTACTTTTTTTATATTACACATTACATTAATATTAATGTATAATATTAAATGTTATAATATTATAACTAGGTGTCCGAGGCTTGACTCGCATGGTTTACGGGATATGGTGCCAAATACCAAAAATCAAAACTGGTCATTCGGTTTTAAAAAGGTACCCTAACACGTTACTATAAGGTAGAAGCTCAATGTGTTGCGGCATTTTCCATCACTTAGATCCCATTGACCTATCCCTATTAATTAGCAGACTATCAAGAATTCAAGCTCCACCTCAATACGTTAAAATTTCTGAATGTATGCATGCCTTAAACGCAGTTGATCTTTAGTTTGGCGCTTTTGAAGAACTAAATCGCCACCTTTTCATTACTATAACATAAACAATCGACGTCTTTGGGTTTTCAATCACTGACATTAAGTTGACTTTTCCGTGGCCATCAGCAGACCTTTAAGGATTAAATCTAAAGTTCTACAGTAACAAAAATCAAATCAAGTTATATTGTATATCTGTGTCGAAATGACTAACAAATGGCTCAAAGGTAGTAAAGTAAGTAAAGTATTGCTTTTTGCAATATTCTTCATGTTTCCCTACGGCCGCTGCTTTTCAACCATAATGAATCCCTTTCTTTCTTTCAACGCACTTCCTACGTCCGTACTTACCATGAAAGCATAAAAAGCCGCCCCAGCAGTAAGCGAGGCCGCACCGCAAGAAAATGGCGCGGCGCATAATATAGTGCAGCTAACGACCATCGGCACTTTCTGCAGCCCACTGGCCATCTTCTCCGCCAGCCCGGAGCCACCGCGCCACATTATCCTGTGGGAATGATCGTGCACAAAGAATCATTAATTATATAGATATGGGGACTTATCTAATGAAATTGTATTCAATACCGCTAAGCTGATTAAGTAAGTCGGCTTTGTTAGCTCAGTTGGTAGTGACCCTGCCTACAATGCGCGGTGTCCCAGTATCGATTCCTGGAGCCCGATTCTGCTATTTCACAACGTTTAACATTATATCCTGCTGCAACTGTACTTCGACTCGTTCAACTCCTATTGTAGTCCGATCATAGGGCAAAAAGCCATTCTACTGTTTCTAAAGACAAATTGGAACGTCATTAACACTACTAAATATTAAACATACTGTAAACGCTACTATATACGAATATGAGTTAAGCATCGCGTAACTGGGACGGTTTTTCAATAGCAGATTAAGAAAACGTATAAAAGTCACCGTTCTGCTAGAGTTTGATTGTAATTTTGTTAGGGAATCGCCGAGGCCGAGGTAAATATTTGTGTGATGTGAAGACATTTTTGTCCTCGTGTCTTGGATGTTGTGATGTACCAATAATTGCGTGTGCCCATGCCTCTAACGACGCGTGGAATCCTATAGTGCGGGAGCATGAGTGTGTAAACGTACAATGTATCCTGATGATCGAATTCAGCATTTTTACTCAAACTCAACTCTCCCATTGACTCTCGCACTGCAGGATGGGGCGGAGAGACGCTGAATTCACGGGACAAAGGGTGATCATACCCATACCACGCCTTAGGTGTTGCAGACGTGGTGCGGAGAGGAAAATCCATAGTAACTATCGTGTAATCCGTGGCAGCGCATACGCGGGCGGATCTTCACGTCGCACCGCGCACATACCAAAGGCGCGGTACAGCGGTTGCGGTCAAGCTATAGTAGATATCCTCCCACAGAGATCCGACTAAAGACTGTCATCTATCCATATAATCATTTGAGATATATACATAGGTTTTGGTTTACAAGTAATAACAAAAACATTTTATCCAAAAATTATGTCCAAAAATGAAGGATATAGGTTAGATACGAGTAGCATATGCTCGCCTTATTACAGGTCCTAAGTTTCTACAGGGGAAACTCTTAATATCCGACGAGGCGCTGAATAACTTCTTTGAAGGGGTAGTTAAAAGGCAGGCTTTTATTGGCAGAGATATCATATCCATAGAGACCCATACATTCGAACAGCGTAAGCTTAGTCGTAGGTTTCTGCAGCTTTGTACCAAGTACGTGCCGGGCTCGCGCTAACAATTTCAATTCCGATTCCTTGCAATATTATAAAAAAATTGTGCATTGGCACGGAATCCTTGATACACGAGTGCAACTCGCAGGTTGTTTATTGTCCTTATTTTCCGATGATATTAAGATTACAAAGTGATGAAATGGGCAAGTCGATACTTTCGTAATAATCGCATAATAATATGCGTCTAATACCTGTGGATAGAATTTGCATACCCAAATAAATCACAGCATAAACAGCCAGAACGAAAGCGAACTGAAGGCACCGGTACCTACTATTAGCAGCAGTTAGATTTTTTTAAACATTCCTCAAACCACTTTCAAGAGATATCTTAACCAAGATATATAGATAAGTAAGATATATCTAGACACATTTTTCGTTTGTATTTAGACCACTTTCCTACAGTATGTAATTGCTGCGTTTGATAACATACCTAAAAAGCATCCTATGGGCGATCTGAGAAGAAAAGACCATAACAGCTAATATCACAGCCACGGCTATATTGACTATGCCCAATGCGGTCATATACGCCGGTAACACAAGCAGCGAGCGCGTGAAGTGTTGCAGTTCTATGTATTTCCAACTGGCGTTTTCGAATAGGAAAGATAGTAGTGGCAAAGATCTGAAAAAAAACATACAAATTACTTATATACTGACAAATTAAAAACTTATTTAAGCCTTCCGCGGCACGGTTCTGGCGGAAAGTTACGAGTATTGTATCACAGGAACATTTTTCCAATTCCAAGTCATTGCTTCTTCACATACGCACAAACCTGTTCCAAAGTTTTGGCGTGGATGTAACAAAATATTCGTCTGAAAAGACATACTTTCGCGTCTCTTTAGTTTTTATTGCTGCGTTCCGTGGTGCCACTCCGCTTTTAATAACCATATAACACGAACACTTTCTTAATATGCTTATGAAATTACTCAGAATCATTATCGTTTATTTCCTCCAGCCATATTTAATTATTATCAAATAAAATAATGCCTATATTCCTGTGTGTAACGTATTTCTATTCAAAATTTCACTAAAGCCATTTCAACATGAAGTAACAAATATAGGTACACATTCACTCACAATACAGGACCACTAAGACAGAGTATTAAGATGTAACAGTATGGAAACTAAGCTTAGTCGATAAAAAATTTATCTATGCTCCATTGAAGGGTTGTCACTTTTAATTTTTTAAGGTATTGTGATTTTTTTAATAAAACAGTATATCGTCGCCTTAATACTAATATTTCGTATCTTATTTTTGAACGAAACCGACATTTTGTGTGCTTGCGATAAAGGTGACAAAAATACATCTTTCACTTTCGTTACATTGCAAAGTTTGTATGAAAAAGAGAGAGATAAAAGACTTGACGTAATGCGACGTATCTCGGATCACACGATCTTTCTGCGAATATGCACCAACTCAGTTAGTCGCCATAGTTTGTTGACATCGCGCAGGTTGCTCCGCGATTTATGTCATTTGTGATTGTTTTTATAAGCTGCCAAGGTATGAAAACGTTTTTATTTTGTTCTTTGACATTTGTTTACAGTTTTAACACATATTTTATTTGAGGTATATCACTGACAGTAGAATAATTACGAGCTTAATAGTACCCTTTGAGATACTGCCTATTCGAATTCATTTTTTATAGTGTCTTAAATACGACCTATTCACATGCATTTTTGTCAACTCTTTCAGATATCAAAATTGATTTGTTGCAATCAGATGGTAAAGACCAGGAAATTCTTAATATATTAGCAGAGAATGGAATAACAGTCACGAATCCTAAGAAAAAACATCAACGCTGGGTACAAATTTTAGAGAACATTTTAGTATACAAACCAGACAATGTTCTCCTACAAGCGATTAATATAGCAGCCAAATCTGATTCTACCCCTTTCGAAGTTGGTAAACAAGCGTCAAACTTGGGTTCATTACGTAGTTGCTAATGAAAATAGTCCTGAAATTTAATTTGAAGACACATTTTTTGTTACCGAGATTGATGAAGGTGCCCTGAATCTCCTGCTAGTAATAAAATATGTGAAGTTTTGGAAGGTGTCAGTGAATTGGCTTTCACCCATTTTGCTCATGCGATTAATATAGGAGCCGAATTTGATCCTACCACTACCATTGAGTCCCAAAAAGAAACCCCTTTAGAAATTGACAAGCATGCGTTGAACTTGGGTGTATTACTTAGTTAGTGGTGCTACTGAAAATGGTCCCGAAATTGAATTTAATGACACATTTTGCTACCGATATTGATGAAGGTACCCTTGAATCTTCTGCTATTATTAATATATGCGAAGCTTCAGAAGGTGTCAGTGAATTGGCAATCACGCATTTTGCTACCAATGACAATCCAACAATTGACGTTGTAGAATTGGATGCCACCACAACTGAACCCATTGTAGACATAGAAACGTTCGTTATGGAATCTGGACTTGACACTGAAGAACCAAAGAACAAGCCTAAACGTAGGAAACATATGGCTTGTACAGAATTGCATAGAAATATAACGAAATAAAAGAGAATGCGGGGCTATTAAAAGTTATTAAGGATTATTAAGCATATTCAAGAAAGGAAAAAAAATACGTGTACGTAATAGACGTGTATAAAGAGAAGTAAAAGGCAGATGGGCCCAACATGTGACTCCGAGTTCTGCGAAATAGCACCAAACGGTTTTGCTCGAAATTCAGAGAGCATGGTAGACAATGTATATTTGATAACTTTTGGAACGAGCTCGAATGGTCAGGGAAGAAAAGTTTTGTTACTTCAATGATAGGCAAGATCCCAATCACACAAAGGACAGTTGATTCACGTAAAAGACAACAATGATTAATGAGTAAACAAACCAAATCTGCAAAAATTCTTCTACAATCTACAATACCCTACTTTAGGAATTAAATAACGCATGATTCTTACATGGATTTTAGAAGCAAAGTCAGGTATCTCATTAACTGAGACTACAAATCAAAAAAGCAACCGAGGCAAAAAAAGATCTACTGAGACACCAACCTCCAGTGGAGTTAGTCAAGCTGAAAATCTGCAAAGTTTTTTGAAGATATACCTAAGCTACCCTCACATTACTGTAGAACTACATCAATGAAACTATATCTGGAACCAGTTTCGAAAGCAAGAGCCATGTACACAGCATTTACAAGGAAAAATTCGTAAGGGATAAGGTGAAACCAAGGCTCAGTTTTCCATTGCCTGACGTCGGTTTGAGCGTTGATATTTTTTTCACAGAAAGGTCACGTTATTATATGAACACACGCCAAGTTTCAATACCAGAAAACGCGTAGTTTTTGAGAAAAAAATTATTGAAAATCAATTATTTTTGCAATATTTACGTGAATCCATACCACAGATTATGTAGAATTCTCGCAATTGAACGTTTCGTTTTAACTACAGTTAAGTTGTGGTACATTCGGTAACATTTTATTAAGTCTGAAGCGCTTAGCTGCCTCTGCCTGCTGTTTGTTATAATTGTAGGCATCAGACGAGCCAGAGCCGCTGAGGCTGGTTGTCAAAGGTGACCAACAAGCTGAAGCTGCGGAGGTGATGGTCTTACCTTGTTTTTTACAATTATTATTAATTTTGGGTTGAATTATGAATTGACTGGCACAAGATTGATATTAAATGTTGTGGGGATGGGTAAGGGTTTGGTCTCTGATGGTAACAATAACCCTCTTATGCATATTTTACAAGAAAACAATATACAGAAATCTAACGACATTATAAATAAGAACACCACACGAAAAAAAATTAGGTTAGGTTGAAACTGCGACAACCAACGCGCGAGCCGAGCGAGCGAAGCGAGCGTGCCGCGGCAGCGGCCGGCGAAGCGCTAAAAAGTCAGTTACACATCCAACAAAACAATAAATTAGATCAGCGAAGTGTTAAATAACGTGAGGTCATGATTTTACAAAAATAAGCATAACTCAAAAACTATGCATTACCTTGTAATAAAAATGGTGAAAAAGGGAGGGGAGGACCCTATCCTTCCCCCCTTCAACCCCCTATTTCATGCCAATCTATTAAAAATATTATCTTAATTTTAATCCATAAAATTAGGAAAATTAAAAAAAAAAGTAAAAAAGGGGGGGTTCCCGTGCTTATTATTAGAAGAGGGGGGAGGGAAACCCCTCCCCCCTTAATTCGGCGGCAGTCAATGGAAAGTCGTACCGAAACCAATATCAAATTCTTTTTTTCAACATGTTTGATGCACTTTACTTAAGTAGTACCAAGCCAAAGAAGTATAGGTGTGATGTTTGCTGTAGTTATGAAACTAAGAATGATACTAAAAATTTATTTTATATTGTTTTTCTAATTGTGTTGTTAGAAGTTTTTTTTTTGTTTAATACATGTTGATGATTCCTAATTTTAATGAAAGTGTCATTATTGATAATTTAAGTACGAAGCTACCGTAATTGTTAACAAATAAAAAATATAATACAGTTGACTTTGATTTTTTAATGTCAATAAACATTATCTCAGTAAGTTATTCATGCTAATAGACTGAACTCAGGTATTGAGCTTCTGAGACAAGCAAATTGTATTACAACTTAAAAATACGTTATAGTAGTATATTTTGATAGTTGGTTTAGAACATCTCTTTTATTGTTGTATTAGAATTATAATAATAAAAACTGAGTAGGTAGGTTCGTACGTCTTTGTACCGATTCTAAGTGGATAGGTATTTCTCGCGCTTATCACTGTTGTCTATTCTGTGATGTAGTGGCGTTCGTTTAGTCGCGCAATGGTTATTAGCTGCGGAGCAATGAATATGGGTTCATAATAGAGATGGGTTGTACTAGGTAAATTCGAGACTAGGTGCACCTGTTCCTAGTCCATGCAAATACGTGATCCAAATACCTGTTCCACATAGTCTTACCTCGTATCGCCTAGGATTTGCGTAGCGTATTAGTCTTCACATAATACTTTAAAGAATTACTCGATACTTCGATTCGAATCATGCGAGATTTTTAAATTATAAAATAGTAGACTAGAACAAATAGGTACCTATGTACCTACTACTTATATTTATTACTACTATTATTTGCTATATGTTCAACTGATATCTTCCCTTCATACTTTTACAGGATTAGGACTGTCAACATATTATACTTTCAATTTATTGAAGGCGTAGGCTTTGGAAGATAGCGTATTTATGAGATTTTAATTCACTAAATCTACTTTTATTTAAATGTAATCATATAAATAAAAGAAAAGTTTGTTCTAATACCTACGAGTACATAGGGAAATATAACAAGCACTGCACAAACTGCACTTTAAATAAGTATACAATTACTTTTTCATCCCATCTATTCGAAAAGGACGACTTGGTTCGCCTTTATGTGCACCCAAAGGTGGTGTTTTCTATAAGAAAGTTTTAGCGGGCAGTAATAAGTTTTTAATCCTCTTTATAAGTGCGCCGCAATTATCTTTGCCGCGCACTTTTTGAATTTGGAACATCTTAGTGTTCAGCACCAAAGAAATCGAACGCAAATATTGTTTGAATAAAGACTGGCTGGTACGACGGCCCATAGTCACGCCGCCGGATGAATGAAAAAAAAAAAAACAAATTAAAAAAGCGCGAACTACAGCCCGCGTTTTCGTAAATTTTCACGGATTGTTAGAAATTCATTGTTTTGTTTTGTTTTGAAAAATGAGTTCTTCAAGTGACAGTGAAAGTATAGAATTAACTCCTGAAAGCATTAGAACTGACGCAAAAAATGTGATGGATAATCTATTACCTGCTAAATCCCGGGAGAAATATATGAAAGCCTATGGTAATTTTATTGAATGGAGAAATGCAAGAAGCGCCAAGAATTTTTCAGAATCTGTGTTTTTGGCCTACTTCCAGTCCTAGCCAAAACTAAACAACCTTCCACTCTTTGGAGTACATACTCAATGCTAAAATCAACAGTCAGTTCTAATAACGAAGTAAAACTGGACACATATTCGAAATTAATAGCGTACCTGAAGAGGATGTCTGATGGATTTAAACCTAAAAAATCCAAAGTGTTCTCAGTCAAAAACGTGGAGACTTTCCTTAATGAGGCACCCGACAAAGTCTTTCTTGCCGTAAAAGTAAGTAGGTAACTATGTTTACGGTGGATTAGTAAAATATAATCATAGTGTATAAAAATGCACATTTTATTGTAACCTGTACTTTGATAGATACTTGTCTTATTCACATTCGGTTTTGTTACAGGTGGCTTTAATTTTCGGATTACATGGAGCTTGTCGTGGCAATGAACTTTTAAAAATAACTGTTGATGATGTCGAAAATCACTCGGATGATTTACTGTTAGTAAAGCTGACCGATACAAAAACCAAAATTGACCGATCCTTCGTAATACGAGGAGAATACAAAACTATTGTACAGAAATACCTGGACCTGCGTCCTGCTGCTATGAAGACCAATCGGTTTTTCATCCGTTATCAAAATGGCAAGTGCTCCAAACAAGTGATAGGAAAAAATAAAATTTCTAACATGCCACAAGAAATTGGTACTTATTTGAAGTTACCAGATATCAAACTGTATACAGGACATTGTTTTCGTCGTACTTCTGCTACCCTTTTGGCAGATACTGGAGCGGACTTAACTGTTCTCAAGCGACATGGAGGATGGAAATCGAGTGCTGTAGCAGAAGGGTATATAGAAGATTCCATTGAGAACAAGGCGAAAACATCTGAACGCATCGTGGAAAACATTAAATTGCAACCTTCAGTTAATCCATCCATACCACTGTCGCCGCGCCTATCTACATCCAAACAACGAGATTCACCGTCACATTTTCCTCAAAATGATCCAGATTCGGACATTTCAAACACGCAGAATATAAAATCTACAACAATCTCTATTCCTAATAAAACTGTAACAATAAATTTTCATAATTGCGAAAATGTCTCAAATGTAAATATAAGTTTTTAGTTGTTTTAATAAAGTATACTATTTAATTTCAATTTAGTTGTTACTCTATGTTTTATTAAATAATAATATTACAATAAAATATGAGGCGCTTTTATTTTCTCATAGTGGGTGATGAAAAGTAGAGTGTATCACTCGGGCGCAATAATATATTTTTGGCTCGGGCGACGTACTTTGAATCCCTCGCTACGTTCAGGATTCTACTAAAGAATCCCTCGCTACGCTCGGGATTCTACTCTAGAATCCCTCACTTCGCTCTGGATTCAAAAAAGCGCCCTCGCCGTAAAAATATTATTTTGCTCCCTTATGATAAAATCTACTATTTACTTTCACAAGAATACTAGTCTGATACTAAATTCTACATCTAACAAGACGACGTATGTATGTATTGCCTCGTTTAATTCAACCGGACTTCAGCTTCGGCATTAGCGTATGAGAGAGAGAGAGAGATAGTACAGGTGATGTACTGAATGCTTATTGTGAAGGAAGACTAGGTTAGACTTAGTATCGTTAAGATTGGAATAGGTGCCACCTAGTCTCGTAAAATACCTGTTCCTTTGATCTGTTCTAGTAAATACGGCTCACCTATAGTTCATAATAATAAAAACCATGAATTTTTTCCTTCACTATGATTACCAGTTATCGATTCCAAACCACCCCATTGGATATTATGCACTTATTAACAATGACCTTATATAATATGTTGATCATGCCGTTAGTTAATCTTGATAGTATAAAATACGGAAAACAGTTTAGTATTGACACACAGCAAATTGTAGATCTTGTTTTTTTTTGTAGGTCACTAACTTATCATTATGGCGTAACTTTTTACCGGTTTTGGCGGGAGCGTACGGGAGCCACGGTTAGGCGCGCGGATAAATTACAAATTATTTACTATAAAAACGAAATAGTTGATAATTTCGCCCAGCTGCCATCTTGGATTTCTATTTCGTCAGCACTATCGGCTTCAACAACCTCGAAAACCATGAAAACGAGACCCATGACGATACATTTCATAATAATATTATAACCTATTGCAGCCGCCATCTAAGATTTGTATTTTGTGTTATGTTTTACGAATTTATCATGATAGATCATACGAGAAGACTATTAAATTTTAAAACAAATAAATTATTCTCACCTTTCAAATTCAGCAGGACGTTTAAAAACTATAGCTCCGGTTTTGGCATAGTTCAAACAGCCGTATACTACGTAATATGCACGTGGTATTTTTAAAAAGCTCGCGGACATGCTTAGAAGTGATTTACCAATATATAATATATATGTATATATAAGCAATATTTATAATTGTAAGAACAACATAACATAAGATGATAGCAGTCAGTCAAGTGTGACATTTCATATTTTAGAGTATATAGATGTAGATATAGTTTGTAACACTCTCTACTGACGGCACCGCGAGAACCGCTTACGGGTTGCTCGGACCAGAACCTCGGTGGCCGAGTTGGTCAATGGCGTCTGACACGGAAAGTCAGAAGACGCGGGTTCGAATCCCGTCCGAGGATGGAATTTTTCTCTCTATAAACTTCAATGTTTGAGATCGCTAAAGCAGGCGTTAGTGCTTTAAAAAGTAATACTATAAAAATTACAAGGGCTGCGATGTCAATACGAAAGTTAAGTATTTCTAAATAATGCTACTTTCAGTTGGATGGTACTGTTAAACTGTCCAATAGATGTCGCTACGTCCCCGCAAGACGGTTAGTCAAATAGAGAGTTAAAATTCGATGCTCGGACCAGAACCTCGGTGGCCTAGTTGGTCAATGGCGTCTGACACTGAAAGTCAGAAGACGCGGGTTCGAATCCCGTCCGAGGATGGAATTTTTCTCTCTATATATTTCAATGTTTGAGATCGCTAAAGCAGGCGTTAGTGCTTTAAAAAGTAATACTATAAAAATTACAAGGGCTGCGATGTCAATACGAAAGTTAAGTATTTCTAAATAATGCTACTTTCAGTTGGATGGTACTATTAAACTGTCCAATAGATGTCGCTACGTCCCCGCAAGACGGTTAGTCAAATAGAGAGTTAAAATTCGATGCTCGGACCAGAACCTCGGTGGCCTAGTTGGTCAATGGCGTCTGACACGGAAAGTCAGAAGACGCGGGTTCGAATCCCGTCCGAGGATGGAATTTTTCTCTCTATACATTTCAATGTTTGAGATCGCTAAAGCAGGCGTTAGTGCTTTAAAAAGTAATACTATAAAAATTACAAGGGCTGCGATGTCAATACGAAAGTTAAGTATTTCTAAATAATGCTACTTTCAGTTGGATGGTACTGTTAAACTGTCCAATAGATGTCGCTACGTCCCCGCAAGACGGTTAGTGAAATAGAGAATTAAAATTCGATGCTCGGACCAGAACATCGGTGGCCTAGTTGGTCAATGGCGTCTGACACTGAAAGTCAGAAGACGCGGGTTCGAATCCCGTCCGAGGATGGAATTTTTCTCTCCATAAATTTCAATGTTTGAGATCGCTAAAGTTAGTTCTTTAAAAAGTAATACTATACATATTGTACATGTATACAATGTACATGCCTGTATTATAGTGTAAATGTTTCTTCTAGGAATTGAAGGTTCGCTTCGCGCGCCGCTAAAGCCCAGGATATGTGGGGTGTCTCACGGCAGCTCACACACTACTTTAGCCAATATATATTTATTTCAACTGACAATTTTTTTAAGTGTCATAGTGTGTGTTATATTTTCCGAAACCTATAAGTCACACATACTTTATTTTACTTCTAACTTTTTTATTTTATATTGTTCAAACCTTTATTTCAAATAGAACATGAAAAACACTGTTTATACAGGAAATTTATTAGTTTTATTGGTGAAATAACCGAACAAAACGATTCGTTTCTAGATATGCAGAAGAACTCTAGATCACAGACTATCTAGACAATAATTAAATTAAAACTCACGTCAGAACCATGGTAGCCAGTCTTGCAAAAACTAGTGCGTAATACGGTTTCACACTTTCGCTCCCCAAAGCCATATGCACTGATACACAAGTTCCTTTGTCTCTGAGATTGATAATGTTGCTTCTGGCAACTAATAGTATTATAGCAGCTACATAGGGAACTAGTACAGGAGTATAGTTTCGAGCTAGCTGCCCCAAGCGTTGGTACCAGGATGAAGATATACTGGAACAGAATATCGAAAAATATCTTACTGCACTACTTTTATTATCTTACCACACTTTTTGGCAGTTATATTGTTTAGGGAAGCTATTTGCAATCTAATTCAAAATACAATGTAAAATCAAACTTATTACACATCGCTATAGACTAGAGTAGTAGCCAAATATCAATATTAATACATATTGATATCTAGTGATTTACTTAAGTGCAATTATAGTTACTCTGGTCATCAAATATTTTTATTAGTTGATTTAAATTCTACTTCGACATTATAACTCTCGGGGATATTGGTAGCAATTCACTTGTTTGAAAAACTAAACTAATTTAATTATGGTTGTCCTTATTCTGTTACCATTAGAATCCAAATTCATGTAACACTTAGAAGAGACATTTCTAAAAATAGGATTGTGCTATTCACTTTTTGGTATTTTTACGTTTGTTTAGCGAGCACCACGTTACGTGACGACGAATCTGTCTAAAATATACCTACCGTTGTAGAGAAATGTCTAATTTTAGTGCTGTCATTCGGAAAGGTTAAACTAATTTGGATTTTATTTTATTTTACCTAAACAAAATAAGAGCTGCCATACTTTAGATATTTTTCCTAATAAATTATTATTAATAAATTAATGCTTACAGAATCGACGCCAATTCTCTATGTATGTACTGAACTTACTATCATCTTATATACTGAGCTGGTTGCAGTGATTTGAATACTGAGAGTCCATTTGAAATACGGTCCTAAAAGTCGTGGTTAATACTTTCACTGTTAAAATAAGAAATGTAACTAACCTTATAGTAAATGTGCACTGAGGGTCTAACAATATAGTAATCTTCACATATTCTTTAGTGTCAAGCCCTGATGTTACATTGGGATTACTCTTGTACAGACGTAGCTTCATAGGGGAACGTTTCAAAGGTCTGAAACATACAAGAATTTGATAATGGTGTAACCTATACAAGTTATAATTCTTACAACCTATTAATACACAACAACACGCTAAATTATAGAGTTCTACCTTCAACTAAATCTCGAGTAGAGAACTGGAACCAGCAGTATACCTTCACTACCTCTGAGCTAATATTGTGACTCGCTAACAAATTGGCGCAGTCGCTAGGATCACACATTTCAATTACAAATCTGAATTATTCCAGAAAGATTGTATATTTTATGGGATAAGTTGGCAAACTAGCAGGCGACTCAGCTGATGGTAAGTGATCACGGTCGCCCACGGACATCCGCAATAACAGAGGTCTCGAGAATGTGTTGCCGGCGTATGAGGAAGTATTGTATTGTGAAACTTATTAACATTGCATGAAAAACGTGATTAACGATTTAAATGTGAGTTACAATATGTTGAACAGAAACATTAATAAAAAATTGCCGTTCTAAATAACATCTGAATCCGTTGAGCCGTTTCAACATGAAGAAGTAACGAACATACACATCATCTTTCGCATACATTGGAAACAATAAAATGTTTAATAGTGAACCTTGACAGGAATCAAGGTCGGGATTCAATTGTTAGCGTAGTTGAACAGCGGTTGTGCTCTCGCCTTGAGTTAAATATAAAATAACTTAGCAACCTGGGTCGATGTATTCGGTCCCTACCGTGAGTTTGTTAATAGTTTATAATACTTAACGTCACGACAACTTGAACAATATTTCAGATATAATAGACAAAAATAACACATCCTTACGTAAAATAGTGATAATACTCATGATTCTTCGCCCATGGTACGTGTACTTCTGCTGACGCGTGATAGTTTGCCGCTTTACAACCCACAGTTGGTTCTACATATAACAGATAGGCTTGGTGTATCGTATCGAAGCCTTTTAGCACAAGTTCGTAGTACAAAGAGTCCGTTTCAGTTTCAGGGATTAATATGGTATTTTTGAAAGAAAACTCGGAGGGTACGTCGATATAAATTTGACGAGAGGCGTGGTCGTTGATGTCGATGTTTAGGGTTATCTGAAAACATATAATATTTAAAATTTTAGTTTATATTAAATGCTGAGGGTAAAGTTTAAATAAATTCTAGCACATCGTTTACGTCGCAATTTCCACTTTCACGGGTGGCATAGTATAGAGCACTTAATAATTTATGAGAAAACTTCAGAACTGAATGATGACCGACGGCCTTACTTATAAACGCTGCTTAAATTTAAATGCGTCATTTAGTACGGCGCAGAACATTTTAGCTAAGCGCAAAACTAAATAACGTCATTTAAAGTTAAGCATTTATAAGCAAGGCCCCTTATGTCGGTTTTGACAGCTACATAGCAAATAAGCTCCATTGCAAACGAATACAGAAAACAGAATAATTTCTATCTATAAAATCCATAGTTTTTTTAGAGATACGTATAAATACGTTGTAGAGGTAATTTCATTTATGATTGGTGTGTACGGTGATAAAAATACTTTATAAATTCGCCGGATAAACTTATATTACCAGTCACTGACTCACTGATTGACCCTTAGACTGGTTAGATAGTAAACCTTTGGAGTCTTGTCGGCGAAAAGTGTAAAGAGTGGTCTGGTGACCTCAGAAAACATCGGAAATAAGCGGTGGAACTCCTGATGAAATACCATTACCAGTCACTGACTCACTAATTGATCCATACACTGATTGACTCATACACTGACTGACACAGAGACTGTCTTTCTAGGAGCCTTGGGGTGATGTCGGGGAAAATGTGTAGGGGATTATCTAGTGACCTCTGAAAACGACCGATATGAGCTGATGGTGGTGCTCCTGATGGAATATCATTACCAGTCACTGACTCACTGATTGACCCATAAACTGACTGACACAGATACTGTTCTCCCGGTAGCCTTAGGGTGATGTCGGGGAAAAGTGTAGGGGTGATCTAGTGACCTCAATAACATCCGAAATGAGTTGATGGTGGAATTCCAGATGGAATACTGCAATAGCTTTCGGAACACATCAGAGGTGGGGGTGCCAAAAATGGAAATAAGGAGAACTCTGGACAATCTTTAAAAAATTGGACGTAGTTTGGAATTAAGATAGTTTAATTTACAATATAACATATCAATATTGTGTTTTTTGTGAATTGACACACAGGCCACAAAACCTTACGGACAGCAGCTAAGTTAACATAATCTTGTTTTCGTTCAACAGGATCCCAGAATATGTGAGTAAATTAAATATGAGAATATATGAATGTTTAAAATTAAAATCCACATCATTAATACGTGACATCTTTATCAACTCAGCCCCCTCTTATAAAGACTCGAATGTGCATGCCCTGTTATACAAAAGGCAAGGATGTGAAACAGTAACTCACCGGCTTCCTAGTTGGAGACACTTTTACGATAACATGAGTCCAGTCAGGATTGTCTTTCATTATGCTGTGAAGGTTCACTGTAGCTAACTTTCTTCTGCCATAGTCGTCAGCCACTCCTGTCCACCGGCTGAGCTCTGTTAGAGAGGTGGCGTACTTGCTACAAATACCAACAGAATAAAATAGGTTTGGAGTGGTGAAAGGGATACTAATCTAAAAAGCTACAGTGACGCGGCAATATTTCAGGGATAGTGTGGGTCAGACTTCAATCAGGCGGTCACCAACGCACTCCATACTTCGGTCTTGACGTTCCCATGAAGGTAATATCATCATGAAATCACTTCCGTAGGGTATTTTCAAGTGTTTGCCTGGCTAACTACCGCACTTAAGATTGCAAACCTGTCATGAAGCACCAAGTGTATTCAGACAGGCGCCTTACTAGTGTTACCACCTTCTTTACCTTACCACCACTGCCCATAAAGTGAGAAGAAGTGATTGTCATCAATTACCAGGGACTAGGATTAATAATAATTGATAGGCTTGCGACTAGCAAATCAATTTAAAACATATTCCTTTTTAACTCTTTTATGTACAAGGTGGTAGTAAAAATGTCGGCCATATGAAATCGAATCATATCTCATGTGACCATTATAAATACAATTATTATCACGGACAGAACATAACTCAATCACGTAACAGTACATTACAAGTAAGTACGAGTACATTACATTAACTCCCTAATACTGTTTTCAATTAATTAATAATATTCAAGTACTTATATGAATATATTTTATTATGCATAACTTTTTTCAATTTTGACGTCAAGCGCAGTAATTTAAAGCAAATGTAGCGCTTTCCATAACGCGGATGAGTCTTCCACATCACATCTCACACTTCTCTTGATAAAGTAAAAATATATTAAGGGCTAAATAACCAACAAACTTACCAATATCTATGCATGTGATAGGTAAATTTAGCATTACATCCGAAAAGCCATTCCTTGTCCTCCACGTTGACGGCTTCTACAGCAACAAACCGATTTTGCGGGAACTTCACCAGCCTTATCATCAGGTATGTCATTCTGAAAATAGTTTAAATATTTAATGGCTAACAAATATAGTACAGTCGTTTTGACTTGACTACCCGGAAATTTGTGTGCGTTACTGCGCAGTACAGTTTTAAAAACCTGATGGAAAAATCTGCCAAGTGTGTAGGAATTCCTATAGTTAACTATAGTAGCTATGTTAGGGGTGGCCAAGTTAACAAAGTACTATATATTAATGCAGTGGGCAGGGCACATAGCACGCAGAACAGATGGCCGATGGGGCCGAAAGGTTCTGGAGTGAAGACCACGTACCGGCAAGCGCAGCGTAGGTCGTCCACCGACACGGTGGACAGACGACCTGAGAAAGGTCGCAGGACGACGTTGGATGCAGGCCGCTTCCAACCGGTCCTTTTGGAAAATCATGGGGGAGGCCTATGTTCAGCAGTGGACGTCCTACGGCTGTGATGATGATGATGATGATATTAATGTATGTTTTATGCTATGAATTATCGAGACAGGACAGTCGTGCGCCTTATGGTAAGAACGACATCTACTCTTGCCATGCACTTGCAACTTGCAGTGTCACCCATTGTTTTTATCCGTTGATTTTGGAGACTAATTCGCCGAACAATATTAACTTGTTACAGTACCTTGCAAACCTAAAACAGTAATGTTTGCACGCCACTATGTCTAGCCAGACTACCTGGCTCAGCGGTGGTACCGAGCGCGATGGTATCATGCACAAGAGGCCTTCTTAGTAAAAACCAATTTTATCGATTAACATTAGTTGTGTTGGCAAAATTAGTGGAACTGAAATATAAACAAAAACACGCGTAAACATCGTCAGTCATCTCGATCCTTCAGAAGTATTTTCAGAAAGTTCTGAAACTGTCTGAAAAGACTCTATTACATGGGTTATAAAATCTTAAAAAGAATACCTATGTGTGAAATAATTGACATACGAATGAAGGTCAAATATTCAATATTATAGATAGACTATATTATTTAATTTGGCCAGAAGCAGTGTTTTCGTGTTGTTTACCATACCAGATCCTAGACCAGTTTTATCGTCACATCTATTGTTGAACTTAGCAATTTAAAATCCCTCAATTGTGTAGCGGCATTCAACATCACCATTCTGCGACTATTAGACTGATTGAAGACAAAAGGTTAATGTTGATGCATGTATACACAGAGATCACGAGCGGGTACTTGCAAACACGTGTGAGTCCTAACTCACCCACAAAGTACTATTTGTCTGGCTCGTTTTGAGGCTATTATAATAAGTTAACGTCAGATTGAATATATTTAGAGATATAGATAATATTGATTTCAGTAAATTTCATTCTCAGACTTTATTTAAAACCATAAACGTCACTAGAATCGATCTAATTAATTTAGACAGAATTTATGAAGCTGTGTGCTACCACAATAATTAATACTTCAGCTTAAGCACCTATTAAATGTGAAACCTATTTTTTCCACAATTAATACATAGTATAGTTGTGTATTATATGATATAGATGACATATAGTGTATTGAAAAAAAAATCAGTATACAATTAAAATTTTACTTTTAACTACAAGGACTTACAATATTCATTATTAAAACAAATGGATACGTTACACTGATAGGCATATCTTAGGAGGCCTTATTATTAATGGTTTAACGACGACGATTGTGAATATCGATAATGCATCAAAGGTCGCACGGCCAGACACAATAGAAATTTCATTGTTATAATGACATCGACCCTTGAAGGGTTAATAAATTCATAATTGAAAAATATGCCTGCCATTTCGCCTAATGGATGCCAATTACAAGAAAGAAAATATTTCTAGTTTAGAGCATAATTCGCTACAGCTGAAGGTGTAATTTCTAATAGCCATGTTCTCATGGAACTAACGCCAGTCTTATATAGAGATACATATATTTAAAAGCAAAACAAAAAACAAATGTATATTTAACGCTTCAAATATGACGCAACTTAGACATCTTAAAATAGGATACCCCATTCATTTCCCTGATTCTCTGGAGAAATGCCAATGTTTACGTGTGTCGATTGTATTGTGGAAAATGTTATACGATGATGTATTTTGTTCGATATATTTACTTTTGTGTGGTAATACTGAACAGACAAGACCTTTCTCTTCTCTCCTGCCCACACAAGATATGTGTCGCATATTTTCAGTTTCCATTCTATAGTTTCCGTAGTTAGCTGCGGACCATATATATTTAAAGGAGCTGGACTGGGGGACTGCAGTACATTAACGTATTAGCGTCAAACTAAACATAATAAACATTCAGTTTGTCTGTACACTCACATTCATTCATTCACATAACTATAAATGTTTAACATTGGTAAAGTTAAAAAATGGAAACTTCCGATTATTTAAAACAATGCAGTGCAAACAGTAATGAGAGAGACACCCACAGCGAAAAACGCCTACAGGCAGAAAGAACAGGCGAGTAATATACGTGAGAAGCTAGTAATCAATCGATAAAAAGGCGCGCTAGGGCCCCGTGAGTGTGATGGCTACAAGAGCCACCTCCGGGCGGTACAGCGCGCCATACACATTGTACATCGCAGTCTTTATGCGAGTACAATATCTGCGTAGTATTGTCACTATAGGCATGCTACGCAGACAAATACCGGGGGGAAGAACCCCCCGAGGTACCGCAGAGGCAGGGAACGGAAGCTCGAGGACTCCACCAGCCCTTAGTAGCTGAAGAACACATTGATTGACGAGAGGATCAGTGATCTGTGGAGTTTTATTTGGAACATAATATAAGTGACGTCAGCAGTGCTGACGTCACACTTTAAAAAAAAATATCATGGAGGTCTCTTCTCCGTCATATATATTAGATATTTATATTTTACCAGTTTATATCTGTGGCTTCAAATCTATGGGAAGATGCGCTTAGAACAGCTTAGTAGCAATGACAATGCAATTATATGCTTACATTATATTAATATTATTGTTTTGTTGAAACACAGGTGTCTGACAATAATCTTCAAACCACCGAACAGTGTTTTTATAGACAAGATATGTACATATTGATCATTTGCAAGTAAAGTATAAATAGATGATCACTAGAAAGGTCTCATGATAACGTTTCTCGTGGAAGTGATTATAGAGATGACAGACGTTACGAAGAAATGTAAGATAAAGAAGATCTCTAGACAAGCACTATCAAAACATATCGAGAATTGATCAATTATGAGTTTTATCTGCTTGTTTATACCAGTGACAGGTAGATGATTGTAGGATACTTAGAAATAAAGAATTTTTGGTCAAAATTTTTAGTAGAGGTCTTTACTTTTTACTACATTTTTTTTATTATATTAACGGGGCTTAATCGCGTTAGTAATAGTATTTATTTACCTCGACGTTTCGATCAAGTAGTTATAAAAAGTCATTGTCCCGACACGTGTCGGGACAATGACTTATATACGCGATTAAGCCCCGTTAATATAATAAAAATATGTGTTCAAATCGCGAAGTTTAAAAATTACTTTTTACTACATTGGTTGTTTACATTCATTACATATAGTTACTGCACATGCTAAAGTGACATGACCACTGTAGGTTTCTATTGGATATCTAGAGCCCTAGATACATGACAGTTTGTACTGTTGCACGTGAACGACACGTTACGTTACACTTACGCAGTTATTCGTGCTAGGCACACTGCTCGTCTTGGTTGGTACACTTACACTGTCTGCCAGTTATGATAGCCTAGTAAGTATAGACTACAGTTTCCTCGCAACATCAACGCATAGTACCAGGCTACCATAACCGCATAGCAGATCTCAGCAGCCTTGCTATCGCTCGGCATGCTGATATCCATACATAATATCACCTACTACATGGCTCGTCCTGACTATGTGTTATCTGTGCCCTAGATACATGACAGTTTGTACTGTTGCACGTGAACAGTTAAACTCTCGAATATTTCTAAAAAGACTTCAACGCTTGGTTGGTTAAGAGAAATGCATAATTTATTATGATAGATGTTAGATAACGACCAAAAATCGTATGAGTACACTAAAAATAAAGGAAAATAGTAAAGAGGAAATAAAATACTACTATTGACTATTTTTGTATTTACTTGTATTCCTGCTCGTGTAGTGAGACCTTTGGTTCTTGTCAAATTTCATTATAGTATAGGTTAACGAGAAGTGCCTTATAGGTTTTGATTTACTAGTGAACTTCTAAATTATGCAGCATAAATAACACTATTCATTAACGCTTCATATACCGGCATAATTAAAACAAAATATTTATAAATGAAACACGTAAATTTAAGTCAATGGTACGCAAAGGGTTAATAATAACGTGGACTTAAAACCATGATTTTTACAGTTGTAATTGATCTTAGAGTATTTGATATTAACCCCTCACCAGTCGACTGTCCATATAACAATGAAACTTCCATTGTGTCTGGGTCGTTCGACTGATGAAGTATTAATTTCACCTTGCCGGTTCTGACAAAAAGTATCTTGACAGCCAGACAAACGGACAGGTGGACAGCGGAATGATACTTTTTTCCTGTTAGTTACGGAAATACTAAAAAATGGATGCGACTTACTTATCGATTTCTGGACGAGAGATTTGATAAATTCTCCTGTTGTCTTCGTACCAGAACGCGTCGGCGATCATCGTTGTATTAGCTCGAGGTATATCAGGATCGAGGGTCATAGATCTGTTTGCCTGTCAGAAATATAAACATGAGTGGATACTGACTATTTAACTGGGTATAAATCACGGCACGTAAGTTGAACTATGCGCAGAAAACATTTTCGGCTATTAATGGAAGTGCGGGGCGAGGGGGACATTATTTTAATGAAATTAAATATTTGGTTGAACTTGGGTTTCTAACCACCGCAGATAACTATTAGCCTATCACATTTGTCCTGTACCCGCGCAGATGACCACCATTTTGGTTAAACTTACGTGCCGCGGTTTATACTATGGGTGTTTTATAAGCTTCTTTTTGTGACTTGAATAATTTATCTATTTTGATTAGATGGAAGGAAGATGCTATGTTTAGATATTTTGGGACAGTAAGAACTCGAAACTATTAGAGTTTACTTATTTAGAACCCAGCAAGTATTTTATAGGAAATACTATTCGGAGCTTTCTTAATCAGAACCTAACCCTGAAACCCAGCTTAGTATTTCATGTATTTAATTTTAGGATATACTATTCGGAGCTTGCTTATTCAATACACCAAGAAACCCAGCTTAGTATTTCATGTATTAAATTATAGGAAATACTATTCGAAGTTTACTTATTCAGAACCTAACCAAGAAACTCAGCTTAGTATTTTATGTATTTCACTATAGGACAAAAACCGGACCGACGGCCTCGTCAAAACCGCGGGGAACCATTGGATGAATGAAGCAAGTAGCCGTTCCAAGTGGCGTTCTATGGGGAAGGCCCATGTTCAGCAGTGGACGTCTTCCGGCTGATGATGATTATAGGAAATACTATTCGGAGCTTGGTATTGGCCACAGATATTTTAAAGACACAGTCACAGATATCACAGGTATATTTCCATAGCATTTTTTGCTGTCTATGCCTTTGCCTGCCTTTATTCTCAGATGGCTTGAAATAACTTGAACAAAACAAATAGACGGCCCTCGGATTGTTTTCTTGTGTCTTTCGGGGTGGATATAGGATATATAATTTACCTGTAAGTCTTATGAAGGAACCTTCTGTGAAGCCGCCGCTTGAACCTATATTCTTTACCGAAAATTATATGAAAATTGCAACAGTATGATATATTTTCAGAATTAACAAGTATTACTCGCTCGCTCGCGATTATAGTTACGGAAATATATTATAATACTTCTCCACTGAGAGAAATGCCTATTTCCCAAATGTGGGAACTACTCCGAACCCACCACCTTGCAACAGGCAACAGCTAATCGCCACTACCAACCAGATCAGGTTGAAAGCCAAGCACCGTATCTGATAAGTATTCGTTAGAAAATACAACACTGAATTGGACCATATCGTATTTGCTCGTATCACTTTCTATTATTATGCGGTCATTAATATATTTACAAATTAAACCACGATTAAAATTTCGAGTATATGTACAAGTTATAGGGTACAAAATGGCATCTATAAGAAATTGCTGGGAAAGACAAACTTACTTGGAAATACTGTCTGGCCTTTGCCATTAGTAGCGTTCGATCTTCAGTTATCTGCTCCGTGAGTGGATCAACAAGTGAGAACAGGTATCGATTGATTGCCATTACTAGCTGCTTACACCAGACAATGCATACGTGATCCGGTGACACCCAAACTCCCGGTATTGCTGTGGTCTAGAAAAAATATTGTTATTGAAGCTAATATTCTAATAGCGTTTCAACCATGAGGACAAAAAAAAATAAAACTTATAGCAGTCCAACAAGTAGCATAACTAGCATACAATCTTTACTTACTGATTTTGTGTCAAAAATAAGGTCGTGACTAAGACCTATATTTGACCTAGAGAGCGAAGCGTCTCTGCTTTAACTGGCCAAAAAAATTGACTTTCAACTGTCCGTATGTTAGTCCTTCAGTAGGTACAGGTCGCATTTTTAAACCAATCGTGACTAAACTTGTAATGCATGTTCTACTATTCAATAAATTTTTTTGTCGTCTTCGAAATTTAAGGGGAGGAGGCGACATTGGATGGTTACTTTTCTTAAAAAGAGGGTAAGTTTGCTGCGGCTCTATTTCACGACCGATTTTGATACACACATTAGGTACCTGACTTTAGAGAGGAATTTCGAATACGAGCATAATTGGTCAAGTGGTTGCCGAGATAATAGGTTGTAAAGTTTAAAAACTTGAAAATTTTTGTAATATTCGGTAACTACAACCCGGTCAGAATATCTGTGCACCTCGCTGGAATGCGGCGCCTCTCCCGCTTCCCCTGTCACCTCTCCGCGCACTCCCCGGTGCGACAGTACGGTTAGCATCTTCGTTGCCGATACACGTCCCGATAATTTTGATATTTTCGCTTTGTTGTTGTTTTGTTTTTTAATATTTATTGTTAAGTTTAGACTGTTTACTGTTAAGTTTGGACTGGTTTGGTTGTTATTAAAATGACAAAGAGGGAATTGTATCCCATTATACTGAGAACAAAGCCGCCGAAAAAATATATCGTCGACGATTTGATGCGAGAGCATGGCCAAGAAGTTGTGCGTCTGCCACCTTATCATTGTGACCTAAACCCTATCGAATATATATGGAACTTGGTAAAGCAAAGGGTGGCAGATAAAAACATTGAACAATCGGAAAAGAAAATAGAACAACTTACAAAAGAAGCGATTAAGTCAATTACGCCAGCTGACTGGAAAAAAGAAGTGAATCACGTGGAGAGACTACAGCGAGAATACTGGGAAAAGGATCATCTAGCAGATGACAACATCACACAACTTTTAATATCACTAGGGGAAGATAGTTCGGAGAGTTCAGAAAGTGAGAGTGAGGAAGATACAATGTCAGGCATAGAGTCAATAATTTATAGTGACTGAGTTTAATAATAAATGTTTTTGTAATCAAAATTATTGTTTTTTAATAACAAACCCTTCATCAATAATAAATTGATTTGAAAAGGTTAGTAATTTTTTTTTACCTCTACATTTCTCGAAAATACTTTTTTTCACACCGTACCCAGACCGCCGATATGACTTCACGAGGTCAGGTGCACAGATATTGTGACCGGGTTGTACAATAATAACAACATCTAAAATTTTAGCAAAACTGGTCAAGATTGCCGCTAATAAGACTGTGCTCACGAGGTCTTCTGTTCGCATAACTCCTAGTTTAAACTAGTGTGAAGAAATAATGTCGCATTAATTAATATCTCGAGCTGCGCGGAGGTTGATCAGGAGCAGCGCAAGCGGTCGGGTTATCTAATTTCAAATAGGTAATCACAGGAAGTGATAAAACATTTACTTCTCAAACCTTATTTCCTATTTTGCCATTTTTCGTAGTGACTATTTTTAACCTTATACCACGAAAGGAGGTTTCAAGATCGATGCGTAGTTTTTTTAATGCTTCACCATGCCTAACTTTTTACTCGATTATGAAATTTAGATGATTCTTCATTTGTTGGATATGTTATAGCTCTTTATCACGACTGGTCTAACTAGACGATAGACAGTGAAAAGTGCCCCATGTCAATAATATATATGTTAATATGTCTAATAAAACTCAGAGGAAAATTATTTTTGATTTCTATGAAAGTGATGATGCGAATCAGATTTTGAGTAGGTATATATAGGGACGTCAGTATAGGGATATTTGTTTCCATCTCCGACAAAGAGCCCTCAGCTTCTACGGACATATTATGCGGTCTTTAAAGCATTGTCTGGAGAAAGCTATTATTTTAGGATGAATTGGTAGACGTGGTCAGGGAAGGGCCTGCAAGATGGTCTGACACGATTAATTGATTAATTAATTAATTGCAATCCAGCTTTAAAAATAATAGAATCTATATTTTATGTTATTTTGATTGTGATCTGTTTTGTGCTTTCAATAAATAAATAGATTAAGAAGGCGTTGGGTGGTAGCATACACCGTGCGGTACACACAGCCTATGACCGCACCCAATGGAGACTGATTGTACGTGGTCGCGATCCTCAGCAGTGAGGGAACAGTTCAGAACAAAGAAGTTGAGGAAGCAACCAAGTAACAAGTAGAAGTTTTAATGTTTTTTGGGTAAACCTACCTATAAGAAACACTTAATAAAGTGTATTCACAATGACTATTTGCTACTAATTCAATAACAATAAGTATCTACATAACATAATAGTACAGAAAGGTCTTGATAGGTAATATCTAACTCATATAAAGAAAATCTGTAGGTACATTTTGTGATAAAAAACTTAAATCAATTGGCAATTAAATGAGGCCAAGCATGACTATGTGCTTACTTACTCTACTTACGTTATCACACTGATAAAAGAAACATATTTAATTTGTATACGTTCCTATGGCGACAGATTCCACGTTATGTTAAGATTATTGATCAACTGATTACAAAATATTTCAAATTTGCCCAACTATTACATTCATACGTTATACATAGATATACGCTGTTCGCCGGATAGGTTCAGAATTCAGAGATCACATTATCATAGATCAATCTTATAACACCTCTCTTTTCTTTCATCTGAGATTAAAAAACCTTACCAAAGCATTAATGTAGCTGTCATTCGAAGACGTCAATCCTGATGGCATGAGAATATCCCTAGGTCCATTACCAAAACTGATCAACATCTTCTTATCTTTACGTTCTTTGTCATTATTCACATTCATTTCCCATTCATAGTCCATTAGCATGTAATAGTCATTGATGGCAACGTCAAACGTAACAACGGGAGCTTCTAAAGGTGCAGCTAATGTTATAGCTATGCTTGTAAAATTGATTGTACTTGGGTATGCTAGGAGACGCTTGGCAATGAGTCCACACTGTAAATAACATAATATGGTAGTTATTACATGGGGATTGGTTAATGTAGAGCAAGATCGAGAACCAATTTCTTTATCGTATTATGTAAGGCGGTGTCCACTAATTATGTGAGGTGAGGTTACAAATTCTCACCAAGGAGAGAAGGGGAATCGAAAAATCGCCCAAACCACCTCACGTAATTAATGGATGGATAGTTGATAGATAAACTGTTTATTGCAACACCACAGTACAAAATAATTATAAGAAACAAATAATTAAGACATTAATGTAGGCATTACTTTGCAGAAATCCATTTTAAAACGATATTATAAATAATATTTAGTTAAACTTCTGAAATAATGATTATGGCTGAGATACAGTGTGCACCACCCTCCCTCCTGCATAAAATGCAAATAGGAAGTATACAGAATAAGCAACACACAAAACAACCCAATCAACCAAAAACGATTCGACACGTGTTTCGCCTCTACATGAGGCATTGAAAGGAGATGTTGACTCTTCAAGCGCTAGATCGACAGTGAGAAACTCACTCTCACTTTTTTAATGTCGTGTTTAAATACGATAATGTCTAAAAAAAGTTACACAGCAAAGCAGCAGCAATAAAATCTTAAAAATGTGTCACAGTGGATGACCTGCGCGCCTGCTGTTAAGTTGGTGATATGTTTCCTATTGAGCAGGGGTACATACCCCTGCTCAATAGTAATGCTCATGAGTAACATATTGGATACAACAGCTCACAGTAAAAGCTCGCTCCGGCCACTACGAATACTTGTACCGTACAGATCGTAATCGTATCGTACAGATTGAAACGGTAATGAGTCTGTCTGTTTCGGCCAGTCTTTCCGCTGGTTCTGGTCTGACTGATCGCTGATCGCTCTTTAAACCTAAATACAGTGCTTGCACCTGCTCGGATGCAAAATATCTGATGTCACTGTGGTGTATCAACCAAGACTAGCAGATTACGACCTAGTAAGTCTGCTTCTTACGATTTGCATCATGTCAGTGAAGGAAATATTGTTTAACTCCCCAATGTCAAAAGAAACACTGTTGACAACAAAGTATTTTTATGCAATTAATTGTCAAGACGGGCAAATCGTACTGATGCATTTCGTTTGCCCATGACAGTTGCAGTGCTCCCTAGAGCTTAGAACTGTAGTTTTATGTGGCGCTGCACTGCAATTGTCACCCCAAGACATTGGTTTTTTAATTTGTTTCGCTAAGTAATTTCACTTGCTACAGTATCCTTCACACCTGAACACAGTCATGCCTGCGTACTACTGCTTTGCGGCAGTATATCTGGCACTGCGGTGGTACAATCCAAGGCAGCCTCTTGCACAAGTTACTACTAAGTAGGTCAGGTTTCATCGTCTCTTACGATTCCCATCCCGACGGTGGCGTAGGGAATATGCTACTCTATCCCCTCAAGTCTTATTTATGTACTTATGATAGTTATTCAGAAACAATGCTTCAGACATGCACAAAACACCCCAAGCGGTACGCCAGTGCAGGCCTCATCGCCAAAACGAATAATAATGCTCCAGACAGCATTTGAAGACTATTTCGACTAGCTAGGTACTACCCGCGACTTTGTAAATATATTTGTAGGTAATATAACAATGCATGTTTGTTCGGCTGTTGGATTATCCTAAAGAATAAATATAAATATAAGTACACACAGGAAAAACGTAATCTCTTCTTCGGGCTCTTGCTTACTCACCATAGAATGTCCAATAAGAATGACCGAAGTGGGGACAGTCTTAGTATACTTATTACTTTTGTATAAGCTCAATATTCTTGAGATACTAGCAGCTGCAAATCTTGTCTGACTTTGAAGTACACCTCCATACAGTCCTGATAACTCTTCATTTGTGCTAACTAAGGGAGTTAATACAATATGATTAACAATGGATGTTATAGTCAGGTGTGGAGGCTATACATATATGGTTAAATAGTTTGGGAATGGATCTCCTTCTTTTTATGTCAAAGAAGTTCTAACAACCAGAAAAAGGCCATATTATTTGTTTTAGGATTCCACACTTAAAAGGTGAATCTATATAATCTGCAGATGAAACTGACACACTCTGTTTTTGTCTCACTGATTAACTATGTCGGGAAGTAGCAGGATCCAAGACACTGTGCACTTCTGGCCGACCGAGGATAAATGGAGGGCCAAGTAGCCACACGTAAAAGGCACCCACCAACACTACCAATGCAAAAAAGTCTTAGTAAAACAGATTTTCCTGAGACATAGATAGGATATCCAAATGCGAGAGATGGGGCGAAATTGTTTCGCCCCATCTCTCGCATTGGCACTACAGTACCTGAACACAACTAGATAGATTTTTATCTAATCTAACACAAGCTTCAATATTCGTCTTGGGCTGATCTGTTAAAAAGCCATCAACAGAAGCCATACCATCTTTGAGAAATGTACCTACTCTGTTTTGATCCAATAGCTGACTTCAACAGCATCCACAGAAGATAGGAAATTGTCATAATTGAGGCCACACATATTATGTAACACTTTTAATATCAGCCCATCCGCTACTAGTTATAAAAATGTAAATCTTGTATTTTACTTAGTGTATTGAGGTGCTTGAAAATGATTATTGATAATTAAAATATCAGATGGATTACATATTACTTAACACTAAGAGCATTCAGAACTGCTTCAAGCTTTTAGACTTATAGCTTATAGACAGACAAAGTTAGATGTGCATAATTATTCAGATACATAAAATAGATACTTACTTGTAAAAAAGTCAAAATGAAAATCATATCCTTTTGACATAGCTTTCCTTAATGCCACAGATGCTAATGATCGAGCCTGCATATGACTGCCAGAGTTTCCAGTGAGAAAAAGTACTGGTATACCATCAAACCTGGTGCAAACAAAAATAAAGCACTATATTACAGCATTTGTTGTATTAACCCTTATTTAACCGTCATTGTTAGTTTATGTGAGCTTCATTCATAAATCTTTTCTTTTAATTAATTACGGGCGGTGAAAGGTTAATATCTCACATTTGAATAAGTAATTTAGTATGTAGTGTGCATTACAGTTTCAAAGTCTCCAGTACTAAGGGACATCTCACTGAAAACTTAACTGCCAATTTGACTTTGTGAGGGTGCTGAATGTGATAGTAGTAAGTAATTGTGTGTTTATGTTATGCAGTTGAGTCTGTGGATGATGTAAGTAAATTAAATCAAATAGATAATTGATTATAACCTTAAGAAATTGTAACTATGGTAAGTAAATAATAATGTTAACATACCACATCTTTCTGGCTCTCTCAGTCAACCTGCCCTCACTGTAAGCATATAATCCATATTGTGGGTATTCTTTGTTTTCTGGTATAGACAGCCGCTAAAATTATGTTATAGTATTTATTTATTGATTGGATATTTATAGAGGTCCATACTTTAATTTCTGATCTTACTCGAAAACTCAAAACTTTGTAAGCGAGTGAATGAAGTACATTTGTAACATTATCTGGCTAGAACATCTCAAAAGATTTGAAGCAAATTGGACCGGATAAGACACAAGCCCATACCAAATATAGGTACTCATTTTAGATTAGTAATTAAAAAAATTTAAATTAGTAACATGTAGTTGGATTGCAATCCAGCTTTAAAAATAAAAGAATCTATATTTTATATTGTTTTGATTGTGATCTGTTTTGTGCCTTAAATAAATAAAATTCCATTTTTTAGATGGAGGGTGGGACTGCAAAGTGGAAATAATCCGCTATAAAATTAAGAATGCTTGTTTTATATCTCTAGCACAACTATAAATGAATAAAATGCAGGAGAGTAAGATACATGTACATAAAGATAACTGCATTCTGTTTATGGTACAAGCAAACTAAACTAAATTGTAAAAATAACTGGGATGTAGAAGCATTTTTAACTTGCACAAAGTAAAAAATAATTGGCAGAGAGCAATAGAAAAGGACCAAATTCATGGATCCTGCCATCTAGCTAGGTCCCTTGAACCTGAAATCTAATGGTGCATTCATTAAGCTTTCAGGGTATTGGTGGCATTGTCATTGATGGCTTTTTTCTTAAAGTGTTTGTAAAGCTCAAAACCGTTATTTTTGCCACTTTTGCCCACACCCTATTCAAACTCTCAACTGAGCATAAGACCTAAAATCACATGATTATGCTGTCATAAAACGATCACAAACAACTGTGCTTTGGACAAGGGTCAAAAATACCTCTTGTTTAGCTTTCTAAATGCTGAACAAAATACAGATTCCCAATTCAAACGTCCCTTGTGAGCGTTTTCGCTAAAAACACTTACAAAGGGTCTATTCGAATTCACTATTACTGCATCGAATAGGCTCTTCATGAGCGTTTTTAGCGAAAATAACGCTAAAAACGCTCACAAGGGGCTTTCAAATTCTGAATCTGTGGGTGAAAATGTCATTCATATCTCTTTTTGTTCAGCGTTCGGAAAGCTAAAAAAGAGGAATTTTGCCACCAAAAAGTGTAATTTTTGACCCACGTCCGGAGCATGGTTGTTTGTGATCGTTTTTTGACAGCTATGTATTTGACAGCATAATCATGCAATTTTATGTCTTATGCTCAGTTGAGCGTTCGAATAGGATGTGGGCAAAAGTGGCAAAAATAACGTTTTTGAGCTTTACGAACGCTTTTAACAAAAAAAACCATCAATGACAACGCCACCAATGCCCTCATGAGCTAAACGAACGCACCTTATATGTACCCTTGAGTAATTTCGTTGACTAATTAACTCTAGACTAACTTTTAAAGTTAGAAAGATAAATTTTCAAAGTTTTTTATCTTGTTATGAAGGTCAATGACAATGAATAAGTTCGATGACACAGAGAGCAGGGTCATGGAATACAAAAAATACCTTTGCGCCCCAAAGACTACACTCCAACCCTGTACTCACGTACTTACCACAAATTGAGGATACTCATACATATATGTCATGATACAGTAATTATTTTTATCGCTGAAATATATATTAAGAATTCCGAGAGAGAATCCCAATACGAAAATAGATGATATCAATTGAAATATGCTTGAACGAACAATATTAAGAAGCTCCATTGTATTAAGTGCGGATGTGGTATTTGTGCATTGCGTCTTCTTCCAATATCTATTTCTTTAAATATTTCATAAAAATATTAACTAAACACATCATAACACAAACATAGAAAATTGAAAACTGAACCATAGACCAAAATATATATACTAGGAAAACTGATCTGAAGGAAGTCTGCACAGACTATAAGATACATCAGACGGACATCAGTACATTCTTTGCTAGACACGAGTTCTGCTCTCTGATTGGCTACAGCAAAATGTTGTATGACAGCTGATTTTTTAAATTTTGCAAAATGAAGGATACAAGCTACATAGTTACGTGCGTAAGTAGAACTACTTACGTACGTACGTGGCTAACAAGAGGGTTCACTTTCTCTGCAAAACAATAAATGTGTAATTATTACTTAATCACAAAGATTTTATCACACAACAAAGCTAAAATTACAAATACAATACCTATTTAACTTATCAGAGGTTCCAGGAGAAGTAAGTGGAATTCCATTGACAATTTCCGTTAGAAAGTATAAAGCAATCTTGAAAATTTTGTTAAAACTAAAACTAAAGTTTGTTGAAAACTAAATATACCTCAAAATGTTTGTGACACACTTGAATTGAAGGTTACTCGTCGTATTCGCACTTATATATTGTAATGCTTAACAATGTATGTCGAGCCATTTCTGGATTCTTATTTTTGGGAAACGTGTGTAGAAAGAATGTCGTCCTGTCGCGAACTTGTACAACCCAGCACACATCACTTGTAATACATATCTCTTTCATATGAATTAGTTACTTTTAAAATATAATTGAAACAAAGACGCAGGGCAGATAATTAGCAAATATTAAACATTTATTGAACATTACGGCTGGTTTACAGTCTTTGTTATATTAGTCTATGGTAAAATGCAAACTGCAATTTCAAACAAAGAGGGCATGCAAATAACATTCCAAGGACGGCAAAACAAAGGAGAGGGAAAGGGGTGAAAGAGGGAAGGCAAATGTCATTTATGATTTTGCTATGACGTTTCGCGTCTCTAGTTTTTTTACTAGATAGATTACTACCCGTGGAAGTCTGACTGAAACTTCTGAAACACAGACTAACAGATGCTAACGCAAACACAGACAAACAGATGCTTCTGAAAGTCTAAAACATAGATTAATCAGACTATATGTAAAGATAGATGGAAATCACCAAAGCAAAGAACGGAACGTAAGCGAGAAGTTTATTTTTTTAAATGCCATCCACTTTGACGGAACATAGTCGCACGCTCGTCTTCCGTAGGTGCGTTCGTTTAGCTTTTAGGCATTGATGGCTCTTTTGTTAAAGCGTTCGTATGGCTCAAAAACGTTATTTTTGCCACTTTTGCCCACGCCCTATTCGAACACTCAACTGAGCATAAGACCTAAAATCGCATGATTATGCTGTCAAATACTTAGCTGTCAAAAAACGATCACAAACAATCATATTCCGGACATGGGTCAAAAATTGCACTTTTTGATGGCAAAAATTCCTCTTATTTATTTAACTTTCCGACATTTTTCTACAGTTTGGCGTTAATAATATTGGCGGTAAGTTTCCTCCGGGATCACTTTAGACTCTATGAAAAAATCAAAACTATTTTATGTATAAATATAGCTATGAAGAAAATGATGAATAAAATTGCTGTATACATAGGATGCCGAAAATGTTTTTGAAGATTTACCTCTAGTTTCAGGCGTGATAGGGTAACACTCTGTCCTTGTTTCCCCTTGGACTAATATGAAATCAGATTGGACAGGTGGGGTTGTGGTCTTGAAGATGATCAGGCACACATGTAGGATTACCTAAAGCGATACTACTCCCCTAAAAAAATAAACAGATATTATGTTTAAATCAAATTTTTTTTAAAAGGTACGAGTATATATATTTTTTGATACAAAGGAGTTATTTGGCTCTGAAAATCCATATATATTTCTTTCCACGTCTTTGTAAGCATAACAGCTGTAGAAGGGCGTTCCTTGTTTGAATGGTTTATCTCTTATTAGTTATAATATATTGTTTATTTATATTATTATTCTACTGTTTTTTTTTCTCCTAAGCACTTAATTTTAACAAGCTGTTAACATAATTTTGAAAACCATGTCATTTTTTAATATGTCTAACATAAGATATAAAAAGTCAAAGTACCTGACCGTTTGCTTGTTCGGCTATCCATCTGTCCGTCTATCGATATACTATCGATCTTTACATAGATATGGCACACCACTAAATCACTGTCAAAATTAATACATAATCTCGATTTTATTGCACTTACCGGAATCGTTTTGATTTCGTACCTATTCCACTTGCGATTTCTTCTTCAGAAAATAGAGTAAGATACGCATCAGAAATGAGTTCCCTGTATCGGTCTTTGTCGAATGCACTTAGATGCACACATAAAACAAAATATTTATCAAAATGAAACAAAATGAAACAAAATGTTATTTAATATTAATACATGATTTTATAAAAAAATGTTCAAGTGTTCCGAGTTCAAGTGTTCAAGGGTTCCCCGTTCTTGGTTATAAATTTCCTGCACAAGTATCCTACTAGCTAGAGCCGACCCAAATAACGAGTCTTTTACCGGTTAATAATAATAGCTTCTGACCGTTGACTCCGTTAAACTATTATTATTAACCGGCAAAAAGCTCACGATCACGACTCCGTGTATAGTTATTACTAATTAGTATATTCAAATTAAAGTTTTTTTTAGTTTGTAATCACAACACAATAAAATTCTACGACAGCAAAATAAAATCGCATGTTAAATTAGTAGATGTAACTTTAACTTTTCCAAATATGGCCTCAGCGGGAATGCCGCCAGTACCACGTAAATAGTTAGAAAATAAGGTAAAAACTAAAAATCTAAACGGTAAAGTCGTACTCATTACATGAAATGGGTACAAGCTAGTTCAACTGCATACAAACAATAGTTACTTACCTGTACCACATTAGAATACAGTTTAAATTTTTTTAGTATATGTAGAAATGTTAGTATATGTAGCGGGCATAAATCATTTTATAGCTATACTAGCAACTGCCCGCGCTACGTTCGCGTAGTAGCCTAGGTTTGGCCCTCACCCTCACCATAACCTCCCATCTTTTCTTAATATTTTTTAATATAAGAACCATGTGCGAAGTATTAGAAAACATTAAAAAAAAGATGAATGAAATCGGATAATCCGTTCTCAAGAAATAGCGTGACCAGCAGGGCTATTATGTATCTCAGTTGCTAACAAATGTTGATTGAAATCTGGAAAAATGGCGGCCCTATGTCAGTGTGGCGGTCATCGTCCTGCGGATTATTGCGACGCACACAATACAGGTTACGAGTTCGGCCGCGGCATACGAGCGGGCGAAGCGAAGAGCGACGTGCGTCTGCGCTGGACATCGTTGGGCGACTGACGAGCGCTACGGCCGCCGCGAAGTATTTATACTCGTGCGAGCGAGATAGAAGACTCGCCTTATCGAATTACTTCGGTAGTAAATAGTTTGTACGCTCCGTATGTTAGTGCCTAGTTGTAAGAATAATTTATGTATATTAGACGGACAATAAATCTGATTTTTATGGTGTATTCATCAAGTCACTATTAGTTTTCTTTCGACGGTAAAACTCTAACCATAGACCTCAACAATGGTGACCCCGACTCAGGAAACAAAAATGGAAAACACGAATAACCTGACAGCTGATGACTCAAAATTTGAACTTTTATCGAAACAGATTGAAAAACTCACATTAGAAATCGCAGAACTGAGAGGGAGACAAACTTATCGCCGTCCGTTTCAACGACGTAACCGTTCAAGATCGAAATCTACCAACGCAAAGCCGGGCGATGCAAATTGGCTATGCCGGTACCACTACCGATTCCGTGACCGAGCGAGACAATGTGAAGCACCATGCGCATGGAAGAATCAACAACAGAAGTCGGAAAACTAGAAGCGACATCGGGTTCGGCGGGCACCGGTGTTGAAACTATGTATAGTAACCGCCTGAGCGTCACCGACCGACAAAGTGGTGAACGCTTCCTTATAGATACCGGCGCCGACATCTCCGTCCTATAAGTGAAGATAAAACAGCGACACTCTCCGAACGATTTTAAATTGTACGCTGCGAACGGAAGCACTATCAAAACTTTCGGTGAGAAGACACTTCAATTGAATCTGGGCTTACGACGTAGTTTCTCCTGGACATTTGTTATTGCGGACGTCAGAAGATCAATCATTGGTGCAGATTTCCTTCGACATCACAACATCCTAGTGGATCTGAAAGGACAGAGATTAATTGACGGGTTAACCAAACTCTCAGTCAGGACACTGTCAGCCCGAAGCGATGACTCAGCAGTGCATGTCATCAATATGAGCCATCCGTATAGCGACATACTGATGCAGTATCCAGACATCTAGAGACCCATGTCGCTTAAGAAACCTCCACCGCATAATGTAACCCATCACTTAGAAACAACCGGACCGCCAGTCTACGTCCGGCCGCGACCACTGCCACCCGATAGATATATCGCAGCAAAGAAGGAGTTCGAGCGTTTGATGGAAATGGGCGTCTGCCGTCCATCGAACAGTCCATGGGCTAATCCATTACACTTAGTGAAGAAGAAGGATGGTCAACTACGCATCTGTGGAGATTACAGACTACTCAATAGTCAGACATTGCCGGATCGTTACTCGATACCACGAATCACGGATTTTACGTTCAGACTGCATGGCAATAAGATATATTCGAAACTTGACATCAAGAAGGCCTACTACTGGATTCTAATGGCCAGCAAGGAGGATGCGCAAAAAACGGCCGTAACCACGCCCTTCGGCTCATTTGAATTCACTTCAATGACCTTCGGGTTGCGCAACGCCGCGCAAACCTTCCAGCGCTTTATGCATCAAGTGCTACGAGGCCTGGATACATTCACTTTCTGTTATATTGATGATCTACTAATTTTTTCGCTCGAAGAAGAAAGCCATAGACGCCATTTGCATCAAGTCTTCAAGCGACTGACAGAATATGGACTCACGCTCAATATGGACAAATGCGAATTCGGAAAAGAATCTATCAACTTTCTTGGCTATCACGTGTCAGCAGCTGGCATCAAACCACCAGAAGAAAAGACGGAAGCCATATCATCATTCCCTAAGCCAAAGACCATAGAAGAGCTTAGAAGATTCATGGGAATGTTAAACTTCTACAGAGACGCGTTGCCGCACCAAGCTGAAAAACAGTTAGAACTCAACAAACTGTTACATAACGCAAAGAAAAAGGACAAAACGCCAGTCGCGTGGACTGCAGAAACTGAAAAAGCTTTCGAACAATGTCGTGACAGCATAAAACAAGCGGCGACATTGTCACATCCGATCCCTGGAGCCAAGCTACATATAATGTCGGACGCATCAGATAAAAGTCTCGGTGGCGTTCTACAGCAATACCAAGACTCGGCATGGCGTCCAATAGCCTTTTTTTCGAAAACACTCAGTGAAGCACAAAAAAAATACAGCGTGTACGACCGCGAACTCTTAGCGATGTACAGCGCCGTCAAGCATTTCAGAAGATACATAGAAGGCTCGGAAGTGGTTATTCATACGGATCACCGACCACTCACATACGCCTTAACAAAACCTCCAAGCAATAATGACACCCCACGGCGAGAAAGACAACTACATTTCATCAGCCAGTTTTGTACAGAGATACGATACGTTAGAGGCCAAAGTAACCCTGTAGCAGACACACTCTCAAGATTAGAGGAGATCACATGCACTTCAACAGTGGACTATAACAAGCTCGCAGATGACCAAGAAGAAGACGAAGAACTGAAGGAACTAAAAACAAAAAAGAACCTAAAGTTTGCCCAAATCAATTTGCCAGGCGTGAGCAAACCGATCCACTGCGAGATGACGACTAGCAATCCTAGGCCGTACCTGCCTACTTCAATTCGAGAAGCCGCCTTCAAAGCGCTTCACGAGTTAAGCCACCCAGGAATCCGGAACATAAGGAAGCAGATGGCCCAGCGATATTTCTGGCCTAGCATGAACGCTGATGTAGCCAGATGGACGAGAGCTTGCCTAAGCTGTCAGAAGAGCAAGATACAAAGGCACACAATTGCGCCCCTCGGACAGTTCCCAGAAGTGGGGAGATTTGACATGTGGATGTTGTAGGACCGCTGCTACCGTCGGAAGAATACACGTACTTAGTAACCATGATGGACCGCCGCACTAAATGGCCAGAAGCAGTCCCAGTGCGTAACATAACGGCAGAGACGATAGCCAGAGCAGTCTATGAACACTGGATCTGCAGATACGGATGCCCATTAAAAATTACCACAGACCAGGCTAAACAGTTTGAGTCATCTCTGTTCCACGCGTTAATGAAGAAGATGGGAGTGACGAGAATACGGACCACCGCATATCATCCGCAATCGAACGGTCAAATAGAACGCTGGCATCGATCCCTAAAAGCCGCCCTAATGGCACGAGGAGCCAGCACAACCTGTACGAAAGAGCTACCAACAGTTCTGCTTGGGTTGCGCGCAGCACTGCATAAGTCAACGGATATGAGTCCAGCTTTATGTACGTACGGAAAAACGATACGCCTGCCAGCAGATTTTTTCATACCCTCGAAACCGCACGCGGAGGAACCAGCTGAGTTTATAAGGAAAATGGCCGAAACAATGACGTCACTAGCGTCAGAGAATGCACAGAAGCACAGATCACAGCGCACTCCATTTGTGCATAAAGATCTGTCCTCATGTAGCCACATATTTGTACGAGTCGATATGGTCAAGAAGCCACTATCACCGCCGTATGAAGGACCGTACTTCGTATTGGAGAAGCATGACAAGTACTTTAAGGTACAACTGCCTAACCGGACAGCAGTAATATCGATTGATCTACTGAAACCAGCGTACATATGCGATGACGTAACCGAAAGCAAAACCGACGCGAAAAATGCCACTATACCAGCAACCACGATTACGGCTACAAATACAGTCGCTACGGACCTTAGAACCTCGACAGCCTTACAGACGCTAAGCCCATATGTCACAAGAAGCGGCAGAACTGTGCATCGCACGGTACGTTTCACTTGAAGGGGGGTGATGTGGCGGTCATCGTCCTGCGGATCAGGGATGTTAGATGCCAACTCAGGAATTATGATATCGGCTCTTCAAAATTATGGTACTTTAGATAAAATTATGGTACGGTTTTCTAAGGGGTCTTTATTGGTCTAGGACAACAACCACTGTATGTGGTATACCAGGACTTTATTTCACATCATTTAACTTAATTCTGTGTTATCAACGATAGCCCAGTCCGATTAGGATTTGACCTGGGAAAAATTATAAATATAAATTTTCCTTCGGAATTATATGGGAAAGGTCACTGGCAGTCTAAATTTTATTGTGCGTGGTAATCGATCCGCCATCTTTATTTAAAGGGTCAAATTTTGTTTATTGAATTTATCGTGTACTGAAGTACACTGTAAATTGAACATGGTTAAACAATATAAGGTCAATACGATTTCACAACAGTGGTTTAAAATTGGATTGCCTACAATTTTGATATTTTTATTTTTTTCTAAGATCGATATTTTCTGATTTATACCCAAAAGAGGGGGCGAATTGTTGTTTGACTAACAACTCTTTTATTTTCTTTTTACCTGCATGAAACTTTGTTGTAAGTAAACAAAGTTGTTAGCAATTAAGTTTTCTATTAATTTGGTTCTTATATTTTTTTCTTCGGATCGATATTTTTCTATTTATACCCGAAAAGAGGTGGAGGTAATATCTTATCATTGCATAATCATGTTTATTTTCAAATTTACATGGAAAATTGATACCAACAAACTTGTTTGTAATTCAATTTGCTACAATGGCAGGAATTGTAAACTAACTTTAAATAAGTGAGTGAGTAGCAGTCTACGGTACGCACTTTGATTTTCAGGCATATTAAAAATTAAATATGCCTGACTGCCTACTACCAATATTGACACAAAAGTAGTAGCAATTTTGGGTTGAATTTAATACTTAAAATGAAAAATTTTATTGTGATTTGGAATGCGGGAATGATGTAAAAACAATGATCCTGCAAAAGGTATTCAAAATTGTTGTATTTATTTCTGTCTATGTATCGATGATAAATTAGAAATTATGGTACATTTGCGTACCATAATGAATGTTCCATGGTACATGGTACAGACATCTGGATTATGGTACGTGTACCATAATTATGGTACGTATAACATCGCTGCTGCGGATTATTGCGACGCACACAATACAGGTTACGAGTTCGGCCGCGGCATACGAGCGGGCGAAGCGAAGAGCGACGTGCGTCTGCGCTGGACATCGTTGGGCGACTGACGAGCGCTACTTTTTTTTTTTTTTTTTTAGGAAGGATATTAAGCTTTTTGCCACTACGGGCATTAAAAGCGACACAGGACTGTTGGTGAGTGCACGCAGCACTCAACCGAGGGACAACAAGGGCGCATAAAGCGCTAGACAACGACAAGGGCGAACCCTTGCCTAGTAGGGAATAGAGGTGCCGGTAGCCGCCAGCACTGTCTGAAAGAAAACAAAACACAAGTTAATGAAATAAAACACAGGTTAATATTGATGATACTTCTAAACTTTCAATCGAAAATCGATACGTTACCTTTACCTTAATACACATTACCAAAATATAATACAGATTACCTTGTGTCTGATTTAGGATTATTTCGAAGTCGCTTACGACGACCTCGATGTCTAACTGTGAAGACTGGAAATCCAAAATCAGACATATTACCTCTCGTGGCTCGGCGAGTAGACCCTGAAATACCTGAAATGCCAATATTACCAGGAGGCTGACTGATCGACGCCAGAGCTGTCGTGATGGGGTCGTCCGGGTCATACAGGAGGTGTCGTGGGCGGCGGCGTGGCGGGGTGAAGTATGGATCTGATGTGTGTGTTGAGTAGTTAGCGGTTTGCACCACTAGTGGGTTGGGATGGTGTGGGGCCGCATCGAAGTAGCGGCGAGAACAGTCTTTCATGAACTGTACGATAGAGGGGAGTTCTAGGTCGCAGTGGAGGTCAGCGTTCCGTAAGTACCACGGTGCGCCTACTGCCTTGCGAGTAAAGCGATTTTGAATCACTTGAAGTCTATGAATGTGCCTATCTGAAGCATGACCGAACGTTACAGACGCGTAGGTCATGATCGGACGAATGCAAGTTTTGTAAAGTGTCACCTTATTTCTAAGGGACATTTTACTACTCTTGCATATAAGGGGATTGAGGCGACCTAGGATAAAAGCTGCCCTATTGCGAACACTTTCAATGTGTTTGGCGAAGGTGAGTCGCCTGTCAAGGATTACGCCTAGATATTTGGCGGACGTAGCCCATGGTATCGGTTCGCCAAAATACATAATGGGATCTGGCGGTTTCCGTGGACCAGCACTCTCGTGAAAGTACACTGCTGTACTTTTCTCTGGGTTGATAGCGATACGCCATTTGCGGAACCATGTTCCTACATGATGCAGGGCGTTTGTGACTGACTTTCTCTGCCTGGTTTTGAACCAGCCAGTGCAGTAAAGTGCAGTGTCGTCTGCAAACTGAGCAATCTGAACATTGGGTTCGGATCGTGGGATGTCGCTGGTGTACAGCGAGAAGAGGACGGGTGAGAGTACAGAGCCCTGAGGGACTCCTGCGTGTATGGGGTGAGGGGAGGAGAGCTGTCCCTCTACGCGGTATTGAAAGCTACGATCCCTGAGAAAGTCTTGTATTATGAGTACAAGACGGTCTGGCACACCGAGTTGGTACAGCTTGTAGATCAAGCCGTTGTGCCAGACTTTATCGAAGGCTTTCGCTACATCGAGGAAGACAGCTACTGTCCCTTGAGGCTTTGGCTTCTTATTGAAGCCCTCGAGTATGTGCTCCGTGATGCGGTGCACCTGTTGGACGCATGAGTGTCTGGCCCTAAAGCCAAACTGCTCGTCAGGAAGCAGATTGTTGGATTTGACATGGGACCAGAGTCGACTTACAATGAGTCGCTCGTATATTTTCCCCAAGGAGCTGAGGAGACTGATAGGGCGGTAGCTAGTTGGCAGTGAGGCCAACTTGCCTGGTTTACGAATGCCAATTACAATGGCATGTTTCCAGGTGTCTGAAAAAAAGCAGTTGTTCATAGCCGCATTGAAGATGCTGACTAAGAGATGGATTAGTGGGACTGAGAGGTGTTTCAGCATTTTATTACTGATACCATCAGATCCAGGGGATTTGCGGGATTTTAGATCCTTGATCAGGGCGACCACTTCAGAAGATTTGATTAGTGGGAGGGGTGGGAGGTCTGAGATGGGCACAGAGCTTTTACGTTCGACTTCAGAGTCCACCGTATAGAGGTGACCCTGGTCTACGTGATCTACATTGAGAGTACACTGATTTTCTAGACTATCAGCTAAACACTCGGCCTTTTCATCGTCAAAGAATGCTAGGGGTAGGGGTGGAGGCCTAAGGAGGGGAACCATAGTCGTCTGTCCATCCGATTTCATAGCTCGTGCCAACCGCCAGTACGCCTGGTGGGTTGGTTCGAGTTCTGATAAGGTGTCGTCCCACCTTTGATCACGCAGCTCACTCATGCGTTTCCTCACAGCACGCTGAAAGTAGCGCATGGTGGCCTTGTTTTCGCAGGTTGGTGTCGAGTCATATGCCCTTGTGGCTGCGTTCTTGGCTGTCAGCAGCCTCCTCGCATCCTCGGGCAGTTCAAAGCGACGGTCATCCGCTACCTTGATCTGCTTTGAGGATTCACCTAGTGCGGTGCGGAGGTGGTCGCCGAGAGCTTCGATCGCCAAGGAGACGTCATCAACAGTCTGTATATCGTCAGGTATCCTATCCAGAGCGGGTGAACTGATCGCTCGGAGGGACTCCCTCAAAAGCTTCCAGTTCACGACCGTTTTAGTGATAGGGATAGAGTCAGTCGGGTCAGGGCCGAGTCGAAAGATGACTGGGCGGTGGGACGAGCGCTACGGCCGCCGCGAAGTATTTATACTCGTGCGAGTGAGATAGAAGACTCGCCTTATCGAATTACTTCGGTAGTAAATAGTTTGTACGCTCCGTATGTTAGTGCCTAGTTGTAAGATTAATTTATGTATATTAGACGGACAATAAATCTGATTTTTATGGTGTATTCATCAAGTCACTATTAGTTTTCTTTCGACGGTAAAACTCTAACCATAGACCTCAACATCAGTGTTGACAACTCCAATAAGCAAAAATGTTAGTAATTTGATCACTGAAGCTGACAAAAGTGACATAGAGTGGCCATTTTTTCAGATTTCAATCAACATTTGTTAGCAACTGAGATACATAATAGCCCAGCAGGAGAATTAGGGGTTTAGTTAAGTTGTTAATGTCGTTTGAACGGCAAACGCGAGTTAAGTAGTAAGTTGATGATTAAGTTGAGTTGAATACATCGCGATCCTATTTTTTGACAAATCCAGTGCGAAGTAGGCCCCTCTCTCGCGTCTCCCGCACCCCGCCAAATTAACTCGCCAGAATCTACCTAGACAGGCGAGTTTAGTACCACAAAGTACATTGTATATAGTACAGTACATAAGTTTGTACACTACGGACGCAGACTCGTGTTATTTATGTGTTTCCCATATGCATTTGGGTGTGTTCATTTCTATTAATATTTCATTTTCAATGTATTGTAAAAGTATTATTTCTCTTGCACGTAAATTGGTATTCAGTAATTCGACATCCATTTTCTGAATTATAACAACTGTCTCGGAGGAACAAAACAACCGACGCGAATGGTCTTCTTCTCGGAACAGTTACTTATGACTTAGTAGTCGTAAGTTACTGTTATCGCTGTTATACATAACTCGCGTACGTTTGGACGCTGCTTAACAGTTCGGTTACTTAACTCGCTACTGTACTTGTTGATGTGTAAATCGGGCTTAAGATTACTCGTGTCTAGCCAAGGAAAGTGTACCTAATAATTTATGAACAACATGGCTTTAATTCAGGGCGATCATAAGAGGCCAATTTACTTTCATGTGATATGTGGACAAAAATTGAGACAAACGATGTTATCTACCTTGCTTATAAAAAAGCTTTTGACCACGTGCTTATCAGAATACTCGTTTCTAAGTTGGTAGATTTTGGAAAACCGTGGCAAACTCCTAAAATTATATATCCGTCATCAATATTCCGCGATTTTAATGATGTATGCCAAGGGGGGAGAGAAGGGGGTCCGGACCTCCTAAACAATCACACAAACACAATACACAAAGTGGTATCAAAAAAGGTTGATTTAGTGCTTATGGTAAACGATAGGTAGAATCAAGCTAAAATAGGTAGAACTACCTATAAGTTGGTAGATATGACAATAAAACACCTTCTGATGGGGTGGGAAACAATCGACTAAAGTCGGCTGAACAACAAAGGAGATCACATGCGGACTCTATCGCCGAGAGTTTCTAGCACAGAAAATGATACTACGAATTCTAGCGAATCGAGCTGTCAAAATCATAGCGTTATATTTTTTTTCTATGAAGATTCCATACCGTGCGTACATTTACCATATACCTAGATAATTCAAACAAAATATCAACCTCAAAAATTGTCTCTGACAGGAAAAGTAATTAGGGTTTTTCTTTACAATTCCACTGGACTAGTAAGTTTGTTTAAGTGCCATCCCTCAAGTTCATCGGTGTTACCCTATGTGGAAACACCTTGTTCATAATTGTTTTTCCTGTGGCTATACTGACGAGCAAATAGTTTAGCGCACCAAATGTAGATGGCAGTAGTTTCCATACAGAAAGTCTAAGCAAGTCCAAAATTATTCTAAAAGAGCCCGGCATGCGTTAGCATCTATACTAGTTTGTGCCGGCATGATTTGTTTCATAGATTAATAAGACTATATCTAAAGACAGGTGGAAATCACTAAAGCAAAGAACGGAACGTTAGCCAGAAGTTTAATTTCTTAAGTGCCATCCACTTTGACTGAAAATAATCGCACGCTCGTCTTCTATTTATGACGTCAGTGACGTGGAACGCATTAGTGACGAGAAAGTCGAGCGCGCGGGTATCGATATCGATAAATAGGAATGTGCTGTTTGATATCGAGATAGCAAGAACCGTTCCTATCTAATATATTAAAATATTGTTATGTACCAGGGTTTATGATATTAAAAATCAAGTTTAAGATAATTTAATTCATTTATTGAAGAACACATTCTAAAATAACGATTTATAGATTATAATTTATTATTAAGAGTGTTGTGTTTCTATAGTTCCATAATATATTAATACTCTGTGACGTATTTGTAAGAGACTAGCTAGACGAATGACCAAAGAGAAGGAGGTACAGGAAAAGTCAATAATGGAGGATATATGAGTGCCGGAACATTATAGAGAAGGTAAGACATTATTGGATATAAGTAATTAAAAGTTAATACCGACAAAAGTGTATTATTTAAAACTGGCGACGAGTGGAAGAACCGAAATCAAGATGATTGGACATATAGAATGCTATAAACCAGAACACGATTTCTCGGAATACGTGGAGCGCATGGAGCAATTCTTTCTAATAAATAACATTCTGGAAGAAAATAAGAAAGTGGCAATGTTCATCACACTTATTGGGGCCGAGCCGTATAGCATTTTAAAGAATCTGATAGCACCTGAACAGCCGAAGCAAAAAAAGTACGAAGAACTGGTCAAATGTTTATCATCACATTTTATGCCTAAAAAATCAGCAATCGCGGAGAGGTATGACTTTTATAAGTTGGCACAAAAAGATGACCAAACAATCAAGGATTTTTTAGTGCAAATAAAGAAAAAAGCAGCTGGATGCAAATTCGGCCAGTTTCTAAATGAAGCACGGCATTGCATTAGAATAGGCCAACACGAATTTAAGGGGGGGAGGGGGAGGGGGGAGGGAGGGGGGAGGGGGATGTCCTCCGACACTACTCTCGTGGCGAGGAAATGCCTAGTTTTTGCGAAAAACTACTTTGAATTTTCTTTGAACTTAACCTCAAATTTATAACGTTTATATATTGAATTTAACTATATTTACTTACAAATATGAATGGATTGGACATGGAGTACTGACTATTTTGGTGTGTTCTATGTTTGACTCTGGGTGGGCTCCCGCCAGAAGCTCTAGCGGTCGCCCCTGAGTGTCACTTCGCCAAACTCGGTCTTCGCTTCGCTACGGAGGTCGCCGGCTCGCTTCGCTCGCCACCTCCCCCCGTCGCTCCGCTCAACCTCGTCTGGCTCGCTCCTCTCAGGACCTCCCTTGAGCTTCTGGCTCCCGCACTTTTTATATACAATCTAGGGGTGTCAGCCACAAGACTAGGTGGAGTCGGGGTGCTCTGTGTCGGCTCTGTCTCTTATTTTGAACCTAACCAACTCAAGTTAGAGTGCCCTTGACTCGAATAAGAGTGCTAGCCCTGATGGTCACAGCTATTTTGAATTACATTAGAAATAAATCATATAGGTGCAAAACTAGGACAAAAATAAAACAAAATTTAGAAAGTATTTAACTTATATTTTGTATACATATTGCACAGCTTTTATCAGTTCGAAAAACTTATCCTTCTTACTGGCCTCCACAGATCTCCTCCATAAATACTCAACAATTGAGTCTGCAAAATTGCCCGGGTGGTTGTAATTATTCTTGTAGAAGAATCTTTTAACCACCCGCCATTGAGACTCAATTCGTTGAGTATGTGTCCCATCCTCGGCTATAAATGGACTGTCAGGGTCACTGTGGTTGACTTTTTTATGAATATATCCATGTTGGCTTAGGCAATCATAAGCCCTCCAGCAGTCAGTATGGATGGTTGTGCCCGGCTCTACATGTTTTTGAATTAGGGGAATTAGCACCTCTGCAGACCTAATGTTGTCCGGGCACACCTCCAACCGCAAGTCCTCTGAACCATCTTCTATGAGGCCAAGGACCCAATGTCCCTCAATGTGTCTCCCTGAAAAAAATTAAAAAACAGTTATTAAATTGAAAATACAAGTATAAAATAATGAAATTGATTAATGCCTTATATAAATACCTTTATTAAATTTCCTCTTCCCAAATTTGCTTTCGTCTACTTGCACAATTTTTCCAGGGCCTCCTATTTTGCCCCGGACTTCTTGTTTCTCCAGTTGGTAAATTACCACAACTTCCCGGCAGTAGTTATACCAATCGCTTATGGTTGGCCGGGACAAACAATGTTCTTCTCTAAATATATCTTCGTGTATTACCATGTCATGCGAGTAGTTGTATGCAAAACAGTACATTAAATAATAAATGTGTCCCAATTTTAGTTTTACGTTCTCAAACCATGTTCCTTGGGCTCTAGATACTCTAGTTTTATTATGACAGGAACCCTTGCTGCACACAAATGTGCCCATAGTTTTGTCGTTCTTGAAAACAAGTTTCATGGGATTTTTGTGTATTCTACACTTCTTAGTTTTCAAGATTAAGCCTTGCTCTTCGGCAAAAACCAGTCCTTGTTCATGTGTACTTAACATACGCGCCAGCTTTACAATATTCCACGTTTGTAAAACTTCACCCACGTATTTCCGCCTTTTAAATGCGGGTTCTTCTTCAAAATCATCTAAAATGAAAAACAAGCATTTGATTAACATATTTTGTGGTTTATCAAGCGAAATAATTTAGATTACAATAAATGAATAGTTAACTCACCTCTACTGGTAGAAGCTACTGGTACTGCATCTTCACGGCTTGTGGAAGCCGTTGGTTCATCTGCTGATGGAATATTAGCCATGTCGCTAGGCAGATCAATCGTGCAGAAATCGGAGTCCAGTAAGCAGGCAAAAGTCGTGGTTCAAGCAGAAATCGGAGTCCAGAAAGCAGGCAAGAGTCGTGGTTCAACAGAAATCGGAGTCCAGAAAGCAGGCAAAAGTCGTAGTTGAAGAAGAAATCGGAGTCCAGAGAGCAGGCAAAAGTCGTCGAAAAATTAACACAAAATACCACGCCAAAACAATGAAAAACACGGAGAGCGAACAGAGCACATTCACGTAACTCGAAGAGGAACGGAATGCGCGGCGCGGGCGGCGTAGTCGATCGTCTATGGAAAATAAAATGGCGGTCATACGTTCCATTCTTTAAAAAAAGTATTTGCAACAGAAGCTAATTTAATAAAATCGATGTCAAGTATTATAAACTATGTAATTAAGTATTGTAAATTAAATTAGCAATAAAATAATAGTTCAAATAATTAAAATATTTATTTTAATACCATTTTCATTGCACCAAGTCGTTTCGTTACACGCATTTATAGAGAATCGTCGAATCAAAAATCTGAAATTGAAATTAGTTTTTCTAGAAAACTAGACATTTCCTCGCTCTAAAATTGATACCAAAGCGTAGAGAAAATTATTATCTATAAGATCCAACTCTTAAAATCACCAAATTCGTGTTGGGCTATTCTAATGCCAACCCTGAAGCACTAAGAGATAAATTGGTAAGCGGAGTGAAAAATGAAGCACTACTAAAAAAATTGCTCACAGAAGGGGACAGTTTGTCTTTTGAATCAGCTTATGAAATGGCTACAGCCTTTGAAAGTGCTGAACAGAATACCAAAAACATTCAGCCTGAGGTTAACTCCATATATTCCATGAAAAAAGAAGACCATAATAAAGTATTCAGATACACAAACAATAACAGCAAAAAACTGTCATGTTATAGATGTGGAGGGCAACATGCAGCAGAGCATTGTTTTAAAAAGAGCTGGGTCTGCTATAACTGCAAAAAAACAGGCCACATAGCAGTGAAGTGCAGAAACAAGAGGGAAATCAAAGTATTGGAGCAGGAAGAAGGCGTTGAGCAAGAAGAGATGATCATTGGCTCAATCAGGAGTATATACCAAGAAGGGGAGGAACCTGCGGAGTTGGTATTATGACTAGATAGGGGAAGAAAATTAAAAATGGAAGTGGATACAGGTGCTTGTAGTAGTGTGATACATTATAAGGATTACAAAAAGTTATTCACTGGGGTGAAAATTCAAGATTGCAAAGTGAGACTAAATTCAGTATCAGGTGATGGACTAGTAGTAGTAGGAGCAATCAAAGTACATATGAAACACCGGAATAAGACTCTAGATCTAATAATACTAGATAAATGTAAGTATTTTGTACCATTATTGGGTCGTAATTGGTTAAAAGAACTGTATCCAAACTGGCAAAAAAGCTTTGTAGAATCAAAAGATTCAGTTAAACATATAAAAACTGACGAAGGCACAGATATAAATGCATTGGTTACTTATGTTAAAGCTAACTATAAGAGTGTATTTTCAAAGGATAGGTCATCTCATATAAAGAACATGCAAGCACATCTTAAACTTAAGGATGGTGTGACTCCAATATTCCACAAGGTATACACCATTCCTTATTCAAAGAAGGAGGATGTTGAGAGAGAACTTTTAGGCATGGAAAAGTCAGGAATTTTAAAACGTGTTCAACATAGTGATTGGGCCAGTCCTATTGTATTGGTACAAAAAGACGACAAAAAACTTAGAATATGTGTAGACTATAAGGTAACCCTTAATAAAGTACTAGATACAGAGCATTACTAATTATTATTATTATTATTTTATTATTATTATTATAATTAATTTATAATTAATTAATAATTAATTAATTTATTTATAATTAATTAATTAATTAACCCTTAATAAAGTACTAGATACAGAGCATTACTAATTATTATTATTATTATTTTATTATTATTACTATAAGGTAACCCTTAATAAAGTACTAGATACAGAGCATTACTAATTATTATTATTATTATTATCATTACATTACCCATTACCAATAACTGAAGATATTATTGCTGATCTAGCAGGGGCCACAACTTATTGTGTGCTTGATTTAACTGGGGCATACCAGCAATTATTATTAAATGAGAAAGCCCAGGAGTATATGACAATCAATACACATTTAGGATTATTTCAGCCAACTCGTTTGCAGTTTGGAGTGTCAAGCGGACCATCTGTATTTCAGTGTGTAATAGATCAGATCTTGTTAGGATTACCGGTGAAAGCATTTATCGACGATTTGGTAATCAAGGGCAATAATATAAAAAATTGTTATGAAAACTTAATTAAAGTGTTAGACAGACTACAGTGTTATAATGTCAAGGTAAACCTAGAAAAATGTCAATTCTTTTGTAAAGAAATAAAATTTTTAGGCCATAAGGTATCTGAGCAGGGAATTAAGCCGCTACCAGACAAAATTGATGCCATTGTAAGAGCTCCGTCTCCAAGGTCAGTACAGCAGCTGCAGGCTTACTTAGGATTATTAAACTATTATAGGAAGTTTATACCTAAATTATCTGAAAAATTGTCACCACTTTACAGTCTATTGAGAAAAAATACACCTTTTATATGGTCGGAGGAATGTAATGTAGTATTTGAAAACAGTAAGAAATTATTAACAGACAATAATTGGTTGGTACACTATGAGAGCAACAAGGAGTTATATGTAACAACGGATGCAAGTGACTATGGAGTGGGTGCAGTTTTAAGTCATAAAATTGATGAGGAACCCATTTGTTTTGCCTCAGGTACATTAAATAAAGCACAAAAAAAATATTCCCAAATTGAAAAAGAGGCTTTGGCTATAATATTTGCAGTTCAAAAGTTTCACAAATTTTTATATGGCCGAAAGTTTATATTAGTCACAGATCATCAACCGCTGAAGTTTATTTTTGATCCTCTTAAGAAAATTCCTGTAACAGCTAACTCTAGGTTGCAGCGCTGGGCCTTATTGTTATCTGGTTATCAATATGACATTAGGTATAGAAAAGGTACCTTGTTGGGAAATGCAGATGCATTGTCCAGGTTGCCCTTAACTGAAGAAGCCAAAGTGTATGATTGCAAAATAAAATATTTTAATTTCTCAGGGGAGTGTCCATTAGATTTTATGGAGATTGCAAATCACACACAAAAAGATATGTTATTGAAACAAGTATATGATTTTATAACATCAGGGTGGCCTAATTATGTAAACAATGAAAATATAAAACCCTATTTCTTAAAACGGTCAGAATTGGTAACGGAGCAAAAATGTATATTATGGGGTAGTAGAGTTATAATACCTAATCACTTAAGACCTAAAGTTTTAGCTTCTTTTCATGAGGCACATACAGGTGTAGTACAGTCTAAGATGATGATAAGAGAGTATTGTTGGTGGCCAAAAATAAATGATGATATTGAGAAGTTTATAGCAAGCTGTGATATATGTCAATCAAGTAGAAATTTCACTAATTCATGTCCTCTAGTACCATGGAAGCCTAGTAATAATAGTTTTGAAAGAGTTCATATAGATTTTTTTGTCAGAGAAAATGATACTTATTTGTTAATTGTGGATTCAAAAACTAAATGGCTGGATATTCATTTAATGAAGGGTACATCTGCACTTCAAGTTATTGAGAAGTTGTGTAAAACATTTGCTATCATGGGAGTACCTAGTGAATTAGTAAGTGATAATTAATGGTCCCCCATTTACATCTTCACAATTTATAAACTTTATGAAAGTAAATGGTTGTAAATGTCTTAAAAGTCCACCATATCACCCTCAAGCCAATGGATTGGCAGAAAGAAGTGTACAAACCATAAAAAAGTCATTAGGTAGGATAAAAATGCAGCATCCTAACGTTTCTAAAGAAATGATTATACATAACTTTTTGTTCATATATCGTAATACACCCAATGCTACTGGATTTTCACCAAATGAGATGTTGTTCAAGCACAAGCCTAGAACGCGCCTTGATTTATTAAAACCTTACAATGTAATTTCAAAGAAAATGGTGCCTCAATTTCATGGAAAGACATTTGGATTCCAACCTGGTGACATTGTATGGTGTAAAGGTTATAACCAAAATAAAATGTGGGAAAAAGGAATTGTGGTGAAGTGTCTTAGTAAAGTAAGGTATATAGTACAGGTGAAGGGTATTGATAAATACTATCATGCATCAGCTTTGAGATTATGTAAAAACTTTAATGATGACAAAAACTCCAAAAATTGTGTAAACATCCCCAATAGTAATGTTTCCTTCAGAGAGTCGCCTACTACAGTTGTATATCCAGAATGCAGTAGTAATAATCAATTAGAAGTAGTTCAAAATTTAAATGTAGAGCCAAGTAATGAAGAGCTAAGTTATAATACAATATCTTCAAACCAGTCTGAAGAAGGAACTGTTAGTCAGGGTGCAGGACAGCTTCAACAGCAGGGGGAGGAAATGAGACTGGATAGTGGAAACAGTAGTTTAAGAAGATCAATGAGAATCAGGAAGGCACCTGATCGGTTAAATTTGTAAATGTTTGAATAGGAAAATAATAACATATGATTATCTTAGGTTAACAATATTGATACATTTTACTAAATTATTTTGAAAAATAATAATGTACATAACATTACAGTAAGTGCTTGTGTAGCCTTATCCAAAGGCCGATTCCTCTAATTAACGATTAGGTTAGGTTAGCATTTATGTTTCATTCCTTTTTAAAAGGGGAACGAATGTTGTGTTTCTATAGTTCCATAATATATTAATACTCTGTGACGTATTTGTAAGAGACTAGCTAGACGAATGACCATAGAGAAGGAGGTACAGGAAAAGTCAATAATGGAGGATATATGAGTGCCGGAACATTATAGAGATGGTAAGACATTATTGGATATAAGTAATTAAAAGTTAATACCGACAAAAGTGTATTATTTAAAAAAGAGTAATGCATATTGTTTACCTTATATATTGAAAGCACTTATGTTTTGTGAGATGACGATTCAAAAAATGCATAATTACAATTTCTAATTAAACATTTTCGTTTTGGTAATTAGGTAAGTACCTAACTATAAATTAATATGCATTAAATAACTGTAAATATGTACATATTAGTCATAATTATGTGAAACAGCGATCAGTAATGTTTTTAACGCATGGAACAAGTGTTTACATTGATAAGAAAAGATTTTTGAAGAATATGTGGCCTGATAGGTATCAAATATTACAAGGGTAATACAATAAACTTAATACAAGGGTTTTTAATAGAAGGCCTATTTACGTAAATGTTACAATAAATTATAATTTTTTAACTTTAATTTTATCATATCATAACTAGATTAAATTAAAATATTCAAAAACGTATGCTTTTTTTTCTGTAGAGATTTCTTGCTTTGTATTGTTTATCCGTTCATAGTATCTTTGGCAGTATCTTTGGTGTTTGTACTTGGGTCTGTAATGCACTGTATGAATCCTGACACAGCTTTTTGTAACAGCTTGGTCTTCACATAGTCTATAGCCAACTCTATATTTGAACTTTCCAATGCAAGTCACATTGGTTGAACATATTTCGTTAAGCCTTGTAGCTTTGACAAAAGTCTGCAGCGGTTGTTTAGACCTTTATCTTCAAAAGCTTACATTAATAAAACTTACCATGACGCCTTTGCCATTTTTCCATATCTCACGTGAACCAAGCATTGTAATTATATCATCAAACATATTCTCGCTCTTGCTTTTTGGCCTTTCTTTATGCCTTATCAGAATTCACCAGTGTCGTATGAATGTACTCCCATGGGTCACCATTGATAAGATAAAACTCGATCATGAATTTCAGTGTATTGTAAAATGAGTTTCCATCTTATTTATCTATGTATGTTAAACTCATACACATATCGTGTGCCGGTTGCGATCTCGCCAGTCGTTCGCCGCTCGAAGTTGTACTTGCAATTTTACCTTCTGTAGCCATAATACTGTTCACAACCGTTCTTCATAAAACATCGAATTTACACATAACCTGAGCGGAATTGAGTATCTTTGCTCACCGACAACGTATAATGAAGGCACAACATTTGTGTAAAAACATATATTATAGTAATAGAAACACGATAATTAAATATAATTTAGCTAATTGTAATTTTCTTGAATTCAATTCAATGACAACTCTCAAACAAATGATGATTAGACAACGATATGATGTTACGCAAACTCTTGGCTATAATAGAAATGAAGATAAAGAAGCCACCGTTTAATAGAACATAGGTAACGGTGTTTAATAATGCGTGGTGGCACAACCATAGACAACTTATTTCTAAGGCCCACAGGGCAGTAAGGAACTCAACTCAAACCTCCGTGATTTGTTTATTTCGTTCGTGACGTTCGTCGTTTCATGCTTTCTGGAAAAGCGTCTCGAGTACCTGATTTAAAAAGAAATTGTTATAAGTCATGATAATACTTATTTGTTGGTCCGGAAGGGGTTCAAGGAAGGAGCATTCACAGTTGTTAAATTATTAAATATTAGTTCTAGGTGTACTAATCACTAAACTGAGCGGACAGGGAGCGTTTATGGTGATTCGGGATAACTTGGGAATAAGTGCCCTGAATTTATTGACCACAACAGAACTAAGAGTCCACCAATGCAGTAAAATCTGACTGCAATTACGGTAATTACCATGTGTAGTTTTATACTTGTGATCAAGACTTGGCAAACAATCTGTCTAAAAATCTTTAAATTTGCAGATTATTACTTCAAAACCAGAAAATGGATTTCTTTGCCGTAATTAGCTCAATATTACTGGCATTTTTTACACTATTGGTTCTGCGTATAGCATTCCTACTCTATAAAATCTATACATCAGAATGTACCCTGGGAAATAAAGGGTCGTCATCATTTCGAACCATATTGTGTATGGGATCTGGTGGTCATACAACTGAGCTTTTACGCCTCTCTAAGAGTTTAAATGCAAGGAAATACCAGCCACGATTATATATTGTGGCAAATAATGACACTGGCAGTGAGATCAAAATTCGTGAATCTGAACAGGGACATCATAACTATTCAATCAGAAAAATCCCCAGAAGTAGAAATGTACAGCAATCATTCAAGTCAGCAGTACTAAGCACTTTGTATGCATTATATCGCACAGTACCAATTATGTACAACTTCAAACCTAATGTAGTCTTGTGTAATGGACCTGGCACATGCATTCCAATCTGTGTAGTTGCATTCTTACTGCGCTGTATGTTCATATGTGAATGTAGGATTGTTTTTATTGAAAGTGTATGTAGGGTAAGGTCATTATCACTTACAGGCAACATCATGCAATACTTTGCTGATGTCTTTGTGGTTCAATGGCCTCAACTTCGAGATGTTTGTCTTCGAGCTAAATATTTTGGACGTCTAACCTAAGCATTGTAAAATATACATTCTACAAAAATTGTGTAGGTGTCTATTTATTCAAATAAAACACAATCCTTGGAAAATTGTATAATTAATAGCTCTAGGGAGATCAGTATATAAACATTCGAAATTTATAATTAGAATCACTGTGCTATATTGGCAGCATTCAGATCTACCATCTTATTAAAAGAGAAGTTTTTAAAAACTAGAATGTAAATCATGATTTAGTTTTTGTATTCAAGATAGGGTTCAAATCATTGGTATAATAGACAAATCGGTGGCTACACAAAATGTTCCTTGATAAGACTTAGGTTGTGTTCTAACAGGATTAAGATTCTGTGGCTGGGGCAAATATTTGTGTGATGAGCAGAATTATTTGCATAAACTCGCCTATCAAATAGCACTAATAACAATATTCCAAACACACAGGCTATACTGGCATTGTCTTCTTTTTGACCTTTCAGGCTTCACTCCCTAATGTCTTACTTCAATACTTAATGGTTCATAGCAATCTGCCAGTCAGTCCTATCAGGGAACATTATGTGCAAGTGAAAAATGAGAAAACTGGATTGTCTTGTTATTTTGGTGTAAGTTCATGTGTCTATACAATTAATACATACCTACATAAAGAACTTTCACAAATTTAGTTAGTATTTATATAATTATGCATTATGATGTTCTATCTTAAAAGGAATCTTGGTATCTGATGCTAGTATTACTATTTACTAAACATATACTATCTACTACATAAGGCAAAATCATTAGTAGTCATAAAAATGACATAGTTAATGATTACTTACAATTTTATACTGCAGAAAATACTTAATTGTTAAACCATTGTGTACTACTTTTTTCAACAATAAATGTATATTGGTTTTTTAATATGCTACATTGCATAACCATAATAGGGGGTTTATAATCATTGTAGCCTAATAAAATATTAAGCAAGTAATTAAACAATACATTTTAAATCTAAATTATTGTTTTAAATACTGAAACCCCCTAAGCTTTAGTATAACAAGGCACTTAACAAGTTTTTAGGTAATTCAAGGCCATTAAATTATTATAGCAGGTTATTAAGTTGTTATGTACTTTAGTTGAAATCATCTGATAATAATTAAGCAAACTGTGTATAACCATGACTCAAATAACTGACCTCATTTTAATATAATACAAATTTATAATGACATAATAATATGTTAGAACTAGATTTCAGTATACAATTTTAGGTGTAGACCAAACAATGTGATATTTAAATTATATTTAAGATCTTATTAACTACAAACAGACTACAAACTAGGAAACGAAACTAGAAGTTACAAAACATAACATGGAAATGCCAAAGACATTTTTTTATTTTTCTTTTAATGCCAGTTTCATAATCCAATAAGGCATATCCACTACACAAGTTTGAACAGTTGTGGTTTGGTCACATATTCAGAACTTATTTGGAAATTATGGAACCCTTTAACCCCTTGTGCATTATTCACATCAAGTGGACAGGCCGTCAGTTATTACTGGATCTACTTGAAGTTTTTAATAAAACATACTTATATGATTGCCCTTTTAGATTATCATAATAAATTTGTAGTATAAGTTTATCCTTAAATGCATCAGTCTTTACAACAACTAGTAAATTCATAGCATAAGTAACAATCCTTTGGAAATGATAGTGGAGTGGTAAATAATAATTTAAAACTCTCCCTAGCTTAGACTAATTATTAGGCTTAGATCTTTTTGATCATGATTATTAGTTTTTAACTGTTCAAGCCATGAAGCAGTCCAATTAACTGATATTCATAATTTTTAAAATGCATGCTTTGTCATCACATACAAAATGTGTATGTTACCATTAGATAGTGCGATGTGCAATATATGATCTTACATTTGGGGGATACAGTAATGTTAGTCTTATAGAACAAAAAGTGTAAAGCTGCCACTAATTCAGTTATCACCACACATGTTACACAAAATAATAAAAATAAGCTTCATAAAGTTTTTGTTCAACTTCTATCAATTCAATATCACAGTCCAGTAAATTTGTGGAAGTCACGTTGGTACCATGTGTAACTGGTTCAACTAACCAGTTACATGTACCTGGACTATGAAATTTTATACTAACACCTTGATGCTTAAGCAGTCTCATGTCTAATTTTGTAGGTGTGTGAGACAAGCACAATCTTAAAACCTTTTCATATTATAACTAGCCCTTAAATTCAAGAGAAGTAACAATAATGCTAACAAATCAATATTTTAGGCACATCCGAGAATACTATATGTTAAGTAGTATTAGGTGACTAAATATAAGTACAAAAGGAAGAATTAAGTTTTTCTTACAACACTAAGTACACACTGGTATCTTCAGGGTTTACTGCTGTCAGTAGAGTCCATTGACTGGGTACTGGTTTCTTGATTATCAATCCTTAATTTCTCATCATCAATGAGGTACATGGCTTCGTCATAAGTAGGAGGTGGAGGTTCTGAACTGGATGGTTGAGGTTTGCTGGCACCGGCATTGGTTATAAGAGCATCATATGATGGTGGTAAGGTTGCACTAGAAGCTGAGCGAGGCACTTGCCCACCATATGCTTGTTCTTGAACAGTGGCCAAATCCTGAAACATTGAATTTTTATTTGATCATTTCTAATGAGTTAATATGGTGTTAGGAGGATTTTCTTTACAGCTAATTTTAGACAGTAGTAAATAAGATAAAAATAAAATTAAAACCTTCAACTCTTTCTATCACAGTACTGATTAAAAAGTTAATTATTATTACACAAAATACCATGGCAAATCAGTCAAAGCAGCAATTATATCTATATCATTTTTAGCTTTCTTGGTACTAAGAAATATTCTTTTCATGAATAGTCTACAATCATTAAAACTGCATTCCTGGTTTTATTGCCAGAATATATGGTATCTACTTTTTCAAACGAGAAACATCTAATAACAATCATTGGAACAAAATTAATCCAGTAATAACTAGAGCCTAAAGGTATCAGAAAATAAGGAAAAGAGCAAGTAAATGCCTACTAGTAACTAAACACATTATACTTGTGATGGATGTAGGTATATGAAGTTTATTAATCTAATATTGTTCATTGCAGTTCTGATAGAGTGCACATAAAATATCTAGATGATAAAAAAGGAATGGCATGCTATTTTGTCATATGACTCACTCTGATAATAGCCCTCTGATGCAGTAGCATTTGTATGACACTTTTTCTTCTTAAATATAACATACTTTTTACTGCGACCATCATCCCAGAACATATAAAAATTGGTCCCACGAGCCACATGTGGCCCAAATTGCTCAGAATGTAGCCATCAGCATCTCCCAAGGCTAGCACTGTGATAACTGTGCCGACAGAAAACAACACCATTGAGAGTACGAAATATGAGTAGCTCGTGCAATCGCATCTACCGAATCTCTGATCTTCATCAAAATCATAATCCCGCTGCCGTAAGCGATGTAAACGTTGTCTTATAAAAGGACTATCGAACACGGTAGCCATGTTTCGTAAGTTTGGGAGAATAGAACAAAATGTAATATACAAAAGCACTTCACACTACGGTTTATAAATATGATAAATTTATTTACTGTACATAGTAAAGTAAAGTAACTCAAAGTGACTGAAAAGATCTCTCTCTACTTTTGTCTTGAATTGAACGCAAGTTTGGTTGGCTACGTTTGTATGTTTGTGATTATTTTTTTCTTTATAAACGGACTCTTAGGTTTGTAAATTTGCAATTCCTCAAGCTAAAAGATCTATAGACCATAAAATTGGATGGGAGGATAGGATTTGATGGATGATTGGATAGGATGGAGTTAACAACTGAGGAGTAAGGTACTGGAGCGCGTTCAGAACCTCGGTGAGAGCGCACTCGGAGTAAATAGTTCCAACAGAACCTCGGAGCTTCGCATTTCTTTAACCATTAAAATCGATCGGTAAACGGTTGCAACCCGCATCTGACATAACTTTGACCAATCAATCAGACTACAACAACTTCTTATTCTTCTCTCTTCTCAAAGAAAATTAGTTAAGGATCAAGTGATGTGTGTCAATGTCGAATTTGTCAAAGTCTGTTTGATATTAGAAAACAACCGTGGCCGTTCCGTAGGTACCTCAGAGCGAGTTAGAAAACAACTAAACAACAGCACTCTGACGTTTTGAACGCTATGTACTGTGTAACAAACAATGACTGAGAGAAGGAAAGTATTTTAATTCATGTGTGCTTAATGTGTTGCTACAGATGTACACGTTGCTTAAGAATATGGTAAGTTAATATAATAAAGCTTCATGGCTAATAAAAATAAAAAAAACGATTTTTACAATGAGCAATGATATACACACATCAACACCGTCTAGGTGTATTTTGTATAAAGTTTTAAAATTAAAAAATACTGGCCAGTTTTAAATTCTTTTGAAGAAAGCTTATTTTGTAAACCATTTTGAACGATTCTAAATTTGAATTTGAACAAAATAAATTTAAAAAAAAGATTTACGCGGCATAACGGTAGCAAAGTGCGAAGGTTTCATTTACCTACAGAAGTTCTTGGCTTTTTTTTGTGTCAAATTTAAGTTTTATAACAAGTTATCGGTTAATTTGGAATGAATGTTATTGTGTGCATCATGCAGCGGCGCCATTTAACTAGAGAGGAAATGTTAAGGGCAGTAGGCATGCTCCAAGCTGGGGCTTCTCGACGGAGTATTGCTGTGGTGATTGGAAGAAGACAAAACGTGATATCAATGTTATGGTCACGTTATCTGTGTTATTATAGTGCTACTGGTGAAGTGGCTGACGAGAAGCGCATAACCACTCAACGACAAGACCGATTTTTTCAAGTTGCCGCGAGAAGACAACTAAATGTTACGGCCATGCAGTTGGTTCAGAGGGTCCAGTCAGATCACCAGTTGCTTGTAAGTGAACAAGCTGAAAGGAGAAGGCTGCATGAAGCTAACCTTCACGCTCGCAGACCGCTTCGTACTCCAGCACTACGCCGAGGAAATCGTGGACGACGACTAGAGTGGGTTCGTAAACATTTGCCCTGGGAAGATAACCAGTGGTCTGTATTGCTGTTTCCCATTGAGCCCCGGTTCGGTTTCCATCCCGATACACGTAGAGTACGTGTTTGGCGAGTTCCTGGTCGTGAGAACCGTCTGCAACATCCTCAGGAAGTACATTCATACCATTGCGGGACAATTATGGTTTGGGCGGGAATTCGTGTTGGTGGAAGAACAGACCTCGTTTGGATCAGAAACAACATGACGGCTGCAAAATACCATAACGAGGTGTTAATACCAATAATCTACCCCCATAGACTACAAATGGGCCAAGAATTCTCGCTCATGCACGATAACACCCGTCCGCACACAGCGAGAGTGGTGACCAGCTGGTTGTAGGACGTGGGCAGATACGTACATTTATTCCATGTTTTATATAAAACCCGACGCCGTCTCCAAATGTAATACTAAGTTATTGCAATTAAGACGCGGTCCAACCCCAATTTTAAAATAATTTATAATGCTTTACGTAAGGTTGAAAATCGCTTGTTAGATTGGACGATGTAATACGAAAATGCGTTAATTGTGTACGTTTTCTATATATTTTTCGATACATACTAACACAATTGAAAAAACTGCTAGTTATTACTTTAGTACTATACGTTGGCTAAGTATTACCCAAAAAAAAATTATGGTGTTATCGCTGAAAATTCTGGGAGTTTTGACGTGAAAGTTTATTTTTGTGGACCTATTCAGGTTTTTTTCTGCTGATAGTTATATTTATGAATTCTATTCGGTTATTACTCTTATCCTATTCCTTTTCTTACCTTTGTATTTTTTTCATAATATACTATCGATCTGTTTCGTTACACTGGGTGTTTAAAAAATCTGCTTTTTCTTAATTCAGCGTACGAGCGCCTTAAGTCATTTAACTATTGAGTCAAGTGTAACATTCATTTGTAATTCTAATATCGATTTGTCCTTACCAGTAAATATGACAGTGCTGCCGTCAGCAAATAAGACCATACTTTGATCAACAACTTTAGGTAAGGTACTTGTTCGTCAACGAGAATCTCACACTTTTCCAAAAATTGGTACAGACATACATAACTTTCTCGAAAACTTTAGAAATTACTGGTATAAGTGCAATAGGTCTATAGCAGCTCATATTTTGTTTATCATTTTTTTAATAAGGGTTTCATTACCGTAATTGTTAACTTACTCGGGAATATTCCAGATGTGATACATACATTTTCGTATTTTTTTGTGATTTAATTACACTATATATCTCGTAAGGAGATGAAACCATGAAAATAGTACAAGAATTCGTGCTAATATTTATTTTAAACCTTTTATTACTATTTATGTCTCGTGTGAATTTTTATTAAACGCTTCTGCAATACTTGTTGGGGCATTGATAACACAGTTATCGACATTAATCTGCTTTATTTCTTCTTAAGGCATATTGGTTTTGCTATGATTCATTACTGACCAAGTTGCTTTGGATTTATTAGATGCAGTTTTAATGAGATAGTCGTTTTGGGATTTTTGTATTAATTTAATAATTTTGTTAAGTTTCCTAGAATATATTATTTTAAAATTAGTTTTTTTCTCCTCATTTTTTTATTGCGCAATTTTTTTTAATTAATGTCAGAGAAAAGCATAAATAATAAAAAAATTTCATACGCCATACTAGAGTCATCCGTGTCATACACTTCCTTAAAACTAAGAGCACGCAGGCAGTTTTTAAATTTGTCAACGTTTTCTTGGCAGTAATCTCTTCTCTCTATATACCAGTGGGAGAGAGAACAGCTTTCCTTTACTGGACAGGACAACATTTGTGCAGTATGATCCGATATGGCAAACTCGTATATATTGTATTTACATCCTCTCACATTGTGTATAGTGTATAGTTGTCTATACATGTACTAGTTTTTAATCGTGTTGGCTCTTTAATAGCTTACCTAAGATTAAAACCGTTAATTAATTAGATGTTAATGTTAAAATCGCCACACACGATTACTCTCTGTTTCGCATAGCAATATTCATTATTAAGTGTAAAATTCTAAAGAACGTCTCAAAGTTATCGTAACTATTTCATGGGGTCTATCATCATCATCATCTCAGCCGTAGGACGTCCACTGCTGAACATATGCCTCCCCCATGATTATCCAAAAGGACCGGTTGGAAGCGGCCTGCATCAAACGTCGTCCTGCGATCTTCATCAGGTCGTCTGTCCACCGTGCAGGTGGACGACCTACGCTGCGCTTGCCGGTCCGTGGTCTCCACTCCAGAACCTTTCGGCCCCATCGGCCATCTGTTCTGCGTGCTATGTGCCCTGCCCACTGCCACTTCAACTGGCTAATCTTCTGGGCTATGTCGGTGACTTTCGTTCTTCTACGGATCTCCTCATTTCTGATTCGATCACGTAGAGAAACTCCCAGCATAGCCCTCTCCATAGCTCGTTGTGCGACTTTGAGCTTATCTATGAGGCCCATTGTAAGAGACTACGTTTCAGTCACACTGGTAACACACATTGGTCGAAGACTCTTGTCTTGAGGCACTGAGGTATTTTCCCTAGTAGCATTTGTGTTGGCACACGGTTGGGGAAGAGTTGGGAATTTGTAGTGGTTTTTGTAACGAATAAATAACGTTGGGCATAGAGCAAATATGTTAACCAAAAATTCACATACTAAGGCCCAACACATGGCCAACAGTGTACAAGTTAAGCGTTATTATCAACAAACAATTGACGTTAGCCCTACAACTCCTACGGTTGATTTTCTAACGAGATTTACCATACAAAGGGCCAAAACATGTCCAGCTGCATTAAATTTTGTATTATTTCTAACAAAAACATAACGTTGGCCCTACAACTCAAACGGTTGGATTTTTAACGAGAAATACGATTACAAAAGTCCTACACTTGGCCGACTGCATTAAATTAAACCGTTATTTCCAACAAATAATTGACCTTGGCCCTACAACTCATACGGTAGGATTTAAAACTAGGAACTTGAATACAATATGCCGACATATGGCCATCTGCATTAAAATCAATTTTGTTTACCAACAACCATTTAACGTTGGCCTTACAACTGTAACGGTAGATTTTCTAACGAGATTTTACTATACAAAGGGCCAAGACATGGCCAACTGCAACAAATTTTGTATTATTTCTAACAAACACTTAACGTTGGCCCTACAACTCATACGGTAGGATTTATCTCTCTGCAGTTGATAATTCAACGGGTAATTAGTTGTTGGTATAATGTGGGCTTTACCAATGTAACGTTATATTTTCCATGAAACTACAAAGGTAGGCTTACCACTTCAAAACATTAGACTACGGTTTGTGATCTAACGAGATATTGATTATATGTAGGTATAAACGTTACTCTAGATCTCATCCTGAGAAAAAAGAACAATCACCAAAACGCAGATTTTCTGTTGGAAATTGTTTAAATAACTTACTATAAACAAGTACAATTTGAAAAATTTTAAACCAACTTCCATTCTATTCAGTTATTGGAATGTAACTAAAAAACCACTGGACCAACTGGCCAACTAATCGTGTTGTAAATACTACATTGGTCCAACAAAACAACAACAAAAAATGCTACTAAGGTTTGACGAGAAGACTTCGCGAAGTTTCCGGAACGCTGCCCAGCCGAGTTGGATTCGACGATTGACCTCTTTCTTGAAGTTGGACCTGCCTAGTTTGACTGTCAGTCCCAGGTAGATGTACTCGTCAACAATTTCGAGAACTGATTTCCCAACTGATATTGGGGTAGGTACAACATGAGCATTAGACATAATTTTCGTCTTGTCCATGTTCACCTTAAGACCTACCCGTTGGGAAACGTTACAATATAGTAAACAGTCCAACACACCCGTATGCTAAGCTTTAGCCTTTTTTCATACTTTTTACTTGTACATTTTTTTAGTTATCCATTAACCAAACTAAGAACACACTTAAGTACGGTATTAAGATAGTCAAACAATAGATGAAGACATTATAATTTTAAATCTCAGAGAAACTAAGAAACTAGTGGCATTCCGTAACTAGGTCAAACGATGTACACTGAAAAAACGTATCGGTTAAAAATAAATGAAAATACTGCTAAAAATAACCAAGCGTGTTTGTTGATATAGCACCTGCAAAGTTGACAGTTAAAAATAAATAAGCCAACTTTGCAATAGTTACTTATTTAAAATAGACCATGTAAGTTGATTAAAACTACTTCCTTATCAATAACCAGTAAAGTTGGCTGTCTTCGCCAATTTTATTTTGTACCTATAACCAAGCTTAAACAGTTAACCCCTTGTAAATACAACTAACTAACTTGTACGGACCCCAGTGATGCAGTGTGGTCCCAATCAAGCCTTAATCAATTTCAGCGCGATAGCAGTAGGCCTCTTTCACCGTGAGCGTGATAACGATGGCCAACGCTACGTTATCGATGACTTTTAACTGCCGCCACATTGACGATTACGTTAACCATGCTCGACACCTAAACCGTCGTGAGCGTTATGTCAAAAGTGACAGGTGTTTGTTTGTTTTTACAAGGTCTTTACAGTTTGGTCCCTTGTTTTTGATGTAAAAGTAATAAAAGTTGGTCCATAAAATGTTTCTCTTTAATCTACACAGTTAACCTTCACACTATGTACTTTGACGCGTGAACGGTTGTTCGTTATTGCTATAACTCCGGTCCGATTGATCAACACGGCTCAACACGCTTACAGTGCAACGAGCTGTCAAAATCGCGATATTTGTTTCGGACCGGCTATGGTAGACGTATATTCTCTTTAAGCACTGTGAGCAAAAAATTATATTATCCTTTTTGAGCAAAAATATCGCGAACGAAATGGACCTCAGTGATGGTCTGTGCTGTGTCATATGGTCTGGAAACCAATGGAAATTCCATAACTACGAAAAAAACGTGCATACCTACGCAGCTAAACATGGCGGCTTAGTGTTGGTACTATCACACCACTCTTATCGATTGCACCGTACCTATCGATAAAACTATGGACACGAAACTTATATAAGCCGAATCAAACTTAATAGCGTCTTTGAAGTTTATAACCTGCATAAAGCACGTGCTGTGCAAATCCTTACTCCTTTCGCCGCTAACACATGAATAAATTGCTACTAATTAATTGATATCATCGACCAAAGAGTACTTATGTCTTCGACATGCATTGCGTCACAGCGGGGATACTCCCTTATAGTACCCTACTAAGCGGACCAATGCAATGAGGACATTTAGAACAGGTCGATTTTTGTTGGAGGATTTAGAGTAAGGGCGATCATGACGCCAATGACGTCATGCGCAGTTTCGTTTAATCTACTATTTCCTTTTAACACGATTAACTGCACCCCCGCTTTACATGTTTATATGTACAACTCCAAAAAAATTAACGTAAGTTTGGGTTTACTCACCAATTCAAAGTTATGTTAAGCTACTGCATTTACGTTTACATTTTTTGGTATAAGAGCCGATCCGTATAGTGTAGAGTAAATATTAATACTTAATTGAAACAGAGTTGGCTGAGTTGGTATAAGAAAGTCTGTAAGAACCGTTTAATTGCTGAACACAAACTAGGCATAATCAAACACTGCGAGATATGAATGATAATCCTCAAAAAATGAAGGATTAACTGGATTCACTTACGAATTCCAAGTTCTGTTGAGTGGCTGCATTTAGATTTTGATCACTGGTTATAAGATTTCGTTGGTGTCGAGTTTACTGTTGCTGATAACAGTAAAATTTTATAATAAACCCGTTGACTCATAAATCGCCATATTTGGCCAATAATACAATATATTTCATCTACCTACTTTTCCAGGAACTGCAACGTCATAACGTTAAAATCACTGCAATATAAACAGTATAATTCTGTTAAGAAGCCATTTAAGTATCAATGCCCTTTAATCTGTAATAATAATAGTTTTGTAATATTATTTTCACCTGCACAAACGTTGGTGGCACTGAATCATCTTTTAATCTGATAACTTATGGTTAACGACCGCTTAGGGGCAGAACACTGGATGTCGTTAAGCAGGAAACAATGGTCTATCTATTGTGTCTGGTTCAACGGCAGCTGAAGGAATCTTCATCCATGCCATGTTTGATACCTATAAAATCAAATAAATTTATTGAAGTTTTGTACTAGCAGATTCAATTTTTATTGCCGATGATACACGCATCCGTACGGTCGGTCCACCGATCGGTGTAGCACTGGACGCGTTAATATGTTTCTACAGCGCGTCGGTCGACCGACGGTATGCATGCAGACGGGCTTGACCGACGGTCCTCGTACGCATTGCGTACAACAGCAATACACCTAAGCGTGCGTACGGTCGGTCGAGCACTGTGACTACTTGTGAGTTTTCATACAAAGGACTTACGACTTACGTACGGACCGACCACGTTCGGTCGACCACTGAACACGGCCTTAGGAAAAAATATTAGTAGCATTGTTTTTCTATTTTACGAGTATCTATCAAAAATGGAAAATCAAAAATTATATTTTAATTAACTTCTGTGACGTCGCCGCCTCGCCACCTACGCGAACGAGACAAGTAGCGAGCGACAGAGAGGACTAGGCTGTCATTGGCGGTCGAATGGTCGGCCACAGGCGAACGTCGATAACAATATGTTGATCTCTTTCTGACAACTGGGATTAATATATCTTCGTGTTCTTTTAATCTTGTCAGTGTAGTTAATGTCGTTGAGCGAGTTGTGTACTAGCTAGTAGGTAGGTATAGCATAAAATTTGCCATGTTAAACTTCATATGCAAGGAGTAAAACGTCTCTATAGTTAATCTTATTGCAGATTTCAGCGTCAAAATATGGCGGGCAAGGCACACGTCTGACGTCAAGATAAATATTGCCAATGTAGCGAAACTGTTGTGTATATGGTTGGCTTATTTTTATTACATACATATGATAGAGATACCAATATGTTTATTATATCGTCTTTCAAACTATTATACTAAGTATCTATATGTTTTAGTAACATTTCTATTGGTTTCCTTTTTCAGAGGGGGGTTTCACTTTATTACTGTCCTGTGGGCCTTAGAAATAAGTTGTCTATCGTTGTGCCACTATGCATTATTCAACAAAGTTATCTATGTTCTATTAAACGGTGGCCTCGTTATGTTCATTTCTATTAAAGCAAAGAGTTTGCGTAATCTCATATCGTTGTCTAATCATCATTTGTTTGCGAGTTGTCATTGATTGACGGACGTATGTCAAAGGTGAAAATGATTATGAACTCAATTACTATATTTAATTATCGTGTTTCTATTCCTATAATTTATGTTTATACACAAATGTTGTGTAACTTCATTATACGTTGTCGGTGAGCAAATATACGCAATTCCGCTCAGGTTATGTGTTAATTCGATGTTAAAGAATTAAATTCATGAAGAACGGGTGTAAGCAGTATTATGGCAACAGAAGGTAAAGTTGCAAGCACAACTTCGAGCGGCAAACGACTGGAGAGATCGCGGCCGGCATAAGATACGGGTATGAGTTGAAAATACGTAGAGAAATTAGATGGAACCTCATTTTACAATACACTGAAATTCATGATCGAGTTGTATCTTATCCATGGCGTAAGTTTTAAGGTCAGCTTTTGAAGATATAGATCTAAACAACCGCTGCAGAATTTTGTCAAAGCTACAGGCTTTATGAAATATGTTCAACCGATGAGACTAACAATGGAAATCTTAAATATGGAGTTAACTATATAGGCTATGTAAAGACCATGCTGTAACAAATTCAAGATTCATACAGTGCAGTGCAGACCCAAGTACAAACACCAAAGATACTGCACTTATAACGGTCGGACAATACAAAGCAAGAAATCTCTACAGAAAAAGGCACTCGTTAATGAATATTTTAATTTTATATATTTATGATATTTTATTGTAATTTACGTAAATAAATCTTCTATTAAAAACCCTTGTATGGATGGTGATGAGGATGAATCAAATATAGCGTATGTTACTCAGGCAGAATGTAGGTACTTAGCTTTAAACTCGTGAAAGATTTGTTTGAAATGAAAATCTTTTATTATCAATGTAAACACTTTGTAATGAAATGATATGATTACTTACATTATAAGAGAATGCTTACACTAGCTAATAAATCAAAGCAAAAATTAGAAATATAAATATGTAATAATAGATAACGTGACCTGACAAACTTTCACATATGGAGTCTTTCTTTTTATAATATGACTTGAACAGTTTCACTTTATGGCGTCCCTCCTTCTTCATGCAATGAAATATGATCATGAAATTATATTACAGCTTGCTCCATGCGTTAAAAACATTATTGATATTTGTTTCATATAATTATGACTAATATGTACGTATTTACAGTAATTTAATGCATGTTAATTTATTGTCAGGTACTTAACTAAATAACAAAATGAAAATATTTAATTAGAAATTGTAATCATGCATGTTTTGAATTGTCATCTCACAAAACATAAGTGCTTTCAATATGTAAGGTAAACAATATGTATTACTCTTAATAAATTGTAATCTTTGTTATTTTAGAATGGTTCTTCAATAAATGGATTAAATTATCTTAAACTTGTTTTTTAATTTTAGAAACCCTGGTTTTATCATAACAATAATCCTTAAAGGGTCGATGTCATTATAACAATGAAATTTCTATTGTGTCTGGCCGTGCTACCTTTGATGCAATATTTTAATAGATAAAATAGGAATGCTTCTTGCTACCTCGAAATCAAAAAGGACATCCCTATTTATCGATATCGATAAGTGGATGGCACTTAAAAAACTAAACTTCCCGCTAACGTTCCGTTTTTTTGCTTTAGTGATTTCCATCATTCTTTAGATATATTCTGATTAATCTATGGTCAGTGTTTGGTTTGGTGACAAGTCCATATTTTATTTTACTAAATTTAGTCGAAGAATTGTCGCTTTATTTCTCGCTATTGATGATTGGATTTTTAATAACCATATTCATTGTTTGAAAATACAGTGAATTGGTTTATTTGCCCATTATGGCTACTCTGAAAGTTTTTTTAAGTGTCGCAGTTTCTATGGTTATCAGTAAGTTTGCGTTTTTCTCTTTGTCGGTGTACCCGCCCGTCGTGTAGATAAACATTTTCATTAGTAACTGAGCTCCCCCACGTCACGTCATTAATTATAATTCACATCTTTCAGTATCTTGAAATTGCATGTTCCTTTTCTTCTGAGAGTGCTGAGTAGGTACCCTTGCTGGGCTTCTCTCGGAGAGATATGTATCACAGAGTGTATAGTATTCTGTGGATGGTCCACCAACCGATCAGTCTTCAAACTGGCCTGATGACAGTTTTACTTAGACCAAATAAATTGGATCGACAGCTTCACATGACCAATGAAGTGTCGATCAGAGCCAGCCTAGTAGTGTGATTTATAGTCGTAGAAGCAGCACCAAAAAAAGTATACCTTTTTTCCCAGCATCTAATCTTTTAGCGTTTCATCCAAATCCATTTAACTATTCTGGCATGAGGAGTAAATTTCAATATTTAAAATTTAAAACAACAGTATAAATGTTATTCAGCCACAGCTGACTCAATACAGCATGTTGCTTATACACAGTTTTGAAGTTATAAGCAGCTATATAGGGGCTATAAAAAGGCATCTGTTATTATTTGAACTTATATAACCTTTTGTCTGCAGTGGGTATATGTACATTTGGTGTTCTAATGCATAAATATGTTTTAATACCAGTTTTACATTGTACAGGTAAAATTTTCCTTATATACTCTATTATGTTTAGGTATGTCTGCTATGCAGAATTCTACAGCTACCACTGGTCAATTTTAATACTCACTATCTTTTACATGAGCTTTGATGGAATTTATATTGACATGACACTATTTATGTGTATTTACACATTAGTTACTTATGACAGAATCAACAAACTAGATATAAGACTTTTTACTAGCTATATTAACATACATTATTGTTATTTACTGGATAACATTCAGTTTTCAGTCATAATAGTCAAATAATATACATTTTATCCCATTATTAGCATTAATAGCATATCCCTTTAAGAGTCGATGTCATTATAACAATGGAATTTCTATTGTGTCTGGCTGTGTGACCTTTGATGGAAAATAAAGTATATGAAAATAAGCTAAGGAAAAACAAAGTTGTTAATGCATCGTATAATATTTTGAACTGATTGAATTTTCCTATTACAGATGTGTCCACAATGAGTATATCTTTGAGCAGTAGTGGGAGGGCAGTTCGAGGCTCAAACATTACGTTCACTGCAACAGTTTCGGGTTATAACCCGGGAGAAACACTTGAATTTGTGTTTTATGATAATGCTACTCCACAGCACAATTCAACGGTAAACAGCGTTTTAAGAATATAACAATATTTTTGCTAAAACTTAATGTCTAAAAAAGGTTCTGTAATAATTTTTTGGTGTTAAATTGTAGTATTTAAAGTAATTGAGGTTTAAGTAAGTAAGTTTAAATCTCCACTATCTGCCGACAAAGAGCCCTCAGCTTCTTTGGGCATATTATGCAGTCTTCAAAGCATTGTCTGGAGAAAGCCATTATTTTAGGAAAAATTGTCAGTAGATGTGGTCAGGGAAGGTCCTGCAAGATGGTCTGACACGATTAAGAAGGCGGTGGGTGGTTCACACAACCTATGACCGCACGCAATGGAGACTGATTGTATGTGGTTGAGATCCTCAACAGTGAGGGAACGAGGATAAGAGAGGTTTAAGTAACAAAAACATGATATCACTATCCAATAACTGTACTTAAAATTACATATTTAAATGAACACAGCTGTGTTTTACTTTGCTTGTGCTATTGGCTCAGCCAGAGTTCATATGGCACATGTTTATTGTGTTCTAAAGTGCAAAAGTGGTAAGTAATAATTTATGTATTGTTAAAGGTACATAGTTTTTATGTTTACATGTAGTTGTAACAAGTGGTTTAGTAACATTACAATTTATTCATTTAATGTTGTTTTTAAGCCACCACTAACTTTTACTTGCCTTTTTTTCATAACCATGAATTATATAAACCTGTTATGTAAAACCTGTTGTTGTGGTGTACAGTCACCTGCAATAACATTACATGCATTTCCCAATTTACAACAGTGCCTCAGCTATCTGTTTCTTAAAAAAAAATCATCAAAAAGAATCTAAAATGAAGCTATTTATATTATTTGACTGCTCAAAATAGTCCTTATCTACATTTTTATAAAACTGGTACTTTATTATGGTTTAGAAAATTCCAGAATGTATACATCTTATTACAGGCACCTGTACATAATAAGCAAAACGAGGTGACGATAGATTATTTATCAACACATTCTAATTATAACCATAGAATCTTAAGAATAAGAGGGCAAACATACAGTAATATATCAGTCCAGTAGTTCAGTAGCCATACTAAAACTGAAGATTGTCACTATTGTTTCACATACAAGCATGTTTTACATAAGTTGAATAAGTAAAACATGTTATTATTGAACAAAAGAAGAAAAATAGTTAGAAATGTTCTACTGGACGTGTCTACATACTGTATTCGGAAGACCTGAGTTCTAATCCCATTCGAGGATATAAATATTGTGGTGTCGCCAAGCAAGTGTGAATGCTTTAAAAATCGAATATTGAAAAACATAAATCTTATTCGATTTTAGATATCAAAAATGTTTAGTCATAGTGAAACTATGCGTCATGCACTTATAGTTAGTACTACGTACAAAATTGTCACTCTCCACTCCATGCAATATGCGGCCTTGCAGCTTGGGAGTCTATGTGGAGTAAAGTTTGAGTGACAATGGTCAGTCGCGTAGTTTGAGTGACAATAACGCTGTCTCAGCATCATGAGTTGTGGCTTACGATCATGTTATCTCACAGCTGCAGGCTTTGTTCTATCTATATTGAGCTTTAGTAGAAGTAGAACTCTTTGTGAGCGACTTCCTCTAGCTAGGGAATTACTGCTACCATACCTATTTCTACTACGAAGCAGTAATGTTCGTATCACTGTGTTCTGTTTTGAAGGGTATGGGTGCTGGTGAAATTACAGGTACATGAGACTTACCAACTGAATGTCTCAGGGTTATGGGCGCATTTCAGTTTGTCACCTGTGATAAAATGCATCAGTTATAAACAGAGGTTGCTAATTAATGGGCCTCGTCCTTTTTCTGTTGCCTTTTAACATAAAAAAAACACATTTCATCACAATTACTTTGTTTTATCGACAAGGTGTAACAAACAAAAAGATAAGACTAATTAATTCACTTGCAACATTTAAGATATTTATGTGTCTTGTATAATACTTATACATGCCATTTCGATTTCCAGATACAACAAGCTGCAAATGTGATGACATGGTTAGTGCAGTACCCTAAAAGCGTGTATGAGCCTGGCGATTATACCGTTAAAGTAATTTTAAGGAGAGAATATTTTGGGGTGTGGATTTACTCGGATTCTGCTTCTACAACATTCCAGTTAACAGGTAAAACCAAAATTAACAAATTCATTACCATTTAATAATATCATATTAGATAGTGTGCCCATAGAGCTTCGCCTATTCAATCAGGGCAGTTGACGCAACATCAGTTTGGCAACGCGCGCGGCATACCTCTATATAGACAAATAAAATTGAAGTGTCTGTTTGTCATTCCAAATTAACAGCTTTTTACTAAATGCATATGAAAATATGTATGGTACATAATAAAAATATAAATTTTAAAATGTCTGTCTGTCTGTTTTTTCCAGCCAGTCTCTAAAACAACTGGACTATGGGATTTTCACTGGCAGATAGCTGATTTGATAAGGGGTTACTTATATTTTAGAAAAAATATATATTTAAAAATCTATATTTCTGTCTGTTTGTTACCATATCACGCCTAAATGGCTGAATGGATCGTAATCAAATTTGGCAAGGTTATAGATTATATCCTGGGGAAGCACATATTATACTTTTCATCATCATCATCATCATACATCACCATCGCGGGTAAAACCGCGGGGCGCAGTTAGTATATTATATTTATGAAACTTCCTTTAATATTTGTATGAAAACACTTAAAAGCGCACGGTTGACATAAAAAGCTAAAACATATGCTTATACTTTATTGGCTGATGATGAGACGTTTTTTACCTCAGCACTACATCTCAGCCAGAGGACGTACACTGCTGGACACATGCCTCGCGGTCTGCATTCAAATCAGGTTGTCTGTCCACCGCGTCAGTGGACGGCCTATGCTGCGCTTATTATGCGACCTATGGTCCGTGGTCTCCATTCTAGAACCTTCCGGCCCTATCGGGCATCTGTTCTGTGTGCTATGTGCTCTTCCCACTGCTACTTTAATTGGCTAATTCTCTGGGCTATGTCGGTGACTTATGTTTTTCTACAGATCTCCTCATTTCTGATTCGATCATTTAGAGAAACCCCGAGCATAGCCATCTCCATAGCTCGTTTTTCTACAGATCTCCTCATTTCTGATTCGAGCACGTAGAGAAACCCCGATCATAACCCTCTCCATAGCTCGTTTGGCGACTTTGAGCTTACTTATGAGGCCCATAGTAAAAGACCATGTTTCAGTGCCATAAGTCATCACTGGTAACACACATTGGTCAAAGACTAGTCTTAAGGCACTGATATATTTTGGACGAGAAGACTTTGCGAAGCTTCCAGAACGATGCCCAGCCCAGTTAGATTCGACGATTGACCTCTTTCTCGAAGTTGGACCTGCCTAGTTGGACTGTTTATCCTAAGTAGATGTATTCGTCAACAACTTCGAGAACTGAGTTCCTAACTGATATTGGGGTAGGCACAACATGGGCATTAGACATAATTTTCGTCTTGTCCATGTTCATCTTAAGGGTAGGCCGTTGGGAAACTCTATTGAGGATTATGCCATGACTACAATATCGTCGGTTCCTTCGATTATCTTTGATTTGAAGATGAGTGATGTACTCGCCGTTGATGTTTATGCTGAGTCCCAATGCGGGGGTGAACAGTTTCGGAAAACATCGCCCTGTCTCTCGCTTCCTTGTAATGATCTCTGCTCCTGTACTCAGACTGACATGTTGGGGTTATTGTACAAACACATCAACACTTCGATATACCGATAGTCGATACGGCACCGCTGGAGACTCAAGCACTGCCTACGTCTCGATCGAATCAAAGGTCTTCTCATAGTCTACATCTACAAACACACGTTCACTGCGCTATATTCCAATCAAACTGATCGCGTCATGAAATGCGATAAAAGGCCGAATATCCGGCAACCGGATATCCGGCGCTCCGGCCTCGTAGCTTGCCGAATATCCGGTATCCAAACCACTATCTGTTTCATCTCTAGTAAAGAATATCGTCAAACGACAGACTTGCCCGAATCATCTGTTAGTAAAAATAAACGAGTTGGGTCTCTCAAATGCACTATAACTGCACCTCAAGTGAAGTAACGGCCATGCACTACCCTATTAACTATCCCAAGGGATCGCGTCTAGCATATTTCACAACGCTCAAAATCGTGGGCAGAAGCTAGTAAGTAATAACACATTCCGTGATAAAAGTTTACGATTCAAAAATACCTATACAGATCTTTAAATGTAAGACAGACAAAAATATAATAATATGTACCTTAGACTTCGGTAGTATGAAACAATACCTACAACCCTACAAATTTCCATAGATAGCTATGTTTATGGCCATTGTTTCCTGATTATGTAAAATTCTGAGTGCAGGAAATCCCGAATAAGGTCAGACACAACAGTTCTGTGAATTATGAATAAGAAACATTCATACATAGGTATTTAGTGTACAATCTTCATTTTCTCTGATTTATGTTGTTGCTTGTCTGCGTGATTAATGGCTATTAACTCTGTTCCACAAGTCATTTACATTTGCACAGTCATTAAAACTATATATATATAGGCAATTCGATTTTATGTTCAACTTAGCTTTCTTTATCTCTATTGCTTTCGCTCAAGGTGCAATAAGTAACTCGGCAGGAACAACACTATTATTAGTTATAGTTAATACTAGCTGACCCGACCGCGGCTTCGTTCGCGTGACGTCGCGGGGTACGCAGCGGCGTTTCAAAGATAATATCTAAAGTTCTTATAGTGTCAGCTATCTGCCAGTGAAAGTCCCGTCAAACTCGGTTCAGCCATTCCTGTCTTGAGGTCTTGAGTAGGAACAGACAGACAACATTTTTAAAATAACTTTTGTTTAAAAGTACCGTATACTTTTATATGTTCTTACGATGAAGATGTTATTTTGACTTCATAGACAGTTCAATTTTATTGATTTGTCTAAACTAGGTATGATTGGACAACATCCACACATTATTTTGGTACTGAACTAAGCAGAGCCTGTACTATGGTATCGTGATGACTGATATACATACTTATATATTACATACAGTACCCCCAGGAGCAGGTCAAACGTCTGTTTGATACATACATGTGCATACAGACAAATGTTTAACTGTCCGGGGATCGAACTTAGGACCAGCGGCTCAGAAGGTAGAGTTGCTACGAAATCTAAACTAAACCGGTCTTGAATGAAATCCGGGCTAGACCGGTCAGATGGTAACCCTACATGGTACCGACTTCGACAAGTTATTTCACACTTTTTGGTGCGGTCGGTACTTAATTTTGTAAAAAAAAATTATCGCCATTTTAAGTGACCTTTGCTACTTACGGGATTTATTGTCATTCACCCTCAATGATGATATCATCAAGATAGGCGTATCACACTTTTCAGTTTTTGGAGTGTAATTCAAAAACTGCTTGACCGAATTTGATGGACCACATCGGAAGTATACTCTACCAAGCAAAAAAAATAATTTTGAGAATCGGTCCACAAATGGTAGAGAAATCGGCTAACATACACACAAAAAAAACATACAATCGAACATATAAACCCCTTCTTTTTTCGGTGAAGTCGGCTAAAAATGCTTAGTATGTTACGCAGCCACGGTTGCCAAAATTATTTTTTGTTTTCATTCCATAATTATTATACACCATACAACACAACAAAGACATAAAATGACCAACTATGCTTTACATAATACGTGTCAATAGCCAACCATGACGATTCTCTTTTAAACTCTATAACGATTACGAATGCGACAAATTTATTCTGTTTACTTAACCAAGCGTTACATTTTCCAGACAAGCTGAATGGGAATCTATTATTGAACCAAAACAATAAAGATCTACAGAGCAGTTTCGTCGCTGTTAACAAACCTGTTCGTCATTACATAACGCTGCCAGAAAATGAACTGCAATTTCTTGAGCAGAATTCCTCGTCGATTGCTACGTACTGGTTCATAGATTGTATACCATACGGTTCAACAAACGATTTCTCGTTCAACTATACTTACGATGATACCATGTCCGATCATGTTATAGAGGCATTAATCATTGCGAATAACGAGCCCTTACCGCCTATAACTACGACATCAACAACAACCACAACGACAACTACCACAACGACAACTACCACAACAACACCGAAGCCCCCGTCAACAACAGATAAAGTATCAACAACAACGGCTAAAGTACTTACAACAACAGCTAACCTTGCAACTGTTACTGATAATGTACCAACCATAACGGATAAAATATCAACGGTAATGAACAAAACAATAACAACAGCAAAATTAGCAACAAATACTACAACAGTCACAGAGCCAGTGGTGAATATAAATGAAACAGTGGATGTACAAAAATCGACTTCATCAAATAGTAGCAGAACAAAAAGGAGCGCTTCTAATGTTTTCTTTTGCAACAATAGTGTACCAATTGGAAAGAAATATACCTATGGTCGATATGAAACAAAAGTGAGCGTCAGAGGTAAGTTTACAGTATAACAGTAGTATCAATATCATAATTTCGAAAGTATCTTGACTTTAAGTGCAGCATACATCCTGCAGTGACAGCACGAATTGTCTAAAGCAGTGTTTTTCAATCTTATTGATTTCGCGATCCCCATACAGGTTGAAAGATCCTGACGACCCCCTTGTATAGACAAAGAATTTATTATTTCAAAGACTATGATAATGATTTTCTTTATTTTGATACATTTACTTATTAGTTTACAAGAAACCGTGAGAGGTTTGCAACTAAGTAAAGGGTAAATTAGACGCCCAATCTGAGACTGCGACAGCGACAGCGACTGACAATGCGGCCTTGCCACACCGCGTTGTCGTCATGGCGAGAGGGAGCCCCCCACGCCCCCGCTATGTTCTTTTTTCTCATCATCATCATCATCTCAGCCGTCCACTGCTGGACATAAGCCTCCCCCACAAATTTCCAAAAGGACCGCTTGGTAGCGGCCTGCATCCAACGTCGTCCTGCTACCTTTATCAGGTCGTCAGTCCACCTCGTCGGTGGACGACCTACGCTGCGCTTGCCGGTCCGTGGTCTCCACGTTAGAACCTTTCGGCCCCATCGGCCATCTGTTCTACGTGCCCCTTTTGTCTCAACTCTGAATAAATTGAGCGCGGTCAGCGATTCGTACGGACGTGATTGTATGTGTTTTGTTTTTAACGTGCCCCGTGCATTTGTAAAAATGGATAAGTTTCTCAAAAGATCGCAGCCTTCAACATCTGGTTTGAGTGTCAGTGGAGAAGGTAAATCAAAACTTATATATTATATACGCCCATCCATCTCACTAAAACTTTCTGCCAGCGATCCACCGACTAAGATTTCAAAACATTGAAAAACACTGGTCTAAAGGATTAAAATTTGCCAGTAATCGATAAAAGATAGCCCGCGATACAGCTGTAGTGGCTAGACTATAGAGACAATGCACGAGAGATAAAATCAGTCTATCGATGTGACAAGTTTATCGAACTGACTATCTATGCTCGCACTACTATTTCGTTGAATTAAGAGGAGTCCATAATACTTGTTCATAATAAAAGAAATAACTCTTTTATCTTATCTATCTAGGTACCTTTTTTTCTATCTATCAAGGTACCTTTGATTTTTCCTGTTTTTTAAAGTACAAAAAATTAATAATATTTAAACAAAGTACTCGCACATTTAATATAAAAATTAAATAGTAAACTATGGTTGATTACATTAAAAAAATCACTGAATTCGGACAATAACAAGAGGTAGAAAAGAGTTATTTCTTTTAGTATGGACAAGTAGCTATCCTCTTAATCCTTCCTATACCGTGATTAAAACAAAAGATTTATGAATGAAACTGACGTATATTTACGTCTCTGGGACGCAAAGGGTTGACCCGCCTCTTTGGAGCACCGTTTAATTTTACGATTTTTTTTCATTCGTGATATAACAGTTTTATTTTAATGTACCTACTTATAAATTTTAGGGAAGTTTTGTTCAAAGTTAAAGTAATCTTGAACAGCTTGCGGTATTGAGTGCCCCTTTTTATACGAAACTATATAACCAAAAACTGTTTTTACTATAATGCATAAAATATACAGTAAAAGCTTGCATTGGTAAATATTAATTTATTTATTGAAATTTGGAAAGTATATAGACTGGATATGCTTCTTTGATAAATGATTATTTTATATTATGATTTCACTCTAGAAAACATATGCTACAGTAACATAATAACCAGTGGCCCAAATCTCTTAGCTATTGACAAACGTCACCCTACAGCGATGCTTCTGCGATTGAACTGCCTTTAATGTCAAATTCGGTAGTCTGTTATATCTAGTTCTCAATCGCAGATGAGATGCAATCATATCACTGTCATATGTCTGTGCTACAATCTGTGCTAAAACATTGTGTCAATCGTTTGTCAATACATCAATACAGTGGATTTCTAACATAAATAGGATAATTACACACTTATATAATTATGTTGCTCCCTAAAAACCTTCAAAATATTCCGGAAATTTAATATATGGATCAGACTACTAATTTACGCCACTGTAGCAACGCAATAGCAACACAATAGTTTACAGAATACCAATTAAGTCAAAACGATCGATAGCAAGCCGCTGGTCCGTGATCGAACCTAAATAGCGAACTGATTACAAAAACTGTCAAAAACGACAATTTTCATACCGTTGAGTTGCAATAACGCGGTTCGATAGCTAAGAGACTTGGGCCCCAGCTGTTGATGGAATCTTTACCTTGTCGATCTGTAGTGTAATAGGAATCTAATCTAGTTTGTTTGTTGTCTTCCAGAACCTATATACACAATAAACATCACCGGCCTCGACTGGATTCAACATGGAGACTTGTTGAACCTCAAAGTGAAGTATACAGGTAATTATTTAATTTTTTGACCAAGCGAAGGTTACCTTACTTGTTAGCTTATCTGTGTCTGTCAGAGTTATGAGAGATAAGCCTTGCACTTAAATTTATACATTTGTCTTGCAGCATTCGAGCCAGATCAAAATGAGAGGTAAAAAAGTGAAAATATTTAACCCACTAATTTTTGTAAGAATGATGAATTGTGTATACATAAACTCCACCCACATTTTGTGCACTATTTAACTACTATTTTTGAAATAGGTAATCACCGTATCGGTTTGACAATAACTTGATTCACTTACTAGTCACAAGATTGGATCAATTAAATCTCAAACTGGGGTATGAGTGTCACTAACGTTGCCTACAATTTTTATTAACCGAGCAAGCGAAGCGGTCTGTGCTTTAATTGGTCAAATTGGCTTTCATCTGTCCGGAACTCCGTATGTTTGTTAGGCTGTATACTGGTCCTCCTGTACAGGTCGCATTTTTCAACCAATCTTGACTAATTTTGGTACGTTTGTTTACTATTCAATATACTTTTTTAGTCGGCTACGATTGGCGAGTAAGGGACTACTTTTTTCTAAAAAGGGGGAAATTTGCTGCGGCTCTATTTACCGACCGGTTTTGATAAAATGCACACATTAGGTACCTGATTTTAAAAGGGCATTTAGAATATGAGCATAAGTGGTTACAGAGATAATAAGTTATGAAGTTTAAAAACTGGATGATTTTGGTAATATTCGGCATTCTCCAAAATTAAATGCAGATAGCTAAGACCGCGAAAATTGCCGCTGATAAGTATGTGCTCGCGAATACTACTAGTTTTTTATTAGTATTAGCGTAGCGTACTACTACTACAAATGGGGGTCTATGTGGGTGGTGCGACTCGGCTGACCGGTGATAAGACTTCGGAAAATGTTTATTGTGGTGGCTTCTTCCAAAGTACCAGATGCTATCTGATTTATAGCTAGGGTAACTTAATTTATATGTTTGTTTTATTAAAATAAAAGCTATAATGAATAAAAAATGGTACATATAAATAACAAAGTTTCGAGTGTGTGTGTTGGTTGTTATTTCACGCTAAAACGTCTCAATGGATTTGGATAAAACTTGGAATAGAAAGCTTATAATATCCAGGATGATTCATTTCCCTTTTCTATCCCGGAATAATGTTCCTGCAAGATAGGTAGCCGTTTTAAGTTAGCTAGGCGACTAGCCGCGGGCGCTATTAAATTACTAATATTAAGTAATGATTAAAACCACCGTACCTTGGAGTTGCATTGTCCCGCAGGTCGTGTGGCTCCCGAGACAAAAGCACTCCAAGAAGTGCTACCTAGTATACTAGTTAAAACCGGCCAAGTGCGAGTCGGACACGTGCACGAAGGGTTCCGTACAATTATCTATAAAATCTCCCATAGATCAGACATGTTTTTTTGGCCGTTTTTATACCCTTCGTGCGCGGATCCGACTTTTGGCCGGTTTTTTAGTCGTTTTTGTTATAATGGCAACAGAAATACATCAAATGTGAAAATTTCAACAGTCTAAACATCAAGATTCATGACAGCCTGGTGACAGACAGGCAGACGAACAGACGGACGGACAGCGGAGTCTTAGTAATAGGGTCGCATTTTACCCTTTGGGTACGGAACCATGAAACGACATTATTAAGTGTTCCATCCACACAGGGTCGCCGCCGTTCGACTACTGCATCTTCTACAAACTCGGCCAATACAACGTGACAGGGAACGAGACATGTGTTGTGAAGACGCGGACCAATACCAACATATTCTCGCTCGTCCATTACTTCCCAGATAGCGACCAGCACACTGTGGTGGTTGTCATTGAAAATGAAATTGGGAAGACCGTCGCGAGATCAACCATCAATATTTATAAAAGTGAGTATATTAATATTTAGTAATTGCATTTATTGTTTATAAATACTAAAAACACTTGTTATTACATACATGGCAAATTGTTATAATATAAATATGTATCCTAAATACAATTGCATGTTTAAGCAATGGGTTCCAAACTAGGCGCGGCCTGTACCTTGGAGACCCTTTTAGTTAAAATTATATAATTACTCATTCACAATCAGTGGATTGTATTTGATATGTAGAGAAGAATCACGAGATTGTATTGTTTGCAGATGACACTTCACTGTTATTTAAAATTAAAATGCAGTTATTAAACTATGACGATGTTAACAATGCATTAGCTAAAGTTGTGAATTGGTTCAATACAAATAATCTTCTCCTCAATGAGAAGAAAACTAATTGTATAAAGTTCTCGACACCAAATGTGAGACAAGTAGAATCCAATATACAATTGAATGGAACAGGGTTGGACCTTGTGGAGTCAACAGTCTTTTTAGGAATTACTATAGACGCTAAATTGCAATGGGGTCCCCACATTAAAAAATTGTCTAGTAGGCTCAGTTCAGCAGCTTATGCTGTTAAAAAAATTAGACTATTAACTGATGTAGACACAGCTAGAATAGTTTATTTTAGTTATTTCCATAGCGTTATGACTTATGGCATACTGCTCTGGGGATGTTCTGCAGATATTAATTCTATTTTTATGCTGCAAAAAAGGGCTATACGAGCAATCTACAGTTTGGCTCCCAGAGTTTCCCTTAGACAGAAATTTAAAGACATAAACATTCTAACTGTTGTCTCTCAGTTTATCTATGAAAATCTAATGTATGTAAAGAAAAACATTAGCAGTTTTGATAAAAGGAGTGATGCTCATTCCATCAACACGCGAAATAAGCACAAGCTATCCGTACATGTAACGCGTCTCCACAGAATAAGTCATTCTTTTATGGGACAATGTATACGATTTTATAATAAAGTTCCCAATGTTATCCGAGATTTGCCTATTAATAAGTTTAAAATTACTATTAAAACTAAACTCTGTCAAAAAGGTTATTACAAAATTTCGGATTACTTGGAGGATAAAACAGCTTGGGACTGATCACTCCAGGATCTATCTACTCGTGTACTAAGATGTCAAAGTGTAGCGTGTCTTGCCCTACTGATACCATTATTATGTTCTCTTTTGTAAGGCGACACACTGGAGCTAATATTTGTAGTACCTAAGTAAAAACATTGTAAAAACATCTATATAAAAAGAATGGCCCCGAGTTTCTTGCCGCTTCTTCTCGGTTGGCTCTATGTATTTTGGAACGCGGCGGTAGGCTTTAAAGTACATTATAATGAAAAATTGACTTTCATAAGTGCGTCTTTGATGCCTAAATTGAATAAATGATTTTGACTTTGACTTTGACTTTGACTTATTTATCAGAATAAGCGCTTTATATATTATGTGTATGATGTAAAGAGAAAGTGTAATTCGACGGGTTCCGGGCTAATTGTATTAAGCGACACTATGGGCGATATAGACTTTTATACATACTTGGAATCAGCGAATTTTTCTGCATCGTTTGAGCTGGGCTTGGTGACGATCGGAGCACTTATTTGTCACTTAATACAACCGCATTATCGGGCCAATTTTGGACTGCAATGTATGAAGTGACACAAAATATTAACAAATTTTGAAACTGTGTACTTAAGCTCACTACCAAATACCAGACAGTCGTTTAAACTATTTTTCCTGGAGCAACAATTTACAGGCAACGTACGTTAAATCATTTAGCCTGACCTTATAAACATATAAAATAGTCGCTTCAAACAATTAGCCTCTTTATTAAATTCTTATCCAGTGTCGCTTAATACAATTAGCTTTACTTTATTATTCAAGTAGGATTCCAAACAATTTATTTAAAATAAACCAGTTGCATAAACTAATTAGCTATACATTAAGAGGCATTTCACATTTTAATGCGCGTAATCGTAGATTTTAAGCGCTTAATTTACTATCATAGGAAAGATTCACAAATAGTTGAATAATTGAAATAAATAGAATAATTTGTCCTCTTTTCAGTTAATGTACCACATTTACAAGCATAACTTTAATTATTTTGTAGTGACCAATCTCCCGCACCTCGTTTTACGAGTTAAATGGAATATAGCAAACTTCAGAGTTCTATCTCTTGTATAAAAACTCATCAAATTAACTAAACAAAAAAATCTATTCATCAGGAATATAATCTTGTTGACACACAGTGTACTAGAATATCGATAATTGATCATCATTATAGAAAAAAAAATAAAGATCTTTCGCCAATTTCCACGAATTATATCAGCAGTTTAACACGATTTATTGCGTTAAATAAAGTGTAATTCCAAACTGATATTATATCAAAAGAAAGTACATTCTTCAATTAATCTGATCTCAGTTAAAATATGATATTAACTCTGCTTTGTTAGACACGAAAAAATATTTAACATAAGTCTAAATGATTATAAATTGAATCGACAAGAAATTGATTGTTTATTCATTTCAAAGCCACAGTTTTTAAAATGAGTGCAAGTATCAAAATATGTTACTCACAGTCACGCTATTCCGTCGTCACTTCTTTCGCCTGTGTAAGCGATGCGCTGGCATTTACCTAAACTTCAGTAGAGTGATTTTGTGAAATGGCTCTTAATAAGTTTTAGATTATGGTATTTAAATCAATTAGCTTAGATATGAAATATGACCAATTATTTGAATAAAGAACTTAGCTAAGAGGCATAGGCGTATTTTTTTCACATCAATGAGATTTAGGGCAAATTAAAAAAAAATAAAAAAATGACACGGGCCCTGGACAGATACTGAGACGATCCACGATACGAGAGACAGATCCTGGACGGTCTGTGGGTAGATATTATAAAACTAAAAAAATATGTCTGTCTAAAACATTTCGGATAATATTGTTGTAACTTTGTATAAAAAAATTATAAGTTATTTAAATGTTGATAGTTTGCAATGTGAATCCTGGCTAGGTACATACGAGTATGTACACATTTTACTATTAACAAACCTTAATTTACACTATATAAATAAATAAAAAAATTATGACATTAAGTGAGTAAACGGACAAGTCGTGAGCCTAGTATTAAGCACTACGCGTGTCTCTAACAGTTGCCACCCATAACTCAGTTCTGTAGTTTGGCGTGGCACTGTACTGCGCTCATCACTCCTAGACACTGGTTTTTGATCTATATCAACCAGTCATCTCACTTGCTAAGTGCCCTACAATCCAGAACACAATGCTTGTGCACTATTGCTTGGCGGCAGAATATTTGACACTGCGGTGGTACTGACCAAGACGGTCTTTTGCACAAGATACCTACCACGTTTCATCGTCTCTTACGATTTGCATGCATTACCACATTCAATTGTTTTTTTATTTATATGGCTTGTGCGGGGTTGCGCAATTTCGCCAATGTCGCGTGGATGAAGAAGGAAACATACGAATGAGATTGATCGGTGCTATTCAAAGTGTTGGTTACTTTGGCCACATTGCCCGCCGGCAGCCAGATAATCTTGATAAGCTGCTGGTGGTAGGTAATGTAGAAGTGAAGAGGCCTCGCGGCCGGTCACCTAGCCGATGGTCAAACCAAGTAACTGCCCTCACTGGACTTTCGGTTACGACCGCCCTGAGAGAAGCCGAAAACCGAACGAAGTTGAAGAGTAGTTCATAAATCCTCGAAGGCCTTTCAGGGACATGACCTTCAGTAATGGAGTATGCGACCAAGAAGAAGATTCAAAGTGTGGTCGGTGTAGAGATTTAAGACCACCATGCATCTGAGTGATCACTATATTATTAACACTGTTTGTTTCAGCGACTGTCCACGCCCAACTGTCAGTTATAATCGTCCCCGTGTTTTTCTGTTTCGTTGCTGTCATCCTGGTTGTGTTTGGAATCGCATACTACCAGCATAGATCCAGGTAAGCTATTGACTGTATTTGTTTGACAATTATGATTTGATGATTAAATTGACAAACCGATATAATGGTATTCACACGTGGGTTCAAATCACGGCAGCAGCCTTTTTAGTTTCGCTTCAATTAAATTTGTACTTGGCCTAATGACAGAGGTTCTTTTGTCGAATAACGAATTATTTATGTGTAGCTATCGTATCGGATCGGAATCAAGAACATATCGAATGTGACGGCCCGCCCGTATCCTAAAGTACCTTTTTTGTGTCAGGTGCGATGTATAGCGCAGCGGTTCGGCAGTATTTAATGAACGGTAAAGCCGGACCGAAGCAATTACTACAGATGTATTTTATTCGGTTATTGCTGATCGGGTAATCCGTTCGGGCTATATACGGATCGGCAGTCGGTTCGGCAGTATTTATTGAACGAGTAGCGAATAAAAGCCGATCAGGTTTGTTCGGCACAATTTGGCACGCATTCGGGGCCAGATGAGTTTTTAGGCTATACTATCAAATGCTCCTTAAACTGCGGAAAATAATAACATGTGGCCTTCGTCCCACATTCTTAGAACTTTCGACTGGATGAACCGATTCTCAAAATTATTTTTTTGTTTGCAAGCTGGTACTTTCCGTGTTCCCGTGTGGTACCATTTAAATTTCATTAAATTCGGTCCAGTAGTTTTTGAGATACATTCCAATAACTGAATAGAATAGAAGTCGGTATTAAATTTGACAAATTGTACTTGTTTTTCCAGAACATTAATAAAATGTTAGTTATTCTAGATGTTCTATTTTGCCACCCGGGTGTGCCGGGCCGGCATAAATCGCCCTTAATTCTCTGCAAGTGCATGTACAATTATTTTGTTTCCTAGTATCTATGTATCAAATTCTTTTATGCAAAATACTAAATTTGTAACTACCAGGTAGAGCAGCAGTATTAGGCTTCGATTATTCGAAAGTCGGTCATTTAAACGTATTCCATTGTATCGCACCTTTATGTTATTATTTTGTTTACAAGTGTCCATGTATTTAGAGTAAGCTAACATTCTTGTTATCTATATCTCAGAAAAATCAGATAAATCTATGCTCCCGATGACCCAGATTATTATATGTATATATATTATATTATTTTAATTTAAATATATATATTTAAATTAAAATAATATTTATTTACATTATGTTAAAATGTAGTACCGTATCATAGTTTTAAAAATTATGGAATATATACATTTTATTACAAGCGACGGTACATCTTTTAAGAGACCTGTGTGAATGAACGTCTTTAACTAAAACTTTCCACTGTCCAAATACCAAATATATATCTTGATCCAGTCCAACCAATGTAGTGCTCATAGAAACCAGCACAATTGTATGATGTGTATCCGTCCCTGCCAATCGTGCGTAGTCCACCGTATCGGGTCGTGTGTTATTTGACCGCAGGGGGCGTAACTGCGATAAACAATTCTGATATCAAAATGTCTGCAATGTTATGTTTTAATTGAAACATGAAATGTATCTGACAAACATTTATCTGACTTCATTATTTATTATTATGTTATTTACTTAAAGCCACGTATAGTATATTATGTTATATGTTCGTAGTAGCTGGGGCTACTTTAGTTACCTAAGTCTTTTGGGAAGCATAAATCGGTTGCTAGCAGAATTCTAATGTTATTTGGTTATTGAACTAAATGTTTATTACATGACTGCGTTCGGATCGTCCGAAATATTTGCTAGTGGCGATATTATATACATACATTATGTCTTATAGAAACAAATTAACTAATACTGCGCAATGCGTTTTTAATTAATAGTATAATAATTTATTGATTTAAGCTATACTTTGTGGAAATCCATTTTAAAACGATATGAAAAGAAATAGTTAATGACACTGCCGTTGGAAAAAATGCTTAGCTTAAGTAAAGTAACCGAATAAGCAACGCACCCAATCCAAGCACCGCAAAAACAACCTAATGAACCAAAAACGATTCGACACGTGTTTCGTCTCTAAACGAGGCATCCTCAGGAGATGTTGACTCGTCAAGCTGTAGTTGGTTTGTTATTGAATCGTTTTGGGCCGATTGGGTTGTTTTGTGTGTCACTTATTCTGAATATTTCCTATTTGCATTTTATCCGGGACGAAGGATGGTGCACACTGCATCTCTACCATAAATATTTTTCCAGCGGAAGTGTCACTAAATATTTCTTTTAATATCGTTCTAATGGTATCGTAGTTAGTTTAATAAATAACTTGGTCTGGAGAAAATATGTGTGTGGTAAGCAGAAATGTTTTTTCTCAGTTGGATGTGTTGTTTAATTTTGTACGTCCATGCATTTCGCGATAAAAGGAATCGTAGCGCGGGGGTATGGGTGTGTAAACCACTTAACTAGTAAGTATAAACACTAAACAATCTTGATCGTTACGAATGTTTTTCAGAAATACAGTGGAAGTTGCAGACTTCGACTTCGGGCAGGCGCATCCCGACTTCAAAACGTTCGGAGAACGACTTCGAGACAGCTTCAGAAACGCATTAAACTTTGGGAATAGGGACGACACAGACCCTCTCACTCCGAACAACCGATACGAGTCATAAGATCTCACTAACATTAATTTAGTAGAGGCTTCAAACTAGGGGTTAAATTATTAAATGAAAATTAAAAAATACTGAATAAAAAATGTTTTACCAAACTTCAGTAAATATGAACATTATAATAAAAACTAGAATACATATTATGCAGTTGCACGACTTTCGTAAAACCGCCCTTGGAACCAAAGTCACTAATAATGAGATAGGTACTTCTTGACCAAGTGTGCTGTATCGTAGACTGTATAGGTATATTAATTTCTTTTACAATTTAATCCTTCCTATACCGTGATATTTAAAACAAAAGATGTATTAATGAAACGCACGTAAATTTACGTCAATGGTACGCAAAGGGTTAAAGATTATCTAAATATTATGGAGTGAACAGGCATTCGAATTATTTATTTATTTATGGCCCATAAGTTATGAAACATAGTCCAGGAAAATACAGTCGGTAAATAATAATAATGCAGCCATATTCTTAGTTTATGTTTGCCTTGTAGTTATTTGCGCAGTTGCGATAATCGTTCGGGCGTGTCGGGAGATTTATCCAAACTAGAAATTTGTAAACAACACGCGTTATATTAACAAGTGTAAACGCCTAGTTTGAAAACGCTCTCAAGTTTTGTACTAACATTTCATTCCAGTTAAATGTAAATAAGTTTCATATCAATTATCTTTAATATTGTAAAGTCGATCGCTGGTAAGAGCGACGAATAGATCTTATTACTTGTAATTACATATTATTTTATATAATTCTAGGTATATATATGCTCAAATTATTGGTCGATCATATCATGGTACATATATCTAAACATGTGTTCATGTCGCAGTATTAGCTTGGGGGCTGTCCATTAAACACGTGAGGCTCGAAAAGGGGGGGAGGGGGTTGTTTAGTAAAATATCACGTGTATTAATTATTTCGTCAAATGCGATACATTAAATGTCATTATATACATACCATAGTAAAAGTTATGTTTTTCGCATGGTTACACCATTCCATTAATATTATTTTTATACCAGTCAAAACAACCGACCTTTCCGTCTAGACTTTTAATTATCATGGTCCTTAATTTTGTAGATGAAAATTAGGTTATACTTTATACCTGTATTTAAAGATAATATTGTAAAAAATTAAGATTCTTTGTAGGTACTAAAAATACACGTGATTTTATTTTAGTTTTAAACCTCGCCACATCTCATGAAGGGGGAGGTGTTCAAAAAACAGCACGTGATTAATGGACGGCCTCTAATGATATATATCTGCTCGTGGTGAATATCACTGGAGCGAATGTGACGTCTTTGCAGAGGTAATAGAAATAATAATTTGTCAATAAATATTCTATTCGTTAACGTACAGACTATAAACCACCCGTGCCACAGTAATTGTACTCAATAACTTTGTTTTGAATCCCATTGTTTATACGATAGCAATTCTCTTCTGCAGAAGACAAAACTAAACTGGCGAACTAAAATCTATTTTTGGTAAATTATGTTAGTTCTTATTCATTTCGTACTAAAATCCACATTCGTGTAACATTTTGAATGTCTATTCTAAAAATATGATTAATCTATTCAATTGTGATCAATTTATAATTTTCGTCAGTTTAAAGAGGCGGAATAATATGGCGACTAAATCTGCGTAAAACATACAGTTGAACAGAAATTACAAATTTAAGTACTGTCGTCGGCGAATACGAATGTGGACTTTAGTATGAGTATAATAAAAACTATAATTTACTAGAAAATTGATTTTAGGTCGCTACTTTAGTTTGGTGTTATATACAAGAGAATTGCTAGGCATATTATGTTAATCTCGCTCAATTTACCTTTTGCTAGGGCCTCAGGATATGATTAGCGTGGTCACGTGGTCGATTCACCACGCGCCGCTCAAAGCTTCACGTTTTCGTAAACTAAACCATATGCCGCCAAATGTTTGTATTTTCACACGCAATCCAGGCCGCAAGTATATTTATAAACGCGGCAACATTGATATGAACACAGATAGCGTCATAATAACCACTTTGTTACTAACAGGGCACGCGTTGAGCGTAACCACTCAACCACAGATTCTAAAAATTCCGTTGTGCAATGGGCAGACTTGCACATTATGCGATAGAGTTCCAGGAAATGCAGGCCGAGGGATTAACAACAGACAAACTATTTTCCCGTATTGTTATTTAAGATAAACCAATCTGGTCTGGCTGTTAATTATTAATATTTTATTTGTAATATTAGAACTGTTATTTCGTCGTTCTTATAACGGTCTTGTAGGGATTAATTATAGTACGAAGAAAGATGTTTGTAGTCAAGTATGGTATTATATAGTGCCACATTGTATCGATAATAAAATGTTTTTGCGTGTTTAATAACAAAACAATTGAGTGTATATATTTATAAAATTATGATTTTATTACTTAAATTTTATGTCTAATGTTATTATTTTAAATTGTACCAGTATTATGACTTCCCGATAAAGTATCTACCTTATTACTTAAAATGTATACTGATCTACGTAGTTTTTGTAGTGGCTACCATGATTTGAACATTTGCCATTCGTCAAATAAAATTGTAAGTTGAATCGAGTCGGATTTGTATAGTCAGAGGGGCACATTGAAGTCCCGTCAATAAGTCACTATCACTTTTAAGTCACGTTTTAGTAAAGTGGTGGATGCATTATTAAATCTTTGTTTATATAAACCAATGATGAGAACACCAAAACCTCGTTTTCCAATTGTGTATCTTTAATATCTTAAATTTTTTTTTCAACACTTGTGCACCGTTATAAACACTTACGGCCAGTTTAATTAATCTATCTATCCAGTTTTCCTTACTACAGACGGCAGTAGCACAAACAATTTGCGAAATAGTATTCGCATCATAAGCGTCAACGCGTCACGCTTCGGCATACAAACTATGTCTGAGTTATTTGTGTCACAGTTGCACTAGATAAATACCAGTTTGATCTGTTTCACGTGAACGACACGTTACGTTACATTTACGCAGTTGTTCGTGCTAGAAACAAAAAATTCACATAACGTTCATATCAATTTTCATCATAGTTTCTGATTTCTATCTCTAATAGGGTAATCAGACGATAGATAGGTTATTGAAACTGGCCGTTATCGGTTCATAATCCACTTTTATTACAAGTTAAAATTGGAAGACTATCTAATATTTTAGTCACTCAAATCCAGGGCGCCACCAACCAGGGAGTTGAGTTTAGTTATAAACAGGACTTGTTCATGCAAAGGGTACGTTCTGGTAAGCGCCGTCAACGCTCACAACTGTCGCGCCCCGGTTTGTAGTTCCCTTTGACAGCTTGCAAGGACCACGTAAACCCACCTTCGAATCGCGAGCGTTGTGGTCGCGGTGTTAGCGTAAACGGTGACGTTACCGATTCGAGTTCGCTCAGTCGCTCATGATGATCGTGGGCTTGTAGTAAGAGGATGGGTGTGCGAACGCCGCGAGTGATTTCGGCGCTTTCCGGAACGTAGCCATAAAGAGTTATTTTACATGCATCTATGATTATAAATAATATGCATGCTACTTATTAATTTTATTGGTAAACTCGGCGTTTCATAGTTGGTAAGGAAAACGTTTTTTGATATTTAGTATTATGCTTGAGTTACAAGAGAGAAAAAAGATAAAGTATATATACCTATTGCGAAGTAACGCGTTATAATAAGAATGGATATCATACCAAATATTGTTTGACGTCATTATTTTCATATTTAACAGACTGAATTAAATGTTTTTGTTGTCTATTTCTATAAATTAGTAATTTAATCATTTTATTTTATGAATTATAACGTGACATCTTATTTAATTATAAGTGTTTGTCATAGTTATTTGATTTAAATCTTATGCTCATAAAATGTGTAAGTATCTTTATTTTTGTATATTTAATTCGTATATGCTTGATAATGTAATATTTTTTCCCGCTGCCTAATTGACTATCGACAGTGTAGATATGATTTTGTGATATAATTAGAATTAACATTTATATAGAAATTTTATTATATATAAGTAATTTACAAAAAATACTGCAGAAGTGTAATCATTATTTTTTCCAATCCAAAAGCCATTCTTCATAGTAGTGGTTACGAAATTACTTAGAAAATGGGACTATGGTCACTGTACTGCGAGCATGGATTGCCGATAGGATACATTTTGACAGTAAATATCGATAAAAGGCAGCCCGCGATATACCTGTCACGGCTAGATCTATGATAGCGACAAGGAACGATAGATAAAACAAGTTTATTGATGTGACAAGTTTATCGAACTGACGATTTATGCTCGCACTACTGGTGAGTATGTCACGGAGTATATATTCATACTTTGCTATGACCATTGAAACCCGTTACCTTCAAGAAATGATCGTGAAGTCAATACAATTTTAAAGATCTGAGTCGTAGTATAACTGTTATGGACCTTCGTGACGCATACCATCAGGCGAACAACTTGCCCTACTCCTCATCCATAGTATAAAAAAATAACATGCATGCTGAACCTCCATCTAAAAATGGGTGTGACAACATTATCGAAAGATGATTCGCGGCTTTTTAAAAATGTGTCACGTTATTTTTTTACACTTCAATGCCTTGTATCTTCATACATTATTTCGTATAGTTTTAATTCGTAGATTTTAATGTTAACAATATTCGAAATAAAATTCGATTGTATCCGCGAATGTTTTTTTGTATACATGAACAGTTACACTTTCAATTAATGATGTGAACAAGGTGATACAAAATTAGTGTCAGAATTATATTGTTTTAATTTAATACACTTCTGTAGTATTTGCAATAAAATGTTACTTAAAATCCAAATAGATTTTCATTGCTACACATACCTACTACGTAAATAAACGAGCAGGAATATTTATTTGATTGTATTATTTACATATCTAAAACAATTACTTATTTCATACGTTAATACAGGTAAGTAATGCCACAAAACACACGTTTCTTTTGTGATATTGCATACAAAATGAACTTGACCTTGTTTTACGCGGAGTATAAGTAGGTCTACCATAAGTTTACAACATTCGACACCAATCGGTGTTCGCTATCGACTGCCGCAAAAAAATGTATGAAAAAAAAAACAGTGTCACCTTGCGGTCAATTGTAGAACTAAAATTGACAGCGAGTGCGCCAATCACAAGATTAATAGGTAGGCGAGATCGAGTATCGACTATAGATGACATTTATGTTGCCAACTCATGGTAGAGCTCTTAGACTATATAAGTCTAAGGTAGAGCTACTGGTCAGAGCAAAGTCACATCATATAAAATCTATTATTTATTCTGTGGTAAAAGGAAGATAGTTTGTTTCGAGCAAATTGTATTCAAATACATAATTATTGCGTATAAACCGATAGGGATGTTACGTCACTTAAATTGGGTATCTCTTCGAATCCGTTTATTCCGACTATACAACTCATATTTGTATTTAAAAAGTAGCGTTTGTTTTGTGACAAATTGGAACGTAACTACATAAGATGTTACGTTCCAATTTGTCTACAGAAATAGTAGAAGGCTTTTGGGTAATTATCGAACGACTACCGTCGAACTGCAGTTGCAGCGGGATAGATAGTTGAACGTTGTGAATTGGCCTGCTAAATGTTTAAGTAAGATAAATAGCCATTCTCGAATTAGACTCGTAAGTGTAACAATGTGGGTTTTAGTTTATTTAGTACATATATAGAGACATATAAGTATAAAAATCGTTCAACTTGCCTACTAATTTTCAAAAGAGATTATGGAGTATTAATATTAGGTACTATTTTATCTATGAAATAGGAGATTTGTAAGAACATTTTAATATGAAAGATTTGGTAATAATTTAATTTTAGCCAATCAAAATACTGGCCCAAATTATTAACAAAAGTTTGCCATTTTGATGGCAGTTTGTTTATCCCTTTATTGTAGAAGTCTGCCGGACGAGAGGTAGCTTTGCGATGGCCTGTCGTGAAGTCTGAGCTCGCGAGTTGTCGTGGAGAAGCAAAGAGCGTTTGACCAGTCGCTTTGTTGAATTCAAAAGTATCGAAATTAGAAAGTTTGTGTAAGTTATTGTTTGAAAATTCTTAGCAATAGACATCTGCCGGCACTGTTGTGCTATTCGGTAAGAAGTTGTGATGTACAAATCCGCTACTGCTCCACCAGACAGTCGCATCATCTTCCTATGAGTAATCTTTTTACCGCACTGATTAGGTACCAGGGTCCACCCACTGAGACGAACGTTTACGTAACAGGATCCACTTTTCATTGCAGGTAACAATTCGATATAGAATTCCCACGTTTCTATGCCGATTCATTAGTGACGACGCGCAAGTGTCGCTTTTGGTCGCTTAGTTCGTGTGGTACCTACTCACTAATCAAGCTTTTTTATCTTTCCGATTTGACGCAAGTGCTTCCTTGTTCTGTCCAAAACTCCATGCCTCGCTCGCAGCAAGCTAATCCATAGATTGAGTTGTATCCGATTTCACTATCACCTTCAATTCGTCGCTATCAACAATGGTTACCCGTCGACCGCGAGGCTCGTTCTACAACTCAATATTACCAGATTGAAAACGATTGAACTAATAACGGACCGTGTTTATGCAAGTGTTAGGCCCGCACACGTCGCAGTTTCGGATTCTTCCGAGTCGGCAGTCCGTACTAAATATTCTGGAAGCAGAACGAAACAATAGTAATACTTTTGTTTCTCGACTCGATGGTAATATTGACAACGCGGTATGGTCATATATCTGACGTTAATCCTAGTTGATTATTACAAAATTATTTATTTTATTATTACTTATTGCACGTGAGTTTTAATATAACATGAGTTAAACAGGAATAAATACATATATTGTTTATACATCTATATATCCTACTAATATTATAAACGCGAAAGTTTGTGAGTATGGATGTAAGGATGTGTAGACCTTTGTTACTCTTTCACGGTCGAACGGCGTGGGCAATTTTGATGAAATTTGGTATGGAGGTAGATGATTTGAATGTTTCTAATACTTCGTAAAGGTTCTTACATTGTTGAAGTCGGTACCGTGATAGTTCGAAAGTACGTATTATCACAATATTGCGTGCATGGTACCGATTTCGACAAATCAGTTATTAAAGTTATTTCACACTTTTTAGTGACTTTCTTACGAGTACTTACGGGATGCACCGTCAATGATGATATCATCAAGATCAACACTTCAGTTTTTGGAGTGAAACTCAAAAATTGCTTGACCAAATTTGATGAAATTTATATGGGACGGAAGTATACTGTATCAAACAAAAAAAATCATCATAATCGGTTCATAAACGACGAAGTTATCCGCGAACATACATAAAAATATATATATACGGTCGAATTGAAAAACCTCCTCCTTTTTTGAAGTCAGTTAACAAAATATGAAATGAAATGAAATCGTTTATTCTGTATAGGCCTACGGGGGCACTTACACATTGTCATATCACATTTATTATTTCTTAAATCGACAACCGGATCGGAACGCGACCACGACTGAGAAGATCCGGCAAGAAACTCAGCGGGCTTGTCTTTTAAACATTTTTTTGTATCGCCAATTTCTTAATATATAACAAAGTAGTATATAACAAATGTTCGTTTATTTTTAGCTCCAGTGTGTTGCCTTACAAAAGAGACCATAATAATGGTAATGGTAACAAGAAAAGATGGGAAGTTACGGCGAGGCCGAAGGCCGAGCCTATTACGTGAACGAAGTCGCGGGCAATCGCTATTATCTAATAAAAAAACTGTCACGGATATCAGCATCTCAGACCATATAAATTTTATATGTAGATAACAAAATAACGTGGTAATGGATGATGATGATGAATCAAAATAATTATATGGCCTACTACCTAAGTTATGTTACTCAGATAAAATGCGTAGCATTCTAATGGTGTATTTTTTAAATTCGTCTATCTAGTAGTGTTTTATGTTATTAGGGAACGGTACAAGCATGAGGTTCACCAGATGTTAAGTGGTATCTCTGCCTGGAACCTAAGATACGAGACATTAACGGTCGGTTTCAAGAAGTTGTCTTATGTGCCTGTAATTTCACCGGCAACCAAACCTTCAAACCAATACAGTATCGCGAACATTGATTCACGTTAGAAAAATTATTAGTATTGTGGCAGTAGGTACTACCCCGGACGAACTCATTCACAAAGAGTTCTACTGCTGTATAAGTCTCTTTTTAGTAGTCGTTCATTCGTTACAAACATACAAAAATACAAAACTTTCCTCTTTTAATATTAGTGTACATAAGTGCTATTTGTCTGTCAGAGCATTGATATATCAGCCTTTCCCAAAGTGGGCGATAACGCCCTCTGGGCGCTGCAGGCCTAAAAGGGTGCAGTAAGAGACCCAGAAAAAAATGGAGGGTTGTGTAGGTGTAGAGGCTTAGGGGGGCGATTTTTAATTTCATCTAGCTAGGAGGACTCTTAGACATCGACCCAGCTCTCGACACTCGACTTACCATTACTTACGCGCTCCATCATCGATCGCATCATCACTTAACATCAGGTGAGTTAGTGGTCAAGTGCTACCCAGTTCGGTATAAAAAAAAAAACCCCTTGCGTGTCGAGCGTACACCATGTGTACTACGCATAAAAATTGCTAAGCCATGCCGCGCGTACACCAATCAGATTCATCCTTCACATTAGTTTTTATATCAATCTCATTAACAGATGTAGCCCGTAAGTCTCGTTTAGGATGAATGTTTAACTCTCCGCTAATATAACTCACAACAATGAATTTGATATATATTTTAAGTTATAGTGGTTTTTAAGTAGGTGATAAAATAAGGGACGCTAAAAAATAATTTATTCTCAAAGTGGGCAGTAGACAAAATAAGTTTGGGAACTCCTGATATATACGTAGACATCAATACAACGAATATACCAGTGTCTACACTCATTACGTAGGTATAGGTATGTATTTGTTGTTAGAATCACGCTACATTTATTTTGTATTGCAGCTACATATATCATATAAAACTACGTAAATAATAAATACGTAAATTTCAAAATTCTTTTAAGCACCAAACCGCGTGAGCCTTACGCTACGTGTTTTCGCAATAATTCACCAGTGGCAAACAGCCGGCTGGGTTAATCCGTTCGCATTAAAACCGTTCGTTTTTAGCATTTCATTAAAACGTTAACCCGCTAAGCGTGGCCTATGCGTTTTAAGTGCCGCGGGTTGTGAGCTACTAGGATCTAAACTGTGTCGCAAATTCCATAGTATCTACTATTAAATCTGTGTCCCGGTGTCGTGAAACGAATACATGAGCACTGTTTTAATGTTAAACCGTAGAAGTGCGGTAATAAAGTTAGGGGAATTCGTCTAATTTAAGGCTTACAAAAATGTTGAAAAGTTTTTAGTAGCTCGTTGGGAAGTTTACAGTTATATTGTAGCTTGATTTGTCTGGGTTATGCTGCCAGCCATTTATATTTGTAAGAGAAAAGAAAAACATTAACTACGGTCATATTAAGGTTATCAGCGCTACCGTAGGAAGTGCTATTATTTCTTTTGTGTCGCTACCCTGCATATAACGACGCCATGTCATCAAACGACTGGATCCAGGGTCTATGTTGATTGTAAAGACTAGGTACATCACGTTTTCGTAACCGTAAGTACTGCTACGCAGTAGCAATAGTGCTACGGGAAATACAATCGCCTAAAGTTGTAGCGTAATAATTATTGCAATCATAAAAGCGACACACAGATAACCGATTGTTAAATAAATTATTATTTAATCTAGTAGGACCACTGATATAAACGTGGAGCCTTCACCACAGAAGATCTAGGTAACTACATATTAGCACCTACTCATAGTTCTTCAGCTCAGCTAACACATAGAAATTTGTATAAGTAGCTATACATTTGTTAGATTTAATTTTCAAATTTGAGATTTACAGCAATTTTTAGATTGCCAAATATACAAAAATAATCGAACGAAGATAAACGGAAAACGAAGGATGTTTCGTAATCTAGATGTTTGTAAAATCAAAAACGTGCAACAACGATGGTATACATTAGCGTAAAAATAAAAATAATTATGTGACTAAAAAATGTGGAAGAACTATTTACTAAACCACGAAACGTAATTTAGGTCGGATTCATTTACCTTTGGCTACACTTTCGCTCCAGTAAATATTAATAAGTTGTTTTATGGTTAGTAATGCTGCCTGATGTGGGTAAGTCCGCATAATCCGCATATAACTTTGCTACGCAGCACTCCTATAAGAGTTTTGTTGGTTACTTCTATACTGTGGTTAATTCTGGTTGGTGGAAATACAGAGTTTGTATCCACGAATCCCGGGATCAGACTGAATTAGCCACGGAGCCCGGAGTGTTGTCAGCAGTGCTAATAATGATCCACGATAAACTTGTCACTTCATTAAACTGATTTTTATACATAGGCGTGTTTAATACATATTCGTAGTGGTGTTCAGTGGATACTTGTGGCCGTATGCCACCTACCGTAACAAAACAATACATTCTGCAAAGTAGCATACGACCGCGGTTATCCTCTAAACACTACTACGAATGTGTATGAAATACAATAAAATAATGATTACATGTAAATTGTTTATTTAATACACGATACATATAGTACATAATAATTTCAGTCAATTCTAATTCTATACATTAAATCTATAGAATACTTTCTCGTTTAATACCTTTTAGAGCGATTATTATTATATATAGATAATGTAAAATTTACAAGATTATTTTACTCATGGCTACGATCTCTATTGCTACTTTCCTACATATAATTTTTAATATTTCGAAACGCTTCCTTTATTTTCTACCGACTTCCAAAAAAAGGAGGAGGTACTCAATTCGACTGTATTTTTTATTATTAATTTAGTTACCATATAACTTTTGACTGGGTGAACCGATTCTCAAATTTTGTTTTTTGTTTGAAAGCCCATTTAAATTTTATCGAATTCGGTCCAGTAGTTTTTAGTAGGAGATACACTCCAATAACTGAATAGAATGGAAGGCGGGATTAAATTTTTCAAATTGTACTTGTAAAATTCCTGTCCACCTTCGTGCCCCATATACCTACATAGAGGGCGCCAAAATATTTAATTAAATGAGACGTGGCCTATTTATAACCAGCGCACAAACAAGACGCTTCCAACTATAATTAGGTACCTCATTTGTGAAATTAAGATAAGTACCGTAGTTTAGAAGTTTAGAAGAAGAGTTTAGTTTAGAATAATGAGGGCACAATTGAACATACATACACACATCCCGAATACCGTTCAAAAGCATAACCCTTCCCTTTGCTTTGCCGTAGTTGGGTAAAAAGTAGCGACTATTCGTAGAAATATACTAGTGGATAATTATAAATATTTGTTTTAATTTCGAAGTAAAAAGTTTTAATATTATTTACGTTTGCCATTTAATGCTTATTCCGACTGAATGAGAGCTGGATAGTCCACTTCACCGTTAATTAACGTCATTTCACAGAACTACTTCAGTTCTGCTTATTTTCTGCACCATTCCAGAACTAAATTTGAGAACGGGTAAATCTAAACGCCTACTTAAACTGCTTAGTTAAACCTACTATGTAAAGTCTATGTACAAAGACATTAGGTAAGTTTGTAGGTGAGTATATGCATTTGTGTTTTTTTAAGTTATAATTGAGTACTTTAATTAGGGTGCTATCAGACAGAGAACGGTCAGGCGTTCACGCGGTCAGTTTTGCGTTCGTGGTGTTGTATTACGTTACATAGATATAATGAAATAAAAAATATACATACTTACATAGATATATGACCCACAATAGATATACCCACAGTCTACCCATGGGTTACCGACGCGGTCAGAACGCGTCCTGTTTGGTTATATCTATGTAACCTCATACAATACAACACAACGAACGCAAAGCTGACCGTATGAACGCGTGACCGTTCTCTGTCTGATAGCACTGTACTAACCCTACGTTCGTTCACGGCCTAATCTAATCTCTATGTTGGTGACTCTATTTATAAAATCCTGGGAACGGCACCCTTATTAAATTGTACCGGTTGTAGGTAAACCTGGGTAAACTGTACTAAGAAGGTATAATGCCTGCTTACAAAACTATTTCTGAAAAGTGTATGTTTTGCACGTATGTATACAAAACAGGTGTTTCCTTTGTTAGGTAAGTAGTTTATATAGTTCGTTAGTTACTACCTCAGTATATTTAATTATATAAATGTGATTAAATTCTGTCTTATTATTGTTATATAGTCCTATCTAAACTTAACTTTATATTTCTATTTAACTGTTGTCCGTAGGCATTTGACCTATTACGTTTACAATAATTATTAATAGAAGTGATGTTATGGATATATGTAAAAATGTTAATGGAATAAGGCAATTTAATAATATCACAGTGTACAATAATAGACAGTGATAATATTATCATCTGCCCCAGCACTATGTCGGTGTTTCATATCAGCAGACTACCATAGTACCATATCATACGAGTCGTGTCATGTTAGTCATCCGAATACATAGCTACAAGCTCTTGTGATGAACTTAGTCTATCAACACTATATCGCAACTGCACTACGAGTATGGATTGTCGATATTGTAAAATTTTACAGGAGTTATCGATAAAAAACAGCCCGCGATATACGAGTAGCTATCGTAGCTAGAATCGAGCCGCTATATTCATGGGACAAAGTATATATCATTTCATCGACGTGACAAGTTTATCGTGCAAAGATCCATGCACGCACTGTTTAAACTATGTCATTATATCACACAAACAATGCTTACCAATATCATCCAATATTCTGTAGTTGAAGCAGTACCATAGTACTATTACTTATCTTGTGGCAGCAACTACCCAGTTGCTGAGCAAAACAACAATGAACAAACGATAGTGGCTCCACCCACCACCACGACAGATTAGCTAAAGGACGCCGTGAAAGGTTTAACTGAAGTTTAGTAAAATGAATTAGATAGGCACTTTTCCATTGTACCTACATAATATATTCAAGTATTTTGTGGTAGGTACAGGAAAACGAAGCAGGTTCCTATAACAAAACAATGACACATGATTTGTTGACAATTGTTCGATCGTCGGAAGGAATCTAACCTATAAATACCTAGGTGTTTATATACTATATAGTGTAGGAGGTATACAGCGAATAACAAAAAGATGTAGTACAACTAAAACAACACACGCAGAAGCTTGCATACGATTGGGACCTAACTACTCCAGCCCAGGAAGTACCTACTTACCTACTACAAACTCCGAGTTATGAGTAACCAAAAGCTTCCTAATACTCAAGCAGGTTCATCCCTGAAAAACAAAAGGCAAAAGACGGCAATGACCTACAGACCGTAGACTAGGTACACAAGGGACCTAAACGGGGCCTGGACTGGGGTGCGGCGCAGGGATAAGTCGCATGCAGGGTAGGAGCACGGAGGTGAATGAATAGGTAGGGAATGAACTCCAAGAATAGGCATGTCAACTAGGGTTGTCCCAAAAAATCGGGTAATATTTTTTTAAAGTTGTATGTAATAATATATAAATAAATTTCAATATTTTGCCATGTGGATCCTGACTAGGGACCTTAAGCAGATGCAGAGAGAGAGAGAGAGAGAGAGAGAGAGAGAGAGAGAGAGAGAGAGAGAGAGAGAGAGAGAGAGAGAGAGAGAGAGAGAGAGAGAGAGAGAGAGAGAGAGAGAGAGAGAGCAGTGCATTGGACTTAATTTGTCCGCATCAGGACAAAAATAATAGAATTATGAATGAAACTTGCCTCGAATGAGGCTTGCTGATTCGGACAGATTAATAATACTTAGCCGCTGCGAGACGGGCTATTTGTTATCGTCAAGCCGTTACTAAAACGTAGTGTTTATAATTATTCTTTTTGTTGTAATTATAATTTTATTGTTAATTGAAATCTTGAAAAATGGCAGTTCTATGTCAGTTTTGAAAACTCTTGCAAGCGAAAATTTAGTGAGTTGATGACTGGAGCTGACAAAATTGACATGAAAATCAATTTAGAAATCAACTTTTGTTTGCAACCGAGATACATAATACCCGTAAAGGTTTACAGTACGTAGTACTATTATTAATTATGTGTAGGTATATACAGTGTGTTATCTACACTATTATAAACTGGAAAGATTTGTTTGTTTGAAATGAATAGGCTCCGAATCTACTGGACTGATTAGAAAAATCTTTCACCATTAGAATCTTACATTATCCCTGATCAACATAGGCTATATAACATTTTCAAAAAAGTTAGGGATCCGTATGAAAACTTCGATAATGTAACCCAAGATGTGCAAAAAATACCAACAAAAGTCCTTATATCGCGTACGCTGCGGAAACTATTGACAATTATAGAGCAAAGTGACGTAGGTACTACAGTTTTATAGAAGACGTCAATCAATATCTACAAAAAAGTCCACATTATTCGTACCTTGGTATTAATCCTTATTATACTGAAGAGGAAAGATATATGATTGTTTGTTTGTATTGTAATGTATACACGTAATAAATTCTTAACCGATAAAAATAACTATTCACGAGTATAAAGCTACATTATGCCTGAGCTATATTTGATTCATCCTCATCATCATCCATAACCACGTGGGTAAAATCGCGGAGCGCAGCTAGTTTGCAATAAATTGATTTTATTTCATTTTTGACACTGTCAAGTGTCGAGACGGGCAGGCCGTACGGCTGATGGTAAGCACCACTCCTATCCGTTACAGTTACAGTGCTGCTCAGACTAACAATTGAAGAAACTGTATTAGTATTTTAGATTCACCTGATAATCTTTAATAAACTAGGTATTATTATTGTTTGGCCAATAGCCCGCAAAAAATGTTAAGATTGCTCATCGGATACGAGATACATTAACAACTTACATAAAAATAATAATAATAAAATAATACACTAAAGACTGTACATCTACCGAGTAAGATATAGGTACCATCAAAATAATATTAAAAACTTAGTGCTTGCTAATGTTTAGATGAACTAGGTAGGCATATGCTTCAAAACTGGGTCTGTGTGGACATGTGTTATAGCTCGGTTTATTACCCTTAAAGCAATGTAATAAGGCTCACTATACGAGCACGTGTGATAAAAACATATATAACTAGGCGTAAATTAAGCATTATCTACAACAAATATGTTTTTGTATCATAATGAATGTTAAGAGTAAGAGGTAGCTAAGATATTTAACTTGTTTGAATTGTATATATACAGGGTGTTTGGTAGAGGGACCGACAAACCAAATGAGCGTATTCGGGGGCCCACTTGGAGAATACAAGTTGGCCAAAAAAAAAATCCCCGACACCCCAATTTTTTTAAACTTTTTTGGTGAATTTTCTCGTTTTTTCCAATATTGTACCTATTTACCACCATAACATTTGTAAAGTATGTTTTAGACCGGATGTTTTTAGTTTTTACGAATTTTACAAATGTTATGGTGGTAAATAGGTACAATTTCGGAGAAAAAGGGAATAATCACAAAAAAAGTTAAACTTATTGGGGGGTCGGGGATTTTTTTTGGCCAACTTGTATTCTCCAAGTGGTCCCCCGAACACGCTCATTTGGTTTGTCGGTCCCTCTACCAAACACCCTATAAAGTGACTGTAATAGATAAGTAAAAATATACATATAAAAACTGAGGTAGAGGTAGCTTACAAAGTTACTTAAAACTATTGCCTTATGGCAGGTAAGATCGAGGTAGGCTTCTAATCAATTTATCGCTTGGAGTGGAGGCAGTGCCTAATGGGGATCCGGCATGGTTGTGTAATTAAGGAGGTATTTGATCCACAGTTAAGAGCTTTGAATTGTAAATCGACTTATCAATTAGCGAATCGATCCGACGAAGACTTACCTACCTACTTATACCTACGTCTAAAATTTTATTAGTAGAGGATAATTATAACTTTGCCAATTGGTGTAATACGAGTTTAAAGTAGTACTCTCATTGTAAGTCAACTTACCAATAAATTATCTGACTGAGAATGTTATAAGTACCACAGAATAAGCTAATAGTAGACTTACACTATACATTAAAATAAGGTTAGTAGGTAGATTAGAAACATTGAGATAGTAACCGAAGTACTGGATGTTTTTTTTGGGATAGGTTGGCAAATGAGCAGGCGGCATACCTGATGGTAAGTGACCACCGTCGTCCACGGACATCCGCAATACTCGAGGATGCGTTGCCGGCCTTTGAGGAAGGAATAGGCTCTTCTCTTGAAGGTCCCCATAGTAGAATATATATATATATATATACCTACTATACTATACTAGCTGCTCTCCGCGGTTTCACCCGCGCTTTGATGGCTGATGATGATGATGAATCTTATATAGCCTATGTTACTCAGGGTGAATGTAGCTTTCCAATGGTGAAAGAATTTTTGAAATCGGTCCAGTAGTTTTTGAGCCAATTCGTTACAAACATACTTACATACAAATCTTTCCTCTTTATAATATTAGTATAGAGTATTGATAGGTAAAAATATCTCAAATAGCAGTTGGCTCCAATTAGCGGTAGTGTGAGGCAGAAAGTGCCATCGGAATCTCACGGTTGTGGACTGCCAGGCGTCAACATCATTTCTATGAAATTTCATTTTCTGTGGTGACGTTCAATAGCGAAATTCAGCTGCAGGTATTAGACCTAACAGTTTCTCGGAACACTCCCCGTGATAGATGCGGTTAAAGAGGCAGTGCCAAAGAGTTAAACTGATCGGAGAGAGCTTGGTAGTCGACGATTCTTTTAACTTATTTGAAATATTATGTTTAACTTATGAAATCAGTAAGGGAATAGATTTAATGAAATATACAAATATACAAGTAAGTACTTAACCATAGCTACTTAACACAGAATGTAATTATAGGGTACCTACCTACTATTACTTTTTCTTTACTTCGTAGAAGGTTTACTTACATTAAAAAAATAAGAAAAGATGGGAGGTTATGGCGAGGCCGAAGGCCGAGCATACTACGCGAATGAAGTCGCGGGCAGTCGCTAGTTCCAATAAAATTCACAAAAACATAACTTCCAAATTGGCATACGTAATGTATATTTTCCGGTATTTTCTATCTATTCATCAAAATAATATGAAACAAAACTCGAAGATGTATTAGTAAACCAATTTGCAATGGAAATTTAATATTAATATGTTCATAGTCTATTTATGTAGAAAATGATTGTTAAGGTATTAAAAATAAAATGCCCAATTTTCAATTTCTGGCAAGTCCGGCTTACGTCTTTGTTAAAGCCATTTTGTACGATGCGTGAATACCTACCTCCTGCGATATTTGCATGAAATGAAATGAAACTGATTAATTGCAGAAACCGTGTACATAATAGATCTTATTATAAGCACAAGTGCTTGTAGAACCACAGTTTGTCCTTGACAGACGTATAATATCATATGTTAGTATTGATTTATTAATAAAAACATGTCAAATAATCAAAAAAATTAATGTCAGTAAAATTATTACTAAATTATAATATGAAATAAACATAGCCCAGACATTTCGCAAACCCCTTCATCTTAGTTTCATATTGGTATAGTGTTATATAGTTACTTAGGTACATTTATATAAGCGTGAATTAAAAGTACGTACTTATGGGGGATCCCAATAATCTATCTATCCACAGTTTTCCTTACTACCGATAGAAATTTGACATAACGTCCATAAAAATAGTGTCAAATATCTATCTCTAGTAAGGTAAACCGGCGATAGATAGATTATTGGGATCGGCCGTTAGAGTAGTATTACCTACTCTGATTTGTTTTTTAACCTATGAAATGGGTAACAATGAATGACTAAGACATTATTTAATTATGCTTTCTTTGTGCATCATAATGACTAACTCAAAGTACCTATTCTGTTTATTACAAATGTATAGTAAGTACCTACCTACCAATGTGTTTGTCATTGTTATGTATTGTAGGCGTATGATATCAACCGAACCGTTTTACGCCGGCACTTCGACAGACAATGTAAATGCGCAATATTTTATTATAAATAACTATTATACTTTAGGATATATAAAATAAATAAACAAACCACGAGTTTCCACATAACTTTACACAATAGCTCATCACACTATTATCTGTGCTAATATCTTACACGAGAAATTTTGGATGTATGGATGTTTGGCTTAACAGATTTGGAGGAGATGGTTAGTACCCGGCATACTAGTTACTTTTTATCCTGATTACGGGTAGTTCCCAAGAGATCCATTTAACTATTTTCCACGCGAACGAAGTCGCGAGCAGATACTAGTATTTCATATTAAATATATTGAATTAAATATATAACATAAATTGAAGTAGAAACTTAGATAAATAAGTTTCTAAGTAAGAAATACAAAATGTCAGATAAATGGTACATTTTGTATTTCTTTTTTATGATAATTTTATTTAATTTTGACATTGCTGTTTTATTTTTGACATAAAAATTTTATTTTACTTTGTAACATTGTAATTGAAACATTGTAACTTTTGAATATTGAAATTTATTAAACATTTTTGTATTTTGTAGACTTTACTCATGACATATTTTATTGTATTATAATTTGCATGCTTTATGGGCTATATTATATTTGATTTGCCTGAAATAAATATATTTGAATTTGAATATTCGAACTAGAATATTATTTAGATGCGTAATGAGGGATCGAAATGGTTACATTACAATACAACAGAAAAACTTATCTCTATAATATATAGAATCACTATAAAGAGTGTCTGTTTTTATTCTAAATTAATCGGTAAATTTTTGTATTTTTATATATTTTTTTATGTATTTTTATATATAATGTGATTTTTAAATTTAAATTTAATCACACCATGCTTTATCTACTTTTGTTATAATTTCATATCTCGTTTTGGATTTCTATGCGTTTCCATTTGTTCTGTTTTAACTTAGGTATACACGTATTGTAGTACCTACTGTCGTTTTATTCTACTTCTTGTACACATTGTAATATATGTAATAGTGTAGACTATGACTGGACAATTCCAGTCGTAGTCTACACTATTACATATGTCATTCTATAGGCGAAAGCTAATTAGGCTTGTTTTTGCTATAAACTATGTTCTGTTTTATTACATAAATACCAACTGTTTGTTTTCCATGAAAAAAATATGTTTTCCTATTATTTCGATTTTTTATGATTTACATTATTTACATTACATTAGGAGGAGTTTCAGGATTTTGCCTCAACATTGGTGAATTATTATAACAAACCGTATATTATCACAAGTCAGGCGGCTTTAAAACTATACCTATATTTTTAACAGCAAAATACAAAAAGTAGATAACTAGCTAGAAAATAAAACGACGTAATGTAAGTTTTTTGATTTCACGGATATAAGGGTGTTATCACCATCTGTAAATACGTTTTACACCACACCCACTCAGAAAGTGCCTTGATGTTCATAAACGAGTTAAAAAGTGTGTCATTTCTCACTTAAAAATGAGCGGCGGGAAAAGTTATACGGAATTTTATTTCTGCCCTCCGTAGGGTAGAAATGTTGTATGAAAATCCATTTATGCCCTGGTAGCGTTCTTATGTTTTTTAGCAACGAACATAAAAACAATACAAACGTCAAATCTCAAAAAGGTTTTATATTCAATAATTAGAAAAAAAGAGGTAAAAATTATTTAATTCTACTCGATTTTCAATGAAGCTAGCAACCTTTTTCGGCACTTCGATAAAAAAAAAACACGGCGGCCATTTGTTAAGTATTGTTAAATTATGTTTTTTACTAAATTGATAATTTAACAGTACTTACGCTTTTAATTATACTAAATAATTTTACAAAATGTCATCTGATAGTGAAAGTGACGATTTTATAATAATGCAGCCACCATTATATAGATGTCTTTGATATTTTACAAAATGCTCCAGACAACAATTATTTACTTATAAAAGTAACTATTTTATGTATAGTATGCACTATGTATCACTCGGGAGAAAGTTCTATTTCTGTATATATATATCTGCCGTGAATATTCGCTTAATCGCTGAGGTGGTACCTAAATTCTCAAGTTTGTACATTTTAATATTTGCAGTGGATACCTTTTATGTTGTACCTAACGATCAACTAAGGAAGGACTTTTACCATAACACCTATATTTACAAAGATTACCTACTAATTTATTAAAATTAATAAATGGTAATTAGATAATGATGGGGCTATTCGAAAGATACTTACGATAAAATAAATAACAAAATTGTTTACATCATCATTATTTCTTTATAAGACAATTAAGATAAGATTCATAAAAAACAATATGTGGGTATATTTACAAACATATTTTAAAAGATAACAATTACTAGAAACGGTTATGTAGCTAGTTACTGAGATAATTTACACATTATTAATCATCTGTTAACGTGGGCTCACCGGCTACAATAGAGCTTTCAATGCCGCAGTGATCCTCTCCACGTATGATCTTGAAGAAGCCGTTATCACCCCAGTCTGAGTTCCAAGAGTTTGCGATCATCCAATATTTGTTACCGTTCTCAACGCCATAGCCGATTATCTTGATTGCGTGCCCGCCGAGAGCGTCTCCTTGTATATGTTTATACACCCCGCTTTTGTAAGCCAACAAATCTGAATATACGGTGAACGCGGCTTCAACGGGACCATTCGTGAACAACTCAGCTTTGATGTGATCCTCACCTCCTCGTATGGAGTACACGTGTTTCCCATACCGCTTGTCCTTCTTGTATGGAACATTGTAGCTGTCTTCGCAAGTCCTCCTGCATTTTGGTGTTTTTGTATCACCGCTGCACGGCAGTCTGTTGCCAGGTACGTGATGCTCGCATGGAGGGATCTCGTACGGTGCGCATCCTTGGCTGGAATTGTAACTGCCACCCGATACGAGACCCATATGTTTCCAGTATTCCCAGGCCAGTGTCGGCATACCACCGTTGCAACCGAGACCGCAAATGGGGCAGCAACTCAGAAGATCCTCAGCAGAGAAATGAAAATGTTTGGTACCGTTAGAATAAGTGCAAACGCGGTCGGTCATCGCCTCGACAGCGCCAAACGCCCAACAACTTCCGCATGATCCTTGATCTCTAATCTCATTTAAAGTAGGGCAATCCGGCCACTTGTCCCTAGGGTCGAAGTTCTCGGGCAGGCTTGCGATGACTTTGGAATCGTGCTCTACATTCGGCAGTTTTTTTATATGTTCATCGGGCAGCGCACCCATTAGTTTCTTGATATGTTTGAAGGGCGTATCGAGCGGGAAGTTTCTGCCGGCCTTCCAAGTAGTCGTCTTTGTCTGGAGAAGATCGATGAAGGCGTCGGAGAGCGGGTGCAGAGGCTCAAAAGCAGCGACAACAGCGAGAGTGCACGCTAGCGCGACGAGCGTCGCACGCACGGGTGCCATTTTCGCTTCTTGTCTTTCTTTTTTCACAGTTGAGCGGTTATGAATGCACGCGTGGCTCGAACGAATGTGGCACGACGACTGAGTGGCGCGAGTGGTGGGCAGTTGCGGCTGTGGCTTGTGATATCAATGCTCGCACGCCGTGTATATAATTGCGTTCGAACGGACAATCGGGGGCAAGACGGCGCGGCGGTTGACCGCTCGTGTCGAAGGTTAACAGTACATGTATCCCACCCTACCAGTAGCTACAACAAAGCAAACAGATATTATGGTCGAACGCTTCACGTTGATTAGCAAATATTTGTTTTTGTCCGCTGGAAATAATTAGTTTGTGTTCGGAGACGAGCCGCCGCCGCATGTTTACATCTCATTGTGTTTGACTAAGGAAAATGAGATAGTGTAGCTGCAGAGTGTAGAGTATAAGCAAGTATAGCTACTTGGGTCTGTTTTTATTATGACTATGTCAGATGGGTAAATACTATCCCTAGACAAAATGTTGCTAAATAAACAAATACAAACCATTAATCTATAATGTTACACTTCAAATAAAAGTCAATGTCTCTGTCGCTGAAATTACAGTATGATAATGTAATGTATATAGATTACGATTTCCATACCATAAAAAAAAACTAAAAAAAAATGGTTTTATTTTTTTAATATAAAATCATAGTGGCGTGATAGGAATGTATATTTTTTTTGATAATTATGAAAAGCTATACATTTAATGAAATAAAAAGATAAAATTTGAAGGAGGAATTTTCCTGAACAAGTTTTGATGCAAAATAGGTCGTTTTAAGTTTCTGCCTCTTCGAAATGAAAATAAAAGATCAAATTTGAAGGAGGAATTTCCTGAACAAGTTTTGATGAAAAATAGGTCGTTTTAAGTTTTCTGCCTCTTCGAAATGAAAATATTCTTGGATTCCATTGCATGCCTATACAGATTCATATTTCATCAAAGGTCGAACGACCCAGCCACAATAGAAATTTCATTGTTATAATGATATCGACACTTGAGGAAATATAAACTACCTTATGAATATCAAATTAATATCGGACAGAGGAATTTTCCAACGGGAGCTAGAAGCGATTTTCATCTTTAGGTGCACATACACCTACTTTCAAGGTATTTTTTTTGGATAATATTTTAATCGTAATCTATGAACATTTACTTTATCATACTGCAAAGTTTCAACGACAGAGGAATCATTGTCAGGGTGTACATACAAATAATTTCCTAGTTCATCGTACTATCGTCTATTTTTTGTTTTCGTAACTTTTGTCTATATACGAGTATATCAATCAACATCGTACCGAATAACGATACATACATAAGTACCTACCTACCTACATACCCGATAAAAATTGATCACGTTTTAGTAATTCGGCTACAGGACGTAGAAATGAAATGAAACATATAGTTTAATAGTGACGTAGTACCTATATCATCTATCTATATCTAATCTATAGTATAAAAATGAACCCCTATTCATCTGGTCACGCTATAACTTGAGAACTGATGAAACAATCTCGCTAATTATTTTTTGTTGTGTTAATTATTATTGCCAGGAGAAGGTTCTTATGAAATAAAAACCTAGAAAAGGTGGGAGGTTATGGCGAGACCGAAGACTAAGCCTACTACGCAAGCGAAGTCGCGGGAAGTCGCTAGTATATCTATATAAAAATTAATATTTCTCCTGGTTACGCTATAACTTGAGAACGGCTTTACCGATTACATTCATCTTTTTTTTAAATGTTTTCTAATAATTCGTAGAAGGTTTTAGCATAAAAAAAGGATGAAATGTTATGGCGAGGCCGAAGCCGAGCTTATTACACGAAAGAAGTCACGGGCAGCCGCTAGTATCTATAACAAAAAATGAACCCCTAATTCTCCTGGTCACGCTATACGACAACTTGAGAACGGATGGAACAATCACGCTAATTCTTTTTTTGATGTGTTAATTATTGTCAGGAGAAGTTTTTTATGAAAGAAAAACCAAGAAAAGATGGGCGAGGCCGAAGGCTGAGCCTATTACGCGAACGAAGTCGCGGGCAGTCGCTAGTCTATATATATATAAATAAACCCCTAATTCTCCTGGTCACGCTCTTACTTGAAACCGGATGTAACAATCACGCTAATTCTTTTTTGATGTGTTAATTATTGACAGGAGAAGTTTCTTATGAAAGAAAAACCAAGGAAAGACGGGCGAGGCCGAATGCCGAGTCTATTACACGAACGAAGTCGCGGGCAGTCGCTAGTCTATATATTTAAAAATAAACCCCTATTTCTCCTATTCAAACTATAACTTGAGAACTGATGGAACAATCACGCTATTTATTTTTTTGTTTCGTTTTTATTGTTAGGAGATGGTTCTTTTGAAAGAAAAACTAAGAAAAGACGGGAGGTTATTGCGAGGCCGAAGGCTGAGCCTTCTACGCAAACGAAGTCGCAGGTTAGTTATACATGAAAGAAAGACACTTTCACTTATAATGTTTCGGTTAAAGCTTGGATTATTTAATAATTAGTAGAAATTAATAAACAGTGCAATATGGGTATTTAAAATGAAGGTAAGAAAAAGTTATATATTTTCAAATTTGATGAAGTCGGGGATATAAAACTAGATATGGCAAATATATGAAACGCCACGGCGAGTTTTCACTTTATAATAATGTTCCGTGATGCTTCTAGACTTGAATCTTTGAGGGTCTGCTGATGCGCAGTCAAGTCAAGTGGGAAAGACCAAACATATGCGTCTAAATTAAAGTGTTGACGAGTTTCATCTAGATCTAAACTCTAGAGGACCTCAACTCAAGAGTTTATTTGATGCTTTAAAGATGAACATCCCATAAAATGATTTCAAGAAATTTAGTTCTGCGACAGCGCTTAGTATAGCAATATAACTTCTATGTGAATGCGTTAGTCCGGTGTAGTACCGATACTGCCACCATACTTCTACCGTGAAGCAGTAATGTTCACATCACTTCGTACTGATCTTAAGGGTACTTATGGATGCCGGCGAAATTATATACAGGCACATACAATACAATACAATAACTCTTTATTGCTTACCACAAGAAAAGAATAAATATACAGTAGGTAAATTAACTAATTAACGTACTTACGAGTAAAAATCTTAGAACTAACTTAATGTCTCAGGATTACGGGCTCAGTGCAGTGCTTCAGTGGTTTTTGTCATGTTATCAACACTGTTTACTATGCCCGTATGTTTTGATTTTTATAGTTTTTATAAGTTCTAAAAAGTAAATTTTAAGTACTTTATAATATTAAATAATCAAAATGTACGGACATAGTAAACAATGTGTTTATAGTAAACATGACAAAAAAACACTGAAATCGGATAATGTTAAGAGGTAGAAAAGAATTATTTCTTTTAGCGTGGACAAGTACTAGCTATGCAATCCTCTTAATCACATTAAAAAAACCTAGCATTACTTAGTCCAGTAGTGAAGCCGCCGAGCAGGGGTCTTATTCGCTATGACCATTCATGTTCGCGGCGCGCTACGGTATCTTCAAGGAATGATCGTAAAATTGTATTGACTTCACGATCATTCCTTTAACATATCGTAACGCAATGCGTTACGTGTTCACATGATCATTATAGCGAGTAACGCCCCATCGTTTTCGTGTCAGTTTTTGGGGCTAAATTTTTGCATTGTAATTGTTTCGCTTTTAACCTTTACCACGCCGATGAGTTATATTATTAATAGTAACCTAAGTGCAAGGTAATCCTTGCATAGCTAAAAAAAATATAGGATTTTCTTAAGTTTCAAATGCATGTGCTCGAATTTCACTGTCCTCAGAAACCATGGAGTAAAATGCAAATAAAATATTTTAAATTAATCTGCAAGTTATTTTAGTAATTTATTATTTGTCTATACAAATTTCATGGTTTAAATGTTATCTTTTAGCTATAATATACCTATAATTTTACGATGTTAGTAAATTAATTATTTTTTGTATAATGTGTATTTTAATTAGTATTTTATTAGTATAAATAGTAAAGCAATAATTTCTAAATTATCTACATTACATCTGCTTACATCTACACCTAATTAATACATATACATTCTGAAAGTGTATATTTTTTCTAGAAGTTATAAGTTCGCGCCATTTTTGATTGCTTTTCAATTTCCGTGTTTCTTTCATCAACTAAATTGAAATTTTATTGTCCAAGCTTATAAAGGATTTACCGAATTTTGATGGGCCTTCATAAATTTTATGTCTGTTAAGTTACAAGTGAATTCGTTTCCGAACTTCTGAATGGAGAGCTCAATTTGATTGATTTTTAATTGCTAAGTAACTAGGAAGTACCTACTCTGTGTTCATTTAAAATGTGCTAATTTAAGGACATTGACGCAATTATTTCTTACTAGCTGCTCTCCGCGGTTTCACCTACGCGGTGATGAGTGATGATGATAATGATAAATATTATATAGCCTATGTTATTCAGGGTGAATGTAGCTTTTCAATGGTGAAAGAATTTTTGAAATCGGTCCAGTACTTTTTGAGCCAATCCGTTACAAACATACATACAAATCTTTCCTCTTTATAATATTAGTATAGACTAGCTGATTCGCCAGCGGCTTCGCCTGCTTCGTCTTGGTGTTGTAGTGTAAGCCCCGCTTTGGAATCTCGAAGTCCTGGGTTCGATCCCCGGGTTGAACAGTTATTAGGGCCAAAAACATGTCTGGCGAAACGTAGGAGATTACACATACCCCTTGGAAGATATACAGGCTTGAGGATTTGTTATGCTGTGTTTAAAAATAACACGTATTCCATGATTTCACGTATCACGTGACGTTAAAGTTTATTTTCACAAAGTTTTGAATGGATCGCTTCAGTAATATGTTTTCCATATTATAAATATATAATTTGATCTGGGATCTTTTTACTAAATGATGTAACCTACCTGAGATTACAACATTTAATAGTAAAAAGCTGTTCATTTGTAATTACACAAAATTGTACATACACAAACTTCAATTTGATTTACTTATCTGCGGCGCGAGCATGGATTTTCAATAGAATAAAACTATCGAAAATTATCAGTAAAAGAACTGTTTTTTACCGATAGTTTTCGATAATTGTAGGTATTCAATTTTTTTTTTCATTTATTCAATTTAGGCATCAAAGACGCACTTATGAACGTCAACTTTTCATTATAATGTACTTTAAAGACTCTACCGCCGCGTTCCAAAATATATAGAGCCCACCGAGAAAAGAAACTCGGGGCCATTCTTTTTATATAGATGTTTACAATGTTTCTACTTAGGTACTACAAATATTACATTTTATGGGTGGCAGAGTGACAGCTTGCCAGAAGTAGAGTATTCCAAGCATCTTTATCTTCTATATAATGTCGAACTTTATAGTAAGGTTTTTTTTATTAAAACGTTTTTACAGTCAACTTGAATTTGCTCTCTGTGAGCTCAATTATGTGTTTTGGGATTTTATTGTAAATATGCACATAATTTCCTAGGAGTGACTTATTAGTCTTCGCAAGTCTAAAACTAGGTACAGCTATCCTATTTGTATTTCTAGTATTAAAAGTGTGGTGATCACTATTTAACTTATATGTATGTAAATTTTTACGAACATACATTATATTTTCAAATACATATATACTTATATATAATTTTATTCTGCGATAGCTATACATCGGCAGACTGCGGTATAGCTATCGCATCTAGATCCATACAAGACAAGGTAAGATAGCTGACAAAAGTCAGTTTATCGACTCGCCAAATTTATCGTGAGATTCACGCTCGCACTGCTGTATAGAAATAGATTTGCAGGGTTAATACTTTTTAAATAGTTTTAGTTGTTTATTTTTATTATTTTTAGTTAGTTACGTAGGCACTTACAATAGTGTAGATACTACGTGGAAAGGTTATGGTTATAACTTCCGACGATGACCTGATAGGCCGTCGCAGATGGCGGGTTCAGCCTTACCCCGCAGGTAAACGCCGGCCGAAATGTTTCCGAAACCTAAATGTGTTCATTTAGACTCGCAATATTAACTGAATTACCGCACTATGCTAGGGAGTGTCGTTAAATTTTCAGTAGACTGTAAGCTTCTATATGTACGAGTATATTATATTGTAGTTAAATAATATAATATATAAGTATTGTGTTAGTTAGGTACCTACATGATATATTTTCACGCTTTGTTGGTTATAGTATAAATGCATAATAATTATTAATGTATGTTTGTTTTTACGAGTATGTATGGTGCTTGTCTACAATACTTATTAATATTTCACGCAATTACAAAAGAACGACTGTTTTTGTTACATTTCTAGATGAAAGACCCGGAATATCACTATACAAGTTACTACTTTTAAACCAGTACACATGTACCTGTAGGGTAAGATTTTGGACTCGGGCGGAACCGCAGAGCGTATAGCACACTAGCGATGCAATAGTTTCTGCTTACCTGTGGTTTCTAGGCATTTTCAAGTTCTGTACTAAAGACTATGACATGATTATGAATGCTCCTGGCGATGAGCCTCCTATTTAATCGACCGAGTGAGGGCGAAGCATAACTGAAGCATCTCTGCAATAGCTTGGGCAACACAGTTTGAAAAATTTCCTCCTTTTTGGAAGTCGGTAGAAAATGCAGTTGTATGTCCGGATGTCCGACTGTTCTCCTCTACAAGTCGCATTTCTAAACTGATTCTCGTGAAATTTTGTGCGCATAATTATGTATCTTTTATTTGTCGAGTTAATAGGAATTTTTCAAATTTAAATTCATTGCATAGGTTTTTAGTATCCTAAAATGAAACTAGAGAACATGAGGGAGTTTTGTTTTAAGGTACTCGGTGAATATTTATTCAGTTTTAAGCTATGTAAAGACACACTCGCGAGGCCTACAGCTCACAGAGGTAATTAGATTTATTGACATAAAAGAGTGTACAATTTAATTTTGAAGCCTCTGGTCCTCGATGTAGCGTTACACTGTGATTCGAAGACCAGCGCCTTCTCCCATTTTTGATTCCACTTAACTAAAATTATGTCAAAACAGAAATATAAAAGAAAAAAAGAATTGAAACTATCAAAGTTTGTGCTTGCCAATGCATACTAAGTACATATGCTTTACGTGTGTGTGTGTGTACTTGCGTGTGGGTGTGTATGTGTGTGTGTGTGTGTATGTGTATGTGTATGTGTGTGTGTGTGTGTGTGTGTGTGTACGTGCGTGTGGGTGTGTATGTGTGTGTGTAGTTTAGCGTTACAGGTTATACAACATACTTTCTACGTCGTCATATTCCAATAGGCTCAGCCATGCAAGTATATAATTTTTAAGTTTACTATTGGAGTACTCTTTTATGTTACATTCACGATCTAATTTATTAGCGTATATGTTATTCCAACTCAAAAACCTTCGATATTACAAATTTTATCAATATCAATTTAGTAGTTAGAGCGATACCTACGTGGTAATAAACATTCACAATCACAAACTTTCGCCTTTATAATATTAGTTTGATAAGCATATTAGGATTAGGATATTTGTACTTAAAATATACCGAAAAAGCTACCTGTCTGATAGTCATTTTACGGAGCTAGTACAAATTTTTCTTCCTCATCCTCACATTTTTTACGCTTCACTGCAATGCAAGCAATAATAAACAAGTCCGTCTATTGTAATGTATAATTGCCTTCCACACCATACGGTTGCTGCACATCACCGTTGTACGCTACAAAGATTCAATTTACTCCCATTTCTGTTTGTTTTCGTTACGCAACCAGACTTGCAATCGAATTGTACTCCGTTTTAAGTCAGTTTTGCGAGCTTTGATCGCAAGGCTTTCATTAGCTTTGCCGTTGACAAAACGGTTTACTATTGACGTACCACCTACCCTTTTATTTGATTGACACAGGGGCTTTGTGTGTGAGCTTCAACGCGCCTGTGAACTAAGTTAATAAATTTGTAGAACATAATGTTCACGGGCAAATTAAATCAAGTTTACGCCCACATGAAAAATAGTTGTAATAGTGCCGAGACTGGTAAGTCGTTCGTCTCAATCCGGATCAGAAGGACAAATTTAGCAGAACACCCTTGATAGTAGATGAGAGAGTGATACAGATCTTTAAGATTTAAAGGTCCATGGATCGACCAGTAGAGCTCTGCTATCGAACCACGGGCAATAAACGGTCAACACAGCACGACAACACTTTTCAGAATTTGGTTTACTTATTTATTTGCTCATTAGATCGCCGGAAAAAATGAAACCACTAAAGTAGTAAATTACAATTTTTACAGGGAGAACTATGCGTCACATTCAACAATTAATTATAAAGGGTTACGAAATTTGCACAAGAACATCCATTACATCAAGCTCTATATTAATAAAGGCATAGATATAAAACCATTTTTAAGTCATGGTATTTTTAAATCACCCAGCCGATTGTCTTTAGTAAGTATACTTACTATAACCTAGTTCTATATTACCTCTTGATTATAATCTTGCTATTACCTATTCTGTGCCTATATTACAAAAAATATAGGTACCTATATTTTATTTTGCCCGTCCCCACAAAGTCCTTAATATTTTTTCTCCCTCTATGTTTATCGTTCGTTAATTCTTTTTTAATTTACTAATTTCCAAAAAAATTCACTCCGCATTTTCGGTAATTTTTTTAAATTTTTTACATTTTACGTAAACGGTATCTCAATTCATCTACTGCCGTTTTTAATATTCTATCTATCCATCGTTTTCCTTACTACCGATAAAAAATTGACATAACGTCCATACAAATAGTGTCAAATATCTATCTATCTTTAGTAAGGTAAACCGGCGATAGATAGATTATTGAAAACGGCCGTTAGTGAATATTGCGTTCGCGAACTGCTAAGTTTATTGCCCATAACTTATTATAGCGTAGAAGAATTTCTACAAAAATACATATTAGCATAATACGTATGTTGTAACGGCAAGTCTCCAATAAACGGTATCAAAATCCATGGGGTAGGTTTTAACATATGCACGAACAGACATGCAGACAAGGGCCTTACTATAAGGCTTATAGCAAGGCCCCTCATGTCCACATGTGTTATACACTTCTGGACTCATCTATTGGCCCACCTTGTATTTTCAGTTTCGTTTGGTCCTAGCTAAAATGTTATATTAGGTCGAGCAAAAAGTTTTTATGCAGTTTTGAACCTGGCACATTCACAATTTCATTCAATAGTCTTTTTTTGAATTTCGAACATAGAATTTAAAGAAACAAAAGACAATTTGGAGCCTGTTTGTTGATATCAAACAATCGAATACTAAGAAAACTTGGTTTTATTGGTTTACTTGGATTTAATTCTTGAAAAAGTGATTGATATCTTTGGTTTTGCAACAAACATTACTTATTCTTAACATTAAGGTGAGGTTCTATCAATAATCTATGGATACTTCACCTGAAGTCGCCGCCCAAGCTGTGGCACTTATTCAGGCCGGACACAGCCAAAGAAACGTGAGTGCTCAACTTAATTTAAGTCGATCTGCGGTCCGAAATGTTTATCGGAGGTACCTAGAGACTGGCGGCTTTGTTCGTCGCCAAGGAAGGCCACGATCTCGGGTCACAACTGAAAGGCAGGATCGATTCATCGTGACGACCAGCTTGAGAAATCGTCACCTTACCTCCATTGAGATACAAAACCAACTTCGCGACTTCCACGGAGTATCTGTGAGCGCTCGAACTGTTCGCAGAAGGTTAAAAGAACGCGATATGGTACCACACAAGCCAGCTAATGGGCCCAAACTAACGCGAGCCTACCGAACAGCGCGCCTTCATTTCGCACGCAGTCATTTAAATTGGACACAGCAAGATTGGAGCCGTGTAGGTACTCTTTTCTGATGAGTCTAAAATTGTGTTACATGGCAATGATGGAAGGAAGAAGGTCTACCGACTTACGTCGGTAGACGTCTCCCTTACGGGAGAGCGTTTCGCACAATGCTGCTTTGAAGAGAGGGTTGCTTATGGCGGTGGCTCATGGACTGTCTGGGGCGGTATATCCGCGAGCGGCAAAACTCAACTTGAGGTTGTTACAGGACCACGGCTGCCAACATTAAATGCTGAAAGGTACATTCGTGAGTGCTTAGAACCTCACGTGATACCATACGCGGACTATGTGGGCCCAAATTTCCTTTTTATGCATGATAATGCAAGAGCCCATGCGGCCGGCATCGTCAGGGAATATCTTCGGGATGTGAACATCACAGTTATGGACTGGCCAGCCAGAAGCCCAGACATGAACCCTATTGAGCACATGTGGGACGAGCTAAAAAGACGTGTTAGGGCTCGTCAGCCAGTTGCCCATACGATGCAGGAGTTGAAAACTGCCATAGAAGAGGAATGGGAGATGATCCCTCAAAATTTCATAGAGCGGTTGATAAACTCTATGCCTAATCGTATGAGAGCTGTGGTAGATGCCCATGGAGGCAACACGCGTTATTAAATTAAACCTTTATTTGATAAAACATGTTTTTTATTCAAAAATCAATTGCCTTTAACAAGGCGCATATCCGACTTGTTAGGCGTAGCTCCATGTCGTATGGTATTCTGAATTCAAATTTAAAACAATACGATCGAAAAAGATGGTAAAATGTATCAGGTTTAAAACTGCATCAACAGTTTTTGTTCAATCTAGCAATCATATTTCGGTAGGGGCCATCGAAACCTAAACTCTAAGGTGGGCCAATAGATGTGTCCAGAAGTGTAGTATAAAGCAGGAATTCTAGAAAACTGTCCGTTTAATCGTACTATGGCAACATTATAGCAGGGCTGCCAGGGCAACTACTCAAAAACCGCAGCAAAACCGTTCACCTGTTTTTTTTGTATGGACTGACGTTACCACGACGCTCTAAATCCGCTCAATTTATCAGCTTACATACGTCTAGGCGTCTGCTATTTTGTAATTTAATTGCTAGAATGCCAGAGACAACGTTATCGGTTCACATTTGAGGAAAACAATGTTTAGACACTCACCTAAATAAGCGCCATGGTATGATTTCATTCAAAACTGTTTAGTCAGGTTTGAAAACTGCACGGAACTTGCATGGTTTTTACGAAGCTGATAGTAAACCGCCAGGATGGCGCAGAAATAGACAGAAAGACAGACACTAAAAAATTAAGTCTTAATTTTAATCGTATTTCTCTAGAACTTACATACGAGTATAAGTACATACAAATAACAAATACAATTTGAAAATTTAATACCGACTCCATTCAGTTATTGGACTGTAACTCAAAAAATACTGGACCGAATTTGATGAAATTTAAATGGGACCACACGGAAAGCACCAGCTTTCAAACAAAAATAATTTTGAGAATCGGTTACCCTATCGAAAGATATGAGGTAACAAACATAAAAAAATACAGTCGGATTGAGTACTTCCTCCTTTTTGGAAGTCGGTAGAAATAGAGTAGTAGTTTACCATGTTATCTTAAATGTAGCAACGACCGTGGTAACAGTTTTATTAGAATATTGATAATACTAAAGATAATTTATGCAATAACTCACTTATACCACACAATACATGTACCTACCTGCTTTTCCTATACTATTTCGCTACAGTCAACCAAATAACAACAGCAAATAATAATGCAGCGCTCCTTACTAGTATTTCAGTTGTTTTTTTAGGTACGTATTAATTAATAGAATAGTAACAAAATAATATTCCGTTTCTGTAGCTAGAGGAATATAAGGGCAGCAAGTGATTTATTAAGACAAGCAGAACGGCAATCAGTTCCTGATTAGTAAATGTTTTGTTATAGATTTTCTCTGGTGTTTCGAGAATAATATCAGTTCTGAGATGTAAAGACATAAAGGGAAGACAAATTCATATTAGTAGTACTAAAACTTTTTTAATAGTAACTTTTATTTTATATCAAAACTGACTATTTAAACAAAAATAACTGTAATTAAAATATAGGTACTAGGGATGGGCCGAAATTCGTTTAACATTCGGTTTAACCGAACTTCGGCAGGTTGAACCGAACTTCGTCATTCGGCCGAAATTCGGTTTATATGCCGAACATTCGGTGCAAAACAACCGATTTTTTTATTACACTTGCTCTATCATACATAATAGAAATAAATTAAAACAACATATCTGTAATAATAACAGTGAAATAAAATTAGTGTGACATAGGTACTCATAGTCATTTATTTGAATAAAGAAAGAAAAGTAATAATCTTAAAAATCTTTGCTTACTTAGCAATAACAAAATTGACTTACTAATCAGCCTTAGATATCTGTCATACTTAATTAAACAACAAAATTAAACTGCTCTCCTTACGTATTTGCCTTAGATATCTTTCTTACTTAATTAAATAACAAAATTAAACTGCTCTTCTCAACAAGTCTTAGAATTCTCTCTTACGTAGTAAAAACACAGTGAAACTGATATTCTTAATAACCAGTCTTAGAAATCTTTACATAGGTAGTACTTAATAAAAATACTAAATTAAATTGGTCTCCTCAATAGTCGAACAGCCGTATTCAATAATCTATCTATCGCCGGTTTACCTTATTAGAGATAGATATTTGACACTATTTGTATGAACGTTATGTCAAATTTCTATTGGTAGTAGGGAAAATTGTGGATAGATAGAATATTGAAAACGGCCGTAAATTAAATTGGTCATCTTAACCGTCTAAAAAGAATGCAAAGTTTGTTTAAATTTTGTTACAGATCTACTATAACAAACATTTAAGAAACTTTGCTTGCATTCTTTTGACACAGTATCATATATTAATAAAGTACAATTCGTAAAATGAATTTAAAAAAATAATACGTCTTAGTAACGTAGGTATACCACCAATTAGGTAAATTTTTCATTTTACAACATTAAGGAATAATTTATTTATTATTTTGGACTATTAAACAACTTTAAAACAATTGATTTGCGTAATATAAACAATGGCACGTGACGAGCTGGTGACGTATTTACAACTGACCGGCCGCCTAAAGGGCCCGCGGGGTAGCGCGGAGTGCGGGCGGGGGACATTTGCAGCGAGCGACGGCCATGCTGTTTACACAAGTCGCAACATAAAAAAGCGCGGCGAAATTGAACCGAAGTTCGGCCGAATTTTTCATTTATACCGAATGTTCGGCCGAAGTTCGTATTCGGTTCAAACCACATTCGGCCCATCAGTAATAGGTACCTATGTTTTTAAATAATAACAAGTGCAATTTGAAAAATGTAATACCGACTTCCATTCTATTCAGTTATTGGAGTGTATCTCAAAAACTACTAGACCGAATTTGATGAAATTTAAATGGGACCACACGGGAAGCATCAGCTTTCAAACAAAAATAATTTTGAGAATCGGTACATCATAAAAAAAAACATTCGAATTGAGTACCTCCTCCTTTTTTGGAAGTCGGTAGAAAATAATAACATTAAGATTAATCTCTAAATGTAAAAAAATAATCCTTACGTCCCGTGGTCACGCCTTGCCTTGACTTATGATCATCATCATCCATCACTGCACTGGTGAAACCACGTGGCACAGCTAGCTTTACCTAGATAAAAAAACAATGTAATATATAAATAATGTAATGTCTAATATAAATATCTTCTGTTTATCATAGATCATTCATTATTATGATTACTTAGGCTTTCTCGACTCATATAGATTCATACATTATACGTTATTATAGTTTTTACGTTTGGCATAGTGCGGTAGTCTATTTCAACTACTAAGGTCAAAGCTCTTTTTACCCGACTGCGGCGAACTCCAAAAGCATGGTTTTGTGTTTGAACAGCCGTGCGATTCTCTAAGAGCAAACATCGTTGCATCTTTGACAACATCCGTGAAACAAATGACGAGAAGAAACGTTGGAAAAACAACCTTATTTACAAGGGCGATATCTCAAAGTATTTGACATCGGTGAGCTCGTCGACGAATCATTACAGCCGTGCGATTCAGCCGTGCGATTCTATGTATGTATGTCCGTTCGTAACTACTCAACGGCTCAACCGATTTTGATAAATTATACGTCATTAGATTATTCTTGATGACGTAAGTGTCACTGGGTACTAGGTACATATCTTAGGTAAGAATCCGAGTGCGACAAAGCCCAAAAGTAGGCCGAGTGTTATGCGTTTTAATGTGAGGGTTAATTATTTCCGAAGTCTGGTTATTCAACTTTTAGTTTGTTTTCTTGTTAAAATTAGTGTAGACGGAATCTTGACTAAATTTATGCTCACGATAGGTAGAAACATTTTGCACAGGTAACTTATATAATTATGTCTTACAATGGTAGTTTATGCAACTGTCATATAATACCTAATTATATGCAGTTGCATACACTACTTTATTTAATCTCATGACATTTTTGCTACTAAAGTTTTATCCAAAAAAATATTACTCAAATTCGTATGTACGAAATAGCGCCAAAATGGAAAAAGTCTTCTTCTTCTTCTTGTTTGTATGGCTTGTGCGGCGTAACCACAATCACAGATTACTGAATAGTCCACAATTATGCCAATATCAGTGGCTATTGGCTCGGAACCAGCGCGGTGCGCGTGCAGCGCGCTCACCACAGATAATGTGTACTTAAATTGGATTGAAATTAAAAAAATGTTTTAAAGCATTGTTTTGTTAGGAGAATAATGATTTAATTTAATTTTCTTAAAGAAGTATGTAAATAAAATATGCCAATAAAAGTCTGTATTTCATTTCATAATTAGAATATTACCGAATGAGATTATATAAATAATGTTATATCCTCAGATTAAACAACATTTTGTTTTATAATCTGAGGTTATATCTTAAAGGTATCTTGGCATCTGATGCTAGTATTACTATTCACTAAAAATATACTACCTACTACAAAAGGCAAATGCATTAGTAGTCTAATAATTACTTACAATTTTATACTGCAGAAAATATCTACTTGATTATTAAACCGTTATGTACTACTTTTTTCAACTATAAATATAATATTTATCATTCTTACATTGCATAGCCATAATCATCATTGTCAGCATCTTCATTGCTGAAGATCATGTCTATTCTGAATGGTTGACCGCTCGATGTACGCTATGCTCTTCCACGTGGTTCTGTCTTCGGTGGTCTTAATAGCTTTCGTGATTGGCAGACCAGTAAGCTTCTTTACTACGTCTGACCATCGGGTAGGTGAGCGACCGCGTGGTCTTTTTTCGTCGAACTAGCTAACTACTATTAGCTTCTCTAGACTGTCAGGGTTTCTACGAGTGACATGTCCAAAATATTTGAGTATCCGCTGAGTCCCGATAGCGGATACTCTTGTGGTTATTCCGAGCTCCTTCAGAATGGATGTATAGCCTTAAAAGGGAGTCAAAAGTCAAAAGTCAAAATCATTTATTCAAATTAGGCATCAAAGACGCACTTATGAACGTTATTTTTTCATTATAATGTACTTTAAAGACTACCGCCCCGTTCCAAAATATATAGAGTCTATAGAGAAGAAGCGGCAAGAAACTCGGGGCGCTTCCGTGCTTCGGAGGGCGCGTTAAGCCATCGGTCCCGGTGTTTTGTCTTAGGACAACAGTCGTTAGGCTATGTCAAAGGGCTTCGGGCGGCCTGAAAACTTCGACATAGGTTGGCCACTAACCTATCCACCAAGCCGCACTGGGCCTGCGTGGTGGATTATGGCTCAACTCCTCTCTCTGAAAGGAAGGTTCGTGTCCCAGCAGTGGGAACAAAATGGGCTGTTACTTAATTGAAACGTAGTGAGTGAGGGCAACTTCGATCATTGCTCTCTAAATTTCTGGAAGAGTCCTACAGAACCCAGCCGAAATTAGGGCCCATATGAGTGCCCAATTATTAGCAGCTACGTTCATGACAGGTAGAGTCTGACAAACAAATGTTTAGCCTGGAAAAGCACTAATTTTAAAAAGAATGTAATGGTAAAGAACAAATATTTTCTTTGCCACCTGAAAAATCTTATTACCGCAAAAACACCCAAATAACGAGAACAGTTAAATTACTCACACGTGGCTGTGCCCTGTCCCTAACGGTAGCCGATAGGCTGTTTGTGCTTGAATTACGGTGAAGGCATGGTAAACAGCAGTAAACTAGTCCTAAGTCCTACAGGTTTGAAAGCCCCGCAAAAACTATATCCATTATGTAATGCAAACAATGGAAGATAAGCATTAAAATTGTAGGTACTTATTCAAAATGTTTACCCAGCTACCGTAACCAATACATTTGTGCCTTGCAAGCTATCAAAAATTGTAAATGGTATAGCTTTCCAAGCCTGATACCGTTTGATCCCAGCTATAAAATCCGTGGTCCATCCATAGAATATATTCAAAGTTTGCTTCCTTATTCGTAAAGAAAATCCAAGTATATTCGTCTGCCTGACTTTAGCTCATGTTATTCCGATGAATCTCGAAGTTATGAATCAATTTCAAAGTTATAACACAATGAGATAGAAATGACCTGATTTTTTCTCGATTACTATCTGATTCGTCAGTGGCTTCGAATTATTCCTTAATTTCCAAAAATCCTTCTACTTATAATCTTCTAATGCGTAGAACATCAAAGCTGACAAATACTATATAGAGTAGTTATATAATATCTACTGAGTCTGAGTCAAAGGCTCATCTGAATACTTTTAATTAACTTAATAGGGACATAGGATTTTTATGTTAAATTGTTACTTAAAGGCTATATAATTTCTGAGTTTGCATCAGCAATCAGAGCACGCCGGTCTCCACAGAGAGCCCGTTCACGAGTTGACGCATGTGGCAGCCATCGTCCTCAACCATATTTGAGGGAAGATGGCGACCCGCCACACGACGCCACCGCCTGCCGACACCTTTTCGTGAGCATGTCTGCTCTGTATGCTCATATTTACTATTTGTCAAATACAGCTTAACTACAATAACTACTGATGTTAACTTATTCACTTAGGTACACTTCCGTATTGCCCTGAAGGAGGGCGTCAATAAGCACTCCGTTTCGATCCCTGATGGCCATTTTCAGGGTTGTATTGTTTAGAAGTTGTATTTTGGTGTCAAATGATTATAATTGAGCTTCTTATCTGAGACGGCAACTGCAACCAATCAGCACTCGTTGCGCTAAATAAAATGTGATACTAAAGAAGAAAAGCACATATGCCTATACCTTTTAATGAAGGAATTCTATAAATAGGCAAACACAATTTTGTACTTCGTTACAATGTTGTCGTACTCATTCAAAAGGACCTTCTAGTTGGTAACTTCCGTAATATATATCGTAAGTTCACTTAGTGTAGGTAATGTTATTTAGTTAAGGAGATTACTCGGTAAGGCTTCTGTTTGCTCGAATATAACACAATTATTCACTCATGATTGGATTTGGTTGTGTCCATAGGTTACGTTTAGTACCTGCCTGGTAAATAAAATAATTACATATTTGTTATTTTTAAGGCTATTTTACATAATATCGCTTAGGTTCAGCCGTGCGATTCTGTAATGATTCGATAGAGCTCAGGGATGTCAAATACTTTATAAGATATCGCCCTTGTACATAAGGTTATTTTTCCAACGTTTCTTGTCATCTCGTCATTTGTTTCACGGATGTTGACAAAAATGTAACGATGTTTGCTCTTAGAGAAACGCACGGCTGCGGCACAGTGAGCTCGTCGACGATCGCAATGACGAATCTCATCGAAATTAGAGAATCGCACGCCAGTAAACAAATACATACTAGTATAGTGTCATTGAAATAAATTAAATTAAATTTCAATTGTTTTATTAACAAACTCCCTCCCTCTCTTTTATTCAGTCTAATATATACGTAACTAGCTGCGCACCGTGATTTCGCCTTCGTGGTGATTAATGGTTTTGATGATGAAAAGTTCTAAGTCCTTCCCCGAGATATGTTAAATCGAAAAACACAAAAACAATAAAGAAGACGTCCCCCGTTTCGCTCTCGTGGTGATAGATGACGATGATAATGAAAAGCTTCCTAGGTCTTTCCCCGATATATGACAAATCTAAAAACACGAAAATCATAAAAATTGTTCCAGTCGTTCTTGAGCTATAAACAGTGTAACTAACACGACTTTGTTTAATATCATACTAGCGATTACCCGCGACTTCGTTCGCGTAGCAGGCTCGCCCTTCGGCCTTGCCATAACCTTCCATCTTCTCTTGGATTTTCTTTCATAAGAACTTTCTCCTGACAATAATAAACACAACAAAGACTTAGCGAGATAGTTCCATCCGTTCTCAAGTTATAGCGTGACCAGGAGAAGTAGGGGTTCATTTATATATATATATATATATATACAGTAGAATCCGGTTATAACGACGGCCAAGGGACCGGTGCTATTACGTCGTACTATCCGGAAGACGTACTATCCGAAATTATTTTTAATTAAAATAATAACATACATAGATACATTATATTTAGGTACATACCTTTTAATATTTATTTATGTGACTAGAGTCAGAGGAAACATTTAAATTAAAATATTTATTGCAAAAGTGCACTTACATAATGTACCTGTCTATATATAGAAATATCTAGTGCAAAAAACTGTAATTTTGGATTATTTTGGTTTTTATTCCTATAGTAAGAACTTCTGACTCCAATATGTAAACGAGAGATAATACTTTTCATAGTGTCATTGTCAAACAGAGAATGCACAAACATATTCAGCACTTTTGCACTTTAATAGAGACCACTCTTAGTGGTACAATTTTCTTCCGGGCTGTCATTATTATCGTCGCGATCTTGGGTGTTGACGTTTTTTTCATAGAATAGTATTATATATTAAGTATTATATTTTCGTTTTGACGAAGCCATAGTCACTCACCACCTGCAAATGACAGCCGTAAACTAAACAGTTGCATTCCAATCAGCGGTGTGCCGGCAAGACAGGGGTGCGTGGGGTGGAGATAGCTTCTTACCTACAACCTTATTTCTAAGCACGTCAACGCTTGTCGTCGTTGTAACCGGCCACTTTTTGTAAAATTCCGTCGTTAAAAGCGGTCGATCGTTGTAAGCAGAGTCGTAATAAACGGATGTACTTTCATAGTGGATCATATTAAAACCAAACATATGCCTATACTTACGTCGCTAAAAACGGTTGGTTGTTATATGCGAAGTCGTACTAAACGGCCTACACTGTATATATATAATAAGTAGATACATTAATTATAATATCCTACTAACTTAACTAACGGATGTTCATATGGTTTATAGTTATAGAAATACTACGTTATGGCGATGTCTTTCAATTAAATGTTTTCATGCAGTGTGATGCATTACTCCAATTGGAAATAAATTTAACCTCCTTTGGTTCAACTCTCTATGGTAAGTTTTCATAGTTTTAAATAAATAAATAAATTACTATGAAACGGCACAACTATACAGCAAAAAATGTGTATAATATTTAACTTAACGCCTGAATAAATAATTATGGCAGGACGCATTAAAGCCATTGATACTCATTATAATGTATAATAAAATTATATTTATGCATTACTTAGTATGCATTGACAAGCACAAACTTTGATAGTTTAATTTCTCTTTTTCTTTTATATCTGTTTTGACATAATTTTAGTTCAAGTGGAATGGGAGAAGGCGCTGGTTTTCGAATCACAGTGTAACGCTTCATCGAGGACCAGAGGCTTCAAATTTAAATTGTACACTTTTTTATGTCAATAAATGAATTTTTATGTTTTTATGTTATGTTTTTAATTGAAACCAAAGCTTTGAAATATCAATTATCTACACATAAAACTTGCTATTGTTTACATCGGGAACAGAATCATAAGAGTACGGTACTAAAAAATAATTATGTGTTAGTTTTCAGTTCTTCGAACCATGTGTCTCTAAGTTCAGTTGTAATCCTTCCTATACCGTGCTAATTAAAACAAAAGAGTTATGAATGAAACTGACGTATATATGTCACTGGGACGCTATGATGTATTTTAATTACTGTTTTATATTAATAATGTAGATGGTGTTATACAATTTAATTGAAAAACGTAAGGCAAGCAGTACCTACCGGAGGGTCAGCTGTCTTTGGATAAACCAAAAAAATATATTCAAGTGAAACTTCGACCAGGCGGCGTGGCGTGTTTACTGTTTAGTCTCGTACCATCGATCGGCGTCGTCTATAGGAGCGACAAGCTGACGACACAAAAATAACAATTGCATGAAGAGGGGAATCACCCTCTATCTCTTTGTTGACATAACTAGCATTGCCTTGGCTTATTATAGTTATTTACTCGAGCTACTTTAAATGAAGAATAAATACAAACATCGAATGCTGGACCTAAAAGTGTAAGTCAAAGTCAAAGTCAAAATCATTTATTCAATTTGGGCATCAAAGACGCACTTATGAACGTCAAATTTTTTTACAGCTATCCTATTTGTATTTCTATGTATTAAAAGTGTGGTGATCACTATTTAACTTATATTTATGTAAATTTTTACGAACATACATTATATTTTCAAATACATATAAGGAAGGCAACGTTAATATATTGATTTCTTTAAATAAATCTCTCAAAGTGCCACGGGGACCCATTCCACCAGGGTTGATTCTTGTTGCGACAGTAACATTTCGTCGAGATTAGTATGAGTTGCTGTTTTATGTAGCTAGGTAGAGAATAAGTTACACACTCACTTCGCATTTAAGTTTATGATTAGTGTAATTACACATTATTAATACATCTCTACCAGCTTGCAGATAATTGGATAGGCATGGGTGTAAGGTACCCAAAGACTAGTAGGTTTGTTCGCTTTACTAGTAACTCCATTCGTGTACACCAATGCATGCAGGATGGCTCGGGTATTTACATTTATATTTACGAATTGGCCAAGAATGTTAAATACTCGTAGATAGATATATTGATAACTCTTTCTTGAGCATAAAAATCATGGATACATTGAATATACAAGTATATACAAGTACCGCGTACAACTAAACGAAGAGCCAAGTGACTGCTCAGGTATTCATGAAGTCAGAATTTACACAGATGGCTCTAAGATGGCAACAGGCACCGGAGCGGGAGCGTTCTCGGAGGAACTAAACATACACATAGCAACAGGGCTAGGTAAACACAACTCTATATTCCAAGCAGAATGTGTGGGTGTCATCCAAGCCACAGCAGCAGTACTTCGCAGAAAGGTAACCAATAGTAATATTAGGATACTCTGCGACAGCACTGCGGTACTACGAGCCCTAAATAGATACGACCACTCTTCGGGGCTGATCATACAATGTCACCGACTATTGGAGGAAGTAAGTATCCATAACAATAATGTCACACTCCAATGGATAAAGGGGCATAGCGATTCCAGAGGTAACGATGCGGCTGATGAGCTAGCTAGGAGAGGTTCCGGAATGACGTGTGCAGGACCAGAACCAATGATCCCCCTACCTTTCAGTCAAATTCGTGCATGGATTCGCAAAAAAACTAAGGACCAGCATCAGGACTACTGGGCAAGTATCGAGGGTTGTAGGCAGTCAAAGGAGGCTTTTCCGATTCTAAATCTGAAATTCTCCAGAAAACTCCTCAATCTTAAAAGAAATAATGTACGACATATCGTCGGAATTATGACCGGTCATTGCTCCTTAAACAAACACCTGTTTAATCTAGGTGTTACAGACAGCCCCCTATGCAGAGGCTGCATGGAGGCGGAAGAAACAGCTGCGCATCTGCTCATTGAATGCAGGAGCGTGGCGGCACAAAGGGCAGCAAACCTCGGCTCGCCGAGGACTGTGTGGGAAGCCTGCGCCAAGCTGAAGGAGCTGCTGGCTTTCCTGGGCGACACCGGGTAGCTGGACTGATCAGCTTCACCCGGCTATCACGCAAAATGGGCCGCGCCACAGAGGCCTGGTTGCGGAAAAGAGCCAGCCCACCAAGTACCAAGTAAGAATATACAAGTATTAATATTTTTGTAAATGCAATGGGCGGTCATATCGCTAATACGCTAGCTCTACCAGGCAACCTTTGGATTAAGAGGAATTATGATACACCATAATAGACAGCGGGGTATTTGAAAACAACGTCAGAAAGATAAAACTAATCTATTAACATCACATAAACTACACAAACATAACATATCAAATATACTATAAATAAATAAATACATAATTAAATACAGTAATTCTATATACTCGAATAAATATGTTTAAAATACGTATTCACATAATATATATTTTAATATGCAAGCGATTAAAAAATCTATTTTGAATCAACTTGAGAGATAAATAAAGATAATCATTTATTTGCAGAAAACATGAGTTTTATATACACGCATAGTTTGTATAAAAATGTAGTTTGTCATAACATTAAAGCTCGTCATGTTTTGCCCATATAGGCGTACAAATTTGTTGAGAGATGGCAAATAAAACAATACAAGAAAAATAATTAAATATTAATACATTATAATGTAAGGAAGTAAAAACAGTCATAATTAATAGAATAGTGTCATTTCAATCCATAGAATGTCATAATTTCACAAATACTAGGTGCTCAGTTAAAATTCTTATCAGCTAAAAAATCACTTACACTATAATAACATTTTGTCAGTAATATTTTTTTAAGTTTAGTTTTAAATAAATTTGTACTTAAGTCCTTTATTGAATTCGGTATTCTATTATAAATAGCGGGTCCTATACAAAAAATACTATTACTCATAAGAGCCTTTTTTGCCGTGTGCATGCTGAGTTTATAGTTGTCACGTCTGTTACGCTTAACTTTCTCAGACAGTAAGGGAAAATAATGCGGATTTGATTTTACAAATGAAGCTACTTCTAAAACATAGAGTGACGGAAGTGCCAGGATTTTATGTTCATTAAATTTCGGTCTACAGCTGTCAGTTGTTTGTAGTCCAAACATTGCCCTAATACATCGTTTAACATAAAGCCTCTTTACTTGGTATTTAACGACAGGTAGTGGCTACTGCAGCGTATTTGATACTGGCAAAGCATTCCACAAACGAACTGCTTGAACGGAATAAATGATTTGACATAAAAGGAGCTATATTGTGTTTTTTGAGTATTTTTTTTTATCTATCAAACTGACAGTTGATTTGTAGTTAGTACTGTGGTCAGTGCGTTTGAATGAGGAGGAAACATTGACCCGTTTTTTTTAAACGATACCAGTCATAATTGGCCCGTAACTGGAGAGCAAGGCTAATCTCCTAGTGACTTAGTTCCATAAACAATAATCTGTAGCACATGTATATTATAAAAGTTTTTCAATTAAATACTCGCTGACACTCTTTTAGGCACATTTTTATAAAAATACCTTCAGTGACCCTCCTTATTTTATATTATTTAACAAGAATATAAGCACGAATTCCTTAAATTACTACCACGCTTGTGCGCTCAGGAATTTTGAAAATAAACTTTCAAAGGAATCTGTATTGTAAAAAGTTGTAAATAAAATACGTAGTCGTTATGGCAACACCCTTCTATAAATTATCTTTAGTTTTTAATTAAATTGGGTGATTTACGATATGGCTGATATGAGTTAAAAATTCATTGTATTGTTGTAGTACTTACATTTTATCTTGGTGTCCAATGATTGGATGCTTGGACTCACTAGACGGAATATATTAGTAGATACGGTTTATAGACCTCGTTTTTCAGGTAGCTGTGTATTTTCTTCAAAACAAACATATTTTGCATATTTTTTTTGCTTTTATTAATCAAAATTGTCTGTTTAACGTTTTGACAATCCTCCAAGATTGAAATTGTCAACTTTAAATTTTTGTAATGTTTTGCTTTTTCGTCTCTAGAGTTTCTGTGATAATAATAAATAATAGATTTTACTGGTAGAATAAAAAAGTTTAAAAAGATTTAAATTTTGATTTTCGAGATCTGTAATGATGTATGTATAAGCCATACATTTCGCTTTCCGAGATATTCTTGCCTGGGGTTTCAAAGAAAAATAAAGTATACTTGCTTTGGTTCTTATCTGGTCTCTCTTATTCGCTTTGTTACAAGTGCTCTCCTTTTTCTGAATTGAACTCTTCTAAGAGGAAGATTTGTGGTCCTCATCAGAGGCCTTGGTGATCTGCATCTTCTGTAACGAAGAAGACCCGAGCTGCCTCATCGAGGCTTGAAGAAGCTGTTGGTCCTCGTCTGTAACCTTTGGGAGCTGAGTGTGTTAGCTTAGGTACTAACTTTACTGACTTTCTACTAGTCAGTGAATCACTTTTTTAAATACCACGGTTTCATGCCGTAAGTAACAATATGTTTATAGTCAGTCAATTCCTACATCTAACACGATAATGAGATAATATATATTGTAATCATTGTGATAAAAAAAATACATGGAGGCTACTAATTTTCTAATTTCTTTATCACCGTTCTAGGAATCATTTTGTTCAGTTGACCATGCGGTCTGCGAAATAAAATGATCCCAAGGATCCCACTTCTGCATTAAAGAAACTGGTCTTAAATAATGGCCGGCCATTTAAACGAACGACGAATAATCGTCGGCTTTATCAACCTAGGTACTTTAGTCTTTTCATTAGACACTTCATTATTCCACAAGATTTTTTCCGGCAATAAAAGAAACCATTCAAGTCAAGCAAAGAAAGTTGCATTCATTGGTCTATCTATACATATGGTAACAAATGTATTATTGCATCAAAGAGTAAGAATTTTCAATACTTATGTGCGCATTTTTTTATGTATTACTGTAATTATTTGATAGCGTGTATAACCTTGTACATTATTTTACACAAGCGGATTTATTTTTAAATTGGATAAGGTTCCATCGTCTCATTATCTCAGCCGTAGGACGTCCACTGCTGAACATATGCCTTCCCCATTTTCCAAAAAGACCGGTTGGAAGCGGCCTGCATCCAACGTCGGCCTTTATCAGGGCGTCAGGTGGTGAATTAGGTTAATTCCAGATGACAAAAGAAACAGTTCTAACGTCGTATAAGTAACACAAGCTCAGAAATAAATTTTACTCGTACAGTCGCCTGCAATAAGATGTATTGTACGTATTTTATCTAGATCTTACCTAGAAAAAAGTGGCTAGGCACCTGCTTATGCACCTACATGCTGCATTCCTCAGGCAGTTCCTTTCGCTGCACCGGATTAGCTCTAACCAAGGCCCCAGTGACTCAGATTTGTTACTGGTGTACAATCAGTTATGTTTGCTATAATGTACGATTCTGCGTGTTGCCTCGGCTATATAAAGGCATTGTTTTTAGTATTGGCTTTGAATGGGATTGCATGATTTGTGTCTGACATTGTTAATCACGGAATATATGAGATAGGGCCCAGGTTCGTATAGGTACTCATCCGCGGATATAATTATCGGGTACCTCTAAAATAGCGTTTAAAAAATTATATAGGTTTAGTTCACTAAGCAGGCGCAAGTGCTTCAGTCCTGTATTAAAAATTAAAACACATACAAAAATGTTATTGTGGTATCAACAATCATCATTATTCTTTACGTGGTATAGAAAACAATTAAATAAATAATATAAATAAATATTCCACAACTATCACACAACGCCATCTAGTCCCAAGCTAAGCAGAGCTTGTGTTATGGGTACTAGACATCTGATAAACATACTTATATATTTCTAAATACATAAATATTATAGATAAATTACACCCAGACACAGAACAAATGATCGTGCTCATTACACAAACATTTGTCCTGGGTGGGAATCGAACCCACGACCTCCGGCATAGCAGTCAGGGTCACTAACCACTAGACCAACAGGCCTGCAAAAGTTGCATAGTTTTAAAGCACTGTAGATGCATTGCACTGCAATCCATAGTAACTGTTCTATCGGAACGTACACAGATGAACCTACTTTACACGTGAAGCTGTGATAATTTCACAGCATCACGTGCATTCGAAAAACGAGGACTGACCTTTGGTACAAATACTACTAGTAATTTTTAATATAAACTGATTAATGATTTCTAAGGCTTTTGCGATTTGTATACATTGAAAGTAATCAACTTTAAAAGGATTAAATTCCGTATATTTTTATATTGTTTTGTCCCGACGTTTCGAACATTTTTCAGTGAACATGGTAAATATATATAAGTAGAACGTTAAAGTTGGTCGTAGTAGCAGAATTGCCTTTGTGCAAACATTGACGAAAATATCGCCGCCGACTGGGTACATCCATCATTTCGTCTTCTCCCTTCCTGAGTTTTTACGTAGTAAGTACAGGAATGAGTCCTTAGCACTGTTTTTAGAACGTATAGCTGTTGTTGTGTATGTTGATTCACGCAGGTTTAGCGCGAGCGCGTGTTAGGGATGTCAATATCGCATCTACGAACAAATCTTCGAACAATCTTTTGTGTTTGTAGGCTACGTACACAACAAAAAACAATGACATTTAATAACTGCCATCCCCGACCGCTCTGCCGGCACTCGCGTAATGATCGCCAGCAAGCCTCCTCCGCCCTCGCCGCACCGCCTCTGCCCACTTTTGTCGCCTATTTGTCGCGAAGACACTTAAGATGCTTAAGATACTTACTGGGGACCGCGTGCTCCAAGTACTTTAGTCACGGATAGACTAACAGACAAACTGCTTACTTATTAATCTGCCGTTTTGTGCCATTCTGCCAAAACTATAACAGAAAACATAAGACCTAAGTTAACCTAAGTTACAACCCAATTTAAAAACTACTTTACCTATGAGTATAATGTATGTATTCTTTTCTAAGAGGCTTAGTTCAATATACGAACAGATAATTAACTTGTCCAAAATAGGCTCGACTTTTGCTACAAAGTAAGAAATTAAGATGATAGTTTTATTCTATCAGGGAAAGCCTCAAAAACAAGGTCAATAGGTAACTGAGTAAACACTAAAGGCATAAAAGTCGAAAGGTATAAGATCCCAATTTGAAAAGTTTTTAGCGACCGTTAAGGGACCTTTTAACCCTTTTTATGGGATCCTCAGTGTTACTTAAGTAATAATGGTGACTGAAAAGCTAAAGTTAAAAGTCGATCTACGAAAATCGTTTTTTGATGGTAATATTTACCTGATCGCTCATTGAAAGTTTAATATTTCTTAATCTTTGTTCACAAGTTGTCTATAGTTCTATAAATATATAATAATCAGTGTCTATTAATATTAAATGTACCTAGTCTGTGTCCACACCACAAGTAATTTTCTTCTATATTATTATCTAATTATACTATTTGACACCAAAGTGTACTGTTTCGGATGAACCGCTGCTTATGATGTAATACAAACTTAGAGCTCCATACGGCTGAAAAAGAAATGAATACCATAAAACACACATTCATTGGGTACATTTACTGAAGTAAAAGGTGTCCATCCAGTAGCTTTTGCGTGATGCACATACAGGCGCTGATCCAGCCCACAAAAAAGGTTGTGGTCACAGTTACCCGAAAATCAGCAAAGTACGTACGAGTCAGAGCATGAACTCTTTCATGATCGATATATTATCAAGTCGCACGCCTGATGTTAAGCGTCACGCTTGCCCATAACAGTCCAGGGCCATACAGAAGTTTAAATTTTCTGAGTACAACACTTCAAAACCGTGCATGGCAAAGCACTAAGCTTTTTACTAGGATATAAAAAATGTTCTTGCGCTGTAATTCTGCTGGAAAGAACTACAAAGTATAGCAAATGATGTCAAATTAAATTTAAAAGAAGCTTACGTTTCTTTTTGGCAAAAACGTTAAAAATTTCATCGATATCCAGGTTTTGTATATTATATGAAACGTCATATCATCGGCCTGTCGAATATGAAAGTGTGACGTCTGATGTCTCAAGTCTTTTAGGGCTGTGGGCATGCCCATCGTGCCCACAACGGTGGATCCGCGCTTGTGCACATGTCCCGTACAACAATAAAAATGTTTTTTTCTAATTATCTTCATCGACAGACACGATTTCCATTACAGTTTTATTTACCTATATATAGATGATAGAAAGTATCGCTCATTAGATGAGCTTACATTAACAGAAGCGATGCATTATTAAATACCTATTTGCGCATTGCGTCCGCCTGATTAAGTCGAAATTAGGGTGATTCTCATCGGATTAGGATGCTCGAGTAAATGGGGCGGATAAAGTGCGCACATAGAGTAGAGAGACCCCAAAGGTAAATACGGGTACGGGGAAGGTAAGGTAAGAATTATCGGCCAATTTGTTTTGTTGATGATTATTAGATTCTAGTATACGACCTCGAAGCTACGCCCGCGTATTAACCATTTTATTGCGGCAATTAGCATTTCAAAATTATTCATTTACTAAATCCTTTTCGGTGAAATGACCCAACATGGTAGAAACTATTCAATGAACCAGTTCATGTAAAGTAAAGCTTGAGCTGTGTTTGAGTTCTGTATTAGTGAACATACGTGTAGAAGATTCGCTGTCTTATCTACGATACCTACATTGCGGAATATTATTAGGCTCCGACAACCTCAAAACATTGATAGGGTTTTCTGTCCTATGGGTTACATTGCTCATTATCAGTATAAAAAATAACCTACGCCATCACTACTATCACTTATTTACTGCTTTACTTATTCTACTATCACTTACAAAAATAGGTATTCTATATTAGCATATTAGACAGAATTGCCTTTCCACTGCTACGGTATACAGCACATTCTCTACGGTACACACTAAGGGTGTCACAATCTATCACGCGAGCCCAATGCAGACTGGTGGATATTTAAATTGCCAGCCGTGCGATTATCTAATGATTCGTCGTTGCATTCGTCGACAAGCTCACCGATGTCAAATACTTTTTGAGATATCGCCCTTGAACCTACGAAGAAATGACTATTATTTCTTCGTAGCCTTGAACACAATGTTGTTTTTCCAACGTTTCTTGTCATCTCGTCATTTGTTTCACGGATGTTGTCAAGGGTGCAACGATGTTTACCCTTTAAGAATCGCACGGCTGTTCTACGACACGATTTCTTATACCACCTGAAAGCGTCAGACAGGGCTTACTGTTGACCTAAGATTACAACTGAGTCTGACGACGGCCCAACGTATCATCCCAAGCCTGGAAGCGCTAAGTTGAAAACGGCACTATAGTACGGCATAGTACGGCACTGTAGTTTAGCAAAATCAGGTAAGCCCTTTACAAGGACAACAAAACCACATTTAGAACAAGAAGTGTAAAACAGGACCTTTCAATCTGTAGTAACTACATAGTAGTACAGTATAATCACGGGTATAGTAGATCTCATAAAAAAATTAAATTGAAAGATGGAAAGGTAAAAAGAAAAAAATGCAAGATCACTGTATGCCACATGTTGTGTACATGCGTTTGTCTTTTGTTATTTACCCAGTAGTTATTGTGCAAAACTGTAAGACTTATGATTATGGTTTAAATTTCAACTCTGTTCATATTATCTGGCTTCGTATAGACTTGGCTGGAGCCGCCGTTCGTGGTCTCGATTTCCGCCGAAACAGGATATTTCCGACTGTTCGTTCTGAAATCGCAAATACTTATTCTAACTTTCCAGCTTTCGAACACAAGGTACTGTTTGTATCTGTGAAGAACGATTTGTGGCACTACAATACAAGACATTTTTCTGACGAACAGATATAAAAAACACCAGGAAAAAAATAACATTCATAAATAAAATATGAAGTGTATTTTTTATGACCAGTAGCCTTCAAGAATGTTTTTTTTTTCAAAATGCGATGCAGGTCGCCCATGAAGTTTCAAGTGTGCGGGAGAAGTTAGGCGGCTCTGTGTTTACGGCACGTTTAGTGTTCGTTTGAACCCGGTTTATGTAACTGTTACGGACTTTTTATCAGGTGTAGATTTTTGTACAACCGGGCTTGTACCGATAAAAAGAGGGAATTGTTATATCCTCTCCGGCTTTGGAGGTTATGCTTAGGATAAAGTCATTTAACTTTACTGTCTTTAGGGTGATTGATTCAGCTCCATGTTTTAAGAGGCATTTGGCTTCTTTTACGGTTTCCGTATTAAATAAATAGACCTTAATTATATGACGGTTTTATTGATATAAGTCAGTGAATTAAATAAATTGTTTATTGTAATAAGAACGGCATTGCCCCAATTATACATTAATACACGATCTATGTGAGTATAACACAATAATTACAAAAAGTGACTAATAATAAGTATTTCTGCATAATTTAGATATGAGGTACACTTTAATATAAATGCAATTTCTAAAATTCATAGACAATCTATATCCACTTACTATATAACAATACTATAAACAATGTAATATGTAAGAATTAAAGCCCTGACTGACAGACAGACAACGCATAGCCGCTGGTCGTAGCGACGTGAAATTTAGAGAGTGCTTCTGTCTTGGTAGTAGGTAGAGCAGTACTAAGAAAGGGATTTCGAAATTCAACCCCTAAGGAGGTTAAAATGGGTGAAAACGTTTGTATGAAATTCCTTTTGACTTTGCATGTACAGGTGTGAAATTTTATATTTAGAGAGTTCTTGTATATATATTTAAACAATAGGAAATAAGGGTTCACCCTTATTTCCTCCTGGCCACACTATAAGTTGAGAACGGATGAAACAATCTATACATTTTTTTTTGTTGAGTTAATTATATTCAGGAGAAGGTTCTTATAAAAGAAAACTTTGGAGGTTATGGCGAGGTCAAAGGTCGAGCCTACTACATGAATGAAGTCACGGGCAGTCGCTAGTTTAGAATAAAAAATGGTGTTTCTCAATATTTTTCCACAGGGATGACAGGGGGTGAAAAAGAGGATTACACTTTGTATGGAAAGTTCTTTGCTTTTGAACTTATAGATGTGAAAATTTTTATTTAGATAGATTGTTAAAAATATAAAATGGTGTTCCTTAATATGTTTGATAGGGATGACTTAGAGGGGTAAACCGGGGGATGAAACTTTGTATATAAAAATTCTATAGTTATGAAAATTTGTATTTAGATAGTTAATAGAAATAAAAAAAAAACATTGTTTAGTATTATTTGGCAGGGATGACTTAGGGGGTGAAATGGAGGATGAAACTTTATAGGGAGAATTCTTTGTTTTTGAACGTATAGTTGAGAAAAATGTTATATGGATATTTCATGTTAATAAGGCCAATATATTGGACTCACCAAAGGAGAAGCAGTATTCGTGCCGCGTGTACAATTGATCCGAAATGAACTTCTGTTTGTATTTAAGATTTGTTCGCTATGGTTTTTAATAAATTGAAGTCAATTAATAACTCTGAAATTTGCTGGAGTTCATTAGCAGCAGGACTGTTTCTCCTACAGCCAGTTTTATGTGGCATGCTCATACTCGTATATAAACTCTCCAACTAGCCTGGTTACTTAAGCGCCCGCTTCCAAATTAGTGAACAACATTGTTTAAGGAAATATTGTAAAGGACCGTATCTACATGAACTTTTGATAAATATTATATGTAGTGGCGGGTGGCATGAGCATATTACAACTCTATATTGTTACAACAATTTATATCCAAAAAAGGTCTACGCGGACGAAATAATTGGAAAAAGCTAGTAGGTACTATATATATAAATATAATAAAACCAAGGTCAATATAAAGTAATACATGTAAAGTAACCAAGGTCGTATTCAGGCGCAGATCCAGCCCACAAAAAAGGTTGTGGTCACATCCACCCGAAAATCAGCCAAGTGTCTTAGCCGGTGAGATCGGTGCCTGAACTCGGTCATGATCGATATAGTATCAAGCCGCTCGCCTGATGTTAAGCTTCACGCTTGCCCATAACAGCCCAGTGCCACTCAGAATCTTGAACTGGGTACAACACTGCGCTTTTTACTCGGAGATATAAGATGTTCTTGCTCTGTGTTTTCGCTGGAAACAACTAAGTGCAAAAGCTATCAAATGATGTCAAATTAAATTTAAAAGAAGATTTCTTATCGCGATAATGTTAGTTATTTCTCCAATGGATATCCAGATTTTGTATATTTTATTAAGGCATTGGATATAAAACGTCATCACGTCACGTCGAATATGAAAGTGTGACGTCTGATGCCACAAGTCTTTTAGGGTTGTGGGCATGCCCACCGTGCCCTCAACGGTGGATCCGCGCTTGGGTCGTATCTCAGATACAGATACACAGATCAGTACCTACTACAGTAGTACTAAGCTGTACCTACATATATAAAATAAGTCTAAAAATATATTTTTGTTGGTGTATGGGAAAGTGTTAGAACCTAAAACATTTTTATTAATTCTCGTCTGTCTGTTTGTTCGCATAACGCGTAAAAACTACTGAATAGATGTTTATAGCGTTTACTGAAATGCATTGTTGTAAATGTTTCTTATAATTCCAACAGATGGCGGTGTGAAAAGGCTTCATAGGTTTTTTGGATTCATTCATACTTTTTGTACAATTGCCATTTCTAAAGTTATTAAGGTAAATATTTATAGTCCCATCAAGTTAGATGTATGAAAGTTTCCTACCCGTTTAGCACTAGATCGGCGAGTGAGTTCACACAGGCTTCTCCGTGATTAGTGTAATATAGTTCGACATTTTGTAGTTTATACAGATAAGAATAAGTATACAATATTAAATAAGAGTAACAAAGAGGGTTTAGGTATAGTGAATAAAATATTCCCAAAATACCTACCTGTGTTTCAAAGCTGAAATACAAATAGCTTTATTTTCTACCGACTTCCAAAAAAAGGAGGAGGTATTTCATTCGAATATATTTTTTTATATTTGTTACCTCTTAACTTTCGACGGTGAACCGATTCTCTAAATTCATTTTGTTTGAAAGCTGGTGCTTACCGTGTGATCCCATTTAAATTTCATCAAATTCGGTCCAGTAGTTTTTGAGTTACACTCCAATAACTGAATAGAATGGAAGTCGGTTTCAAATTTTTCAAATTGGACTTGTTTGAGATAGCTTGTAGCTCGGAAAAGGACATAATGATTATTAACCATCCCAGAAAAATGTTTCAATGGGATAATCAGTACGTACACTGGCAAAGCAGCGGGCAGAAGCTAGGAACTTATTAAACGAAAAGTTAAAGAAAATGAAAATTAGATAGGCAACATTACATTTTCTCATACCGCATCAACCAAATAAAAAACCAGATCACGGCTACGCTAGGGTTTGTTTTAAAACTTTTACCATAAAACGAAGGTAGGTAAAAATTAACTCATTTTCCCACTGAAATGGCACTTAACTTGAGCCTTATTGCACTGCCCTGTAAATCGAGGGCTCGAGCTACTATCGGGGAACGGGCGGCAAAATAAAAAATAACAGGGCCGTAAGCGCGGGCTGTGTCCCTGATCTGAAACGGTTTCCATTGCACATTGTAGCCGTTAAAAATTTGGACGTCTATCTGACCGTTTCGCTATAACCACTCATTTTTAATGTGTTATTGTAACGTTTAGGCCATAGACAGTAAAGTAAAAATGATTCGATAGCCAGCCAAATTGCTTAAACAGGGATATTCCCTGTTTGTATTCTCCGTATTTATAAGTAAAATGAAATTAACTCTGATGACGTTGATACTTCAATGTCACATTATAATACGGTATAATGCGGTGCACGCCCATATTGCCCAAGTCAAAATCTTTGATTGTTGAGAAATAATTAGACCTCGAATTAGGGATAGGTATTATTACATTATATTCTAATATCATCGGCTCCAGCACACTCAATACAACGCGTAAAACAATTTATTGGCCTTTACGATACGAGTCATTTGATTTAAGTACTGTAAATAATAATTCAAAATAATTTACTATGCAAATAATACCTATATTTCAACATAATAATAATATAAATCTGTGAAGTTACAATAAAATGGTATTATTTATTGATTCCTAGTTTTTTAATACCTTTATAAAATATCGAAATATTGCCAAATTGATGCCAGCTTGAATAATCGTCCGACTTTATCGGGTATGTACCACGGTGCAGTGGACACAGATTCTTGATTCTCGGATATGAACTCTGCTGACTTGTCACAAATTTATGTAGCTCATTATTTCATAGTATTCGGAAGTGTCGTCTCATTATTACCAGATGAGATGACTGTTTTCGTGCTAACAGCACTTTACTTTATAAAACTTAAGATCTTTCTTTGTCAGGATATTAAACTTTTAGATAGGTAGGTAGCTATTTTAGATAGTAGCTTGTAAAAGTGCCAATGCCTTCTTTTTAAAACCCTCATATAAATACAAATTGCAATATGTGTACTTAATTTTTAGTAAGTAATTTAGTTCTCTAAATTGCATTGAAAGTATTTGTATTTATATTATATTTATTAATTTTTATCCCTAAAATTAATTTATTAAAAAGGACATAAAATTGTGGGCCAATATGCTATGTGCATGCATGTTATTTTTCTAACCCTTTGTGATGAGACCAAGAAAATGAATGACGCAGTTTCCAATAACGACCCTTGAGAGATGTAAAGGCGTAATCTATATATATATATAAAAATGAACCCCTATTTCTCCTGGTCACGCCACGCTATAACTTGAGAACGATGAGGACGAAAAACCAAGAAAAGATGGGAGGTTATGGCGAGGCCGAAGTCAGAGCCTACTACGCGAACGAAGTCGCGGGCAGTCGCTAGTAGTATATAAAATACTTACGGTTTTATGGAAGAAGAATATCGTGTACTTATATCTAACGATTTCATTGCTTTTAAATAAAAATTAAGAAAAACCTTTAAACGTCGAGTCGTCATGTTAATGAACAGATACAAGTTAAGGCCTATTCAGACCTAGGCGTTATTCGGTACCGCGAGCGATAGAGAAATCCGAAAGGATATGCGTTAATTTCCCTTTTCACACCAAAGCGGATATCGCTACCGCGCGCGGTAGAGATATCCGTTGAAAAAATATAACATAGTTGCACAAAAGACGGTCTTATCGCTTAAAGCGATTTCTTCCAGACAACCTTTTGTATTTACATTTCAGTCTGAACGATAAGTATAAATTTGTTATGTTATGAAACATTTTCCTTCCTTTTATCAAATAATAATAATGACAATACAATACAAAACAATACAAATACAAATACACCTTATTGACACCAATCAGAAATCACAGATAAATATATATCTAAAATAGGTATGTACGAAAGGTGGTCTTATCGCTATAGAAGCCATCTCTTCCAGAAAATCTTTGTATTACTACTAAGTATATATATATATATATATATATAGATTGTATTCCCTGTGTCGCGGTAGGCATGGACACAGACAACCAACCATCACGACATCCAAAACCCAAAAAACTAATATTTCTGGTCTTTACACACATATTTGTCCCAGCCAGGAGCGAACCTAGAACCCCTAACTTCGAAGGCAACAAGAGAGCTAACGCGGAGCCGTTATACATAGAGTACGTATTCAGGTATCGTATACTTAGGGCATATTATATTTCATCATTACGCTTTTCATTTTATGAGCCTTCCGAAATAAATATTGGCATGTTCCAGTAATTGTGTGTACTCTCATATTTTATTATGATACATGTTGTCTGAATAGCAATTTCTTTTTTCATTTTGTTTTATCAGTTCATTGAGTCGTACAAATAACATCACATGTAGATACTCATCGGTATTTTATTGGTTTTTCCGCAAATATAAAAGGCTTCGATATTATTGGAAGGACATGTTGTTGAACGACACTTAAAAAGCATCAGCCCATTATTTTCCCACTGCTGGGACCCGGGCCTTCCTGTCAGTGAGAGGAGTATGGGCTTCGAGTTCGGCTGTCGACGGCTGTTTTCCTAAGACCAACGAACAGGACCGACTGCTTAACGTTCCCTCCAAAGCATCCCTTTTGACGTACCCTGCCTTTAAAGAGCTGGACCCAGGAACAATCCCTGGGTGACGCAGATATTTCTATGATTTGCAGAAACGTTTGTTTTTGATTCTTAGATGTTTGTGAAATGTTAATGTGGGTGTGTGCATACTTTTACATTTTTTTCGATACAGGCCACTATCAGATCCCCATCTAAGTGGTGTCCGCAGGCAAGGCTTGCTTAATCTTGTTGATCACTGGAAGAAAAACGATCTACGCTGTAAGCGCCTCAATGCAACAGATATGAGGATTTTCGTATGACACTTGAATTGCAGCAAATGGTGATAGTTACAATTTAAAATAGGAACATACGTCTTCTTCTTCTTTGGTTTTTTCATGTTGGACGTTACTCTGCTCTGCTACTCTTCATTAAAACACAATCTTTCATCCGACAGTTGATGAATTGAATATTGACATACTAAACAACTGGAACAAGTAAAACTTACTATTTTCTTCATAGATTTTCATTACAGAAGAATTTTAGTATTGTATGTGATGAGAAGCGCAAGTCCTTAAATTAGTTACAAGTACCTTTAGAGTATATGCATCTTATTTTCCCATGACACTTATTTACACAAAGTAAGTTTCATAATTGCATAGCACTGCACTTATCTTCCCGAGATACAGTTGCTTAGTCCTGCCGTGCGATTCTCTAAGAGCAAACTTCGTTGCATCTTTAACAACATCCGTGAAACAAATGACGAGATGACAAGAAACGTTGGAATAGCAACCCTATGTACAGGGGCGATATCTTATAAAGTATTTGACATCGGTGAGCTCGTCGATGAGCGCAACGACGAATCATTAGAGAATCGCACGGCTGTTCGCCTCGTAATGGGGATCCACACGCAAAGCTCAACGCAGAGGGCGCCAGCGGCGAGATGGCCACTGTAATGTTAGTGTCGCTTTGTTTTTTTAGGAAAAAAATATTTTTTTTGTGTTGAAACCGATCAACCATCGTTACTTTCAAGACGTATGCTACCTGGAAGCTTATAAAATTGAAAGGTGAACTAAAAAATCGAGGAGGAAAGATGACTGGAAAGAAAGCAGATCTTGTTGAGAGGTACCCACTATCTAATTAATTTTTTACTTTTAATCCTTCATATACCGTGATAATTAAAACAAAATCTGTATGAATGAAATGGACGTAAATGTACGTCTCTGGTACGCAAACAGTTAACAGTGTTATGTTTTAGATTAGAGTGTTATTTAGTTGTAATTTTATTATTATTATTTGACTCAACATAAATTAACCACTTTTTTATAGTGGATCTTTGGAAAATAAATGTACACCGTTATTATTACATCCTGGTACAGCACACAAAGGCATATTTGGAGAAAATTATTGTTTACTACATGTAAGGTTACAAAATAAATGGAACTAACAGGTTTCAATGGCAATCCCGACGATGCGCCATCTGGCGTGATAAATTGGCAGTGAAGATCCCCATTGTGCATAACACAGTGCTCAAGCCTAATAGTAATACTATTACAGACTAGCTGCGCCCCGCGGTTTCACCCGCCTGATGATGTTGATGATGATGATAATGATGAAATAAAATTAGCCTCAGTTACTCCTTATAACATTAACTATTTGCCAGTGTCTCGTTAAAATCGGTCCTGCCATTTTTGAGATTAACTGGAACAAACAGACAGAGAAAAAAATAAATATAAAATGTATTTATGTAAGTACCTACCGTAAGTCATAAGTTATAGTCATAGTGAAAAGTTAATTTGAAATTACAAACAACACTTCTATTTTATTTATCTGTTTATATTATATATAAGATATAATATTGCATTGATTGTTTGTATGGAGGCGAAATATATAACACTGCGATGGTACAAGTCACAAAACGAAAAACGACGACTAATGAAAAACATTAGTTTATGAACTATCACAAATATTAGAAACACATAATTCTCACTCACTACTACTATGAGACTTTTTTTTATACCTGTAAGACAATCTGTAAGAACAAGACAAGAGAGTTGCAGCTGGATCTATAAGGTTAAAAGCTCTGCGCAGCACTAAACTCCGCTCGCCATCATCACATGAGACTAGATGTTTAGTCTCAGTCGCTCGATAAATTCACTTGCTACAGTGCCCTTCAACGTAACACAGTAGCAGACTAAAGCTTTGAGGAAGAAAATTTGGCGTTGTCCCTCATCATATTTTTGAAACTTTAAATTTGTGCTAGGTAAAGGTCGAGCTCATGCAGAATATGCCGTAAAATATTTGAAGGTGTTCGCCGCACTATTACTAAAGTTTATAGACGGTGATCTCAGTGAACTACGGATTACTTTTATAGTTTTACTAGTTGAGTACTACATGCCGATTAATTAAATAGGGTAATATTTTGCAACACCCATTCAAGTATACGAATACATATAAAAGTACAATCATCCAATCCCTTAGCGGTAAATCCAAATGCCTGATGTTAGTCCTTTGATTTTGTCAACAAGCAAGCATTCGAAATGTTAAGTACGAGCTTTGATAAATATCTGATGAGCCACCAGTACCAAGGGAGTTTAACTACAGTATTTTCTTATCTCCTTTTCTACGCTATGAATTTTTCTTAATGTTAGGGGGAACGTTGCTGACCTAGTTCCGGTCGGCTCCGAACACTACGAAGGGTTTACGGTTTCAATATTTGGAAACCTCTCTATGCGCACTTTGACCTCTCCATGTAATGCACTGCGGTTCGAGTTACCCATATAAACAAAGGAGTTTAATGCACGATCTACTTTTAGACATCCTTTCAAATGATTACGAGTAGTTCTCGGTTTCTTGCGCAACTGACAGCCTTCACAAGGTGGTCTAATCTGGTTCACAGGGCTGATATCCAATTTGCTGCGCTATTGTGGGGCTTCAACCGCAGCCCTGGTAATTGACACCGAAAGTAAAACCGCAAGTTATAAAGCGGAAAACGTCGGCTAGACAACGCGAAGCAAAAACTCTTAAGTTAAATTGCGACACGTCGCGCCACCCGCAACAATCTCCAACCAGCATTTCCAATCTCCTAAATGCTTTATTATTATCGTCCCGAGCGTGGATGGTTCCAATAAAAATAACGTAATTCACCGATCGAATAGACCGGCCTTATAGGTTTAGTTTAGAAAGTTGGCATCTTGTCTATAGCGGTTATTCCGGGTTCCCTATATGCATGCTGCCGGCCGGCGGCATCGGTAGTGGCAGAGCGGACAAAAAGAAGGCTCTATTTAACGGGAATCGACTTGGAAAAAAGTGCTCTCCGAGCATCGAGGCGAAGAGCCGGATTACTGTGGCCACGCTGCAAAACAAATCCACTACGATTTACGTACCGTAAACTCGTTACGCGCTCGGAACGAGCCAGCTCGCAGCAGAGTATTGGCTTGGAATTTGTTTCTTGTTGTGGTGATGCGAGGGTTCAGATCGGATTTCTCGGGGGCGTGTTAAGTGCGTTGACGAGCGTCGAGCGGCGAGAGAGAGGCGAGCTGTGTCTATGGAGAGGTTCGCAGGTTCATTCGAAGGAAGTGTCGTTATCACGGTTCACAGTCGCTGTTCAGCGGTCGGACGGCGCGCTCGTTGCGGACTGACTGCGCTATCTCTTCATTTACGATACGTACGCTCCGAGAGAAGTTTTGCGGAGATCGCGTTTCGATATTCCATTGACGCCGGCCTTTCCCGGCTCGTGAATGATCACGAACGTTGAAGAAAGTGAAACTGCTTGTCAACACGTGATAACATTGTGTAAGGATTTGAAAACTTGGTGTTAACTTGATAGTTGTGTGCTTATTGTGGCTAATCTTCTCTCGCCGAAAACTTTTGGACTCGTTTCGATATCAGCACAGTTTTGCTTCAATAAAACTGTGTCTCGATTATTGACCTGAAGAAGAATTTTCCATTAACGGTGAGTTATTTTTTAAGTTCAACCATAAAGTTAATTATGGGTTTCTTTGATTTACCAACCACATATAAATATGTTAATTTCAAAACATATCACAGATGTAATTTGAAGCCTTTTCCTTGTTTCATTTCCAAATTTGCCAAACAGCATGCTCATTTAAAAGATTAATTGGACATCTAGCGGTACCGGCAGATGAGTTATCTTTATAACACATCGTGAAATTGGATGATGAATGTAAATTGCTTTTTAAATAAGCTCTGTACTGATTATAATGGGGAAGACTTGGATATTCATGAGGTAGAAAGTAAAAATGGTAATATCATTAGGGCACCGGCGCTGCAAAGCTTTACTCATTATTTTTTATAACGGGACAATTTCAGCTATGAGAAAAACGTACTTACAACGCTTTTACCGGAAACTTAGTGAATTCTGCCTTAGGCGCAGAGACTCTGGACGTTTCAGAGTGACTTGATTCAAAAGATAATATTTTATTTAAAGTAGAACAATCTTAATTTTACTTTTCATTATATGTTTGATAGCAAGTTATCATTCCAAAATAAGAATTTAAGTAGAATAGTTAAGTGTTTTATTGGAATGTACACAGAAAAATTAAAATGCGTCATAGTGAAGAAACAAGTTAGTTAATAAGTGGGTTTATAACCAGTAGTTATAATTTATTCATCAAAGTCATCCCATTTCACAATGACAAAAATATAAACGCAATACCTACCAATCACAATTTAGTAATGCCTAAATGTTACATACGATATTTCTATATATGTATAACAATTTTCAAATTATATAAAATTGTGCAGTATTTCTTTATCAAATTACAATTTTACAATTATAAAATCACCGGAATTTGTAAATTACAAACAATGAGCGTGCATGTGATTGCCTGTTTAGATTACATAATAACCTCTCATAAAGCGTTTAGTTATAAGTTTTTATACTCGACAATTACACCTTTTAGATTTTGATTATTATCATATTACTATACCCACTTGCAGCTTTTACATCTGATCATCGTTCAAAAATATATTCATAAATATTACGCATATCGTCACTAGTTAAAAAGAATCCTACATTGTTATTGTTACAACTAACTATCGGTTAAGTAGATAATAAATGACTAAGTTCATAATAATTATCTAAATTTTCACACATATTTTGATACCATGAGATTCCCTTATCTATCAGTAATATTGATCTCAATTGCTCATTTAAGATCTTCAAATATTCACAATATCTTAAAAAGAAAAACATTAGAGATTTATATAACATTATCTTATCTTCGTCTACTGGAATCATTTAATTACAAGAATCAAAATCATTTTGCTCCATTCACACTTTATTTCCACTATATATTATTCTTATCATTTTTATAGTATTAGTTGGAAATAATGAGTATGTATGTAATAATCACACTGATATTATTGAGCGATAAACTGGGTATGTATTCAACTTTTTACTTTATGCGACTGTCTTTAACAGACTTTAGACGACGACGTCTATTTAACGATACGATCCACAAAAAAATAATTGTATAGGATTATTCTAAATCTTTAAACAATTCCAAACTCTATTATAGGAAGATACTTAATGCCTATCCTTGGATATAAGCCCTTTGATAAAAATGCAAAGTACGAGCACAAAGATCTGTATCAAGAACATTTTCTTAAAGCCAAGCGTGTGCCGAATATTTAAAAGAACAACTATATTACTTTCTCAGATAGAATCTAATAAGTACTATTGCGACACAAGATCCGTTTAGTATGCTTCGTATGGTACCAATACGATACAAACGTGGCGTATCTTTGGTACGCATTCCGCTGTTACGTAATGTATACAAGTCTAGGTATCTACTCACATGTTAAACAGGTTCGTCAACATTATATTATTTTCACAGTAAGTCAATTTACAATAAGGCAAAATAAATTGGTAAAATATTCAGCCTATTATGTTCCCACTGCTGGGACTCGAGCCTTCCTCTCCGAGAGAGGAGTTGGGCCATAATCCACCACGCGGGCCCAGTGCAGCTTGGTGGATAGGCTAGTAGGCAACCGAAGTTATCAGGCCGCCCGAAGGCCTTCCACATAGCCTAACCACTGTTGTCCGGGGATAAACAACCGGGACCGAGAGTTTATAACGTGTTCTCCGAAGCACGGAAGCGCAGTTGAATAATGCCACTAGTTTCACCCAAAAAAAATTGGTAACGCTTACTAGATAATATAAATAAAACGAAAAACACATAAAATTTTTATTAATTATAGAACAATTTTCAATTCAAAATTATAGAACTTCTCTTACCAGGAGACGATTATACAAGTAGCTACATAGAGCCTTCCAAAAATTGCTACTTCATATCTTTTTATGGAGAAACAAGAAATCAACTCTCAAACTTTCTTTTTCTAAGAAAATAGAATTGCCTATTATGCTGCAGATTAGATAACTTGCGCTTTTAATGCCGGTCATCGCATAAAAAATGTAAAAGCAAGTGAAAGAAAGTACAGGCGTCTATGGTGTGATAAAAAAGTTGAAATGTTATGATTCTGGTATGTACTAGTACAGTATACATAATTAATTTATGATAATGCCATTTGTATAGCGTCAGGGGTGAGGATGAGTGCCCACTTATGATGTGGAGTTCTTTTGGGCGAGTGTTCGGTTGTTTATACAGAGGAGGGTAATATTTTTGAAGTTGTTTGCAAAAGGGAAATTGACTGTTGTGGTTGGTTGAGGCTTTTAGCACGAAATGGCGATTTTAGCGATGGCTATTTTAACATGAAACATAATTATAAATTTATTTACAAAGGGCATTATGTTGCGGAATTTCATTACATCACATTAACATATATTATCATATTAATAACAAATAATACTGCTTTGAGAATCCCCAATGTACTCTCGTATGTATCAACAACAACAAAATTTGTGTATTTGTGAAATGGTCGTCGGACAAATTTTAAATTGTGAGGAGTGAGGAGTGTACGTACGTACGTACGTAGATCTCAAAACTTAGTAGTAACAGATTAAATTACAAAATGTATATAACTATATCTAAACCTATTGAAAAGTTCAAGCTCAAATAATTTATTAATAAAATAAACATTTTCCGGGGCATTATTATACTACATTGTTGTTATTAGTTACAAATTTAATTTAATGTACATAATTAGGATGGTCGTGTTACAGCCACTACGATTCTAAACACCGGACAGGAACAAGTTTTGTACAGTTTAAAAAAATATATATTTATAGGCCTAGGTAGAAGCATAACAATTTTCAATTTTTACTATTCCTAAAACTAAAATATCTAAACATAGTAAGTAAGTTTTAGCTCTATTAAAGTAAATAAGTAGGTATAAAAAGGCTTGTGTGAAACTAAGCATCAGCCTCAAAACGACGAAATAAGTATTATAGCCTTATGCAGATGAAAAATCCTAAACACGTTTTAATACAATAGGTATAAAAAACTGTTCTCCGCTGGAGATTGCATTGATTATGGTACAACGCTTAGAAACAAGTTACAGACAGACGAAATACTTTTAATAAGACGACTTTAAAATGCTGCGTTCCAAGATTAAGCTCACAAATCTAACAATTGGTTAGATGACTTCTACAAGTAATAATAAATTTCTATCCAGGAAGATGTGCAAGTTCTAACGAAAGCTTCTTAACGTCTTCTAATGACGTAGTATTATTATTTTACATCCACGAAGTACATTCAATATTAAAAACCTATACAGGTTTTTAATATTGTTATTTTTTGTTGTTATATGTTATCAAGAATCGCATGATTCATTCAATCAGCAAGTTAGCGGTAAAACGTATTATAATTATTTTGAACACAACAGCAATTATAACACATTGTTCCTATATAGTTTCTCTAGACTGTGCGATTATAGCAATTCATTCAATCTAGCGTTCATATTTTAAGTTCTAATTGGAGCGATAATATTCTTAATATGTTGAGTCATGTCGGCGGCAGACGGCCAGTCTCGCATTTATTCTATGTACACATTACCATCAATACTAACTGACAATACATTCTTTACGTCGGATCTATCTACATGAAATTTGCGACACATACGTTTTAAACATTGACTCATTACTGGGGGTGACTTGAGAAAATTTACTCTATACTGAATGCAAAAGAGAGACGACAGACTTGGAGCACAATTAACGCTTGGAACGAACTGTTAATTTCTTAGCATGGGTTTCTGTAAATTATTACTTCAAAGTATTGACTGATTAAAGAAGTACTTAACGTAGTAAATAATGAGATAATTACAAGATTTATAGGACGAAAAGTAGCCCATATATTAAAGCATGCAGGTAATCTATCTAGGCAGTATCTACTCGTATGTTCAATTTGAAAATTTGTGTTACTTAATTTTTAAAAATTTGTGTTAACTTTTGCGTATAAAACGTATATCCATTCAAACAGTTATTACATATTTTCGCATTTATCATATTTGTTTTTAAAATGAAAAACAGGATTCACTCACGTAAATAAGTCCCATCTTTTCAACTATAGTTTCAACCACATCCAGTGGTCTTTTTCAAGGAGTGTACAGAATGCTTGCGGTTGCGTCTCGCCTCGCACTCACTATATATTTGGAAATAATATAACTATAGTTGGAAAAATCTGACTTATTTACGTGAGTAAATCCCGTTTTTCATATTAAAAATGTGTACACTGTACAAAAACTAAGGTGTTTTCATAATAAAATGTTTGTTTTAGTATCAGTGTAACATACCTCCTTTTACGGATAAACTTTATCGAGTTGCTACTATTTATCATTTCAACACATCACTTTTCTCAATATTTTTATTTTTATTTAAACGGAACACGAAATTACTTTAATACACCTCTCTACATTTATACTTCTACTTCTTTCTTCTGATAAACTTTACGTTTTTAAACTCCATTTAACTAATATAACGAATCAAGTTGAGAGCACTCCTGACATGCGATACATCATCAATACTGTGTAATGAGCGTTAAATTAAAATCACAACGGAACTGGAAGAAGTAACATGTTTGTTTATTTGCTTTTTGTGAATGAGGCGTGTCTAATAATGATGTAGCAATTAGAACCAAAGCTAATGTTTGCAGTTATTTATTTAAACTCGGGTTTTGCCTTTGGGCAATACCAAACAATAATAACTCATGATAGTACAGAAAAGAAGTGCTAGTTCTACAGCGATATTTATATAGACTATTTCGCTAAACGAAAAGGCTTTTTTAATAAAGAATAGATAAAAAGACTATATTCACTTTTTAGAATTAAGTTTCAGATAAGTAGATGCATGTAGTTAAATGATATAAATGAAATATTTAATGACACGTGTAATGCACGTATAATGCACTTAAGAAAGTGTATACAGAATAAGCAACACAAGCAACCCAATCAACCCAAAACTCTTCGCCACGTGTTTCGCCTCTACGAGGCATCCTCAGAATATTGAATCGTCGAGTGATAGAGTGACAGATACCTACATCTGTAGTTCTGGCGCTCGGTGAGTTAATAGTCAATAGTCTCGGCCATAAGCATACTTCAAGAGTGTAACTATATATTTCTTACTATTCACTATCATTTTTATATGAATTTCGGCACCGCTTGACTAGTCAACATCTGAGGATGCCTTGTGGCGAGAGTCGAACCACGTGTCGAATCGTTTGGATGTCCTATTTGCATTTTATGCAGAATGGAGGGTGGTGCGCACTGCATTTCTATAGCATTTTTATTAAAGCATTTTTCCAGCAGAAATGTCATTAAATATTTCTTTTAATATTGTTTTAATCTTATCTAAATTATCGCACATACTTTTCTAGATTCGACTGCTTCAATATATGATCCGTTCACAGGTCAAGACGTAATTTGGCGCAAGCTTTTTGAAAGTAGTTTTATCCTGTCGTCTTCACCCTTATCGTGACTTGGTCGGAGCGATGAGATTGATGACGTAGGCGGTGCCTCACATTAAACCACTCAGATGAACCTGGCTTTTTCAATACGAGATACTTTAGCAAGTGAATGAGAATTGGATTCGGTGGGCAAGACTTCTACTGTAAATTTTACATTCATTGCATGGGTGTCATCAGATAAAAAAAATATACTTATAATCTAAGTGTTTTTTTTCTGAAACGTTTTCGACTTTGAAAAACAGAGTGAGTTATTATCACCATAAAACGGAAGGTACTAGAATTACATTTTGTCGTGTTGTTCTTTTAGCAGGTATACATTATTCTGTTATAATGCTTTTATTAACTAAAAGAGCATCGGCACAGGCGTGAGATATCCGATTGATGTATCGCTTGGTGGTAGATAGATTTCAATTGGAGTCGAAATCATGGGCACGGTAATATTAATATTACCTTGCCATGATAGTTACAGTTTGTAAAAGAGCTGAATAGACGTTTAGTTGTCCTTTCATGTGACCAAACAGCTGTTATAGCGGTTATATAGAAAAGGATATAGAGTTTATATTGGTCATCAAAATTTTGACTGTTCGAGAGTCTTGGCTTGGCATAACTCGGCCACCTATGGACGAGACGGGACGGAGTTCTGTTTTTTTCATGTTTAAGTTTTTTACTTATCAAAGTAAATAAGTAGAGTGTCAGTTCATTTCGACAAGCCAGGCTTTGGTGCAATTTAATGTAGGATAAATATCCTACATAAATATCCTACATTAAATTTGTGCATATTTATTTATATATTATTTAGTGATTCGTTGGTATATGTTAACATTCTATTAATTGTTTTTTAATGTAAAGTACTTTGCCACGAAATATTATAATCACTCTGAATTTATAGATACATGCGAAAGATTGTGAGTGAATCAGTGCGTGAGTGAATGTTTATATATTTGTAACTTCTTCAGATTGTAGTGGTTTAACGGATTTGGATATAACTTAGAACGGGAATAGTTTACAACAAAGAAGAACACATGGCATTTTTATCCCCAGTTGCTCCCGACGAATACTCTTATTCCACGCAGCCGAAGTCGCATGCTGGTAATACAATATGCTTAATGTGAAATGTTTTAATAGAAACTGAATAGTTATATTTAAATAGGTATGTTACTTCCCCCTCTGGTCCTTCAAATCATATAAAAAAGTAAAGGCAGGCTAAAAAAGCACCATCAACTAAACGGGCCTCCAACATTGGCAACGAAAGGGGCAACATTTGTTTGGATAGTTATATAAAGGGCGTCAAAAGGTGCGCGGTTTCACTAAAGTGTTACTACCGACGTATTACCTCATTAGTGCTTACTTTACTATACCACCCTAGACGGCCAGTCAAGGCAAGCCAAGGGTAAGGGGTTGTCTTTGACCGTAGTGAGAAGTCACCTCTAAAAGCCCCTTTAGGTATGTAAGGGCGCGGTTTTATTTATTCGTTATATGTGTAAACTAGATTAATTATATACCACCTTCATGACTGTATTACATTGTTAGAAACGACAAAAAATACAATCATCGGTTTCGGCATTGAACCGTTACGGAATATCTTCTTAAAAATATAAATCCTAAGCCGACTAAGGAATATATAGGTTCGCCCTCATTTTACACTGCAAACTTACCAAAAACACAACTTGAAAGCTGTGGGCACTTGTATCCCTTTCTGTAACCCTTCGGGAATGTAAACACGCGTAGATGTTAAATTTAATGAAATATTGGTTGACTAAGCAAAAATAAAAGATACTAAAATGGTATTCATTATTTAACTTGATGATTCATGATTTCATGACAACTCCGACGCACATGCAGACTTTGTATCCTACATGTTTGTTTTTATCCGTTTCCTCAAAAGGATTAGGGCAATGTTAAGCGCAAAGAATGGTCTGCCGTGCTTTATGTATGGAAAGATTGATGGATGTGAAAGAAGTGAAAGGGGGAAGTAACGCTCCATCAACTCTGTCTATGCCCCAAGGGATAAGCCGTGAAGATACGGTGATGACTGACTTTTGAATAAGCTATTGTCGAGAATATATAACGTTGAATTAGTTGGGTTAGTTTTCAATTGGTACTATCATCATTTATTACTCTATCGGTACTGTAGTGACTGTGTGAATGACAATCGATCCCGTAAGTAACAAGGGTCACAAAAACAGGAGAAAAATTGATAATTTTTGTTAAATAACGTTGTAATTAATACTGTTTGAACTGACCTCTGTCAATTAATAAAAAAACACTACACTCAAAAAGTTTGTAACGATCTTACTTTTTCACACTATCAAGATGGGCAATACATTCGCCTGGACTACGCATGCCCAAATGCCCGTGCCAGCTTTGCGTGGCACACTCGTCACTCCCAGACCGATGGTCAAGTATTTTTACTTGTTTCAGTACCCTTAACAATAGTCCTTGCGCACCATTGAATTGCGTCAGAATAACGGGCACTGTGGTGGTACCATCATAGACAGCTGCTTGCACAAGAGCCTAGTACCATGCAAGTCGGATATTCTCGACGGTTCACGTCTCGACTGCAGAAGGGTTATAATCTTAAAACTCCGTACCCTCACGGCAATAAACGTTGTACTGTAGTTTATGGTTGTAATATGAATTCTCTTGAGCTTCACACATATTAAACTATTGTTATTAAACGCTTACGTTACCTATAAACGAAATGGATCCCCGCGAATATTTGAGATTTTAAAGAAATCAGTATATTAACTTTGCCTTCCCTATATGTATTTGCAAATATAATGTAAGTTCGTAAAAAATACATATTTATAAGTTAAATAGTCATCACCACCTTCTTATTACTAGGATAAAGAATAGGATAGGTGTATCTAGTTTTAGACTTGCGAAGACTAACAAGTCATTCCTAGGAAAGTGTGAGTTTTTACAATGAAATCCCAAACCGCATAACTGAGCTCACAGAAGGAAAATTCAAGTTGACTGTAAAAACATTTTAATAAAAAACATATTAAAAAATCTGACATTATATATGGAAGAAAAAGATGCTTGGAATACTCCACTTCTGGCAAGTTGTCATTTGCCACCCATAAAATAGTATCTAAGTAGAAACATTGTAAAAATCTATATAAAAAGAATGGCCCCGAGTTTCTTGCCGCATTTTCTCGGTAGGCTCTATAGATTTTAGATCGCGGTAGAGCCTATAAAGTACATTATATTAATGAATAAATGACGTTCATAAATGCGTCTTTGATGCCTAAATTGAATAACTTATTATTGTCTTCTACCGACTTCCAAAAATGGAGGAGGTACTCAATTCGATAGTTTTTTTTAATGTTTGTTACCTCATAAATTTCGTTTGGGTGGGCCGATCCACAAAGTTCTTTGTTGTTTGAAAGCTGGCGCTTCCCGTGTGGTCCCATTTAAATTTCATCAAATTTGGTAAAGTAGTTTTTGAGTTACACTCCAATAACTGGTTTTTACCAAAGTAATAGTCAAATGGAAGTCGGTATTAAATTTTTCAAATTGCACTTGTTTGACTTTAGGGATCATTCGATCGGGAAGATGCTTCTGAAGATGAGCATCTGACATGCTCCGAATCCAGGTCGATGTATTCGTACCCTAACGTGAGGGTTACGCCGTTTCATGCAAACAGTAGTTGTAATATTTATTCAAAAATGTTCATTATTGTTTCAAAACATAAAGTCTGATTCCTGGTTTTATTTAACCATCTTAAACTTCCTATCTATTTAAGAGTTTTCAGCTCCTTGATTCTAAAGTCGCAGAGTTTAGTGACTTCATCATAAATTCTTTAGTCGGCAGGTTATCGGGACAACCCATCGGAAAAGGAGTGGCAACTTTCGCAACCGTTACATTCCAGTACCTATTCAAGTCTTTTGAACTGAAACTTTGAAAGTTGGGGGAAGTTAGTGATTTAGTTTCTGTTATTTTTAAGGGATCTTATATACAAAACTTTTGCATATCCACTTACGAATGTTTTACCATACATTGGTGTCTATTAAAAAAACTAAATACGCAAGTTACGTTAGTACTTTAATACATATATATATATATAGAATTGATCTGTGCCACAAAATATGAGCACGCGTCGCGACAATTAACTTAGGTATTTAATATGTGCTATGGTTAAGTAGGTATATGTAATATCCGCGAATCATTTTTATAGCTTTTAGGAGTTTGCTACGGATTCCAAAATGTTCTAACTTAGAAACAAATGTTCTGATAAGCACTTGGCCAAAGGCTTTCTCATTATCTAGGTAAAATCAGTCGACTGTCTTGTCCCAATTCTGTGTTCACATAAAAGTAAATTTACCACTGATGATCGCCCTGGATTGAATCTACGTTGTTCATAAGTTACTAGTAATAAAGTATATGTAATGTAAGTAAAGAGTAATATTATTACTCTTCCTTGGTTGGATAAGAGTGATCTTAATTTGTCGGCAAAATTTTTCTATTGCTTTGCTTATTAAACTGTAGGCTAATGGGGCAATAACTGGCCGAAATTCGTTAGTTCGAAAGTTCGAGTATCTTGTAGGCAGGTGTTACTATAGCTTCTTTTCAATTTGACGGGAGTTTAGCCTGATATCTCTTTAATAGAATAACAGCTTTTCTATCCAGGGCAGAGCCGTAAATAAAAGTTGTGAGGGCTTTTTGTACAACCGCTCAAAAGATTCATAGTATAGTTTTTATTATATCATTATTTATTACTTATATAGAACATTCAAGTCTATACTATAAACTCTCGGGGATTTTGATTGGTGGGACTCATGTGGTGGCTATTTTACTCTATTCAAACTGTCGGGGAAACATTTTAGCAAATATTGCATGATTGTACACCCAATACATACGAGTACATTACATTACATACAAATGTTATTTTATGTACTTAAAGTAACTATTGTTTGTATGCAGCTAAACTAGCGTGTACCTATTTCATGTATTGACTATGATTTGACCGTTTAGATTTTTAGCTTTACCCGCGGACCCCCCCTATGTGAAAGCTATGTTGCTACGTCACTACACACTAATATTATTAACGAGAAAATTTGTGAGTATGTTGAGAGGGAGAGACTTGCCGTATGTTTGTTACTTCTTCACGCTAAAACACCACGGACCAATTTTGGAGAAATTTGGTATGGATCTATCATCATCATCATTCATCACTATGCGGGTGTTAAGGCGGGGTGCAGCTTGTACAGATATAATTTACAGAATAAAGAAAACTGAACTCTTAAAACAGTAGCAAAAACATTCCTATGCATAAAAGCTCTATGTGTGGATTAAGTCTTACAGCAACAACTACAATATATCGTAGTAGAGTATAATATTCGCTTAAAGTCTAAGCTCTACTATCTAATATGCCATAACATCTAATAATCTCTCACGTCATACGATAATACCCACTGATTACTAATTCGGTATATACACTCGTGCTTTGTATACCTTGCAACTACTGACATGTAAAAAAATACTGCACGATGCAACGACGTAGCAGTGTAAAACATCTTTTTAAATGCAAATTGGAAACGAGTGCACAAATGTAGCGTTGTCGGTGAATCTGTTCCGAGGAAAGTGTCTTTTGTTCTGAATTTTTAAATAACCTTTGTAAAGTTGAGAGGTACTCACCTACTTTTGTTCAGTGTAAGATGTAAGCCGTGCGTTTTTGCCGGCTACGTGCGAGATTTGAAACTATTCTTTGCGGCCGTCTGCGGCCGAGAAATGAAACTTTGTGAAACTTTATCAGCTATGATCTCATAAATACACCTTTTTACGAATTCATGAAAGCTGATAGAGAAAATCGAAAGGCGATAACGCCAGCTTCGTTCCAGACCGAATATATGATAATGTAAGAAAACGAAGGAAATGCAAAGCATAAATTCACTAACTCTCGTTTTTCACAAAGTTCACGAGATGAAATCGCTTGAGATGTGCTTAAGCCGGTTCGTGACTTGTTGGGCTGAATGGGAGTAACCTGTTTCGTAAAAAGTGGGTAACTAATGGTACTTTGGAATGCTCGTGCCTATTCGATTACGTTAGGTCGACTGCAGCCATGACGAGATGCGACGCAACGACAGTCACGAAAAGATAAACCATGGAGTCACGCTCGCTCGATCGGTGACAAACTCATTGCCTGTATTGTGCACAGTGTTTGGAGTTACTTTCAATTTTTATGCCATCGATATCACTTCAGGTCAATCCCACGCAGAGTACTGATAGTCATTGTTGATGCAAACAGCTGATATTATCAGCGCGGCTAACCTTTCAACGGAAATTTACTTTTTACTTTGCTCAAAGTATGGTATTCAGAATTGTTTGTGCAATAAAGAATTAAGTACCTACATAAAAAAAGGATTCCATAACTGAGAAGTAGAAAAAATATAAACGAAAGCATCGTCTTTTTTTGAAAAATTATAGTTTATATATATTTTAACTACATATGTATATAGGTACTATATTTATGATTAATAGCTTTCTAAGCTGTTTAATTTTAAGGTTCAGGGAATAATGCGACACGATTGGAGAAACTATAAGAAGGTAGGTAAGTAAAACGAATAGTTAAGAAACATACATTAGCTTTGTGTAAGTAGATAAAGTTTACCATGACACAATCATAATTTAAAACAGCTATTCTTGCGGAACATAAAACATTACATTTTACAAGTCAACGAAATAGTTTTTATATTTCGCAATCGTTTATGAAAACCATGATTTAGTAATGCTTACGTCATTCTATGTTTGTTTACTACTTATATGTACTAGTTGTACCGTGTATTGACTTAACTTAATGTTCATGTTAAAGTTTTATTATTGAATATGTAATATTCAAATATATATCTACTCAATGCAGTTAAATTTGAAGTGAAATCTTAATTTTGTTAATAAAAACAAAACTTCCACGTTATTTTCAATTATATAAAACAACTAAATATAACCAACATAAAGATAAAATTAAAGGTATTGATAAATGTCACGGTCTATTAATTTGTGCCGATTACAGCAAAACTATGACTTTCGATTATACCTACCCGGTTTCTTCACTTTTCATTTCCTTACTAATTTTACAATGTCAAATGCAATAATTGATTACGTGATGATAAGTTTGTTTATTCTATATTTAACCGTATAGTTATATATACCCATGAAATTACTGTTTTAATGAAACTAGCGACTGCCCGCCACTTCGTTCGCGTAGTAGGCTCGGTCTTTGGCCTCGCCAAGATGAGAGATTACTCTCATCTTTTCTTGATTTTTCTTTCATAAGAACCTTTTCCTGACAAAAATTAACACAAAATAAAGAATTAGCGAAATTGTTCCATCCGTTCACGCGTGATGCAGTGACCAGGGAAATAGAGCTTAATTTTTATATATACAGATAGGCCCCATTTTATTAAGTAAGTATAGTAATATTATTGTTGATCTACGAAGAAATAATGTCAGGAAGCTTAACCTAGAACAAATTCCACACAAAAAGTGGTCCTTCAAACCAAAACGACATATGATTCCAAATACGAATTACTTCCGAGGTTACAAATAGACATGTTCGATGATTGGTTTAAATTCAGAAGGAAAGCAGGGATTGGTCCACGCGCGGTTCGACCATTATACCGTTTTCTTTATACCTTTATGGATTTTTTAGATTTTAAGTACGTTTTAAGGTATATGCGGTGAATATTTATTCTGTTCAAAGACACACTCGCGAGGTAAGTCAACATCAGAATATTTATGAAAACTTTATTTAGGTTTTTAAACATTTCTTACAATACAATATAGAATACTTAGTAAGATCAAGTATAATTTGAAAATTTTAAACCAACTTCTATTGTACTCGGTAAATGGAGTGTAACTCAAAAACTACTGGACTGAATTTGATGAAATTTTAATAGGACTACACGACAACAACCAGCTTTAAAACAAAAAGTTTTGAGACATGGTTCACCCAGTCGAAAGTTGTGAGGTAACAAACATAAAAAATACAGTCCATACAGTTTGGAAGTCGGTAGAAAAGGATAGATTTAATACTTTACTTATTTGGATGTAACGTCGTTGAATTGATGTTGTACCTATATAAGTGCTTGTTAGAATAAATGTCTTGATTATATACTAATATTATAAAAAGGAAAGATTTGTATTTTTGTTTGTTTGTAACTAATAAACTAAAAACCACGAGACCAATTTCAAAAATCCATCCACCATTAAAACGTTACAGTTATTTTATTATATATTACTATTATTAGTCACTGTGTCAATTGCAATTTTGTTTACCTATACATACGTATATTTTCCGATTCCGATACGATATATTTACGATATTTGTATGGTCAGCGTCATCGACGTACAAACTATCAGCCGTGCGATTCTGTAGTGATTCGTCTTCGAGCTCACTGATGTCAAATACTTTACGAGATATCGCCCTTGTACATAAGGTTGCTTTTCCAACGTTTCTTGTCATCTCTTCATTTGTTTCACAGATATTGTCAAAGATGCAACGATGTTTGCTCTTAGAGAATCGCACGGCTGTTATCTGAGTCACAGTTGCTCTAGATAAATGACAGTTTGTGCTGTTACACGTGAACGACACAGCTTTTCGTGCTAGGCCCACTGGACACTTTCTATTTATTACTATAGTATATAACACAATACATATTTATATTATACTAGCTGCGCCCCGCGGTTTCACCTGCGTGGCGACTGGTGATTTTGATGACTATTTTTATTTTTAAACCGCCTCTGTATCAGAGCGAATAAAACAAAAACCGGATTACCGTTCCAGGTGTTTTCGAGTTTTAGCGAGACTAACGAACAGTAATTGATTTTTATATAGAAGAAGAGCACCGGTAGATATGACCTATGTTATTTTATTTTTATTTTCGGTCGGCCGTCCATATGCATTGGAGGGTTGTATGTGATTTATAGCCAGTTGCAGAAAGCTCTTCATTTGCACTCCATTAGGTAATCCAGCTTAAGGTCTAAAGAAACCATTATTTTAATGGAGTTGCACAAAAGACATAGTTCACATCTTAAAGATCCTTTAGTCGGCTTTAAAGAATGTTGCCAAAAATATTTTAAAAAGGTATGAACAACGAACTGATACAACCTGCTTGGGAGTGAACATTGGCGTTTTGATTTAGTTATTTTACAAAACTTGTATTTTTTTTTTAAAAGTCGTTGCAGTCACAGACTATAAGATACTACGTACGTTGCAGTAACTAAACGCAAACTACATGTTTAGCTTGTTATTATCAAGCAGGTATTAAATGAATGTTTTTTACCTTAGTATGTGGATTCGTCGACTGGACTAGAGTTTTGTTTGTGGTAACATTTAACAAAACTTGTGGTATGAGAAAAACTTTAAAAAGTCTGTTTAAAAAACGTGTATCAAACTACACTTTATCAATCATCAATAGCTTATATTATATTGTTTGGTTATTGGTTCTTAATCAATAATATATTTGTGTTGCAGAACTGCATCTTTACGGTACGTGATACGAAGCTCTTCACTACTGGTTTAGATTTTTTTTTTATTTTGGCCGAGATTTGGAGGCAGGGAACGTACACCTCTGCATGGGACAATGATGAAAACTTGATGAAGACATGTTTTACTATATGATTACAAAATTGTATTCGAAAATTCTATTAAATTCGGTATAATGGATGATCTTTGACCAATAAAGTTTTAATCCCTGCCGTGCGATGCTAATTCTCTAACGGCCTTATTAATAAACTTGGCTTACACCCGGAGTAGTTAAAACATCTATCTGTCAATTTTTCGCTTGCAGTAAATGTAACGCGTGAAAGCAAGACAAAGCATGTTACGCCTAATATAGGTTTACGCAACGTTTATTAATAAAGGCCTAAGATTTTAATAATAGCAAACATCGTTGCATCTTTGACAACATCCGCGAAACAAATGACGAGATGACAAGGAACGTTGGAAAAACAAGTTTATGTACAAGGGCGATATCTCATAAAGCATCGACGAATCATTAGAGAATCGCACGGCTGATCTTTCAATTGAAAGGTCCTTTAAGCACTATTGGGCTCTAATATTTTGTGCAACTCAAAATACACGATAAAAGGACAATTTTACCTTTTTTAGACAAATTTAAAGGAATACCTTAAAATTTTACAGAATTTTCATTTGTGGAACGATTTAATGTCGGATTAAGATTTAATAACGTCTATAAAAGTTATAGATCGTTTCTGCAACTGGGTTTTAGGGTTACGTTTCTATGGATATACGCCATACACGTATTAACTAATAAATTAATCTGTGGTCACATTTAGACAGGTATTTTCTTAGACGTCGACACATAATTAAGATCTTTTGTACTATCCATACGTTTTTGTAAGTCTTTGTTTTGTTTTTATTTGTGTATCTGATAATAAATTCCATTCACGCGTGCCAGATGAGCTTCGACGTATAATGACAAGTATTCGGGGTCCGTTAGCCGTTGAGACGTGATGCTATCTGGCGACCATGTACCGTTAGCTTGACGGACCTTCGCGAATGTCGGACCTCGTGGTAGATTTCACTAATATGATGAGGTGTGCCATATAGTATCCATAGATACTATGCATACTATAGCGCAACTGTGCCATAGTGTAAGAGCATGTCCGATTGTCTGTCTGGCTCACTGTCTGCCCATTTTTTCATGAATGCTAATTAATACATTAATATGAAAGTTCATGGTTGTCTGGAAGAGATCGCTCTGAGCGATAACACCGCCCATTGTGACACTTAATTTAAAGTTTTTTATTTGTTTGTTGTTTTTTATAATGTGGTGTTGCAATAAAGAGTTTATCTATCTATCTATGAAAAATATTTTTTTTACGATTTCTACAATTTAGTAGCTAATACTAGTTAGCTTAGTCGTATTGTGCGAATGATCAGATATAGTGTGTAAATAATTGTTATAGGTATGCACTTTTTGATATATTGTTAGATCCACTCTTTTTTGTTGTATTTCTATTTATTGCGATATTACCACATTAAGTATACTCGCCTAAATAAATATCTTTCTTTTCTACCGACTTCCAAAAATGGAGGAGGTACTCAATTCGTCTGTATTTGGGTGGACCGATTATCAGAATTCTTTTTTGTTTAAAAGATGGTGCTCCCCGTGTGGTCCCATTTAAATTTCATCAAATTCGGTCTAGTAGTTTTTGAGTTACACTCCAATAAATGATTTTTACCAAAGTAATAGAATGGAAGACAGTATAAAATTTTTCAAATTGCACTTTTTCAACGTGATTTATATAATTCTGCAGAATCAAAAGTGATTTTGTGCAATAAGGTCATTAGCAAAACATTATATTTCTTTCTAAAACTGCTGCTTTATTAAGCCAACGTGACAATATTGTACTTACACTTATTGTAATTGTATTGTGCCTACGCTATTCTATTGTATTTTGGTCCGCAGGCACGCATGACGTGCCATCAAAATAAACGTATATACAACTATTCAAAATCTACCCCTACGATATGCACGGATGGGTATTTTTCGCAAATTCAGTTGGCCCGGCCATAATGACCCCAAAGTCGTGAAATTGATTTGTGAAGATGAGGACGCGGCTCCCGCTATCTTAAACGATTTATTGCCAGTGTTTATGCAAATATTGAGGTTCTTTGACACGGAATTCCGGAAATTCTATGAATTCTATAAGTTCATTTAAGAAATGCATTAGCGCTACTGGTTTTAACTTATTTATAAAAAATAATTTTCTCGAGAGGCGAATGAACTCATTTGCATAACTTATAGACTTTAAGACGTCTCCAAGTTTTCAAAATTTTAAATTTGAGTGTTATTACAAGTATTTGGTCTGGAGCAGTTAATAGCTTAACATTTCGTTTCTTAATTACGAGTATAATGCTATTATAGTGGTAGTGTACCTTGCCACAGTTGGTTTTAGGTTTTGTTTATAAATATACATACATACATATATATATATATATATATATGTATGTATATATATATATGTACATATATATATATATGTACATATATATATATATATATATATATATATATATATATATATATATGTGTATGTATGTATGTATAAACAACATAGCAGTTTAACACGTTTTCCAACTAGGTATAGGTACAGTAATTTCTTTAATCTAGTTTTAACTAAGTAGTTTGAATAGCTACGATATATATATTATAGAGTTTATGATAACTATATTATAAACTCTATATATTGTAATTACTCCATTGTTTGCATATAATAAAAAATAATAATAAAAATCAATAAATCAATCATACAATTGTTTATAAATCATAAAAAGGTTAAAATTTTGAGAATCTAGCTTACTACTCATACAACTTCTGCCAATATATATAGCAGACTATAACATCACGCTCTATCTTGTCCCATCTAACGTAACCCTATGATTATATTATTATATTATTAGTACCCATAACACAAGCTCTGCTTAGCTTGGGACTAGATGGCGTTGTGTGATAGTTGTGGAATATTTATTTATTTATTTATTAGATATCGTCAATAGACAGACCAGTCTATCTGATTATCGAGTCTGCATTACTAATAAGTAAACCTTGTACCATGTTCAGGTTGTCATGGTTACACGCCTCTATCCTTCCTTCCTTCATCTTCTTTCGTGGTTGAGTGGCAGACTCTATCTTACGAAAAGATTAAACTCCAAAAACAATAAATAATATAATAATATTCGAGTATTTTTTAGCATCAATTTGACCTGTAATTATAAAACAGACAGCCTGCATATGCAGCTGAGCTGGAAGAAGTCAGATTTAGATCTAATGTGGTAGAATGACGCATTCGAAAATCCGAGCGTGTCTTCCAAAAATCATTGACATTATATGTTAAGTACGTAAAATGAGTTTCGATAGCACAGTGTAATCAAAACAAACAAAATCAACACCGTCTATGATAAGGCAGATTAAAAAGTTAAATTTCACTGTATTTGGGGTAAGTCAACACCACGTGATGCCTACGTCACATAATCATCACCAAACCACCCAAATGAGAATGATAACAATGTTTATGTTTTTCCATAGTGCAATAATGGTCGTACAATACATACTACATACAGTTTAATTGACGGACAAATACGCAGTCAACTAAAGCCAGTAGATATATGTTTTAATCTTCTCGATGATGACGTCATGTAACAAATGTTTGGTACAGAAACAATTAGCTACATTCCATGACGCGGCCTTGCGTTCACTCACAATTCTGGCAACAGAGCTTTACGGCCTTACCTTCGAGTAATGATATTTTCGTGTCCCTATTTAACGAGCTTTGTATGTTGGTAAAGTTATTAGGTGTTTCCTGTGTGCCCTCTTCGTGACATTAGTCTTTTGTCATTGGATCTTTTCTATATAGAAAAAAAAAACATACATAGGTGTCTTCCCGAACTACGCATAAAGTTCAAGTAAAAAAAAACTACACTTGAATAGTTTGACCAAATAAAAGCAAGTTATACCGATGGCGTGCATTTGATCTGATAAAATTAGTTACAAATTAGAGGTATAAAAATGTGTATACATTTAGGTGTAGGCGCAATGTCACATAGCACTTTTTGTACGTACACATGGTGTACGCGCGACACGCGACGGCTTAATCCAATTTTACTCTAAAACATCTTCAAATTGCTCAGTTCTTGTTTCTTGAAGTATTCCCCTACTTAAACGTTAAGTATGTCAAACTCCTTTAAAATAATAGTTTCTATAACACTTTTCTTTATAATACTTTTCTCAATTCTCATCACATTCTTCGTTTACTTCACTCCAATTTGCTTTACTAATAAGTATTTCTCATTATACGAGTATATATAAGTCACACAGAATACCATTTCCTAACGCTCTGTGCTATCACCGTAACCACATTTGTATCGGCTTCATGTTTCATCTGCCATTCCCGATGTTCACTCCCATATACTGACATTGAGAATGGTCTACGTACATGACTTTGCAAACCAGACGACTAAATTATAACCTTCTTGATCTGTTTATGACACTAGCAAGTACGAACACTGGCAGAATTGTGACAATTTAGTCACAGAAGCCATCCAATAAGAAGAAGAACCTTCTTGATCTGTCTGTCGGAGTTAGATCTACCACTAAACATGCGTTAGCATCTATACTAGTATGTGCACTAAACTTGTTATGCATACCTATAGATATGCATTAGATAGTAAATGCTCCAGACTTTCGAGAGAGCAATCATCGAAAATATGAACTTATATGATTTAACTTATATCTTATGATACGCAACACATACAACGTGGCAAGAGTCAACAACATATTGCATGTAAGTAGCTATTACGTATAATGATACGTTTCATGAACTATGTCCTTTACTTCAGTAATAATAGAAACTTCTGCCCGACACAAAGTCGAGAAAGCCCCTGATGTCTGTATTACTACTAGATAGGTACTTGTGACTACGTGCAAGTTATAAAGATGAGCAACAACTGCATCTTATTAACCCCAGACTACGGTCATGTCATGGAGTCACGAACTCTGTCGTAATCTTTACATATGACTATGATTACGTCGAAACTGTCGGACAAATTATTGAGAACGTGATGAGAAAATATACCTACGATATAACATATATATATTTATATACTCGTATGCCTATGTACTTATAGTATAGGGTGAAGTATGCTGTTGGCCACAGGGTTATCCGTAGACTTGTATGAAATTACTTTATGTAACGGAATTACAATGAATCGTAGCCTTATGTTATAAGACTTGCCTAGTAAAAATGACACCTCAGTTATTAAATAGCGATTAGAAAATCACCTGCTTGCATTGTTGACCCTTTAACTGATCAAGCAACCCTGCTGCAGTTAAGTTATGTTATATCTCTAGTATATAGGACTTTCAACTGAGCACTTCCATGCTTCTGAGTTAAGCCGCCGGTCCCCGTTGTTTTTCTTACGACAACAGTAGTTAGACTATGTTGGAGTTCTTCTGGCGGCCTGTAAGCTCCGACACTAGCCTATTCACCAAGCCGCATTAGGGCTGCATGATGGCTTCCTGCCCATTATCGTCTCTCAGTAGAAGACTCGATTCCCAGCATATATATATATATAACTTATTGGTCTGATAATTACTTACATTACTTTTTAGCTTGCAATACGGTGTCATTATTTCTAACACAGCGTAGAACACAAGAAATACTCGTATAATTAATATAAAAAACTTTAAAAGTTTCACGAACGTTTCTTTAGAACTATGCTAAAACTTATGCTACACCACGTTTATTGCTTGTGATAATTTTCACTTATCTTCTCCGCCATTAAACGTTATTTATATAAATGTTTCATGAGTCTAAAAATACCTTTTACCCATTTATATCGCTTAGGCGTCTTGCTAAATACGTGCGCTAATCAAAATTTAAACCTCGTTCTATTTCTGGCTTTTATTTGTGTGATAGAGATAGAACGATGTTTTTAACAACTAATGCTTTTAATCTATAACTTCAATTTTGTCGTGCAAGATGGCATTATAGTGTTGTCATAATTAATAGCTTCGCCCACTACTTCAACGCGGTTACTTCACTCATGAGTCGAGCCCACGGTAAGACAGGCCTGCCTCAAATATTGAAGTAGGTACGTAAGTATATAATTATTATAAATAATGATATATTTTCTCTCGCTGAATACGATTTGTAACTACTTATTGATTCTTTGAAAGCAATTGTTGATAAAGATCACATTAATGATTGTGACATTATAATAAGCATTAAAATTAAATGATTGTGTAATAGTAGTTTTGAATAAAAGGTTAATATTATTTTCGGATTTGAAATATTAGGCAATGCGGCTCTGCCTGTATTAATATACCAATTCCACTTGAACTTCTTCCGCGATCTATGAGTTAATTATAACAAGGTATGTCCATTTAAAATTTCATCCAAAACCACTAAGGGTTGCAGTGCAAATAGAAAAAAACACATACTCCTAATCTCTACAAATACCATTAATACATCTGACACATTGAGTTTTTGTCACATGAGTTCATCATTTCACGCTAAAAACTTATTTCATATTTATGTACATTTTATGATATATAGATTCCAGTCAATAAGTTGTCAATCTAAAATAGTTTTATTATTGTTTTCAACCGGCTTCCAAAAGGAGGTTCTCAAGTCGACGTGTATATTTTTTTATGTGTGATCACGCATAACTTTTTACAGAGTAGTCCGATTTTGAGACTTATTTGTTGTTTGGTTGAGTATACTTTCCGAGGTGGTCTCATTTAAATTTTTAAGGGGGTTTTAAGCTACAATCCAACAACTGAAAAGTGTTTCGCCTATGTTGATGATATCGTAATTGACGGTGAATGACAATCGATCCCGTTAGTAGCAAAATCACTAAAAAGGGTGAAAAAATATTTTTTACCAAAACATGGAACCACTGAAAAATGTGAAATAACTTGTCGAAGTCAGTCAGTCGAATATGAGTAGGTACTTGTGAACTATCATGATACCGAATTCAACAAGTGATTTCACACGTTTTAGTGTTGAAGTTAATTCAATTTTTTGGTAAATTTTATTATGTTTTATTAAATTAATAAATTGTTAGTTTATGTGTTACGTGTCATATACATACAAGTAAACAACAAAGTTACTATCAAGGATCAAATTGGGATGTTTCCAAACCACAGTGGCTTATGATTACTATGTCTTATTACGACATGCTCGCTAATTGCGTAAGTTCGCCAAAACGACCAAATTATTATATTCTATTTCTAAGCGCCCGAGTATGGTTCTGAGTGATAATTACAATTATATACCTACTTGAAACTTCATTGTAGAATTCACTGTAAATGTACTACATTGAGTTTTACAAGTAATGCGTTGTATACGAAGTGACTGAAACAAAACTTATGGTATCTATCTACACTGTAATTTGCAGCATCGAGAACGCAATGTGCATTTCAGTTTTGAACAAAGAAGCAAATAACTTTATCATAATAGCTTTTGTAACTTTGAAAGTTTATTTTTATCTTTTCTTATATATTAACTTCTCATCGCTATAGATGATAAAAACGAATGTGTTTTTGCATATGTGTCAGTTTGTTCCTATTTCTTTATACAAAAAAACGGTTTAGGTTTAAGCAATCACCAGATATAATGAATTCCCCATTTTAATATGAAATTATCACCAATAAACGTAAAGTCTGCTAACCTAAAAAAGCCAAGTATCTTCAGAATAATCGCTGAGCTACCCAAAAAGGCCACGCATGCACCAAATATGAACTCGCATTTTAATTAAAAATTTCATCCAAATATGTCACGCTCGCGCGTGACTGAATCGCGAAATTTTACGTCAATTTTTTTCTTTCTTTTTTATTTTATTAAACTAAACTTTTTTTTATGAGGGGGGAAATGCTGTGCACTTCCCTTCCGCCACGGGGGTGACGGAAGGGGGCGTGTGGGGCTCAGACCCACTAAAATCCCCCCGTGAGCAGTCCTTCGCCAAGGTGGGGCGAGACAGGGTCGCGCTGGCAGTCACCATCTCGCCCCTGCGGTAGGCCCGGATTGATCTTAACCGGGCCTCAGCGCCTGTGAAGGGATGACCTTGCTCACCAAGGTCACCCCCTAGACATGTAGGGCCGTGCAAACCGGCGAAGAGTCCCCCGACTATTCGCCAGTAACCCCATTATTAAACTAAACTAAACTAAACAAAACTAACCTAACCTAATCTAATACGCAACGTCAATGACACAAAACTTTGCTAGTTAAAATTTGGTGCACGCGTGGCCTTTTTGGGTTATGAAAAGTTTTTGTAGTGCAGGCATGACTTAAATAGCTCGAAAGATTTTGGTACAGGTTTCATTTATTTGTACATATTGTTATTTTTTTTGGATGAGGCTGTTTAGGGCAACGATTGTTTTTTTGGTGGTCATTAAATTTCATCCCCAAAAAAACTATTCTTGTGAGGTAGTTATTAGCCGTGTCCATCCTTCCACTATAAAAGACGATTATGATAAGAATACGCTTGTTCATACCACCAAACTCAACTAGCGAACTAAAATCTACTTTTAGTAAATATGAGGTGGTTCTTACTCTGTTCGTATTAAAGTCCAAATTCATATTACCCTTGCGAATGATAGCTCTTAATTTTTTTGGCCATTTCTGTTCAATTGTGGAAATGTTTAGTCCAAATTTAGTCATCATGTAACTTCGTGCACTTTAAACTGATCTTAAACTACCCACTTTTGAATAGAAGTATCATAAGTTAAGAATTATCATTCTAAGTATGACTCGAATGTGGACATTAACGTCAACAGAATAAGAACTACCATACCTACATAGTTTAGAGAATAATAGTGATATTATTAACTCTACACTATCGAATTACTACGAATGTTACAAAAATATTCATAAAATCTATCGGAATTTTAACAGGTGAGCAGCTGTGAAAGAACTACTTTTAGGGTTCCGTAACTAAAGAGCCACAAAATAGTTAAATTGCCAATTTAAAGAACACGGTTGAAATTTAAAATACATTACTAACACTTGACTGAAACCAGCTTGAGTAATGCGCACAATAGCACATTGGACTTCAAAACGGCAGTTTTCGGTGGCAATCTCAAGTGCATTATAACTTAAATTTTAGTTGATTTTTTGATTGTAGTAATGTTAAACTATTGGGTTATGTAGTTACAGATAAGGCATAATAATTATGAACATTTCATTTTCTATATAATTAGATAGCGACTTCGTCCGCGCATTTAACAACAATTAAGATGATTGCATAACTAGTACTTTCCATGCTAAAAGAGAACACTCTTTTCTACCTCTTAACATTGTCCGATTTCAGTGTTTTTTTTTAATGGTTCATGACATTGTTTACTATGCCCGTACGTTTTGATTTTTTCCGTTTTTTTATGTTCTAAAAAAGGAAATTTATAGTACGTCTCGGGGACGCAAAGGGTTAACTGCAAATGCGGTAAGCGCAGCGTAGGTTGTCCACCAACTCACGGTGGACAGACGACCTGATTAAGATCGCAGGATGACATTGGATGCAAAATAGATAAAAATTATCGGAGAGGCACATGTTCAGCAGTGGACGTCCTACGGCTCAGATGATGATGAGCTTTTAAATATAGACGAAACTTTATAATATTCTTGTTTATCGTTACTTCACAATGAAATTGATACTGTTTTGTTTGTAATGTTGGCTGGTGTTCCGAATCACCCACATATGGCAATACAAATAGGAATGAGTTTCCGTAAGTAAATGTGTGTATATATACCATACACACATTTACACATCACAAACATCCAAGATCTGAGAAGTAACATTTTCGCTCATTACACAAATACTTGGCCCGTCCAGGGATCGAATCTGGATGCTTTGATGACAGGGTCACTACCAACTAGGCCAACGCGTCCGTCAAAAGTATGAAGTAGCAAAGTGCAGTGAAGAGCATTAAAAATGGTTATTTTCAAATGAGGTCGCCTACTGGGACGAAATTTCAGACGTTATTCTATAATCCGCTCGTGGGATATCTATTTATCGTGCTGTTTAAAGTCTATTGAAAGTTTTTAAATGAAACTATCAATCACGTGATTATATCATTAGTTGATGAACTAGAAACAGATAAAAAATGCTCCGTAAAAGCATCAAATGTTAAATAAGACGGAACCGACTTCAACACCAAAAAGTGTGAAATAACTCGATGAAGTCGGTATCATGACAGTTCAAAAGTACCTACGAGTATTAGCACTATATTCGCTTGTGTAGCCTGTGAAGTTTGAAATAACTTCGACAAGCTATTTCAAACTTTTTGGTATTGAAGTAGGTTCCATATATTTTTTTACCCTTTAGTGACCTTAACTGACTACGGGATCGATTGTTATTCACCGTCAATGATGATATCATAAAAATAGGCGAAACACTTTTCAGTTATTGGAAAACAGAACAGTTACAGAAAATCTAAGCTGCTGGGCCGAATTTGATGAAATTTTAACAAACAAAATTAGTTTTGAGAGTCAGTCCACAAATGGGTGAGAAACCGGTGAACGCACAAAAAAATACGTACAGTCAAACATATTAGCTTCTTCTTTTTTGAAGTCGTTTAAAAATGAAAATTCCTTTTCGGCAATAAATCTGCAACAAGAGCGACAACAACCTTCCGCTACTGATTGGGTGGTGACATTATCCAGTTTAGTATGGTATCAGAATTGTAACAAAAACCAGATTATACCACGTACTCCAGTGTCGAGTCTCCAACGAATTGTGCTTTTGTATGGAGTACATTTTGAGCTACTGTGGATTCATGAATTTCAGTTCACTCACGCTACAATCATTACTGTTAGCAGAGTGTACTAATGAGTGACTAACAGATTATTACATATTTTAAACTTACGCTCAGGCGTTTTTGATAGCGAGAAAATGTATATGTATTTACTTGAAAACAACACCCGGATGTTGCAGATAGTGAGAAAATATATTTAAAATGAAAGACAAGAAAAGTAAAATTTTGTAGTCAAGTAATTTTTAAATTTGTACAAAAAATTTGAACTAAATATTCGTTGAATTAGGTAGTATAATTAGGCGAGGCTCTACCTTGCCTACATTTTATCAACTTGTAACTGTATATAGTTTCACCATGTGAAATACCAGCCATCAAGCTGGTTTTCTTAAGATTATAGGTAAATTATACTTAATATTTTAGCAAGTTTGGGTACTGACTCGCAAAACATTAGTAGAACTAAAGTCCAAGCTAAGCTAAACTGACAGCCAGCCACTCTAGGCGCCTTTCACCAGCGTTTATGGTACGTTGACTTTGATAAACTTTTTCATAAGGCACATGGACATAGAGCTTGACTTTAATATCAACTTAGGTAAGCATTCAAGCAGTTGATTTGTTTAAATCAACGTCTCATTGTTTGATAAACGCTTTTGTTCTCAAGTAAAAAATCTTAGAAAAGACGGTTATGGTCTCGCACTCTTGGTATCCCAACTCTTATCTACGTACGTACTTTTATGTTCTGTGAAGATGCTAAAAGGTTTTCATTAAAAAACAAACACTATTAATTATTTAAATGTTATCACCATTAGAGATGTGCGCTGCTAGCGCAAATTTCCACCTATCGATTGGATCTCAATTAGGGTTTGAGCAGTAAATTCGCGGGAGTTAATGGAATTTCCACATCACGGGCGTAGCGTGTCCGCTCCTGAATGCGAGCTTGTTTCGCTGGCGGTGGCACTACTATATGACACTGCTTCGCACCCAACGCGGTTTATGCAGGTCCTAACTAAGCAATTCGGTATGCTAAAAAAAATTAACCTATGCCAATTCCGAAACCATTTCGAGATTTTATGTTACAAACCCTTATTTTTCTACTCTGACCTTTTAAAACGATAAGATGCCATTTATTTTAACAAAAAACGATGAAATAATTCGACTTTCATTGACCTCTAAATGACGTCACTTTTTTGCATTTTATTATCTGTGTGACTATTGAAGTAAAACTTTATCTAACAACACGAGCGGACTTTTGTTTTGATTGAATAGAGACTTACGAATTAGTAGGTGTCACTGTCAAGTATCAAAGTAAATTCTAGTTTCTTTTTTTTTACTCGCGTGCTTTTCTTGGCTCCTCAACGCAACTACATATTTGTGCAAAAAAGTGACGTCATAGGATTCAAATTTTCAAAAAAATATTATAAAATAACTACTGAATATAAAACAAAAATATTGAAATTAGTTTCTTATAATGACCTAATCTACGAAATAAAAATATAAAAAAAATACCAAAAAAAAACTTTACATACCGAATTGCATAGCTGGGGGCGAATGCTAACTAATGAAAATGTATAGGTTTTTCTATGATAAAACAATTACAATACTATAACTATAATAAGTTCGCCGCGATCCACTTATCACAACGTATGGTTGATAATGATGATGATGACAATTATGTGCTAGCTGAACCCAACTACAAATATGACTATCAACATTTACCGGGATAATAAGAATTTTAATTATAGCGTGCTCGTCCGAGTTGAATAAAATAATAATATTAAACATTAAAAATTTAAAACTATCCTTTATATTTGTGAAATAGTAATTTAACACATAAATAAGTTTCAAACTATTTTCTCAGTAAGTACAGTTACATTAAATTAAATACCAGTAACAAAATAAACAGAGTCACTGTAAAACGCATACATATCTTGCTTCTTCGTTGACGTGCTCTGAACGTAGCTGAGAAATACTCATCTGTTAATCCATTTTATTTATTACCTGGTTGCAGCATAATCCGTCCCTGGGCCACGTAACCGTACCATTATAATATGTCATCCCTTTCGGAAAGTTCGGAAATGCTCGGCATTAATAGGATTAACTCCTAAACGCATCTCGCGGACTGCCCAAAGGATCGCAACTTCAACTAAAACGATTTTTGCATGTGCCAATTTGAACTTTTGACATCCCCTTAACTCAACACCTTTTTACCCTCTCGTTTAATTGGACCCTATTTTGCTGTACAACGAGCAATGAATATTAATAAAATCGAATCCAAAAGGGAGAGCACGCCACGATCGATCTTACTCACAAGTTTAATATATTTTTTCCTTTAGACAAATGATGAAGTGAAAACGAAAAAGAGGGTAGACCGTAAAGGAACCCTCGAAATATTTGTCAATCTTTTTCCACTGTTATGAAAGTTTCGTAGTGATACTAACTTCAATTTGAGTGAATGGGGCGAAAAGGAGGAAGAATAAAATGTATCTCTAGGATTAGATTAAGACAAGAGAAAATATACGTATAAATTTTAAATTGGAGGCATCAATTGTGAGCAAAAAATATGTGAAAGCAGCTAAACTTAATAGTGAAATTGATGTCATGACAAAAATAGTTCACACTAGGGTGGTGATGGTTCGCGTAATCGATTGTGTAAACACGAGTTGCAATCTGAGTTCCCCAATCGAACATAACATGCGGAGCTCAAATAAAGATATCCGCATTCAGACGGAATCGGTGCATACCGCTCTAGGTTTGCTTGATTTTAATCAAAAGTTTCGATTGGACTGGCAGCTTACGGTTGAGTGCAATCTCTCCGCGCCCCATGCTCCATGATCGGACTTTAATGGCTGCACCCCGAATGTGTGTTCAATCTAATACCTATTTGCACTTTCATAATTGTTGAAAGTTTCCAAGTTGTATGACGTGCCGTTGAGCTCCTGTTTCTCCCCGAGACACATGTAACTCGTTATAACTTCGTCGCAGTAGGCGCGTTCTCCTGCAATATGCGGGGCTCCGGGGCCGCTAACGAGAACTGCATTATGCATTTTCAACCTGGCAATACTGTTCGTAATTGAGAGATTTAGCTATTCACCACAACGTTTTCGTTTTGTGGCGTTAATTTGTAAGAAAAACCTTTAATTAAACGTGAAGGTAAATCTCCCGAAGTCCCACATTTAAGTGAAATAAAAATAAATTGTGTCCAAAGTGGGATAGCCGCTCAAATTAAGCACCTGAATAAATTGTGTGATAATCCGCAGCAGTCTTTTAATGCTTTATAGAGCCGCCGGCGACGAAGGCGCGAGGAAAGAATAAACGAACGAGATAATGATTACTCTCATTTCATTACTTCTCTTGATCCTGGTAATTGAGGAAATTGGGCCGGAGTGTGATGAGAGTAGGTGTATTGGGTGTTATTGGGCCGATGCCATTAGACCTCTTAATCGTATTTAACGCCTTTATCACATGGCATAAGGGTGCGTAATAGCGCGGAACTACAGAAAACGATTGCAGGTTCGACCTTTTCTTACTGACCATTAACTCTTCTGGGTGTTTTCAGGTTTCAGGTTATTCCTTTATTTTTTAATGACATGGCTCTTTCAGTTATAATACTTAGATTTATATCTATAATTGCATAAGCAATATAAAAACTTGAGTGTTTACTAAAAAATATAATATGGTGTGTTAAAACAAGTACAATTTGTAATATGGTGTGTATAAAACAAGTACAATTTGAAAAATTTGAAACCGACTTCCATTCTATTCAGTTATTGGAGTGTAACTCAAAAACTACTAGACCGAATTTGATGAAATTTAAATGGGACCGCACAGGATGCACCAGCTTTCAAACAAAAAATTAAGAAGATTAAGAATTTTGGAAATCGGTACATCCAGTCAAAAGTTATGAGGTAACAAACATAAAAAAATACAGTCAAATTGAGTACCTCCTCCTTTTTGGAAGTTGGTAGAAAAGTATCTAAATCAAAGTATGTAAACGGTAGTAGCAAATTTTTACTCAGCGAGGTTGCGTCCGTAATGGACGAAACATTAGACCGGCCTACTTTGAAAGCTTTCAGAGCATCGTGCTTTACTTGCCGTTAGATAAGTAGCTAAACAAAGATTAAAGGGATGCATTTTCATTACGGGCAGAACTTACCTGAGGTTAAAATTATGATCCGGTTTTAAAAATTAAGCTTATAAATTAAAATTGAGTTTTTGGGTTTGGGAGAGAGAAGAGAGGAGAATGGGAGTTGGGTTTTGCCGCTTCATACCATATTTTAATATATATGCCTTTAATATTTTGTACAGACATTCAGAGTTCACTTTGCATCTGTGCATCTGACATAGGTTATGGAATTTGGTAACACGCGTATGATATTCAAAAGTATCCGTCAAAATTGGATTTTTTGCGTCACTTAAATTGGTACGGTTGTTTTGGGAAATACATAATCATAGATGAGCCCGACACAAATTTTAATGTTAGCCATAAACCATCATTCTTATAATAAGTTTAACAAACAACTTTAATAGTGGATAATGCACCGAAGAAGTAAAGCAGTATTTTACGTCACGGGCGTCATATTGGACCCTGAGTGTAACTGGGACTCTGGAGTTAATCCGCCTGAGCGCAGCGAGGGAACTTAAATTTACCTCCTGAGCGAAGCGAGGAAGTTATGTAGAGTCCTGACTGAAGCGAGGGGTTCAAGTCGCCCAAGAGGAAGACAGGCTTTATCCTCGAGGTGAATACTCTACTTTCATACCTACATACAAGACAATAAAACTCATAGCTACATAAAAAAATTGGCAATTAGTTACAAGTAAAATAAATTCAAAGTTAATATTAATGTTGGACACATTTATCCAGTTATGGATGCTCAAAGTACTGTTTTTGAGTCAACGTGTACGTGATAAAATACAACAGCGAAGAGAAAAAAACACCGTCTCTTGTTTCACATTCATTACAATCGCGCCTCTTTTCTTTTCCTTTTTTGTGTACTATCTGTGGAGGCTAGTTATCGAATAAACTCTTTTTACCATGCCCGTACCTCAGCTAAGAAGTTTTACCTACAAATTTTAACGTTCCAAATCCAAATCACTTGCTTAACGTTGAGATTCCGTGATATGTAATTGGACATTGTCGAGCGGGTGATATGAAAAGTGTTAGTTTCGTAACAGTCGTGTTTTGGAATGATTGGGTGCTGTACAAAATAGATTCGGACCAAGTTCGAATTAAAATTGAACTTGAGTAATTAGATTTCGTCAATTACTCACAATGCGTTCTCAAACTCGTAAATGTTATCTATCATTGTTCAAAAAATATTAGTAATAATAATATGGGGCAACAGCCACACAAAGGTCTTCAGGCCCCAAACTTGGCAGAACAAACTAAAATGTATGTAACTTGGAGACGTTATTACAACAGCAGCTCTAAATATGGACGAAACGTTTCGGTAGAAAATGGATTTCCACTTGGAACTCGTTACAAATATTTTTTTACTTTTTAATTTAAGACAATTGGATAATGTTTAATATCCACTCATATATCAAAACAAACGTTCGAAATAATCTTTTACAATCTAAATAACACATTGTCTATTGTACACTACGGTATTAATAAACATAAAAACACAGTCAATGTAAACCTTATGCTGTGATACTCGTAAAACTATGTACACTACAGATGTAAGACACTGCTTGCATAGGTTAAAATATTATTCAATTCCTTAACAAAAGAGCGGTCAACTTCAGTCGGTGTCAACTTGTGTCCATTGGTTTAAATGCCTCTAACTCGAACGTGATCCCAAACTCGATCGTGTCACTTGTAAGATCGATCATTATTGCATGAAAGGTCGCACGCCAGACACAATAGAAATTTCATTGTTATAATGACATCGACCCTTGAAGGGTTATATAATTCCATTAATTGAGGCATACTATTAATGAAACATTAACACAACATATGGCGTAATATCCGTTAATCTACCTAACAGGACATTACAACAAGCCTCCAGGAGAGAAAGCTTTGAGTGAAACGCGACAAAAATGCAATCCGTTCACTTTCATACTTATGTGGACTGTGGCCGACTGGTTTAGGTTCGACTAATCTACAAGTACATATGTTCTATGTTTATTATGCACTATGGGGAGATGTATGCACGACCGGGGACAACTTTCTCTCGGGTGATGTAATATGGATAGCTGGACATTGAGATATTATGTTACTAAGTGCTCTCAGTTAGTATATGAATGGATACAGATTGTTATTTTGTAAGGATGTTAGGAAAGTTTGTGGAAGAGAAAATATTTGTTTTCATACACAGAAATAAATAACACTCTATGGTCAGCCTTTTTTACGAAAATGTACCTATCTTAAAGTAGTGAAATGACAGTTGAGAAAACCAATACAACACCAAGAGTTAGTTCTAAAACAAAACGCTTGTAGTTGTGTTAAGTAATCGTATAAATACATGATTGCAATAATAACGAGACACAATATTATAAATGCATCTTAGCATATTTGTCGTTAATTGCTCTCCTTATACGCTTAAGACGCTGACTGTAAATAAAATTATAACATATATAATAACATTTTGTTAAATGCTCTCCTTTAAAAAAAATTTAAGACTATAGTGCCTAATTACTATCTCAAGAAAATTGTATATGATAATCTTATAGTGATGATGCATTCGTAGATAGCATCACACTAGAGTCTCAACATGATTAAAAGCATCAAAAAAAGCTCGCAATTCGAAAACAGAGAGAGTCATCGGATTTTAGAAAATCTAAAACGATTTTGATGGAACTTGACACCGAGATAGCCTGTAGCCTTATATATAATTGTTCTTTTGGATTGGTCGCTATGTACATGTGTGGGGTTGTAGATAATAGACAAAACATGTAATAGACAATACCAGAATGTACGTTCGTTCGTAGAAACGTTAATGTGACTGAGAAAATTAGAGGCCTGAAAAAAGTCAGATCAAGAATATCCCTAATCCGATAAGATTTTATAAATATTTTTCAAGACACTGAGGAAAAAATAGGTAAGTATACCAGAACCGTTAGAAGGGAAAAATTGGCCGTCTCCGCCTCTCGGAGTTCCGAAGGACCCCTCCGGGACTCTAGCGTCAAATACTTACTTTAGAACTTTAAAGAAGCGGGTCAATAATTGGCGGATCTTAAATTTTCAGCAGTTCTCCACAAACAAAAAGTGTAAAAAAATTACGAATTGAAATCATACCCAGTTGATTCCCTTTAGAATGCTGGGTGTTACTCGACAATAATATATTAAGTAATAATTAGTCTTAACAATACAGTCAAATTAGGAACTTAAACTTTGTTAAATTGTACACCGTAGCCTTTCTCGTGTATAATCATGATCTTTTATTTTGTTTGATATGTCATATCATAAATCATAATCAGCCCATTTTGTTCCCACTGTTGGGACTCGAGCCTTTCTCTCAGAGAGGAGGTGGGCCATAATCCACCACGCGGGCCCAGTGCGGCTTGGTGGATAGATAGTGGCCAACCCATGTTGAAGTTTTTAGACCGCCCGAAGGCCTTCGACATAGCCTAACGACTGTTGTTCTAAGACAAACAACCGGGACCGACGGCTTAACGTGCCCTCCGAAGCACGGAAGCGCTCAGTTGAATAATGGCAATAGCGGTCACCCATCCAAGTACTGACCGCAGCAAGTGTTGCTTAACTTGTTGATCGGTTAAGATCGCCAAGTTAAGCTCACCTACGAGCGCTTCCTATATCCGCGATATGTAAATAATGTAAAATAATTCTTCATTAACATTAATAATCAAAATTCACACACTCATACCCACATGCCTGTGTCACGGGAGGCATGAACACACACACTACAGTATCACAAACATCCAAGAACCAAGAACCAAGAACAATTCGCCTCGGCTAGGGATCGAAATAGGGACCCCTTGCTTTGAAGGCAGACACCACCAACTACGCTAACGTAATCGTCGACCGACATTAATCAACTTCAACCAAATATAACTCGTCGTACCTCATTTGCGATTGTACAATAATAGAAGGTTCGCACGGACTTCCGAAATAGATTGAGCCCCCAATCAATGGCATACAAAACTAGTAACCTTACATCCGAGAGGGTAATTAATCTTTATGTAGGTAAGTAATAATGATTGGACGTCACTCAGACTAATAACGTAAATAATTGAAACCGGTCGAGTTATTCGACTATACCTACCGCGTAAGTTAAACCGTCAAAATAACATTAAAACGTAAATAATGGTTGCAGACACCAGAATATAATTTTGAAATCTGTAGACGTAGTTGTTTTGTAGGTTTTTTTAGATTTATCTTGTCGAAAGTTTATCAAGCCTGTATAAGTTTTTAAATAAAAACGAATTAAATTAATTTAGGTACACATCTTCCCCTTATATATTTCCCCTTCCCCAGTTACAACCTGTATTCTGCATAAGAACATAATATCCGAGACCACTTAATTACAACAAATAAAGACTTATTGTCTTATTGTATCCAGAAGCATTTTGGACAACTGATGTTTATACATCCGTTGTCCAAAATGCTTGTGGTTCAAAGAAGCAAATACAAATTTTCTAATAAACCTTATTTTGTTACCGATCTTTCAATTTGTAATGTACTGGTTGTTCACAACAAATAATATTATATATCAATTAAATTTGGTGACAAACCCTTCGATTTAACGAATTTAAAAGCTAGGTATCAGACTTTGTTTTGCAGTCGGAACTGGTTGCTGATATCATGAACGCATAGTGACAACTTATGCAGACATTTGGTTCTAGAGTAGTGCACAAGCACACTACTAAATCGTGAATAGATCAGGAGTTGCGTCCGTCCAATTTAAGGGTGCGTTGTTCGCTTATTACTTGGCGTAATGTGCCCTTTAACTTTTATGGGCCGAAGTTCGGAATGAGTCCGGCCCCGCTTGGGACTAATATAGGGCGAGAGTTTTATCTCTAGCAGCTTCCGGTTAAATTTGTATTAATTTTATTGCAACACAGCTGTTGTGATAATTTTAACTGTAGTTTGTTTTAGGAAATTATAACTGATTATGTATTGCTTCATTGTTGGCATGTGTTTGATTATTATTTTATATACGATGTATATTTTTTTCTTTTTCATATCTGGGTTGTTAATAACTCTAATAATGTTATAATTTCAGGTAAGTGATGCGGAGTTTTACTTTCGTAAATGTATAATAAGGTAAGCAATTATTGGTAATCTATAGATCAAGCCACCGAAGAGCTTTCATTTTACCAGAAAATAAAATGATTTAATGTTTCGATTATTATTAATTTCGTCATAACTGATGCAGTGGTCTTTTACAATGGGCCTCATAAGTAAGCTCAAAGTCGCACAGCGAGCTATAGAGAGGGCTATGCTCGGGGTTTCTCTACGTGATCGAATCAGAAATGAGGAGATCTATAGACGAACTAAAGTCACTGACAGCTAGCACTATAGCTAGCCCAGAAGATAAGCCAGTTGAACTGAAGGCTGGTGGGACCGGAATGACCGACAAGCGCAGCGTTAGTATTCCACCAACAAGATAGATATATAGATAGATAGATAGATAGGTAACACTTTATTGAGACAATACTTTTCTGACTTAATACTAAAACTAATACTTAAACTAGGTGCAACAATTAGCGGTCTTATCGCTCAGAAAGATCTCTTCCAGACAACCCATTCGCAGAGGAATATCAAATATAACAGATGGACGGTAACAATACAAAACAGTAAACACATTATACATAAATGCTATATTAAATAAACTAATACAAATACATAAACAGCATACTTTTATAATATATACGTAATTATACAAATATAAATATAAACACTAAAGCATCTTGACAGTATTCAAATAGTCTAGGAAGTGTTTATTACATGTAAACACAAATAAAAATTGGAAAGAAATATATAAAAAAAAAATTGAAAAACTAAATCAATGATAGTTAGATAACATATTATTATACAATTAGTGAGTAAGAGTTAGAGGGAAAGATATGATTTTTAACCTGATCTTTGAAAGTTTGAAGTGACGTAGCACGCTGTATTGCCAGCGGTAGAGAATTCCACAACCGAACGGCTTTAACAGCAAATGAGGAGTAATAAAAGCTGGGTCCATGTACATGCGTTTTTAGCTTAAGATTGTCTGATGACCGTAACAAAATATGTTATCAACATGTTTTGTTTATAACTTAAAAATGGGGAGAAAATTAAAGCATCCTATTGAAGTTTGGCGATATAAAAGTAATTCAGGCCTATGATAGTAAACATGTAGGCAAACATATTAAAAATGTAAAACAAACAAAGTCTACGAATAGTAACTAACACCTTCTTATTAAAACATGTTGCTAAATAAGTTCTACACTAATAAGCACGGCCACAATGTCTACAATCTCCTTTCAATAGACCTCCAGCCGAACAACTAACAGTCCTATGTTGAAACCGACTTACAACAAAAATAATGAGACGCCAAAGTATTTTAATTAACCACAGTTTCATCAAAGCCTCTGAAATTCTTTGTTTAATTAATTAAACATAGATATTATCACATGTATAAGAGTGATGAAAATGGCTCGCGGTTACAACTTGTCCTATAAATTGTACAGCCCTTGCTTGCCTTTACACTTCATCGAATAATAGAGTGGGGTCTAGTACAATTACGAGAATATATTATGGAGAGGCGGTCGCAAGTAATTCGGTGATATTAAGGTGCTGTCAGTTTATGACGACGACAAAAATGAGAGTTTTTGAAGCAGTTTATCTCATAAGCAGCGATTTGCTTAAAATAACAAAAAATAATATGACATTTCTAAGACTTTAAAGTAGACATTGACGGACTTTAAAACCTATTTTAACGTACATAAATGTACATTAAAAAAATCAAACACATACTACTTAGTTTTCCCTTTAAAACAGTTTTGCTCTTTATTTACAATTGTATATGTCATGAAACACATATCATAAAATAGCAATTTTTAATACACATACACTGACGCATACTGTTTTTATTAAATAGTGAACATATTTTTTTTTATGATGTACGTTTTTACGAGATGCGCTTGCTTGATTTCAAGTGAAAGAAATTGAATGAATTCAAGCTCTGAGCTGACAGCGCCTTAACTTATCTCAGGTGCCTTTGGTACTCGCATACTTTGGAAGTGTCATCGGGACAGAAATAATGTCAAGTAACGGAGTATCTCTACGCCTATCGTGTTATCTCATGTGATATTATGTAATACGAAATCGTTCTTGGAATTTGTTCAGGTCTGATATAAGAAAATAGCTCTTTGAAAAGGTACTACGAGTCTATGCGCAGAATCAAATCGGGCTGATTGGAAAACAAATCCCTACTAATAAGAGTCGGGGAGTCCGTAGGTATACTCAGAATAGCCCATTGTTTATTTTTATGACTGTAATAAATGGATTTCCATAAATATAGTAAAAATAATTGCTTCTTCCTATAAAGCCTTATAAATAAAAACCAATGGTTTAAAAAAATATATCTAACAGACAAATAAAAGATGTTTGTTCCATAATTACTCATCTTTGCTAAAAAAACTCAGGCTATAAAGTTGAAAATGTAAAAGTTTATTTTTGGTTTTGACTTATTATAATTTGAATGAAGCTTTTCAAACAATTCGATAGATTGTGTTCTGTATCCAATACCCATACGATAGTTATTACAGTTAGAAGGATAAATCCGTTCCGGTGCCTCAAAAGCCTCGCGGTAATGCCATTTGACACGATTAGTCTAAATACGTAGGTACGAATCCCCTCCGAAAATGTAAATTTGGTCTCTAAAATCTTTAATAATTTTTTTTGTTACAGTTCCTGATTTTTTGAAATTAAATGGGTCTTAGTTTAGTTAACTACATTATTTTCTTAAAATCTCTTTCGCTTGATCTAAACCTGACATGAGAGCAGACTTCTTTGCGAATTTTTCACCATTTTAGTAGACAACCTGTGATCATTTAGTTTTTCCTAGGTATATTATGTACCTGTATACAGGTTTCTAAACCTAAGGTAGTTTTTAACCTCTACAAATGATGAAGACGTAAAAAAAACGTATTGTTTTTGGACTTAGCCCTTTATTTCTGTCTTTGTAGTTAATGTGTTTCGCTCGATAAAACAATTCAAGATACTCAAAACTAGTTTATTTCAGTCTTAAAACTTGAATTGACATTAAGTTCAAACGGTTGCCTTTAATTGTCGACATAAACGCAGTCAACGTTCAGCGTCCATTATGTGAAATTTTATTTCTGTGGAAAAGGTCTGCGGAAGAGTATCTTCTTTTCTTAACAGCTCAATGCCTCCAGGGTGAAAATTATTGCGTTGCGAAAATATATGCGATAAATGTGTTCTCTCAGAGTCTCTAGTAGGCACTTTCTTGAATAACCTTTTACAATTACTGGCATTTTATATGAGTCGGAAGATAGATGTTCTCTTATTTTCATTAGTGCATTGTACATTTATGCAGAATTCGTGTTCGACAAAACAAGTAACATCCAATTTGGAGACTGCAATTCTGGCTGTTTCGTGAATTGAATGAGAAATTAAAAAAGTGGAGAAAGTGCTCGGTGTTGTTTTTATTTAGTATTTCATTGACGAATACCAATACAATCTGTACTAATTATTAAGTTTATTACATATATAAAATAATTAAAAACTTGTATAAAATATCAAATGCAAATGCCTTTGTACCTAACGAGGCAACCAATCACCCAATCAAGGATTGCATCGACCTACCTAACACCTTGTATAATGGCTAAGATATATAGTCGTATCCAGGATCTCGACACACTGTACGTTTCAGATAAACCTTCAGACATTAACGAGCTAGAAGTACCACTCCAGACGTCTACATGAGAGGAGGTTAAGGATTATAGATTTAAAGTACTGACATTATTGTTATCTACAGTAAACAACGAGCTACTAAGCTCAAGGATAATGGTTTTGAACAACTCATAGATTCTAGTTTGTGAGAAAAATCCAAATTGGTATTATTGTAGAATGCTATGTTAAAGGATGGGGACAGTCCAATTTCTAAACTGTGAACTGTAGGGCATGAACATTTATATTATTAAAATATTTATAAAAAAATACATAAAAGAGTAAAATCTAAAACGCAAACTCACGCATATTTATGCTAAGTGTTTTGTTAAACCTAGTCATAAAAGAAATAGTTTAAGCTATGCAACCACCTTAAACGTTACTAATATTATTCCTACTCGCTACCTAACCTAACATTTCCCGCTAGCAAAGTTATCTAACTCCAGTTTAATCTAACAGATTACGCTAATTCAAAATCTCTTATCTCCGGCTTAGTTAGGATCTGAGTTGATTTGAGGGTTCCAGGGCAGATCGATCTCAGTAGTTAAACTTGATTTGACATTATTTGATAGCCGTTTGTCGTCATTAGTTACAACTTTAGCCACACAATATCAAATAGTATCTAGGTCGGTTGTAGCACATCAAGAAGATAAGTAAGTCATCCAGGCGTGGCATTGATAGAAGTTATCAAAACACATCATCACGCTTAAGATATTAGCCAAATATTATATACTAGCTGCTCTCCGCGCGGTGATGGATGATGATGATGATGATGATGAATCTTATATAGCCTATGTTACTCAGGATGATTGTAGCTTTCCAAAGGTGAAAGAATTTTTTAATCGGTCCAATACTTTTGGAGCCAATTCGTTACAAACATACTTACATACAAATCTTTCCTCTTTATAATATTAGTATAGATTAAATTATAATAAATTATATAAAATTAGCACAACACCACCCTGAGTGCTCATTGAAAGTTTGCGATGATCTGACGAACAGAGATGAATAACTACTTACTAATTATCTACTCTACACACTATCGTATCTCTATTAATTATTATATTAACTAGTAATGACCTATGCACTAGTTTGTATTTTGTTTGGTATTATTTTAGGGTTTCCGAAAAAGTAGCGTTTTATGGTTATAGTTAATTTTCAAAGCGATGTTAAAGCCATGAAATATGCCTAAATATTATACAACTTATCTTCCCCACAGTTGAAAACAATGACCATTTTTATGCTTTTATCTGTCGGTCTAGTGCTCGACGAGTCAACATCTCCTGAGGATGCCTCGTGTAGAGGCGAAACACGTGTCCAATCGTTTTTGGTTGATTGGGTTGTTTTGTGTGTGGTTTATTCTGTATACTTCCTGTTTGCAGTTTGTGCGGGAGGGAGGGTATTTCACACCGCAACTCGGCCATAAGCATTGTTTTTAGAGGAAGTGTCACTAAATATTTTTTCTAATATCGTTTTTGATAATGGATATCCGCAAAGTAACGCCTGAATCAATGAATTATTTTATCTAGGTAGTTAATAGAGTTTAAAAAAGCATTCAAGAAAATTATATTTGATAAAATTTATGTTTTATTATTTATAAGACATATTTAATTTATAATTTATTGAAAATATAATTTGACGAGATCTTCTGCCCTAAAATTCCAATGTGAGACTATAAACTATAACTATGCTCTTACACCAATGTAATAAAACGTTATTTATAGATTGGGATTGTCTTCTAAGACAGATGCCATCTTGATATAAATATGAGAACTGCTTTATTGATACTTTGCAGCAAGGCTGTGACATCAAATCGACAATCGACATGAAATCGGTTACCTACGTTATCCTGACTTATGAGATTTCTGCTCATTCAATTATCGAACTAGGGGTCTTGTTCATTCAACCATAAACTGTGATCCTCATTCAAAGTCTATATGTAGTCCCATAAATTAAATTAAAGTAATTTAATTTATGGGACTACATATAGGCCATAGGATAGGTACTTGGATTTGGGACTACCAGTTTCTCTATAATGAGCCTTTCAGAGTATGTAATCTCTATTAGTTACCTACAGAAACTCGTAATAATATATGTAAAACAGGATATTGCATAGGTAATTTTGTAGCATTTAGCGATAGGTTCTTACCACGCCATTTGCTACGCCCACCACGCACGCCACGTTACTATTAATGTAATCTGCTGATGATAGATGTTGTATGCCACTGACACCTAACAGATTCTGTGAAAGTGGTCTTAGGTCTTCGTGTCTTATGTCTATGGTCATGCGTATAAAATATTATGCCGGTTACTTAGAATATAAACCAACTTGCAGAAAACTTCTGTATGAAACTTCTTCGCATTGTAGGCGGACGGAAAACTTTGTAAATAGACTGGGCGGTGAAGTTTAATCTTTCTAGTTTGAAGATGTTATTTTTATTAATTGCAATTTTAACCTACAGAGTGCGTACATGGATATTTATTATAAAGAGTTTATCTATACTATATATACTATTTACTTTATAATATTATAAAGGAGAAAGATTTGTATGTAAGCATGTTTGTAACGAATTGGCTCAAAAAGTACTGGACCGATTTCAAAAAAAAGTTTCACCATTGTAAAGCTACATTCACCCTGAGTAACATAGGCTATATAAGATTCATCATCATCATCCATCACCGCGTGGGTGAAACCGCGGAGAGCAGCTAGTCACTAATAATATGAATGAGAGGACTCGTAAACCGATCGCCTGGTCATACACTGGCATACTATGAGAAATCGTATGATAGGTGCAGTATCCCCCAGGGACATTTGTTTTTTAAACTTGTGGGATCATTTGTTTCTAGTACTTGCTACTGTGCCATTTGATGCAGTCACTGCGATGGCAATGCCTCGTAAGTCCATGGCAGTCAAAAACTTACAAAGCCAAGCTCACTACTACCACGGCGGTAGCCGTTTTGATTTTATTCAGCCAGGACTTTTGCACAAAAACACAGTAAACCCTTAATTTACCGCCACTACAAATTTTATTATTAAAATATGGAACTTATGAGTGCCGTATTTTATATTTATAATATCAATTAAACTCATTTATAAATCCATCCTCATACATTTTGTGCCCTTTTCGTGATTTTTTCTTTCATCGGATACTAATGCTGACTAATACTAATCAGTACTTATAATTATTTTAATTAGTCCGATGGTTATACCATTTACTACTTACTATATTCATAGCTATATACCCACAGTAAGAGAGTAGTGTTGCAAACAACTTTACTAATTATTTACATAATGTTATCAAACGTTTTAAAAAAAAACAATGCTTCCTTCCTTTTCTTCCTAAGCTTTCATAACCACTTTCGCTTCCACAAAATAACCTACAAAGACCGTCAAACCAGAGTTAGCGTAAATAACTCGACGTATTTACGTAGATCATAAGCCGAACAAGTTTCCCCAATGCCACCACAATCAGCCAGATAAGCCTTTCCACTTTACCACCCTCACCTCCTACCCCATTTCCTTATTTAAAACATTACCTAATTTAGAGTTGTTGTACACGATCCACTTTTTGTCGCTCAGCTTTATTTGTTGCGAATCTTCGAGCTGCAGATGCCAACGTTGATTAAATTTTGATATTGGTAAGTGAGATTGCTTGCATTATGAATTTGTGCCAGGATTGTTTTCATACAAAAACAGTTATTCATATCATAATTCCTAATATAATTATTTGTTTTTACAGACTTCAAATATGGTCATAGATTAAATATGACAGAGTATGCACCATTTTTTCATAATTATTTTGAGTAAATGAAATAATACCTCTATTAAATTATAATATACATATATACTTAATACTATTTTGAAACAATAAAAAAAAATAGAAATATGTATGTTCGCCTTGCTGTTATACTCAATATACGATTTGTTGCCTGGAATATAAATGTATCTTTTAGTTATTAATATATATTATTATAATCCCGTCCAAGACATCTAAATCAGTTAACGTTAAGTATAATTACTCAAATCATTATACCCCGGAAGAGGTCAACTTTCCCCTGCCCTTTCACAACCTATACAGACTTGAAACATGCTGTGGCTTGAATTTGTAGTGTTCCAAAAGTGGATAGTGGCCGCCACATGTTCATAAGCACTTCTTTTCGTGAAAAATTAGCCGGTCTGGGTTGTTGAACTTCCAATTACGTTTTATGTGAGCTTCGACATTTACTTTTCTTGGCAAAGCGACTTCTTTCATTTTTAGTACACAGCATAGAAATAATGTTTTAGGTTTTTGCAGTTATCAAATAATAAAGTTCGCCATTTTCAGTTGCCCTTAAAGAGGACTCTAGACGAATTGGAATGTAATTATTCTATACAGTGGGCGAGCACGAAAATCTGTTCAAGTGTAACGTAATCGCAACGTTAACGTAATTATAGAACGGAAAAGATAAAAGTCTTTTATTACGAGCCAGGAGACTCAAGAATTAATTAAACCATCATACTCGTACCTACTCACAAAATGACAATTTACCACATTCAAATCTGCACTATATTTTCTTTACTTATAGGTTCTTATAAGGGAAAAATATGTTTAAGCTGTTTGCTGTCATTACTTAGATGGATAGTTCCTGTAGTGGTAGTAGTTGGCAGTAGCAACGGCAGTTCCGTATGCAGAAGCGAGTGTCTCGGTCACCTCCGCGCAGACCTTACTGAGATATAGGAACCCAGCCTTCTCACGTTTTCGACCGTTGCGATCCTTCATGTTGCCATATTTGTGAAGGCTGATGACTAATCTGCACGTATAGAAATCACAGTTACATGCACTATATATATATATATATCGCGCAATACCCGCATAAAGCCTTACCTTACTGCCTTACTTCACTTCCTCACCAAGTCTAGAAAACCGACCCACGTGATGGGTTTACACATCTGCACGGCTTACATCCTTTACACATATGAACATTTCCATCCTATCACAAAACTGCAAACCAAGATTGGAACGATGGTTTATCTTGTATATCTATTCTATAGCTTCGATGAGTCAATGAATATGAAATAGAGATATCTATATGTATTTCTAATAATGTATCAATAATATGTTTAATTTTGTTCTACGTAGCTGTGCATATTTGACATTTTCACATTCTTAGTAAACATATTTTTTTAATTACTACCGGCCTTAATTATAAACTTCGACTTACTTTAAATTACCTTATTTCGTATTGCACATTGCAAAATGTGTTGTGCGCATAACGAAATGACATAATTTCAATTTAAGCAGCGTTTATGTATGGCTAATATGACCAAATAGTCCAGTCACAAGTCAGCTCAAAGCTTAATTCCTGATTATTCATGACGGCGAAGTCAAATGACACACTATTAACATTTATTATTAAAACTTAACCTCCAACATAATATTACGTAGACAAAAATCCAGAAAAAGATAAAACCACTCAACGCCATTCTATCTCGGCTTAAATGCTTTATGTTTCTCTTTATAAAATATTTTTTGAATTCCGCGAGAGATACGTCTTGAGAAAAACGAGCTCGTTTTAATAAACTGATTTTATGCTTCCGGTTAGAATAAATCTTCCAATTTATTTATTAAAGAACGTGACTGAGCAATATACATTTCGTGCTTTAGGATGACCGGAAGCTTTTGAGCTTCCATAGCCAAATGAATAATTGATCATTTTGAAAGTCAATATTATTTATATTTAAATAGATATAGCGTTTACGGCACATTTGTTAACGTTAATTAATAAGGTGTACTACTATCAAAAGAACCACGGTTGGCAAACAATATGATACTAGTAATGATACTAGTTTAAGCGCGCGTCTCCATCCGCGGGATTTACCCGTTGAATCGTGATATAAAGAAGCCTATGTGGTTACAGGGTACAAACTTCACTCTTCCATTTCCACTCCAAGTTTCATCCAAATCAGTTCAGCCGTTTTGGCGTGATTAAGTAACAAGCCTACAAACTTTGACATATTAGTATGACTGAAAAGAACCAGCAAACAACAAAAAGCCAAGCTCAAAGCGGAGCACTTATCAGTGCGGTTTAAAAAGCAAAGATTAAAAATGTTTTTGCTACAGTGTGTAGTTTATACCCTTACATGTGCGGTTATAGGATGATCGGTTAAAACGATTTTCTTTGCATTAATATTTAAATTAGCAGGCATCAATATTATTTGTGAAGACGGGTTGTAATCTATGTTATACAATAAGTATAAGATTTCTTACACTTATTGTTATTAAGTTATTTGTAACAACTGGCTTGAATATAATTATAATTAAAAAAAAAATTATCTTACGACAGATATTCCAGTTTGTAGAAAACTATAAGTAGGTATATATTTTTTAATTTATTGTGTCACGAGCCGGCTAGTTATTTGCCTAATGGTAAACACTACGATTGTGGATGACAGTTGGATGCCATGATAAAGTTGCGATCATGGTCATTATCACCCGTAGGGATTAATTTTTGAGCTATTACACTTAAAAATTGCGCTGTTCAAACCTTAACGTAGCACTCAAATGCTTTATGTAAATATGTTATTTTTAACTTGCCAAGACGCTCTCTTGGACAAGACGTCTTTGACGTAATAATAATGTATACTCATCAAAAATAGTTTGCGATCACTTTGAAAAAAAAAAGCGAAAATCGATATGTTTATGTTACGCTAGATTACTCGATTATAGTATACTATGATTTCTTCGTCTTTTTAGTTGCTATTGATGGAATTGTCAGACCATTTGTAATGATCGATGATAATGCGCCCGCCAATCTAGCTCAACGAGTCAATGCTGCTCTCCGAGCATCACAAGGTTAGACTGGCCTACCGGCTCGCCTGACTTACACTCGATAGAGCACGCGGGGGATGCTTTTAACTATTAAGCGAGCTGTTTCGAACCGTCAGCCACGTCACGCCAGTTATATTAGTAGGCATCAATATTATTGGTGAAAACGAGTTGTAATCTATGTTATACAAAAAGTATAAAATTTCTTACACTTATGACTATAATTAGAATTATGTGAACATGTAACGGATATTCTATCTACAATTACCTGTATGCTAACGGTTGTATTACTTACTATTATATAACCTGTATTACCGGTGCCGAAATTGCTTCACAGTCCCCCGACAGTTTGTACCCCCGACGCCGCATAGATAGAGGGTTTTTTTAATATAGCTTGAAAGCAGGGATGTCACGCTTAACTTTTGGGCAGAGTTTTGGTCAGATTGGGAGAAAAAGTTTTTGTATACGTATTTTGTGAATGTTTGTTATTTTTAACGTCAAAGTTTTTTGCACTGTTCGTGTTGTCTGTTTATAAACTGTATAATGAGAATGGATTTGCGGGCTTTTCTCTTTCCAGGATTTGCCACAAACTAAGCGTACTTTGTGCATTTTTAGACGTACGAGTACGTAGCTTAAGATCCTCCCGGCTTCCTATAAAATTGCATTGTCAGTCATGGGCCGTGGGCTAGACGCGGCGCATGCATTTTCTCTCGCATACTAACTAACACAGTATATAGCCTATACGGTAAAGATTTCTCCTGCAAATCTTGAGACCCTATCCTCATCATCATCGTCATCATCATCATCATCATCATCATCTGCTGAACATATGCCTCCCCCAGAAATTTCCAAAAAGACTGGTTGGAAGCGGCCTGCATCCAACGTCGAGACCCTATAGAGGCCTATAATCAAACTCTGGCTGCTGCATCATTTATAGTACTTATGTTCTTGGATCTTGGTAAGGGGTTTTAATTTGCATTCTGTCATGTCTTCCCCGACAAAGATGCCGAAATTATGTAGAGAATTTAGTATATAAATAAAAGGTATACAATATAACACATAATTTAAAAAAAAAAGCAGAACACTGTACCGCTTTTTTGGAATAATAAAATACGGTGGCGTTGTTCTTTCCAAAACATCAAATTATACAGTAATTTAAAGAAATTTGGTATCATCACAGTGATAAAACACCCTCCAAACGCCATGAACAGTAGAGGCGGTAGACGGCGAGTATTCTGTAATGATTGCAGTTATATTAATGCAGTTAATAGTGCAGATTATACAGTTCACCATTCGTTTTTAATTCTTAGTAAGTACCTAAGAATATTGCTCGTTTGTAGGAATATTAATTCATTAAAGTACTACACGAGTAAATGTGTAGTATCTCCTCAAACCAAATTAGACATCGATGGTACAATATTGTAAATGCTTTGATATTTAAATGTAAATAAATAAATAAACAGATTACTACGATTAATACTCGTCACAGCACATTTAAAAGTACAACCTATCAACAAACAATACTGAATCATGTTACAATATCTCACGATTGATAACTTTGTATCAAATCCTATAACCAACCTTCGCAGTAAACAGTAGAAAAACAAACAGCCCCATATCAACTCATGTATCAGGCGCAGCTCAAGTCTCCCATTCGTAGTATCGTTGGCTTAATTAATGTTTCCTCGAATGTCACCATTAAGGCTACGTTGTCTGGTCGTCTGAAACAATGGTCGCTATGAAGCTTTGTTTTGAGAACCGTTGTTTAGCCACGTACTGTGAACGGTAGAAGTGCTTGTTTGCTAATACTCTTGCAGTGTGCATTAGCCGTTTGATTATTTTTTTTAGAAATTAGAAGTTTACGAAAGAGATTAGAGAACTAGAATATCTAGGGGTCACGATACTCGTAACAATAACGCACCAATCAAGCCTACATGAGTTATGAGTGGCACAAGTACTCCCACGGACAAATAAGGGGTAAATCTAATAAAATAACTTCTTAAGCTAACCACAAGACAACTTTTTCTATTTAGTACCTTATTGGCGAACACTACAATCATAGTTGAAGCGACAGTGTTGACAGCTAACAAGTCTAGACAAATCTTACATAGATTTTAAGACGGTATCATTCAAACTGATGTGTATTTCTTTGTGATGTATAATAAATAAATAAGTAATTTAGTAAACTAAAAAAGCTATATAGTACACACAAATAACATTCTAATTTATTGAACAGAAATAGCACAAAAGGTTTGGAAGCAACTGTCATGAAAATATGTTTTATTATGCCAATGACATTGGACAGTATACTTCTCATTACATCTACAAAGACTCCCCCTCAGGACTGTCATTAACTTTCCACTTTCCACCTCAAATGTACATCTCTCGAGTCAATTTCGCAATTATAATTGGTATCACACCGACGAACCTCGGTGCCGTTCGCCTTTTGTTATCTCTGAATTATGACTATAGCCAATTAAGAGTGAAACAACAAGCCTAGTTAACACATCCCCAATGACAATGACAGCCCGATGTTAATAGGTATTACTCGATTTACAGTAAATTTTGGGCCGCCATTATTATAGCCGAGTGGCCTGGGAGTTTTTGGAATCTATTGCGATAAGAGGGATAAAGATCATTTAAATTCTAAAGTGTTTCGATGGCATTTGGCAATTTGAGACTCTGATAATAGCTCATTACAAGCTGCAAATATTGTGTTTAAAATAAGTGTCTGGATGCTTACAGTAGTTTAGAAAACTTTTCAAAACACTGTTTGTCCAAGATTCTAAAGCCCTTAGGAATTATTAAGGCAATACACAAGGCGGATTTTTTAGGACGGGACAGTAAGAGCAGGTACCTCAACCTTTTTAGTTACAGGAAAACGTTCCTAGGAGGTATCCTAGAACTAGCTTTTTGAGATATTCTGAACTGCATTCACAGTTTTAGGGAAAAAGTACCGCCAGAGAAAAAAACAATATAAAAAAAATATGTTTAATGCCCAATGGTCCTATATCATATAGGGATCAAATTACTCTGTAGGACCAACTGCGGTTTGTGTACTAGAAATGTTAGAGATATCACAAAAAAGTGATTTCCATACATTTTGTACCAAAAAACGATTATTTAATCAACTCAAATATTAATTGTTGCCAATCAATCCTATTTGATATTGTGATAAGAGCAAACCTAGTCGGGTTTGCTTGTACGATTCGGATCCCAACGCCGGAGGAAAAATTCTTTAGCTCTGTTACCTCGCGGAGTAAACCACAAAACATAGGTAAATTACTTTTTTACTACGGAACCCGCAAGTACGGTAATAAACAGTAAGATTTTATGTGCAACAAAAAAGCGTTTAGTGTAAGTTTAAATACGTACTTCTTTTATGAGCAGTACCGAAATCCAAGAAAACAGAGGTTTTTGACACTGTTACTTAATCTGTGAAAAAGATAGGAAACGAACAACATTTGGCAACGGATAGTGGTACGAAATCCAGAAGGATAATGAATCGGCGAATTTTGCCGATTCTTGCTCCACTTACATAATTTTTGTAGGTCTGGGGAACGAAATAAATATAGAAGAGCACAATCGACAATGCTCGTAAAGGAAAACAAAAGATTTGCAACGACCGAGCTAAAAATACCTATACCCGTTTTTTCAAAATTATATATCGCATATACTGTATTTGTGGGGATACATTTAAGAAGTACTCCTTCGCCGATGTATTGCGAAAATAAGAGACAAGGAAGCCTTACTCCTTCAAGAGCCTATTCTGGTTGGTACCACTACAGTATCAGATATTCTGTCTAAAGCTGTGTGTGCACTGCTGCATTAGGGTTTAGAGGGTACTGTAGCAATTGAAATCACTGGCCGCTTGAGACGCAAATACCCATGTCTCGAGGTGTCGAGTGCTATAAGGTGGCACAAACACTTTAGTTGGCACTGCAACTATAGCTACTCGTAAGTGTAATGATTATGTCTAGACGCACGGCTTATCTGTTTCATCACTTAAAAGGATTGCATAGCTAGTACTTTCCATGCTAAAAGAAATAACTCTTTCCTACGTCTTAACATCGTCCGATTTCAGTGATTTTTATTTTCGTGTAATCATCACATTGTTTACTATGCCTGTAGGTTTTGATTTTTTCAGTATACAAAGTACTATAAATTTACTTTTTCAGAACTAAGGAAACTAAAAAAATCTAAACGTACAGGAATAGTAAACAATTTATTGATTACATGAAAAAAAAACTGAAATGAAATATTAAGAGGTAGGAATGAGCTATTTCTTTTAGTATGTAAAGTACTAAAGTATGTAAAGCTATATGCAATCCTCTTAATACGTAGAAACTTCGAAAAGCAGTAAAATAGTAATATGTAACAAACGGTTGTAGAAATTACATGAACTTCTTATTTTTGTTGTAATGGTGTTGCGCATGTCACAGTCATGATATTTTACATAAATACTAGCTTATTTTCAACAATAAAATGTTCTTGTTTACCAGTGTCTCCCATCTTTACTTCAATCGCCGAACAATCCTAAATAATCTAATCCCCGCGACCCCAATGAAATATGTTTTCTTACAAATTCTTTTAACCAAAACGCTCCTACACAAAATACAGTTCGGCTCTCATCCATCATTTTCCTCAGTTCATTAAGCATGGCGTTCAAAATGTAAGCATGTTGTCCGTTAGTATTGTACCGAACGTCCGACGTGAATAGCTTTAGAAAATCATTTGTGTTTGTGAATTTATCCAAAATATTGACGAAGCAGCAAAGTTGAGGGTCAGAGGTGTTGCAGAAACTATTATGAGGCTTTTAGCATGTTTATCCGTGATGAATTGTACGCCTTCTAAGATAGAATAAGCTTCAAATTTTGGAAGTAGATATTCCAACCTGCCGCAGGATTTCATTCATCATCATTGTATGTTTAACTCTACTTGTAATGTAATGCACCTTGAATTTTGTATGAGTGGTATTATTTTGTAACGTCTATTTTATTTTTCTTTGACTGTATAGTATTTGCCAGCGTTGAAAGTGTGTCTAGAAGTAGTGAAGTAAATAGTATTTACCAAATAAAATAAGTTTGCGTTGACACTATCTCTATAGTATAGGTGTGAGGCAACGCAAAAATGATTTAACCTGATGAACGATGAATGATTTCACTAGTATATACGTATTTACAGGAATCAAATCATATCGTGGCCTGTGCGGCTTATAAAAAGAATTAGCTACCTGGAATGGGCCGCCAAAGATTGCATTGCTTGTAAATCGGTGCCCGTACGAGTAAGTCGCTGGCCTGATTTTAAACACTACGCATATCCATACCAGTTCAGTGGCATTATGAATATCAAACTACATATACAAAGCCCTGCATGACAATGCAATGCGCTTGAACAAGTTGTAAGATGTTAAATCTCTTGCCGTATAATTTCGCTGGAAACATTGCCCTGCAACTGCACTTCTTCTCACGCTGTGCTTCAGCTCTACTTCAGGTGGAATTTGCAAAAGTCCTACCACTATAAAAAGTAGTGTGTACATGTAAGCGAAAGATGTCTAACTTTTTTATTTATGATACTAATGGTGACGTGACGGTACGAGGTCTTTGGTGCTCGAGTTATAAAACAGAAAAACCGAAAACCTTTTCTGTAACTACTGATATTTTATTTTTACTATTTGTAGGTTAAGATCTATCTCATACTTGTTATCCATGAAAATTTAACACAATTCTATACGGAATATAAGATATGACTTATCTATTCATAGAAAATGGAAATTGAGAATTGGTTTCGTGTACACATTCTCTCTGCTTTACTGTCTTTTGTCTCCACTGAAATATGACACAGAAGCTCATCGAATATGAAATTGTATTGAAAATTTGCATTTGATGAAGGAGCTATCTTGAATTTGCACAAGGTATTGGTTACTGGCTGCGCCCTGTAACTTATGTATTATTTCAGGTTATCATAAAAATTACTTAAAAGTTTTGCCAAATGGATCTGGTATGGAAGAGTCATTATCATCATCAGTCTGTAACAGTCCAATGCTAGACCTTTCCCAAAAACCCGCCACTGAGGCTGGTCTTCGGCTCTACTCACCCAGTGACTGCCAGCTAGGCTGACGGGCGTCCTACGTACGCTTGTCGACACGTGATCTCCACTCGGGCGGGAATCCGTCTATTCTATCGATTATCGTTTTTATGACTGATGTGACCAGTCCATTGTCACTTAAGTTTACTAATTTTTCGAACTATGTTGATTACCTTAGTTCTCTGCCGGATCCGTGCGAGGTGGAGGAACGAGGTGCGTTTCGGATTCGACCCTTTGGAAAAACATTGAGCATTGCTCTATTGCTATAGCTCAATGAGAGACTTTGAACCTACGAATAATAATAAGTTCGTAGCTTTGAACTTATAAACCAGTTTCATAGTCAGAATCCACGTTTCAGCCGTATGTCATAACGGGGAGGGCGCACTGCCGTGCAATTCTCTAAAGATTCATCGATGCGCTCATCGACGAGCTCACCGATGTCAAATACCTTATGAGATATTGCCCTTGTACATAAGGTTGCTTATCCAACGTTGCTTGTCATCTCGTCATTTGTTACACGGATGTTTTCAAAGATGCAATGATGTTTGGTCTTAGAGAATCGCACGGCTGATTGAGAACTTTGGGCGACGAAAAAAACTTGACGATGACATGATTACATTCGTATTTCTAATATAATTGTGAATACGACCAAATATAATACAAGAGTATGTATTTCGTCCACGATTACACGTAGTATTAGCGTAGTTATTTAATTTGTAGTTAGTTAGCAATTTTATTTTATGCACAAAGAATGATAAATGAGCATTTTTAAAGAATAATGTAATGAGGAGATGACTTTCCAATATGTCTTTGCCGTCGTATAAAAACCAGCTGTATACATAAAACTGTACGAATTTTAAACACTTCCTTTACACTTTGATGAAACCTGGATATTGAAAATCATAATTTGACATTGTATTAAATAATGGACAGTTAAATGATCACTAATGCCAAACAAAAATGCCACACTGCAAAAGAAAAAAGTATATTCTAGCGTAATTAATACTGTTCGAACCAGTGGTATTTTTTTAATTTCACATATCGTGACGTTCAAGTCAAACGCCACGCGTGATGGTAAGCACCAGCAGAACCAGCAAGCCTGACCATGATAGATCTCTCTCTGTTGCACGAGAGTTCTACCAAACTCTCCAGTTTTGTAGGGTTCTGGTTATGGTGGTAGTAGTCTGTTTTTTTTGGCTCTTACGATTTGCATTCTGATAGTGGAGAGAAGCCTAATAGATAAAATTCACATCCTTATGGATTTAAATAATGTTAATAATTTACTTAAATTTCACTAACTATACCATAAAAATATAAACTATAATAATAATAATGACAACCCTAATATAAGAAACATCAGCGTTAAGAGGATTGCATAGCTAGTACTTTCCATGCTAAAAGAGAAAACTCTTTTCTACCTCTTAACATTGTCCGATTTGAGTGATTTTTTTTCATGGAATCATGACATTGTTTACTATGTCCGTACGTTTTGATTGTTTTCACTTTTTTTAAGTTCTAAAAAAGGAAATTTATAGTACTTTGAAATACTGCAAAAACCAATACTAACTACTAACTGTACTAAACGTACGGGTATAGTAAGCAATGTCATGATTCCATGGAAAAAAAAATCACTCAAATCGGACAATGTTAAGAGGTAGAAAAGAGTTTTCTCTTTTAGCATGGAAAGTACTAGCTATGCAATCCTCTTAAGTGCAAATAATTACTGGATAATTAATGGACCTATCCTGGTTTAATAGTAATCTACTTTTGATAATCAATCGATTTCACGGTTCGATCGACTAGAACCCTCGACACAGCAGCTCCGAGAAGTAAACGGGCGTTTTTGCTATACCAATATACGGTATAAATAATTGGTTCTTCACTCATGGCTTTTATAATGTCTTCAAGTATATATTAGCTGTCATACTCACACTGTAACTATTGTTATAATACATTTTAAAGTATGCACACATTAAAATCCACACCTGTATTTTGCTTAACACATGCATCTATTATACCTAGGGCTAAGATCCCAAAAGCCTACGGTTAGTCCACAACTAATTCGAATACAAAGCAGTCAGTTCTTTGTCCACGAGTATATTGCGAAATATACCAATGTCTATAGCCCCAAATTCTTATCTAAATGAGCTTCCCTAACACATATGTGCGTATCCAAAACAAAAACAAAGAAGTACGTGATACATTTACTGAATAGGACAAGTTAAGGGATGTTTTCGCAAGTGTTTATTCCGAGCCGCTGGGAAGAGGTTTCAACTCTGAAAAGGAAAGAATACACTATATTATAGGCTAATTAGAAAATACATAAGTTCAAAGCATGCATCATCATGTAGGTATAATATTATGCTAAAATGTTCATATAGGCGAGTTCGATAGTTGGATTAAAGCAATGACTATAGCAATATTACTGGCAAGAGCCAGTCCAGATTTACTGGTTCAAGTCGAACTCACGTTTACTAGGAGTAAGGCCTCGTGTGTATCTAAGTATATATTACGCTGGTATAGCTTGCGTTGAAGTTTATTATCTTTGATGTCATACTGAACTGTACTGTACACGACCGGCCGCAGTATACCGCGTAGGTCATGCGTGGTGTCAGGGATAGAACTCAAAGTACCAAGTAAAACGTTCTGTGAATTTATTACTGATGAAACATTACAAACATCACGCTTGTACATCCTTGAAGAGGTTGACGATAGTAGATATTTAATCACAAACACTTCGCGAGTCATATCCTTGGTTTCATCGCAATAATGAGAAGACCCATCTCATGAAAAAGGCCTATTGATACGATATCTAAATGTAGATTTTTACGACATCCATAAGCATCTATATATTGTTAACTTATGAAGTGCAAGCTAACGTGATGTACTACTCTTTCGAATACATTGGCTTTTACAGTTGGTAGACTTTATTGTACTAGTGTTACGTTCTAGGTTATGACAATCTTTGAGGCTCAACCATTTTTCCAATGATACACTTGACATGAAATCTTACGTCATTATAATAATACAATTAACACACACTATAAGTTATCTATGGCACAGTTATACTAGATAAATGATAGTTTGTACTGTATACGTGAACGTTATCATATTACGATACACTTCTAGAAACTTTCACGCTAGGCCCATCACTAGTCCACAGTTTATATAGAGACTAGCTGACCCGCCAGCGGCTTCACTCGCTTGGTCTTGGTATAGAGAGGTAAAATTGCCGTTTTGGAACCTTAAGGTCCTGGGTGGATCCCCGGGTGGGCAGTTACTGGCTTTTTCTGCCCAATAAATTTTGAAGGAGTGCCCCTATTGTTTGCAATAGACTCGTCTCTTAGGTCCAAAAAAGCAAAGCCAAAAAAGCCCATGCAAAATTTTAAACTTTTAGAACTCGCAGTAATGAAGTTTCATACAAACTATCAATCCCAAAAACCCCTTAGGGGTAGAATTTCATAAAATCCCGTCTTAGTGAGCACCTAGTCCTAAAAAGAACCCCCATATAAAATTTTAAACTTTTAGCACTCGCAGTAACGAAGTTTCATACAAACTATCAACCCCAAAAAAAACTCTTAGGGGTTGAATTTCATAAAATCCCGTCTTAGTGAGCACCTACGTCCTAAAAAGAACCCGAATGCAAAATTTGAAACTCCTAGCACTTGTAGTTTCTGAGATTTCGTGATGAGTGAGTGACCTTTCGCTTTTATATATAGGTATATAGATAAATAATAGAAATATTTTCTATATTCCTAGATTTTCACTTCGTTGGACATAATATCTCACATAAGTGTTTATATTTCTGCGTTTACGTATCTAATGAAATAAGTTTCAAAGGAAAAGTAGCGAAACTTTCGTATTTCTGTACTTATATAGGAGTTGGAGCTTCTTATATTATCCCGTTCCTTGTACAATATCGTTCCGAATCAACCGTGTTTTTGTAACAGATCCTTACAATTCCCGAGAAATTGATATCAGACTGACACGAACTCGTGTTTGCTCATAGTGATTCCGTTATTACAATGGTGATTTGATCCGGAAAGTGAAAAAAGTCGTTAACTTGAAAAATGTTTGCACGGAACAAGCGAATTTGTATCAACCAATCTATTTATATCTGTTGTGTTATCTTGTACATAGTATACTTTACTTTAGCATCTTCAGTTACGTTATTTCTTTTGTTTTGTATTTGTTTTGTATCTAGTCTTTAATATTTTTTAAATAAAGTTATATGATTATTAACGGGATATTTACCGTGGTAAGGTTGTGGAATGAGCTCCCGATATTTCGGCGCAGTTACATGCACCATGTTCACGGGAAGACTGAATAATGCGGGTGGTTGGTCAAAAAGTTTAAAAGTTTGGTGCAGACATAACGATCTACCCTCTTTCTTAGTATTTTGCTACGGTTATCACTGGAACTCGAACTCGATCCTAAGTCCCGACAAAACACACTCACTGTATCACTGCGTATAGTATTTTGAACACATTTTGAACGCGGACTTTTATTTTTAAAACAACCTAATACTGGATTCCACGCACTGGGCCGAAATATCAGGAGCTCATTCCACAACCTTACCACGGTAAATATCCCGTTAATAATCATATAACTTTAGAGAACAACCGTGATAGTTTAAAACAGTATTTTTTAAATATGTTTCAACTACCATATATCTCATTGAATCAATTGTCATCAATCATCCCTAGACAGATGTTCCAAATTGCCCTTAAAATAACGTTGCGTAACCATTGCTTATAATATAACGTAATTATTTATTGAAATAAATAACCTACTCGTACATAATATTTAGTGCAATTAGTCCATTTTGGATTATCCATTAGTGCATTGTCGATAGTTTACCATACACTTCTTAGTAATGTTTCCAAGGGAACTTATGTAACATACATTTTAACACGCTTTCCTGTTTTTCTCTTTTGTTTGTATCCCTAATCTTACCAAATCTATCCATATCATTACGCACGTTACACACAAAGAAGTCGGAAACCGTTTTCCCGATGTGCCAAAGATAGTGCTCTCCCCTCCGTACCATATATGACTACTGCGAAGGGTAACAAAATTTTATTTCAAGTTAAATTGTGTTCGCAACTCAGCCAGTTCTTATTTATTGGGGTGAGAAGTATTGACGCCTCGGGCTCGCTCGTAAGTGTGTTCAAGCTAATAACAGAGTCAACGGGCCCTTTGTCAAAGCTACTGCCAATTTCGGAATGCATTTTGCGTGAGTGGATCTGCCTTATGCGTAATAGAATCGTAATAAATGGAATTATCACCTTCTTCGGGGTAATATTTTGATTTAAGAGCGCATCTTTTCGAAGGAAGTTGTGATAGGTCCTGGAAGAGCCATATAATTTCTATAAGTTATGTCTTGGTGTAATAGTCTATTTTACATTGGCTTACTATAATCATAATTAAATTTTAATTAACATTTAAGTAACTATATATCAAGTCAGAGTTGATAGATAGATATAGGCCTGAAATCTACTATTTGTTAGCATTTCATTGACTCTGAGAGTTTTTTTTTATAAAATATAGATTTTAAAATATAGAGTTTTTTATATATGTAAACTTACATTTATTTTCCGGGTGCAAAAAAGCTGTTTTAGCAGCAGCATTCCTCTTATGAAATACTTGTACTTTCATAAGTAGAATGCCATGGATACCTTTCACATATTTCAAATAAGAAAGTACAAAATGTGGCATTACGTATGTTTCAGCCTCTATATTTTAATTAACTTTAACAACAAAATGAATAAAGTTATGACGGAGGAGCATCTTGCCGAGTAGGCGTATTGGGTCCCCGTGCCTTGTTTTATTCATAGGCCTCTTTGAATAAAGATGAAAATATTAGGGCAGGCCAAAGAAAACGGCAACTTGGGGCTAATGTGGTCGGGAGTTAATAGTCATACATATTAATGAAAAATATAATATGTTGACCACGCACTTTCTTCATAATATACCGAAATCTGATTTTGGCAAAGATAAATCAGCTCGTCCGGGATGTCTTAGAGATAGTTTACTTAATTTAATCATTATAACTTTGTATAATAGTGATATTAATAAACATCTACACTAATCCGTTTTATTATAGTAAATGTGATTAAATGTTCTATGGATACATAAAGTCTTCATAGGCGGTGACAAAATCAATACTTCGAAGCCTACAACATTTTTTGAGTGCCGTGCGATCCTCTAACAGCAAACATACATAGTTGCATCTTTGACAATATCCGTGAAACAAATGACGAGATTACAAGAATCGTTGGAAAAACAACCTTATGTACAAGGTCGATATTGCATAAAGTATTCGACATCGGTGAGCTCGTCGACGAGCGCATCGACGAATCATTAGAGAATCGCACGGCTGGTCTCAGCCTCACAATTTTATTGTCATCTCGTTGGTTGCGCGTCCGGCAGTACTCGACGACCCTGCAATAAAAGAAAATAATATAGTACAACATTAGACAACGGACAGTAAAGAACTGTTTTTTTTTTCAAAATATCAATAATAATGCTAAAATAGTTAAATTACTAGGAAACAGTCTATGAAAACGTGACTGCTTTGCTAAGAACACCAACACAACACAAAACGAACTCTAATTAGTAGGCGACTGTGTGAAAGGTAACGAAAAACAGATGGTTTCAAATTTTATCATTCTAGGTATTACGTCTACATAAGTTCACAGTCAGATCATATAGACGAAATTTTTCGTAGAATATTCGTTTGTAAAATAATTTCTATAATTTTGAGTTAAAAGAGTTAACGAGCTTAACGGTGGAAGTTGAAAAAGGGTTAAATTGTTAAGCCTTAACAACAACAGACGTTGGGCCGTATCTCAGTGTTGCCACCTGGCACATCAATCCTCGTTTATGAAAAAAAGTGAGTCTTGGAGTGGTCTTTCACGGTGTTGGGCACTTTTACAGTTCCTTATGCCTCTCATCTCTGGTGATAAATGAGTGTTGCCAGTTACGCGCCGCGTGCGAGTTACGTTCTACCCTATATTGAATGTGTCTAATCTATAGCTAAGATTTTGTTGTTAAGTTGGAGGTATGATGTTAACAGTTGGGTTTCACTTGGCCGTTATTGTTGGGAGGGTCAATACAACGTGCGCCCCGCCGGCTGACTCAAACTTTCTGACTCAATACGAGATATAATAGAAGGGAGATGAGTTAAAATAACTAATATCATTGGTTCATAATTTTATTATGAGTAATTCGCTCGCCTGATGTTAAGCGTGGGGACTGCCCGTAACAGTTCAGAGTTTTAAAGTTCAAGTGTTCTAAACCATGCAAGGCAATGTACTGCACTCGTCACCCTTAATATAAAACTGAATAACTTTCAAGTAGTACCTAACTTACTCAATAATGATTAAATTATCGTCATGTTTTATAGATGTAAGGCTCAATAGAAACAAAGCAAAGACATCCACCTCTCAACTGCACTTAACGTTTCCTGATAACATTATCCCCCTCCCCCTATTGTATTAACATCGAAAATAAAGGAAAATAAACGAGCCATTCGCGACCCACTTCACGTACCAGTGAGCAATAAAACTAAACAAATGAATAACGTAATTTACATTTTGAAAAAGTCCTCGGACTGCGAGGATGCGAGGTTCCACGTGAAACGGGGACGTCATTCCTTTTCATTATTTTTCGAGCTTCAAAGTCGGCTAGGAATGCGCGCAACGCCTGTCGGCTTTCTGGCTATAATAGAGTCGTCTTTATTCGAGAGCTCATTTGCCATCTGCCTTACATATTTTTGTAGATTTGTAAGTAGTCCTGCTGCAGAGATGGATAATAAACACAGTGAAACATTAAATGTGCAACCAGTTTGATCCGACACTCAAATAAAAATGGTTATAGCGTTTAACTTCCAAATATTTTTTTCTTAGTAATCTTATGTTTAAAGGAACACAAGTACATGAGACAAATCTTGCGGTACGTTTTATCGCATTAAGTGACAACACAGGTAAGTAGTACTCCTGAAGTTAAGCTATGCTTTCCTATGACCATTGTTATGCCACCCAGAGCTTAGGCTTACAACTGTTGTTTCCTTGCCACTGTACTCCGCTTGTCATTCCGATTTTTAAGTTTCTTTCGTCCATTACTTGCTACAATGTCCTTACGTTCTAACACAGTAATGGTTGTACACTATTTCTTCCCGGCACAATATCGGGCACTGCGGTAGTATCTACCAAGACAGCCTCTAGCACAAGACCTACCACCGCCTCATACGATTCGCCATCCCGAATGCGGAGGGAATATTCTACTCCATCCCCTCACGAACAAAACTTCATGTGTTATTAATAAGATGTATGTCTCATTGAGTTTTTAAATCAGGACTTTACTAGACAAACCCCAGACAATCTCAAAATCCCAACAATCACAACATATTATACTAATAATTAGTATACCCTAACACATAAGTCTCCTTCTGATCAATCGGGTAAAAATATATCTACAAGTAATATTATTTTTTCTAAGATTAACTTGTGCGGACTACCTAGTTACGGCTGAGAATTTAGATAGAACAAAAAAATCGAAGCCACCACAAAGTGCTCTTCATTTTCTTATGGGCTTGAAAGAAAAGTTCCGCTTAGCGAACTCTCTAAAGGGTTTTGTTTTCTATTTTCCTTATAATTCCACTGAGTAATAATTTCTCGTTTAGTACACCCAGCAGAGTCATTTTGCTTTCACACGCCGTAGTATAAACCTATTTTTACCTGATACAAAGAGATCTCATACAAAGAGAGCTTATTGTGTCTGAAAATAACGTTTAATGAAAATTAAATTGGCAGGAGTTTTCGATTTGTTGCAGGATTTTTACTTATGAAACTGCAAACTGCTTTAGCAAAGATTGCGTTGGAACAGTAGTAAACGACACGGTAAGCAATAGTATCTTTCATGTTTATTCAAACGACGTTCATGAATAAGGCAGCTTTGTAAATACAAGTCTCTTGGGAGCTGATCTAGAGGTACCTTACCCCAGTGATAACACACAGAGACGTCTCGGGGAAGCGTTACGGTAATTCACTCCAGGATCTTTATTAGACCGAGTTTCGGCTTTGCCCGGATAACATTAGGATAATACGAGATTAGAGAAGTTCTGTGGTAAAATTAAATGCACATATTTTAGAGGCATGGCTGGCATCGATTACTTGGGTCACGTGTGAGGCCTATTCGAGTAGGTAATAAATGAGAGATCACGTTGGAGGGTGCCATAATTTCATATAATCGGTTATATTTCTTTTAACTGTTTTAAAAAAAGGAGGAGGTTCTATATTGACTGTATGTAATTATTTATACATATAAAAATATACATTCGACGAAAAAAATATAAGAACCAAAATTGTAGAAAATTGAATTCTACACAACTTTTGGTTACCGCAACTTTTATGAAAAGCTGAAAATAAACGAGTTGTTAATCAAACAAAAATTCGTTCCCTCTTTTGGGTATAAATCGGAAATTATCGCTCCTAGGAAAACATTTATGTACTCGTATTGATGATTGATCAAAATTGTAGGAAATTTAATTCTAAACAACTTATGTAACAAACATTTTCGTGCTATATTGACATTAAACGAGTTATTCAATAAACACAAATTGACCCTTAAATGACGCGACGGATAGATTACCACGCAAAACAAAATTTAGACTGCCACTGTCACTGACACACTGTCCACTGCGAGCAATTCTACACCAAATACCTTACAAAGTGTAAGGTTTTTGTTCTACACACTCCTTGCGATAAACAAAAAGATAAACAAAACTCATTTCCTACAAAAAGTTGTGACATATTTGTTAAACAGTTTAAATAATTAATATCTGTTTGCATTTATCGGGTATTAGACCGTTTCATGATAGCAATCTAAACTTTACTCGTTATTCCACGCAATGACAAGACATCGGAAATTCTTTGACAAATTCTCAAAAGTTAAATTTGACGGAGGATTGAATTTTCCCAATTATTTAGAAAGGATATTAAAATGCCAATCAATCAGATGTTTGTGAACGTTTTTTGGAAATTGTTTCCGAGTGAAGATTTGATCGAATGCCAAAATCGTCATGCTGCAATGCGAATCGATACAAAACTGTATGTTAGGCCTACGATACAAATGTAGCTTGGCGCAGTGCAGTCCTAATAAACTGGTATCACTGAAGTAACTTTTTGTATTTGACACGAGGTTGGGGTAGCGTTTTGTGAATTGGAAACTGGCTCGCTCTGGTGCGTGCGGTGAGCGTGCGGCATATTGTGAGCATTAATTGGGTCCTGGAATAGAATTTTTAACGTTTCTTCGATGACAAACAAAAAGCCACATTTTTACATCAAATTACAGCGCATTTCAATATTCAGTTAACAAACTGTGCGCCTTATCATGATGGTTAGTGGTTAGGTTACCTGCTTAGCTTGCATGAATTAAGACGGTGGTGCAAATGTTATAATAATTTGTTATATTTTGTTTGAAAATAAAAAACGAGATCACGTTTATCTTATGATGGAAGCTGTGATTTCAATTATGATAAGCTTTTATTAGCTTTTATTTAGCAAAATTGTAAATTAATTTGTTTATATTTTTATTATAATTAGTTATCTAGTACTTACACAATTTTACTGTTTTAATTTTACTGTTCTAAGATTTACTATTATTATTAGAAGTATGGTTTTAGTTGATTTTCCTCTTTATGGTAAGTACATAAAAATAATCCAATGACAATTTAATATTTATGTTATTACTTAAAAAGCTTGCAATAATCCGTACTGATTACGTTAAATCACTTAAAACTAGATTAATTAACAGCAATAGCTTAACCTGAGCTGTGTTTGAATATCGGTGTACAATGTACTAGACGGTACTTCAACAGATGGCAGTAGTGCGGTGACCCCTGTTGTGGCGACCAGACCCGGGACTTGGAAAACTTTCGCCCGCCGCTGGACTCGTTTGCATAGAGAAAGCGCTGTTTTGTTTAAACTTTTTCTTTTGTTATCTGAAGTACCGCTTTATTTTTCACAACTCAACCAGATTTTTCCTATTAACATTCTTTTCTTTTCAAAAGTTAACTTGTAATTTTACCATTTCTGTTTAATATTGGTTTGCGCTCTTCGCTGCCAAAGCTAACAATACTTTGTACCTACCTACCCTTTACTGATAGCATGTTTTATTTGTGAACGTTTAATACTGACCATTATTTATTGAGGCGTCAAACCGTGTGAGCGACGTAGGTGTTACATCTCATCTCGCTGGATGTTTCATTTCCGCTCCGCTCTGCTCCGCTCCACTCCGCTTCTGCCGCGACTAATTAAATGTTTCGAGAAACTTGTTGCCAGATTTCATTGGGATCTTATAAAGCTAAATTGAGAAGGAAATTAAAAATTCTACATTTTATTGTAAAACTTTGTGTAGCTAGGTGCGCAGGTATGTGATTGACTTGGGCATAGCTATTCGTATGGCTTAAGGTGTAGGGTAGGGTGTTATAAATATTATAATATTAATATTATTATTTTTATAACTTAGGGGCGATAGGCCGGTTGGCGCAGTTGGTAGCACCCCCGCCTTCTGAGCCGCTGGTCCCGGGTTCGATCCCCGGACATGTCAAACATTTGTGTGCATGAACATGTCTGTTTGATCTGTGTCTGGGTGTGTATTTGTATTTAAGTATGTATATCAGTCATTAGGTTACCATAGTACAGGCTCTGCCTAGTTTGGGACCTGAAGACCTTTGTGTGGATGTTGTCCCATATTATATATTATTATTATTATATTACATATTTTAATATCGTGCGGATTTCAGCACGCACGCGGAATTACCCCGCGCTTGGCTGTTGCCCAGAATCACGCCCGCGTCCCGCGTTGCGTATACTTATATGCATTACTATATATTCTTGTATGAAAAGGACACTTGCGACAGTCACGCGTGCGAGGCAATCCCGCGTGCGTGTTTAAATCCCCACGATATTAAAACACTCTTAGGGCTATGCTTGAAGATAGGCTATTATTGAGTTTCTGAAATTAATCTTTATAACCAGTAAATACAAAATTTATAGATATTTATGTGTTTGTCATATTGTTGTTATAGAGTTTGTATAGGTAGTATTTGATTTAGCACTAACAAGGATTAGTACTCAATACTTATACAACCCAATGAATGCGACTTCGTGTGCATGAAATAACGTTCTAATGATCCGTCGCGAACTACCTGTTAACACAAGATAAGATAATGGGATAAGAGTAGCCTATGTATTAGTTGTGCTATCGAAATCCGAATTGTATACACAAAATGTGTGTACTCACAAAATGTCGCATATTATATATATAGTACTAGCTGACCTGCCAGCGGCTTCGCTCGCGTGGCCTCGATACAAGGGATTTACAGTTTTTAACTATCCCACGGGAACTCTTTGATTTACCTGGATCAAAGTATCCTATATGTTGACCAGGGATATAAGATAGATACAATTTCATTCAAATCGGTCCAGTCGTTTCGGAGATTAGCCCGTACAAACAGACAGACAACCATATTAACAGAGATACAAAAAAATATAAATAGAATTAAATTAGTTCGATTTCACTCCTTACATCCCCCTGACTCGGGTTTTAGCATTTTATTCATTGTACAGAAATTCGACCTATACAGTTTTATCATATGTAGTAATTAGTGTGATACTATGATTATTATGGCGTTGCATATTCCTTTTTTATTTTAGCCATAATATTTTTCATTATAGGTTAGGGACCATGGTGCCCACTGCCCATGCATGCACTAGTATAAAGAAAACGTTCTTAAAGTTTAGCATTACTCCTTCTTATGATAGTACTAGTATATCGTACTACGTGACACTGGCGAAATTTTGGTGACTCCTCCACAAAAGCCGCAAAGTTGGAGTTATGTCTTAGGACTGGAAGAGAACTTATATTATTATGGTATATTTATCGAACTATATATACTGTGGAATCAAGATAGATAGATAGATCAAGCAGCTGTAGTTACTGAAATCTATATTATGGTGCAATTTTATAGGGAATAAAATCATTACATCCTTTGACAGGATTCGAGCACGAGTCTCCAAACAATCGGTGTCAGACGTCATGTTTGCTGCATTCATAAATCGAGTTATTATCTGTATCTGATTTTAACCGTAGTATGAGGACGGACTGAAATAAGTGTTTTTAATAACTCTAGCTTTCGTATTGATGTCGCAAGTTTGCAATACTTTATAATGTTTTTTTTTTGTTTTTGTAATGTTTCTTCCTTAAATTGTAATGGTAGGTTTCGCTAAGCAACCTAAGTTAGTGTTTCAAAAATCATATAGAGAACTGAAAAAAAAATGTAGTTTTTCATACCGTGGTTCTAATTAAGGGTACTCTAGTATCCAAAGAATGTTTATTTAACTTAAGGTCACAATGCCTACCCACACCGTTAGATATGATAATTGTATGTCAACAACATTGATTGAGATGCTGCAGATGTTTGTAGGGAGTCCCCCGACACGACATGCCCAGAGTAAATAGTCAATTTGACGCCTGAATAACTATGCTAATGACTGGTACCAACAACAAAAACATAAGATATCTAGTAGAAACTCGCAATTGACACTGTTTTGCCAATAGTAGTTTTACTCGAACACGACGATGGAAAAGGGAGAGTAGTGCCTAATTATTTTATACTTGCTTTTATTACCTAACTGGCTACGGGTTACATTGGCGAGGTGATAGATGATGATGATGATAAAAGTATCCTATGTGTTACGCAGACTATCTCTGCAAAAGTCCTACCGCTACAACATCCATCCATGTAACATCCATGTGACATTAACGCAACGTTTCCCTCTCTCTCTCCCTGTTTATCTCTCTAACTCTTTAATCTCTTATCATATCATATATTAATTAATCTCTTTAATTTTTCTACCAACTTCCAAAAACAGGAGGAGGTACTCAATTCGACTGTATGTTTTTTTTATGTTTGTTACCTCATAATTTTCGACTGGGTGAACCGATTCTCAAAAACCTTTTTTTGTTTGATAGCTGGTGCTTCTCGTGTGGTCACATTTAAATTACTTTTTGAGATATACTCCTATAACTGAATAGAATGGAAGTCGGTATAATTTTTTTCAAATTGTACTTGTTTAAGGGAAATGTTATAGTTTCCTATATCTTAACTTTGACAATAAAGTGTCCTAACATAATATTTTTTTTACAGGTAAGCTCCAGTAAAAATATGCTGCTACAATTGCAGTTGAGATATATTGTATGGTAAGCAACTTCATCGGACTCCTTTATGGATGAAGCGGTAGGGCTCAACTAGTCAATTAGTTAACTAGATTCAATAACTGAGTGTTATAATCACGACTGAACACAATATAATGATGACGTTATTTATTTGTGTACTTAAATTAAATATGGACAAAAATAATTAATAGATTTATTTTAATAAAAGTAACTACAAAAAGGTTTTTGGTTTCCTAAATTACACCTAAAAAGTACACAGGACACATAAAATAAAAGAGTCTCAGTTTCTACACATCAGGGAAACCTTAAAAAATATCAAATTACTTACAAAAATTATAAGGATAATATTAAAACCAATATCAGAAGTCAGGATCCCACAGAAGTCTCATATAGATCAAAAATAACGAATTTAAACCACGATGGGGTAAATATTATGTAAATTTCTTATATTTATGGAAAATTATAATAATGCTTAATTCTCCGTTCTGTTTCGCATAATTTTGGTAAATATATTCCCAAACCCTTTTTGATAGACGCTGGTTGTATTAATTTACAAAACCATAACAAGTAAAATGAATGCTTAATAAAACTTGTTTCGTAAAACCGGTGGCTGTGAGCCAGTGAGTAAGATTCAACACATTGCGTACAGTTTCCTCACACACACTAACCATTTCTTTTCTACCGACATCCAAAAAAAGGAGGAGGTACTCAATTCCACTGTATTTTTTTATGTTTGTTACCTCATAACTTTCGACTGGGTCAACCAATTTTCAACTCTTTTTTTGTTTGAAAGCTGGTGCTTCCCGTGTGGTCCCATTTATATAATTTCATCAAATTCGGTCTAGTAGTTTTTGAGATACACTCCAATAACTGAATAGAATGGAAGTCGGTATTACATTTTTCAAATTGTACTTGTTAAATCTAATGATTTAGCTTTGAGTCGCTTTGTGACTATGCCAGCTCCATTGTTACATTCATGATCCTACTTCATCAATTTAACTCGTCCGCATCAGGACAAAAAATAACATAGATTTATGAATGAAACTTGCCTGGAATGAGAGTTGCTGATTCGGACGGGTTAAAAAGTGTCTTGGCCGCTGCAATTAATGGGGTATATATAAATGGACAAGAAATTTTGGATTTCTCCTACCCCCAACAAAATGGGAATCATATTGAATGAACAATATGCGTTCTCAAAGACGGCTGCGCACGCACTCCACAAGAATGTGATACACATCCTCTGGAAGTCCACAGGCGCCACAATTAGGAGAGTCTGAGTAACGCTTTGATGGAGACATGTAACAGTACAGCCGTGCGATTCTCTAATGATTCGTCGATGCGCTCGTTCGTCGGCAACATTGAAAGTCTAAAACAGTGTGTAAACTCCACCTTTTTGTGAGCCGGTTAAAAAGTGTAAAACATTATGTAAACGCTTTTTAATATCAATTAGCGACGATACGAGTTATTCAATCGCCTGATGTTAAGCGTCAAGCTTGCCTATAACAGTTCAGTGCCATTCAGAATTTTAAACTACAAGAGTTCAAAACCCTCCATAGATGCACTACGCTCGTGACCCTGACATATAAGATGGTATATCAGCTAATATTGGCCCAGTAATTTTGCTGGAAACATTGCCCTTCAACGAAACAATAGAATTTGCACACTACTGCCTCACAGTTTAATAACTGGCAAAGGTGTAGTGTGGTACATTTCCAAAAGAGCTCTACCGCTACAAAAAAGTCGCATATTGTAAAAAAAACTACCATAACTCATTGTACCAACTCAGACTCGTATTTTCTATATTGTCATTTCATAATTATTATTTTTTATGTTTCCCAGTCTACTCGATAAAAATTTAGTACACAATGTATTAAACAATTACAAACGGGCAGGAATAAGGAAATGGATGATGACGATGATGAATGGGAATATTTATGTCAGTGTGACTTTGATTATTGGCAAATTTTTGTATTGACATTTTATAATTACTTGTATTACTGACATTGTAAAGCGTATTGATTTTATTTCCGTTTTTGTGTCAATGTAATTTTGAATTTCGTTACTTACTTACTTCATTTCTTAATATTGTATAATTTAATTTGGACTTGCATGACTTATGTAATTGGTTATACCGTATTAGTTATTTAAATAAATAAATAAAACAAAATGTGGCACAAATAATTATTACTTTGGATACCGATATGAGCCCAGCATACTTTTATTTATGGCTTATCTGACGGTTACACTATGAGTTTTTTTTTTCGGAAATATGCTTTTGATAGGTCATAGGCTTAATCTATGCTATGTGAAATAGTGAATAGCTGAGTCTCCACTATCAAAACATTCTTTCAAATTGGTACCTACCAACTTATACGAGTAGCTAAGGATTTTCACCCAACAATACAAAAACAAATCATTAGTACTGTTTCTATTTCTGTCCTCGACGCATCCAATTTTAGAACGGTTATTTCATGGAAAATTTGTTTATTTTAATCTCGTAAATAATTAAAGTATGATGGTGTTTAAACATGTCTCCGCTCCTAACTTTTAACTTGAACATCGATCGCTAATAAGATTTTATTATTAACAACCTATACATAAAGAGGTTTATTTTTTAGACTGCATATAGCAGACAGCTCCCGGCTTAAGTGACTGACAAAGATATATTTATTCATGTTAAGATTAAATTTATAAATTAAAAATAATAATAATTATAAAGTTATATGATTATTAACGGTATATTTACCGTGGTAAGGTTGTGGAATGAGCTCCCGATATTTCGGCGCAGTTACATGCACCATGTTCACTGGAAGACTGAAGAATGCGGGTGGTTGGTCAAAAAGTTTAAAAGTTAGGTGCAGACATAACGATCTACCCTCTTTCTTAGTCTTTTGCTACGGTTATCACTGGAACTCGAACTCGATCCTAAGTCCCGACAAAACACACTCACTGTATCACTGCGTATAGTATTTTGAACACATTTTGAACGCGGACTTTTATTTTTAAAACAACCTTATACTGGATTCCACGCACTGGCGAGTTGAAAACCATCACCTCGATTGAAATTCCACAACCTTACCACGGTAAATATCCCGTTAATAACCATATAACTTTAGAGAACAACCGTGATAGTTTAAAACAATAATAATTATTATAACATAAGCACCAGAACACAACCAAAAAAGAGGTTAACAAACATAGACGTAAAGTGCTGTAATATTATAAGTCTATGTCGTCAAGCAATTCAAAGTCGATGTGTAATGCTTTAAGTATATTTATTTTTACTTTCGTTTCATTTTGAATACCTGTGTAGTGTCTCTTTGATATAAGTATGATATTTTTACAAAGAAATAAATCTTCTCATGTAATCTTCTCAATTAATAAAGGTAATTTGAGTTATCTCCTCATAGTCTGCAACTGCTTAAGAATATTTTTTGTAAGCATGTACATACCTATATGACGATTAGCCATAAGTAGACTTTATCATTTCTTATTGACCATTTGAAAGGTATTTACGCTTCGTTAATAAAGTGCCTTATAAGTACAATGAGAAAAAAGTGGGCATATCCGTCTAGTGTTTGTCAGTTACGACGTCATTAAAGTTAACAGCGTGTTCATTATTATTGTGTAGGTACTTTTTACGTTAGCTTTAAGGTAGATAATGTTTTTCTAAGATTATATTTGAAAATTTAAACCTTACTTATTAATTTTATTGCAATTTACTACTTCAGAGATTTTTTTAGCAATTGCATTGGATCTTGCTTGAAATCACGGGCGGAATGAAGGTTTTTTGGTTTTTTACATTTGCTAAATAGAATTCACCAAAGCCTTTACTTTGACCATTTGATTTGGAAGTGCTATAATGGAGTCACTTTGATGTTGCCTAAATAGCTTTTGAGACGCATAATTTGCTTACCGCGACTCTGTCAAGGGGACTTTAAAGTCAATTGTCTTCTTCGACTTTGAATTTCTAATTTCCATTGTAAGTAAGAGGAATTTAGATATATTTAGCTGTTATAATTTATTACCTTTTCAAAATGAGAGATTGTAGTAGTGTCCACTATAGATCGATAATAATCTGTTATATACCTACATTTTATACTTATTTATAATGGACTTACATTTTTTGTATATTATGGTTTAATAAAAAGAATAACTATTGTCTTCGCTTTATCAGGACACAAAGGGGATATGGTATCTATTTACTCGTATGTATCATTTGTCGTGATTGTGATACACTGTATATTTATCGTATGTAACTACTTATATGTAAAGTAATAAAGTAATAAATTTTGTAATAAAAGCTTGCTGTTCCGGAATCAAAATTTCAAAAGATCAAAATTTTGTTCTGGGTATAGAGCTAGTTTGACTAGCACATTAGATACTAAAAATTTGCCAAGATTCGTATCGAAAACTTCACCCCCATGTTTAACCGGAATAGGGTCCCCATATAATAACTGTCATCGTATGAATGAAGCCTGATGGGGTCACAAAGGACCCCGATGAGCAGGAATACGTCGAATCCAACGTCAATATCCGGAATCCAATTATAGTCACGTTGGGGAAGAGCCTGATATTAACTTATGTGTTTGTCAACTTTTGCTGTTTGTTGAAGTGTTTTTCTTTTGTTTTGTCGAAATACTTTGGTTTATTAGCGTTGTGTTAGTAAGTATAGTCATGATATAATTTTATTATGTTTGCACACGGGTCAGATCACAATTGTTGTATTTTATAAAGTATACTTCCTTAATAATAACTATCACAAATTTATACTGCAGAAGAGTTCACCAGAGGTGTTAACATCCACACTTCGTCAGTAGCGCTCTTGGAAAAAAATCAAATCATTTTTATTTATCGATAACTAGCGACTGCCCGCGACTTCGTTCTGTTGTGTGGCTCTTCCTGGTTGTCTTAAAAAAAAACAACCATTCACACACACACAAACATTTATTTTATTTTATTTAATATTTACACGTTTTTACACACAAGGGAATAAATTCCTGCACTTCACTTTACTGTTACTGAACTGGCAGCAAGACGGCTTTAAGAGCAATTAGTTGATACACTGAAGAACACAAAACAAAAGGCAATTTAATTTGGAAAGCGCGGATTATATAGGAACATATAATGCTGACAGTGTTTGAATGAAGTCGATGGGGGTTTGCCCCTAGTCAGCAATATACGCGGTGTAACACCTTCCTCCTTTAAAACGGAACATCCAAAAATAAAATTAGGATGTGAGTAGAAAATAGAAAAATAGATTTAAAGGATATAGAATATTAATTGATATAATAGAATAGCAAAAGGAATTTTGTAAAGTGCAGTAATTTTAACATAGAAATTGGAAATTATTGAGACATTAGAAACAATATAGAAAACAGTGGCATAAACATTTAAACAATAAATATCAGCTGGTATTCGCAATATACCTAACTAAAACATATTTCGACATACACATTAGCAAAAATAAAACAATGGAGATATCTCATTACAGGTATCATGATGCACACACGTGCTATAAAGGTTACACTGTAAAGTATGAACTTACACATAATATTAAGTACATTATTTAGTTAAACTCTATAAAGTTAGAACCTAAAAATTGTATGAAAATTATTGTTAAGATTTAGAAGTAAAAATCAGAATAAGTATGAGAGTAAACATTAACTAATAATTGTATTACATATTACATCAAGGCATTAGAATTAGGCATTAAACTAAAGTTATGAAATTGCAATTAAGATATTAGATTTAGAACTGATCTTAGATTCAAGATTTAGAATTGGAACTAGAATTAAGATTTTAGAATTAGAATTAAGATTTTGAATTAGAATTAAAATTTAACTTATGATCTACAAATAGTAGCAGAATAAGAATACTATAAATTAAAATCGAGGTTCCTCCTCAAAGTTTTTGGAGAAGTTGAGTCTTCGTTTCAAAACTCGATTTACTTTTAACACGAGTATTAGATTTAGAATTACAATGATTGTATATTTGAATACAACACCCATCTTTAGGGTTGTTTTTACAAAAACAGCGGTATATTTTATAGAATATAAATGAAAATACAGAAATAGAAAGAAGTGTTGTAAGGATACTGAAATAGTAACCGTAAGTGATATGGTATGGTTGGTTCTCAATTTTATTCAACTCATCAACACTCCGCTCGAGGTTGTGAGAGGCGTACTGTAAAGAATCAAGATTTATGTGAAATAGTTTAATTGGTGTTAAGAAAGAGATACTCTTATTGACTTTCTGCTTTGAACAGCATCAGTCATCTTCTATAATATTGAAGTTAGGAGTTGGCAAATTAATTTGTACGTCGTATTCATTTGATGGAGTAAATTGTAAAAGTTTATGATAACCCGTACAATCTCTTGGGATTGAAAGAATACCTGAACCAACGATATCATAGTCATTAATAAAACCTGTACATTTTACAGTTATTTTCGTTATATCTGACTGAACATATAACCATCTATTATTACTTATTTTCTGAAAGATATCTATACTACCTATTATTAACTTATAATTACACGTATTGGGAATAGCACTGATGTGTTCCGTAAGAATTGACACTTCACACAATTGATTAGAGACACTAGAATATACATTGTTAAGTTTGCACAAATAGTATTTACTGGGAATCACTTTGCACTCACTGAGATTGTCGTTTAGAGTATACAAGGTTACTGCTAATTAACTGGCGATACGCGACAGGCGTGATGGGTATCGATAACAAAAACTAAAAAAAATGAAAAAAAAAAAATTTTTTTTAAGTTTTTTTTTCAACTTGTCTTTGAGTTATCAATGAGATAATAAGCGATACACAATACTGTATGGTGCTTAGAATCACTAACAAAACAATAAAAAAGAATAATCACTAAGTAAAAGCATCAGCTGTTTTGAATTAAAGACGCTCGCGCACCCACCCGCTCCGTTGCGATCGCTTAGTGATTGAAACGGCGGCCGCCGCTTGATATCGCTGGTTCGAAGTGCAGCGCGCCGCGGAGCAGCGGCGGCGATGTCGCATGTCAGTGTGCTCCGACGTCCATCCATCTTTTGTTTTAGCTACCTAATCTATCCATGAAATTTCATGTCCATCACTCTCTTGGTAAGCGTTACATCCTATCTGCTCATAACAAGCCAAAGGCAATCCCGACATGTAGGTATCTACCTAACTTATTCATCATTAAACTTCTGTTGTCCCCAATAAATAATCTAATCACACCTTTTGTCAAACGACCACTTTTACACTAAAAATAAAACAATTTTAAAAGCGTGATATTCAAAATGTGGAATAACAATGTTCATTATTCATTACCTACATTGAGCTACGATACACAGGTCAATGATTACCTACCATATTATTATACCATAGGTAATTAAAATCAGCTGCTTTTTGTGGATAGGTAAAATACTTTGTAGGTACTACCTACTCACATAAACTTTCAAGAAAATTGAGTAAATAGTAGGTAACTACTTACTTACCTACCTACCTAATTAATGACAATTAGTTGTACATCACATCTTCACAAGAAAAACTATTCCAGCACGTAACTAGTAGGTGCAAAATGACCTATCGGCGATTCGAACTCAAACATACGAAAAACAGTAAACATGTAAAAACAGTTTCTAGTAAGTTACTAACTTGTGTAAGCATGGATTACATTTCCATACAAAACCACGCATGTTATACCTACTTATTTATTAACTACTATGAACCAGCGATATCAAGCGGCGGCCGCCGTTTCAATCACTAAGCGATCGCAACGGAGCGGGTGGGTGCGCGAGCGTCTTTAATTCAAAACAGCTGATGCTTTTACTTAGTGATTATTCTTTTTTATTGTTTTGTTAGTGATTCTAAGCACCATACAGTATTGTGTATCGCTTATTATCTCATTGATAACTCAAAGACAAGTTGAAAAAAAAACTTAAAAAAAAATTTTTTTTTTTCCTTTTTTTTAGTTTTTGTTATCGATACCCAACACGCCTGTCGCGTATCGCCAGTTAATTAGCAGTAACCTTGTATAATAACCTATCGTCGGTTATTGCTAAATATTTGGTGCTCGGATTTATCATTGCAAATGAATTAGGCTTTTGAATATCGTGAGGAGTCGGTAGAGCGTATACGTGAAAGAGATTGTATTCAGTTAATTATACTAGAGGAATTTTGATAACGAAGACCAGTTTATCATCATTCACAAAAGATGCTACGTCTGCGATGTCCATGAGCATATGGATGCTATTGATTGAGCCTTTCCTATGAAAGTTATGATGAATGTTAGGATTAGATGACAGTTCATTAAAAAGCTGAGTAGGACTTAGAATTGATGGGTGAACGATATTGATTTTACCGAATAGAATAGCATCAATGAGGTCTTTAATGTTAGAATTCAAAATCATCAAAGAACTTTCGAGAGCACTAAAAGTCATAGCTAAGTGAATACTAGCCTGAAATCGATTTGAGTCATCTGATATTGTTTCGAGAACTTTATTAAGCTTTTGCATGTTCTCGTTAGGATTAATTTCGTAATCGTTAAGTTTTTTGATGGTTTTATTAAATGTGGAAATGGTAGAGGAAATTACATGAATGTTATTTTTCATGAGACCGGCTAAATGGCGTCGGTCGTCTTGTACACTATTAATAGCGTCAGTGAAGGCCTTGGCGTCGTCTTCATCTAAGGATCCGAATAATTGTTTAAGAATTGGACCTCCGAAGCCAAACCAAGCGCTTCTTTTGAATCTAGTAGAGTTAGTTGATGTTAAGTGAGATAATGAATGAAAGTTATTATTGACATTGTCAAGCATGATTTCTAATGGACTTAATACGTTAATGCAGTCGATACGCGTTTGATAGGAAGGATAATCAGAACAAATTGACTTAGAAGTATCTAAAATAGAATTAAGATTATTGATATGAGGCTTAAAATAGGACAGATCAGAAAAGGTTATAACATTGTAAAAATCATTATAATATTTGACAGTACCGATAGGATCATAGAAGAGACCGGGACTATTGATGATCGGCGTTGTGAGATTTGGAAGTGATAGTGATATTACCGTTGTTATTCCTGGCACGATGGCCCTGGAACAGAATTGTGAGCAAGTTTTATTTGGTCGAAATGGTATCGAACATGCTAACGATTGACAAGGACTGTGACGTTGTGATTACTGTGAACTTTTATGACTTTGAATGGGCCTTTCCAGACTGGTGACAAAGCTTTACGCAGTCTGTGATGGCACTTAACATAGACATCGTCTCCGACATCATACGATACGGTGTGAGAGTGTTTGTCATAGTAAGTTTTGGACCTTTCTTTACTTCTAAGAAGGTTTTCGCGGGCTAGGTTATGTGTCATAGCAAGTTTGTGTTTCAATTTCTTGATGTAGTCAGGGTAAGTCACTTCAGGGGAAATATCGTAAATGGAACTGGGAATGTGAGGTTTGCAACCGAAAAGCAATTCGTAAGGAGTAAAGTTAGTTGATGAGTGGACACTTGAGTTGTATGACACTAGTGCAGTGGGAAGGTATTTATGCCAATCGTCTTGGCTAGCATTGACATAAGACTTAAGGTATTCCTTAAGTGTAGAATGGCCCCTTTCGAGAGCACCATTAGTTTGAGGATGGTAAGGAGATGAGAAAAGATGCTTAATTTTGAATAGGGACGTGATTTGTTTGTAGACTTCGGCTATGAAGTGGACACCTTGGTCTGAAAGGATGGTTTTAGGAATGCCGAAATGGGAAATGAATTTAATAAGGCATTGGGATGTTTGTTCGGCTGTTGAATGAGTGATGGGATATGCCATTGAGTATTTAGTGAGATCGTCTTGAAAAGTTACAATGTATTTGTACTTTTCAGGACCAGATTCAGGCAATGGACCGACAATATCTGTCGCGATACGTTGTAGAGGTTCGTGAGATGTGGAAGTTATTTCCATAGGAGCTCTGTTTGTTATTCTAAGAGCTTTGTTTTGTTGGCAATGGGAACAGTGTTTGACATATGATTCAATTTCGGATCTCATATTTTTCCAGTAGTATAGGTCTTTAAGTTTGTTGTACATTCGAGCTGTACCTATATGACCACCTACAGGAGAATCATGATTGTCTTTGAGGATGGTAGGGACTTCGGTTGGAGTAGGATATATGATCTTGTTGTGGAAGATGTTGATTTTGATTTGCGTGTTGTTAAAGAGACATGTTATCATTTCATAAATAAGAAGAAATTTTAATTTGTCAAAAGGATTAGCAAAGTCAGATATAGCAATTTCTCTAACATCAGGATGAAATATTATGAGTTGGTTACGTAACTCTTTGAGTACTGTGAACACGTCTTTATAAGATGCGGATTCAAAATGGTGGATTTTGGTAAAGAGATGAAAAAATGTTTTGTTGTTTACTGTGGTAGATTTAACATGATGAAGTTCTCTTTCGGACTGTATGAAATCTTGTTTGTCCTCGAGAAGATCTAGAATTTCTTCACAATAAAAGTTAGATTCATCTAGATCAATGGACGTTGGATAGGCAATGGCGGAACAAGTTGTTTTCAATAGGTTTTGATTGTGTTCGATAATCTGGGTATCAAAGATAGTAGGACTGGAACGGGACTTAAGGAAGGATTCGTAAGTCAAGTTGACAGTCAAGTCAATGTCAAGATCGTCGATGGCGTTGATGGGAGGACGAGAGAGTCCGTCAGCGTTGGAATTAATCCTACCTGGTTTATAGATAATTTCATAATCAAATTCTTCCAGTTTCAATCTCCAACGAACAAGTTTGCTACTGGGGTCTTTGCAATTAAATAACCAGACTAGGGGACGATGGTCAGTGACGATTTTGAATTTCCTACCATAGAGATAGGGTCTGAAAGTTTTAACACCGAAAATAATACCTAAGAGTTCTTTCTCTGTGGTACTGTAATTACCTTCGGCATTATTCAAGGTGCGGGACGCGTGAGCGATGGGAAAGGGGTTTTGCCTATTTCACCTTGGGAGAGGACGCAACCTAAGGCGTAATTTGATGCATCGGTAGTGAGGATAAACTCCTTAGAGAAGTCAGGATATTGTAGTATAGGAGCAGAGGTTAATAAGGATTTGAGGGTCTCAAATGCTTGGGTTTGAGCATCGGACCAGACGAATTCAACGTCTTTTTTGAGCAGGGAAGTAAGAGGCTTTGTGATTTTTGAGAAGTCCTTAATGAACTTCCTATAATAGCCGACAAGGCCTAGAAAAGCTTTGTTGTGTTTTGGATTTTTAGGAATAGGATAAGAGACAACAGCTTTGACTTTATCCGGATTTGGAGAGACACCTTTATCAGTGATAATGTGACCAAGATAAGCTACTTCGCGACGTAAGAATTCGCACTTATCTGGTTGTAATTTGAGGTTATGCTTTCTTAGAGCTTTGAAAACAAGTTCGAGTTTTTGTACGTGTGAGGAGAGGTCATGGCTGTAAATGATGACGTCATCTAGATATATAAAGCAGTGCAGACCTTGTAGACCAGATAGCACTGTGTTCATTAGTCTTTGGAAGGTTGCAGGTGCATTTTTCAAACCAAAAGGCATTTGAGTATACTCGAAATGTCCATTAGGAACGAAGAATGCAGTTTTAGCTGCGTCAGCGTCGTTCATTTTGATTTGGTGGAACCCAGATGCTAAATCTAGGGTTGAGAAGTATTTACTGTGTCCCAGTTGGTCAAGGATTTCGGTTATGTTAGGGATAGGATATGCATCACCTATTGTAATATCATTGAGCTTTCTGTAATCGATTACGATTCGCCATTTCTTTTGGCCAGAAGCATCTTGTTTTTTAGGGACTACCCAGATAGGGGAAGACCAGGGAGAACTAGAAGGTTTGATGATCTTTTGATCGAGCATTTTAGCTATTTGTTTATTTACTTCGTCTTTATGGACTTCGGGATACCGATATGTTTTTGTATGAATCGGTTGTGAACTAGTTGTTTTGATAGCATGTTCTAAGGTATTGGTATGAGTCAGAGGGTCACCATCAAGGTGGAAGAGATCAGAATATTCCGTGCATAGATTATGAATTGCTCGGGATTCCTCATCATTAAGGTGAGAAGATCTGATCTGTTCTTTAACCTTATGAATTCTGTCAGGAGTTTGAGATGTAGGATTTATATGACTAATCTGAATGTCGTCAGGGAGATCACATGGATTTAGTTCAACACATAAGGATGTGATTTTGACGTTGAAATCGGTAGTGTTAAGGACTGAGACATTAACATGATTATTGGGTTTGACTGAGACTAGGCAGCTTGATATAAACACACCTTTTTCAATTTCAAATTTGTCGATGAAACCGGTGGATATTTTAGGGTTAGAAACATTGCATTCAATAATTGTTTCAGAGCGTGCAGGAATAGTATATTCTGGTTTGGTAAAATAAAGAGGTAGGGAGTGTATCCCTATCTGTAGAATATTATACTCGTAGTTGATTGCAGCGTTTTTGGATTTAAGAAAGTCATTGCCAATGATTCCATCAAAATTAATATCAACGGAATCCGGTATTAGGTTAAAATCACTGAGTATAGTATGGCCTGGTAAGTTAATATCATATGGAAATTGACCAAAGCTTTCTGTATACTCAGAGTTTTTATCGATTCCTTTGAACTTGATTTTATTTGGTTTCAATTCAGGCAAGGCTTGTAGAGATGACTTTTTTAAAAGCGATATTGCTGCACCAGAATCAACTAGGAGCACTAGCGGCTTATTCGAGTAGCTAGAATTTACATACACATGAGGTAAATGAATTTTATTGTTGTATGATACCTCATAAATAACCTGATGCGATGTGGTATCATCAGGGTTATTGTTTGTAGTTGAACTACTGCGTTGTTGCTTTGAAAACAATTTTGAATTTTTGAATTTGGCTTTCGATTTCGATGAACGAGTCGGGTAATTGGATTGAGACGAGTGAGACATAGTTTGAGTCGATTGAGACGATGGAGTCGATTGATTCAGGGAGAGATTCGATTGATTCGAGGATAGAGTCGATTGAGTCAATAGAGTCGATTGAGTCGATAGAGGCGATAGAGTCGATAGAGGTGATAGAATCGATTAAGTCGAGAGAGGCGATTGAGTCAAAGTTATAGTAGATTGAGTCGATGGAGTCGATTTAGTAAAGTTCATCATTTGAGATGACTTTGATTTAGTAGAAAGAGACGATTGAGATGGTTTAGTAAAGCACATCATTTGAGATGGCTTTGATTTAGTAGAAAGAGACGATTGAGACGATTTAGTAGAAGATTGAACCGATTTAGTATTAGATAGAGCCGATTTAGTATTAGATTGAGCCGATTTAGTATTAGATAGAGCCGATTTAGTATTAGATTGAGCCGATTTAGTATTAGATTGAGCCGATTTAGTATTAGATAGAGCCGATTTAGTATTAGATTGAGCCGATTTAGTATTAGATAGAGCCGATTTAGTATAAGATTAATCAGAGCTATACGATAGAGGTAAGTTATTTTTCCTGAAAGGAAGATGTTCATTAGAGTTAGCATACATAGAAGACATAGAAACAAAGCCAAGTGAGTCGTCATATATCACGTCGGTTTGAGTAGCTGATTCCGTACGACGCGTAACCGGAATCCCCTTTAGTTTAAATCATTATCACTAGTATTTGACGTTTCGTCATAAAAATGAACCTTATTTGTATGGTTGTAAGGGTTCGGCTTTTGAATTTGGCGCGCATTATTATTATATTGGCGCTTACGACATTGTGATATGTCGTGGCCAATATGTTTGCAGTATCTGCAGGATATAGTACTTGTTTGAGGCGAACTTGAATAAGATGGCTTTGGATGCGGCGGTTCAGGTATAGAAAGAATAGGACGCCTGTTTAGGTAACAGCTCCTCTCGGAGTGTCCTGATTTACCGCAGGTCTTACATTTGTGAGACCTCGGTTCAGTAGTCCTTGAAGAAGACTGAATATAATTTTGTAATTTTTCTTCTTGTATTGCTAAATCAATGGCATCGTGTAAATTAGTTGGATTTCTACATCTAACAATAGTGGATATATGACTTAGCAGACTTATAATAAAAGTATGTAAGGCTAAGTCTTCAGTGTTGGCAATGCGACCTTTCATTTCGTCTTGATGTTGAGTAGAATGGGCAATGTCGGTTTGCAGTCGAGTTAAACAGGTTTCTAAGCGGAGGCTGTACTGTGAAACTGTTTCGAAAGCCTTGGGTTTACAGTTTTGGAGGTCTAATAAAAGGTGATCGCGGTGTTTAGTTTCCCCAAATGTGGCCTTCAGAAATAGTTTCAGTTCTTGCCAGTTTTCGAAAACTTTAAGGGAACACGCTAACTCGGCTTTACCCTCCAATTGTGATAGTATGAATTTAAAAAGAAGGTCAGTTTGTGATGACGATGATAGGCTTATCGCATTGTCGCAATTTTTTATGAATGAAGACAACTTATGCCGTTCTCCATCAAAAGGTTTTATAAATTTCATTAAAATATTGAACTGAACATTAGGGTCGGAAACTGTGATATTGGATTTCTCCATTTTCAGTTTATCGTGAGAATGAGCCATAGTTATTTGCAATGATAAAATACAGAACACAAAATAGCAATAAAAACGATAAGTTATGTGAAACAATAGCACTTACAGGAACTGTAGAATGTAGGTCGACATCCGACTCTTGTTTCAGCGTCAGCAGATTACGGCGCGTGCAGTCGGTGATATTGTTTGTTCACCGGGGTTTGTCCTTATGATTTGATGTTCGATTAGGCTATCGGGTCGGTACTCAGTCGTGAACCAAGTACTCCAACTCAGATAGCGGGCGGCTAGGCTCAGCGTCTGAAAGGGAACCAGACTATAGAACCTGGCAATGATTAGTGTTCGACTGGCTCGACTCAGCGCTCGGGTAGTGAACCTCGGGCACTGGGCAGCTCAAGCCACAGCGTAGAACAGCAGGTGTTGATGCAGGAAGAGGCGCTGAGCTGGACAGAAAGCCTCAGCTTAGCAGCGCTCAATATTCCTCTGTTGTGTGTGTAGGCCAATTCCAGCAGGTCACGATGATGCACCCAACTCCTCGAAGGTAGTGCGGCAGTGGACAGCTGGAGACCAGTGCGGCGAAGCCAAAGAAATTGGCCTCAACCACTCTCGTGCAGTAGGACGACCTCTTCAGGTAGGGCGGCCAAGGGACTAGATCCCCTTTGATTCTGACACCAAAATGTTGTGTGGCTCTTCCTGGTTGTCTTAAAAAAAAACAACCATTCACACACACACAAACATTTATTTTATTTTATTTAATATTTACACGTTTTTACACACAAGGGAATAAATTCCTGCACTTCACTTTACTGTTTCTGAACTGGCAGCAAGACGGCTTTAAGAGCAATTAGTTGATACACTGAAGAACACAAAACAAAAGGCAATTTAATTTGGAAAGCGCGGATTATATAGGAACATATAATGCTGACAGTGTTTGAATGAAGTCGATGGGGGTTTGCCCCTAGTCAGCAATATACGCGGTGTAACAGTTCGCGTAGTATGTTAGGCCTTCGGCCTGGCCATAACCTCCCGTCTTTACTTATTTTTTTTTCATAAGAACCTTCTCCTGACAAGTGTCTGTACATACATTTGACAGTTTTATTTCCGACATTTAATAATTTAGACCTATATAAAATCAGTAATTTCGGGAAAAGTTCTTTTTGAAGTACGTACGTCATGTAGATCAGCCGTGCGATTCTCTAATGAAATGACGAGCTCGTCGACGAGCTCACCGATGTCAAATGAGATATCGCCCTTGTACATAAGATTGTTTTTCCAACATTTCTTGTCATCTCGTCATTTGTTTCACGGATGTTGTCAAAGATGGAACGATGTTTGCTCTTAGAGCATCGCACGTAGTACATTTTATCAGACCTAACCACCCAGAAAGACAATAATTAACACAAAAAAATAAGATTTAGAGATATTGTTCCATCTGTTCACGCGTGATGTGACGACCAAGGGAAATAGAGATGATTATGAAATGAAAAGCGGGTGAAAAATCTAAATAGAAGTTCAAGGAAGTTTGTTGTGGGTATGATGTATGCATATATATTTAGTAATTTTCGGTTACACACATTTATCTTAGTTATCATTATATACATATTTAAATGATTTATTTGACACTGGCTGCTTGGTACAGTTGTAGTAGTGTAGATCTGATAATGATGATGATAACCTTCTGCCGGTTCGGCTTCGATCCCCGGACAGGTCAAACATTTGTAGGCACGAACATGCCTGTTTGACCTGTGTCTGAGCGTATATGTATATAAATATGTATATCAGTCATCAGGTTACCATAGTACAGGCTCTGTCTAGTTTTGGCCCTGAAGTCCTTGTGTAGACTTAGTAAAGAAATTATAATAAAATATTTAGTCAATAATAAATTACATATTACAATTCCTGCTGAAACATTACATAAGAAATAAGGAAATATATTTATATATCGCAGCTAATTTCCTTAAGAACCAATAAGAACATCACTTCCAGTAATCAGAAACTATGTACTCGGACATGAGTAAGACCGACATATAAATACTATAGATAGTACATAACCGAACATACAATGAAGTAGTCAATTCCGTGACCCTAGCAAGTCGTTACTCACTGATATTGTCAGGTCTCCGGACCCTTGCTTTGTGACGTCACTCGCAGGTGTTGCGGTCGAACGCCAGTTAAACTCTGCAAGCTAGGGGAAACATTAAGTATTTGACATTTACCTCCATAGGTTAAGCCAACATAACGGTTACTTTAATTGACCTTTCATTCCGCACTTTGTTTTCACAGAATACATATAATACTAGCTGTTCTCCGCGGTTTCACCCGCGCGGTGATGGATGATGATGATGAATCTTATATAGCCTATGTTACTCAGGGTGAATGTAGTTTTCCAATGGTGAAAGAATTTTTGAATACAGTCCAGTACTTTTCGAGCCAATTCGTTACAAACATGCTTACATACAAATCTTTCCTCTTTATAATATTAGTATAGATGGGATATAATATGGGGATGTAAGGGGCAAGCCAACATCTTTTGACCCAAGTCAACCTCACCTGCACGCGGTGCATCCTGCTGATCGACGAACGAGGCTCTGACAACCGACCGATGGCGGTATACCCATCCCAACAGGCGTCGCTAAATGCAACAGGCTGGTGACGGGCAGCAGCGTCACCGGTGCGAGAAGCTACGCCCTGCGATCGCCAACCCGCCTGCCCAGCGTGGCGATTACGGGCAAACTCCTCCAATGCAGGACAACAAAAAGTCACGGCCCCTAGTTCCCGGCGGCCCTGCTATTCCTGGTCATGGTGGCGACCATGGTAACGGCGGGGCGAGGGGTGCTAAGAATCTCCGGGCTACGGGAGGCCACCACGAACAACTGACCCTGGCGACGTATAACGGACGCACGTTAAGGCTTGACTCGCATCTGGCGCAACTAGAGGTGGAACTTGGGAAAATTAGGTGGCACATACTGGGGTTGAGTGAAGTCCGAAGAGAGGGGGAGGACACCTTAACCCTAGAATCGGGCCACCTTATGTACTTCCGAGAGGGAGACCAACAATCCCAAGGTGGCGTTGGGTTTCTGGTAAACAAGTCCCTTTCTGACAACGTTGTGGAAGTGTCCAGTGTGTCGAACAGGGTAGCGTACCTTATTGTAAAGCTCACCGAGAGGTATAGCCTCAAGGTGGTGCAAGTGTACGCACCGACCTCGACACACTCGGACGATGAAGTGGAGGATATGTTCGATGACATATCGAGGGCCCTCCACTTCACTACAAAGACCCAGTACACCGTTGTCATGGGGGACTTTAACGCTAAAGTGGGAGTACAGAATTTCGGCGAATCGGTAGTAGGATGCCATGGCTTTGGACGCAGAAATCATAGGGGGCAAATGCTCGTCAACTTCCTCGAACGGGAGGGGCTCTTCTTGATGAACTCCTTCTTTAAGAAACAGCCCCAAAGGAAGTGGACGTGGCTAAGCCCCGACACTAGGACTAAAAATGAGATTGACTTCATCATGACGAATAAAAGGCACATATTTAGAGATGTCTCCGTGATCAACAGGTTCAATACCGGTAGCGATCACCGACTTGTCCGAGGCTCTCTGAATATCAACTTCAAGGCGCAACATGTCCGTCTGATGAAGTCCAGGCTCCGACCAACACTGCTCCAAACCATTGCAGGATCTGAAACATTCCAGCTAAACCTGGAGAACCAATTCGCTGCCGTGGAAACCACCACAGACGTAAACCAGAACCTCGAAAATGTGACTCGGGTCCTCAGGGAAGAAGGTACGAGATTTTGTTACATGCAGCGTAAGGGCAAGAAGTCCAAGCTTTCAGAAAAGACTTTGGGGCTAATGAAGGAACGACGTGAAAACCCACCCATCACTTCGTCAGAAAAGCGGACTCTAAACCGAGAGATCAACAAGAACGTACGACACGACCTCCGGTGCTTCAATACTCTTTCGATCGAAAGAGCGATCGAGCAGAATCGGGGGTCAAAGGTGTTCGTACAATCTCTTGGAAGAAGCCACCTGACGAAGTTGACCACAGCTAGTGGAGAAGTCGTTGCTTCGAAGCCGGCAGTCCTTTCGGAAGTGGAGAACTTTTATGGCCGATTATACGCATCGCATGCATCTCGACCTGATCCCGAAAATGATCCTAGAGCCACGTTAACACGCCATTTCACCGAAGACTTGCCAGAAGTCAGTATTGGCGAAATCGAGATCGCTCTTGGACAGCTTAAAAATGGAAAAGCCCCTGGAGAGGATGGCGTTACAACAGAGCTACTAAAAGCAGGAGGTAAACCCGTACTGAGGGAGCTCCAGAAGCTTTTTAACGCTGTCCTGTTCGAAGGGAGAACTCCAGAGGCGTGGAGTAGGAGTATGGTCGTCCTGTTCTTCAAAAAGGGAGATAAGACCCTGCTGAAGAACTATCGACCCATATCCCTTCTAAGCCACGTCTATAAGCTGTTTTCAAGAGTGATCACGAACCGTCTTGCGCGTAGACTCGACGAATTCCAACCACCGGAACAGGCTGGGTTTCGGAGCGGATACGGCACCATAGACCACATTCACACAGTGCGGCAGATTATACAGAAGACCGAAGAGTATAATCAGCCCCTGTGTCTAGCATTCGTGGACTATGAGAAGGCCTTTGACTCGGTTGAAATCTGGTCTGTTCTGGAGTCCCTGCAGCGTTGCCAGATAGATTGGCGATACATCCAAGTGATGAGATGTCTTTACGAAACCGCCACCATGTCCGTCCAAGTACAGAATCAGCAAACAAGTCCCATACCGTTGCATCGAGGAGTGAGACAAGGGGACGTTATTTCCCCGAAATTGTTTTCAAATGCAATGGAGGATATGTTCAAGACGCTGAACTGGAAAGGACGTGGCATTAATATCAACGGCGAATACATCTCTCACTTGCGATTTGCTGACGATATCGTCATCGTGGCAGAGACGCTGCAGGACCTGCAACAGATGCTGAATGACCTGGCTGACTCTTCTATACGCATCGGCCTACGGATGAACTTGGACAAAACCAAGGTCATGTTCAACGAACATGTTCTACCGGAACCGATTGCGATACATGGCGCCGTTCTCGAAGTTGTTCAAAAATATGTGTACCTCGGGCAGACATTGCAGTTGGGAAAAAACAACTTTGAGAACGAGGTGAATAGAAGAATTCGGCTGGGCTGGGCAGCGTTTGGGAAGCTACGTCGAGTCCTTACTTCGCCGATTCCACAGTGCCTGAAGACGAAAGTCTTCAATCAGTGCGTCCTACCCGTCATGACATACGGAGCCGAAACGTGGACACTGACGGCTCGAATGGTCCACAAGCTCAAGGTCGCTCAGCGGGCTATGGAAAGGGCTATGCTCGGTGTTTCTCTGAGGGATCGCATCAGAAATGAAGTGATCCGTCAGAGAACCAAGGTCATCGACATAGCCCACCGGATCAGCAAGCTGAAGTGGCAGTGGGCTGGCCATATTAGCCGTAGAACCGACAACCGTTGGGGTAAACGAGTTCTAGAGTGGAGACCGCGTCTCGGCAAACGTAGTGTAGGACGTCCTGAGGCACGGTGGAGTGACGATCTGCGCAAGACGGCTGGCAAAAACTGGATGCGAGAAGCCCAAGATAGACCTAAGTGGCGTGCAATTGGAGAGGCCTATGTCCAGCAGTGGACTGCTACAGGCTGATGATGATGATATAATATAATAATAAAATATAATATAATAAAAATATGGGACAACATCCACACAAGGTCATTAGGTCCCAAACTAGGCAGAGCCTGTATTATGATAACCTGTTATACATACTTATATACATATACACAACTATACACAGGTCAGACATGTTCATGCACACAAATGTTTGACCAGTCCGGGGATCGAACCCGAGACTATCGGCTCAGAAGGGAAGGGTGCTACCAACTGCGCCAACCAGACAGTCAAATATATAAGATAGTGTTGATGTAAACGCTGTTGATTTGTTTCTTTAGGTACCACATGCTTTTTTAGGGTTCCGTACCTCAAAAAAAGAACAGTTATTTTTATTTCGGTTTGAATTCGCATCGTTATCATATTTTTTACCTGCATCAACATATCAAAATGGCTGCTCGACATGAGGTGAAGAAGACGACGTGACTTTTCGCAAATTTTGTCCGTTAGCTGTGTCATTTCATCAAGGCTTGCACTTTTCTGCGAGGCTATTGTAGCCTGTACCTACATGTGTCGGAAGTCGGCTCGACCAAAGGCTTCGTAAAAATTCTTCACTCACATCATAACTAGCCAAAATCGCTTTGTTGTCAATTTATATCAAATACTCTTATCTACGGTCTCTTTCAGCTATAAAAAATTGTAACTTTTAAGTTACCGCGATCGAAATATGACAGTTATTGTCGCATATTTTCGCGTGAATTGCAATTACAAAGGGAATCAAAACTATGTATCTACCTACTTCCCTTCTGATCTAGAATCATAAATCAATTTCTTACAGCTAATATTCAAAGATAAATATGTAAAACCGTAAATATTATGTAGATTAATAAGAGAAAAAACAAAATTTTGAGTAACATTTGCGGTAGATGCAATAACATATAGGAATCCAACGGCCAAGTTAACTTAGTCGGAAAAAGTCCTTGATGGGCAAATTTATGTACTTAGATATCGTACTTATACAAGCTTGTACGGAACCCTCTGTGCGCTAGTTCAACTCGCCATATAGTGGTTTTATTTCTGTCTGGTTTTATTTCTGTATGAATAGTCAGTAAAGGAAGTATGTTGCTGCGAAGCAGTAGTGGGTAACTCTACAATAGTTCCTCCCGTTGCTGTCTCTTCAAACCCATACACAAGATAATGTGAGAAGTTTTGATGAGAATCTTTGCTAGTCAGATTGGGTGAGTAAGGCCAACACTAAACATAAATGAATATTGAAGAATATTTTTATGAAAAATGTAGAAGTTGTCTAACTATATGTATATTGAAGAATATCTTGTATGAAAAATTTAGAAGTTGTCTAACTATATTTATACTAGCTGACCCGCTAGTGGCTTCGCTCGCGTGGCCTCGCGGGATACGGTAATTGCAGATTTCAATGGGTCAGATTTCAATTAGGGGTCGAATTTCACAAAATCGCGTCTTAGTGAGTACATAGGTCCAAAAAGGAACCCCCATGCAAAAAATTAAACTTTTAGAACTCGCACTAACGAAATTTCATACAAACTATCAACCCCAAAAAACCCTTTGGGGTTGAATTTCACAAAATCCCGTCTTAGTGAGCACGTAAGTCCTAAAAAAGACCCGCATGCAAAATTTGAAACTCCTAGCACTTGTATTTTCTGAGATTTCGTGATGAGTGAGTGACCTTTCGCTTTTATATATATATATATGGATTGAAAAATATCTTGTATGAAAAATGCAGAACTAATTAGCCTTAAGGCCAGGATTCCCACAACCAGCACAAAATGATATCAACTCTTCTAGAACAACTAGGTTGCGTAATACTGACTTTAAAATAAATAACACACGAGGTTATGTACGACAAGTTCGTTGAGATGAAAGCATGATTGCACCTATTTGGCTCTATGATGAAAAATGTCAAAAGCAGCTCTGAAAATAAATGGTTGCGAAAATGTTGGAACATTTAATGGTGTTTTGGTCTGATGGTTCACTATAAGTATTAAGAAATTCTATTTAGATTTTTTAATTAACTGAATGTTTGTATGTGTGTGTGTGTGGCAGTATGCGAACGTTATGTATTTCCTTGTTTTTCTCTCAATTCCAACGGAGTGATTTTCTTAACAGTGCGTGCTGATATGAACTATGTTGAATTGACATTTCATTCTATAAGGTCTTTGTTAATTAGTGCACATTATTAAACATTATTGAATTAGTTAAAAATTGATAACTGGTCATGAAAGTATTTTTTATTATTATGAACGTAATATATATTCACAGCTTCGCGTAAGAGCTATAGAGCGACTAAACACACGACGACGGCGCCGGTATGTCACAGAATAGATAACAGTAGAATAGGTACAACGTCGTTCGAACCTCGTGAATGTTTACACAGCTGATCTCTACGCCTAAACTTAATGCCTATACGACGGCGGGCCCGGGCGGGGCAACATCCGACTTTGCAACCTATCCACGGTAAAGAAAGTGGGTAGGTATATACTCGTATGTGTATAGGTAGGTTGTTTCGCGCAGTTACTGTTATCAATTCTGTGATGTAGCGCGCCGTCTTATCATGAACTGTCATGCTTATCCACGCCCACACACGATCAATTCTAATTCTAACTGATTCAATCGGCAGCGTCATGCCGATTTGATGATAGGAAGGATAGTGTGTGGCGGCCGTTACTTTCAATCGCGCTATGGTTCTTTCGTGGAGCGGTGAATGTGTTCATCTTTTTTTTTTTTAAAGTCCATCACTTTTATGACCAGTTATCGGTTCCAAATCACCGCGTCTAATATTGTGCAATAATTAACAAAGACCTTATATTATATTGTAGCTGTTACCTTATATTATATTGTACCTCAAAGAATTCAACATTGTAGAGATTTGAGAGACATTTCAACTGTTATATGTAGAAGAGGCGCTATAATAGTCGCGTTGTGTTTAGTAACTTTAAAACAACGATCGCCTTAGGCAGTGCGCCTTCTAAATCAACAAATGGTAGTGTGCCTTCTGCACTCGCCACGCCCAGAGACGCTGTAAATGCTGGTAGAGGTAAACAGGACTCAGCACGTTCGAAAATAAATAGTTTTTATTTACATACCTTATTCTTCACCTTAGGAGAGTGAGGAACTTAAATGATTTATATATAAAAAAATACAAAATAATGTTAAATAACTTAATTTATTGATTCAGGCCTTATTTTGCGGAAGTCCATTATCAAAAACGATATTAGAAGATAGACCGACAGTCGGTCTAGCGCTCGACGAGTCAACATCTCCCGAGGATGTCTCGTGTAGAGTCGAAACACGTGTCGAATCGATTTTGGTTGATTGGGTTGTTTTGTGAGTTGTTTATTCTGTATACTTCCTGTTCGCAGTTTGTGCGGGAGGGAGGGTATTTCACACCGCAACTCGGCCATAAGCATTGTTTCTAGCGGAAGTGTCACTAAATATTTCTTCTAATATCGTTTTTGTTAAATAACTTGTTGAGATCGATATCACGATAGTTTAAAAGTACCCATTATCACAATATTGCGCGCATGGTCCGACTTCGACAAGTTATTTCACACTTTTTAGTGTTGGTTTTGGTTCCATTTCTTGGTAAAAAATATTTTCTTCGCCTTTTTTAGTGACCTTTGCTTCTTACGGGATCGATTGTCATTCACCGTCAATAAGGATATCATCAAGATAGGCGAAACACGCTCACTTATTGGGTTGTAACTCAAAAACCGCTAAACAGAATTTCATGAAAATGAAATCGGACCACCAGAAGTACTCGTATATTCTACCAAACAAAAAATAATTGTCAAAATCGGACTACTCTCTAAAAAGTTATGCGTGATCATAAAGAGTTATGCGTGATCATAAAGAGTTATGCGTGATCATGCATAAAAAAAACGCGTCGACTAGAGAACTTAATTTAAGAAGTCGGTTGAAAAGCGCGAGAAAAAGATGTAAGACCGCGACTGCAGGAGGTATGAATGTATTGAAGCTGTAGTCACGTAATGGGAACCCTTTAATAAGTTAATCTATCAAAGGTCATTGGTCATCATGCGGCCAGACACAATAGAAATTTCATTGTTTTAATATAACGACTCATATTAGTCTAATACAAAACGTGTGACAAGGAGACGTAGAATTAACATTGTTATAACTTTCAAAAGCAATAAACAGAAAATTGCGGTTCATTATTATAGGTACCATGAATAAATTTTGGCTATACAGAGCGGATATTGTTTAATTTAATTAAACCGTAACTCTAACGTTACGAGCAAAATTTTCATTTGATATTTTAATTTATCGAAAGCTGAATCGGTGTAATTTTATCCCATATATGACTCTATTGAGGTTGTTTGTATTGTTTAAAATGTTCAACATAACTTACAGATATATATAAAATGAACCCTTATTTTTCCTGGTCACGCTATAACTTGAGCACGGCTTTACCAATTTCATTCATATTTTATTTAAATGTATTCTGATACTTCGTAGAATGATGTAACATAAAAAAATTTAGAAATTATGGAAGTTTATGGCGAGGCTGAAGGTAGAGCCTACTACGCGAAAGAAGTCGCAGGCAGTCGTACAAAATAATTATGTCATGTCAAAAACTGGTATGAATTTTGTGCTGAACCGAATATCGTTCTAAATTTAAAAGTATTAATTTTGCAAATATAAATGCTTTTTAATTTGCCAGAAGCTTTTTAACGCTGTCCTGTTCGAAGGGAGAACTCCAGAGGCGTGGAGTAGGAGTGTGGTCGTCCTGTTCTTCAAAAAGGGAGATAAGACCCTGCTGAAGAACTATCGACCCATATCCCTTCTAAGCCATGTCTATAAGCTGTTTTCAAGAGTGATCACGAACCATCTTGCGCGTAGACTCGACGAATTCCAACCACCGGAACAGGCTGGGTTTCGGAGCGGATACGGCACCATAGACCACATTCACACAGTGCGGCAGATTATTCAGAAGACCGAAGAGTATAATCAGTCCCTGTGTCTAGCATTCGTGGACTATGAGAAGGCCTTTGACTCGGTTTTGGTCTGTTCTGGAGTCCCTGCAGCGTTGCCAGATAGATTGGCTATACATCCAAGTGATGAGATGTCTTTACGAAACCGCCACCATGTCCGTCCAAGTACAGAATCAGCAAACAAGTCCCATACCGTTGCATCGAGGAGTGAGACAAGGGGACGTTATTTCCCCGAAATTGTTTTCAAATGCAATGGAGGATATGTTCAAGACGCTGAACTGGAAAGGACGTGGCATTAATATCAACGGCGAATACATCTCTCACTTGCGATTTGCTGACGATATCGTCATCGTGGCAGAGACGCTGCAGGACCTGCAACAGATGCTGAATGACCTGGCTGACTCTTCTATACGCATCGGACTACGGATGAACTTGGACAAAACCAAGGTCATGTTCAACGAACATGTTCTACCGGAACCGATTGCGATACACGGCGCCGTTCTCGAAGTTGTTCAAAAATATGTGTACCTCGGGCAGACATTGCAGTTGGGAAAAAACAACTTTGAGAACGAGGTGAATAGAAGAATTCGGCTGGGCTGGGCAACGTTTGGGAAGCTACGTCGAGTCCTTACTTCGCGGATTCCTCAGTGCCTGAAGACGAAAGTCTTCAATCAGTGCGTCCTACCCGTCATGACATACGGAGCCGAAACGTGGACACTGACGGCTCGAATGGTCCACAAGCTCAAGGTCGCTCAGCGGGCTATGGAAAGGGCTATGCTCGGTGTTTCTCTGAGGGATCGCATCAGAAATGAAGTGATCCGTCAGAGAACCAAGGTCATCGACATAGCCCACCGGATCAGCAAGCTGAAGTGGCAGTGGGCTGGCCATATTAGCCGTAGAACCAACCGTTGGGGTAAACTCTACCGAGTTCTAGAGTGGAGACCGCGTCTCGGCAAACGTAGTGTAGAACGTCCTGAGGCACGGTGGAGTGACGATCTGCGCAAGACGGCTGGCAAAAACTGGATGCGAGAAGCCCAAGAAAGACCTAAGTGGCGTGCAATTGGAGAGGCCTATGTCCAGCAGTGGACTGCTACAGGCTGATGATGATGATGATGATGATGAAATATAAATGCACAGCAAATTCTAACCGTAATATTGTTAACGGCACTTAAAATGAATAAACACGATCACCACATATTTCATTTACGTACAAGAGAAATGACATCTGTATTTTTATTTATCTACCCTCATTATTCCCATCGACAGCTCTCTGCTAGGGGGATCAATTATCCCGCACGCTACTGCAATCTAGCAAATTGCTGTTCAGTCTTCATCGCCGATGGCTATGCTACATGAAACCTTTTAAATTGCATGTCTCTGTATTGCAATTTTAAGTCATGTATCTAAGACGTGACTTAACGTATGAAAGCCAAAGCTTGTTTTTTTGCTTACAATGGAGCGTTAAACCCACACAGTCTAGTTTTAGAACTTGAAATACGGTCCCATCCAGCAGAAAGCATGATATGTGTCATGAATAAGTAATCCTTTTTAATCGACTTCAAAAAAGGAGGCGGTTATATGTTCGTGTGTAAGTATTGTTTTATGTGTATGTTAATCGATTTCTCCGCTATTTGTGGACCGATTATTAAAATTCTTTTTTTGTTTGGTAGAATATACTTCCGAAGTGGTCCTATTTAAATTTCATCAAGAAGCTTTTGAGTTACACTCCAAAAACTGAAAATTGTTACGCCTATCTTGATGATATCATCATTGACGGTGAATGACAAACGATTATGTAAGTAGCAAGGGTCACTAAAAATGGTGGAAAAAAAGTTTTTACCCAAAAATGAATACGACTTTAATACCAAAAAGTGTGAAATAATTTTGTCGAAGTCGGTACCATGCGCACAGTATTGTGATAAAAAGTACCTACTTTTGAACTATCATGGTACCGACTTCAACAATTCAACGACTTACGACTTCAACTTTATTTCACATTTTTTGGTATTTAAGTCGTTTCCATTTATTGGCAAATTTGTTTTTTATTGTATTTCAAATGTAAGTTACACTTCGAAAAATTCTGGTTTTCCCTTATTTTAATTTCTCTTATAAGTCATCATCATCATCATCATCATCTCAGCCGTAGGACGTCCACTGCTGAACATAGGCCTCCCCCATGATTTTCCAAAAGGACCGGTTGGAAGCGGCCTGCATCCAACGTCGTCCTGCGACCTTTATCAGGTCGTTTGTCCACCGTGTCGGTGGACGACCTACGCTGCGCTTGCCGGTCCGTGGTCTCCACTCCAGAACCTTTCGGCCCCATCGGCCATCTGTTCTGTTTCTCTTATAAGTATAAAAACTTAATACTTTATGACAGCTGGGGCTGTAAATTAATAATTAATTAAAGAACAATTATTATTTTCGTGTTTTAGGGAAAATAACGAGAACTGACAGGTAATATTAGATGAAAGACGAATGTGGTACGAATCGTGGCATCAATTTACAAAATAGAATTTAGAATCATCTTAAACCCTTTTCAGCATATTAGGATCTGTTTCGTTTGACATAACAATGACACTACGTGGCCAGTTTTAACTATTTACGGTATAATAAAATTTTGGATAGATACAATATGTTTCGGCTTTTACAACACAACTCCATAATACTGGTGTAAGGTGCATGTTGGTAGCCGGATACCTGAAGCGGCAGCAAACGACGTGTCGCAACGACACTATTTACTGGTTTCTTTGTATTTCTATGAATACCATTCGTGGTTAGCGACGCACGAAGCTAGCGTCGCGTCGTCGAGCGGCAGACGACACTGTCGCTTGTTGTACAAAAGAAATATTAATTTTTATGTATACATAAAAAATAATATTTCTTCGTTTGTCCGTCTTCTATACGTTCCTATACCATCTATCCGATTATGATAAAACTTTGTTGAGTTATTGTGTGCGAGCCTGCGAAAACTTATGACAAAAATATGTTTGTTTCTATACTTTGTACCTACATCTGTGTACTCACAAAGAAAAAGGCATTACAACTTATGTTGGGCATATCAAGTTACAAATAAAGCTCCTATAAAATCCTATATATATATTTATATGGATCCTATAAAAGATATATAAGAAAACTGAGCCAAATTAGATTTCGAGCGAAAATCAGAATTAAGATGACATGACGCGCTACGCAGTGACATTATTTAAATATTGAATAATCTATAGAATACATAACTTAAGGCCTATTCAGACCTGAGTGTTATTCGCTACCGCTGTGGGTAGCGAAAAATACCACGCGGAACTCGATGGGTAAATAGTATGAAGTTCCATAACTGCAGCGAAACTTGTACCATAGCAACATTTACTGCTACCTACACAATCACAGACCAAGTGGCTATATTGGTCTGTGTACACAATCGATATCAAAATAGAAATAATGTAATTTATTTTCTTCAATACGACCGGGTTCGATTCCCCAACTAAGTATGTACAAGTTTTTCATATAAATCTATGAATTTAGTTTTTCTTGTCACTAAAATCTATGACATGGTTACTAAGAAGAGATCTCTGTTTAACTCATAGTTTCAGACTTATTTTAACAAGTGCAATTTGAAAAATTTAATACTGCCTTCCATTCTATTACTTTAGTAAAAATCAGTTATTGAAGTGTAACTCAAAAACCACTTCACTACTGAATCCGAATTTGATAAAATTTACATGGGACTACACGGGGAGCACCAGCTTTCAAACATAAAAATAACTTTGGAAATCGGTTCACCCAGCCGTATTGAGTACTTCCTCCTTTTTGGAAGTCTGTAGAAAATCACAAACACTTTTAACAGTATTTCTATATTAAAATTAAGTAAAAAGTGAATTCAATTATAAAAAAAATTACGCTTATTTCCTGTTATTATGATGGAAGCGGCTGTGTTTCTTGTAGTATAGTTATTGCATGTCTTTTTGTTTCCTACTCGACCTACATGAACCGGTGTGGTTAACCCCTAAGTTAATTTATATGTGGTAATAACAGTTTACAAATTTGCAACGCTAAAGTAAGCGTAAAAAAGTAAGCTTTGTAAATAACAAGAGTTGTAACGTTTATGTTCACGGGTTTCACATAAGCAAAAAGGCTATCCAAACGTCGCGATGCGGTGGCGGAGAATTGCCTAACACGGTCATTCATGGAGTAAATATTTGGTAACTCAAAGGTCATCTAGCAGTGAAATTTCTTAGCATATTAATATTGCAAACTGAAAGTTAATTTATCTCATTGTTTAAATTAGTTACATTCAGATACATTACAGAAACAGTTTTTATGTTCGAAATGAACTAGGGATGTTCATTTTTCACAATAAGGATGAGTACCTAAATAGTTCGCCTGATTGTAAGCGTCATGCCTACTCATAATTGTCGCAGTGCGAACCGTCTCTACACAATACTGTACTACGTGCATTACCCTGAGTCAGCAGTATGCCTCATTTGCCAATCAGTGAGTTCACTTGCTGTGTTGTACCAGGCCAGCCTTAAAGACCTGCGAACTCCAGCAGTGGAAGCGCTTTGTATGGGTTTTTGGAGTATGCGAGGTGCTGGTTCAAGCTTTGACTAATACAATGTCTTCGGTAAACAAGGAGCTGAACAAACAATATGCCTAACAAGATCATCTACAATGGGTTCCTACAATATGTAACTACCTAACCTACACGGATGGAATAATTAATCTTAATAGTATTTACAGCAATCCCGCTGCGTCGAGCGTAGCAGCCGTTAGTCGGTTCTGTTAGGGGAAGGAGAGAATAGGCTTTGGGTAGGAAACAAGGATGGGAAAAACCAACAAAACACATCATCATGTCTCGCCACGTGAGTTTTCTAGGCATCGATCTGCTGCAGTCCACGAGGGTCCCAAATCACAGGTAGATTCAAACCGGTGTAAAATACCACTCTAAGATTAGTGTTAGTCATAGTTTCAGACAAAACACGCAACAGTGAACTACAGTGATTGCCTAGAGTAACTTCAATTAATTACATTTTGCTTGCTCGTTAGCCATTTTTACAAGAAGCTAGTATCAGTCTCTGCCCTAAGTGAGCATTACAAAAGTCAATACAAAATCCAAGTGACGTTACGAGCGGCGCCATTTATGGTTAGAGTTCGGGACCAAACACTTGCTATTTGGCTCTTTAAACAATGACTCAGTAACTAATACTTACACACTGTAGTTTTGAAGTTAAATATGCTCCCAGTGCAGTGGTAGATAATGTAGATATCCACAAAGGTTCTCGTATACTTTAGTAGAGTTCTACCACCTATGTTAATTCTATCCTGTTCTAGTTCAAATTACTTCAAATTATTATATTGTTTGAGTTTTGCACTAAAATATACAAACATTCATGAATTATTGATTTAGTCGTTACTTTTCAGAAATGAATTTTAAAACGATATGAAAAAAATATTAAGTGACACTTCAGCTTCAACACAAAAAATCATCGGGAATGAAGTTTGCACCACCCTCCCTCCAGCATAAAGTGCAAGAAGTGTACAGAATAAGCAACACGCTAAACGACCCAATCAACCAAAAACGATTCGACACGTGTTACGTCTTTACACAAGGTATCCTCAGAAGATGTAGACTCGTCAAGCGCTAGACTGACAGTGAGTGAAGTATCACGTACATAGTTACATTACATACAATCATATACCAATAATGGCGCATACGAGTAGTCCGTATGATAATCGCATAAAATAAACAAAAAAATACATTGTCATAAGTAATCGGATCATCACCTAGACCAGTGTGACAGGACCTATTACGTCACATAGCTCATTTACTGATTAAACAGTAAGAATACATAAAACAAAACAAGCAAAAAATGTTGCTGTTGCTAACATTTTGCAACTTTATTTATGTGTGAGGCAGCATATTCGATGTAGCTTGGAAATGCACTAATGTACCATTGATGGAACAAGGTTTTTGTTTCCTATTTATTATGTATTTACCATAGATTAGACAGCTCTATCTATGCGATAACCCGTGGTTAGATGACTCGCGTGGTGGTGTATGCATAAATTACTAATCTAGTTTACGTTCTATTATAACACATTGTATCGGCAGTGATAGAACCAATTGCATCTAAAATTGCCTGTTAAAGCAAATGACAAGGTGTTTTTAATATACGTGCAAAGCGGCCTTATGCATATCTGATGCAGCCTGGTTGTGCTTCGAAGTACAGTTGATGCAAAAAGTGGCATTGCTAGTTAATTAGCCTTCGGGTAAAGTAAGTCAACGTTTGATACTTATTAAACAGTAAAGCTATCAACATTAATGTGTTAATGAATAGTCAAATTTGTGGTTGAGTAAGCGTGTAGGTATTATTAGGTTTGATTTTAAAACTACTGAACGAGTTAAGATGGGATCGAAAAATCAAAGTCAAAATCATTTATTCAATTTAGACATCAAAGACGCACTTATGAACGTCAATTATTCATTATTATATACTTTAAAGACTCTACCGCCGCGTTCCAAAATGTATAGAGCTTGCCGAGAAGCGACAAGAAACTCGGGCCATTCTTTTTGTATAGATTTTTACAATGTTTCTGCTTAGGTACTACTAATACGAGTATTATATTTTATGGGTGGCAGAATGACAACTTGCCAGAAGTGGAATATTCCAAGCATCTTTGTCTTCTATATGATGCCGGACTATATAATATGTTTTTTTTTATCAAAACGTTTTTTACGGTCAACTTGATTTTTTCCTCTGTGAGCTCAGTTATGTTTTGGGATTTTATTGTAAAAACGCACACAATTTCCTAGAAACGACATATTAGTCTTCGCAAGTATAAAACTAGGTACCGCTATCTTATTTGTATTCCTAGTATTAAGAGGGAGATGTGATGATCACCATTTAACATATATTTATGTAAATTTAATTAATATATGTATTTGCAAATACATATAAGGACGGCACAGTTCATATATTGATTTCTTTAAATAAATCTCAAACATTCTCGGGGACCCATTTTGTATATAGCTCGAATAGCACGTTTGTAAGATAAAGATGGTCTCTTTATCAGCCGCTAAACCCCATAGCAACAACCCCTAGGACATAACGCTGTGGAAATATGCAAAATACATTAACCGCGCCGTAGAAACGTCTGTTAGTTCTCTTATTTTACGTACCGCATATGCAGCAGAACTGAGTCTCCCTGACAGTGTATATAAGGACCCCAATGTAATTTTGCGTCAATTTTAATGCCCAGGAAGACTGTCTAAGGCCTTGTCCATTACGAGCTTGACTCCATCAAGCGTAACGTTGGACTCCAAATATGGAACAGTAGGCAAAGAAAACTTCAAACATTTTGTCTTTTTTGAATTCAGAAGTAAATTATTAGTTGAGAACCATTTAGATATACTAGATAGGAATAATGAAGGATTGCTATAAACTCCTCATGGATAAAATTTTGACATTGTATTAACCAAAAGTATACCTTTATTAAAACTAATTTATTGCGTTAAAGTTTTTTTATTGGACATAGTATCCTCATAAATATTTCATGCAACTCGGTAGTATATGAAGTATTAGTTGACGCAAGTACTTAGCGATATTATATGATTATTTCACCTTATATGTACATGCATCGTATATTTGTATTCTTTCCCGTAGCATTTCAATAAAATATATGCACTTACTAGTAACATCTCTTCTGACAGTTACATTACAACAGAGTATCAAATAAAACGAGCAATTTTCTGTAAGTTTCTCACTTTAGTCTCAAGGGCTTTTCTCTTCGCCTGTACCTGTCGAGTTCGCTTGGGTAGCGAGCGAGCTTATCTTTATCTTGTTTTAACACTTATAACTTTACACATAAAGCTTATTATTTGATGGCTCGAGATAAATTAGTAAGTGATGCTTGGTATATGTCAAGGGCAACTGGGGCAAGTAAACTGCATACTGGTTTTTAATTGTGGAATGTTAATTCTGTAAATATTGTTGGATTGGCCTGGACGGTGGTGTTTAATGTTGATTAAAAGATGTAGGACGGATGTTTCTTATTCTGTGGGATTGCACATATCAAGATTATTTATTATACACATTTGAAAAACGTATTTCAATTATTTTACATTTAAATAACCATAACAGGTTTATCGAAGATAACAGATTATACGTACGAATAATATTTTATATTTTTGCAACACTGCCCTATAGTACAATCGCACCTTTTTTATTTTTTTTCTGTATGCTGTCTCCGTACTTAGAGTTTTCCTACAACTAACGTTCCAAATCCAAATCACTTTACACCCGAGGGAGTTTCACACAAACGTTATTGCGTGATATGTGATTAGACATTTAATTAATATTTTTTTATTAATTATGAAGGTATGAAGACACTTTTACGTATTGATATAATGAATGGTCCATTTCTTACATACGATAATTCTTCAGAAAAGAAATCTAAGTAATTTCTGTCCATAGAAAGTATTGCAAAATCATAATTCAAACTGAATATACCCTAACTACTAACAAGTAAGGCTAAGATTACGGAACAACTTATGTTCTGTAATCTGAGTACCAGGGTTTCATATTTGGTAAATGCCTCTGCTAAATTCCAGTGAAATATGAAAGCCGATCATTTGTCATGGCACAACCGCAGGTGGATTTATGTGAGAGAATTCATTTCAAGCGGTGATCAGTCAAAACGGGTATTAGTATTTTCTATAAGCCAACTGTTATTTGATTTTAAGCTGCAATTTATTTGACGGAATAGCTATATTGGCTGATTATCAAATAACGCTACTGGATTTAATATGAAACAATTAAAGCAATGGCTTTCCAAATTATGTTTGTAACCAAAAGGCAGTACAATGTACACCGAAGGGAGAACTATAACTTTCTCCCGAGTGACACATACTGCTTTATACTACACCTACCAGGAAAAAAAATAGTTACCTTCATTAGTAAGTAAATAATTGTTGTCTGGAGTATTATTTAAAAATTCAAAGACATTTTTTTTCTGGTGGCTGAATTATTATAAAATTACTTTCACTATCAGATGACTATTTGGAAATTTTATTTAGAATAATTAAAATCGTACTGTTAAATTATCAATATAGCAAAAAAACAAAATTTTCAATACACAAAGAGCATTTTTCAATATATAACAAATAGCCGCTATGATTTATTATGTAGTGCAGAAAAAGGTTGCTAACCTCCTTTCATTAAAAATCGAGTACAATAAAATAATCCCACCTTATTTTTCTAATTATTGAATATAAAACCTTTTTCAGATATGTAGTTTGTATTTTTGTTCGCTGCTAAAAAGCAAAAGAACGCTACCAGGGCGGAAATGGATTATCATACAACATTTCTACCTTGCTACGGATAGCAGAAATGAAATCCCATACAACTTTTCCCGCCGCACTTTTATTAAGGAGAAATGACTAACTTTGTAAACCGTTGTTATAAACCGTATGAACGAGTAATGAGACACTTTCTGAGCGGGTGTGTTATAAACAATATTTAATTTAAAGTAGAACTAATCATGATAATAACATTTGAATCAGAAAGGCATAGCGCATGTGATGGCCGATCTTAGCTGCGTCATAGAAAAATATATAACTAAGTAGAAACGCATCTACCGATAGTATTTTTGCTCGCCGGCAGCGTATTTTATAGTTGCACACATCTAATGAGGCATAATTGTGCCCTTCAGGCCTTCACCAATGTATAGTATCTATAAAAAGTTAAAATTGTACAAATAATATCACGGACCCATTTGTTGTCTGTGAATAAAGCATAAATAACAAAAAATGAGGCATAATTAAAATTTAATTTACCTTTTTATTTAAAAAAAAACTATATAAAAAAATATTTAGTGACACTTCCGCTGAAAAAAAACAATGATTTTGGCTTATTTGGGGGTGTGCACCACCCTCCCTCCCGCACAAACTGCTAATAGGAAGAATACAAAATAAAATACACAAGAAAACCCAAATAAACCAAAAACGATTCGACACGTGTTTCGCCACTACACAAGGCATCCTCAGGAGATGTTGACTCGTCTAGCGCTTTTTTCAGCGGAAGTGTCACTAAATATTTTTTTATATTGTTTTTTGATAATGGATTTCCGCAAAGTAACGCCTGAGTCAATAAATAACCTTTTTATTTGATTTTTTGTTATGAGACCAGAGGATGTCGCATTGATTTTTACAATTTTCTACCGACTTCCAAAAAAAGGAGGAGGTACTCAATTCGACTGTATTTTTTTATGTTTGTTACTTCATGACTTTCGACTGGGTGAACCGATTCCCAAACTTCTTTTTTGTTTGAAAGCTGGTGCTTCCCGTGTGGTCGCATTTAAATTTAATTAAATTCGGTCTAGCAGTTTTTGAGTTACACTCCAATACTTGAATAGAATGGAAGTCAGTATTAAATTTTTCAAATTTTACTTGTAAATTTTACGGTGCTTATTATTCTTATTACTAGTCGATGAGTACGAGCAAGACAAGACAACGCACGTGACATCTCACGAGCGCACACATTTGAATGTCTGCTAACTTAATTATGTAATAGGAATATTGAGAGGTATTATACCATAAATTTTAACTAACACCACTCCCTCTTACAAAAGTAATAAAAAAACACAAGCTAAATAAAAAAAACAAGGTTGCCTCACATGTCGAAATTATTCTTGTAATGTACTTATGAAATGTAATTTGAGTAATTTGACAGCTAAATTGCAGTTAAAGTGACTTGATAATTATATGCAAGAGACTAATTTATTCACACATACGTACCTAATACACTTAAAAAGTTGCCAAAACAAAAAATAGTCTGACAAGTTATAATGTATTTTTTTATAGTCTTCAGTAATGAAATAATAAATGAAACTGTTTTTAACTAAAATTTTTTTTTTGTTTTTTTAAATAAATTTAATTTGTAATTGACACGTAAATAATTTTAAGGTCGGGAGCGATGTAAAGAAAATTTGAAGCAATCATAACTCAGGGTCGGCACTATCGGTCGCCTATATGTATTTGTACCTTGGATTTTAGATTTCTATGGAAGTAACATCGGGATAAAATGTACAGCACGGTGGTAGCGCTCTATTACTAGCCATTTACAGCCTGCTTTGCTATTTACCGCCCTCTAGATTGAAAGCTTGTCAAAATGCATGTAACGTGGTATTCCGACAGCTATGTCCTTGAGATGTTCCCTACCTATGCCTTTCTAGTCGCCATTTTAGGTCTTCTTCGATCGTATCATCGCTGACGGTATATCCTTTTGCGTTTAGAATATTGGTATTGGCATGGCACTGATGATGCACCCGTCTTTAATTTCGCATCATACTTCCGAGGTGTACTATTTATTACTTATGAGAATAACACACCTGCACCTTTAAACACCTGCTGGCTTGCTTATATTAAAATAGGGAGACTATAATTTCTTTATACCATCCTGGTAATACTTTCATTGAGGGAACCCCCTATCTTGTGCGTGTCTCGCCTTTAGCGGCTTTATTTATACTTGAAGCTTTCAAAAGATCTAAGTTAATAAGGTTTGCTTCACTCAGCATTTATCCCTTGGCACGTAGTGTAAGAAAAAAAATACCATTTAGATCCGAAATCCCTACGAAATCCCCGTTCTTCCGTAGGTTTATCTTTATCCAAAGGGACTCCATTTGGAACGATTCTTGTTAGATTTTAACAAGAGTCGTACCAAATAGTAGTAGATGTTGTTCAGGTCGGATATACTGCATACTGTGTTCGGTCTCAAATCATATTATTATTTAAGTTATACTAAATATTATTTAAGTATAATTAAGACTGAAATTCCATAGTGAAGTATGGAATCCAAACAATACGTGCTACAATATTATCTACTCGTACCTACTCTGGAAACTTACGGCCTTATTAATAAACTTGGCTTAGACCCGGAGTAGTTAAAACATCTATCTGTCAGTTTTTCGCTTGCAGTAAATGTCACGCGTGAAAGCAAGACAAAGCATGTTACGCCTAATCTATGTTTACGCAACGCAACGTTTATTAATAAAGGCCTATAAGATCAATTTTCGAAGTTCCATCAAAAGTTACTGAAATTAAAAAGCGACATTCTAAATTAAAGCCATAACTCAGCCTACAAAAACTCCTTTTAGTTGATTTATTTATTCAAAATACAATTACAACCACCTTCACAGGAATGTCCTAATACAATGGTGTAAGGTAGATTTTTATTATGAAATTAAATTTAAAAAAAAACATATTAAAATTACAAATCAAGTTAACAAAACGAAAATTAAATTAAATTATAATTAAATTTAATATATAATGTAAAATTTTAACAAAAAGTAACAAATAAAATGAAAGTTACTTTAACATTATTAAATACTGCGTGGTGTCAGGAGGAATGAGCTGATATACAGACAGAAGATGAAATCAACTTTATTTAATACTATGTTTATAGTATTGTTTGGTCCCGAACTCTAAAACTAGAGGGCGCCGCTTGTAACGTCACTTGAATTTCGTAATGACTTTTGTAATGCACACTTTGGGCAGAGATATACGATGACAAGCTAAGTTTGGATTTGGAAAATGTGTAATTAAAATGTAATTAATTTAAGTTAAACTAGGCAATCACTGTAGTTCACGGTTGCGTGTTTAGTGTTAGAACGGTGAACTACAGCAGATCGAAGCCTGGAACATACGTGGCGGGACCCCGGGATGATGTGTTAGTTAGTTTTCCCATCCTTGTTTCCTGCCCAACGCCTATTCTCTCCTCCCCCTAACAGAACCGACTAACGGATGCTACGCTCGACGCAGCGGGATTGTTGTAAGTATTTTCACATGTACTCAGTTCATTCGTAGGTTAGGTAGTTGCATATTGTAGGAACCTATTGTAGAAGATCTTTGTAGGCATATTGTTTGTTAAGCATTTTGTTAATGAGGACAGTATTGTATCAGTCAAATCTTGAACCAGCATCTTCTAAAGCCCACAAGCGCTTCCACTGCTGGAGTTTGCAGGTCTTTGAGGCTGGACTGTTACAACGCAAGTATATAGGATATGATTTTATTAATTACTGGAGGACCAAGATTTAGTTATGTTAGGCCCGTTGTATCCAAACCCAATTTTTAAATGTCATGTTACCGGAGAAAGTTGAGTACATACGGTGTCTAAAATAGCGATCTGTGTAAAGTTGTTCAATTTGACCTTTATATCAACTCAAACATCTTTATTAATAACCACCTTTTTTACATACTGTAGGTACTTAGTCCGGAATAATTAATACTTCTGTGATACTGTATGACGTCAGTCCCTGGGAGGAATGTGTCATCATTCTTTACTGACTTTTATGTGCGTTCTTTGTTATTCATATTATTATGGGATAATTTCGTGATATATGATAAATATGACGAAATGATATGATAACATGTATCATGAGGTTTTGTAGTGGTAAGACTTTGTAGAATCTGACTGGGGTATAACCACACAGTTGCCAAAGCGGTTATGGAAGAGGAAATAACTTCCCTCTGTGCTAAATTATTACAATCCCATGAGCGACAGTTGTTTATTATTTATCAGTTGCAATATTAATTCTATTTCATCGCAAACAGAAACAAAAAGAGTGACGGTTCAGCGATCGAGCGGTAGCATACTGAAAAGGACCACACAAAGTAAATATCCTGGTCTAGACGCACCAATTAAAAAAATCACTTTTTTGTAAAAATAAGGAAAAGACCCAAAATAGCTCCGATTATGGTATGAGTTTACCAATAATAAAATCAAAGACGAAAATAGAAAATATTATAACCTTTGGAAATAAAAAAGGAGGATTTCAGCCGGTACGGAAAAAGGTCGCCCACACATACAATAAGACCGCAACACTAACTTTTTAAACTTGACAGTTATTGGTGTTTTCGTACAATGCAACGAGTTGCTATCGCTATATAGTTTCCAATGTTTGGTTATCCAAAGCAACATTACATCAAGAGGTTTCCTTGGTCACATACGATGTCTCTCTACACCTACTTTCTACTCGGAGTCTTCGGAGTCTAGCCAAATGCTATTGATACAATAACATTTTGGCGACACATCACATTTTGCGTTGTTCAACGGAATTGATCGCCGGCATTGAACGGATGGCCAGCGCACTTTGGCAGTATCCACGAATATTAATGGAATGATACGATTTAGTGAGAATAACCGTTGAAATTTTGCCAAAAGCAGTTGCAGGGTAAACACACGTTCCATTGATGCCTTGTAAGTTTTACAACTGGTACTATAGTAACTCAGTCGTTTTGATTCCAAATGATTAGGTTTCAGTTGTTTCCAAGATAAACAACATAAAACTTACTATATAATGAAAATCAATATCGAAATTGATCACGAATATAATTTTGTTTCCATAATTTTAGATTGGGACGGAAAACAGATTTCAATGATTATCACCATAAGTTATTAACAGTATAAGGAATTCATTCGTTTATTGTTATTAAAGTTATAATTTGTAGTTAATTACATGGTAGCTGTCATTCTGCCGTGCGATTCTCTAATGATTCGTCGATGTGCTCGTCGACGAGCCCACCAATGTTAAATACTTTATGTGATATCGCCCTGGTACACAAGGTTGTTTTTACAACGTTTCTGTTCATCTCGTCATTTGTTTCACAGATGTTGTCAAAGATGCAACGATGTTTGCTGAGAATCGCACGGCTGTACATAATGAAATCCAAATTCGTAACTAAAATTTAATAACGCTTACTAATGACAGTCATAAATTTGACATTTCTGTTCAACCAGCAAATTAACTCATATCAAGAAAGTTTTTTTTATGTTATTACTGAGACGGTACAAACAGGGAAAACACACGGTCCCACCACCAGGTCCTGGTGAAACCATTGAAATCAGAACGCAGTATAGCGAACACTATTGCTTCGCGGTAGAAATAGGTAGGTATGATGGCAGCACTTCCCCATACAAACTCATCTAAAGGTGTCTTATTCTCAGGTTAGAAAATGATCATGCATATTCAGTGCCACATAAGACGGTTCCAGAAACGTTTCATAATGTAATGCTAAATATGTATATCTAACTATCACAAATATTTGTTAATCAAATAGTACAATACGACAAAAAACCTGTAGGTAACCAAATTTATCAATAAATATCAATTAGCAATGCTTTGTCAATTATTGAACCGACGACAACGCATAGATGTGCTAACGTGTTTTAAATGCATACGTTTATATCTACTTACGTGTATTATAAGCTTACTTAAGCAGATACGTTGGTAGATATCTACTGTAGAAAGCTTTCTATTATAGGTACAGATCCTTTCGCAAACTATACGGAGTTATGAACGATCTTTTACAAATACAAAAACAAAACACTTTATGTAAATCACTGTAAATCACTGTAAAAATACTGTACATCAAAATCAAACGATCAAACACAGGAATAATAACTTATAAATAGAAATACATTGGGCGGACTTACTAACTTAACTTAACTTTCTTACATCGATCTCATTCATTCAATTCAGGCTTTTAATCAGCTTTATAATTGTTTCTGCAGATTTCTTTATTTGGGACAAAAATACAAGCTAACAATTTAGAATTTATTATTCGTTATTCCTATTTTATTACAATAGCCATAGCCGCTCCAATATTGTGATCTCTAAAACTGACTTTGTATGATTCCTTATTCTTAATAGATGATAATAATTTTAAAATTTGGAATTGTTAATTTTCAGAATAAATTCATCAAGTAATATCAAATTTTTCATTCTCATCTTCAAACAAATGCAATTTAGTTTTCGACTAATCTAATTTCATCTTTTAAGAGAGTATCGGGACTTTTTCGCGCACAGAAAATTATCAAACTACGAGTATAATGTGGCCAAAGTTTGATTTTAACTGCCTTTGACGTTTCGATTGAGTTGCATCGACCGTGGTCACGAGCAGACTCAAAGTTCTAATCTAATTTCCTTACCTTATTTATAATGAAATAACGTATTGACACATACATTTGACTCTCTCAATCAGGCTCAGTTGGTAGCGACCCTGCATTAGAAGCATGGTGTCCTAGGTTCGATCTGTGGCAGGGGATTTTTTTCGTGTGATAAGCAGTAAAATGTTGTGATGTATTATATTGTGTGTCCATGCCTACCGCGACAAAAATAATCTTAGTGCTGAGGTAAGAGTGTGTAAATGTTATACATAAAATAAGTATACAGATACTTTTTAAAACATACCTTTTTATCATATTCATCTTATAGGTATATGAAATTTAAGTATATATAGTTTATTGTACAAAATGTCATAGTAGTAATTTATGAGACAAATACACAGATGGTCTTCAGGTGACTGGTTTACATGATAAATTATTAAATATATAACACACCCAGACACAGGTCAAAGAGACGTGTTTATGCACACAAATGTATGACCTGTCCGGGGATAAAACCCGGGCCCACGGGCTCAGATGGCATGGGTCTACCAAGTGTGCCAACCGGCCTGAAGTACCACAGAATAAGTAATAGTTCTACGGTAGTACACAATACAATTCATGAATACATCATACCGTTACTTAGCAGTCAAACGTTAACCATTTAGCGACGCAAACAGCTTTCTCGCGTGTTTACCTGTTATCAGACGACACCGATTACTATCTACGCAGCAATTTCAACATTGTTAATTACGTTAATTTGACGATATGATCCTCCCAACTGTAATAGATCGCAAACATGCTATTCCGTCTTTAAGACAAACTATCAATGCGTTACTTGGGGGTGATATTACTCGTATAACATGTAAAATTACCTATTTAATGACTAGTATATTTGTATTAATCAAACTGTTCCTACAACAAAAGAAAACAACCTTCTTTAAAATAGTTGTTTATGTGCCAGTATTGATCTTTTTGGGTACCACTACAGCGACTGATATTTTGACTCAAAGCAGTGCGTGTGTAAGTTTACGCTTATAGGTTTTATAGGAGTTGTAGGTACCAATTTAAGTAGGTTTTTCTGGTTCTCAGAATCTTATGCAATAATTGTCATAATCACCACACACAATCATGTATCTACTCTCGTTACTCATATTCATAACTAATCTAGTAAATTCTAACAAATTTTGGGTACACTCATTGTTTATGATGGACTCGTTTCGTCTCATCATCTCGAGGGTTATAGCTGAAAATCAGTGTTTGCTCCTTGAGCAATTTTATTCGCTGAGCTATGACCTATTTGTTTAGGCTCCAACACACACGTACTTTTTAATAAGTTGCTAATATTAAGGTAATTTTGTACTTAACTGTTTCTTAATTAACTAGTTATTATGTTTAAAATATTGTGTATAATCGAATGTACGTGTGTATTGAAGATGCAAATAAATGTTTTATCTATCTATCTATCATCTATCAATTGAAATTACAAGGCCTAAGACACTTGATTACTTCTCTCGTGGGTAATTTGGAGATGTAAGTCTAATACGAAATCAATTGACAATAGTAAACAACTCTACATTGATTGCCTTGTCACTAAATATGTGATAAATAATGGATTGTCCAGAAAAGATCGCTCTGAGCGATTTATAGCGAGTTTTTTTATTTAATTTTCTAATTTTAAGTCATAAATGTGGTGTCTCAATAAAGTGCTATCTATCTATCTATCTATCTATGGAATAAATTAGGTTCATACACGTAAATCTAGTTAGACACACAGTCATGTTTTCAAAACGAAGACTCATAATCGCAACAAAGGCCTCCACAGTATAATTTCCAACAATTCGAAGTAAATAAGCGTCGTAACTTATTTTGAACGGTCCCATTCATAGCGCTCCGAAACTCCGAGTGGAGCGGAGCAATGAAGAATCAAATTGACTTCTGGACAATTCAATTAAGCTGCACGTTAAGTGCAAGTTTGCAAACAAGCGTGCGAGGAGCCAAGTTTCACGGACAAGTTTATCAAAGAGATTGTAGCGAACAAGTTACTCTTCGACGAGTTTCGGTACCTCTGTACCTCGGTACCGCGGTACTTAGACTCTTGGGGCCTCCGCGCTTTTGCTTAGATTTTGCTATTGGCAGCGAATGCAAACTTTATTTTGTTTAGAAACATTCAATATATGGCTATGGCTGTTTGTTGTTGATGAATTGGCTTAGCCTTAAGCATCTCTAAATACCACAGAAGATACAATATAACTACCATACCTTATTATAGCTTACGATACAAAACATAGAAATATAATTTGGTAACAAAGATGTATGTCAACGTGACAAGCCATAAGCGGTATATATTTTATAAACGGTCCACCTGATAAAAGAATGGTGTATACGCCACACGCAACAAGTGCAATGAAAAAATAAACTAGCTTTAGTTTTACATGTCTGTGTCGCACATCTAAATCATATTTACACGATATTTTTATATCTTCAAAATTTAGATATATAAACTGTTTGTATGCACTTACGTTATCAACAGTAGAAATCAGAAGAAGCTGTAGAAGATTCGGACAGAATGCACGGATATAATGATATTGTTAAGGGTTCCTTATAACAGTACTACGAGTACGGTACTAGATCTAACAATAATTTATGTGTGAAACAGTACGTAAAAGTAATATGTAATTTTGTGAAATAGCAACTCGTCGCCCAATAGGTATCATAGGCGACTCTATATCTAAAAATAAGTTATCTGATAAAACGTAACCAATAAATACCATGCTTAGTAATAATAGCGTTTACTTAAATCGAACCTCCGCATTATTTACCCGTATTTTAGTGAATAGATAAAGAAATAAAAGACTCAGCACAATTCTTACCCTTCTCAAGATTCGTGGGCGTAAGCTAATGTCGATATCTTTTTGTATCAATGAATGAAATTGTGTTATATTCGATGGAAACTAAGACCTTGTCACCGAGACTATGTATTTTCTTGAAATTCTAGTTATGATATATTTTTGATAAATTATAAAGTGCGGAAAATATATTTGAGAGTTTCATTATGACATGGTAATCGATTATTTTGGCGATAAAAGTTAAAACTTATAGTTCCCTGGTGCGATTGTCAAACCATGGGGTCTTCTTCTGGCCATGTCAGGAAAGTATGTGCCTGGTAGCCGTTATGCAATATTTATGTTGGGGATTTGTAAATCACAACTTGCATGTGTACCTATTATTATAATTAATGTATTATTATAACTACTACAATATTGTCAACTTCTCCAAAAGTAAAAGATAGTTCAAATGCAATTGTGTGATAGGAATAACAATATATTACATACATATTTCATTGATGTCGCCAGCGTACAACTCTTTAGTTCTTATAGATCATTAGTAGCAGTAGAACTATTCGTGAATGAGTTCTTTCGGGGAAGTACTGCCATAGTATGCCTATTTCTACCGTGAAGCAGTAGTTAACACTACTGCTTAAATATTAATATTAATAATATCGCCGTGCGATTCTCTAATGATTCGTCGTTGCGTTCGTGGATGAGCTCACCGATGTCAAATACTTAAGAGATATCGCCCTTGAGCACAAGATTCTTTTTCTAACGTTCCTTGTCGTGTCGTCATTTGTTTTACGGATGTTGTCAAAGATGCAACGATGTTTGCTCTTAGAGAATCGCACGGCCGTATCCAAGTTTGAAGGCCGGCGAGATTACTGGCACATGTGACTTAACAACTTAACGTGTCAGGGTTACGAGCGCAGTACAGTTCGTCACTTGTGACGAACTCTGTTTCTTATTACAATGGATGATGTCAATACTTTTTTTTAAATGTGATAATGACTCTTCTAAACGGAAATAATAATTAAATTTTGCTATATTCGATCTGAACTGCTTGGAGAAGTCAACGTAGATGCGCTTCTGTGTCTAATGACACAGTAGTAAATCAGCGTCATTACTTTTTTATTAATGTATATACCTATATACGAAAGTTGTACATACTACACTTTAAAGTACTAACTATACCATTACTCATTTAAATTCCCATTTGCGAATTTTATTAAAACATACTATGACGCTAAAAGCATTTTTCATAAAAAACCTTTTCATAATAATATTAAAGCCCCGTATTATTTTATAGAAATGTTCCGTAAATCGAATCGCTACAAACGGCTGCGAATCATGTACTTAATCTTAATTTAGTTAAGCAATCTCAATACCGCCATAGAAGGTAGGTAAGTGAACCTTCGAATTGAATTATTCTGCCCTTACTTCGCTTAAGATATTATACAATTGTGGTAGTTGAATTTCAATTGGGATTTCCGGATATCGAGATCTGACAACTAAAACAGATTTTCACTCGGTAATAATCTACAGAGTAGTGCCGTAATGGTGGTAGCTACAGGGTCTCGGTTCATTTGCTAAATGCTTTGTCATTGAGTACCTATACGTAATTTGAGATGGGATAGAATCTGTTGATGACTTTGATACGTAAATTATTATTGATGGAAGATTTGATTTGTTGCTAACGCATTAAAATATGACCTTCACAAGCACTTCATTTGATGCTGCACAAACAATGGTCATTTAGATTATCATAACCAAAAGGCAAAAACTTAATTAGTTATTACTACTCTTTGTAGTGCCCTGTTTTAGATAAGTTGAACCCAGTTTTATTTATTAAAACACCTTTGCAGAGTAAGAAGAAAGAGATTATATTTTGTGTCGTTAATATTATTAGTTAGGGAAGAATAAATTTTTTAGTAGCTAAGTATATAATTTATACTTTTTAATTTCATTTTCTTACTATCTGCGCATCGTAGCGTTCTGTACGGAAAATGTATATCCCACTGGAACATTTCTCCATCCTATGTGCCTATTATTATTATAAGCTATCCCAGTTACAAATGTAACTAGAATCTGACGGGTTCTTAGAATATTGCTAAAAATAGTAAATTACGCACACAATATCATGTGCATATTAGCTTGACTTAAGTGAAATTTGGTAACGTAAAGAAATCTGTGTTATTAGTAAATCTTGCAATACGAAACGTACCTCCTCAGTCAGTAAATCACTAAATTATTTCTTACCCAATTAAACAAGGCTTATTATAATCTCTTCGTCAAATCGTGTAAGCTATATATAGTACAAAGTAGTTGTAGGCTTACGAATAATGTACCGCAAAACTGCATGCTCGTCTGCAACATCATGCATGTGACCTCACTCCACTCTTCGGGTTGAGCACAATTTGAGTATATATTGCCGTGGAATGGATTAGAAGTGAATCTTTGTATCAAAAATGTCCATAGAATACTTAACTTTTTGTCAATTGTTTTACGTACAAATTAGAAACGAGCCCAAAACAGGTCACGCAGGGCTATTATGTATCTCAGTTACTAACAAAAATTGATTGAAATCTAAAAAAAAATGGCCGCTCTATGTCACTTTTGTCAGCTCCAGTCATCAACATACTAACATTTTTGCTTACTGGAATTGCCAAAAGTGACATAGAGCCGCCATTTTTCAAGATTTCAATCAACTTTTGTTAGCAACTGAAATACATAATAGCCCGGTGGATAATTCTCGTCTCTTCTCTGGAATTTACGCAGCTGCCTTCACGCTAAACCTGAATTTTTTTATGAAACTTGGTATAGAGATAGGCCTGTTATCTGGAAATAACATATATAATCATTATATCCCGGTAAAAATACCTGTGGGGTATAGTCACTTCGGCGACTGACCCGCATTAACCCTAGGCATCATATCGAAGTAAGTTTGGAGGTTCGGTGGTAGGCCTCTTCTTATGCAAGTCCCCTTATAAAGTAAATAAAAAAGTTATAAAAGGTGTAAATCTGCTAAAATAATTACACAAGACAATATTGAAATTCAAATCATAATTATGTTTCGAAGATTTAGTATTTAAAACAGTACTAGCTGCGCCTCTCGGTTTCACCCGCGTGGTGATGGATGATGATGAAGATGAAAAGTATCCCATGTATGTATGACAAATATCTTGGGGAAGAACATGATATTTTTAAAACTTGGTCCTGTTGTTCTTGAGTTATAAATGGTGTAAGTAACACGACTTTGTTTTGTAGATGCATATGGATATAGTCATTATGCAGGTACATGTAATACATACAAATACATAATTATAAATAATACTCATAATACATAAATACATAAACAAATGAGTACCTGAAAGTAAATGCTATAATCATTCAAGCCGGAAAGTAAATAGTAAAAATTACTATAAAAATTATATGTTAAAATTTATATTACATTATTTAAATCGCAGAGCAAATGAGTTAAAAGTTTGAAGTGCATTTTATAACGTACGATTAGTTCATGTACATATTTAGTGCATCGTTGAAAAATTTCAGTTAACTCTTGTTACAGCAGAGTTTATGTAAGTTCCAAGATGCTGCGTTCACTATTGACGTTAACTACTTTATCCAGTAAAGTATAAAGTTTGTCTCTTTGCGAAAAAACTCACATGATAGGCCAAATTTAATTTAGCATTTATGGCGGCCACTTACGAAGTCAGTGAAAGTAACCTTTCTTTTAAATTTTCTCTCTTTTGGTACGAGCGACTTTTTAACACCCATAGGAAAGCGTATTTGTTATTTATTTTTGTCTATGTATTGTATTATCTACACCTTTACTAACATTATAAAGAGGAAATATTTGTATGTAAGTATGTTTGTAACGAATTGACTCAATAAGTACTGGACCGATTTCAAAAATTATTTCATCATTGGAAAGCTACAATCACCCTGCGTAACATAGGCTATATAAGATTCATCATCATCCATCACCGCGCGGGTGAAACCGCGGAGAGCAGCTAGTATATTATAAAGTGATATCTCTACTTTCATTTAGAGTATATTTTATAAGTTAGATTAATTAGTCTAATCTGAACGATATGGGCACATATGCCACCGTTGCCAGGAAATTCTTTGCACCGTGGACCGCATGGTCTCGGAAACAATTCAACTCCAGGAAGTTAAAGCGTGCTGACTAAAAGTCCTCGTGCTATTTCCGTGGAAGGGATGAACACCTGTAGTCAATTTCTTACATAAATATGATCTTTACCAAGCAGTTCAACACAACCTCTATATACAGGGTTATTGGCAACTCGACCTATTCCCGTTAAGGGCGTGTAGTTTACATCGTTTCTGACTGATTTGACCATGCAACACCCTATCCTAAACCTAAAGATTTTCGAGATATTTGAATTTAATTGTTTTATTATTTATAAGTTTTTATACGTTTTAATTATCTACGACATATTTATTAGTTTTAAATACAATATTGGTTATCGAGGTCCTAAAACATCTAATTTTACATGTAAACATTAAACATTTCAATCAAATTAAAATATTTAGGATAGGGTGTGGCATAGTCAAATCAGTCAGAAACGATGTAAACTACACGCCCTTAACAGAAATAGATCGACTTAGCAATAACCCTGTATAATGCAATATGTCATACTATATAGGGTGTTTGGTAGAGGGACCGACAAACCAAATGAGCGTGTTCGGGGGACCACTTGGAGAATACAAGTAGGCCAAAAAAAATCCCCGACCCCCCAATATGTTTAACTTTTTTTTGTGATTTTTCCCTTTTTCTCCGAAATTGTACCTATTTACCACCATAACATTTGTAAAATCTGTTTTAGACCGGATGTTTTTAGTTGAATTTGGTCTCTAATACACCTTCAGGCCACGCAAAGCAAAATTGGATACAAAACAGAGCTAACTAACTGATTTAGTTAAAAAAAATTGGGGTGTCGGGGATATTTTTTGGCCAACTTGTATTCTCCAAGTGGGCCCCCGAACACGCTCATTTGGTTTGTCGGTCCCTCTACAAAACATCCTGTATAATATGAAAGCTTTTCATTTAAGCTAAGATAGGGTGACTTACTAATAGCTCTGACCACTTAGACACGGAATACGAGTATACATACACGAGTATAATACGTCATGAATCGGGATTCATGACGTATTATATATTTGGCTACGACAATGACCAACAACCATGGAAGTTGTTGATATTTTTCCAAATAAAATTACCTACCTCATGTAATTTCTTTCCACCCTTTTCCTGTTTCACCCAAGAATGGCCGGTGTACGCCATTTTCGTGTGAAATTTTTGGGGTACTTCAGCTATATGGGGCTAGGGGGAAAGTTTAATATTATCTCGCCCGGGTCGATACGATCATGGTGGAGATTTGGAGAATTCATTTCTTTGAGATAGAAGTTGATTAATAATGTATGAAGTTTGCAAACGCATATAACATTGCTTTGCACTGTCTATTTTATTAAAGACTATCTTAGCTGACAGACTGTTTTAGTAAAGTCATGTATCCATAACTAAAATTTTCTGGGGGATGACGAGAAAAACACAACGTTTCATGATGTGCACTTAGACTACGCTCGTGTACCATTATGAACACTTAACCCGTCCGCATCAGCGCAAAAAATAACAATAGATTTATGAACGAAACTTAACTCGAATGAGTCTTGCTGATTCGGACAGATTAATAGTTAATAATCCACCCAGTCAAAAAACGCGGAGATACTAAGAAAATTAAACAAAAGCAATGATAGCCGTTGATGAGTTTCTTCCCGCCATATCTTTACTTACAGCCGTACTCCAGACTTAATAAACATAATAATTATTTGTTGCTAAGTAATTTCTCAGTGAAGTAATTACTTCTCGAGAGAATACTTCAACATTAAATATTATTCTGTAGTCGAGTAATGAACATTACTTACATAAGTAAATGCTTAAGTAATGACATAACCCTATCAAAATTGGATGTATTTTTTACACTTGTATTAGGTTGATGTCATGGGTTTTTAATTTTTACAGCATAATATATCCAGATTTAGACTTGTGTGCGAATGTAATTTTTTTACAAATTTATATACACTTGTCCAATGAAAACGATAAATTGAAGTGTTTTTAAGGCTTAAGTAAAGGAAATGTTGTGGTCGGCTAAGAGCTCTAACTTTTGATAGTTCTAATTTGAGGCAAATACGGTGACTAATGTACAGAATTTAAATTGTTGCCTATGTAATTATGTACTTTTATTTAAGTAATGACTTTTGCTTGTTTATGCATCATCATAATCATCTCAGCCGTGAACGTGTAACAGACGTGGACAGGCCTCCCCCGAAAATTTCCAAAAGGACCGGTTGGAAACGGTCCATCCAACGTCGTCCTGCTACATTTGTCAGGTCGTCAATCCAACATGTTGGTGGACAACCTACGCTGCGCTTGCCGGTCCGTGGTCTCCACTCCAGAACCTTCCGGCCCCATCGCCATCTGTTCTGCTTGCTATGTGGCCTGCCCACTGCACTCACAGTTTATGCATACGGCTGTTAATATTCATTCTGTAGAATGTGAACGGAAACATGTTTCCATATGAATGCTCAAACAGCTGCTGTCGCATAACACCATCATATCTAACTCCCTATTAGATATTGGATCCAACTACGTAATTAAATTTCCCCTGTTTATTGCCAAATGTCCGGGTGGAATCCAAATGCAGTGGATGATTGAGCACGTGAAAATTCGATACATTGACATTTTGGATCGCCCGCCAATTGAACAGGCAGTAAAGTAAATTATTCTGTTGCAGTGGAAACATAGATAGTTTTGTACACAGATATATCATGTAAGCAACGATTAGATATTTATCATGTAATACATTAACTATAAAATCATTTACATGTCATCAAAGACTTATGTTTCATACAGATGGAATCTTATGTTCGCCCACTTGGATGCCGTAACAGCCGAGAAACATTTCTTTTCTGATGAGCGTAATTGGCGGAAAGTGGATTCCTACTACATAAAGCTTCGGTGGTTTCGTTAGCTTAGTTTGTAGTGACCATGTCATCAAAGCACGGGGTACCAGGTTCGATCCTTGGCCGAGACAAATATTTGAATGATGAGTAAGACATGCTTGAAACCAGGTGGACGTATTCAATCCCTAACGTGAGTGTTTTGCCGGTGAATAGTACCTAATAATTTAATATGTGTCAAACCAAGGACCATTATCTTCCTTGGTAATATTGTATGTATATAGATAGCTGTATGCATGTATATAGATAGGTGAGCTATTTAATTTGTATAATAATCTATCAGGTTGTCAAGCTCTTTACAGTCAAATGTTTTTTTCTTTATAAGTGGACTTGTACGTTTGTACATTTGCCATTCCTCAAGATTATTAGTAGTAAGTCAATACTACTATAATAATTGATTTAAATGTCACATCTAGTGACATTTAAATCAATCACTTAAATAAGTCTTTCATAAAGTCACTGTCCTGTCTAAATCACGGTCTAGTAAAGCGGAATTACTAAATTAAAAATTAAAACTTCAAACTCGAAGAAACATTAATCAAAACCAACGACAGTCATTGTTAAGTTTTTCGCCCTCTTCATTTAAGTATAACCAGTTAAGTAATATTGTATATATATATATTATATATAATTTGTCCGTATAATTTGGTCGTAGTAAATCGATAATTATTCGACCAGATAAACGTATGGCATCGCAGGCTCTAATCCTGTCTGCCCCTAAAGCTTTAGGGAATTCATATTTTCAATAACTACATTAGAACGCGTTAAGTCGTCTGAGGGAAAATATCAATTCATCACTAACACGTAGCCACTTTTGTTATATAATAGTTACGTATAGAGCTACCTACATTTAGGTACGTAGATATAACATGATTTGAAAATTTGCGGGCAAAAATATTTGCTATTGTTTTGTTGCTTCCATTTGAACTAAAAGCTTCGCAACAACAACGTCAAATGAATTAACTAGTATTTATTCCTTTGTATTTTTTTTATTTAGTGACACATCCACTGAAAAAGAAATGCCACTTGCAACTAAACATTTACAAACACTAACAGACACTTTTTATTTTAATACTAGCTGTGCCCCGCGGTTTCACCCGAGTGCTGGATGATGATGATGAAAGTATCCTGTTTCCTGCCTCGGGATGTAATCCATCCACAAACAAACAAACACACTTCCGCATTTATGATTAAAATATAAATAATGGAATCGCAAGGATTTTTGTAGATATTGATATGTTATTTAATATTGTAGAACATACTTTTGTTCTATCATAAATAGTTTCCGCAGCGCATGCGACGAAAGACGTTTAGGGCACTTTTTTTACACCTTGGGTTACGTTACTTAAGTTTTAGTAAGGATCCCTATTTTTTCTTGCAATAAAAAGCCTATGTTACTCAGGGTGAATGTAGCTTTCCAATGGTGAAAGAATTTTTGAAATCGGCACAGTAGATTTTGAATTTATTCATTACAAACATACACACACACACACACACACACACACAAATACAATAAAAATTATCTTTATAATATTAGTGTAGATAGTGTAGAATTGTAGATAATAGTTCTAATCTATAATGTCAGTATAGATTTAAACTACATCTAAATTCAGTTCAAATCTCTACTGACATAATTTAGTACTTAATAGTATTAATACGAGCATACCTACGATATAAAAATCACTTTGAGGTGATTAGTGTTTGCTTACACTGAGATTGTTCGTAGTATTTGTAGCATGCTAATGTTAAATTATAAATGTTTAGTTAACTTATGATCCACAGAAAAGTACGAAATATAATAAACTAATCAAGCCTTCCTTGTATAGTGTAGGCAAAATTATACATATACACGCTATATATACTTACTCTGCATAAACAAATTTCTTAAACATTCGCCAGTTACCCGTTTCTGATATAGCGCGACCATCACATTTTTATGTAGATTAACCGATATAATCATTTGTTTGCAAAGATTTAATCGCATGCCTAAGCAGAAATTGACAATTTATTAAACAGCATAACCTTGTTTCGTTAATTTTGATTGTGGTAGTATTTTTTTATCACCTGATCACTTAGACCGTAATAATATCATTTCAAGAGTTGATCACTACGCAAAACATCTTCAAGATTAAATTTCTCAGTCTAACGTCGATACTAAATCCTGAAAAGCCCGAAATTACCGGAGGCATTTCAAGTAATGCTCAATTTACTTGGAGCTGAGAAAATACAGGCTTCCCGCGGTGATAACAATATCCAAATGAAATTACTCTTAAAAATATCCCTGGCCTTCCTTTGTTTCACGTTTTTATGATTTTGGAAATGATAAAAATAAAGTAAAACTTCTTCTCAAATACGATAATACGACTCAGTGGTTGGGCTTATAAATTAAATAAAAAACGAAACCGTATAAATGTTGGAGATGATCCACAGAAAACTTATTACAACCTATTTTTTTTGTTATAAAAACTAACGTGGTTTTCACTCATTATTAATTAGAAATACGGGATTACTCACGTAATACTTATCGGATAGGTCCGACTATAGTTTCGACCACATTCGGTGGCCTTTTTCAAGGGGTGTTCGGGACGCCCGCGTCGATGACGTCTCGCCTAGCACTGATTATTACCTACCATAAAAAATACCTCAACATAATCATTTTGTTGGTATCGATAATAAAATTAACATGTAAGTATGCTTTTCCAGCCCACTGGCTGGAAAAAAACTTACTTTTCGTAAGTGTGGTTATTGTTCACATACTACGAGATGAGAAGAATTTCTTCTAGGAACTATGTTCTATATTTCTTACAGGAACTATGGCTATTTCCATTCTACCCCTTATGCTACTTTTTCATCCACGTGACATCCATATAATCCAATTTTTAAGGTGGAACATTAATAGCTTATCAAAATACATATTATATATAAAATTATATGTGGTGCATAATCATATTATCACCATTTATAATATCTATTTACTTATTTTTAGTGAGCATTGGAATTACAACAATGCTGAAGATCACGGAATTAGGTCTATATCTAATATGATAATGTAGATAGATTTATCTTTAGTGAAAACTAAATTTATTACTGCATACATTTACCACACTACTCGTGTTCACCGTACCAGACTGCTGCAGTACGGTTGTACAGCAAGGGTTGTAAAAATGTCCGTATAATGGGAATGTGAAGGCTCTTTAATTAAAAGTCCACGCGAAGGCCCTTGGTGAACAATGAAGCCTCAGAACGGTTAATAGTTTTTTTCGCTTTCGTTTAGCGTTTTTTTACAGACACTGCTTGTGTTAGTTGGTTTAGCTTTTTGTATAATGTAAAATATCATTAGACTTGACTATGACGTTGCGCTAATAAGGTAAAAATAAAGCAAAAGAGGTAAAAAGTTACCAAATGGAAGAATACGATGGTATTGGTTTTGTAAAAGATAACTATATAGCACATTGTGTTATTATGATTGGTTGAGTAAGAGAAAAAGTATAAAGGTGCAGTATAAAGGTTGGGTTAGTCTGTCTTTATAAGAAATGAAGCCTGACGAAGAATTTGAACGAAGAGGGGATGCAAGAAATCATGTGAATGGAACACATATTTTTTTATATGCATGCGGAAAGAACCTGAGAAACTAAAAGTATTACAGAAACAAAACTTTCTAAATCGAACAAATGCAGTTGCGAAGTGACATAGGACTAGTATCTGTGGTGTGAATTTAAAAGATAATTTGAGGTATCAGTATTATAGTGTGTGCTATGAAAGCATTGCCAAATTAATGATATAGTACCGAAAGTTGAAAAAAGAAATTGGATTAAACAAGGCTGACACTACCAGTAAGGCAAACGTGGATGGGGCAGTTGTAAGAGAAAGACAACGGGGAACGTATTGTGACCATTTAGTATCCTTTTACTTTTTTGATATCTTTTTATTCCTTTTTTATGGGATGCTGTTAGAGAATTATCCATCTGAATATGTGAGCCGTAGGAGCGATAATAGTCAGCTTACATGATGGAATGGCTCTGTAAATATAAGAAACGTTTAAAAGAGTCGTTAGTGACCACATAGCGCCATATATTTTAAATCGAATTAATTCTGTGCAAGAGCTATTGTCTTAAAATTTAAAGGGCATTGTAGGAAATGAAATTTTGGTCAATGCGACATAGAACCAAACAGTCACGGTGTGAAGAGCGCAAGAAAGCGCTATGCAATTTTATACCTTAATAATAGCAAACCACTTGCCCTACCAATCTCATAAAATATTAAAACATAATAAATATTAAACAGACATTTTGTATATACCTAATTCAATATCGAGTCATATATATGCCTCGCATTGTACCACAGTAAATCATAAAATCACAACACAGGGATGTCATGCTTAAACATACACATGTGGTAATATTATGCATACGACCAAATGCAACGAAGCATGCCAAAAATAGTTTAAAGCGACGCACCACAATGTTTTCGGAAGAGCTCAAGGGACAAGCCCTCATCTTTCACCAAATTTCTACGTTCGCAAGTTGCTATAATCCCGGCAATAACTCACTGTAAGCTCCCGATGAAACACGGGCATTCCGACGACATATCGTTTTGATTTATGAACTGTTTAAGTACCGTTTAAAACTGAAACTAAGGAATATAATCCCTTTTATTACAGTGTTTCCTGAACGTATTGTCTGATCAAATTTAATGTGCACATTCATGTCTCATTGTACAATTTTGGCTCAATTTTCTTTAATTATCTTTGTGTGTAATTTATTATTATATTAAGAAACCCAATTCCATTGTATAGGCATATACCCACGGAGCTCTTGCCATACTATACTGTACCATATACGCGTTCGAATTTCTGAAAAGTATGTATGTGTACACACATTTTACCAATAATATCATTGTAAGAAATCATTAAACAAAAGATTGACTAATTTTCTTGTATAGGTACATCTGTATATCTATGTATTTTTCTGTTAATGTATGAGTTATTAAAGACAACAGTAGAGAGGTTACAATTATAATTATTCTTCATTCGTGAAATGTTGCCGCAAACGCGTTCGAATTTCTGAAGAGTATTTATGTGTATACACATTTCACCAATAACATAATTGTAAGAAATCATTAAACAAAAGATTGACTATTTTTTTTGTATACATCTAGGTATCTATGTATTTTTCTGTTAATATACGAGTTATTAAAGACAACAGTAGAAAGGTTACATATTAATATTATTCTTTACTCGTCAAATGTTGCTGCAAACTTCGACTTTCAAAGCAAGAATAAAAGGGAAACATTAGGCAAAGTTACAAGTGAACAAGTGAACAAGTGAACACGTAGCATACAATCTCGTGAGTCAGCAATTGCGCGCACCTGCGACAAATTGCAACTTAATTCAAACTGATTAAAGGCAGTATAAGTGTGAAAGGCGGGAAGTTTCATTTAGTAGAATTCAGCTGACACTCACGGACGTGCGCCGCCGTGCGGAATACATTATGGTGGGAACGCAATTTGTACCCGGTCCTGCAATTTATGTCTGCTTCCCACTTTTATTTGGAGAAAAGAGACGCGTATGATCCTTGTCGGTAGATACATGGCGTAATTTCTTACTTCTACCCACAACTTTCTCTCAGTGAGTTTATGCAGGAATTTTTCGATTTGGCTATATACTTTTTTTATTTTTTCAAAACAGATTAAATTATTCCTTTTGAGGTTCTTACTTACTTTGGTAGATTATTTAATTTTGTAATTTTCTAGTAGTTTTAAGCAGGCCCCATTTATGACTATGCATATCTATATATAATATTTTTTTAAATTGATACAAATAAAATGAAAAATTCAGATCAACATTTTAATAATGCAAGTATATAAAACCACTTTCTCTAAATCGAGTATAAAAGTTATTCACAAAACTCCTCGCATAACGCACCAAACTAACAAAAGTACTTATATTTAACTACATTAGACGTCTACATAAACTTTACAAGAATTTACTTGTTAACCGCAAAATTTCAGTATGTAACTATGTATGTATGTGTTGCATGGAAACCACGCGTGTGAAACCTTTAAAAATTTACCAATATTAAAATTATAATTATGTATCTACTCGTATTACCCTACACAGATGAGCTCGCTTTGCTTTGTTTTTTAGATAGGCACTCGGATAAAATCACTCTATCGGATACTACGAATAATAGACTTATTATTATTCGTAGATCGGATATAATATAGTAACCGATTCTAAGAATGATCTCAATGTTAGGCTGATTAGAGGCACCGCAAAGGGATACGATAAACCGCATTGATTTCTATGACTTACCGTATAAACGAACTTACATGATTACGTAATGGACCAGCATTCTACTTAAGAGAGAATCCAACGAAACGAGAATTTGACGCAGAGATAAAATGATTTCGTGATAGACACGATGACGAAACTGGTGGCAAAATTGCTCTTAAACCTATCATAAGTTTAAATTAGCCAGCTTTTACGGTTAGGGAGAAAACTCGTTATAACACGAAACAGGGTTCAGTAAGATTAAAACTTTGTACAATAGGCACTCACGAATTGTGTATGGTTATTAACATAATTAGTTATGAGATGGAAGATTCGTAAAATGTTATGCGTAATCCTGTCTCTACGAACGGGTAGGTTATGCATATTATAAATCGAGGTCAGACGATATGATCTTACATCTGTTATGCCTTTTTTTTAAGTTTTGTCCTAATAAAGCTTTATTATCATGGACTTCAACGTGGTCGATGCATGGCTTCAATCTTACTGCACCATTTTCTTGTTTGGTTGTTTAATGCCTAATACTCTTTTAAAGCATTACTTATTTAGATACTTTATCGCACTATTACATGAATGCGAGAGTTTTTAAGTGACTACTCAACAGGTTAGATAATAAATTTGGAATAGAGATAGGTTTTAGAATTAGGCTTAGCTTAGGCTTACAACGGTTTGTTCCTGAGGGATCGAAATACGGAGGAAAGCGCGGACAGATACTTGTTCTAACATACGTGAAGAAATATGTGCCACAGGTAATTTAAAGCGTATTTTGTATCTTTTGGTTAGCGCTTTCAGAAATGACTTGAAACAATATGTATGAAAATGATACTAATTCATGATATATTTTATAAACCATTATAAGATCTGGCCCTAAATTTAACGATTACTAATACTTTAGCCCACACCATCGTCATGTTTGGTTTTTGATACTCAGGAACTTTGATATAATTTTTTATAAAAATCTTGTCACTTGAGTTGAACTTCGTACAGATGGTTCCGTATATTGAGAAAACATCTAACATTATTAATCTAACTAAAACCCAAATAAGGTTAAAGGATAAACTTAACTTTGCCGTTAGATCCCTAGACACGACTAGTGCAACAATATGTTTGTACATAGTAAAGTCGCTTTTTTGTTATCAACTACATATTTGCAGTTTTCAGATAGTTTCCGTTACATGTGCTGGATGGAATTGCTTCTTGCAAAACTTCACGATTCTAGGTCAACGGGAAGTACCGTAAAAACCACAATATTTTTCCATAGTCGAACGACTGTAAACTCGAGTTTTTGATATAAATTTAAACTTGAACACATCTACGTGTTCCTGAGAAAAAGTGATTTGACAGACAGACAGAAAGACAGACGGACAACAAAGTGATCCTACAAGGGTTCCCTTTTCCTTTTGATGTACGGAACCACAAAAATGAAAGACCGACAAACCGACATAGACGACATGCACGTTTTGGCATTTACTACAGACCGAATGAAACGGTGACAACTTGAGCGAATTTCCGTTTCTGTATGTTTGTTGTATGTTCGATGATATCTTATGAACAGTTGAATAGATTCTTATGACAAAAATGAACAAAATTGGTAGAAAGAGAAACACTACGTGGTCCACTAGTAAACTACTTACTGGCTTTTTAAATTATTTATCTACCGATTTCCGTAAAGGAGGAGGTACTCAATTCGACTGTATTTTTTTCTTTTATGTTAGTTACCTCAACTTTCTATAGAATGAAGCTATTCTCAAAATTCTTTTGCTTGAAAGCTGGAGCTTCCCGTGTGGTCCCATTTAAATTTCATCAAATTCGGTCTAGTACTTCTTGAGTTACACTCCATAACTGAATAGAATGGAAGTCGGTATTAAATTTTTCAAATTGTACTTGTTCTGTTGTTAACGTAGTGTAGTGTATAGAACTACATCCAATAAGTAGATACCTAAAACATGGGGGTATTATTATTGATACCGAGTAACGCAGACGGCGCGGATCAGCACTCTAGATGCGACCGCGGCCGGCGAGAGACGTTGTGTGCACCAGCGAAACTTTTCTTATTATTTATTTATTTATTTTATAATTTTTTCAAGTGTGCTTACACTACAAGTAGTACATATTATTTATTCTGTAGCTACTTGATTTTGTACGGTCTTAGCAACTGTATGTTTTCAGCGTTTGTATGTTTCTTTGCACTTGTATGTTCAACAATAAATTGCGAACAATTCATCGAGTCGTTATGATATTTAGCAGAAGGGTAGTTCGAAATAATATAATTTTAAAGTTCGTATATGAACCAAATTGGATATTGGGTTGTTAATACTGGAGTTGTTAAATTAGAGGACGAAATTTTCAATAGGGTCAAGTGAGGGTATCAAATGAAAGGGTTTAGTCGTAGATTTCAAAACTTTTTAATTTTAATTAAGAACTTATTGTTTTTCATTATGTACTATTTATTGGCTTTTGACACCATCATTGTTATATTATTGAAATTAGACGATAATTTAAAAATGTCATATTACTGTATTATAATTGTATTTTAGACGTCTCATGCTATCTGATTTATCCATAACGTCCGCCAGAGTATAGTCCGTGGAGAGTTGCTAAATGGATCTTTCGGAATATATCTAAACTGATATTCGTGGGGTGTGGATTGTGGTGGGGCTTTTCTGCAAAAGTTTGTCTTGAAGGGGCATCAGTGCAATGCACTATAAGAGCCTCCGTGTAGTAAAGCTCATTGTTGTGTTTAGGTTTGAATGCTACTGAAGAAAATGATATTATAATTATAACAACTTATCACCAAATATACTAAATATTATAACGCGCAGGTGTAGCAATTCGCTTGGTCAGTACAGCAAATTAAACTCTACTTTTAGTAAGTTCTGTTATTATTAATTCCATTCATCATATATATTATTAGTATTCTGTTCCTGCTAATGTCCAAATTCATATAATGCTTACAAATTGCCTATGGTTTTTGAATTTGCCGTATCTGTTTATTTGTGGGTATTTAAGTACTAATTTGTTTTTCATGTAACGTTGTATCTCGCTAAACTGATGTAACTACCTTGAATAGAATATTCATATTTTTAGAATTGTCATTGTAATTGTTATACGATTGTGAATTTCAGTACAAACATACTAAGAAGTAACTGTAGTTCTTATTCTAGTGTAAGTTAATGTCTGAACAAGCAAATTATTACGCCCACGTAAATACTTAATAATCACAAAGTGAACAACAAAAATAAAAATACCTGATTTGCGTTATACGCTAATCTAATAAATAGATTTAATTTAAATTAAGATTTAATTAAACATATTAAGTAAATAAATTTTAATTTATTTAATACTGATTGCACGAGGGGTAAATACTGAAAAAGAAAAGAGAAGTAGGTATTTAATCGTCCATTTGCAGGCCATTTTTTCAAGCTCCGCCGACTCAGGGACCATTTAGTTTCCATTACTTATAACATAAAACAAGACGAACGCAATAGCCCGCCGATTTATGCACCCTGACAATATTAATGAACGTAGTAAAAACCGGTCAAGTGCGAATCGGACGAAGGGTTCCGTACAATTTTCTATAATTATCGTTCGACTCGCATTTGCAGATCTTTTAGTATTTTTTGTTATAGCGGCAAAAATAATACATCATCTGTGAAAATTTCAATAATTGTCAATCTAAAACGTTTCATTAGATAGGTACAGCCTGGTGACAGACGGAAAGCGAAGTCTTAGTAATAGGGTTCTCGTTTTCTTTGGGTACGGAACCCTGAAAAAAGGTATCCAATAAAATATGTCTCGATTTATTAGATAATATGTTAATAAAAATATCATCAAGCCACTCCAATCCCAGTCCGTCCAAGATACGAAACTAAACCGTCAACAATAGCCAGCTTCGCCGTTAACTCTCACCGGCTGGAACAGATATGCAAACTTCAGTCGCGGGTCAGCCCAATATTGCGTTAGGTCAGACAAATTGGGATCAGCCTGCGAATATATTACGGTCCCTGCCTCCCTGCAGCCCGCACTAGCCATCGGTTTGTTAATCGCTACCAGTTATTTATGGATGGATAGTGCTAAGGACGGCTTTTCACGTTGCGACATGAAAGTGGACAAACGTAGTTGCTTGTATAGACGGACAGGAGTCGAAATAGAAAAAAAGACCAAATTAACTATGGGACAGAAGAATATAAAAAACGAAAACACAATGACGTTTGTTTTACCCTTAAGCGAAAACAAGATTGCAAGTAGAAACACGTGGTCTCTGCCTAATCCTGCGGAAAACCAGTTAATCACATTACGCTAATATTCGTCATCATCATCATCACCACTATCTCAGTCGAAGAACGTCCACGATTGAATTTATACCTCCCCCATTTCCAAAAGGACCGGTTGGAAGTGGTCTTTCTCAGTTCGTCGCTCCACCTTGCCGATGGACGACCTGCGTTGCACTTGCCAGTCTGAGGCGCAGTCCAGTGTGAGTGCGTCTATGAGAATGTGATTGAGGATGTAAGTTTATTAATGTGTATGTTTTGTACTCCTTCACGCTGAAACTGCTTAACGAATTTGTTTGAAATTAAGAATCCCTATAAAACGTGTGATTCCGGAGGGATCGCGATAAGCTTATTCCAGAAATTTGTTTATCATGATTAACATTTCTGATGCATCAATATAGACTCTTTAGGACTTACGGCCCAGGTTTATTCATAAATATCTTGTTCATCATGAATTTCCCCGATGCGACGGGCGACGACAGTGTAAATTTGTTTTGAACTAGACTTAAAAGTTATAGGGACTTATTGTAAGTAATTCAAAACCAATAACTTGATGCAGCAATCCAAACAATTTTTACACCGTTTCACCGACGGGAGCGTGTTGGGGTTAAGCTAAAAGTTGTTTTACTTGTTTAAAGCGATAGTTTATTATAATTACTCTATGTAAACCAGCCATAACGCTGTTTATCTTAGGGGTGCGTCATAGAGTCACTGTGATAACAGTTTGATTACTGTACACTGAACTATAATTTGGGTCGGAGCTATAGACAAGGGTCATTTATTTTCACTGCCACTGTTTAGATTAGAACCTATTGTCGCATATTAGACATAGTAACGACGTGTATTGTGTAGTTTGAATTATCAATTTTGATCTTTGCTGTCAGTTAGTAAAATATGTCCGTACAATATTATAACCTTACGGCGTAATATCAATTACTAAAATGTAAGGCAAAAAGTTTGACAGTTAGTGCCATAGACCAAAATATATACTAGGAAACTCTATCGTGTAACTAATTTATAGAATGCTCTGCCGGTGTATGTTTTTACTTGCAGCTATGATGTGACCCTGGGTCTTTGAAGCAGAGCGTGAAAAAGCATCTCCCAGGTTACCATAGGGGTAGCAATTTACGCAGTTTGCGACTGCGTTAATGGTCATCGCTTCTTGATTCCATTTCCGCTTTCCATCGGGTGAGAGGGAGACACTTTGATGAACCATTATAAAAATGTAATCAATAACCATGATGTCTGCATCTAAATATTTATATTTGGTACATGTAATTACATAACCTGATTGACTGACTGATTCAAAATCACCGAGATTATTGTTTAGGTTCCGATACTTTAGTACCTACGTGAAATTTCAAACCTGATGGGAACTGACACTCTAACATTTATTTTATTTTTAACCCCTGATGCTAAATTAAGGATGTTATAAGTTTAACGCGTGTCTCTGTGTCTCTATGGTATAAGTAGCTGCCAAAAGAATCCAGATGAGGCGTTTTCTATTTGAACTGATAACTGATATGATTGATATGGTTCTAGTCATAATTTATTAATATCTTTATAGTATTACTTTTTTAAAGCACTACCTGCTTAGCGATACCAGATATTGCAATTTTTTGAGAGAAAAATTCACACCCTCGGACGGGATCTTTGTCTCTCTAAAAATTGCAATATTTGGTATCGCTAAGCAGACGTTCGTGCTTTTAAAAGTAATACTATAAAAAATCACGAAGGGTTGTGATATCAATACGAAAGGTTAAGTATTAGAAAAAAAATCTTCTCTCGGTTGGATAATGCTGTCAAAGCTGTTCTACGGTTAAAATCAGATAGAGAGTTAAAATTCGATGCTTGGACCTCGACCATCGGTGTCCTAGTTCATGGCGTTTAACAGGGATTGTCGGAAGATACAGGTTCGTATCCCGTCCGCGAATGTGAACTTTTCACTCTTAAAATTGCAATATTATGAAGATCTATTCAGGTTATTGATGGTTATCAGCTCATTTCCTATTTGACAGCAAGTGCAATATGAAAAAAAAAATACCGACTTCCATTCTATTATTTTGGTAAAAATAAGTTATTGGAGTGTAACTCCAAAACTACAGGACCGAATTTGATGAAATTTAAATGGGACCACACGGAAGTACCAGCTTTCAAAACAAAAATTTTGGGAATCGGTCCACCCAACCGAAAGTTATGAGGTAACAGACATAAATAAAAACCGTCGAATTGAGTACCTCCTCCTTTTTGGAAGTCGGTAGAAAAGGTCTATCAATATTCATAGGTCCGATTAATTCTATGTTATTTCAATTTTAATTAAATATTATTATAGTTGGTTTTGATAACTATCTAATACAGTATTGTTTTGCCTACCGCAATTTATGAATGTATAAGTATTATAAACGTATAGTATACTAATTGTCGTAGAACGATTAGATTACAGGATTGTATTGAGTTGCGTATATGGCAGCTATTCTCACGAACGTTGGCCCATTAGCTACTAATTAAATTAAAACTATCCAATTTAATTATTCCTACGTCTATCCTTTATTAAAGCTTCGTTAATTTTACGGTAATTACGTTATTATGGATGCTTGCGGCTGAGTTGGTATATTTTAGGATTGGAATTACTTCATAAAGTGATTACATTTGGTTTCCGTCGCACAGTTTATGGTTGTTTGTGGTATGTCCAGAACCATAACTAGTATTTTATACTTACCATTAAGCAACGTCAAAAAAAGGAGGAGTTTATCAATTAGTTGGAAACTTTTTTTACGTATTTTACCCGATTACTAGGAGACGCCTGGGCCGAATCGAGAAATTCTTTTTTATTTGAAACGAGCCATGCGAGCATGGATCTCACGATAAATTTTGTCGACTCGAAAGACTGACTTTTACCAGCTATCTTACCTTGTCTATTATGGATCTAACTGCGATATATTGTTTATATTGCGAACTATCTTTTACCGATGATTTAATCCTATCGACAATCCATGTTCAAACCGCTGGTGCTTCTCGATGATCCCATTTAATTTTATCAATACCTAACCAGTAGATTTTAGATTACAATTTATCATAAACAACAAAAAAATAGAAGTCGATTTAAAATTTTAGTTAAAGAAGTAGTTATTTTAATTTTCTCTAGTCAGATCAGAGGTTGTCAAAAGTTCCTGTTCAGTTCGTAAGATAATAAAAGTTATACACACATTGAAATGACAACATTAAAATCGATATTTTTTTATTATTGAAAGTACTGAGTACTACATATACGATACATATAAACAAAGTATTTTAATAAACGACTTCGCTAAGGCTTGTTTATCAGATACGAATTTCCAATTTAGTGACGAGCTGTGCGCGATGTCGCGCAGAACTTTAAAGCTCTGACGCAAAATAAGCAATAGTACTACGAGTACGTATAGTATAAAGGCTCTAGGTGATATTGCAAGTGTGAGACGCACGACTTCGTCCCGTCACTTATTGTGTAAAACATATTTAAAAAAATACACGCAGAAGTAGACTTACTGCTGCACATTGTCTCCAATGCAATCCTTTATCATATTGTGCTTGTAGTCCACTCAGTGGATTAATCTACTTCAACAATAACGAATACTTTCAAGTTCCAACAAAAAATAACGAAAGAGTGAGACTACAAAAGCTACGAACATCAGCACAATGACTCGCGATTTAACTTCACAATAGTCGTTACGATCCACCTGGGTATTGGTTTCATATAGAACTACCCGCAAAAGAGCCAAGATTTTGGAAAATGAACCTAAAGTTAAAGCATTAGAGCAGAATATCAAGTTATTAGTATAAAGATACGAGTTTCGTAAACGTAATTTCGAATCATCGCTTTTGACCACAATGAGATGTACGCTTTTAGCGAAATTAAAACGTTAAGCTACGGACACTGGTCCATGTTTTATTGATATTAATGGATCCGGGATTGGATACCGTTTAAACGTAATGGGTTTGGATACAGATACATATAGCAGTGAATACACTTTTTCTGGAGTGAAATTTATAAAATATATTTATTTATAAAAAAACAGTAATCAGTAAAACAGTAGTGTTTATTTCTATTTCAAGTAATTAAAATTTGCTTTGTCGAGACGAATGACAGTCCTTTAAAAATTGGTTAAGATAGGTAACTAAGTACATAACCTGCTCTGTACATGTTTAATATTTAGGTAAGTTCTTCTTGATAAACTTAACAAGTCAATTATTAACAGGATTTACAAAACAAAAAGTAAAATATGAAACTAGTACAAAGAAAAATACGTAGAGCTACCAACTTATAAAAGTTGGAAAGGTATTTCAAGACGAAGAAGAAGATCTAAAACAAAACACAATTGGCTACAAATTAATGTAATAGTTGCTAAATCTAGGGCATATTTTCCATACAAACGTATTCTCGGATTTTCTCTCTAGAAACTTATACTAGTGCCAATATTTTACCCTGACTGACTGACTCATTCAGCAAAGTAGGAAACTGCTAAGGTGACCAAACTGGAAATTTTGGCAGTTTGATGCTTTTCATGTTGTGAGAATCCACGAATGTGTATATGTCCACATAACTAATTCATGTTATATATTATTATTCTTAAGTAATCACCGTATACTGTAATGCGAGTTCTCTTTCTTCTAACAAAGGTTACCTGGAAGGGATCACTTATAGTGATAAAAGCACTAATTGTGCATCTATTTCCTTCCAGTCAGTGCGCAATTAGCATAATTTATATGTAATATTTCAGATGAAGCGAACGCAGTCATCGCCCCATTCGTAATTAAAAGTTGCACATATTACCAACTCATTAAAATTTTAAATGGAATATTTTGGCTTGATGGAAACGGTGAACTGACGCCAATTTGAGCTTTAAACTGATTAATTCTGCTAATTTGATTTCGATTCGTCAGTTTATTCAAACTCTGATTTTCGATATACGAAATGTTGCCACTGTAAACAATGGCAAATAGAGATTATTTTGTGAAACGAATGGATTGTCAGCGGCAGAAACCACAAAACGGGTTACCACATCTCTGAATGAAAAGTGCTGAAAAAAAACCTAATTTGTAATAAGACATCCAGACATTTTTGCACCAAGGGCGCGCGATGTATTGTTTTCTATTATAATACTAACATATGAATAATATTTTAGAGTAGAAATATTTATATTTTTGATTGTTTCTAACGAACAAAATATTAGTCTCGTCAATCGTTCCGATGCTCAAAAAGTATCGGACCGGTATAAAAAAAATATTTAACTATTACAGTGCAACATTTTTCATGAGTAACTATACATTTCTTTCATCATCATCATCATCATCCATCACCACGCGGGTGAAAATGCGAAGCGCAGCTAGTGAACTAAGTGTAGAGAAATTGTTTCGCGATTTTAGTAATATGCTTCTAATTAGTTTGAAAGATATTGTGTATTTCAAGCTGATATTAATCGACCAAAGAAACCAATTTCAAAGGTTACACTTTTAAGGTTAAAGTTACACTTATTCACTGCATTGCAATATACCATTAAAGTAGATTGGAATATCGAAGAACGTGCAAAAAGTGTGTTGTGTCAATGATTACTGAAATTAGTCGGTTCAATTTAAATTTATTTTGCACAACGAAATACATATTATGAATATATCTAATTATGAGGTAACAGTCTTGTAGTTCTTGATTGTATCGAGTAGTGTGTGTAATGGATTTTTATTAGGTTATAAGTAATTTCAATTTAGTTCCTAAACACATACTATTCAATATTATAATTTCCTACTCATTTAACAATAAAACATCCTGTCAATAACATCCCGAAATCCTGGTACATGTCTAAAAACCCTGACATTTCAGGACAAATCCTGACGTCTGGCAACCCAAACCACATTACAATGCTCCCTACAAATACGCCCAAAATTAGCTTGTGAACGCGCGTATGTGTGTGCTACGCATAAGCTAGTAAAGTTAATTTTATAGTGATTATACATATTTTTATGATCAAACTACCCTAAAGTTCACGATATAATTGCTGATTGAATGAAGCTAGTATCTAATGTTACTTTTCCAGTTTAATATAATCCATCTTAGAGTCTTATACGTATTCAATATATCAAGTGTATATAATATATAGTCAATCACAGTAATATTGTCAATGTGAAATTATTTCTTTTAGGATTAATGGATGCTTGTTACTCTTCTTCTCTTTCACTTGCTTTGTATTGAATAATATTAACTATTAAATCTCGTACTAATTGACTTACAGTACGTGTATATACTCGTAATAAAATTTTCGTTTTGTTAGAAGTAATAAAATTCTCTTCACTTTTTCAGGTAATTCACAATCTTGGCCCAGTCTCAAGAAGTGATTTGCTGCGGAAAAGTTCTACTTTATGTAAGTATATATAGTTATAACAAAGTGTTTTCCATTCTATTTAATAAAATTCAAGTAAACACCCTAAAATTCATTCAGCCTTATAAAGCGCGCCGGAACGGAATTCGGGCCACAGAAATTGGAACAAATGAATATTCATGGAAGAAAAATATGCTGAAGAGCTTTCGCTAACATTATTTTCTGGAAAAAGTGCTGGATTACATTATTATTTACTTGTACCTACTTTTTATACTGATCGCATCAACCCCGTGCTATCTTTATCCATCGAATGGATAATTTCGATTAGGAACCTCATACGTACTGGCTGGATACAATAATATGTTTTTTGCTGCCATGATTAAAAATAGGTATGTACATAAGTACATGTCGTTAATTTTCAGCAGTATGAAAACTGTTATTATTATTTCACGTTGCTTAAATAATACCTACTGCGCTACACAGATAAAAATATTTTTTCATAATTATCCGGTAATGTGAAAATGTATGCAAGCAAACTAATAGTTATTAGTACTGTTATAATAATATACCAGTTACTAATAATCACGACCCCATAACAATTTTCTGAACATAAAAAAGCAAGTAACTTCATGGACTGATCACCACGCTGCAGTGTGCCCTAAAATTAACTTTATCTTAATGACGTTTCTTCTGATATTTGTGCTGACCCTCATCGTGCCCCTAATTTTAGGGAAAGTTGCTAATAAATATTTAGATTCATTCATTGATTTGTGCATAATTTTGAACGATAGGAAAATCCCTGATAAAAATGCCGAACCAAAAGTGAAGTCTGAAAATTTAACAGCTCAATCGTTGTAATATATTCATGAATCACGCATTTTAATTCCTGTCCATTAAACCTTTTTATAACTTTCTATAATTTCGTGTTAAACCTCATTTTAATTGGCCAGCGGATGTGTTAAATTCGAAAACAAAAAAGATGAGATTGGCGGTCAACTCAAGTCAACAGAGTAAAATCCAAAAAGCGAGATTTTGATTTGAAATTTAGCAGATTTGCATGTTGAGCGAAGGATGGTGTTGATGGCGAGTGCTGAAAATTGATAAAAAGATTGAATAGTGAATTTGGACTCATCATCACCATCAATAATATATAATATTTATTCTATAAATGAAGTTGTAAATTGCTACCAAACCGAGGGTATTGGTTTGAGAGTGCTCTCGCTCTGACGACGCAATTAAAGTGCGTAAGACATTCAATGAACCAACATATAAATAAATAATGCAGAACAAGACATTGAAAGTATTCCATGCTCTCTTAAACCCAGAGCTGAAGTCTCCTTCGAAGCCAGAAGCCGACTGGAACCTCTAGTTGTGTAACCTTTCTGAACTTAGAGTGAATTTTGAGACTCCACCAGGTCATGTTTTTTTGTTTATTATAACTAAATGTAATTATTTCTTAAAGCGCTTCGACTTGGCGATCTTAACCGATCAACAAGTTAAGCAACACTTGCTGCGGTCAGGACTTGGGTGGGTGACCCGTAGTGGCATTATTCAACTGAGCGCTTCCGTGCTTCGGAGGGCACGTTAAGCTGTCGGTCCCGGTTGTTTGTCTTAGGACAACAGTCATTAGGCTATGTCGAGGGCCTTCGGGCGGCCTGAAAACTTCGACATGGGTTGGCCAAAAACCTATCCACTGAACCCCACTGGGCCCGCGTGGTGGATTATGGCCCAACTCCTCTCTCTGAGAGGAAGGCTCGAGTCCCAGCAGTGGGAACAAAATGAGTTGATTATGATTATGTACTGATTTCTTAAGTTCCTTTTTTATTTCTTTTAGTTAGTGTAGGCACTATTCTTGATAAGTCATCAATGCAGTGTAGGTCAGAACGGCTGTAACACTACAACTTACTAATATTATAAATGCGATTGTACGGATGTTTGTTACTCAATCACGCCAGAACGAAATATAAATAGTTTATTGACATTAAAAGTAGGTACATTAAATATTTAAATCCATAGGCTCCCGAGCTAGTGTGAACTGTGTTTCAGGAGCCAGTACGGCTAAATGTGTTTGATTTAAAAATGGTATGTTTATAGAAGAGGCACTGAAATAACACATAGGAAACTTTTCATCATCATCACCATCATCTATCACCACGCTGGCGCTAGTTTATTATATAATCGTAGTAATTGGAAGCCCAATAACCATGGCAGTGCAAATTGATGTTATTTGTAACACGTTTCATTTATAGCTGCGTTCACGTCGGGACCACCAGACCGTGAAACGTCATGCTTCGGGACTATTAACAGTAACTTTTTTATTACCTAAGTTTGGTGGCAGTGATATTGCTGTATAGGGTCGCATTCATGTTATTTAAATGTATAACAATTTTTTTTTTATTATAACAAGCTGTGCCCTGCGGTTTCACCTACGTGGTGATAGATAACGATGATAATGAAAAGTATCTTACGTCATTCCCTGGGGTATAGTATATCTCCTTGCCAACTTTCAATATGATCAGTTCAGCCGTTTAGTCGTGAAACGGTAAAAATAAACATAGTTACAAGTTTCTAATATGGTAATGAATGATGATGAAAACTATCTTACATTCTTCCCCGGGATTGAATCTATCTCCTCGGCAAACTTCATTACGATTCGTCCAGTAGTTTAGTCCCAAACGTGCTAACAAAGTTAGTTTTGCATTTGTAACATTATGTATGTTAAGGCGCTGTCAGCTCAGCGCTTAATTTTCCTTCACTTGAAATCAAGCAAGCTCATCTCGTAAAAACGTAATAAAACATAAAAAAATTATGTGCACTCTCAAATTAAAAAAAATATCTGTCAATGTATGTGTATTAAAAATTGCTATTTTATGATATGTGTTTCATAACAAATATAATAGTGAATAAAGAGAAAAACTGTTTTAAAGGTTAAATGTAGTGGTATGTTTGAATTTGTTTAATGTATGTATAGTATGTTAAAATATGTTTTTAAACACCGTCAACTTAGAATTTTTAAAAACGTCACATTATTTTTTGTAGTTAAACTAATCGCTGCTTATGAGATAAACTGCTTTAAAAACCCTAATTTTTATCGACATCGTGATATGACAGCACCTTAAGATAAAGCTTAGCAACTTTTTCCTGAAACATTACTACCTGAAACATAAGGTCAATCAGTATTTTCCATCAGTATCAGCACATCCACAACTAAAAACAAAGGGTTGACATTTTCAGCCTACCATTTTTCTCTTGTAAGTGGTGTTGAATTGTTTCAATAGCTATCCAGACAAAAATAGTAGAACAGAGGGGGAAGTTGGAAAGTATTTTGAGCACGTTCGTCCTGCCCCCGAGCTTTGGCCTCAGTTGTGACTTTTAATTAATTTTGGAAAAACGTCTATCGGTAATCACGTTCCAAATGCACCGAGTTCGGAACCATTCCCTCTTTTTTGTTCCTTCGCTCAGGCACAGTAAAATGACTTTCCATGCCTGGGGGGTTATTAGTGCCTCTTAAATTATTTAAATATTATTATTTACCGGCAAAACACTCACGTTAAGGATCGAATACGTCGACCTGGGTTTCAAGCATGTCCGATGCTCATCGAGCATGGTGAGTGCGCAGTGGCGTCTGCGAGCTCCCGGCGGGCACTGAGGTCCATCGCCTCTTATAGTAGTCATATTACAACGTTACCACTAAATATTGTACCTCCACGTCAATATAGCAAGCTTAAAATAGTAACAGATTACGCTAGGCGTTTTGATGATGACCTAACGAACAGTTCACTCAAATTGCGTACTCCGACGTGAATTTTGACACAAAGTATGACTTTTCCAGTGTTATGTAGTATTAAAATAATATTTTTCATCTGTATTGTGTGTTGGTGGGTTACGATTGTAGGTATTTTCAAAGCTTAATAAAAAACGCTCCTTTTTATACCAGGTTCGTAAGAAGTGTTAGTACAGAGGAGCAGTTCAATGGAACGAAACTTTGTCTATATTCAGCGACCCATCAAATGTAACTTTTGCGGATTCAAGTTTTATGTGTGACGGAACTTTGTCTAACGAAGATATTATTGAGGTTTCCACTCTAACGTATACTCCGAAGTTAACGCCGTGTTAATTAGAAAACAGGATTGAATTACGTGCTTCTCTTCATTAGGCTAATGAAATAAGATAGCATTTATAAAACAAGGTTCTTAAATAGGGAAATGAACGAAATAGGTACGTTCGGGTTGCCAGTCTTTCATGTAAACGAGGCTGCCCAATTTGTATCTAATTTATTTTGTAGTGCTCGGAATTAAAATTTAAATGGGATTGAGGTCCATCGTGAAGCTACATAAATTTCAATGAAGTTGGCCTCCTAGATTTATCTTGATAACTTTGTGGATGGTTTTAGCTGGACGAAATTATATTAGTTACGCTATCTTACTTATGGTGCTCAACTGAAATTAAAGTTTATTTGACGTCTTTAGAAGACAACATTGATAGAATGTTTTAATCAAAATTTGTTTGTTATTTTTTCTAATAATATTAGTTAGTAATACGCGGCACATCACCCCAGTTCACAATATAAACGATCCGTTACGTATGTATGTACAAAACGTATCTTGTCGCTCCGTTTCAAATAAATGAGTCGGACCGGTTTGATTCATGTGAATAGGGATCGGGAAATACCCGCCAACAAATAAAACGATCCAACTATAAAGGGAAATTCAGGGCAGTGTTACAGAGAGGGATACTTTTATCTGAAACTTGATTTCGGTGGTAAAAACCGGTTTATCTATCTAAGCGTATTGTTTCATAATTTGAAAGTGCGGATCATGCTCTGATAAACTTTGTTGAAAGTAGACATTCTGTATAATGTTAAATATGGTTTAATTAAAATAGGTAGGTACCTATTTCGTTTGTCCAAAAACTTATAGAATTTTAGCACACTTTAAAATACAATTCAACCTATTTAATATTTTATTGGAAACCCCTTCCTTCCCCTATATCGAGTGGTAAAATTTTGACAGCTGACGTCGAATTGAGTAGATATAGGTGTAGTGTAGTACAAAGACATTATAAAAAGGGCTTGTCTAAAATAAAAGTCAATCAAAATAAAATAATAAGCATTAAGGTGGTGTGTAAGTGTTAATGACTAGGATACATTGGTAACTTATGGTTTTTTATGAGCGACCACAGTTTTGGTATTAATAAACTCCATGAACTCTTCAAATCAGGGTTTTCTTCATATTCCAGCCCGCTCATCTCAAGGCTTGCACCACCAACAGTTTGAGGCAAATGTTCCCCTGACAGAGGGTTATTGCGTTTTGCATCGTGACACCTGTATCTGACACCACAATGTCCAACCCTACATTTATTGGACACCACTGCTTATATAAGTGTACAGCTGGTGCAGTATGAACTGTTTTAAATAGTAACCATTAAGTCTATTAAACAGTCTAATATAAATGTAGAAATGTATAGGGTATTAGGTAGACGCTTATCCAAATGTAATAAGCGGCCAGGGGAGACCATCGCCGATTTGAACATTGGAGATGACAAAATGTACGGCTTCCTGGTGCATATTAGTTAATGGGTTACCTTAGGGCTTTTTTATTCTATTTTGATTGGGGACTTTTACCCATAATGGTATGTCAGTCCCATCGTACCCTAACGTTAATACTAGTTCTACATTAACTTATTATGACTACTAGCAAATAGCTACTAGTAAATTTGGGGCTTGTGATGGCCGGGTTGACATTGTCTGAACTATTTTAATTTTAGAGGCATCAAGTATTTTATTTTGCCAGTATGTAGGCGTGTATCAAATATAATTCTTTACTTTAAAAAATCAGCTATTCAACGATTTGAGGCATTAAAAACGACGAAATTTAAAAGTTAGGAGGTTAGGTGTTTAATGAATTAAAAACGATTCAAAAGTATTAATTTACAATATGTAAAAATATTAAAAATACTAATTAATAAAAGTTAAGTTATGTGTGAATATTGATTTTAAATAATTAAATATTTATACTATTCTCATTGTATAAATATAATAAAAAACTAATTAATCAAATTATACGTTAACGAATATAACTACAAACTAACTGAACTTAGTACAAAATTAACCAAACAAAAAGCACGACACATCTAAAACACGATGATTTGTAAATAAGCACCGGCAAGTCATCTTTACATATAATATATATATATAATAAATTACTGTAACCATGGTCATGTCCGTACCTTTAAGAATTTTAAAGAAAAAAATTATCCAAAAGAGTTCTGTAGTTATTTTACTTCGGCACTTCGGAACAAATACTGCAGTCATATACTTTTTCCGATGTTCAAATAAACTCTTGTCTGTGTGTTATCTTTCATTTTAATTAATTAATTTATTAATAGTTCTTCTTCTTTAAGTGCCTCTACATTACTGAAGGTTGGCAGTCAGCTTCTTAAATTGTTCCTTGTCAAACGCCAATCTGAACAATTGCTTCGCGGTCTTAATCCCTGTCCACTCCCTGATATTACGGAGCCAAGACATCTTTCGTCTACCCGATTTACGCTTCCCGGGTGTATTTCCCATCATGATGGTTTGCAGGAGGGAATATCGATCATTCCGCAGAACATGCCCGATGTAGGCGATCTTTCTTTGTTTGACAGTCCCGATAAGTTCGAGATTCTTTCCCAAATTATTAATAATTAATATAAGCCAATTATATTTTTACTTGCGCATAAATTGTACGGAATTTTGTAAGAAAATATTCCGCTAAGTTTTTAATCCGCAGTCGGGTTCTTTGCTTTATTTGTGGGGTTAAGATTGTCATTCAGAATCGAACTACTAATAAAAATCAAATTCGAAAAAGTGATGTTATTATACTTACGAAAATCAAAAGCCACATCTTGGTCTTCTTATGACCCTAATAGGGCTATCTAAAATACAAAACCACACTCCTATTATCTTTGACCTAACTGTTATTATTACAGACATTTTGGATTACTTAAACTCATGTTAGTAAAGCCTCTTTATAATTCAGTGTGTTCGCCGGCGATAAACCTAGTGGACCTAATAAGCGACGGGTTCTCTCCTGCAGTGGTTATCGCCGGCCAAGCTGCTCCTTTAATTGAATATCAATTATTTACTACAATGTTATTATATCTGTTTCACTGTTATGGATCAAGACATTTGTAATTTAAATTATTAAGATTTGATTTCAGTACTATTACTAGAGCTGTAGATAGTAAGTATACTTAATATTAGACACACATGCGATGCGGCGGTGCACACTGCATCTCTGCCATATGCATTTTTCCAGCGGAAACACTAAATGTGGTCTAGTACTCGTAGCAGTAGTTCGGTTGACCGAATGTTTCCTTTTTATATAAGGATTTCTATAAAGCAACGCCTGAATGGATAAATTAACTTTATCTTGGGTTTTACCTTACGAATCCGTGGTCATGCTTATGCCACTGGACCATCAATAAACAATTTATTCTCACAACATGTTGGGATACTTATTCTTTCAATTTGAGATTTTATTGATCATCATGAATTGCTATCGGAATTGCCTGCAATTCTTTACGATTTAATTGTATGTTTTCCACAGAGACCCGATGCCACTCCTTTGTGTCTGATAAGAGAGCGAATGTACATGTACTTTGACTTTTGTTATTCGATCCGACAAAGATTCACTGCGAGGGAGGAACCTTATTCCCAAGAAAGCTACGACTCAGCTGCTTAAAGAATCACTCCCAAACGTGATGCCTATTTATTTTTGTTTTTTAATTTACTTCTGCTTTCTCTTTTGCCCCTTTGTCTTTTTATTGCATACCGGCACGAGGGTCTTGTTATACGGAAGTTTAAGAGAAATCCTTTGATCTCATTATTGAGACTGTGCAAGCTTCGAAACTGCGACCCCGTTTGGGTCCAGAGGACATTTATATTATTGGTACATTTCGGAATGGGGTTGTTACTTCTGACCGATTACAAAACGCGCCATGACAACTTATTCTAGTAAAATTTTCTCTGATACAAATGAGAAAATCGTATCACTAAATTATATGAAATTACATTCAAGACTAAGCTCGCCAGTTATTGATGTAAAAAGTTTTTATAGCTCTTCAGAAGCGACATCTTTTTACGACAAGTCTCAATTTTCACCACGATAACGACTTCCGATTTATTTGTCTCGGATTCTCATTGTAACTTCTTCTGACGTTTTGAAAGGTTCTTATGGTGAGTAATATTGGATAGGATAAAAATCACAATCTACTGGGTACTGGTATACTTTTTACAAGTTTTTAAAAGATTCCAGTCTAATTACTAGCTAGAACTCACTTTAAACTCTAAAGAACAATGGCAAAATAATAGTGAATTTTTATACTCTGTATATCATGTAAGGTGTGAGAAACTGCTTGAGATTTTTTTTTTAAATAAATTGCATGTCAAGAAGCTTTTCAAAAAATGTTGAATGTTTCCACTTACTACTATCAGACACAGATGCTCTCACTCTGTTTTGTTTTTGTTTTAATGTGAATGATTTCCGTAGCTTTTTTCAATTTTTATCTTCTTTGCCTAACTGGAATACCTACCTACCAATTGAGTATTTGACACACGGTATATAGGTACGTATACGATAAACATAACATCCTAAATGTAATATCTAAATATCTAATAATTTCGCTTCTATAAATCATATCAAGACATATAAAAGTGTATTAGGGTACTCATGATGTATTCTGAAATATTTTGTGAAAATAGATACGTAGGTTTGCCATTGCCATCATTTCGGTACTAATAATATTTCGTGAATATTCAATACAGGGAACATATAGTACGTATGCGGAGAGTGGAGGGGGGGTTGTGGTTAGGTAGTCGTTCACAAAACGGGAATCGAGTCTCTTTTGTCTCTATTTGAATGGACGGGCCTCTTGTGCCGCATTCGTGTGTTCCCAGTAGATATGACGGTACGTATTCTGAGGTCGCAGTACTCGCAGTGAGCTCGCCGTGCTCGACTGAACTCGCAGAGCTCGCTGAGTAGGCAAGTGGTTCCGCTCCCGATTCCCCTAATTGGTAAATCTTAGCTGACGTCGCTCTTTGCAATTAAACCGTTCTATGCAGCTCGGATGGGCGCGATTTAATGCATAGAGGTTTTAGAGAGCATAGTTAATTTATTGCAAACTGGCTGATATATTCATCGTGTTTGTCTGAACCTTATTATATGAAATTGATATTACAACGTACCTACTAACTGTAGACACTATATTATATGAGTATAATTTTAATTTCTTTGAGTTAAGAGTTTAAGAGAAAATCGCCCTTAGCTAGAGCCATCTAGAGAATACAAAAGCAAGGAATGAAAATTATACTTGTGTAATTAAATTTTGTTTTCATGGTCAAATAGGTTATAGATAATTAATACCTAACCTATGCTCTGTGAGCTGTTGACCTCGCAACTATGTCTTTGCATCGCTTAAACTTACTTTGAGATCGCTAAAGCAGGCGTTAGTGCTTTAAAAAAGTAATACTATTAAACTTAATAAATATTCACCGCGATCCTTAAATTGTCAACGCCTTCTAGTTCCATTTCAGGATACTAAAACCTATGAAATTAATTTTACTTTGAAACATTTCCAAAAACTGAATCAACCTAATTTTTTATATAATTATTCACTAAAATCGGTTGTGATATGCGACCGGTAGAGGAGAAAGACTATTAAATTATTAGTCAACCTAAACTGCAAAATGGTGAAAATCGGACAGTCGATTTCTTTTCTGTTGTAGGCCCTCGCTAAGAAAGGAATGTTTGATATTAAACTTCTAAAGGGGTGAAAATGGGTTTGGGGTTTGTATGGAGAAAGCTTTTTGTTTTGAAGCCACGATTATGAAATTTGGCTGATATAGATAAAAACAAAAACATTTAACACTTATATAGTGACACTTCCGCTGAAAAGAAAACAATGATTTTGGCTTATTTGGGGGCGTGTCCAAAATCATTGTTTTCTTTTCAGCGGAAGTGTCACTATATATTTTTTATATCGTTTTTTGATAATGTATTTCCGCAAAGTAACGCCTTAATCAATAAATTATTTAACACTTGTCTTGTTAGGTAGCTAAGTAGGAAATTACTGAACGAATAAGACTTATGTTATAAAGAAAAAATATCTCAGTGACATGCGCACTGCGCAGTGCAGTGACACGTTTAACTTCAGTTTTAAGTTCTTGGTGGCATTGTCATGTGAGAGTGTGGTGCTTACCATTACAGCACACTTGCCTACCTCGCAACTTAATTGTATATAAAATCTCTTTACCAGCCGTGTGATTCTGTAATGATTCGTTGACGAGCTCGTCGAGCTCACCAATATCAAATACTTTATGAGATATCACCTTTGTACATAAGGTTGTTTTTCAATTTTCAAACAAGGGCGATATCTCATAAAGTATTTGACATCCGTGAGCTCGTCGACGAGCGCATCGATGAATCACTAGAGAACCGCACGGCTGTTCGCATGGCATGATATGTGTGTATGTCATACAATATACGTCGTCCTCTCTGACTTGTCCGTCAACGGCGAACCTGAACCTTGATAGCTCCGCTCATCTGTCATGAGCACGTATATGGCTGGCGAAACAAACTTAGTTTTACAAGTCCTATTGCAAGGCGCATCACATACAAAATGCAGTCCGTTTAGCACGTAACACTCAAAGATTCTTGTCATCTAGATAAGTTCTGAAATCGGATCGCAGGGACAAACCCAACAGTGCCAAAAATATATTTTGATTAATTTTTAGATTTGTGTTTGTTGTGTTATGACAAGTAATAGTGATAGATTTTTAGTTATTAAGTGTTCGTTACATTGTACAAGTAGGCAAAGTGTATAAAATCATTAAATATTATTTGTGTGTTTTTACGTCAATCGCCACCTCTGGTGTAATCGGTATCCACCGCTTTACTAGAATGTGACTTAGATACGACAGTACGAGAGTGACTTAATAACAGACTTATACATAAGTAAATTGTATAAGTGACTTTTACTGAATAAAAATGCATACACAAACACAGTTTGATGCATCACTTAATGCATCAACCTGTAAATGTTAGCCTAAATAGTTTGAAGAATGGCAAATCTACAAACGTACGAGTCCACTTATAAAGGCAAAAAGTCCTCAGAACGAAAAAGAAATGACCGTTTATTATCCGCATTGATTATTCCAAAGAATCTCAGCGAACACCACAACAACAAATAAGCCTCAACAAAACTGGTCCGATTATTATGAAACACGTGTCAATAATTGATTCGCCGATAACTATAACGTATCGCGGAGATCGTTTGCCAAACACGTATCTGGCAAGTTCGAAACGTGATGGGACTTGGAAACGAACTGATTCAATTATGTAGCCGATGTGAACTGTGATACTGCGAGCGACGAAATTGTTATAACTTAGTGCTTTGAATAATTATAGCACGAGTAACTGTCGCAAATGGTAATCGTCTTGTATGAGTTACCTTATAATATACATATCGGGCCTCAAAAACACGCACGAAATTGATATATACAATATACAAATAAATAACAATGAAGAATACATTTGTAATGTCACAATAACAGCTATTTACTAAATGCATTAAAAGTATATTGCGGAACTTTTAAACTTGAATGGTTTTTACTTATTAATTTATTAATTACTTATTACTTACTTACCTATTACTTATTAATTACTTATTTTCGAACTAAATGTCACTCTTTTCTACCACTAGGTCTCTAACAATGAATACAATTGAAATGGTCATCAACAAATGTATAACGACTGTTTTGTAAGGCTGTTCTTTAATGACCCTTCAACATCCCCAGAAATTTACCGCAAAGCACTGCGCCAGCATTACTTTATTAGGATCTGAAGGGGTAGCAAGTGAAATTACAGGGCGAATGAAAGTCTCAAAAAGTGTCTTGGGTTGGGTGACAGGCGCCATGCAGTGATGCGCAATACTTAGTTCTGGATGACACTACAACTGTCATGGGCAGCGTACTGCTACCATCAGGTGCATGACCTATGCCAGTCTCGTTTTTCATTCAGTCATTTGTTTGCGTTATGAAAATAAACTGGTAAAGCTATCTGACTGCTATAATAGATCATGTAAGTATACGTTAAACAGACAAGTTGAAAGGTCGAGCGCAAAAAATGTCATGAGTTCTGAATTGCGTGATATTGGATTTCGAAGGGATATATATAAGAATAACGGCATATACATTTCACATAAATGCAGCCCGATTAAAATAAAATAAAAACATATTATATAGTACTAAGTACATACATATATCAATACATATATAGTATTTTTTACAAGTAATGTCTGCAATGGTCTCATACAATTGCCATGACATGTCTCCAATATGAAAAAGGTTATTCATGCCACTATTCCTGTTACGACTTTACTATAGTATTTATTTAATCTATGTTGACGTCCTCAGCCGAATGTTCCGTTAAGTCCGTAGGTGATAGGCCTTCGAAGTGAACCTGGACGACAAATAATTGAATGATTAGCAGATTTTTTATACTCGGGTCTTGCTTGTTATGTATATTGTGTATGAAAAGGTGGTGAGTTTATTACTCCCGCAATAGGGAATTCTGAGTTTCAAGGATAGGAGAATAGGTACATACGTTACTATAAAAAAAAACTTAGGCTATGCCATAAAAATAGGTAGCCCCCTTGTCCCTAGAGTGTCTTTATTAACTTGTATTCCGTTCTTTTATTTATTTGAGGCATACGATTTACACTTGATGAGTTAATAATATAAATAATAAGTAATAATATCTTAAATTACATTACTATACTTTATCATCCTAAATTCATTAAAGCTACAACTACTTTAGGCATGTTATTACAAAATTTAATTTTCACATTCTCACTTTATCATTTCCTTTTACCTTATTTACATACAATTCCTTTTGTAAATAGAGAACCTCACAAACAACATTCAAAACGGCTACACCATTATCCTATCTACCCTATCTCATCGGCAAACCATGGAAAGTTCTTTTGCGGAATAAACGAGTTAAATCAACCATAAATTTACCCCAAAATAGGCTTTTCGAATAAGTTATCATGGGCTGTTACGAACACGAAATGGTGAATTTTATCTTTCGATAACCGTGCCTTTCTTGGTAACATATAAAAAATATTTAGAACGAAGTACTTACCTACTTCGCATGGTTTCGAATCCGTTTATTTCGTACTGTTTTAAGAAGAACAAGACTAACTTACCGACACGTTGCGGTAAGATAATTCTGAAAGATTAATTTTACAATTAACAATAATTTTTTTAAAGAGGAACAAATACATTAACCACCAAATTTAGTAACCACTAAATTTACAACAACAACCACAAACTTAACACTACCACAAACTCCTAACTGCCAAATCACCATATTACCACCTAAACACTTTTTCTCGGAGTATTTACCTACCTACCTAAAGATATGTTGGGTATGTATGTATAGGACTTTTTTGAATAATGACACATACATATAGCTTTTACATGCTACGGACAATAGAAGTGCCACCAAACTATGGATATGTATAGGTGCGACTATAGACTTATATATTGCTGCGTAAAGACAGGGGGATGACGTCCAAAAATGTCGCACAAAAGTCGGTGCGACGCAAATCCGCAAATTATAATAATTAATATTGAATGTAAATGTATATAATATGCAAAAGTGTGACCTAGTTAATATAGGTGCAAACACAACCGGTTTGATACAGGTATAAATAAACAGAAGATAGTTTTTTTTAAAATAATGAGCAAGTGTTAAGAAGATTTCACATTTCTGCTAGTTATCAATTATTTACTCTAAGATCTATAGAACTCAATCCTACAAATATTATAAACGCAAAAGTTTGTATGTATGGATGTATGGATGTTGTTACTCTTCCACGCAAAAACCACTGAATGGGTTTTAATTAAATTTGGCATGTATTAAATGATAAAAAATATATAATAAACAAATTAATGTTCACAATTTCTGCGAAACATGTAAAGCTGTTTTGTGAAAATGAACGCATAAAATAATGCTTAGTTTCTGCTCATCATAAGGTAATCAGTGTGATTCTCTAAAAAAAATGAGAGAAAAGAAAAAAAGAGAAAGTTTATTTTTCATTTCTCTAGAGCAAACATGCATCTTTGACAACATCCGTGAAATAGTAATTGCCAAAGGAAAACAAACTTAACAACAAGGGCGATATCACTTATTTGACATCCAGTAAGTTCGTCGACGATTAGAGAATCACACGGCTGGTCACATGATAAAATGTACGAGTAGTAGGCTTGAATGGCTATGTTCAGTGACGCTGTGGGTATGTATGCAGAGTGTTGTATTGTCTATATTCACGCAGTATGCATCGATGCTTTTCACGCACATCTTTTTTACTTGGTTTTATATTTAGACTGAGGTAATTATATAATGTAATCTATGTAGACATTTACAACATTTCATAACTAGGAACTTACAGAAAAATAAAAATTGAATATAATATAATGTATTAGTAAATATATCATAAAACATTGTACATTATTGCCAAACGTTTTCAATTAATCAAGAAAAGAGTAAATATTATAAAATGTAACTCGATTTTTAAGTAGAAATTAGTTTCATCAAATATCGGAAACCGCATGGAGTTTAAGCTGTTGATTGTGACATAAGTGACTTTAAAAAAGGAACTCTTAGTACGGGTCGTTTAAAAGCTTTTTAGAGACTTTATCTGTGTGCATACATGAGTCTCATAACATCGTATCAATGACCCATGTTACGTAAAACGTTTGAATAAAAGATTAGCTACTTTTTATAGAAAATGGCAAGAAGCCAGATGGCCCGTCTGATAGCTTAGGCATTGGAAGAGAAAAGTCTTCTTTCTAGTTAAAAGTGCTTACCTACCTTATTTGGTTTGAAAACAAATAAACATAGATATTGACCTAGCTTGGGTTTTTTGGGTAACAGGTATAAAGCACAGTATGAGCCCACTACTTTTCCACTACTGATCGGTGGTACGGGACATTTTAACTTTTTCAGTTTTTTTTAATATTAGAAAGTACTAGCTATGCAATCCTCATAATGCCTTTATTAAACTAATGACAATGAGTATTCAAATTCCGGTATTTATCTATACAATGTAATCAGTTAAGAAATGTAAAAATGTCAAATATATAATGTTTGTTTTAGAGAAAACATAACATTTTTGTTAATTATATATATATATTTTACAAATATGAAGCCTTAGCCGCTAGACTTGGCATTAAGTAGCGAGCATTATACACAAGGCAATAAGATAGCAGCAGGAACCAACCAGAGAACGAGTTGAGTTGACAAGCCCGCACACAAGCGCACGTGCACAGCCAGCTGTACATATACCTAAGTAATACGAGTAATAAAATAAGCGAATATGCCCTGCGAGCACTTCCATTTAATAGGTAAGTAAATAATTTAAAATATTATTAAATATTTATATTTATCTGTAAAAATTTGTGTAAGCAAAATAAATTTTCGAAAAACAACTATAGTTTAAATGTACTTATGCGATTAAACTTAAAAGCTATTGACTGAGTAGGCATGACAACAAATAAAATGTTTTGGAACAGAATTTAAATAAAAAAATCCTTAGGTATGTCGTGTTGACATATCAGTTAAGCGCCTATTTTAAAATCTATTTTGCATAGTTTGTAGTGAGTGACTATAGTACTTTCATATTGAAATACCAAAATAAAAAACAGGTTATAGCACTCAGAGATAATGCAGATTCCATTAGCATTTGTGAAACAACTTTCATCAGCTTTATTAAATAATAATTTAAGCTGTAGGAAAATTGATTCATATACAAATTCAGCATTTTTATTTTATTATTGTGAGTAGCTAATTCTTTGTCTTTATTTAGAAGTAGTTACGGAGATACCCCCTTTTTTCCCAAACGCTCAATTCGCTAACAACTATTGCCTAAAATAAATGTAAATATCAGCATCTATGTTGATGAGAATAGTATGAAGTATGATTTGTGTCATTATAAATAATCAGTTAATTTGGTTTTAACATAATATAGTATCGGTACCATAGTATATATATATATATATATATATATATATATATATATATATATACTATGGTACCGATACTATATTATGTTAAATGAATATATGTATATATATGTGTTTTATTTCTAGTCTAAATGTACATCATTAGTTTCGGTTCTGTCTTCACGGATAAATTCGGGTGCGTATTAGTAAATCACCCGCAATGAAACAAATGTATCTATCGGCTGCAGGGGAGTGGGGAATGTGTGGCTTTGATGAATTATGTGGGAAACGGGAAGTAAATGAAAAAGAAAAACCCTAGGAAATCCACACTGTGACATATTGTTGGGACCGAGTTACCCACGTCCGTAGTACTTTTCTTATTATATTTTCAACCGGTAAGTGTAACGTTATCGTATCGTTTACGTGTTCAGTACAAACTATGAGTTATCTGTGCCACTATTGTATTAGATAACTGACAATTAGTACTAAATAGGTACGTTAACGATGCGATTACGTTACACTTAAACAGAATTTCGTGCACGGCTCACAGATCGCCACCCTTAGATATAAGATGTAAATCTCTTCCCCTGTTAGTTCGCTGAAAACACTGATCTTAACGAATCACATGATGTTTGCACACTTCTGCTTTAAGGTCGAATAACTGACAAACGTGTAGTACCTACTTCTTTAGGCGGACTTTATACAAAAGTCGTACCACTACATAAGCCTTATGTGCAACACGTGGTTCCTAGGTGATATCATAATCAGCCCATTTTTCCACTGCTGGGACTCGAGCCTTCTTCTCCGAGAGAGGAGTTGGGCCAGGTGCCTAGGTGATATAATCAGGTGTAAACCCCGCACTAGCATTCCATATGTTAGGCTAGATAGGCTGGAGGCATGAACACTGGTGCATGGTGGGACTATTCTGCAAGTGCCTGTCACTTCACCGTACTTAGATTAGATATTCTGTCTCAAAGCTGTTATGGATCACTGCTGCGTCAAAGATGAAGGACCCTGTACCGAGTGAAATTACAAGGTGGAACTAAACAGCTACTCATACCAAAACCGCTATATTATTAGACAATATTTGAACTACACTCAGGAGAATTTGTAAAACGCTTCGTACATTTGTTTGTCGCTTAACAAAATTCAATCGTCGTTGTATTGGACATTGCATAGTTTACAAATTGTAATTAGGTGGCACATTGCTAGCCACTTTGATGGGCCATCGTACTTGATAAGAAAGTATGTATGAACCATTCCCCATCTCTACCCGTGGGTGCCGTAGAAGGCGGCTAAGCGATAACAATCAGAAGAATTCCTGGCTACGGTAGCGGCCACGGTAACGGTGGGGCAGGGGGTGCTATGAATCCCCGGCAACACACCCACACACAACATACGCACGATAAGGACAGATTAGAAGATTTATGAGCTGGAAGAATGGAAGTCACCGACATAGCTCAGAAGATTAGCCAGTTAAAGTGGTAGTGGGCAGGGCACATAGCACGCAGAACAGATGGCCGATGGGGCAGGAACGTTCTGGAATAGAGACCATGGACCCGCAAGCGCAGTGTAGGTCATCCAGCGACACGGTGGACAGACGACCTAATAATGGTCGCAGGACGACGTTGGATGCAGGCTGTTTCCAACCGGTCCTTTTGGAAAATTATGAGAGAGGCATATGTTCAGCAGTGGACGTCCTACGGCTGAGATGATGATGATGAACTATTGGCCTCAATTTCAATAAGCCTATTCAATAATACACCAAACAAGGGAGAGCAGCCCAAACATCCTTCCCATGCCACATGTAGATATCCCATCCTTGCAAAATGTATTTACGATTGACTACTTTTAAAATTGACTTATAACTGCAGAAGTTCAAAGTGTGATCGTACTTTCCATTCATAAGAATACTTCTGAAAGGACCGTAAGATAAGAGTTTTTGTTGCACATCGGAACTACAACGATGTCGTTTTTGTGACGTTTTTTCTACTTACGGGAATGCTTAATATGGTAATGCACAACCATGCTACTTACTCTGTATCATTACGTAGAAAGTGCCTCATATCTATGGCCAAATTGCAAATTGACGCACACATCGGATCCAGTTATGGCAGAGTAGCATGTACAACGACGCCTGAGTCGTCTTTTGCTTCATTTTCCGATACAGTCGTTATTTTTACTCGTAGATATCTGCATTTCAATATATCTGCACACTGTTGAGGAGATTCGATTTGACTCCGATGCTCGGTTCATGATGAAAATAACCTTTTGAAAGCTCCCATAGAGATTTTTTTTCGTTTTCAACTGAGCCAAACATGCTGAAGCCACCCAGGTAGGTGACCTTCTTTGCTTCGAGTGAAAATAAAGCCCTTAGTCCAGGCTGTTTGTCCTTGGATGACAGAAAACGTCAACACTAAGCTAGTCTATCTTTCCATATGGTGGATGACCTTTTACTGAGTATAATGAAAGCCTTTGAGTATTTTAAGTCAATCTTCCGATGAAAGTGAAACTTATAAAAAAATTCTCAGCTTGGTGGGGTAGGACACCTTCGATAGTTCGTACTCATCTGGCTAGCTTTCCTTAACAAGGCAAAAATCTATCCCTAAGCAACCAATGCGTTCCTGCATACATATCTCGGATAACCAGCCGTGCGATTCTCTAAGGGCCGATCCCAATAAAAGAAAAAACCAATAAAAGAAAAAACATCGTTGCATCTTTGACAACATCCGTGAAACAAAGGACGAGATGACAAGTAACGTCGGAAAAACAACCTTATGTACAAGGGCGATATCTCATAAAGTATTTGACATCGGTGAGCTCGTCGACGAGCACATCGACGAATCATTAGAGAATCGCATGGCAGTATCATTCTAAATCTAGTGCATGTTCTCCTCTCTCTTCTGATCATTTATAAAATACAAAACCGGATACTGAAGTGGCTCCAATAGTACTAGTTATGGACTAAAGTATTATACTTACACGAACACTCATCATCACATCAAACATCCACAAAAAGTTTTCACTTGATGGTGATGAACTTTAAACAGGATTGACTTGGAGCCAACGGAACAATGCGCCTCAAAATCACATAATACAACAAACAACATCAAAACACATAATAAAGTACAACAAAAAAAAACAAAAAAAAAAGCTAAAATGGCCTTCTGGCCTCTTCTTAAATTGTATGTGCCCCTCAGGCTAAGAAATTAAAAAAAGTCCCTTCAGGCCCTTATCGTATGTGTGCTCTTCAGGCTAAGTAAGTTTTCAAAGAGCTCAGGCCTTCACAAATGTATTATGTAAGTCTAGGTAAGTAAAAAAATCCTTTTGTATTCCTTTAGTAATTATAAAAAAAATGAAAACTTCAAAATATAATATATGTAAACAATGCCACGGACCCATTGATGTCTGTAAACAAAAGCATTGTAAATAAAAAAAATCACATTATCCTCTAAAATGTATAGCGTATACAATATTTAATATAAATGTTCGTCGTACAATCTATCAGGATCTAAGCCAAAGTGTGAATGATACTTTATCACTTAATTAACATTAAATAAATGACTACGTTATCTTCCGCAATATTGCTCGTGCTAGGTCCACAGGTCTATTTTGCATCACATTGTGCTAAATTAAGTAGACCAAGTGAACAATAGAGCAATTTGTTATGTAAACGCGCACAACTTAATGTAATACTGAAGTCGTGTGAAATGTATGCGTGTTCAACGAGAGAGCAATTAAAAATTTCCCAAGCTTTACTAGGTGTATTGGTGAGATAAATACGTATATAAATTCTTAACCTACTTCTTGGTTTGTAACGGTGACAAGCAGAAACTACAATTTACTTATTTGCGACAAGAACAAGTACAATTAGAAAAAATAATACCGACTTCCGTTCTATACACTATATTTACTAACAAAATATACTTTATTACACTATAATACACTATTTTAACCAATTTTTTTTTATACACATGTGATACTGAAATAAGTATCTTCATTTTATTTATCAATTTCCATTAGAAATCACTCTCTTTTTAACACCAGTCTACTATTAATGGGAAAATAAAAACGGAAACAAAAAATCGTGTTTAAGGTAGAACCACGTTTAATACAGCCGCTTCGCCGATAATGGGCAAACGTTAAGCAATCAACTAATTCAAACAAACCTACAACTATTTGCACGCCAAACTAAAGTGCACTATCGTTCCTCTTAACCATCGGAATCAGTCGGTATTGATTGCAAAGGCAGTTGCTAGCTTTGCGAAATTAAGTAAATGTTTAGTTGAGTTAACTTACGCTATTGAAAACTTTGGAAATTTCCTAGTATTGAAAATGTGTTTTGATTTAAAATTCATTCCGGTATTTTAATCTTGCATGCACACTTAAGTATAATTATATTATATACACGTATTTTTCTACCACTATCAGTTAGGTAAGTTCAATACGATGCTATCAGTATATGTTTCATGTCTATAAACCGATCCAAACCCGAGATATTATCGTTTTAGTGCGCAGCGTCGCTAAAATCTTTTTTTACGTTATAACGCTTGACCAGACATTTTTGTAGTGCTTTTCGCGTCCGACGGGTGAAGGATTAACATTTAAGTTGAAGTTTTATTTAGTTTAGCTAATACCTACATTAAATGAGAAATCATCAGCGCTTGTGAAAGACGATCTTGAAATACATTTCGCAGAAATACGGGTTTCCAAGAAAAAGACTAAAGCCCAAATATAACACGAAACTTCTGAGCCGTCAAACTTCTTAAGACACAAGTCAAAATTAAATTCACATTCCTGCCAACTGTTCTAGCACACATAGCTCCAGAAAACATCTTGGGTTATTTGTAATTTACTTCAAAGTTGCCATCGCTTATGTTTCTTTCATATGTTTCCATAAGCAATTTTGTTAGTAACTGTTACTTACTTTCACTCAATCAGCACTGTCGATACTCAATCTGTTGTATCTACACGATTTCCTCATTAGCAGGCTTTTGTTAGGGACTCCGACCGTGTGTTTCAAACGTGTTTAGTTCTCGCTCGGAGATGTGAAGCTCTAATCAACGCTTCCAAGGTGTCTCTAAAACATATCAAACTACTTCAAACCCTGGCTCAAAGGGATAAGTTACAGAATTGCGTGTGTGCGATATATTTTGATAGACAGTGTAACCGATTGTGTCGGTTCACGAATTATCCCTATTCTATTGCATGTATCGAGATTGAACGTCGTGTCCGTGTCCTCGATGATTCACGGCGTATTGTCAATTGTCTTGATTGCGTATGAACTCTTCTAGGTACAATATTAGATCTGCGTAAGTACACTTCGTAATTAAACTACTTGGAAGACTAGTAGGCAGTATAGGCACATAGAATGTTTCGGCAAGTCGATTCTAAATAGATTTCTTTAGACAAAATTTATTACAAAAGTCGTGATGTAAACGAATCGTATTATACATTGAAATGCCCGGCCCGCATGTGTAGAAATTAACGTTGGAGTAATAAACATTAAGGCTGTATTTCCTCACTCTGCATAATATACATAATATTCACCATGGAACCTGTAATCGACTATGATCGATGGAATGGCAGTCGTGACCATAATTTCCTGAACCACGACCTTGCATGCTTCGAATTCATTTATGTAATGTATTACGAACATTATGAGCACATTATTGTGTAGGCAGGATCTTAGACGGGAGAGGGCATTAGATACAACGGATGAGATCTTGGTTTTTGTTATGGCTTATTACAACTTGGCAAGCGAGAAGACGTTTTTCTAACCGAGATATGAGCCCAGACCGCCTTTTTCTTGTATACTCTTGATAAAGTAGACAGTATCTCAGTGGGTTTGCGTTAAGTACTCCATATAGAAGAGGTCAAAATCGCTAGCGTTAGTCGAATGGATTTATTTTAATTTTATTTTTTTCTATACAGTGAAATGTCTGCAACTAACACCATGTTCAGTAATTTAAATGAATCATTACTTTGAAAAGAGAAACTTAGTGGAGAGTACTTTTTGGAAGTACTCTCCACCTTTTCACTTTGTGCTTTTATATAAAACAAACGTGTAGCGTGCACTGGATTTACTTTAGCAGTTATTTAAATTTAACGGAACACTGTTATTATTCATTGAAATTTATAGAGAGAAAAATTCCATCCTCGGACGGGATTCGAACCCGCGTCTTCTGACTCTCCGTGTCAGACGCCATTGACCAACTAGGCCACCGAGGTTCTGGTCGTAGCATCGAATTTTAACTCTCTAACTCTTGACTAACCGTCTTGCGGGGACGGAGCGACATCTATTGGACAGTTTAACAGTACCATCCAACCGAAAGTAGCATTGTTTAGAAACCCATCTTTTATTATTATTTTTTTACGTAAGAACCATCTACGAAGTATTATAAAACATTAAAAAATGTGAATGAAATCGGTAAAACCGTTCTCAAGTTATAGCGAGACCAGGAAAAATAGAGGTTCATTTTATATATACAGATATGTATGGATTTCTTATATATCAATTTTTAAATAGTACAAGTACTCATGGGAAGTCATTTATTCTAAAGGAAAATACGATGAAGTTTTCACCAATAAAATATTAAATTACTCTTGCAAAACAACTTCTTAACCACGTTTAAGTCGCCAGCTTATTCAACGTGACAGGGTACAATATTAATGTAATATTGTTTACGAAGACGGGGAAAATTGAACGTAATGACGATGTCGTATTTTCTTTAGAAAGTAGGCCGGGTAGATGAAGCATTTCTTAGAAATTCACTTTCAATACATAAATAGCAAAAGTCGGAGACAATGTCATTAACAAATCGGTAAGTGCCATGGGAAATGATTTCCGCACGTGTATAGTCTCTGTTATGTTATGATTGTCATGTTTCTTATTTGGATTTCCAACGTGAGTGTGAGTAAAGGCGTTATGGAAATATTTAATCGTAATTATTTATTTTGTTATTAAATGTTCTTCTCCAATAAAAAGCTTAGTTGAAAAGATCTGTACTCAAATATCGCACAAATAGATTGTGCGGAAGTTTACTACATAAACATAAAAAATCATTTATTGACATAAAAGAGTGTACAATTGAAATTTGAAGCCTCTGGTCCTCGATGTAGCGTTACACTGTGATTCGAAGACCAGCGCCTTCTCCCATTTTTGATTCCACTTAACTAAAATTATGTCAAAACAGAAATATAAAAGAAAAATAGAAATGAAACTATCAAAGTTATATAATTTACATGTGTGTGTGTGTGTGTGTGTGTGTGTGTGTGTGTGTGTGTGTGTGTGTGTGTGTGTGTGTGTGTGTGTGTGTGTGTACCTGTATATATAGTACCTGTGCTGTATTATATACCGCTGTGGTAGGATAGTGTAGTACTACAGATAGTGCAGTCTCACTCTGCTACGACCATGATATATTTAAAGATTTTGAGGCTCTTGTGAATAAAATTAAATAAATAACAATTACAGTGACCTTCGTTGTTTATGAGATATACTTTAAAAAATTGGTAGTACAGTGATACTTATTTGATTACTTTAGATAATAGACATAAAAGTATAAGTAACTAGACTAAGTATGTGACCTTTAGTGTATCTAGTATTGCTAACACACTAGCAATATTGAAGGCAATAAAGCACGAAGCCGATCTTGAGTCGGTTGTTGGAAGGCGCCTACTCTATCAAGTTCTACTGAGGTTTGAGAGCAACTATGTAATACCAGCTTTGAAAGAAATGCCATGGCAGCTTAGAGCATTACTTTTTCCCTTATAATAGTGGACTTGTACGATTTCATCTATGACTACCTACATTTGCCTTTACTCAAGTTCTTTGGGATATATAGATGCATCAAATGATATGTTTCAGTAGTCATAAGTACATAAATAATTCTGTCATTAAGTCCCTGTCCTAAGTCATAAGTCATGTTCTAGTAAAAAGGTGGATACATTACTAAAACTTCCTAAGGCAAATAAAGAGAATCACTAAAACAACGGTCCATGATTTTGTACACTACACTTACACATCGTGCACTGTTACGAACACTAACCAGTTTATAGTCCACCACTATCATATCGGAACTCAAGGAACACAAATGTTGGAATATTAAACAAACCCAACAAAAGATATTGATGAGTTTTTAGCTCTTTTCCTAGACTAATAATTAGAGATGAAAATGTAGAATAACACGTTTTTAGGTCTGTTTGACGAATGCATTTGTTTTATATTTTGGCCTGCAACTACTATCAGCCACCATTTCACCACAAGGCAAACGTAAAATATATTCGTTGGCTCAAAACAAAACTGTAAACAATACATATTTATACAAACTCAACAGACTTTGACATGAATATCACTGTATTTTCGGCACATACACCGCATTTTGCACCTTGTTATTTTAGGACCTCTAAGTAAATTATGAGTGGGGGGTAATCTCATCTGAAATGTCTGCCACGTAACGACACTCTGGGGGACTTAATTACTTTTCTTTTTTTTTCAGGCAAGAGTTGCTGAGTTGCTGAGAGGTTCAACTTTTTGAGTGTACGTACCTTTATAATAAATTAAATACCAATTTTGACGTCTAAATTTATACTGGTAAATATGGATATTATAAGATCACTTTGTACCAGCCTGGCCTGTGAGTATGGTAAATGGTTTGTAAGTTAGAATTATCTCTTATAGGTGGACGTGCTTCCTTGTCACACTAAATCAATTTAAGACGTTTTTGGTGCTACATGTAACTGCATAATATGTGTATGTAGGCCTAGCATGAAAATTTGCGCAAGTGTTACGCACCTAATCGTATCTTAGACGTTTACAGTACAAACTAGGAGTTATCTGAGCTAAAGTTGGACTGGATGTATGATAGTGTGTACTCTACGTTCCTTCTCTACGTACGTAAACGATACGACTACGTTACACGTACGCAAATTTTCGTCTTAGTCCTATATACACATATGCAGTTACATCGTTTCTGTTGATATCAAAGACTAGTTTATTATCATTTTTTTTGTTTTGATCGAAATTGAATCTTGCTCTAGTATTCAAGTCCATATCCGCTGCTGGGCAAATAATGAATGAGTGTTTGCATATCTGGGACAAATTCTATCATTCTACACCCCTGCTTTAATCCTTCCTATACCGTGATAATTAAAACAAAATATTTATGAATGAAACTAACGTATAATTACGTCTCTGGGACGCAAACGATTAAAACTTTTTTAAATTAATAATCAATTGCTCTTGATTGAGATTACATACAGTTAGAGATATATAGATTACAATGATAAATATAAAAGGGATTAGAATACAGTTGAAACTTATAAAGTAAGCTTAAAATGATTTTTCATATGTTTAGCCTGACATATAAAGTCACAGACAGCAAATCAACTTCCATGTCCGAAGTAGCGCTTACTTTTTGCCGACAAGTTGCTAGCGTGACATATCACTAGGGTGCAAAATAGTTTCCTTTTACCAATTATTTACAAGTCACGTTCACCAAACAAAGGGACAAGAAAACTGGAAAGTGTAAACATGCAAACCCAACTTAGCACTTAGGCAGTGAAGTAACTTTTACTCGTTACCAGGCGCGGGGGTATTGTCCCATTGTATTGCTGAACTGCGTTGCAACACGTCTAATTAAACTGTGTCAGTGAGCCAGTCAGTACCAGTTCAGTTTAGTTTATGTATTTAAACGTTAGTCGTTTTGTGCGTACGGTATCTACATAATAATAATAATGCAAGGATTTGGCGTCCCAGGACATCTCGTGTCTCGGAGTCCCAAGGCTTTGTCTCGTGACCTGGGACTTTTTGGTCTAGTTTATAATACCCAAATATTTTATTAGCTTACATATTTTGTTGCTTTCTTGTACTGAAAGTAACATTTGTTCTTGGTCAATAATTATAATGATAGTTGTACGTTCGTAACTTAGGTACTGAGTGAGTTATATAAAAACAATACCTACCTACCCTACAAATGGATTCGTCGCCCTATTCGTAGCGTAGGCAATGTTCTTATTTTGTTAAGTTCGTTTTTACCCGTACTTTCTGGTATAAATGGATACATAATCCACTTAGTTATATCTATACTGGTTGTGATAGGTGAAAGCCCTACATTCACTTTTTCCAACTGTAACATTAAAATAAATAAAATACATACTCGTATGATTTTAATTACATAGGTTATTATTTATTACAATTATATTTATGTTATCATGACTATATCTTTAAAATACATATTTTAATAACAAACTCCTTTCTGTTATTTGAATTAAGTAGATATTTTTGCTGATAATATGTGATCATTGTTTTTTTGGGTTCGTGTTTGCATTCGTCATTTGTCTACCTCGTATACCTACCTCGTATATTCTACGGGTCAGTAAATCAGTCATTCCCTTGAACTAACCGAACTTACCAGTAGTGTGGTTTTGTCATTTATTATGAAAAATATAATTTAACATAAAAATATAATTGCACCCGTATTTGATCAAGTGGTTCATCATTCCGTTCATAAAAAGAAATCCTCATAAAAAACTCACTTCAAACGCCTCAGCTTGCTTTAGTTTTACGCTATATTGTAATGATTTTATGTAGATAGTTCTAAAGTGAGTTTATTTTGCAAACATCCTACAACATACTCATAAATTAAGCGAAAAAAGTACTTAATTGAAAAATTCTAAGGTTTTTTTTTTACAGAAAGTTAACTTTAGAATAAAACGATAAATACTTGCCAGTCCCTTTGTATTATCACTACACACATAGGCAAGTACATAACCCCATGTCTATAAAACTCAGACGTTGACCGTCGATACTAAAGGATGAACCCCAAAGCTGCAAGTGACGTTTAATTTGCACTTTATTTTTATAGGGAGATTTGGGTCGAATTTTGTCAAATAAAATCGGAAGACTCCTCTCTATCAAGAGTTTTTTTGTTGTTAACGAAATTGGTTTGATACGTTACCTTATCTTGATCCATTTTATTTATGACTAACGACTGCCTGCGACTTCGTTCGCGTAGTAGGCTCGGCCTTCGGCCTCGCCATAACCTCCCTTATTTTCTTGTTTTCTTAAATATAAGAACCTTCTACGAAGTATTAGAAAATATTTAAAATAAATAATGAAATCGGTAAAGCCATTCTCAAGTTATAGCGGGACCAGGAGAAATAGGGGTTAATTTTTATATAAATAGATATATTTTCATCTACGCAGGTAGTATATTAGGTATAGGTAGGTAACACGTGATAGATAAGTAAAACACGGAATTGTTCCTAATTTTGTCTATTTGGGAACTTTGTGCCTCTGTATAACTTCAATCATAGTAGAACGTACTATACTAGGTGAAGTTGAAACCCTTGGGTTTTATATATTATAATCAAAACTAGTCACCTGCCACAACAATCTTGAACCAAAAACCAACCCAGTAGATATGACACATCGTCCCACTCTCGTGCCAAGAGAGACGTGGAAACACACATATTAATACATCTCAAACATGCAAAAGTCGAGAACAAACATTCGTGCTCATCACATAATTATTTGGCTGCGAAAGCAGGGTCACTACCAACTAGACTCGGGATCTATACATATAATAAAAATGTAACGGATCGCTGTCTGTACGTGTAACATATAATGAGAAAAAAATGTTATTGGGACTTTTATAAACGAAAATAAAATTGAAAAAATATATTGTTAGAATTTTTGTCTTTGTCTGTTTATCTGTTTGTGTGTGCATAGGTCGTCCACTAACAAGGTGGACTGACGACCTGACAAAGGTAGCAGGACGTCGTTGGATGTAGGCCGCATCCAACCGGTACTTTTGGAAATTTCTGGGGGAGACCTATGTTCAGCAGTGGACGTCCTATTGCTGAGATGATGATGATGTGTGCGCTTGTGCACGCTAATCTCAGAAACGGCTTATCCGATTTTGATGTGGTTTTCAGTAGTATATTGTTCACTATGTATACGCTTCACTTAGCATTAAGTGTTTGTTTCATGTAAATCAGTACACTAATAAAAAAGTTCTTGAAATTTTAAGAATAACTCTCTCGCCACTACACTAAGACCAAGCGAGCGAAGCCACTGGCGAGTTAACTAGGCTACATAATTATGTTAATTAACTAGACGTCAATTACATAGGTTCGTAATATTGAGGTTATTTTTCTTGATTCGCTGACCATTTTCTATTTTATCTATCCATCCGGAAATACTTAAATAATTAGTATTTTTATTTAAATCAAGAATTCGTTTATCAAGCTTTTTATGATTAGTTTTATAACCAGGTATTTTCTTGTTATTGGGAACGACTGAGTTATACAACTCGTGCTACATTCATAACCTTAAACGGATCTATTTACCTAATATAATAATATTAGAAATTAGAAATCATTTTGATTTTTTTATATATTAAATAAACATACATTAAAAAAGATTTACAGATAAAAATTAAAAGCGTTTAAGCTACACACCGCAACGAAGGGTAGTATAAAAAAGTAAGTGCCCTACACATAAAAAAGGTAAGCTTTTCTTTCAACTAACCAAAGTGGAGTTGTCACTTGTAATGAAACTTGGTTATTTTGAGAGTGTTCTCTTTGCAGCGGCTTACGACTAACATAAAGTTCACGGAAAAGGGACGAAATTTTCTCTTGGTGATTTTATCAAGTAGTAAAATGTTTGCTAGAGCGGTTACAAAATTTGGCTTCTAGACAAAACTCCGGCTCGCCGTACAAGATAGCACGCTGTAAATGTGAATTAATGTAATTAACTAAATAATATGTATGTTTTCTAGTTCACTGAGCGGTGGTACAATAAAATTGACTTTACTGAACTTAGTCTAAGTTACGAAGAATGCCTACCGATGGATGAAAATTATATAGCTAATACAACCAATAACAAAAGGTTTTCTACTTTTACATAGATATATCTATACTTAGATACAGGTGCTTTTTATTGGACACATTAAAATAAAACAAACAAAACAAGTCAGCTTAGACTAGAATAACAGTAAGCGTTTTTATTTCTCAAGCGATTTCTATCAGACGACCTTTGAATGGAGAAGAATACGTAATAACAGAAAAAAAAGGATTACTCAAAATAAAAATAATATATTTTTGGTAGATACCTATTAGGGTTAGGACCTTAGTATTTAAAACAATTTTTAAATTTATCAATCGATAAATCGATGTTATTGATCTATAGGCAGACATAACTTTATTTTTTATAATGTGTAATTAAATCAAAGTGACTCCCTCTCGCCTGATGGAAAGCGAAGATGGAATCAAGAAGCAATGACCATTAGTGCAGCCGTAAGCTGCACTAATCGCCACCCCTATGATGACCTGGCAGATGCTTTTTCACGCCCCGCTTGAAAGACCCAGGGTCATAGCTGCAAGGAAATACGTACGCTGGCAAAGCATTCTATACAATTTACTTACACGACAGAGGTAGGAACTGCTAAACTTTTTGGTTTGTGGCAAGAAGTTTTGGATGCAATGCTAGGCCGGAACGAGTAGTTCGGGATTTATACACATTCATCATCATCTCAGCCGTAGGACGTCCACTGCTGAACATATGCCTCCCCCATGATTTTCCAAAAGGTCCGGTTGGAAGCGGCCTGCATCCAACGTCGTCCTACGACCTTCATCAGGTCGTCTGTCCACCGTGTCGGTGGACGACCTACGCTGCGCTTGCCGGTCCGTGGTCTCCACTCCAGAACCTTTCGGCCCCATCGGCCATCTGTTCTGCGTGCTATGTGCCCTGCCCACTGCCACTTCAACTGGCTAATCTTCTGGGCTATGTCGGTGACTTTCGTTCTTCTACGGATCTCCTCATTTCTGATTCGATCACGTAGAGAAACCCCGAGCATAGCCCTCTCCATAGCTCGTTGTGCGACTTTGAGCTTTTCTATGAGGCCCATAGTAAGAGACCACGTTTCAGTGCCATAAGTCATCACTGGTAGCACACATTGGTCGAAGACTCTTGTCTTGAGGCATTGAGGTATTTTTGACGAGAAGACTTCGCGTAGTTTCCGGAACGCTGCCCATATACACATTAATCTCAAAAAAAATTGCAATTTATTTGCCGTACAACCCCATAACAATCAATTTTCGTCTAACAAGAGTTACAAAGTTATTACATCAGGAGTTGCCATAAATTCTATGGGGAAGACAAAAAACCTACAGCTGGCACGCTTGTTTGTCGCACTCGATTTTGATTTATATTACCAATAAATCCAAACACCGGATTAATCAGCCTAAGTTTTGTCGTATTGCCAATATAGCAGCCCTGTTGCTGCTAAAATTGTTTTTGCTAACAGAAAATTACACAATATAAAACATTCGATTTGGTTTAAGCAGTGCCTACCTACTAATAGCCATTAATTTTAAAATTATTTGTAGTGATGACTTTATTTATATTAAAAGTAATGTTTGTTATACGTAAGTCTTTTTTAATTGTATTACCATGACCTACGAAGAAATGATAGTAATTTCTTCGTAGACCATGACATATCCATCATACATACTATACGAAACCCATACTACCATTTTATACCTCGGGAGGGAGGGCGTTGCACACTACCATATTCATTTTTCCAGCGGAATATCACTATATATTTTCTTTTTACATCATATTGACATGAGTTTCGGTAAAGTAACGCCTGAGTCAATAAATTAACAAATATAATACATGGCCATATATCATGCTTGTATGAAAACCATGACGTAGTTCTATAAAGCAAATTTGATTTGTGAGAAGCTATGGAAATTAACAAACTACGGAAAAGCAAATACACAACCAAAAGTTTTTAGCAAAGAGACGTGTTTTAAACGAATTAGAAAGTGGACTTTATGTCCGCGAAGTAAGTGCTACGTATCATATTTGACAAATGCGCGATATTTTGTTTGCAATGATCTTCACTTGCAATACTCTGCCATGAACTCAGTCCTTTGGCAGCTTCCACTTAAATATTCAAAGCGAGTTTTTCTAGTAATTTCGGAAACGTTTTCGTTCGAAAATTGTACTCTACGGAGTTTTTAAAAGATAAAATCATCAGAGGCCCTGGAAGAAATAAAGAAGTTGGTGAAAGCGATGGGGAAAAATGTGATTTTTTTTTTATTCAAATCGGAATAAAAAGCCGTTATAGTAAGTTCGATCGCTGCCGTTTCTCCTTCCGATAGGATCTAAGTTCGGCTACCCGTCTTTTTAACTGCCTTGCCGTCAATTATCATTAGAATCTCGGGGAGGCCGGGTCGCAGCGTAACTCAATATTAGTGCCTATAAAGGTGACTGATAACCGTACATCCGCCAGCACCTACCGTACAGAAACTAGAGTTTAATCGTGAATACGTATATTCATAAAGTACAGTAATGGATCTGTTTTTGTCAGCTTCAGCATTTTCAGCTCGAGAAAGATGAAATAGAGTGCGCGCTCACAACGTCTCGTGCTTTTTGGTCTTTGGTTTATGTACATTCATAATACGGACATTCGTGAGAGTTTTGTAGGCAACTATGTTAGAATGGTCATTGGTTGTGTAAAGTGACATATAAACTTGGTTTCGATTTCCAAAACTAACGTTACACTATAATGACGCGAGTATTGTAACTTGTCATGCTAGGTCGTTGCATCATACGCAAAGTTTTATAAAATAGTCAATAGTACCTCATGTTTTCAGAGTATACAACCGTATAGGTAGGAAACGATTGTCCGTCCAGCTTGGTACAGCCACAGGGCTAGGTATTGTGTCTCTAAACAGTACCTAGTGTTTACCTAAGGTTTAATCATTATGATAAGGGTGCGATGGGTGCAGTAACATGTAAAATTACTAGGCTCAGAACCAATGTCTTCCAATGTCTCAGAGTGACAAGCTCATGCAGTGCTGTTCAAAACTTTCGCTTACTTCAATTAATAATGAACTTATTTGGATATTCATATGGCGGCTTACAGCCGGGATATTAGATTATTCATTAAATATAGGTGTAACTTACACAAAATGGATAATGGATCTAATAAATACACCTAAATATTGGTAACAATGTACAATATTAAAATAATTAGGCAAATATAAACTTCAATACTGATTTAGGTTACATAGAAATAGAATATTACTATTTATTATGAAAACTAACGTGGTTTGTACACATTTTTAATATGAAAAACGGGATTCACTCACGTAAAAAATTCTGACTATAGTTTCAACCACATTCGGTGGCCTTTTTCAAGGAGAGTGCAGAACGCTCGCGATTGCGTCTCGCCTCGCACACACGCCTTTTTAAGGTGAGTGAATCCCGTTTTACATTAAAAAATATTACTATTTAGTTACAGAATACAAACGTTTTTATATATTCATACGTATATATAATAATATATATGTACTATGTCACTCGCTTAGCCAATAAAAATGCAATAATACTTCAGTTCGACTCCATCAAGCCTGCAGACTGACTGCTAAATTGCGGTGCAATTTTAAGAATATTCATAGATAAATTGTGTGGAATAGTACATAATTATAAATATATGCATACGTACCATATACATACTTACCTTATACGTACATACTTACCCTCCTCTGGCAGGCCAATAAAAATAAATAATTTCCACTTCCTTTTTTTTATATTAGAACGATTATACGATGATATTATATGACGAACTCATTCACGAAGAGTTATTCTGCTCCTCTTGCTTTCTTTAGATTGATCGCAGTATGTTTATATTTATTAAATTTTACAATACTCCTCGTAAAAAGTTTTGTTAGCTATATACTAAGTTTTAATCTATAGCTAACAAAACTTTTTACGAGGAGTGTTGTAAAAGTTTCATTACGAAGTGTAAGTACATGAAGTATAAGTATAGAATATATACTAGAGCATTTAATAAAATAAGGACGAAATACCACCGCGTGCCTTCTCCCTGGGTCAGCGGTATTACAATGCAGTCCGTGTGAACAGAGCCTATGTCCGGAATTCGTGATGTGCACTGCCCCTAACACGGTCATCTAGATTTATTTTACTGTTTTGGTCTTTTAGTGCCGCTTTTACTACAGGTTCTATATTTGTAAATTATCTTTTTGTTTCATGGTTCTATTATGAAATCATTTATCTAACCGCACTTGGCAAACAAAACGTGTACGACATAATTAGTCACTTGGTATTATAATTTTTTACATAAGTAGATATTTTTACTTATTCATTTTACCTTTTTTAAACTTTCACGGTTGTCCCGTAAGTAGCAATATGTTTATTCATTTTACCTTACTTAGCATGCCATTACATGTGGTTAACAGTACAGCCAATAGATTTGCGTTAGCTTAGTAGCTTAAAAATAATAATTCATCATACATTTACGGTCAGATTCAATAATCTATGAAATCTATCTATCCTCAGGTTTTATTACGCAGATAGAAATTTTACATAACATCCATACAAATTATGTCAAATATCTATCTATATATATATATCACCGGCCGTTAAGCGAGTAATCAGCAGTGCGATTCTCTAAGAGCAAACATTGTTGCATATTCGACAACATCCAACATGAAACATCAACCAACATCTATAATATCATAATAGTAATTGAGAACTACCACTGCAACAATGACGCGCGCCAAAGTACATGCACAGTAAAATTTGACAGAGCTCGGTGAGCTCATCAACGACCGCAATGATGAAGAATTCCTTCATCACGCATGAGACCAGGGGGGCGTTCAGGACCTCAGAGTGCGGTTGTTTAGTTGTTTAGTTGTTTTCTAACTCGCTCTGAAGTAGGAAACTGCCAAGGTTGTTTTCTAACCTAATTTTCTTTGTGAAGAGAGATGAATACGAAGTTTGTCGTAGTCTGATTGGTCAAAGTTATGTTAGATGCGGGTTGCAACCGTTTACCGATCGATTTTGATGGTTAAAAAGTTGCGACGCTCCGAGGTTCGAAACGCTCTAGTTAGAACAACCGAGTGTTTTACCTTGAGGTTCGGAACGGCGTTAGTGCGAAAAGTTGGACTCCGAGTGCACTCTGAGTGCGCAGTCACCGAAGTTCTGAACGCGGCCCAGCGGCTCATCATAAAAACTTAATCACATTTATTCACACAATTTGAATGCCTATTTCCATACTACTTTTTTGTCTAGTCGACTTTTATGATATCCTTATGTGGGTGATACGTTACATTCCAATTTTAAAACCAGGAACTGTACGAAAATTAAACAAATTAGATCATCATTAAGAGGACAAACGTGTCGAGAATAAGTAGTAGAGTTCTTGGCTAGTTGTATGCGGCACCGCCAGTCCTGTAGGCCTGGCACGTCTGTCAGCCGCCTCCTAAACCGATTACTAGTCCGCGCAACCAAAACGCTGTACCAAACACGGTCTAAGCATCTTACAGTTTGTTTGTCTACTATTGTTTGTATAGGACCGGTGAAATATTTTAACAAATTGGTAAAAGCTAATTTTAAAAAGAGAATGTTATTAGTCATTACAGCACATAATATTGTAATTAAGTGGATGGTAGCTGCTACTATACCACTACTATACCTACTGCTTATAGGATCATGCTCAATGACGAGCAATGTAGAACATAACATTCCCGCTATAAGCTTAGTACTGTTCCTACGGGACACTTTATGTACTAAATTTTACCGTTATTTCGTTTAATTACAGTGAGATACTGACAGTAATATTTTATTAACTAAGCGCAAGAAATATTGTGACAAAAATGAAACCTACTTATCTTGAAACGCAAAAAAATACATACGCAATTATACCACTAAGTTTGTGCACCATCAATGATAAGTATGCATATTTATGGGACCGTTGTTTTTATTTATGAGATTTTCTACATTCATACTTCGATTATGTTGAGATTGAGTAACTTTCTCATATATACCTAGTATTCTCATATCTAACGTTCTTTAGTTATTATATTTTGCCATCAATATATAACTTTTAAATGTTAATCATCTTGTTAGAATCAGTATACTGATCTATCACATGTAAAGACGCTTAGTCTGTTTGGAAATAGTAGTGTTATCTAGTTTTATATAGGTACAAATTATCATCCATTTTTATTCCCGGCATATAGAAATAACTAGAAGTAGAAAAACCCAGTTACACATCTTTTAGTTCTATAATAGTCACAATAAACACTACTTATCCACCAACCGTGCAGAAAATGTAGCATCGATTGTGTAATATTGTTCACAAGCTTAAATTGAAGCCACATATCGTTTCGCCCTTGTTGAGACATAACGGATGAGTTTTACTATCGAAGAATAACAGCTGGTGTGATTCTAAGTACTACACCTTATTTATACAGCTTTAATGTGCTTGAAATGAATGATTGTTTCAATTAATATATCAAATTTAATATATATTTTTTCCATTATAAGTAGGCTCGTACTATGTACAAAAAAGAGCTCATTCATACAGGTCCACTTAACAATTCTCAAGTTGAATATTATGTTAATACCTATAGTTGCATCAAGCGATTTTTTTTGTTTGATTTGTTTCATGTACATTTCGCCTAATCGTGCACGTGTTACATGCTCTAACGATTAATAATTCAACAAGATTACACGTCCAAACTAGAAGAAACACTAATGTAAGAAAATCAAACAAAACTAATTAGAGCCGTCCTCATCCTCATTATACATGCCTCCTTTAACATGCTTGACATTTCAAGTGAATAATTATTTCCAGTATGTCAAATGAATATAATTGAGCCAATCTTTTTTGAGGTTTAATAATTAGCTCCTATAAATACTATTGGTGTATAACACGCATACGCATTTCTGAGAAAAGTGGTTTCCGTCGAGTGTCGTGAACCCTGGTGGAAAGCTGTCAAGCTGTACGAGATGGACTTGATTCCGATACGCCTCTCGATAGGAATTCAGTGAAAGTGTCTCGATTTCCCTTATTTGTTTCTGTTTCTCCGTTTCCATAATTAATGATGTGAACTATTAGTTAACATTGGAAATCCGTAATCATCTAAAATGTGTAATTAAAAAGTTCCTCGATATTTATGATGTTGTGTTTGGAGCAGATAGTTAATTTTAAGAATCTGATATATGAATATACATATTTCGTTACTTGGGTACATTACAATAATACAATTATATTACAGTCAATTATCAGTTATATTAATTATATTATTATTATCTACTAAGAAATATTATTTCTTCGTAACAGACGTTCACAAAATTAATATAAAAATTGGTACAATGTTGCTAGTTTACAACTATAAAAGGAAACCAACTTATTTTCGCATACATTTTTATTTGTGGTTCTTTAATTAGCCAGTCAGAATTATCACAAATGTTTTATTAACTTTATAAAATATAGTTCTTAAATAATAAAAAATAAAACGAACTGAATTTACCCTTCTTATGCAGGAACTTCATTAACTCTATCAATAAACCCAGTTCTGCACTAAAAGCAGAGCGGTTATACAAATCAGCTTAAAACAAATAAGCGTCCTGCATGGGTACCTTTAATGCATCCGATTACAGCATTGGCGCCTCTTTGTGTATAACAGCATTGTGTTTAATTCCATTAATGTTTGTCCGATCGCATCGCGTCGCGTAGCAATCCGATTAGTGCAGGTATTAAACTATCTCTGTAGATGTGATATTTAATGAAGCAGACTAAGGAAACTGGTCCAACGTAGTCCATTATTATTGTAATAATAGTAGATACTTGCAACCATTATATATGGTTGTGCAAACAATTTAAAAAAATGTTCAGTCCATTACGTTTTCATTGCACTGCTGCGGACTCGAGCCTTACTCTGCGACATGGCAGATAGGCTAGGTCTCCCTAATGCCTTTGAAATAGTCAAACGAATAGGACAACGAACAAACAACTGAGACTGATGCCCGGGCACGTATAAGCCTTCCGTCCAAAGCACGGTAGCAATCCTTTGGAAATGCCACTAGCACCGGTCACCCATCACGACATGCTCCGCTGCGAGCGCTTCATATAGTAAATATCACTGATGTGATGACTATATTCATTATATGATTAGCATATTCAAGTAGATTTTACTTTAATAATAAGTTCATGGATTTATGTTATGCTACCTACTATTTTTATTATGTTGTTGCGGCTTGTTCATCAACATCATCATCATCTCAGGCGTAGGACGTCCACTGCTGAACATATGCCTCCCCCATGATTTTCCAAAAGCGCCGGTTGGAAGCGGCCTGCATCCAACGTCGTCTTGCGACCTTCATCAGGTCGTCTGTCCACCGTGTCGGTGGACGACCTACGCTGCGCTTGCCGGTCCGTGGTCTCCACTCCAGAACCTTTCGGCCCCATCGGCCATCTGTTTTGCGTGCTATGTGCCCTGCCCACTGCCACTTCAACTGGCTAATCTTCTGGGCTATGTCGGTGACTTTCGTTCTTCTATGGATCTCCTCATTTCTAATTCGATCACGTAGAGAAACCCCGAGCATAGCCCTCTCCATAGCTCGTTGTGCAACTTTGAGCTTATCTATGAGGCCTATAGTAAGAGACCACGTTTCAGTGCCATAAGTAATCACTGGTAACACACATTATATATTATTTTAAAATCAGATAGAATAAGAAGTAAATATTCTGTTTCCACAAGAGTGATTTTAGACGATTTCATGCTATCATACTGATATTATAATGCAAAAGCATCTCTGTATAATACAATTATGTTTTAGAGTGTTTGTTTCTCTTTAACACACACTACTAAATTAAAAACAACGATTTGGCTGTGATTGAATATTACAACCAAATCGTGGATAAATGATGACGACCTGGACACACAAGGGACTTTTTTACCCAGAATTTTTCACTTAAATTTTTCGGACGAATGGAACTGCGGAGCATAGCCGATAGACATTAATATCAAAAATATATATTTAATATTAAAATAAAGTACTATGCGATAAACATAATCACAGGGTCTTTTATTGAGTAAATACTACTAGCAAGGAAGTTCAACAGAAAACAAAAATTAAAAGAGTGATAATGTTATAACAAATAATCAAAATGTTGTTGAAAGAAAACAAGCAAATAAAATTAAAATACGAATAAAACGAGCAATCATGGGAAGCTTTACAATTAAATTGATCTTTACGAGACTATTCATGCAGTTAAAAGCAATTGGTAGCCTTTTATTATGGTTTTATATAATATTGTTGCACATTTAAAGGATTCTCTCGTAATTGGAGACCACGAGAGAATTCAAAAATGAGAAAATTTTGGATTCAACAATATATAACGCTTAATCTATGAAACAACGTCATTTCAGTGCAAGTCAAACAATTGTCGGAAAGAATTGCAAACTTTTGTTGTGTTGCGGAGTCAAGTTGTTTGTTTAACTTTTATTGAGGCTATCATGTCTTGCAACAATTTTAAACTTGAACAATTTTATTGAATGTTGTTTTGAAATTATTTCTCTTGACGATATCTTGCAACAAAATAATAATAAAACTGTAAACTGTGAAGATAAATCAACAAGGAGATGCTAAGAAAGTTCAATCTCGCCATTAAAATAGGATAAACAAATTTCACTCCCCGGCGCTAATGTGGTCCCGTGACTCAATGATGACTAACATGGTATCATAGAGATCTAGAGAGATGCCAATCCGTGCGCTGAGTACAAAACCTGCTATCGCAAGCAGCGGCCGTATTCCGCGCTCCAACGTATTGCTAGCTTCAATAAGTTCATTATCCACTGCGGTATTAAAACTTAACGTTTGAATATTCATAAGTACAGAGCAAGCAATATAAACTGCTTACATGCAATATCGCGGCCGGCGTTCAAAGGGAAAATAATATATATAGTAATAATAGTTTTTTATATTAGCACCGAAAAATGATGTATGATGAAATTTCGTAAGGTAATATAACTGTTGAAAAAGATAACTTCTTTAAGCTAAACTTACTCAAGCGTGTTCCAATTCCAACCACAGATGTTTACCTCTATATGAATGCAGCCTAAAATTACCGGACTTACCCTAGCTGCGTAAAATGTTTTGAAACTACCGTAAAAACGTGTATTCCATTCACAAAGTCAAGTTTCAAAGCAAAATAACGAGTAGGAGTATAAAACACGATGTTAAGTCCTGAAGTAAACAGAATCAGTGCATCGTTAAAGTGCGCTAAAGGCCATTTCAGACTGCACCCACGATGTTTACCGTCCTCACTGGCCATTTCATTTTTATCCATTACGGACATGACGTCCGACTTAACGTCCACGTAGAGTGCGGAGTGCGGAAATGTGAGCAAAAAATAAGTAAGTGATGAGCGTGTGTTTGGAATCCAAAACATGAAAGACATTGAGATTTGATGTGATCGTCATTTAGTTATATTCGGGACTAAATAGCAGAGAATTTTAGTGATGATACAAGCCAGCTTGGAAGTTCTGAGGTGTAATATCTTTTTTTGTATTGAAATTCTCGTGAGTTTGACACATAAGTATTAAACTATTATCGAATCGGACATGCTCGAAACCCGGGTCGACGTATTCGATCCCTAACGTCAGTGTTTTGCCGGTTAACAGTAATAGTTTAATATCTGCCTGTTCATTTTTTATCTGACTGCGACAAAACCCAAAAGAAGGGTTATGTCCGCTTATAACTACTCAAAGGCTGAACCGATTATGATAAATGATACGTCATTAGATTCTTCTTGATGGTGCGAGTGTCGCTGGCTATATAAAATGAAACGATATGAAAATGAAATAAAAGTAAAACAATCTAAATGGTGTCTTTTATGCGCTAAGTGTGCAGTTTATTTTAAATTACTGCCGTAGTGATTTATTACATTTGCAACTTTTTTTGGTTATCACAGTAGTGGATTTTGAATCGCTTATTTCGCAAATCATCAATCACATTAATTTGTAAAGTAGTGTATTTGTGTGGTTATTTTGTTAGCTCCACACAACTAAACAGATTAGACGCTAGGCCCAATTCGTTTATGCATGTACCCAACAAGTGTACATAAAAAATAATTTTAACTAAATTTCGTTGCTCTCATTTGTTTATGAATGCCTGGTAAATCTTCATTACTTATTACAACTAAATATAATAACACTATAAATCCGAGAGTTTTTGAAAAAATGAGGGTATGTATGTGTTTGTCGCTTTGTGAAGCTGAAACGGCTGAACAAGTTATGATAGAATTTGGTATTGACATAGTTTATACCTACGATAACCATTTACTTGATCCTGATTCAACGAGTTCGATAACCTATTCCACGCCGACAAAGTCACGGGCAGATACCTACAAGTTACATTCAACCATGTTTACTCATTATGCACTAGCAACGAAGAAATCCATACTACTCGTAGAACAATGAAATCCAGACCATTCTCGACGTTGTATATTTTTCTGTTCCTACCAACATTTATTCCTATGTAAGTGGGTTAACTCGAGGCAGGTGGGTGCTGAAAGTAGACATGCAAAGAGTACGCGCCCTCTAGCTACCTTTTATACAGTAAGCTTTACGTGGGCTGATGGTAATATCGAAAGACGTTGAAATCACGTGTATAAACTTTGCAATTTTAGAGAGAAAAATCACACAATCACTAGGACGGGATTCGAACCCGCGTCTTACGACAATCCGAGTCGTCGGAAGACTAAAACTGCAAAGTTTACTCTCGCAAAGCACGTGTTAGTGCTTTAAAAATCATGCAATAAAAGTCTCCACGTCCAGCTGCAAAAGTTAATTATTATCATATATTTATCATTATATCATATTTATTCATATAAAAATAATTATTTAGGCACATCGATCGACTTTAATATAAAAGTTAAGGAATAATATAACGATGTGTAATTTTATAATATACTTGTATGTGTCATTTTTTTTATATTCAAATAATGTTTAATTTATAGTGACCTGTAATTGTATTAGAATATTTATTGTACATTAATGGGTAATAAAAATCACTTAATATAAATATAATAGTAAAAATGTCCTATATTTATCCTGGTCACGCTATAACTTGAAAACGGTGGAAACAACCTCGCTAATTATCTATACCTTGGTTTTTCTGGCATAAGATGGGAGGCTATGGCGAGGCCTACTTCGCGAACGAAGTCGCGGGCAGTCGTTAGTACAACATAAAAACAGTAGACCTTAGGTCACACACATTTGTGTAATACGTCTGTTTTAACTAATATTGATAGAATAAAATGGTTACAGCAGTACAAAATATATGTACCTACACGAATTTTGTGGAGGGATATTTTTTTAATATTTTGATTGATATACATATTTACATACTTATACACATCCTGACATAATTAACAGTGACTGGTGTTATGCTAGTGGTTAGTACAGGTTAAAATTAATTTCAATATAGTGCAAAATGATTGAAAATGAGGACGTTTAATATTATCTTATGATGAGGCGGACAAGTCGCACACATTATGCCCATGACAGTTGCAGAGTCAACCAAAGCGTTAAACTAATTTTTGTGAGGCACTCATCTGCGCTCCTCACTAAAATACGTTGGTTTATATTAATATTTATTTAGACTAACGAAAAAAAAAGATTAATGAAATCGGTAAAGCTGTTCTCAAGTTATAGCGTGACCAGGAGAAATTAGATCGTAAATAATGTAAATATACTAGGTACATAGGTAGTGATAAGCACGACGATCAGACAGCCAAATTCAAAGAAACAGTACTGTAGGTATTTTCAAATAAACTAAATTAGTTCTTACTTATTTATTTAGTTTACAAAGTTATACATATTATTGCCCTCTTATGATTCTCGCCTTGTGCACAGCTGGATATTGGTACAAAATTGACACATCCCTTTTTGACAAACTAAAAGTATTGGTCCCGTATTTTTCAGAATCTGTTTTTATTTTCTGATCACGGCACACGGGCGGAACTGTGCGGGTATATTGGATAAAATCACGGTAAAAACGTAGTAAAAATCGTTATCGGTATCGCACCGGTGTGAATAACTGCCGAATACTACCTACCTACTACCATTACTTTTTTCACTCAAACGAATATATATATATATATAGCCTAGCAAATATATATTAAATACCATACGATCATAATATTGTAGCGTTATCAGTAATGCTATTTTAGCAGTACTTAATAACTAAGTATGTTTGTCAATTTTGCTAATTTACACAATACATTTTTACCACCACGAGTATCTGCCGCTCCTAATACGTGCCTCTCTATCGTTTGATCCGCGCTCTCCCTTGCACGCGGAACGTGACATTGAGTCATACTTTTTCGTGCGTGCAACCGGCGTTCATTGATTTATAAGACGTTATCACGTCAAAAGTTTGTAATGGTTTCCATACTGTTCTAGTTGTAGAGCTATGAATCTAAAATTGTGCATGGTTGTCCCCACAGATTAATAAAATTAACAATTCTTTGATGTCAAATGTCAAGTCAGTGCTAGAATTTACCGAAAATAACGTTTTCTATTTTAGGCGAATGGAACGGTATATTATGAATATCATACTTCAGTATATTCTTTCGGATCCCTTTGTATTAGTTTCTATCATTTTACTCGTAATAACTTTTAGAATCTCACTTGTTTATTTGTGCATTGAATACATTACTTCGTATGATTGCATTATTTTCCACCCATCTCGCACACCTGCGCCACTTCGTAATGTCTAACATTTCAAACAAGTGAGTACGCAATGTCAGCTTCGTAATGCCGGCTCTTAGTTTGCTACATTACCTACATCGCACGACTATGCTTTTAACATTCCTCGTTCAGCAATCTTCATTTAAGGCGCGCTCGTATCCTGATATTAGTAAAAAGCAGAATCTTTAAACATCGAGTGTAACTAAACAGATCCATAATATTGTATGAAAAAAATACTTAGTTTAGAAAAGGAACAGGCAAAGAGTAACAACCGAACAGAATTCCTAAATATTGCTTTCTTCAGAACAAAATCCTGAATAGGTCCATAAAAATAAACTTTGACGTCCAAACTCTCAGAATTAGAAGCAAAGTATTTTATGCGATTTTATCTCATTAAACTTCATAAGATTTAGTTGCAGAACTACTCTTTAGATTCGTATGTGAAACGTACTTCAAATATTTTATCAAGAGCGACTAAAACTGAGATTTTGGCACGAGACCAGTTCTTAGGAGCTAGATTTTATGTACCGCGAACTTTTACGTTTGCGCTTTTAAAACATAATATTTGGTGTTAAATTTTCAAATCTACGAATTTATGTTTAATAATAAGTTTAATTGTTATTAATAGACATGTTCATTAATCGGTATATTCGATACGTTATCTAAGTATATTATGTTTCTGAATATTAAAATTTTAAATCTATAATTTAATACTCTTATAGCTATTTGCATAGTACATCTAGGTTTTTATAAATTGCTTCATAATATATATATGAATATATTATTCCTATATTTTGAACAGTTATAACATTGCTTTTCTTGTGAAAGTCATGGGTACTCATTAAAATTAACTAATTTTGGATCTTCCTCTACAAACTTCCGGCAATAAGTTGAGTGAGTCCATGAGTTTAGTTTGCTTTCTCAGTTTATAAAACGTTTTTACATAGAAATATAAACTAACTTATATAAAACAAGCGACCTATCTTGTTATTTTACAGAAAACCTTATTTCTTTTGCTGAATTAATATTGGACATATGTCAACAAGCGCTATGTACGTGGGAGCTAAGCTTTTATCTCACATGAAAAATGAGCACTGATAATATGGACAGACATGTTTGATATTTACGATCGAAAGAGGTCAGTCTTGGCTATCGTAATAACGTACGCCGCAGTTAACTAAAACTTTCGGTATAGTAGAAGGTTATATTATATCCTTGAGTCGTAGAGATACAGGGATCCTTTTTTTTTATAATCAAAGTGTTATCAACCAGTATTGGTTATAAAACGATGTAGATGTCAGTGGTTGGTTAAGTTTCAATTTATTTCTATAAAAGGTTTCTATTATCTATGTATGTATGCGTATACTATCGAAAGATATTCTTTTGTAATGACGCGTGAGACAGGGAGACTGCTGCACTGGAAGAAGCCTTTTAACTCCTGGAATGGCATTGACACAGCATCAATATTACCGGCGAGTTTATCACTCACATTCGCTTTGCCGACGATATTATGGAGATTGCTGTCATCGATGAAGTCTCAGCACGATGCTTCAAGGCATCAATCAAGTTTCCCAACTAGCAGGCCTAAAGGTGAACATGGACAAGACAAAAATTATGTCAAATATATAGGTTGTGTCTAAACCAATATCTGTTGAGTATTCAGTTATTTAAGTCGTTAAAAAATTCGTCTACCATATTAAACAATCTGTAACCTACTGCTTTGTTTTAGGTAGGCGAATTTGTTGTTGTACCTACAACTAGCAGATCCAACTTCGAGAAAGAGGTCAATTCTCGAACTTTACTCTGGCTGGACAGCGTTTCGGAAACTCAGCGAAGTCTTATCGTCCCAAATGCCTCAAGGCAAATGTCTTTGATTAGTGTGTTACCAGTGATGATTTAAAGCACTGAAACATGGTCTGTATGTACCTCATAAGTAAGCTTAAAATAGAACATCTAGCTATGGAGAGGGCCATACTCGTGGTTTCTCTAAATAATCAAATCAAACAGGAAGAGATCGACGATCAAAAATCACCGACACAGGCATAAGATAAGCCAGTCGGAGTGGCAGAAGGCAGGGCAATAAAACACAGAACTTATGGAAATGGGGCTGGAAATGGTTTTGGAGTGAGGACCAGGACAGGCAAGTGCATTATATGTCGTCCACCGACCAGGTGCAGAAATGATCTGATAAAGGTGGCAGGATGACGTTGGATGCAGGGTTCCAACCCATGGATATCTAAGAGGCTACTGTTCAGCAGTGGATGACCTACAATGATGATGAGGTGTTGCAAAAGTGATGTCCTATTTTTAGACCCAAGCACACTCTCTATGTTTGTTCACCATCACCGTCATAGACGCCTTACAAAGTCCTATAGATATTTAAGTATACTCCATAGGCAGTATTCAACATAATTTTTACCATCCCACGATGATGATGAGGTATTGCAGAAGTGATACCCTATTTTTAGATACAAGCACAGTTTTTATCTTTTTTGGCTTTTAGTTCACCAGCATTAAGTGCCATACGTCTTATATACTCGTATATTTGAAATACACAGGATTGATAATATTCAGCATTATTTATACACTAGCTGGTTTCATCGCGCGATTTCATCTGCGTAGGATTAGTACTTCGCGTAGCTTATTATCTCTTATTATTTTCTCCATGTCATAAAATATTCGGACAAACGCGATTGCTATAATAGTATTATATGAGTAAATTTAAATACTTAGTAAATCAATCAGCAAACACTCATAATAAAATACAGTACTTACCTATAAGTACATACATATATAAAATAGATCACCATGGAATAAACTGTCATTTCATTTCATCACCCTTGACGGTATTTGTGTTACATTTCATCACCCTTCAAGGACGCCGAGCCGTGTATCAATCGTGCTGTAAATATAATACCGTGGTTTTGCTATCAAAAACTGACACAAACTTTGACAGAACTGTCATCATTACGATCTTGACGTGAGCGGAGATCTTGTTATTTTCTCTATGCTGTGCCCAAGAGTATTACGTTTTTTAATACCCGCGTGGTGATGGATGATGATGCCTCCAACGCCTCATCTACCTCCATACCAAATTTCATCAAAACTGGCCCCGCTGTTTGAGCGTGAAAGAGTAACAAACATCCATACAAATATCCATACTCACAAACTTTCGCATTTATACTCGTAATATTAAGCCTGCCGTGGTACTGTACTGCTCTCCTCATACCCGAAATATATCCCTTCAAGCTGTAACACAACACTTCGCAACAGAATATCTAGTTACAAATTGTAGGACGTATCTTCCACGTCAATTTTCGTATCTCGAATTACTTTCATAAAATAATGCTGTAACCCCTATCTAATTCAGGTAAAAATAACCCCACTAAATAATACAAATAGGTGCGTAATCTACATCAGATAGGTGTTGCAATAAAGTGAATGTGATACCTACAATAAACTGCGGTTAAGGCCGCGTCCACCAACTTTGTTTTTTGCCCCCGGCCGTCCTCTCATGATTTATACCGTCCCTGCCCGGAATATGATTACCCGTTACGTGTCGGAAGTGCCCTTAATGGTTATAAACGTCGTATTTAACAAACAGACTGCTTTTCTTGTTGTACAATTGCTCAATTTCTAGAACATTATTTGGACGTGCTATTATGGCTTGATTGTACAAAATTAGGTGTGTTATTTATGTACATACGTTTCGTGAATCTTTTGTCTATAGTGTCGTCATTTGAGAGGGTATTTCAAGGTCAGATGTAAATTACCTGTGCTTTGAGAATGTCGTGATAAAATAGCGTGAATTACGTGACAAACGTATAAATCAATCGATAAGAGCATCCTATCTGGACTAACATAACTAAAGCTTATAGAGAAGTCAAACACGAAGTCAAACACTTTCTCAAGAATAATACTTTACTTATAAAGTAAATGCTTTAATGACTAAACTTCTTTTTTTCTTCCTTTCCTACACAAACTTCCTTTTTGATTAACTTTATTATTATCACTCTATGAACCTAAAATATGCCTTACTAGTTTCTGCCCGCCATTTAGTCCACGTGGAATGAATTCCCTCGAGAACTACCCGAAAAATAATTTGCTGGTAGCTAGTTCGTATAACCGCATGTCCACTGAACAAGGAAGTAATATTAAATTAATTAAAAACAATATCAAGTTCAAACAATGGTGTGACTAAGTTGGATGTGCGATGCATCGTGTTTACGAGGTGGCTTTTAAAACGGTGGAAAAGCATCTACTGTTGTGTGTAGTATACCATAATAGGAAAACGAATAACATTTTTACAATAATAAGTTAATTTCATATTTGGATCTCTTTTAAGAAGATATCTATACCTTGTGACATAACCATACTATAATAACTGATACAACTAATGTTGTTGCCTTATTCCAATACTTGGATAAATTATCTAATATGATCATACCACTAGAACTACTGACCATTCAGCTGCTTGCTTATTAGACATTTATTCAAGGTAAAGCTTCCTAAACTACACGGCAATCACCTGTATTTAGTCTGATAACAAAGGTTTTGTGACAAAGTTTGATGACGACATAAACATAGAAAAGTTTATAATTGAACACGGGTGTTTCCCAACTAGTTTACTCTCTGCTACTACAGCAAAACATGGAAGGAGTTTCAGTCACGAATTTAACTGATATAGACCTTAATGGTATATATCATACGTATCGTCTCTTTTATTAGTACAGACATTTATAAAATTTATCCAAAGCTTAAAACGCAAGTAAATTTTAGTGCCAAGCAACTCTAGAGGTATTTGAAAAAGTAGAGCTGATACGTATGATATGAGTAAAACACATTAAATCTGGCCACCACTAATCCTTTACACGAATTTCTTGACCATGTGAAAATCATTCGATAAAAATACTTTTTCAACCATTTTAAAACCTTTGACACCCAGTGAAGGTTTCCATAATTAGGTTAAAACATAATTGTAGTTCAATTTTGAGAGGAAAATTCACATCCTCGGACGGGATTCAAACTCACGTCGACCGACAATCCGTGTCGGATGCCTTGACCACTAGGCCACCAAGGCACGACGTGCATCGAATTTTAACTCTCTATTTGATTTTAACAGTCATATGAGAACGGAGCGACACATCCATCGAACAGCTTGACAGCATTATCCAAGCAAAACAAGAATTTTGAAAGCTCTAATTTTTAATAATATAAAGTGACGCATTTTCATGAGTCCCCCAAAAAATCATTAACGACAAATGACAACTGATTATACCGAGTTTGAAGTTAACGAAATTCGCTTCTGAATCTTCCGTGCGATTTTCTAAGAGCAAACATCGTTGCATCCTTGACAACATCCGTGAAACAAATGAAGAGGCGACAAGAAACGTTGGGAAAAACAACCTTATGTACAAGGGCGATACCTCATAAAGTATTTGACATCGGTGAGCTCGTTGACGAGCTCGTCGACGAATCATTAGTTAGTCAGAATCGCACAGCAGGACAAAGTAGCTCGTTAAATTCTCTCGCATAAAAGTACTTAAACTTTCCTAAATCTGCTACAAACAGTATTGTGGCAATACATCGTTCGTTAGTCAGCTATTAAGGACTACAGAGCTCCTAACGAGGAAAAACATACAATGATAGGAACACGAAGTTTTACTTAAGATGGAGAGTTTCTCGCGCAATTAACTCGCTTGATACTCTTCATTACTGTTGATTTATTACTCTTAAACCTATGTGGTCCGCTTAGGTTCTAATTTCGTACGAGTGCATTAACTTTTTGAGGCTACGCTGCCCACATTCTGTATCACAGAACGAATCGAAGTACTAACGAACTAAATGAGAAGGGTCAACTGGACAGTACACGCGACAGTAACTATTCTAGGTATCTGTCAATATTTCAGTATTACTTCTACTAAGATGACCTGACTAACTATTTTTTTGAGGAGTTTGAGAGTTTCTCGAGCCGTCTTATCTTGAGATGTTATTGAGATTAATGACTACGTGATTACAAAAATTGGACAGGACAAGCATCCCTGATTCTATCTAAAAATGTTCCTATACACACGTGTATGAGAATGCTAGATATTACAAAAAAGTGTTTAACTCGTAGATTTCAGGTAGCCGTATTTGACCAATCTCTCTCTTCAGTCGTTCCCTCATGACTGAAGATCGTGATCATCACGGCAGCACTTTGGATCTGATGAACTGTCTTACCATTACTAACACTTAACGGTTAATAATCTACCACTGTTACACGTCCAAACTATTAAAAACCCAAATGTAGAAAATTTAACAATATCAAAAATAGCCATTGTTTGTTTATTCCGCCATCGACATTTTGCGATGAGGCCATATCTGATTCTATGAAGTAATGTCCACTTAATTTTTCAAATTGATATTGTGGTTTGACCAGCATGTTTAGTGAAGAATTTTTACTAGGTACTAGGCTTCGTGTGCAACAGATCGTCTTGGTTGGTATCACAGTAGTGCCAAATATTTTGCCGAGACGCAATAGTGCACAAGCATTATTATGATGCGGCGTTTAGCAAGTGAAGTTACTGGGGAAAGACCCAATAACCTATGTATGTCTTAGGGGGATGATGAGCCCTGAACTGTGATAGGCAACACTACAGTTCAAAGTTCTGGGTGGACTGTAAGCACAATTCACAGAAACAAGGGAGATATAAAAAGGGGATGAGGTCGGTGTCGCAGCAATATGCCTAAAAACAGAACACATTGCTTGCGGCGCGTGGTTCGCAACTTTTGTATTATGAACGCAGGACGCGATGTTGCATGTAAACAGTTAACAATGTTTGCTCTATACTTGCGAATATTCACACGTTAAGTTTTAATACCGCAGTGGATAATGAACTTATTGAAGTTAACAATACGTTGAATCGCGGAATACGGCCGCTGCTTGCGACACCAGGTTTTGTACTCAGCGCACGGATTGCCATCTGTCTAGATCTCTATGACTGTTACTGTCATGAGAGTGACAGTGAATATGAGTGGGAGTATATGCTAGTCTTCAAAACTACTTATACCTACATAAAAGATAACGTTCAATGCCCCGCACTAGGTTTGAACACACACACTTAAACTTATCACAAACATCAAAATCCGAGTACAAATATTTATGCTCATCACACAAATATTTACCCCGGTCTGGGATAGAACCTGAAACCGTTCGCTTTGAAGACAGAGTCACTACCAACAAGGCCAATGGGGCTATCTTACTGGCTACTTAAAATAAATTTGTATCAACGAGTGCAGTGCCTCAATGGTGACTTCTAAGAATGTGGATAATTAATATGATCACGACTTTGCTTTATGCATCTTGGCTAAATTTATGTGTACTATAGAATTTGTATGAATTGAAATCCCTACAAACGCTGCATGTTATTTATTACCGGAAAAAATAAACGGTATAACCAAATATCGCGTAAAATCGAGCTGCACTGAGCCTAGCCGGCAACCCCACTCGATTTATGCACGGTTTATGCTGAATTGAGTAATCCCGCTCAAACATGTTTTCATATAGAAGTCCCCAACATAATCCTATCATTTGAATATCATCTACGTAGAAAAATATTTTCCTAAAGTGTAGACCTAGAGAGCTAACGCAAATAAATTAAACTTAATTCGGGATACTTTTCTTAAATATTACTTATTCGAAGTACTTTATCATAGTTAGGTTGACAAGCCGTAAACTTTTTAGTGTTATCTAGCTTACATAGTCTTTGGCGCTTTGTCCTCACTGAGCCCTTAATACATTTTCATGAGGCTATAAAAAAGCCGCGTCTACACGTACGCAGCTGCATCTATTGACATAAAATTTGAGACTTCGGCAATTTCCTTGTGTCATAAAAACTTAGAGGACACCGACGAGCCGTCTCAGAAACAAGCTGTGTCAGAAAGGGGAATTTTCTTGTGTTTCCTTGGTGCTAACAAGGGGCCCCTACATGACTGGAATATTTTTGCCACCAATTTCCTCAGACGAACGGCTTAACGCCTCGGAAAAAGTTCTTTAGACTTACCTGAGCCTTCGGGCCTGTCAACGTATCGCATACTTTATAGACCCTGATTATTGCCATATATCTTGTTAGAAGCTGACGTCGATTACATTATTAGGTGAGTGTCAAAAGGGAACCCATTTCAGGGGGGCCTTAATAAATTCCTCTTACACAAGTTCCCATTCCATTATTCGGGCTTTAATAAGATGAGAGACGTGGCTCTATATTTTCTCAATATATCAGAAAATGTCATTTAGGCAAGCCAATTACAGACAATGCGACAAATTCACTGACAGTTTATATTTGCAGAATTGTAGCAATGAGTGATTTTAATTCGATGAATTATAGTTAGTGTATTAACGATAAATCTGATGTTGAATTTTCAGGCTCCTAAACTTGAAACATTGTAACTTTTGCAGGCGTGCTTTTATAAGATTTGAGTAAAATACGAGTAATTCAGTACGACATTGTGGGAACTAGCTCTGCAACCACAGCCTGGGTGTTAGGTTTCGTTACAAATCCTAATGGCTCTATTCGAATGTACTTATGACCACAGATTGTACTCGTAGCCACAACTGAAACTCGAAATATTCTTGGACAGACTGGGCGATTGACGGGTTGATGCCTGTAGCCTATATATCACTTATAACGACGGAACATAAATCTATGGGGTTGTCTGCTCGTTATTTGCAGTCGCCACGTGAGCTGCCGGTTTCGGGTGAATATTAACGGTATCGCCAATTTTCTGCGAGCTTAGTTGCGTCGCAATTTTTCGCCAATTGAACAATCGCATCGAGCCGAGGGTGCGCCGGGTGGTAAGCCTCGAGCGGCATTATTAACTGTCGCGCCGCCGCCGTTTAAAAAACGTTTACAAGATTTTGTGCGATGGGTCTTCCAGCTGATTTGGTTTATCAAATCACGAAAAAGGATTCCGAAATTTTTAACCGAGCGAGTGCAATAGCTTAGATGTCCGATTGTTCTTCTATACTTACAGGTCGCATTTCGCAACCGATTTTCGTGAAATTTTCTGTACAGATTTGATAATTAAATTGATTTTTTTTGATTTCCATTTTGGTATTTTGTCGATTGTAAGTTTTAAGATTACGGTATTAAGGTGCGCGGTGAATATATATATATATATATATATATATATATAAAGTTCAAGCTATACAAAGATACACTTGCGAGGTCTTACAGCTCACAGAGCCACTAATAATATATTAAGTAGCTTGAAAAAAAAAAACATTCTTATGAAAGGATTTATGTGTTCACTTTGCTTTCCTAGAACATTTAAATCTTCAAATTAACTCAGCGCGCAACGAAAACAGTATTTTCATTGATATACGAGTATATAATTTTTTTTTTCGTATCGGAAGTATAATAATTGTAGCTTGTCATAACGATGTGGAAGGCTAGTCGCTACGCTGACGGCCACTGGATTGATCCCAACCTCAGGCATGAAGTTTTGGTGAAGGTAACATAAGGATAAAATCCACAGCATGGTGGGAGGGTACTTTCTGGTGCCCGCCGTCTAACCATCACGATTTAAAATCTAACGCTAGGCACTTAACGGTGTGTACTGGCACCAGAAAGGCCGGGGCCGTCAGCGTAGCGGCCGTCAGTGTAGCGGCCGACAGTGTAGGGAGCGTCAGCGTAGCCGGCCTTAAATACCCCTCGGGTGTGGTTCAATTTCAAAGTGGGAAGATTAGGACTAATTTAGGAGCAAATGGAACACCAAATTATAACGATATACCAGCAGTATGTCAGACTCTACTTCGTTCAACGTTCCGTATATACTCCAACTCCTCTTTCTGAGAGGAAGGCTCGAGTCCCAACAGTGGGAACAAAATGGGCTGATTATGATTATGACGTATCGTTAACACTCACTCATATATATTGGTGTTCATCCAGACGAAAGGTTATATACGGGCAGCGTCCGTTCATTTCACCTCATAATTGCAAAATGAAAAATGTTTTCGACAGCCCGAAACAAACTTTCGCCAAATTGAAGTTCAAGCTGGTGAAATTTTCATTATTGTGCTTGTAATTCGGCGCGACATTTGCAACTGTATGATAATTAATCGGTTTGCTTGTTAAATTTTACAAAACATATACACACACATTTTTTTAAGGGATGATAGTTCAACATGTCCACTAACTGGATGGTGGCTAGAATCTCGATGCTGGTTCGAATCTCAGGCATCACGACACATGCTGTAGGTACGGACTTCAGAAAAACACCCATGGTTGTGGGGAAATATTTAGTACGAACCTGACCAGAAGTAACTAACTGATCATATGAATCTTATACTTCAATTTTAGCTTTTATTCAAATATTGGTTATATTTGATTTATAGGTTTAGGCGCAAAAAATACTTTTCCCAAAACGTTTTTGTATGTTTTTAAATTAAATGTGCGTTTAGAAATCAACATCTACATGTTTATTTTAGATAAACACGATACATTATAAATCTCGAGATATAGAGCCAGGAGTGTACTAAGATCAAAATGACGATATCTGTCACCATTCGGATTTCATACTAGTTATCTATACATCATTGCATCTGTGACAGCATCCGTTAAACAAATGACGAGACGAGAAACATTGGAAAACAACTTTGTGAAATAGGGCGATATCTAATAAAGTATTTGACATCGGTGAGCTCGTCGACGAGCGACGAATCATTAGAGAATCGCACGACAGTACATGGCTTGGACGCTTAAAGATCTAGATCGCACGGGAACCGTCATGTTCAGATGTGAATCCCCTCAGGCGAACGATATTTCATCAATTTAGTATTATAACTATTATATGACAACATAATACCATAGAATCAATACAAAAATAAAACATTGAAAAATATTCCAACCCATACAGCAATACTGGTTTGCACGGGTAGTTATTCAATTTAGCAAGTTGTCATATGCACGCATGGCAGTCAGTAGCAAAGCCCCGCGGACCGCACACGGCGCTATTCATAACTGCAACAATTACCTGCCCCCATCCTGCCCCCGATTCTCCTCTGTTCCCCTCTCTCTCACCACGTTAATTCATAGGTGATATGAACATGGTGTGAGTCGGAGAATGTGGATGAAAGTAGATGTTTTGTGAACAAAGCTTTGCTCTTACTTTTATAGACACAAAAACCATGATACCAGCAGTCGAGATCATGTCAAGATATTTAAAATAAAACTTTTCATGATTTTATTATTATTAGGTAAAGTTTTGTTGTAGTGAAAATAGTGCGAATCATACCTCGGGGTATGTGGTAAAGGTAACGTGTAGTGCGAGCCTCGCTAGCTTCCACCCTCAAGCTGAAGATCTGTCACCTAGCACATGTACCTATTACATGTATTGCAGCTGCCCTAAAGAGCCAGTCTTTATTTTAGAACCGCGTCCTAGATTTTAAGTGACATTTTGATTATTAATACGAAATAAAACCACATTACAAAAACATTAAGCCTTAACGGACACAGTAGCGGGTAAAAACTAGTTACAAATATTCAGTGAAAATGTTAACCAGTTTTCCATTACCATTTACGAAAGGTAAGACAGACTCGTACGGAATCCTGAAAATCACGTCTTACTAGAAGACTCTAGTTCAACCAGTAGTCTCAAGTTGCTAGTCTCACACAGAACCAATAAGATCAGATTCACACTCACGCAGTCGAAGCACTTGTCAACATCAAACATTCACTGTCATTAAACCAGCGTCAAAGGTGAATGATTCATGTCCCAGTGAACCGGTGCACTGCATTATGGGAAATTTCCCTGGAGTGAGTGCAATCTCATTAGTGGAAGGATTGGAAGGTCCACATCTGCGCTTGACAGGTGTCTGAATTAACACAGCATATCTATAGCTGAATAATTGATTATTGTGATTTTTGGACGGTGTTTATTACGCCTTCGTTGTGTGGGTTACCAGCTCGATCCTGGCCAAGGCAACAATTGTGTGATAAGAAGCGTCAGTTTGTGTCGAGTTTTGGATGTTTGGTTTTGATTAAGGTTTGTCCATGCCACAGATCACAGAAACAAGGGAGATATGAAAACGGGGCCGGTGTCGCAGCAATATGCCCAAAAACAGAACACATTGCTCGCGGCGGTTCGCAACTTTTGTATTATGTGACTGTACGCCGAACGCGATATTGCATGTAACCAGTTTACGATACTTACTCTGTACTTACGAATATTTAAACGTTAAGTTTTAATACTGCAGTGGGTTGACTTATTGAAGCTGACAATACGTTGAATCGCGGAATACGGCCGCTGCTTGCGACATCAGGTTTTGTACTAAGCGCACGGATCGGCATCTGTCTAGATCTCTATGTTCACATCTGTGCTTGACAAGTGACTAATTCGATAGCTAATAATTTTTGTGATTCATTACTGTGACTTTCGATGAAAATTTATGTCTGTTTTCTAACTAATTCACTAGTGACTGTTGACATACGACAGTAAGTATTCAATAGTGAATTAATTTAAGTGGTATAAAAATGTGGTAAGTACTTATAATAATTTATTACATTAAAATATAAATGTCAAAGTGATATTTATGTATTACAAGTAAAGGTGACTATACTATTAAAAATATGACTTTACTATTAAACAGACGACTATACTATTAAATTATAAACTAATAGCCAGCTCTTAGTGTGCGTGAAATAAAACTATTAGTTACCACGATCCTTTGGGATCGATTCTAGTATGTACTTTTTTATAGGTATCTCAACTCCAGACCAAATTTTATATATATCCGTCTAGCCCTTTTTATTATACTAATAGAAGTAAAAGAGTATGGGATATTAAAAGGATAGGATTTCATGGATTAATGTAATCTGGTTAGTGAAAAATTTTATGATTAATATATTTTTTGATTATTACATTGATAATATATGTGTTGGTAAGCTGATTCGCCACAAACACAACGGTTTATTGCATAAATAATATAGTAAAAGCTGAATTCCATGTCCCAGTAAACCGACGCGGTGTCATACATATTATACTATTTTAGAGTCTTAGGGGCAGGTCCCAGAAAATTTTGTTTGGCATAAACTGTCATGTTTCCACTCATGTCAAGGTTCCGAAATGAGCCTTCCTGGAATACCGGTTTCAGAATTGTTTCTGCAAAGTAAAACGCATTTTATTCATTTTAGATATCATGTTTCATAGCAACATTTACTGCATCTGGACTAAAAATCAATATCGAAAAGAAATAATGTACGTTTTTTACCGGGACCGTGTTCGATTACCGATCCGAGTACAAGTTTTTATTTCAAAATCTGTAAAAGTTCTTTTTCTTGTCGCTAAAATCGATGACATGGTTTATAGAGTAGGTAGTAGATAAAGGTAGTAGATAATTGTATGTCTTGTAGTTTCAGACTTGCCTATACTGACCGTACTAACTGGCCTACCCTGTATACTGAGCAAACTACAATTTTCATGCAATTCACGATTAGAGTTTCAAAAGTTTTTCATAATAAATATCCATACAAATCTTTGCATTGAGAACTCACAACAAGAAGAAATGCACTAATATTGACTCTCTAGAAACGTCGACATTTCAACGTCAAATATACGAGCGGAAAGATCTTCAAATACAAATTCATTTATCCACAAGGACTCCGCAGTCAGACAAGAATACGAGTATGAATATTCAAATGCAGTATGCACTAGTATGCACTATGCAGTCGTATATTATATTCGAGATAACAAGGTTCGTCAGCGAAAAGCGGCGGCAGACGATGCCACGGTGGCAACCGATTTCTGCTAACTCAACTACACTATACCTTTAAGTTCCTTGCTCTCGCTTTAGCACATGGATATATTTATGTAAAACATGAGTTATTTTTCACTCAGTGCTTTTGTATACACGATTACTTTATTGATGTACTTGAATATTTATTAGGGACGACACTATTGAGATGTAGGTGAAGGTTGGTTGTTTTCGATGAAAAGCATGATCATGGAGTATGGTAAGGGCAGTCATTGTCTAGAAAGCAAAAGGTAAATGAAGTTTTAAGAAGCGTTTATTTTTTAAATAACCGTCTCTGTTATATTTCTATTTCATAATATTATACCTGTAAGTTTTTCTAAAACAATATAATTAAAAATTAAATCTCTATCTGTTTTAGTATTTTTATTTTCAATTTGATTATACGTCGCAATACAACCTAATATAATTACGAGTAGATAAAAAGGTATAAAGGTAAAAATCAGTTGATCAGGCCTTCAAATGCCGATAGATCTAATTAGTACATGATTTTGCATAAATCATGATAGTTGTAGTAACAGCCAGAGCATCAAGCTGCAGCCTTGCTATTGGACTAAGTTTGTCACTTCAAGACAGATTCCTAATAAATTTAATTTGTCAAGTAATTGCAACAATGCCCTCAAATCCTTTCATGGATTTGCTCGCCTCTTCAGATATGCGTCCTAATGGCAGATGTGTATTTTTAACTTTATTCAGACTAGACTCTTTTTTAGTCTTTTGTCCAGTATTTTTACTTGTTACAATGCCTTTCTAGAGTATGAAAACACAGTAAGTACATATTTAATTTTATAGTTGACTAGTTTAATGTCAGGGATACCACTAACGTTGCCTACAGTTCCCACGACTAAAAGTTGCAATGTTTCATACATCCTCCCACCCTGGATTTAGTAAAAGAAGGAGAAAGTAACTTTATAGTACATAAAGAACACCTACGCGAGTTCTTCTGTGATGAAACCAAAAATGTGACAAATTTGGGTGTATGTATATATACCGTTTTGCAAATCTTTTGGGAATATAAAGCCCAGATAGTATGCATGTAATATGCATGAAGAAAAAGCTGAATGCAAACTTTCAGTCCAGGTTTATCTGAACTGCAAACTTTACTATATCTCAGCTGATTTCCGCTTAGTTTTAAAGCCCTCGCGTTACTTACGAGGTTTCCAACTCCCAAATCCGGCTCGAACCGGTCCGATCCGGGCTAAACAAGTTCCGAGCGGAATAAACAGCCGTCGCACACTTGTTTCCTTACCAAGTTACGCCTCAGGGATGCGGAAAAATAAAGAAAAGTGGCATGGATATGTATGTACCAGAGAAAACCCAGACAGATTACTGCTTCGAATGCATATGCGAGGGTGGCAGGGCGTAGAGCGGGACGCTACGCGCAAATCTCTTCTTCAAAATGAAGTTACGGATCCACTCAGAAATTGTGTTTTATATTTTCTCCAAGGCATGTGACACGACAAAAACTTTCCAGATAGTTTCAGACCTTTTTGCTGAAGGCCGGTTCCGTTTCAGTATCATGAAATAAATTTCTTTTTCTCGACACCGACGGATTTATAGCTTAAACGGCTGTTTCATGATGAAAAATTTTGTGCAGAAGTATCTGCTGAGAGTAGAAATTGAGACAATCAACATTTATGTAAAGGAACCTTATCTAAGCCTAAGAACAAGTAAAATTAAAATACTTTCATACTTACATTGCATTTATACAAAATATATCGACGAATTATTTATTTATAATACAGTTAAAAAGCCTCTACATGGCTCTTCGTTTTATTGAATGCTATATTCGTAGCGTAGCCAGAATTAAAAACCTACAATAAGTGCTGCTACTTATTTACACTAAAACCATCGCTCCAATAATTTGATAATATTATGAAAAAAATAAAATTATGCAATTATATCGTTCAAGTAAACGATTGTAAAACGCGCCACTCTTCGTTGTTAAAGCTATGGATAACCTATGAATAAAGCGTGTACACAATTGTACTAGATTAATGTGTTTGTACTGAATCTGAGGCTTTGGCGGGGGCCAAGTTGAGCAAAAAAGCGGCGCGGCTGTAGCATACTTATCTCGAAGCAGTTCAGGCCATTTTCAACCCCATAACTTTGTTGTGGATATAACTAGAAGATTGAATTTCATGGCCAAGTTAATCTATTTTATTTAAAACATAATATATGTTTAATATTGATACAAATACAAACTATAAGATGTTGTTAGGTGAGCCAAACACCTAACAACTTTTAAGAAGGGCCGAATAAATTTACCGACTAGGTATTATATGGATCTCACAAATTTTTACGGTAAAGAACTGAATTGCGTTGCGAGGCTTTTTTTATGGCACTGAATTTACACTAACGATGCGATTACGATATACTTACGAAAACTATTCGTGCTGGTCCACGGGTATTCCTACACCCTTTGGTGTAACTTATATAGATGCTTGTATTTTAAATATTCGACGTTTTTATATAATATAATAATTATATAATATGGACTATGACTAGAAACCGCTTGTTATGATTTCTAACACTTTTAGTTTTTTAGAGAACTGCGCAGGTTCATTTAGATAATATCTTTATGGACTGTAATTCATGGACAAGTAGTCAATCTATATTGAAACGTTATCACTTTTGTTGATCAAAAGTATTCCGATTTTTCCTGTTAAATGAAGTTGAGTCAATTTTGAATAGAACTCGGTATAGCTCGAAGAATAAGCAGATTGAAAAAGCAATGGCCATGGGCTAGCTATATTTCGCGATGAACCGATAGTGAATTTCCTTGTCTGTTTCAGCCAGGCCGAGATATGACATGAGGAAAGTTACTGGCAATAACTGCATGCAGGCAGCTTACGATCGAACTCTGATCTCCGTTCATTAGGGGAAGTCTTTATCTAAGAGTTACATGATTGTTGATTGATGATTACAATGATAATAATCATCTCCACACACGATTAATCATAATTCTCCTACTTATCCTTTTTCATATCATCAGCTCATCTCATACTAGAACTAGTTGACCGTTATACTATACAAGTGCTCAGTTATTTAAGCTCAATGTATGTTAATAACTATTTACCAGTGACAAAAAAGAATACCTCATATTTTTTGCCACAAGTATTTCTGGAATCTTGAGAACAGCTTACCTATTTGTTGCATTGGTAACTTGTATATACCACTTGAAACCACCGTAGCATAGCTACAGTATGCCTGCTGGCCGTAGCTGAGCCTTTATAAGACCGTTTAAATTCAAAGCTATATTGGAAACATCCATAGATTTTGTAAACGTAATTCGACATAAAAACTTATCAGTCAGCACTTAAATTGAACATTAAGGTTTAATCACAGCTACCCAATTATAAGGTATAAACTACCTCAAGCGGCTACGGAGCGGCTATGCATACGATTAACAAGTGCATAAAGCTCTTGCGTAATTATGTAGATTCGACATCTCTCATTTACTTCATTTTATTTACATAGAGTGGGTAGAGATGTGTGAGATAAACTTATAATTACAAGTGTTCCGTGGATAGCGTGTGCAGTTTAGTTACAGGATTTCGAAGTAAGATTCAACTATGTTTTAGTACGAGTATATTAAATTCAAACATAATCAAATTAGCTGGATTTTATAGAGCAATTACTATTGAAAAAACATACTGACTTTCACTCTATGCATTTTTGAATATTACTGATTATAACTTAAAAACTGTTGACACGATTTTGATATACTATCCAACAAAATAACAAACATTAAAATCGGTTCACAGTATGTGAAGATATCGCGTAACATGCCTACACACAAACAACCTCCTCCTTTTTTAGTAGCCGCTTGAAAATCATATTATGAAGTCAAGCATTACCTAGAAGTTCAAGATGCTTGGAATGTGTTTCAAACTGTGAACTAACCATATTCGTTTTTAGTAATGTTTTTTAACCTCGGTTGAACCCTAAAATTTCAAACATTGTGTAAAAGTAAAAGTTAAGCACGTGTTTTGATCATTAAATGATAATTGAATGTCATATTAATTACATAGCGGTGGCAATTTATAGTTACTTTTAATATGCGTATGTTGGCGGTCTATCAAAGCTTTTATGGGAAGCAGTTAGCAAAGCGGTGGGCGAAAAAAATGAAAGTTATATTGGTATGGTGTTGCTAGACTCGCGTAACATTGCTCGGTTTTGTATAGTGTTCGCAGTGATGCCATTTTATTAGTTAAAAGTAAACAAAATAATTTTTTTAGTAAATAGTAACGTAGTTGAATTACTCCTAATTAAGTTGTCTTTATACTTACTAATATTATAAATGTATCAGTATGCGAGTAAGTGCAAAAGTACAGTGTTATTAAGCTTTTGTTAATTCATTATTTAGAAATGGCTCCAGGTGTTTAGAGAATATTTAAAACAGAGATAGGTTCTATCACGTACCTCATATACTAGTTTTGACCCCGGAAAAATGATCCTAGGGAGATTAATTTTATGGATGGAGCCATATGGGATAGAAGTTTGTAGGCTGGCTGTTGTTTGCCTGTCTAGACCCTTTTCTCAGAAACGTGTTGTATATTATATTACGTTAAAAAACGTTCTCACACTCATACTGCACTAGGATTTCCTACTTATGTTCCGGGAGTTTTGGACGCATATACTTACTCACAACAACAAACAAATCACAAAAATCCTGACTTGACCTGAGAACAAACATTTCTGTTCATTACACAAATATACATTTCCAATTACAATGTTACATATGCAGTTGAAATATTGACCGAATATTTTTTTACTTGATCTGAGCATGAATCCATATTTAATACTTTTTGTCTGTTCCCAAGAGACTATCGACGAGACGTCCCTAGACTTTATATGATTCAGGCAGAAATCGAGATATCATACTGGCAAGACTGACACTCTAACACAGTGGAGCATTGTTTTCGTATACATGTATAAGTAACACCTGCCACGCAAACAGCATGTAGGTCTTTAACTGATTGAGGTTATGGCATTGAAATAAGATTTTTTTGCGTAATGGACTTTTAATGTTATTCGTCACGAACAAAGCTCAATTTGTCAGAATAGATATAGCAAAATTGGTTTAAGAAAAATTGTAAAAGAAGGCCTCATACAGTGATTTTCAAATAAAATAGAAATGTATGTGTACACACTATAATTAATGTTTACTGTATGTATATATGTGTTACAGCCTATAAGGCTTCACTACAATACACATTACTTATTATTTTTTTGTATCCGTATATTCGTAAAGACAGTGAACTCTACCTTTGAACGTCAACCCACACAAAACTTTGCTTATCTAAATATAAAATGCTACCATATGTAAACAAGCCTTTCGATTAGACATCAACGGGTCCAAACGATCTTGCCGTTCGCTTCAAGTTTCTAAACATCGCGAGGTGCCTATCAAGGCGAGGCATTAGGTGACTCTATCTACTGGCAAGCCTCGAACCGGACGCACGCTCTTTGCCACGCTGATAAACAGGTCCATTAAAACTTTTTTGTACTATCGAAATTATTTTGAAATTCGAACTTGGGCTATGTGATATAAAAATATAGAAAAAAGTGTAAACATTCTTATCTTTTTAAGCTTATGATCGTCAATATAATGTTTTTCTTTTGTTTGTTTCAGATGCCATCGAATGTGACTTTGATCGAGTGATTCGATCATCGAGCAAGGATAATCGAGTGTTGGTACAATGGAATGTGAATGTTAAGTGCTAGTGTTAAAATCTAAATTTGTATGTGCGTTCCGATTGTATCCCGATGAAGATTCACGTGTAACATTTATCACAATTGGTTTACTGAAAATCTCTCGCGATGGAGACGGAGGAGTTGACAAAACTTGTCGACGGCATATACAAGGTAATTTTTTTTACAATATTTTCTTTATTACAGCTATTTATTATTGTTTAAAACGTTATTCTTTCCATTTAATAATACTTAAAATTGATTACAAAGGACGTTTATAAAAATCCTTTCTAACTGATTAGCTTTTTATGAAGTTTAATACAAAAGTTTAACGTACTAAATGAATTTGTCCACTGATGCGAAAAGTGGAAAGAATGATTAAACTTTTAGGAACTTTTTAAAAAATCAGTGAGAAAAATGAGGTGATTGTTTCAAACTCAAGTTTGCGAATTAATTGAATTCTCTTTTCATTTCATTTGTCTGCAAAAAGTTTAACGTAAGTACCAAACCTTTTTTTGTTATAAAGGGCTGGAAACCTTCACTTCCTGCAAGAATAAAGAGAGGCCATTAGGTTTCTCTTAGGTTTTTCTTTATAGCGAAGTACCTTACATAATTTACTTGAGTAAAGAATTAAATAAAAGGCCCTTAGTGCCGCAGTAGTTTTAAAAACTCGTTTTCGTTCATCACAATGTTGATTGAGCATCATAAAAAAACATTGAATTAACATTCAAATCACTGGGAATAAAAAAAACAACGTTTCCTATTTAACTACTTACGATTTACATATGAACAGGTTTTAATACAATCATATAATATATGTAATAATCGTATCTTCGTTTTATCTTCGTAAAATAATGTATAAAATATCCATATTAATTTAAAGACCAGAATGTAAACGTGAATAAACATTATTAGATTAATAGAAAGGCATTTGAAAAGGTACACACCTAACATCATTTTATAACAAGGTGAGATGGAAAACAATCCGTAGAAGACGCGTAGGTATATTTGTTAAAGATCAGAATGTTAATTGAATACAAATTTATTAAATTAATGAGTCGGAATGTTTATATAATGTTTCACAATTTAATGACAATGTTGGAAGAAACCGATTCAAAGTAACATGACAGTATAATTTCGAGAGGGCACATATGACATATTTTTTTATTTGATAACAATAATGTTTATTGGTAACTTATATACATACGTCCTTTCCGTTATTTGTTTTTATTTTGAGTATTTTTGTTTTCGTCTTGTATTAAGTTTTTTTTATATATAGCATCTTATATCTCTATTGAAAAGACTTCTTAATTACCAAAAAATACTTACAGAAAAACAAATTTAAAGAACGGTATACATATAACTTCACCGTCATGTGTTTATTATAATTAATATGATCAATAACTAATAACACACGAAACCATTGATATATAAGAAAACGCCGCAACACAATATATTAAAATAAATGAGAAAATCACTTAGACTAAAAGCTGAAACAGACTTGTAAACCAGAAAAAATATTTTTTTTATAACTATAGATGCAGGTGAAATACATAACCCTACTATTGGCCTTTACCGCAGTCGGATGGAAAATAAAGCAGCAACTACTAATGCAGTTTTATGATCATCCATTTTCAGGTTTATTTATTGTTATAAGGCACCAAGGCACATCCGTATCGCATAGTTTCGGCAGAAGTTGAATTTTACGTGCCGATTACTACTATGTGCAACATGGTGACGAAACATTGATAGCCATATAAGTAGGTAATTGTAATATAATAAATTAATACAGTGTGTACATTACCTACTTCATTTATAAATCAAAATACTAATTACGTTTTGATACATAATGTGGAGGTACTGTGTTCTTATAGGGACTCATGATATTAATATTTTACATCCGTGTACCGTGTATCTACCCGTGAACATGGTGCATGTAACTGTGCCGAAATATCGGGAACTCCAAAACCTTGGAAATCTTGGTGTACATCCCGTGAGTACTAAGTATAAGTAATGTAGTTAACAAACGCAAAAGTCTAAAACAGTGTGTTAATATTTTTAATTTGTAAATTAAATACACACTATATTAATGTATCATGTTTTAAATGTTGTAATGACATAAAAGTCCATGTTAATAATAATGCAATTTAATAATAATAATTACCGTATCAAGCCCTACCTTACAGCATGTTACATGATCTTGCATCTTGCAACTCTCTGGGTCTTGCTAATGGTCAATATCAATGTAATATTTATGAAAATTTTAGAAAATCTGAATTAAAAAAGAAAGAGCAAGAAGAAATCGGCGAACAAGTTCGTATTGAGAGAACGACAAAGAACTACTAATTAGGTAGTAATCTGTGATCAGTAATATTTTCTCCACTTAACTATTTTAGTTAAAGGTGTATAAATAAATTATAATTCATATTCACCGGCATCAGTAAGGCTATTGTGTATCTTGCTTGCTAAGAAATGTTGAATGAAATCGAAAAAAATTGCGGCTCAGTGTCACTTTTGTCAGCTCCAGTCACAAACTTACTAACATTATTGCTTACTGAAATAGACAAAACTGACATTGAGCCGCCATTTTTCAAGATTTCAATCAAAATGTGTTAGCAACTGAGATACATAATAGGCATGCCGGTCAGCGTATGCCTACGTATCACTAGTAAAATATAACATTCATTCTTCTTATGATATCGAAACTCCATTGAATATTTGAAAGTCAAATGTAAAGGTAAAAACAGACAATAAAATTAATTGAATAGAGTACCGCGTCAGCCACCTGCTTAATGGCAAGGTCATTTGATGATCCAAAGCTCAGGAATGCTTCGGTAATGTTTGCGTTTCGATTTAAGGTGCTGTCATATGTGCTGCACGATGTCGATAAAAATTAGGGTTTTTAAAGCAGTTTATCTCATAAGCAGCGATTAATTTAAAACTACAAAAAATAATGTGACATTTATAAAACTTCTAAGTACGCATTGACGGAATTAAAAACATATTTTAACATACTCTTACTAGAGAGAACATTAAAAAAAATACAAACATACCACTTCATTTCACCTTTAAAACAGTTTTTCTCTTTACCCACTATTATTATATGAAACACATATCATAAAATAGCAATTTATAATACACATACATTGACGGATTATTTCTTTATTTAAGAGTGCACATTATTTTTTTATGAATTTATAACGTTTTTACGAGATGCGCTTGCTTGATTTCAAGTATAGACAATGCAGCACTGAGCCTTATCTTCGGTTCATTCTCAATTTCTGTATTAGGCACGATTGATAACTTATGTGGGCTTTGATAAAAGGTAAAAATTAGCCAAGTGTTCGAGGCTAATTTTTACTTTTTACCTTTTACAAGCGCATCGAGGGTTCTGTATGTACCACCATGCCATATATTTATTTTATTATTTATTCATTCTTAGCTCGTGCCTGACTTGCTTCTGACCACTTTTTTTACTTAAGAGACAATATAATCAAATAGAGTTTGATGTTGATGTGAATTGTACTTTCAACGATAAATTAAAAACAAAAAAATGGTTAAGTCAAGAATGAACATTTTCGTATTCTTATACCGTTAGCACTTATTATTATTTATTCTGTGTATTCGTTTACACAAAATGATGTTTATTCATCGCATACCGAAGATTCTGACTTTCCCTCTCTCACTTTGTATGGTCCAAATGCTAATGGAACAAGTTTCGCCAAAAGTAGACAAATCGTACGAGATTTTTATTCAAATTAATTTCATTCGTTTGTGTCATTTTGCGAATATAAATTTATTTTACTTTATCTTTTTATTTTATGGCGTACAAAGAAACAATGAGCTTGCTTTATAGCACTATGTAGTTAGCTACATAGGTCAATAACATTGATAGGCTATGTCGCCATAATATTTTTTTGGAAATAAAATCCTATCTATAGACATAAATCTGGAATGAGATTTTCATAAATGAGTTATAAAAACTACGGCGTAAAAGTGTATGTGACCGAATAAAATAATATCAGCAAATCTGGACTAACTCGACTGTCGAGGGTTCTGTATAAAAGAAAAAAAAATATGGGCAAATTATTTTAGATACCTACCTAGTTTTCAACACTGAAACATTTTTTTTGAATGAAATAATTTTCTGTCTTTATAATTTTTATCTTTATGTTGCCTACTTATTTTAATGATTCCATTGCATAAAGTGACCGTATGCACCGCTGTGCCAACCGATGCTGGAAGGTCGTACCGATATCCACCAATGCAGCGGTGATAAAAATGTGTTCGTCAGAAATGTTGAGAACAATGACGTTGTCATGAAACTCATTCTAATGAATTTCTTTAAAACTCGTTTTGTTCAATACACACATGTAGAATATACACAATAAATATCAATGTCAATATTTTTCCATCCGTGAACTTAAGAGACGATTCATTAATAACGTGCAATACGACCGCGCGGAGAGCAGGGTCTTGTGGGTCACATTAGGAACATCCGTTATTTAAAAACAATACAAATAAAGAATCTCGATATTTTATCCCCGAAACTCGAGTCTTATTTTTTAGAATAAATCAAATAATAACCATTACTTTTAAGCTCTATAGGTGTGCCAAACGATATCTATAATTTATTTGTATTTATTAAATATAATAATTAAAAACATAGTTCCGTCTCACCTCGCGTCAGACAGTGCTGGCGGCTAACGGCACCTCTATTCCCTACTAGGCAAGGGTTCGCCCTTGTCGTTGTCTAGCGCTTTATGCGCCCTTGTTGTCCCTCGGTTGAGTGCTGCGTGCACTCACCCAGTCCTGTGTCGCTTTTAATGCCCGTAGTGGCAAAAGCTCTATGTACTTCCAAAAAAAAAGTCTGACCTCGCACTGAAAGCGAACTAGAGATAGTTAAACGATCGGACTTATTGTGTGAGTGTTCCTGAAAACTATGACATGGTTCAGACTAATTTTTAATATGAAAGGATACTATAAATTAGTATGAGCCACGTCATAGTTTTCATAACAAGATACCTAAAAGAAATTAATATTACATACAGACGAATGGACAGATAGATAGAACAGATAGAAGTATATATAGGGCAGATAGAAGTCCTGCCGTAAGAGCTGCTACCACATTATGAGTATTCTACTAGGTATAGAATAACTTATATAGGTAGGTATAGAATAACGTATTCTGCGCCCCCGTAACCCGCGGCTCGGGCGTCAATGTGGGAGTCTTTTGAGTTAAATTGCTCGATCGCATCTTTGCGTAGGTACGCCGTACAACCTGTCAGCTTCAAAAACTACTATCAGGTTACATGACAATTTCAATTCGATTTGGTTCTGTGGAGTGTTCGAAATGTTCTTATACTTGTAGGTACGGAACCCTGATCGGGTTGGATGTCGTTACGGCTTGGCATTCTTTAAGACTACCCTAATTCAGTATTCGGTAGATATGAATAATCGATATGGGTGGGACGACCAATGTTAGATTACATTTGGTTTTCGCGAATTATACTTAGCGAAAGATATATAAGCTATAACACTGCACTGCACCCATTCACCGCCTAGGCAAATTTTAGTTTATTATTTTTATATTATTTTTAAGTTATAAATGTTTTAATTTTAAAAATCCATACTTTAAATTGGATTCATGATAATATTAATATCAATGTATATGTAATTTGTTATTTTATTTGTGATTATATTTAATTTTAATTTCATTTATACAAAATAACAAATATTATGATGAAATATGACTATGTCTGAGATATTTTATTATTATTATAAGAACGTGAAATCGGTCGGCATAATGTCACTCGCTAAACAGACATGCACATATTGTTAAAGAGTTTTAGCTTAAGTTAATGGCCAGATGCCTGACTGGCGTTAGCCTTCCTTGGTAATCTTGTAGGTGTATAGTGATACCTTTCGAAAATAAGAGCGTAAGATTGTCAAAAACCGTTTTTTGCGTCTAATGTGCAGCAATATTCTGCATTAGTGGTGCAAAGCTGCTCATTCGTCGACATGACTTTTGTAATGATCATATGCGAGTATGTCACAGTACTGATTTGTTTTAGCCGGAAACTGTTACACATATTTATATTTATAAGACGATACGGTAGAATAGGTGATATCACAGAAATAAGAGTACGTAAAACGACACCATCAAAGATTGATTAAGTGGAAATATGGTAAATAGTTCGAAAGTAGATCGAATAAATTAATTAAGGCTCCTTTTGATTGATTTCAATGTAAAGCCTTTTAAATTCAAAAGGTGATTATAAATCACTCACAGACAAGATACCATAAATCTTATATTAATTTAAATAACGTAGTATATTATATAGTGAAAGCCACGAAAGACAAGATTTGGTTAGAAATTTTATATTTCGTTATTATTATAAATCAACGAATGTTATGAAACTCCATCGCTAAATATATCACTAAATTAGGAAAGTTTTTCCCACGACCAGTAATGATTAAATCAGAATCTATACTAGGAAAGTCAACATGGTTATGCAAGTGATTTTTTTGAATTAATTAAAAACATATTTTGTTGCTGAAGCCAGAAGCAATCTTATGCGATCTGTATGCAAGAATGAACAGATAGTTAGAAAGTAGTTACTACAATTTGAAAACAATTGTTAATTGGTAAAATATGTATTACGATTATCTACATTTAATAAACTTTTTTTTGCGGAAACTCTTGCGGAAGTTATATGTAAGAATATTTTTTAATCAGAATATTACTAACATCTATAATATTGTATGTACTTAAATATTTTTATACGTGATCCACGAACTGATTAATTATTCATGTGTTGAATATGTTTATTAAACGTTAAAATAGTAAAACAATAAAATGTTGTAATTATTGATAACATTTTTAAATGTATTGACCAAAAATTTTCCTTGGTAAGTGTAAAAAAGGTAGATGAACCATGGTTTACTTAAAATATTACATCACAAGTTTTCTCTAAACCTACGTTCTATAACTCACCAATTACCTTCTTAGAATTTTGGATGGAATATGTTTTTTTTTTCAACTTTACTCAACCAAAAATGGTACATTGAGGACTTGACTTTGCGCGAACTTGCAATGAGTCATTCTATTTTGAAAAATGCTTTTCTTATCCTTGCTTAGTTGATTAAAAAAGAGACGGACGGAGCACTAGCTCACTTTTTCTGACACAGTGTTACACTTGTTATGGCGTCTGATAATTAATATTAACTTATTTTGTGTATTAAAATAATATTATTAAGTATTAAATTCTGTGAGTAATGTATAAATTAAAATTAATTTGAACTTTAATTTTCATTTTTAATTCTTTAACCTAAAAAAGACAAATTAATATCGTTATTATTCCATCCCAATGTTTTTGTACTACTTTGTATTTAACAATAATGAAGTTTTATCTACATTTAATCGAATGTAGTAGATATATGTAATGTCTAGTAAAACTTCCTTAGTCAAATTTATCGATTTATTAGTCTGATGAAACCACTTACCAAGTTTTATTCAAATAAAATCGAGACCCAGTTCATTATTCGATAATTACTTCCGAGAATTGGATCCGTCTTTACAACGCTATAAGCTGGGGCAATAATACAGGACATATTTTTTTGCAAATCGACTGATTCATATTCTGGATGAGGCAATTAGTTTTTCATAAATCTAATATTATATATACCATCTTTAATTTACATCAATATCGGGTTCGAAATCCTTTTTATGCATATAAGTTTATAGTATTACTTTTTAAAGCATTAACGCCTGCTTTAGCGATCTCAAACATTGAAATTTATAGAGAGAAAAATTCACATCCTCGGACGGGATTCGAACCCGCGTCTTCTGACTATCCGTGTCAGACGCCATTGACCAGCTAGGCCACCGAGAAGCATCGAATTTTAGATATAATATAGAATCATATAGGTTTAATATAGAAACCAAGATAAATGAGTTACCACTTTGTATTCATTTATACACATTTAAATAAAGTTATCGCGCCTGTCCACTTTGAATTATGGAAATTGAGAAAAAAATAAAATAACATTTCAGTACGCAACTGTGATAATATAGTACGTGACTGTTATGAATTTCCCACTTTTTTACTTCGCTGCTTCGCTGTCACTTAATGGAACGCGAGGGGGAAAATTAGGATATTTCGCCTCAATAGCACAATTACGTGGTCTTTGAATCACTTGGCTGGCATTATTAGTAAAAAACAAAATTTTCAAAAGGAAACATCAACTGCTCCGCCGGCCCTCTTCCTTTTGTACGTTTACACGTTTAATAATTTTTGAAATATACAAAGAAGTCAGCGTTTACTCCGATGAAGCGAAACAATAAGATTTGTTTACGTTCTGTTGAGGGGTAAAAGAAGAACCTTATCTTTTTAACTACAATAAGAAATAATATTTCCTGCTTGAAGAAAAAAATAGCCTTTTAGTGAAGTATACCTACTAACATACGAGACGAAGAAATTCCCGTTTGCCTACATCAATTCTTGAACAATATAACGTAACTCATGTTGAATCACTGTAATATTTTCACCCATAACTACCTTTCCAGTTCAGTGTCTCTCAAGAAAATGAGAAAGTCAAGGTTATGGAATACCAGCGTCGGTGATATGCGACACATTTGTCTTCGTTGCGATATCGTGCGTCGCATCGTAACTGATCTGACGGAACCATTATTTCTAGACCCACGCTATCACTTTACTGGCACCGTAAAATATTATATTTTGGAGGTCGAAACTCACTGGTTCTTAGTTGCCCTGTTTCCTCCACAGAATGAGATTGCTTCGCGACATTAAACCGGCCAAATGTAAATTTTCGCCTTTCATTTGGGAATGTTTGTTGGTAGCTCGTGTGATCTTTTGCGCCTATTTTACTACTAAAATAATCTTTATATCTATAGCTTCAAGGTTCAAGACTCACGTATGTACTAATGTCACTCATATCATGGGATCGCGTGATTCCCCTCACTCAACGACAGGAACTACAATATAGGGTTCTACGCTTTGCCCTTTGGGTATAGTAATAGCGACCATAATGGACGCTCTAATAGAACTGTTCCGCTTAATTTGAGGAAAATTATTGGCAACATTTATTCAGGATAATATGCTTTTAATACAAAACATAAGTGCCTTATACATTTTAACTATGATAAGAAGCTTTATTGACTCGACTGTACACATTGATGAAAGATACTCTACCTATTTTATTGCAAACGAGTGCACACAGGGGAAGAATGCAATAAGAAAACCGTCCACTGTGTAACCTTTTACCTATTATAGAGGAGCAGTGTGTACTTTAGACCTTGCATACGTTTTCATGACTCCCCTGAGTAAATCGCTACCCCCACTTATTTGAATAAGAATGGTCAGGTTCCCGTCCCCTGGGACCCAGCAGACGGTCGAGTTCACCGTGCTACTATACTGTCATAGACTACGTGTAATTTACTTGGAAATGTAGTTTATTGTCTTCCCAAGAGATAGTTTAAGCAGGGGTTGCTGTGTGCTCTGTATGATAATTTAAGGATTGTTTGATGTACAAACTCCTACAAAAATGTTATGCTTTCTAGTAGATGTGTTTTCTAGAAATAAAGAGCGCTACCTTTCAAGTTATAAACTTTAGCAAATAGTTATAAGCAATCATGTCTTGTCTTGCCTCCTGTCCATATAGATTGCAAGCATTTGAAATTCAGGATGGAAAACTTTTCCCATTTTCCACAAAATTGAAATACTCAATATAGATGTCCAGCCGTTCGGACCTTTCAATATGAGAGATATATAAAGGTTCTCTACTCTACGAAACGCTATGAAGTCAGATTGAGTAACGTCGGCGGGCCCTTTCGTCGAGCGCTCGATTTGTTAAGCAGAACGATCACGATTGGCCCCATTGCTCGGTGAATACTTGAATAACTTACTTCTTATACCATTCCTCTATTTCCATAACTTTTGCAAGGGACCTATTCCATCACTCTCTGGATATCCCCTAAAACTAATCAGATACCGATGATTGGTTGAGGCTCTTCGGAATTTATTTCACAGGTGGGTTCTCTGACGTTTCTTGGTGAAAGTAAGATGAATATGTTACGACTTCCGTATATTACATTTCTTATCACACTTTACGTAATGAACTTAGCATATTTATTGATGTTGATTCACCATTTCGTCGCGGAAACAGCGCTACCCAATTTTATGCGATCCGCGCGAAAACGCCGACATAAAGTCATCAATATAAAACATGTCGTAAAAACAGTGAGAAGAGCATCACTAGATCTGTGGCGCTCACAGAAAATATAAATAAAATTTGTCTTTTGGGTCGCATATGCGTATTAAGTTTACGCATATTCGTCCAAATACAATTTTAGGAAGGAAATTGCCTCCCGGTTGAACCCGTACAAAATGGGAGATGTGATATTAAATCTGGATGACAGTTATTAGGACCGCGGAGTACCGCTCACCGACTCGCTACAAAAAGACGAGATGAGAGGATGTTTTTTGATGGTGACATTTTTAAGCCGGCATAACGAGATTTTCTCGTTGCCACTCGTATTTGAGCGAGTTTAATAAAATGGCGCTATCGGAAGGTAAATCAACATGTAATCTAATTGTACCCGGTGGTCTATTTCATACAGCTATGTATTTACTTATGGATACCGATAAGAGGGATTATTTAGTACATTGCAACATTGAACAATATTTAGTAGACGCAGCGTGATAATATGCTTCTCTCTAAAAATATTTATGTTATTGTCGGACAATAAACTTAGGTAGGTACTATAATAATATAATAATGAATAGGTAAGTGATAATAACGTACTAAAGTAAGAATGACCACTTTATTATATTTTTAGTGAAGTTCATTATTATAAGAGACTTTAAAGTGCTTAGTTAGCTACCATCCTCAATATTATCAATCTGTCACTAAGCACTAAACAATAATTTCCGATAGCTTTTCTTATTATTAGTTGCAATGCGCGGTTGCACCCACCGTAAATTCCTAAGGAAACATTTTTTGGTACAAAAAGAATCTGTTTTAAGGCGCGCTCGTACCCTGATAATAGTAAAAAGCTGTATTTTTAAACACATAGTGTAACGAAACAGATCGATAGTATAATATGAAAAAAATACAAAGGTTAGAAAAGGAATAGAAAAAGAGTAATAACCGAATAGAGTTCATAAATATAACTCTCTTTCAGCAGAAAAAAATAGGTCCATAAAAATAAACTTTCACGTTCAACTCTCAGAATTTTCAGTGATAACACTATATTTTTTTTTGGCTATGTATTACCTAAAAAAATATAGTGTTATCACTGAAAATTCTGAGAGTTTGAACGTGAAAGTTTATTTTTATGGACCTATTCAGGATTTTCTGCTGAAAGAGAGTTATATTTATTAACTCTATTCAGTTATTACTATTTTCCTATTCCTTTTTAAACCTTTGTATTTTTTTCATATTATACTATCGATCTGTTTCGTTACACTATGTGTTTAAAAATACAGCTTTTTACTATTATCAGTAATAAATAAGAAAGAAAATATAATATACACTATATATATATATACACTATATATATATATATATATATATATATATATATATATATATATATATATATATATATATATATATATATATAGAATACAGCATATAATTTAAACCGAATCGGAAACCAAAATCCGTCAATGGGTACAATTAGTTAAATTTACGTAGAATTTGTTAGATAAATTCTATGTGCGTATGAGATTGGACGATGGCGACAGTGGCCAGGTAGGTTAACGACATGTTGAGGAATGCAGGTGAACACTTGAATACGATTGCCTCTATTGGCACATTACCAAGCTTACTGAATAGCTCCATGTTACAACTTAGGCACATGTCCGCTGGAACTATTTAGGTACAGTTTATTTAAATACATACTTGCTGCGCCCCGCGGTACTTCACCTTCGTGGTAATGGATGATGATGATGATGATGAAAGTATCCTATGTCCTTCCCCGAGATATGACAAATCGAAAAATGCAAAAATATAAAATTTATCCTAAAATTGATCTGTTCTTGAGTATGTAATGATGTAACTAACACGACTTTGTTTTATATAGATATGTATATAGATATAGATATATAGATAGAATCAACTTCGCTCTACTAAAATAAACGGTGAGAGTTGTACAATAAAGCGCAGTTTCAACTTTCGCTTTCAAAACAGCCGTGCGATTCTCTAATGATTCGTCGATGCACTTGTCGACGAGCTCACCGATGTCAAATACTTTATGAGATATCGCCCTTGTACATAAGGTTGTTTTTTCCAACGTTTCTTGTCATCTCGTCATTTGTTTCACGGATGTTGTCAAAGATGCAACAATGTTTGCTCTTAGAGAATCGCACGGCAGAAGTCTTACATTAGAAAAAGCTACCCTGTCTAATAACATCAGTTTCAAGTGACTCGCTTTAAGCAATATCATTTCAAGAAAATTTAATATAGCTAAGATTACATTGAGGCTGTCTATATCTTCGCTTGGCTGCTGCGATGGAAAACGCCAGCTGCTCAGAGATCAAGCACGATTGTACGAAAGATTAAATAACAATGGATATACCTAAGAATACGCCGGCGGGTAATAACACCCTTTGCAAAAACACCGAAAATTTATTTTATAAACGCTCGGCTAACTCGCGCAGGGGCTTTCCTTTTTGTTGTGAAAAATCAACAATGTTTTTTCGAACGCCGCGTCGGGGCTGTGAACACACCTTAATGCCCAATCGGATTTAATCGGCAAATAGCACAGAGCGTGCCATTAGCAGTTGTAGCTAGTTTTTTGGAGGTTTTAAATGCGTTTATTTAGTTACATGCGTAAACTACCGTTTTTACATGAGTATTTTAGAAGCCAGTCATATAACAATCAGTGTTTTCCTTATCAAAGTTACTAGAATATACAATAATGTCCATTCCGGTAAGTGCTTAATCATTATATACCTATAGTTTAATAAGTACTATTACAAATCTTTTGAAGAGATCTTCTTAGCAACTTAAAAATAAGAATGATATCAACGTTTGAACTTAGCAAAATACTATCATATACTTTATACATCAAAACCAAATCCCCGATTTTTTATAAATTCGTACCCTATTATGCCATTGTAAAACTAAGTAGGTAGGTACGTCATAAATCAAGCTTTGTTTGTCCTAAATTATATTTTTTATTTTACCAGTGTGAACGGGTGCTTGCCAGAAAACGCGTAAATTTTGTTAAAAATCCGCTTAACTTCCGACTCACACCCTTTTAATCTTATTATAACATTTACCCGCGTGTTTCAATTTATGATTCGTTGTAATCATACGCCCTCAGAATTACCGAAGCCAAGTCTAAGTTTACCTAACTTACAAACACTCTATATACTAGCAATGCCTCTCTTTCTTTGAAAGACGCAAATAAAATATAAGTCATAACCTTCGCGGGCGTACAAACTAAGTTTCATCGTAGTCGGATATTGGTATGTGAATAGAAGATTTACTGATAAATAAACAATTTATTTATGTTATATATTAGAATACACTAATAGGTATTAATGCGATAGTTTGTGAGCGTAGTTATATGTTTGTTATTTCTTGGCGCTTAAACGGTTCAACGTACTTGAGTTAAATTTCGAATATAGATAATTGCCTATTATAAATTATGCTATTTATTTTCAGAAAAGGTAGAGGCGTAGGGCACCGCTAAAATACAATTCAATCGCTCAGAACGTCAATGTTAATTTTGTTTACCAAAAGACATAGATAATTTAAATACTGATGAGTACACCGAGATACCGAGTTTATATGTTATAAATAGTAGGGGAAGGTGGGCAAGAAAGAGCCAGTTTTAGAAACCAACACGACTTAATATCTAAAACACAATAAAACTACATGGTTTATATTGAAATTAGAAATTTGTTTATTGTTCTTTAACAAACAATGATTAATTATTATACAGAAATGTTATAACACTAAACTTTACGTATATAAAAAAATGGGGAAACAGCTCTTTCATAGCATGTGGTTAATGAAAGAGCCACCACATTTTATGAAAGAGCCAAGCACGACTTAACTTCACCTTTAAATCAATTATAATTTCAACCTACTAAACGAACATTGAGGATTTATGTGATAATAAGAGTATCTTCGTTTACAATATAATTAGTTTAATATAATTCTGAGGCGCATTTTTCAACTTTTATTAAGACTCCAGCCTTTCTCTACATCCTAGAGACATGATCAAATATATTTCTCTATGTGTTAAAAAAGACGAGATTAAGAGATAATTATTTTGATTTGATACCTTAATCGGTACAATTAAAGCAGTTTTAGAAAACCTACTACCTCCAACTTCGCCAAGGGAGAATTTTGAAAAATTAACTATTTGTCAAGAGCCAGCCTGAAAAGAAAGTGAACTTTTTGTCGGAAAGTGCATTGATTTTTCTTATTCAATCGGATTTGTGATAAAAGGTGGAATAATCTATTCTATATGTAGTATATGTGTATGTATATGTATATGTATATATCTATTCTATTTTTATACCCTAGAACCTATGACCATCTAAGTGAATTTCATCCGGCTAGATGGTCACGTCAGTCGCCTGACGGTTAGCGTCATCCTATGACAGTTGCAGTGTGAGCCAGATCTTCAACCTTCATAAAATTTGCGCGGCATTGCAATACACTTGTTACCCTGAATCTAGGATGTTTAGTCTCATTTGATCAATAATTAGAGAAGATTAGCCAGTTGAAGTGGCAGTGGGCAGGGCACATAGCACGCAGAACAGATGGCCGATGGGTCCGAAAGGTTCTGGAGTGGAGACCACGGACCGGCAAGCGCAGCGTAGGTCGTTCACCGACACGGTGGACAGACGACCTGATGAAGGTCGCAGGACGACGTTGGATGCAGGCCGCTTCCAACCGGTCCTTTTGGAAAATCATGGGGGAGGCCTATGTCCAGCAGTGGACGTCCTACGGCTGAGATGATGATGATGATGATCAATAATTTCACTTGCTAACAGTATCCTTTACAGTAACGCTTTTACACTTAGATCACAGATACTTTTGATCTAAGATTTCTTACTATTATATCGAAGTAAAAATTAATTTTGGTATTTAAGTGATACCTACAAACATGCCTGAAGAGCATACCTACAACAAAGGCACCTACTATGTATATGCACGACAAAGACCCGACAAAGAACCAAAGCGTACCTTCTACGGAAGTGAACCATTTGGGCCCCAGACGCAGTTGACTGCTCACAACTAATCCGTTTGTTATTTTCTGATGAAGAGCAGAAAGACAATGCTCAAACTTCAATGATACCTTTACATATTCCTCAAGGAAAATTCTGAGTAAACATCGGTTTAACTCAATTTCTGCGAAAGGAAACAGATGCCGTCAAATACAATGTAATTACGTCTGTATGTATTTAAGGGCCTCCCTTCTGAGCACTGATGCTCTACTAATAAGAGCAAACTCCGCCGATTTCATATTTGCGCAAATTACATTAATGCTTATTGCTCTCTAGAGTCGAGATGTTCGAATAGATAGAGATAATGGTTTTAATAGTTAATTATTTTTGATGCTGAGAAATTTTCATCAATTTGAATGTTGTGTTAAGATTCCCCTTTTGTTAATATAAAATTTCTAAGAATAATCTTTTTTAAATAAAAGCGGGAAAACAGTCAGGGTCTTCATATTATAATTTCTATAATATAATGTTTGTAAAAAGTAAGTGTAGTTATCACACCAATTAATACTAAGATTGTTTGATTGTTGTGGTCAGGTAGTCTAAATCAATCATAACGCCAGTATCAAAATAATAAATACCAATACTAAAGGGTTAATAAGCCGTGGGCTTTGAATAGTACTTCCCCAACTCTACCACACCCGTGGGTGCCGTAGAAGCCGGCTAAGGGATAACAATGAGCAGGTGGGCAGCAGCACCTCCCCCCAAAATGATTTATGGGGGAGGACTATGTTCAGCAGTGGACGTCCTACGGCTGAGATGATGATGATGATGATGATGATGAATACTAAAGGATGCTGCTGGTATCGCATATTTCATGTTCACTCGAATGGCATTATCAAATGTTTATTGCAACCAAAAAAACTAGGTACTAGTAATTTCAAAATGCATCAATTTTAGTCTACTAAAATTTGAAAATTTTTACTAAAAACATTTATTTTTTACATTTTTTTTATATTGGTCCATCAAAGTAACTCCCTCCCCTACAAACATAATTTTCTAAGTACGTACAAAAGGAAAACCTTACTAAAACTTTGTTACGTTTCCAGCCTTAATGACATTATAACAATAAATAGCACAATATACGTACTAAAGTCAATGGTTACAAACTGTTGTTTGTAACGATTGACTATTACTTAGTCAGAAAGCATATCACGTAGGCTATAATTGTCTATTAAAACGTCAACAACTTCATTACCTCTGAAATAACAATATGCGATTGAGCTGTATTTTTATACCATTTAATTGAAGTGGTAATACATTCGATTAATTGGTCGTTCCGCCCGAGGCGCGAACCGTCGCAATGTTCTGCGCTAACGTGCCATATCTGTGTAATAATTACATTACCAGACTTTCCCTCCCTGACATCTGTGTACCGTTGATTGTCATTTATGTAATTGCCCGCGTCGTTGATATTCGCCGTCTTTCCAGACTTCAGAAATGCGAAATATCTCTCTCTAATTATCCGTGAAAGAAACACAGGTCTCACGTTTCTGTGAAGGCAATTCTGTAAACAGGAGCTGTGCTTGTTTTCAGCTACTTGTTTACGGTCTCCTTAATAAAACAATTGTGAATTTACAATCTTTTGGGTGTGTATCTTGATTGCTTTACGTTTGTTTTGTTACTTCAATAAACATGTTTATTCGATTCACGCTAAGGAACTTTCTGTTTATCGTGCATTCCTTATATTACGTACGAGAGGAACTTGATAAATATCAATGACCTGCTTGTGTAACGATCACACTTCGACTATTGTCTCCGTAACTTTCTAAATAAAGTAGACGGAGTCTATGGATTGGCATGAAATCCGAATTGGAGACGGTTCTGTGATACTTTTGACAACGTTTTTGCCGGAATTCATTCACAGGTAGGAATCCGTTAAGGAGGTAGGTGTGTAACAACTGTCACTATCACTTTCAATACCGGCAAGGCAGAACAAAGCGAACTCTTAAAGTAAATGCTAAACTCGCGCGAGAAAGGTCATTGCGAGACTAGCGTCAGTATTACACAGTTGCAAACTTATTACCACATCAGTGTTATTTTGCCGCCGCACCTATTTAGAAATTGCTGGTTTCACTGTTGTAGAAAATGGCTAACGTTAGAAAATCTCATCTAAAAGATAAACATTTTGGCACAATTCGTTGTTTTACAGTAGTCAAAGCAAAGTTTCATTCCATTCGGAGCAGTGTGCGAGTGTGGTCCCGCCGCCTGCGGTATCCGTGACAAATGCTTTAACAGCGACCGAATTCTACCACACTTTTTGTGAAATACGAAAAACATCCGCATCACTTTAAAAAATAACAAATGCTTCTTTTTACAGTGAAAGCCAGCGATTCTCAACAGAACGCTCTAATCAAATTATTTGCCAGCACTCGACGGATTAAAACGAATATCAGATTAGCACCTTAAGCCGTGGCGAAAAATGATTTATCTTGATAATGTAAATTCGAAGTTTATGCAATATTCTGTAATCGTAGGATGTAATTAAGTTATATCATTACATTTTCAAGTAAAGAAATGATTTGGTGGTTTATGGTAGAGCTAAGTGTCGATATACATAAACTCATTCAACCATCATCGATAGCAGAACATGTGTCGGTTACTAACAGAGTAAAATCATTAAACTTGCTGAGTGTACTGATCTGTTTCAATCAAAGCTGATTACAATTCCGCACGGTTTGCACGTAAATCCGATGTGAATAAATATTTGCACGACAGGTTGTAAATGTACCTACGTGCCCGGGGCAGTTAATAGCCAACACAGTTACTCGGACCTAACTACCTACGCTTCAAATTTCAATTTAACAATGATTTAGGGTCGCGTAATTTTGCTTGTTTAAATTAAATCCAATCAGTTGAACTAATAAGCGATCGCGTGCGATGGCGTCTTTGGTGTGATACTTGATAGAGAGGACGCTGCATGCACTCAATGAAAGCTCGGATTATTATGAAGAGCATATATACTATATATGTATGTCTTATATAAATCTACTCTTGTCAAAGCATGTTTGATTTGTGTAAACAATTTCAAACTCGCGATTATTGATCATTAAACTACAATGAGTCTTATAGCCGTTATGTTTTGTAGCCATTTCATTTTCAATAATATAACCAAAGTGTTATACGCTGTTGAGCACAAAGCATTTGCCACTGTTTCAGTGTTTACCAACAGCCGTATGCTGAGCACATAGAAAACCACACGCGCAATTACACGAATTTAAATCCACATGCCGAGAACGATATTTGAAGAATTTCATTATACAAGACTGTACCTAGACGTCGGAATTCATTTGAAACAAAGACTAGAATCCCCATTTCGAAAACGAACGTTTCGTTAAAGAAAACTTTTGTTATTATTTCTCGATTTAGAATGCAAGACGGAAGTTACAAAGGAAGTTTCCTAGATCTTTTCTGCTACCTGTTTCATTATTGTTTATTAAACCTCTGAAATTGTCGGAGTGGACTGCGAAAGGAAATTCGGATCTGATTATCTACGAAACGATAAATAAGATTAAGAAAACAAATAAGTACGGAGTTTGGCAATCTGGGGTTTTATAATGAACATTAATTCAGATTTATTATAGAGATAATACAAATTGTTTCTAGCAAATTTGATATTTATATCTCTGAATGAATGTAAATAATAAATAATCTCTAATGCTGCAGAATCTGCAGAAAACCTCTAACGGAGAAAATATGCTTGTCTTGGAGATAATTATATTTTTCTTCCATTTGCGGTTAAAACTATGGGTTCTTGGGGTCCAGATGCACGGCGTTTAGTAAAGGAGCTGTCCAGACGCCTCAAAGAAATTACAGGTGACCAAAGAGCTGGTACTTACCTCGGACAACGTATCAGCCTGGCTATTCAACGAGGTAACGTTGCCAGCTTTTGGGTACTCTACCCGTAAACAGGGACTTAAATGCTGTTTTTTATCTATAATTTGGAAATATTTAGTGAATTAAACTATTGTAATAGGCAGATTTATTTTATATCAGTAACTTTGAAATATTGAAATGAGAATAAATTTAAATATGAATTTAAATGAGATTAAATTTCTATTATACCTCTAATTGTTTTTTAATTCTTATACATACTTATATTTTTAAGTTTTATAGGCTGAGCTGGTGTATGGAGAATATACCTATTAGTCGAATGATAATAAAAAAATTGAGACTTTGGGCATTGTTGGGTAAAAATTTGTGATTATATAAATAGTTTCATATTTTCTAATGTCGACTTTTATTTCTTAAAGGTTTAACTGCAAGACAATATTAAGAGAAACAACTTTGAGCCGTAAAACACCTGTATGCAAATTTAACTTTACAAAGCACATATTTATGAAGTACATAGTACTCGTATAATAGGAGCTATTTGCGGCACTTTGTTTTCGTATTCGGAATGCGGCTGTGTGTTTCGTGACTGTATGTGTGTTGATCGGTTCGCCTGGTATTTATACGTAACGCTCGCTCTATAGCTGGACAACCTCTTTACCCTTACTATACCTAAGCACTTTTATATACTGTATGTATATATTCATGAATTCCTTTATATAAAATGGCATTAGAATGTTATTATTGAAGTACTCATATAAAAATATATTCTTAACTACTATATTTTATATATATTACTATAACTCTTATAAGAATATATTATAATTAGGACCACGTAATGCTAATTCAAAGCTTCTGATCTCATACGTTATGTTACCTTGATTAAAATACGGAATGCGGTAGCGAAGCTTTGTAATTGTTTCTTGGCGGGATTTAAACTGTAGATAATGCGTCTATCATAACAGCTCTCAGTTGGTTTTAGAGAGATTAAAAACGGAACAAAAACGGACCATTTATGTTTTATGACTTAAACAATCTATTCTTCTTTAAGCGTGCTAAAATGATTAATTTAATGTCCACAACCATTAAGGAATTCAAAAAACTCAAAGGTGTGTTCAAATCAAAGTCAAACTCGAGTCATTAAGTTAAAATAAGAGATAAAAGTTAAAATGGAATATTTAACTTTTATCTCTATTAAGACCTCTTTATGAATATTTATTCAGTATCGTATACTAACTATTGAAATACCCAATCGCCGCGTTCCACAACATTACAATACTCAGTCTTCTCTACATTTACTTACTTTTCAGGACAGTTTACGGCGTGCCATAAAATGACAGAATGAGTATTCAAAATATTTTTAATTATGGCTTACTCCTCGGATGGGGTTCGGACCCGCGTATTCTGTTAATACCGCTAGTCCACCGAGGCACCCATCCTAGCGCCGAATTTCTATTTCTAGTTGATATAACTTTTGTTGATGGTTGTGCCACACTTTAACCCTTTGGGTTACAGCCGAATGGGCCGGCACGACCGGGGAAGTGCCACACTCCCACATAAAACCGATGTGAAGTGCTTGCTATTGCGTTTCAGTCGGTCTGTGGGAGGTTCCGGAGTGAGCCTCCGGAAAACAGGATAAGGGGTGAGAAATCAAAGAAAAGGGGGGATTGAGCACCTCTTCTTCAGAGTTCTTTCAAGCAGGAGTGCTCTATGAAGAAGTAGCAAGTGACCGGAAGGTCACAAACCGGTTCAAATACTCGACTATGACAATATACCGCATAAGTTAAACCATCAAAATTACATAAAAAGCCTCAGTTATCATAATGTTTTTTTTATACCACCTCGGCAATGTCCAATTACATATCACGCAATCTCGACGTAAAGCAAGGTATTACATCCCCAGAGAGGTAATGATGTATGAACTGCTAAGGGATTAAAGTGATTTGTATTTGGAACGTTTTGAAGGAAAACTTTTAGTAGGGAGTAGACACGGGCAGAGATTACGGAGTACACGGGAGTAGACTTTATTCAAAAATCAAACTGAGCACCTCAGACAGCACACAAAAAAAAACAAAAAAAAAGCGATTGTAATGAAGAAACAAAAGACGGTGTTTGTTATATTTTAACAACTCCATAAAATGTTCTTTTAACAAAAATATTACTCTGTCTCTCCATAACTAGACAAATGCCAATATTATTACATAATTATATATGCAAGCAACGTCCAATATTATTATTAAATATTACCTATTTTATTTTACTTTTGAATAAAAGCTTTTTATAAGGACCTGAGTTTTCATTGTCTCGCAGTAGCTATGAAAAGTAGAGTATTCCCTTCGACGAAAAAGCCTTTTTCGAATTGGGCAGCTTGAATCCCTCGCTTCACTCAGGACAACAGCCCCCGTTTTGCTCAGGACTAATATGCCGCCCGTGACGTAAGATACCGCTTTACTCCCTCGGTGCATGATCTACTATTAAAACACTAACACCTGCTCAGCGAAAATGGTCGTCAGAAAAGTGGAAAAACGTGGGTTCCAAATCTAGTCTAAACATTTTTAGTTTCTCTCTTTAAAATATTGCCAAGAAATACTAAAACTACCGAATTTAAATGTAAGAACAAAATTATAATTTGATTACATATACAGCCATAAAAGCTTAACGATAAATAACTAGAGCAAAAATAATTGCAGTTCAGTTAACTCATCAGCACACTTTCTACTTTATTACGTTACTCCATAATCGCAAACTTACATCGGAATATAAACCTATTAAGTTAAAGATTTCACTGCCGTTTTATGGCATACTTTATTCGCTTTTAAAAATCAGATTTACTGTAAAAACGCCGTAAATTCTCGTACAAAACCGCAAATTACAGCGTTCCCGTGAACCACTGCGAAATTCGCTGCGGCTGTTTCATTAATAACCGCAAGTGATGAATTGATCCCGAATTAAGTAGGTATATATGAAGTAAAATGTGTCCACAATAAACAGTTTTTTGTTTATGTAGTCCGATCATCCAAAGTTGGATGTATATTCGTTAGCTTGGAATCAGGACGCAACCCTAAATGTCGGCCAAGTGTCCAAACAGCTGGACACAGAGATAACAGACGCATTGAACCTCACTAAATAGTTCGATGCACTAGGAAATTATTTGTATAAACACCCTGACAGTAATTTCTCTGTCGCTGAAACTTTGCAATATGATAGAGTAATGTTTGATTACGAAATTAAGGTGTAAACCACGATTAAAATATTATCAAAAAAATAACTTGAAGATAGGTGTATGTGCATTATATTAAACATGAAAATCGCTTCTAGGTCCCGCTGGAAAATTCCTCCGTTTGAAATTCCTTGGGTATATGTTACTTTTTAGGAATATATATAGGCATGCAACGGAATCCAGGAATATTTTCATGTCGGAGAGGCAAAAACTTAAAAAGACCTATTTTGCATCAAAACTTATTCAGGAAAATTCCTCCGTAAAATTTGAACTTTTTATTTCTTTAAATGTATAGCACTTCACAATTATCCAAAAAAATTACATTCCTATCACGCCACTATGGTTTTGTATGCAAAAAAGAGAAAAAGTTTAGTTTTTTTTGGATAATATGTTAATCGTGATCTATAAACATTACTTTATCATATTGCAAAGTTTCAGCGACAGAGGAATTATTGCAAAGTCAGATGATGATTGGACTAAAAGACCGCGAAAAGTGGAGGCTGCTCTGGCGTGGTAACCATAATGTTCAACATTGAGCTAACAGCTGTTTATGTATACATTCAGATAACTAAATAAGTAACTAATAAGTAGTAAAAGTTTCATCATCATCATCATCTCAGCCGTAGGACGTCTACTGCTGAACATAGACTCCCCCATAACATGAATATATACATATATATATACATATGAAAGTTAATACGGTATTTAAAAAAAACATTTTTAAAACTTTTCTCTGTCTGTTTGTTCCGGCTAATCTTTGAAACGGCTGGGTATTTTAACGAGACTTTAACTAGCAGATCGTTGATGTTGTGACGAGTACCTTAGGCTACTTTTATTTCATGATCATCATCATCATTCATGACGACGAGGGTGAAACCGCGGGGCGAGCTAGTTTAGAAATAAATGAAAAAAACTAAAACATTTTCATAACTGAAATGTTTTAGAATTAATAATATAGCTATCTTCCAGAGACATTATTTAGTCCATTGTGTAATGTGTTACATCAAAAAAGTTTGTGATCACTAGCATAAGATGATATATTTTTGAAATTGAACTTAACCAACAATTGATTAATAAAAGGTTGATATTCAATATAATATAACTCATCCCCTGGCTCGAACACATGCAGTGATCCTCCTGGGCATGCTGAGAATCAAGTTATCAATTTCTTGGGGTAACCTGTCCCATTCCTGAGTGGCTGACGGTTCGAAACAGCTCGCCTAAGAGTTAAAAGCATCCCACGTATAAAGGCCTATGTTCTGCCGTGGACGTCCTATGGCTGAGATGATCATGATGATGATGATAATGACAGGGTCTCGATATTTTCTGGAGAAATCTCTACCGTATAGGCTACTATACTGTATACAGGGTGGGCGCTCCAAATTAAGTAACTTGGGTGTCCAGCAAAGTGGAGTATATACTAAGCTTACCCCAATAACCTCTGTGTGTTATTCGTATACAATGTAGGTATACATGGTAGCTTATATATTACCAAATATGAAAGCTCCAAAGGAAAACAAATGCGCTGCCACTAGCCCTCGGCCCACGGCTGACAATGCTACCACGAGTATTACCTATAGGAATCCGTGAGGATCTTAAGCTACGTACGCCTAAAAATGCATAAAGCACGCATTGTTTGTGGCAAATCCTTGAAAATTGTAAAGCCCGTAAATCCATTCTCATTATACAGTTTATAAACAGACAACACGAACAGTGCAAAAAACTTTGACGTTAAAAATAACAAACATTCACAAAATACGTATACAAAAACTTTTTCTCCCAATCTGACCAAAACTCTGCCCAAAAGTTAAGCGCGACATCCCTGCTTTCAAGCTATATTAAAAGAACCCTCTATCTATGCGGCGTCGGGGGTACAAACAATGACTGTGAAGCAATTTCGGCACCGGTAATACAGGTTATATAATAGTAAGTAATACAACCATTAGCATACAGGTAATTGTAGATAGAATATCCGTAACATGTTCACAGAATTCTAATTATAGTCATAAGTGTAAGAAATTTTATACTTTTTGTATAACATAGATTACAACAATTTTTATTATAATTATATTCAACCCAGTTGTTACATATAATAATATATAAATTAACCATATCATTGATCAAATAATGCGGTAGCGCAGTTACTCGGCAAGCAATGACGACATAAATGATGTATGCCAAGATTATAAGATTAACCGATCTCAGCACACTCCCATCCACGGAGCATCCATCCATCCAATAGACAACATACGGTATGCGTAATCGAAATGTTTAGCACTTATTACTACAGATATTATGCAGAGCTAATATTATTATGCCCTTGAGAAGACATACCCTTTCTAGGTGTGTGGGTATTTGATACAATTGTTGCTGTTTCTTTCTGTTCTCCGATAAATCCGTGAGCATTGAGCGAGACAGTATTTTTATATAGAAGTTCTTTCTTTATGCAGGCTTCTGGTTTTAATTTTGTTTGTTCCTCGTTAATCCTTTTGAGGACGTGCTATTACGAAATTATAATACATTAAACCATAATATATATCTAGATGTTATATTTTTAGACTATGCTATCTTTTTAGACTGTTTGCACCTGATCGTAACCACGCCTGACTATGATAGTTGCATTGCACTGCACGGGAATATTTTCTAGATAGCGTTTATAAAATGAATTTTAGTTAAATTAAAGGATCAAACTACGCTGTTGTAGGTAAGTTTAACTCGTAAGGTAAGATATTCATAAAGAAATTCCATTATATTTAAAGAGAACTAAAATTAAAACTTTCAGATTCCATGTAGACATTTTTTTAAGAAATTAAATTGAAATAACAAGTCTCCTTCACTTCTATGAAATTTATTTCCAAGCTGTTGCTTGTCAGCTATTTCACTCCACCCCTCTACGTCAGAACTTATTCAACTTTTCTCAGTTTGAAATAACATGAGATCAAAAACAGGTGTGTTTAATTTTATTTACGTAAAACGTTTCACATTAAAACTTACGGATAAGATCAAACTGTCAAGATAAAGTTCTTAATTAACTTGGCAACAAAATCAACACAGCCAACTGAATGACCTTGTCTTTTATTCTGTCATAATAATCGCCAGTGAATGGTATCATGTATCTACATAATAATGACACTAAACAATACCGACAAATATGAACAGCAGTAGGCACATATAAGTACTTTATGCTAAACAACACAAACAGTTTACAAGACGACCTTGTTTAATGGCTACATGACTTGTATACTAACACAGCACAAGGGCTAATGCCCACTCAAATACCGAGTTCATTTAATAAACTTACCGCCTCTGGTAAGAAAATTATTTCTGCTTCATTGCTCCTACATCTTAATATCGGCTTTTAGCGAAACCATCTAGCTGGTAAAGTTCGAAGTCGAGCTAAGAGTATTTGTAAAGTCCTGCAAGTGAAACTTTGCAAAAATTAAACTTTTGAAAGTACGGAATCAAAGCTAGGAGCGGTCGGCGAGGCTGCGCTCATTTGAATTACGTCTCTCCGCCTTTTGTAGTCTACTTCATTTAGCAAACTTAAAGGAAACTCTTTTATTTGGCTACCAGCAAAGAACTTAAGAGGTGCATTGTTGAATCCGTAGCAAATTGCATAGCGTGATTACGTTAAGAACTCTACCCGCGGCCAAAGGTGCAGCTTAGATTGGAATTTAACAGCTTTTTCTCTGTTAGCAGCGAATTTAAAATTCATCAAAGAAATCGGCTCTGATTTTGCAAAAGAGCTGTTTTAATGAAAGTTTTTCTGAAAGAGGAAAAAAATATCACTTCTGTAAAGGCAGTTTCTTTCAGTATTTGTTTTAATTTATATATTATTTGGACATGTGTAGAGAATGAATGAAATGAGAATGACTAAACAGGTATACATGGGACAAGTAAACGGAAGTGTTGGAAGGGGAAGACCTACGCGAACGTTCCGAAATCAGATTGAAGACGTTCTGAAAAAAGGCCAGGTCAAAAGTACCGTAAACCGACGCTTATGTATGAAAAGATTGATGAGTATAGATGAAGCGAAAGAGATATGTCAGGATCGTAGTAAGTGGAAATCCGTGGTCTCTGCCTACCCCTACGGGAAAGAGGCGTGATTTTATGTATGTATGTATGTATGTAATACAATAATGAGATGCTATATGAATAACTTTATCTAGTATTGTTTACTACTATTGAATAATACAATAACAACGTTTCAATTCTTGATATACCTTATCCTCGTTAGCTTCTACAAAAGCAACGAAGTGAACACAACAACGAGTGCAACTTTTACAAGGATGCATGACGTTGATGTCATTATTTTGTTGACAAGAAACTTTGCCTTCAGGCAGGCCATTGTAAACAGAGCAACGCAGTCGTGTCGCAACAAGTGTTCGCAAACATCTCTCCTGCTTCCTCTTCCTGAACATTTTGCATTTCATAAATATTTTTATGTACATATATTTTACATTTCTATTTATCAGACAGAAATAACAACGTGACATACCTAATAACTTTAGAAAAGTTTTGTCCATAATTATTCTTTAAAAATCGGCTATGACTCGCGTGATATTTACCGTGTGATATTAAATAATATGACATTGTTTACACGTAAAATATTCCTGTTTATTATCGTTCAAAAACTGTCCACGCACCGTCATACTGCGATCAGTGTATCGGACATTCATGGGTTGACAAGAATGGAGCTAAGCTGATTAAGCATAACATCACAAACTTATACATCTGTCTTCTTCTCTATAATGTAATAGAGGGAGAGGTTTGTGGCAATGTTATTCCGTAATATCCTTTTAAGATATTTATATTATATTATGAAGGATATGGATTTGATCTATTTTTCCGTGAAACTGTGCAAAATTAAAAGAAGTTAACAGTCATTATACACCTTGTTTTGCGTATGTTTAAAGTAAATTTGAATTTACATAACACCTAATGCACTTTACTACTAGAGTCTGTGCAAAAACTGAAGTGTCCTAGAATTGAGGTCGCGCTTGTATTAATTTACTGTTTTAGTGCTAGTAAACAATCAAATTGCTGCTAAATATTGTTCTATAGTTTTATCGAGTCGAAGTTCACACTTGACAGTTTCGTGATAGACAGTAAATAGCAGGGTTGGACTGTCATATAAAAAATCTGAATGTTAGTTAACATATGGGTTATAGTAGTTTAGCTTTTAATAAATATTAATGTTCGTTTAATTATTAAGAGTTCATTTACAGGATTTATTTTTTACGATGTAGATATCGATATACAATTGGACATGAAATTTATTGACATTTATACCAAAACACATTTATAATATTTTCAAGCAACATCATCTTCGTATCAATTTTTAACATCGTTTGTCCAAGCATAAAATAAACCATGAATAAAGTCGAAGTAACGAATATAGATTAATATTTAGAATTCTGAGGAACAATTTTTTACACTCATAGTATTAGGATTCCCTCTCTGGCGGGAGGCGTGGACAACACAAATATTTGCTCAAACCAGGTATTAATACCGGGTCCTCTCGTTTCGAAGGTACCTATCACACTAATGCAGCCGTCATGAATTACTTCACAAAATAATAACTCAATGTCGTATTCCACAAATAGGCACGCACATTTTTAAGCTAATTGGCTGATACAATAAATGATTAAAAACGAATGTAAAACATCGCCTTTGATTGCCCGATTGGCGCAGCGGGTAGCAACCCTGCCTTCTAAGCCGGTGGTCCCGGGTTAGATCCCCGGATGCTCTGCCTAGTTTGAGACCTGATGAGCTTGTGTGGATGTTGTCCCGTATTATTTATTTTTATGTTATACCGTTGGCTAAATATACATAATATATTATAGGTATAGTAAGTAGCTAATAACACAGTATTTTTTTATTATTTGCACAACTCGCGTTATGAACTTAACATTATGTGAGCAAGAGTAACTGTAGTAGAAATAAGAAAAAGTAGAAATGAAACTTAATCACACAATTTTGAGCTCTAAAGCTATTGGAGCTTTTAAATATCACAATATGTACGAAATATGAATTGCACAGAAGAAGATATAAACATAACGAATTACAAATTGAACAATTTCAAAAGCTAATAGTTACAATATTGTTATGAATGTTGTTACGTTTCTACTGAAGGCTATATTTACATTTGATTCACGGTACAAGTTTCCGCCGTTGTTCACGCGCTTTGATTATATAACGAGCGCGCCGAAGTAAAATCCCATATGAATTTAAATACCCTATTTCTTTCCGCAGATCTAAAGCGTACGTGGACGTTGAACATTAGTCCCAAAAAGGGTACGAAAGGGAGTAGGGAGCGTCACGAAGTCTGCCTAAGGCAATTTGGTACCAAATGTCGTGGTGTACGTGCCCTACAAATAAAGAGGATCGGAGATGAGCCTGTATTACTCTACGGTACTATGTAGGAACAGTTAGCTTACATCTCTATGAGTTATAGCCCAACTTTAAGTGGGACAATAAAAAACTTTTTTAAGTGTTTTTATAAAATTACAAAGAAAAGGCTTCTGAGCCTAGGCTCTGTCTATCTTCGTACGTATGTACAGACGAGCTGCAATGATAACTTGAAGACGCAAATAGTTATGGTTACGTTTTGAGTGCATCAATATGCACATAGTAATGTCTTCAAAAAGTCAAAGTCAAAATCATTTATTCAATTTAGGCATCAAAGTCGCACTTATGAACGTCAACTTTTCATTATAATGTACTTTAAAGATTCTACCGCCGCGTTTCAAAATATATAGAGCCCACCGAGAAGAAGCGGCAAGAAACTCGGGGCCATTCTTGTTATATACATGTTAACAATGTTTCTACTTAGGTACTACAAATATTACATTTTATGGGTGGCAGAGTGACAGCTTGCCAGAAGTGTAGTATTCCAAGCATCTTTATCTTCTATATAATGTCGAACTTTATAGTAAGCTTTTTTTATTAAAACGTATTTTACAGTCAACTTGAATTTGTCCTCTGTGAGCTGAGCTTCTCAGAGGCCGTATCCCAAACAATTTGCGATAAAGTATTCGTATCGTAAGCGTCTACGTGTCACGCTTTGGCGTGCAAACTAAGAGTTATCAGTTGCCCTAGATAAATTACAGTTTGAACTGTTTCACGTGAACAACACGTTTCCGTACATTTACGCAGTTATTCGTGCTTGGCCCACAGCAGGCGTCAATACTTGATGGTTACATCAAGTTAGATGGAGGTCAAATGCATGCCTGTCAATTGAAAAACAGACTCTTGCGTGTGTAAGTCTACTTTCGGTTGGAGAAGTCTTTTCAAAATATTCGATAGATGACGCGTCGACCTCATACAACGGTTAAAACAACTAGAGACATAAATTCAATCATCGGATGGATGCCTCAGTGGCTTAGTGGTCATGGAATCTGATAAGGTCAGTCAGAATACGCGGGTTTGAAAGCATAATACAATTACACACAAAAACTGCAAAATAATTAGAATCAAACAATTTTAAACGGATTAAATCCCGTATATTTTACATTATTTGTATCATACAATTTCAAACAGTTTTCAAGGATCATGGTCATATGTAGATTTCATCATGTCAAAAATATATTAACAATATTTCATATAGGTACGAACTCTGAAACCAACTCATATGTAAAGAAATAAAACAACTTTAACGTAAAGCTTTAGTAAAAACTTTGTAAAATATCTTATTTTTTTTATAAACTTTTAATAAACTTTGAACCACTCGTATAGGAAAGGAAGATAAAAAGACTTTTTTCAACATTTTACAAGTTTCCTTTCCAAGTATCGACCGCGACATTTATCTACATACTTGCTACGACGTTTTGTGGACGAGTTCTCTGAACTGGGAAATTGGCTTACCCTAAAAATAGTTTGCCTTTTCGTGAATAAAAGCTTTGAAACTTGTGATATGTTCCACTATGAATTCAATTTCTATGACTGAATAATACGGTTACTACGGTTAAACGTTCCACATTAGCAATTTCTAACACTATTTGCGAAATAGTCAAAAATAATAATATAATATGGAATAGGTTTTTGCGTTTTACAGGCAGGGTTTAGGGTTAATTGACAGAAATTCGATGAATGTATTTTATTTATTTATTTACATTGATCGAATTTCTGTCCATTAACGGCATAGAAATGCGAATCGTTAGATGCGAGGAAACTACAGATTTACTTGGTGGAAGACTACTTGTGAAAATAATTGTCTTGGTTTATACAAACGCTATGCTGATTAGGTTTTTATCTACATTGAAGCAGTAATGTGCAAGCACAATTGTTTTTAGGTTTTAGGGTCGAAAATAAAATTACTGGACGATTGAGATTATTAAAAACCAGTGTTTCGGCGTGAACAGAACAGTACATTTCACGCAAAACTCGAAAAGCTTAAAGCTCTAAATGGCAATACAAATATGCAGGCGTGCGCTCACCCTTGAACGCATAATTTGCCCCTTATCGTCACTTGATACTTATATTTAAAAACATGTATTTACTAGTTTTATTATTTTCATGCTTGCTTTTAAGATTCTTCTATTATCTATTATTTTGTTTCTTTTTTCTTCTATTCTGCATTCCCAAATTCTCGTTTAGGGACGTAATTTTCATCGTTATCTAGCACGTGCTAAAAAGTTTAGTAAATCTAGAATAACCACAAAAACAATTTTCCCAATACCCATTGCGCCCGCTAACAGCAAAATAAATAACAAGATTTCCCCTTTACAATATCCCCTTGCAGTGCTTAATTTTTCTAAGTGCGAATCTATTTTTCACCCCCGGTTGTCTGTGTATACGAAACTCCCTCAAAAGATTTACGCCCTCGACGCGGGCAATAAGCGAGCCTATACCTTCTTATACCTAGTGCAAGCCTGTTCGGTATTTTAAAAAGGTACGTCTGAATCCGGTGAAAAATTGCCTTCCGTCCGCCGCGGCCCTAAAGCCATATACTATAGTCATCGTCTCGATTGTACGCCCTGTGGAGATAGCGACAGATAACTTATTTACAAGGAACTGTTTATCTCCGAGGTTGACATTAATTTCGGAGAGTGATGTCTATTTATGGAAATCAAAAATAATGGTGCCATAATTCTGGCTGAGGGGCCGAATTCTTTGGACACAACAACAACCAAAATTGAGTTGAGTAATTGCACGGCTTATATTTCTATTGCGTGGACATCAATTTTGTAGTAATTATTTTATCGTGTATCTTGATATTGTTTTGAAATTGAGACGACGTCGATGAAAACGGCGATAGTGAATAGAATAACAATAATAGACATATAATTTGATGTTATTTTATGATAATACTGATACATCTAACAAGATTGTTATAATAATTTAAATCTCTTTAAAGTTTGCCTATATCAGAAGACATAATGGAAATATGATAATTTTTGCAGGCATTTTGGTACGACGCTATAAAACTAAGACAGCTAAAATAAATTAAAAAATTACAGCTCTCTAGCAAGCTTAATGAATTAACAATTTGTGGCCATTAGAGAATTACGGGCTTTAAAAAACTTTGAGTTAGCAAGATCGTAAAACACATTAGCACGTAGTTCCACCCTCGCACATGCGGAACCCGCACGTTTGGGTACATGAGAATCGTGATGTCAGGGGAATGCATTGCCTTTTTGTAATGTGGCTATAACCTAAGGATTAGGACGGCCGGCTGAATATCCTCCATTTTCCGAGACACGTATTCACTGGACCCTAACATGCTTACGATGTAGAACCTTTACGCGAGGTCATAGAACTAGATAGTGATCTACCGAATCATGACACAATGAAAAGAAAAGAGTGTTGAATAAAGTCTACATGTCATACATCTACAATATAATAACAATTTTAGATGTACAGGGGAGAGGACTTATTATTTATTCGTAGGGGGAGAGTTACTTATTTGAATACATGCATCATGCAACTGGAGACTTGATAATTTGGTATTTGTGTAATTTAAACAGTACCTATTTTTCCTATTTTTATGTTATAAGTGACGATTGTTAAATGCTCCATACGTAATACCATGCATACCATGCATAAATAATATATATGAAAAACCTACCTCAAACTAAGTACTTAGACAACATAAAATAATTCTCTTCTGCGACCGAATGTGCAGGAGCAAGAATTAGTAGGTGTTAGGCCTCTTGAGTAAAAGCCCTTCTTGCTAGGCAATTACATTGCATGAAATTCTGCTTCAATTTCCTACTGCCATGCCAGTAGTACGCACATGCACTCGCTAGTTTTCTACGGTAATGTAACAAACGACATTACCGAGTGAATGGGACTAAAAAACATATATCTCGGGATGATAATCTACATATATACGCACTGCCGTGCGTTTCTTTAACGATTCGTCGTTGCGTTCGTCGACGAGCTCACCTATGTCGCCCTTCTACATAAGGTGGTTTTTCCAACGTTTCTTGTCATCACGTCATTTTTTTCACGGATGTTGTCAAAGATGCAACGATGTTTGCTCTAAGAGAATCGCACGGCAGTTTTTAAATTTTAACGGTTCTTTTCCACCAACAAATTGTTACTTATGGGATGAAAATCATCCGGAAAAGCCCGATTGAGTCCCGCTATGTATTTGCAACATGGCGTTTGCAACAGTTTTGAAAAATATCAGGAACATTATAAATAAATATATCAGTTTTTCCCGTAAGTAACAATTTGACATCTTTGTTTACATCTTTAAGCTCTGCGTGGTACCTAACGGTATTGTCATGGGAATGCTTGGTGCTTACCGTTAGGCCCACGAATTGTCATCTCGTCATTTTACACTAAATAATTATACTTATTATATTATTGCGTTTCGTTGCTCTTCAACATTTTGTGAGATAGAGAAAAAAATAGAACACATAACAACATTTGTAAGATACATTCAGAAAATACAGTGAATGCGAAAATGAAATCCATAAAAATAAATGGGTGCATGCTCCCTTGTACGTGCTCCAAAGCTTTTTGCAGATATGTACCAGTATACGTAACCGTCTTATTTTGTTACCGTTTTACCCCAACCACGCTCTGTTTAAACATAAGTCATATGAGTTTAAATTAGGTGCACTGAATAAGCAGCTCGTGTTTTCGGTACAATTTTTCTTATCATAAAAAATATGAGTTATTTTTAAAGCATTTAGAGGTAGTGAAGAAGTAAGTGAGTTTGTGAGTGTCGCGGAATGCCGTCATCGAGCGCGAGCAGGCAGCCACACCTCGGGAACGAGGCCAGCAAACCGCACCGTGCAGCATCCTTGAAAGGCCACATTCCAACACCGAACTCTGTTTACGGCCAAAGTCCTCATTTTCTACTGTGCCTATGTTGTGCATAGCTAGTTGGCGCTTATATTATATACTACTACATAGCAGACGAATTTCGTAACGCTTGGAAGAAAAATCGCTGCTTGTTTCGATACACAGTATAAAACACTGATAAATGGACTATAATTGTATTATATTTTACAATCCAAACAATGTATGGTCAAAACAAGTGTCTGCCATGCCGATTGGATTACATCCTACCGAATGCCCAATCAAGTTACATTTTTCAATTGAGTTTCGTTGATGTCGGTGATACTAAACGTATCTTTGTTTTGTTTCAGAACATCCTGGACAAATTCAATCCAGGTGCTAGGCAGATGATAACAGCTGGAAAAGCTTACTTAAAAGCTCTACATGGTAAGAACTAAATATTATATAATAACCATATTATTTATATTTAAGGCCAACGACTTTTATGCATAAAACGATGAGCAACATCAAAGAGCAACAACATGTTTACGAGATGGTCTAGACAACGCCTAATGTATAAGCTGGAATGCAATCTTCGCTATGTGCTCGTACGAAACACAATATTATGAAAGTGAAATCCTCGAGGCGGGACGTGCATAAATCTGAGTGATGCGAATCCAGTGGAACGTATACAATTAATTTATGTAGTGTAAGCCAAATAGGCGCATCTATATGCAAAACCTCGGTGTTCCCGCTTGCTTGGCTGCGGAAACTGGGGCGTAGTTTGTGCCAAATTGTCTCTGTTGGCTTATCTAGAGTATTATAGCCCGCGCTATAGAGGCAATAAACTTGGGCATTGTGCACGATGTATGGCTCTTAGCCTGCTCCTACTTTATTTTAAGGATGTTTTGTGGCTAATTTCTTTTTATCTCGCTCCGAAAATTGCCCACTTACGAGTGTTATTACAGCTCTGCTATGTCTGGTTTTTTCCTATTGTTCGTTTGTATCCGGATCTGACTCAAGGATTGAATGAATCTGAATCTTGTATCGCTGCATGTTGTAGCTTCTTAGGTACAATTTTATGATTTTAGGTACCTATAGACTTCATTTCATCAATTTTCGATATAATGACAATGATTAACTATTTATTGTATCCTGAAAATTATCACTTTTATAAACAGGTTTGCAGTTCCTTCCGACTCCTTTAAACATAAGACATAATCACGCTTTTCATTCTATATATGTTTTTTCCCACCTCCCACTTTAATACTTGTATTTGAAATAATCGTCAAACATGTGTCTCGTTTTGTTTTCTTTGATTATGCGGCGGCTAGTATCAAATAAGTTCCAAAACTTCAACGAGGCGATTCCTATCACGCTTCTGTGTTGCCGAAAGTGCATTTTCACAGCACCCTAACATACAAATAATGCACACCTAGATTCTTTATAAGTATTTTATTAGGAATGCCATCGAGACAATGCATTGAATCGATCGCGATCGAGATAAAGGTCAGACTCAACTCACTCATACGTTATGAGGTTAGACATAGATGCAGCAAGTCAGGGTCATATATATATAAATAAAGTTCAAAATAAAGACACAGTCACATGGAAGTCCCGTCAGTAAATCACTTTCCGTCCGTCAGTAAGTAACGATTTAGTTAAGACGTAAATGCATTACTACGTCTTTTTCGGGTGCTTGGCCACAACTAAACCTATCTAAAACGTCTATTAAAACTATGCACTATTACGATTACATATTTATTAATACGTATAGTATTATTTCCTTAAACTCAAAGGAACCTACATTTTGAAAAATACTACAAAATCAATGACTGATATTTATTGTGTCTAGAAGTCTCTACCATATTATTATTTGCTTAGCTATTATTGGCTGCTCTCACGTTACGTCATTATCTACTCGCGTGACCTAGTAAGTAACATTTTCGCGGCCGTGAAATTATTTTGTGAAATGTGTTATGAATTGTAAATTTTAATGTTATTTTTACTACAAACACAAATATTTGTACCGAAATAAAACAAATCGCAATCATCATCATCATCTCATCGCAATAATGACATAATAAAATATATATAATATGTAATTTTTATGATACATAACATTGAAATGAACTAGTCAAATACTTACCCTATTACGTGTGTTTCTCATTGAATCTTGTAAGTTAATAGTATCTGTATTTTTAAGGATTCCTTATATTACGAGGAAAAACGTTAGGATAAAACATTTTTCATCAAGGTCAAAGTGTCTGGCACCTGTGGAACTTAATTTAACTTTCTTCATCTCTAAATATGAGACTGGTTTTTTGAATTTTTATTTCATTGGATTTTGGAAGTTTTGGCTGAAAAGTATTTTAAACTTTGCACTTCATTGTTCTATTAAAGTTGAATAGATAATTATAGAACTAAAGTTAGAAACTAGGAAGTACTGTTGTAAAGAGAAATAAAATTAGGTATTAGTCAGTTAAATTGCCATACTGTCTCAATCACCTTCCAAACAATGAGAACAAAAAATATTTTACAAAACAATGGAACATACTTCAATAACAAAAAGTGTGAAATAACCTGCTGTAAGTACTTTAAAGGTTCTGTGTTTACAAAAAATACTTATCTACTGAAAGTCCTGTACAAGTACGTCCAGGTGTACAAATCTTTGTACACCTGTTTTTGAAGTCGGTACCGATTTTTGGTAAAAAATAACTTTGTACCCTTTTTAGTGACCCTTGCTACTTACGGGATCAATCATTATCATTCACCGTCAATGATGATATCATCAACACTTATCAGAATTTGGAGTGTAACTCAAAAATATGCTCAATCGTCTTCTTCTTCTTTAAGTGCCTCTCCATTACTGAAGGTTGGCAGTCAGCTTCTTAAATTTTTCTTAGCAATCGCCAATCTGAACAATTGCTCCACGGTCTTAATCCCTGTCCACTCCCTGATATTACGGAGCCAAGACATCTTTCGTCTACCCGATTTACGCTTCCCGGGTACATTTCCCATCATGATGGTCTGCAGGAGAGAATACCGATCATGCCGTAGAACACGTCCGAGGTAGGCGACCTTTCTCTGCTTGACAGTCCGGATCAGTTCGACATTTTTTCCCTCAATCATCGTCATCACAACACAAATCACTTTACAGGAATGCGAATTGCAAGAGGCGAGGAAACCCAACTTACTAGATGGTAGACCTCTTTTGCAAAAGACACTTCCGCATATTCTGCCGCAAAGCAATAATGCGCAGCATTACTGTGTTAGGGTGTGAAGAGCGCTGTGGCATGTGAATTTCTGGGCTAAAACTAATGTTTAAGGGTGACGCAGCCAGTGCCAAGCAAAACTACAGTTCTAAGCTCTGAGTGGTACTGCAACTGCCACGGGCAAGCTTAGTGCTTAACATCAGGCGCACGACTTGCCTGTCTCGTACTTATTATATTTACCAACCGATTTTGGGAAAAAAATGATACACACACTAAATACGAGTACCTACCTCACTTTTAAAGAGGAATTTTAAATATGTGGTCGCAAGGTCTATTGTTCGCAGTACTAGTGGTAGGTTGTATTAATGGGTCTAATGATGTCATATGTAAATGTTTCTGTAAAACATATTAAATGTTCCTAGCAAGTTTATTAGAGAAGTTTTATCAATAAATTAATTGTTTAATAGCAAACCATTCAATCCGTTTGTTATTATTAATTATTTAGGTTATCCAATATAATAAGGTTTATCAACTGCGACTCCCGTGCAATACACAGCAATACTCCCAAACAATAAGGTGCATGAAAATGAAATGTTAAGAGGAACGCATATTTAGAGTTTCTAAAGTCAGTATTAGACAAAGTGAAAACATACATTCTTTCGAATGTATTTTTCAATGTAATATTACTTAAACTTAATTAAACTTAATATATAATCAATGTAGTGTCAAAGAAAAAATAAAAAGAAATAACTCTTTTCTACCTCTTAGTATAGTCCGATTTCAGTGATTTTTCTTCATGTAATCAACACATTGTTTCAACGAAAAGAAGTAACCAATATACACACTCACTTACTCTCTCACTCTCACATTATAATATAAGCATGATCCTATAAACAACACTCTATTTATTCTGTTTATATAATTAAAGTATCTTTCGAGTTGAAAATATGTTATCGTGAACATTTAAATGAAGTATTTCTCCTTTACAACTGTTTTTTTACCTTGAAAATATAGACACTCAAAAATTATGTTTGTTATTTTTCTCCAACACCCGTATAATATGCGTGTTTAAACTCCTATGAGAATATAAAAATACAAACCCATACAATTTAATTTACATAACTACCATATATCTTTTTAGAGTGAATAACTTTGAAAAGCCTAAATGTTTTTATTCAGTCCAAATACTTCTAAAGGTTATTTAATTGATGTTTATTTAAAGTTATACATCCGACAAAAAGTTATTTTCATGGCTATAAACGTAATATACGAGTACGCGTATAATCTATTTTTGGGCATATAGAATGCATAAAATGTCGGGCCTAAAATCCAAATGGACTGAGATAAACCTGATAGGCTGTTTAAGCTTAATAAGGTTAATAAGTATTCCAGTTGTGAACTTGCAATGTTCTGACACACACAAGTGTTATGTTATACCATTATAATATTGTGTGCATTTTCGTTATTTATATAGTTCCAACTTTGAAATTCCTTTTATGTTTCGTCCTAGGTTTTCACAATTATTATAATAATCGCGAAAACTTAGGATTAAGTTAAGTAATTTCAAGTAGAATTTTGAAATAAAATGTTAGAGAGATAAATCATACTCACTAAAGGGGTACGAACCACGTGGGATACGTGATCTCGGGTAGACTAGTCTGCGTATATAAATATTTTTTTACCAAAAATGGTAATTCAACACCAACCTTTTTAGTGACCCTGCTACTTACAGGATCGATTGTCAATGATGATATCATTAAGATAGGCATCACACTTTTCAGTTTTTAGAGTGTAAATAAAAAACAGCTTTACCGAATTTAATAAAAATTTAAATCGGACCACCTCGGAAGTACACTCTACCAAACATAAAAATAATTTTGAGAATCGGTCCACAAATGGGGGAGAAATCGACTCACATACACATAAAAAAATACATACACACGAACATAATAACTTACTTTTTTGAAGTCGTTTTAAAATGGTAATATATCAATTCATATTATAATAATATATATCAGTTTCATTTTGTTTTAATTTCAATACTGTGTCTTTTTACGCGTTTTACCGAGTGACAACGCATATACTTAATTATTATGTTATGCTGTATATGCTAATTATATGCTATACTAATAATATGTAAAAATTGTATTGCTCCAAACTTATAATCGAAAGTGTACGTCTGGCAAGCTAGCCTTAAGATTGAAAATCGATTGCTAAGCATCTAAACAGTACCTTCCGGTGCAGCTGCCCTTGAGGTTTAATCGCCATTCTAATGGCAGTATTCCTGCCGTGCGATTCTCTAATAGCAAACATCGTTGCATCTTTGACAACATCCGTGAAACAAATGACGAGATAACAAGAAACGTCGGAAAAGCAACCTTATGTACAAGGGCTATCTCTCATAAAGTGTGACATCAGTGAGCTCGTCGACGAGCGCATCGACGAATCGTTAAAGGGGTGATAGACGTGCGAGTAAGTTCGCGAACTTGTGGCTCGACGACCTTTTTCGCTGGTGTGTCACCTTAAGTACGCGTACTTTAAAACCGCCGAGTAAGTTCGTTGGCGATCCGACAAGTTTGAAATTTTGCTCGTAACCCGCCTCCGCTCGTACGTGTGGCAGACTGTGTGGCACTGCGAGCCGCGAGCCGCCATTATTAGACGAGGTTTTTCTAATTTTAGTTAATTTTGATTCAGAAATTTCTCAAAAATAGCGATTTCCGGACTTATTCGCATGAACTGCTAACCGAATTTATAGAAGCTTTTCGAAATAACAGAAGTTTCAAGCGTAAAATAATTTATTAGAAATTATACGTAAGGACAGAGATGCTACAATTGATAATGTCAAGAAAAAATCATGTATTCTGTTTTTAAAATGTAATACAATATAATTCTTAAATAACACAAAGCTTCTTCTGCCGATGGCATCGCAATACAGAGTGAGTAAGCTTCACGTGTGTCACCGACGTCGAGCCGAGTAAGTTCGCGATCTTTAAAACCGCGTACTTTAAGTTTGTACGTCTATCACCCACTTTAGTAAATCACAAGGCAGGTAGACGCTCAGTTTTGAATCTCGACTTTACCGTAGATGTGACAGTAAATGCCATACAAAACTTACTCAGATCTTTACTCAAGTCGAAAGACCAAACCAGTCAAGACCAAAGTCTAGAGTGCCACCGTGCACGATGCTAGTCCATCAAATACAAAAACTAAAATTTACGCTTGAAAAATAAAAAGACATAAAGGCACCTTTAAATATATTTAAAGATGTGCTAGACATCTAATTCGAATCAAGACTTGTATCTATATACATACATTTCAAAGCAACACATTTATATGCTCCCATAAGTGCATAGTGCAATTATATGCATATTAGACTGCCTATACGTTAGTTTTATATATTTTCCTTGTATGGAATATCGTGCTATGAGTCACCGACGTCTACAGATTTTTGCAATTGTGTGGAAATATGAATGGAAGGGTTCTTTTATACTGTGACCGTCTGTGTAGCTTCCCCTGCGACAGACGGTGTTGGGCAATGAATAGGGGGTTTAATAGCAGGTCCCGTGTGTTGCCGTCATCTTTTAGTCGTCGTGAAAATATTAAATTCCAATAAAGATTGTAAGAGACTGAAAGGTACAATAATGATTAAAATTTTACATCCTAGCAATAAATACTCTCCCAAAACGATTGTTGAGATTATCATAAGACTACTGCATCGCATATAGATCTTACTTTAGGTATGCTGTATACTTAGCGACTGCCCGCGACTTCGTTCGCGTTCTGGCTCGCCATAACCTCTCATCTTTTCTCGGGGTTTCTTTCATAAGAACCTTCTCCCGACAATACGAGTAAATAACACAACAAAAAAAGAATTAGCGAGATTGTTCCATCCGTTCTCAAGTTATAGCGTGACCAGGAGAAATAGAGGTTCATTTATATATACAGATTTATACTACACTAGGCACCATTTTTCCAAATATAATATACAATAGTGTTAGCATAAACTCACATACCACATGAAAGTTATACTTATTGGACAAAGTTAGAAATGGGTATAACTTCATAAAAGGCATTAGGTATACATTAACGAACCAATAATCTTAAAATTTGGTATAATTTTTTCTGCTGTGTTAGAAAACGCTTCTAGAACTTTGACCTTTATAGTTCTGAACAGCACTGAACTGCGCTCGTCATTCTATTTTAAAGTGTAAATCTGTGTTAACATTTAGAGTAGTGCTATAATAATGTGACAAAACCTGAAATGGTCATTGGATACAAAGAATGAATGATAACCAGTGACTAGACTGCCAATCTTTTTTTTTTGTTTATTGTCGCCTATTACTATAGCGTGCAGTATGCGAGACTCATAAAGTTATATACATCATATAGATGACCCATGTAAATAGGGTGAATCCTGTGCTATACATTCCATAATTTTATAAACAGTTTCTGGACGTATAAGAAATATGAAACCGGCTCAAAAATTACCCCGAATTACTCCAAAATTATGTTGTTTTTGTTATATTATTGTTCTTACGTATGCACAATTTTATATAATGTAGGTGACTGTACTAGTAAAATAGTATAAGCTAAGTATGTAGTGAATGTTAACTAATTTTAGGTTGGTTTGTACACAGGTGCTGCAGCGGCCTCAAGGTTGTACGTGGATGCAGTAGGCAAGCTGGGCAGACAGGCACAGCAGGGAACATGGGGAGGATGTGCCGATATTGGTAAATATCGTTTATTATCTACTCTTAACCATTCATATACCGTGATAATTAAAACAAAAGTTTTATGAATGAAAAGAACGTAAATTTACGTCATTGGTACTCAAATGGTTAAGCGATAGCTCAAAAATTAATACAAATTTGTATCAAAAATACTAACTTTTAAGTACCTAGCAATAAGCAATTTCTATCATGGATCAACATCGGCTAGATATGATTTTAAGGGAAACATTAAAAGGAATTTATTTGGCAAATTTTATTATATATGCTTTTGGCCACGCAAAAACTAAGACACGGTAAATTTTGAAATCAAAAAATTAAGCTAAATGGAAATAAAATTCATATAGTTATGTTGTTTTCCATAATATTAGTACTAAAGCACAATGAATAAACCGTCAAACCTTTATCCCAGAACATTTTATTACCCACCATCCACTCTCATGTCTGAGTATAAAACTTTATGAAATCTTAAAGTTTTAAACGTATATCTGACACCAAAACAAGTTTCGCAGTAAACTGACAAGTTTTGCAGAAATATAACTGTAAATTAGACCTACTGACCGATTTTGTTGCAGGAACAGCACTTATGAAGGTCGTCGAGGTTTATCGAGAAATACAAGACCAGCAGATGAATATTGTAAGTTCAAGTTTACTTTAAGGGAAATAAGTGCTTCAACCGATTAACATTATGCAGGCTGATGCAAATATCAAATTATTGCAAACAACAAATTTGGGTATACGCATTAAAGTGGTTGTAACGCCTAGAACCCTGTACAGAATTATGAAATTAGGCACATTATTGTTATTGAAGTAAAAATAACACAACATAATTCCAAATTGCTTTATTTAAGCATCATAATATATGTATGTGTAACATATTGTTTTGACTAACGGAACGAATTGATACTATTAGAAAATATTACTACTAATTTTGGTACTATTGATTGTGATAGAGATTGAAGGATGTTTCATAAATTTTAGTCCAATATTCTAGAAAATCGATTACAAAAATGTTTGCCATGTGACATTTGCAGCATTGTTTTTTTTACACATTTTATAATAAGGGTAGTGATAAAAATAGTAATTAAATTATGATAAAATTTAATCGTCTATATTTGTTGAAACTAAAATGTTTTAATTTGATATGATCTAAACTAAAGTGCCGTGTACGTTATAATGTAAAGACACACCGCTATAGAAATAATCCTATCGCACCTCTCATCTAATAAGATTACTCCGGTCAAAAATAAAACAGTCTACTTATACCACTTTCATTCTTCATCAGGTTATCCAAAACAACTTAGATTCCGTTCCCGAACAAAGAACATCCGCCTTTTTGTTTACTTCAACCCTTACAGCAATGGAGCGGGACCTTTGTTGGTTGTCCCAACACAATAATCCGGGACTTATTTGTTTCAGCTGAAGGCATTCTACGTGGATCTACTGGTTCCCCTAGAAACTAATCTGGAAAAAGATACGAAAGTAGTACAGGTCAGTCCAATAAGATTTTCCCCTTTATATCCTTTTATGTGAACCCACGGTTTTCGAGAATCGTGAATTGTTTACGAACGGAACGGAAACAGATGTAAAAAACGTAGATCGGTAAGATAAGATTGCCTACTTACGTAGCAATATTGAGATACCGAAGAAATACTGTAATTCAATTATCAGATGAACAGATTATAAAATTGTGTCTTCCTACCATTACTTCGTTCGTTTCCCAGTGTATCATTTTTACATTTATCAATTTACTTACAATGCTAACATTCTATATAAGTTTTGCTGTTATTTTCCTTTTATTGTATTAATTGATAATCTAGAGCTCATTCCGAATGATAAAACCATTTGTCTCGGGGCCAAAATCATAAAGTTATCGTACTTAGGTAATAGTATTCATAGAATATTTTGTCCGTCTAATACAATTATATGAGTATATACTTTACCTACATGGTGAATAATACATAACTTACCTTCATAAAAGTAATTGAAGCTCTCACCAGATGTGCCTGAGTACGGAAAAGGGCCATGAATAAGCTACTAAATAATGATAGATACCATAAAATTGTTATTTTCTTTTTACAGTCTGAACAAAAGAGATTTCTGCAACAACATAAGCTAAGGTCAGAAAGCTATAGCAAAGCAGCTGCCACAATCAAAAAACAGCGCAAGAAGAAAACAAACGTCACTAAAGTTGGATCAGCCATGGACAAAGAAATGAAGGTACCAACTAGCTTTGGTGCAGATTTAAAATGAACAATTAAAAGTGCTGTCGAAGAATACTTATATTTTACGCTTTGTTCACAGAATATGCAAATACTGGAAGAGGAGAAAACTAAGTTGGACGCTTTTTGTGAACAAAGTCTGAAAAACGTAAGTACCTCTCATTTCAACTAAGAAAAACAACAAGTCTTGATTGGTTACAACTCTAGACATCGGGAAAGATATTATTGTGTTGATTGGTATTAAATCAAATTTATAGGAGCTTTATTAGCGATGATAATATTAATTTATTTTATTATACCAAATTCTGGTCATGATTAACTAGATCTAATCTAAATATATGATAAGATACAGCTACTGAATACCTATCAGATACTCGGTTAATATGGTCTGCTCGAAAATACATCAATTTATTGGAATCATTTTTAAACAGCAATATTGACTTTTGGCAATACATGAAAAGACCAATCAGTACTTACTACGTCTAATTGTAATAGTTACTGGCGCCAAAAAGAAAATGCATATCACAATTGAGTGAGAATTTTCAGGGTTGTCTACTGTCTTGAACGGATCTTCGAATAGCGAAAATTATAGCACAAACTAGCCATCTATCTTTAGATTTATATCAACGAACCGTATGTTATATTTCTAAATACTTATAGAAGCACACTCCGCAAAACATTAGGTTGTATCAATAAGTATTTATATTTTAATTAATACATAGCTGGTTTTTATGACAAAAATCAATATTTATATTCCAGGCTATGACCCAAGAACGCCGTCGTTACGGCTTCGTCCTTGAGCGACAGTGTTCACTCGCTAAGCACTGGCTGGCTTACCATTCGGCCGGTGCAGCTTCATACAACGCAGGCTTGGATGAATGGCTCGAAGTGTCTAGGACCCGAGAGTACCTGCCACCGAACGTTGAAGCCATGTTTGTAAGCAGGATGAGGGTAAGTTACTTCATTTTATTGTTCTTAAATAACGCCGTATTACCATTATGGTTTGGACGGATGAAGTAGTTCGAGTTCATTCTTTAAAATCTTGTTTAGGAACAGGATGAATAGATTGTTAGTCGCTAAGTAATAAAATGTATTTTTATAGTATTACTTTTTAAAGCACTAACGCCTGCTTTAGCGATCTCAAACATTGAAATTTATAGAGAGAAAAATTCCATCCTCGGACGGGATTCGAACCCGCGTCTTCTGACCTCTATAAATTTCAATAAAATGTATTATTTGAATTATAATAATTTTTAAAATAATAAATATTCCACAACTATCACACAACGCCATCTAGTCCCAAGCTAAGCAGAGCTTGTGTTATGGGTACTAGACAACTGATAAACATACTTATATATTTCTAAATACACAAATATTATAGATAAATAAGAATTTTATTGTATTTATTTATAAATATTAACTTAAGCTGTTAATTTTCTTTCAAACCCTGACGAGACTAGAAACTCGCTGTCCTGATTTTAACCGTCACGCTTGCGCAACATAGTTCGGCGCCTTAGGCGTAACAATTTTTAGTTTTTGGAGTGTAACTCAAAAACCGCTTGACCGAATTTGATAAAATTTTAATGGGACCACCTCGGAAGTATATATACTCTACCAAACAAAAAAAGATTTAAAGAATCGGTTCACAAATGGGGAAGAAATTGATTAACATACACATTAAAAAAATACATACACACTAACATATAACCGCCTCCTTTTTTAAAGTCGGTTAAAAATGCAGATCATCGCTTTCAAAGATGTCAAAATATTTATTTACTGTTCTTCGTTTTTTTTTTTTCTGTGGATATAAAAACAATGTATAGTTTTGTACAAATTAAAAGCTCTGCAGCACTACACAGCCCTACTTGACTTTTACGTTCATATCCAAAATGAAAAATGACACAACAAGCATGTAAGCAGCTTACAAAATGGGACGCTATTAGGATTACGTCAAACCCATTTAGTACCTCATTTTGCGAAATGAAGTGTCGCTGTAAACTTTTTGACAGATTTTCATTTCGCGTCAAAATGTTCCATAACTTTAATAAAACACTGTCGTCTCCTACCGTGTATCGTAAAAATCTGTCTCCACTAACGTAAAATTATTTTACGGCCTCTTATAGCGCGTATTGCCCATTTAAGTTTGTTTTTTCCGCTAGAATGACCTGATAAATCGGATGGGTGTTGGCTGTTAAAATGGAAAGACGTTAAAGTTTGTTTTTGCGGATCGTGTATTGGAAATATGTAGGTAGTCAAATATTTCTTTTTGTTCCCAATGGGTTTGAGTTCGACCCAGATATCTTCTGATAAAAGTATAGATATAAGAATGTATCAAATAAACGAAAATTTTGCTATCGTAACACAGTTAGGTAGACACGTCGGTATAGATCAGAAAACATCACGTCTTCCCTGAAAAAGACCTTTGATCAAAGTTTCTAGGTTTGTAACTAAAAGTAATCTTACGAGTAGCTTGGCGTCACAAACAAAGCTGTAGACGTGCTCGTTGATTTGTTTGCATTTTACATCTATTTATGGATATATCTATTTAATATAACGATTAACAGTTCAGATTTAAGCAAAAAAAAAATATAGCTGATATAAACATTTTTCTTAGCCATGTGTTCTAGAGAAAATTGCAAGAGAGTGCGAACTGTTTCTTTTCTTGTTACTTCTTGAGGATGTTTTGTTAGATTGAAAGCAAAAGGCAACCACGCCCAGTGCCCACTAGTTAATTATGTTTTATTTCCAAAATTACACATTTGTTTACACATTTACGGTCAACGAGGTTAATATGTTTAGATAAAACTATCTGATGTTTCTTTCAGCAAGTTTCATTCTGGGCTGACGAGGATGTATACGCAAGTCCTAGAGCAGGTGATGATGACGACCGCGCGTCGGTCGGATCACAACTGAGAAAGACAAGATCGGTCGACGCTTCCTGCTTAGATGTGAGGTCTATTGGCGACCTTGGCTCTCCAGCGCAAGGGCTATCCAGGGCCAAATCCGATTTCAATCTACAAGCTAGTTCTATGAATGGTGACCAGGGTAAGTTTTATTTAAACAAACCAGCATGCAATTCCCCCAGTAGCAAATTGTAGATGCTTTGTGCTTTGATGTAAGATTTATTGGAGATCCTTGTAACCGTATAGCATAAAGGATTTCCAGCTAAATCTGGTTTGGAACTTCAAGCTATTTAAATTCGAAAATGAAAGTAAAGGCCTCTCGAATAAGTGTATCATTTTGTTACCCTAAACCAAGAACCTCTTCAATCAAATCTATATAAAAAGCGAGATATCTGAAAAAAAATCACCGATTTTAGTTTATTATTTGACATTTTCAATTTAATATTTATTTTAAAAATGAGATGTCATAAAAGGGTACACATTTTTACAACGACGTTGTATAGTAAACTTTATTGGGAGTATTGGCCTTTTGCCAAAATCAATGTTTCTTCTGACTACCCAAGCCGTTCAAACATTGATTAGGTAACCACAGTCTTTTGTTTCTTTTCAATGAGTCTACACGCAATTGAACCAAAATCGTCTAATATGTTGACAGCTATTATAATGCACGGTATGACATAAAAATAGATAATGAAACTTGCACATCGATTGTATCAACATTATAGATAACATCCAGAACGCAATGAATATGTTTATTGTCATCTTAATAGACGAAAAAGGGTATCTTTACCGTTAAAACCTGTGAGTTAGTGTAAGTTAAAGGTAAATTAGTCAAAACTGTTCATATCTCCTCACTGATGAGATAAGGATTTGTTCGACTCGCACAAGAGCAAAATGTTTTTTTTTTTATTGAAATGTCTCACTAGTAGTGTTTTTATAGATACAGACATCCGCACCGCCACCCGTCCATCATCTCTTGCTCCACCCAGTTGCACGTCCAGAGATCCACCGCTAGCACGAGCTCTTTACGCTTACGCCGCGGCTGGAGATAACCAACTGAGCTTTCAACAAGGAGACATGCTAGCATTGCTGGGTGAAAGGACTAAAGGCTGGCAGTATGGAGAGAACCTGCGAACACACAATGCTGGATGGTTCCCATTGGCTTACACTGAACCGATCCTTAACGAAGAGCCTGCTGGGTGAGTTCAGATAATCTTCTTATTTATGCATATATATATATATATATATATACATATGTGCTACTCGTTTACTTATCGGCACGATAGCTAGGAATAAAGATTTAAAGGTTCAGAACGGCGAGAACTGTACTCATCCTGTACACGTGATCTAATAACGCTGGTTGGATAAACCAAACCACAGCGAAGAACTTCATAAGTGAGTTTCGTTATAAACGTATTTCTTATTTAAGAGCGACAGTATTGAGTTACTGACATTGACTCATAATATTGTTAAGGTATTATTTACCGTCAAAACACTCAAGGTAGGGATCGAATACGTCAACCCGGGTTTCTAGCATATCAGATCTTTGGGGCGAGTGTGCAGTGGCCTCTGCGAGCTCTCGGCGGGCACTGCTCGACTTATCGTGAGCGAACGAAGCAATTCAGTTTCGAGACTGGCTTTCAGTCTGTACGTCTGTTCACGTTTGCACTTTTAGACGAAAATTGACATACAAGTTCCTATACTAGATTTATTAAACATTTTTAGTCTATCGCGATTTTGGTTGGGGGGATAATATAAAAGGGTAGGCTGTAGCTTTATTTATCGACGGATTTCAATCAAATTTTAGAGACAAACTATGGACTTCATTCGCACAAGATTTTCTCTGCAACCTACGGTGGGGGGTGGGTGTTAGGAGAAGAGGGGTAGGGAATGTGGGGACGGGTATATTCGACTTTCCCTCCAACACAGAAAGGTTGGTTTCAAACCTCTGAAATGGCTTTGCTAAGTCAGGGGAAAAGGGAAAGTGTCGATTATTGCATGGTTATAAGTGCTCACGGTTTAATATGTATTAAAAGTCAGGAAAATTTCAATAGAGAATAAAACATGTTATTTATTGCCGGTAGAAAAAGAAAAGCTTGGTACGAGTAACATAGCAAGTGATAAGCTAACGATACTGGGAGGTTTCTATTAACTATCATTGAATTGATCCTCAACCAACAAAATGCTGAGTAGGTTATGTCAAACTTTTTTCATATATACTATTATATTACTGCTTTTATTTCCAATATGAAAAGGATCATGCTAATGTTTTTGAGAGAAAGGGCCAAAGCCTGGAAGAACTTTGGGAGAAATTTAAAGGTTGCCACTAGCGTACAATGATCCCGAACGAAAATATCGTTGGGTAGCTATTATTTTATTCTTTATCTAATACCAGAGTGTAAGATAGACCAAAGCCTGGCAATGTGAAGAGAACATATTCATACTTACTCATCACGTAGCTATCTATGTTTTATAATATACGTTGCCTTCTTTCAAACGATTACAAATAAGAAAACTACCAAAGACTAATAGGCTAGATAAGTTTTCTGTGAATCTTCTGATGTTTCATGTCATCTGGCCAGTGCTTGGACAATTAATACTAAAGCTGTTAATTTCTGACGAATTTATCAGATCGATATGTTGATGTAATATCGGTTTAAATTATTTGCTTCAGTGAGTTTGAAGATGATGTTCGGCCGGCCTACATTAAAACTTTTCTTAGTTTACCCAGTACCGAATATAAACAATAATAAAGCTGTTATGGTATTCAAGTTACTAAGCTAATATAACGCTTGTTGACATACCATGATCCATTTATACGAAATTAAAATTTGAATATTTTGTTTCTAGACTGTTGGTTTTGTTTTAGGACTTGAATTAAAAGATAGAAGTCTTTAAAGAAAAATGTATATGTGAAACATAATTCATAAACGTGAAATTCATAATAAACCGTACACAACCTAGTATTGATGGTAACTGCCATCCGCAAAACAAAAACCATGCTCTAGTAATCGCCACTTAGCGACATTATCACGATTTACCACAACTGCACATGACTCAGATTGTCATCAATAACTTAGAGATAATGCTGTTAGCTCGCCTTTTTTTGCTCCGTTGAAGATATTATGAGCTGGTAAAGTGTTATCTTTACCGTTCACGAACGCATGAAATTGCCTATGGTTTTAACGATATGATGAAACTGGATAGCAAAATGTTTTTATTGCACCAGCTACCGTCCTGTGACTTTGTTTGAGTACATATGAAATAACAGAAATAGTAAAAATAATAAAATTTTATTATTATCCTTAAATGTTTTAGTAATGCATACACCGCATTCCTAGAACGTAACCTAAACAGGACTTAATTAAGTGACTGACAGACATTCTGAATAAAAAATCTAACTTGATGCAAATTTAAACATGTCTAAATAACCTAAAGAATGGCAAATGTACAGAAGTACGAGTCCAAGCACAAAAGAAAAATAAACTAATCACCCTGAAAAATTCTTATTGAAGGAAATGACCTGCTTTCGAATTTGCTGTTGCCGTGGAAGGTCTATTGCAACACATCTTACGGGCCAGGTTATGTATATACAATCGGTTTAATTATTAATAAGGTTTACACGTAGAAGTGTGTGCCGAAAATTTGCTATTTGAAACAAAAAGGCCTTTATAAAGTGATAGCTGATTAATACCGTTGACTCGCGATTCGCCATATTTGGCCAATAATACAATAGACTTCGCAGAAATCAAGCCACTTTTCTAGGAACTGCAGCGTGTGTGTTAACCGGCACAGTAGTGAATAGAGCTAGCTTGTGATAAAGGAGCTAAGTGATAGTTGCATAGAAAATGAATCGAAAAGACATTGCAGTGTTGGCCATTTATAAGCCACAGAGCCAGTTCAATCTGGAAGAAATGTCCGACGGAAGCTGGTCTTGGTGCGGGAGTAAACGCGCAGGTGACGGCCTATTTTAGTAAGTGTTATTACCTTTTAGTAAAAAAAATGTTATTTTTTCCGAATGTTCACATTATGAACACTGAAAAAAAATACACTTTGGCGTCTTTAAAATTGTATTAGTCTATAAATGAAATATCATGTGTAAGTTTTTGAATTCTTTGAGTTGAGGCCACTGAACGGATTAATCCAGATTTAACGGGTAGTTTCCAAGTGATCGCAAAAGCTTTATTCCATGCGAGTGAAGTCGATGCAAGCAATGGCTTTTCTACCGACATCCAAAAAAAGGATGAGGTACTCAATTCACCTGTATGTTTTTTTTATCAAATTTGGTCCAGTAGTTTTTGAGATACATTCCAATAACTGAATAGAATGGAATTCGGTATTAAATACATCTCTGTTTTGCAAAGTCTGTGTTGTAAGCACTGCTTACACTACAAAACAATAATAATGCACTGCCACCTAGATCTTAGAACGGAAGTTTGGAGTGTCACTGCGCACGTTACCCCGAGGTTTTGGTTTTGACTCATAATCAGCACATTATGTTCCTATTGCTGGGACTCGAGCCTTACTCTCAGAGAGAGGAGTTGGGTCTTAATCGTAGTGCGGCTTGGCGGAAAGGCTAGTGGCCAACCCATGTCGAAGTTTTCAGGCCACCCGAAGGTCTTCGGCATAGCCTAACGACTCTTGTCCTAAGACAAACAACCGGAACCGACGGCTTAATCTGTCCGAATCAGCAAGACTCATTCGAGTTAAGTTTCATTCATAAATCTATTGTTATTTTTTGCGCTGATGCGGACGGGTTAATGTGCCCTCCGAAGCACGAAAGCGCTCAGTTGAATAATGCAACTAGCGGTCACCCATCCAACTCCTGACCGCAGTAAATGTTGCTTAACTTGTTGAGTTGTGTTGTTGAGTGTTGTTAAGTAGTAATTTACTAGTAATTTATTTTTTCGTTTAATTTTAAGCAATATATTTCTTTGCAAAGATTGATCTAAAGATCAATCAGGAGATCAGAGGATTCTGTTGCTAATAAAAAGCAACAGAATCCATTAGTTCAATAATACGGGATGTAATTTTTTTTTAATCTTTCAGGTCGATTTGCGACAAAAGTAAAAGATTTAAAAAACTAAATATGCAGTTATTGTTTTCTTATAAGCCGAGGGCATGTCTCCTTCACGATTTTTCTCTAACTCTCGTGGTTCCGAACATGGCCATGACCGCCCTTCTCAAAAAACCAGCCTATATATCTTTAGCTATAAATAGCTAACATAATTATAATACATGCAATCTGGTTGTAAAATTAAACTATTACTGTTAATTGGCAAAACACTCACGTTAGGGATCGAATACGTCGACCCGGGTTTCGAGCATGTCCGAGCTCATCTTCAGGGCGAGTTCGCAGCGGCGTCTGCTAGCTCCCGACGGGTACCGGGTGTAAAATAACATATTATAAAGTAACTTGTAATAAAAAAGACAAAGACGCTTGAAGTACTCGACTTCTGTCAAATCGACATCTGTCACATACGATGTAACTATTTAATACTAACGACCGCCCGCGACTACGTTCGCGTAGTAGGCTCGGTCTTCGGTCTCCCCATAACCTCCCATCTTTTCTTGGTTTTTCTTTCATAAGAACTTTCTCCTAACGATAATTAGCACAACAAAAAAGAATTAGCGAAATTGTTCTATCCGTTCTTACGTTATAGCGGGACCAGGAGAAATAGGGGTTAATTTTTATATAATGTATAGATTATAATAAGCACATAGTAAAACATAATTGATAGAATGGCCACGAGGTTCTTGCCCATTCCCGCTAGTGGCTCCAATTATTTTGGAACGCAACAGTTGTCTTTAAAAAACCGGCGTCTTTAAAAAATGACGTACATATCAGTCATATCATACTGTCATCGTCACCTCAACCGTAGGACGTCCACTGCTGAACATAGGCCTCCGCCATAATTTTCCAAAAGGACCGGTTGGAAACGGCCTGCATCCAACGTGCGACCTTTATTAGGTCGTCTGTCCACCGTATCGGTGGACGACCTACGCTCCGCTTGCCGGTCCGTAGTCTCCATTCCAAAACCTTCCGGCCTCATCGGCCATCTGTTCTGCGTGCTATGTGCCCTGCCCACTGCCACTTTAACTGGCTAATCTTCTGGTCTATGTCGGTGAATTTTGTGCTTCTACGGATCTCCTTATTTCTGATTCGATCACGTAGAGAAACCCCGAGCATAGCCCTCTCCATAGTTCATTGTGCGACTTTGAGCTTATATATGAGGCCCATAGTAAGAGACCACGTTTCAGTGCCATAACTCATCACTGGTAACACACATTGGTCGAAGACTTTTGTCCTGAGGCACTGAGGTATTTTAGACGTGAAGACTTCGCGAAATTTCCGGAACGCTGCCATCTTATTTATCATACTGTATGTATCTACCTTGAATGTCTTATCATACTGTACTTAATGGCAAAATTAGATAAATTATTTTGATTTGATAAAACTTCTAAATTGTATATTTTTTGAGTAGCACAAAAGCTTTCGTGCTTTTGATTGATATCTATAGGAACGCATTTGTAAAAGTCTCATTTATCTTTGCAGCAACGCTTCTCCGGCTCGTTGGAGCGTCGTCCAGACTCCCAACGAAGCACCACCACCGGCCCCACTGGCGCACGCACAACCGGGCGGCGCTACAGCTACCGTACACTCGCATAACAATCACCCACCAGCAAGAATGTTTGGAGACACGGTCACTGCACATCATATTAATAAGGTGACTAGTAAATTTTAAATACTGCCAATATCCTGTTTAGCCCCTAAATCAAATTCCAATTCCAAAATCTATCATATAATTCTGACTACTCCAAATCAATGCGGTTACCATTAGTTCAGTCCTATAAACTATGAAATTTATAGTCTGGATTAACAATGAGATCTTTCCAAGAAGAGAAACCTGAAAATAATCTAATTGAGCTTATTTACCACTTATTTGTTGTTTGAATTTGTTTTTGTTAGAATTAATCTAAACGTTCTAGCACGCTTCAGATAAAAAAGACTAAAATTTCATTTCTTTCTCAGGGACGCCTCAGCACCGGATCTCCCGGCTTACCACCAACCCTCCCGGCACCTTCACCGAGTGCTCTCAGTACATCAACCAGCGCTACCTTTCACGCATCTACTCCCGTTCAAGTTAACGCTGGACCTATCAAGAGCTCAACATCCTCAGCTAGCTTTACCACTCACGCCGTGATTGAAACAAGAAGCTTTGGTCCACAGACATTACCAATGCGCTCTCAGGTAATATTAGTACGAAGTTGTTTAAATTGTCGTTATTATTTTCGGCATCATCACTGAATGCTCTTAGCACATCAACCAGAGCCCCATCCCAAATATATTCTCTATAATTTCCTGGAATTATCAACCACTTCACCTTTAGCAATTTTACCACTCATACAGTGATGGAAAAGAGGAACTCACCTGATGGTAAGCTTTTTAGAGCGATCCAGATGTTTAAGATATCAAGTTTTGCACTGCATTTTTATTCCAAGATACAATCTCTCAATAATTTTACTCGCTAGAGTGATTTTCAACCTTACACTATCTAAGTAAGAATAGGAAAGTAGAATATATGCCTACTATAGTGGCACCACAAAGACGATCATTTAAATAAAAAAAAAAAAAAATTGCTATGTTACCATTATGACAGCATCGTATTATTATGAAAATATATATTCATGATTTGGTCCTTTCCTAAAATCAATGAGTTTGATTTTTAAATTCGAAATTACTTTATCGACAGCCTTAGAGTTGAGAATCTTTGTTATTCTTTTAGTTTTAGATTTTCGCATCCACAATCACTTGAAAATTAATTCATATTTTAGACTAGTATCTATGAATACTGGACAATTGTGTTAAGAACAACAAAACACTTGTTCAATGCCGATACAATAAAATTGAAATATTGCATATGAATTTCCAAAACTATCTACTTTCGTCATTCAGAATACTCAGCATTGCAATTAAATTTTACAGTTGGCTCAAAACAAAGCGGGGCCAGCAAAGACAGCTGTGAGTGCCGTTGGAGCCGTCGGGAATGTATCCCTTCACAGCTCCAACGATTCTGGTTTCTCCAACGAGCCTCCACCCCAACCAGATATCGATTACAGTGACGAAGAAGCTCAAAGACTCCGCATCCCAATCAGGTAGAAAATCAAAATTATAATTGCCTGTACTGTGTAACGCTTTTATCGTTTCGTTATGTTGCTTATAGTTCAATAGCAGTAGCATTTATTTCCCCTTTTTGTTTGTTTTCGTAGTAAGTCAGCTCAGCATGCCCAAAACCATAAAGCGTATCTCCTCAAAACTCAAAGCCTGAAACGTGGTCCGAAAGCTCCTAACTCAAATGGATATTTGACTGATGATCAGCAATTGATGTTGAGAAATATGCTGGACATGGACAAAGATTCACAGAAAGTGAAAAGAACCAAATCCTTCTGGAAATTTGGACGTACAACATCTGAAGAGATAATGGAGGGAATGTCTCTATGGCAGCACCGCGATATTGTTGACACAGTACCCGAGTATAAAAAAAAGTTTTTTGGAAAGATTAAAAAAGAGCTAAGACCCGCTCCAGAAGTTCCAGATGTACGTAAACAAGCTAGTCCTGAGAAGTTACTGCAACCACAAATTGAAAATATACAAGTTCGTCCTAAGGAAACTATAGACAGGAAAGACATGAAAATGCCAAATGGTGGTATCCGTCAAGCCAAAAGCCTAAGCTCCATCCAAAATGAAGAACGTAATGATAAAGCACGTAAAAGCATCGACGGATACCAGCAAAATCATATAAACAAAAAGAGCACGTCTGAGAAATCTATCGTAGAAGAGAAGCACGAAGATTTTGTTCCGCGGAATGAATCGAGGCATTCCGACTTGACTAACACAAGTACTATAAAGACAAACTTCGAGAACAGTTTCTACAATGATGAAAATGGTGAAGGATATGTAATGAAAACTGTCAAAAGAAGAGAGATATTGCAGAGGTACGACAATGATAGTAGCTCAGATGTTCAATCTGTTGCTTCGAGCACTGATCCCTATGATTGCATAATAGTGGATGATCACATGACTTTACGAAAGCAACAAGAACTCGATAGACGTCGAAAACAGGCAATTTTAGATGATGAAGATGAAATGAAAATTAAGCAACGTAAAGAAAATGCATACATGCCAGATTTTGAAGAAATTGAAGTAGCTCCAATCAAACCACATGTACGAGCTACAATGAATTCTGATAAAGCCAAAAACTCGTCACACGATAGGAGTTCACCAAAAACCATGGAGTTCAAAACTTTTAAAGATAACTCTAAAGAAATAAAAACTTTCTCTGCCTCTTCCGAAACATTGAAGTACAAAGATGAGCAACAAACAGATCGCTACGGTAACCCCATTGAAAGAAACAACAATAATATTAACAACGAAGATACTTACAATGACCATGATGAAGGTACTCTAAAGTACAAAAAACGATCCAGTGAAGAAAAACCGCGCCAGCCGAATTTTGAAAATGGAAAGACTCATAAAAAGGAATACCCACAAGTTGAAATGAGAAATCAAAAAGAGAAGAAAGATACAAGATCTTACGAAAGTCGAGAGCCAAGAATTGATTACTCACTAGACCGTCGTCCAACGAGAAAAGACTTCGAAAATAAGACAAGAGAACGAAGGATAAGAAGTAACAGAAGTTACGATGACAGCTCTTTACCATACAACGGTCGTAGAGAGGATAGATTCTACGAGTCGAACATTTCGTACTTTAGCGACCAGGAGCATCGCGTATCTCGATACGATTACGAAACTGATTCAAAAAAGGCGGAAAAGTCAAAAATTCGTCAAGAGGAAGCAAGGCTGGAGGCGAGACGTTTCATTGAGCGTCGAAGCGAGGTTCCTTATAGTGAATCCGACGATCAGAAGTTCAATGAAGCTTTGAAACAGCAGAGACCACAATTGTTGCCGCGCACAAAATTATTGAAAAAACCTGTCGAAGGAGCTGAGTTGCCGGAGGAAGGACATACATTCGGACCCTGGTATGATTTGTGGGGACGGGAACAGGCAGTTTACAAATAGTTATAAGGTTGGTTTTGCTATATGTATTTATTTATTATAGTGCTAATTTTTATTGTTACCAATGACATTGATACAAAGAACCACAACCATTCCACACCATAGCACGTTCCGACTGAATTGTTTTCCGCTTGCTTCTCCAGTTCTCTGGTACTGATTTATATTGATTTTGCAAAACTTTACATTAGTAAAACGTTCAAAACGATAACTTGTTTTTACAAATTATCCATATATATTTACATAAAAACGTTCATAACTTTAGAACCAGATGACTCCGAGCATTATTAGTAGGTACAATCTGTGTTGAGTGTTGATAACTATGTATTTTTAGTATTGTTGCACTATACTATCTATATTTTGTCGTAAATGTAACTGAGTATAACATTATACCCATATTTTACATAGTTTATTTTAACTTACATTATATAACTTAGTATACTACTCGTACATTAAAATATTAAGGCCGATAAAGGTATACCGACTACAACGAATTTGTCATGCCATCCTCTCCTTCAAATCGTTGACTGTAATAGATTTTTAACAACAAAACCGCCAATTGTTTCTTTCATTACTTCATTCATTTCAGAATACATTTTTTATGTCTTCCTTGGCACAACAAATAGTTATTTCTTATAATTTAATATTGCATGCATTACTTGTACCTGGAAGAAAACTTTCTTGAAGATAAATTAAACACTCACTGCGTATTTTTAAAAATAAATTGTAGATTATTTTAAGACAAAATTATAATGATTTTAAACTTGTTTAACAGGCCACAGCAATTTGCCACGGTTAAGTTAAGGAAGGCACTAACAAACGACCGATCGTCGCCAGCCATCGAATAATGTTATAAATTGTATAATTATTATTGATAATTATTATTATTTTTTGTTAATTATTATTAAATGTAAATTAGAAACACCATGTATTTTGTACAGTTAAATATTCATAGTTTAACAAAAATATATCACAATTTTTACAATAATCCAAATAAATGTTTTTTATTTGACTCCTTAGGAATGTATATTATTATGTTTATGAAGTAGATATTTTTATAATTGGTAGACTAGCGTTTGACTACTATTTGAGTCGATGGTCTGTGATGATGCGATCTAAGGTAGCACACACTAGTCTTAGAATGGTAACTGCCAAGACACTACCGATACGTACCGTTAGGTGTTTAGAGGCGTTTTTTGAGAGTTGTATAAGCGTATCTAAATATATAAACCACCATTCAGTAGAATGTGTTTTTTGCTTCGAGACTTAGATTCTGAAAACTCACATCCTTCAAAATCCTAATTCACGTCGATAAGTATGCGAGATCTAAATGCATTTGGTACAAAGCAATACAATGTGAACTGCCTCATTTATTATAAAAAACGAACGTGGCTTTAACGTATTTTTAATATGAGAATCGGAGATCACTCACTTACATAAGTCAGATCTTTCCAACTACTCGCACGGTCCGAGTCCAAACATAGACACATATAGAAGTACTTAGAAATTTTATACGTGAGTGATATTGTTACTCCTGACAAAGCTCCTATAAATAACTAGCTGGCCCGTCAGTGGCTTCGCTCTATTTAAGATCTCACAGCAGCTCTACCTACCGGGTACAATTGTGTTTTTAAACCATCCAGAAATATAAACACCAAATTACATCGAAATCTGTCCAGTCGCTTAAGAAAATGTGACAAACACACGTACAGAAGAGTTATATATCAAGAAGATAGTCATTAAAACAGCTTAGCTGAAAGCTGCTCAATTACACCAATAGGCCTTAAGTCACATTGACCTGTGCTCCATAAATCTATTGTTTATCTTTGAGGTTAAGTACTGAAAGTCTTACTTACTGACTTACTACTACCTGATATCATCGAAATATGACCCTATGTTGTACTTCATTATCATCATAGTCAGCATCTCCATTGCTGAAGGTCGTGTCTAATCTGAATGGTTGACCGCTCCATGTACTATGCTTTTCCACGTGGTTCTGTCTTAGGCGGTCTTGGTTGATTTGCCTTGGTCTTTGCCTTGTCAATGCTGAGGCCAACTAATTTACTCTCTTTCTTCTACTCTAGAAAGAAATTCAGCCAGTTCGTGCTCAGACAATGCAAATAGTGTGGTGTCATCTGCGTATCTTTGGTTGCTGATTTTCAAGCTTTCAAGTTGAATTGATATTTCACCCTCCCAACCTTCCAGGGCTCGTCTAATTATATATTCGCCAAAGATCGCAGAAGAGAATCGCAGATAGGATACATCCTTGTCTGGCACCTTTTTGCGGCTTGAAGGCTTTCGACAAAATATTGTTTACCTTTACAACTGTGCTTCCACCCTGATAAAGATTTGTGATGAGAACCACGAGGTGCTCTGGTACTCCCATTTCTATCAGGATACTCCATAGACTTTCCCATCTAACACAATCAAACGCCTTTGAGTAGTCGATGAAGCACATCAGCATTGGAATGTTGAACTCGCGGCACTTTTCTATGATCTGCCTGAAATTCACAATCTGTTCCCTTGTACCTCGTCCCTTAACAAATCCCGCTTGCTCTACTTGAATCTGCCATTGCAAAAAGGCTTGCTTAACTTTTATAAAACCTGAAGTAAAGCTATCAAGAAAGTTCGGTTACTATAAAATCCTACTTAAATATCATAAATGCGAAAGAGAGGATGTATGGATGTTTGCTACTCTTTCAAAAAACTACTGAAGGAATATTATGAAATTTGGTTTTTAGATAGATCAAGTGATGGAAAAACTTAAAGGATACTTTTTCATCATCATCATCATCATCACCCATCATAGCAGCTAGTATATATACTTACATAATTATAAAACTATTTTTTTATACTGTAACAGACGGCTATTCGACCGTGTGGGTGAATGCGAAATGTGAGGAATGTTACATACAATGTATACGCAGGCATAATACAATCTAAAATATTTTATTAACCCTGTTAATAAAATAATTATATATTTTTATAAATGAAAAAATAAAATATATAATACATTTTTATTAGTTTGTCCAATTATACTTTTATATTGTAATACAGTAAAAGCATATTAAATTTAATGAAAACATATTTAATATACTTATCATTTTGTTTTATAAATGTTTCAAAATGCGAGTTGCTTGAATTCCAAAGAGTCTTCACTTTTCTTTGTTCTGAATAAAATTGTTCCCCGAAGTCAAAAAGTCCGGACAGATAAAAATAAACCCAGACGAAAGGACAACCTCTTCCATTTTCCATTCAGATATAATATAAAATAAACATGGGTCGGATATCATACTTGTAAAGAGAATGTTTCGAACAAGAATACAGTAAATATCGCACTCTTCTTACGTAATAAATTAATATTTATGAACTGCGTTTGTATTTATTTAATTTATTCATTATTTGTTTCTATAATGCACTAAATAAAGTACAAAGAGAGGACTTAGTTCTAAAGCAAGTAAGTATTGTAAGGTCAATTTGAAAATAGCAAAAATAAATAAGGACACAAAATCTTCAGAGGGCACGTGACGGAAGAAAAATCAACGTCAATTGGTCCCACGCGACAATGGCCTATGATTTATTGCATTTCCGACTCCTTTGGGGCAACAAGAGAAAATATTTGATACGTTTTACCCTCAACCCCGGGGCGGCCCCGTCAATTATACGCGCAAGGTTTTGGTGAAATATTCTGAGAGTGTTTTTTCTATGGATTTTATAGAATGAGTTTTTTGAGGGGAAACATGTTTTAGACAGGTTGTTGATATACCAATCATCTTTTATGACTGGAATTCATAAGTTACATAATAAAAATATAAGCTTCGGATACGACGAGCAAAGGAAATCACGGAAATCACGTTGATTTACATGGTACTTACAAGATGATTTTATTTTACTTTGTATACTTTGAGAATTTCAATATTATTTATTTACATAAATAAAATAAAAAAGGACTCATAAAGTGCTAACATTATTCATTACAAGCATTTTTAATTTTTTTTGGTCTAAAAACATAAATAGAAAATGACGTATAATGAATAACTTGTAGTTGTTCTTGTGTGGATTATTAGATACCTATATACTGATGTCTGAAAATATATTTATAAAAAGCGACGGGTGTCAAACTATGAAATGTCGAACGTAACACGGCTAAAATTAAGTATTACGTACTCGTAGTATAAAGATTTCAATATGTATTGTTAGATTACTACCTATATAATAGTAAGATTAGCTTTTTAAGGTATATGAAACCTCGAATTGCCAATCATTATCCTTTGGACTTAAACCAGCCAGAACTTTCAAAGTATAAATCTCGAAAGATGAACGTAGGATAGACCTACGAATAATAAGTCGGATAGACTTAAAAATGATCTCTTATTTTGACATAAGAGCCCGGAGTTAAGGTTCATCCATGCTTTGCAAAACGACGGTAAAACGAGCGGCGATTATACGTACAGGAAGCGTCCTCGACTCTACCTCAAAGACATGCATGTTACTCGGTACTTACTCGTACGAATGTTAGTAATCATCTTGGTACTGGTTGTTACTGGTTATATACGTATGTATCACAAAGTACTAAAGTGTATACGGGTGAATATCTAATTAGAACTTGTAGTGGTAGGAATTTTGCAGTCTTCCTGTGGAAGTACACACCTATGCCCATCATTTAACCCCGATTTACACTTCAATAAGTACAGTAGCGAGTTAAGTTGTTATTGTCGTTTGAACGGTAAAAGCGAGTTAAGTAGTAAGTTGTTGATTAAGTTGCGTGGAATAGATAGCGATTCTATTTTTCGGCAAGTCCAGTGCGAAGTAGGACCCTCTCGCGTCTACCACATCCCGCCAACTTAACTGGTCGGCATTTAGGCGGGCGAGTTTAGTACAGTCCATAGATTTGTAGACAAGTAGTAAGTAGTAAACAAAACAAACGACGCGACAAGTCTTCTTTACGAAACGGAAGCTAAAGACTACTTACTCGCCTACGTTTGGACGCTACTTACAACTTACTACTTGTTACTTAACTGACTGATTTCTTAACTGGCTACTGTACTTATTGATGTGTAAATCGGGCTTTAGTCGCCGAGCAGTAGTGACCAACATTACTGTGTTTCGGTTTGAAGCGCAATGTTTCCAGTGAAATTACAGGGCAAGAGATTTAACATATCAGAGTGACGACCGCAGTCAGGTATTATACTAACTTACAAAACGAGTTCTGTGGCTGTGTAAATGTAAAGCACCTTAGGAACTAAAGTCACCGACATAGCCCAGAAGATAAGCCAGTTGAAGTGGCAGTGGGCAGGCATGCAGAGCAGATGGCCGATGGGGCCGGGAGGTTCTGGAGTGGAGGCCACGGACCGGCAAGTGCAGCGTAGGTTGTCCACAGACAAGGTGGTCAGACGACCTGATAAAGGACGACGTTGAATGCAAGCCGCTTACAATCGGTCCTTTTGGTAATTCGTGGGGGAGGCCAATGTTTAGCAGTGAACGTCCTACGGCTGGGATGATGATAATGATAAAAGCACCTTATTTGCTTTCCATGGGTATATATGCTATTATCATATGATATATCATCTTAATCCTATGAGACATTTCAGTGTGAAGTGCCTTACACAATCTCTGAGAAACCTTCGCGTTTATAATATCAGCGCGATTTACATTGTTGGCAGACTGAAAAACTACCGCGCATCTCTTGCTTATGTCCTATATAAAAATCAATTTGTGGTGGAAATCGAGCGGGGAGACCAATGCTTTCCAAGTCATCGGTTCCCTTAAGCGCTTTGGCCTGGAAATATGTTGGCACGATGCAGTTTGTTGTACGTACACTTTTTTACAGACGTTTTGTTACAGGCGTTATAAGAATGTTTTTCTAGATTTATTATGGATTATTAATAAAATAACGATCACACACACTCATTACTCATAACTTCCATATACACATCCATATACACTGCCAAGGATTTAATTTCTAAATCCGTGTACAAATCACACACACCAAAGACCCAAGAACGAAACATTTTTGTTTATCACACACATAATAGATCTGTGGACTAAGAACGAGTAACTGCGTGTGTAATAATGTCGTTCACGTGAAACAGTACAAACTGTTTCTAGGGCAAGTGTGACACAGATAGCTCATAGTTTGTACGCCGAAGCGTGGCGCTTTGACGCTTATGATACGAATACTTATTCGCAATTTTGTTCGTGCTACGGCCTCCGGTCAGGCGTTATACCCGTGAACACGCGTCGAAGGCAAAGGTTGTTATCGAATTCGGACGTCAATAAAAAAAATATATCTCTTCACCAGCTTGCTCAGTTGACGTCTACTTTTTAGGGTTATGTACACCTAAAAAGGAAATATGATACCCCTATAGGATCACTCTGATGTGCGTCTGTCCGTCCGTCTGTATGTCAATACCCTTTTTTTCAGGAACGCGTAGAGAGGTATGAAGCTAAAATTTATATTGAATACTCGGGATTGAATACTTGACAAAATCAAACTTCTAGGTCAACGTGATAAAAAGAGTTTTGAAAGTTTGTGTCGCATGTTTTGCGATTACACAATGGGACCAAAATCTGTAGGGCTACCTATAGATAAATACTCCACCTAGATTCATAAAATTTTGTAAGCCATATTTTACAGCAAATATAGAGGAGACAATCAGAAAAGAGATATCCTTATGTAGTTCAGAAAACAAAAAAGCAAATTTACTGTGTCCAGGGATATAGCGGCAAAGGCTAAGTTTGTCCTATAACCTAGTTTGTCTTTTAGTTAGAGCAAAAATGTTAGATGCTGTCTTAACCCTTCAAGGGTCGATGTCATTATAACTATATATATTGTGTCTAGCCATGCGACCTTTGATGCGTTAATGTACGGAACCCTTGATGTGAGAGTCCAACTCTCACTTGGCCAGTTTTTTAATACTAAAATTGCCGAACCGCTTTATCAAATAAGCGGTGATAAGAGTAAACGAAGTTATTTTGATACGACCCGAATTATATATAATATTATTATTATAATATTTATATATATAATATTTCAATAAATTCATAGATAATGAAAGCAAATCAAGTCGATTTGCTTTCGTTATCTATTCATAGTAAAACATGAACGAGACATTATATATAATATGATACTGAAATAATAATAATAACTGTATGTAAATAAGTTAATTGTCTTTTCACATTTAACATACATTATAATTATATTACTGCCTTTTTTATTTTTGTATGCATTATGTGTGCGTAAAAAAAACATTCCATTAATGTAATAATTTACCGAGAATTACTTTATTTAATCTAGATTTATCACATTATGTATTTCTGAAAAATAGAATTGCTTTCCAGCGTTGTTGTAGATAAGGCGCATCACTATTATCTTGATAAAAAATGTCATCAGCATACAAAACGCAGAAACAAAAATAAAAGCAAGAAATATACACGAGCAAATCTTGAAACGTCTGAAGAAGTCGTTTATATTCAAATTTAAAATGTGGAAATACGTACGATCTAGTAATGGTTTTGTATAAGTGTGCGGGAGCGAAGTGCAGATAATCTTGTCATTACTACATTTGAAAGCACGCCATTCGCACGTTGTAGAACTTATTCCAGACCGAACACTTGTGTTCAATCAGATTGCTTTTTTCTCTTATCAACTTCATTCTTTCTATTTAAGCTTAATTAAGTATATAGTGACGAGAGAGGCATTGGCATGGCTGTCACCATATGTGATGCACGTCCTATGTGCGAAAAATTAAATGGAACACTGAAATTGAATATAAAAATAGTACCTAGTAGGATCGATGCAAAGCGACGCTATGTTGCCAGCGTATGCTACTACCGCACTTAGCGATCGCTCATGAAAAATCTCCAAACTATTTGACAGATCTATTGCTTGCAACACCGCGCTCTCTCATGTCATGGAGAGTAACCTTCCGTGCGATTCTGCAGTGCGATTCTGTAAGAGCAAACATCCTTGCATCTTTGACAACATCCGTAAAACAAATGACGAGATGACAAGAAACGTTGGAAAACAACCTTATGTAGTATTTGACATCGGTGAGCTCACTTGACATTCTTGTAAGTATGACTTAGATACTTTTGGCGCCAAAAACACATATAGAAAGAATGTCGAAGGGCATGGCCAGTTCTAATCCAACTTCCGTGCTATCAACAATGTCTAAACATATAGAGAGGTTCTAGTTATCTCTGTACATTTGTACATAATCCGCATGATAAGCGTACATAGTAATTTGGCAGAAGCACGATGGTTCTATCACATTTCGATGCCAAGCGGCACGCAACACGGACCGCTATTTTAGTTTCCCCGGCCTAATTTACGTTAAATGGGAGCTTAATGAACGTTACACTGCCCTAGTTGACTCCAGCCTGAAATGTGCCTAGATATTTTACTGTTGGGAACCGGCAGGCTGTATTCGAGGCTGAGACATAATTAATTAAGAAACAAGCGTTTAATACGTTAAAAGGAAAATGAAACGAATCTAGGGAATGAAGGATTTGTCTGAAGTGTATAAAAAGCTCGGATTGAAGCTAGTCTTGTAGTTCTTAACTGATCAACAAATTATAATAACCTACTTTAAAATCTTACTGCGGTCACGAATTCGATGGGTGACCGCTAGTAGCGATTTTGGCCATAAACAACATCATCATATATCATATACTTACAACAGTATATCTACTCACATGTGATATGAGCTATATCATTGTCTACTTCATAACGGACATATGTTGCCAAAATGAAAAGAAAACTATAACGATAAGTAGTTAGGTACTGACGAAAATGTCAGAAACAGATGGCCCACCGAAAAATAACTGATCGTGATCAAATTTACGAAATGTTACAATGAGGTACATATGTAATGTATTATGTGCTCATGAATATGTAACTAAATTGTACTATATTATCCGAGAACGGGTAAAATTTCTTGAAACGAGTAAATAGTTATTTCATAGTAAGCCCGACCGCTGCTCCCTATCTCCATAGGAGAAAATTAATTTATAAAAACTTGTTAACGACGATTTTGGAATGACTAATTAATAATAATTCTCCTCATCAACCTCCAACTTTGTGGCTAAAAATGAATCTGTCGCTATCAGGATGTCTGTCAGTACCATTACCTTGCCGAAGTGGGGAAAAGATGTACAAGTTTTGTCTATTGTATACAACTACGAGTCGTACTGTACTCGTACTCGTATATACAATTTAAGCGCATGTTTTAGTTTTTTATACCTAAATTGTGGAACAAGTACAATTTGAAAAATTTAATACAGACTTCCATTCTATTCAGTTATTGGAGTGTATCTCATAAACGACTGAACCGAATTTGTGAAATGGGACCACACGGGAAGCACAGCGTTCAAACAAAAAAAGAATTTTGAGAATCGGTGCACCCAATCGAAAGTTATGAGGCGACAAACATTAAAACTATGAGCTAATATTTGTAGTACCTAAGTAAAAACATTGTAAAAACATCTATATAAAAAGAATGGCCCCGAGTTTCTTGCCGCTTCTTCTTGGTAGGCTTATAAATTTTGGAACGCGGCGTACATTATAATGAAAAATTGACGTTCATAAGTGCGTCTTTGCCTAAATTGAATAAATGATTTAGACTTTGATTTTGACTTTGACTTTGAAAAATAAGAAAAAAACACAGTTGAATTGAGTACTACCTCCTTTTTCGGAAGTCGGTAGAAAATACAATCAATTGAGTACCTCCTCCTTTTTGGATGTCGGTAGAAAACTCAAATCAATCGACAAAATGACACACAGAGGGAACGATATCGACCGCATGGTGATGGATGATGATGAAAAGTGGCCAGCGCCTCATCTACCTTTATACCGAGTTTCATTAAAATTGGAACAGCCGTTTGAGCGTGAAAGAGCAACAAACATCCAAAACTTTTACATTTATAATATTAGCAGCCTAGAGACTCCATACATTTTAAAACAAGTCGTATTGGTGATGATCTCCTACAATAATATATGGATATGCGTTGCTAAGTAGGGAACTTTCGCTTCGATGTGGAACTGATGAATAAAAAACTACATTTCTCATCAGTGTTATCTGAATAGTCTATCTCAGCTGGGGGAGACAGGGCTTGGAATTCACATTGTTTTCTTTTTTATATAATAGTGCCTATATTCTAAGCTTAGCAAACACAAAACGATGGTGTATTTTACCTCTTTTCAGACTGCTAAAGACTTTGTTCTCTAACGTTGTATATGAAGTACTTACTACATAGGTAAGATTGGTAAGACTTTAGAAACGGGATATTTACCATTTTTAGTTTGTTAGTTTTTCGTTGTGTAGTGTTTTTTAATTTTTTGTATTTATTTTGAGATCTCGATATTTATGATCACGAGTAAACTGAACTATAAATACAACTCAAAATAAACATGGTAAATATCCCGTTTCTAAAGTTAATTCTTGCATTAGTGACCATATCAGTTTAAAATCTACGTAGGTGCATGCTACGAGCGTTGCCAAACAGAAATCTAAATCTAATCTAAATCTTAACCCGCTTTTTTATTCAGAAGATAAAGAAGACTCAACTACCTAGCGAAAGAGTTAAAATATCACATTTTTTTAATACATTTCAATGGCTATATTTGCTATTGATCATCACGTAAACGTAATTTTAATCTATACTATTAATATTATAAAGAAGAAAGATTTCTATGTATGTTTGTAACGAATTGGCTCAAAAAGTACTGGACCGATTTCAAACATTATTTCACCATTGGAAAGCTACATTCAGCCTTAGTAACATAGGCTATATAAGATTCATAATCATCATCCAACACCGCGCGGGTGAAACGGGGTGGAGAGCAGCTTGTCTCAAATAAAAAGATAAATATATGAAAAAACTCTGATTATAGTTATACCACGCTATTTAGTATATCTCGCTTTCGACGAAAGAACCACGCTTTTTTACTCAAAAAGTTTGAAAATCCCGACTTGAAAAAAAAATTATAGCAACGCTCTTAGTTAACTACGTACTTACGTATTTATCTTTTAAAATTAGCTTCAGCATACGACTCAATTACAGATTTGAACAGATTAATTTACATTACGTACGGTATATTACGTACCTAGTACCGAAATAATTTTCGCTACTGTGAATATGTTGAAACTGGTTGTAAAACAAGGCCAAACAACACAACAAACAACGGAAACCCCAACGGTGTTATAGATATCAATCTGTCAAATGGATGTTGCAGTCACGAAAAAGTTTAAAGAACTTCCGAAAAATCGCTGGAGAAAAGAATAATGTGTGGTTGAAGTTTTTAGGTAATGTAGAAGTAAATGTACCTACAGTAATCTTGTAGAACATAATGTGGATTAAACGTTTGCAATCCACATAACTAAGGGTCCTAGCATTAATCATATTAGTACTTCTACTAGAGTAGTCCAGTAGCTATCGAGTAATAAGCAATTGTGAATACACGAGGTGTGGTGCGTCAGCGCCCCTATTCGAGGAATTATTCGGTGTAGCCCGGTTAGACCTACATGTGGAAAAGTCCTTTCGAGGCAAATAAGCAGTTCATTGAGAAAAACGCATGGTCCAACAAAGAAGTTCAGGAGTCTTATCGTCAATAAACCTTATATAGTTAGCTATGGAATTGTCCTATATTATGAAGCTGTAGGGTGCCAGTAGACGGATAAAATAACCTACCGCGATTGGCTTGCTCGTATAGATAATATCGATGGCCTAAAATTGGTTTCCAGTTTATTCTAGCCAATTCAAGACCATCGTTTCGTATAGATAGTTTGAAAAGGCTGAAAGTGGTCTCCAGGGTTATTATCCTTTATCGTATCTCTTCTTCTCTCAAGGTTACACATCTGTAAAATTTATAATTATACTAGCTGTGCCCCGTGGTGTCACCCGCGTTGTAAAGGATGATGAAGAAAAGTATCCTATGTCCTTCCACGGGATGTAATCTCTCTGACAAATTTCATTACGATCAGCCGTTTATAAGGTAATATACAAATACAATTTGTCGAAGAGAGTAACAGAGTTGCAATTTGAGGTAACTAATTCGTTTCTCTGTAATATAATATTATATGATAAATATAGTATGTAAAGATTAAACTGTGTGGTAACTTTTATGTTATGCGTGAGCATACAGACAGACAGTTTTTTTCTCAAAAACGTCATATTCTTGCTCAGTAGGTAATTTTACGTCGACCCACATTTTTTTTTATTTTCCTTCCAAGTACATACTTTTTGGCCTCTACTCCTTTATTATAGATAAGACGTATAGAGTATAGATAGAAGAAAATTAGTTAGGCACAGTAGCAAGTGGAGTTGCTATTGGTGAATAACAAAAACAATTTGTCGGAGGGGGTGACAGCTTAGCTAAAACTGATTTTCCAAAGCTATTCAGAGTGCCTTATTGTAGAAACGAGATGTGAACAATGCGGACTCAGCAAAAGTTCGACCCAAAAATAAGGCCAATAATATTATCCTAAACAAGAATCGCTTGTAGCGGAACTCGACTTGGCGATCTTAACCAATCAACAAGTTAAGCAACACTTGCTGCGGCCAAGACTTGGATGGGTGACCGCTAGTGGCATTATTCAACTGAGCGCTTCCGTGCTTCGGAGGACACGTTAAGCCGGCGGTTCCGGTTGCTTGTTTTAGGACAACAGTCGTTAACCGATGTTAACCGAGGTCTTTTGGGCGGCCTGTAAACTTCGACATGGGTTGGCCACTAACCTATCCACCAATCCGCACTGATTTATAAAGTGGAAGGCAGAAAAACAAGCCAACAGTTGGTCTGAAATTCCATTTATTGAGAAAAGCATTATACAAGCCTCAAGCAGTAAGAAAACCATCCTGGCCTCGTATATAAGCGGTTAACTCATACTTGGCCAGGAAGGCTTACTTACTGGATTCTGCAGTAATGTACTATTACCTCATATTATCCATACTTCGCGAAAATAATTAATTAGACAATCCTTTACAATAAACTGCATCTATCCTCACGAAAAAGTAGAATTTGCGTCGGCATTCGTTCAATAACGTCTACTCTTGTTATTGTCCGTTTTGTACCCGAGCCAAAACATCTCAAAGAGATAATGCTTTCTATGAACAGACTCTTCGCAGTTTAGAGATGCATACCTATTCGAATTGTCAGTTTGATAATATTATCTACACTATTTATGTATATTCATAATAAATAATATTCATAATATTACAAAAAGAAAAGATTTGTTTGATTGAATTGAATATGCTCCGAAACTACTGGAACGATTTGAAACATCCATTGTACTATTAGAATCCTACATTATCCTTGATGAACATAGGCTATAGAATATATTCAAAAAAGTTAGGGATCCGAATGATAATTTCAATAATGTATCCCAAGGTGTGAAAAAATATCCTAAAATATCTTTAAATCGCGTATGCTGCAGAAACTATTGACAATAGAGCAAAGTGATGTACCACAGTAATAAAGAAGAATATCTAAAAAGCCTGCGGTACCATATTGTATGCATTATTAGTTATGTCACAATAACTAATTTTAATATGCATTCATGTTTTTAAGAGAATATCGGGACTTTTTCGTGCACAGATTATTTATCGAAACATAATTTTGACTAACGTCGACGTTAGTCATTCTTTCCCGACTATCTCATGAACCGTGATAGACGGTTGACATGTTCACAAATACTACTGATACTGTACTTCTGTTGCCGCTATAACAAATACTAAAACAACATAATAAAATACATTGAAGAATAGAATAAATACTTACAACAAACGTGTTTTTTTTATTTATTTTTATTGATACGGAACCTTCGTACGGAACCCTTCGTGCACGATTCTGGCTCACAGTTTACAGTTTTAGTAGACCTGCTGCACACCCGTTTGAGTATCAAACTTTAAGGATGACTTTCCAAAAAGTTGAAATACGAACTGTTTTGAATTGTTGAAACATGAATTCAGCTACTTAGTCGTGAAAAGTTTATAATTATTATAAACAAACAGTTACTTGCGCAATTTATAATATTAAAAAGCTACGTATGGATCTGTAACAAAATAAAATAACAAATAGCAAAAAGGCAAAACGCAGCAACAGTTTCTTCTAGGTCCTTCGCTTACGGCGTCCGGAGTTCAATTGACACGAGCGTGTATATGGTATGCTCTCGTTTACTCGACGAGAGGCACGACGCGACGAGACACCACGAGATGAGACGAGCGTGTATAACCGCTATAAGACCCTTATACTTATAGTAAGTAAATTATTAGCTTAATATTAGCCCGTGGTTAAATAAGTAGGTATGCTCCAAGAGAATCAACATAAAACTTATCGTATAAAACTCTACGGGTCTTCAACTAGATGTGCATACATAATAATCGTCTTTTTATGCGTTGTTCGAACGAAATATGTTCTTTTGTAAGCTCCTACCTTCGGTTAGTAGTCGGACTGAGAGCTAATACATATTGCATAATACGTGAAGTCTCGGCGAATTTAATCCACGACACATTGTTCTACCTCCTCTTCCCGAGGATTTCCGCACAGTGAATGCAGTAGAAACGCTCTTGATAGGGAATTCGAATTTGAATTGACTTTTACATGTTAAATGAAAATATCTGTACGAATTTCAACCATGAGTCTTCACATACACCCTTTGATTTTTTAATACAATTAAGAGACGAGATGGACATGTTGTGCCACGATAAGCACTACGGTTGCCTATGACGGTTGCAATACCACCCAGAGCAATGTTTTGGTCTCACTGCATTTTTTGAGCCTCTCGCCAAGTAACTTCACTTATTACAGTGCCCTTCACACCCTAACACAGTCATGCTTGTGTAGATATTATTGCTTTGTGACAGAATATCTGCGGTGGTACCAGACAAGATGGCAGACATGATGGCAAAACAGAGCTACCACCCAGTACGTACATTTCATCTTACCATTCGCATGCCGACGACGGCGGAAATACCACAAAACTCGCCCTATCCTATATCTATGCTTAAACCGATTCAAATGATACTGCAAAGCAATTGATAAGTAGATTGGTGTTTAATGGATAGTCTGCTTTTCTTTCACCTACTGCAAGAAAAGTATATTAAAAAAATATTGTTTCCATTAAATAAAGTTTTCATACGCATTCATGTAATTTATGCGGGATTTTTGCGGCAATAAGTTTTCTTTAACGTTTTAGCTTCGCTTTGAATTGTGGTGAAGTTAGGGATATTTCCTTAATACTAGAAGATTCCTTTTTTATGATAAAATTACGTATTATAATTATTAGGTAAGCAACTGCACTCTCATATTTTTCAGTGAAATTAGTTCTGTTTACTTTACCACCTTTTTTTTAATTTAATACCTTTATGGCCAGTTTTTTAAGCAAAGCAATATATTAATTCACACGCAAACTGTGTAACTCCATACGACCGTCGGGTCAGCAAATCGATCGCATTGTAAACCTAGGCTAGTTATAATTTTAGTAACTGACATGTGCCACCTTACCTTCGCGCAATTAAAAAAACTAAAACAATGCAAGGATTTCAATTTGTTTTCTACTCTTAACCATATTCGGCGCTCCACGGCTAAGAGCCATAAATAATGCGACTGAACGCATGACGCACAGCTACATCGCAGAATAGATAGCAGTAAATACGCGAGACATACCTGCCCGCTTAGAATAGGTACAACGTGCGGACGATGACCCGCCCGGGCCAGCCGTCGTTTAGGCATAGACATCAGCTGCGTAAACATTTGCGTGTAGGTCGTACGTCGTTGTACCTATTCCAAGTGCGTAGGTATTCTCGCGTCATCACTGTTATCTATTCTGTGATGTAGCGGCGTGCGTTCAGTCGCGCAATGGTTATTAGGTGCGGAGCAATGAATATGGGTTCATAATAATAAAAAAACGCATTTTTTGCTTCACTATAATGACCAGTTGTCGATTCCAAACCACTCCATTCGATGTTGTGCACTAATTAACAGTGACCTTAATTGCTATAGGTAAGTAAGTAATTTGTTTTCCGAGTATTTAAATTATTTTAAACTAAACCTTTGAAAACGGTTAATTGTTTTGTTTTTATATTCACAAAATTAATTATTCTTATATGTTGTTTACCGATGAAGTATTGCCGATAGACAAAAATCGTAAACTTTCCCAAAAACACCCTTGAGGACGTTTCCGTCGATAGAATTAATCAACTCCATCTATTTTCTGTGGAAGATATTGTAAAAAAAAATCTGTGTGTAATTTCAATAAACATCCAAATAAGTACTTCAGTGATTTTTTTAAAGCGTAAGATTTTTATTTTGCAGAAAATATATAACTATTTTATTATAATACTTGAAAGCGCGCACGCTGAGTATTTAATAAATCCATATAAACTCTGCCATGTCGCCATAAAAGTTCTGTTGTTCGCCAAATGTAAAGCAAAATTCAGCTACACGTCGATATAAGTAACGGCACGCTTATCAGCGCAATATTCCCTTAGTTGCCTTTTACGAACGAATCGGAGGATATAGAACAGTCTTGGATCATAACCCAGGAACTGTACCTATGTTTAAGGCCGCATTTTCAATGTACCCGCAGCGTGGTTTACGGTATATCTAAGATTATTAATATTGATGACGCTTTTTACCCAACTGTAACGAAGTCTAAAAGGACGGTTATGTGAAACCTGTATGTATGTCCATTCCTATGTTTGCTCGTAACTAAGTACCTAATCAACGGCTCCACCGATTTTGATATTAGTGGTATTACTGATAAACGTTGCTTAAGTTTAAATAACGTCATTTAGTACGGTGCAGAACATTTTTCCTTTGCGCAGTAGGTACTAAGTAACGCTATTTAAAGTAAAAGTATCTACACGCGATGCAATTTCGAATGCAACATGCTGTAACAATCTGCTGTAGTCGCGGTTGTACGTACTCTACACACGTTGCAGCGACGATTACAATTTCATTCCGCGTTGGATCGCCACAGCGTGCACACGTGAATGAAAATGGCTCAAATGCTGTCTAAATATAAAAAAATGGGTCTCGCAATTGCCTTCGCTGAATTCGCTGAACTATACCTACTGAGACTGAGAGACAATAAACATTAATTTTACTTAGATTAATAGATGCACAGCAATACTACAATATATATTACCAATTATTATGTTATTTAATAATTAAAATCATTATTTATAGTCTAGCGAAATTTCCGACAAACCAAATGAGCGTGTTCAGGGACATGGAGAATACAAGTTGGCCAAAAAAAATATTCGACCCCCCAATTTTTTTTTAACTATGGTTTGTGAAATTTTCCCTTTTTCCGAAATTGTAGGTAAAATTTACCACCATAACATTTGTAAAATCTGTTTTATACTGGATTTTTTTAGTTGAATTTGGTCTCTAATACAACTTCAGGACAACAAAATTGGCTGATTTAGAGCTCATAGAATGAAAAAATGAAATAAATTTTACCTCATAGTTCAACTTTCACAGTGATCTAAAAAAACCACTAGCAATTCTAGAGGTAATATGCATTTGAAATAATTTAGAAGTGTTAGACGATTTGGTGTTGAGCAAGGGCATTAAAAAACTACAAATGCTACAAAATATCGACCACAAATATTATATTATACTTATATACTTTTGTAATAGTTTTCGGAAGAGTACCTAGTAATACTCAACACAGACAGTTTCTTTTCTATTTGGCTTTTTAGGGATCAGTACCCAAAGGGTAAAACGGGAGCCTATTACTAAGACTCCGCTTTCAGTCCGTTTGTCTGTCTGTCCATGTGTCACTACTCTGTATCTCATGACCCGTGGTATTTAGACAGTTGAAATTTCCCAGATGATGTATTTCTGTTGCTGCTATAACAACAAATACTAAAAAACCGACCAAGTGCGAGTTGGACTTGCGCAAGAAATGTTCCGTACCATTATCTATTAAAACGGCAAAAAAATCATGTCTGTAGTGTGGGAGATTTATATATAATGGTTATTTAAATAGATCAGATAAGTAGATATTTAATAATAATCTGTCACAAAATAATTATACTTTCATTTGACATCCAGAAAAACTTGTGCAACAAAACCAACTCTAGCCAGTTTTGCTGCTATATGCATAGGTACCTACCTTACCTACGTCCATCATTCGACTGCTAAAACAACGAGTACTCAATACTCGAACACTCTTCCCCTAGAGAGCGCTCTTGTACTTTATTGACATTTACTTTCCGAGGGTAAACAGTGAGACAGCAGCCTGACGCTCGCCGCATAATACCATTCACTATTGCCAGCCAAGGGATATAATTTATTGCCAATATTTTTCTTGAAGCGTCAAGGGAATTTAGAGTGTTATTGGGTCAGTGTGTCTGGGATTTTGGTTTGTACGAATTGTTTTCAGACTTATGAAGGCTTACTAGCATTGAAACTACCTAGGCTTATGTAATTTTTTTCAAGAAGTATGTCTGAAGAGCTCAAACTTAGTTCTCACGCGTTCCTAACCGGTCATATCAGTCAAGATTTTAGGGGCGAATTAATTTAGAACAGTAGCCAAGAAATTTTGTTATTTCGGGAAATCTGAATGCGATTTTTTGTATCTGGGATAGCACAACGGATTTTGGCCTTTCGGCTTAGTTTGTCTGTATTTTAATTTTGATGAATTAAGAAGCACGAGGGAGTAGAACTGTAGATGTAGGTATTGTTTACAGTCAAGTTACAGTTTGCAATCGTTGAATATAAATAGATCAATTTTATTAATAAAAATCGAATGGAATTAAATTACTAGTAAGTATAGCTTGACACTAATCTATATTAAGTATTAAGATTATTAAGTTAAGTGTATTAAGTTAATTTAGTACAGGACCGCACTAATGCTGAGTTTTGCTCTTGCAATTAATTTCAACTTAATGCAGCGTGTGTTCAAAGTATTACAGCAAAGTATTACACTTTGCTCATTCTCAAACTTTCCAACTCCAGCCACTTGCAACTTTGTCAGCTCATCTAAACCATCGCTCCGTTTAATCTAGCTTAGTCGTTCCCCGCCGCATTGAAAACAAACTTTTTCCACTTCCTAATAGTTTTCAGACTACGATCACCGTGTAGGAACAAAACTGCTTGTTCGCCACCCGATTTTTTATGTATTTTGTCCATGTATGTGATCCATACCATGTGCTTGTTAATATGTACAGGTTGTTTGGTAGAGGGTCCGCCTCTAAAGGCATGGTTTTACCGGCGCGGTCGTGTACGAGGTGCAAGTAGTCGACTAAACTTCTTTCTTATTTGCTCACTACTTTTTCAGTACCTGCTGGTTTGGATGGTTTTGGTAGTTTTTAGTAGCACACCCTCGTCACTTCATACAACAGCCCGCGCGCAATAGCCTACTACTACTATAAAAAAGGTTTCCAAAAAATTTTACCGCCTTCAACACCAAAAAGTATGAAGTCAGTACCATGATAGTTGAAAAGTAGTTACCTATTATCATAATATCTTGCGCATGGTATCAACTTCGACAAGTTATTTCACACGTATTGGTGTTCAATTCGGTGCCATTTTGTGCTAAAACATTTTGTTTCACCATTTTTAGTGATCCTTGTTACTTAGGAGATCGTCATTTACTGCCAATGGTGATATCATCAAGATATGCGTAACACCTTTCAGTTTTTGGAGCGTTACTCAAAAACTACTAAACCGAATTTAATTAAATTTACATGAGACCACTTCGGAAGTATACTCAACCAAAAACCGATTCTCAAAATTATTTTTATTTTGAGAATCGGTCTACAATTGGGGGAGAAATCCGCTAACATACACAGGAAAAAAAATACATACAATCATAATTATAACCTCTTCTTGTTTTGAAGTCGGATACTAAAATACATAACGACGTGTGTATATACGTCAAATGTGTGACCTATGTACTCACTAGTGGCACGGAGTGTATCGACTATTGGAAATGCAATCGCAAAATTGAAATAAAAATCCTTTTGGTTGTGATTACAAACTTACTTTTGCATACCTTTTCGCATAGCAACGCGTTACTGCAAAAATTAGAACATTGGATTTATAATTAGTTCAAACAATTACTTTAGGGTTACATATTTTGTTAATAGTTCAGATGATACAATCCAATAAATTTTATAAGCAAGAATTAACTTAAGAAACGGGATACTTCCATGAATTCAAAATAAATACAATACATGGTAAATATCCCGTTTTTAAAGATAATTCTTGCACTAGACATCATGTTAGTTGAAAAAACATCTACAAGCAAACATCTACGATACCCGTTGACTCGCGATTCGCCATATTTGGGCAATTATACAATTCATTTCGCCGAATTCAACCTACTTTTCCGGGAACTGCAACGTGTGTGGTTAAACTGCAAACGCACGTCTCTGTAAGGCTATGTCGCACTACCCTCAGATCGAAGTTTGTTTATACATGACGACGTTGAGCTTGGTTATTTTCTTTGTTGTTTACTTATTCAAGTGATCAGAGTTTTAATTAGCTATCGAAAAACAAAACCAGATATGAACTTATTTTATACGATTAAATAACATTTTATTTTAACAGAATTTCTATATTCATCATCATCATCATCTCAGCCGTAGGACGTCCACTGCTGAACATATGCCTCCCCCATGATTTTCCAAAAGGACCGGTTGGAAGCGGCCTGCATCCAAAGTCGTCCTGCGACCTTCCTCAGGTCGTCTGTCCACCGTGTCGGCGGACGACCTACGCTGCGCTTGCCGGTCCGTGGTCTCCACTCCAGAACCTTTCGGCCCCATCGACCATCTGTTCTGCGTGCTATGTGCCCTGCCCACTGCCACTTCAACTGGCTAATCTTCTGGGCTATGTCGGTGACTTTCGTTCTGTACCCGTAACTTCTTACTGTACCCGTAAGAAGTTGGTGAATATAGAAATTCTACTCGTAAGTAAACAAGCATTTTACTGTTTAGTATGAGCATGCCTTACCTTTGTTCATCACAAGTACATATCTAAAAAACCTGTGATTCTTGTTTGAATAATTGCTTTCTAAACATCCATACATATAATTATCTCGGCAATTATTCTCACATTCAAAATTCCTCTTTTAAGTCAGGTACCAAATTTTATTAAAATCCGTTGGTAGCTAGGGTCGCAGGAAACTTCCCCCTATTTAGAAAAAGTACCCTTACTCAGAAATCGTCCATTGAGTATTTAACATTTGATCAACTCAGCTCTCACATAGTAAATGGTCATCTCGAGATTAATTTGCAAATTGTTATTTAGCCCTTTTCCACCCTCCATATAAATAAATCACGACGAAGGATGCAGTCTCTCCGGGAACATCAGACCGTAGGGACACTAAGGGCACACATAAAGTATTACGTATGGTCAGATGTATTTCTGTCGCTTTGGTTGATGTTTCCCGCTTCTTTCAAAATAGGCATCCAACAAATCTGAAGTATCTATATTTCTCTTCAATTTAGAGGCCTTTACATTTGTCCTATTTCCTAGTAATTTTTGAGCACAAAACGAGTTAAGTAAAATAGAACACAGTTAATTGTCAGAGTAAACAAAAGAGGTAATTATTACTATAAAAGGAACATTTCAAACCCTCTACCTTTTCTGAATGTAGAGATCTAGTTACAAAACAAAATTACCAAACAATTTCACCGACTTTAACACCAAAAAGTGTGAAATAACTTGTTGAAGTCAAATAAATATAGTTCAAATATTCCATGATAGTTCAAAAGTAAGTCTTATCACGTATCATGGTACCGACTTCGTCAAGTTAATTCACACTTTTTGGTGTTGCAGACGGTTCTAATTTTTGTAAAAAAAAATTAAACCTTTTTAATGATCCTTGCTATTTACGAGATCGATTTCATTCAACGTCAATGATGATATCATCAAATCATCAAACTAGGCAAAACAATTTTGAGTTATTGGAGTGTAACTCAAAAACTGCTTGAACGAATTTGATAAAATTTAAATGGGAATACACGAGAAGCACCAGCTTTCAAATTAAAAAACATTCATTAAAAGCGGTTCCGCCATTCGAAAGTTCTGAGGTAACAAACATAAAACAACGTACGTGACATGATACGTAAGATACACGCTATCCATTTTTATTTTGGTGTGTCTTCTAGCGTTAAACGATTGCGCTTTATTCTGAATACAGATATCTCAATTATTTCAGAATTTAAACTTAATATTTTAGATAGAAGGCAAAGTGGATATTTGTTATTTATAAAAGTAGGTAGTGGTTTTGCAGACGATACAATATTCTTTACGTTTCACACCTTTTGGAGGGGCCAACTTAGATACAGATGTAACTCGCGTTTTGCCAGTTATGGTTTCATGTAATAATTTGAACAAGACCAAGTCATCGTATTTGTTTACGAATTCCACTAGGATTCATAGTGAAAAAGTCCAAGTCTTTACAAAGAAATAAAAAACCTACCGTACCGTAACTCCTAGATTATTTTGTATTTAATATATTGACCGCTAAACGGATTATAGAGATCTCTGGCAGTCGACTGATTACTGTGGTAACTTGTTAAATACATAGTGTTGTTGGCGTAAACGAAGCCTTTTGGGATTGCTAATTCAGTTATCAATCCTTTATAAATGGCACTTTTATCACTTTTAAGCTCTTAAATACAAATAACTATATAACCTTATGTTTTTAAAAAGGATTTCGTAATTATACGAGTATGAAAGTGATTATGATATATAAAATATTCAAAGGGGTACTTAATACGTGAAATATTACTTCAAGTCTTAAATAAACTTTTTAACATGTGGTATTTCTCTTTTGCAATAGTCCCCCTTGATGTATAATATATTATACCTGTTTCATTGTATAATTACTATATACCCATGCATCCTATGTACCTGCTCTATACCCACTCGACTGGTTTTATTATTAAATCGTAACATCGTAACTTCGTAAACAACCAAAAAAGACACACAAGAGTGTAGGAGGCCGATGAATACAATTGGTGAATAAGTATAAATTGTGGAGTTCAAAGGGAATTGCAAAAGAGAACATCTGTACTTTAAGATGATGATGACTATAAACTGAGAACAATATAGTTATAAATATAGTTAACAAATTATTGCTTAAAGTGATGATATCCCAAGGGCTACAATTGTCGGCCTCGGCTTCAGCCTTGGCCTTTCGGTGAAGTTGATAAAATCCACGTCGTGGTAGGGCTCTTTTGGTGTCCGCCTGGCTACCTTCAGGTTTAAAAATCTGTCGCTTCGTGCCTAACCATGTCTTTCGGCCGCTGTCTTTGAGTCGCTATTCTCCTAGTGTAATACCATCTTCGGCTCCATCATCAGTGCATGACCGTCAAATGAGATAGTTGTCAAACATCAGCCTGTTAACTGTAAAAAAGTCAAGCAACTTACCAGCTGTTGCCAACCAACAGATGATTCAAAATATTCAAACCTAATATCTATTTTTATAAGTGTACCCAGATTGCTATTAGCATTGCCTCGTTGAATTGCAAAGCCGGATACATAGAGCAATGTAAATTCAAGTATTTTATTCTCGAATCTCATCAAACGGGCGTTTTGTTTTGGATCCTCCTATGCGTGACCATGATTTTCCCACAGAACATCTTAAGTAACCACAGTCAAGGTTTAGCGCTTCATTCGTTTCACTGACGGTGAAAGCCATTTATGATTAAATAATAATAATATAAATAAATCGTCATAAAATGAATATCCATAAACAGTGACAAAAAATGTGAATTTGACTACGAGATCCTAAAACGTTTTATATACATCTCCAATGAGACTGAACGATGTGCCAGACAACTTTGTTATCAATTGTTATTTCTACCGTAGCCGTGATCCTACGGCACCTGGGATCAATCCAGTTTTGCATAATTAATCCAGAGGTGATACTTAATTTCAGAGTTTACAGTTATCCATTTGTTTGCTTAGTTTATTAATTTACTTTCACTGCAGTACCCTATCTTAATTTTGTTTCTAATACAGAAGCTCAAGATATAAAGCCTCGTAGGGCCATAATTATGTAATATAAACTCTATATTGTCTCACTTTAATTCTATAAAGTCGTAACCGTAAAGGCACGTCTACTTGCGTTACTTATATATCTTTTATATCAAGACCATATTCTCTTACATGCCTTTTTATAGTAGTAAGCATCGAGACGTACATGACATTAGCCTAATGATTAGCTTCATGGCTACTGATTACACTTCCGGTACTGCCTTTTTAAATATCCGTTCTACCTTGAAACATTTATGTACGTAGTGCTATTATTTATTCTGTGCTTATGCTTTTCACCATCCCTTCGCTTTGTAATTTCATATGAAATTTAACCTCAACACCAAAGCGGTTTTAGACAACATTTCGAGGCAGAACATTTTTGATACTTACTATATGCTTGGCGGGGACAAAAAGCTAGATAGGTACCTGCAGAAGAATCCTACTTATTATAGTATGTCACCTGATTGAAGGTTACTATGTTTAGGGATTCACCAAGGCGTATAAGTCGTATACCCTCTTACATACGTGGGCTAATCGGCCCCATAAACTATCCAAAAATGACGAGCCTTGTGTACGGATTCATTACATCATACGTGCATATTAATCATTCATACCTTTTTATTTACTGCATGATAAGGTTTTGCAGATTGAAGACAGGGTTCCATACGTGCTTAGGGGAATGCCCGGGAAGTACCTGGGTACTCTACACTACACTTTACAAAATCTCTACAAGAATACGCGGTATGGTGACTATTGGGTCATATACTAATTGGCAGGATACTTTTATTAGGGCGTCTTTGTGGGAGCCGTTCATTGTGAACCGACTCTGGTCCCACGTTAGGTCCAATAACCTCCTTCCCGATGAGCAATTTGGTTTTAGAGCCAAACACTCTTGTGTCCAACAAGTGCATCACGTAACGGAGCACATCCTAGGCGGTTTCAATAAGAAACCAAAGCCCCAAGGGACCATAGCTGTCTTCCTCGACGTAGCGAAAGCGTTCGACAAAGTCTGGCACAACGGCTTGATATTCAAGCTGTACCAACTGGGTGTGCCAGACCGTCTTGTACTCATCTTACAAGACTTTCTCAGGGATCGAACGTTTAGCTATCGCACCGAGGGAACGCTCTCCTCCCCGCATCCCATTCACGCAGGTGTCCCTCAGGGCTCTGTACTCTCACCCATTCTCTTCTCGCTGTACACCAGCGACATCCCACGATCTGAACTTAATGTTCAGATCGCTCAGTTTGCGGATGATACTGCAATCTACTCTACTGGCTGGTTCAAGGTCAGGCAGAGATGCGCCATCCAACGAGCCATCACCGTAATCGGTGCATGGTTTCGTAAATGGCGGATTGCAGTAAATCCTAGCAAAAGTGCAGCAGTGTACTTCACTGAGACCCGGCGGAATCTCATGCCCTATTCGGTCATATAGGACCCATAGTCCTATTCGGCGAACCCATCCCTTGGGCTAAATCTGCCAAATACCTGGGCGTCACCCTTGATCGCCAACTCACTTTCGCGAAACACATCCAGATTGTTCGCAATAGGGCGGCCTTCATTATGGGTCGTCTTAATCCCCTCATAGGCAAAAACAGTAAAATGTCTCTTAGAAATAAGACGACTCTTTACAAACTTTGCATCCGCCCAGTCATGACTTACGCATCTGTAGCGTTCGCCCATGCTCAGAAACACGACCTCCACAAACTTCAAGTGATTCAGAATCGCTTTATGCGCAGGGCAGTGGGCGCTCCGTGGTACTTGCGGAACGCCGAACTGCACTGCGATTTCACCCTCCCCTCTATTACGCAGTATATGAAAGACTGCTCCCGCCGCCACTTCGACAAAGCTCCCCACCACTCGAATCCCCTCGTGGTCGAAGCGGCGAACTACTCCACTGACATAACCGATCCTCACTTCCTTCCCCCCCGTCGCCGTCCAAGGCATATTTTGGGTGACCCGGACGACCCCATCGCAGCCGTTACTTCGGCAGCTTTAGCGTCGTCCCAAGGGAACCCCGGTAATGGTTGTAGACCTAACCAGGGCTGTGATCCTGATCGCATTGTAGGCTCCGGCCGAGATCTTCTTCGCAGCCCCAGTCGCAGTCGAGGTAATCCACACACACACGATTGTAGTCCCAGCCACGGTGCGGGTGGGAGTATACACCGCGGCCCCGGTCGCGATGTAACCTCCGGCCCAGCAAATGGCTGTGGACGAGGTAACACTGGTTTTCTATGTAGTCCCAGACACGGTACGGGCAGGAGTCTACACCGCGGCCCCGGCCTCGATGTAGACTCGCGCCCAGGTAACGGCTGTGGGCGAGGTACTCAAGTTTCTTATTGTAGCCCCACCCAAAGTACAGTCATGAGTGCACAACGCGACGATCCTGGTCGCGGTGTGGACCCATGTCGCGGAAATGGGGGGAGGCGAGGTACACAAGGTTATGATTTAGTGGTAAACACAGTCAAACACCGAGCTCGCCGGCGAGCTCGAGGCAAAAGTTATGTCTTGGTTAGATTCTCTCCAAATAGTCGTAGAGTTAAAATTCATAGGGCCCACTTTCAACGGTACATTTATGTACCGGGGCGATTCTCTCCTACTCCCCTCTCTCCTGGCGACGGCCCAAGCCGAGGTCCGTAACTTAGTGGTGCCCTTGAGGAAGTCGCCTACTCCTCTCCTTGCGGCGAAGCGTCTTCAACGCTCGCCTTAGGCGGTGCGCCCTCTGCGCCCGCATCTGGCTGAGTGCCATCTGCGCTCGCCAACCGTCCGGTGACGCTGTAAATGCCGGTAGAGGCAAACAGCATTAGTCCGGTCTAAAAAAAAAAAAAAATTTGTGGGAGCCGTCGCAGTGCCTGATATTCAGTCTGCAAACAGAAGTACGTATATATTACTTTGTATAGATTGAAGAGCGTTGTAAGTACAGTGGTAAGTTGAGATTGCTTAGGAAGGAAAGGGGAAGGTAGAAAATTAAAAAATCTTTAAGGCTAAGGAATTATGGCTTTGAATGATAAGCGCAGGGCCTTCCAGAACTTTAAGCTTAATACAGCAGCACTTTGTAGCTATGGGCAGGTATTGCATTTAACATCAGACGGACGACTTGACCATCTCGGCAATTACCCATTAGGACGTTCTTAGCCCTAACGGATCGTTTAACAATATAATTCTTGGAGTCATGAACAGGATGCATAGAATGAGAATTATATGAACGTATTGCATATCCTAAATATGCAATACGTTCATATAATTCTCATTCAAATATGTATATAATTTTAAAAATTTAACACACTTCCCCTCACTTGGATCCCTGTGTCGCGGGGGGGCATGACCGTACCAAATAACACATCACAAACATCAAATAACATAAAACAAATATTCTGTTCATCACACAAATATTAACGCCAGGAATCGAATCTGGGATGTCCTGGCTTCGAAGGCAGAGTTAAAACCATCTGGGCTAACGGAGCCTAGTGGTAGGTATATATTGATGGGTGTAAATCTAGTTCTAAATAATGATCTCTCATTTGCGATTGTGTGTGTAATCTGGCCTCTTTTAGAACCAATTTCCAAAAAAAAGGAGTGGCTTATCATAACTTTTTATAGATTAGTGCGATTTTGATAACTCTTTTTTGTTTAGTAGAGTATACTTCCGAGATGGTCATATTTAAATTTCATCAAATTCAAAAAGTGAACAGTACTTCGCCTATGTTGATGAAATCATAATTGACGGTAAATGACAATCGATCCCGTAAGTAGCAAGGGTCACTACATAGTATTAGACAGACCAACACTAAAACGTGTCGTTAAATAACTTGTCAAAGCCGGTACCATGCCCACAATATTGTGATAATAGATACCTTTGAACTATCATGGTACCGACTTCAACAAGTTATTCAGACTTTCGGTGTTGAAGTCTATTGAATTTCTTTTAAAAAAAAATTTCGTATAGTGTAAAGGCTCTCTAAATTTAAAAAACTGAAGAGTAGGTTTAAAAGGCAATATAATAATGAAGTAAAAAGTTTATTATGGGCGAATTATAACCCAGTGAAAGTGGTTAGGGGTTAATAATACCTACAGGACCGTCGTAAAATATAATGGCCGCTTCTACTCTGTTCATGTGGTTCTGAGTTCTAGTCACAAATAATAATGAGGCTTTTCTCTATTACGTATAACGAATTTTATATTACTACTGCACCCAACTGCTGCATTTGAGTGAAACATTTATGACTGTCTTTCTGTCCGTCTGTTTGGCGGTTCAAATTCTTGATCTCATAGCAATCTAGTTGAATAATATCTAGTAATAGTTGGTACTATTGCTAGATATTTTTATCTTTTTCATTCTTCCCTAAAAAGTCTTGTGTTATGTTAGCATGACACAGCATTTGTTTCGTTTTTCTTTAGGTTGGGTTTCTTCTTAACCCGTCCAGTGTCTACATCTTTCGGTGTCTTTCCGAACTACGCATAAAAGTTCAGATAAAAATACTACACTTGAATTGTTCGACCAACTAAAAGCAAGTTTATACCGGTGAAGTGCATTGGATCTAATAACATGAGTTACAAACAAGAGGTATAAATATGTGTTAAACTTGGAGTACGCGCGACATGGCTTAGCACTTTTTTGTACGTACATATCGTGTACGCACGACACAAGACGGGTTAAGGGTTTCCCGCAAATTTTTGTCGTATTTGTAATATTTTTAGTAGATATAAGTTAGTTTAATTATTGTGTTGTATAAGTATGCTACCTATACAATAAAACTATAAGAAATACACGTAGTCGTTATACGTGTAGAAGTTTTACGGAAAGTATTTGTCGTCGATTATATCTGCATATTTATAATAGAAACATAGGTTATAGGTACTGGATAGAACAGTTTTCGATGAGAAATCGATACTTTTCTATTTCGTAATTTATTGGCACTAGACATACTGCCCGCATTCTCATCTCTCGTAGTTATTGTGACAAATGGTAACGGTCGACTTTATTTATTTTACGAATATCCCATTCACCATTATTTATGAGTATGGCGAAGCATAACGAAGAAATAAAAAGTAATCACCTAACTTGAGTAGCGCGGACTTTGGATAGACAGCTAGGTATAAATACCAGGCTCGGAACATTACTTTCAGAAAATGTCTCAGTTCTTATACAACGCGTCCATTCTACTTGACCTCACCTTAATGGTGATTAATTAATTGTGTTGAAGATACCAAGAGGTCAGGTTCGGCTGGTCACTGTGATAGAACAAGGATTAAATGGCCCGGAAGGATGATCGGGAGTGCTGTGAAATAGTAGTTGGGATAGATAAATTGTGATTGGGGTGTGATTCTTTTGGATTGTGGACATTGTGATTTTATACAAACTATAAAAGTAGCGTGAAATAAACCTATGCATTGGTTTAATTGATATTTCTTACATTTGTGTTTCTCGTAATTTGGGACCATCATAAATTACGTCACACGTTAAGAGGGAGGGAGGGGGTCGACGAAGTGTGACATTGTGTGACAAGAGGCAGAAGAAAAAAAACAACTCATGAAATAAAATAAAAATAATAAATGTGTTAAAAAAAATATTCAAAATATACTACCAAGGGCACGGACCTTACGTATGTCTGTGGGCTAAGCAGCTACTAAGTACCTCTAAGACTTGTTTATGGAGTCCTCAATAATAAATAAAATCTTTTTCTTATACATTTTTGAATATTTTTTGCGCAAAATATTTAAGTTTATTATTTAAATTCTGTATTACCAAGGGCATGGACCTTATGTCCGTGGGCCTAGCACCTACAAAAAAATAGGAGAGCGAGACAGATCAACCGCAATAATAGTGGATTCTTATGGAATACAATGTGTTGCTGTCTTCTTATGGACTGTATTTGTTCCTAGCTCTTGAGGTTCTTGAAGGTTCTTGAGGAGAAGTAAAACGCAAGGTATCCGTTCGTAAACTGACAATTTAATACAAATTTGGCCTATTTATATTGCCACATTAGGCCTCGCAACTAGTGGTGTCGTCGACTAGTGTTTTATTTAACAATTTGATTTTATACATATAATTTTCCATAAACCTATATTTACATTCTATAACTTATTCTAGGGTGCTCGCGTGTCCTTAACATTCTCCCCCCGGCGAAGACTCTGCGGAGCCCTCTATCGGTAGGACGGCGAGCTTTGTAGTCGGCCGCTTGAAGATCCCCGTGCGTGTTCGAACGTCGGCGCAGCGCACCAAGCCATCCCGGCCCGGGTACACGCGCTCGACTACTCCTCGAGGCCATGTGTTGCGGGGTAGCGTAGGGTCGACCACAACCACCAGATCTCCTTGTTGCAGCGGTCGTGCCGGCACGAGCGTCGGTAGGTACTCCTGTACCCAACGACGCCAGAACTCGTTCGCCAGCGCTTGGCTAGCTCGCCAAACGCGCCGGTCAGCAGGTTCATATGGTCCAGTTAACGGCAGTTCTGCGGGTTTGCCCAATAAAAAATGATTAGGGGTGATCGCCTCCGGATCAGAAGGATCCACGGAGACGTGTGTTAGAGGCCGAGCATTGATTGAGTACTCAGCTTCGATCAACACCGTATGAAGTGTCTCTTCCTTAGGTGCCTTTTGGTGGAGCACGGCGGTGAGTGCGACCTTGACTGATCGCACCAGTCTCTCCCAGGCCCCTCCTTGGGCTGGAGCCCCTGGGGGTATATAACGCCAGGATACGCGCTTCTGCAGCCCATATTCTTTCAGCGCCGGCGCCCACTCCTCATAGGCTGCCCGGAGCTCGGCATCCGCTCCCTTGAAATTGGTGCCGTTATCGCTGTACATGACGGCAGGCCATCCACGACGCGCAGCCATTCGTCTCAGCGCCATGATCGCAGAGTCTGTGGACAAAGAATAGACCACCTCTAGGTGGACAGCACGGGTCGTTAAGCATGTAAACAGTGCGCACCATCTCTTTTCATGTCGTCTGCCGATAGTGACAGTTATCGGCCCGAAATAGTCCACTCCGCAGTTCGTGAAGGGGCGTTGATATGGCGCCACCCTGGCGGCAGGTAGGTCTCCCATTACTGGTGTCAGTGGAGTCGCCTTTCGTATCCGACACAAAGCGCAGTTTCGTGTGGCAGTTCTTACCGTCGGTCGGATTTTGATGATCCACTATTTCTGCCTTAGGTCATTGACCACTCGCTCTCGATTCGCATGTCCAGCGGCCCTGTGTTCTTTATGTACGAGTAATCTGGTATATGCATGTCGTCCATCCAGAATGATCGGTCGTTTAGTCTCATCTGGCACGTTCGCAAGCGCAATTCGACCATTGATCCGCAGCAAACCATTTTCTATGATCGGGTCCAACTTATAGAGTTTGCTAGTCTTTGGAATTACCTTTCCTTTCCTTAGCAGTTCGAGCTCATTGTTGAAGCTGTCGCGTTGACTTTTAGCCATCCATAGCTCCTCGGCCTTCATTAAATGGTCGACTTCCATAGTCGTTGCGCGTTTCCTGCATTTATCAATGAATAACAGTATGAACGCGGTGGCTCGTATCAAGCGTTCATACCCTGAGAAGCGTGTGATGTCAGGCAGGCTATGTTCCTGGGTCTCCGTGGTGTGTAGTACATCTTCTACATGCTCCTGAGGTTCGATCTCTGTACTTACACATTGTGGCCACGTATCGATAGGTTCTCGTAAGAAAGCCGGTCCCGTGAACCATACATCTTCTGCTGACGTTGGTACGTATTGTGGCCGCGTAGCTAGGTCAGCCACATTGAGGTTCGTGGGAATCCAACTCCATTGACTCGAGTGCGTCAGCTCAGCGATCTCTCCTAGTCTGTGTGCTACAAATGGAGTGTACCTTATATTGTCGTTTCGTATCCAGTGTTGTACTGTGCGCGAGTCTGTCCAGTACACCACGTCGTCGGTAGTCCATCTGTGTTCCCTCAGTATTGTTGCGGCGAGTCTCGCTCCAATGACTGCCGCTTGAAGCTCAAGTCTCGGGATCGTTTGGATGCGTATCGGTGCCACTTTCGACTTGGCGGCGACCAGAACCGTGTTCACTGTTCCATCGGGTCTTTCCATTCGCCAGTACGCTGCCGTGGCGTAAGCGGACTCGCTAGCATCGACAAAGATATGCAGTTGTTTACTCACTGTTTCCTCTTGGGGATCGTAGCACCGGGGTAGCTGCAGCTGGGCGATGGTCTGCATGCTCTGCAGCCAGGCAGTAAACTCGCCCGCGGACTCTGGTGGCAGCGCATCGTCCCACCCGATGTTCTCGCGCCACAGCCGTTGCAGCAGTATTTTACCGGTGATGGTGTAGCAGCTGAGGAGGCCTAGAGGATCATACAAAGACATTATAGCACTTAAGGCCTCACGTTTCGTGGGAGACCTGCTCAAGGCACGAACTTCTGCGGCGACTCGGCTCAGTGACGTGTTGAAGCCTAGCGTGTCATGCCTCGCGTTCCATTGTAAGCCCAGCGTCTTTTCTGAACCGTCATGGCTTGATAGTAGCTGCGTCGTTGTTCTCGCTCTGCGTTCCTCGGGCATACTGTTCATCACTCGCTCGCTATTAGAGTTCCAACCCCTGAGATCGAAACCACACCTTTTATGTATTTGATCGACTTCGTTTATGACTTTCATGGCTTCCCGTTCGCTATTATGGCTGTCTACGTAATCGTCCATGTAGTGAGCCTTCGTAATCGCTCTAACAGCCTCCGGGTATTCCTTCTCGTACTCTAGAGCGTTGCGATTTCTCACGCTGTGTGCTAGGAAGGGCGATCTCGACGCCCCAAATATCATTGACGTCATCTTGTACTCTTGGGGTCGTTGCTCTCTGTCGTTCCCCCTCCATAGGAACAATTGTGCCGGTTGGTCGCATGCTCTGATCTTTATTTGCAGAAACATTTCTTGTATGTCCGCGGTAATGGCTATGGGTCTCTCTCTAAATCGAAACAAGATCGTTTGTAGCGATTGTAGCAGATCAGGTCCCTCTAGCAAGTGATCGTTGAGGCTTACACCTCGGGACTTAGCGGCAGCGTCAAACACAAGACGTACCTTCCCTGGTTTGTTCGGGTTCATGACCGGAAAGTGTGGCAGGTACCATCTGATCGGGCTATCGCGTTCGCTGCCATCACACAGTTCGGCGTATCCCTTGTCCAACAGGTTTTGTATCTGTCTGCCGTATTCTGTTTTCATGTCCAAGGATCTATCCAATTTTCGTTCTAACGTCGTTAGTCGCCTTAACGCGGCGTCGTAGCTAGGTGGCATCATGACATCATCCTCGCGCCAAGGTAGACCAACTTCAAAACGTCCATCCATCCGCTTCGCGGTCTTCTCGAATATTTCGATAGCGCGCGTGTGAGCCGCGCTTGCCTTCACCTTGAGTGATACTCCGAGCGCATCGATCTTGAAGTGATCCTCTACCAACTGTTCCAGTCGATCGTTCTGATTACAGCTGTATGAGTAAATGTGCAATACGTCCTCTCGGTCTTTGCACAGTCCCACCTTTGGTAGTGTTCCATGTATGATCCAACCCAATTGGGTTCGAGATGCAGCCGGTTCGTTTCTTTTACCGGTGCGTAGCTCCCTGGATACTATGAGCTCCCAATTGTCCGTTCCAATCAATACCTGTGGTTTGCCATGTTCGTAACAAACCTCATCTTGGTCTAGATCTCGCAGATGGTCCAGGCGCAGCAGTTCGGTTGGCATGTTCTGTGGTGTCAACTTCATCTCGGGAATCGTACGAGCTCGCATCGTGTACTTCTCCGAGTTAGTTCCATGAATATTGAATTTCACCAACTCACTTGCGACGCTCTGGCTGGTGTTGATCCCTCGTATGTTCAGTGGTCGTGATGGTCCACTCGCCCCAATTTTGGTGGCTATCTCCTGATCTACCAACGATACCGTAGATCCTTCGTCCAAGAGGGCGTAAGTCGAAACGCTCCCTCTAGGTCCCGATATCACGACAGGGCATATCTTAAGCTTGACTTCCTTTACCTTTGCTATGGTCATCGTCACCGTCTCCACTCCCCCCGTAGGGCTACCTACGGCCGCTGCTGGCTGCGCTCGGGTGTCATGCAACAGCACGTGGTGTGGGTGGCGGCATCCGTCCTCACCGCACAGTTTAGCCCTACAGTTCATGCGCCGATGTCGACTCATTATACATTTAAAGCACAAGCCTTCTTTCTTAACGAAATCCCAGCGCTCCGTGGTTGACATACTGGCAAACTGCTTGCACTTATTCAGTCCATGATCTCTTTTGCAGAGCGTACATTGCGCGGCCGACTCCGCTTCGGTCGTAGTGGTAGCTGTGTACACTGCCTTTTTCTTCGTCTCCTTCGGGGCGGTGTTAGGTCTAACCGTCTCCCTCCTAAAAGTGGAAGCTGCTGCTACGCTACTGTAACCGTACCTGAGGCCTACATCCGCTTCACGCATTAAAAATCTAGACAATAACATAATCTCTGGGTCAGCTTCGTTCCGATGCTCGTCTGCGTAGTCGCACCATCTCGATCTAAGGTGCGGGCTCAGCTTGTCCATAACATCGCGAGTCATCATGGGATTATATAAATAGCCCTTATTGTCTAATGATTTTAAAATGCTCACCATGTTTTGGATTCTCACGGCGAACGCGTTCAGTTCACTGGCTGAAGTCCCAGGCCGTGGCAACTTCCTCAGCTCGTCCATTGTCTTGTCAATGATGACCTCAGGTCGGCCGTAGCACTGCTCCAAGGTCCTCATGATCGTGTCTGGATCCTCCACTGTGTATAGCATTGCCGACACAATGTCCTTCGCTTCCCCCCTGAGGCAGTTCCGTAGTCGCGCCATGTTCTCCGTCCTCGTAAATTTATATGTTCTAGTGGTTTCTATCATAGCCGCTTTGAAAGCGAACCACTCGAACGGTGCCCCACTGTACACTGGTAACTCGTACGATTGTCGTGGTGGCGGTCGGTTCTTCGTCATATTTTCCATCACATCCACTAATTGTTCAATGCCTCTTGTTCGAGAATTGTTGCGCCCCGGCGTTGGTGATTGCCGACGCTCGTTCGTAGGCAACATAGCACGTGTCGGGCGTTCACTTAAAAACGGCACTGGTTCCGTTCCTTCGGGCACATTCGGGCGCTGCGTAGCACTGTTTCTAATCCAGTTCTCGACTCGTTCTCGCTCTCCCGTTTGTGCATGCCTCTCCATATTCTCTTCTTCATGCAACATTTCGATGTCGTAAGCCAGCTTTCTCCTCACTATGTCACTCTCTATTTCTATCTCTCTTCGCTTCAGTAAGGCGAGTCTCTCCTCCGCCTCAAACTGCGCCTGGCGGATCCGAGCCGTGACGCTGTTCGTGGGTCGGTTCGAGTTCACTGATCGCGTCGGTGATATAAGTCGAGTCGAACATTGAGGGTGCCGACCCTCTCCCCCCGTAGGTGCACTTGGTCCGGCGACAGGAGGCGCGTCCTCGGGTGGGTTCGGAGCAGTTACCCGACGCGCAACATGTACCGACGGCGATCGCGGCGTTTCGTCAAATCGTAACGCCCGTATTGTTGGCGGCGCGTTCACTTCCACTGCCCGTTCAGCATCGTCCCCGGTTTGTGATCGTGTCACCACCATTGTCACTCGTTCACGTTTAGCACTGTTCTTTGATCACTGTTCCTCGATCACTGTTCCTTGGTCACTGTCCCTTGGTCACTGTCCCTTGATCACTGTTCCGTACGTAGACCCTCTACGTCTTGGATCGCGTAGCTTCCACCTTCTTATAGCAATGTTGTGCCGTAGTACGTAGCGCTGTAGATCCGTAGCACCGTAGAACGTCGTAGCACGGTAGATCCGTAGCACCGTAGAAAATCGTAGCACCGTAGCACCCCGTAACTCCGTAGCACCAGTCACAGCTACGCCGTAGCTTCGTAGTTGCTACGTCGTAGGCTCGTAGGTGACAGCCTTCTTGCGTAGGCTCCGTTCTTGTGGACCCGTGGGTAAGGGTCCGTCCCAGAAGTCCCTGGTCGTCTTCCGAGTTCAGCACACTAGATCCGGCGTTCGAAGGGCCAATGTTGCTGTCTTCTTATGGACTGTATTTGTTCCTAGCTCTTGAGGTTCTTGAAGGTTCTTGAGGGTTCTTGAGGAGAAGTAAAACGCAAGGTATCCGTTCGTAAACTGACAATTTAATACAAATTTGGCCTATTTATATTGCCACATTAGGCCTCGCAACTAGTGGTGTCGTCGACTAGTGTTTTATTTAACAATTTGATTTTATACATATAATTTTCCTTAACCTATATTTACATTCTATAACTTATTCTAGGGTGCTCGCGTGTCCTTAACACAATGTATAACTATTAAAAGATTGATTCTGATGGCAAGCAGTATCCCTGCCCATGATAGTTGATCACCGAGCTTTCAACTGGCGTTTCACGTAGCGATACACTTGTCGGGTCGTGTCGGGTCGGGTCGGGTTTCCTCACCTCTTACAATTCGCATCTGCGTTTTTTAACTTCGTTCCCTCATGGAGTAAAAGTATGGGTATACGTATAATGCGGTATAATGTAGATTTATGTTATTTGTAATATGGATGTTGTATAATGTCGATTACTATACTACCACTTACTACTACTAGTAACTTATTATTTTATTATCTTCACGCATAATAACTTACTCGTATAATTGAAAAAACAAATGAAGGATACATACTAGATTTATATCTATACTGCCGTGCGATTCTATAATGACTCACCGATGTCAAATACTTCGCCCTTGTACATAAGGTTGCTTTTCCAACGTGTCATGTCATCTCTTCATTTGTCTCAAATATGCAACGATGTTTGCTTTTAGAGAATCGCACGGCTGTATCAAAATCCGTAATAAAACGTTGAACAGAATAAATTGTGCGACAGAAATCCAGTTCTTTGATTGCGTTTATAAATCAAAGTCGTGTGCACCTGCCGGAGACAGGATGAAAAATACAGAAACGTTCAACTTCATATCAACAACTTCTGCCGGATTGCGGAGCCATGTGCCTCGCCTAAATGAAAAGTAAGTTAACGCTCATTTTTTATTTACCCGCCATCTTAACTGGTATTCATACAGTCTTTTTTTGTATTACGTATCACATGTTTGTATCACAGAATAAACTTAGTGGTAAATAGATTTGGTGTTTAGGTTTATTTTAGAGCAGAGTTTCAGACACAGAAATTATAATATACTAAAAATACTCATATTACTTCGTTTCGTATTTCTTAGTATCACCCGCGTGCTGATAGATGTTGATGATGACGATGAAATGTAGGTATCCTATGCCCTGGATATAACCTATCTTCTTGCCAAATTGCAATAGGTTTTGTTCAGTCGTAAGGGTAACAAACTCACTTTCGCTTAATATCCTAACAAGTACAATTTGAAAAATTTAATACCGACTTCCATTCTATTCAGTTATTGGAGTGTTACTCAAAAACTTCTTGACCAAATTTGATGAAATTTAAATGGAACCACACGGGAAGCACCAGCTTTCAAACAAAAAAGAATTTTGAGAACCAGTTCACCCAATAGAAAGTTATGAGGTAACAAACATAAAAAACATACAGTCGGATTGAGTACCTCCTCCTTTTTGGAAGTCGGTAAAAAATAAATACTTATGTAGCTAGGCATTTGGTTTCCGTATAACTTTGTTTCGTTTAAGAACCTATAGACTCGATATTTTCCCAGTATAGTTACATACTTACATGGTATAAAGCTTGCATGTAGTATACCTAGTCTCTCCAGTTGCGACCTTCCTTCCATAAGCCTCAGCGAAGCCTTGTTCACGCGACAAATCCTCTCTACGCCTCGTCTTGAGTGTCTAGACGCAGTACTAAGCGGGAGATTTATTGTAAATCCTTATTACGTAATGCAAAGACTTCCTTCATATTTTATAAAATATTGAAATAGCTAGCATTTTCTGAACGATATTACGCTCACAAAGAAAAGCGGGCTAAATCGAGCTCTGGTTAGATTTCGTTACTTTGGATTTTTTTATTATAGTATAATATATATTTAATCTATTCAAAACAGATGTTCACAATTAAGCATAATAACAAAAAACATGCAAGGTAATAAGGTGTAGCAGTTTCATTTTTGGTACATTTGTGACCAAACATCTTGTAACCGAAGCCCTCACGGTAGGATACGCTGAGTCTGTGAGGGCTAGTTTACTTCTTGTGGTTTATGAATTAAGAATTGACCTGCTTTGAACATTGTGTATTTTCTAGGGTAATGTCGTGTATACACTGCTTGACTATGGGTTTCAGATATGGAGTCCGTACTTCCATAAGGACATAAATTTGCTAGAAAGTGTGCAAAGAAAACCCAGGAAGATACCTTTAGCGTTAATGAGAAAATCTTACTCGGACAGACTGCACGCATTGCACCTCACTACACTAGAAGAAAGACGTCTTCGTGGTGACCTCATTGAAATATACAAGATAATCACGCACAAATACAACCTGCCATGTATTCATGAAATATATGTGGTCAAGGAAACAATAAGGTCAACCAGAGGAAACCAGACTGGAATAGCTCGAACACTTTCAAGTACAAAGATTGGGCACAACTTCCTTAGCAACAGAGTGGTACTCAATTGGAACAGATTACCAAATGAAATTGTGACTGCCAACACTGTTAACTGTTTTAAGAACCTGCTCGATAACTGGCTACGAACTAATACACTAACTTTAATAAGTGAACATCCAAAGTGAAATTAATAACTTTCGATGCTGTGTGATTTAAACACATCAGCAATTTGCTGCTCGTCTATAAACAAATAAATAAATATATTAGGTACTTTGAGACATTTGTCTTGTTGACAAGTGATGACTTAGTGCGATCTTGAATAGGTTTGTTTTGTTAAGGATCTTATTACAAGTGAAAACTATATGAAATAAGTGTATATTTTGGCATTAATATATAGTTTTGGCAAAAATATGCAATATTTAGTGTAATGAACATTGCATATTGAATATAAGTAGTTGATAATAGTGTTATGGTTATTGGCGTAAGTTACTATTATTATAATGCTTCTGAGCAAGTTTTCTGTGTTATAGTAGTCTAAAGATAGTAAGTAAGTTTTTATTTTCTTTTTACATACATATTTTGTTGTGTCCTTGATTATGTTTAATTTCTTATTAAAATTTTTAAATATTTATGTTCCCAAGTAATTATGACACCTTTGTCCAATTCTTCTTCTTGTCTTTATTGTACACCATTTGTGAGTTCGTCTAGATTTAGTTATTACTATCGGTAGTGGTTGGTAGGGCAGTTTTATGGATTCGTAAATAAGCTGTCCCTGTATAACATGTAGGTATGTTGGGTACTGGAATGGTCAAGAATGCCAGTATTCTTGACAAAGGGTATATACAAGATAATATATAATACATATTTGATAATGACATATATAATAAGATAAACAATAGAAGATTGTTAACCGAGGGTCGAAAGAATCAATTCCAGAGGTATTTTACTAGTATATATATATATATACTATAGTGCGAGTAGGAATTGATTCTTTTACCCGTGTTAAACACTCTACTTTTCATTTCGAATATGAGGAAAATAAAACCAGTTGTTTATCTAAACTCATCATCATCATCAGCCTGTAGCAGTCCACTGCTGGACATAGGCCTCTCCAATCGCACGCCACTTCTATCTTGGGCTTCTCGCATCCAGTTTTTGCCAGCCGTCTTGCGCAGATCGTCACTCCACCGTGTCTCAGGACGTCCTACACTACGTTTGCCGAGACGCGGTCTCCACTCTAGAACTCGTTAGTTATCTAAACTATTTATTGATAATATGTAATAATATTAGTAGTACCTATTTAAAATTAATTGTCAAATTAGGACAATTCGTGAAATTAAGTCACATTTTTGTTTGGAATGTTTATGCTGTTTGATATATTATGACAAATTTGGATGTTATGGATATCTGTAAAAGTAGGAGACTCTGGTATTTCATCAGACGATGGATTCCATGGCGGATACTCCCTGGAAGTTGTCGGCTGAGGCGAATTGGGGCTTATTCCCCTCAAAGAAGTTTGCGCTAAGTTCACACTGGCTGTTTAGAAAGTCACATGATCGCAGCATTTTTTTTAATTAGTTATTTTACATAAAACTCTTCACAGCTGACAGCAGTTCTATTTTTAGAGTTCTTCCGACCTTAGGTGGGAAGTAATTTGTATGAGTTTTTCCCTCTCTATGGAGGGAAGCAGCATTTTCCACCCAATAACCAGATCAAAAGAACACTACTTGCCGAGTATGAGAAATGAAAAATCTTTTTGAATAAATTTCAGAGCCCTGTAAGCATGTCGTTGCTTCGAAAACAGTCACTTTTAAAACTGCGTTAGTGTAGTATATGGAGATAAGTAAAACTACCGCTTTAGACGAGCACTGCGTTATTACTGGTTATCGCGACACACACGCCGTAAGTACGATATTGACATAAGTGGGTAGGTACGTATTACAATCGCGTGTAGGTACACTTCAGTTACACAAAAGAGCTATACATACATTACACATACGCTATACATACAATATTGTAAAGAAGAAAGATTTGTATTTATAGTTTATTCGTTACAACGAATAAACTTAGAAACTACTGAACCGATTTCAAAAACTCTTTTGTCTTTATAATACTACACTATCACTGAGTAACATAGGCAATATAATATTTAAAAAAAATTAGGAATCCGTATGAAAACTTCGATAATGTAACCTAAGGACAAAAAACACCCTTATATCGCGTACGCTGCGGAAACTATTGACAAGAGAGCAAAGTAACTGCAGTTTTATAGAAAACGTCAATACCTTCTATAAAATATACAATACTATATGTCTAACTATTAGAGTTATCTCACAATAACTACTTTCCGTGTTAAAATATGCGATAATAACGCCGGGACAAACTAGGCCACATTGTTCGTACCTTGGTGAAAATCCTTACCTACTCTAATATTAAAGAGGAAACATTTGATAGTTTGTTTGTAATGGATAAACGCAAAAACTACATAAACGTATCAAAACATTTTTTCACCAGTAGAAAGATATATTATGCCTGAGTAATATGCTATTTTTGATTCATCATCATCATCCATCACCGAACGGGTGAAAAAGCGGAGCACTGCTTGTAATAAGTAAATAGTTTTGTTTGTCATACTAATATTATAAAGAGGAAAGATTTGTATGTATGTTTGTAACGAATTGCCTCAAAAAGTGCTAGACCGGTTTCAAAAATTCTTTCACCATTGGAAAGCTACATTCACCCTGAGTAACATAGGCTATATAAGATTCATCAACATCATCATCATCCATCACCGCGTGGGTGAAACCGCGGAGAGCAGCTAGTCTAACAATAAATATGAAATGAGAATAAAACTCAATGTACAAATAATAAGCCCCTCATGTGTCGATGTCATTATAACAATGAAATTTCTATTGTATCTGGACGTTCGACTCTTGATGGAATATGTACCTACTATTAACTTACTTTGCCAGTTAATCCATTAATTGATCATTTCAAGGAATGGTCACTCATATATTAAGAAGAAATAGACTTTTCTGAGTAAAACTAGAGAGCAATTATTTACATATAGGTTGTTTTAATCTTGTACTATATAATAACGAAATGTTACGTAATGAAATTAAATGTACGATCAGCGTTTGTATTATTTAAGGTTGTAACATACTTTAGCACTTCAACCGTGCATAGGACTTGTACATTAACAAGTAACTTGAAACTCAGGAGTCTTGAACAGCTGCTGCTAAGTAAGATTGATTTCCGACACCTTCAGGAAACTTACAAACTTGTACTTAAAGCACTACCTATACTTTATACCGTCCTAGTATTATTATGATACGCAATGAACGTACGAATACCTACTTTTTTAGTTTTATATATTAAGTATCTAATTAAGCGGTTTATATTTTGCATCTAGTAGGTATGAACGAATTAATTTAGTTTAAAAAACTTTGGAAGTATTTGCCTAATGAGTTTCAGTTTTTATCCGAAGAAGAAGGGCTTTATAAACTTATGTATTAATAAAACGATATTAACGTGAAATTTCCGCGTTGTCTCTTTATTGGTCGGCAATTGTTTCGTCTTCGGCCGAAAGCCTTTTTTTTTTCACGTCGCTTCTCTTTGGCGCTGTCAGCTCAGCGCTTAGCCACGTTCAATTTCCTTTACTTGAAATCAAGCAAAGGCATCTCGTAAAACACGTACATTATTCATAAAATAATAATGCGCACTCTTAAATAAAAAATAATCCGTCAATGTATGTGTATTAAAAATTGCTATTTTACGATATGTAATTCATGACAAATACAATAGTGAATAAATAGAAAAACTGTTTAAGAAGTGAAATTCAGTGGTTGAAATGTTTGAATTTTTTTTTAATGTACTCTAGTATGTTAAAATATGTTTTTAATTCCGTCAATGTGTTCTTAGAAGCCTTAGAAATGTCATATTATTTTTTGTAATTTTAATTAAATCGCTGCTTATGAGATAAACTGCTTTAAAAACCCTCATTTTTGTCAACATCATGAACTGACACCTTAAGTCTCATATTGATCCAGTTTTATATTATTAAAGTATAGAGTTAAAATGAACATGACTTTTAATTTGTAAGGCCTTTATTAATAAACGTAGCGTAAACCTATATTAGGCGTAACATGCTTTGTCTTGCTTTCACGCGGGACATTTACTGCAAGCGAGAAATTGACAGATAGATGTTTTAACTACTCCGGGTCTAAGCCAAGTTTATTAATAAGGCCGTAAGTGCATATTATAATAAAAATTTAACAGGTCGCTGTCTGTACTCTAGGGCATTCCTTTTAACATGTGGGTGTGTATTTGTTTCGGTCGCCTCGATTATACTGTAGGTACAATATGTATTTCACTAGGGTAATAATGGGGATTCGACATCTATACATATAATAAAAATGTAACGGATCGCTGTTGTTCGGGAGAAGTCCAAACACATTAATATTTTAGGGTTTTTGTATATTCCGTAGATTTGAATACAATGGTAAATAATAAAATTGCGTAGCGTTCACTTTAAGTTTGGGTCGGTGGCCGATTGCTCGCACGCAGCCGCCCCGCGGCGTTAGTCCCTTTTCGGTGGTGAGGCACCCCCGCGCCTGGACTGGTTTGCAGCGCGTACATCCTCCACGACGTTGAAGGAATCTTCAAGTTCTCCTTTTCTTTGTCATCTTCAGTGTTTTTAAGAGTACCTATAGAATATGTTATTCGAATACAATTTGATTGTGCCGGATGTTTAATTAGATGAAGCGTCGTGATCCGGCTGGTTAGCAGATGTTGGCAGAAGACAAAGTTTATTTACCTATAGCTCGTCTGATAGTTCCCTTGGTCACGTATACGTCCGCCACTCTGGCAATGCCGTCTCGTCCCGGATAAAGTTTTGTTACTCTCCCCATTCTCCATTGCAGCGGCATAAGGTTGTCTTCCTTCACGACGACAAGGTCTCCTACTTTGATAGACGGACAGCCCTTCCTCCATTTACTTCTTTCTTGGAGCTCAGCCATGTACTCCCGGCGCCATCTTTCCCAGAATTGCTGCCGAATTTGTTCAATGCGTTGGTATCTATTCGGGTTCTTCGTGGTGACTGGCGGTGACGGAAGCGATATCAATGGTCGACCAATCAGGAAGTGCCCTGGAGTGAGGGGATTTAAATTCATGGGATGGGATGAAAGTGGGGTGAGAGGACGGGAATTGAGTATGGCTTCTATCTGTGTGAAAAGTGTGGCCAACTCTTCAAATGTAAGAAAGGCATTGCCAGCCGCACGTTTCAACAAGTTTTTTGAGCTACGGACTCCACTCTCATAAATACCTCCAAAATGAGGTGAGTAGGCCGGGGAAAAAACAAATTTGATGCCCTCATTCGCTGCGAAATCTGAGACGGACTGGCAACTGGATCGTAGTATTTTGCCCAACTCATTGTTTGCGCCTACAAAGTTTTTGCCATTGTCGCAGTAGATGTTGTTAGGCTTGCCGCGGCGTGATATGAACCTTCGCAGACACATAATAAATGCCGCGGTTGAAAGGTCGCTGACGACCTCAAGATGCAAGGCTTTGACGGCTAGACAAACGAAAACATATAAGTAGGCTTTTGTGATACGATTACCTTTTCCCTTTTTGGAAGAAATCATAAAAGGACCCGCAAAATCAATTCCACAGGAATTAAATGGAAAATCCTCATTGACTCTAACATCCGGTAAGTTACCCATTATGGGCTGTATTGTTTTGCTCCTCATACGGGTACCGATAGTACACTGTTTTGTTATAGAGCGAACACAGTTTCTGCCATTTAGAGGCCAAAACTTCTCACGAAAAGAAGAAAGGAGGACCTGGGGACCCGCATGAAATAGTCTGTTATGCTCATAATGCAGCATTAACTTAGTAAGTTGATGCTTCGCATCAAGTATGATTGGGTGTTTTTTATTGTAGTCGAATGCAGATTCCTCTAACCTACCTCCTACCCTAACAATGCCTTTGTCGTCAATGAACGGATTTAAAGGTAATAGTCGACTTTTGTTGTGAAGTGGTTTACCTTGCTTTAGATAGGCTATATCATTTGGAAATGATGCTGACTGACTAAACTTAAGTAATATCGTCAGTGAGGATTCTAGTTCATCTGTTGTTAGAGAACCGCTTAGCTTGGCTTTGTTTGGTGAACTGTTGTTGATAAAACGGAAAACGTATGCAAAGGTTCTTTTTAGTTTTAGATAATTGGAGTGATCTTCGAAATTTATTATTGTCTGTTCATTAGAATGGACATCTACCGTCAAATTAACTCTAACTTCAGCTTCAGGTGAGTCATTAAGGTTGAGATTAGGTTGGGTGGGCCATTCCGAAATGCCTTTTATTAAAAAGGGAGGACCCTCCCACCATAACGAGCACGAACGCAGTTGCTGTGGCTCAACTCCCCTTGAACCTAAGTCGGCTGGATTTAAATTGGTAGGAGTGTGCTTCCATTGAAAACCCTGAGTAAGCATGTTAATTTTGTTTACTCTATTGCGTACGAAAATAGGAAGCTTTTTACTTTGTGAATTTAGCCAGCAAAGCACTACTGTGGAATCGGTCCACAAGAATGTATTTTTGACGCTGCATGGTATTGCTTGTAAAACCTTTGAGCATAGTTGACTACCAAGCAATGCCGCACACAGCTCTAAACGCGGAATTGTAAGGCTTTTAATGGGTGCAACCTTTGTTTTAGCACAAAGCAACGTAACCTTTATGCTGTTATTTGCATTGCGAGATCGCACGTAACAACAAGCAGCGTAAGCAGTTTGAGAAGCATCGACAAATATATGTAAGTCTACTGGCTTCACATATGAGCTGTCATTCAACACATGGCGAGGTAAAGATAATTCTGAAATATGGTGCAAATTGTTTATAAATTTGAGCCATTGCTTTGCATATAGTTGTGGAACTGGGTCATCCCACTCTAATTTAGCATTCCATAAGCTTTGCATAAGAATTTTAACTATTATTATAGTGCAAGACACCAAACCCAAGGGGTCGAACAATTTACATGTGGTAGATATAATTATCCTTTTAGTGATGTTTGGATTAACTTCAATGTTGCTAGAGAATTGAAGACTGTCTTGATTAGGTGTCCATTTTAAACCTAACACGTTAGCTTCAGTACTAAAATCAAGTGGCGATGAGTTAGGTTTATCATTCTATTTGAATTGTCAAAAATTTGTGGACAGTTTGTCTTGAACTTTCTAAACGGAAACCCCGCTGATTCTAAAACTTTGGTTACGTTTGTATAAATATATTTTAATTCTTTCACCGTGAAACTACCCGTGTTAAGATCGTCAATATAAAAATGAGATCGGATTACATCAGCCACAATCTCATCGTTACATTCTAATGCTAGTTGAACAAGACACCTAGTACTCAGAAACGGGGCAGATGCCATGCCATATGTAACTGTATTAAGCTGCTTTATTTTTATAGGCTCATGTGCATATTCTCGCCACAATATAAGTTGCAAATGGCGCTGCGATTCGTTTAAACTTATCTGCCGGTACATTTTCTCTATGTCTGCGGTCAGAACGAACTTGTATACACGAAATCGAATAAGGATTGAAAACAAATCACTTTGTATTACCGGACCTACGGCTTGTATGTCGTTCAAAGATTTTGATGTGCTAGTTTTAGCAGAGGCATCAAAAACTACTCGCAATTTGGTAGTTTCATGGCTTTGTCTAACTACGCAGTGATGGGGTAAGTAACAGCCAAATGGAGGCCTGTCAACTTCTTGTAAGTGACCTAAGTCTTCATATTCTTTCAAAAAATCGGAATATTGTTGTTTTAGAGTTGGATTTTTTTCTAATTTCTTTTCTAGGGATAAAAATCGTTTCATAGCCATAGGAAATGAACTACCTAGAGTCTCCTCAGCAGGCTCTTTAAGTGGCAGCATGACTACAAATCTACCATCAGATAAGCGATGGGTATTACTTACGAAATGTGATTCACAAAATTGATCTTCTATCGAAGAAATACTTTCTTCTGGGGGTATCTCTTCCACCTCCCAAAATTTGTGTATAGAGTTATTGATGTCTTGAAGTGACACCTGAGTTTGCACAAAATTGCATTGTATATTATCATTATTAGAAATACAACCCGTTGGACCAGCTATTAGCCATCCGAAGACACTTTCTAGCAAAAAGGGCTTATTTGGACCTAGATCAATTTTGTTAGTTAATACAATGTCGAAAAAGTGATCAGCGCCTAACAAAATGTCTATCTCCGGTGGTTTGAAAAAGGTTGGGTCGGCTAAAGTTACATTATCGGGTAGATTTAACCTCTCAACATCAACGTGAACGTTGGGTAAGTTGCCAGTTATCTTTGGAATGACAAAATAACTAATATTTCTTGTAAATGAGCTAGTGCATGATTTAATATTCAATTGACACCGCTCCGATATCGAGCATGCTACTCCGTTAATGCCAGCTACTTGTAGTATATTTATATTTTCAGTTGATAGGCCTAATTTTTCTTTTAGGCTCTTCGTAATAAATGACGACTGGCTAGCAGTATCAAGCAAGGCGCGCACAAGGTAAGTAGTTTTATTGTGTTTATTAACAGCTTCTATTTTGGCAGTACACAAGAGTACTTGCCCTGAGGAGACCGCAGCTAAGCTGACAGGAAGATCAGAAGGCTCAGTACTTTCGGTAAGTACTTTTTTTGTATCACCTTTGTGTAGTAATGTGTTATGTTTCTTCTTACAGGAACGACAAGACCCCTTTAAGCCACATTGAGAATTGGAATGTCCACTTCGCAAACAATTTGTACACAACTTGTGTTTTGAAACTTCGACTAACCTATTCTCAACGCTTAACGCTCTGAACTTGTTGCACTGATGCACGAGATGAAACTGATCACAAACGGGGCAGGTCTTGTATGACTGCGTGCCCTTAGCATTTGTGAAGGTAGCAAAAGATTTAGTGGTTCTGTTTTCTTTATAGTTATTATTACCTTGCGTGGATTTGTTTTCTAAATTGCGACAGTTTGCAGTTTCTAAAACATTCGCCCTGTTTTCTATGAAACTTCTAAAATCGTCTAAAGTAGGTAGATTAGACAATCTGCCTTTGTATTCTTCCCACTTGTTACTAGTGCTGGAATCTAGCTTCCCTGACGCCAAGAATATTACCAGCGGGTCCCAACCCTCGGTTGAAATGTCCAATGTATTTAAAGCGTTTAAGTTTTTAAACACTTGATCAATTAAATATCGTAACGCCTTGAAAGATTATTTTTGTATAGTATTACAATTAACTAACGCGCTCAAGTGATTATTGATCAGAATATTTTTATTGTTGTATCGATTGCACAAAGTATCCCACGCAAGCTCATAATTCCTCGCGACAAATTCCAAAGATCTAATTACGCCACTGGCGACTGATTGTAAAGAATTTCTCAAATAGTGAAATTTATTTATGGGTGCAATCGAGTCATTGTCATGAATAAGTGTTTTAAAGGTGTCTCTGAACTCGAGCCATTTCGTATAATTACCATCAAAAGTTGGTAGATTAATAATTGGAAGCCGAATGGCATCATTATTATGACCATGACAACAACCTGAGGTTGCTCCATTAGAGGCGTGAAATTTATTTTTGCTTGAAAACAAATCGACCAACTCTTGAGCAAAAGCTATTTGTGTATAAAACTCAGTTTCGGTTATATCTCGTTCTGAAATCTGTTCATCCAAGTTTTCAGAATACTCTTCAATCTCTGCCTGTATGCGATCAAAATTGGACATTAATTCCTTTAATTGATTTAATCTCAAAACAATTTCTTTCATCTCCAAGCTAGATATATTAGCAACATCAGATATACACTCGGTTCCAAAAATAACGGGTCAGTCACAAAAATTGAAATACCTCCAGAACTGTAAAAGCTAGATCAATGAAATAAAAAACAGAATAAAGACTTTTTAGTTGCGCTTCTAATAGCATATTATTTAAACTGGTTGATGAAAAAAACTTCATTAGAAAAACAAAATTTAAAAAAATGACTATTTTTAAAAACAAAATTTTTGTTTCATGTCATTATGGATGCTTTCCATTTCTATTCTGTCACAAAAAAAATTATCGTGAACGTCTTCCACGTGCATAATTATTATTCTGTGAGGTGAAGCATGGCAGTCACGCTAGAGGAATGTACCAGAATCCTAACTTTTTTGGAACTTGGGCGGAGCCAGCGTGAAACAGCCAGAAACATTGGTGTATCTTTGTCGACTGTTCAGCGGGTAGTCCAGCGGTACCAAGAGACCGGATCACACCTTAGAAGACCAGGAAATGGCAGACCAAGATGCACAACGGCCAGGGAAGACAGACAACTGGTGGCTACAATGCTCCGAAATCGTTTTCAAACTGCTGTTGGTCTAAAAACTCACTTTATTCGCTTTGGAGGTGGCAATTTAAGCGCTCAAACAGTAAGAAGACGTCTTGCTGAAGCAAATTTGAAACCATTGAGGCCCGCAAATGGCCCCAAACTGGAACGGGGACATCGAATTGCAAGACAGAGATACGTGCGCGAACACCTAAACTGGACACTAGACGATTGGTCTAGGGTAATGTTCACGGACGAGTCTAAATTCATGCTTTATAAGCATGATGGTAGGCAGTTGGTGTACAGAAGACCAGGGGAGCGCTTCCATCAAGCGTGTGTGGAGGAAAAAGTGGCGTACGGTGGAGGCTCCGTACAAGTTTGGGCTGGGATTTCTGCTGAGGCCCGCACCGAGCTGGTGCTCATTCAAAATGGAACTCTAAATGCAGAGAGGTACGTGGAAGAGATCCTCAATGAACATGTAGGTCCTTTCATGGCCAGGATGGACCGGCATGGCATATTAATGCATGATAATGCGCGTCCCCATACCGCCAGAATTGTACATGACTACCTTGAAGAGGTCGGTATCGAACTCATGCAGTGGCCAGCGCGAAGCCCGGACTTAAACCCCATCGAGCACGCCTGGGACGAGCTTCAGAGATGCGTGAAAGGTCGAAACCCCCCACCAATCACGCTTCCCGAGCTCATACAAGCACTGGTGGAGGAATGGGAAGGTATTCCTCAGCACCGGCTCCGAAATTTGGTGTACAGCATGCCTAATCGCCTGGAAGCTGTCAGAAAAGCTCGTGGAGGCAATACAAAGTATTAAATGAAGAAAGTGATGAAAAACAGCAAAAAAACAATCATAAAAAAAATGTAATCTTAAGAAAAATATGACTACTTTAGTTTTTTTTTAATTTAAGATTAATATTGTGGGTGTAACTAAGTTTTATTTTATTTTTTATCTGTATAATTAAATTCTCAATTGAACAGTCTTCGTTTCATTAGGATGGCATACGTAGTTCGGGAGATATTCGGGTTTATGTGACTGACCCGTTATTTTTGGAACCGACTGTAGTATACTTTCCCATAAATGTTTTTAAAACGGTAAGCCAACTTCTAAATCCCGCTCGTTTTTTAATTAATGACTTTAAATATTCCTTAACATCGGGTTTACCGGTCGAATCTATTTTTAATAATGGAAGTGGACTTTTGACTTTAGTCGTTTCCCTTTCAGCCATTTTGTTGAATGAGTGGTGCAAAATACACAAAGGGTCCTAAGATTGAATTCTTTAGCGGGTAAGGTCTTGAATCGAGTCGCCTGAATTTGAGGATTTTGCTACTGTGGAATGGTCAAGGGGCTTTGTCTTGACCCTCCCAATTCGATTTTGGCTGCCGGAGTTACGCGAAAGTATTTTAAATTAATATTTAAAGTTTCTGTAATTTCAAACGAAAAACATGCGGATGCGTGAAACGGAACGCAATATCAGGAAATATTGCATAAATTTGAACGTCTGCTATGTTTATGTTCGTGAAACGAAACGTTTTGATCGCTATTTTTGAGGTTTGTGGTGTTTGACGTATGTGACGTTGATTTGACATACACGATTCGCATTATTCCGTTGCTTTCGAGTTTTCGTGAATGTGCTCCTCTGGTTTTTTCTACGATTTTTCGACGACTTGGCTTCTCTCTTGGACACCGATTGGATTTCTTCCCCGTACAACCTTGGCTTACTCACTGGACACCGTTGGATCGCTATTTTGGACGACTTTTGCTGGCTTACTGGACACCGATCGTTTTTGGCGAGCTATGGCTTCTAGAGAAGCGCCCTCAGGCACAGAACCCGTGCCGTCAACAAGTTCCGGGGTTACCGGGACGGAAGCTGAATCCCGACGCTCTGCTGGACGTCATTTCTACACGGACGAAGTTGTGAATATGTGGAATTTGGCTAAGGTTATTCGATGCTTGGGATCCACTGAACAGTTATTTTCCTCCCTTACCCACCCAGAGACCAACTCAGACCGGTTAGGTTGAAAGTAGTCAGTAAAACCGACACAGAGCACCCCGACTCCACCTATTCTTGTGGCTACTACCCCTAGAGTGTTTATAAATAATGCGGGAGCCAGAAGCTCAAGGGAGGTCCTGAACGTTGCTTCGCCGCATGAAATCGAGTTGAGCGAAGCGAACGAAGGCTGAGTGTGGCGAAGCAACGTTCAGGGGCGACCGCTAGAGCTTCTGGCGGGAGCCCACCCGGAGTCCAAGTCAGACCGGTTAGGTCGAAATTAGTGACAAATCCAACTCTGACCCCCCCCTCTCTCCCCCCCCCCTAAATTTAGGTGTAAAAGTGTTAGTAGAGTAGACAAAATTATCTTTGATATTAAATTTTAAAAATAACTACGCGGTACCGGCAGGGGGAAATGGTAGGGGGGTTTTTCCCTGCCCCCAACCCCCCCTCCTACCCACTCCCCCTCCCCCAAAGTTAAGTGTAAAAGTGTTTAAATAGAGTAGAAAAATTGATCTTTGATATTAAATTAAAAAAAAACTACACGATTCCGGCAGGGAAAGATGGTGGGGGGGGTTCCCCTCCTCCCCCCCCACCCCCATCCCCCTCTCCCCCCTAAATTCAGGCGACTCGATTCAAGACCTTACCCGCTAAAGAATTCAATCTTAGGACCGCGCGGAAGTGGCGCCAGCGCAGCGTACGCACGGGCACGAACGCGAACGTAAGGTCGATAGCACAGATTATAGGTATATAGATATTGCCGAATAATTTCGTAATTATTACGAAACAACTTAGGTAGGTAGGTAGGTACCTAGTTTGTTGATAATATTGGTAAATTGCAATATTTAATTTAAACGGAATAGATAGGTATTTTTTATTTATACTTCACAAAATTCAAGCATTCGAATTTAATGATGAAATAATTTTACTAGTAGGTTTCATGACCTACGCAAGTAGAAGTGGATACGAGTAACGTCTAACAACAATATTTAGGCAGAAAACAATAGAAAGAAAGATAGATAAGCCAGAAGCAAGCTAGGTAAGCTAGGTTCCACAAGTTAGCGTTGAAAAGTATCTACTCGGTAGATAGGTAGGTACTTCCAACATTCAATTGTTCTAGTAATGATTTAAAGTTGACAAATATAATTGAATGTAAACGTGAATCGGCCGGGCATGTAGTCAAAGCAATTTAATTTGACATATAATGGTAGCTGCCTGTTAGCATGAATTATCGTTAAAATATTAGGCAAGTATGGTAGGGAAGATACGCGTAAAGCTAGATACCTTCTCACACTTTGATTAGCATTCACACATCACAGCAAATAGAAGTTGAAACATAGTAAATAGGTAGGATAATTGAAAGGAATGTAAGTGTATAAAGGAACGGGCTTACTTCATTTTCGATGACCTTTGATGCAGTGCAAGCCCTCGGAGTCCTGACACGGTCGCCACTTATGTTCGGGAGAAGTCCAAACACATTAATATTTTAGGGTTTTTGTATATTCCGTAGATTTGAATACAATGGTAAATAATAAAAATGCGTAGCGTTCACTTTAAGTTTGGGTCGGTGGCCGATTGCTCGCACGCAGCCGCCCCGCGGCGTTAGTCCCTTCTCGGTGGTGAGGCACCCCCGCGCCTGGACTGGTTTGCAGCGCGTACAGCTGTCTATACGTGGAATTTATATGAGAAAAAATATTATTGGGGCTTTTATAAACAAAAATAAAATAAAAATAATTTTTGAATTTTTGTCTGTCTGCGCGATTGTTTCTGCTTGCTAATCTCAGAAACGGCTTATCTGATTTAGATATGGTTTTCACTAATATATTGTGGTAAGCATCACTTAACATTCAGTGATTGTTTCATGTCAATCGGTTCATAAATAAAAAAGGTATTAAATAATACAAGTTACTTTTATTTTCAAGCCGTCTTATCACCGTCATGTACCGGGCGGGTCAACTGGTAACTTTATGAAAATGTTTCTTTCAGTTGGATAGTAGCTTTTGTCAAAAGCAGTTCAATAGAAGTCACTCAGGCACCATAAGAGTCGGTTAAAATCAAATAGCGAGTTACAATTCGATGCTCAGATGGCGAACCTCGGCGGCCTCGGTGGCGGTCATGGCGTCTGACACGGATTGTCCGAAGACGTGGTTTCGAATTCCGTCCGAGGTTGAGTATTGGTATTGATGAGCGAAGCAGGCTACAGTGATTTAAAAATCATATAATAAACATTATAAGGGATAAACATTTAAAACTTATTAACTAGTAACCATATACAATTATTTACATTTATTCATCGAAAAGAAGAGGTACTGAATTCGACTGTATTTTATATATTTTTTTTATATTTGTTACCTCATAAGTTTTGACTGGGTGAACCGATTCTCAATATTTTTTGTTTAAAAGCTGGTGCTTTCCGTGTGGTCTCGTTTATATTTCCTCAAAATTGGTCCAGTAGTTTTTGAGTTACACTCCAATAACTGAATAGAATGGAAATCGGTTTCAAATTGTATTTGTTATATGTTTAATTACTTAAGAAAAATATATAACACATGCCAATGTTTCGTATAATAAAGATGGTCATCATCCAAATCCTACTGCTGAACAGAAACATACGTTATTATAGTAATACGAAATACGACGAAATTAACTGCACCTTTACTACGAGATATTTATTATATCTCGTAGTTATGTGGGCTGACCAGAATAATATACCAAGACTATTGCTAGACTAATGTTAGGTTAAGTAGTATACTTTAACTAATCAAGTAATTTTGAAGAAGAAATAACGCTTAGTGATTATGGTAGCCTGGTACTTGTTTTTATACTACATGTAGAACTGATGGGGATAGTAAGGAAGCTCCGAATTTATTGTATTTTAAACAAAGATGACGTTTATACCATTCCTACTCTAAAAAGCTTATTTTATTCACTGAAAACAGTGAATAAAAAGGCCTTTTAATCACTGTTTTGGTGTTTGAACTTCGAACACACCAATTCCATATTCGATCTCCATCTCAGTGCTTATACGAGTACATCTTCCTTACGCAAATAATAGTCGACATACAAACTCTTTTTGCAAATAACTCCTCGAGATTTGATTGGTCGATATTTGAGACAAGGAGTTTAGCATTAGAATAAAAACTGTATTGTGTTCTTTGCTGCGGTTATAGAAAAAAATATATAATGATAATAAATAAATTACTCTTCTGTTTAGTAATTGTTCTAATTTTAATTAATTTAACCTTCCTTTTTTCTTCATTAAATGTCTATTTTCGCTTAAATTATTTCTTTTTTTCGTAGTCAAGGTATAAAGTAAAGTGCGCAACTCTTGAATAAAACGGATTTATATCGAGGACCATGAATCACTCGCATCGCTCAGGATTCTAACACTTGAATAACTCGCTACGCTCGTGATTCAAACATCACGAATCACTCCCTGCGGTCGTGATTTAGTCGTTAGAATCCTTCACTTACTCGTGATTCATCTATGGCCCTCGCATTAAATCCGTCCTTTATTCACTAGTTGCGTAATATACTATTTTATACTCGTACACAATAACTGCCGAAAACTCGTTCTTTTTTTAGCATCAGAACGAGGTTCAAAATTCAAATTAATGCTTTATTAATTAGCTATTAATGCCTCTGGAAGCAAATGCGGAAGCATTTTTGCTTGATGTGCAGGTAGACACTGCCACTTATTCGAGTAGGCGAAGCAAAAAATGTGTTCAAATTGCTTCGCAGAAGTTTTCAGACCCCTTCTGCGCTTAATTAAGCACCGGCGACGTTCGTTTGTAAGCAGTCTTATCACTTAAACTGTGACACGGTGTCCAAAGTCAAAGCTGATGAATACAAACACGTTATGTCAAGATGTTAATTCGTTATCTAATTAGTAGAGTTGAGGCGCGGACTCTTCATCTCTACATACAGTAGATAATGTTAAATATAAGGTTATTTAAGGCCTATTCAAACCTGGGCGTTATTCGCTACCGCGAGCGATAGAGAAATCTAAAAGGATATGTGGTAATTTCACTGTTCACACCAAAGCGGATCTCTACCGCCCGCGGTAGAGATATTCGTTGGCAACGGTTAGCGGGGCGGCGGAACTAGTTTCGTCAAACAAGAGAAAATACCGCCTTACTAGGCATACAAGTTTCGATGCAGTTATGGAACTTCATAATATTTACCCATCGAGATTCGTGTGGTGTTTTTCGTTACCCACAGCGGTAGCGAATAACGCTCAGGTCTGATTAGGCCTTTTTGAAGTACCTACCGATACACCAGATGCATTTTTGTATGATTACTGGAGAGGTTAACCGTTTAACCGTTACCCTGTTGAAGCGTCACGGTTGCTTATAACAGTTGGAATGTATCGCATTGCTTTCAGCTTGAAGTTTTTTACGTTTGTACTGTGCTTGAACACATTCAGACATTTTTTTTTTAAATTTCGTCCCTGTAGTATAGAGACGAAGAAGAAAGAAGCTGTCATTAGATTTTTGCCTTATTCTATGAACTAGCTAGATGATATAGGCTCAATAAAATCCATTGCTTTGTATTTCCCACTTTCACTGTTGCAGTAGTTCGCTGTCCATACTCGTAGAGCGAGCCAGTTTATCTATGGTCATACCTAAAGTCCCTGCCTGTGCCGCTTCGTATGAAATACTATTTGCGTCTCCAACTTCACAAAAGGTCAGTATGTACAGTAATTCAGAATAAATCACTTCATATATACTCTATCACTCATTGCAGAGTTATGAATAAAACGCACGTAAATTTATTACTTATATAATTAATATAAATTATATTTGTGTTTTTTTTCTTTTTTCCTTTATTTTAAACAGGGTTTTATTCTTCAAGAATGTGTCACCCTTGTGTCAACGAAAATTTAATTTAATTTGTAATGAAAATTTGTACCTAAGTAATTTCATCTATACATATATAATAAAGGAGTAAAGGCCAAAAAGTCTGTACGTGGAAAGAAAATCAAACATGTGGGCCAGAAGACGTACAATTACCACTGAACAAGAACAAGACGTTTTTGAAAAAATGTCTGTCCTTCTGTATACTCATACTTAATAAAACACTCGAAATAACTAGTTATACTCAGGATCAAATTTAGTAGTCACAATCTTCCGTATATCGATAAGAGTATAAAACATATAAAATACCCCATCACTACCCTGTTTGAACCTCAGTCCAACGTGTCTACTAAGCCCCACCTAATTAACTAACCGACAAGTTTTGCTACGCAGTCGATCTTGACACGGCATCGTATGGAGACTATGCAGTACTGTCAGCTAGTTAAACCGTGCGTTGATGTTTCACAAGCCGCTGTTGGATGTTGGATGCTATGAGCACAGATGTAGGCTGTGCTATGAGGCCGTAGCAAAAAGATCGTTGCCGTAAGACGAATAATTTGAGAAAAAGTATTTGAATCGTAGTAAGCAATTGAAAATCAAGCTATGAGTTGCTTGTGCCGCAGATGTACTAGACAAATGATAGTTTGTTTTGAATTCAATTGTTTACGTCAACGATACAATCACGAAACACGCATTTTTTTGTGCTAGGTTAACTGCCATGTTAAGTGTTGAGTCAGTGTAATTGACTAAAATTTCTACCCTGTTATTGATAAAATTCAAGCACATCAATTAACTGTGTACTTATAAAATGCTCAAATATTCCTAGGTAGGTACTATGACATAGTGGAGTATCTTCTCTATATCTACTAATAAAACTGTATCGGTCTAATTTCTGTACACTAAAAAAAGTCTAAAATCCGAGTCAGGGGGATGTAAGGTGTGAAATCGAAATAATTTAGAATTTTATTTTTTTGTTTGTCTGTTTGTCGGATCGTCTGTCTGTTTGTACGGGCTAATTTCCGAAACGACTAGCCCGATTTAAATGAAATGTTGTTTGGTGGTAGCTTATATCCCTGTTCAACATGTAGGATACTTTTGATCCCGGTAATTTTTTTAGTTCCCGTGGGATAGTTAAAAAACTGTAACTAACCGTATTCCGCGAAGTCACGCGAGCGAAGCCGCTGGCGGGTCAGCTAGTTTTCTAATCCTTCCTATACCGTGATAATTAAAACAAAAGATTTATGAATGCCGCTGACGTATATTTACGTTTCTGGGACGCAAAGGGTTAGTAAGTGATTTAGGCATGAAGACCTTGACAAATGCTAGCAGTTCTGTAAACAATAGATGTCGCGAGCACAGTCTTATCAGCGGCAATTTTTCGCAGTCTGAACTATGTGCAGTTGGAGTTGGAACATTAGTCCAATCCGTAAAAAATGTTGGTAACAGATGTTCTTGCCAAATATTACCAAAACCGTCCAGTCTTTAAACATTACAACCTATTATCTCGGCAAACACTTGTCTTGACAAATTATGCGTATTTTCGAAACTCCTTACTCCTCTTTAGAGTACTTAAAGTGAGTACAATTCAAACTCGGTCGGTAAATAGCGCCGCAAACTTCCCCCTCTTTTTAGGAAAAGTACCACTCAAAAAAATCGCCGACGACAAAAAAATTATATTGCATAGTAGAACATGCATAGCAAGCACAGACCATATATTATATGGTCTGTGATAGCAAGTTACGTTACAATTGGTTGAAAAATGCGGCCTGTACAGGGAGACCAACAAACTTACAACCTAACAAACATACGGACAGATGAAAGTCAATTTGGCCAGTAAAAGCAGGAACCGGCAGGTGACGTCACGTAGGTACGATACCACGCTAATAGGGGGAGACGTTCATATAAGAGTAATGAACAAAAACATATACGCCAGCTGCTGGGCGACGAGCAACACGGTTTCAGAGCGGGGCGCTCTGTAAACACAAACTTGTTGTGCCTGGTTGATTATATATCTGATGCGATGGATCGCGGCCTCCAGGTCGACGTGATTTATTTTGATTTTCAGAAAGCTTTTGATAAGATTCATAATGACATGCTGTTGCAGAAAATGTACGCCATTGGTTTCACCCCTGGTCTCCTTGCCTTTTTCTCTGACTATATGCGGGATCGTCGTCAATTTGCGAGGCTTGGATGCTATGAATCTGAACCTTATCATACCAGATCAGGTGTAAGCCAGGGCTCAGTTCTTGGCCCTCTCCTCTTTTCCATCATGATTCATGACCTTCCTAACGTTTTAAGTAACGCCAAGTGCCTTTTATATGCCGACGATCTTAAACTCTTTTTAGAAATAAATTCTTATAGTGACTGCCTCAGCTTACAGAATGACATACATAAAATATTTCAATGGAGTATGACAAATAAAATGCAATTTAATCAAAATAAATGTAATGTTATGACATTTGACCGCAAACGAAATCCTATTCATTTTAATTATAGTTTAAACGACTTAGTTATAAATAGAGGTGCTGGTATTAAAGATCTGGGGGTAACATTTGATCGTGGCTTGACATTCCATGATCATGTTTCGAATCTCGCTAAAGAGGCTTACCGTCGTCTAGGATTTGTGTTACGTAACGCCAAGGATTTTGAGAATCCTCAAGTTTTAAGAACTTTATACAACGCTCTGGTTAGGAGTAAGCTTGAGTCAAGTGCCTGTGTATGGAACCCGCATCATGTCACTTACGAGCGGATGCTTGAGAAGGTCCAAAAGGCCTTTTTGCGGTCACTATATAAGAAGCTCTATGGCTATTATCCTTATATGTACCCGACAAAGTTTCTTCTTGGGCTGCTCGGATACAACTCTTTGGAAGTGAGGAGGTTGCTGGACCAATTTTTCGCAGTCTGAACTATGTGCAGTTGGAGTTGGAACATTAGTCCAATCCGTAAAAAATGTTGGTAACAGATGTTCTTGCCAAATATTACCAAAACCGTCCAGTCTTTAAACATTACAACCTATTATCTCGGCAAACACTTGTCTTGACAAATTATGCGTATTTTCGAAACTCCTTACTCCTCTTTAGAGTACTTAAAGTGAGTACCTAATTTTATCAAACTCGGTCGGTAAATAGCGCCGCAAACTTCCCCCTCTTTTTAGGAAAAGTACCACTCAAAAAAATCGCCGACGACAAAAAAATTATATTGCATAGTAGAACATGCATAGCAAGCACAGACCATATATTATATGGTCTGTGATAGCAAGTTACGTTACAATTGGTTGAAAAATGCGGCCTGTACAGGGAGACCAACAAACTTACAACCTAACAAACATACGGACAGATGAAAGTCAATTTGGCCAGTAAAAGCAGGAACCGGCAGGTGACGTCACGTAGGTACGATACCACGCTAATAGGGGGAGACGTTCATATAAGAGTAATGAACAAAAACATATACGCCAGCTGCTGGGCGACGAGCAACACGGTTTCAGAGCGGGGCGCTCTGTAAACACAAACTTGTTGTGCCTGGTTGATTATATATCTGATGCGATGGATCGCGGCCTCCAGGTCGACGTGATTTATTTTGATTTTCAGAAAGCTTTTGATAAGATTCATAATGACATGCTGTTGCAGAAAATGTACGCCATTGGTTTCACCCCTGGTCTCCTTGCCTTTTTCTCTGACTATATGCGGGATCGTCGTCAATTTGCGAGGCTTGGATGCTATGAATCTGAACCTTATCATACCAGATCAGGTGTAAGCCAGGGCTCAGTTCTTGGCCCTCTCCTCTTTTCCATCATGATTCATGACCTTCCTAACGTTTTAAGTAACGCCAAGTGCCTTTTATATGCCGACGATCTTAAACTCTTTTTAGAAATAAATTCTTATAGTGACTGCCTCAGCTTACAGAATGACATACATAAAATATTTCAATGGAGTATGACAAATAAAATGCAATTTAATCAAAATAAATGTAATGTTATGACATTTGACCGCAAACGAAATCCTATTCATTTTAATTATAGTTTAAACGACTTAGTTATAAATAGAGGTGCTGGTATTAAAGATCTGGGGGTAACATTTGATCGTGGCTTGACATTCCATGATCATGTTTCGAATCTCGCTAAAGAGGCTTACCGTCGTCTAGGATTTGTGTTACGTAACGCCAAGGATTTTGAGAATCCTCAAGTTTTAAGAACTTTATACAACGCTCTGGTTAGGAGTAAGCTTGAGTCAAGTGCCTGTGTATGGAACCCGCATCATGTCACTTACGCGCGGATGCTTGAGAAGGTCCAAAAGGCCTTTTTGCGGTCACTATATAAGAAGCTCTATGGCTATTATCCTTATATGTACCCGACAAACTTTCTTCTTGGGCTGCTCGGATACAACTCTTTGGAAGTGAGGAGGTTGCTGGACCAGCTGACTACTTGCTGCAAAGTGCTCAGAGGGTCAGTTGACTCCCTACAGCTGCATAACTTATTATGCACGCTGAACGTACCAAACAACCCCTGGGTTCCTGCGAATAGACGCGGTCGGAAACATGACCTATTCCGCACAGATCAAAGTCGTACTGTTGCACGATCTATGTCTCCTTTAATTCGTGCCCGCTGTCATTTGAATGCGCTCCTTTCCGCTAACACTGATTTAGATTTATTTTTTGACAATTGGGGAACTCTTTTAACACACTTTTTGACATACTGTGAAAATTTGTCTGATCAGTGGGACAGATCCCAAAAATGTGATAGTTCATTTGGTTTTGACGATGTTTTTACTGATTTATGACATAAATATTTTGATTTTTGGACTTTTAATTTGATTTATGGATTAATGTATTTTCTATTTGTAATGTATGTGTTAAAAATTTTAATTAAATTGTATTTGATGATGATTTTGTGACATAAATGTAAATGTGTAATTCGTTTTTATGTCAATAAATAAATAAATAAATAAATAAATATCATTGGACAAGACACAAAGTTAAAGTTTTGTATAATAATTTACATTACAATACAACTATGAATTTATATCTACACCCGCCGGTTTCACCCGCGTGGTGATGGATGATGATGACGAAAACAATCATAATGAGCTTCCCCGGAACATAATCTATTACCTTGCTAAATTATATTAAGATCCGTTCAGCCAGGACAGGCGTGATAAGATGACAAACTGACAGAGACACAGAGATATGTACATATTATTATTTTCTAAAATTAAATTAAATAAAAGTAGCCTGAATTACTCCTTACATCTGCCAGTAAAAGGCCCCTTAAAATGAGTCCCGCCGTTTCAGAGATTAGCCGGAAATAAGAGACAGACACAAACTATAAAATTAGTTTTTTTTATGTAAGTTTCGTATATACTTTCATATGTATTTAGTGAAAAGCTGTTAATGTTGGAATTACATACAGACACTTCGATTTAATATATATGTATGCATATGTATAGATTATTGTGTGGTCTAAAGTTGCCTGCCTACGTATAATATAAGTATATCACAAGAATAACGCCACCCAAGGACCATAATATACAAGGATTAAATTTAGAGCTACTGTCTCTGCTATCTTTGTTGTGCTGTCAACGCTGGCACCGGCACGCCAGTCGGGGCTATGCAATCCGTGTGAAACTGCTCTAATGAACCAATTAAACTTGAAATTTAAACATTGATTCTACGAGTATAATTCTTGTCTTTTATTTATAGGAAACTTATTTATAATTATACCTATTATGTATATTTATATTATATGTCTGTTTGCTCGGTGACTTAGTGGTCATAGCGTCTGATACGCTTAATTCAAAGATGCGAGTTTTAATGCCGTCCAAAAATATATTTTTTGTTCCAAAACTCATATATCTATATTTATATTTCTATACTATGTTAAGTATGTTTGTAACGAATTGACTCAAAAAGTACAGGACCGATTTCGAAAATTCTTTCACCATTGGAAAGCTACATTCACCCTGAGTAACATAGGCTATATAAGATTCATCATCATCATCATCATCATCATCCATCACCGCGCGGATGAAACCGTGCAGAGCAGCTAGTATTTTTTATTTAATTTAACACCCAATTAGGTAAAGTGTATGTCATTTGTTTATTGCGTTTTTTAGAACCTATTTGAAAACTCCACATAGAGCAAAGCTTATTTATCAATAAACCAGCAGAAGGAGCGTGGATGCTTTAAAATTGCTTTTCTCAGGAAATCCATTGGAAGGAAATCGCGTTAGACGTAGTACTGCCGGAAAAGGAAATCATGTTCTTAACTGTGTTACAAAGCTAATTTCCTGAATACAGTTCTGTTTGCAGCTCTTTGTTTTTACGCATGGCGAATACCTTCTTGCCGCATGAAGCACATTATGTACAGGTGTTGCGGTAAGTAACAATAATAAGTTTACAATGTAAGGGAAATCAAAGATCAGCCAGTTGCAGAAAGCTCTTCATTAGCAGTCCATTAGTAAATCCAGCTTTAGTGCTAATGAAACTAAACCGTTATTTAATGGAGCTGCACAAAGACAAAGTTGACATCTTAATGATTATTTAGCTTAACTCGGCTTTAAACAATGTTGCTAAAAATATTTTAAAAAGATATGAACAACGAACGATACAACTTTCTTGGAAGTGAAGCATAGATTAATCAGACTATATCTATAGAGAGTGAACTTGTGAGCGTTTGATTTAGCTATTTTACATTTTTTTTTAAATATCTTTGCAGTTACAGATTATAAGATACTATGTTTGTTGAAGTATTATTGATTTTTTATCATTGTATGTGGATTCGTCGACTGGACTAGAGTTTTGTTTGTTTGATGACAAAATATGTAATATGAAAAACTTCAAAAAGTCTGTTTTAATCTCAGATCTGTAAATTTAAAGTTCCTTTAAGCACTAATGGGCTTTAATGTTTTGTGCAACTCAAAATACACGATAAAGGGCATTTTCACGTTTCTTTAGATACATTAAAAGGAACTTTAAAATTTGCTCGAATTTTCGTTTGTGGAACGATTTAGTGTTGGATTAAGATTTTTAATGACGTCTTTAAAAGTTAAAAGTCGTTTTTGCAACTGGCTGATAGAAATATACGTAAGAGAATAAGAAATAGAAGATTAAGGAAATAAAAAAAAATGATTGTTATCAACGTTCCACAATGCGGAAATGTTCTTATTGGTGTGTTAATAGGGTTTTTTTTACGACCAATAATAGTAAGTATAATTTTATCGCGAGTATCAACGTTGGAACGTTGATACTCCTACACCGACTACACGGGTACAACGTATTAATTAACCGAGCGAGCGAAGCGCCTCTGCTTTACTGGCCAAATTGACTTTCATCTGTCCGTATGTTTGTTAGGCTGTATATTGGTCGTCCTGTACAGGTCGCATTTTTCAACTAACCTTGACGAAACTTGGTATGCATACTATGCATGTTCCACTATTCAATATAACTTTTTAGTATTTAACTATTTTTAATGGGGGGGGGGCACATTTCCTAAAAAGGGGGGATTGTTTGCTGTGGCACATTTACCGACCGATTATTATTATATTTAATAATAATTACCATCAAGTGATGCAACGGGCCAGTCGTGTTCCTTATTGTAATCACTATGCCAGTAGCAGTGCAACTTTTCCGTGGCATTGCACTGCAGAGGGAAAACTATATCCCATGGGGTAAACGGTATGGAGTGAATGAATGGCTGATGAGCGATCGAAACGTTATTATTCCGAGAAAAAATACTTCAATTCAATCAATCATCAATTCAAAAAAGCCCACTGACAAGCACTCTTCCGCATTTTTAGTGTACTTATGTGCTATTCAACAAAAAAGACAGATAGGTACCTGCTGAATTAATTTTGTAATAACATATTACATTTTAACATGGTATAGCAAACCGTAAATCCGTTACTAAGAGATATTTAAAATCGACACAAAGCGACGACGTGGAGATATTTCGTAATAAGATTGTATAGGCAATAGTTAGTGATATGTGTGTGACGCGTAACATCAGAGGCATTCCTCGAAAACGGTTCCCTTTGCGTCCCTTAGTTCGACATTGAACTACTCTTTGATATCGTATTTTGTGTTACGTGGGATACATATTTTGAATTTTAGGCACGAAGGGTCTAGATGATGAGCACGCTAGAATACCAGCCATGGAATTTGTAATCCATTTCAGACAAGGCTTTTTGTTAACCATTTCAGTTTAAAACGGGGCTTCTTATCAGCTATATTCCACTATGCGAGTGCAGTACGGCTTAGAAGATAGGCTAATTTGAATAACCTGCCTGAACACCTTCTACCGCTGCCCGATTTCATGAGATAACAACTGAAACCAACAGCTTATTGATTAACCCTCCGACACAGCAGCGCTGATTTTTATTTTTTTAATTGAATTTCTCGTGATTTTGACAGATATTAAAATAATGGCTGACCCGCTAGTGGCTTCGCTCGCTTGGTCTTGGTGTAGCGGTGGAAGTGCCGTTTTAAAACCTCGAGGTCATGGGTTCGATCCCCGGGTTGGATAGTTATTTGGTTTTTCTGAGAAAGAAAGATTTTTTCATTAACAGTCCAGAGACTGGAACAGTGCCCTGTAGATGGCAGTAGGCTCACCCCTGGTACATGATCACATTACCAAAAACATATATGGCGAAACGTAGGCGTTGAAAACACCGCTGCTTACCCCTTCGAGGATTATATAGGCAAAAGTATCGATTCACTCAAGACCGCAAGACTGATGTTACCGCTCCGCGGTTTCACCTCCGTGATGATAGATGCTGATGATGAGGAAAAGTATCTCATTAAAATACCGATGCTTACCCCTTTCAGGGTATATAGGCGAAACTATTTGTTATGCTGTGTTTAATAATAATACGTAAGTAGTGCGGGCGATTCAATTAAGATCGTTAGACTGATATTTCACCTCCGTGTTGATGGCGGAATCGCTCGACTACAGTCGGCTGAACAACAAAGTGGATGACATGCCGACTCTATCGCCGAGCACGTCTAGTGTATCGAGCTGTTAAAATCATTGCGTGCTTTTGACTATGCTATCAGAAACTGACAAATCTTTGACAGAAAATAAGTCGTCATTACGATCAAGACGTAGGCGGTGATCTTTTTATTTTGTCTATATGCTGTGCAGAAGAATATTAGGCTTTTTCACTCGTGCGGTGATAGATGTTGATGATGATGATGATGATGATGATGATGAAAAGTAGCCTATGTCCTATTCCAGACTATAATCTATAACTGTACCAAATTTTACCCAGACCCGTTTAGCCGTTCTGCCGTGATAGAGTAACAAACATCCAAGTATCCATCCATCTAAACTTTCACATTTATAATACTAGCTGCGCTCCGCAGTTTCACCCGCGTGATGGATGATGATGATGATGATGATGAAAAACGTCTCATCTATCTACATACTAAATTTCATATAAATCCATTCAGTAGTTTTTGCGTGAAAGAGTAACAAACATACTATATAATTTATCAATCCATCCATCCATCTAAACTTTCACATTTATAATATTAGTGGGATTAGTAAGATTAGTAGGATGAATAACCGGCCAAGCATTCAGGTTAGACACCGAATTTATCAACCCGAGTTTCTAGTATATTATAGATGTACTCATCTTTAGGGCGAAACGCCACACGGTTTCTTCTCAGGCGGCAGGTACTGCCGAGCGCAGCACGTGCAGGTCATAACGACACCGGAAAGCTGGAAGGGAGTTAAACAAGCAAGGCGCTACCGGTGACTCGGCCAAGCGTGGCTGGCCAAAGATGGTGGAACCACTTCGTCGTCTGTCATCACATCATCATCCCATGTACCGTGACATACAATGCTGACTGTGCCGCTTTCTAAACTACAGTTTAGAAAACAACAAGAAAACTTAGAAAAAAAACGCAAAATGTTGTACACAACATTTTACTAGTCGCAGAGCGTAGCGAATGCGTAAGTAAACTGGCAATCGAACGCTCACCGTGTAGAGCTAGCACTATTTCGATTTCGAGAGATCTCAAATATCAAGTACAAATCAAGGAGGTTATATCAAACCTGGATTAATAGCAATTCGTGTAAATCCAATTTATTGAAGTGTGGCGCACTGTTAGAACTTTTCTTCTCAATCAATATTATATATATTTACTAGCTGCGCTCCGCGGTTTCCACCGCGTGGTGATGTATAATGATGAGGATGAATATAGCGTATGTTACTGAGGCATATTGTAGCTTTATATTACTACTGGTACTTAGTTACCGGTTACATTGTTAGAGTGCGTTTTCAGCCCTGGGCCCTGGCAAACGATCGTTATTTTGATTAATTATGTCATGTAGCATATCGTTGGAAAGATAATAACTAAAAAAATAAATTTGATAGCCAATTCAAATTTAACTTATACTTACTTTGATATTAATTGTATCAAATGATTATTTATTTAGAATAAGGATACATTGCAGATCACAAGCATAAGTTATTTTGTGGTATTACACCACAAAATTAAGGGCAAGATTCCGGGTGATTTAAAAAATACTTAAAAAATACATATCCAAACTACCGTGACACTAAGGACATAGGATCTATCGGGGAAAACTAGCGCATTACCCCCCAACCCCCCAAAAAATCCTATCGGTCCATGCACCAAACACCCTGTTTAGCTTTATACTCATGAATGAATTGCTTGAATCGGTTAAGTAGTTTGACGTGTATTCATTATAAAAAAATCTTTCCTCTTTACTATTAGTGTAGTTAAGGATTCCCATAGTACGGCCATTCATTCGTACCAAGGTACGAATAATGTGGCCTGGTTTCGCCACTATTGCATATTTCAAAATGAAAAAGTATTTATTGTGTAATAGTAAGTATATATAATAATATAGCTGTAATAGTTAGACATATGGTAATGTGGACTTCTTTGTAAATATTGAAGTCTTCTATAAAACTGGGGGCAATTCTACTATTTCACAAATTTCAACAAACCACCCTGCTGCACTTGCAGTTCGATTCCGGTTCCAAAATTCCATTGTACTATTTCTGCAGACAAATTGGAACCTGACGTCAGGTAAACGTATCGTAAACGCTACTATATAATATTTAAATATTCAACACTAATATGAGTTAGCGTCGTGGTCTTGATCTATCGAGTTACCATAATATAAAATTTTATTCGATCGCTGACGTCAATAGAAACGTAACGGCAGCTGCACTGTTTTCTAATAGCAAAATAAGAATATGACTGTAAAATCAGCCACGGTGCGATTGTAGTTGAAACAAATTTAGTTAGTGGAATCAGCCCCCTGTCATCACTTTGCTCTAATTGCAATAGCATAGACTAATATTATATGGTCAATAGTTTCTGCTTGGTTTCCGCAGCATACGCGATATACGGAATTTTATTGGTATTTTTTCACACTTTGGGTTACATTATCGATGTTTTCATACGGATCCCTAACTTTTAGAAAATATTATATAGCCTATGTTCATAAGGGATAGGATACTAACGGTGAAAGAATTTTTCTAATCGGTCTAGTTAGTTTTGGAGCCATTACATAAATTTATAATATTATATGTGTAGATGTAGATAAACAAACATGTTTGGGTTTGCCACTTTATTTTAAATATTTGGTAATTCACATTTCTTTGTGTATTTTAATAATTCAAGAATAAACAACGTGCGTGACTGTTGAGATGCAAGATCCGCTGTATTAAGAAAAGTGATAAATACGACTTCTCGTTTCACAGGTTTGAGTTTATCTTCAATTATAACAAAATTGTTAAGGACACGCGAGCACCCTAGAATAAGTCGTAAAATGTAAATATAGGTTAAGGAAAATTATATGTATAGAATCAAATTGCAAAATAAAACACTAATTGACGACACCACTAGTTGCGAGGCCTAATGTGGCAATATAAATAGGCCAAATTTGTATTAAATTGTCAGTTTACGAACGGATACCTTGCGTTTTACTTCTCCTCAAGAACCCTCAAGAACCTCAAGAACTAGGAACAAATACAGTCCATAAGAAGACAGCAACAAAAATATTGCAAAAAAGGTCAATATATTAAAATATAAGAAATATGTATCTATGTTTAAGGCGCATTCTGTTTCAAGAAACACCTAACGACCTACTTACAGTTTAACTTTATTAGCTAACAAATACGTGAAAATAAGTTTAATAGTGTTAAAAGCACACTTGTTTAGCTAATGATTATTAAAACAGAATTTAAGTTCCCAAGCAATATTTCCGGATCATTCTATAAACATTATCATGTCACTTAGTAACTGTCCTGTCTAAGTCATGTTCTAGTAATTCAGTGGAAGCGTAACTAAAATTTTCTAATGCAATGGACGAGGAAAACACAAAAACAACGTTTCGTGATTTTGTACACTATGCATACACTCGTGCACTATTACGAACACTGAACGGTTAATAATCCATATCCATAATCAGCCCATTTTGTTCCCACAGCTGGGACTCGAGCCTTCCTCTCCGAGAGAAAAGTTGGGCTGATATCCACCATGCGGGCCCAGTGTGGCTTGGTGGATAGGCTAGTGACCAACCCATGTCGAAGTTTTAAGGTCTTCGAAATAGCTTAACGACTATTGTACCAAGACAAACAACCGGAACCGACGACTTAACGTGCCCACTGAAGCACGGAAACGCTCAGTTGAATAACGCCAATAGCAGTCACCCATTCAACTCCTGACAAGTCAAGTCCGCTGCGAGCGCTTCAGTTCTTAGCGCTTCAGTTCTTAGTGCTTAAGTCTTACTTCTGAAAAAATAAGTAATTGGGGATTTCAATACGTTGGTAGTAGGTACCTAGTCAAAACTTGGGCTAAGGAAAACCCTTTTTTAAAAACTAAAATTAAAAACTAAGTGTTGCCGATTCGGAGGCCGATTTAATAATGAATAATAAAATGAACAAAAGAAATCTTAACAGCTAACATAACCTACCGCAGGACAACGAGAAGTCTTGGTCAGCATTACATGTAACTGCTACATGATACTGCAGCTACTGCTGAGCAAGCCCTCTAGTCGAGCACGGAAGGGCGAGGGGGATGTATAACTCCTCCCTCCCTAAGAGGGAAATTATCGGAAGGTTCGATTATAGAGTTTTCCGATAATTTCGCAAAAACACATATTTTTATAAACTTATTACGAAACACATAAAATACAAAACTAAATATAACTAGACCTAACATGATATAAACTAACACACTGATTTTAGAGTCCGTTTCTCTTTTTTGTACACTTTCAAGCACTTCACTATTTTTCAACGCATAGGACATATATTTAACTTCGTCTAAGTTCACTTTATGCATGTTGAGTGCACGCGCACTTAATACACTGGCGTTCGGTCTTAGATGAGGTAAATTTATGATTGGGAGTGGCGTCGCAGCTTTAACGTCTATGAAGGCACGGTGGTGACGAATTTGGATTCCGTTAATCTCCAAATCACAAGGCTCGTCGATGGTTACCAAGTACGTGCCGTATACAGGATATTTAGTAGTTTCTTCAACACATTGCTTGTTGAGTGTGGTTTTCAGGTTCGTATAGAGGATCCAGTGTTCAGTATCAATTGTTTGGACCTTCACATCTTCCAACTGAATTGGGTACTGTCTGCAGCAGGTAAGGTTGTCCTCATACTTCATAAGTTGCTCTTCACAGGTGGATCCAGCGTATAGGGTTCTGTTATCGTCTGTGCACAGGAAGTGGTCACCAGCAGCTAGAGGACGGCATGGCTGAGTGATCGGTAAGTATGTCTTTCCTTTCGCCAAAAGGTAAGGGTAATTGGGTATTATAACTAAGGTTGTATTTTCAGGTTCATGGAAAACAGGTAAGGTATACATTTTAAAATAGTTGTAATTGTAATTATCAGTAAGTGGAATTTGTAAGATAAACGTAATCTGGTTTTTCTTTATGAATGATTTTACACAAATTGTTTCTTCTATATTAACTAAATTTGATTCAATTGGTTCATAAACCAAGTTTTCTGTCTTAGAAATAATTTTTAGGTGATCTAAAAGTTCGGTAGAGTTCACAATAGACTGGTGTAATATAGAGCTTTTACTTAATGCTAGTGCCGTCTCTAATTCGCTCAATTTTATAAAGATAGTTTGGAAGTTACTTATAAATAAACTATATAATCCTAATATATAAGAAGTCAGAACAAAATTAGTTTCCTTATTTGCTATGTCTTTTATTGATGCTTCAACCTTTTTAAGGCGGGCATCAAGAATAATTGTATTTTCATTAAGCAACTGTGAAGTGTTTATGAGACTGTTTAACGCTTGGGAGATAATGGTAGTCTTCTTTGAAATAATAACTTGATTTTGGTTTATTTCGGATATTAATTGGTCATATTTTAACGCGTGATCTAAATTTCCTGTTACAATTTTTATAATAGAACCCAATGGATTAAGGATTCCTCTTCTAAAACGTTGCGGCATTAGTTGGCGATATTTATCTATAGTTATGTCGCGTAGATATTCGACATGCATTAACATGCTTATAAAGTCATGGAGAAACGGTTTGTTTAACGAAACTATTCTATTAAATTCGGTAAATTTCCTTATCACAAAATGTAATTCGTCGTGAATACTATTTAAGCTAAGAGTTTTAATAATAGTCCATTTATCGATTTGCAGATACGCTTGACCTTCTTTTACCGGCAGGAGTCCTGGATTCCCTTTAAGTGATTGCAGATGAAGGGCGACTGCTGACGTCACTAGAGTCAGAATGCACCACCTGCGGAGGGCGTTTTATATTTTTAATTGGTGCTTTAGTATTTGTACGTTCTGTTTCTACCTTAATAGGGACTACATTCCTTTCAATCTCATCCACTACTTCCGCTTTCTTGTACCTTGCCTTATCCTTACTTTTTCTTTTATTTATATCTTTCACAAATACGGTTTTGCCTTGCGGTAGTTCTATATTGATTTCACCACCTCGTTTGTCCCTAATCTTTTTTTTATTTGCTGCTATTTTTTCTGCTATTTGCTTATACAAACATTTTGTGCGTTTTTCGTGGTTTTTTACTAGCTGTTGCGTGTAGGACTTTTCAAATTCTACATTGAAAGGATTGTCTGTGTCTGTATGTCCGAAAACGACCTCGAACGGAGTGAGACCTGTAGTCGAATGAATCGTGTGGTTGTACCCCATTCCTGAATACGTCATAGTTGATGCTGCATCGGTGCATTTTTCCTCATATTTCGCTAGCCTGTATATTTCTATTGTAGTCGAATGGAAACGTTCGATCAGTCCCATGGAGTTAGGGTTGTTGATTGTACCTACATGTCGTTCTATTTTATGTAATCCTAGAAACTCTTTCATTAACACATTATTGAACTCCATTCCAGGATCCGAACTGATCTTCCTAGAGATGCCGTAAAATGAAAAGTATTTCATTAGGGCTCTTACAACTTCTGGTGTCGATTTGTTAAGGATCTCGATCGCTTGACCTAACTTACTGAACGCGTCGATAAGGGTCAGGTAATGTTTTCCCTCAATGGAGAAGAGATCAATAAAAATTTGCTGGAAGGGGGCATCTTGTGTCTGTGTTAACTGCATTACGGGTTTGAGAGGTTTTCTATCATATTTCATTTTATTGCAACCCTCACAAGCATTGATAATAGCTGTTACAGTTTCTTCCATTTTGGACCAACAATAACTTCTACGAAGCTTGACCAACGTTTCTTTAATTCCGCGGTGACACGTTTTTCCTAGATGATATTTCAAAATTATCTCTTTTTGTTCACTCTCATTTTCCACGTATACTACACGTTCAATGCATTCATATAATTTTACCATATCTCGTTTGAACAGGGTGATTATAATATTGCTAAATTGTCTGCGGTGTTCTTCTTCTTCGAAATATACAAAGTACTTTATTTTTGGTCGAATGTATTCTTTTAAAAAGTTCTTTATTAGATCTGGATTGATTTGGGTAGAAAAACTTCCATTATTTTCGTTTTTCTGCGGGAAATATATTTTACCTGCATTTCGTTTTTATACCAAGAGAACACTAGAATTTGGTTCGGCTTATTATCAATCGCTTCGTGTAGAATGGGTATGCCTATCGATTCTAAATCAGCTGCAGAATGGATTGTTTGTGATTTACTACTATGTTTTGAAGGTGATATGTATACCGGCTGTTCGAGTGTGAGTACAGAAATAGGTTCAGTAGCTTCCAAAAACGATATACTCATAGGGCTAGCTGTCATTGTTCCACTACAGTCTGATACAGATATTGTAGACGAGTCATATCGTTTTGGCTTTCCAGCTGATATGTCAATGATGTTTTGAACTACCTCGTCCATTTGTTTCTGTATTTTACGTTCCTTTCTATCTATGTTTACGTCCATTGAATTTCCATCCTCATCTGAATCTAGGGCATTGACCTTGATTCTACTGAGAGCATCTGCGTTTGTGTTCTGCTTACCTTTTTGTAAATGATTTCAAAGTCGAAATCTTGAAGACGCAACCTCCAACGTGTAAGCTTGCTGTTAGGGTCTTTCAGTGAATTGAGCCATGCTAGAGGCCTATGATCGGTATATATGTAGAATTTCCGACCATACAGGTAAGGCCGGAAATGTTTGGTAGCCCAGATTATCGCGAGTAGTTCGCGTTCGATGGTGCTATACCGAGACTCAGTATCGCTTAAGGTGCGGCTGGCATATGCTACAGGTTTATCCGAACCTACTTGTCCTTGGGACAACACCGCGCCTATCGCTACGTTTGAAGCGTCTGTTGTCAGTATAAAGGGTTTGTTATAGTCTGGATATTGTAACAATGGTGCGTGAGTTAGAAGTTCTTTGCATCTGTTAAACGCGTTTATGTAACCTTCATCGATAATAATTTTGTTTCTAATAATGGGTGGGTAATTTTGGCAAAATCAGGTATAAAACGTTGGTAATACCCAACAAGTCCTAAGAAACTTTTAATTTCCGTTACTGTTTTCGGCAGAGGAAAATTCATTACAGCTTTTATTTTGTCGTCGTTATGTTTGAGGCCATCTTTTGTAATGGTATGACCGAGATATAGTACTTCTTTTCGTATGAATTCAGACTTATCTAGCTGTACTTTTAAATTTGTCTGTCGGAGTCTGTCGAACACAAGTCGTAGTTTATGTAGGTCTTCCTGGAGGCTTGACGAAAAAACGATGACGTCATCAAGATACACCATGCAGTGTAGGCCTTGTAGTCCCCTTAGTACACTATCCATAGTACGTTGGAAAGTGGCAGGCGCTGTCTTGAGCCCAAAAGGCATTCGAAGAAACTCAAAATGACCGTTTTGTGTGCTGAAGTCAGTCTTCTCCCTATCCTCTTGCTGGATCTCAAGCTGATGGTAACCGCTTGCCAAATCGATCGTACTAAAGTACACGCTTTTACCTAATTTGTCAAACAAATCGTTGATGTTTGGTAGAGGGTACTTGTCATCGATGGTTATGTCATTTAGTCGTCGATAGTCTATCACCATACGAAATTTCTGTTCACCAGACGCGTCTGCTTTCTTAGGCACTAAGTGCACCGGAGCATTCCACGGGGAATGCGATTCCTGAACTACATTTTTATCTAACAGCTTTTTCACTTGTCGGTTAATTTCGTCTGTCTGTGCCGGGGCTAACCTATAGGGTTTTACATATATCGGGTCCTCATTCTTTGTACGGATTCTTTGTTTTACCTGGTTGGTAAAAGTCAAAGGCAATTGGTCAGAGTAGAAAATGTCTTTGTATTCCATACATAACTTGTATATGAGTTCACGTTCTTCGTCATTAGTATGGTCCTGAGTTTGTCTAGGTTATCTACAAGTATTGTCTCAATTTGTCTATCTGTCATCTCATTCGTTGTAAAATTTAGATTGCACTCGGTTTCTTGGTGAGGCGTTACTTTGAGAGGTTTGTTAACAGTCAGTCGTACTGATTTGTCTAAGGTGTTCTGAACGACAGTTGTAGCGTAACCGTTGGTACAGTTTACTACAGCACTCGGCATTCGAACACTAGGACCGAACTCTTTGTAGTCTATAATTGCGTCACCTGCGTGTTGGTCAGTGGGTAATTTCACGCGTTGTTCAGATCGCGGGTGTAAGTCAATTACGTAGTCTAAGTTATCATTAATAATTGGAATGCACGCAGTTTTAGTCTTCAAGTATAAGTCTTTAAGGTCTATAATCGCATTCAATTGTTTCAATAAGTCATTCCCGATAAGACCATCACGTGGATCGACGTCATAGAGATAAAATTTGTGACAGCCATTGATTTGAAAGGTTGGTAAAAGAGGAATTTCTATTGCTTCATTGTGGTCACTGGAGGCGTGAGTACTTACGACTTTAAATGGTTCATACCTAATATTGTTATAAAAGTATTCATACGCCTTTCGTGGACTCAAGAATGATCGAGTGCTGCCAGTGTCAATCATTAGTTTCGCGTCTATTTCCAGGATATATATATGAGGCAACTTTAGTGTAGGGTCACAGTTTAGTTCTATCATTTCTTGTCCTCTATGGAGGCTGATGTTGGAAAATTTTCGATCGGCTGGTCCTGAGGTAAGTCTGTCTGTGTGGTCTCATACGTCATTTCTTCACTGTACTCGTCACAGTTGGCGTCATCAATATAGCCATATGCATTATAGTCAGGTTCATGGTCACAGTAAAAGTCATAGTATTGCGCTTCGTCTTCGACTACCGAAGTTGAATTTTGGCGGCACGTTATTTGGCGAGTAGGTCGGAATTCTAAAACCACTCGGTTGTGACGGTGTGTCCGTTAAACTTAAAACCAAAGTTAGGATTATGTGTCAAAAATGGTTTCGGGGCATTTGCACTATTATTCGCGCTACCATAAACGCGGTTCCGCATATTATATTGCTCATGGAAGTTAACCTCCTCAAGAACAATACTTAGCGCATCTTCTAAAGTCGCGGGGTATTTCAATCTTACTATGCGTACCATATTTTCGGGCAAGTTGTATAAAAATACATTTAAGGACGTATTGTTATAGTTGGTGGTTTTTGCACGTTTTAATTCCGCGTCGTTTGACATATTAACCTTCGAAATTAACAATGATTGAATACTTTGTATGCGGTTACATAATTCTAAATAACTCTCACCGGGCTTTATCTTAACCGATTTAAGTTCAAGGTTAATGCACTGTTCGCTACGAGGGTCGCCAAAGTGTTGTTGCAGCAATTCCTTAAGTGCGGTCCAAGTTATAATATCTTCGCGTTCTGATAATAACGCGGCCGCTTTATCCGTGAGTTTACTTGTGATCGCTTGATATACGTATAGATTTTGTTCCTCGCTACCCCTATACCTAGCTATTACGTATTTGCTTTTCCTAATGAACAAGTTAAGTTGCCTTTTATCGCTTTTGAATGTAGGCACAAGCTTTAACATTTTATTTGGAATTGCGGTAACTTCTTGGGCCGGTTTTATAGAATAGAGCAAACTTTAGAGACCAATTCACAAAATAAAAAGTATAAATAACCACTTACACAATAAAACACACAGTAAAATCAAGTACACACAGTAATATCAGTAAAACACAGTAAATTCAATAAAACACAGTAAAATCCAGTAAAACACAATAAAAATCAGTAAATATAACTGAGTAAAAAGAAAATTGTAGTCTCGAAACTAGCAATTATAAATAACGTTTAAAAGCAAATAATTATTCAATTTAAATACTTTTATCCAAATTTTAATCTACAGTATATTTAATTTGAAACTTAAATTATAAATCGTTCTTATTTTTATTTCAATCTCTTTACTCTACTACTCTACAGTATGCTTATCGCTAAGGTAGTTCGTAGAATTGCATACAAAAACCAGATACGTTATAGTGAGCGAAGTCTTATCTCAAATATAACAAAACAAAATTTAGGATAACTAGAGGAGGATTCGGGAAGGATATGGCGAAAAGTTTGACTCACCAAGCACCCGCCGTTACTCTCATGGTCATCTGTGGATTCACCCGTTTGACAAATTTATTTGGTTTGAGGATCGGCTCTCGGCGTTTCGCGTCGCACTCGCGTTTTCCAGATGGATTTGGACACCCGGAGTACAGCAGGAACGACACAGCCTTTATAAAACCAAAACTACCGGCTGCGCCAGTCAAAACTTGGGCTAAGGAGAACCTTTTTTTAAAAACTAAAATTAAAAACTAAGTGTTGCCGATTCGGAGGCTGATTTAATAATGAATAATAAAAAGAACAAAAGAAATCTTAACAGCTAACTTAACCTACCGCAGGACAACGAGAAGTCTTGGTCAGCATTACATGTAACTGCTACATGATACTGCAGCTACTGCTGAGCAAGCCCTCTAGTCGAGCACGGAAGGGCGAGGGGAATGTATAACTACCTACTTTATATAACTAACATGTAAGTATATTTTTTTTTGCAACTACATAAATTCTCGTGAGTTTGTCACATATTTAAGTATTTTACTGACAAAACACTCAACCTATAGTAAAGGTTGTCTGGAAGAGATCGCTTATAAGCGATAAGGCCGCCCATTGTACAACAGTATTGATAATTGTATATTAAATGTATCCACGTTTGTTTTATGTACAATAAAGCGTTATCTATCTATAGCTTGCTGTACATAATAGAATACGTATACCTTCTACCTACCTTTTCTTCTGCAGCACTGTACCTCCTTCAGACTTTTAGAAATCCCAGGTATAAATTCTAGTCAAAAAAGTTTATTTTAGATCGTGTGCCATTCTACATGAACATGAATAGGCGCTAACGATGTCCAAATCACGAGGGAAATTACCATGAGCTAGGCTCCCCGAGACCCGAACGAACTGGATGTAACCAGTCTGAAGCTTTGTAGTTGGACTTTACGTGTGACGTATGTAAATATATGCCAGCCCGATTGACGTCTACGGTAACCTGGTTTTTAGTCATTCTGTCTTCGAAGCTACAGGTCCCAAGTTCGAACACTGGCCGGGGCAAATACTTGTGTAATGAACAAAATTGTTTTTTCTCGGGTCGTGGATGTTTGTGGCGAATTAATATGTATGTGTGTGTGTGTGTGTGTGTGTGTGTGTGTGTGTGTGTGTGTGTGTGTGTGTGTGTGTGTGTGTGTGTGTGTGTGTGTGTGTGGGTGTGTGTATGTGTGTGTATATGTGAGTGTGTGTGTGTGTGTTAACGTTTATGTTCCTTTTATGTTATATTAGTTTCCTAAAACTAAAATCCTGGTGAAACCTACCTCCGATGGCCGTTTCTCCAATGCATAGAGAGAAAAATTACACATCTTTGGATGGGATTTGCAGCCGTATCTTCCGACAATCCATGTCCGACGCCATGACACTAAACCTAAACGGTTACTTTATTCAAATTGTATCGATAAATGTAACCACCAACCTCAAAGCAGAGATTAAGTAATATATAAGATTAAGCAATGCGTACTCAAAGTACTATAATGTCCAAGCCAGACGTCGAGATTTAAGGGGCTGCGGAAGTATTTTCCCTAAAGATTTAACTAACGGCTTGCGAGTCAATCTACAGCTCTTTAGATACCCCACCGCAGTAAACCAACTTATGTATACACTTGCGGAGTAGTAGTAAGCTATAAAATGGATATCAAGTTTCATAGTAATTTAATTCAATATCACGACCGCATTATGCAAGGATACATACTTTTTCTGACATAAAATGATGTGTGTATTCAATTAATATGATGCAATCAAAATTCTAGGGCTTTTATTTTAATATGGGTAAGTATCTATATTTTTTTCAGTCGCCTCTATTATACAGTAGGTAGATACGATGTATTTTTCAACAGCGCCATAAAGTGGATTCCACATATATCATGACATGAAGTTACAGCGCATTTATCTTCCGTACATTTAGTAATTACTTAATTGTCCTGAATAACTAATGTAGTAATAGTAATCAAAATGACTTCTCTGCAACACTACTTTGTATGCTCTAAATAATTTATTATCTGGAAAGAGCTATAAAACACGGCATATGAAACTATATACTTAGATATTTCAATAGATATTGTACAACTATTGTTAATGTTAGCCATGTTCAAAGACATTCACAGTTCAGGGGCCTTACTATCAGCTTTGTACAAACCATGCAAGTTCCGTGCAGTTTTTAAACCGGGCTTAAACAGTTTTGAATTCAAATCATACCGTGACTTTCATTTATGTAAACGGTTTGATCATTGTTTTCCACAAAAATGAACGGATAACGTTGTCTCTGGCTTTCTAACAATTTACTCGTACTATAACCAACATTGCAAGTGCCTAGACGTGTGTAAGCTGCTAATTTGAGCGGATTAAAGTATCACTATGACGTCAGTCCATACAAAAAACAGATGAAGGGTTTATCTACGATATTTGAACAGTAGGACTGGGCAGGCCTGCTATAACGTTGTCATAGTACGATTAAAACGGGCAGTTTTCTAAAAGTCCTGCTTTAAGAGCTTATAGTAAGGCCCCAGTTTGTAGGCGCCTTGACCGCAAGATCCCTTGCGACGCGAGACACCTGAGAGAAGGATCAAATCTATATCTTATTTGATTACCAACACACATATTCACACAGACGCACGCCATAGGCGCACGTTATAGGCGCTGCGCTCGTGCGCCAGGTGTGTGCGAGGGTGAAATTGATGCTTACACCCGAGCTAACTACTCTGCTTTACATCTCAATTGTGAGGTAAATAGAAAAAAACCGGCTTACAAAAATAAAATTGATGACTATTATACTCATACGAAGACAAGGCTGAATAGCGAAGCGACCTCTTTTGTCATTGGGCTGAATGCATGATGTCCATTGCCAGTATGATGGTTAAATGTACGCGAACTTTTTGAAAGAGTGAAGTGTATTTTTTATTACTTACCGCCCTAGGGCTTTTCTAGCTACATTATTACCCTAGAGCGCTTATTGGTCACCTACAAGCCCCATTTGGGGGTAATAAGGACCTATTTACCGAATATGAGAGATGTAAACTATTATTATTAACCGGAAAAACACTAACGTTAGGGATCGAATACCTACGTCGACCCGGGTTTCGAGCATGTCCGATGCTCGTTGCTCTGAATACCTTCAGTGCGAGTGATCGTATTCGATCCCTAACGTGAGTGTTTAGCCGGTTATTAATAATAGTTTAATTAATTATTGGTTCAAACAATTAGAAATAACAACAATTACATACATACACACCGCGCCGTGTCCGTCTGCTTTGTTACTGCAATCAACGCATGATTACAGCTTGTAGTATCGTACATACGAGTAGATCATGATACTTTGCAAACCTGATATAATACTTACTCACATAAATATAATACAGTAGGTGCCGTAGTGACCAGATTAACCTGTTATCCCTCGGGTTGTACTAGAAACATAAAACAATTAGAGAAAAATAGTTGTAGATGGATACCATACCACGTCTTATACCGCCAGAGATGTAAGGTCAACAATACTGTCCAATTTTACATTGTACTAGTAAGCTCATTAAGTGAACAGATCTATTCTCGAGGACTTGTGGTTCGTTTTTGCATTATATTGTTGTTGTCTTGCTTTTTCGATCGGTAAAATGTATGAGACGAAGAGAGCTAGATATATGTTCTTCTTATAAAATCCAAAATCACAAAACGGACCATAAAAAAAAAAATTGTGTTTTAAGTCCGCCTATAGAGTACCTAAGTACGTGCAGCTTGTCAGCGTGCGAAGATAATTGTTTGACATAAATTGAATAAAAAATAATGAAAGTGGAAAAGTAATGAGGAGGCCTAATTGGTATTTTTATCATTATAAAATATGAACTTTTACAATTTCAATATCTTTGATAAAGAATTTCGTTTATTCTCAGACATTATATTCAAATATGAAACGTATTTTGTTCGTAAACATAACTTAGTGCTAGAAATTCAATATGCTATCTTATAAAACATACAAATAGTGCAGGATAATAATGTAAAACATAGTTTATTCTGTTTATCTCTTTTTTTCACGTATAAGTAATGAACCGTTTTGAAAGAATCGGTATTTCTGTAGTGGTTGCGAAAAAAAAGCGAAATCCGCCATTTTGATTTTGAGTGAAATAATGAGTTGAAGTTGATGAGGATAAGAGTTTAACAAGTCGCTCATTTGGTGCGACATTGACGTAATTACACTATTCGAAATTTTACAGGAGAGCCAATCAAAGTTTGCTATTAAAAGTATGCCATTTTGAAGGGACTTATTACAATCATCGTGATTTTAAATGTAAGATCAATTTGTGTAGATTTTATAAGAGTTCCAATCTACTCGGTATATTGTACATAAACTAGATTTTAAAAGTTAAATTAAAAAGGTACCTGTAAATACGTCACGGTTGCTTCAGAACTCAATGTAAAAAATAATGCGTTCATGATGAATGAAATTTTGCATTTGTGTCAAAAAAAGAACAATAATTTAATTAATAACATTTATTTATGAAAGTTTAGTAAAATTAACTTAAGAAAAGAACCTCGTAGGTATGTTCTATGTTCACTAGCTACTCTTGCTTAAGATTAAAAGTGGAAACATCTTAATACCTATTAACACAATTTGTAAGTCTAATTGGCACAAAATCACAGTTTGTTTACTTACTTACTTTTAACTTAGTGATAAGCGCCAGCATAATGCGTGTGTGAAAAATACTTATTTAATAGAAAAAACCTTTAGAAAATACTTTCATAAAAGGCTGAGTAATACCGAGGTATAATGTTCTTTTGCAACAGTTCTTTTAAATCTTTTTTCTTGTTTGCGGTAATTTCTCTTTTTGAAGTATACACAGGAACCATATTGATTTCTTCAATATTCTTAATTATTCGTTGACTAGCAGATCTTTGTTTCTGTTTTTTTATTTCAGCTTCACTCCAGTTATCGTCAAATTTTAGTTTGTACTTGTACACTGCATCATTATCTTTTGTAAATTCTATTACTTTGAGGTCTGAGATTTTTATGGTGTTCCCTTCCACATCTTTGACCATGTTTAGTTCGATTTCGTCAGATATTTTTTTTAAATCATCGAAGTTTTGTTCTTCAACAATAAATTGGTTACCTCTTTTTTTTGCGGATCTTATTATTTGTACATACTGGTCTGGTACGTAAATAGCGCTCGATTTTTTAGCTCTTTTTATCGCCTTTTCAATTATGGAGTGGGCTGTATCTCCCTCGTTTTGAGTATGTCCCCTTATTAAAAATTTGTGTGTGATTTTATTGATTGGTAGAGTTTTGACTGCATACAAGTACATGGAAAATATGAATCTGAAATAAAAGATATTGAAAATATTAGGCATACGACATTTTTGTACAAAACTACATAAACAGTTCTTAACAAATGAAACAAACCTGTTTTTTTGTTGTCCGCCACAATTGTCACTATAAAATGTGATGTTACAACCAGGGTGTTTATTAGCTACACGTTGCAGGTATTTAAGGATGCAGGAACCGATCTCATTTGCTCCTCTACCGCCGATTGCCTCATGCCAAAAGTAACAATAAGTTTGTTCGTCCTTTATATCCGATACCTAGAAAAACAAGACGGTTATGACACTATTGACAAAAAGGAGCATATAAGAATATTTTGAGTCATAATGGGTATGTACATACTGTAAGGTTTAAGCAGTTCAATTTGGATTTATAGTAAAAAGACGAGGACTCGCCGACTGGCACTGGCATAACAGCCTGCAGATCATAAATCGCGACTACTTCATTACTGTCCGTATTCTTACATATTTCTATGTCTTTCTTCTTTTCCAATCGACTAAGTTCTTTCTGCCGGCAATGTTCTGTGTAGTGACCCTCTAATTTTTCTTTTTCCTCTCCATCAGCATTTTTATATTGTTCACAGACGCATCACGCACTGGTCTTTTTTGGGCACAAAAAAGGAAATGTTAAACTCCGTATTGAATATGCGAAAGTACGAATCGTAAGTTGCAGCCTCTTTATTATCGGATTCTCTTAATCTCTTATAGTCACGATGCAGGTCAGCTATTGTTAGGCCACCATCAATAAACTCTCTAGTGGTGTTTGCACGGAGATAATGGCTCTCAATTCTACTTATAAAATTTATATGGCTTCGAACAGACTCTGTTACCTCAGAACAAGTCTTTTTATGATTTTCATGGCAGCCGCGTCTGTCAATTGGTGCTATTCCTCTTGATTCAGTACTAGTCTTAGCCTCGATTACAGTACGTAAAGTACGTTCGGAAATGCCCAACGTGTTCAAAAAAAATATTTTGCATACTCTGATACTCCTACCATTAGATATCAAGGAACAATAAGTATTAGGTTTTCTGTTCTTTTGTACACCAGTTTTCAAGCGACGTTGTGCCAATTGTAGCACGGTAATTGTCGAATTCAAAAAATCACGCTGTCTTTGAAGAGAGGCTAAATCCCAATACATTTTGAAAATTTCATATCTTTGCTCCTCTGAGATGTTTTCTGAACATTTATGTTTGCATTTGTTAGAGCAAGCGGGCTTAATTTCTTTTGCAGGAATGATCTTGCCCGTCCGAGAAGTATACTCCTGACCTGAATTCTTCATCAAAGCACGTTTGTTTTTCTTCCAAGCCGCTGGATTTCTTACCCTTTTTTTTGTTTTGTTTTTAGGTGATTCTGGATTTTGATCAATGTCAGTAGATCCATTGTTTCGAATGCTATTGCTAGGGATAATGTCTTCCAGTGGATCTTGACAAGCGTTATCGTTTACAGTATTGTGGTCTTGGTTTGAAAGAGAAGGTTGATGCTGCGACAAAATTGAAAGACTTTGTGGAGAAGTATTCCTAGATACTGAAACGTTCGCTGATGAGGTGGAGCTTGAAGAAGAAGAACTCGAAGAAGAAGAGCTTGAAGAAGAAGAGCTTGAAGAAGAAGAAGAACTCGATGATAATGATCTTTGTCTACAACCTATAACTGGACGTATACGTTTAACTTTTTCAGGGCGGTATTCTTCTCCACTGTCGTCTGGAGAAAAATCTGCATCATCTTTTGCATTCACTTTCGGTACATCATTATAAGTCAATGACTTAGACTTTGTTTCCAATGTTATATCCGAATCCATAGTTTGGTTAACACAAGTTGATAAATCAATTGGAGCTTGAAAGTTTGATGCATGTATGTCTAAGTCAGGCACATCATTTTGTGGCAATATGCCATTTTCGCTACGTATTACTTTAATTTTTGATATAAATTTATCTTTATCATTAGCTGCAACAAAAATAAATATTATGTGCTTAATAAAGTACAATCAAAAGCACACACCTCATCCACCTAACTTACAAACTACATACTTACCATCTTTACATCTTTTTCTAACATCTGAAGCATTTTGTTTTGCAAATGGTGGTACTTTTTCTTCCATTGTGCAATAATTCACCAATCTTCTCGCACGGTTATCCATCATTAATATGTTCTTAACTAAAAAAATTAATTAAATAAGTCTTAGAGGTATTGGCTGCTATAGGCAAGTTCCTTAATATATAAATAATGCTGAACCCGCAGCTTGGGGCTAGATAATGTACACCGCATTATCTAGCCCCAAGCTAAGCAGAGCTCGTGTTATGGGTACTAGAACATGATATTCTTAATACATATTAATGACACAATTGCTCAATTACGGCATTGTTGCACCAACATTTATCTGATTAAATGTCATAAATACCTTTAAGTCGTTGTAGCTCCCAAACACAACCACACTTAGCGGGGCACCCCGCGCAACTGGCCCTCCAGACGTTGTAGCAACAGAAATGGCGCCAATTCACTCAATTCTACAATGACAATCGCGCCATCTCGCGGCAATTTACCACAAATTCAATTCTGTCGATGTTTCCCCTAATGTAAATAGTCTTTCCGAATATTTTGACATATTTATCTGGTTTTAAAAAAAAGGTGTAATTACGTCAGGGTCGCACCAAATGAGCGAAGTATGATTTATTTGCAATCAGCTCAGGATAGCTTTTATCCGCATTTATGTAGTTGCTCAGCGTGCGAAATCACGAAGTTAGCGTTCCATCTGTTCTCAGATCTATCTAAAGTTCGCAGGAATAGTTTGTCATAATAATTTCCCTGTCTAATATTAGCTTATGGATTGGATTAATTTAAGGGTAAACACTTAATAATAATCCATGGGAGAAAGACATCTAGAGATCTACTCGCATGTTAATTTTGAAAATACACTGGAGATAGACCGAATAGCAACAGTGAACTGCTTCCCAAGGACATCTACTAAAACAAGCCGGTAGGTGCTTGACGACAATTGTTTAAGCTTGAGGGTGATACCTAGCTAGTTAAGCACTAGGAATGGTAGATTGTTAACAGAGGTCGAAATAATCAATTCCCAAGGTATTTAGACTATAGTCCGAGTGGGTATTGATTCTTTTACTCGTGTACTACTACTTTTCATTTCGAATATGGGGAAAATAAACTACAACTACACTAGTTGTTTATCTAAACTATTTATTGATAATATATAATAATATTAATAGTACCTATTTAAAATTAATTGTCAAATTAGGACAATTCATGAAATTAAAGGTTACATTTTTTTTGGAATGTTTATGCTGTTCGATATATTATGACTAATTTGGCTGTTCTGGATATCTGTAAAAGTAGGAGACTCTGGTATTTCATCAGACGATGGATTCCATGGCGGATACTCCCTGGAAGTTTTCGGCTGGGGTGAATTGGGGTGTATTTTTTAGTTTCAGTTAATTTGGTTGAAATTTTAATTTTATTTTTGACTGAATCCTCAATGTAGCCTTCGGCGACTGTGCTGGATTTCCAGCCTCTATGTCTTTTTAAGGTTGTCATGTTTGCTCCAGAATCGGCTAAAAGTGTTGCTGACGTTCGTCTATAACAATGTCCGGTATACTGCTCACAGTTTGGTAAATTCAAATATGTTGCTATCTGCTTCGGCATACCTGAGATGTTATTTTTACCGATCACTTGTTTATAGCATTTTCCCATTCTGATAGTTGAGAAAAAAACGGTCCGTTTTTACATCACTGGTTCTCATTTTTTGATATTTCTTTACTGTTTGTGTAAACTCTTCTTGTACTACAAACGAGCGCTCAATATTTGTTTTTGTTTTAGTCAGTTTTACTAGTAATAATTGGCCTTGACTTTCATTTGTGAATTTGTGAGTTCACTGCTTTTGCAAGCGCCGCTTATACCGAGTATCAACACCACCTGTGAAAAACACGTAATTTTTTAGTATTTGTGTAATAAATACGTTCATTTTTAGAATAAATCCATAAACACTTAGGTAAACTTACCTTCACTGCCAAATATATCAGGTCATAACCAAATATATCGTCAGGAGCATCATTTAAAATAAATCCACTTCATGAGAGGTGAAAACCTTAGATTTCTCACTCTTGAACCCCTGAGACTGTCTTTTCAAAAATGATGATAAATTATGAACTTTTTTCAAATTTACATTGTGCTTTACGCTGAGTGTACTCTTGAGCATTGAATATCTGCTCCATAGCGTAGAAGGCTGTAGTTTGCTACAAAGTCTGTTAAAGTATGTAAGAAATACCCTTTCGGAAAACGATATTATATTCTTCTCTGCTCGCCACTTCGTAAAATCATTGAATGTGTTTATATATCTGTATTTGAGATTTCTGGCAAAAGATTTTCAATAACAAAATTTGCCTCGTCTTTAATTGAATCTGGTGTCAACATTTCAGAATCGCTTAAACTCATTTTTAATATTCAAATCTTAGCATAAAAGATTAATACCTATTTTTTTGAATTCCGTCACTGATGCATAACAGATTAGTATCCCGCCAATTTATATCGACTTTTTAAATTTTAAATATGGAACTCACCGCGTAATTGTTGCGGCTTATTCCGCTCAAAGAAGTTCGCGCTTAGTTCACACTGGCTGTTTAGAAAGTTACATGGCCGCAGCATTTTTTTAATTAGTTTTTTTACATACAACTCTTCACAGCTGACAGCAGTTCTATTTTTAAAGTTCATTCCGGCCCTTAGGTGGGAAGTAATTTGTATGAGTTTTTCCCTCTCTATGGAGGGAAGCAGCATTTTCCACCCAATAATCAGATCAAAACAACACTACTTTCCGAGTATGAGAAATGAAAAAGTAATCAACCACCATGTTAGGTATGGGAATGGGTTGTCTGAAAGAGATCACTCTGAACGCTCATTGTTACACCTAGTTTTTAGTATTGTTCTTACTAAAAATAAGTTTCAATAACGTAGTGTCCCAATAAATTATTACCTACCTATTTATCATGTTTTAAATTTCCGGTTTTGCTTTGACCGGGGAATTCGGGAGCTCCTATCATTGAGGTGTCTCAGCTAAAAACACTTATTATTATCACACAGAAAACATTTTATTCTGTATAATTGTCCTATTAATATACACGTGAATTGAAAATAGTGCAAAATACCGCGTGGGGATGTTACGGAACGTTGGGTAACTGATCCAGATGTAGGTAAGTTTCTAGGCATAATAATCCAGCCGGGAATTCCCGGCCGCCCAGGTAATGGCGGCGGAGCTACGACTCAATTACCAAACGCCACCGCAATCGTCCCTGCATAACACTCACTAAACAATTTTGTTTCTGTTTGATAACATTAAGGCCACGGTACACTGGAGTGCGTTCAGGACCTCAGAGTGCGGTGGTTTAGTCGTTTTCTAACTCGCTCTTAGGTACCGAACGGACACGGTTGTTTTCTAACCTCAAACAGACTTTGACAGACATTGACAGATCACTTGATTCTTACCTAAATTTCTTTGACAGGAGGAGTTTGTAATGGTCTGATTGGTCAAAGATATGTCAGAAGCGGTTGCAACCGTTTACCGATCGATTTTGACGGTTAAAAAGTTGCAACGCTCAGAGGTTCTGAACACTCGAGTTGAGAACAACCGAGTGCTTTACCCTGAGGTTCTGTTCGTTAGTGCGAAAAGTTGCACTCCGAGTGCGCTCTAACCGTTCTGAACGTGCTCCTGTGCAGTAAGTAGTAGATAAAATGGTCGGTAGGTCATAGATACCTAACTTAACGATTCTCTCCAATAAGCCCCCAACTATCTCCTCGCCCCAGATTTAGTTTCTCCGTCGTTTTCCTGCAGGACTCGATAATTATCGCAGAGCGCCCTTGTGTGCCAAGGAAGTAAGTGATCAATATAATACAAGTGATCACCATTAATATCAGTCGTGGTGTAGGACACATACAGGAAACAGAAAATATAGAAGTAGACGAAAATGTAAGATTCTTATTTATTATATCAATTAAAAATATACTAGTACTTACAAGCAAGTTTTTGGTCAAAGGTTCCAATGTTTTTGCGTCACCTTTTCCATATTAATGTAAGACATCTATGGATAGAGACATGGTTTTATTGAAATATTTCTATTCCTTTATTATGTATGGAAGGAAATTATAGAGATTTTATTGGATCACGGTATTATAGCTGAGAACGAGGTACCTACTAGGAATTGTGATCACATTTCTCCGGTACATACTGTCTGGTACCGAGTTCGCCGGCAACCTGTTCGAGGAAACAAGCATTTAATAGATCCGAATAATGAATATGGAAGTGTGTGCACTTTTACAACATTACCTTGGGGTAAGTTTGGACATGAAATGAAAATAAGTGAATTGTCAGTACAAAATATTTTAATAAAAAACGTATTATAAATGAAAACGTCATCACATTATTAGAAGATAAAAATGCTTGGAATATTTCACTTCTACCAAGATGACATCTGTCACCTATTTAAATAAATATTGTAATGTAACAACTCATGGTATCGATAAGATTTCTGTTGAAGAATATAATATATTTTCAATGATGGTGTAGTGTACCTACTTGACACTACAACATGTCTGCTTTATCTAGAATCTTCCGTAACAAAAAAGATTTCGATCTTTCAAAGTGATCGCAAACTTTTTTTGATTATGTGTATCTATTTAATATACATATCAATAAATATCATTAAATTAAAAAAAAAACATTGAATACTTGGTGGGTAATGACAGTCCCGTTATCACAGACCTCAAAACTTCTATATTGAAGTCTTTAAACTAGCCTAGTAGATATGACCCTACCTTCTAAGTGAGCAGTCCCAGATTCGATCCCTGGCTAGTGCAAACATTTGTGTCATGACCACAAATATATTTTCTCTGTCTTGGATGTTTGTGTGTGTGTCTGCCGTGAAACTGGGAATCTTAGCGATATACCAGGTTGTCCCAAAACTCAACGATGATCTGGTACCGGACGAGAGGCCAAGGTATACGACCTATGAAAAAAATAAGAAATAAAATCCATTTTTTTTTCAACAAGGAGTGTCAAAGTTAACTGACAATAATTTTGTAAACCATAACCTCCGTGACCATAACCAACCAACTTGTCAAAACTTAATTTATATTACTTAGTTAACAATGTTTATTACTTTGATTTGTGGTTGCGATTAATAGCGCTGTTATTTGAGATTACATTATTTAAAAACCGCCGTAATATTTTCTAATAAAATTCAATTTTGGCTATGTGACATGGATTTTTTACCGACTTCCTAAAAAAGGAGGGGTACTCAATTCGACTGTTTATTTTTATGTTTGTTACCTCATAACTTTCGACAGGTCGCATGACGACGTTGGATGCAGGCCGCTTCCAACCGGTCCTTTTGGAAAATCATGGGGGAGGCCTATGTTCAGCAGTGGACGTCCTACGGCTGAGATGATGATGATGATGAACTTTCGACTGGATGAACCGATTTTCAAAATTCTTTTTTGTTTAAAAGCTGGTGCTTCCCGTGTGGTCCCATTTAATTTTCATCAACTCCGGTCTAGTAGTTTTTGAGATACACTCCAATAACTGAATAGAATGGAAGTCGGTATTAAATTTTACAAATTGTACTTGTTTTTCTTATATTTTTCATGACCTCTCGCTCGGTAGCAGGTTATCGTTGAGTTTCGAGACACCCGATATAAAATATAGCACTTATACATATGTGGATAGGATACGGGGTTCAGAAATAGATATGAATTATAATTAAATTCGAACTGAACTTTGAATTGTTCAGTTTAGTGGCAGAAGACTCGGGAATAATGATGAATTTTTAAATTTAGATATTCAATCGCATATTTATGAAATACTCCTCGAACGAACTGTTGTGTAGACGAATAAATGAATACTGCGATCATAATATGAATAGTTGACCATCAAGTAGCTTGCTTGAATATTTTAGATAGGCAAGTATACTCTAAGCAGAAGTAACTTTATTGAGTTTTTGATGGTGTTCCTTAATATTTTTCACAGCGGCAAAGGGGGGGTGAAACTTTGTATGGAAAATTCTTTGTTTTTGAATTTATTAGGTGTGAAAACTTGCATTTAGATAGTTCATTTAAAATAAAAAATGGTGTTCTTTAATATTTTTGACAGGGCTTACTCAGGGGGATGCAAAGGGGGACGAATCATTCTTTCTCGTATGGATTTTTTTTTCTATAGTTGTGAAAATTTGTATTTAGATATTGCAAGTTATTAAAGCCAATATATTAACTGAGGAGAAACATTATTCGTGCCACGTGTACAATTGAGCTGAAATTACCTTGCGTTTGGATTAAAGATGGCCTAATTAAAAAAGTCCTAATCAAGGTTTGTTCGCGATGACTCAAGTCACATGGACAAACTCTGAAATTTGCTGGAGTTGATTTGAATTTTTGTCAAATATCACATGTGTAGTGAGCAATAGTCATGAACATACCTCTAAATTGTTACAATAATAATTCATATCTAGAAAAATAACCTACGCGGACGAAATCGTGGGCAAAAGCTAGTTTAGAATACAGGTCACGCGAAATGTCCAAGTATTCAAGACCGATTCTACGTCAAATATGTAAAATATATAAAACGTGCCCCTTGAGGATTGAGAACAAATGTTGGCTGTATTGTATGCACTGCATTCGAGAATTTCAAGATATATTCTAAACCCTACCTGCGTGCATTTGTGCCGTGTGACACGACAGCAACTTTGAGTTCAGTTCAGGCGCAAGCACTTTGTTTATAGTATTGTGAAGTTGGGTAAAATGTCTCGAGATATGCAAAATGTATTTAGTAGGTAATTCTTCTAAGGTATCAATATACGTTTGACAATATGCTCCACATACGTTTGACAATTCAGGCTGTTCATAATAATTTGGCCTTTTCTGTCACAAAATTATTACTGAAACTGTAAGAATAAATTAACCTATTAGAAGTCTAATAAGTTATTTTATTCTTACAGTTAAAATTCCATCCATCTGTGAGCTCAGTTGTGTGCTTTGGGATTTTATTGTAAAAACGCACACAATTTCCTAGGAATGACTTATTAGTCTTCGCAAGTCTAAAACTAGGTACAGATATCCTATTTGTATTTCTGGTATTAAAAGTGTGGTGATCACTATTTAACTTATATTTATGTAATTTTTTTACGAACATACATTATATTTTCAAATACATATAAGGAAGGCAACGTCAATATATTGATTTCTTTAAATAAATCTCTCAAAGATTCACCCATTCGTATATAGCTCTAATATAGCACGTTTCTGAAGGATAAATATGTTGTACCAGTTATCGATTCCAATCCACCCTGTTCAATATTGTGGACTGATTAATAAGTACCTTGTATATGTGTGCTATTTACTTTTCACCACTGATTTATTTTCCGACATGCGAGGTTCAATTTTCGTGATTGAGGTGTCAAACGACTTCATTGCGAATGACATCGGTGCAAAAATAGAGCCAATGCGAACTATTCACGCTATCTACGCTTTTAGCTTTACAAAAACTCTGTTACTTTTTGTAAAGCCTTTGGTGAAAACTAAATGTAGTTACAGAGGTTCGTGACCAATTTGATAGATAGAGCTTGACATAAATATTACATACCTAAATTTTTTTAGTTGCAAGCCAAGGTTCATGCACATTTTAGGGTTTAAAATATGAAATTAGCGATTTATAGCACAAGCCGCTTAGAATTAAAATTAAAGCTTCATGGTGTCAGATTTCTGAGTGAAACTATTTTCACACGATAACATTCTGAATTTAAAAGGATGCGTTTGATTGTTTGAATTGCAATTGTTCTTACATTCAGTTTTTAACGTGAAGACGGAAACAAGTAAAATCAGAGTAATTTTCTAATATGAGTTCCGCGGCGTGGGACTAACGCAGGAGAAACTTCTCGAAATTTTAAGACGCGGTCCAACCCCAATTTTAAAATAATTTACGATGCTTTACGTAAGGTTGAAAATCGCTTGTTAAATTGGACGATGTAATGCGAAAATGCGTTAATTTTTGACGTTTTCTTTATATTTTTCGATATATACTAACACAATTGAAAAAACTGCTGGTTATTACTTTAGTACTATACGTTAGCTATGTATTACTTAAAAAAAAATTATGTTATCGCTGAAAATTCTGAGAGTTTGGACGTGAAAGTTTATTTTTGTGGACCTATTCAGGATGTTTTTCTGCTGAAAGAGAGTTATATTTATAAATTCTATTCGGTTATTACTCTTTTCCTATTCCTTTTCTAACCTTTGTATATTTTTCATAATATACTATCGATCTGTTTCGTTACACTAGGTGTTTAAAAATTCTTCAGGGTACGAGCGCGCCTTAATACTGTGTGCAGAGAATACGTCTACCGAAGGAAAAAAATGGTAATCTGTATCTGTATCTGTAAGCATATATATATAGAACATAAGTATATCTGTAAGTAAATATACAAATTAGCTCCATGACGAGATGTCGTTAACGAATTTGGTCTTCGCCGTATGAATGTGTTAAAGCATTTTGTATGCAAGATAACGTCTTGCTTGGTACTAGCATTGCCAGATACAACAGTGGCCCAAGCACGCATAACTGTGTACAAAAAAAACAGTACAAACTGTCATGTATAGGGCAACGGTGACACAGTCGAAGTGTGATGAGTGACGAATACTTTTTCGCAAATTGTTTGTGCTACAGCCTCAGTGAGCAATAATTATTGTTTCGGGTATAAACGGGCGCTGTAGCATGTCTCGGAGTGCAGACAACGCAAACAGTTTTCAAGATCTGGATGACGCTGGAACTGTCATTGACATCCGTTATGCTTAATCCGTTCTGCGGTCAACGTTGTTGGTACACTACAACCCGGTCAGAATATCTGTGCACCTCGCTGGAATGCGGCGCCTAAAACGCTTCCCCTGTCACCTCTCCGCGCACTCCCCGGTGCGACAGTACGGTTAGCATCTTCGTTGCCGATACACGTCCCGATAATTTTGATATTTTCGCTTTGTTGTTGTTTTGTTTTTTAATATTTATTGTTAAGTTTAGACTGTTTACTGTTAAGTTTGGACTGGTTTGGTTGTTATTAAAATTGTTGTAGCTGTTAAACTGAAGTCATGGGAAAAACAATACACAGCGAATCAAGAAATTTAATCTTGAAAGTGCTCAAGTTTTTTGAATCGGAGAAAGCAAATAAACAGTACACCATACCTGTAGACCAAGTGGTGAAACGAACCTGTAACTACACTAAAGCATTTTTTTAAAACTATTCCTTTGTACTATTTCTTGTTGTGTACTGTTTGTTGATCCTAAAATAAAATAAAAAGAAATAAAAAATCGTTATGCTTACTTGTCCGTCTTGTCACTAAATATCTAATAAAAAATTAAACCGACTTCAACACTAAAACGTTATGATATAACTTGACGAAGTCGGTACACAATGTTGAGCACAATATTGTGATAAGGTACTTTTGAACTACCATGACTTTTTGATTGGTAAAAAAATATATTGCAACCTTTTTAGTGACCCTTGCTACTAACGAGATCGATTGTCATTCACCGTCAATATGAATATCATCAATATAAGCAAAACACTGTCCAGTTATTGAAGTGTAACTTAAAAACCGTTTGACATAATTTGATGAAACATAAATGGGACCTCGGAAGTATACTTTTCCAAATATATTAAAAAATCGACATAGGACTACTCTGTTAAATGTTATGCGTGGTTATACATAAAAAAATGTACGTGTACTATCCCTTTGCTCCTTTTGGAAGTCGGTTGAAAAGAAAGTAATTGTTTATGTTTACATATACAAAACAGTTACGCATATCTGTCTTGTGGAAGTTAAATCAGATTTGGAATTGCATTAGAGTAGCTGCGGTGAAAACTTATGGCAACATTACCCTCACGAACACATTTATTACCTACACTCCCAACTGGCAACCAAAACGCACCGAATTAATTGCGAAAGTCAGACGAAGGAACAATCAAAGCGGTCCCATATGTCTCTATTTGGGGGCACCAAGACAGCCTGAGGCGTTGTTTTATTGCCGGGGTCAAGGAATAAATCTCAGACCTCAAGAAGGTCCTGACGTGTAGTGGACCCTTGGATCTACGGATCCTAGCTATGGAGATGAATGCGGGGTCAGACGGAGACCTAAGGGTGTATGCCTAATTTATTGGTGTAGTTCCTAATTATGCTATTATGAATGTTTGAATCTGTTGATACAAACTTTGGGACGTTTAATAATTTTGATAAGGTTTTATTACTTCTACGTCGAGTTCGTTAGCGGTTCTTCAGACATACATCGGATCTGTTTATTTTGTTACGCTTATACTAATCCTTCCTACTAATATTATAAACGCGAAAAGAAAAGTTTGTGAGTATGAATGTGTGGATCTTTGTTACTTTTTCACGCTCAAACGGCGGAGCCAATTTTAATGAAATTTGGTATGAAGGTAGATGAGGCGCTGCATTAACTCATAGGATACTTTTCATCATCGTCATCATCATCATCCATCACCACGCGGGTGAAAAAGCATATTACGCTGGGAACATCATAGACAAAATAATAAGACCTCCGCCTACGTCAAGATCGTAATGATGACAGTTATGTCAAAGTTTGTGTCAGTTTCTGATAGCTTAGTCAAAAGCAAACTCAATTTGACAGCCTGATACACTAGACGTGCTCGGCGACAAGCGTGGTGAAATGTAATACAAATACCGTCAAGGGTAATGAAATGTTATGATAGTTTTTTCCCATGGTGATTAATTTTATATTTGTATGTACGTAGGTAATGTATATTATTATTTAGTTTTTAGGGATTGACATACTAAGTACCTACATATTGTATGACTTTTGGTATCAAGGTAAATATGGCCTTGGAGAAGATAATAAGCTACTGGAAATACTAATCCTGCGCAGACGTAGTCGCGGGCACCCGCTAGTGTTAAATAAATAATTATTAAAAATAAGCTTCGGCCACGAACTTCATGACTGACTACTGGTGGCACCTTCGACAGTGATTCCGTGCATACGTGATACGATCCCGGACAACAGTTGGAGGACTTTGGGCGGACTAAAACCTCGACACTCGGGGTAAACTACCTAGCTACATACCTTTACTACTAGCACATACCTTTTGGTTTCAAGTTATGGGTGCCGGCGAAATTACGGGCACATGAGACTTAACAACTTAATGTCTCGGGATTACGGGCGTAGTGCATTTAGTCACTTATGGGAGTGGAGGAATGTATCTGTATGACGTCTACCTTGAGTTTACAACATCGATGCTCGGTATCGACTGCCGCGAAAAAATGTATGAAAAAAAGAACAGTGCCACCTTGCGGTCACTTGTAGAACTAAAATTGACAGCGAATACGCCAATCACAAGCTTAATAGGTAGGCGAGATAGAGTATCGACTATAGATGACATTTATGTTGCCAACTCATGGTAGAGCTACCGGTCCAGGCAGAGGTTACCACTTAACATCAAGTAACAGACAAAACACTGGCTAACATTAATCTAGACCTGTGTCCGGTGGCCCACACTAATCTTTCTCTTATAGAAAATTCGGAGTTTAGTGAGATCTGGCAGTGGGTACATAATGGCCTAATTATGTTATGCATCACATCACCGTGAATTAAATTGTGCATTGTGTATCCTTTAATTTATTTATTCAATTACCCTTTCTACTAGAACAAATGTAATCTAAAGCCTTTCATACGTTTTTCGTGATTGAGTAACAAACGTCCATACATCCTAACTATCACTATTATAATATTAGTATGATTAGATAAAACAAGTATTGGAATTTAACACCAAACTTACTGAATACTAAAAATACGCAAAAAATATAAAATATATACCTACATGAACACGCTGTTCGTAATCGATTTATGTATTATCATTTATGAAATAAGCTCCTAAGTAAATAATAAATTGAATATTTTATGCAAGTCGATTTTCGTTTGATAAACATTCATTCAAGACAACAAATTGTTAACTTCGGTTTGTTTTCCAACAAACAGTTCAAGGCAATCACGTATATAAATTCATCATTGTGGTAGGTACAATTCGCACCCAAAGTAGCTTGCCACAGCGGTTCAACAACGATCCATAAGCTCCGATGGGTAGGGGAAGGCATGCGTTGCTGCCAAACTTACAATTAGCCCTGTACCACAGAATAAATAATAGTACCTGCTACCCTGTACTTCCGAATGGATTCATCCATTTCTGTAAACTTCCTTGTGAACGGGAGTGAAGAAGATAGAGAAAACTATACCTACCTGTTCTGGAAGAGGCTTCTGAATATGAAGAAATAATATAGATAACTATCATCAACCTATTCTTCGTTTGAATGAAAACTAATCGTAAATTAAATTATAAACTAGAGAGGTACTAATCACACTTTAATATCATAAATGTGTAAGTTTGTTGTTTACGTGTGTGTTAATCAATTAAGTAAAAACGGCTGTACACATTTGCATGAAATTAGAGAGGGGATGTTTTCCCAAGATGAACGCACACATGCAAAGGATAGCATGAAGTCGCGCGCATAAACTACTCAACTCAACCTATATAAACTAGACATTACAAATCAAATGTTTTCCTACTAAAACCTTCATAGTTATATCACAGTATAAAAATAAGGTTTACACAGACTGTGGTTAGGTATAGTACGACAACGTGGTGCGCGACTATCCTACGGGGTAAAAGATAGTGGCGGGGACGAAGTAGCATGTCATTCTAGCACACGACTACACGCGTTGCCCTTCCCCGCTACACCACTTGCTACCTGCTGACATCATAAGAATAAGTGCATTTATTCTTAAGGTGCATTTATTCTTAAGGTTGGTAGCCGGCTACATGAAGCCGCGGCAAACGACGTGTCGCAGCGACACTACTGGTTTCTATGTATTTCTATGAAACACCATTCGTTGTTAGCGACACGTCGTCGAGCAGCAGACGACACTGTCGCCCGACCGCAGATCAGTAGTGCCGCTCGCGGGTACCAATCTGTAAAACAACTGAAAAGCTTTTAAACTAAACCTTTCGCATCGCTTTTCAAATAGATGATGCCATCTGCAGTTGCCGTCTGCAGGCGGGTTCGAAATCATGACTGCAGCGATATGAAGCGACGAAGCGTCGTCTGCTGCTGCTACGTGTAGCCGGCTACAGACTTGCACCTTTATGACATCTTCAGTTCCTCCTCCTCGCCGCGCCACCGTCTATCACCCCGTAGGACGGTCGCACTGCGCACAACGTTGCCGGATTATAGGTACCTAGTTGTTACTCAGGACAATTAGGAATTACGTACCTAGTATATAAATATAGATAGATTAATTAGTATTCTACGGCCTCGGTGCGTCTTCTCGTCCATCTCTATGTCCGTGTGGGTCACTGCGGAAACGTTTTGATTGCGGTCCACCGCTGCCTGGCCGACCGAGCTCGTAAACCGAACTTCCACACTAAGAACGACACAATTACACTGTTTTCTTACATTAAATTGCAGGATATTGTCTAATTGCCTAAACACTACACTCCACAAAGAGTTATTTATGCTTTACATATTAAACTATAATAGATACCTGTAGAGTAGACTATATAGGAGTACCAAGTGTTTCAAAGTGTATTTCACATCAAAGGCACTCTGCATTTGAAATGGAAAGCAATTAGTTCAATTCGTCTGCAATGGCCGCCAAGGACGAGCCAGCATTAATTGAGTAAGTAAGTATAAAAAATAAGTTAAAAAATCTAAAACCCGACTACTGAAAAATCACGCTCTAAAAAGTATGAAATAAGAAATTATTCTCATCTGAAATTGTTATGTACCAAAATATTGATATGTACCGTGTAGATAAACAACTTACATATAGGTAATATATATATATATATATATATATATTGTGTGTTACTTATATCATATATATTCATAGTTGTTTTCAGAGGATAATAGTGTGGTATGCTACTTTGCAGAAAGTATTGTTTTGTTGTGTGTGTGACGTGTGTCCCACACACCAGTCAAAAATATAACTCTTCCGCTTCGCCTAGTCGGGTAATAATCAGACTAGAGCTTCTGATATGAGAATCTATATATATAAAAGCGAAAGGTCACTCACTCACTAACTCATCACGAAATCTCAGAAACTACAATAGCTAGGAGTTTCAAATTTTGCATGCGGGTTCTTTTTAGGACGTAGGTGCTCACTAAGACGGGATTTTATGAAATTCAACCCCTAAGGGTTTTTTTTGGGGTTGATAGTTTGTATGAAACTTCGTTACTGCGAGTGCTAAAAGTTTAAAATTTTGCATGGGGGTTCTTTTTAGGTCGTAAGTGCTCACTAAGACGGGATTTTGTGAAATTCAGGCCCTAAGGGGTTTTTTTTGGTTGATAGTTTGTTACCTATCTATATATATAAAAGAAGATGTCCTGACTGACTGACAGACAACGCACAGCCTAAACCACTGATCGTAGAGACTTGAAATTTGGAGGGTGTATTATCCTTGATGCGTAGAGGTGTACTAAGAATGGGTTTTTCGAAATTCTACCCCTAAGGGGGTCAAAAGGGGTGAAAACGTTTGTATGAAACTCCTTTGTTTTTGAACTTATAGTTGTGAAAATTTGTATTTCAATAGGACATTCAAAATAAAAAAATTTTGAACTATTTTTATTTTGATAGTGGTGGTTTAAGTGGGTGAAATGGAGAGGGTGAAAGTTTGTATGGAAAGATTTTTGTTTTCGAACATACAGTGCTGAAAATTAGAATTTGGACAGTTTTAAGTGATGATTTCAATATTTATTGACAGGGATGACTTAAGGGGGTGAAATGGGGATAATTTTAAAAAAATCTGTGTTTTTGAAGCTACAGTGATGAAAATTGATAACTGGATAGGTAATTTAAAATAGTAATGCTTCCAATATTTTTGCAAGGATGACTTTAGGGGGTAAAACGAGGGATGTAAAAACTTCTACATATTATAAACTGTAGAGGTCAAATTTCTGTACAATGAAAAATATGCTAAAAACCGAGGAGTGAAAAATAAGTTCAAATTGTTTGTTTCTCTGTATGTTTGTCTGTTTGTACGGGCTAATCTCCGAAACGACTGGACAGATTTAAATGATATTTCGTATGGTGGTAGCTTATATCCCTCATTAACATATAGGATAGTTTTGATCCTGGTATATTAAAGAGTTCCCGTGGGATATTTAAAAATCTGTTATTACGGTAGCCCGCGAGGCCACGCGAGCGAAGCCGCTGGCGGGTCAGCTAGTATGTATATATGGTTAAATGAGAAACCCGTTATAAATCTGGAAGCTTTTTTACTTGTCATGATATAAAGACAAAGGTACCTTAGTACGACTTAGGTACCTATATTAGTATTACTTAGCTGCCTATTATCTAATTATACTACGCACGTAAATTAATACGTGACCTTACATATAACTCTAAGCCAGATAATGTTCAAGCATTGCACTGGATCGAAAAGATCTGACTTTGGCAAATATGCAGTAGGGTAGGTAGGTATTAGAGTACTTAACTAGTAAGGCTGCAGAACACAGATAACGAATTCTACGGCAGTCAGTCACGATTCCCCTCGCCGACTACGCATTTATTATTGAAGATTTGCAAATATCATAGCCAAAGTACCGGAGTTCATTTGCACCCCTCCCTAGGGGCTGTTACACACTGCATTCTATGTTCGAGGTATCGAGCTAACAAGCCGCATTGTATGTAGTAGCGTCTCCGAAATAACCACAGGCATAAAGTATCTGTCACATCGTAACTCGGTGCGACATTATTGCTCCGCCGCTAGTCTGTTCTTGCCTTATTGCCTGCGCACAGCCCTCGGGTGAAGTGCAACCACAAATAACGACGCCGCCGGCGTAAGGACGCATAATGTTTTATTATACCCATTTTATAACCGCGAGAAGAATGTAATCTCCTTTATTTACTGAAGAGCGGAAGTAAAACCGGATCGTTGAGCAAAAATATTAATAAAGAGCTGAGAAACATTAAACCGAATTACGGTCGCGAATATCATTTCTATTTTTTGTGACGAGAGTAAATAAACACAGCTGCTCATCAAAATGTAGGTAAATAAATGCCTTATTAATATTGTTATTTAATTTATACGAGTAAAAGTTTATTGTTATAGAGCATGTACCTATACCATTATGCTTAAATGAAAACACTCAAACGAATGAACTCCATTATGAATGAAATAAATGAAATGGGTAGCTCAGTTGGACTACACGTTTGGCTCTTTGTGAAAACTGTTTTTTTTGTTTATCATAGTGAAAGCGCGTTGTTTATTTATACTGAACTAAAGGTATAGCGCAAAAGTCGACTGAAAAGGATCGTTATGCCGGAACGCGCTCGCAGACCGAGCGTTTCATTATTCTCCGTCTAATTTTCTGCAGTTTTTTAAAAGAGCACTTAACCCTGCCCGTTCAGACTTCAGAGTTCAGGTTGTCGCTTGCAGTCGGCTGCTAGCAACAGTCAAAAGATCATTGTTACCTGCTGACGTTTGTGACAAACGCTCTCGAAACGAGTAAGCATGCCGTGGTACGTAAAAAGTGCAAAATCGCGACTCATAGGTACGTTGAAGGAGGCCTTTCAGACCGAGATGAATACCGGAGTGTTTCGAAATTACGACCCAGACTTTATGGTGTGTGAAAGCGGGATGATATTAAAATTGCGTACATAAATAACAAAGGTATGGCAGCGTATCGACTACGAATATTAGAAGCTTAAAATTGGGCTTATGATATCCAATAACTTCTATTGTTTATGAAATAAATGTGTTAGGCAATATTATATGTTAATGGCATGTGTGTAAGCTCTATAATTGGTAACATAAATTGTGGTGCGCTTAAGTAGTTGTCTACATGTTAGATGATAGTGAGCTATTATGATAAGAGGTACAACGCTTGATTGTAATTAACTGTATTGTATTTTATTAGGTATGTACATAGTTACAAAGTTCTATAATAAACAACAGGCACTATACAATTTTAGCAATAGTTACCACCTTACAAATAAACAAGCTTGAAGCGTCTATTGGTAATTTCAAAAGTATTATACTTAAAAATATAATATTATGCATTAACTAAGTGCATATGGAAATATATACATAAGTAGTAGACATCGTGCTGTGAAATCTACTCTTTACAGAACAACTTTTATATTTTATATTTTTATATTCTTCTGTCTGTTTGTTCTGAATGATCTCTGAAAGGACTGGACTGATTTATATGGGACTTTCACTGGTATGACTCCTAACGTAGGTCACTTTATTTTAGAGACATCGTTTCCCTCTAACACGTCGTATTAGCTAGCATCACACTTCACACTAACATTATAAAGAAGAAATTTTGTAAGTTTGTTAGTGTAACTTCCTCAAATGACTGGATTAATTTTGATGAAATTTGGTACTTACGGATGTAGTTGAGGCGCTGGATTAATACAAAGAATACAATTCATCTTCGTCGTCGCGGGTGTAACCGCGGGATGTAGTTAGTGAAATATAATACGGAGCATTCATAGTGGAGCTTGTTATAAGTGGTACTATTCTAAACTGGTAAACCAAAGGTTAAGCTTACTGTGGTAGCTGCTTGGATGGGTGACCGTTAGTGATCATTGAGCGCTGCCGTGCTTCGTCGGTCACGTTTGTTGCCTTAGGACAATAGTCGTTGGGCCACGTCTGAGGCATTTGGGTAGTCTGCAAACTTCAACACCAGGCTTGGCGACTAGCCATACATCAAGCCACACGTATCAACGTGGTTGATTAGGATCTATGTTTTTTTTCTTTAAGAGGTAACAGGTGTGCAGATGTCGTATACTGTTCCATAGAAAATACACTTTCAGTTTTCCCCAATTTTCATATTCTCTGAAATAATTAAAATTTTCTTTAATTTTCTATTACACACATTCACAAAAAATATTTACCTACTTAGATATACTTATATGTGTTATATGTATGCGATCTCCAAAGATGCGCTTACCAACGACCGCCGAGAGGGTTAACGTTTCTCAGTATGTAATGCCCACACGGGTGTCGAAAACTTTATTTTATTATTATTATTGTGTATATAGATAGATTCTAAGCCTAATTATGCATAGTCACATAAAACATTAAAACAACTCTTATGCCAAACATATAAAAGGAATAAATATTTTTCAACTGTCTGAGTTAAATAAAGTAACCAGTAGTATACTAGTAACTAGTACAACACTTTTTTGTCGATAACGTAGTACACAATATGTCGTCGACATACGAGCGTAGGTACATTCACAGCTGCTGCCAAACTGTAGAGTATATATTTTAAGCACTTTGATATAACATAAAAGGAGACACTTTACAATTTCGGTTGTTCTGCTAGAATACGCTACAAATAAAATATTTTACAATATCAAAAACAAAACAACAATGTGAAAAAACAGCCAAAAATAATATGATGCTAGGCGTGGTCTTATGCGATAAGAATAATGTATCAGAAACAAAATCGGAATAATGTTTCTGTAGCGGACGAGGTTTACAGAGATATATATACATAAATTCTTATAAATATTTACTTATATACACAAAGTCAAAGTCAAAGTCAAAATCATTTATTCAATTTAGGCATCAAAGACGCACTTGTGAATGTCAACTTTTCATTATAATGTACTTTAAAGACTCTACCGCCGCGTTCCAAAATATATAGAACCCACCGAGAAGAAGCGGCAAGAAACTCGGGGCCATTCTTTTTATATGGATGTTTACAATGTTTATAATCTACTTAGGTACTACAAATATTACATTTTATGGGTGGTAGAGAGACAGCTTGCCAGAAGTGGAGTATTCCAAGCATCTTTATCTTCTATATAATGTCGAACTTTATAGTAAGCTTTTTTTATTAAAACGTTTTTTACAGTCAACTTGAATTTGCCCTCTGTGAGCTCCGTTATGTGCTTTGGGATTTTATTGTAAAAACGCACACAATTTCCTAGGAATGACTTATTAGTCTTCGCAAGTCTAAAACTAGGTACAGCTATCCTATTTGTATTTATGGTATTAAAAGTGTGGTGATCACTATTTAACTTATATTTATGTAAATTTTTACGAACATACATTTTATTTTCAAATGCATATAAGGAAGGCAACGTTAATATATTGATTTCTTTAAAAAAAATCTCAAAGATTCACGGGACCCATTTCGTATATAGCTCTAATAGGACGTTTCTGAAGCATAAATATGATCTCTATATCAGCCGCTGAACCCCATAGCAATATCCCATATGACATTACGCTGTGGAAATATGCAAAATACACTAACCGCGCCGTAGAAGCATCTGTTAGCTCTCTTATTTTACGTACTGCATATGCAGCAGAACTGAGTCTCCCAGACAGGGCATTTATATGAGGACCCCATTGTAATTATGCGTCAATTTTAATGCCTAGGAAGACTGTTTCCTTGTCCATTACGAGTTTACATTACAGTTATTCTTATAAACGCTATGGCAATGGTTCAAGAATTGTATACAGATATTATGATAGATTAGAGAAGACAAAACAGCAGTGTGTTGTTAAAAACAATTTCATAGTGCTTACGTTACGGCGAAGTATCTTCGAGTATGGGTCTATCATAGTCGATAAATATGCGCATAAAAGGATCTAAATTTGATTTCATTAACATTCCTGCTTACAAATCGGTACGGACCTAACTTTAGCATAATTTAAAAGTTATGCAGAAAATTTCGTCCCCTGCCTCGAGCAAATGGAACATGGCACCACCGTATTAATATGCGCACCCTCTAAAATATATCCACAGTAATATCAGTATGTCTGCAACAATGAATACTTTGGCTTGTATAATATATGTTTACTAGTAAATATTTGGTAAGTATTATGTTACATTACAGTTATATTTAGTATTATTTTTCTTAAATGGCAAACCTAGACTTTCATTGAATTTCTACCAGTTTGTCTAGAGATACATATACATTGGATCAGAGAACTATATAGCATGGCAGTTAAAATTTAAACTAAATCGCATTGGAGGGAGCCAGTTAATATTATATTATCTCTACATTTCGTTCTATGAATCATCTATTTGTAAAAATATTCTATTTGTTTATGAAAATATTGTATAAGCAACATTAATCTCTATAGAATCTAGACTTTGTACTGAAAAATCTGTATAATAAAAACGGAAATAAACGGAATCATGAATCATGACTGTGAACGGTGAAGCATACGGATATCACACGGATAACAGTGTACAGTGAAATTGCTATACCTACCTAACTGCGACTGACGATAAAATATCTATGTAATTTCCTTAAATATAATAGATAATAACCTTCACTATAACTTTAATACAAGTTAAGGTGAGTTTAAAAGTTTTATTTATTTTCAGCGTTTATCGAAAAAAAATCAACAATACAGTATGTGTATGTAATATGTCTTTCAGTTGCATATATGTTATTACATATGTAAAATATTCTAATTTTAATTCAAAGAGTGATTACTATACGGCGCTTATGAATTAGAATATAGCAATTAATCGTTCAGCACATTCACAATAAAATTTATCACAATTATGTATTAAATTCAACCCAAAATATTACTTTTTTTCGGTATAAATGTTGGTAGGAGGCAGCCCGACACACTACAAATTAAAGTGAGTGGAAGACTGTCACTCACTCACTTTTTCAAGGTTATAATTAAAAATTAAAGATATTTTTCTCATATTTACCATAATGGCATGTAATGATGTATAACTAGCAAGTGGCAACACTCACTGCCCTCGTTGTTACCACAGAATTGAGTTAAAAGATGTGAAATAAAATTCTGGTACACCACACAGAGGTTATTGTCCCAGACCAATATCGACTCTCATAAAAACCGTGCCATAGTTTTTCTATAGTATTTACCATAATTTTGACAAGCCGATGTCATATTTCCTGAATTGGCATCTAACATCCCTGAAAACAAATAGAGAGAACATCATTTGATGTTCGAACGATGAGCCTCAGTGGCCTAGTGGTCATGGCGTCTGACACGGATTGTCGGAAGACGCGGTTTCGAATCCGGTCTGAGCATATGTATTGTAATTGCAAACATTTATGTTAGTTTCCAATCATACAAACAAAGAAAACAAATGTCAAACAAGTCTTTCATTGAATGGTTCCGCATTTCCTTAAATTCTTCAAATCTAGCTACTTTCTTTGATTCACCACTTCACAATGCCCCAAGTAATTAGGTTTCAAGATAACAATAATTTCTTTCAACGTTCAAAAGAATCGTCGGAGATAACTGGAAATAACACAAAAGAGGTCGTCGAGAAATAATAACTAAACTTTTTAACAGCTAAAGGCGCCAATACCTTTCTTTTGTTTTTCTTATAACTTTATTTTCACTGTTTGTTTTCGTTTTACGTTCTTTGTTGAGTTTCATTGATATATTCTACTAGCGTCGTGCTTATCTGCATAATATTAGTTACGTTCAGTTTGAATGGTGCTAGGATTCGTCAAAAAGGTTTGAATGTGTTGTTGGGGTTGATACCACTGCCAGTGCCAGATATAGTAGTGTTAAAGTTCAAACACTCAAAAGTTGCGTAACTCAAAAGGTTATAGCTTGGAGTTCTCGATGATACTGCAACTGTAATGCGCTAGCTAGACGTTCACCATCAAAATACTTACTCGTCTCGTCCCTTAGTAACATGAAAAAATAAACACAAACGGAAATAATATGTCAAAAAACATCAGGCATAGGCAATTCTTATCATTTAGGCTTTAGCTCACTTTCAGTCCTCCGAAATTGTAGCTAAATGTACTACTACTATACTAGCAGCGACCCGCGGTTTCACCTGCGCGGTTATAACGATGTCGATGATGAGTTTTTTATTCCTAAAACCATGGGTGTTATAGGATGTAGTGAAGCTAACAAAATAATAAAAAGAATAATTCAAATCGGTCTACCGTTTTCAAGTTTTTGCGGTACTAACCGATATCAATCGAAGAAAAGAAGATACCCACCAAATTTCAAGGAAGTTGTATTTTGGCAGTACTAAGTAGTAGTTCTGGTTGAGTGAGCTGTATGTGTGTACTTATTTTGTATACTTCCTTCATGCATTTTATGCGAGAGGGAGGTGCATATTGCATCCCTGCCATTAACACTTTTTAGCGGAAGTGTCGCTAAATAATTCTATTAACATTATTTTAACACCTGAATCAAGAATTTATAAGATTTAATTTTTTTAATTATACAGAAAATCGTTTAAACCTTTAATAATTATCCATCTAAAGTTTCTAAAGTGTCTGCCATATTTCTATTAGTCCACTGAGTGCTGAAAAGTTAATCTTTAAAAGGTGAGGAGCTCTCCAACTCTCAAAACGATGTTCCAACGAGTGTTGCAAGTTTTGAAGGCTCTCAGAAAGTATCTGGTTTCAATTTTCTCTCAATTAACTTCAGGTTGCGTTCGATTCGATAAGTGGCACTTAGATCTAATGGGACGTTGTCACAGGATATTGTCAAAACAGTAGGGCTATTGTCGCGAGTTTGAAACTGCTTCTAAGGTACAGTTCCGATACCGGCGACAGCGACCGAACGCAGCTAAGCTCGACAGATATTAAACAAATATTAAATTTGAAATGATAGGTGTAGAAAAGGTACATCACAATTACCTGTAATGTACATATGTATTATTGCCGCTGATATTTTTTTTATATACAAATGCATGTACAAATACAAGTATAGCATACATATAGTACACCTAATTTTAATTGACAGTTAGTGATGATGCTGCTAAAGGTTATATAACACACGAGATCTAGAGTGGCCACTGCTTCTCAAGAATAGTTATGCTTGGATCATCGAGCTAATATATAGATAGCAACCGTTAAATCACGGTAATATTACAATATTACCGTGGTTAAAAGCTATACTAAAACGTAGTATCACTTTAAAATATATCCTTTGTGGCTGCGGCCAGTCTCTGTCGTTGGCGTTGGAATTGCACCTTTACAGATAACTCGATTTTATTGTTGAGTCCGTGACATTTCACTCGCTTTTAGATTTTTTTAAGTTTAATAGAAGTTCATTGTAAAATAATTAATTTGTGCCCTCGGCAGAGTGATGCAGTACCACCGCATATACACAACAGATTCTACGTTATATAGCAGTTTGTTCATTAAATGGTAGGTACTCATAATGTGCAATAAATGCTGTAGCACTTTCAAGCGATATTTTGAACTTACACATTACATACCCGGAACGGGAAACGTTTACTGTCGTTAATAAATATGACAATAATAAACTTCTTCTTCTTCTTCTTCTTAGTCGGGCACTCTTGGCAGACTGGTCGCGGTTGGTAAGATGGTGGTACACGGTAGGTCTTCAACATCGTCAGTTCTTCAGGTAGAGACAGAATAGAAATATTTAATATTGCAGCCTTAAATACAATAAGTATTTTATTCTCGTATCTGTTTCATAATAACCAAATATGCCATTACGCGGCCCATAACTCATAATAGGCAACTATAGTTAAATCTGTGATCGAATATGTTACCATCTTACGAGGCATGCATATAGGGTTACCAGAAAAAAAATCAAACTACTGTAACAAATATAAAAAGTTATTGTTTATGTACACTGCGGATCTCGCCGTTTTAGTTTACTTAACTTTTATATAAAATGTATAGTACGTTTTATATAAAAAAAATACTGAAAATTCTATAAAGCCTGAGATTTACAAAATCCGGCCGTAATCCTGAGAAGAGATGTGTCCTGGTAACCCTAAGCACACATTACATACACTGTACTTATAGTTCGGTAGAGTGCTTTACTTCTGTTGTGCTTATGATTGGATCTTTTGTTATTTTTTTCACGTCATAGGAATGGTTCCTAGAGTAGGAACAGTTTCTACTTATTTATTAATAGATTAGTAGTGGTAACACCGACATACACTGTGACACAATATAGAGGAGTTTCCAAGGGCGTCATTGTTTACGAAATACGAAAAGGGTTCCGTCCTATTGTGTCGACTCACTTTTGTAATAGAGTTACTTGCGAATGTGAGCTTGAGTATTTGTTGATTGTGTTTACCTTTAGAAGAGCACAATGGAACCTGGTTCGATTCTTTAACTTTGATTTTAGTGCCTCTCTATAAAACGAGCTTCTTTATAGCGAGATTAGTTTAATATGTGAGGTTATTTGCAAAGTAGAAACATCACAAAATATTTTCTTAACTATAGAAAAGTAGTTGAGTACCTATTTACTTCATTAAAACTTTTTCTATTGGCTTGTTACATGTGTTAGCTTGTAGTGTGCCTGTTATGGTCAAAGCTATGCTAAGCAGTTAGGTATAAAAAGTATGCAGTGAAAGCAACTATAGGTGGAACGTACACTACAAAATTTAAAGCATTATAAAATCATATCGAAAAAACCATTAGCATGATATTTCCAACCGTGACTTGAATTTCCTCTTGGGATTTCGAATGGTAAAAGGTGCCGGGGAACCCGTCTCTCAAGGTAGGCATGACTCTTGTGTAAGACACCGTCTTGTTTGGTACAGTCGTAGTGGTAGATTTGTGTCGCGAAACCATAGAGCGCAAGCGTTATTGATAGTTTGAAGTGTACAAGTGAAATAAAGGCGAAGAGATAGAAAAACGACGAGTGCAGTGCAATACTATGAAAAACTCCAGCTTAAAGCCCATCACACACGATGAAGATACTATAAAATATATATTATCTTAGAGCAGATTCGGACATATCGCTCACCATATAATTCAATGAGCGACCACACACGGTGAATATACTATAATATTTTACCTTAGAGTAGCTTAAGATGCCATCGATATTCGAAAGGCATGTTAACATACGCTAAGACTACTGCAGATCATGAAGATATCTTAAGATAGTGTCCTATACTGATCTTAAGATCAAATACAGAATGTTGACAAAACCGTTGCAGTAAATGGACGTCTGGTTCAGTTACCGAACAAATTTATATTTTCACAATAAAAACTTATAAAGCTTCACATTATCTTATGTACCTATTTTGCTTCGAACCTGTAGAAATATTTTTGTACATAAAAATGAAACTAACGTCTGACTAACGCGAATGTGTCAAACAAAGGAAATCATCGAAAAAGTGAGACTTTCTATCTACTAACCTAACTAGCGGTATGACAATTTTATCTTAGTAGATTTTTTTTTAAATCTATAGGCAAACCTCCATAGGGTTTTCTAGATTGTTGGTAGGTACTACGTATAGATCAATCAAACTAGGTAACTACTAAATCGATGTTAGTATTATTGATGAAATAAGGCCATATTATATTATTAGACTAGCTGCAGCCGCGACTTCGTTCGCGTGGCCCTTTAATTAATGCTTTCAGTATAAATCCCATCAAAATTGGTCCAGCCTTTTCAGAAAATACACGGATTATAGAAGCAGACAGACAAACAATTAAAAAACTGGTAGGTATCATGCAAATGTCCATATGAAAGTGCAAGAAAAAGCTGTTTTTTTTTCTGAAAGATCATTGTAAAGTTTAAATTCGCTACGGTGTTTTATGTGATCTTCTATCCAGATTTTTCGTTTTTTTACTTTTAGCTAGTATGACGGTTATATCATATTCACAGTCCCAATCATCTGAGGAACTGTCCAACAGGTCTAGAAACAAAATACGAATCATCGCAAAATAAAAAATAAGAACACTCTGTATATTACAGTGTGAACGATCGAGACGTGCGGCTTCCGAGACGGACTCCGATAGAATGTACGCTTGCTATATATTATAGTATCTGCGCCGTGTGTGGTGGGTTAAGTTAACATAGCTTTTACATTCGACGCTATAATATATATTATCTTAGTCGTGTGTGATGGGCTTAAAAGAGCGCTTACCATCGGCTCACTACTTGCCTGTCACATCACTGTATAGTATTAAAATAATATAGAAATGTTTGGTTCTCCATCTTTATGATCTCAAGCTGGTATTAGTGATGTCACCGTGACCAACATAATATTGACAGACAAGACATACCTATACTATGAATTTCTGTTCTAATCTTCTCCATCCTCTTCAAAAAGTGATAGCGTCCGTTTCCATTATTTTACAGGTAGTTGAAGCCCCGGTCCACCCCACGCTTTCACCCGCGTGGTGATGGATGCTGATGATGATGATGAAAAGTATCCTATGTGTTAATCCGACACTTCATCTATCTCCATACCAAATTTCATAAAAATTCGTCCCGCTGGTTGAACGTGAAAAAGTAACAAACATACAAGCACACTCACAAACGCTCGCCTGTTCAGGTTTGGACAGGTGTCTACAGCGTCTGCGCGTTGAGAAATCATAAAATGCAGAGTTATGAGTGTTTGAATGCTTATTTGGACAGCCTGCTAACTATAGGTAACTATTTTTGTGAAAGAACGTATCATATTGTACTCTGTGTTTAACTAACCGTGGTAAAATATATTTTCTTTTACCCCAACAGTAAAAGTTAATAAATGAGGTATCTCGCCCCCACTGCTACGTGTCGAAACATCGATCATAGTTCTTAAATATAACAGAATCTGGGGTGCTTACCCCAAGGGCTCTACAAAGTTACGTAGGCACGCATGAAATGTAAGAAGGGTATGTAGGGCTGTGTAACGAAATAAAAAAGAAATTAAAGACAATAAATATTTAAAAAAAAATTACAAACGATTTCTTTATCTTTGTGAGAGATTAAGAATCAGAGTTTCGGATTTTGGATCACAATTTTTGGTAGTTATCCTATTTTTCTTTGTCACCTATGACATACTACAAAATATACCTACCCTCTATTTAACAAGATATGTTTCATCAAAGTTTGTTACCTGTATTTTATTTTTTTTTTGATGAGAAAAGTTGACAACCATGCATGACTTACCAAGCTAAACAAAAGAAAGCCTTTTGCTTGCTTACTTTTCGAAGAATGTTTTAGGTTTTAGTCATTGGTACTTTGAACGTACATATAGGTTGAAGTAAATTGATATAAAGTAGATGATGACTTGGAATAGCATATAGGCATATGCTATGCCAAGTCATCATCTAACTCGGAGTATTATTTATATAGTATTTTGGCATAAGAAAGTAACATATCCATTCATCCATGCGTTGATGTATAAAACAAGAGTACATGTAGCAAGACTCAGTAGAATATACTAGAAAATATACTTATACGAACTTTACAAATATACTTATACTACACATACATACCTATACATACATAACTATACATACTATATTATAAACATATATCTATATGTATATATATATATATAAATCAATTGCTGTACGTTAGTCTTGCTAAAACTCGAGAACGACTGAACGGATTTATCTTATCTTGGTCTTGACATGTTCGTGGAGGTCTAGGGAAGGTTTAAAAGGTGACAAAAATTCAAATAATTGCCGGGAAAACCCTAAAAACAGCCCTTTTAGAAAAAAGAAGATGGGAGTATGTTTTCACCGTTATATTCAATACCTACTCAAGCATAAGCCCTATGCATATCTTCATCCAGTTATGAACGAGAACTTTTCCCTATTGGTACCTACTTACCTGGTAAAAACCACTGAACGAAAGTATTGTTTTCATTCCTAGAACCACATCATTTCGTAATTACTTCGTCATCAAAATTACTAGTAATTGTCTGATGTTATATGTAATTAAGTGTAGTAGTATGTACCATCTGATTTCCTCTATTGACTTAACAATCGCCATCAATTAGGAAGGCATTTGATATTATTGTATACGTACTAGGTAACAATTATGGATTTAGTTGACTCAGTTATTAGTGGTGATTATTACAAAGCACGACACTGTGTAACAAACCTTCAATTGAATAACAGTGTTAAGTGTAAACTTTTATACGACTTCAGAAAAATATTTTTGTAATAATGGAGTTCGTTCCGGTTTATTTTATAATGATTTTGTTTGCATCAGCTACGTTTCCCAAAGGTATGAATTTTATTGATATTAGCTAAAATTATACTTTAAATATCAATTTTTCTGTAATATGTTGGGCTGTTTGTAAAAGTTATCAGTAGGAAATTAAAATGATATAGCAAGAAAAGAATATAAATTTAGTATTCTTCCGGTTGTTTTCATGTAAACACGTAAGCCATAAAATTAAATAACTTTTTTTATTTTAAAAAAGGTACATTTGTCAAACATGAATAATACTTAATATATATGAATATACCTAATAGTAATAATTTAAAACAAATTTCGTAAATTGCAAATAGAAAAGTTTAAACAAAACTAATCGCTTCCGCTAGCTAGAAAAGTTTAAAAGTAAGGAACAGTTAAGCAATTATTTAGGAGTTTTTACCACCGGAAGCACTCGTAGCGGAGCTTGACTTGGCGATTTTAACCGATCAACAAGTTAAGCAACGCTTGGTGCGTTGGTCAGGTCTTCGATGGGTGACCGCTAGTAGCATTATTCAACTGAACAATTCTGTGCTACGGAGGGCACGTCCAACGCGGTCCAACCCCAATTTTAAAATAATTTACGATGCTTTACGTAAGGTTGAAAGTCGCTTGTTAGATTGGACGATGTAATGCAAAAATGCGTTAATTTTGTACGTTTTCTATTTTTCGATATAAACTAACACAATAGAAAAAACTGCAGTACTATACGTTGGTATTACCTAAAAAATATAGTGTTATCGCTGAAAATTCTGAGAGTTTGGACGTGAAAGTTTATTTTTGTGGACGTATTCAGGATATTTTTCTGCTGAAAGAATGTTATATTTATGAATTCTATTCGGTTATTACTCTTTTCCTATTCCTTTTCTAACTTTTGTATTTTTTTTCATAATATATTATCAATCTGTTTCGTTACACTAGGTGTTTAAAAATTCTGCTTTTTACTATTATCAGGATACGAGCACGCCTTTAGCCGTCGGTCCCGGTTGTGTGTCTTAGGACAACAGTCGTTAGGCTATGTCGAAAGCCTTCGGGCGGCCTGAAAACTTCGCCATGGGTTGGCCACTAGCCTACCCACCAAGCCGCACTGGGCCCATGTGGTGGATTACAGCCCAACTCCTCTCTCTTGGAGGAAGGCTCAAGTTTAAAAAAAAACCCTTTTACAAGTAAATCCCAAAATACATAACTGAGCTCACAGAGGGAAAATTCAAGTTGACTGTAAAATACGTTTTAATAAAAAACATATGATAAAGTCTGACATTAAATAGAAGACAAAGATGCCTGGTATACTCCACTTCTGGCAAGTTGTCATCTGCTACCCATAAAATGTAATAACAGTAGTATCTAAGTAGAAACATTGTAAAAATCTATATGAAAAGAATGGCCCCGAGTTTCTTGCCGCTTCTTCTCGGTAGGCTCTATATATTTTGGAACGCGGCGGTAGAGTCTTTAAAGTACATTATAATGAATAATTGACTTTCATAAGTGCGTCTTTGATGCCTAAATTGAAATTATGATTTTGACTTCGTCTTTGAGTCCCTGCAGTGGGAAAATAAAGGGCTGATTATGTTATGTTTATATATGTACCGCCTTATAAAATGTGGCCTAAACATAGTCCCGAGTTTAAAGCTTGGTTTTATATAATTTCATATGTGAAATTTGCCTCACTCGTGGTTTAAACCATGCTACGAATGGATTTGGGTCTTTCTTTAGTACACGTTAAATAATATGTTAGTGTCATTTTTGTAAAAAATTGGTGAGGCAGTACCAGCTGCTCTCCGTGGTTTCACCCGCGCGGTGATGGATAATGATGATGACGAATCCAAACTTAACTAAAACGTATGTTACTCAGGCATAATATAGCTTTCTACTGGTGAATTATTTTTTGTACCGTTGTATTGTTTTTGCGCTTATCCGTTAGGAAACAAACGTATTCAATCTTTCCTCCTTATTATTAGAGTAGATAAGGATTAACACTAAACTATGAATAATGTGGCCTAGTTTGTACCGACATTCATATTGCATATTTTAACACGGTTAAGTAGTTAAAGTGACATAACTGTAATAGTCAGGACATATGGTATTGCAAACTTTTTGTAGACATTTATGTACTCTATAAAACCATCCTAAGTACATCACGTTGCTCTATTATCTATAGTTTCCGCAGCGTACGCGATATAAGGACGTATTACATTTTGGTAATTTTATCACACCTTGGGTTATATCATCGAAGTTTTCATAAGGATCCCTACCCTAACCTTTTTGAAAATATTAGGTATACAGCCTATGTTACTCAGTGATAACGTAGGTAGAACTTTTGAAAACTGCCCCGTCATTTTAAAAAATTCAAATCCTACCTCTTTATAATGTTAGTATAGACTACTGAAATAGTTGGACAAAGATACAAAAGTAGAACGCAAAAGGTGCCTTCACTTCACTTCGTTCCCACCGTAGATTCCTATCTAACTACTAGCTGATCTAATGAATCATGACAGCGCCAAATAAATTGTAGTTTTGAGACCTGTGGCCGCATTTCAAAAATACCAAGATTTTATTATTTGTATCGGGTAACTTTTAAAATAAATTTGGCCCAAAAAAGGTTTTGTTCTTGGAATATCTAAATAATGAAAAGTAATAATAAATACACCATAAAATCAACTCTTTAATAAATGCGAAAGTATGTGTGTTGGTTTGTCCTTATTTCACGCAGGAACGAAGCAATAGGTCAGCGTGTTTTTTGCATAAATTTAATGGGCTTGGCAATCGAACTCATAGTCCCCAAGTGATCGCAACGTAAATTAATTCCACGAGGACCAAGTCGTGGGCATAAGCTTGTACTTAAATAAAGCTGTACAGGACAAACATAGTAGATAGCAAAATAGAAAATATTTTCTTGAGGTGTTATTTCAAAGCAACTTATCTGTCAAGGTTGTCTAGAGTCAGAATTTGGCAAAAACAGCTTTAGAAAAATACTCTGTAAATTAAACAAGAAATAACTTACAGAATTTGTAGGTACCTAGTTTTTTCGTAACATTTAATATATTTTGATTTGAAAATTGGGGTAATGTATATTTTCGAATATAATATGTAGTTTTTTTTATAAGTAACTAGCTGGTGCCCGCGACTACTAGGATTAGTACTTCGAGTAGCTTATTATCTTCTCCAAGGCCATATCTATCTTTATACAAAAATGTCATAAAATATGTACATGATGAAACGCAATTGCTATAATAGTATTATATGAGTAAATTTAAATGTATATCAATTAGTAAACACTCATAATAAAATACAGTACCTACGTACATAGAAATATAAAATTAATCACCATGGAAAAAACTGACATTACATTACTCTTGACGATATTTGTGTTACATTTCATCACCCTTGACAGTCGCCGAGCACGTCTAGTGTATCAACCTGTCAAAATGATGGCGTGCTTTTGACTAAGCTATCAAAAACTGACATACACTTTGACATAACTGTCATCATTACGATCTTGTCGTAGGCGGACATCTTATTATTATATTATTTTGTCTATGCTGTGCCCAAGCATATTACGTGTTTTCGATGATGATGTTAATGAAAGGTATCCTACGTGTTAATATTCTATAAATAAAAGTAAAATATTCCATATCCAAATTTCATCACAGTTGCCCCCGTCGTTTGAACGTGAAAGAGTAACAAAGATCCACACATCCATACATCCACACATCCATACTCACAAACTTTCACGTTTATAATATTACTAGCTGCGCCCTGTGGTTACACCCGCGTGTTGATGGATATGATGATGATGATGATGAAAAGTACCCTATGTTTTAATCCAGTGCCTCATCTACCTCCATACCAAATTTCATCAAAATTGGTCTAGCCGTTTGAGCGTAAAATAGTAACAAACATTTATTCTATTCATCCATCCATCCATCCATTCATCCATCCATCCATCCAAACTTTCGCATTTATAATATTAGTAGGATAAGTAGGAAGTAGGATAGGATATAAATCGTTTCAGTACTGTATCACTTAATGGTCAGTGGTGACAAGGCCGAAGGTAGCTCAAGGATGTACCCGGAACTCACCGTTATGTATTTAGTGGGAGTTCTACATTCTTAGAGTGGTAGCTTATGCGCACAGTTAGTTACCTACGCCAAAATCTAAAGTCTGGTTAGGAATTCCTCACTTACATAGTTTTAAAATCTGTATTGAACGTTACGTGTTATAATACGTACAAGTATATACTGGGTGGATTTTGAGACGGAGCGAGCAGGTACCTTAACTGTTATAGTTCTAAGAAAACGTTCTTAGGAGATCTTCGATCCGTTTTAGTATTTATGCATTGTTTTCGCTGACGGTACATGGTTCCCAAAATCTGTGAATGCAGTTCAGAATATCTCCAAAAGTTATGGAAAGTCTCCTAGGAAGGTTTTCCTATAACTATAATGATTAAGGTACCTGCCCTTACTTCTGCGTCTCAAAATTCCAGCCTGTAGGTATTATATCGTATAGGATTTGGGGCCGGTCCGTATGCCACGTCATTGAAACCGTGCATACAGTACACAGTGATATCATTAGTAGCTGCCCATTACTATTTTTATTTTTTTATTATGACTGTACTCTTAAAACGTAATAAAGTGATATGGAAAAACTCAACTTAGAAGTTCGATTTCATCACAACATGAAGATAATGTTTAACAACCGATACAGTTCCCAAGGGTACCATAAGTGTACATAATATATGTTTGACTCGCTTATCGTATATGGATATGATTTTATGATAATTGAATATTCATTAGCTTTCACTGACATTTACAACCAAAACTGACATTCCGAGTTATACATAATTTAGCTACTCGTGTCTTATCTCATAGACTAAAATATATACTAGGAAATCTTATCTGTGAAAATTGGGAATAAGAACGAAGAAGCTACACAATTTGATCTTATTTTTTAAATATTATAGTTTAGTTCGATACATATGGAAAATGTGTGTGTAAACGATATTACTACTTACCAAAGAAATAGCGCTAAGATATTATTATTATTAACGTTAAAAAGATTATTATTTTAATGCTAATTTATTATTGTACGCTTAAATTCATAATATTATTTTTGTTGGAATGGATTTAAAGGGCTGATTTTGAGAGTACTTGAATAGGCCTGTAGTTTTTGTTTTGTATCGTTATAATGCTTCTTTTGTCTGTCTGTTCATGACGGTACATGACTGAAAGCAACAAGTTAATATTATAAAAACCTTCAACCACTCTCCACTACTGACGTATGGAATTTCTATGCTGTGCTACCTGGGACCATACATACATACATACATACATCATCAGCCTGTAGCAGTCCACTGCTGGACATAGGCCTCTCCAATTGGTTGGGAAAAAAAACAAACCTGGGACCAACTGGTCCCATTTTGTATTCAACTATCATAAGCACTATCCAACAAAACTAGAATGATCCAAATCAGTTGATCCAGTAGAAAGTTATGTTTTTACTTATATAAAAACAATATACTAACAAACAATATAATTAAACAAACATTTTTCCTCTGCCTCAAATTTTGATGGTTATATAACATCTGCTACTTTAAATTTTCTGTCTTCCATGCCCCCTCCTGACCACTCTACTTTTATTTTTAGTGAAATTGCTGATTGTGATGTTAAGAGAGCCGTTTTGCTTATTTCTTCAAACGTAAGTGGTACTGATAACATCAGTCGTAAGATGGTTTTACTCATAATAGATGAAATCACTCCCGTAATCTCATCAGTTACATCCTTAATTTTTCTATAACTAATGGTGCATTACCTTCAGCGTGGAAAGAAGCATAAATAACTCCACTCTCCAAAAACTTTAATCCGTAATGTTTTTCTGAATTTCGTCCTATATCCATTCTCCCTTTTCAAAAGTTCAAAGGTATTTGAGCGTCTTGTTCATCACAAACTTTCCTCTTTCCTTAACAGGAATTCTCTTCTCAATTCCTTTCAATCTGGTTTTTGATCTGGCATCCTGGTCATAGTACCATATCAGCCTTGGTTAAAATCACGGATGATATCCGTATGGTATGAGTAACAGCCAATTGACCGTACTTTCAATAGTAGACTTTAGTAACGCTTTTAATAATGTTGATTTTGACGTCTTCGTACTCTTAACGTATCTCCAATAGCTGTACTCTGGTTTCATATGTACCTGTATGGCCGCCGGTAACGTGTCCGTATTGATGATGCTCTTTCATCTTGGTGTAATACGTCAGCTGGTGATCCTCAGGGCGGTGTTTTATCTCCCTTTGTTTTTGCAAGTTTTGCCAATTAAATTTCAAGTCAGTTATCTTCTTCCTACCATCTACGACGATCAGACGACCTACAAATATACATCCAAGCTCCTTTAGACCTGCATGTTGCTTTTAATTGGATTAATGCTGACTGCTTAATGCTGCCGTTTGGCCTAAGCGTAAATCGGTTGAAAACCCAGATCTTCGCTATCGGCAGTTCTAGGATTATATCCAAAATTGACGAGTTCCATCTTCCTCAGGTTATCTTCGACCGTACAAACATTTATTTCAAAGAAACAGATAAAACTTTGGGTATCATTTTTTACCAACAATTGTCATCATGACAATTTACTGAAATCAGCCGAAAAATATTTGCAACACCAAATTCCTTTAGAAGATTACGTAATTTTCTCCCGCAATCTACCAAAATTACTTTAGCAGAATCTATCTTACTTTCTATACTAGCTTATGCTGACGCATGCTATTTGGACCTAACTGCGGAGCAGTTGAATAAACTTGAGCGTTTACAAAAATTTTTCATTCGGTTTGTATTTGGTTTGCGTAAGTATGACCATATCAGCCAATATTACAATATGCTCGAATGGTTACCATTTCGACGAGGCCGAGATGCTCATGTGCTTTTTTTTCTGTACAGTATTCTCTTCATCCTTACTACTCCACTATACCTCAAGGAGCGTTTTCAGTTCCTTCATCTTACACAAACCTTCTCACTTCGTTCCACAAACACACTGCAATTGAATACACATGTCGCGTCATCAATGTATTATAGTAAGTCATTCACTAAACATGCTGTCCACCTATGGAATGTGCTGCCTGTCAATATCAGCAATTTCGTCTTTCAAAGATAAGGTGAAGAAGCAATATTTATCAAATAACTACTGAATAATTATATTTTACTTTAAATTATTATTATGTATTAAAATATTGTAGTATATGTTTATATTTTAATAGTAGGTGTGTATTAGTTTATTTTTATTTTATTTTATTTATATGTATTTATTTATTTTATATAGGTATTTATTAGCACTTAATTCCTAGATATAAATGTTTATTTTATCATCTACTTACTAACGTATTATTAAGAATCCTCTCCATGCAAGGTTGCCTGTAAGAGATTGTTATAGCCATAAGGCCGCCAATTGTACAATCTACGGTAGGGTTTTTTTTATTGTATTATGTTTAATTTTATGATTGGTTTTCAATAAAGGATTTTTGTATTGTATTGTATACTAACGCGTCTATTTTTTGGACTAGTTAAGTTCTCTTTTTGTACAGTTTAATATACAATGGAAAAAGAGAACTTGTAAAATAATACGAAACGACTGCCCTTTAGAGGTCATTTCCGGAAATCTAATTTGATCTTATTGATCATCCAATATTAAGGTAAAAAGTTTCTATGCGGGTAGGTATCGACCAGCCAATAATCAAATGTAACTAACCTAACCTATATGTTGTTTTTCAGATATTTGTGAATCGTGTGTACCAACAGACCAATGCCCTCTGTTTGCAAATCTCAGCAAAGGAAATCAGCAGTTATGGATGGAGAGGTTCCCTTGCAGAACCCCTATAACAAATCAGTACACCGTACCTCCTGGTTTTGCTATCACCGCCAAAGGAGATTATGTTTGTATTACCTACCCTTACCTTCGTCCGTCACCCATTTCAGCACGAAAAAGTAACAGACCTACTCACAATCTTTCGTATTTATAACTAGCCGCGCTAGGCGGGTTCACCCACGTGAATGATGAAAAGTATATAATATATGTACTTTACCGGGATATAATCTATAACCTTGCTAAATTTGATTACGATTCCGTACGAACAGACAGAGAGAGAGAGCTATTATATATTTTATAATATTATATTATATTATAAAAATATATAAAGTTTTTCGCGATTTCTGACATTTCTAGTACTCAAACCTCAGTCGGTCCAGTAGAGAATTGTGATTCTTATAAGAAACAGGATCGATTGGCATCAAAAAAAGTTTTTGTGTAAAGTGACCATTTTGTTGCTGACCGATTGACCAATTTTTTTTCCAAAATCTGTAAATGCAGTTCAGAATACCTTAAAAACGTATGGATAGTCTCCTAAAAACGTTTTCCTGTAACTATAACGGTTAATGTACCTGCCCTTACTGTCCCGTCTCAAAAATACATCCTGTATATGTATAGATGTTGACCTATGAAGTTTGTTTGACCGCACTATCTCACTTTTAAAAGTTACCAGATTACTCATTGCCAATTAACTTGCAAGCGTAGCATAAACGACCTTTTCATTGGTGATTTGAATGCTGGAGATTGTAGCTATCCGGGAGCATAAGCAATGAATTCGACTCCAACTATTGACGTTCATAAGTGCGTCTTTGATGCCTAAATTGAATAAATGATTTTGATTTTGTCTTTGACTTTGACAACAACGACGAATACCAACAGTATGTAATGTGGATGATGAGAGTTTAAAAGCAAAACACCTCGTCAAGATAATATATATAATATATAGCAATAGAGTATTGCAGTAAGCATGCCATTAAACGTTTAATGGTGGAAAGGGAATATTAAAAATAAATTATGTATTTCAAATGCACACTCGCCGAAATGTTGAATACTTATAGAAAACTCTATATCTGACTCTCGTTTGCATACCAAATAGTGACGGATATAAGCTACGAAGAAATAATAGTCTTTCTTCGTATAAGTATGAAAATCAATTAAGCAGAATAGGAGTACAAAGTTTAAAAATTCAATATAGAAAAAAATTGGCAGAAAACAAGTTACAGTGAGTAACTTGTTAACTATTTAAAATTAAAAAAAAATTAAACAGATTAAATCGCTTATAATTTTATATTATTTTCTACCGACTTTCAAAAAAAAGGTACTTACTCAATTCAACTGTATTTTTATTTTTTATTTTTTTAAGTTTTTACCTCATAACTTTAGACGGGGTGAACCGATTCTCAAAATTCATTAATTTCATAGATTCATTTTTTTGTTTGAAAGCTGGTGCTTCCCGTGTGATCCCATTTAAGTTTCATCAAATTCGGTCCAGTAGATTTTGAGATACACTCAAATAACTGAATAGAATGGAAGTCGGTATAAAATTGTTCAAATTGTACTTGTTTGTCTATTGCTTTTTCTATCGTCAAGAATGTTATTGACAAAGTAGGTATAGATATAGGTACACTCTTCTTTAATGTTGAGGCTATCTCAGCAACCAGTTTGCCAGACACAGAATAATAGTTTTTTATAGATATGATAGAAGACCATATACTTCTTTTTTCGTTTAATATAAAATGGATTAAATTCCATCGTGTATTTGGTTGCCCAAGCTCATAATAACTAACGAAATTTGGTTTTACCCACATGACTAATTATCCTCTAATTCAGTTTAAACTAGGTATAACGACCCCATTAGGTTCGATTACTGCTAATTTTCCCTATGGGATGTTGATTTCAGGAAGTACCTAGGCGTTTCGTAAATATGGCAATTAATGTACTTTCAACCGACTTCAAAAAAAAGGAGAAGGTTCTCAAGCCGACGCGTATATTTATTTAGATGTATGATCACGCATAACTTTTTGATAATCATTTTTTTGTTGGGTAGAGAATACTTCGAAGGTAGTCCCATTCTTTCAATTTTATCAAATTTTGTCAAGCGATTTTTGAGTTACTATCCAATAATTGCAAAATGTTTCGCCTATCAAAAAACGATATTAAAAAATATTTAGTGAATCATGGTATGGTACCGACTTCAACAAGTTATACCTGTCACACTTTTTAGGTAGAAGTCGGTTCCAATATTAAGTACTTTCCATACTAAAAGAAATTACTCTTTTCTACTTCTTAACATTGTCCAATTTCAGTGTTTTTTTTTCATGTAATCATCACATTATTTACTATCTATGCCTGTACGTTTTGATTTTTTCAGTATTTCAAAGAACTATAAATTTCCTTGTTTAGAACTTTAAAAATTACATGGCAAAAAATCACTGAAATTGGACAATGTTAAGAGGTAGAAAAGAGTTATCTCTTTTAGTATGTAAAGTACTAGCCATGCAATCCTCTTAAGTGAGTCCGGCAACGCCGTGCGCGATCGTCCTATGGGGTGGCAGACGGTGGCGGGGACGAGGTTCGACACCGTAATATTGATAGATAACCTTAAGCCCATCACACACGATGAAGATACTATAAAATATATATATATGTATAATCTTAGAGCAGATTCTGACATCGCTCACCATATAATTCAGTGAGCGACCACACACGGTGAATATACTATAATATTTTACCTTAGAGTAGCTTAAGATGCCACCGATATTCGAAAGGCATGTTAACATACGCTAATGATACTGCAGATCATGAAGACATTTTAAGATAGTGTCCGATACTGATCTTAAGATCAAATAGAGGATGTTGACAAAACCGTTGCAGTAAATGGACATCTGGTCTTCAGTTACCGAACAAATTTATATTTTCACAATAAAAACTAATAAAGCTTCACATTATCTTATGTACCTACCTATTTTCTTTCGAACCTGTACAAAAGTAAAAATTTGTAAATAAAAATGAAACTAACGTCTGACTAACGCAAATGTGTCTAACAAAAGAAATCATCGAGCAAGTGAGACTTTCTATCTACCAACCGAACTAGCGGTATGACAATTTTATCTTAGTAGAATTTAAAAAAATGTTCTATGTGCCTAACCTCCGTAGGGTTTTCTAGATTGTAGGTACTACGTATAGATCAATCAAACTAGGTAACTACTAAATCGATATTAGTATTCTTGATGAAATAAGGCTTTGCTATATTATTAGACTAGCTGCAGCCGCGACTTCGTTCGCGTGGCCCTTTAATTAATGCTTTCAGTATAAATTCCATCAAAATTGGTCCAGCCTTTTCAGAAAATACCCGGATTATAGAGGCAGACAGATAAACAATTAAAAAACTGGAAGGTATAGTGCAAATAACCATATGAATGCAAGAAAAAGCTGTTTTTTTTCTGAAAGATCATTGTAAAGTTCACTACGGTGTTTCCTGTGTTTTATGTGATCTTCTATCCAGATTCTTCGTTTTTTACTTTTAGCTAGTATGACGGTTATATCATATTCACAGTCCCAATCATCATATGAGGAACTGTCCAACAGGTCTAGCAACAAAATACAAATCATCGCAAAATAAAAAAAATATGAAAACTGTATATTACAGTGTGAACGATCGAGACGTGCGGCTCCCGAGACGGACTCCGATAGAATGTATGCTTGCTATATATTATAGTATCTGCGCCGTGTGTGGTGGGTTAAGTTAACATAACTTTTATATTCGACGCTATAATATATATTATCTTAGTCGTGTGTGATGGGCTTTACCATGCTAAAGATGTCAGCGGGTAGCGGGGAAAGGGACACTTCTCTCTGCGTGTAGTGGTGTGCTAGAATGAGGTGCTACTTCGTCCCCACCACCATCTGTCACCCCGTAGGACGGTGGCGCAGGCTTTGCCGGACATAATACTATAATCAATATCGATAACATGTTAAGTACTTACTTTATCGTAGTTAAATTGATTATTTATATCAAACCAAAAAATAAATCGTGTAGCTGCTGCACAATACAGCTATTAATCACCAAGTCATTAAATGTACTTGTAATGTGACATGATAAAATCGATTCATTAAGCGTGTAATTAAGTAGTATCGATTTTGTGGTTAACGTTGACCAGCAGTGAATAAACTAGAATATGCTGTGTATTTTACTTTCCTGTCATACGGTCTCATTTTTACCCGACTTTAACATAGGAGGAGGTTATTATATGCCATGTTAGGCGATTTCTTCCCCATTTGTGGACCGATTCTCAAATATTTTGTTTTTTGATTGGTAGTGTAGGTTATACTTCCGAGGTGGTGCCTATTATATTTCATGAAATATATTATATACCGAATTTAATGAAATATATTTATATTTCATTAAATTCAGTCAAATAGATTTTGAGTTACACTCCAGTAACTGAAAAGAGTTATGCCTATATTGATAATATCATCATTGACGGTGAATGACAATCGATCCAATAAGTAGTCACTAAAAATGGTGAAAAAATGTATTACCAAAAGATGGAACCGAATTCAACACCAAAACAAAATGCGAAATAACATGTTGAAGTTGGTACCATGCGCAATATTGTGATAATAGGTACTTTGAACTATCATCACGACTTCAACAAGTTCATTCGCACTTTTTGGTGTTGAAATCGATTAATTTTGTTTTGTAAAAAAAAAACACACACACTACATACGTACATTCTGACACTATAGAGTTTTAGATTAGTTTCGTGTCTCTGGACCAAAACGTAACAGAATAGGTTCGATTTCGATTCGATATCCAACGCAGTAATTCGATTGCATTAGTTGAATACTTCCAGATCAGTTAATTGAAATCGTTTCTCAAGGCAAGCAATTAATGGCCGTCGTATCTATTACGATACAAGTCGATTGTTATACAATTGCTTGTTTGTTGATTGTAGGTACTATGGATGCGATCATTAATATTGTATACATTAGTATTATTTAGTATTTAGTAATATTTTAAACAGGATCGATGTTTGTTTGTTTGAATTGAATAGGCTCCGAAAGTACTAGACTGAATTGAAAAAATATTTTACCATTAGAATCTTACATTATCCAAGATGAACATAGGCTATATATTTGGATTCATCATCATCCTTCACCACGTGGGTGAAACCGCGGAACACAGCTAGTTTTAAATTACTAGCTGCACCCTCCCAACAACAGCAGCAACTCACACCCAATTTAATCCTGTTATTTATTTGATATAAACGGAAGCTTAGAATTCCGAGGTGTAAACTAATCTCATTAAATGTACATTCGAATATTAATTAAAAAACCCACTGAGTACGATAAACAATACTTTATTAATTAATTACCTATACATTTAAAGTTCGTTCGTGTATGGAGTACTGTTCCAATCTGTAGGACTATTCTGCAAAGTACCAGCTTTGATGCTGTTGAGTCAATAGAGGGACGAATCAAAAAGCTCATTAGCAACGATCCTTTAGTTGAACCAGACTTCAAAGTCTTAAATACTGACGCAAAGTTACTAGTTTATTGGTATTTATTTCGGAAAGTGTATTCTGGAGTTACGCAACTTAATTCATCTATGCTCCGTCTACGAACGCCTTTTTATAGTTTTTATGCAATTAAGTTAAGAGACTAAAAAGTAGTACGCCTGATAGTAAGTAATACGTCCATTACTGTTGCAGTGCCACCCAGAACTTACAACTGTTTAGTTTTGCGTAGCACTGCGCTGTGATCAATATACTGAGACAATGAACTAGTCTCTTTCGTCTTTCACACCCTAACACAGTAATGTTTGCAATCTATTGCTAAGCGGCAGATTATCTGCCATTGCGGTGGTACCAACCAAGATCGCCTCATGCACAAAAAACCTAGTAAGTTAGGTTTCCTCGCCTCTTACGATTCGTATCTCGAAGCTGGAGGGAACGTTTTTTAAATCCGTCCCTTCACAGTGACGTAGGTACAATAGCGATGCGACATCGGTCGGTACATGTTCCGACATTACGCATCTGCATTCATAATGAGTACCTACGGCTAAGGAGTGGAGTTCATTGCCTGGGTCTGTATATACCCCATAGATACAATCTGGTTGTCTTTTAATCATGACTGACCAGCTTGTCTTGTAGACAGGTGTGATCCATCGAACGGCATATTTTTCCCGTTGTTTAATTACATAACATGAAATATTAATCATCATAAATATGAAAACATTAAGTTGATATCCTTAATACTTAGGCATTGACCTAATCACACTCCTTCCCTAAGAATAAAGGGGTTACATTACTTATATAATTGTCGTATTTCACTTACGATCAGCAGTTTCGAAACAGCTCATGATGATAAAGATGAATTTTGCTTGCAGGTGTGCTGTTCAAATAAGATATGGGGTTCAGCGGAAAATTCAGGAACATACCCTCTCCCAACCCATTATAATTCAATAGGCACGCTTACAGAAACAAATAGTTACATAATTCCAGAACAAGAAGACAATAAGTACAGCACAGGTGACCAAAATAACGGAACTCTATGGTATCCCGGTCGTGAACAGAACTACAATAACAAAAATTACTGGTCAAATAACAATCAAGGCCCACCGATACTAAGTAATAAAAATAGAATAGTAACAAGCAACTCTAACATGAACAGATGGACGAATAATAGAAACAAGTATTGGAATGAAAGGCCAGAGTCGGCCAGAAACTATGGAAACCAAAATGGCATAAATAATAACAACCGACAAGATACGCGATATGGATATGAAAATAATTTTAGAACAAATCAAAGACCTCCTTATTATAACTACGAAACCACACAAAGGCCTAATGAAATGAATAGGCCTAGGCAGCAAGATTATAACCAAGGATACGAAAGAAATCCAAATTATTTCGTCACTAATAAACCGTATCCAACTCAGTCTTATTACCCCAACAGCAACAATGGAAACAATGGTAAGTTGCAGTGTTAAGGCGCTGTCAGCTCAGCGCTTGGCTACGTTCAATTTCCTTTACTTGACATCAAGCAAATGCATGGCGTAAAAACGTACAAAATTCATAAAAATAAGGTGCACTCTTAAATAAAAAAATAACCCGTCAATGTATGTGTATAAAAAAATACTATTTTATGATATGTGTTTCATAACAAATACAATAGTGAATAAAGAGAAAAACTGCTTTAAAGGTCAAATTAAGTGTTTTGTTTGAATTTTTTTAATGTACTCTAGTATGTCAAAATAAGTTTTGATTCCGTCAATGTGTACTTATAAATCTACAAAATGTCATATGATTTTTTGTATTTCTAATAAATCGCTGCTTAAGAGATAAACTGCTTTAAAACCTTAATTTTTATCGACATCGTGATATGGCAGCACCTTAATGTTTATAACAAAGTATTAACAAGAAAAATGTCACTGCTACTACTAATTGAGATTTTTCTGTACTAAGAAGATATTTTTGAAATTTTCAATTGTAGTTTTTAATGTCAAGAATTAATACATTTTTAAAGTATTTGTCTATTTGTTTGTTACTTATAGATCAAAAACGAATGAACAGATCTCAATATTGGCATCCATAGAGATAATAGCCGGTAAATAAAATAATTATGATATGTTTATTATATTATATCCGTCGGTAACCCATAATTGGGTAGGTATCGCTGTTTATTGTTTACATTAAGTAAATGATTTATTTTATTACATTAATTAATAAAATAAATCATTTTTTTATGAATAATTAAAGCGTAAAACTACTTTGATAACATCGACGTTTGTTATTTAATCAATGATCTTACGATTAAAAAAACCCAAAATCTTGATAATTCAACTTTACTTACTCAAAACGATATTCTTTTCTCTATTTTCTCTATATCAGTTTACGAGTACCAAATTCACCAGGTAATTCCGTTGGCGGCCAATGCGATCGCCTAACAAGCTTGCCTCCGGACCCCCAGAGTAACTGTTGCGGCCGGGAGTTGGTTGACGATGACAGGATTACTGGTAAGAACAGAAACCTACCAAAGCGAGTAAATCGCAACGCTCTTACACTTCATCCTGCATTGTCGGTGTAAATATCCAATGTAGTTTTTTTAAGACACAAGTTCATGTTATCAAACGCAGCATAGTGATTATTTCGCGAAATATCCAAATAATGAGAAATTTTAAAAATATTTGAAATTCGTAACTACGAGTATAAGTATGTCATTTTTTAAGTTACTATCGTACCTATGGGTCAAAAAACAGATAAACATTTGTGGCATTGAGACGCACAATATATTCGGTACTTACATAATGAAATTAGCTTTTTTATTACGGAAAAGTAAAACAAATAAAATAAAATGAAATTTTAATGTTTTCGAAGTATGTACCATAATTATCTATGAACTTTCGCCATTTTATAGGTAGTTTATTAATTCCATCCATGAAAAAATTGTGGGAGCGAGAATCAATATATAATCTTTGAAGGCGGTTTGGACATCATCATCATCAGCCGGAAGACATTCACTGCTGAACATAGGCCTCCCCCATAGAACGCCACTTGGACCGGCTACTCTCTTCCTGCATCCAGCGATTCCCCGCGGTTTTTATGAGGTCGTCGGTTTGGACAGTCCCGTCGTAATTAATCCTGGCTGTAGCAATCAGGTCGGATTGCGAGCGGCTTCAGCGAGACATAGACGCTGTCGTGCAAAAAACAGCTTATTGGTAGCACTCCACGCTACCAATAAGCTGTTTTTTAACGCGGGGACGGAGCGACATCTATTGACATCCGTCCCCGCAAGACGGTTAGTCAAATAGAGAGTTAAAATTCGATGCTCGGACCAGATTCTCGGTGACCTAGTTGGTCAATGGCGTCTTAAGGTAGCGGTTCGCGCCGCGACAGAGACAGGAGACCGCGACCAGAGACTGAGACGGGAGACCGCGACAAGTGTCTCGGTCTCTTCTGCATGTACTGTAGGTCGAGACCGAGACTAGAGATCGTGCCAAGTATCTCGGTCTCAGTACGGAGTGTGTGTCGATGGAGTCAGTTGTGTTCTGTGTCATGCATGATGGAAAACCAAGTTATAGAACTACTATTGGAGGAAGAAGAAGACGATGATTTGCTCTTATACTATTATTACAAATACAAAACTAAAAGAAGGTTACCTATTAAGGAATTGTATTTAACTAGAGATCAAGAAGGATCATTTTCGCTATTAGTGAAGAAGCACCTAATGTGTGATGACAATACATTCAGGAAGTATTTTCGGCTAAATAAAACACAGTTTGATTATGTATTAAATTTACTAAAGAAAACAATGCGTGAAAAAGGAAAAATTACGTTGAAAGAAAAATTAGCTCTAACTCTAAGGTAAGTTTGTCAAATCATCTAAGTTATCCTGGTCGTATTCGTCGTGAAAAATGCTTCGAAATGGTTGACTTGAATAATTGGCGAGATGTTAAGTCAATCAATTCACTTTGTGATTGGTGTTCTGTAGAGGCTACACTTATTGGCGAATATGTACTCGTATTATACGATGAAGTTGAAGTACATGGCAATTGGCGACGTGATAAATCACTTGGTGTTTGGTGTCCATCTTGTTCACCTTGTCCATCGATATCTCCGACCTCATACTTGGAGATAATATTAAATATTTCGGATTTTGCCGTCGCTCTTGATCGAGCGCTCAATTTTCTTAGCATAGTTTCAATGTGTTTAGTAAATGTAGATATATCATCGAATGATTCTTGACCTTGACATTTCAATGACTCCAGCGTACTATTTCGGCTTTCATGTCTGTCTTTCATAAATTTTATAAATTCATCTGTTTTTTGTCTTTTTCTCTTAGTATTCTTGATAGTTGATTTTTCGGAACTTTTACTTTGTGGTATAGACCTTTCTTGTGTAGAAGTTCCTGGTACAGGTTCTACTAACTCCCTTAAAATAGTATTATGTACTGACGCGTCTGCGGCTACGGGAGGAGTATCTTCCTGTACAACTTCTGAGGAGGTATTAGTAACTTCTTGTACTACACTGGTGGAGCTTTGCTGCTCTGGATCTACACTGGTGGAGCTTTGCCGTTCTGATGGTGTGTTTTCTAAAAATCTCAAACGTTCATAAAATTGCCACTTTGAATTTTTAGCTGGTGCTGCAGATCCCGTTGAATTTTTCTTTTTGCGCTTGTATCTGTTGTAGGAGTCCCTGATTAATTTCCATTTTTTACGGCATTCCGAATCTGTAATATATAAATAATAGTATAAGTCTTTTTTTGTTTCAGGTTTATGGCTAATGGAGAAACATATGCTTCGCTATCATTCGCATTTCGTATATCACCTTCTTATATTTCACAAATAGTCAAAGAGGTGTTGAAACATTTAAAGATTGTTTTAGTGCCAATTCTAATGCCTATTCCAAAAGAAAGTGATTTTAGGCTTATATCTGAAGGCTTTTGGGACAAATGGCAATTCCCCAATTGCGCTGGCGCAATTGATGGTAAGCACGTGAGAATAAGAGCCCCTGAAAATAGTGGATCGTTGTATTTTAACTATAAGGAATTTTATTCGATTGTTCTTCTGGCTATTGTAGACCATAATTACAAGTTCATTGCAGTAGACGTTGGCTCTTACGGCAAAGAAGGAGATAGTGGAATATTCCAAAAGTCTACAATGGGAAAAAAAATCATGAAAAATGAATTTAATTTTCCAGAACCAAAAAATCTACCAAATTCGAACATAATATTACCACATTTTTTAGTTGGAGATGAAGCATTTAGTCTTGATACTTTTATGATGAAACCTTACGCTAGAAGAGTTGCAAAAAACGATTTAAGCAAAGAAATATTTAACTACCGCCTTTGTCGTGCGAGACGAGTATCGGAAAATGCGTTTGGTTTGCTGTCTCAGGTGTTTAGAATATTTTACACGCCTATCGGAATAGCGCCAGAAACATGCACTGATATGATCATAGTTGCCTGTTGCTTGCATAACCTATTAAGAGATGGTTTTTTAGAATCTGCTCAAATGTCCGTACATCAATGGAACCAAGAAGAAAATTTACCTTCAAATTTCGTTTCATTACGTGGAACAGGAGGGTTTTCAAACAGCAACGGACTATATATTAGAGCAAAATTAACCGATTACTTTATGTCACAGCAAGGAGCGGTAGACTGGCAAGAACAACATGTCACACGGCTTGTTTAAGTTGATTCCACATGTTTCCTTTCTAGTATTAATTCTATGCAAAATAAAAAAAATAAAAATAACTCACCTGTTTTATTTATGCTTTCAGCTATGCTCATCCAAATATTATCTTTCAAATTTTCGTTTCTGTAGGAGTCTAGTCGTGCATCATATATCGGAGGGTGCTGTCTGATCAGTTCAATCAGCGTTTCACAATCTTCGTCAGAAAAAGTACTCATTTTTTTCACACTAAACACAGGTGCTTTTCGAGCGCGACACGAGACACTACTGGTCCGAGGCAGCGACCGTCTCGCTGTCTCCTGTCTCGCGTCTCTGTCTCCTGTCTCTGTCTCGCTCGCGAACTGTCGCTTATACATTTCCTAACGTCAAGTAACGGTCGCGGTCGTCGGTCGCGGTCTCCGGTCGCGGTCTCCTGTCTCTGTCGCGGCGCGAACCGCTACCTTTACACGGAGAGTCAGAAGACGCGGGTTCGAATCCTGTCCAAGGATGTGAATTTTTCTCTCTATAAATTTCAATGTTTGAGATCGCTAAAGCAGGCGTTAGTGCTTTGAAAAGTAATACTATATTTATAAGTGTTAAATTCAATACTAACGAAATCTATATTCTATATTTTTGGAATGTTAATTATGTATTGTATAGGTATAGGTATAAGTATAAGTTATGCCCGCGGGATTATCATCGTATTGTGATTATTAGAAACTAACCGTTGAATCAGAATAAAAAGCCTATGTATAATACTGGGTACAAGCTACCTGCTTCTGTTCCAAATTTTATCCAAATCCGTTGTGCTGTTCCAGCAATAAGGAAGTACACCCAAATATCACACTCAAATATTTACTTTGTAGTATGTATTACTGAGATTTTATATATTATACGATATTATAGTATGTGTATCTATCATATAAACCGTGAACATTGTTCATGCATGTACCACACGTTAAAGCGGTATCCGCTTATAGTTTTTCGCAAATATATCTTGAAGCACAAGTTGTGATGTTGTCAATTCCCATCGCATCGCTTGCAACCTTTGTCTCACTATCGTCGCTACGAAGAAACAAAATGCCAAGTAAGGGGCCCGGATATTAAAAGCTAAAGCGACGAAGCTCGGCGTTTGTTTTTACTTTGTTGGACAAGTGCTTAGATTTTGTGTGAGACCATTACAAGTGGATAGATAGTATATTTAAGAGCGTAAATATTGTTTAAAAAGACAACTACGGTACATCATCTCAATAGTTGACTTTAAAGTAACTGCATGACTGCCGAACCGTAGGTCCGGACACGCTGATAATGGCTATTCCATAAGATTTTTTTGTAATAGTAAATAATCAAAACATCACGTTTATTAAAAAATAGTCAAATCATTTAGTACTTTTAGCGTAGAAGAGTAACATTCAAATATCCATTCAAGGTCTGACGTAACGCTTTTCAATAACTATACACAACGCTCTTGTTATTTCGGATTCATAGCTACCTTAACATAATTCATTACCTATTTCTGCACTCACTTTCTTCTATAATCTGCTACACCTTTTCTTGCACAGACCAAACCTTAGATATCTTATCACCTGCTTATACGTCCTGGGTTCAACCCCCTTCCCATGGCTCGAATAACCTGCGGAGATTCTGGAATGATAAACGAAAACGTGAAGTAGTTGCTGCAGCCGAAGAAAATAATACTACAGTTCGAGTAGAGAACAGAATATCAGGTAAGAATAATAGAATATCAGATCAAAATATCAGTATTAATAGATATTGTTGAAACTGGTAAAAGAGCTCAAATTTAAACATGCTTGATATAGGGTTAAAAACTATTTCGTGAAAAAAACAGTGATGTATTATTTTTAATCTGCCTGAAAGTACCTAATATTGCAGCAAACGTAAGCGGACAAATTACTTTATTAAGTTGTTTCTAACTACATGAAAATTTTAAAACCATACTTAGCGAATGTTTCTCATAACATTCTGATGATTTTCGATCAGAAACATCTGCTATGAGGTTTATGTGACTTTATTAATTCAAAATTCATTGAATAGAATTTCATTGGCCTAATGGAAAGCGGAGATGGAATCAAGAAGCGATGACCATTAATGCAGCCGTAAGCAGCGTTAATCACCACCTCTATGATGACTTGAGATATGCTTTTTCACGCCCTGCTTGAAAGACCCAGCCCAGACCCAGCTGCAAGGAAAAACGCACGCCGGCAGAACATTCCATAATGTAGTTACACGACAGAGGAAAAAACTGCCTAACTCTTTGGTTCGCGGTATATTTTGAACATTATATGGATAGTATGCTAGGCCGGAACGAGTAGTTCGGAATAGTGAGGAAGTAATAAGATTATAGAGAGTAAGAGCTCTTTGGAACTTTTGCCATGAAACAAACGGTAGAAAACGCTTAGAGAAGCTATATAGTTCTACGCAGTTGTAGGGGTTCTGTGTTGAGTGACTTCAGTGCTTCCAATAATACGGACAGCGCGATGTTGCAGTCTATCGAGAGCATCCATAAGGTATTTAGCGGATCCATCCCAGAGGTGGCAACATATTCGATACGAGGGCGTACCGTATTATGGAGGCAACGCTGAACAGGAGTTAGTAAATGCCTCGCTCTGTTGGACTCCGAGTTTGCGAAAAACTAACTTGATAATATTCTCGATGTATATAATAGATAGTCACGCTGGTTCAGGTCACTACGGATGTTTATGTTTCATATGATTTTTAACACACTTGCTCGTAAAGTGAGCTTTATTTCATCTTAGAGCCATAAACCGAAGTATAACACACACGGGCATAACAATATTACACACTAGTACATAATATAATTATCCTATAAAGTTACGTTAGTACCTAACTGCGTTTTTCAAACACCATGCAGGCCACCCGTGAACACAAAATTGCGCGCCTTTTCCTATAATTTTCATATTTTGTTTTTACGGTATTTGTTGCTGTGCGTTATATAATTGTAAATTTGTCAAGTTTTACTACAGAAGATTAATAATTGATAGATTTAACCCCGCCAGAAATACTTAATACAGTACAAAATGCAAACCTAATACCTGCAAAACCTACAATGGAAGAGCAACCTAGAAACCCAGTCTTAAGCGACACGATGCAATACAAGAATGTTTTTTTCTTCGCAAGTGTATTGAAAAAGTGCGTATGAAACTCATGAGCTTGATGTTTACTTGTTGATGATAACTTACTTGTACCATAAATCATAATATACTACATAACAAGTGCATTTTAAAAGAATACAATCTTTTTGCATCGACCAGCTATGGGTTGGAACTTGGCTAAGATTACTGACTATTACCCTATTCTGTGTTTTATTTCAATATCGATACTTCTAACGCCATCTTAACAACCACCACAAGGAACAACTGAAAGCGTCTACGCTTAAATTCATGGGCTTTGGCAGTCCTATAGTATATATATATATATATTCTTAGAAACTGGATCAGAAATGGTTTTTTAAAAAAAGAAATACACAAGTAGCTATAATTTAATCAATTTACACAAAAACAAATATACCCAAAAACATTTATGCCTTTAAAATTAATTATTTTAAACAATTCAAATAGCTAAGACAAGACCGACAAAAACACTATAGCAGTACGATACCTATATGATTTAACAACGATGTTACCGAACCGACGGACGGAGCAACAAGCGCCGCTCCGACATCTGACACCGGCTTATATAGGTTTCCCCCTCCACTGACAGTGTTGCCTCTAACACGGCCTTTCCTGACATAAGACCGTCCCCGGGCTCCATGTTATCTTCACCGCCGTCAACAATCCAGATCTGTTTCCAAGATTGGTACAGAGGGTGAGCAATCCTCTTCGTTCGCAGCAAAGGTGTTTGACTCCGCGTGCCTCTGTACTCCAGAGGGACCTGGCTGTGGCTCGATGTCATCCACAAGTTGGTTCACCTCAAGAGCCTGGTCGACGTCAGGAGCTGATTCATCCCTTTCGTCATCTGCATCTGTAGACAAAAGAGAAGAAAACGAGAGAATCCACTTCACAAGTTCGTTCAGTAATCATAGCTATAGGAAATAGTCACTATTAGCTAAGAACCCATTATTATTGCCTATGCACAATTAGGTTAAAACATCCAAATACATGAACCAACCACTCGGGGCGGGACTTGTCGGAAGATCGCCCCCACGACTCGTCAGAGACCTACGAGTACTTACGTGAGGCATGGCTTTGCGTGTGTGTATCGGTTCACATATAAGCATGCATTAAACCAGTACAGACAATGCTTGCCGGCAAACATGTCCAACGCTACACGAATCGCCACCCATGTGACTTTTCGGCAGCCCTGCTCCAGGACAACTTGACAGATCAAGTTTCCGAGCACACCAGGATAGCGTGTCCGATACGCTCCAAGACAAACGCTCATCCGGTCCAAAACAAAACGACAATGCCTGCCGACAAACATGTTCCGCGGTACACGAATCTTCACCCAAATGAACTTTCGGCACCCCTGCTCTAGGACAGCTTGACGCATCAAGTGTCCGAGCACACTAGGATAGCGTGTCCGATGCGCTCCAAGACAAACGCTTCTCCTAGTTCAACTCAACCTTTGCATACCACAAAATTAGCCCCACGACTAAAAGGGGTTCTTAACGTGTAACAGCAATAAAAACCTTATTCGTGAAAATAGATATGAAATAGGTTAGGACTTGAACAGAAAATTATCTAAACAGAATATTCTCACGCATGATAAAATTAAAAACTCACCAAAAAAAAAAGCTGAGCACACTTCAGGAGTCCATTCTCCTAGCCACGGAATCATGTATTCTGCGGTCGCCTGGGTCGATTTTCCATACGAGCTAGCCAATAGCTTCAGCTCGTAGCGACCCTGTGGTAGAACCTTCGCAACGCGATAAGGTCCACGCATACATGAGTCCAGCTTCCCAGTCGACTGCGCCTGCTTACGAACAAAAACGAAGGAATCCATCTCAAAGATACGACTTGGTTTACGCCTCTCGTTAACGATAAGCATCTTGACGAGCTTGATTGGCAAGAAGGTGCTCGGATGCTTTCCGACGGCCCATATCACGAAGCGCTTCCCGGTTCGGGCTTGAGCCCTCAATTGCTACGTCGCGTACCAAGCTGCGGGTAAGTGGTGTGGCAGCTTCAACGCCTATTAGCAGTTTCAATGCCGAGTGCTGAGTCGTCCTGTGCTTTGTGATGTTCAGGATCAACTGCAACTTCCACATAATTGCCGGCCATCTTTGCTGCCGATAATTGCACTCGATGCGGACCATATTAAGCTCGGTGCGGCAATAGCGCTCCACCTGCCCGTTGGATTGCCCCAGGCTCTCAATCCAGCTCTGGAATTCAGTGCTTTGGAACATATGCCCTCGGTCGGCAACAACTAACTTAGGGGTTCCAAACAACGATATCATGTTCTCGAAGTGTCTCTTAAGTTCGTCTGTGTCTTGTCGGTACATTGGATACAATAAACAATATTTCGAAAAAGCATCTACAACTATTAGGACATGACGATACCCATCAGCTTCAGGTAGGGGGCCTAATGTGTCTAAGTGGACGGTTTCAAACGGCATGTCTGATTTTTCCCACGAATGAATGGGCTGTAAAGGAGCGCGAGGTACTTTTTTGTGGGAGAGGCATATTAAGCAATGCGAAATATATTTCTGCGTGAAAGCTCTTAACCCCGGGAACCAAAACTGTTTTGAAATTAAATCGAGAGCTTTATCAACTCCGCGGTGATCATGTTCGTCGTGAAAAATGCGCAGAAGGCTAAGTCTATGACCTTTCGGGACGAAGCAGCAGAGTCTGGGATTTTCACCCGTAGGTTCGGACTTGACATAGAGGATGTAGTTTTTGACAATATCTGGATAAGAGCCTGAGTTTCCTCATCAGAAGCCTGAGCAATCTGCGCCCAGTTCAGTGGCTTCTGAACCGTGCACACATTGACCGGATTCCGGCCAAGATAGTCAGCATGAGGCAGGAGGCTGCCCTTCCTATAGTCCAGACCGAAATTGAAATCCTGGAGATATACCCACCAGCGGGCCACTCTAGGCAAAAGGTCTTTCTTACGTTGGGTGAGCTTCAACGCGTTACAGTCGGTAACTACCTTAAAGCGCGCACCAACGAGGTAATGCCGGAAATGCTGCAAGGCTTTGACTACCGCGAGAGTCTCAAGCTCGTACGAGTGGTATCTACTCTCGGCCCCCTGAGTCAATCTACTAAAGTAAGATACCACTCGTTTGCGACCCCCTTCGTGAACTTGCATAAAAACAGCCCCATAACCGATAGAACTTGCGTCCGTATGAATTTCAATTGGCAACAAGGGATCAAAGATTGCGAGTACCGGTTCACTTGTTAAGCAATAAATGATGTACTGACGAGCAGCCCGTTGCTCCGCTCCCCAATGAAAGTTAACTCCTTTTTTTTGTAAGTGTCGCAATGCAAGAAGCCTTTTGAGCGAAACCAGCTATATACCGCCTAAAATAGCTGGCTAAGCCCATAAACTGTCGTACTTGCTTAACGTTTTTAGGTTCGGGCGAGTCAATCAGAGCCCGAACTTTCTCTTGACTCGGCCTAACCTGACCTTCACTAATCGTTCGGCCCAGGTACTTAATACACGGGTGTGTTGGTGTTTAGTTTGATTGACATACACCCCGTGTTGACAGTTGAAGTAGCGGTTCCGGAAATGAAATTCTATGAAAACTCGTTAATGATACCTAGCAAGTTGTCTAAATCATCCCCCGCCAGAGGTGTGTTGATTTGAATTGGAACCTCTGAACAGACGTTCATTACCGTTTTTGAATCGTCAATGACTCTTGTAAGTACTTGACGGTCTTTGGTTCGAAGATATTCGACACCTTCCCTGTTTAGAACATCCGTGCCTATGATCACCGGTGTGTTCATATACTCGTCAGAAACCACAAACAAATCCACTTCGAGGATCAAGCCGTCACACTCAATAGATAATGTGACATAAAAGGTACTCTCGATTTCCTAACTACCTAACCCTTTAAGTATCCGTTACGCAGGCGTGCGCGAGCATTTGAAATGCTTGATCAATGATGAGGATATTAACGAGATAGTTGAACCGCTGTCGATCAGGACATCAACGGGTACGTCCTGTATAACCGCCACTACGATGTCCCTGTTGGAACAAACGCGTTGCAAAATTTACATTGTCCTTGCTAGCAGCTTCCGCACGCTGTTTAGCGAAACAAGTCTCAACCTTGTGTCCCGGTTTCTTACAATAAGAGCACGGCTCGGGCCTGGTTGATACAAACGCAGGTGGCGGTAAACTGGTCCCTACATTATAAGGCGCACTTCCTGACGATTGTTCAAATCTAGGTTTCTTACCACACGAAACCTGTCTATGCCCTAACTGACTACAAGAGTGGCACCTAATATCACTAAGGCTACGTTTACGTGACCCTTCTATACTACGTGTACCCGTCGTCATGTTTCGTAAATCAGAACGTGAGGGTGCAGCCTTTGACACGCTACTTGAACTCGGCTTAACATAGATCGAGAAAAATTCTACTAGATCGTTTGGCAACAGTTTGGCGTTAGTTGCTGAAGCTTTAATATTCGGATCGGTGATGCGACGAATTATTATTGCCGAGATGAGCTCATCGCTCAATCCCCGCACCATGCGTAAGCGAAGCAAAGAGCGACGCACGTATTCCGCGTAAGTTGGATAATTATCGGAGTTCTTCATCATGGCATCAAATAGTATACCCGCGAAGTCTGGTACCTTCGGACATAAAGGTCTGAATTCTCGCTTGAAGTTGGTCCAGCTACGATCACTGGACACCCATTCGTCAAGCCACGACTTCGCGTCCCCTTTCAAACAGTTTCCTACACGCGACAAACATTCGAAGTCACTCCAACCATTTAACTCTTTCGCGCGATCCACTTCCACACACCAGTCGTCAATATTATGCAAATTCGGGTCAAAATTCGAGATATAATAATGCTGGGACGATTTGCCTACCGCACTAATGGAACGAATTGCATTTGCAATACTATCCGCCATAGTAACTTGTTTTAGATTCGATGGTCTGACCGAGTCTCCAGCCATGCGCCTTGGTGACCGTGACGGCGGTGTTCTCGAGCGAGAACGCGAGCTGCGACGACGGTCGCGTTTGAGAGTTGCGGGTGCAGGCGAAAGCGAAATCGAACGTCGCCTCAATGGCGACAACTGACGCATGCTGCGAGAATCGCGGCGATTAGGTAGTCGCGGGGACCTATCGAGGTGTTGCGGTGGTGTTTGAAGTCTTCGCGATGCAGGCCTATGACGTTCACCGGCAGACAATTGATCTTTATCGCGATCACCCGAACGTACCGACATGTGGCCCAAGGATGGACCTAGCAAAGGCGATTTCTTAGTTTTTGCCTCTAGTGCCTTGAGACGGGATTGCATTGCCCTCATCTCTAGCCTCAACATACTATTCTCGTCGAGAGATTGCTCGCGAGACCTACTACCATGGTCATTACGAGGATCACGACGCGAGTTGCTATCATGATTGCTACGACTCCGAATACGTTCGCGATCAGACATTTTATCAAGAAAAATCAACTGACGAAACGGAAACGAAACTCCGCAATGAGTAGAAAGACAGTTATAATCGACTGGACGGGCGTGTCGTGATACAACAAAGCGATTTAAATAATAACAAAAAGGAAAAAAATAATTGCGGGTAGACCGAAAAATTTAAATATTTAGGCCAAAACAAGTGGGCATAAAATAAGTAAGAATCCCACTTCTGATCTTAGAAACTGGATCAGAAATGGTTTTTTAAAAAAAGAAATACACAAGTAGCTATAATTTAATCAATTTACACAAAAACAAATATACCCAAAAACATTTATGCCTTTAAAATTAATTATTTTAAACAATTCTAATAGCTAAGACAAGACCGACAAAAACACTATAGCAGTACGATACCTATATGATTTAACAACGATGTTACCGAACCGACGGACGGAGCAACAAGCGCCGCTCCTCTCGGGTCTCCTCTCGCTCAAATGTGCGGTTCGAGCGGGGAAAGAGTGACAGGGCATGTTGCCCTTTTCTCTGGCTAGTCTTGGCCCGTGACGACGGACCAGTCATTGGGTTGGATTATACCACAGCCTCACTGTACTGCCACCCCAGTGACCAAAAGGTAACTGAGCGATCAAGGCCGCGCCGGGTGGAACCCCCGCCTACACGGGTGAAGCCCAGCGGACCGATCGGCTACACAGTCGCTGACCACTGGGGGCAGCACTGATACAGCTGTGGCATCCGTCCTCTCGTCTTTGTTTTCTTGTCCGGTGTCTTTGGGAAGTAAATCCCGCGAATAAGGCTTCGTCTTCCTTCTTCCTTTTTCATCGGGCGGCCGCGCGTGTAGGGGCGCTATTCCTCTGAGATGCTCGTGTCCAGCCGCGTCTGCTTTGGTGAACATATTGGTGGCGAGTCTCTTGACGAATTCGTCGATAGTTTCCATTTGAAGGCCTCTTGCAATGGTGGTGTTCCTCACGTATCGAGGGGCGTCAACTATTGCTCTAAGGCATCTATTTTCCACTTGCTGTAGCTTCTTCTTGTTTGTTTTAGACGCGTAAGCGTACCACGCCGGAGCCGCGTATGTAAGTCGAGGTCTGATATACGTCTTGTATATCATGACCTTGGTCCGGAGTGGCAGCTTCGAATGTAAAATAGGCAGCAGCTTTATTCTGGCACCAGTTGCCTTTCTGACGGTGTCTTGCGTGTGTCGGTGGAAGTTGAGGTTCCTGTCTATCGTAACCCCAAGGTACAATACTGCGTTTTTCCATTCCAGGTCTTGGCCCATGAGCTTCAACCTGGTTGGTAGGTTGCTTCTTCCTGATATAATTGCTTGGGTTTTCGTGACGTTTACCGTCAACCTCCACTTGCTTAACCAGTCTGGTAGGGCGTCCAGAGTAGGTTGTAGTCGTCTGGCTGCGTTTTCCGTTTTGAAGGAAGCCGCGTAGTATGCTGCATCGTCCGCGTATAACGCCAGTTTTGCGTGCCCAATGACCGGTATGTCATCGGTGTACCACGAGTAGCAAACTGGCGAGATACAGCTACCTTGAGGGACTCCTGCTCTTACTGGTTTCTCGGTAGAGATCGCGTCTTCGACTGATACCCTTATGCTTCTGTTCTTTAGGAAGGACGCGATTACTTCTACTATTTTCTTGGGCGCTGTTGACTTTGACAGTTTGTGGATGAGCCCTTCATGCCACACCCTGTCAAACGCCTTCTCCATGTCCAGGAGGACAGCTGCGACATATTCCTTTTTGTTTGCGCAGGTGGCCATTTCGTTCACTATTCTAGTGACTTGCAGTGTTGTCGAGTGTTCCGCCCTAAACCCGTACTGCTCTGCTCTCGGTTTTATGTGCGGCGTCAGTTTGACCAATAACAACCTTTCAAACAATTTTGACATGGTACTCAGGAGTGTTATTGGCCTATAGCTTGCAGGTTTCTTGGGATCCTTTCCGGGCTTAGGGAGAACAACTACCTTGCCCGTTTTCCAGCTTGTGGGGAAATGGCCACTGCGCATGATACCGTTGAAGACGCGTGTTAGGGCTACCACGGATTTCATCGGTAGGTGCTTCAGTGCCTCGTTTGTGATTTCGTCTAATCCAGGGGCCTTTTTGTTAGGCAGACGTCTTATAAAATTCGCTACTCTTCTAGGAGAGTAGAAAATTTGCTCTTCGTCTAAGGGCGAGGGTGCACTCAAGTACTCTTGCACTTGTTTATGTACGGCTTCGGCATGTTGATGGTCGCTGACTGGGTTTGGCTGAAATTGTTCTTCCAGGTGTTCGGCATGGGCCTCTGCCCGGTCTATAGACACAAATTTCAGCTGACCATCGCGCCCAGTCAGGGGTCTGATAGGTTCCTTGGATCGATTGAGCTGTCGACAAAGGCGATGGATTGAGGGCATGTCGCTGCTTATGTCCTCAATATGTTTGTCCCAGGTTTCTGTGGCGTTTGTGCTGAGGGCTTCTTTGACCTTTTCAATCAAGGCGTTTAGCCTGGTCTTGAGTCGTGGACATCGAGTTATTTGCCATAACTTTCTCGTGTCTCTCTTCTCGCTTATTAGGTCCCGTATCCACGTCGGGAGAGGGTCGGGTCGCTTCACCGACGCGGAGGTGTGCGATGCTGCTTGGAGAGATTCACGGATGGCCTTAGTCATGGCGATTGTGGCTTCGTCTACCTCCTCCGGTGTTGTGATGGGCATTGTATATGTCCGATCGTGGACTTCTCTACTAAAGGCCTCCCAGCAGATCTTCCGCCTCCTTGCGGGGGCGGCAACTCTACTTGGAAGGTCCTTGTACGTGAGTATCACTGGTCTGTGGTCAGAAGGTAAATCTGGCATGACCGTTTGACTCGGCGGAGTTCTAATGCCCTTGATTATGGTCAAGTCAATGACACTTGAACTCCGCTCGTCATAGTGGGTTGGTTCGTCTGGGCCTATGACGTCGAACCCATGGTCAATCGACTCTTCATATAGCCTCTTCCCATATGAATCCGTGTAACTGGAGTTCCAATGGGTGTGCTTGGCGTTTAGGTCTCCACCGATAATTGTAGGGTCATCTGTGTTCAGCAGCTTTGTTAGCTCACTCGTGTCAAAGTGGTCTTGTGGTGGTCTATAAATGGCGTGTATTCGATGGTTGACCCCAGCGACGTTAACCAGCACACCCATGGTTTGAAAGGAGTTGTACTCTTCTATCGGAAGCAGCTGGTGAATTATTTTTCTGTGCACCAGGATAAGGAGTCCACGATATGCCATCCCGGTGGGGCTTATTTCGTCTTTCCTGTATGCATAATAATTCGAGATCTTGAAGGTGGCATTTGTCTTGAGATGCGTCTCGCTGACCAACATTATGTCTACTTTGTGCTCGCGGAGGAAGATGGTCAGCAGTTGTTTCTTCCCCGCGAGCGTTTTGGCATTCCAATGGCATATTTTAAGACCGTTGTTGTCCATTGTTGGTGTTCAGTATTCTCATTAGGCCTTGTAGTGTGGCCGTTTCGGGATCTGTGCCTTTCTGCACCGCCTCCAAGATCTCTTTCAGTACTCCAATTGTTTGGCCCAGGGAGTCGCGGCGGGGGGCTTCTTGTGGTGGCTGTTGTTGCGGTTGTTTCTGCGCCTTCTTCTTCGGCTTCTTTTTGGTAGGCTTAGGTCCAACACTTTTTGGCAAATTCGCCGGAGCCATGAGTGTTACTTCCGCCGTTTCATCGACGATTGTTGGGACTACCGGGGCAGCGCCTCGCCGGTTAGTCTGAGTAGTTGCTACGGTCCCCGCCCTTTTGTTCCTTATCTCCTTTTTAAAGGCCGGGCAGGACTTGAAGTTGGCGGGGTGCATGCCCTGGCAGTTCGCACAGGTGGCTGGCTCTTCACGGGGGCGCGGGCATTCTTTTGCCGAATGTTCCTCGCCACAGCGCACGCAAGCCTGGACTCGGTGGCAGTTGTGTGAACTATGGCGGAACTGTTGACATCTGTGGCACTGGGCGGGGCCCTTTTTGCCGCGCCACGCTTCTACTATTATGCCAGGCATCATAAGTAGTTCGTCTACTTCGTAGATCGCAGGTATAGTCTGCGCGTTCTTCTTGAGTTGTATATAAAATATACTGCCAGGGCGCCCTTGCCTGGCCTGAATGTTCTTAATGTATTCAGGTTCGAACCCCTTTTCTTCGAGGGCTTCTTTTATTTCATTGGTGTCCGTGTCAGCCGGCAGCCCTCGAAGTGCTACTTTTAAACTGCGCTCTGCAGGCAGCGAGTAGCTGAACCAACTGATGTTCTCGTCTTTCTCCAGCTGTGTTAAATACGCTTGGATGACGCGGTACTCATTTTCTTCCGTTGGTATGAAGCGGATGCCCTGCCCGAAGGGTCTTCCATTTGGCGCTCTTCCAAGCTTGGCGGCAATCTGCTTGAAGTGGTGCGTCCAGTTGCTTATTCTCTCTACTATGAGAGGAGGATAGCGAACCGCTCTCTCCTTCCCGTCTACAGGGGTTGGGGGGGGCTGCGTATCCTTCTGTCCTGCTCTGGCGGCCATTTGTGAAGGTTGCAGGGGTGCGGTGCGGGGGGTGTCCTTAGTACCGCCCTGTTTCTCGGTTTGCGCAACGCGCGCAAACGATGGCTTGTCTGCATGATCCGTGCCTTTGCGCTTCTGCCTTTGCGGCAAGGGCTCTGCGCTAGTGCTAGCCACAGAAATGTTCGCCGTCGATGTCGACGGGCGTGCGGTGTCCTTGATGGGCGGGCGGGCGGCCGCTTGGGCGGGCGGGCGCATTGCCGTCTGGGTAGTCGGGCGTGCGGTGTGTATGGGTGGACGTACTGCCACTTGAGCGGTTGCACGGGGTGCTTGCTGTCTCGCTTGCACTCCCGGCGGGCGCATATCGTGCTGTCCCTTTCCTTCTAGTACTGGAACGGCATCGCTCTGTCCCTCTCGCTCCTTCGCAGGAGGGTTCGCGGATTGCGATCTAACTATCCGCGGACGTTTAGGGTCGTCTGCGGGCTTCAGTGGGCTGGTCAGTTTGCGCCTCCTTGCGCTGAGAGCAAGCGGCTTGGTCGGCGGCAGGGTGATTAGGGATCGCGACGCGAGTTCCAGTACTTTACGGTCCTCGGCTGACATATCGCGCCCTTCTAATTCGGCCTCTTCGATGCGCACGTAGATGCCCATCCAGTTCAGCATTCCCTCCGAAAGGGCCTCGGCTTCAATAAGCCGAGCGAGTGTGAGAATATCACGCTCGTGCCGTCCCTTCGGCGATAATGTCGAACTCGGTGCGCGCTCCGTGCGCTTGATACTCTCTTCCGATACGGGGGGGTTACCGCCCTCGCTATCGGTGGAGTCGCTATCACTACTCTGGTTAGAAGTAGTACGTGGTCGGGTTACGTGGCCCTTAAAAGGGCCTTTTTGCGTCGGGGGAGTGGTCAGTTCCCCTGTCGGCGGTGGGTGGCCCTTAGAAGGGCCTTTTTTAGGATTGCCGCAGTCCATGGGCGGCTGGTCGGGTGCACTTTGCGCGAGTACTGGAGCGAGTATTACGCAAGCATAATACTCACTCCGGCGTTCGTGGGGCAAACTATCCCCTCCGCAGCCGTGGCCACGGGCGCGATCGGTTAGAAATTTCTTAAAGAAATCGTAAGCGATTCGCAGAGTTTTCTGGACGGTGGTTACTCCGTGCGCAGTCAACAAGTACAGGCAATCCAGCGCCGCTCCGACATCTGACACCGGCTTATATAGGTTTCCCCCTCCACTGACAGTGTTGCCTCTAACAATATATATATATATATACTATAGGCCATATATATTTATATATATATATATATATGGTCCTTCTCGTATTAGGTACTTCAAACACAATTGTTGTTTTAGATAGCTCATGTCAGCCGTCACTTGTTTGAATCCGTCGGCTTTGAGCTTTCGGTAAAGGCAACAACGCGAAGAAATTTACAGCTTCGTGGTAGGCATCTTGAGTATTCGCCTGGGCTAGCTACCGTCCTCAAGGTAGACGAATTTGTCCGGCAGCAGTCTAGGTTTTGAGAAAAAGTGGGCGTTAGTTAGCTTATGAATTTAGTAGGTTATAAAAAAGAGTAGGGCCTCCGTCATCAGCCTATTGCCGTTCACTGCTTGACATAGGCCTGGCCAATTACATGCCACTGAGAAATGACTCTCATGACAAGAAGCGCTCGTAGCGGAGCTTGATTTAGTGATCTTAACCGTTCAACAAGTTAAACGACGCTTGCTGCGGTCAGGACTTGGATGAGTGACATTATTCATTTGAGCGCTTCCCTACTTCGGACGGCACGTTAAGCCGTCGGTCCCGGTTGTTTGTCTTAGGACAACAGTCGTTAGGCTATGTCGAAGGCCTTCGGGCGTAATTTAAGCAATGAGAACACGTCAATTTTTCGTTCTTATTGCAAAAGTGAAGTTGTATAAAAATTACATTCGCACACAAGTCGGAACTGTGAAGGATCTATTATGCTGTAAACATTAAAATCTCATGACAACAACCTAATACAAGTGTAAAAAGATACATCCAATTTTGATAGGGTTATGTCATGCATTTACATTAGTAAGTAACGTTCATTGCTCGACTATAGAATAAGGTTTTATGTTGAAGTATTCTATCGTGAAGTGGTTACTCTATTAAGAAATTGCTTAGCAACAAGTAATTACTTGTTTATAAATACGGCTGTTAATGTCTCAGGCAGGGTTACGGGCGCAGTGCAGTTCGTCACTTGTGCGGGAATGCATCTGTTAGAGGTATACGCACCAGGTGGGGCTCGTGTTTGTACCATCTCCTATCTGTATATTATATATATATTATTTTTTGATATTACTAGCTTTTGCCCGTGATTTCATCCTTGTAAAGTATTTTCCTTTTCCTGTACATATGAATGATTGTAACATAGAGCGGATATCACAGCACGCGGACGAATACGCGGGGCACAGCTAGTAACATTATAATCGTGTCAGTTTGTGGCTGCGTGCGTTTGTTACTTCATTCCAATGCAACAACTCATCAGATTTGCTTATATGCAGGAAGATTAAAATACAGACGCTTTATAAACAAAGTTACACGTTATTTTTAACCGACTTCAAGAGATTCTATGTTCGACTATATTATAACTTTTTTTTATTTTTGTAACCGATTTCTACCCCATTAGTAGATCGATTCTCACAACTCTTATTTTTATTTCAAAGAGTATACTTCCGAGGGGGACCCTATATAAATTTCATCAAATTCGGTCAAGCGGTTTTTTTGAGTTACACTACAATAACTGAAAAGTGTTTCGCCTATCTTGATGATAATATCATTGACGGCGAATGACAATCGATCCCCTAACTAGCAAGGGTCACAAAAAAGGGTGAAAAACCCCAACAAGTTATTTCGCACATTTTAGTGTTGAAGTCGGTTAAATTTTATGGTATAATTTTCTTTTTTATCTTTATTCCAATTCTACGGATAGTTTCAGAGTGCTCACGATAAGTTGCGATATAATACTAAAAATACGCTTACGGGAGGGGGTATGGTGTGAATGTGTAGGTGTGTGTGTGTGTGTGTGTATAATAACAATAGAGTTTATTTAGAAACACATAAAAGTGTTAATATAATAAATACAGGCCATAATATGTTTTAAGGGCTTGTTATGTGTGTGTGTACTGTGTACGTGTGTGAGTAGAGGGGGGAGGGAGCGATGTGCATATGGGGGGGCCAGGTGGTGTATGTTTGTGTTTTATGATGCTATTTACCTGTAGTTGGTGACAAGAGGACATAACTTGCACTTGTAGATCGTGCTGTGAATTCTTTCGTGGCCGAACATTCGCCTTGGTGTCTTGCGTCTAACTTTGCATATTGAGCAAACGATATCACCGGTCTTGGCCTGTGCAGAAACAGTCACTGGAATGATAGGGGCTGATGGTGCGATACCGGGTTTTATCATCAACAAGTACACAATGGCTTCTTACTTATTACAGTCATATAAAATTATAGTTGGATCAAAAAGCAAGCACGCAGTAAACAAAATTATTGTGGTATAGAGGTAGTCCTTTGGAAAGGTCGTAACGTAAACGAAATATTATATATTTTGTTGATTCGACGTGATGTCTATCCCAGTAAAATCACCCGCAAGGTAAATCTCGTAAATAGATAACGTTATTCACCTCAGCGGCGCTTCAACCAAATTAGATTGGCAGAGTCGTGGTCAAGAGGGGTCTAAATTCATTTCTTTCTCACCTTTTCGCACTGTTTTTATAGAACAAAATATTTTATACTACACCTGCTCGGAAAGTACCTTGATACTTTATCAAATTTACGGTAGAAAGTACGTCATTGCATATCGAACAAATATGCGGCGAGAAAACGCATCTGAGCGGGAGAGAAAAGTGTATGAAAATCCATTTCTTACGTGGTTTTTCTTTTTTAATTTTGGGTAAGACTATGCGCTGGTAACCTAAATATCAAAAGCCAAAAAGTTTTTACAGTGAGTTTTTATCTCCAAGTTCGCAAAATGACACTGGCCACTAGCTGTGTGTTGGATGGTGTCAAACAATTTGAAAAAAGAACATGTGAAAATTGCAGACGCCATTGGCGCCATTTTCAATTTGTGTGTTGTTTGAGGATTCAGTTTTCGTAGAAAAGTAAAATAAAACTATCAAAATGATAAGTAGTGATAGTGATGATGAAGATTTTTTAACTCCGCCGCAGTTGAAGGAAACTGCAAAAATACTGATTGATAACCTTTTACCACAGAAATCAATTAAAAAATATGATAAAACTTATGACGATTTTTTGCAATGGAAAAGTGAAAAAACAGCGGCATCTTTTTCTGAAACTGTTTTGCTAGCTTATTTCAGTGAAAAAGCGCAAAAATACAAACCAAGTACGTTATGGTCTATGTACTCAATGTTGAAAAGTACTATATTGACAAGAAACGACATAAATATTCAAGAATACAAAAAACTTACAGCATTTCTGAAAAGAAAGTCGGAGGGATTCCGTAGTAAGAAATCAAAAGTGTTTACTACAAAGGATGTTTATTCCTTTTTGCAGAATGCTCCAGATGACAAATATTTGTTGATGAAGGTAAGTTTATGAACAAAATGCACTGGTTTAAAATTTATTACGTACCTATTTATGAGTAGAAATCTACTAGGTTTTCATGTTTGATATTTTTGTTTACAGGTTATTTTGATTTTAGGAGTAAATGGGGCCTGTCGTTCGCAAGAACTTGTGGATATGACAACAGACGATATCGAAATCCTCGAAAATGGAATAATCGTCAATATTCCTAACACAAAAACCAAAATTCAGCGATCATTTGTTATATCGGGCTTATTTTATGAGATAGTGAAGAAATATAACGAAATTCGCCCCAGTGACCCCAAAACCAATCGGTTTTTACTACAATATAAAAACAAAACAAGTAATTGGGAAAAACAAAATAAGTACTGTGCCAAGAGAAATAGCTTCGTACCTTAATTTACTCAATCCACTAGAATACACTGGCCACTGCTTTCGCAGAACTTCAGCGACTATTCTTGCCAATACTGGTGCTGATTTAACCACAATAAAACGTCACGGTGGTTGGAAATCGTCCGCTGTTGCAGAAAGCTACATAGAGAATTCCGTAGAAAACAAAACAAGAATAAATAACCAAATATCGGGATCGATTAATGTGCATCAAGACTCCTCAACCATCAACGAGCGCGGCGATGCCAGATGCCCCTCAGCAGCCAGTTGCCCCTTTGGCACCACAGCCTTCTACGAGCGCAGTGCCAACAGCACAGCCAGTTATTCCTCCTACATTATCGCAAACATCTCCAACAAACATGGAAAAAGTGTTACATTAAGCTTCACTAACTGCAACAATTTCAATATAAATTTCAATTAGTAAAGATTTAGTTTTTTATTTTCCTCGTAGGTGTAGTATAAAGCACTATGTATCACTCGAGAGAAAGTGCGATTCCCGATCTCGGGTATTTTAAAGCCCTCGCCTACGGCTCGGGCTTCAAACGACACCCTCGACGGTAATCGGTCACTTTCTCCTCTCGGTGAACAATGTACTAATGTTCATGGACGCCACAGTTCAACTTTATTTTCTCGGACTATAATAGCATCGTAGATTTGACATTATAATGTAACTGCTGTAGTATTGAAATATGATGCAGATGATTTTTTTACCGACTGTAATGTATAAATATAAAATTAAGAACATGAAAATAAAGGACTTCTATAATAATCAATTAAATTTTAATTGATATTGATTTGGATTTTAATTGATAATTATTTTGTAGAAGTATAGTATTTTCGTATATTTTAGGTTACAAATAAAAGTTTTCTTCGGAAGCAACATCGTCATCATTTTTATTCTTGTTTCTGTTTTGAAATACAATAAATTTAGAATAAATCAAGCCAAACCTGCTCAAACTATAGGGATTGCAGTTAACTTCACAAACAATAAGTTTTCAATTTAAATTTTATTTTATAGCCATTTAGTGACTCCAACTTTTTGACTCCTTTTTTAAATCTAAATCAAAGGATAATTACAAAATTATTGTTTTAACATAAAAGGTTTAAATTTTCAGCTCATGTTTGTCAGCACTATATCTCTGAATCAAATAATCTTGAAATCATTAATTTTGTTTCATAAGTACCTATATCAACAAAATTAATTTTATTATACTTAGAGGAACTTTATGGTGAATTATGTCATTATATTATATATATGAGTCAAATACTTAGGCCTTTTAGATTTTGGGCTTTTCCATAGCAATAACTGTAAAAGGAAAGATTTGTATTTTTGTATATTTGAATAAACTCAAAAATTGATCGATTTTAAAGATTCTTCTACCAATATAATGCTACGTTATCCTTGAGTAGAGAAACATAGGCTATATATTTTGATAAATCAAAATACTCATCCATCACCACGCGAGTGAAACCACGGAGCGCATTTATTAATTTTATTAAGTTTAATATAAATAAAGTAGGGATATAGTCAGAGTTTAAAAAAAGTTAGAGGCTTTTAGTCAAATAGTGACCATGTCAGTCTCATGAAAGACTATAAGAGATTGGAGCTGTAATGGCTGCTGAAATCATCTCAGCTCATCTCTAGAGCCTTTATAGTGATTTAATTATATTTTCTAGTGACAGATTAATAAATAAAAATAATGAACTCAATAAGTACTTACTTGTTTACAGGTGGCAAAGCAACAGATCTTTACCAATACCCATGGACAGTTCTTCTTTTGACCACATTTGACTACGGGAATCGGCAGACAGGGTTCAACTGTGGTGGATCTCTGATCAGCGCCAAATATGTACTCTCTGCTGGGCATTGTGTTTATGATAAAAGTGCTGTAGTGAAGAGGTAGGTACCTACTACTAAAATAATATCAGTAACTACGAGTAAATACGACTCGAGCGAGCAGTCAAGTTTTATAAACAGTAGACACGTTCGAAGTGTTTATACAGTAAGCATTCCAGTTGCAAATACATTAGGATTTAAAATTGTAATTCTTTCAGTGTCGAAGTCTACTTAGCAGAATACGACACTCGTACTTTCCCAAGAGACTGTAAGCTATCGCATAACAGAAGGAAGTGCATTGAGAACAAAGTGATGTACGCTGAAAACATTGTGTTGCACCCTCAGTATGAAAATGAGAACCTACTGAATGATATATCACTGATCCGGCTTCAGGGGACCGCTCCTTATACTGGTAAGATTATAATATAGACTGGCCGATAGGTATAGTTGGTAGCAACCCTACCTTCTGAACCTTGGTTCGGTCGTATCCAGACACATTTGTGTGTGCATGATCATGTCTGTCATGAACATGTCTGTGTGTCCATCTTACTAATATTATAAACACGAAAGTTTGTATGTATGGATGTATAGATGATTGTTACTCCTTCACGCACAAACTACTGAATTGATTTTAGTTAAATTTGGTTTGTAGATAGATTGTGCGCTGGAATAAAATATAGGATACTATTTCATCATCACCATCATCATCATCGTTTATCAATGTGTAACCGCGGACGCATCTAGTATGTATATAAGTATATCAGCCGTCTGGTTACCGTAGTACAGACTAGTTTAGGTTCTCAAGACCTTGTGTAGATTTTGTCTCATATAATTATTTACCTTGAGTGCCATTGACGTAAATTTACATGCGTTTCATTCTTAAATCTTTTGTTTTAATTATCGCGGTATATGAAGGGTTAATTAAATCCATATTAACTCTTTGAGTACCACTGACGTAAATATACGTCCGTTTCATTCATAATTTCTTTTTTTTAATTATTACGATATACGAAGGGTTAAAAGTAACCTTTCAACGTACTACTGCCTCAGATTCAAGAAGTACAGAACACACGTGTGCGTGGTTTCACCATCACCGCCATCAGAGGTTTCCATACTGTACCCGTTAACACCATCGCTGGTGGCGTTGGACAACAGTCCGCCAGGGTCAGTCTCTAACTATTTTTACTTTAATAATCCCACCACCGGTACTAAGTGTAATTATCTAAACAGTTAAATAAAATTGAAGTGTCCGTTTGTAATTCCAAATTAACAGCTTTTCACTAAATGTATATGAAAGTAAGTATATACGTAGGTATATACTTACTTTCATATATCAAAATCAAAAATATATAATCAAAATGGCTGGACCGATTTTAACGGGATTTACACTGACAAATAGCTGATGTTGAAGTTGTAGTGATAAGAAGTAACTTAGGGTACTTTTATTTCATCATCATCATCATCATCCGTCACCACATCACCTGCGTCACGTGATCTAGTTGTAGAATATATAAGTGTAAAATATTCCACCATAACATACAAGACAAATAAATATCGCGACAGTTTAAAATTATTATTGAAACAGCTTTTAGATCTTAAATGTACAAGTACAGTTTACAAGACTAACTAGAAGCTGGATTTATCTTATGGGAATAATTTTACATAAGTTTCTAAGTAGGCCCGAGTCTCTCGAAGTGCCTAGACTTAGATCGCTTGCTGAGGCAAACATAAAGTAAATAACTTTGCTGAGACTGTTATGTAGAACTATTTAATTATGTACATAGTAATAGGTACAGACTTTAGGTAAATTGAACAAAAGTAATCTAGATTCTAAGATATCTAAACTTCTAGTATACTTAGTTATATAATAGGTAATAGTTAATTTAAGCTATCACAAGGTAATCAAGTCAACTAATACCTCAACTAACTCAATTTGTTAATGTTCCTTTTACCTTATTAGTTCTTTGGGTAACTTACGATCTTTTAGTATTTTCATTTTTCTTAACTGTTTTTTTTTATTTAAGAATGCGTTTATATAAGGTTTTTGTTAATTAGTGAACAATATTGAACGGGGTGGTTTGGAATCGATAACTGGTCATTATGGTGGTCATTATTAGTGAACAATATTGAACGGGGTGGTTTGGAATCGATAACTGGTCATTATGGTGGTCATTCTAGGTATGTAGTTTCCCAAAATGTCTGATGATTTTAATCTATGGAACGAAAAAAATAAGAAAACGTACCTATATTCTAACGTTATCGTAAAAATAACCGGATTAAATATTATTTAATTAAATTAGCAGTTGTATTGAAACATTAGACATTTAGAAAAACTATAACGCATTCTAAAATAAAAAAATAGTTGTAAAATGAAACTCTCAAAATAGGTAAGTACTTTTTAACCGACTTCAAAAGAGGAGGACGTTTCTCAATTCGACCTTTTTTTTAAATGTGTGTTCGCGGATAACTTCGTCGTTTATGAACCGATTTTGATGATTCTGTTTTTGTTTGATAGAATATACTTCTGTGGTGGTATGGTATGGTCTCGTATACATTTTATCAAATTCGGTAAATCCGGAAAAGTGTTGATTTATCTTGATGGTATCATCATTGACGGTATATCCCGTAAGTAGCAACGTCACTAAAAAAATGGTGAAAAAAAAATTACCGAGGATACCGACTTCGGCAAGTTAGTTCACACTTTTTAGTGACCTGTGAAAAAAAAATGTTTTCGTATCTTAATTTCATCTTTGTTTTAACTACTAAATTGATGTTTAAGACTACACATCTAACATTGTTAACAAATGTTAAAAATATGTGCAGTATTTTTACTACAATTTATTACACTCTCTTATCTCATATCATAAGCATTCTTGGAAAATAAAGGAAAGATGTAGAAAGGGGCTCCTACACGTACATAAAATACAGCTAGTAATTTATGTATATATATATATATATATATATATATATATATATATATATATGACGGAGAAAGCACCTCCGGAGTGTTTTTAAAAAGTGTGACGTCAGCATTGCTGACGTCACAATTGTTGTTTTCGTGATGATCACTCATTTTTGGGTCTTCGAAGTAAAACTTCACAAGTACTTTTATAAGCTTCGTATATTCAACGAGCAGCGTAACAACGTCACAAAGAGGTCCGTACTGTACGGCGACTCGAGAGCGACCGAGACGAGCGCCTACAGTGCGGCCGTACTTATAGGACTCGGCGCACGTGCACGAGTTTACAAGTTTGTTGGTAAAGTATTGAAATTACAATCATAACATTAATTTTACATCGTAATCAACTCAAAAATAATCAACTGATGATTTATAAACTATTTTTAGGGCAATCAAATGATTAAACTTAATTATTCTCGACGAACTGTTGTAGTTGCGCCGATACGGCCATACTGACAGGCGGTGCGCGCTCTGCACCAGCCTCGTTGGTTCTCGTAGATTGTTATGGATTCTCGTAGATTTGGATTCTCGTAGACCATTTATTCTGATGGGTCATCTTGGTTCGAGTCGTGGTTTGGCTGTACTTGCAGCCCTTCTCGTGAGGTCGACGGAATGGGCTCATTTGATTCTGCAGTGGGATCTCGTTGAGTAGGTGATTCGTTTCCCGCCGATACGGTCAACTGATCCCCAGGTTGCGGAGCGCGGCGCAGCTGATCATGGGCAACCTTGCGAGGTCGTCCTCTACCGACAACTTTCTTTACCAGATATCGGTCATTATCCAGTATTCTACAAACTTCATATGGTTCGCTGTATTTAAGGTCAAGCGAGGTTTGGTTTCGAGGATTATTTTTCACCAATATGTAGTCTCCTCTTTGAAAATGATGGATTTTGGCCTTGTGTAGGTTGAAGCGTTGTCTGTCTTGTTCGCTACAACGAATCATTTTCTGTTGCACCTGTTGAGTGAGCGCTTTAATATCAACGGTTTTGTTGTCAATATCCACCAGGTTGAGAAGCTCAGGAGGTACACAGTGCTTTCGTTGTGTAATAAGTGTCAGTGGAGCAACACCGGTGACTCAGTGGGTTGTACAGTTCATTGCCAGCTGAAGTTCCTCGAGTACAGTGTGCCACTGCTCTGCTTCGTAATTTTTAATCATTACCAAAGCATTTTCGAGGGTTGCAACGACTCTTTCAACTTAGCCATTCGCTCGGCTGACTCCTGGAGCGATAGCATGGATATTTATTCCGATGGCGTCACAGTAGTCCTTGAACTCGCCAAGGAACTCTCTTCCTCCATCCACTATTATTTGAACCGGCGCACCAAATAGATGCACAGTGCGTTCTAGAGCGGCCAATGTGCTGTGTGGGTTTTTGTTGGTACTGAAGTACAGTAAAACGTACTTTGAGAAAGCGTCAATGGTGACTATGACGTATTGTTGATCATCTGGAGTGCCCAGCTTCCCTGTTATGTCCATATGAATAACTTGGAAGGCGGCCGTTGGTTTTTGTATGGGGTGTAACTGGGCTTGAATGGCCCCGGATCTTCCTTTAGATGTTCGGCATACAACACAGTTATCCACAAATCTTTCGGATAATGGAACTCATTTTGTTGAACCAATAGTTTTCTCTGATCTTCTGCAGTGTCTTTTCCCAGCCAGGGTGTTTTAGTGCAGTGTGAAATGAGTTTATAATGCTCCATTGAAATGATTTGGGAACGACGGTACTGAGCTGCTGACCGAAGACAGGATCATTGACGTTCCTTTTTTAAAACGTTGTCCTCTAACACATAGTCTTCCACTGGGTTATTGTCACTGAGACTGTCCATTATCGGACGCAGTTCTTCATCCCGTCGCTGTTCAATTTTGAGCCAGTTCAAGTCTCTTGTCATCACATTGACTGCAAGCTCAACTGGATTGCGACAGCGATGAATCCTTGGCAGAAGGTCCTTTTTGTGTTTTGACGCTTTTAATGCGTTGCAATCCGTTATCACGGTGAATTTTCGCCCATATAGATACTGGCGAAAGTGTTTTATGGCTCGTACCACTGCCAGTGTCTCCAACTCGTAGGAGTGGTACCGACTCTCGGCTTCCGTGGTTCTCATGCTCATAAAGGCAACAGCATGTTGTCGTTTTACACGTTGACTAATTATTGTTGGCTAATTTTTGTATCCGCGTCGATACGGCCATACTGACAGGCGGTGCGCGCTCTGCACCAGCCTTGTTGACTCGTTAACTCTCGCAGACTGCTGTTAATTATGGCTGGCCTGCAAAGAATGAGATATTCTCTGAGTAGTGAGTCTGTAAACAACTTACGTTGCTTTATCTTGTTTGTTACATTAACACAACTGTTATGTAACCTTAGGAGTCTTTTGATTAGTAAACAGTACACAAAGACATCGTGCACTGCCTTATTGATTTAGTATCTGTGGTGTATACGTGTCTACCCATAGTTCCACAAGGCGTCCCCACGGTATCTCAGGGTTCACTTGTGGATGCATCAAGGATCCGTGGCTAGCTCAAGGGTAACACATGGTTAGCTCAGAGGTATCACTCTCCAGACATTTTTGTAGATTACAACAGTACACTAAGACATCTTAAGTGCACTGCCTTATTAATTTAGAATCTGTGATGTATACGTGTCTACCCATAGTTCCACAAGGCGTCCCCACGGTATCTCAGGGTTCACTTGTGGATGCATCAAGGATCCGTGGTTAGCTCAAGGGTAACACATGGTTTAGCTCAGAGGTATCACTCTCCAGACATTTTATTCTTGTAGATTCTAGTTGAAAATATCGTGAAACATAATGAATTTTATACTCGCCGGTTTTAATCCGTTGATGCGTGTTCGTCGTTGTGAGTTATCCGGACTGACTGGCCAGCTTGAGATGTGGATGACACTGAATCAGGGGCGATTGCAGCGTTGTTTTGCAGTGTATCGAGATCATCTCCCGCAGCGATTGGTGTGGACGTCATGTCTGTGGTAATTCCCGTTGTGATGGGCTGCATGGTATTAAAGTTGTTTGCTGGTACTCCTGAAGTGTTCAATGAGGCAGGGCCTATCAGCCTGGTACTGCCCTGCGCTTGCGCACGAAAACAACAATTGTGACGTCAGCATTGCTGACGTCACAATTGTTGTTTTCGTGATGATCACTCATTTTTGGGTCTTCGAAGTAAAACTTCACAAGTACTTTTATAAGCTTCGTATATTCAACGAGCAGCGTAACAACGTCACAAAGAGGTCCGTACTGTACGGCGACTCGAGAGCGACCGAGACGAGCGCCTACAGTGCGGCCGTACTTATAGGACTCGGCGCACGTGCACGAGTTTACAAGTTTGTTGGTAAAGTATTGAAATTACAATCATAACATTAATTTTACATCGTAATCAACTCAAAAATAATCAACTGATGATTTATAAACTATTTTTAGGGCAATCAAATGATTAAACTTAATTATTCTCGACGAACTGTTGTAGTTGCGCCGATATATATATATATATATATATATTAAAATGAACCCCTTTTACTCCTGCGGGGCTATTATGTATTTCAGTTGCTAACAAGTATTGTTTGAAATCGAAAAAAATGGCGGTTCTATGTCACTTTTGTCAGCTGCAGTCTTCAACTAACATGTTCGCTACTGGAGTGGTCAAAACTGACATAGACCCGCCATTTTTCAAGATTTCAATCAGCATTTGTTAGCAACTGACATACATAACAGCCTGGTCTGGACTCTTGACTGGTCACACTATAACTTGCGAACAGATGGAACAATCTCGCTAACTGTTTTTTTTGTTGTGTTAATTATTAACAGGAGAAGGTTCATGGGAAATAAAAACCAATTATTTGAACTTTTACCAACCATTATTGAGAACCCTGAAAGGAGTGCGATTTGTCGATGCATTTGACTGTTTTAAACGCCTTTCAAATATCGCTAGTTCGAACTCAACATACTGTATAAGATAATAAGACAAAATACTTACCAATATCATTTTGAGCAGAGCTCTTTGTGAAAGAGTTTGTCCGGGATAGTACTGCCACCACACCTTTTTCTACCGTGAAGCAGTATTACTATGTTCAGGTATGAAAGGCATAAGCCCTTTAAAGGTTGTCTCAGGCCGGCGTAATTGCAGGCACATCGCGCATTGCAGATCGTCACTTTTACCGTCTAACAATAACCATAAAAACTTGTATGTAACCTATATTCCTACATTATTCCAGAATACATAAGACCCATATGCCTGCCTTCAATCAACATTGACGAGCCCAAATTCTCTAACTTACGATTCGAAGTCACCGGCTGGGGCCGTAACGGTCAATACAGATCCAACGTAAAGCAGTCCACCGTCCTGCACTTAGTGAACCAGAATGATTGCAGGAGATTCTACCCAATGCTGACTACTAAGCATTTATGTGCAGCCGGATATAAAGGAGAGGACACTTGCAAAGGAGATTCCGGAGGTCCCCTAATGATTCTGTACAGAGGGCGATATTTCGTTGCTGGAGTCGTAAGCGGAAAGAGGGCAGACTCACCGTGCGGCACCGAAGTACCTTCGCTTTACACAAACGTCTACCATTATTTGGACTGGATTAGAAGTAATATCAGAAATTAGCTTTTTACCAAAAAGTTTTTTACAGTATATGCGTTATTTTCGTACACAAATACGCGTGTGCTTAGTGTGCGTGTTTAAGGAACCCGGGGTAACCCGAGTCCTTTAAATACTTTAAACCAGCTTTTAGACGGTTTTACTCAATACAAATAGCATCAAAGGAACAACCTGTTTTGCCTCGTTTTTTGGTAGTTACACTGTAGGTAGTTTCTTGCCTTTGATCTACCTTAACTTATTTGTCTTCTAAAATATGCTTCTAATTATTATTACTTAACAATATTTATCCTAATAATATCATGTAATTTAATAATTATATATACATTCAATATACCTATAACATAATACTAACCTTAGAGTTTACTTAAAGGTACCCCATACCTATGCCAGCGCAAGATAGATAAGTAAATTGCAGGTATAGTAGAGTAGGACTTCAATTTAGCCCGCTATTAAAACAAAACCGGCCAAGTTCGAGCTTAACTCGCCCACGAAGGGTTCCGTACCATTAACCATAAATCTCCCATACAACAGACATGATTTTTTGCCATTTTTACAGATGACGATAGTACGTAATGCTTCGTGAGCGAGTCCGACTCGCACTTGGCCGGTTTTTTAGTAGTAGTGTTGTTATGGTAGCAACATAAATACACCATCTGTGCAAATTTTAAACTCTCGATTAAACTCTAGATGTAAAGATTTAGTAGGTTAAATGAACTAGGGAGTTATATTCGATGTTCTATCCGGATCGCATCGGTGACCTAGCGGCCATGGCGTCTGACACGGATTGTCGTGAGATGCAGATTCTGATCCCTTTTGAGGATGAGTAATTTTTCTCTCTTAATTTGAAAATGTTGGGCTCGCTAAGCAGGTGCTAGTGCTTTTAAATCATATAAGACAACAATTTAAAATAATCTTTATTTGATGTACTCGTAGGTAACTACAAAATAAGGGATGTTTTACTTTTATATGCTGTGAGTCTTTGCCTCTTACAAAATTTCATGGTGGTGGGAAAGTACCTTCTAAACATAAATTTATTAAAAATTGTCTAAATTTTCGGCACAAATGGTAAATATACAGCATATTTCATCGCTTGCATTCACTTACTTTTCAAACTCTAATGGACCACTGACCTAAGTACTTGATATTAATTTCAACTTGATGCCTACACGTGTTCCTGAGCAAAAGGAGAAGAACAGACTGACAATGAAGTGATCTTGAAGATCAATGAAGGCTTTTGAGTTACAGAACCCTAAAACATAAGCAATACGTGGATTTAAATGGCAAAACATATTCACTCAGGTACTCAATTCGACTGTATGTTTTTTATCTTTATTACCTCATTACTTTCAATAGGGTGAACCGATTCTCAAAATTATTTGTTTGAAAGCTGGTGCTTCCTGTGTTATCCCATTTAAATTTCATCAAATTCGATCCAGTAGTTTTTGAGTTACACTCCAATAACTGAATAGAATAGAATTCGGTATTAAAATTTTCAAATTGTACTTGTTATTTTTTAAATTACCTGTGCTGTGCAGTGCAGTACGTAGAATTACGGAGTACTATTATTTATTCTGTGGTAGAACCCTCCAACGCAATAACTAAAACTGCGTTCAATACACATTATGCAGCGTATAGTTAAGAAGTGAAATGGAGCATTATGTTGCGCTCCCACCGGATTCCTATGAGCACTAGACTCCACTAGATTTCGCAGCCACCGAGTGGAAATAAACTCATGAATTGAAAAATACAGCTTCACAAATTCAGATTGCAAAATTTTGCTAACCGTCGCTGTGTGCCGTTGACAGGGAAGTATTGTGCTGTGTTAGGAATTGAAAATATTAGCAATTTAACAATATTTTCCGCTCAAAGAGGTGGTAACATTTAGTTTATTTTGTGCGAAGATATTGCCTAGAGTAGTAAATACATATATAGGATTAATTGTAATTTCGTACATGATGAAACATGCATGCAACATTCATAATTTGAACAATTATTATATAACTCGTTTTCCACTTTTGTTTTATTTCAACTGTATGAGTGAAGATAAAATGGTTTATGCAAAGGCATATAATTAGGTATTAAATGACCGTTGCATAAACTACTATTATCATGTATTTAGTTGTTCTTTTTTTTAATTTTACCTATCCTCGAAAAAAAAGTACGCGTTTTTACAATCGTTTTTTGAATTCGAATTTGGAATATAACGTTGTAAGTGTAGATAAAATGTAATTAGACACATCGAGTTTAGTACAATAAATAACACACTTCTCCATTCGTCGTGAAAATGCAACCAAACACATTATCACTATCAACACTGTCACTTTTGACAGCCGACCAAGATTTGGCTCACTCAAAAGGTAAAAAAAAATTGGCCAGTCAGGACAAAATTTGTTCTGACAGGGAGTTGTGAAACGGGCGTGACCAAATCTTGATTCGTGCAGATTTTGGCCTAGAGGCGTCGTGGACCGGCTGTTTCGTCAAATTTTGGCTTGTCATGTGGCTTGCTGGAAAGCAGCCCAGGGTAGTAATTTAGGCAGGCTATTTAGAACATGCTGTATATGCAAGTCTGAAACTATAAGACATACACAGATCTCTTAGGAACCATGTCATCTATTTTAATGATAAGAAAAGCTGCATTTCAATGGCGCCGTAACTTGATTTGGACACCTCATTCTTAACCTAATGAAAATAAATTTATAATAGAGCAATAAATGTTATTTATTTAACATATTATAACTATTATTTATTGCTTCCACGATCATAGAAAAATAATATGCCTTCTATCGCAGATGTATTTTTTTTCTTTAAAGATACGAAAGTGTATTTGTGTTTTGGTATCTACTTTAAGGACAAACGTCCTTAATTCACACTTAATACGAATACTTTTTTAAATAAATTAGAAAAATAAATAATATTATAAGCGCTCCCAACTAATTCATCTATTTGAAGTCAGTGCCAGCCAAGTCTAATAGGTAGTCTATAGATATTATGTATGTATGTAGGAATTACTACACAAGTACAAGTATCTACCTACTTACTACATACATACATAGTATCTACTACCTATTAGACTTGGCTGGTACCAACTTCAAATAAATGAGTTGATTGGTAGCGCTTATAATATTTATATTGATTTATTTTTCGGTTTTGAGTACCAATTTGTAGTTTTGAAGTCAATTTATTTTTTCAAGAATAATAACTTTGTTTAATCTAGGTGCGTTCGTTTAGCTTATGAGGGCATTGGTGGCATCATTGATGGATCTTTTGTTAAAGCGTTATTTTTGCCACTTTTGCCCACACCCTATTCGAACGCTCACTTAAGCATAAGACCTAAAATCGCATGATTACGCTGTCAAATACATAGCTGTCAAAAAACGATCACAAGCAATGGTTGCTTGTGAGCAAAGCTCCAGACGTGGGTCAAAAATTGCTCTTTTTTAGCTTTCCGAACGCTGAACAAAAAGAGACATGAACGACATTTTCATCCACAGATGCCCAATTCGATCGCCCCTTGTGAGCGTTATTTTCGCTAAAAACACTTAGATAGAAGTGATCTATTCGAACGCACTATCTGTCAGCTGTTTAATACTAAACTACTCAGCATAAAATCATACCTTATGTAGGTATATATAAATTTAAAACTGAATGAAATTTTGTAGGTAATTTTAAGTATGTTAAAACTACATCCAAAATCATTTAGCTACAGAAACATGGCAGCGTATCTACTTTAATGTTATTTGAAACTGCGAACGGGCTAGGAACTGATGATGTGATTTCCGGAAGCTTGTCTTACACGGCCAGACTCACAACACAGCCTATGTATCTTACAGTCGTCCAACTGACACGTCTAGACAGAGCAATCATGCGGGGTTTGCGGGGTGCGAGAGGGACGTTAGCGAGCCCAAACTGCCATACGCTCGTTTGGGACATGTCAGTCGGGGTTGACGCTTTTTACTTTGAGTTTGTGTGTGTTTCGTTTACGTTGAAATCTTTGATAATGGTTCATACTACTTGTGCTGTGAGATACTGCATGTCATCATCTCGTATAAATAAAAATTTGAAATTTCATCAGTTTCCACGCACTGAAGAAAGGTAAGTCCATATTTTTTTACGGTGCTAGTCTGTGATAAGTATCTAGTTTTGGTATAATCTACCTATTTAAGTGAAATGGCGGACGGTAATATGTGGTTATGGCGTGACTGTAAACGAATAAATAAATAACCTCGAAAGAATCTGAATGATGAGTGCACTTTCTGTATGTGGTTGTTTTGTGTATGTATTATTTACTTATATTTTTTCAAGGCGATTTTAATCAAGGCTTTCTTGCGCCATCATTCTTAAGCATGTTTAAATTGTACTTAATTAAACCAAATAAGGTACCATGAGATATTATGTTTAATTACGATATACCTAAACATGTTTAAGAACGTTGGTGAAAGTAGCTCTTAGAGTATACCTACTGTGTATGATTTTTGAAATGAAATCAATAATAAGTATTAGTACAGCGATATTTGTTAATTAAGCAGAATAACATAGTTTCCGAGACTTTTGTTTTTCTTAGAATGTTTTAGCCTACCTACTACTCAGACAAAATAAAAAAAACATCTGTTTTATTTTGTCTGAGGCCTATAATATTAGACAATATATTTCGAGATTCAAGACAGCGGATGCGATTTTTTGAATAAAATCAACATGGGTATCGTTTCCATGGTTTTCGGGGGTAACGATTTCAAATATGACATATATTTTGAGCTATATATTTATATTAACCGAGCTAATTTTATATTTTTTTGTGCTTGATTATAATAAAACTAGTCGTATATATTGTCCTAAATGTTTTCGTTATTTCCTTGTACTCTACATACACATACCTACTACGAACACATACACAAAATATTGAAACAGTATATACAAAAAGAAATATTTTATTGTAGTGACAACCCTACAGAAATACCGCGTACCTACTACTATAAAAGCGGCTTTCGCGTGACATCAAAGGCGTTGGCCTACTGTATGATTTTTATGCTATGCTCACAAGGGCACATATAGATGTATTGCATTATGTATTCTCTATGTTTCTACTGTGACAAAGGTGAGTTTGGATGAATTGACCAGGGGCCTTATTCGCTATAACCATACAAACCCGTAACGCGGCGTGTTACGATATCTTCAAGAAACTATAGTACCTACCTACATTAGAATCGTGAAGATATCGTAACGCGTTGCGTTACTTATTTGATTGGTTATATTGAATAAGGCAAGTTAAGGTATTCTATTCGGCAAGTTTCCCCAACTCTTGATCCATACACTTTAATGCGTTTTTATAGTTTTGACAGATCTATCTATGGTTATTTGTATACCTATATAGACACATGCAACTTAATCACTTTATATTTTAGGTACTTAATTTAAATTTATATTATGAATGATTATGAATAATATTAACGTTATTTTATTACAATATTAATATTAAAGTTATAGTTTTAGATTCTCGATTATGTATAATATATATATATATATATATATATATATATATATATATATATATATATATCTGCATCAACCTGTTGGTATTCATCTGCAAAGATCATTGCTTTGCAGGTGGATACTTTCAATCCCATCTATCTCGGTACTTTTTATTTTTCTGTATACACATATTTTGAGTTACAATCCAGTAAAGAATTGTATTAGCATCTATATTTATAAGTGAAAAATTGATTGTAATTTGTTTTGTGTATCATAAAAATATAAAAAATATATTATCCGTGACCGATTGGTCCATAATCTACTATAAGCTACATATCCCGTACATATATATAGAAATAAAGAAAGAAAAGAAAGAAAGAAAACATATTTATTCAAGACACACACACCACATTACATATTCTACACATTAAAGGAACACAATAAGTACACTAAATAAACACATTACACATGTAGAAAACGACGCGGTGCTGTGTGTGTCATGAACATGGGTCCCGACTCAGCATACGACTAAGGACAGAATCCTTAATCACTGATTTTCAGCCGTTACCCATTGTCATGACCTCACGAACCTCAGGACAAAATACAGTTCTTCTTATGACCATGCCATATTTGGCGCCACCTTAAGTGCCGCGATTCGTAAGCATCTGTTTAGTCTGTGGTGCCGTGGCAAGTTTTGCCACGTCTTATATTCTCTTTGGCCACGTTGATCTACTACGTCGATGACAGGAATTGTACAATTGAACATGACTAAAAATTATTAGCTTACAACATAAAACACATAAAACACAGAAATCGCTATGACAAGAGATATTATACATTTAGTGTACCTACACCGAGTAATTATGTACCTAGACTGGGTCTCTGTGAACTGCCATTTGGAATTAAACAATACGTGAGTACCAACATCATTTTTACACTTTTTTGAAGTTAACCTTCAACAACTAGAGAATTAGTAATTTAATGGTAAGTGAAAGTAGCATTCGAAGGGTGCACCAATTGAGCGCAGAGATATGTAGACTACAAAGTGTTTAGTTAAACAGTTTTTTGGCATCTCAATAGATGCGTCTTCAAGTGCCTTCTAAATGTTTCTACTGTTTTCAGGGCCCTTAGTGGCGGCAACAATACATTCCAGCATTTGCTGGCAGCAAACCTGAAACTTCCACGAAAAGTCATAGTTCTATGATGTGGTACTACAAGCCTGTACTCTGATGATCTCGTGCAATACCTACGACTAAGATCTGGCCAAGTGAATTTATCCCATAGATATTGAGGTCGTTGGCTCTTTATTACACCAAAAAGTAATGTGGCATAATGAAGTTTACGACGAGCAGTCATTTTCATAAGGTTTGCATGATTTAGGAATGGTGTAACATGTGCCCGGGGAGGGATATCATAACAGAAACGTGCACAAGCATTTTGTACTCGTTGAATAAGACGCTCACTTCTCTTCAGCAGACATGGCCCATATACAACATCCGCGTAGTTGAGTTTAGAGAGTACCAGAGACTCGCAGACAATAGTCCTAACTTCGACACTAAGGTACGGTCTAATCCTATAAAGGACCCTTATCGATTAGGAATACAATCTTGTTTCACTTGATCTTCACTGTGTTATCTTGCCGTTACGTTCAATGCGTCAAAATGTATGTGTTTCTTTGTTCTCAGCTGATCAACAAGGTTAAACAACGGAATGGCGTGAACATTTAATGAACCTATGAACGCCTGAGGCTTTTTCGTAGCAACAACTTCAATGAATTCCTTAGAAAAAAATTTGACTTTTGTTTGAAAAAAAATCCTTTTTGAACAATTAACTTACCCTTATGTCTTTGAGGCCTGACTGGCCTGATTAAGATCTGACTCGATAGTATCTCTTGCACAATGTCGGAAGCATCGGACGGCCTGAAACCTTCGTCAATAGAACTGGCCACTAGCCAACTAGGGCGATCAAACTCATTGGACCCGCGTAGTGGATTATAGTACTCCTCTCCCTGAGAAGAACAGTGCTGAGTATCAGCAGTGGGAGATATATTGGCTTATTTTGCTGTTTGTAGGTTGTAATTTTTTTTTTATTTACAATTGCCAATATTTTATGAATTTGCGTACAATAAAATCATTCACTCAACATACTTGAAATCTAAGCGTATAATCCTACCTACTACGAGTAAATTGCGCTTCGAATTTTAAATTTAAAGCGATGGTTGGCGTAATAATATTCGGCCTATAATCCGACGGCCGCAAGATCGATCCCTGCTTTCAGGCTTGAATTTTCAGAACATAACACATAACATCGTAATGAAATGGTAGTAGGGCACTTGCTTGCTGTACTTGGCGCTGGTGCCCGCTTGGCTAACTACCGCATAAACATCTAACGGTGTCTCCCGGCACCTGTCCATGAATGCATGCTTGATGTGATGATAGGTACCACCTTCACTCGCATCATCACTGGCCTGATAGACTGACAAAAAATATATATTATAGTAGTCACCGGTGTATCTCTGATTTCGACAAGTTCAATATTTCGACAGTCGCTTACTTGGAAAAAACATAGTTCGACAAGTCATTGCTTCGGCCGAACATATATTCGACAAAAATGACTCCCACAGAACGTAGCGGAGTGTCTAGTTCTGACTAGATACTCACACTACAAAGTCACGATAGGTGCGACGATGAGCGATGCGAGGAGGAGCGTTAGGTCACGGTAATATCACAGTCTATTCGTATGCTGTGGTAATATTATGTTAGGTTGAGGAGCACAGCGAGCGTGCCGCTCATAGAAATAATGTATCATAACCTTACGGATGCCGCTGCAGCGGCCGGCGAAGCGCCAGAGTTAGAGTAACCTACGCCTCTATAAGTATTCTTTTAACGCAGCACTTTTGGGGTAAAGTTATTGCCGAATATTATGTCCTGTCGAAGCAATGACTTGTTGAACTATGTTTTTCCGAAATAAGCGACATGTCGAAGTATTGAACTTGTCAAAATACAGAGGTACTCATCCAGTAGTCACACAGGTTAATATCGTAGTTACTTAAGAGATACCGTCTACGATGTATATTTCTATATGTATAGCATATAGTTACTCTTAATTGCGCAAATCAATTTGCCCCAAGATGATAGGGAAACACTTACAACTTAATTACTAGCCAAGTGAGAATTTGGGCGGAATTGCGTACAGACGCGTTTGACGAATGATGATGGATCGTGGGAAGCTGAACCGTACGTTGAAGGAACACGAAATTATATTAACATCTTCTCAGGCTGTTAATGGTACGTATTTAGTTTTGCAGCAAGTGAAACTTGTATATATTTTAGTATACGATATGATATACGATAGAACATATCGCCTCTTTGCTTCAATAACGTGATAAGTCCGACAATTCATATTTTTTTTTATTTGATAATTGTAACCGCCGTGACCGATTTTATTTTTCCAAAAAACGTGGTAACCTTTGTGCGTGTAATAGCGAATCTATGAGTGAAAGAGACAGTGCAACTGTGTCAGATCGCGATATCACGTTGTCTCTTTCTGCACGGAGATTTGTTTCAACAACGAAACAAACCAGTTGTTACTACGCACGCGGAGAGGAAGGTGCTCTCAAATTTCAGCGAAAACGTGACATCACGACTATATCACTTTTTGGTTGCAAAGGTATGTTTTAATTCAATTATTATTTTATATTTTATAATGTGATAAGTAGGTTTAACACAGTGTTGTTGAAAAAAATGTGTGATGTGTAAATTGTTATAAATGCTCATGTCACACTGTTGCCGAAAGAATGAGAATTTTACTTTGTGTTATCTTAAGATACAACATTGTAGATGATGAAACTTTTTCTAATACAAAAACCAAGTTATAGTTATCTGCTGATGTTCCGTTATTGAACAAAAAAAATATAATTAAACCAGTAATATTTCTAAATATAACGCTGTTAATGCTAAACAAATAACTATTTTTACTTATTTTTTCAGATGGAATCGCGATGTAAAAGACTTGTTAAGCTTGCATTGACAACAGAAAGTTCTAATGTTCCTGTTGCAGGGACAAGTGCAGGTACCTATTTGTATATTTAACCATTATAGAACTATTTAGTACGGAAACTCCACCGCTGCCGCGCGGCTGAGTTAAATAGATACCTATCTGATTTTTAACGCGTGGTAGGTACCTACTTGTAACTATTTCGTGCACGTGGTAATGTAGGTACTAAGTTTGGATTACAGAATTATTTTCTATCGTACTAAAATAAATATTTTACTTATGAAAACGTGTTATTTTAGATAAAGACGCAACGTTAAGCTCAGGGGACGCAAGGTCAAACATAGAAGAAGCAACGTTAAATGCGGATGACGCAGCAAAAAAAAAAGCTGATCTATCAGTATCCAATCGCCATCGTTGTGATTCGACCAGCAGCAGCGGTAGTTCTTCAAGTGACTCATCATCATCAAGCAGCTCATCCAATACATCTTTTAATGAAGGTAAGTTTCACTGGTGTTTTGAATTTTTTTTAGTAATTTGCCTAATCTTATTTATATTTCAACCGTAATACATTTTGTACACAGATAGCGACGATTCAGTTAAAGACCCAAACTATGAAGTTGTGGAGCCTCAACATATTTATCGAAATTCTTCAGATTCTGACGGAGAAGTTGCTAATGTTAACACAAGTAACGAAAATTGTGTTTTACAAGAAATTTTTACACCTACAGAAGAAGACGAAATTATTAACGGCCTTTTACAAGAAGCCCATGCGTGAAGAAGAATAGTGAAATTTTCTTTGCAGTGTACGACCTTCAAGCAGTTTTCCAATGTCCCAAAGGGGACATTTCTGTCTTTTATTATAAGTCAAAATTAAATGTACTTAATTTAACTATATACAACAATCAGAGAAACTGTGTTTAAAGCTTTGTTTGGGATGAGTCAAACGGTCACACAGGTGTAAACGAAATCGGTACATGCGTTTACAAATACCTCGTCAAAATTTCAGAAACAGTCGAAAATCTAGATGTTGTATTCTATTCGGATAATTGTGGGGGCCAACAAAAAAATAAGTTTATGATCTGCATGTATCTATATGCAGTAAAAACAATACTTAATCTTAATTCAGTCACTCATAAATATTACAGACATACCCAGAACGAGGGCGATTCCGCTCATTCTCAAATTGAGAGAGAAATTAAGCGGCAATTACGATCTGGCCCCATGTATACACCAGACGCATTTATTGGTGCCATAAAGGCTGCCCGGAAGAAAAGTGAACCCTTCCATGTAAATGAAATGTGCTTCGCAGATTTCTATGATTGGAAAAACTTAACTAATCAAATGAACTTTTCGTTGCTAAAAGATGAAAATAATGATTCAGTTAAACTAACAGGTTTAAAGGTGATTCGAGTTCAAAAAAGCGATCCTGAAGCTGTATTTTTTAAATATTCATATGCTGATACACAATTTATAAAAGCTATTGTTATTAAAAAGAAAAGGAACGTCTCAAATTTGGAATTAAAAAATGCATACAACCAAAAACCTGGGATATCTGATAAAAAAAAAGCAGACCTAATGGACTTGGTTAACAAAAATCTTATCCCCAGATACCATAGGCCATTTTATGAATGTTTGTAGCTTTTGAGAATAGCAGGTTTTTTTTAAAATAATGGCTGATTATAATAGGCTGTTATTAATACTTACTTACGCCAAAACAATACTAAGACTGTTACATAATTTAAGATAAAGTGTGTGTGATCATTGTGAGAGACTATAATTAAAAGTAAAATTGTGATTTTATGTTGGTTATCAACATGTACTGAATTAATACTCCAAGTGCCATGTTTAGATTATAATTATTTATAGTTGATTTATTTTTATTTGAGTATGATAATTATATTCTTGTTTTGTCTAAGACGAGTAAGAGTTTTTTATTCATCTGTCAAAGATTTTAAGCGAATAGTCAAGATCTACCAAATAAGTTATAATTAGGTATACCTAATAATAATATTACTCAATTATCAAAGTCTGATTGAATGTTCATAAGGATAGTTGTTATTCTTTTGTTTAATTTTAAGCTAATGCTTTAATTTCTCCAGTAACATGTGATTCTCATTAAGTAAGGAACAATAAAAATTGTGATAATTCGTAATTTCAGTCTGATTATTCAATATTTTGAAGAAAGAAATTATAATGATGTAGTTTGTAATTGCATTGTTTCCAATAAAGATTGATTCTGAAATCTAAAAGTTTTTATTTCAACAATGTTTGTTCATTATATAACGCAATTTAATAACCAAACTAATATCATCAAAATCGTGACAATTTCGTTTGTAACACTTATCTTACTACATATTTGCAAGAACAATGTGACATGTTTTCCACTTTTTCTCAAATAAAGCCAATTTCTTGCTTAAATTCTAAATTATCAGTATTTTGACAAGTTTTTACATAGTTCATTTTTAATAATTTACAATAAATCGTAGATTTACAGTAAAAAAATTATTCGTTTCGACACAATTATTTTTTGAATGTTGAAAAACACTCTCCTCTAAAATTTCAATTTTCAAGATAACACATTATTGAAGCAAAGAGGCGATATAGCAATATATTTCACCTATTTTGTTTCATAATATGTTACGGCTATCCGTCACTATATATACAGGGTTATTGGTAATTAGACCGGATCCTTTTAAGGGGTGGTAGGGAATGCCATTTGCAACAATATGACTGTACATTGTGATATCCGGAAATGAATCATTTCTGTGATATTCTTTTTTTTTATTTTTTTAGGAACATCCAGTTTTACTACTTTAAAATTCAATAAAAAAAAAGTAATCAACCGATTTCAATTCTGTTCGCAGTTTTAGAGAAACCTTGTTACAGCTCTTAATAATAAACAATAATATCGTACTAATGTAGATCCATCCAAAAACTAGAAGCTTTTTCATAATTTTTATTTGATAATTTTTGTAAGATGCTTTACAAAAACCTTTATTTTCTCTACAAAAACGATAGTAAATTAAGTCTGCATTTTATTTAAAAAACATCTACAAGTCTTTAGCTATCCAACGAGGTAAAAAAATTAGCACTTTATTGCACAATTGCAGAAATAATGCGATAACAAAGACTCAGGTAGAGACATTCCGAGAAAGGGTTTTAGACAACGGTATCCATGTTGAATGCGCCGTCTCCCTCTCGCTTATGTTTGTTGAACGAGCAATGAGAACCCAGTTTGCTCAAGCGCATCGTACTGTTCAGACGCTCTTTGGCAACCCTTTATTACGATTAAATTTCGACCTTGATAACGTTATTAGACTTGTGTAACTTCTTTTTCTGTGATTCGGCTAGTGAACTGGACTTTTTGATTGATTGCTTACCCGACGACTTGGCTTGTACTAAAGGATCTGATCATGACTGCGGAATCCCACGACCATCTACCTCGGCTTCGAGAGTTCACAAACGAAGAGTATGCGGACATACTGTTTTGCTATGGTTTTGCCAACCAAGGGCGTACCCAGGTAGGGGCAGGGGGGGGCAGCTGCCCCCCCCTAGAAGATTAAATAAATGTAATTTTTTTTTGGCAAATAGAAATTAAAAACGTATTACCTACTCTGCGCAAAATGAAGTGTTGGAAACAAAATATCTTTTCAGCCAGATTTTTTTTCTATAGTTAAATATTCTACAATATTCGATATAGAGTCTATGTATAGTGAGTCGTGTCGGTCGTGCCGCAACGTATTTATTAGAATATTTTATATAGTGACTTTCAGCCGCCGTCAAACGAAACGCAAAATGTTTTGATCAAGTTTTGATACACTTTATTTATTTCTTTATTTCGTTTTTATTATTTTTTAGTGATAATGAAAGTGACAGTAACGATTCATAGTCGAGAATTTAATTTCTGGAATCTGATTTTGATTACGCGACAGAATAAATAAAAACTAAGTAAGGTTTTGATGCAAGTTTGGTTTTATTTATTATATTAATTTGTTTTCAATGCTAAAATAAAATAATATTCAATATGTTGCATATTATTTGAAGTAGTATATATCTGTACAGATTTAGTTTAAGATTCTTAGTGTTTATAAAATAAAATAGTGAAAGTATCAAATTCAAATTTCGTAGTATATTCAGTGTTTACAACTAAAAGATTTTTGCTGCGGTTTTATCTGTGCCGCGGCTCACTAGACAGACTCTAGTAATTCTAGTATACTGTTAGCGATGCAATATAATTTAAATCTCCCGCAAAACCGTCGCATCTCGTAGTTTCCGGTTCCGCTGAGACAATCAGAGAGCCATCTAGGATTAAAGCCGAATATAATTGGGAGAAAACAACATCTAGCGCCATCTAGTTTCGGACGGCAGTACTTTTTCCAGTAAAAAGAAATAGGATCAATTTATACGGTCAATAGCGACATCTTGTATTGAATAGCAATACCGCGAAGAACGTTCTAGCATGGACTATTCTGGAAAGAAAAGACAGTGATAGCAAGTATAAGACAAGGATGGAAATAGAGTCGAGTATTTTCTACATATTTCGGGAGCAAGAATATTTCAATATATAAGCGGAAGCGTGAGGCAGAGCACGTCAATTTAGTTCGAATACAATTCAGTTCGGAGTGTAATACGAGCGAATATTTCATACGACATAGTGTCTTATAGTTTCGTTGCGGCGACACGAGATTTACGTTTACTGTGCAACAACTGGAAATATTACTCCGTCAAATGGATAGATGGCCAGGAAATTCTTTGAAAGAGGTGAGTCAAAACAAAACACTTAAGTAGGTACCTAATATGATTATTTGATTTAATGGGGGGCTTTGACTCTCTTGTAAGTGTATATCTTAAGCATTACTTACAATATTTAAATTTATTAATTACAAGACGTGGTTTTGTAATAATAGCTAAAATAACATTTGTGAATATTTTGTGATTAAAAAGTAAAAAAAAAAACATAAAATAAAGATCCTTGCAATATTTTGGATTTATTAATAAGTCCATACCGACAACAAAGTCCCTTTTCTCTAACGTTACAACAAGTGTATTATTTCAAATTACCTAGTTATGCTTATTTGGCGTTCAAACCATATATATTAGAATGTGAAACTTGATCTTTATTTTCGTCTTATACAACCCGCCTAAACACTGTAAGAGTATTTTTGTGTATCCATTTTTTAGGGAGGACACGCGAAAAAAGAAAAAAAGGTCGGGAAAGTAGCAGTGGAAGCGATGAAAATGACAACCATGATAAAACCACTCATGTAATGCCAAGATCATTGCATGCTAACATTGGACAAGCGTCAAATTCTCCTGTAGAACCTGTTAATATATCTGTTGCCGACTATTCTTCTCCATCGACATCCCAACAAACTTATGACGTCAACGTCGATCCTGAAATTATAGTGGACGATGGCTGTCATGAAAATGATCTGGGACGTTGTGTTGGGTTGGCTACCCAGCTATCGACGGAAAAGAAGAGGGAGTTGTTACAAAATCCTTGGATCCCGCCCAGAAATTACGATTTTGAAAGTGATGCAAGCCATTTAAAAAGAAAATTTAACCATGCTTGGTTGGATCAATATTCACCATGGCTAGTATATTCCAAGCGACTAAAAGGTGCTCTTTGTAAGCATTGTGTTTTGTTTGTTCCCTCCGCCCATTAGCACTGTGAGAGGAATTTTGGGATCGTTTATGGTCAGGCCATATATAAAGTTCAAAAATATGCATGAAGACTGCCGAAAGCATGCAACGACCAACCTTCACCAAACGGCGACAAATGCTGCAAAAAAATTTCTTGAAAATGTTCCTGTAGACATCCAACTGCAAAGTGGACACCAAAAAGAAATCGATGAAAACAGACAAATATTGCCATCAATTATTTCTTGTATAGTATTTTGCGGCACACATGATATGCCTCTTAGGGGCAAACAAGCAGATGAGGGTGTTTTATTAGATTTATTGAAGTTGAGAATCAATTCAGGGGACGACAGATTACAGAGTCACCTGGAAAAGTGCCGTCGCAATGCAGTTTACACATCACCAAAAATACAAAACGAATTGATAAATTTATGTGGCGAAGTTATTAAGGAGAATATAATTAGTGAGGTTCAGAAGACCATGGCTTACGCAGTCTTAGCTGATGAAACAGCAGACGTATCTGGGAAAGAACAGCTGTCAATAGGCGTGCGGTTCTACGACGAAAGCAAAAGGAAAATCAGAGAAGAATTTGTAGGGTTCGTTGAACTAAAAGCACAAAATGCTTCCGCAATTGCCGAAGCAATTGACAATTTCTTAATTAGTTCTAACCTCTCAACCGAAGATTGCGTAGGTTTTGGATTCGATGGCTGTTCTACAATGGCAGGGAAAGAGGGTGGCGTACAAGCCATTTTGAGAAAAAAATATCCTCGTGCTTTATATTTTCATTGTTCAAGTCACAAACTCAACCTTGTTGTGAATGATGCGAACGCAGTGCCAGAAATTAGAAATACTGTCGCCACTGTAAAGGATGTTATAACGTTTTTCAGGGAATCGACTACACGTCGAAACTACGCTCCAAACCTATCACGATTATGTGAGACGAGATGGTCAGAAAAATATAAATCAATCAGAAAGTTTTCTCAACATTTTTCAGAGCTTGTGAAATCTCTAGAAACGTTATCCGTAGAAGGAAATTATGCCACCAGAAAATCTGCATATCAGTTGCATTCAGCCGTTACAAAACCAGTGTTTATTGTTACACTACAAACAATAGCCAAATATTCAGCAGTTTTAGAACCAGTAGTTAACGCACTGCAAGCTAAATCGATCGACATGATCTCGGTAGGGGAACACATCAAAAATATCAAGGACATTTTCCTGTCCTCCTCAAGTTTCCTGATAGAATAAGTAATGAAATACTTCAAAAAGCACGTTGCAATGGATTTGAACATAGAAATTTCGGTTCCACGTCTTGCTCATAAGCAAACACATAGAAGTAATCCGCCATCAGACAATGATAACGAATATTGGCGGCGTTCCCTGATAATCCCATACATTGATTCACTCATTTCATCACTGAATATTCGATTCTCCCAAGAAAATACTCCGGCGTTTGCTTTAAGCAGGCTACATCCCTTGTATATGACAAAAACCAGCATTACAGACCTACACAAAAACGCAGAATCATTCCAAGAATTTTATAACCTGGATATCACCGGAGAAGGCTTTATCAGATGATCAATTAAGGGACATAGAAGTAATTGATCTGTTCAACGAAGCCAACATTTTTTATCCTGCTATCAGAAAGGCATTAATTATTTTAAGCACTATCCCATGCACCACGGCGACCGTAGAACGGTCCTTCAGTACCCTGCGAAGAGTTAAAACGTGGCTTAGAAGCACCATGGGTGAAGAAAGGCTTACGGGTTTATGTCTGTTGAGCGTACATCGCAACTATTTAAAAGACAACAGTGAGTTTATTGAAAAGACTGTCATAGACAAATTTGCGGCAAATCCGAGAAGATTACTGTTAAATTAATATATACATACATAATATAATAATATATATTATACATAATGTATGGTATAATTATGTATAATATTTTGTTTTGTGTCATCATCAAAATTAATGAATAAAAGTCAATTTTCATGATTTTTTGTTTCAATATAAGCGACAGACGATCTTTTCGAAACAGGTATAAGCAGCCCCCTGCCCCCTCCTAGCTGAAATCCTGGGTACGCCATTGTTGCCAACGGCGTCGCTACACATGCTCGAACGGAGTATCAGTCTCGATTTCCACAGCGCCGTTTACCCCATGTGAGTGTATTTGACGGAGTGTACCGGTGACTACGAGAAACTGGTCAAGTTCAAAGACGACAAAGTGATGCTGGACGATCTCGTATTTATCATTCGGATGAAGAGGAACAGATAATTCGCATGTTTGAGCAAGATCCTACGACTTCAACAAACATCTTTGCACGACGTCTTGGCATGTCGCAATGGAAAGTATGGAACACAGTGCACCGCTCAAGACTCTACCCGTATCATTTGACTCCGGTACAAGTTATCCAAGACGGAGATCCTGCACGTAGAGTCGAATTTTGCAGATTCATGTTGAACACCGATATGGAAGATTTTTTATTAAAAATCTTATGGACCGACGAATCCAAATTTGATCAGGATGGAATATCAAATTATCATAATATTCATTATTGGGCCCCGAAAGATGACGGTAACCCAAACAAGAAAAGATTACAAGGATCACAAAGAAGGTTTTCCGTTAATGTGTGGATGGGCATTATTAAGAATGAATTGATCGGCCCTTTCTTTCTGCCCAACAACCTCAATGGTGAAGCGTATGAATTTTTTTTGAGAAACGAACTTTATGAGCTACTCAGTGAAGTACCCCTTGAAACCCGCAGAAACATGATTTACCAACATGATGGTTGCCCCGCACATTTTAGTTTGAGCGTCCGTGAGTGGCTCAATCGTCAGTATCCCAATAAGTGGATTGGCAGAGGAGGACCCATTCCGTGGCCGGCCAGAAGTCCCGACTTGACTCCCATCGACTATTACGTATGGGGTCACATGAAAAGCTTGGTGTACGACGATACTCTTGGACCTGTGGCAACCATCGAAGAACTGAAACAGCGCATAATAAATGCAGCAGAAAAAATTAAAATTAATTTAAATACAAGTGTTGTTAAAAGCAATTTACGCAGACGTATGCGTCTCTGCATTCAAAATTCTGGCTCACATTTTGAGAACGAACTGTAAAAATAATAAATACAGACTAATTACATCTACTCTTTTATTTCTTTAAAAGAAATTAAGTTACCTTAAGAAAGTATTTCTTCCATAGCTACTTCTTATGGACTATTCTCATTCCTTTCTCGGCCTTTTGTAATCGCATTATTTCTGCAACTGTGTAATAAAGTGCTAATTTTTTTACCTCGTTGGATAGCTAAAGACTTGTAGATGTTTTTTAAATAAAATGCAGACTTAATTTACTATCGTTTTTGTAGAGAAAATAAAGGTTTTTGTAAAGCATCTTACAAAAATTATCAAATAAAAATTATGAAAAAGCCTCTAGTTTTTGGATGGATCTACATTAGTACGATATTATTGTTTATTATTAAGAGCTGTAACAAGGTTTCTCTAAAACTGCGAACAGAATTGAAATCGGTTGATTACTTTTTTTTATATTGAATTTTAAAGTAGTAAAACTGGATTTTCCAAAAAAAAATAAAAAAAAAGAATATCACAGAAATGATTCATTTCCGGATATCACAATGTACAGTCATATTGTTGCAAATGGCATTCCCTACCACTCCTTAAAAGGATCCGGTCTAATTACCAATAACCCTGTATATAGTGACGGATAGCCGGATAGTGACGTATATATATATGTCGTATGTATACATATATATATATATATATATATATATATATACATACGACATATATATATATACGTCACTATCCGTTACGTATTCCACTTTATATGATGATGTGTAATTTTATCTGTGCCTACTGTACAGTAAGCTTAATATAGCCAGGCTTCTTAGCAAAGGTTTCTTATTAATTTATGCAAAACATTTGACTTGCAATATTGGTGGCAATATTAGCACAATATCGGTATTCATTACCTAAAACATTCTGTTGTATTTTGATTCAGTAACCGTCACTTCGGATTTGTTTCTGGATTCGATTCAAATTTAATATAATCAATGTAATATAATTTTCTGAAAATAAATTCTCAGTGCAGTCGGAAATGAAAATTAAACTGTGCCCGGTGGATGGCAATATTACTAGATCCTTAATTTAAAAAAAGGCCACAAACTAAAACTAGTGAAAAATTTGGCTCTAAAAAGTATACAACAAATATTTAAATGTATTTCATACCAAAGAAATGTATATTCGTAGTGGTGTTCAGTGGATACTTGTGGCCGTATGCCACCTACCGTAACTAACAATACATTCTGCAAAGTAGCATACGACCGCGGTCATCCTCTAAACAATACTATGAATATGTATGAAATACAATAAAATATTTATTACATGTAAGCTGTTTATTTATTACACGATATATATCGAATAGTTAGTAAGTACATAACAATTTCAGATGAGAATACTTTATTGTTTCATACTTTTTAGATCGTGATTCTTTAGTAGCCGGGTTTATGTTAAGTGTGTATTTATTCGTTTTTTAGTGTTTCAACTCATTTTATATTCTATGTATTTTAGGGTTTTTGCAGAGACAATCTAAATTTTTTTTGTTTTGTGTTTATAGTTATGACTGTACCAAAATAAAATATAAGTTACAAGATCAGTTTTCATGATTTTTCTAATATGATTTTAAGAGCACTAATGCCTGCTTAGCGATACCAAACATTGGACCTTGAGAGAAAATTTTGCATCCTTTTCGATTTCCGACAATCCGTGTTTGAATCTCGTCCGATATCGTGAAATTTTCTCTCTAAAATAACAATATTGTAGTTTTCATGACTTTGACGGGATATATCTCGCAAAGGGTACGCTGAACAAAAATATTATGTACCAAATCGTAACTTCATTTTAAGATCCCGTTCCAATGATACCACACATGATGAGGTGGGGCAAAGAAATATTTTGTTTTTGACTTCGTGCCCCGTAGAGGGCGCCATATTCAATTTTATGTGACGTCACCTAACCGGTAACCAGCGGACAAACAAGACGCTTTTACTGACACCATACAGCACACATTTCTAAATTATGATAATTATTTAGTTTAGAAGTCATGAACAGATGAACCTACATACATAGATACTGGTCAAAAACCTAACCCTTTTCCTTCGCCGTAGTCGGGTAATGAAAGTAAATCGTCCCACAAATGAGTTATCGGAAACTTCTGAATCTGGCTACTGATATTTACTTCATACAAACTCACATAAAAATAATTTTAAATTTATCTCATTGCCATCTTGTAGACAATCACGTCAAGATTATTTGTGATGATGATGACAGGGAAACTTTTAAATCTGTTTATTATGCAAAAGCTTTCCTCGTAAACCAAACGGTTTTCTGTTAATTAAAACCTTTAGCCGTTGCCTTCGCTGTGTAAATAACATTTGAACAGTTATCTAATTGAATACCGTCTCATTGTTATATTGTTATTTGAAACCAGCGACCCGCCCCGGCTTTACACGGGTAAAGGTAAGTACCTACCTACAGTCGGACGAGTTGTCTTGCTTGTATAGCGAAGAGATCCAACTTGTATTTTTATATGAAGTCTCCGATAATTAGTGCACAATATTTAAGGGGGTTGAAGAAAAAAAAGCATATTTATTATTACTATGAACCGTTCACGATCGGTTTCATTTTTCCGCTTTCACTTTCATGGCCAGCCATCGATTACAAATCGTTCCGTTTAGAGCCTCGCGCATTCAGTCGTTGCAGTTTCCCGGCACACGAGGGCCTTCATCTATTACGCAGATGATAACGATGATGCCATTGGACGATTCGTGAGACAAACGAGGGTTGCAAACATCGATACCATCCATGACTACAACCTCAAGATGACGATCAGGGATCGGATCGTAGCGGTAATGGAGTTCCTGCTTCAGTGCAAAGAGGGTTCTCAGCAAGTACAATAGATGTTGTAAAATAATTGACTAGGAGTGGGTATATGCTTTCAGAACAGCCATGCTCACGAAAAAGTGTTGGCAGGCGGTGGCTTGTGAGGCGGTTCGCCATCTTCCCTCAAATATGGTTGAGGAAGGCGATGGCTGTCACATGCCTCAACTCGTTAACGGGTGCTGCTTCCGGATACTGGTCTTCTTTGAATGACTATATTTTTTTCCCGGGAAAATCCTTTATAGATGCCACCGCCCCCAGGGGAGCACGGTGGTTATGTGGGAGTCCGTATACTCACTAAAAAGCCGGGGTGTTCCTCCAAGCGAGACTAGAGGAATGGTTTCGCAATCGTTTGCGGTCCCGGCACCGGCGACGCTGATCCCCCAGCAGAGGATTCCAACCCGATGGGGTTAGAGTGGACTAAACTCTAGCCCCGTCTTCTTGAGGGGCGCACGGAAACACCGCATGCGCCGCCTCGGGGACACTGATGTTTGGACGACGGACGCCCCGCGTACGCCGCCCCAGTCCTCAATCGTGGAGGTCGGAGAAGAGCGTGAAAGAATACCAACTCAGAACAAAATATCTAAAGTCTTTAGAAAATAAGTAGTTGTATGATGTCTTTAAAAATAATTGTTTTTCAATAATGAATTGCATGGACCTTGGAGTCTGTGGAGTGTTCATGTATATAATAAAACAGGACCCACCTCGTTCAATATTGTGCACTAATTATCAAATGCCTTATACATATAACTAGATAACCTTTCCGCGGCTTCCCTCGCGTGGTTTCGGAGAGCATTTTTTTCCAAACCCATAAATCCATTTCTAAAATAAAAGTAGTCTAAGTTAGGCACTCCTTATAACATCCGCTATCTGCCAGTGAAATTCTGTCCCGTCAGAATCAGCCCAGCCATTACGAAGATTAGTCAGACCAGTGGGCCGAGCACGAAAATCTGCTTAAGTATAACGTTATCGTATCATTTACATATTCAGTACAAACTATGAGTCTATTATCACTATTGTACTAGTACTTCATCAGTCGAACGACCCAGACAATAGAAATTTCCTTGTTATATTGACAATCGACTGGTGAGGGGTTAAATAAACGATAGTTTGTACTAAATACGTTAATGATGCGATTACGTTACACTTAAACAGATTTTCGTGCTCGGCCCACAGAAAATGTTATAAGTACTTCTACTTACCCATATATTCATATGCATTTATTAAAAAGCTGTTATTTTAGCATAACAAATATACTGTTCAATTCTAGTTAATTACATAGAAGATTTTTTGTCATTTGAACTACTTACGCCCTTACTTAAGAAGAAAGATATATATATAAGCTGATTTATATAAGTAGATTCTTTACTTTAAGTACGCCACGCTGAGTGTATTTCAGATGTGCGCTACCTGAAGAACACTTGGGTTTTCTCCAAGTCTCCAACATAATGAAAATTAGAACAATAGTCCAATTTACACAAGGCTTCTATCTTATTTTTTACTAATATTATAAATGCGAATGGATGGACAATAATATTTGTATCATGTTTTTAATAAAGATATTTGAAATAACGTCTCATAATGACAGCAAACCCTACCCTAATGACCCTATGATACCCTAACGACAGCAACTCGGAAGTTGAACACTAAAACAAGTATTCAAGCAATGTAGTAACTATAACAATAAGTGTTTGGATGTATGTATCTGGACAAATTACGAAGAAAAATTAGACACTTAACACCCACATCATTGTATATATCATAAAGTGAAGCCTAGGCCTAGACTCTCCCAATCACGTCATCACACAACCCTCTGGAAGAACACTCAAATGAGTAAACACTATTACGCGGAGGGTCCAAGATTTCCCAAGGGTCCGATTCTCCTTAAAAGTGCCCGTCAAGTGACCGCTATCCTTTGCACAGCCCTGATCAGATTTTTCCTTTAAACAGATCCGGCGATACGTAAGACTCCTGAACTCGATTGAGCTTCACACAGCCGTATAGTTATGTTGCACGTAGTAATGTAACACGTACAATCTCTGCCAACTTGAATAAAAATCTCACTTTCTAATCTCAATTTGTAAGAGCAGTACAATTTATTGTGAATGAGTTCTTCCGGGGTAGTAACTGCTACCATACCTTTTTGTACCGTGAAGCAGTAATGTTCGCAATACTGTGTTTTGGTTTAAAGGTATAGCTGCCGCCGATATGACAGGCACATGAGACTTCATAACTTAATCTCTCGAATTACGGGCGCAGAACAGTAGCTCATAAATGTCATCTATAAGGTACTGCCGGATGGTAAAGGCCCACTTTTTTACAAATTGAAATAAACGTTTTATTTTACCGTCCTAGGCAGAAAACAGAGGTTATAAGCTATTATTATTTCAAAATAGAAATAAACGTATTTTTCATACTCGACAATACGTTAGTTTTTTAAACATTTAAAAAAACCTGTATTTTGGAAAACAAAAAACATGGTGTGCCTAATAAGGCCCGTGCCGCTTTGAAGTTGTTTGGCGCAAAAGAATTTATTTAAAACCTCAGAGATGTATTAAATAAGACCAATGCAATATTCATCAATTAGATAGCATCAAGCAGAAACTATAACCATGATTATTTTTTTAGAAAATTAAACTTTTCCACCATGTAAGAAAACAAACCAGCTATTAAATTTTTGGTTGTTTAGGATATAAATGTTACTATTTTACTTTAAAATCTGATGATGCATGCTAGAATTAAGTAACTGTTGTCGAGGTTTTATGGTTTTTAATTTTCATGGTCTTTATTACACATATTTGGTTTAGAAGGCCTCTATTGTGGGTAACAAGAACCTGTAAAAATGATTCCTTAAAGTTCGTCTGGGAATATGAAATTTTTCAGCTGCAGCGGGTTGAGTTAGACATTCGGTTTGAATTGCTACAATAGCTTGTTTTAAATTTTCTTCACTCCGACGCCCCCGCTTCTTATTCGGAGAATACATTTTGACGATCTAAGAACAAATAAGAAAATTTATAAATATAATTTATATTATTGTAAACGATATTTGTGTGTATGCACTTATATACACATCAGTATCAGCAACTTTTTTAAATGTATCACATAACTTATACTTAGGGCTTTATTACACTGCAGTAGGGTTGCAAGGCCCAGGCGACTCTTGTGAAGCCCAAACAAGAAGTTTGTTGGGCCTTCCTAAACGAAGTGGGCCTTGCAACACAAATTATAAACTGGCAAGATGGTGGCCGCACACTGCCCGCTTCTGCGTTCCAGCGTTTCTTATTTGCGTTTTCTTATTGGTCTGTTTCATACGTAGCATGAAGCTGGCGCGAAGCAAAGTTATTTTAATAAGTTTTCTGCGCTTGGGCCTTGCAAAACAGTGGGCCTTGTCACCCGGTAGTACCATAGTGGATACTCGATCTCGCCTACCTATTAAGCTTGTGATTGGCGTACTCGCTGTCAATTGTAGTTCTACAATTGACCGCGAGATGGCACTGTTCTTTTTTTCATACATCTTTTTACGGCAGTCGATACCGAGCATCGATTGGTGTCAATGCTGTAAACTCGTATTAGACCTACAGTTCTTAGTAACTTGTGAGTAAATGCATTTGTCTAAGCAGAAGTTACCACATAACAGGTGACCTCGTACTTGTACCGTTTCCTAATAACATGAAAACTTGATACAAATATAAATACGTGAATATACCTCTAATTAGAGGAATAGCAAGTGTACAACCGTACGAATCCAGAAAAAAACATCGTTTTGAAATAATGATGTAACGTGATCGTAATTGACAATCTATGACATCATAAGTTGGCCGTTTTATCTTAGTCCTCGCCTGCATGGTTCATGGGCTGTATGTATATGACGATATAGGGGACTGAGAGAGGTGCGGGCGGCGGGGGCGCTTAGTGTGACACGACCGACACTATGGTGATACAATACAATATTTGAATGAACTAACTATGTATAAGCTCAAAGGTAAGTAAATAAACTATTGCACTATTTATTACATAGAATTATTATAAAATGTATAAACGGAGGCGTGCCGGAAAAGGTTTTTCTGTATTGTTCGAATTAGTATGAAAGACTGCACGCACAATTCGGAGCGGTGTGAAGTAATTTTGTGTACCTAAATACAGAAAAACCGTTTATAAATTTAATAATAATTCTATGTAATCAATAACAAAGTTAGTGGTACTTTAGTGAATAAATGTGCGTTCCGCATAAAGCTCAGTGGAATATCTAAAATGAGTTCAGCAAACTTTCTACAAGGAATTAAACTATTCCAAGAAAGTTATATATCACATTTTTAGTTTGTTTAGTTAAAAGAAACAATGAAACAATATTTTTTATATTGAAATTCTCATGAGTTTGACACATATTAAACTATTGCTATTTACCGGCAAAACACTCTCGTTAGGGTCCGAATACGTCGACCCAGGTTTTGAGCATGTCTGGTGCTCATCTTCAGGGAGAGTGCGTTAACAATTAACAATCGTTGGTGAACCAAATAAATAAATAAATCCTATGCCGGCTGGAAATTCTCTATTAAAATATACGTATTAGAAAAAGAAAATCCTTTGTTTTCTATAGACAGAACGTAATCGGAAAATACATGCTGGCACGAATTGCTATCAGGTCTTTTTGTACGTTTACAACAAGAATATTAATTTTAATCCTTTGTATATTGTACGTATAGGTGATACGTGTTTTTTTACGAATGTTGTTACCCGGAAACTCACGTGCGTGAGTGAGCACGCGACAGGTATTATTAAAAATATTTAAAAAAAATTGTGAAGCTGGTATTGAGAATATTTTAAAAAGGTTGGAACATGTTTTTGATGTTTTATACACTTATTAAACAGGCAGGTTTAAATTAAAATTTCTATTTACAAGCCCTTTGACGCCTTTAATTTTACAGTAGTAAAATAATCATATTAAAAAAGAACGTATAGTTTAGATAATATAGGCGTGTTTAGGCGTTACTTTGCGGAAATCCATTATCAAACGGTGTGAACCACCCTCCCTCCCGCACAACTGCAAACAGGAAATATACAGAATCAACCACACACAAAAGAACCCAATCAACCAAAAACGATTCGACACGTGTTTCGCTTCTACACGAGGCATCCTCAGGAGATGTTGACACGTCGGGCGCTAGACCGACAGATTCTGTCGGTCACTAAATATTTCTTCTTACCCTCGCCAGTCGGTTGTCCATATAACAATGAAATTTCTATTGTGTCTGAGTCGTTCGACTGATGAAGTATTATCCTTTTTAACGTAAAGTTTGTTTTACTTTATATGTTCTTTCCAAACTTTTATATGGACGTAGTGCCATTCCAGTTTAGAATTTGTATTTAGTACGGTTATATAGACGGCATTTAAAATTAATTAAATGCCGTCTATGGCGTACCTTTGGCTACAATATAATAATAAGGTAGGCATCAGGGCGCTAGTGGCATAGCGCAATTAACTCCTAAACTAACCAATTACTTGTGTATTAAACACATGCTGATCAGCTTACATTTCTATTCCAATAGTTATTTCATAAAAACTTGTCTGGAAAACAAATATACCATATAAAACTTATCTACTTACGTTCTTTTCGGTTACCTACTATTTGACACAAAACACTACGACAGGAAATCAATACGATTTCAAATACAATTTACCTGCTCCAAAAAACTCAGCGGCGCGACTAATTTTGACGTGCTGCTTATATTTATAGCCAGGGTTCTTTACTGCCTCAATTTAACATAAATTTCAAAAGGCCGGGACAAACGATGCCAGAGATCGTGGATGTACTCTGATATTGGAAACCAGGGATCAATGACGAAAGCTGATAAATTACTTGTGCCCCTTTTTGGTGTCGGCTGAAGCCTGATAAGTTAGATTTATTTGTTTGGAATCCTTTAGATAATTGAGTCCAAGTGATCTATGCCATAATTTTTTCGTATTTTTGATTCACTTCATTCATTAGCAGCAGGAATGAAAATACTTTGTTTCAATTCTTTCTATTGTTACATTTTTAGTATAGATTTTATAATGCTTTCGGAATGACAATTGAAGTATTTTTATTCTCACTTGAAGATGGTACTTAGGTACGCTGAGTTGCAAGTTTGTCCTTATGAAATAAAGTGATGGTTTTTACTTATTTAACAAATAAATAAAATGGCAACATTTATTCAATTCAGACATGAAGAATCCTCTTGTGATGTTGCTTATTATCAAATGTATTTGTTTTAACAATATTATGTCATTCTAAAAGTATCTTTACGTTATATCAGTAAGTAGTTATCTAGATACGGAATGGTCGAATCGGTGTTGCGATTTACCAAAATTTTAAGACATCTAAAACTAAACCTGACAATATCGTCATGAAAATGCCGAAGTATTCGACAAAGAGCCAATAAAAGAGAATTGTTTCAGCACGAATACCCATTTGAGAGATTAGACCTATTGGACGGAAACAATCTTGTATTTCTGCTTGACTTGATTTTGGATTGGATCTACTTAAACGGCTTAGGAAAATAAACCATTATAATAAACATTTAGGTTTTATTCTGTGGAAAAACATGCTTTATGAGTAGGTATATATTAGGGTTCAGAACTTATCCTACAATCTTATCCGGGAATTGAAACTCGATTCTTGGTTTTTTTAGTACTTTCGGGACTCGCTGCCAAAATTATGATTCATGTAATGCGCGCAGCGCCGAGTGCAACTTGTTTGTTGGTTATTTTTATCTTCTACGACGATCGATTGAAGCGAGCGTAGCGGAGAAGGTAACTTATTCAAAATGTGTGCAATAATGGGCGAAAATGCACCAAATTCTTTGAATCAAGTGGATAATTGATCTCATAATTGTGGTAAGTGGTAACGCTAAACGATGACTCGGTGTTTTCCACATTGTCATTTTTATTCACCTCTTAATCATTTGCCCATGTTTTTGCTAATATGCAAATTGTACAAGACTACGAGTTAATGAGGTAAATAAAAAAACACGTCTATATCTTGAATGACTAAAAGATAGTTCTCTAATCGACTACATTCCTGTCGAAAAATGCCAAATAAATAAATATTAATTGGGTAGCTATACAACAAATGTGTGTTTTTCCTATTTTTATGCTCAATATTAATAACGGTAACAGGTAGACACCTTACATTTTCACAGAATATGTAGTTGTATATTACCTTTCAAAATAAATAAATATTATTTAATCTATTATTCTAAGTAAGTAATTCAAGTAGATAATGCAATATTACAAAAACTCTATATTCGAGATTCTACCTCACATTTCAGATAGACGTTCAATTTATGCAGGTGCATTAATAGTGGGTAAACATAAATAAAGGGCATTGCAGAAAACGCAAAGTTGAACCTGCTTGTATAACAAGAGAGTTGAATTTGGCTTAGAGGGTCAAAGCTACCATTTATATACTATTTACTATTCTAGTACTTAAATATTACCGCGCCACTGAACGCATTGAGTCATGTATGACCTTATATAGTATTTTTTGTATTGTAAATGCTCAGTGATATTAGTCATTTTGTCACAGGTTAAAAACCATTTTTTTTTAATGAGTTACTTAACGGAAAGCCGTTGCAATGTTGAAATGAAACTTGAATGAATTTATTGAAGCTTGTAAAATAATAAACAATGTATTTATAATTATATGGGCCAACCATTCAGACAGATCTTGATAATAACTTGATGACTGATATACCTATATATATACACCCTATGTGATATATATACACATCCCGATTCAGGTCAGACAAATATTTTCATGCCGCCGGGACTAGCAGCTTAGACGACAGGGTTGCTACCAACTGCGCCAACCGGCCAGTCAAGATATATAGGTATAAGTATGCTAAATTATACGTGGTAGGTCATTAACATATTCATCACCCAGCACTTAATGTGTAATAAGAGCAGTGTGCACTATGAACATGGTTAACAATGCATTTAACCTTTTCTGATAGTATTATCTTAATAGGCACTTTTATTTTGTTTCGCCGCTGCATATTAACCACACACATTGCAGTTCTTGGAAAAATAGGTTAATTTCTGCGAAATCTAGTTATAGTACCTATTATTGGTTATATTGCAAATGGGTATATATGCTTGTATATGGCAAATCGCGAGTCAACGGGTTAAACATTGAGAAGTCGGTTTAGTCACAAGTGTAAATAAAAAGCGGTCAAGTGTGAGTCACGCTCGCGCACGAAGGGTTCCGTACCATATATAAATCTCCCATACAACAGACATGATTTTTTTGCCGTTTGTATAGATTTAGTTGTATATATAGCCCAACTCGCACTTGAGCGATTTTTAGTATATGTTCATAAAGCGGCAACAGAAATACATCATTTGTGAAAATTTCAACTATCACGGTTCATGAGATAAATCCTTGTGACAGACGGACAGCGAAGTCTTAGGGTCTCGTTTTACCCTTTGCGTACGGAATCCCTAAAAAAACTAGACACATAAAAAACCGTTATAGTTCATGAGCTAATGATTATGTTATGCATCTCTTAGTATAGTGTAGTAGTATACTTAGTATAGTATTACTCAATATAGTGGATTATCATATATATCAATCACCGAATACTTAATGATGACGAACATAGTATATATTATGTAGCAAAGGCAGTGAACAAGCTATTTTTACTGACGCACAAGTCCCTAGTAAATATGCAATGAAACTGGAAACCCGTTTCATATGCAACAAGTCGGAGGGAGCCGCGCGAGACGTCAGTGTCTGCTTGTCTTCGCTCCTATTTGCACAAGGCTTGATCCTCTATTTTCTTCCCAGCCAGTGTTTTCAAAGTGAAAGATTATAGTTTTTCGTTGCCTTCCCACGAGCTTCGCGTTCTCTGAATTTAAAACAAGACAAAGACGACAACGGTAAACATTCCCTTTTTGGAGTAGTTCAGGTATGATGTTATAGATTATGTTTTTATAATATTGGGCTAGTATCAAACTCATATCTCCGCGAGGTGACGAGTATAATTCCCTCCGCTGTCAGGGGCTAATCGTATTAGAGGCGAGGAAACTCGGCTTACTAGATGGTATGACTCGATTGTGTAAGAGGGCATCTTGGTTGGTACCACCGCATTGCCAGAAATCCATAGTGCGCAAACATTACTGAGTTAGTTTTTAATATTACTTTTGACGGTTTAACTTACGCGGTAGTAACATACGGTACCGGATCTCGGGGTCTCGTCCCGGGCCACTTCTTGTACTTGCACACCAGGCTGCGTTCGCGTTAGTGCTAATGCAGGGGGTGCGCAAGTACTCCATGAAGAAGTGGCCCGGACGGTCACGAAACCGGTCGAGAGTCGAGATACTCGACTATACCTACCGCGTAAGTTAAACCATCAAAATAATATTAAAAATGAGTAACACCTGCGAAAGTTTCAATCAATTTATTACTGAGTTATAGGGTGTGAAAAGCATTGTAGCAAGTGAAATTACTAGGCGAATAAGATTGAAAATCTATGTCTTGGAGTCACGAACGCAGTACGGCAGTGCTACGGAAAACTATAGTTCTAAGATCTGTCTACAGTGGCACTGCGGCTGTCATGGGCATGCGTGGTACCATCAGGCGCGCAATTTGCTCGTCCCGTCACTTAATTTCATAAAAAACGTGAAATGAAAAGTAAGATGAGAATGGACACATCCAAAAATTCTGAGTATACTGGGACAGATTGGCGTTTGTATGTTTGTTTGATGATGGTAGGTTTTCCTGAGAAAGTACCCGCGCAGTTGACTCCCACGTCCTTCTGCGTCTCTTAGAAGAAGCATACTTTTGGAAGATATTTGGTACTCATGGATTCTGGTTACCGGTTCATGTACGCTGGGTGGTCATGGTGATGTCAAGCTATAGTCACCGCCGCCTGAGATTCGGCGTTAACCTTTTACAGTAGTTATGGTCCCTCCTGACCAATCCTCCTTCTTTTGCATCCAAGCTTGGGATGGGCAATGGTGGAGTTAGTCCAGCAACAGATCAAGATGACGCTCAATAATAAAAGATCGAATACTTGGTGGTGGAGGTGACGACCCTCAGATATGAGGACAACGAACAACGGAGGAGGACGTTTGTTGGACGTTAGCTTGAGGTTTTTTAGATTATTATTTAATTTGGCAGGATGGTAGTTATCATCAATAGTGTGAGGTTTGCAAAGAGGAGTTGACGCTTTCAGTTTTGTCGAGTAGAGCGTTTGATACTCGGTAGGTACTCGGCAAAGTGACTGCTTACAATGCATGATTATTGCTTCAATTAAAGAATATGGTTATGCGTTCAAGGATGACTGGTTCTTCGTTAATTGCGACATTACATATGGCAGTTCTTTTTATGAGCAACTTTGTCTGACTTTAAAGGGCAGTATTTAGTTATGGAGATTTCAATTAAGTAGCTGAATTACATAAATTACACGATTAAGTACTTTTGCTTAGTGTTCCGTGGCCAAAACAAAATATTCCAGAACAACATATTGCCTTGTTAGCAGCATAGATAGTTAGATGGGCAGCATATACATAACCATAGTAAGAGAGTTATAAAACATAAAAACCCGTCCCTACTTCCTCGTCCACTGGCGTCTACTATGTTCGAGATTTCATTTAAATTGCAAATAATTTCGAATAATAAATTCGTCTAAAATTATATTCTAATAAGTACCATTTTATACATGTAAATACTAACTCCAGCCCACGACTTCGTCGGGTGCCAGTAAGATTATCGTGATTCGGCAGATCCTTTGAATCGTAAAGAAAAGTAGATAATCTATATCTATACTAATATCATAAAGAGGAAAGATTTGTACGTAAGTATGTTTGTAACGAATTGGCTCAAAAAGTACTGGACCGATTTCAAAAATTCTTTCACCATTGGAGAGCCACATTCACCCTAAGTAACATAGGCTATATAAGATTCATCATCATCATCATCATTCATCACCGCGCGGGTGAAACCACGGAGAGCATCTAGTATGGTATATAATCCTGGGTAAAAATATCGTACAGGTACATTGTCTCCGTTCCAAATCTCATACATTCGCATTTTTTAAAGTTACATAAGTACATTTAAAGTTCAAACCTACGTTGTATCGACAAGCAGCACACCTCTTGCTTCTTTTATTTTATATAAAAGGAAAGAATAGAGTGTAGGTGGGTACCTACTGCAAAAACATTCATTCTTTTTCAAGCGCCCACATTAATAAATTTTACTAATAATTAATAAATTTAAATTAAATGATAATTAAAACTTTACGTTTTGCTTCCACGCGCCGCTATAGGTCGACTGATGAGCCAAGGCGTAGTTTCGTTGTAGGTTTTGTATGTATGTATGGACACGCCGAGGCGTAGTTTCACCCGGCCTAACTTGTCTGTTCACAACATTCTGTCTTGACTTTTTTATTTTGTCTGAGGCCAGCTGCTATTCAGACATTATTTTCATTATTGAAAAAATATTAACCTTTTACCCAAATCTATGTTATTTTAAAGAAATAAGTAGTTAAAAGTAAATTATAATAATATCATTTTAAAAAATATATCATTTTATTAATACTTTACGTTATTTCAATTTTACCTACATCGTGCTGTAATTGAGTGGCTGTATAGAAAGTTGGAACATATTTCAATAGAAATGTGATAATAGAAGTAGTTCCTTTATAATCTGACAGCTGTCCAGTCGAAAACTATGCTCCCTAGGGCTGAAAAATATGACTTTTAACCTGCTCCTCAGGCAACTTCAGTCATTTTGCGAGTATGAGTAATGAAAAATATTATTGTACATATATTATTGAGCTCACTTGTAATATAACTTAAGCAATCTTAATATTTTATAAAATCTTTATACCCACTTGCAGCCCCTGAGATGTCGATAACGCGTGTAGTGGCGATAACCGGGTGTGACAGTGGATTAGGCTGGGCCATAGCAGCACGCTCAGCTCGAGAAGGGCTCCTTACCATTGCTGGGATGTACCAAGGAACTGAAACCAAAGCTGCTGAGGCACTAAGGAAACTTCGAGCACATCCCTATAAGCTGGACGTTACTAATCAGGAAAATGTAGCTGAGTTCAGGAACTATGTAAACGGCCTTTTGGAAGACAATCCAGACTACAGTAAGTTTTATATCTAAATAATACACTTTGTATTTTATAGAACGTACAATATTAAACCATGCAGCTTTGCTAGACTTCTTTTTGAGTCGAACGCCCAGAATCCAATCAAAGTGATTGTTAGATTTACACTACCGAATAATATGTATTATTTTAAGTGGATAATATTTTCTTAAATCTACACTCGGTTCCAAAAATAACGGGTCAGTCACAAAAATTGAAATACCTCCAGAACTGTAAAAGCTAGATCAATGAAATAAAAAACAGAATAAAGACTTTTTAGTTGCGCTTCTAATAGCATATTATTTAAACTGGTTGATGAAAAAAACTTCATTAGAAAAACAAAATTTAAAAAAATGACTATTTTTAAAAACAAAATTTTTGTTTCATGTCATTATGGATGCTTTCCATTTCTATTCTGTCACAAAAAAAATTATCGTGAACGTCTTCCACGTGCATAATTATTATTCTGTGAGGTGAAGCATGGCAGTCACGCTAGAGGAATGTACCAGAATCCTAACTTTTTTGGAACTTGGGCGGAGCCAGCGTGAAACAGCCAGAAACATTGGTGTATCTTTGTCGACTGTTCAGCGGGTAGTCCAGCGGTACCAAGAGACCGGATCACACCTTAGAAGACCAGGAAATGGCAGACCAAGATGCACAACGGCCAGGGAAGACAGACAACTGGTGGCTACAATGCTCCGAAATCGTTTTCAAACTGCTGTTGGTCTAAAAACTCACTTTATTCGCTTTGGAGGTGGCAATTTAAGCGCTCAAACAGTAAGAAGACGTCTTGCTGAAGCAAATTTGAAACCATTGAGGCCCGCAAATGGCCCCAAACTGGAACGGGGACATCGAATTGCAAGACAGAGATACGTGCGCGAACACCTAAACTGGACACTAGACGATTGGTCTAGGGTAATGTTCACGGACGAGTCTAAATTCATGCTTTATAAGCATGATGGTAGGCAGTTGGTGTACAGAAGACCAGGGGAGCGCTTCCATCAAGCGTGTGTGGAGGAAAAAGTGGCGTACGGTGGAGGCTCCGTACAAGTTTGGGCTGGGATTTCTGCTGAGGCCCGCACCGAGCTGGTGCTCATTCAAAATGGAACTCTAAATGCAGAGAGGTACGTGGAAGAGATCCTCAATGAACATGTAGGTCCTTTCATGGCCAGGATGGACCGGCATGGCATATTAATGCATGATAATGCGCGTCCCCATACCGCCAGAATTGTACATGACTACCTTGAAGAGGTCGGTATCGAACTCATGCAGTGGCCAGCGCGAAGCCCGGACTTAAACCCCATCGAGCACGCCTGGGACGAGCTTCAGAGATGCGTGAAAGGTCGAAACCCCCCACCAATCACGCTTCCCGAGCTCATACAAGCACTGGTGGAGGAATGGGAAGGTATTCCTCAGCACCGGCTCCGAAATTTGGTGTACAGCATGCCTAATCGCCTGGAAGCTGTCAGAAGAGCTCGTGGAGGCAATACAAAGTATTAAATGAAGAAAGTGATGAAAAACAGCAAAAAAACAATCATAAAAAAAATGTAATCTTAAGAAAAATATGACTACTTTAGTTTTTTTTTAATTTAAGATTAATATTGTGGGTGTAACTAAGTTTTATTTTATTTTTTATCTGTATAATTAAATTCTCAATTGAACAGTCTTCGTTTCATTAGGATGGCATACGTAGTTCGGGAGATATTCGGGTTTATGTGACTGACCCGTTATTTTTGGAACCGACTGTATAACATATTACATCTATCAAATAGGTCAGTGTTTTTTAATCTTATTGATTTCGCGACCCTGTTACAGGTGGTAAAATTCTGGCGACCCCCTTGTCAGACAGACCAAGAATTTTAATATAAAATACTAAGATATTGATTTTCTATCTTTTGATACTTGTACATAATATTCTGCAAGAAGCCGCGAGAGGTTTGCAAATAAGTACTCCACGATTTGATACATTTTTGAAAATTAAACAAGCCCAGCTAAGATCCAGTTACACTGATGAGCTAATTACGATAGTAACATATAAGAACATTCGTATATAATGGGCAAAACTAGCAAATAGCTAGTACTGTTTACACACAAACAAAATATTCAAAAAAATACTTGAAACTAGCAGACTTTGCACGCTACCTATTTTCTGAATCTCGTAGTAATCAACATATTTTTTGTTTAAATCTATGATTCCTTAATATGAGTTAGAACAATTCGATTAGAAATTAAGTTTGTAACCTATTTTGATAAGCTTGGTATAAGTACTGTGGCGTTCTATTTGGGAGGCTTATGTTCAGCAGTGGACGTCTTTCGGCTGATAATGATGATGAGTGATGATAGATTAAGTAAATATAAGGGATATAAACAACTTTGGCCGGTATTTCCACAAACAAAGAATATAATATACCAACGTATTCACCAAGCTATGAAAATGTCTGGTAAAGAATGATATACGTACCTATTATACTAAGTTTTAGTTACGTAGGTAGATAGATAAATATACTCATATTTGTAATTCCACATTACAAAAATATTACAAACAAAGTTTATTCATGTAATCCGAGGTCAAAGTCTTGTTGAACAATCGTTCCAGATCCCCTAACTACAGGCTTTGCCTAGTTCGGAGATCGTGGTAAATATTTTTTAAGTTAATTAATGTTGTCCTTACGCGCTACACTGTAACTTATGATTATATACATATTTTTGATACTTTTATATTGTGGTGTTTGCGGACTTAATAAACATTTTTTCATTTTCATTTTCATTTTCAAAGAAATACGATAATTTTGTCAACAAAAACATTGCGCAATAATAAAAAAAATATAGGTATAATTATAGTCTGTAAATAGGGCAAATTCTGTGTAAAAACATACAATTAAAAGGGTGCGGTCTTGACGTTATCGCATAGCGATGTTTTCCAGACTACCATGGACTCCATTTGAAAAATACTCGTACATAGGTACCATGGCAATATACCAATATCTGTTTTTCAATTCGTCACAAGTGACGAACTGCCCTGCTAATGTCACCGACAACCATACTTTTCAAACCAGCCATGCGATTCTCTAATGATTGTCCATAGATAATTACTTTATAAGATTCGTCGTTGCGCTCGTCGACGAGCTCACCGATGTCAGATACTTTATGAGATATCGCCCGTGTACATAAGGTTGTTTTTCCAACGTTTCTTGTCATCTTGTCATTTGTTGCAAAGATGCAACGATGTTTGCTCTCAAAGAATCGCACGGCAGAGCACGGCAATGCAAACATTACTGCTCCACGATTGAAAAAGGTATTGTGGCAGTACTTCCCCGGCGAACTCATTCACAAAGAGCTCTACTGCTCTACCATATCCATATTGCCAAAGAAGGTACCTGTGTATAAAAATAAGTGAAACCTTTCCTTCTTATTACAGAACTTCACGCTGTCATAAACAATGCTGGTGTTATGACGATAGGAAACTTCGAGTGGCAGACGCCAGCTATGATCGAGAACACTATCCAAGTCAACCTGCTTGGAGCAATGAGAGTAGCTTCAGCCTTCATTCCGGATCTAAGGCACAGCGCTGCAAAGGTTGGCTCTATATGATGTTGATTCACAGTAGATACTCTTGCGGTAGAAGTTATGATTGTTGATCACTTACATTCAGTCATACCTAATCCTAAATACCTCATCTGTCTACACATCAAATTTCATTAAAATCCATTCAGTAGTTTTTGCGTGAAAGAGTAGCAAAACGTGCATTCCAAGTCAAGCTGTCCAATAGATGTCGCTTCGTCCCATACGACGGTTAAAATCAGATAGATAGTTAAAATTCGTTGCTCAGACCTCGTGCCTCGGTGGCCTAGTGGTCATGGCGTCTGACGCGGATTGTCGGAAGACGCGGTTTCGAATCCCGTCCGAGGATGAAAGTTTTTTTTCTAAAACTTGCAAGGACTAGGAAATGTTGTATTTATGACTGTCAGGTTTACATGATCCAACAAAGTGGCTTGCAGACATATTACATTACCAATCCCATTTCTAAGTAATTTACGTAACCTAAGAACTTACAATCTTCCATGAGCTTAGCAAAACGTGTCTCAAAATTATTTTTACCATAATATGACCTTACGAGTAAAAGAGTTAAAAATATTACGGAACTCCATAATTATATAGCATAAAATACCCCGACATGTTCATATTTTACTCGTATATCTATGTATCAAACAAATTGTTCCCTCTTTGATCCCCAATAAGTATCCACCTAGGTCTAATAAGTTATCCAATTTGCTCTTTATTAACAGCTCTAAGCAATCAAATTGTTCACTCTAGTGTAAATATTAAATTAAACTCTTCCTGAAAATCGTTTCTAGTTCGTCGTCAAATACGGAAGAGAGCAATTATTATAATTATACTTATTTACATTTTATGCTTCGAATAGTAGAGATACTATTCGAATTGAGGATATTGTATAGATTTTATTCTTCAGAATGTCAGATTTATATATTATTATTTTTCTATTTTATCCAAAAAATGGTGTAACCACCTATCAGTACACTGTTACACTGTCTGTACTTTAGACGCTCCCGAAGACTTATTTACACGTGGACTAAGATTATCGTGATCGAAATGTCAGATGAATCCTGGTTCAACGGCTACTTTTAAGTAGCGCATGTGTTATTCCTGTGTATAATCTAAAATGTGTTCGTCCCAAATTACATTTTAATAATCCGTACAGCAGTTGCAGCTTGAAGACAGAAAAAGTAACGAACAAGCATTCACATTCACTCATGCACTCTCTCATATACTCTCATATTTCCTCCAATCTACGAACACAAACACCTCCTAGTAGTACCAAAATAAAGGCCTATTAAGATCCTGGGCGTTAATCGCTACCGCGAGCGATAGACAAATCCGTTGGCAACGGTTAGGGGGCAAGGAAGCATGTCGCTCTCGCTACTTGCTCCAGCGTCGCCCGGCGGAACTGGTTTCGCCAAACAAGAAAAAATACCGCCTCACTACGCGGTCCAAGTTTTGCTGCAGTTATGGAACTTCATAATATTTACCCATCGAGTTCCGCGTGGTATTTTCCGCTACCCATAGCGGTAGCGAATAACGCTCAAGTATGAACAGTACGGCTATTACTCGTATCTCAGTTGCTAACAAATGCTGATTGAAATCGAAAAAAATGGCCGCTCTATGTCACTTTTGTCAGCTCCAGTCATCAACTTACTAAACATTTTTGCTTACTGAAGGTGTTCAAACTGACATATAGCCGCCATTTTTCAAGATTTCAATCATTATTTGTTAGCAACCGAGATACATAATAACCCTGTGCTGGCCTTAACACATTCTCATACATCACACCTCACATATCACACACACAAACACCCTCTCACATACATTTCCCCCAGAGCATGTGCTCACTGTTTCCTACTTTATAAGTAAGTAACTTACTTTGCTATAGGTACATAATATATTATAAACTGTAAAATTGAGCCATAAGTTGAATTTTGCTTTTCTTCTCTGTAATTCCATTGATTAAATTGGTAAATGGTTTTTACTATTAGTGTTTATTTTTTAGTTGGAGGGCGTTGACACCTGCGACAGGGTCTTGTAGTTCTGCAGGTGTCTTCAATTTCTTATATTTTTTTAAATGTTATCTTTCCAAATAATGTTATCGTTATTATTAGACTGTCTTTTGATATTAGTGTGATCACGGTGTTCTCTCTACGGCGAATTATCGTCATCATAAACTGCAACGTCTTGCACCGCCGCTCGCCACGCCGCGTCTGTTATTTGCAAAATGCAGTCACACTGCAGGTTTAAAACAATAGTTAATATTCCAGAACGCAAGCTCATCAAAGCCTCGTATAATCAACGTGGCGAGCCATTGCGGTTTGCAACCACTGCCTGGCTTTGGGGCTTACAGCGCGAGCAAGGCCGGTCTCGTCGCGTGGACGAAGGCTTTGCGGCTGGAGCACCGCGACCACGGCATTTCTGCCCTTGCTTTTGTGCCAGGTGATTACTCAGCATAACTTTAGTAGACTACAGTTAGTACGTTAAGTAGTATAAGACAAAGGTAGTACGTTTAGTCACACCACTACGATAAATAAGTAGGTTTATCCTTGTTTGCCCCTATAGCCTGTAACAAAACTAAACATTGTTTAAACTAAGTACAATAAGGCTTTGGCAACACAAGAATTCATTTAAAAAAATTGTTTCATTGAAAGTATGAAATCCCTAGAATTAGTTCTACTTCAGACCTACCTACATTACAACACTACAGACATTATAATAATATTATATAAATAAGCAAAAACTTATTCTATTTCTAGTAGTTCTGCGAACTGTAGACCTCGCGAGCACATATTCTTATCAGCAGAAATCTTTCGCGGTAACTACCAACCTCTTATCTCTGAATCACTAGACGAATAGTGCTCATATTTTAAATTTCTCTGTAAAGTCACGTAGGTACCTACCTAATATGTGTAACAAATGTTATCAAAATCGGTCGGTAAATTCTCCCCATTTCAAAAATCACACAATCCAATCAAAATCACAACTACAAAAAATATTATAGTAGAATATGCGTACCAAGTTTCGTCGGAATTGGTAGAAAAATATTACAGGAAGACCAACGAATAACCTAATAAACATCGACAGACAGATGAAAATCAATTTGGCCAGTTAAAGAATACGAGAGACGCTTCACTCGCTCGGTGTTCAATTATCAGGATAAGCAAAAACTTGTCCTATTATTATGCATAGCTCGAAAACTTTCTAAACTACGCTTATGAAATATAAACGGAGCTAGCTTGGATGGTATAACATAAAATCGCTTTATCGAATACTAACTGCTCTCCGCGGTTTCACCCGCGCGGTTATGGATGATGACGATGATGATGAACCTTATATAGCCTATGTTACTCAGATGAATGTAGCTTTCTAATGGTGAAAGAATTTTTGAAATCGGTCCACTACTTTTGGAGCCAATTTGTTACAAACATACATACAAATCTTTCCTCTTATAAAGAGGAGATTATAAATATTAGTATAGAAGTATAGATAGCATGGAAAAAGTTAGTATAGCACTTTTAGAAAGAACCAATCCTATAAAGCCAATCCGGTACAAAACTTGTATGTTCTAAAATAAATTAATTTAATTAAAAATTTTACCGGATAGATACTTACATAATATTTACTCGTACTTAGCTAGCACGCGTAATTTTCATGATTAATTAAGACCTAAGTACCTGCTAACCAATATTTCTGTTTTCAGGTGGTTTTGTCAGTACCAGCAATATAATCGCTAACCAAGAAGAACATGGAAAAGCTATGATAGAGAACTTGAATGACGAACAAAAATCGATATACGAGAAGCAAATAACTAGCCTCATTGCATATTTATGTTCAGTATCTTCCCATGATGCAAGATTTGATTCTTTACGAGACGAAAATATCATAGAGACCTTTATGAAAGCTCTTACAGATGATGATCCCAAAGAACTATACAAAGTAGAATCTTGGCGATACAAATTTTACTACAACATTCTTAAGCTTCCTCTTCCAGAAATTGCTCATAGATGGATTGTAAAGAGTTTTATTAGTTTTCCTGAAATTAAATAAATAGGTATTTACTAAAACATCACTTATTATATTATTGGTCCCGCAGATACTTTATATAGTCTTTTGAAAAGTGCCCCCATCGCTTGGACTTCGAAACTATGGCCAAACGACGCCTTATATAGGATGTGTACAATGTCTAAAATTTCAACCCTCCTTCCAACTTCCAATTGCCACAACCAACTTTCAGGAGACACTCCTTAAAGTTGGTTGTGGTCTTGGCATTTTCTTGAATTTAAATTTAATGATCACACATTTGACAGAACTGAAACCTAAAGAGTTAAAATAAAAGAAAAAAAATGCAAAAAATTGCGCGATTGTATTCCAAGGTCACGCGAAGCGTGCGCGGGAAGTGAGGGGCGGAGTGTGATTGTTTGTCGCCGCGTTGCTATGGTACGCTCGGCCCCTCGCCCCGCACCGCATACTGCACTTCGATTGAAACCCGAAAATGTGTTCTGCGCAAAGTTCAACTTACGTGCCGCGCGCGATCTGTACTACGTAGTGAAGGGAGCAATCCGATCACGTGAACAGTAAGTTTGCTGTAGCATGAACTTAAATCCAATAAGACTGGTTTTAGTGCTCGACTGATCGTCGGTGCGTACCATCGGTCCTGACGATTCGCATAACCGATCGTCAGTTTGTACCGTTCAGTGCTCTTCTGATTTACCAAACTGTTCTAACTGGCACAGTCAAAAACACGTACACAAAATGGATTAGTTTACAAATTGTTTGATTGCTGCTTACTATCTTCGTAAACGTATAAGGTATATAACGTATAATATTAAATAGTACAGAAGACGAAGATATGATGTACACCCAATCGTCATCCAAAGAGCACTTCAAGGGGAATTCACTAAGTACATTATGTTCATTATTGCGCGTAGGTGAAGAACAATTTTTATATTCTTACTTTAGAATGTCGATCAAAAGCTTTGATGAATTATCAGTGAAATTAGAAGACAACTAAAAGGTAACGATACCTATAAAATCAAAGAATATTATTGAAGATTTGAACTAGTAGGTTCAATTTTTTTTGACGATGATACGCGCATCCGTACGGTCGGTCCACCGATCCGTGTAGCACTGAACGCGTCGGTGACGGCACGCATGCGGACGCGCATGATCGACGCTCCTCGTACGCAGTGCGTAGCAATATACACGTGCGTACGGTCAGTCGAGCACTGTCACGATTTGTGAATTTTCATACAAACGACAACGAAAGAAACTACCAATTGCAATTAGCCTTAAATACATTAGTTAAATTACTGTTTTACATTGGATTGAATATTTTAATTATAATATTAATAATATTTATCTCGACGACAAAAAGTAAAATATGCATTTTCTGTCCAAGTTACCATAGGCAGTAAGACCGTACAAGTTGTGGAACACGTTAGGTGTTTGGGATTATGGTTAGACAGATCATTACGGTGGGCGAAACATATCAATGAACTGAAAGCAAAAAGTTTAAAATTAATAAACATTTTCAAAGCACTGGCTGGGTCCAGTTGGGGAATTCACCCGAACAATCTAAGACGTATCTACCTATATAAGTGTGATACGTGGTAGGCTAGATTACGGTAGCGTATTGTATGGTAACAGCTTTAAAACTCATTTAGGTAAGCTAGGTAAGATTCAGAACCAATGTATGCGCGTTATAGACGGCTTTATAAAGAGTACAGCCATACAAGTTATGGAGTGCGAACTTCATCTTAAGGCGCGGTCCAATCCTAATTTTAAAACAATTTACGGTGCTTTACATAAGGTTGAGAATTGCTTACCAGAATGCACGATTTAATGCGAAAATTCAATTGAATACGTGCTAATACTTTTTATATTCATCAAATGATTAAATTTTAATGATAAAGGAATCCATAGTTCACTAGTAAATTTCATTGGGAATTCGAATATGATACATTAATTGAAATATATTTGCCCATAATTGAATAAAAATGCTGTTTCCACGAAGCACGTAGGAAAAATTGCAAAATTTACCGAATGTTGCCGATTTTTTTCTATCGAGCCAAGTTTGCTCAATCGTGTATTGGCTCCCATACTTCATAAGGGAGTATATTCAATTTACACTACGTATTTTTTCCAACTTCGGTTATTAGGTTTAAGCGTCGAAAAACTAAGTTTTCGCGAAGTCGAATCATGAAATTTGGAACTCATTTCGCCTTAAACCTCTTCACATCCGTAGGTACTACCTGGCCGGAAAGTTTTGGTTAAAATGTAAACCTTTTATTGATAATGAAACAATTAATATAGTGGATACTCTAAGTGCGCTTGGTCATAATGTATATTGGAAACGCAAAAATATACCTTTATTAGTTTTGATTCACGAACATTTTAAGAATACATCTGTTTATGCTAGTAGACAACTAGAGATGTTTGCAATGAGTACATGGGTGCAATGTGGATCTATCTTCTAAACTGGAGCCAGTAATCAAGGCCATTGATAAACCAAAACAACGGTATCCGGCAAACGAATTAAAACAGATTTGTACTGATTTTATAAGTCAAAATTATGCTGATTTTTACCATATATACACTGATGGCTCTAAGGATGCACATAGTAGTAGTAGTGACTTAGCCTTTTTTGACCCGCAAACTAATAGCTCTGTCCAACTATTAGTTAACACCAACATATTCATTATGTATACCGAATTGATTGCTATAGCAGAAGCTGTCGCATATATTGACTCACTTATTCCAGGAAAATATGTAATACTGATAGATATTCCAGATGTGTCATCTACCATCTGGCTCGGTGCACCTTGACTGTTCGAGGCACTCCGATAGCCTACACAATTTTGGAATCGCTTCGTAAACTAGCTAAATTAGCTAGTTTACGAAGCGATTCCAAAGTTGTGGGGCGTACCCAGGTAGGGGCAGGGGGGGGCAGCTGCCCCCCCTAGAAGATTAAATAAATGTAATTTTTTTTTGGCAAATAGAAATTAAAAACGTATTACCTACTCTGCGCAAAATGAAGTGTTGGAAACAAAATATCTTTTCAGCCAGATTTTTTTTCTATAGTTAAATATTCTACAATATTCGATATAGAGTCTATGTATAGTGAGTCGTGTCGGTCGTGCCGCAACGTATTTATTAGAATATTTTATATAGTGACTTTCAGCCGCCGTCAAACGAAACGCAAAATGTTTTGATCAAGTTTTGATACACTTTATTTATTTCTTTATTTCGTTTTTATTATTTTTTAGTGATAATGAAAGTGACAGTAACGATTCATAGTCGAGAATTTAATTTCTGGAATCTGATTTTGATTACGCGACAGAATAAATAAAAACTAAGTAAGGTTTTGATGCAAGTTTGGTTTTATTTATTATATTAATTTGTTTTCAATGCTAAAATAAAATAATATTCAATATGTTGCATATTATTTGAAGTAGTATATATCTGTACAGATTTAGTTTAAGATTCTTAGTGTTTATAAAATAAAATAGTGAAAGTATCAAATTCAAATTTCGTAGTATATTCAGTGTTTACAACTAAAAGATTTTTGCTGCGGTTTTATCTGTGCCGCGGCTCACTAGACAGACTCTAGTAATTCTAGTATACTGTTAGCGATGCAATATAATTTAAATCTCCCGCAAAACCGTCGCATCTCGTAGTTTCCGGTTCCGCTGAGACAATCAGAGAGCCATCTAGGATTAAAGCCGAATATAATTGGGAGAAAACAACATCTAGCGCCATCTAGTTTCGGACGGCAGTACTTTTTCCAGTAAAAAGAAATAGGATCAATTTATACGGTCAATAGCGACATCTTGTATTGAATAGCAATACCGCGAAGAACGTTCTAGCATGGACTATTCTGGAAAGAAAAGACAGTGATAGCAAGTATAAGACAAGGATGGAAATAGAGTCGAGTATTTTCTACATATTTCGGGAGCAAGAATATTTCAATATATAAGCGGAAGCGTGAGGCAGAGCACGTCAATTTAGTTCGAATACAATTCAGTTCGGAGTGTAATACGAGCGAATATTTCATACGACATAGTGTCTTATAGTTTCGTTGCGGCGACACGAGATTTACGTTTACTGTGCAACAACTGGAAATATTACTCCGTCAAATGGATAGATGGCCAGGAAATTCTTTGAAAGAGGTGAGTCAAAACAAAACACTTAAGTAGGTACCTAATATGATTATTTGATTTAATGGGGGGCTTTGACTCTCTTGTAAGTGTATATCTTAAGCATTACTTACAATATTTAAATTTATTAATTACAAGACGTGGTTTTGTTATAATAGCTAAAATAACATTTGTGAATATTTTGTGATTAAAAAGTAAAAAAAAAACATAAAAGAAAGATCCTTGCAATATTTTGGATTTATTAATAAGTCCATACCGACAACAAAGTCCCTTTTCTCTAACGTCACAACAAGTGTATTATTTCAAATTACCTAGTTATGCTTATTTGGCGTTCAAACCATATATATTAGAATGTGAAACTTGATCTTTATTTTCGTCTTATACAACCCGCCTAAACACTGTAAGAGTATTTTTGTGTATCCATTTTTTAGGGAGGACACGCGAAAAAAGAAAAAAGGTCGGGAAAGTAGCAGTGGAAGCGATTAAAATGACAACCATGATAAAACCACTCATGTAATGCCAAGATCATTGCATGCTAACATTGGACAAGCGTCAAATTCTCCTGTAGAACCTGTTAATATATCTGTTGCCGACTATTCTTCTCCATCGACATCCCAACAAACTTATGACGTCAACGTCGATCCTGAAATTATAGTGGACGATGGCTGTCATGAAAATGATCTGGGACGTTATGTTGGGTTGGCTACCCAGCTATCGACGGAAAAGAAGAGGGAGTTGTTACAAAATCCTTGGATCCCGCCCAGAAATTACGATTTTGAAAGTGATGCAAGCCATTTAAAAAGAAAATTTAACCATGCTTGGTTGGATCAATATTCACCATGGCTAGTATATTCCAAGCGACTAAAAGGTGCTCTTTGTAAGCATTGTGTTTTGTTTGTTCCCTCCGCCCATTAGCACTGTGAGAGGAATTTTGGGATCGTTTATGGTCAGGCCATATATAAAGTTCAAAAATATGCATGAAGACTGCCGAAAGCATGCAACGACCAACCTTCACCAAACGGCGACAAATGCTGCAAAAAAATTTCTTGAAAATGTTCCTGTAGACATCCAACTGCAAAGTGGACACCAAAAAGAAATCGATGAAAACAGACAAATATTGTCATCAATTATTTCTTGTATAGTATTTTGCGGCACACATGATATGCCTCTTAGGGGCAAACAAGCAGATGAGGGTGTTTTATTAGATTTATTGAAGTTGAGAATCAATTCAGGGGACGACAGATTACAGAGTCACCTGGAAAAGTGCCGTCGCAATGCAGTTTACACATCACCAAAAATACAAAACGAATTGATAAATTTATGTGGCGAAGTTATTAAGGAGAATATAATTAGTGAGGTTCAGAAGACCATGGCTTACGCAGTCTTAGCTGATGAAACAGCAGACGTATCTGGGAAAGAACAGCTGTCAATAGGCGTGCGGTTCTACGACGAAAGCAAAAGGAAAATCAGAGAAGAATTTGTAGGGTTCGTTGAACTAAAAGCACAAAATGCTTCCGCAATTGCCGAAGCAATTGACAATTTCTTAATTAGTTCTAACCTCTCAACCGAAGATTGCGTAGGTTTTGGATTCGATGGCTGTTCTACAATGGCAGGGAAAGAGGGTGGCGTACAAGCCATTTTGAGAAAAAAATATCCTCGTGCTTTATATTTTCATTGTTCAAGTCACAAACTCAACCTTGTTGTGAATGATGCGAACGCAGTGCCAGAAATTAGAAATACTGTCGCCACTGTAAAGGATGTTATAACGTTTTTCAGGGAATCGACTACACGTCGAAACTACGCTCCAAACCTATCACGATTATGTGAGACGAGATGGTCAGAAAAATATAAATCAATCAGAAAGTATTCTCAACATTTTTCAGAGCTTGTGAAATCTCTAGAAACGTTATCCGTAGAAGGAAATTATGCCACCAGAAAATCTGCATATCAGTTGCATTCAGCCGTTACAAAACCAGTGTTTATTGTTACTCTACAAACAATAGCCAAATATTCAGCAGTTTTAGAACCAGTAGTTAACGCACTGCAAGCTAAATCGATCGACATGATCTCGGTAGGGGAACACATCAAAAATATCAAGGACATTTTCCTGTCCTCCTCAAGTTTCCTGATAGAATAAGTAATGAAATACTTCAAAAAGCACGAGCTGTTGCAATGGATTTGAACATAGAAATTTCGGTTCCACGTCTTGCTCATAAGCAAACACATAGAAGTAATCCGCCATCAGACAATGATAACGAATATTGGCGGCGTTCCCTGATAATCCCATACATTGATTCACTCATTTCATCACTGAATATTCGATTCTCCCAAGAAAATACTCCGGCGTTTGCTTTAAGCAGGCTACATCCCTTGTATATGACAAAAACCAGCATTACAGACCTACACAAAAACGCAGAATCATTCCAAGAATTTTATAACCTGGATATCACCGGAGAAGGCTTTATCAGATGATCAATTAAGGGACATAGAAGTAATTGATCTGTTCAACGAAGCCAACATTTTTTATCCTGCTGTCAGAAAGGCATTAATTATTTTAAGCACTATCCCATGCACCACGGCGACCGTAGAACGGTCCTTCAGTACCCTGCGAAGAGTTAAAACGTGGCTTAGAAGCACCATGGGTGAAGAAAGGCTTACGGGTTTATGTCTGTTGAGCGTACATCGCAACTATTTAAAAGACAACAGTGAGTTTATTGAAAAGACTGTCATAGACAAATTTGCGGCAAATCCGAGAAGATTACTATTAAATTAATATATACATACATAATATAATAATATATATTATACATAATGTATGGTATAATTATGTATAATATTTTGTTTTGTGTCATCATCAAAATTAATGAATAAAAGTCAATTTTCATGATTTTTTGTTTCAATATAAGCGACAGACGATCTTTTCGAAACAGGTATAAGCAGCCCCCTGCCCCCTCCTAGCTGAAATCCTGGGTACGCCATTGTAGCTAATAGTAAAAAAGTCGTAAAGATTCAATGGGTCCCTTCTCGTACGGGCATTGCGGGTAATTAAGAAGCTGATCAATTAGCCAAAGACGCTCTTACAAATGGTATATTCGCATGCCACACTTGCCCTTGTTCACTGACTGCTTATACCTTATTAAAAATAAATGTAATGAGATGTGGAAGGAGTATTTTGACGAAAGGTCGTTGACGAAAGGAATATGGTATAAGACAATACAACCATGCCTAAGTCGTGCGCCGTGGTTTGCTGGCTCCACCATATCCAGATCAGATATTATTATTGCTTTAAGGCTTCGGTCCGGGCACATTCTCCTAAACAGTTTCGCATTTCTCATGGGCAAGTCGATATCACCTAATTGTACTGAGTGTAACACTGTAGAGGACGTTTATCATATTTTGGTGGAATGTGCCCGAAACGACATAGAGAGGATAAAATTAACTTTAGAAACAGGGATTGATTTGCACGAGTTGGGCAAATGTAATAGCATTCTGGCTTTTCCTCAATCGAGGGAAGCCAGAATGCTATACAAAATTGTAAAATTCCGAGCGGGCCAATGAGGGTGGCATGCTCATGTTTGACCAAACCCTCTATAAATTAACAAAGATTAAAAAAAAAGCAGTATTAACGTCAAACTCGGCCACATTATTCGTACCTTGTTGTTAATCTTAATTTACTCTAATAAAAAGGTAGGTTTGATGGTTTGTTATTATCGGTAACCGTGGAGCGCGAACAGTAGCAGTGGTGCCTCGCATAACAAACGAGTACAGAAGAGGGTAGACCGCTTTGTCTGCTCGTAAACATTCACCCACCCGCAATTCCTCAGTTCATCCGTGATCATGGCGCTTGCAACAGTGCCGAAATATCGGATCGGATGCCTATGAAAAACGTCATTCATTTTACTTCCCTACATAATTTGGGTGGTTAATGCTACAAAATTTGGTTATTTTCTTAGGCTTATTTACGTGTAATTTCGTATTTTCTATATGTTGTTGCAATCATGCGAGTCTTATAAGATATAATCTATATATATATATATATATATATATGACGGCGCATGAGTGCCTCGTCGCGTCGTCGATATGGCAACATCAAGTACAAGAGTGGGGCGGCCATCTTGTTTTTGACAGACTGAAAACAAGAACCGCAAGCGCACCACGTCTTCGACGAATCGCTTTAAATCCGCCTTAAAGTTGTGTGTTACATTAAGATTAATCTCGATATTGATTATAATAGTTACTGCCTACGTGTTAAGACCTGTATTTTGCTGCCATTGTATCTACAAGTGAAATTAATATATTTTGTATTCGAAGAAGCCACTTTTAGTTACGAATTCCGATCCCAAAGGCGCCCACAATACAATACGATGCGATATCTATAATGAGTTCGAATGAAGGCCCTTCTGATCTTACATCAGAAGTGGGATCGGACGAAGTGCAAAATGTGACAAAACCACCTGATATACCATACGCTGAAAAACTCCTGAATAATATGAAGCTATGCTAGCTAGCACAAGGAAACGTGATGAGTTGAGAGTAGGGCCATTTGGATACGGGCAGCGGAACTCGAGGGGACAGAGGCTGGCTGACTTCATGGAGAAGGAGGGACTCTTTATGATGAACTCCTTCTACATGAAGCGGCCATCCAGGAAGTGGACGTGGATGAGTCCCGACGGTTCCACTACGAACGAGATAGACTTCATCATGACGACCAATAAGCGCATATTCAATGACGTCTCTGTGATCAGCAAGGTAAAAACCGGCAGCGATCACCGCATCGTAAGAGGCGCATTGAATATCAATGTCAAGCTTGAGAGGTCACGTCTGGTGAAGTCTACGCTCCGTCCTAATCGTGCCCAAATCCAAAACCCCGAAAAGTTTCAACTTGAACTTCAAAACCGTTTTCAGTGCTTAGCTGAATGCGACACAGTGGATGAGTTGAACAACGGGTTGGTGGAAACTGTCCAAGCGGTTGGGTCCGAATTCTGTGAGACCAAACGCCGCAGGAAAGCTCAAAAACTCTCAAAAGAAACTCTGAAACTAATGGCAGAACGGAGCGAAATGAGACTGCAGTCCGCAGTTGATATGTCGGATTACGGTAAACTCAATAGACGAATTTGGAAGTCCATGCGACACGACTTGCGTGCTTATAATACTGCGCGCATTACGGCAGCAATTGAGCGGAACCAGGGCTCTAAAGTGTTTGCAAAGGATTCGTCTATTGGGCAAAGCCAAATGACAAAACTGAAGACCGAAAATGGCAGTATCGTTTCATCCAAGCCTGAGATTCTGAGAGAGATTGAGAGCTTCTATCGACAGTTATATACCTCGACGCGCGAACCCGTTACTGAAGCAGCTCAGGACACCAGAGCAAAGTTAGTCCGACACTATACCGAAGACATCCCGGACATCAGCCTGTACGAGATTAGAATGGCTCTCAAACAGCTTAAGAACAACAAGGCGCCAGGAGAGGACGGAATTACGACTGAACTTCTGAGAGCGGGTGGTAGACCGATACTTTTAGTCCTCCAGAAGTTATTCAATTCTGTCATCTTCGAAGGCAAAACACCGGAAACGTGGCACAAGAGCGTGGTGGTGCTGTTCTTCAAAAAATGTGATAAAACCTTATTGAAGAATTAGAGGCCCATATCGCTCTTGAGCCACGTGTACAAGCTGTTTTCGAGAGTCATCACGAACCGTCTCGCACGCAGGTTTGATGAGTTCCAGCCTCCTGAACAAGCCGGTTTCCGAAGAGGCTTTAGCACCGTAGACCACATTCATACACTACGGCAGATTATACAGAAGACCGAAGAGTATAATCAGCCACTGTGTCTAGCGTTTGTGGATTACGAGAAAGCCTTTGATTCTATCGAGAAGTGGGCCATACTGCAGTCCTTGCAGCGATGCCAAATTGACTATAGGTATATCGAAGCGTTGAAGTGTTTATACAGCAAGGCCACTATGTCAGTCCGATTACAGGACCAGAGTACGGAACAAATTCCATTGCAGAGAGGTGTGAGACAGGGAGACGTCATCTCTCCGAAACTGTTCACTAACGCATTGGAGGATGTTTTCAAACTTTTGGACTGGAAAGGATGTGGCATCAACATTAATGGCGAATACATCACTAACCTTCGTTTTGCCGATGATATAGTTATAATGGCGGAGTCGCTCGAGGATATCGGCACCATGCTCAACGACCTCAGTAGAGTTTCCCAACAGGTTGGTCTTAAGATGAACATGGATAAGACGAAAATCATGTCCAATGTCCATGTTCCACCTATACCGGTAATTGTTGGAAACGATACACTCGAAGTTGTAGACGAGTACGTCTACCTGGGACAGACTGTCCAATTAGGTAGGTCCAACTTCGACAAGGAGGTCGCACGAAGAATCCAGCTCGGATGGGCAGCGTTCGGGAAGCTTCGATCCATCTTTTCGTCCCCAATACCTCAGAGCCTGAAACCAAGGTTTTCAACCAGTGTGTGTTGCCAGTGATGACTTATGGCACTGAGACGTGGTCCCTTACTGTGGGCCTCATTAACATGCTTGAAGTCGCTCAACGAGCAATGGAGAGGGCTATGCTTGGGGTTTCCCTGCGTGATAAGATCCGAAATGAGGAGATCCGTAGGAGAACTAAGGTCACCGACATAGCTCTCAAAATTAGCAAGTTGAAGTGGCAATGGGCAGGCCACATCGCTCGCAGAACTGATAACCGATGGGGAAGAAAGGTTCTCGAGTGGCGACCACGCACCGGAAGGCGTAGTGTAGGCCGGCCCCCCGCTAGGTGGACCGACGACCTCATAAAAACCGCGGGGAATCGCTGGATGCAGGAAGCGAGTAGCCGGTCCAAGTGGCGTTCTATGGGGGAGGCCTATGTTCAGCAGTGGACGTCTTCCGGCTGATAATGATGATGATGATGATGATGCTAGCTCGGATATTTAGATTGCAAGAGTCACCATCAGTTAGTGTAAGCAGGAATCTACTACTGAATTTTGACCCGGATGATGCGGACTCGGATATCGAAGATTGGTGTAAAGTGACTGAAGTTATCGTACGCAACCTACGTCTTGAAGGAGTTTACTTGCTTACTGCTTTGACCGCGGCACTTAAAGGTCGAGCTGCGAGTATCACTAAGCTTGATCTAATTAATATCACATGGAGCTCCATCAAAGAGTTTTTGCTCGCGAGATTTTCCAAACCAAAATTTATTAAGGATTACTTTGACGAAGTGCTGCGTTTTCAAATAGGCGCTAAGGAAATTGCATCTAAAGCTGCTACTTGGCTGTGGAACTTTATCGAACTGATACCTAAATGTTCAATGTCTGAAGAAGTAATTGTCGGATTTGTCATATCGGTACTGTGCCAGAAGGACAACTTAATACGTCGTGAACTAAACGCGCAAACTGTTACACAGAAAGCATGATTATTTCGAATTCTCAATGGAATTTTTCTCAAACGTCGCCTAGATACTGAAGCTCATGAATGTGAAGCCAAACGACCTCTGACAATAGAGAAGTTTTCCAGCAAGTGTCATTGCTGTGGAGTGAAGGGAGATCGGGCTGCTGAGTGTAGAAAACGACGCAATGATGTTGGAATTGGACTGCAGAGTGCTCCAAGATTTTCAAATGCTACTGACAGGAAAACAGCTTTAACATGCTACGCATGCGGACAACCTGGGCACGTTGCGACCGCAAGAAGAACGGCGGTGAAGTAGCGGTCCAAGAAGTCAACCAGTGCCACCATCACCCTTCCAGGGGCACCTTGCTGATATCTTCCAGGTGAGCCAGTCTCTTTTTTGCTTGATAGTGGGGCATCTTGTTCTTTGCTTAAAGAAAGCCTGTGTAACAAACTTGCCGGTAATGAGCATAAAAGTCTCGTTTTCTTAGTTGTATATGGTGGTGATGATATCGAATGCACTACGCGATATGAACATTATTAAAATTCCGTTAAATTCGCTTTTCCACTTGGTCCCTGATAGACTTATCGCTGATCATATCATAGTTGGGAAGGATATTTTCGAGAGAACGGTATGCGTTAAGATTGATAACGATAAACTTAAGTTCTGTAATACGATAAACGAATAAAGTAATTATTTTGACTTGAAATCAAACCATTCGCTAAAAGCGATTTGTTTTTCTTTAAAATAGTGAACAGAACTAAACTTAATTATATTGAAAGTTCAATGGTCCATATATAATAACTAATGTAATCGAAAACGACAAGTATGATTTATAGAAATTAGATGGTTCTCAGCAAATATATAAGTACGCACATAAGAATTTGTGTTCAGTACCCCCAGGACACGATAGTTTACTAGAAGTAACGACTAGTCTCTTAAACTATGATATGACCGTGACGGCACCACAAGATGTGGTTAACCAAGATGACATATTAAACTAACTGTGACAATTTGACCGCATGCTCAGATATTCATTGGCTCTGGCACTATCACAGCCGGTTCAGACACTCTGCACATTTTCTGATCCCGAGATGTGGGATGTTAAATGTGAAGTAGAAATCAGCGAAGAGCAAGATAACCTATAGATACTTATGCTATTATATTGATTTCTTATAATAAACATTCTTGTTAGTATGTGTGTCTATCCTGAGCGAAAAGACAGTGTCGTCCGGGCTACACTCAGTATGAGCTGGTTGAAGGGACACATTCGTCTGGTTCAGAGGGTTCATCGAGTCGATCCTGGTCGCACGCGTGTCATCCGGTCCATACCTGTTAGGGGTTAGGTTGGAGGGATACATGCGTCTGGTCCAGAAGGTTCACCGAGTCGATCCTGGTCCGCGAATGTCGTCCGGGCCATACCTGTTAGGGGTTTGGTTGGAGGGACACATGCGTCTAGACCAGAAGGTTCACCGAGTCGATTCTGGTCGCGCGAATGTCGTCCGGGCCATACCTGTTAGGGGTATGGTCGGAGGGACACATTCGTCTGGTCCAGAGGGTTCACAGAGTCTATCCTGGTCGTACGGGTGTCGTCCGGGCCATACCTCTTCGGGGATTGGTTGAAGGGACACATTCGTATGGTTCAGATGTGTTGTTAGTCCAATGGACGATAATAATAATAATAATAATAATAAAATCGTTTATTTCGAACAGCTTGGGCCATAAGATCTCAACAACAATCACAATTAATTACATTATGTACAAAAAAAAAAAATAAAAAAAAATAAAAAAAAAAAAAAAACAAATAATTATATTTCATTCAAATTAGATAAAAATTAAATTAAATAACATACAAAATTAAATTTATTAGGTACCTATGCAAAATTATATTAATAAGAATTGTGATTATTTATGTATTAGTCAGTACATGAACCATGCAGCAATGGTTCAAGTATTGACAGTCAAATCTTTCAGCAAATACCTTCAGGATGCTATTAGAGCTGGCCCTAACCCTGCGCACCAGGGATGTGCACCGTTTTCGCATAGTCGCATAAAAGCAATCGACACGTGATTCGGCAAACATCCCCGATGCGCTACAGAATCGGGGCAGCCCCAATAGCACCCGGAACGCATTATTGTATTGAACCCGCAGGGCGTTGTATTGTTTCTGAGTGTAGCTTATCCAGAGGCTACTCGTGTAAAACGAGGTACAAAATGCTCTAAAAAGAGTAATTTTGACCCCCGTAGAACACCGAGCAAACCTACGAGCGATCATATTTGCTCTCACAGACAACGCCCTACGTTCTCTCTCTATATCTGTATCATCTTTCAGGTCAGACCTCACCCAATGCCCAAGATATTTAACCTGTTCTACCATTTTCAGCGGTGTCCCGTACAGTTTGGTAGATGGTATACTTTCTAGACATTTTCCTCTAACCCGAAAGACCATACACTCACTCTTTTTCGTGTTATAGACCAATCCGTGACCAAGTGCGTATTTCTCACAGATGGCCAGAAGTTTTGACAACCCACACACAGAAGCGCTCAGCAGCACCATATCATCCGCGTAACTAATATTATTGAGACAAAGTCCGTCAATATGACAGCCGACATGTGTGCTGCTGAGCTCTTCTATCAGAGCGTTTACATATAAGTTAAAGAGCTTAGGTGAGGTTAACCCTCCCTGTCTCACCCCGCACTCCAGCCCATACGGGTCCGAATACGCACTCGACCATCGAATGACATTAACCTGGTTTTGGTACCAATATTTAAAAATGCGTATTAGTTCTTTCGGCATTGAGATTTTATTTAGTTTTTGCCATAAGATGTCATAAGAAACCAGGTCAAATGCCTTCGATAAGTCGAGAAAACAGGCGTAGACGGGAGTACTCCTCACAGTGTAGTACTTGACAGTTTGCTTCAAACACAATATAGCTGTATCAGTAGAGAGTCCGGCCTTGAAACCAAATTGGTTGTCATGGATCTGTACATACTTATCAAGCTGAGTATTAAGCAAACTGTCAAGCACCTTAGCCATGACAGTGGCCAGCGAGATTGGTCTATAATTGTTAATGTCACTTATGTCACCCGTTTTGCTTTTCACTATTGGTACCACCACAGTTTTCACCATTTCCGCAGGTAAATAAGCGTGTCCTACACACAGAGTATAAAACATAGCTAGGATTCTGGGAAGATGAACGCCCGCATGTCTTAAGTGTTCAATGCTCAGATTATCATGACCCGGAGACTTGCCTCGCGACATTGATCTTATAACATTATTAACCTCTGCTGCTGTGAATTTCGTACTGAGCTCTGGATCATGATGATCTTGACACCCATACTGTGAATTTCCCAATGGTGACTTTATAGTGAAATGGTCCTTAAACTTATCAGCTATACATTTAGCGTCGTTAATACCGTTGACACTGACAGGTAAGCCCGGTCGATTGTTCAATCTGTTAGTCGATTTCCAAAAGTTACGAAAATCGTGCTTAGAGTGGTGTGAGGCCAGAATGTCCATTTTTATTTGGTCACTATTATTCTGACACCACCTTAGACGAGATTTGAACACTCTACGACTTTCTTGCATCTCACTCCAAACAAGACCCGATCTCGGTTTACCTTGCAGTACCCACAGCTCAAACTTATACCTAGCGTACCTATGAACCTCACTTACATGCCTATTCCAGCCTATTACAGGTTTTTTCTTTCTAACACGGTTAACAGTGTGACTTTCGGATGCCGCGTGGCATAAAACATTCACTACTTTTTTATACATTATGTCAATAATTTGCCTGTGGTCCAACGATCTACAGCTTTTATCACTACACGCACTTAGTTCACTAGGAAAATCTATATATCTCAATTTCTCATTACATAGCTTATGAAACAATTCTGTTTGGTCGTGGTTTCTCTCCCCCCATCTTACTTTATTGCAAAATTTGTTAACATCGCTTAAAATTTTAGGCTTTATGCGCTCCAACTTAAATTGTATAGTTAATGGGAAGTGATCAGACCACATGACATCATACGTAACGTTAACATTAATAATGGTCTGCATAGCAGACTTTGTGGCTACACAATGGTCTAGCCAGCGTCTAGATCCATTTGCGTCGCTTATAAAAGTAAACGATTCAGACCCTAACAACTCAGCATCTGCACATACCCACTCTAATTCCGAACAAAAACAAGTTAATTCTTGATAAAACGGTTCTCCAGGGTGAGCGTTAAAGTCCCCAAGTAAATAAGCTGATTCTACATTTTCATTTGTTATAATAGCACTCATCAAACCGAGACAATCCGTAAATTCCGTCAAATTAACTGATTTATCCGTAGGCATATACACGCTGAACACTATAAATGATCTTTGTTCTACATTTATTTTTATAGCACAAACTCGCGCGTTATTACACGGCAGTACCGACACATTCTGAAACACATTTTTCTTCCATAGTAGCGCTACTCCACCGTACGGACGGCCTCTAAGCATACCCGCTGCCGTGTCCACTGCCGATGTTCCAGTATATCCGAACTCATTGTCAATGTCGCTCAGAAAATGTATATCATCTGGCAACAACCACGTTTCCTGTAAAGCAATAACGTCTGACGTGCGACATAACTGCCTTATATATTCCACAGAGCGTTTTACACTTTTACAGTTAAAACTAACTAAATTGTATAAATAGCTGTCATCCATTATATATCAATACTTTGTTTATCGGTTATGGTATTATAAATACCATTCGTTGTCTTTCGCTTGAAATTTATAAACCGCCTAAATATTATGCCTTGCGGCCACAGTTTGTCATCCAAAAACATAGATAATTTATGTTCCGATACGAAAAATTTATAAGCATTATGCCCTTTTTCTTGCTTAAAAGATATTTTCTCCAAAGTAATAATTTCTTGAGTTTTTCTTTGTATATAGTCAGTTATGTCCTTTTCAGTCGTGTCTTTGTGAACCTTTGTTATGAAAATCGGTATCTTTAAGTCTGCAGCTTTGAACTTTCCTTCACTATCCCTACAGATACCTGCAGTACCCAAGTAACGATATTTAGGTTTTTTACGTCTAGACACCTTTTGCCAGCCTTCATTGACATCGTTTTCAACTGGTTCCCGTTCCTTAGACGATTGCTTAACGCTGAAACTCTGTGAAATTGCCGAGCCACCGTTATCTTTTAACTTCCTATTCAACAGTGACCTTGAATCAAGGGCTGGTGACGTAACGGCTACGACTTCACTCTCCTGACCGGTTGTACACGGCCTTGTCACGTGACGTCCCGCTCCACCCGCTGATTGGCCTGTCGGCGATAACCGCTGACAAACAGCTGATTCGTACCCGCTTTGGTTTATGTGTACCTTCGGCTTTATTACATCACTGTAATGTCGTTGTATACCTACTTTTGCAGGTTCAGATGTACTTATTGCAATATTAGAGTCATTAAATGAGGAATTATGCAAATCACAAGTCCAGGCACCTCGTTTCATGTTTATATTACATACAGAGGTTGTAGGCGGCGAAAGTAATGAATCTTGTTTCGTTTGTTTTAAATCTGATTTTAACTCAGCGAGATGATTTTGCGTTACGTAGGTCGCCTTAATTTCCTTTATCTCATTCTGTACTCGTTGCAGATCTTTTAAGAGCTTACTGCAGTCTAGGTGATCATAGAGGAGAGGGGGTAATTTATCCAGCTCCCTCGCGCAATAGAGGGGAATCAAATCAGACTCCGTAGATTTAAAAACATTTACAATATCTGCTAAATCTCTGTCTTCCTTGCCCTTATTTTTGCGCTTTATTTTAATCCTGTCTTTAGGTATCGAATCAAACAAAAGGGACTTTGACCTCTCGATTTCTTCCTTAGTGAACGACGTTGTACAAATCCGCACTAATGTTTCTTCATCAATTACAGACACTTTGTTCTGTATGTACGACAACAATTCATCTATAACAATATTGCATGCATTACACTTCACAACACTCGTCATGTTTTAAGTATTTCGATACGCAATCAGCGCTTCGTTCCGTATTTTAAGAACAAACGCGTCCGCACGGAGGGATGCGCGCGAGCGACTGATAAGATGGTCCAAGTGATTAACTCGCCTATAGCGTCGTATAAGTTGAATGGACGAAGAGATGGTCCAAGTCATTGTAATTAGTAGTGTAATTATCGTAATTTAAACTACTTATAGAAACATTGACCCTGCATGTGATTAAAACCTGTTTGAAGTAGTAAGGTTAGTAGCAGGATGATCGAGCGGATGTTCTAGTGATTGTAAATATTTATTTCAGAAAAATAAAAGTTTACGCCCGAGGACGGTCGAATGTCAGTCCGGCCGTAACGGCGCATGAGTGCCTCGTCGCGTCGTCGATATGGCAACATCAAGTACAAGAGTAATTCGGCTGTCACAGTTACTCTAGCGGAGCGTCGCGATATGGCAACATCAAGTACAAGAGTAATTCGGCTGTCACAGTTACTCTAGCGGAGCGTCGTGTCTGTGGAAGCGGGGCGGCCATCTTGTTTTTGACAGACTGAAAACGAGAACCGCAAGCGCACCACGTCTTCGACGAATCGCTTTAAATCCGCCTTAAAGTTGTGTGTTACATTAAGATTAATCTCGATAATGATTATAATAGTTACTGCCTACGTGTTAAGACCTGTATTTTACTGCCATTGTATATACAAGTGAAATTAATATATTTTGTATTCGAAGAAGCCACTTTTAGTTACGAATTCCGATCCCAAAGGCGCCCACAATACGATACGATATCTATAATGAGTTCGAATGAAGGCCCTTCTGATCTTACATATATTTATTTTTTTATTTATTTATTTATACCAACAATGTATAAGCTCAAAATTGTGGACTTATGACTGAAAGGTTATGTTTTCGTTTTTACGTTCACTTCGGCTTTTGTAGCCTAAAACACAACAATGAAATGTCTGGCCATGTGACCTGTGATGCCCTTCTGATCTTATATATATTTATTTTTTTATTTATTTATTTATACCAACAATGTATAAGCTCAAATTGTGGACTTATGACTGAAAGTTTATGTTTTCGTTTTTACGTTCACTTCGGCTTTTGTAGCCTAAAACACAACAATGAAATGTCTGGCCATGTGACCTGTGATGCCCTTCTGATCTTACATATATTTATTTTTTTATTTATTTATTTATACCAACAATGTATAAGCTCAAAATTGTGGACTTATGACTGAAAGGTTATGTTTTCGTTTTTACGTTCACTTCGGCTTTTGTAGCCTAAAACACAACAATGAAATGTCTGGCCATGTGACCTGTGATGGAATATACACAAATACATAATATTACGATAACAATACAAAGCAATTTTAGAATCACAAAAATCTCTTACAATTGTTTGGCACACTTGCTAAGTGTGCCCAGAAAAAAAAACTCGCTCACTCCTTGGATATAGTGTATATACTCATTTCGCTCACTCATAGTATGATTACTACCGTGACAACTCTATTGATACGTATTCTGAGACATCGGTAGTTGTTGACTTTTTTTGAGCCAAAGACAACGTAGATTATTTCGTGTGTACTCAATCCTTCATAAAAGTATTAAAAATATGATGGGGAAAATCCCAATAATGGTTATCGTTGATTTTGTTTCATTTTTTAATATTGTGCTATTTGTAGTTTTGGCTTGTAATAATGATGGATTATTAACGTTAAATGTTCGAAATGGTGCACGGACGTAGGTTAAGTGGCTAAAATCATGAAACGTTATTTGTGTGTTTTCCTCGTCATCCTTTCAGAAAGTCTTGGTAATGGATCCACCTCGTTACTAGAACGTAACTTAGGGCTATATTTCACCGGGACACCACGGCGGCGCAACCAGTCGTCGCTACCAACAAAATGTATACAGTTCTATAGAGAGTTACTCACCTGGTGTCCGTTAGGTTGCGCAACCAATTTGGTGGCGCGACCGACTCGGACGATGCACAGATTGTTACTGGTCGCGCCACCACGCTGGTCGCGCCACCACTAATTACTATAGCGCTGTATGGTGTCTCACTCACTCGGCCGCCAGTTCGGCCGCCTACTCGCCCGCCATCCTCATTACATGCAACACGTGTGCATTTTTGTGTTGTATTTTGTCATTGCAAACGATGGATAATTTTGATACAGAAAGGTTTATTATCGAAATTCAAAGTAGACCATCAATTTGGGATAGTTCCTCATCAGATTATTCCGATAGAGATTTAAAAAAGAAATGTTGGGAGGAAGTTGGAGATTTGTTTGGAGAACAGGAGCAAACCGTTGAGCAAAAAAAGAGCTTTGGTAAGTAAACAACATATTTTTATTATCAATCAATGTCATAATGATTCTGGTGAAAAATGACAGCCAAAAGCCCGTCGTGAATGTAGAATGTATATAACTTTGATAGTTGTAAGTTCTGTACTTTTTGAGAAAATCGTAATTAGAATTCCAATGAATCTGGTGACTCGGATTCATTGCTGTCGAGTGTAGTTTTGTATGTATTTATTAATGAATATAATTATTTTGCCATGGAAGTGGGTTTTCGTTTATAAAATAATGTGTTAAATTATCTCGAGTTGTAGTAGCAGCCCGCCCTCCTCTAGTGATATTTTGCTGTGTTCTAGTTTGAAACCCCGTTATTGTCAGAGTATCATCATATGAATATCCATCTCTAGAACGTACAAAATTGTGTAACACACAACATGTTCTCACAATGGATTTTGCTAATTCTGTGTGGACATTTAATGGTCTGTGGAAAATTCTCCATTTGTTCGTTAAGATGCCGAATGTGCATTCGATGTAACGGCGAGCTCTCGATATTCTGTAGTTAAAAATCTTCTTTTCAGTGCTGAGGTTGTTTCCTCCGTATGGACGCATAATATTTGTGCTCAACCCGAATGCTTCATCGCCTATAAATACGTAAGGGAAAAGCGTTGGGTTATTTTCTGAAATTTGGAGGGGCTCTGGAATACCTAAAGTATTACTTATGAGTTTCTTATACAATTCAGTTTCTTGAAAAATTGCTGAATCGCTACTTTTCCCATAGGCACCGACGTCTATATAAATGAAATTATAATTAGCGTCACATACAGCCATCAACACCAACGAAAAAAAGTGTTTATAGTTAGTTATAATACATCGAACCAGAATCAGCAGGTTGAATCAGTCTAATGTGCTTTCCATCGACGCTACCGATGCAGTGTGGAAAGTTGGCATGTTTTTCAAAACCATCTGCTATTTTCATCCAGTCATTTGCAGTAGCCGGAAGTGATAAACTTGTTTGCAACTTATCCCAAATCACGGCACACACATCTCTTATTATTGTACTTAATGTTGTTTGACCTAGACGAAAGTTATAATGCAACTCCCTCATCGTACATCCACTTGCGAGGTACCTGTAATTAACAAAAATAAATAAATAATATCATTTCATTTTCAGGGTTAGTGTTGCAAAAAAGATGGAAAAGCATCAGATCATGCTACGCGCGGGAAGTTAAACGCCAAAAAAATGTAAAGTCAGGATCTGGAGCCACTAACCGAAAAAGCGAATACATATATTTTAAGCAGTTACAGTTTCTACAAAGAGTAGTAGCTATCAGAGAAGAAAGTGTAGAAGAAGAAAATTCGGAGAGCACTGAAGTAGGCGAGCTACCTAAGCAAAATGTTACAAAGAAACGTAAAGTAACAGTAGTCGATGATCCCTTTGTTCAAGCTCTAAATAATTCAATTGCGCAAAGGCACCGTGAGACAACGGAGCAAAGACTACGGGAAACAGCTGAGGTTGACGAAGATCGTCTATTCCTGCTTTCACTGTTGGGCACATTAAAAAATCTATCTCCTCAAGTTAAAATGGCTACCAAAATAAAGATGCTAACTTTGTTGAGCGACGCATCAGATTTTTCTGGTAACAGGACGTTTGATTATGCTGATCGGTCATTTCGGCATACTCCAGAAATTAATCCAGGTGGCAGGATGGTGAGTCATGAGAACTACCATCCTGGTTATTCGACGCAACGGCAAGTGATTGCTACTGAACAACCTGGACCGAGTTATAGGACAAATACGAATCATCCCAACGAAACTAATTCTCCATATAACTCTATGACAATATATGCAAGTTCTCCAAGCGACACACATGATTCGTTAGACTCAGAACCACTTATGGATCTGTATTAACCCTTAAGTGTTTATAGCTTGTTTGTCTACAATTTTTAATAAAACTTACTTTAAAAATGTTCATAGTTTGTTTTGACTTACCTTAATGTTACAAACAACTTTTCTTTAGGACTGACTGATTTTCTTAATATGGTGTCTTGTTTCAACAAATCATTTTCACATAAAGTCAGTAACTCATCAAAGGATTTCACGGACATCCTCACATAGCTAAAGAACTTGTCCGGATATCTTCTTAAGTCGTCGTAAATGTTGACGAATTGTCCTTTCTTACAGCGATCAACTAAATAAGGATGAACCCACCACTGTTTCTTTTTTCTCGTGAACTCCCTTTTCCTTCGTATATACAACGGTAGTGCTATCTCTTCGACGTCCATTTTGATACTGTCTCGACTCTGGTGTCTGTATTGGTGTTCTAGTTTATAATAATAATAATAATAATAAATCTTTATTCATTACCTTAGAGCTAAGATGGACATCATGTTCCTAATTCTAATCCAATCTAGTTATATATTACACTATGCCTGAACTAGGTAAACCTGTGTCTCAGGCGAAAAATGCTTACACATGTTTTGACCAATAAACAAATTAACACAATAATGAGTGAACAGATTACAACTTATAATATAAATAAATGTAATACTAATTTAAATAAACTATGGCTACGTGGTATTTTTAAATATATCTACATGAGTCATTTATCTAGGCCACTAAACACACAGCTTATAACTATTACATAGGTACAATTAATAACTCCTCGGTTTCCTCGTAAGTCATGTTGGCTAGGGCACTCAAGATGGTTTTCTTACAATTTATGAGATTCATTTCGTATATATATAAATTGCGATTAAGTTTATTGTATAGATATGGCCCTAAGAACATAAAAAACCTAGTTGCGAAAGCATGCTTATTAGTTGCTGTGTTGGTACAGACAATGTCTTTGCGTCTTTTGTTAGTAACTTCAGTACTATAGGAAAGTGCTCTGTGTTGTTTTTAGACTGTGTATAGTATAAATAGCTGTCGAACTGTTAAAACTTTACAGGACTTATATAATAGGTTGGTTGGGTAGAGAAAGGGACGGAACGTGGACACCTTTAGGATCGCTCTTTGCGCTCTTTCTGCGGCTAGTATAAATGTTTTACAGGCTCCGCCCCAAGATGTTATACAATAAGTGATGATTGACTGACATAAAGCAAGATATATTTGCTTAACTAAATTCGTGTCAGCAATATAGCGCAGCTTCTTGAACACATATATTAATTTTCGTAGTCTATTACTCATAACTTCAATATGTTGATTAAACGATAATGTTTCGTCTATTATTACGCCAAGATATTTAATGTGGTTAGTAAATGAGATGTTAGGGCATTGACATACATTATCGCATTTAAGGTAATTGCAAGCGTGTGCATATATAAGTGGGTTAGTAAAAATGGCTGATCGCTGTTTTCGCATCGTGAATTTTAGGTATTTTGTTTTCTCAGCATTCAGCGTTAAAAGGTGACCTCGAAGCCAGCTGTTTACAATATTGAAGCCGTGTTGTGCCAGTTCATACAGCTGTGAATCATTACCTGCTGAGAAAAGTAGAGCAGTGTCGTCAGCATAGGATATTATCTTGCCGTTGGCAAGTTGAAGGTTGCATAAGTCATTAATGTAGATCAAAAACAGTGTAGGTCCCAGAATGCTCCCTTGTGGAATTCCAAAAGAAGCATTTTTTAAGTCAGAACTGACCACACTGTCTATTCTTACGTATTGACACCGATCACTTAGATAGCTGGTAAGAAGTTTAAGCTGGTTATCACGTACACCAATGTTTTCTAATTTTTTAAGTAAGATAGGGGTAGGTACGGTGTCGAATGCTTTTGCAAGGTCAAGGAATATCCCTATTGTTTTGTTCCCTTTATCAAGTTCATGTGTGACGAAATCAGTAAGTTCGTGTACAGCGTCCGCAGTAGATAGTTTTGGCCTGAAGCCAAACTGGTTCTTTGATAGAAGGGCTTTGTTTTCTAAATAATTAACTAATCTGTTGTTAATAATCTTTTCAAAAATTTTAGAAATGGGAGAAAGTAGAGATATAGGCCTATAGTTAGTTATATTTTCCTTGCTTCCTGACTTATGAATTGGGACAACAACAGCTTTTTTCAAACATGTAGGAAAAACACCCTCTTGCAAACATTTTTGGAAAGCAAGAGTTAACGGTCGTGCAAGGATGTGCTTGTACTTCTTAAGTATTTTGGTAGGAATATTATCCCAGCCAGTAGCACAGTCGTCCTTTAACCCCATTATAATTCTTTCCACTTCCGTACAGTCAATATCCAAAAAAACAAAAGATTGTAGCTGAGGCTGAGTGATTTCTATTGTAGGCGCAAACAATTGGTTTTGAATCTGCTCTGCTAAAGTTTTCCCAATGTTAGTAAAAAATTCGTTACAACTATTAGCAGCTACTTCTGGTGAGGCATGTGATTTTAACAAACTCGAGGACGATTCACGTTGTTTTGCTGTGTATGTAACATTTTTTATGATTTTCCATATTTTTTTGGTGTTATGGCCAGCACCTTCTAATAAGTTTTTGTCGTACTTTATCTTAATATTTTTGAGAAGGCTGTTACAGAAGTTACGATATCTCTTGTATGTTAGTTGTAAAATAGAGTTATTTGGACAAGATTTAGCCTTCATGTGAAGCTTATCGCGATTTCTCATGCAGCGAATGAGTCCCGGAGTGATCCACGGCTTAATATTTAAGTTTTTTCTGCTTATTTTCACTTTTACAGTGTGTTTTCGTATAATTTGCTGAATTTCGCTTATTAGGTGTGACATACAAGATTCCGCGCTTGCTGAGTCATAAGTAGAAATGAGGTCAATGTTACATAAATCGTCTTCCAAGTTGTTGTGATTTAGTTTGAAGGTGCATGTTTCATTTTTTAGTTTAGGCTCCTCACGGCTAAGTATAAGTAAAACGGCTTTGTGGTCAGTCACAGATGAATTTGTTACAAGGGTGATTGCAGGCAAGCTAGACTTAAGCATTACGTGGTCCAAGCATGAGCCACTTTGAAAAGTTGGTAGTGTGTGTGCTGGGAGTAAGCCATTGAATGAGCATCGATTTAAGTACTCCTGTGCTGGCCCATCACAACACCCAGGGAGGATGTTAATATTTATGTCACCTACAAGTGCAATATTTTTAAATGATAGTCTTTGAAGGTGAGAGTGCATTGACTCAAGAAAAGTGTCTACACTAAGATGAGGTCTATATACGGCTAAAATAGCAATAGTAGTTTCCACTTTCACTAATAGGCAGCTGCAATCCCGAACGATTAACTCTTCGACAGATATATTTAGATAATTTCTAGCATAAACTACTACTCCATCGTTTTGATTATGACATGTCTTAGTATAATAAGCTGTGTAACCTTCCATACAAGGTAGGTTGCAATTGTGGGAAGAAAGCCAGCATTCTGTAAGGATTATTACGTCACAATCAAAATTAAGCCGTTGTAAGAAAGTGCTGAAATTATTAATATTTTTGTGAATACTGCGAATATTTTGTGTTAATATAGTTAATGCGTTAGAATAAGCAGATATGTGTTGTATACAATTTTCAACATCGCAGGACGTAGACTCGGAAACTGAGAAAGTATCAAGATCGTTAACTATTCTATGAGACATAGTTGTTTAATATTAAGGCTAGACTTATAGTGAACGCGGCGCTCTTAGGCGCCTTCATAATCTGTCGAGTTAATGTACCTTTGTTCGGCTATTTTCTTGGCGGGGCAATCTGGGTCACCTGTCTTGTGATCGCTTGGCTTTTTGTAGCGCAGACAAGTTGCACATTTCGATGCTTGTTCTTTCTTAGTGCACTCAGATGATTGATGACCTAGATCGCCGCAGTGTCCGCAGGTGTATACATCCGCTCTGCAAGTCTTTGCTGCATGTCCATATTGTTGGCACTTAAAACATCTGGTCACAAAAGTAAAGTCTCTCACGGGACAGGAACACCAATTCACAAAGACTCTATCTTGAGTGATGAGGGCTTTACGAATAGTAGGAGAAACCTCTATTATGTAGTTGCACGACTCAGCACCCTTTCTTCCTGATTTGTGGCTCAGTTTGATGGCAGCAAGAAACTGATCTCGGGACATGTCTATTAATTTGTCGCACAGATTTTGTTCGTACATACATTTGTAGACCTCTCGCTCCTGCATGCTTGATGGTACTCCAATTACCACTATTCTTGGTCTGCGTCTTTTTGGTTCGTCGATAGTAAGCGCTGATGAGGACAGGTGAACTGAGTTTTTTAGTTTCTCAATGTCATCTTTGGTGTCTGTACTAATGATGACACCTCCATTTATGGTCTTCCGAAGTCCCCTTACATGTAACTTCATTTCTTCAGGGCTGATAATTTTCTGTACTAAGCTTTTAGTCTCCTCACTGGATTTAAGTTTATCCTTGGGATAAATCGCGACAGAGCTAAGTTGTGTAGGGCGGATGTAATTATTTGTGCTCTTTTTAACCATGTCGGCAAACGATGCTTTACTTGATGGTAATGAGGACTCTTCAATACTTTGTCGCAGGTCATGCAGGCGCTCGGATAGATTTTGCCTATCTTTGAGGGCTTGTATATGTGCATGCGCTTGAATGGTCTTTTGCTTCAAAGCTTGGTATTCAACGGCCATTTGGGATGTACCATGGCCTACCTTTCTGCACAAGTTATTGATTTTAAGTTTTTGGTCTGAGTTGAGTTTGCCATCGGAGGCAATAGAGCATACTTCATTCAGGCATTGTTCAATGGTGTCCATCCAGTTCTGAATCTCCACCGTTTTCACGGCCTCAATGGGCACATCAATCCTGGGCGGGGGCGGCACCGGGGGCTGCTCGGCTCGGGGGGTGGGCGGTGGACTGCGTACTATTTTACTACTTCGCCCAAAAGGGCTATCCATGATGTTGTTTTGATGTAGATATAAGATCAAAACATTTCAACGACACAGTTTACAATTACACTGTTGGCATAACTTTTGCCGACTCTGAACTAGGTCAGATTGTGAATTTATTTATTAATTTGTGCAATTATTATACCGATACGTCCGTTCTCACCGAGAGTCGAGAGTTTGGTAGCTTACGGACACCATGGTGGCGCAACTGGTGGCGCAACATGGTGTCCCGGTGAAATATAGCCCTTAGACAGGACAGTGACCTGATGAAGGTCTTATTTGTGCAACTGTGACTTGACTCCGACTACTTGAATAAAGATGTCACTTCATGGAGCATTGTGTATTACATAACTATTTAACTTGACGAATGGCAAATGTACCATCACGTGAGTTCAACTAAACCAGTAGTAAAGAAAGAAGTATTAATAACTAAGATTAAGTGATATTTTGACAGTTTTTAGATGCAAAATGATTAATTATTGTATTTTTGCTATAAAATAAAACCACTGTATTGATGTTGTTCGCATCTTTCAACCAATATTGACGAAACTTGGTATGCATGTGTATATTGTCGTCGTTGATTTTGCGTGGTGGAGGGGTTATTTTCCTAAAAGGAGGGAAAGTTTGCTGCGGTGCTATTTACCGACTGATATTGATAAAATTCGCTACACACATTAAATTAAATTACAATTTTGTAAAAATAAATATTTTGTCTGTCTGTATACACATAACTTAAAAACCGACAGAGATTTCGAAGTGCTCTTTTGACTTTAATGCTAGTGGACAAGGACACTATGGCTACGTTCCGGGAAGCACCGTCAACGCTCACAACTGTCGCGCCCCGGTTTAGCGTTCCGGTTGGAATGAATGCTTGCATTGTTCAACCCAAGTGAAACAGTTACGCAGTCGCGAAAAGCGCGCCAACTTTTATGTCAAAAATCGATAGAATCCTATACATTTGATGTTTGACAGTGACAGCTCGCAAACGACCACGAAAACCCACCTACAAACTGCGAGCGTTGTGAGTGTTTTCAGTGACGTCATCGATGACGTATCGAGCTCGCTCACGATGATCGCGGGCTTCTAATGGAATGGGTGTGCGAACGCCGCTAGTGATTTCGGCGCTTCCCGGAACGTAGCCTTAATTATCACAAAAACATTGGCATAATTTGTTAGTAGTATGAAACTGTCATAGACAGAACTTGAAGCCAGACGAATCATAAAAAAAATCACTAAGATTCTAGTAACTTACTAGTTTCTTTACATCCCAAAGCGCATCGGTAAGGCATCGTAAATAAATGATATTATGTTGAGACATACACAAAACACAAAAATATTGAGCATTCTTTCGCAATAGGTACACTGGTTTATTGGGGGCAATTTGAAAACAGGACGGAGGAGTAATATCGACTTAACGTCTTCACTGGTCTTCACCGTGAGAAAGGCCATAAAATGCAGAAAGCGAACAAATATCAAAAAAAAATATTTGTAAAAAGTGACATCTATCTGGTTGATTGTACCTTGATAAGATTTGTTTCAGTTAAACAATGTAGATGGTAGTGCCATCTTTGAAATAATTAAAACCGTTCTAACTGTCACCCCTCTGGCACAGATTACTGAATAAGAACAGATACTTCACTCAGTAGAAAATTTCCAATACCTATTACGATAATAGCCTACTCCCTCGCGTCAACAACCACTGTATGCTAAAATGCGCCTAAATGCTCAAGCGTACAGCAGCGATTGCTTCGCACCACGCGATTCCACAGTAATCGCAGGGCTGCCTCTTCGATAAAATTAAATTAACATAACTTTTTATCTATGTTATTGAGAACTGTGAATATGTTCTGACTTTTATGTGGCAGTTAAAAATTTTATCATTTATAAAATATTTAACCAACTTAAAAAAAGGAGGTGATCAGACATACAGGCCAAACTGAGATGTTTGACTTGTATGGTTTGTAGGTATGTATGTTTGTGCGCGATAATCTCGCGTTTGGCTAAACCGATATCGATGCGGTTTTCAGAAAAGGATTTGTTACATTTAGGAGAACGTTTTAAAATAAGTATAATACTTCTTAGTTTGATGATGATCTTCGGAGATGTTCACTAGAAATGAAAAAAAAAGCCTTAAAAAAAAGAGAACCGACTTCAAATAAAGCACTAAGCCGTAAGTTATTTTATTAACGAGTGTAACACTCTCACACAAAAATACATAAACACTGCAGTTTTCGAAAGTTTTCACGCGAAAAGTCAATGGCCTTCAAAATAAAAAATATATCTAGTTCCTAGTTGTACATATCTAGGTGTATTGTACTACTACCAATTATCACGAATCAAATTTATTAAGATTAATTAATTTGATTCGTTTTCTCGCAACAAGTCACCTTACAACAGACGCGGCTTGTTCAAAGGTTTTCATCGGGCGTAAGAATAAGAACTCTCGCTACACAGACTTAAAGCGCATTTTGATTCGTTACGAGCGCGTCAAGGACTTGTAGGCACATTTTTTGAAGGTCACGTCCGTGCTTTGCAATGTTTTATGAACATTATTGCAGTTGTTAGTTTAGCAGTTTATATTCGAATGTTTTCTTTCGAAGAGTGCATCTTCTGTACCTTGTACTATTAATTATTCTGTGGTATAACGTTTCTATGCAACAAAATTATGTAAATCTGTGTCTGAAAGGCAAGCTAATGCTTAGTATATACCTATTAAACTGTCAAATTCTAAGTGGATACCGGTGTCCGCACACCTACTGTCTTTTAATTATGTCTCTAATGACGGTATGTGAATGGAAAAAAATGTAAACGACAAAAACTAGTAATAATTTATCACTTACCATTCTTCATTGACAGGTAAATGGAAAAATGTTAGGTGTTTATCCCTTCTTTTGCTTGATTTACACCCATCTACAGCACATAAGGCACCACACGGCATCGTAATACGCGTACGAACGAACAGCACTATTAAAATTGAACGGCGTGCGCGCGCTTCGCTTGCGAAAACCGCACTGAATTTGAACCGCCGGCGGACCGAGACCGCTCGGCTGGGCGGTAGGCAGTTATAGCGCGCAAGTACATGGAGTGACGGAGGCCTGCCTCTGGTGTAATCCGGCAGCCCTGTTTGTGAGCAACGTAGATTCTCTTTGTTTGTGAGATACGTGTGTTATGTTATGGTGAGGCGAGATCAATTATACTCTACGGGTGAGATACCCTTTGTTGTTTGTGATGGATGTGATGTTACTGCGTTGCCAGAATGTTACTTTTGTAACATTTTACGTTACTTTTGACCCTCTCATGTTACCTCCATGTTACACGACTCAAAATGTTACTTTTACGTTACTTTCAGGACTAGATTTAGATAGACATTTAAATAATTTTCGGTTTATAAAATGAAAGTTGTAAATATGGTATCGTAGGTGACGAATTTAATTCCATACTTACATAGAATAAAACTAACTGCGACTGAGCCAAATCTGCACATAATAGTTTTTGAAAAATTAGCCACTATTATATTGTTTAGAATTTTGGTTTGTTTGTCTATTGTACGCGCATTACTCTGAAACTACGATACACATTTTGATGAAATTTGACACATAGACATATATGTAGGCCTTTATTAAGGTGTATTAAACAGGGTTCATTATATCCAATAAAAAAGACTGGAATAGGGGATGAATTTTTTTAAGTACATACACTACTTGATGGATTTTTACGAAACTTACTCTGTTTGTTAGCTAAAGTAGTGTAAAGATTAAGTTAAATTAGATTTTTTTTTTTTTTTTTTTTAATTCATAGTTTATTTAGGGGGCTTTTAGCTACATTTGTCGCAGCCATGCCAGCCCCATTGGTACATTCATATATAACACTTAACAACTTAAAATTTTGTAACACAATCTGAAAAGTGTCCTGGCAGTGTCAGATAATGGCTCTGCAAGAACACTTTGGACTAAACCTACATCAAATTGGTTGAGGCCCAAACCTCTTAACTTAGTTCTTATGCATATGCTCCGGGGACATTCCATTAAAAAGTGATATATGTCTTCTGCCACACCGCACATATCACAGTTAGGTGAGTCAGCTATTCTCATGAGGTGTTTGAATTTATTTAATGGGATGTGTCCGGAGCGAAGTCTACACGCCATAACAATCATTTTTCTACTAAGCTTTACCACATGAAACCATGGCACTTGAGGAGGTTCACCTTGTAATGTCCTATACCAGATTCCTTTATCTTGACATGTCTTAATAAAGTAATTATTCCAATCTGTATGGACTTGTTTTTTGTACTTGGTCAATAATTCTGTGTACTCTGGAATAAGAAATATGTCAGACCCTACATTGTGTGATTCCCTGGCTAACTTATCTACCTCCTCATTGCCATGGATACCCACATGAGAGGGAACCCATTGCAACCTCAGAGACCTGCAAGTAGCACTTAAGTTGAGAATTTTCTCTAGAATGGCATAAGCTATCGATGCACCTCTGATGCCAGAGGCGAAGCGAGCTATATGCTGCAAAGCACTTTTACTGTCTGTGAGGATGACAACTTTGGAATATCCTGTGGTTTTAATATAAGATATGGCCTCTGAGATAGCGAATAGTTCAAGCATCATAATAGAGTGCGCATCAGAGCTAAGTTTAAAACTTTCTTTCACATTATGAGTTGGATCATAGTATGCAGCTCCAGCTCCATCACTACTTTTGGAACCATCTGTGTACACTTTGTGGAAATTTGTATATTTATTGTGTAGCATATGTAATGTATTGTATCTTAGTACTTGAGTATCAAAATGATATTTAGGGTGTACAATTTCATCTATATCCGTTTCAATGAAATCCATATTTATATTAGATACCCAGGTTGATAAGGTAAACATTTTTAACAGACTACTTTTTAGTAAATATTCTGACTGAACATGCCGGTATACAGACACCAGCAGAGGTTTCTTTTTTAAAAGCCAGAAGTTAAGATGACAGAGCTGTGTAAGTTCTTCAAGGAACTTGATAGTCAAATTATTCGATTGAGATGAAGCTTTGAGACAGTATTTAAAAGCCAAGTATTGGCGCCTCAAGTGCAATGGAGGAATAGCCATTTCACTCTGCATAACATGAATAGGTTATAGGTTTTTATGAAACCTCCCATAATTCTCAAAGCTGTATTCTGTATTATGTCTAATTTTTTAATCTGTCCGAATCAGCAAGACTCATTCGAGTTAAGTTTCATTCATAAATCTATTGTTATTTTTTGCGCTGATGCGGACGGGTTAATATGTATTTTCGCTGGACTGTCATATAAAAAGCTCCTATAATCTATTTTACTGCGGATCAAAGAGATATACAAATTCCGAAGATGTTTTGGATGTAATCCCCAATTGGAACCAGCCAACAAAATATCCATAGTTTTCATGGCTTTTTCAAAATTTTCTTTGATATGACTATTCCATAATAAAGATTTATCTAGCCACATTCCTAGATATTTAATTACATTAACTGGCAGTATACTATTGTCATTCACGCTTAGTTTAAATTGTTCTCTTATTTTAACCCGGCTAAATATACAAAACTGAGTCTTTTGTGATGAAATATCAAGACCAATTTGCTGTAGCATATTTATCACGTTATTGAGCGCATTTTGTATGTTATCAGTACTTATAGATAAATTGTTATTTTGTGAATACAACACAAAGTCATCAGCATATTGTAACATATCAACATTGTCCACTGCATTACAGATATTTAGGGTCACAATATTAAAAAGGAGCGGTGAGATAGGATCTCCTTGGGCTAATCCTTTATTTGTCCATCTTACAAAATAGTGTTCGTTTTTCTCACTTGCTATCATTAGGCGACGTTCAGACAAATATGCCCATAGATATTTGCATAACTGGGTACCGACTTTTAGTTTGTCTAATACTGTCACTAGTTGTTCTATAAGTACATTGTTTTATGCACTTTTGATGTCAAGGAAACAAGCTACAGTAGGTATACCTTTTGAAAAACCAACTTGAACCCGAGATATAAGTCTAACTAAGCAGTCCAGGCAAGACTGACTTCGTCGGAAACCTGACACTGTTGGTGCAAGAATAAAATGTTGTTCAACAAACCATTCTAGTCTTTTTGCAATCATTGAATGAAGTAATTTGCATGGGCATGATATCAGTGATATAGGTCTGAATTTAGTCAAACAATTAGGATTTGTGTTCGGCTTTGGTATAGGGATAATTTTTATTTCACGCCATTGAGATGGTATTGCTGCATGTTTGTAAATTAAGTTATAAATTTTAATAAGAACTAGTTTATGATAATCTGGCAGCTGGTATATCATAGAATAGGTTATGTTATCATCCCCTGGCGCTGTGTCTTTCTTTTTTAAACAATTATTTAATTCTTGTATTGTGAAATCAGTTTCTATGTATTAGTGAGTTTGTTGACACAAATATAGGCAGAGGGGACTCAACGAAGTCAGGGATCAAAGAAGATAAAAGCTCTTCTCTTGCGTCATCAGAGGCCTGGACATTCCTTTAGGCCTGAAAGATGGGTTGGGGGTTGTGCAGCTTTTAATGTATGGTATGCTTTTATCGGCAGCGCTATTGATTTGGTTAACAAAGTGGTTGTAAGTTGTTTGAATATCGGCGTTTAAGGTAAAATTTGGGAAACTGTTACTTAAAATATCACGGTATAGCATCCAATTAGCTCTTTTATAATTACGACGTCGTGTGAAGCTATAGGCAGTATTGTCATATTGAAGTGAAAATTTAATTACTAAGTGGTCACTACCTAACGTTTCGTGTGTCACCACCCACTTAAAAAAAACAACAATATCCGATGTTGCAAATGTAACATCCGGGGAAGACTCCTGTAGGTGTCCATTAACCAGTTTAACTCTAGTAGGTTCACCACTATTTAGACACACATAGTTGCTATATTGCGACGCATTAAGTATTTGTAGGCCTCAAGAATTGGTTTTATAGGACCAGTTAGTGTGATGTGCATTTAAGTCACCTGCTATTATTGACTTTTGAGAGAATTTTGAAAATATGCTATCCCAATCACTTTGCGATGTATTCACTGGAGATGTGCAGTATAGTGACACAACATATTCTAAATATTTAAATTTAAAATTTTTACACAGACTATTTCAATATCTGCATTTGTAGAATTGAATGGATATATTAACGCTCTTAACGATTTATGGATTACTATTGCCACACCTCCATAAGAGTCTGTCCTGTCCCTTCTGAAAACGTTGTAGTTACTTATTCTTAAACTTATACCGGGATCTAACCATGTTTCACTAATTAAACATAATATGCAGATTTTTTCTTGATTAAGAAGAAGTTCGAATTCTCGATGCTTTGGATACAAACTGTGGGCGTTCCACTGCGCGATGCATATAGCGGTATTCCTTATGGGTGTACTACCCATTGTGGAGGAATTCACTTATTTTTTTAATCAGCCCCCCACCGCTTACACACTTAATGATTAGTTTCATAATCTCTTGAATGCAGAATTGAATAAATTGAGTAATTTTTCTTCCATACTTTTCTCAGAGTTAAATATAATTCTTTTTGAATTATTTAAGAACTCTTTTAGACTGCATGCATTATCTTGCTCCTCACTACCAGGCATTGTACTGAAGGTTGACTCCTCTGGTTTTCTCGAAGGCTGGGTATTTGGCTCGGCAGTTTCATAAGCGAGGTGTGTTTTCCCTTTCTTCTTATTTTTTTTTGATTTAACTTTGGATTTTTGTGAGTTTGTATTTATTGTGAGCTTTCTATGGTTGCTTTCTTCTTTTCTTGTAGTCGTTGTGTCGTCATCACTGTCCTGATGGCTTTCTTCACTATTGCAATCCACTTTCTTACTTTTTTCTTGGTGTACTGTTGTAAGTACATCTTTATAAGACTTTTGACTATGTATATGTCTCTGTACTCTTGTGTGTGTCTCAGGTTCTGACTCTGACACATCACTTTATATTTCCATGCATTTTGATTTCTGTACGTTTTTCTTATTTTCATAATATTTTGACAAGGAAACTTTGTAGGTCCAGTTGTTTTGACTCATGATGCAGCGCACTTCTTTCTCCTTCAAAAATAAGGGGCACATTTTGTCAAAAGATAGGTGATTTCCTCTACAGTTTACACATTTGAAGTGTTCTGTATCGCAATTAGCACGACCTTCACCACATTTAGGGTAAATAATCTTTTTAGATGGGCAAGCGCGTGCCAAATGACCATACTTCCAGCAGCAAGAACACTGAGTCACTGGAAAGGTGTAGGGTTCCACCTTAAATCTACATCCATATCCATAGACATATGCAGGTAAAGCTGAACTTTTGGAGCAAAACCGTACTGTCTCGCTATCTACCCAGTCACCCTTTTCTGACAGACGTTTTAGTCTCTTAACTGATATTATCTTATGGTCACACTGAAATGAATCCATCAGTTCCTTCTCCTCCACTTCTAGCTCCAAGTATTTGACCACTCCGTAAGTCATATCAACTTCATTAGTCAGGTGGCAGCGATATCCATTTTCAGCAAATTTTTTACACTTCATCAACTTATCTGCATCTTCCTTTTTCTCGAATTTCAAAAGAATTTTATAAGGGCTCTTGTACTTGATATGAGTAACATTTAATATGTTTTCAGCTTTTAATAGTTTGGCAAGTCCAATTTGTTTGGGTAAAATATCTCTGGATGTCAAACACACTTCGAAAATATTTGTTGTGTTTTCCTTTGGCGATAGTTCCCCCTCAATTGTTTTGTAATTATTCGAGTTATTTCTCGCAACACGCTTAGCCTTACTCTTCACTAAAGTGAAACCGTCATCTTCATCTTCAGCCACTTGATCACTGCTATCGCCTCGAACTCTCTTCGCCGGCCGCACGTCATTGCTGACGCCGATAACCTCCAAAATTGCCTCTCGTCCAAATAGTTGTTGCTCACACTGCATACTACTTTCCTCTATCTCATCACTTGAATCACTTCTAGCACTAGGTATCAGTCGCGAAATCTCGTCATCCATTTTAATGGATGGAGAATGAATTGAGGTAGATTAATAAGATTGACGCGGCGACAATATTATTATCGCAGTGCGTGCGCTCGCTAGGCGGTACGACGCGCGAATGAAAAAAATTAGAATTTATATGAGATGAAATTACAAAATATCATAGAGAGATCAAACATGGCTTCTAAGCCATGATTGATCTCTCTATGATCAGAGTGATACAAAAGACTGTGTTGAAGACTAGATTTAATGAGTAGAAAAACAACGCCTAACACCTTTTAATGGTTAATAGCAAGGATAAGCTTATTTCGTTGTCAATTTTTAAATTCTCTTGGTTCCACGCTCCACGGTTCGAGTCCTGGCCAGTTTATTGTGTTTTTGGGTTTTAAAAATTTCCTTTGTACTTATTCGTTTTCCAATATGAGTCAGTAAACTTTTTTTACACACAACGTCACGCCCGTATTCAGGATGGATAGCTGAAAACACCACAAATTTCTACTTGCTTCAATCCTGGCATACATACCTCTTTTTCTTGATCTACTCGCATCACATCTTCATACACAATCGCCAATTCCGGGTACTCTTGACCTGACCATTCTTCAGAACATTTCCAATTTAATCAGAATACCAATACAGATTAATGCAAAACATCTAATCTTCTAGTCACAACATCTTCATTCACTCCACAACCCACTCGATTATAACGCTGTTCCTAACTCTATCTCAAAGTCACACACTTCTCAAAACTTTCATCTCAACTTTTTAGACCCCTTATAAACTATGTTATTTGTGATAAAAATAACCTCTACTATTACGAGTATATTACTGGAATTTATTCTCAATACGATAGGTGCTCGATTTGAATCACCTACATATACATAATATGGCGAATATAATGTAATAATTAAGAATGTAACACTTATTTTTGTAGACGCACAAACACTCAAAATTGGAGAAAAAATCTTTGCGTAATTATTGACAAATTAGTCAAAGTCAAAGTCAAAATCATTTACTCAATTTAGGCATCAAAGACTCACTTATGAACGTAAATTTTTCATTATAATGTACTTAAAAGACTACAGCCGCTTTCAAAATATATAGAACCTACCGAGAAGAAGCGGCAAGAAACTCGGGGCCATTCTTTTTATATAGATGATTTTACAATGTTTTTACTTAGGTACTATTAGGTATTAGCTCCAGTGTGTTGCCTTATAAAAGAAAACATAATAATGGTATCAGTAGGGCAAGACACGCTAAACTTCGACATCTTAGTACACGAGTAGATAGATCCTGGAGTGATCAGTCCCAAGCTGTTTTATCCTCCAAGTAATCCGAAATTTTGTAATAACCTTTTTGACAGACTTATTTTTATTATTTCTCTGTAAGGGGACAGAGTTTAAGAATATCCCCTCCCCCGTCGAGATCCGAATCGTAAGAGTAGCTGTGCTAGGTATTCTGCCGCGAAGCAATGGTGCGCAAACATTACTGTGTTATAGTGTGAAGGGCACTGTAGCAAGCGACGTGACTCATAAACTAATGTCTCGGGGTGGTAATGGTTTAGTTTTAATAGTAATTTTAAACTTATTAATAGGCAAATCTCGGATAACATTGGGAACTTTATTATAGAATCGTATACATTGTCCCATAAAAGAATGATGACTTATTCTGTGGAGACGCGATTATTTTTATACACATCATAACAAATCTTTACGCATCCATGTCCTCGAAGGGGCAGGCAGTGGTGTTTTAAACGCCTATGTTTCAACAGATATGTTTTTGTGGGAGGCTATTGAGAATTTCTGTCAGAAAAACCTAATAACAGTCTGACCCGGGGTTCAAATCCAGGCCCTCGAGATTGCATAACGGCAATTCCACCACTTCACCAAGACCAAGCTAGCGAAGCCGCTGATGGATTAGCTAGTAGTTTAATATTGTATTAATTAATTGTTGTAATAATTTTATAATTGGTATTGTATAGTATTATGACGTTTTACGATATAATAAGATGTTACTTTTCTCGTGAAAATGATACTTTTTAAGTTGAGCTGTCTCATGTTACATTTGACTATCTGCCACTGGCAACACTTGTTTTGTTAGTTTGTTTTTGGACTTTGATGAAAGATTAGTTGAATTGAAGTGTAAGTTTTCAGACTAAACGTATTTTTGTTTCGTAGAGAAAGATCATTGCTGCTTAGTAATTGTTTTTGTATCTAAGTATATTAATGTAATACAAAAATCATCACACCATGGAGATACAATTGGGGCCAAACTCTGTTGACGAACCGGTAAGCTATATTCTTTAGAACTTAATATTTTATTGATGTATGTAGATTAGACTCAAAAAGTTTCACCAGATAAACAATTCTAATATTACCTATTCAAGTAATAACCTAATAGTTGGGTAATACTTCCCCGTAAAATAAATCAATATCAACCTACCTTTGTTTAGGTTATGTTTGTACTTACTACTAACTACGTACTACAAGGAAGGGAAGGAACCCATAACAGATCGAATCATTGTGGGTCTGTCAGACCTCTCACTTAATCCTTTACATCTAACTACTACTACTACAGTATAATTCTAGTTCTTCTTGGCCCTGCTCTTCAAAGCAAGAGGCCTAAGTAAATATTTTTGTGATCAGTAGAAATGTTTGTTCTAGGGTCTAAGTTGATTTTGATAGTTTTATTTTTGTGTCATTCCTGCAGTACAGGGAATCCTAATGCGGGGATATGTGAATATCATGGGGATATATAAATATTAATACCTAAATCTATACATGTATAGTATATATAAAAATTAACCCCTATTTCTCCTGGTCACGCTATAACTTGAGAATGGCTTTACCAATTTCATACTTCGTAGTTTTGTAGAAGGTTGGTACATTAAAAAATTAAGCAAGTGTGGGAGGTTATGGTGAGGCCGAAAGCCGAGCCTACTATGCAAACAAAGTTCGGGCAGTTTCTAGTACTAAATAAATAGACCTATGTAACTCATCTTTAAAATTATCCATATCATGGTGGTCATTCCACATAATACAAGAAAATTACTTTAACATTATATATTACATTGTCTATTAAATTATACACTACATAATTCCCATTTGTTGTTTCTAATTTAGTACTAACATAACACAGCAATTGTCAATCACAGAGAAAAAGAAATAAGACCAAAAACTAAAGAGTTGTATCTGTGTGATATGACCAGTATCAACTGGTGGTTAATAGAAGACCATACAATGCTTTGTTGATGGCCTGCCATTTTATTTATTATACTATGTATTATCATATCAGCAGAAGAACCCTACCCTAAGCATGGCCTGATGTGCTCTTAGCAAGTTATTGTCCAGTAGTATGTTAGTCCGGTCAATCTAGACATTCGAAGGGGCATAAAATCACAACATGCTGGAAATCAGTAAAAGTGTTTAAAACATAATTTTAAATAAAATTTCTAAGTTCCCCATCATTCCCATGTATGGAAAAAAATTACTCAAGGTAAAAGGTCAAAAAAAGTATTGATACATTTTTTATAGATAATTTTATAATCTACAATTTTTGTCTGGGGTACTTTTATGATAAAACTTACTGTTTTGCTGAAAATCCTGTAAATATTTTTTTTACCTTTGACCTTGAGTAATTTGTTTTCTATGTACACAGGAATGATGGGAACTTAAAATTTTTATTATACACTAACTCCTGCTTTAGCGATCTCAAACATTGTAATTTATAGATAGAAATATTCACATCCTCGGATGGGATTCGTCAGGAGTCCGAAGACGCGGTTTTGAATCCCATCCGAGGATGTGAATTTTTCTCACTATAAATTTCAATGTTACAAGTTTTATTTATAATTATGTTTTGAGCAATTTTACTGATTTTCAGCTTGTGATTTTGTGCACTTTCACTCTATGTTTTTGGTCTAAATTGACCGGACTATGTATCCATTATTCACTTTATCATCCAAGTACATTTCATGATTATTTTTGATCAAATTACCTACCTATTTTGTCAACCTGCTTTCTAACCATAAGTTTCTTTTTCTTCAGAGTTTGCTATACAAACTGCAGCGTAAAATTAAAGTGTTCAATACAAGTGAACAGCTGCCTAACTGTGGATACAATCTAGTGGCCAGCAGCAGCAAATATGGGTTGGTCTTTGTAGCTGTACCTGATGGAATACTGACTGGTAAATTTTGAAATTGATAATAAAATGTTTTTCATCATATTAACTGACAGGGTTGTGATGATAAAACCACCATATTCGACACTATAAATGTGTAGAAAGCATCTACCACTGACCACATTACCTATAAAGAGTATGATAACCATCCATTCACAAAGTCATACAGTGCGAGTCCATTTATTTCTATTGCCTGTTCTTAGTATTTATAAATGTGGTGCTACAATGCAGCAAAAACAAATCTATTAAAATTAGACAGAGTACAAAATGCCGCATTACGTATAATAGGAGGTTTTATTAAAACAACACCTATACACGTAATGGAATGCGAGTTGTGTGTACCTTCACTTTTCCTACGAAGAAAATATCTAGCTACAAGATACTGCCCCAAGTCTCAAGCCTGGGCGAGTAATATTACCTTAAATACATTAAATAGTCTTATAAACCTTAATCAATCTAGTTACTTTTTCAGAACTAAGAAACCACTACTGGTGACGGTATACAATGAAACCAAAATAGAAAAAGTAAACACTAGTAACCCCTTGAATATGTTTAGGTTACCTACATGGGTTTCAAATATTAATATGGACTTTGTTCAAACTAATTTTGATAATATAGTCCAGCCCAAAAAAAGTACTGATAGTAGAATTCTGGAATATAATACCTTACATATGTTGGGTAATAAATATGCTGACTGGCATAAAATATATACTGATGGATCCCAAACACAAGATGGTTGTGGAGCAGCATATTGTGATCCCAGTCGCAATGTGATGGACAGCTATAAATTTGTTAATACTTCAGATTTTTTTTTGAGTTTGTGGAGTTTTTTGCAATCTCAGAGGCGTTGTCATATGTTATCAGTGCGGGACTCAAAAAGGTAGTGATTTTGTCGGATAGCAAAAGTGCCTTGCAACATATAGCTTGATGCGCCTCTGGCCTCAGAGGTGCATCAATAGCTTATACCATATTAAATAAAGTCTTAATGCTGGTATCTGCGGAGGTGACTCTGGGATTGCAATGGATTCCTGCACATGTTGGCATACATGGTAATGAGGAGGCAGATAAGCTGGCTCGAGAGGCAATATCAAATGGCACCGAAGTATACTTAAAATCAGAATATTCAGAGATACACGGCTGTTTACATAATAAATAAAAGACAAACCAAATTTATTAAACGTTAAATTCCACTTGTCGAAAAAAATGTATAAAGTTTTCTTTGCAGAGGATCCGTTGTCCTTATAAGGTGTATGTTTTATGTAATAAAGATAAAAAATATTCTGATTATTTGCAGTGTACCTCCTGAGCCAACTAGTAGACAAAGAGTGTGAGCCACAACATATAACTGTGCAACTTCAGGAGAAACCAACGCATGTTGCTGTAAGCTGTGATTCTGAGCTGTTGGCAGTTACTGGTGGTCAACTGCTGTCTGTTTACAAAGTAGCTGATTTTCAAAACTCTGTAAGTGGTTTGTAAGTGACTTGCTACTGGCCAATACTGGTAATCAATGACAGTTTGAAATATTGTTTTTAAAAACTCTGTAAGTGACTTGCTACTGGCAAATCATCATTATCAGCCGGAAGACGTTCACTGCTGAACATTAGCCTCCAACTGGCAAATACTGGTAATCAATGACAGTCAGTTTGCTTTTGACAGTTAAATGCTTTCTAGAGCTTCAAAATGAAGTTTTTGAGCCTCATCATCTAACAGTTTACTTGCTACAGTGCCCTTCAAACTGGTAATGTTGACATTGACAAACTATTGCTTCATGACAGGTATCAGGCACTTCAGTGGTACCGACCTAGAAGGTTTTTTTGTACGAGAGATCTATCATCAAGCGCACAGTTGGCTTTATCAATGTTATTATGTCTCTTATAACATACACAGTATTAGTTTTCATGTTGAGTGATATAACTGATATGTAAGTTGACACAAAACATGTGTAATTATGTGTAATGATGCTTTTTTAATGAAATTACTTTTTTTTTAAGCTCTAACGCCTGCTTTAGCGATCTCAAACATTGAAATTTATAGAGAGAGAAAAAAATCACATCCTCAGACGGGATTCGAACCCGCGTCTTCTGACTATCCGTGTCAGACGCCATGACCAGGCCATGAATTTTTCTCTCTATAAATGTTAAATGAAACTATTCAAGATGTTTCCTGCCACACTACCATTATATCAATAAAGAAATAAAATCTTTGTGTATGTAATATTTTTATTTCCTATTCCAGAATGTCTCACCATCATTGTCAATCAAAACAGAGGTGAACCCAGCCACATTTGTATCAGCATTGCAATGGAATCCTTGTATTCCTGACTCTATCGCTATTGCATACTATGATGGCACCCTCCTTGCTTGTCAAGTTACCAATGGACAAATGAAGAAAGTACCCTCAAAAGCAAGGTATGTACTCATAAGTCTTTATATATTATAAGATTCTATATGTCCAGATTTTATAAATGTGATTGATATTTAAATAATTTGCGCTAGATGACTCAATTCTGATGAATTAAATCATTGATTACAGCAGATAATTTTGATGTTATCAGTGTGATACAGTTCCTTGGCTAATAATTGGACTGTTCTATAATTATCCATCCAGGTAGGATGGCAATTGGCTCACCTATAACATGAGATAGTTTTCTTTTCTGTTTAGTGATAGAACATGATTGACATTTTTTTCCATGGATGTAATGGTGGGATGATATGTATGTTGTGTGATTGCCTATGACCGGGCAGCAAAACAAGCTATAAATGATGGAGTTTTGTACAGATGTTTACCATTATACACTGAAATATTAGGTAAAGTTAAAAAACTGTGTAGAAGCAGTTGGCACGAATATTTCGATGAAAGGTCACTGTCTAAGGGAATCTGGTACAAAACTATCCAATGTGAACTACCTCGTTACCCATGGTTCCATAGAATGAGTCTTAGTCGCAAACACGTGGTCGCACTACTAAGACTTCGTTCTGGACATATTCCGTCTAACAAATTTAAATTTTTGATGAAGATAACACACTCACCGAATTGTACGGATTGCGGTGTAGTAGAAGATGTGCAGCATGTGTTGGTGGAATGTGTCCGGAATGACGCCTTGCGCCAAAATCAGTTGGTGATTGACGCCAATGTAGGAGTTTGCAACAGTGCCCTGGCTTCTCCCGCTTCAACAGAGGACAGGTCACTTATTAAATTATATTTATATATTTTTGGATGATGCCATAGTACCTAGTTGGTCTTATCATGTAAATTTGCTTTACGGGGGTGACATTGTCAAAATGATGACAAAACTCCCTTAAAAATTTAAGAATAATAAAAAAAAAAAGTGATTGCCTATATGAAATTTTCTAAACAGAAAAATGTATGGGTATTATGAAGTTTCTCTTTTAAAATAATATCAGATGTGTAGTTATGATTTATGCATTGGACTCTTCAAAAAAATATAATTTTAGAGGTGATGGTGACTATCACAATGTTGTGCTATAGTAGTATGCAAGCATTAGTGTATCGAAGTATAAAGTGCAAGTGTATATTGATAATTGAGGGAGCGAGAATCAAATTCTAAAACAATACAATCCTGAACTTCAAGGCATACAGCTTTGAGTGCAGTTATGGACAAACATGGGCGTGGCGATTACTATCAGGTGATTACATTGCCTGTACCATTACTCAAAATATTTAAAGAGAAAATAAGTTGTGCAACACTGAAAACTTAAGTCTGGTTGGAGGTACTACAAAAAGATAATATTATTGGTTTACCCCACAGATGCATCTGCTGGAGTCCAAAAGGCAAACAACTTGTCACTGGCAACAGTGATGGGACCCTCATTCAATATAAACCAGATCTGACCGCAGCAAAGTTAGTGAACGCACCATATCTGTTTGAAGGATGCCCGATTGAAGTCATGGCTATTTACTGGATCTCTACCTTTCAGTTTGCAGTTGTTTACAAGAATGCTATAGATAACTGTCGCCCAGGTATGTCAGTACATTACTATTGTAGATATATCTTACAGATGATTTGTATAAACAATATTTATCATGATGTCTTTGCCTCACGAAATGTTATATCAGAGATCATAGGTTTAAGTTGTACAATCTGGCAACTCTTGTATTTACACCATACATAAATATTCCAAACACCAGGGTTGCTAGATTTTATAGGTTGTTCTATTATAGTTCGTCCCATATAATAAGATTCAAAATTGAAAGAATGAAATTAGTACTCCATACTACATCATGCTCACATGTTTCATACTCTCCTATTTCTCATTCACGCCCTATTTTAATGTGCATTCCGATCTAGTAGACTTATTATATCTTAAGTCATTTGTATGTCTAAAATGAATTCAAAATGCTACTTATGCTACTTCATTTATAAAAGGCACCAATCCGTTTTGGCTGTAGGACGACTGTCTTGAAACTATTAATCTCCGTTCGGCTAAGAATATTGCACAAGTAATCAATTCCTAAAATTATATTTCGACTTTCAGACTAATTGTTTTTTTTTTCAGCTGTTACCATCATAAATACGCCTAAAGCGGGCCAGCCGTCCTGTCTCAATTACGAAGACATTTGCTATAGCATGGGACCCAACCGACCATGGTTTTATTTCTTACAAGGATTGGCTCAGTGGTAAGTGGAGTATTTCTTACCGAGGTACTCAATTCGACTGTTTTTTTAAATGTTTGTTACCTCATAACTTTCGACAGGCTAAACCGATTCTCAAAATTCTAGGTAGGATAGCGCCGGCTAATGCTAATGTTATTACATTACACATAATGTGTCTATATCTACGAAGAAATAATGTCAGGAAGCATAACTCAGAACAAATTCCACACAAAAAGTGGTCCTTCAAACCAAAACGATGTATGATTCCAAATACGAATTACTTCCGAGGTTACAAATAGACATGTTCGATGATTGGTTTAAATTTCAGAAGGAAAGCAGGGATTGGTCCACGCGCGTGCAACGTCTACTATGACAGCTGAGTCATAGCGGCGTGAACGACGTTATTGATTTAGCAAGACTTTTATTGGGTCATTTTTTTAAGGCAGTTACTCTTCCTGATATTATTTCTTCGTAGGTCTATCTATAAAAACCGGTCAGGTGCGAGTTGGATACGCGTACCGAAGGTTTTTTGCTCTAACTAAAAGACAACATTAACTTAGCCGTTCGATACCTAGACACGATTATTTCACCAACCGCAAATAATAAGTTTGTAACAGTAAATTCAATTTTTATGTTATTAAAGTACATATTTGCACTTTTCATAATTTTTCCTTTACATTTGCTGTAAGTCTTCTTGCCTAATTTCATTGTTCTATGTCAACGGGAAGTACCGTATAGGTATTAATTCTCTTGTGAAATCGCAGAATATGCGAGAAATACGGTCATATCTGTTGATCACTTTGACTTGTTCGAATTTTCACAGCTGAAACAGACCGTAAATCTTATCTTATAATATACTTCATACATTTACGCGTTCCTGAGAAAAAGGGTCTTAACTGACAGACTGACAACAAAGTGATTGTATAATGGTTACTTTTTCCTTTTGAGGTACGCAACACCAAACACATTTATTAATCACATATAAGAGCAAGGCCCGAACCACATTTAACCTACCTAAACATCGAGTATATTTTGACGCTTGATCTACCTATTTAATTGCTCCATTATCGAATTCATTTTCTCCCTTTCCCCTCGATTCTGGCTTTTATATAACGACTTCTTTTTGAGTGATTCAGAGTCCAGCAGCTTTTGTGTTTCTTCCTGCAGGCAGTTCTTAGGTATCTTCGTGTTTTTTAGTGGGAACACATTGGTGCTTATGGTAATGATGATAAATCAGTAATGAATAATGTCGCATATAATCACTAACTTAAATATACTTAACTATTCCTTATATATTGAGTATCGTGAATTATTTACTGTACTTAATTTATGCTCCTTTATTCGTTTTTCCACAGGAATATAATTATGACTTCATCATCAAATAGCATGGAAATTGGAACTCTCGGCTCGACAGATGGAGTAAACTGGGTGCAATGGTGTCAGGTAAGATTTGTTCTTAATGGATCTTTTGTTTTACCATTATAACCAGGCTAGACGATTATCGTGTTAGTCTTTTGTAACCTTGGTGACATATTAGTAGATTATGATACTGTTGCATAATAAGGGTTCTTATAACATGAGTGTGATTTATAAGACCAAGTTATGTACAGTGTCATACACTACTTTATCTACTCTCATACTATAATACGTAAAACAATATTGCAAATAAAACGCTGAATATAACAACAAATTTATTTTTACATGTAATAATTATTGATGTTCTGAATATTACAATTATGAAAATGAATTTGAACCGGACAGGAAGCGTTATTGGAGGTACTCGGAGAGGGTATGTTAATGTTGACCTCATTTCTGTTATTTTCAATACTGTTAAGTATTGAATTGGATATAGCGATCTTGTTAGGCATTGAATCATCTATATAGCCTTCTGCAACTGTCGTTGACTTCCAACCACCGTGTCGCTTTAGTGCCGTTATATCTCCACCAGCGTCAACTAGCAAGGTCGCAGATGTTCGGCGAAAGCAGTGTCCTGTGTACAATTCGGGGTCGGTAAGTTGAAGATAGCTGGCAATAACTTTGCCTAAAGCTCCAAATTTGTTAATGCCAACTCTCTGCGTCGTGCATTTTCCGTCAATATAGTTTAGAAAAATACTGGAATTGCTGCACTCAGTTCGTCGTAGCTCTATGTATTTTTTGCATTGTTCATAATATTTCCCAGTAATGGTAAAAGAGCGGTCCGTCTTGGTTTTAGTTTTACTTATTTTGATCAATAGTGTAGTTTCGAAGACTTCAACATCTTTGAATGTATGTTGTATAACTCTTGCCGTCGGCAAGCACCCATTATACCAAAAATTAGTGCAATCTGTAACAACTCATATATATATTACGGTAAATTAACTCAATATTAACAAAAAAAATGTACATGGTTAACTGATAAACAACTAAAATACCTCCATGAAGAGATATAATGTGTCTGGGGCTTCATTTAAGAACTTATTTATCTGCTCTGCTGTAAAAGACTTGGTTTATTTCCCTTTATATCCTTGTGAGTTTCGTTTCAAAAATGCAATCAGCTTGCTATATTTAGTTATGTCAACTTCGTTGTAAATATTGAGTGTACTTTTAATCATGGAGTATTTAACCCACATACTTGACACTTTATATTTTTCAGATAACTCTTGAAAGTACGCTAACAACTCATTTTCAGAAAATAATGTAGCATTTTTATTCATTTTTTCATTCCATGAATTCGTGGTAAAATTTATTATAGTTGCTCCTAGATTTCGCCGGCAACAGGTTCATGGTCATGTTTGACGCAGCTTCCAGAATGTCGGGTGGTGTACAATCACCACTATCCCCGCTTTCAGACATGTTTTTACACAAAAACCTATGAATTTTACAAACAAAACCAGACTATGTTTAAATATTGAAAAGATTTTTTAAATGTCAAATGTTGGCGCCAAGGCGCAAACATCGATTGCGCATGCGTGTTGCGTCTTCGCGGACTCGTTCATTGAAACCTTTTTTTTTTAAAGTAGAGGTTTAACCTCCTTGGTCCAGCTGGAGGTTGTATAGGTGTATCGTTATGATTATAGTAGATCCAACCGTTTATCCTCTTTTTGACAGATCTAATTTGTCAGTTAAAGTGTTGTGACCAAGTGATTATAGTGGACACGATTTCGATTCATTTTTCTATCGAGTCTGTGCGGAAAGAGAATAGTCCTAGGAATGGCGCCATGACCATGGCTATTGGCCATCTAGAAATACGTCAGCCAATGGGGAATGTTGAAAGGGCGTGGACAGGCCGTCATGGCATGGCCATCTAGAAACGCATCAGCCAATGGGAAATGCTGACGCATTTCTAGATGGCCATGCCCAGATGGCGAGGCCACGCCGTCCGGTTACACCCGTGTAGTTTCCAAGGTAAGCTATCAAATTCTGAGTTATAAGTTTTCACTTCTATCGGCAATTCCTATGACTGCCAATTTTTTTGTCTATGGGTAAGCAGTAGTATTTTATCAAGGTAGTAAAACTCAATGGTCCACCGCCGTTTTGTATTTGTCACTGTCACTCGCAACAAGACGCCCGTGCTAGTAATTATTTGCTGAGTTTTATATTGGAACTATAAAATGCCGAAAGGATCAGTGCTGAAAGGACAGACGAGAGAAATGGTGATCAAGCTTCGTAATTACTTTGAAGCAGAGTATCAAAATGGCGGCCCGCTTTTACCATTGTCGCAAGTGAGAGAGCGCGTTGCGGCCGCGTTAGGTATTAGTGCATCTACGATTACAAAAATTACTACCGAAGCCTACGGAACAAGCGGCATGCAGGAGAATAAGCTTCGTACGCCGAAGAAAAAACGCCAACCACGTCGTGTGACTTCGGTTGACAACTTTGACGCAGACGCTATACGCCGTCATATATATAACTATTACTTACGTAAAGAAGTTCCAACACTTAAAAAACTTGTTGCTTCTTTGCGTGAATGTGATTTGTTCCGAGGTCAAAAATCGTCATTGGTAAAGGTCTTGAATGAAATTGGATTTACTTATAAAAAATCGGACAAACGCAAAATATTGATGGAGCGTCGCGACGTAGCTTTTGCTCGTTGCGAATTTTTGAGCGAAGCCAAAAAAATTACAGATTGGTCAAATGTTGTTTTCACTGACGAAACTTGGCTGAATGCGAACCACACAGTGTCTAAGAGCTGGACTGATGACACCGCTGCTTCCACTACCTCAGTACCGATGGGAAAAGGAGAACGTCTAATCATTTGCCATGCAGGGTCTGTGAAAGGATTCATGCCAGATGCTTTGTTGGCCTTTAAATCCAAAAAAACAGTTGAGTACCACGAAGAAATGAATTCTGAGGTTTACGAAAGTTGGTTTAAGGAAATGGTACAATCATTGGAAGAACCGTCAGTTATTATTATGGATAACGCATCCTATCACTCACGCCAAATTGATAAAATGCCGACCCAGGCCGACAAAAAACAAGTAATCATTGACTGGCTTCAACGACATGGTGAAAATGTTGATAACTCCTTACTAAAAGTACAATTACTAAATATATTACGAACAAAAAAACACTTCCCAAAACGATATGTGATCGACGAAATAGCTGCAGAACATGGTCATTGGGTTCTTAGACTTCCACCCTATCATTGTCAATACAATGCCATTGAATTAATATGGGCTCAAGTTAAAGGACACGCTGCTAGAAATAACACAAAACCCCCATTCACGGCAAACAAAATGGTAAATTTATTAAAAAATGCATGTGTGAAAGTAACTGCGGAAAGCTGGCAAAATGTAATTCAAAAAACACAAGAAACTATAATGGCAGATTGGGATAAACACGTGGCGATAGATTATATGAGTCAACAATTAATTATAAATGTCGGCAATAGCTCGAGTGACAGCAACGATGAATCTGATTTTGATTAATAAATAAATAAAAATAAAAGATTAGATTTCGTTTGCTTAAATTGGAATTGGGGTTGCTCAAACTTTACTATTTTCTGGTACCAAACGGCAGACTTTAATGTCTGCCATCCCCAGCGAGCAACACGGAAGGGAGTAGCCTTAGCTAAAAAATATTGTTCAAATCTTTCTGTCATTTCTTGCGGGAGGGGAAGTTGCACACTAGCGCAAAGCCGCACTATTACATACAAAACATACCTGTACCGATCCATTGCCGATCATACTCACACAACCAAATCACTAACACATAAAAAATAAAGCACCATTCACAAATCTAGCCCCGCCCTCACCCCACAGTATATTATCAAACTCCATGGTCCATGCGGACTTGTACTTTGACAGAGGGGAAACGCTGTGTATGCCTACTCCCTTCCGTGTTGCTCGCTGGCCATCCCAGATTTAACCGGTAACAGCTTCGTCAAGTATGACTTGTACTTGTAATCATCATAGTCATCATAACCTTGTTCTTTTTTGGATATACACCAGGAGATAAACACGTCTTCAAATAATGCTGTATGTTTTCCTGAGGCGCATCAATATAACGGTTTTACATAAAAATAAATCCGATATTATGTGCCGAGAACGGAAAACACCCGTGTAAAAATAGTTCATAAACAATATCGATATCTCAATCGTAACTTCGTAACATCACTATGTTGATAGCCATAGAACGTAATTTTTTAAAAACGTTTGTTATTTTATGGAATTTATAAAAAAACTACTGCACTTATGGACTCATTTTGTGAAAGATGATTATTATACGGGATCAAGGAGCAAATTTAAGCAGTTGTCATATTTTTAAAACCTCGCATTTATAAGTTAACTTTTGCGTAACATCGTCATGTTACGTTCTATTGGTGCTGTCAAAAAGAGGATAAACGGTTGGATCTACTATAAAAAGTTATATTATGTTACAGGTGTCCATACAAGACCTGTATCGTAATAAACTTTTTTATATTATTTTTGGCCTGTACGTAATGTTTGTCATAAGAATTTTGTTTTCAGTTTTATAATCTTTGTATTATAGTATCAGAGTAGATAAAAGTTGTTTATACAATTCGTCAGCTACGTAATTAAGGAAAAACTGGGTGTGGAACAAGGATTTAAAATATGTTCCCGTAATAGTGAAGGAGCGATTGACTTTGGTTTTGGTGTTGTAAATTTTACTAAAATAGTTGTCAAATACTTCCACATCCTGAAATTGTTTAATATTTCACACAGTATTTACCTTTGTAAAAAGATATAGCTTATCAGGTGCTTCGTTTGTGATGTTATTTAACTGAGCGATTGAAAATGGGTTAGACTTTTTCGCCTTGTGGCCATCAGATTTGCTTTTCAATGATGCAATGAGTTTTGAATATTTAGTCACTACAACGTTCTGATAGATGTGTAACGTAGACTTAATCATCGAGTATTTCGACCACAAGGAATACACTTTACACTTTTCCGCTAAGTTTTGGAAATATGCAAGCAGAATGTTTTCTGAAAATGACATTGCCTTTTTAGCCGTTTTCCATGCTAGGAATCCTTGGATTTTTTTTTCATATAATTTTCAAAATTTGTCTGGAAGTAGGTTGTGAGTTAATGCTGTGGCCGTATTTTTTAAGTAATTGTATACGAAAATGTCGTATACAATTTTCATCACCACTGCTACTATTTTCAAGGTTATCCATATTTTTTTAAGATAAATTATATTTTATTCCAAACTCCCAACCACGGCAAAAATATGTGGTATGGCGGGAAATATAGATTCTCATTGCGCGTGCATGACTACGCAGCGCGTGCATCCATAGACAATGACTATTTTTCTACATTAAGTCAATAAGCCGTACGCGCCAATAAATTAAAAAGTAAAAGTGTGTTATAAAAATTAAAACGTTATTTTATGATACAGTTGTTTGAAAATCGAAGGAAAATGTTACACTGGTTATTCTTAATTTTACCTATCCTTGAAAAAAAAAATACGTGTTTATACAATCTTTTTGGAATTCATATTTGGAATATTACATTGTGATTGTGGATAAAATATAGTATATCTACCGTAGAAACCGAAGAAGAACAAGTAAAACCAATTTTCTCGAGAGTTTTTTATGGATCGCGTAAAAATATTATTGCTCTTCAAGCGTGCAGTTTTATACTGCATATATTTTATAAACGTGTGCTCTTGTGTCTTGACCAATTTGACTTGGTTAGAGAGAGATAGAGAGAGAATGAATGTGTCAAAAAATTACAGAATTGTTATGACAGAGTTTAAAATCCATTATCATTATGGATATTGTGTGAAAACTTTACTGTTGAGGTCGTGTTGTGGATCTTCGATTAAAAGCACTTCATATTATTCAATAAGTTTTTAATTACTCTCATTTACAGGGTCGGAACCAGACGACATTTTGACAAAGAAAAAACATAGACGAGACAGTACCGTTGTACATATAGTGGTCTGTGGACAATACCTACTTGTGATGGACATAAACAACACACAAACTAGTGATGTGCATTGCTCTTTCTAACAAAAACCAGCATATTCATTTATAATTTGTTTGTGTGACTTGGCAACCATTTACCCCTAGAAGACTTGTTACGTGACAAGGCCTCTAGTTCTAAACGTTCAAAACTTGGATTCTTACCTATACTGCTCTTCTAGACAGATGAAGCGCGACCGGAACTGCCACTGACCGATAAGAAAATAGAGAACTACCCTGTCGGACTAAGCATCGATACATGTGCCATACATCAATTGCCATGGGGTAAGTCAGAAATATGAGTGGTATGTGAAAATCTTCCATATATCCTGTCTAATAATAATTTGACTATGTTTATCTTTATTTACTTTATAATACAATTGTTCCTTATAATTAATATGGCATACGTTTACCTGGAGTTAAGTGCCATACCTGTCCGTAACAGGTGCAATGAACCACTTCAATCAACAATTCAACACTCCCCAATATTTATCCATCTATATATATAAAAGAAGATGTCCTGACTGACTGACACAACGCACAGCCTAAACCACTGATCGTAGAGACTTGAAATTTGGAGGGTGTATTGTCCGTGATGTGTAGAAGTGTACTAAGAATGGGTTTTTCGAAATTCTACCCCTAAGGGGTCAAAAGGGGTGAAAACGTTTGTATGAAACTCCTTGGATAGTGGTGGTTTAAGAGGGTGAAATGGAGGGGTGAAAGTTTGTATGATCAACATATAGAATACTTTTGATCCCGGTAAATTAAAGAGTTCCTTGGGATACTTAAAAATCTGTAATACCGTATCCCGCGAGGGTCAGCTAGTCCGTCATATACTTAGTCTCAGGAAATAAATTGGCAAAAACATATTATATTATTTTTTCCATTTTGTAGGTGAAAATGATACCTTACCACACATGCCGCTCTTACACGTGATCTCTCAAAACGGCCTGTTGACCACATTTAACATAATAAATATGAAGAAGGAAGCTGTGCAGGTGTGCTCTCCGCCTCAGCTATTGACGCTTCCCGCCCATGCCATGTCCAGGTTAGTTTCCTTTCTCCAAGCAATTTTATTATGAACTAGCTGCGCCCTGCTGTTTTACTCGTATGGTCATGGATGATGATGATGATGAAATACAAGTGCGATTTGAAACATTTAATACCGACTTCCATTCCATTACTTTGGTAAAAATCAGTTATTGGAGTGTAACTCAAAAACTACTGGACCGACTTTGATGAAATTTAAATAGGACCACACGGGAAGCACCAGCTTTCAAACAAAAAAGAATTTTGAGAATCGATCCACCCAATCGAAAGCTATGAGGTAAAAAACATAAAAAAAAATACAGTCGAATTGAGCCTCCTTTTTTGGAAGTCGATAGAAAAGTAGCCTAAGTTACTCCTTATAACATCAGCGATCTGCATTGAAAGTCCAGTTAAAATCAATCCCGGCGTTTCAGAGATTAGCCGGAACAAACAGAGAGACAAAAATTTAGAAAAAACTATTTTTATGTAAGGGCCGTATATGTAATTTTATATGCATTTAGTGAAAAGCTGTTAACTTCGAATTACAAACAGACACTTCAATTTTAGTTATCTGTACAGATTATGTTTTTTCCGTTCTCACAAGATTCCGTACACCAAAACTTGCTTTTCTTAACAAGATCACTTGTAAAGTGTACCAGTCTATTATCGAGCGTTAATGTATGTGATGTTAAGATTTCATACTTCAGTAGTAGATGTCGGTTTCATATGTTTTAAATAGTATACATTCGAGTATTATTGAGCGATCGGCGACTGAAACGCGTCACGTACACTGCCCTATACAGAATTGAGAGCATCATCCCGTTTGAACCATCATCATCCATATTTATACTATATTAACCACAGGTGGTTACCAGCGAACTGAAGAGGCGGGTGTCATTGGTATGGAGATATTTTTTAATATACCCCCAACAGTTGTTATAAAAAGTCATTGTCCCGACAAACAACACTAACGATATCGACAGATTTTTCTGAGGATAAATCGCGACGGGAACACTTTTTAATCACTGGATTCCATGTTGCCGCCAGTTTGAAACCATCTTCCCGGTTGAAGTTACGTCGAGGTAAATAAATACTATTACTAACGCGATTAAGCCCTGTTAATATAATATAAATATGTGTTCACATCGCGAAAGTTTAAAAATTACCATCATCATCCGTCTCAACCGTAGAACATACACTGCTCAACATATGCCTCCACCATTAATTTACAAAAACACCAACTATCCTATAATTTTCAAATCTTCACAGTTCAATTCCTGGGGAAGCGCCTGCTCAACCAGTTCCAGTAGCACCAACTCCTGTGCCGAAACCAGAGGTAAATTAATGATCATGAAATTTTCATCCCTTTATTATATGATTTTAAATGATTTTCGTTTAACTTTTCATTAAATATAGCCGAATAACATGTACGGCCGTTTTCAATAACTTATCTATCGCCAGTTAGCCATCTTACTAGAGATAGATATTTGACACTATTTGTATGGACATTATTGGAGGATCCCAATAATCTATCTATCCACGGTTTTCCTTACTACCGATAGAAATTTGACATAACGTCCATACAAAAAGTGTCAAATATCTATCTCTAGTAAGGTAAAACGACGATAGATAATTTATTGGGAGCGGCCGTATGTCAAATTTCTATCGGTAGTAAGGAAAACTGTGGATAGATAGAATATTGAAAACGGCCTTAAATGGTTGGTCGTGGTCAAACTTTAAGGTACCAAATATATATAGTAAATGATCACCAACATTAAAATACCAATTCACAATTTGTGAATTGGTGAAAAATTGTGAAATTTCAACCAAAAATATAACTTCAACAAATATGTTTAGCACAGTATAACCTTACCTATCCTAAAAATTGGCGATTATATTATAACACACACACATATATATGGTATATGGTACTAGCTGTTATATAGATATATAACAGCTAGTACCATTGTAATTTTAGACTCGTTTTTTGTAGACGATTCGTTATTTATTGTTTGGGTTAGAAAGCTTAGGGTGCCGTAGTATTATTTGGTTATTTATATGTAACCCCAATTTAAATCACTAACGCTGTAATGTAATGTTTAGAATACCTAGCTGAAGGCCTAGCTAGCTAATTAAAAAATAAAAAGGAACATCAGAAATATAAATAAAGTTATAATAATAAGTATTACATGACCTGGCGGATAACACTTCACCACAAGTCCACACACACACGTTCCATCAAAGATTCCAGTTAGCTTCTTGCTTTATCGAAGGCTTCAGTTCTGAGCTCAGAGAACACGGGATACCCCAAATAGCTTGTTTTATATATCAGGGCGAGAGTATTTTTCAAACTAACACCCTCGATTTGTTATTGATTAATACAATATGAAAATATCTTTCCAAGTCTTGACTTCAGGAATGTAATTGACGATATCGAGAGTGACTCGTAGGGTGCAAATCACTATTTCACCAACTTCAACACCTCACTGTCAATTAAGGTTTCTAGGGAATATAATTATTTCGTGTCTCGACACACCAAATTGAAATCTTCCTATAATCTTTCTTTTAATCGGACGTAATCCAATACTATCTCTCCCAAAATCCAAATCAAAATCAATGAAAAATCCCTGACGTCTCTATTCTGTCATTCTATCATGGTTCTCCTTTTTTAAAGTTTGTCACATTTTATGTTAATCAAGAAATAGTTTTTAAATATACAAAATAAGTATTTAATGTAATGAAGTATGATCATGAAATTATATTACATTATCCCCCTAACCAAAGAAAAATTTTTAACGCAGTGAAAAATTTTGAGGTTATGGAACATATCTCACTCCTCAAACTCAATCATTACTCATACCACCAATCACAAGTCCACACACACACGTTCCATCAAAGGTTCCAGTTAGCTTCTTGCTTTATCGAAGGCTTCAGTTCTGAGCTCAGAGAACACGGGATACCCCAAATAGCTTGTTTTATATATCAGGGCGAGAGTATTTATCAAACTAACACCCTCGATTTGTTATTGATTAATACAATATGAAAATATCTTTCCAAGTCTTGACTTCAGGAATGTAATTGACGATATCGAGAGTGACTCGTAGGGTGCAAATCACTATTTCACCAACTTCAACACCTCACTGTCAATTAAGGTTTCTAGGGAATATAATTATTTCGTGTCTCGACACACCAAATTGAAATCTTCCTATAATCTTTCTTTTAATCGGACGTAATCCAATACTATCTCTCCCAAAATCCAAATCAAAATCAATGAAAAATCCCGACGTCTCTATTCTGTCATTCTATCATGGTTCTCCTTTTTTAAAGTTTGTCACATTTTATGTTAATCAAGAAATAGTTTTTAAATATACAAAATAAGTATTTAATGTAATGAAGTATGATCATGAAATTATATTACAACGCCTAGTGGGAAAAAAAACGTACTCGAGTGGACTTATTTACGTTTACTTATTATATTATAGTACCAACAGCCAGAAGTGTCTCCACTCCAGCAAGCCTTACAACCAGCTAACACATCCCAATCAGGCTCGATGTTTGGTTCCACGACTAACGGATCTATCAAAATACCCAGCTTCACGCCACAACCCAGCTATGCTTTTAGTGCAGGTATGTGTTAACAATAGGTAAAACCAGATAAACAACTACACTATTTTTATCACATCTATTCGAAAAGGGCTAGTCTGTTCATCGTAAACAAACGGAATAAAATTATTAGTCCCTAGGGACTAAATTTGAATTTGGAATGTAGATATTTTAAATAAATGTTTAAATCATCAAAGCAGTCACTAACATTGTATGAATGCAAGTAGGTAACAGGCAGTAAAGAAAACGCGCGCCGATTTAAACAAAAATTGTAAAAAGTAAAAATACGCGCGAACTAAAAACTATTCCAAAGATTTGGAATATTTTTTGATAGCAGTTTTTTAACCAGTTCAGCATTAATTTCGTAGGTATTTGTTCTGTAGTTGTGCTGTATGCTACTTTTAAAGCGCTTTTACTATTTTTCCAGCGCCGTTTAGTCAAGTACCGGAGCAGAAACCGGTCCGAGAAATTGAACCTGCACCACCACTTCCACCAAAAGCTGCTGTGGTAAGATGCAATTCAAACCAAATAACACCACCAGCTATCGAAATTAAACTATGAAATATGGAGACGTCAAAATTTATATTTCAACCTCGAGTGGGGTTCGAGCTTGTCTTGTCTCGTCACTGTAATTCCTATTCAATCTTGTCCGGTCATTGAATCTATATATCTATTCACTATTCAGTCTGTGTTGTTTAGTTTTATACGATTTTACAATACCTATAACTGACGTTTGCCCATGACCATTGCAATGCGTGCTCATGTCTTTAAAGGTCTTAAAGGCATGAGCATGTTCAACGCATCAACATTCTTTGTACAACTGTACTTCACTCGTGACCCCCAACGTAGCTATTTAATCCTATTAGCCCAGTGGGCCTAGCACGAATAACTGCGTAAGTGTAACGTAACGTGTCGTTGACTCAAAACAGTACAAACTATCATTTATCTAAGGCATCTGGTATGACGAGGTGCCGTTATCGTTCGTCAGGAAACAGATTCGGGAGGAGACTGTCAGAAGGTGGCAGGGGCGCTACGAATCCTAGTATAGGTTCGGTCACGAAGGCTTTCCTTCCTACCGTCTTCTTCGCAAGACGAGTACTTAAGGACATGGTGCTAACACCTATCCATGTCCAAATATTGACCGGCCACGGAGGATTCGCAGCGTACCTACATCGGTTCCATGTAAAAGACAGTCCCTCTTGCGTCTGCGATCCAGCTTGTGACGAAACGATATGGCACATACTGTTCGAATGTCCAAGATTTGGCCTGGAAAGGAAAAAAAATTGAGATAAGATAAATTGTAAAAAAAGGGGGAAAAAAAAAAGTATAAAGGACAAAAAAAAGAGCAATAGAAGAAAAAAACAGACCTTTTACTGTTAATTATAAGATTTAGTATTAGATATGTTTAGATATTAAGTATTTGTAAGAAGTTAATAAGGAGCCGTCCATATATGAAAATGTTTTATGTCACTTGATCTCGTCTAGGACTTTGAATACATTTAAAATGTTTAAAATTTAAGTTAAAAAAAAAAAAATTATATTAATTATAATCTTGTATTACCAAGGGCACGGACCTTATGTCTGTGAACCAAGCAGATACTAAAAAAAAAAAAAAGGCATCTGGTACAAAGGTAATTTATAGTTTGTGTGCCGAAACGAGACGCGTTGACGATACAAAAACTTGTTCGCAAATTATTTGTGCTATAGCCTCAGTAATTTAATTGGCTACAGTGCCATCCCATTTCTATCTTAATAAAGAAGTAATGGAACTACAGTAAGATAACTTTGTGTTGTTTTGCCTTCAAGTTTAAATAGACCTTGCATTGTCCTGTGTATCCGTCCAAGGTGTTCAACTAGCTTGTACAATGGACGCTCACCGGATCACTAAAAGAATTTATTTTGTGAAATTAAGAGATGCAAATGCAAAAGATTCTAATTAAGACGAACATATAACATATGAATCTATTTAAAAAGAAATAAACAACATGATAACAAATAAATTTGTGAATTAAGATGGAAAGAATAAGTAGTAAAAATACAAGTACTTACTTTTTTATCTTTAACAAATTGCTTTGCCTCTGATGCCCTGGTAACTAAAACAAAACAATGTAAAATAATAACTAATTGATCTCTTACTTACTAAACAAATAATGTACTTACTTGTGCCTTATGATACAACAAACAACCAGTGACTTTTGTCTCACAGAATCTGGAGGGTAGACGAATAAAAAATAACAAATATGTATGCGCGATGACGTAGAATCTGAGAGACCTATATGCATAGTAGGTTGAAAGATGATAAACTGTGACAAATTGATGACAATATTACTTTGTCACAGTGTAACATGGCATTCACACCCGCGAACTTAGGTAGCCAGAAATGTTTCATGATATTTATGCTTGTTTTTTAGGTTAAACCAAAACCAGCGCCGGCCGCAGGACCCAAACCACAACTGACGCCGCAGCAAGCCCAAGAGAATGCCGCTTTGAAAGCTGAACAAGAGAAATTAAATCAGAAGAAAGTCGATCAGGAACTAAAGAATATGCTAATTAAAGAAGTAAACGACTTCCAAATGGAGCTGTACAACTTTATGGTGAAGACTAGAGAAACACAGATTGGAGTGAGTGTTTGTTTTCATTATACAGGTGGGCCATTTAAACGGGTCAGTATGGGCAAGTCTGAAACTACTCGTATAAGACATACAGAAATATCTTTTTAGGAATCATGTCATCGATTTTAGTGACAAGTAAAACAGCATTCATAGATTAAAAAAACGTATATGCCGGTCGGGATTTGAATCCGGTCGTATTAAAGAGAAAAAAATACATTATTTCTATTTCGATACCGTAGGTCATAAGTACTAAATATTGCTATGAAATATGATATCTAAAACTTTCTTTAATTTCCTCTAAAAAATTACCCTTTAGTTGCTTTGCTTACAGGTCCTACACAATTAATATCGAAACAGAAATAATGTAAGTTTTTTCTTCTATTAGACCAAGTTTGATTCCTGAACTGAGTATGCGTGTTAAAAAAAATCGATGAATGCAGTTTTTATCACTAAAATCGATGATATGGTTCCTAAGAAGACATCTTTGTAAGTCTTATAGTTTTAGATACTGACCCATCTAAATGGCCCACCTTGTGTTTAATTATTTTGGAATCTCTAGAGGATAAATGATAATGGTTACTCTATGTCATTCTAATATTATAAATGTGAAAGTTTGTGCGAAACGACTTGATTCAGTTGGTTTGATAGCTTACACCCAGGGATATTTAGGTTATCCTGATTGAACAGTTACTGTGGGCTTGCCTTTTATAATAGCGAATAGCCATTCGCTATTTCGAAAATGTATGATAAAGTTAATATTTGTTTTGTTCGTCTTTAGGTTGAAGTGTACACATTTACCGCTTATACAATTCCAAGTTCAAGCGCCCGTATTCTAGAAGTACGCCCAGTCGTGAATCTAGGTTTGAGGTAATTTATACTAACTAGGGAATTTACTCTACTAAAGTCAAGATGTACAACTGAGCTTCTTTCTGGGATACCGGTCTATGTATGTAAACTCCAACATTGTAGAATAAATATTTTTTTTCTTACCATGACTACACTACCTTACGCGTGAACCAAACAAGCTGTTGATAAATATTTTCGATAAAACTAGCTAATTACCTGCGACTTGGGGCCTTAACTCTTTGCCTACCAGTGACGAAAATTTACGTGCGTTTCATTCATAAATCTTTTTTAATTTAATTGGGTTAATATGAGCTTCTAAAGAAGAATTCTAGTAAAGTGCACGACTTAATCATACTATGACAACATTATAGCACGCCTGCTAGGCCTATACCACAGTATAAATATAGAGAAACAGTACAGAAACTAAGCCTGGTTAAGCGAAAATAAACTGATCACTCGTCTTGACGCGGCCTCAATACTGACAGCACCGCGACAACAGTTTAGGGCTTTAGTTGATGCGCATGTTTGTGTGAGTGAGCCGTTTCGAACGTTTGTAGGTAGTTTACCGCAGAAGAGCCGTTCCACTGTTTTTATTTGTATGGACTTACATTACCATGACTATCAATAAACTTTTGTGATGTTTACGTAGGTTTCTAATCGCAATTGCAAATGTTTGTGAATTTGTATAGCGCTATTTCACTCTTACCTCATGTTAAACATGTCAGAGACAACATTATCCGTTCACCTTTGCGAAAAACTATGTTCAAACAGTTCACCTACATGAGCTTCATGGTATAATTTCATTCGAAATTGTTTACACCAGGTTTAAGAACTGCACGCAACTTGCATGGTTTTTAAAAACTTCATAGTAAGGCCCGTGGTCGGGTTAAAATAATGTTATTATGATCCCCGGGAACTACTACTTGAATAGATATAAAGTAGGCTAATCCAATTAGCACAAACATTAGAATTTATAGTTATATAGGTAGTGTGTGAAATAAAATAATTATCATAGTGTGATTGTAAATTTATTTATTTTGAACAGCTACAACGCGACATAGAGACCATCAACACAAACTTCAATGGCACATCGATAGATACTGAACAGCTGAAGAAGGAATGTAATTTAGAAGAACTCAGAGGTGCCATAGTTCAGTTAAAACTGGAATTGGTTCGGGCTTGCGCAGTCGTAGCCGAAGCGAGGACACATTCGGAGTAAGCTAATATTCAGTGACTTTTTCAACGAGGCATGGATAGTAATATTAGAAAGTACAGGGAAGTTCATTATCAAAATCAAGCTTCCATGACTTATTTGAGCATATTTCGCTATTTCCTATACTTTCTGATTAGAACATTCACAATCTGATAGAAAATGGTATAGTATCTATATATAATACTATATTATACATAACAAATTTAATACGGTAGTTGACAAAGTCAAAAATAAATTACAACGTAGTGTTAACTTAATAGTGGTTAGAGCAAATTACTCAATAAGTTAAACAAATTACTTTAAATACATTAGATTTACATTATTTTTAATAAATGAAATGTGTACAAAAGTTTCTAGAAGTCACGTGACCTCAAACAGAAGTAGCGACGGAAATGATGTCATAAAGGCAAAAACATGATAGTGACCTGCCTTATCAACAGATTGAGAATCAGGCATGTGAAGAAAGTATCTAATACTATTGCTTTGAAACTAAATACATACTAGGTCAAAGGACAAACTGTCGATCCATAAACACGGTTATTGCATATAATTAGTTTGTTATACATTTTATATTAATTAAATACCTAAGCTTATAATAATATTCAATAGTTAATTAAATTTTCTTGTTACTTGAGTTATTTGCTCCAACCACTACTAAGTTAACATTTCATTGTAATTTATTTTTGACTGTGTCAACTACCCTATTAAATGGTTACACATACAAAATAGTGAAGTTCGGGCGCCTGGAGCTACTCGCATGAAAACAATGAAAAACCCGGAATAGCAGCAAAGTATCAGAGCTTTTAATCTTCAGGTGAGGGCAGTGAATTTAACTAGCAAATGTGTTTTTTACGCTTTTTAATTCGTATCTGGCAGAAAAGTGAAATGACGTACCCGAATCCCATAGACGATGGTATCGTTCGCGCCACAGACAATTATAGAACCCCGCCAAAAAGAGGAAACAACTGTCAGGTGGACTCTGTTGGTCAGCCGATCTGCCATAAAATCCGATCCTAGTGTTACCCACTAGCAAAAAAAAGATAGGCAGAAATAAGATAATTTGCGATGAATTAGCGAGCGAAAAGCCGAAATGAGTATTTAAAATTGACAACGTGTAACGGAGCGAAAAAGGAACGTTACAAATGGACGTATCGTAATTAAAAAAAACTCTCGATACGGCTAGAGATTTCAGAATCTGCGTTTATTTCTGCATCCACAGTTTAAACATAGTGTCTTATCAGAGCTATGCTTACATAGTATTTAACAGTCAATTGGCTATTACAGAGTAATCATCTATGATTTTCAGCCAACGATCAGTTTTCAGTCTTTTTACAAAATCTCATAGTAATATTGCTAATTCCACTAGACAGCCAGGGCTGCCTAACATTCTCAGTCAATCTAAAGTCATCTTAATTTAATGCCAAAAGTTAAATTAACACTTTCAAACGTTGGTTTTAATCCAGCCATATTCACACGTAATATTAATAATATTATTATTCATAATAATGATGATTGATTAGTTTCCATCTTGAATAACAGTGTAAAAATATTGCTTATTTTATTTATATGTGTTTATTTGAGACTATTTATATACAAAGTTGAGCATCCATTAAACATCGCAAAATGTTACTATTATTATTATAGTCTGGTTAATAAACATGAAATTATTTTTTTTGTTGTTATAATGATGGCATAAACCAACAATAGTAAACGCAGATAATATGAACTAAAATAAATATAGTTTTTTGATAATTATTTTATAATATTCTTTACATTTTATTATATGTTTTCATTAATTGATATTTTAATCCTCAGTGCCAAGGACTACCACCAATGGATGCAAGCCGATCCTCTCACGACTAAACGTGTCGCCTCAGTAAAGAAACTCGCCTACTACGTGCAATCGCAGTTGGAACAAGCACACAAAGCTCTAGATCTAAAATGGGACAAATTAGATTCGAAGGCCATAAGGGATCCGTTTAACAAGTAAGGACAACAAGGAACTTTTCTACTTCATGTTTATAATATCGACCTCACACTCAAGTATATAACTTAACTTTATATAGACACTAACCAATATTTACTACCGCAACGATAGGATTTTGATAGAAATATTTAACATTCAACCCGGATCTATTTTTACGACAAAATATCTTAATAAATGGTACAATAGGTCAAACTTACGAAAGGGTGATATTCCACTCGTCAAATTTCTGTGTCCAATTTCAATGTCCAACATTGGCTCAAGTTTCTTTGACAGATTCCTATTCAACTCGTCAAATATCTTTGTCCAAGATTTTTTTGTAATTTGCGTAGTAAACATACCAACTTTTTTCTGGTACTGCGTCCGCAAACAATTTGTTTCCCTTCAAGTCTTGTTTAGTACACTGAATTTCAAATGTTTCAAAAATTCGTCCTCTTATAGTTGCATAAGCGTCTAAACGTTTCGGTTTGATTTTTGTAGTACATATTTGTGTCTTGCTTGTATCTATCATAAATACATCAATTGCATTCCTAAGCATTTAACAAAACTTTCGTCATTGGAATTGTACACGAAATTTTATTTGCAGACATTTTTATTGTATTTTCATAATCTTTGATCAAATATCGGTCCTTGCTAGTAAATTGGATGTCGGCATCAAATTTATTTAATCAAGTGCATTGGCCAAAGATATTTGACGACTAGAATACCAGCCTTACATAAACCGAATCTTGACTAATTTGTCACGATTTTTCTATAACTCTTGGTAATTAATTCATCAACATATTCTAAGCCATTTTTGTGATGAGTGACATTAGTCCGCATACTACGCATTTACCGATTGTTTAACGACCAGCCGTGCGAGCATGGATCTCACGATAGATTTGACAAGTCCATAAACTGATTTCAAGGATTGGCCACACTGGATGCAGTCTGCGGTCAGTTCAAATTAAACGAAGCACGCATTATGTATGAACAATAATTGTAGGTTAGGCAATCGGTCAGATGTCCGAGCAGGGAAACCGATAAGCGATGCGGGTAGGGCAAACAGCGGAATTATGTTATTTGATTGCATGAATCAGAGGTGATCAGTTCTTTTTTGTGTCTTGATCGAAGAAAATGATCACCTGAGAAGAATAAATTTGTTTTATTATGGTTGCCGTGGCCCTGCCCGCTGCCCACCTGCCCGCGCCCGTTGTCCCCCGCCCGCTGCCCGCCTATCCGTACGCGTCCTTGCGTTCCTTCCCCGTGCCCGCACGGTCAGAACGCATATCTATAAAAAATATATAGAGACCGACAATGATGTTCATACATAGTGCGGGCTGCGTTCAATTTGACCTGACCGCAGACCGCATCCAGTGTGGCAAAGCCTTCAATCAGCTATATTTCCTTGTCTCTAGTACGGATCTAGCTGCGATAGCTATATCTCGCGGGTTCGACCGATAATTTAATCCTATCGACAATCCATTATCGCACTGCAGTTTCTGTATTCTACCTATCAGCGGTTTGCCTTACGAGGGATAAAAGTTTGAAACTATTTGTATGGAACTTATGCCAAATTTATACTTCTCTCTAGTAACTACTCTAAACTGTCGATAGATAGGCTATAGAAACTGGCCATTATAAAACCCAACACGATATTCTGAAATATTATTTGCTGGATACATTTTCGCAATTTGGTAGTTGAACTGATAGTTGTAACCTGACGTTTGTCTGTTAATTATGTTGTTTTGATGAAATAAGGCACAGATAACTTTTACTTACCATAATGAGTTATTCTTGAGAATAATGTTAAACCTCCCAAAATAGTAATAAGCTATCGAAAGAGTTCAAAATTTTCGGGTGGCGGAATATCTCTGAAAGGTTAAGTAAATATAATACAGATCAGACGTGAAATTAGATAGTTTTGGCAATAAGCAGAAACGCCATAAACAAACAAGTCTTTGGCCGTGTAAAAGAATTCGCTATGCCGAATCGCCGAATAATCGACCATTGAATATTCGAACCAACCTAACCCTAAATTACAACCAGTGTAGTCCCGCTAGACTTTGATTTCATTGTTGAAACGAAATCTGTCAAATTTTATCAGAATTTACATCTTGGCTCATTTAACCAGCATTGATTTTTATCAAAGCAAGCAATATTATCAAGTAATATTGAAATATTAAACAATCTCTTGATTTATACCATTAACAGGTTTTCCATGGCTGTGTGCTTATTTGTTCCTGTACCCGAAAACCTTTTTCCTGTCGGTAACTTCATGAGCTATCGGACTGACTAGCCCGGATAGGCACCAGATATCGGTTCCATTTCTAATAATTATGTAACTTAGAATAGGTGAATTATTAAATACTTTATTTCAGTCCCGGCAAACGCATGATTCGCCCCATACTGGATGACGTATATCAACCACTGGTGAAACAGCAAGAAATTCTGAGCCGACAACAAACGATCCTTCGTACCTTGAAAAATACACTGTCTGAATGCGACTTAGGACCAGTGTTTAAATCCACGTCGTTACTGAGGAGCACTCCGTTCAGGAACAATAAGTAAGTAACAAATGGCTTAAAATCACTGTGAAATTTTTGATAGTGACTAGCGCGTGGTCTAGTCGTTTTATCACGCCATTGGTAACCAGCTTGTGCAGAACACCAAACTAACATTTTTAGTAAATTATGGTAGTTTTATTATTCAATCTTAAGGCCGTATTCGTATAACTTGCAAATGAAAGCCCATAACATTGTCATTTCTGTTCATTGTGGGTGTGACGCATATTTAGTCGACATATAACTTCGTGCTCTCTGAACAGAGGCACAAAAAAAGTAATTAGGTATAAAAAAAAAGTATTAGTACTGTAATCGTCAGTACGTCACGCTTCGGCGTACAAACTATGAGGTGTCTGTGTCACAGTTGCCCTAGATAAATGACAGTTTGTACAGTTTCACGTGAACGACACGTTATGTTACACTTACGCAGATATTCGTGCTAGGCTAGAATAGAATAATCATATTTATAGAAACTAATGTAGATGGACAGCTAAAGACGGATTCTCGCGGTGCGCGATATCGCGGATTTCTACGCACGATAAACAGCCACAGACGGGACACGCACCGCACACCAGGCTCCTCCCACGGCGCGTGTCAGTCAGTGTATTTTGTTATTGTATAATGCAAAGTTAATGAACGCATTGCCGCAGATGCGGCTCTTTTAGTATTATTTAATTAGTATACCTTGCACTGGGGGAAACTAAAATAAACCATGCTGGTAGATGTCTGCGTAATATAGAAAATATAACATAAATACAAATGTACATAAAATATACTCGTAATAATATCGACATGGTCGTCCGTGCTTACACGGATGAACACGGACCGCGCCGCACGGATTCGCACCGCACCTTTGAACCGACTCTCTACGGACGCATCTGTGCTACCACGGACGGGACTCTTCCCACGGTGCGTTGGTGCCTCCTGGTCCGCGGTATCACGCACCGTGTGAAGCCGCCTTAAGAACTGCCATATTTCAGAGAATTTTACATATTAGTTGCCTGTTTATTTTGGTCTTCTGCACAAGCGAATTGTTACCATTGTTGATTAAGTTTGACAAAATGGTGTATGTAAGAAGTAATACATAGATTTAATTACCGCATAATTACATTATTTGTATTAAAATTACGTATATTTTTGAAAGCATAATTTGAGCAAATAACGTGACTCATGCACAATACCTTATTGCATCAAGTCAAGGCGTAAGTCTTATCAATATGTGTTACCAGTGATGCGATGGTATATGGTACTATGAGACAAACTCGTACTAGGACTACCACCAACACGATCGGAACCCATTATACCACTTTGGCCATAGCTGTGATGTCATAGTGCGCCCAAAGGCCATACCTGACGGTGTTGTGGGTCCGCGCCAACCCACGACTTTCACAGTTGATCACGGTGCACAGACGACGACGACGTGTAACGTGTCATTTGATGGTAAAGTTAATAAAATAAATTCATCATTGATCATAAGTTTTTTTTTTTTTACAGAGATCCCCTATCAAAACTTACCAAGAATATTCTAAACATGAGCATCGAGCCACAAACTAAGCCCAAGCAATCATTGCTTAACGCTCAAAAACTGGATGCTCTAAGAGATGTCCTATCCAACCATAAAACTGTTAAAATCAAACCAGTCAATGTGGAAATGGGACAACACTTAGCTAATATGCGAAAGAACTATGAAATGAGTTTGAAGGAGAGGTCCCAAGCTGTTTCATTGAAAAGAGAACATGATGTTAAGCCTGTAGTGCAACCTGGTAAGTGAAAATATAGTATGTAATAGTTGCCCCAGAAACGCTCATAGCGGATCTGGCCTTGACGTTGTGCCTGTTTAATTAGGTTATTTAAGGTTTTCGGATGGATGACGGCTAGTGGCTCAGTGTTTTCACCTGGGCGTTTCCCAAATTACGAATGACACGTTAAGCCATCGGTCCTACGGTACGAAGTTTTTACGGGAGCCCACGAGGCTAAATGGTGATTTACTCGAGAACCAAAAAACTACAGAAGCCAGTAAACTACAGTAGCACAAACAATTTGCGACAAAGTATTCTTATCGTTAGCATCAATGCGTCACGCTTCGTCGACTATGAATTATCTGTGTCACAGTTGCCCTAGATACATGACTGTTTCACGTGATCGACACGTAACGTTACACTATGCAGTTATTCATGCTTCGCCTAAAAGGTAAAAATAGCTTATATGGTATGATAGATACCTAATTACGAAACAATGAATTAAAATATTGTGTGATGTCAGAAATGAGACCCGACTCAGCTACCGAACTGCAGTATCGAAGTCCATGCAAAATTTAAGCTTACACAAAGTTGTACACAAGTTATCATGGTGCGTAGTTTGACGAGTTGGTGTAGGTCTCGTCGAATCTCATGCTAATGGTATTCTTGTTCTGATTGGGGGCGATAAGTCCTGCACGGACGCCTCACTTAAGGTGTATTATGCATTTCTCCTTACCAGCCTTTACCCTAACTATCCCAACTCCGCTAACTCTCCTCGCTAACAACTCCGATATAACGGAGTATGACCCTGGGTCGTTGGCACAACTGCTCCAGTGATATTTGTGGTGTTTAGAACGATGATGATTTAGAACTATGGTGATATTCTAGTATTTCGGTTGTGTTCCGTAGTATTACTCTGCAACAGCACGTGGTGTACAGTCTCGTCCTGTAAGCACCCTCTGCATGGTGTGCTATTAGTTGCACCAGTTTTGTACGGATGGTAGTTGAGGTTGCAGTGACCTGTGATTAGGCCTCTATTAGACATCATGTTGTTAAGTCATCTCGTTGTAGGTTAAACAATTTATTGTAGGTGTTTCAAGGTTAAAAGGGTAGATTTTGCTTGTTTGCAATCTTTTTTATCATCCCACCAGTATTTAATATCCTATAACTTTTCATTTTTGTATCATTTATATCTAATGTTGTGTTTTTATGTTCAAACTCTTAATAGATCTATATATTTTTTATTTCTGATTCATTTAAATCTAAAGACTATTTTATTTAGATATATATTGTGATAGGGTAGGCAAATTTCGAGCGGAAATTATTGCTTACCTTAGTTCTGCCTTGTAACGATTTGGATTAGTCTGTAAGTTACATGTGCTAAATAAATAAATAAAGTGAAATTATTTTTATCTTAACGTCTCCAATAATAGGGAAAAACTGCCAATTAACCTATGTATAATATAATAATTTTCTTAACGCAAACCTCTTGCCAATAAACAATCTTTAATATTTAAAATCGTATTTCAGCTCCAGCCATGTCAAAAATTGAACCAAAGAAAGAGCCTTTCTCGCCACAAAGTTACGTGAAGCCGGTTGCAGCACCACTGGCTAATGTCGCCAGGACTTTGTTTACTGATGGTAAGTAATTTCACGGGTTTCTCTAGCTTAAAATTGTCTGCTTCAAAAAAGCTATAATATGACTATAAAACTAACCAAAAAGTATTTCATATTTTTTTTTATTTTTTAATAATATTTTTTTCTACCATTATAATCGCTCAAATTATTGGATTTTCATATGGTTTTAACTCCATTCATTCTTACATGTTTGTTACACTATAACTATTACTACGTTATACTATAACTATTCGTTCTATGTTTAGTTTATATTATGTTCAATAAAGAGAATAAACCTTTTCAAAAATGTTGACGTTTCTATTTTGTAACATAATATTGGTGGAACAAATCACTACCTACCAATAGTATTAACAAGTACAATTTGAAAAAATTATACCGACTTCCATTCTATACAGTTATTGCTAACTCAAAAACTACCGGACCGAGTTTGATGAAATTTAAATGGGAAACACCAGCATTCAAACAAAAATTTTGAAAATCAATTCACCCAATCAAAAGTTATGAGGTAACAAACATAAAAAATACAGTAGAATTGAGTACCTCCTCCTTTTTGGAAGTCTGTAGAAATAAGTCATATGTTTAATCGACGGGTTCCGGGCTATTTGTATAAACCGACATTTTTGAAACTTTACACCAGAGCAGTTTAAAGTTTCGATTTGTAGAAAAAAAATATAACATTAGCAAATCGCATTATTAATTTAAAAAGAGGGATATTACTGTTTTTATAACATATTCCCCATAATTGTATTAATTCCATTTTTCTAATATTCCTATTTATAACAAAGATAATTGTCGCTTAACACAAAATGACCAATATTTTACTTATATTTGTTCCAGGCTAAATGACTTAACCGCTTATGAGTATTGTTTCTTATTCCAGGCTAAATGACTAAACCGCCTAAATTTATTATTTAATGTTCCAAGCTAAATGACTTAACCGCCTAGGCATGCAAATAATGCCTCTTAGCTAAGTTCTTTATTCAAAGAATTGGTCATATTTCATACCTAGCGTAACTGATTTAAATACCATATCTCAAACTTATTAATGTATGGCTAATTAGTTTATGCAACTGGTTTTTTTTAATAATTTCTTTGGAATCCTACTTGAATAATAAAGTAAAGCTAATTGTATTAAGCGACACTGTATAAGAATTTAACAAAAAACTATTTTATATGTTTATAAGGTCAGGCTAAATGCTTTAACGTACGTTGCCTGTAAATTGTTGCTCCAGGAAAAATAGTTTAAACGACTGTCTGGTATTTGGTAGTGAGCTTAAGTACACAGTTCCTAAATTTGTCAATATTTTGTGTCACTTCATACATTGCAGTCCAAAATGGACCCACAAATTCGGTTGTATTAAGTGACAAATAAGTGCTCCAATCGTCACCAAACCTCAACCACCAGCTCACCAGTCACCAGCTCAAACGATGCAGAAAAATTCGCTGTATCCAAATATGTATAAAAGTCTATATCGCCCAGAGTGTCGCTTAATACAGTTAGCCCGGAACCCTTCGTAATAATAATAAGTAAAAACGATGGTACCCGCAAGAGTTTTGGAGAAAAACAGTGTTGACGAGACGCCCTCCTCCTTCATTTCGAGAGTACAGCTACGTAGTTCCTAAAATTCATGTAACAAAATTACATACAATTATTTTTCACAAGATATTACCGTCTTAGTTTCTTTGTATATGTGTGAGAGAGAGAGAGAGAGCGGAGGAGTGAGGGTATGTGTGTACCTATGTTCTTGTTTTCGGTCACACATATATAGTGCTAGTAGTCAAGTATTGTATCTTAAAAGCTAGCTCTTCAGTTTCATCATATGTTAATGATTGTAGCCTGTCAACAACTTTTATTTTAAATTAATAAGACGGAAGGGGGTAAATATTAATAGTTTTATTTATTATGTTATACCGAGTACTGCTTATGCAATTATAGTGACAATGGAGTGCGATGATTTACTGCCTTACAGACCCTATCAGATCTGCGCTCAGATTTTATAAATTGAGGGTCGTAATATAGTTCAGAGTGCTTGCGTAGAACCGTCTGCAGTATGAAAAGCTGTCTAACTGTGAGGAACTTACACATCGAGTAGATATCAGTTGTAGGGAATCTGCGCGGTTTTTTTTAAAGATAACTTTCTCAAAGTGATCATCTCAAAGATGACTGATCTCTGCGATCTTTCAAGTTTAAGCTTGTTGATCCTCCCCCAAGAAGTTGTGCTATATGTAAGTAGTGGTTAAGCCAAAGCAGACAGTTTTTAGGCATTTTAAAGTCAGCCGCATCTCGAAGGGTTTTTTTAAACACATAAAGTAATTGTCTTGTGCGGGAACCAGCTACGTCTGTGTTCTTTCCAACTCATAGAGATTCCTACCATCGCACCAAGATATTATGAGCTCAGTCTATATGGCTACATTGGCAGTCTTGATAAAGCGTACTTTGATAAGTATGTGAGCGGATTTTGAAAGAATTAGAACGTTGCTATGTAACTTTAGCAGCGAAGGTCATAAATTAAGTTTTTTTTTAACATTTAGCTTGAGAAAGTTCTGGTTTAGCCAGTGGGTCACAGCCGTTAGCGCATTTTCAGATAACTCCTGGCTTCCTCCCAAAAAGTACAGTATCATCGGTATAGGTAATTATTTTAGTATTTGGAATACTAAGGGAACATAATTTATTTATATATAATAGAAACAGGGTAAGTCAGAGAACACTATCCTGGGGTACGCCAAAGTGTATCGGTCAATCTGCAATGACAATAGTGTCAATCGGTAGCTGCTAAAAATACAGTGAGTGAGGCCTCTGATACCGATAATTTCAAGCCTGTTTAGCAAGATGGGGACACAGACACTGTCGAAAGCCTTTGAAAGATCAAGAAAATTTTTTATCACTTTATTTTTTTTACAATTATAATATATACAATAAATTATAATTATAACAATTTATAATTAACGATTGAATCGGTGAGTTCCATAATTGCATCTTCAGTGGACCTTCCGGATCGAAATACAAATGGCGAATGTTGTTCTGAGTTGTATCATACTCGTAGGTTGGTTTTTGAGATGAAGTTAGTAGGGATTTAGTGGACGGGGATCAAAATTTACCAGCTAAAGTTTTTCCTATACTAACAAAAAACTTAACTTAACTAACTTAACTTATTTACGTTATTAACGCATTGGGAAGGGCTACTTGTGAGTTTTAACAATTCTGTAGAACTTGTCTTTTTAGTGTTCAAGTGTGTAATTGGTTTAATATTTGGGCTTTTGGGTCTTTTCAGCTTTTTGAAATTCACGGCGTTCATATTCTTTTTTGTTTTTTGTGCAGACCGTTGCAGAAATTTCGATATCGTAAGATGGTGATCTTTAATACTGCATCATTAGGGTTCTTTTTTAACTTTAGGTACCTGTGGCGTTTGCACTTAAGAAGGGTTCGAGTAGTCCAGGGTTTAATTATGCGCTTTCTGCTGAGAATCTGAACAACTTTAGAATGCAATTTGATAATGGATGAGAACATATTTACTAGAGTTTCTAGAGTAGGTAAATTAGGTAGTAGATAAGGTCAATAGATACAAGGATAGGAGCAAAATCTACTTGTTCTAGTGCGCAAATAGCAGCAGGTAAATCACATTTTTGAGAAGTTCTATTTGCAGGAGTTGCACAGTGCCAAGTACTACAGTATAGTAAAATGGGTGGGTGGTCGGTAACTACTGAATGAAGGATGAGCATAATATGGAGTCGTGAGAATAATATGATCAAGGCAATTGTTTAAGCAGGTGGAAGTGCATATGCCGACAACATAGATGAAATAGTTATTGAATAATCATCAGCATCATTGCTATCTTCTCTTATATTGATGTTAATGTTCCCTAAAACTATTGCAGTCCCAGAGTATGCTGTCTAGAGTAATATCAAGACGGTTTAGGAAGGTGTTATATATATGTATGAATACATTTGTAAGAGGGTGAACGATAGATTATTAATAAGGCTACTTTCAAAATCAGACAACAATTTCAGGACCTGACAATTTGCCTCCAATTTCAATCAAGTGTTTCGACTGAGTATTCATATCTATTTCTAACATATAGAACCACCGTCGTTTATAGATATATAAGACCGTCATTTTAATTTGTGTAAGAGGTTTTATAGGAATCAAACAAGGCTGTAAGAGCGGGAGTACTTTTCAGCCCACATTCCGACAGCACAATAATATCGACTTGTTCAGGAATTCAATGTATGAGAACAAGTAGTCCGTTAATAGCTGATGCTGCGGATGTTTAGGTGTAGAGTTTTAAGATTATTGTAGTATGAATGTTTAAGTTACCAACATCTTCAGGAGAACAAGCGTGTGTTATTGTTGCCGATATTTCCTCAATCTCGTCAGCAAGTGTTGGCATACTAGTTGTTTATCCATTACTAAGCATAGTACATAACAGGGGGATTGTAACATTGCAGCTAGAAATTAAATTTATTAGGCAGATAATCAAGGCAGTTTCAAGGCATTCAACAATGATTAGAGTAAGAGAGAGCTATGAGGTATATTACGACTACTTGATAATCTGTGTTTGGTGTATGCTGTGTGAGTAGAGTTGTGAATACTAATTTTGGTATTGTATTTGTGAGAGATGTTAGAAGCGTGCAGATTATGAAAGTGATTACAATTTTTGTACAATACATTGTAAGAAAGTTTAAGAAACATAAACACCAAATAACAGATAAGGACAACAATTCTGAACGTAATATGTTAGGTTAGTGCTAGCAAAGTCTGACTCATTTTGGAGACGTATTAATGTCCCGTTTTCACGTTTGCCTAGGTAAATTTTTCCATGGGACATCCAACAATATTTGAAGTCGTTGGCCTTTGCGTACTCTCTTGCCTGAAAAAACAGCTTTTTCATTTTTGAGGTTAGATTTTCGAAAATGTATATGGGCCGAGCGGGACCAATGATTTTAAGGCGTTCCGTTGTTAGATTATAATCCTTATAGAACTTGCGGTACTCAGTAATGTTTTTTTTCCTTAAGTAGATACTCGTAAATCAGCTTCACAACAATGGTCATGTTGGCAGGCACTTTTGTTTTAATGCGATTAACTTCTTTCTTAATCTATATAAAGTGAGTTCATGACTTTCATTAAATCAATATAAAGGAATTGTGGGCACGGTTTATGACTTGTGTATCGACACTGGCTAAATGTCTAGTTTAACATGCAGTTATCAATATATATTTGAATACAGCCACAAACCATCTTTCGTTGCTGCTTTCCTATACTTAAGTAATGCGATATCTAACGATTGCGTGTGGTATATAATAATATCATACATTAATGTCGCCACTAACACTTCTCTGCGCGGCAGTCGTGCCTCATTAAACAATTTTCAGTTACTTATAAAACCGTAGACTGCTCATTGAACATAGCTATACGGCATAATTAGTATCTCAAAATGTAAAGTTACTTAATTTTGTTTTGTTACAATTCGCACAAGTATAGTATAAATTAATATCAAAGAATTTGTAGAAAATATGCTATTGCTATAGCATATCCATGTCTTTAATTTCAGAACCGAAACCACAGCCACCACAACCTCAACCGCAAGTGCAACGACCCTTCTCCAAACCATTCGGGTTTTCTGCTAATACTACCGCCCCCGGAGCTAGTCCTATTGACACAAAGAGTGCTCTCAAAGATCTCTTAACAAATAAACAAGCTAGTTTGGAAGCGAAGAACACCTTTATGGGTCAAAAGATTTGCTCCCCTACTGCATTTGGCCGTAAGTGTTATTAAACATATTAATTATTGCATGGATTCGTCCCAGGATCTTATAGTGGTTTGTAACCTACTACTGTAATACCATCTGCTACAGCAAGTTCAGCAGATGGTATTTTTGTTACCGCTGCAGTGCAGGTACCATAACAGTCGTTAAATTTGTCGAGTCGCTAAGATCGATAAATTTAGTTCGCCCCTAGCAAGTAAGTGATATCGACGACTTATACTATCGTCAAATTGTCAACAGTATATCGATCATTCCACAATGCGTCCTTCTATCATTTAAACATTTCTACGAGCATTTCGCTCTTCTACGATCAAAAGAAGGACGAATTTTATTAATTGAATTTTAACTGTGCCTCGCGGTTAACCCGCATGGTGATAGATGATGACGATGTTGATGAAAATTATCCTTGGTATGTGTTAATTTAGCGCCCCATCTACCTTCATGCCAAATTTCATCATAATTGGGCCAGCCGTTTGAGCGAAAGATAATGACAAACATCCATTCATCCATGTGTACAAACATTCGCGGTTATAATATTAGTAAGATCAAACGCAACTAAACAATATCCCCATTCCCTTCGCCTGTCGATAAGCTATATCGAGGTGATATTCAAAGCTGACAAAACAATCGTTAATATAATTAAATAGACGATCTCAAACGTATTTTAACAGTTCCGTGCTAGGGTTATCGTTATAATCGTAAAAGCTTATCGAATTTATCTACCGATCGCTTAATTTTGTTACTTACTAGCAATGATCGACAAAAGATCGACATAGCCAGTTTTTAGAAGTATGACGAAGACAAGGCTCAAATTTATCGATCGGCAAGTTCGGTACTTGCACTGCTGGTATTTAAAGAACTTAAGTAATCTTTAAGTTTGTGGCAATTAATAATATAAATTTCATACACAACTTCAAAAATAGGTAAATAGGGTAGCTGACACAGTCAAAAATATATTACAACGTAATGTTAACTTGATAGTAGTTGGAGCAAATAACTCAATGAATTAAAAAAAAAATTATATGCATTTTATTAACTTTATTTTGAATAAACTAAAGGTGTACAAATGTTTATAAAAGTCACGTGACCAAAAACGGAAGTAGCTGCGGAAATGATGTAATGGCAAAACATGATAGTTTCGTGCCATATCAACAGATTGAGAATCAAGCAAGTGAAGAAAGCATCTAATATTGCTTAAAAACTTAATACATATACTAGGTTAAAGGAAAAACTGTTGGTTCATAACAGCAACCGCAAATAATAAGTTTGTTATACATTTTTTATATTACTTATATAAAACTACTGTTTTATATAAGTCACGTGGATGCATATCTAAGACTTGCTAACACGATTGACGAAAAGAGAAACATAAATAATGTTTTATAATTTTATACACTTGACTGACACTCGTGCACAATTGTGAACATTAACGGTTATTAATCCACCACTATTACTCGTAAAAACTTGAGAATAAACACATAAGAAAATAAATTATAATAGTCATTGTTGGTTTTTCCCGCCATCTGCATGTTCAAGCAAGCAATCTCCAAACAAGAAAAAGGAAATATAATCACAATACTGTTTGTTTTCCAATTTTAAAAGATGAAATAAATATTTTTTATTTAAAGTTCTTTAAAAAATATTTTAATATAATATGCTAGGTGTGTATTTCGGTGTCTGATTAATTTAACGTACAAACAAAAAATGGTTAACAACCACAAGTATGAATCAAGAATAAAATATATAAAACTTACCTTACCTGACATCATCATCATCATCATCATTATCAGCCGGAAGACGTCCACTGCTGAACATAGGCCTCCCCCATAGAACGCCACTTGGACCGGCTACTCGCTTCCTGCATCCAGCGATTCCCCGCGGTTTTTATGAGGTCGTCGGTCCACCTAGCGGGGGGCCGGCCTACACTACGCCTTCCGGTGCGTGGTCGCCACTCGAGTACCTGACATACATACGAGTATTGCACGTTGAATATTACCGTCTAACTGGTTATATTTTATTGCAGAACCAACAGCACCCAAAATGGCCTCAGCGCCATCTGCCGTTTTCACATCGAAACCAATTGTGGATATAGACAACATGTTTAACAAGTTCCAATCTCAACAACTAGCGCCTGAGATTAAATCTTCAATCAACACTAAACCTGAAGCTCAAACATTTGGCACAGAGGTTAAATCTACCCTCAACGCTAAAACTGAAATAAAATCTTCCATGCCCGAGTCTAAATCTGCCCTCAACGCTAAACCTGTTGAAAAAACACCTACAATCTTGCCTAATGTAAAATCTAGCGAAACTGGCGAACCCGAGGAAACGGGTGACGCCCCAAAACCAGTCGATTTCCAATCTAAAGATAAACCTATTACTAAACATTTTGCAATGAAGCCAACTCCCGTAGCAGCGAGTACACCCGTTATACCAACCACATCGAAAAGTTCAATTCCAGATCAGAAATCGGAAAGCAAGATCACTGTGAAAACATTGGAGAATTTAAAAACCAAAGAGAATGTTCCAGATAAGTCTGATGAAAATATTCCAAGGGCAGTAGCGAAGGTTGCTGAAAAGAAAGAACTGAAACCGCTCAGTGCTCAGACGGCTAATAAAAGTTTTGTTTTTGGTGCGTCACAGCCTATAGAAACCACCAGTGCCGAGGTTGCTTCAAGTAAGTGACTAATCTTGGCTTTACTAATATAATTTTCTAGGTAATTCACACTCAACAATATAAAAGTATACAGGTATGTCACGCCATCTTAGTTAGTAAGTCTAACTAACATGGCGCGGTGACCCCAAAGTGGGTCATGGCCTCCGACTGCTAAATACGCCATTGTTCCCTGCATTGTGTGGTTTCTTGTCAGTTAGGCAGGTGAAGCTCGCATAGTTCCTTCTCCACCTCATCTGACTAGCGGTATCCGGGGCGTCCAACTGGCGAGGTATGCTCGCTTGACCACTCCATCGTCTACCATTGCCTTTATTTCGCCGATGATGTTAGGCTACGCTAAGAACTCTTCTAATTTACGATTCTTGCGAACTCTCCAGCTCCCTTCGTCTCGTCTAATTATATGGGCATGTAGAAGTCATAAACTACTTTTAAATATTATCTGTGTTTACAGGTGAACCAAAGCCATTAGATGTGAAAACAGAAGCCAAGACTGAAATCAAGAAAGTAACTGATAAACCGAACATAGCTGCTTCTAAGGAATCAAGTGTATTTGCTTCAACCAATGCCGCCAATATTACTGGTATGTCATAGTCAAACGGTCGTTTTCTGTACGAATTACTTTTTTATCAATCTTTCCTTCATTTTTGAATGGATCTATTGTTTTGACTTTAATCGTACACAATGGAAAGATTGACACCGGCCATAAATGGATGAAATTGAATTTATTATTAATAATTATATAAATTAGAAACAACATTTTAAGATAATGTTGTTCACTTTTATTTTCAGTTCCTAAACCTCAACCGGCCTTCACATCACCTGTTACTATTACCAAGACTGAAGATACGACAAAATCTTCCGAAACTGACTCAATATCGACGGATTTATCATCAGCATCGTCGGCTTCGTCTATATTCGGCGCCGCTGTCGCTTCACAGCCGAAAACAACATCCTCTATTTTCTCATCATCACCTACAAGTGTATTTAGTTCTACACCGCAGACCTCTGAGCCATCAGTATTTGGTACTACAAAGCCATCAATCTTTAGCTCATCGACGCCTGCATTCGGAACCGCGACGACCGCTTCAAGTGTTTTCGGTCAAACAAACACGACCCAATCAGTATTTAGTTCAACTGCTGCTTCAGTTTTTGCATCGGCTTCTAGTTCTCAACCACCTTCACCCTCAGTAACTCCATCAGCTTTTGGAGCGATAACGACAGCTACTACACCAATCTTCGGCACCAGCGCAACAACTGCTTCATCTGTTTTTGGATCGGCGACGTCAACGTCCGTTTTCGGAACAGCTACAACTCCCGCCCCGGCAGCAACTCAGCCTACATCGTCTGTGTTTGGAACAAGTCCTACTCAAGCTTCAGTGTTTGGAGCGACGACCACAGCTTCAGTCGCGTCAGTATTCGGTGCATCGCCCACAACTCAATCGTCGGTGTTCGGATCAACAGAAGCAGTACCGAGTGCATTCACAGCTACGACAACTTCTATATTTGGAACAGCAACAACTACAGCGAGCATATTCTCTACGGCGACGACTCAAGCATCAGTGTTCGGTCAAACAGCTCAATCTGTATTCGGAGCTACCACCCAAGCCTCTATATTCGGTTCGACATCGACGCCTTCCGTCTTTGGTACTCCTACTTCGCAGACGTCTGTGTTTGGAACTCCTGCTGTCACTACACAGACTTCCGTATTTGGGACGCCCACGCAGACGACTCAATCGTCCATATTCGGCACTCCGACGCAGTCAACACAAGCGTCTATATTTGGGACACCTACACAAACTACTCAAGCTTCTGTGTTCGGAACGCCGCCGCAAACGACCCAAGCGTCTATATTTGGACAGGCGCCGGCGAATGCGCAAAGTGGCTCTTTGTTTGGGGGCGGGGAAGCCAACTTGTTCGCGTCCGCTAGTATTTCGACAACCAGTGCACCGACGCAAGCTACTGGGGGCAATATATTTGGAGGAAGGTAAGAAAGACTTTGATCGTGAGTTTCGTTAAGTAAAATTACATATTGTAGAAAAAAGTTATAAATATGTTTGGCTTTTCTATAAAAACATGATTTAATTCTCATTGATTATGAGACAATAGCATAGGAGCTGGTACGAGAAAAATACAATGTGTTTGGTTTGAAGGTATTACGGCGAAATTAGAGGCACAGGAGACTTACCAGCTATTTCACAGGGTTGTAGGTTGTGGGCGAAGTGCATGTCGTCACTTGTGCCGAAATGCATTAGTTTTAGGCAAAAGTTACCACTTAACACAAGGAAACACGTGCTTGTACTGTCTCCTAATCACATTAACAAAACTACTGAAGCGGCCAGCAAAACCAGTATTGATGGATAATAGTGACAATATGGCCCGAACCAAAGCGGAGGCAAACATTTGTGAGTCCATTAACACCTGGATGCGGCCAAGACTTGTTTAATACTTTTTTACCGCTCCAGCACGAAAAGGCCATTTTTGGTATGTAAAATATAGCGGCAAAATAGCTTATTGCGAGCGCGAGTCAAAGTGATTCCAAATTCCAGCAAACCCCTTTTGGGATTGCATTGTGATGTAAAAATAAACTAAGCGGTGGTGAGTTCAAATGCAGATTTTTCAAGCGAGTGATTTAAAGGCTTCGCGATCATGCAAGTGAAAAAAATGACCTCCAGCTCAATTGTTGCATTCAGTATAAACTACAATTAACGAGTACTTGTGTGTACTGTACACTGCTATAAGAATACTTTTTTCGCCATTTACTCACTACTTACTATTATTCATACATTATAATTTGATTTATTTTTGTTAGCTCATCGGGCTCAGTATTTGGCGGTGGCGGCACTAACGTGTTCGGTGGTAAGGCTGCATTCGGTCAGCCGAATCAAACGGCCACTAATATATTTGGAGGCGGGACTTCCTTTGGGCAAAAATCTACCAACATTTGGGGTAGTGGCAATTCTGCTGGAGGTGGATTCGGATCTAGTGGATTTGGTAAGAGTTATCATACTTCTCTCTAATAGTAGAAAAACTAAAGTTTGTGAGTACAGAGCTTTATGCTGTTATTGATTGAGACTTCTTATTCACACTGGAGAGACGGCTTAAACGAGTTGAGTGTAATTTGGAATGAAGATAGTTTATATCAACTTTTAACACATAAGCATTTATCTAGGGAAATATGCTTATGCGCTTAACGCTTACGCTTTATTTGTTTTCTAGTCGAATAGCTATATAGGGGCAGACACATATGTATTGAATTGGTAGTATTTCTTGATGTTACGAGTAAGTGGTTATTACGCACAGTGACCCGAAAACCAAAATTGGGCATCTTACATAATTGCAACTACTTATAGATTTCAATATAATAAAATATAAATAAAGAACTATCTAAAGAACATCTAAATTCGTATCAGTGTATGCATAAAAAATCTATGTATACTGATAAATCGAAGAAGAAAAAAATTGGAATATTTGGACGGATTTGGAGGACGCTTGATGTTTATTTTGAAACAGATAGAGCGAAAAATTATGTATCATATATCTTTCATCCATAAAATCTCAAACCCGAAAAAAACATATATGCATTAAAACGTGTTTTGTGCAATCAAGTGAAGAGGTGGACAAGTCGTGTGGTCGAATGGTCAGCACTATGCTTGTCCATGACACGTGCACCACCACCCAGGGGCTTTATTTGCTATGGTCAGTCAAATATGTAACGCGCTGTGATACGATCTATTCAAGGAATGATCGTAAAGTCAAAACAAACCATCATTCCTTAAAGATATCGTAGCGCGCCGTGTTACGTGCATCCAGGGTCGTAGCGAATAGGGTCTCTGTGTGAAACTACTACTTTCGTCACCCCAAGACACTGAAGCTTCAGTACCCTTCACACCGTTATGCTTGCGCACTACGTGTTAGCGTGTCTCAGCATTGATTGCGTATGAATAATAAATAACTAGCCAAAATGGTTCTCGGCTACGTGTATATTGCCGTCACAATAAAAGTGCCGCAATTGACCGAGCGAGCGAAGCGTCTCTGCTTCAACTGGCCAAATTGACTTTAATCTATCCGTAGGCTTCTTTGGTTGTATTTTCTCCTGTACAGGTCGCATTTTTCAACTTATATTGGCGAAACTTGCTATGCGTGTTCTATTTAATATTTTTTTGTCGTTGGTGATTTTTGAGTGGGACCTTTCCCAAAAGGGATGCAGTTTGCTACGGCGATATTAATCTACCGATTTTGATTAGTTTTGGTACACACATTAGGTTTACTGAGACTTGTAACGAGGAAACTCGAATATGAGCATAATTGTTCAATTATAGGTTGTAAAGTTTAAAAATGGATGATTTTGGTAATATTTGGCTATGCTCGCGAGGTCTACTGTTCGCAGAACTACTAGTCATGTCTGTTTTAAGTGCTATGCCGTATTTGAAATTGGGGGTAAACCACAGATGGCTAAATACCCGTAGATTGATAAGAATGTTATGACTATCATAGTATCGCAGTATTTAGTGACCGCCTGTTGGACTACGCTCTGCACTCATTCAATCAAATAGTTCAGATTTTTTATGAAAAGCTAACATCTAATTTGAGTGAGTGTTGCATATTAGGAGACGTACGTCATATTTTGGTGACTGAGTGAGGAATGAGAACTATAGATATCTTATGCTTTGGGCAGAACAATATTGGTGAACTTGGATGTTGTAACAGTATTCTAGCCTATCCAATTTTTGACAAATCTAATAATTTATAGAAGCTTGAGGAGTACCTTGCCAAACGATTTTATGTTCATAATTTTATATCCTAGTTTATTGTATTTTTTAGATTTTTCTAACCAGAATGTGTGTTCACTAAGCGAAAAGCCCTATGGAAAAATATACGTCAAGGTTTTTTTCCTTTTGTTGACTGTATGAGCGAGCTCTAGAGTCTGTTTCCGTGACAGGGCAACAAGCGACAACGCAAGCTTCCTCAATCTTTGGTGGGACTACCGGTGGAAGCTTCAGTCAGCCTTCGGCCGGTGCTTTTGGGACTCCACAGCAACAACCCGCTTTTGGATCTCCACCACAGCAGCAACCGGGTAACTGATAAAATTATTAAATGCATTTAGATTTTGTAAAAAGTATTTTGAAAGGTGCTATTTTTATACTCTCTTTTTCTGAACCAATTAAGTAAGTCAAAACAGTACACACTCCGATATATTATATTATGTTATAGTAAGTAAGCATCCTGTTACTGATGTTAATTCATAAGAGCTAATAATGTGTTAGATTTATTTGAGTATGCCGTATTGTTTAGTATTATTTCTATTACAGCTCCCGCTTTTGGAGGATCGTCGGTCTTTGGAGCTAAACCCGTATTCGGACAGTCGGCTGGGTACGATTTTTACTATTTTATTTTGATTATGGTTCTTATGTTTTAAATAAACGCCGGGTCAGATTAATTTTAAGTTAATATAGTGCGCATAAAAGTCCTTATTTGAATGATTCCTCATGATAAATAATCGACTTGAGATATACAGGGTGTTTGGTAGAGGGTCCGACAAACCAAATGAGCGTGTTCGGGGGCCCGCTTGGAGAATACTACAAGTTGGCCAAAAAAAATCCCTGACCCCCCAATTTTTCTAACTTTTTATGTGAATTTTCCCGTTTTCTCCGAAATTGTACCTGAAACTGAGGCGTGACCAAGGGAAATAGGGATTGATTTTTGATGTATAATTAGATTAACGTTTGACTGATCGTAAAATGTAGAAATTACCTGCAATGTTTTTATCGTCATAAATTTTAAATCTTTTCCAATGTATTTGTAACTGAATTGCAAAATTGCTGCTTATTGTAGTAAGGAAATTAAGGTGTAAATAATAATTTAATAATAATATTAACAAAAAAATGATTGTATAACATTAAGAGCCACTGTAAAAAAAATACCTACATATTTCTATCAATTGTTAACAGTTTCGGTTCGTCACCTAGCGGCGGTTTTGGCGCGCCAGCTACTTTCGGTGGTTTCAACAAAAGCCCCGGAGGTAGCGGTTTCGGTGCACCTGCGTTTGGAGGCGGAAGTGGATTTGGGAGTGGATCGACCGGAAGCGGTAAGACTTACACTGTACTTAAACAAAACAATAAAAAAGGTTTATACACATATTCCTCGTACTAGGATTCCATGTGTCGTGGGTGGTATCGAAACATACATTAACAAATCAGAAACATCCAACACAACTGAGAACAAACATTACTTCTAAGTACACAAATATTAGGGGTTAAAGTATGAAATTGTCATTTCGTCACTAAAAAATTAAAACATTTTTTTGCAGGATAAAATATATTTATTTAATCAAAGTATTATCTATACATTTCCGTCGTTTAATCTGAAGATCATTTAAACATTTGCGACAGAACTCTGGGGACATGTGGACTCCACAAACTGTGTGAAGGCATTTTGTAATGCTCCCAGGAAGAAAATAATTTCCGTACAAAAAAAATTTACAAATCGTTGAAAAATTGGTAGACGGTTGCGGCGAGGTCCGGCGAGTATGGGAGATGACAGATTGTTTCTAACTGCAGGTCTTGTATAGTGTTAAAACTGATTGCCGAGCAGTGTGAGGTCTTGCGCTATCAAGCAAGTAAGCAATAATGGGGAAGACCGATTAACAAGTCGGCGCTGTTTTATTGCGAGTTTAGCCATCATCGTTCAAAATTCTGCACAGTAGACAGCAGATGTCAACTGTGTGGAATTTCAATGATGATGTTCATCGTGCTGACTGACCGGCTCTGAGGAAGCTATAGTGAATTACACCATGAAGTGATCACCAAACGGTTACCATCACCTTTCTATGTATGCTTAATTTTAGGATGTCATTGTGGCGATTGACTTGGGGTCAACCATTGCGTTGTTCGCTTGCGATTATCGTAAAAATAACACTTTTCATCTCACGTCACAATTCGGTCCCAAATTCCTTTATTTCTGTATTTACAAGGTAAGGCATGCTTCAACGCGCGCTCCTCTGCAGATCAGTCAAATCATGAGTTACCCATTTTTCAAGTTTTTCGAATTTTACCTATTATCGTTTAAATGGGTTAATATTGTGGGTATGCTAACATTAAACCATGCTGCTAATTCCTTGGTAGTTTGATATCGACGGTTTCCACCATCTCCTTAAATTTATGGTTATTAACCAAGTGGCAGCTATGGAGAGCGAGAGAGCGCACAACGAGCTATGGAGAGGGCTATGCTCGGGGTTTCTCTACGTAATCGAATCAGAAATAAGGAGATCCGTAGAAGAACGAAAGTCGCCGACATAGCCCAGAAGATTAGCTAGTTAAAAAAAGATGGCCGATGGGGCCGGAAGGTTCTGGAATGGAGACCACGGACCGGCAAGCGCAGCGTAGGTCGTCCACCGACACGGTGGACAGACGACCTGACAAAGGTCGCAGGACGACGTTGGGTGCAGGCCGCTTCCAACCGGTCCTTTTGGAAAATTATAGGGGAGGCATATTTTCAGCAGTGGACGTCCTACGGCTGAGGTGATGATGATGACGATGAAACTTAGTGGCTGGCCTTCCTTGTGGTTCATTCTTCAACTCGAAGTTCCCACTACAATGGCGGTTAAACCAAAAAAATAGTAATAAAATTATTACAATCAAAAAATTAACATTTGTCACTGTGACGACATTTCATATTATACATTAATGTATTTAATGAATTAATGTGCTCATTCTGTCTTTTTGTTTGCACATTCGAGTATGGAAAAGATATTAACATTATTTTACAAGCATATCTCTTCTGTCAATACCTAAACTTTGCCCTAGATAGACAACCACTATTGTGGTATAATATAGGTGGATTGATAATAAATTGTTTATTTATATTTGGATTCGCAGGTTTCGGCTCGCCCACGCAATCTAACGCCACGTTCGAGAACTTAGCGACTCAGAATACTCTCACATTTGGAAATTTAGCGCAACAGTCCACGCAACAGGCATCGCCTAGCTTCAACACGTAAGTTCTACACAGATAAATGCATTTATTATAATAACTACTTATACTTCTAAAACGAAAAGAATACTTATTCTGGAAAAATGCTTATGGCTGCAGATGCAGTGTGCACCACCCTCTCTCCCGCATAAAATGCTAATAGGAAGTATACAGAATCAGCACCACACAAAGCAACCCAAAATCGATTCGACACGTATGTCGCTTCTACACGAGGCATCCTTAGGAGATGTTGACTCGTCAAGCGCTATACCTACAGCTGTCGACTAAGCATTTTTCCAGTGTATGTGTCAATATATATTTCTTTCATATGTAAGTATTTCCGCAAAGAAACGCCTGAATTAATGAATGTATTCCCTAATTATTCAATGACAATTATACATATGACAAAATATTACATTACAACAAATGGTTCGTAAACAATTAATTTCTAAAACATGTTTTTTCAAAAATGATTTATTCAACATACAACGTGCGCATAAAGCTCGTCTCAAAAACCTGTTATTTCATAAATGTTTTGTTTCACAAACAATCACATTACAAGCATCTATTTCGCAAACGTAAGTCTTGTAAAATGAATTTTATTTTATAATTTGTATTTATTTTTGTTTTTTCATACTTGTTATATTTTACATATTCATATTTTACAAAGTTTCACACTCGCAACAATAACTTACCTATTAATAAAGAGTACGTGAAGTAGTGTGTGGGTATGTAGTATTTGTTGTGCACTACTCAATCCGACTACCAAAAATAAACGAACACCTTTTTATCACAGTTCAAACCAAACCTGGAGTTGGAGTCACAATCATTAATTACTTTGTTTTAAACGTATTTTTGTCACAGAATAAACTTTTTTTTCTAACTTGTGGGGAATGCACTTATATATCCGCGCCAAACCCGAGGGGACTCTACGGGGTATGTCGGACTCGTCATGTACGCGCCAATTGCATCCATAGCAGCTAGTAGACCATACCGACTAAACCACCACACGGTGTTTCTCCGGGCGCCCTAGTGTCGGGGGTCTTCTTCTCGCTCAACATGCTGAGCGGGGAAAGGGCTGTGCGCTCTGCCCCTCGCACTTCTCCGTCCATGGCGATGAACGGGTCGTTTGATGTTAAGCTTCACGGGTTTTCTCCGCGAACCGGCAGTCACTGAAGTCGAGGCGAGTCAAGCACACCAGGTTAGACCCCTAGTGACCCTAGGGGAAGCCCAGCGAGTCGATCGGCGACCGTGATGACCACCAGCGGATCCACCCTTGCTTCTTCATCTTCGTCCCCTCGTGGGACGAGCTCTCGCGAAGTCGGCTTGATTTTTCGGTGACCAGGTGCGTCGGGAGGTCTCGCATGTAAAGGTGCGATGCCTCTGAAGTGCTGGTATCTTGAGGCTTCCGCCGTGGCAAACAGCTTCTATGTGAGTCTTGTTATGAATTGTTGGATATTGTCCATCTTGAAGTCGCGTGCTATTGACGAGTTTCGGACGTAACGCGGTTCTTCGACGATAGCACGAAGTGTTTGATTTTCTTGAGCCTTGAGCTTCTTCCTTAAATAGGTAGCCGTTTGAGCGTACCACGCCAGGGTGGCATAGGTAAGACGTGGCCGGACAACAACATCATGATCTACAAGATTTACGAATCTTGTAGATCATGATCTTCACCCGGAGTGGTAGCTTTGAGCGTAGGAACGGCGAAAGGTATGCACGGGCTACTTTCGCCTTTTCTACGATGGTGTTGATATTCGTTGCAAAGTTCAGATTGCAGTCGATTTCGAACCCCAGATATTTGACCTCTGAGACCCATGGGATGTTCTTGTTCAGTAGCTTAAGTTGTGTTGGGAGGTTGAATCTGCCTATTATAATGGCCTGTGTTTTTCCACGTTCACAGCCATCCTCCTTTTTGCTAGCCATTCTGGCAGGGCATATAACGTTAGTTGTAGTCTCTTCACAGCGTTTTCGGTCCGAATCGAGGAGGCGTAGTAGGCAGCGTCATCTGCGTAGTGGGCAAGCTTCGCGTGGCCCACCAGTGGTATGTCATTGGTGTGCCACGCGTACATGATCGGAGATAAGCAGCTGCCTTGTGGTACTCCGGCTTCTCTGTCGATAAGACCTGCTCGACTTAAACGATGATTCATCGGTCCGTTAAGAAGTACTTGATGATGGTGTATATAGTTTTCGGTGTCGGGCTCTTCGATAACTTGTAAAGCAGGCCATGCCATACACGATCGAAGGCCTTCTCCATGTCTAATAAAACTGCCACAGCGTACTTTTTCTTGTAGCTTGTGGCCATTTCATTAATGATTCGCGTCAACTGGAGATTTGTAGAATGCTCTGACCTAAACCCGTATTGTACTTCGCGAGGTGTAATATGAGGTGTGGGAGCAATAACCTCTCGGATGTCTTCGAAAGGGTGCTCAGCAGCATGATCGGGTGATAGTTTTCGGACTTCTTGGGATTCTTCCCGGGTTTAGAGAGCATTATTACAACTCCCGTCTTCCAGATTCATGGGAAATGGCTACAGCGCGTTATCTCATTCTTGTCAGCGTGGCCAGGGCAGAGGTGGAAGGTGTTTCAACGCTTCGTTTGGTATCTTGTTTAGCCCTGGGGCTTTCTTGCTAGGAAGGCGGTTTATCATTCTCTGCACCCTGCCCGGTGAGAAAATAATAGGCGCCTCCTCTCCTTCAGTCTCGTCCGGTTATGGTGTCAGGTATTCGTCTACCTGTCGTCTTATGGTTTCCGTATGTGTTGCGTCACTGGTCGGGTTGGGTTGAAATTGTGCCTCCAAGTATTCGGCAAAGATCTCCGCTCGGTCTATGGCCACAAATTTCAAAAGACCGTCCCTCTCGACTAGTGGTCTGGTAAGCTCTGGGGTTCGCGATAGCTGGCGGCATAGACGGTGGACAGATGTGGTCGTCCCAGCTATGTGCGGCATGGTCATGTAGAGTGTCTTGACGCGCTCTACCAGTGCGTTAACTTCACTCTTTAGGCGAGGGCAGCGAGTCTGTTGCCACAGCTTTCTCTTCTCCCTTTTTTCCCTAATCATGTTCCTAATCCACGCCGGGAGCGGGTGCACCTTCTCTACCAGCGTGGTGATGTGCGATGCTGCCTCGAGGGAGGATTGGATAGCTGTGGACAGCTCTTCTGTAGCCTTTTCAAGGTCCTCAGTATTGGATATTGGTATCGTGGTGGTTCTCTCCTGCGCTTCTCTCCTGCGCTTCTCTTTGGAAGGCTTCCCAGCAGATCTTCCGCCTCCTCGCAGGGGTGGCAACTCTACATGGGAGCTCTTTCAGCGTAAGGAGTACCGGGCGGTGGTCCGAGGAGAGGTCTGGGAATACCGTTTGTGTTGGTGCTAATCTGAGGCCTTTTTATATGGTGACGTCTAAGACGTACCCGTCGTCGTTATGGTGGTAGTGCGTGGGCTCCGGGTGCGGATCGGAAGAGTAGAGGTGATCTCTCTCTCCCTTTCCGCAGCCTCCTTCTGCGACACGACCCGTTCGCAGAATTCTAGCCCCGCGGTCCACGACCTGTCGCTCTCCGCCATGGCTTTCACCAATGACGGAAGCGAGCGTATGCTGCGCCGTATTCTCGTCACAGCTGCAATGATGGCACCCTGGTGTCGTTTCCCTTCCAGCGACCGGTGCCATTTAACTGCATGCAAGCTTCTGCGTGTGTGATTTTAGTATTAACCCTTTGCATCCCAGAGACGTAAATATACGTCAGTTTCATTAATTTTTTTTTATCACGGTATAGGAAGCATTAATACACCTTTTCGTTACACGCTGTATTATAGAAGTCGGAAACTAACAAATTATTTTATTTTTGTTCACAGTTCCCCGTCGTTCACTGGATGGCGAGGCTGATGATTGTATTACAAAGAGCGCGCCTCTAAAAAACAGTGCCAGTGATAAACACTTCGTACATTCAACGCGCAGTTGTGAAATTAAAGTGCAAATAAAAAAAGCTGTAATTATTTAATATCAAAACTCACTACTCAAGAAGTTATTTCCTAGGCCGATAACGTCGGCTAACACGCGAGTATAGTCGGTTTTGATATAAAATAATGTGTTAAATGCACGAGAAATCTCATAGTAAAAATATTAATGATGACTAATGATACGTCATATAATACGAGTGACGTCTTTTAGAGTGTAATTAATTGTTAAACTTTTGAATATTGTATAGTTAAAAATTTATTTAATTTTACATATTGTGTCAAAGCATGTTTATTCGAGTTTGTGACTTATACAAATATGGAATACTAAAGTGTCCGAATACAATTATGGAATACTAAATGCAAAAGTGCAAACTGGCTGCCATTAACTGGAGTATTGTGTTGATCGTAAGCCGCCGAAGAACGAACGTATAAGACAGATGACCGTGTTGAGAGAATAGAGAGAGTTCAGAGAGTGTTCTCGCTTAGAGTTCGTGTCGTGCAATGCGCGCCTTAGCTTAGAACCCAATAACCCAAGCGATTTTTGACGTGATAATGTCTTATAAATCGATGAACGCCGGTTACACGCACGGAAAAGTATGACTCATCATCACGTTCCGCCTGGTGCAAGCGAGAGTGCGGAACAAGCGATAAAGAGGCACGATAGGCCTAAGTGTTCGGCTTGTCTTATTACGTTATCACATAAAATTATGGTCGTAAACCGACTTTACAGACAACCATTTTTTAACGTAGGCAACGTCCAAAATACTTTGCCGCGACATCCCACCTCCACAACTGAATGGTATACAATTTTATATATACATATTTATTTATTTGGGAAGATTCACTGCGTCACAGACTAACTAGTATGCCGTGCGAAATGATCAAATCCCCGTGGTGGCGACCGAAACGTCGCGACCTTAGAACAACTACTATAGAAGGTAGACCGTTCCTGAACAACGTCTTCTCAAAACGCGCGCTACAAATTCGCTGTATGTTGTGTTTATATGTCTCGTTACAAAAATTAATAATAATTTAAAAATAACGGTATTAATCAAATGTATTTTTTTCGTATACTGCTGTACCGACGGTGCAAGCAAATTGGGCCTTAAATGGCTTCAACGGCTTACATTCAGCGCATATACTTGGTTTCTATAAGTAGTTAGTCTAAGGTCGAGACATTAATGCGATCAAAGTAACGTGGCAGCGATATCGTTTCGCCAACGGCCACCACGGAAGATGAAAGGAATGTGATTTTTAGACATGGCACCCCATATCGCAGTTTTTAAAATATTCGTTTGGGGGATAGGTTTCTTAGTGAACACTCTCTGAAGAATAATGTCCTATACGTTCTAAAGTCGTTTGGCCTTTAAGACACCGTATTCAAGGAATCAAGCGGTACATTAGACCGGTTCTATTATAATCTTATTATAATCTCAAATACTTGCGATGGTTTCTTAATTCCATTGTTAAATCTATTATCCTGTATTTCGACAATTTGATTAATTATAAATAAATTGTATTACTTATACTTTGGTATTATACTTTATTTTAAACTTGATACTACTAATGTGACCTCCCGATCACCTGATCCTGATCCTGATGCGCCCTATAGAATAGTCCAGTCAAATTAGGATATATTTTGCAAAAGAATGTAAGTATTTCGTGAATGTGGGTTTGTTTTGCTTATTATGGTTTAATATGCTATAAGAATCATGTCTAACTCTGTTCACGCCAGAGCGTGACGTCTATATAGATAGATAGCTAGCAGGAAACTGCGAAACTAAACTCGATCCCAACGAAAGTAAACCTCCGGAAGAGGGTTAAATCGAATAAAAACTTTGAAATTGCATAACTTCATCTAGGAAAGAGTGGGGATCGCTATATTTTTATACTATAATTAAAGTATTATAATCTACCTTCTTACTAAGTATTTTTCAACGAACTTCCCAAAACAGTACCTAGTATTTTCTCAAGTCGAGGTTATTTAATGTTCAATCACATAATAGTAGTTTATGCAACTGCCATATAATACCTAATTATATGCAGTTGCATACACTACTTTATTTAATCTCATGACATTTTTGCTACTAAAGTTTTATCCAACAAAATATTACTCTTCTTCTTCTTATGTGGCTTATTAACGTGGAAAGACGTTACTCTGCCAGTGTCATGTTTTGGCGGATATTTTGCCCTTGTACTCCCCCAACCCTGAAGGTGTGACCATTGTACGGTACGGAATCAAATGAAAGTAATATGAATATCTACTACTATAAACTGGTTTCGCTTTTACAAAAGTATATTATTGGTTTTAATAAAATTACATAACATATAAATAAATGGTGTGAAAACAAGCGATAAAAGAGAGTTAATATCAAAGCCAACCTGCCCAAGAACGATCTAAAATATCAAGAAACTTTTTATCCACACCAGGAGAGTTCTTATCAACGCCAAATTTTAAAATAATATTAGGTCTGAAAACTAAACACTCATAGGGAACAGTAAAAATGAGTTGTATAGTAAATTGATAAATAGTGTGAGACAAATTAAATAATTTGTTGTGTGAATTCAAAATACATGGAGGATCCTTGTGACGCCAGTAACGAGAGGATGAAACTAAATTACTAAGACAAATTATCTTCTGAAAAATTATGATGATTAGAAAATTGAGCAGCATAAAAAAAACGATCAGAAAGATACTGACGACGAAGATAAAGAGGGGGCTCTACGCACTCAACTTGAAGAGCATTGATAGGAGAAGATTTCATGGCCCCAGATATAATCCGAAGACATTTGTATTGCAATAAATCAAATAATCTCAAAGAAAGATTACTGCAAGGTTCTAACAGAAAAGTAGCGTAATCAAAATGACTTCTTATAATTGCATTGTATAGTATTTTTTGACAAAAAGGATGAGCACCCCACCAAACCCCTGAGAGTGCTCGGAGAATATTCACATTTTTTTCACATTTATTTTTTATATACTCTATGTGAGGAGAACCAGTAAGTCTTGAGTCTAATGTATAATATAAGACCGAGAAATTTCGCTTGATTCTTAACCATAAGGCAATGATCATTAACGAAAATTTGAACATTAGGGATAGACCGCTTTCTAGAGAATACTACAACATTACTTTTCTCTGAAGCTAAAGAAAGCCCATGATCTACTAGCCAGATATTTAGATAATGGAGAGCAGAGTTTAGTCGAGAAACTGACTCCGAAAAAGTTTTAGAAGAATAATAAAGAGCTATGTCATCAGCATACTCAAGGATTTCACAAAATGAGTCAACACTGTGATGAAGGTCATATGTATATAAACTATAAAGTAGTGGACTCAGCACTGATCCTTGAGGAAGGCCTTTCCATACCATTTTTGGGGATAACAGAGAATTTTGATATCTTACAGATATTAGTCTACCTAACAAGAGATTAAAAATGACATAAGTCATCCGTTGAGGAAGATTTATCTGAAGCATTTTTTGTTTTAGGATAGGGAGTTGCACATTGTCGTAAGCACCCGTAATATCTAAAAAGACGCCAATCAAATGATCATCCTTAGAAAAAGCAATGCGAATATCAGTGGTAAAAACACCTAAACTATGAATAGCGCCAAATCCTTTTCTAAAGGCAAATTGAGACTTCGATAAAATTTGACGATGTTCTAACAACCACTCTAACCTGTTTTTTAAAAGATTTTCAAAGATTTTTACCATAACAGATGAGCCATAGGTCTATACGAAGACGGGTTTGAAGGATTTTTGCCAGGCTTCAAAATTGGGATGATTAATTGATGTTTCCAAACATCAGGAAAGTTACAATTTGCACATATGTTATTAATGATATTCAACAAATATTTTTTGGTATTCAAAGATGACCGACAAATGAATGAATATGGAATTCCATCCAAGCGAAGGAGAAGAGTCTTTAAGGTGATCTAAGGCAGCTGAAAGTTCATCAAATGAAAACAAGTCATCCATAGGAACACTAGAGATCCCAGAACTTGAAAAACAAGTAAAATATTCTTTAGGAGGAACGAAAGGAGGAGCTAACTGGTCAGAAAAAGCTTCTAGCCATGATATGTCATTAGATGACAAATCACGACAGTCGTTTTTGGAATTTCGAAACGATTTGATTTTTTCCATATAAGGTAGGAAGGAGAGCGAGGATAAAGACTTTCGCAATATTTTGACCAGCCAATTTTTTTTTTTCTTAGAAAGAAGTCTTCTAGACCTTGCCAAAACCTTTTTAAATAGAATAAAGTTTTCATAAGTAATATTTTCAGAAAAGTATGTTTCTGCCTCATTTCGCTCTTTGGTAACACTAGTACATTCAGAATCCCACCAAGGAGGTAGAGGGATATTAGATCGAGGCTTCTTTATGGGAATAGTAGAGTCTGCAGATGCAATAATGGCATTTACTAATTCTGTATATAAATTTAAGTAATTAAACTCATTAAAAGGAGGTAAAGAAGATACCTTAGAATCAAGAGTGGATGAAAATGTATCCCAATCAGCACTATTAAGTCTATATTTTAAAAGAGGAGGTAAACTAAAAGGAGCTGGACATTGTGAGGAAGAGGAGATTAGAATAGGGAAATGATCGCTTACATGAGAGTTAGGAAGGACAGACCTAAACAATTTGGAGGATAGAGAAGCAGAAGTTAAAGATAAATCTACAGCACTAGGATTTTGAAGGGGGGAAACCTGTCGAGTGGGAGAACCATAATTAAAAATGCATAAATTGAAATCGTCAATGAGATCAAGTAGGTAAGGTGAAAATGAGTCAGGAGCACGAGAACCCCACATTGGGTGATGACAATTGAAATCACCAAGAACGATGAGCGGAGGAGGAAGAGAGGAAAAAATGAGTGAGAGTTCAGAAATTATAGAAGCATTAGGATGAGGAATATAAATTGATAAAATAGATGTATCAAAAGATCTCACAGCAACAGCATTAAATCTACTACTGTGAGGAGGAAGTGAGAGTAAAGAGTAGGGCATAGTTTTTTTAACCAAGATGGCGCTACCTCCCACCCATCGTCACGATCATCCCGAAAACAGGCGTAGCCAGGTAACCTAAAATTAGAACCTGGCTTCAGCCATGTCTCCGAGATAGCCGCAACAACGGGTTTATATTTATTAATCAAGTAAATAAGCTCACATTTCTTTGATATGGCGCTTCTCACATTCCATTGTAGAATGTGATCCGTGTTGAGAATTTACGACATAAGAGATTTTTTGTAAAATCTGCAGAATATTGTTCGGTAGTGGCATTTCATCAAATTTTGAAATCATATTTAACAAAGTACAAGATATTAATTCCAAAAAGTTTTCATTTTGAGAAGATCTTTCAGAATTTAATGCACAACCATTAGTCATAGTTGATGAAGGAGATGCAATAATTGCATTATGAGCTACTTTATCGTAAGATTTGCAAACTGACGCAGGACAGCTTCGAGGCACAGACACAGTTTTTTTATAGGAGACAGGAGCAGATTGCGTTTGGGCCTTTTCAATAATAGAAGGCGGAGGCGTAAATTTGACTATATCTGCATATAGACGACGATTGATGGATGGAACTCGCGCGGATGCCTCCATATATGATATGCTTTCCTCCGAAACAATGTTTTTAAATTATCTTTTGTCTATTATGCTCAGGGCAAACCTTGTCTGTAGCAAAATGATTGCCTGAACAGAATAGGCAAGAAGAATCAATTACCTGACAGGTAGAGCCCGAATGAGGTTGTGCACATTTAAAACAACGCGGTTTAGACCGACAAAAATTTTGAGTATGACCAAATCTACAGAAGGACAAGCATTGAATTGAAGGCAATTGATATTTATCCACATTAATGGCAGCATTAAAACAGAAAATTTTCTTTGGTAGAAATGTACTTTTGAACGTAACTGCAACCGTTTGAGTCGGAATCCATACTGGCTTGTTTTCAATAAATGTTTTTCTATTTAATCTCCTTGCCTTTAAAACCGGCCCACAGCCAGAAGGGCATTCAAGTGCATTAACCAACTCCTCCATGGACCAATCCACTGGAGTGCCCTTAATAATACCCGTGCGCGTTACATTATAAGTCGGAATTTGAGAATGAAAATCATAAGCAGACAGAAATTCACATTCCAAAAACTTGTTAGCCTCATCCCACGTTTTGAATTGAAGCCCAACTTTATTTCGACCTATCAATTTTATTTCATCAGAACAAATGCCTGTAACTTTATTTTTGAAAAGATGTTGAGCTACCGTTAAGACTCTTAAAGTATAACCAGAAGCAGGGTCAGCGATATTCTTTGTTAAGTGGACCACATAGGGGCCCAAATCCGTCTGATCATAATGAAGATCTTTTACGTCAAACTGGGGGACAATATAGAAATGTTGCGTCGAAGTTAAAGGGCTGATATTTTTTTTATTAGAAATTAAGTCATCCTGAGCACTAGGAGCACGTTGACGCTTCCTAGCTCCTGTAGAAAGACTAACCAACGTGCTATCTGTATTATCTGATTCTGAACCAAGATCAGGAGGATCACTCCACTGATCCAGTTCAGGATCACTCATTTTTCTTTCGAAAAATCTTAAATCGCTTTTACCAATAATAAAAATACTATTTACAAGCAACAAGAAAAAAATACTTACTAAAAGAAACGAAACCAAGTTTTTTATCAAGATTAATTAATAAGAAATCTACGCATTAAACTTCCGTATAATAGCCAACTCATTTACAAATAATCCCAGTTAAGGCTCAGAAAAACAAAAATGTTCTTTCAGACTCCCAATAATTTTAAATAATTGTGCTCATTTTTCAACAGAAGCCGCCATCATCTCAAAATATTACTCAAATTCGTATGTACGAAATAGCGCCAAATGGAAAAGTCTGCTTCTTCTTCTTCTTGTTTGTATGGCTTGTGCGTAACCACAATTTTGCCAATATCAGTGGAAAAAGTCCTATTGGTCTATTGGTTCGGAACCACCGCGCTCACCACAGATAATGTGTAAGTACTAAAATTGAATTGAAACCTCCTTGATCGGGACACATTGTACTTTAATAATTAAAAAATTGTTTTAAAGCATTGTTTTGTTAGGAGAATAATGCTTGAATTTAATTTTTTAATTTTCTTAAATAAGTATGGAAATAAAATATGCCAATAAAAGTCTGTATTTCATTTCATAATTAGAATATTACCGAAGGAGATTATATAAAACTTTTTACAGAGTAGGCGGATTTTAATGAGCCTTTTTTGTTTGGTAGAGTATACATCCGAGTTAGTCCCATATAAATTTCATCAAATTCAGTCAATAGTGTTTTTTAGTTAAAACCTAATAAACTGAAAAGTGTACGCCAAAATCGTTGAAATCAATTATCGAGGCAGGCGAAACACTTTTCAGTTATTGAATTGTAACTCAAAAATTATCCGGACTACCTTGGACGTATACTCTACCAAACAAAAAATAATTATTAAAACTGGATTTCTCTGTAAAAAGTTATGCGTGAATATACGGGTAGGTCAACTTTTTTTTGTCCTATTCTGAAAAGTTTTCAAATAAAATATTCTATTTCTTTTTAGGGTGTCAAGTATATTACCATGTTGATAGTTTATCTAACTTTATGATCCTGCTACGAGCAGCACACTTTTGTTATTTTTATCTAGAGTTTTAACCAAAAACTTACAAAAGAAGCGAAAAATCTTTCCCTTGGACAACTAAATATAATAATTGTTAGATTCTTAAACTATAGCCAAGAGTGCACACTAAGATATGTGTTGTGTTACGGATCAAATTATGTTTCTTATTAATATTTATATATTGTGTCATCACTATGTAATTAATCTCCATTTATTGAGCAATGTATAGTCTCTTGGACAACTCTTGGTCTGAAAATAATCTGAAAGTAAATTAAAAAAACGAATAAACAGAACTAAACATACTTAATAACGAAGAGAAATTATATTCCTCCGTTAAAATAATGTAGTTAATTTAGATTTGGCTATTTCTTTTTCATGCAACAGATAAATTAAAATGTACTTCCCCAAAATCTGGGGACAACCTGGTTGTACAAGGGAAGGTCTCTTGGACAACCAAGTTGCCCCCAGATTTTGATTATTTCGTGCTCAAGAGCTATACCTCTTTTTAAAACTTATTATTGCTCATATCAAATAATATTAATAATAAAATATTATTGTAGTTAAATTAATAATTCTTTACTATTACTTTTCTAAAACCGACTAAGAAATCATTTTTTATGAGTACTATAGAATAATGTAATCAAATTAAACAAAAACTCAAATTCTGAGAGAAAAACTAAAATTAGAACAGATGTCCCAGTCATTAAGGCACTGATATTAAACACAGTCTTTAAAATGCACGAGGTTAAACCAATAAAGACATTTAAAATAAAAGACATGTGGCACAAAAATCTAGTGACAGTTGAAAAATAAAACTTATCTAGATGCAGTAAGTATGAGAAAATAATACTGTTTGTATTGTTTTCTCGGTAGAGAGAGTAGTAGTGTAGAGAGAGAAAAAATCTAAATAACAGTATTAACTACAAATTATTCTATTTTCATATTCTCATATAAAAATTAAAAACAGATATCTATATAATGATAATTAATAATTAATAAATGATAATGATACTATCATAATTCTCTTTTTAAAACGAATCAGTCCAAATCCTCTTAATCGTATTTATACCACAACTTACTATAAAGTCCAATAAAAGTAAAAATTAAAACAAGATAATGTTCTATCATATGGTACTTATTCTAAACATAGTCTTGCAAAGTAAAACTAAGCAGTTAAAATCCTCTTCACCTAAATTATATCATTACTGGTTCAAAAGTTTGATAAAAAGTAGAAATTGAAACAAGACAATTATGTTCTATCATATAACACTTATTTTAAACAGTCTTGCAAAGTAAAACTATCACCCAAAAAACTCTTCATCTAAATTATATCACAACTGACCCCAAAGTCCAATAAAAAGGAAATTAATTCTGCCTTTCACAGATGCAGCATAATAATATAACCATTTATTTTGCAAAAACGTCTACATTGGATGAGAATTTGTAATATACTTCACCTCTTTTGTACTCTATACCTGGATTTGGGAGATTTTTTATGATGTCATCATTAGTAACGTACGAGTTGATGTTTTGGTCAAGGACAAACAGTTTTCCATGTTTGACTGCTTTGAGGAAAGTAACTTTAATCTCCCCATCATCTCCGATATCACTTTCAGCAACACAAACATACTTATAAAATTTGCCTTTGGCCCCATAAACTTTAACTAATAAGTAATCTCCAGGTCCTGGTAGACTATTATTTTTTTGCCCCGATGAAGACGGCTGCTAGCTGTTATTATGTTCAGGTTCAGGTCCAGTAAAGAAAGTGTTTCGAACTGTATTATAGCAGTTATGTTCAAAGGAAGATTTATTACATTCGTCGATTTCGTTATCAGAAGTGTCCGAAGAATCATACACATAGGTAGTTGTAGAATTTTTCTAATCGTGGGGTTCGTAAATCATTAAAAGATAATGTCTTTCTCATTTGATGCTGTAAGCAGGTTACTCAATGGCAAATTTTCGTCGCTAGTATATTCATGGTATGCAACTTTTTGAGCGACTTTCTTTTTTTGGGCGGGATTGGGTTAAACATTTTTAGATTCACAGACTCCACGTTGGCAAAAACAGCATATATTTCTATATCGTATCTTGCCACGAGTCTTCGAAAACACATGATGTACATGAACTGTTCCCACAAGAGGGACAATATTTTTTGGTATTTCTTTCTGGATTATGTAAATTTCGTCTTTGTGTACAAAGAACAATTTTACTTTGCTTTTCCCTTCTAAAGCATTATAAAAATCTGTTGCGTTGGTTATGTCAATTCCAGTAGCGACCATATTATCTGCAGCTCGTTTCAAATAGCCTCCTATACCATTAGCTGGGCCCTTTCCATGTCCTGCTTCGAATAAAGACCACGTATATGCTTTAAACCCATAATCAAACATCTTCGTGCAAGCAAAAAATAAAATACCTTATTGCCTGTATTGGAAAAACGGGCCATTAGAAAAGATATGTGTATATATATTATGGCTGCATAATTCGTCATAATATTTGTTAAAATTGGGTGCAAGTGCGCTCATATGGCAGCTGGTTGGTGTATATTACAGGGAGAAACGGTGCAAATGACATGGCTTTATGATTGTTTTCTCCATTACTCACATATACGACACCTGTATGGAGTGTCACCTGCTGCCGCGATCCTCCAAAATGATAGATCTGAATTTCCTGTGTACATTTAGCACTATGATTTTCGCTCAAGTCTACCAAGACCACTGCTTCATTTGGTTGAATGTTGTCCACGCTTCGGCGAAAACTCTTGTATTGGTTCTTCAAGTAAAACACGTGTTTTTTTAGGATAATTAAATCGGTTTCATAATTCGTAATTTCGCTTTAAATTGCGTGGAATAAGTAGGGTGCGAAATTGGTAACCTTGTTTTTAAATCATTTATATTCTGCTATTAAGACTGTTTTAGGACTGGTGGTTGGTTATATACTTGATAATAAAATGAAACTGATATCAAAAGCGGAAAAATATAGTGTTTTTCCACTGGACAACTTATACAGTCTCTTGGACAACCGTTTTAGTTGTCCAAGTGATAGTTGTCCACAAGACATTTTACATGTTTTATAAATTTTAGCACTAATATATTACAGTAATATACTTGTTTTTACCATTAAAATCAACTTAAGATGAGCACAAAACTATGACAATGAAATAAATAATTAAAGGTTTAAAACTTACGATATTCGCGCGGTGTTTCAGCGGACACACAATAAACACACAACCGGACCGTGAGCTGACCTTGGCAGACAATCTCAAAATTTCTCCGAAAATAAAAATGGCGATTTAGCTGTTGCGTTTGTTAAATTTAATTACTTAGTGCCTAGATAATTGTAATGCCATCTGTGTGAAAATGCTAGAAGTTATTAGCGGATGTCTGATAGACCTAATATACGCAAGAAGTTTGGGGGACAGTGAGATAATTCTAAATATCACCAATAGAGGGCACAAAAAAAAATATTACTAACACTTTATAGAACCATGCAATAAAGCAGAAAAAAATAAGGTAATTTTGTTTTTATGTGGTCACACATTTTTTTTACAGTGTGTCTAGTTAAATACACGAGTATGGCTCGGGGACAGAGAGTTCTGCTATGAAATTATACTTTGCGTCCATCAGACAACCACCAAAATTTAAATAAAATTGGGGTTCTTGTTCCAAAACATTGTATTTATTGAATTATCACGACATTAATACCTAAGCAAACATTTATATTATGAAGAAACAACTTCACTTTTCAAGAAAATGATACAAAAACAGTTAGGACAGGGGTCGGACAAAAAAAGTTGACATTAAAAAAATATAAACGTCGACTTCAGTAAATCCTTTTTTGGAAGTCGATAGTAAAGATATGATCCGACATTGGTGCAAACTTAACTGAACGTTTATGATGCTTATACATATCTGATAGTAAGTTTGTACCGTTATTCAGAAGTTTCCTAGAGCCGCATATAAAAAAAAAACATAACAAATGTCCCGTACGTCGCACGACTTTTTTTAATGTAATGCATTATACATAAAGGAATCCTTTATTCATAAATATAATAAACTATTCCAACTTCTTGGATTTTTTCTGATTAACGGACCGTTAAAGTTTATACCTAATATTTAACATGGTTCCGTAGGTGCTAGAAACGGTGCAAACCGGGTAGATACAACTAGCCGTGTTTTCTAACGATTCCGGAAGAATCTACAACATTCAGAATTATGTCCATACTTTATCCTAATATGACTGGACTAGAAAGAGTTATATACTTACTGCCTACGAAGACTATTATTTCTTCGTAGCTTACTGCTCGTGAAATGTGTAGGTATTATGTTTTCGGGTTAAATCAGATACTTACACCGAAGTTTCTTGTTTAAATAATGATGCTTGGTTAACTTGAAAACTAACTAACGTTCAGTTTTTTTTCTTTTACGGCTGTTCGACGGAAGAAATATGACACTTAGTCTCATCTTATAATAAGCTACGCTCCGCGGTTTCACACGCGTGGTGATAGATGATGATGATGATCCAAAAATATAGCGTAGTTATTCAGGCATTATGTAGCTTCTTAATTTTGAATTGGTTAAGTTAATATTGAACCCCACTAAATCTAAAATGATTATATTGTGTACTAAGACACATATAATTACATATAATTGTTATTTTAATACAACCTTTTGTATAGGTGTTTGTCAAGTATAATCTGTTTCTGCCTTTGTTCGTGCCAAGTATTATTTTAGTTTAAAACCCGCATTAACTCTATTTTTTTTTCTACTCGACTAACATCAATTCGAGCTGGAATATGCTGAAAAACAGCGCAGCGAGTACATGTCTAAATGTATACACTGCAAACGCTGAGCATAGCCCTATTGCCCAGACATTGTATATATACAATGTGTTACAAAAAGGTGTAGTAATACTGAAACCACGCATACAGTACCCCAGTTAGAATTCATCTGTAAGTACCTCTTTTCAGTGAAGTAGTTAAAATTTCCAATTATGGGATGTCAAAGTTTTTAAGACAACCACGTGAGTTCAACCCTAACACTCCTCTGTACACAGACTAAGTATTATGGGTATTTAACAGAAGTGACGCAAGTTTAACAAAGTTACCTACAGCGAAACTCTAAACTAAGACTTGAAAGTACCAGACCGTTTTAAGAAAATCTCTTGAATTACATACTTAAACAAAATCCAGCTACCGCATTACTACACTGTAAGTACCACCGATTTTCATTTGAAATTTTTCATGTAGAAATGTTATTAAATGTTAGACTGGTCGAAATAATAGCAAGTAACTCTGGAACTTAACTTTCACCCAATAGCTCGTACAGAGTGCAAAGCTTGTAAGATAATGTATTGATTCCTACCTGCTATTTCGTAATCTTATTAAAATCCTATCTGTTTTAACTACTCTTTGTACGTCAGCTTCGTATTCATTAAGTAGTACCTAAGGAGCCCTGTGGCGCCCTCGTGATTGCTCCCGAATGTTACGACCTGCGCCCGCGTCAAAAGTTTGCGCCGAGTTGGGAATAAATGGCTCTTGTGCCATACCTATAGCGAGTTAAGAGACGAAATTTGTCAGAGATAGTTGAATCGAGCGGTGTTAGGTATGGGGAACGTGCGGGCCATTCAATTGGGCCACCTCTCCCAATCCATGAATTGGGAAAAACGTTGTCTAGGTACTCGCGTACTATGTTCCGGTAGTCATGTTGAAATACAACTGCCCGGTCATCTTCGAAAAATCGGCAGGTCACTCATTAATTCCGGTAGGTCATTCATAAAAAATTCTAGGTAATTTTCCTCATTCAGTGTATCTGGGAGATAATAGGGTCCTATGAGGTCTCTCCCAATGACACCTGCCCATACGTTGACCGAAAACTTATGTTGGTGTGAGGCCTCTCTAGTCGCGCGAGGATTTTGCGATTCCCATCTGTGGAGATTATGTTGGTTAAAGATGCCCTCTCTCGTGAATTTAGATTCATCCGTCCAGAGAATGGTCTTCAGGAATTCGTCATTATCTACGTTCGTATGTAGAAGAAAACGGCAAAACCGCAAACGCCGCTCTTGGTCCCCTTCTACTAAACCTGAAACCAAAACAAAACCGTTTGAGAACATGAGATGGGCAACTTGTACGGCAATTATTATTATTGTAGATTTCGATACACCATCCATACTACTACTCATACTCATACTCATTTATTGATACTGATAGTATACGTCACAGAATTATAATTAGTCACAATAAAAATCATAAATAAAATGCAATTAGCAATAAAAATCAAAATGAAATAATAAAAGTTATACATTGTGTACATTGTGTACCTACCTACATAACAAATTAATAGACAACCAAATAATCTACGGTCTTAGTGGAAGAGTCATGTACTCTTTTTCTATATCGTAGAACGCTTGGTTGATAAGCCAGCGTTTTAGCTTAGCTTTAAACAAGAATATGCTTGATGCCTCAACCACATCTTCGGGAAGTCTGTTATAAATCATCGGGCCCATGACATGAGTCAACTTTGCAGACTTGGCAAGTGAGTGTGTCACGGCTAGAAGTCTGTTTTTGTGTCTGACAGGCCGCTGTTGCGACTCGTTTAGCTTACCACCTAACGTTATAAACATAGTTATATTCGTATACACATATATAGCTACTTGTAGTATAATTATTGATGGTAGTGTTAGTATTCCTAGCGATATGAAGTACGGTTTAGCTGACGTATCTTCTGATATCCGTGCTATCGCTCGAACGGCTCTTTTTTGACTTACAAATACGCGTTTCCACTCGGCACCCCTAGCCCATAGTTCAGCACCATACTGGAGCGTTGAATGTACTGAGGCGAAATAGCAAGAGCGAACCGTCCCCGCTGGCAAAAATCTGGCCAGTCGCCTTAAAGCGAAGCATGCTCCACTTAGTTTGCCACACACTTTATTAATGTGAGCTTCCCAAGTGAGCCCACTGTCCAGATCAAAGCCCAAGAATGTGGTTTTGTCCGTCTGCTCAATTTTTATGCCTTCAGCGAAAACGTTGAGGTCTTTCTGCTCACGGCCCGATAGGTCAAACCGTATGTAGTGTGTCTTGGTGAGGTTCAGCACTAACCCGTTTCCCCGAAACCACTTGACAAGTTGAGATGCAGCAGCGTTCAGTTTATCTTCCAGTTCCTCAAGTGACGATGCCGTGACTACGGCAGCAACATCATCTGCATACATCATCGCTTCAGCTTTTGTGATGGCACAGGGCAGGTCATTTAGAAGAAGTGAGAATAGAATATTCGAGACAGCTGAACCCTGGGCCACACCCATCGTGGTAGACAAGGGATCCGAGCTTAGTTGGCTACCTTCACCTACCACGACCTGAGACCTATTGCGCATGAGCTCAGAGAGCAAAGTCAGTGCCTTGCCTCGAATCCCGTAGTGGTCCAACTTTAAGGCCAGTATTCCGTGGTCCGCCACGTCGAAGGCTTTCGAGAGGTCACAGCATAGTACTGCTACATGCTGTTTCCTCTCTCGAGCATCAACTACGCGGCGCACCACTTCTCTTGTTAGTGACGTAGTTGACCTACCTTCGCGATAGGCGTACTGTCTGTCCGACATCGCCTGTATATCTGTAAGGTATTCTACTAATCGAGAACTAATACCATTTTCGAGTACTTTTGCAATCGCTGGTATGATCGACACCGGCCGGTATCCATCAATATCCTGTCGCCTGCCCTTTCCCTTAAAAATTGGCGACACTTTGCTAAGCTTTAAAGGTTCAGGGTACGTACCCTCTCGAAGATATCGATTAAAAAGTTTGCGCAGTACTGGAGCAATGGGCCCTGCCGTCATATGCAAGGTTTTCATCGACATCCCATATGCATCATTAGATGGTTTAGCTGGTATTCGTTTAGTTATTATGTGGAGTATTTCATCCGTGGTGAACTGTCGCAGTCGCAGCGAGCGGTCTGCCGGGGCACACGCCCTGCGTATGAGACTCTTCACGAGCCGAGGGTCGGCCTGCGGCGCACCGCACGCTGCGGCGGCACCCACGAATCTCCTGTTCATTGCGTTCAGAGCATCTTTTTTATCGCTAAAGGGCAAACCGGCAGAATTATTCACGATTTCGGTAAAGTCTAGACTACATTTATTCTCTTTGCCCCTTTGTTCGTTCACAACCTTCCACATTGTTTTTGTCGTATTTTTACTATTAGTCAACATATTCGAATAATACATGCATTTCTTTTTAGTCAATAAGTTATCATATATAATATTTAAATCATTAGTAAATTGTTTTAAAATGTCACTATAAGGATTTTTTTCGAGTAATTCGATAATGTCAAATAGTAGAAATCTTATATTTATAATATCGTTTGTCACCCAAGAGGATCGTCTATTTTTCTTGACCACCCGTCTTAGCGGGAAACTAGTATCAAGTTTATTATAAATAATATTAATCACAGATCTCGTCAGTGAGTCAGTGGATGTATTCCGTTTAAATAGTTCCACCCAGTCTATACTCTCTATCGCACATACAAAGTTGTGACGGTTTAGGTCAGAATAGTTCCTACTTAATACATGCTGAGGTTCTCCAGTACATGGTATCGGCCAGATCATTTCGAGTCGTCATAATCGAAGTCATAATAATAAAAAAATTACAATCCACTATTCAAGAGCAATATTATATTTATACAATTTGAGCATAGCCCATTGTCCAGTAAACAGGTACAAACATTTGTGATTTCGTCATGTTTATGCAAGGTTCGTATTTTAAATGAGCAATGAGCATCTGACGCGTGAGATATTATCTAGGTCATTGTCTCTCTCTCGTTTGAAAAGTCATAAGAGTGAGAGTGATCAAAACAATCTCAAGCGTCAGAATCTAGAACACAGTTTAGAGTTAATGTCATAAATTAAATTTACATTGCACGGGAGTGTAGTGAAAAGGATGCCTTCCGTCTGCATTGACTACTGACCAAACTTTCCATGTCGAAACTCCCAAGTCACGGGCCACTTTTCTAATGCTGGTGGTGGGATCCACATCGAACTCTTGTAGAATACTTTCATCTACAACAACACGATGCTGTCTAGCATTGAGTCGTGGTTCCCTAAAATGTAGGGTGCCGGTTTCCCGCAGTCTCCGGAAAGTATTTGAGAATGTGGTGTTATGTGGTACATGTCTGTTGGGATGCGACTCTCTGTACATTCTTTGGGCTGCACGTGAGTTCCCATCAGCTCGGCCATAGGCAAAAACCATGTCGGCGTATTCTTCGTTACTAAACTCCGTCATGTCGGCGCAGAAAGAATCAGCAACAACAGTCAACGTCAACAAAAACATTAGTAACAACGGTAACAGTCAACAACGGTAACAGTCAACAACGGTAACAGACAACAACGGTAACAGACAACAACGGTAACAGACAACAACGGTAACAGTCAACAAAGGTAACAATTTAACAAATCAAAACAGAAAACAGAAACCGTGGGGTTATTCGTACACGCATCAAACAGTGATAGCAGTCAAAGCTCGACTGATTACACTGATTTTATTGGTTGGAAAACTGGTAGCTTAAAGCCTTAGCACGCCGCCTCTGCATTCTTGGAGAGACGGAGATAGAAGAACTAATAACAATGGTTTTATACCTGCTCGTCGTACTTGGTCCCTTACTTTACGTAAATGACAATTTTTTTTATTTCTAGAGTTGTTACTTAGAATCTTATTTTAACTCAATAAGCTGGTAAGTATTATACCAATTTAGTATGTCGTTGTAATAAGTGATAAATAGAGAAGTTTTTAAACGCATATTACCCCCAGAATTACTAGTGTTTTTTTTTTAGATCTACGTGAAAATTGAACTATGAGGTAAAATGTATTTCATTTTTTCACTCTATGAGCTCTAAATCAGTTAGTTAGCTCTGTTTTGTATCCAATTTTGCTTTGCGTGGCCTGTAGGTGTATTAGAGACAAAATTCAAGTAAAAACATTCGGTCTAAAACATATTTTACAAATGTTATGGTGGTAAATAGGTACAAATTCGGTGAAAACGTAAAAATTCACAAAAAAAAATGCAACTTGAGGCGGGATGTAGGATGTAGGCAACATTAACCGGTTTCGATGTCATAATTAGCAGTTCGTAGGTTACCTATGCCTTCTCGCTTTGTGTAAGAATTCAGAATATTTCCTTACGAATTTACACATTTCCAGGATATAATATGCATAACAAGGTAAGTAGATTGTATTTTTTAAGTACGGTCTATAGCTATCTGTCTGTTTAATTTTAAAGAAATTACGACTTAGTTATTTTGTAGGGTAAATACCTACAGCGGGTGCTTCGGATCTGTTTCCCCAAAGTATCACCCCATACGGAAGATAGCAGTAGAAGAACGAATAATAAATACCTACCTACCTATTCAAAGTTTATTCACTTTGCATTTCAAACAGGCAAAAGTTAAAACTAGGCGCATAAAGTCCTTCTACAATTTCATACAAAAGTCGATCGACTCCAAAGTTGCTTCGTTACCCGTGTCGCGAATCCTCCAGTTACGAGTTATCTGAATGTATAATGACCTCGGGAAGTTACGAAGTTTGTTGAAAAACCGGACTGCGTCCTAATGAGCGATCGACGGATTTCTTTGTCGATAACTTTTGCTTAATAATGAGTAGGTCAGTAGTTCTGCATATAAGTAGGTAGGTAGCTTATGTGCGAGACTATATCTGTGGAGAAGTTGGACGCTTGTAAGTTGTATGTAGTAGTTAGGTATTATCGTTTTCACGATAGATCAATATCATTTTTTAATTTTATTTTAAACGATCTTTTTTAACATAAAGGATAAAATGAACAGTACAAAAATGCTAGTGTTAGTAAGCAGTAAGAACAATTACAAAATCATACAGTGTGTGTCGGAATTTCGCACTGAGATGTGGGTTATAGGTATACGTACCATCCGGAAATGACGTCATATTCGCCTACGATTTGCCCGCTCACGAAATTTCGGCACATGAAAAATCACGAATTAATAAAACCCTCGCCGCGCAGTCAGTTCCCGCGCAATTCGCCATCACATACACATTTGTTCGCCGCGAGTGCAGTATCGACACATACCTTTGCTCGTAATACTATACTTAATAGTGACAAACCACACAAATAAAGCCGTGTTAATACCGGCTCAATCAAACCCGCGCTAACGGCGAAACAAATTGCGTCAACGCCACGTGTGCGGCCGGTGACGCTGTAAATGCCGGTAGAGGCAAACAGCATTAGTCCGTTCGAAAAAAAAAACCTATCAAAATATGTGTGCTTGCTCTTCTTCTGACGGGTCAAATCTGTCACAATCATTTCTCTTATTCAGTTCAGTCCGCTAACCAGCTCTTTCTTCTCCCTTTGCAGTTTGCACTATAATATATTTTTATACAGTCCACTCCCTTTCCCTAAAGTATATTTAGGTAGCCCTATTGTTATATAACTATCGGCACATTACTAGAACCAAAATGGCGGTCGTCCGCGCAGTTACAATTATGGACAAAAGTATTACATGAATAAGTAGGTACTCCGCTATCGTTAAAAATGAAAGGCAAGTTGAACCGTAATACCTATAATTCTCATAAAATCTTCGATTTCCTTTCAAATCATCGTATTTCTCGACAAAAGTGCACAAAGGCTTCAGTTCTTCGACATAAAGATAAACGTTGAAGAACTGAATCCGGTGCCGCGGAAGTTTCGGACTGGTCTAGGTCGACGCTTTTTCTTCTCCACAAGGGTGAAGCCCTTGTCGACTTTTTTTCGATACTTTTACGGTTGGGGTACCCGCAGGAATCGTAGTAGAATCAGTACCCGGCACACGTGAAGGTCGCACCACCTGAGCGAAAGTGCTTCGGTGCCGGGCGGGTACGGGTGCTGCCGGTAGATGAGGTGCTGATGTAACAGGCTTAGTAGGCCTGACTTTAACCGTAGTAATATCACGGTCATCAACCTGCAGCGATGTATCGGGGTCAGATGTCAGAGTCGCTATATTGCTGAGTATGGAATTTGGGTTTTCGCCACGTCGACGCATGTTAATATTTTGTGCGGACAGCGGCGAAATTGTCGGCGCAGCATTTTTGTTGCGCAATTCTGCTAACTCCAACTTAAGTTTCTCCACTGTTTGCTCGGACATATTTAATTTGGAGCGTATTTCGGTTACGTCATTCCTCAGGAGCGTGATGTCCTTTAGGAGTTTGCTGACGTCAACATGATCGAAACTGACGCAAGGCAAGCGGTGTAGGTCACGTGCCACGAATGTTGGGACGTCATCTGGATCGGTCTCCTTGAACACTCGGAAGATGTCCTGTAGGTCGTTGCGGCCGCGCCCGTCCTTCTGTCTCGTGATGAGACGGATTGTGGTCAAGGTGGCGTCAGCTAGCGTCTTCTTGGCAGCAACAACGTCATCCTCAGTGTAGCTGGACGTGCAGATTTGCTCAAGACTGAGCTCATCCATTACATCCAGCAGCTTCTGCTGCACGAAGGCGAGCGAATAATGATTTCAAATCGTTTGTCGCTAGACTGTTAATGTTAGTAAAAGAGTTCGCGTCATTGTAATTAGAGAAATAGAAAGCGTAGTTTTATTACGTCCGATCCGTTTCACGCTATTATATATTATTGATTAATATTTATTATATTATTGACATTATATTTTTATTTTTATTACTTAGATGAATCACCAGGGTTCTCGCCATTACTTTCTTGCTTATTTTTATTTCACAAGTACCTACTCATAGTTGGGATGTCGACCTCATTACAAATAAACTGACAATAATTTTAATTGTTATTAAGTATTATTCTTACATTTTTTCCTCGTTCGTTTATTCGTACCAACAAGATCCTGAGGTTCAATACTCACAAGAGAAGATCTTGTCAAAGACATGTCAATACCCATAACTGATTCATCAGGTAATGTGACGAAACATCCAGCCGCAGGAACCGTGCCGCCCGGGTCAGGAAGTTGCTCCATATCAACTAAATAGAACTTACCGAGATGAACTTACCATACACTACAAAATGCAAATTTACTTCTATGTACAACTAGCTATATCACTTGTATGCAAACGTTCATGATAAACGGTTGAGTAGGTAGGGCATGAAAGCATTACAAACAAACAAATAAAATATATTATATATTTAACAAACTAACTCCAGTGGGTCTACCATGAGTTTACAACATTGACACCAATCGATGCTCGATATCGACTACCGCAAAAAAATGTATGAGAAAAAAAAAATAGTGCCAACTCGCGGTCAATTGTAGAACTAAAATTGATAGCGAGTACGCCAATGGCAAGCTTAAAAGGTAGGCGAGATCGAGTATCGACTATAGATAACATTTATAATGCCAACTCATGGTAGAGCTACAGGTGACCCGCCAGTGACTTTATTCGTTCGCATAATATTGGTGTCCTGGTGGAAGTGCCCTTTCGGAAACTCGAGTTCCCCGAAAATCAAAACTTTATGTTGTGCTAATTCGATAGATCATGAACGCGTTGTTAACTTATATTCGTATATAGTAGTGTCAATTACATATTTATCAAAAAGTAGCGTTTATGTTATGTTTATGTGACACTACAATCTAACTTTTCTATAGAAATAGTACGAGTAGAATGGCTTTTTGCCAAAGTATCGAACGACAACCGGAGTCGAACTGCAGCTGCAGCGGTATAGATTGTTGAACTTTGTGAATTAACAGAATTGACTTACTGAATAGTGCCCCGTATAGATGGCAATAGGCTCACCCCCTATAACATGAGACCAAAAACGTATTACCTGGTGAAACGTAGGCGTTTAAAACACAACTGCTTATCCCTTCGAGGATATATATAGGCGAAAGTATTTGTTGTGTTGTGTTTAAAAACAACATGTAAGCACCAAGTATTGCAGGCGATTCACTCAAGACCGGACTGATGTTTCAAGTTCACGTTACACATTCCGTTGCGATGGATGATAATGATAATAAAAAATATTCTATGTCCTTCCCCGGGATATAGATAATCTCCGCTATCTCCTTGCCAAACTTCATCGAAATCGATAAAGCCGTTCTTGAGTTATAAATAATTGGTAAAATACAGTACCTACCTAACTACATACATAGGTACATACAAATATAAAACTTATCAACATGGCAATAACTTTCATTACATTTCATCACCTTTGACTGTATTGGTGCTTTTTAACTTCGTAGTTCAATTTTGGGAGTGTGTGTTCATTGTACTTCTCTGTCGGTGGGGTCGGAATATTACCTATATAATAATAATAATAATAGTTTATTTATTTCGCATGAAACTGTTATATATAAGATTGTTGAATCCATAGACTCTCGAACTAGTTATAAACTGTGTTTCGAGTGCCAGTGGCTTCTCCCAACTAGATGAAATAATAAAAATTTATACGTTTCTTAAAGCAGGTAATCAAAGTTATTAAAGTTATTACTAAGTAAATACATAATTATATAGAATTATATTTTATAACATAAGAATACGATAGCATGACTAAAAGCATGTATTGAATTAGTTAGTGTAATGTACCTTTATGCAAGCTCGTGATGTGTGCGTGTTTGGGTGAGTGAGTGTATGTGTATGGTTATGTCTAAGAATGTGTGTGGTTATGGAAATGTATGTAGTTTTAGGTTTATGTGTTGAGATGGTTGAGGATCAACAATCATATTATTATTGCCTATGCGTGGACGTGAAAGTTTATTTTTGACAACCTATTTTTTTTCTGCTGGAAGAGAGTTATATTTATGAATTCTATTCGGTTATTACTCTTTTCCTATTCCTTTTCTAACCTTTGTATTTTTTTCATAATATACTATCGATCTGTTTCGTTACACTAGTGTTTAAAAATTCTGCTTTTTACTATTATCAGGGTACGAGCGAACCTTAAGGCTGATATTGGATCCAGGGTCACCTGCTTGAGTCATACTAAAACAGATATTAGAGTTTTGTTGGTGTTGAGGGACAGAAGTCTGTTTTCGAGCCAGTGTGTTACATTTGAGACACAGTTCTCAGCTAACGCAATGACCTTTTGTCATGTCTTTTCATGTAGCAATAGGACGGTGTAGTCCGCAAACATTAGCAGATCTAGACCAGGCAAAGTGATACCGCATAGATCATTTATATAAATGAGAAAATGTATTGGTCCTAATGTACTACCCTGCGGTACACCGTATTGACACACAGCGTTCTCACTCATAATTATCAACTTTTACCCTTTGCGTCCTTTCTGTTAAATTGTCTGTAAACCAGTCAAGCGCTGCACCTCTGATGCCCACATTGTTAAGCCTCGCCAATAAAATGGGAACGGAGACAGTATCAAATGCCTTTTGAAGGTCCAAAAAGACCCCTACACACTTGTCTCCATTATCCAGGTAGGACGTGACTAAAGAAGTGAGTGTCAAAACAGCATCCTTAGTCGACCTGCCTTCTCAGAAGCCATACTGGTTTTTATTCAACAATTTGTTTTTTTCTAAGTACCGCATTACTCTTCTTTTGACCAGCTTTTCTAAGATTTTAGAAAGAGTCGAAAGAAGAGAAATGGGTCTATAGTTAGAAGCACTGTCCTTGTCACTTGCTTTGTAAATTGGAAAAACGACTAGTTTTTAAAAAACTGATGGGAAATCGCCTGTCTCTAAGCTTAGGTTACATATGTAAGTACCTATTACTTACATATGTAACATAAGCTTCAACAATCATATTAATAAAGTATTTTAAGAACAATAGTGTGATATTATCCCATCCAGGTGAACTTTGTGATTTAAGTTCGAATATAATACTCCTAACTTCATCTGGGTCGGTAGAAAATAGTGACATTGTATAAGCTGGAGAATTTAGTGTTTCAGCAAGTGCAGCTAGTTGACCTTCAGTAACATTTATCTTTTTAAGAGTTTCGTTCGTCAGATGACCCCCAATACACGTAAAATATGTGTTTACAATATTAAGTGACTCAGTCTGGTTATTAGCAATTTGTAAAAGTCTCTAGATGGTACTTTAGGCTATTCAATATTAGAAACTTCTTTAATAATTTTCCAAGTTTGCTTTACGTTTCCTCTATTTTTTGTTAATTTATTCCTATAATATTCTATTTTTAGTTTTTTTAGAATTATGTTGCAGATATTCCGATAGTTGATATATTTACTTTTTATTTTAAGATTATTCGGCGATTTTTAACATTTTAGTGTTATTTATCTCTCTTTCTAATACACTTTACTACTCCTCTAGTTATCCATGGTTTAAGTGGTTGATTCCTTTTCGAAATAGTTTTTATGTGTGTGTTACTATTAATTATACTCAGAATTTTAGTTGTAAATATTTCAGTAGCAATGTTAACATTTTTAATGGGGTATTCGAATTGGGAATCTGAGGGTGAAAATGTCGTTCATGTCTCTTTTTATTCAGCGTTCGGAACGCTAAAAAAGAGGAATTTTTGCCACCAAAAAGTGCCACCCACCCACGTCCGGAGCATTTGTTGTGATCGTTTTTTGACAGCTATGTATTTGACAGCATAATCATGCGATTTTAGGTCTTATGCTCAGTTGAGCGTTCGAATCAAAAAGAAACAACAATCAAAAAGAAATAATGGAACGGATGGACCGACTTTTACAACTTTTACATCAAAAAGAAGGGACACCAGTAAAGATATTGTAGAAATAAACAAACACCTGTCACTTTTGACAGAACGCTCACGACGATTATGGTGTAGAGCATGGTTCATGTAACCGTCAATATGGCGGCAGTTAAGACGTCATCGATGACGTAGGTGGGCCATCGTAATCACGCTCACGGTGAAAGAGACCGACTGTTATCGCGCTAATAGCGATTATGGCTCAATTGGGACCGTACTGTAGGTAAGGATCAAGTGATCTGTCAATGCCGAACTTATCAAAGTCTGTTTGAGGCTAAAAAACAACCGTGCCCGTTCCGTACCTCAGAGCGAGTTAGAAAACAACTAAACAACCGCACTCTGAGGTTCTGAACGCCCCCCTGCTCGTCTCACTCACTCCCTCCACTCAGTATTTTATATTCTCTGGGTGGTCTGATTTATCTATGATACATTTTGTTGTGAAATTCGTGCCTGCAGCTGCATTACATCGAACTTTTCGTGTTCTTAATTTTAAGCCACGATGTTTTATTAGCTAAAAGAAATGCAATATCCCTCCATTGATCAAGATCATCATCTGCAAATGGTGTGATTGGTATACCGCTGATTGTCCTTGGCCACTCTTGCCATGTATAGTTATTCAGTGCAAATCTGTTTATTCTTGTTCGTATTAGTTAAAGGCTCAGATGATGTTAAACCTGAAAAACTGGTGGTGGACTGCAGCACGCTTCGATTAGGACAGTACATTTGTCCACACCCAGACCCTAACATTGAGCACATAGACCCAGATACTCAACAGTTCAAAGGATGCGTCAAAGGAAAGGAAATCCCATCAGAAGGCGAAGCTGAAGGTAAACGATAATTTCGGGCTTTGTATTTATTTGGATTAATTCGTTAATATAGCTAGCCCGCGAAATCATCCGCTGAGAATACAGTATTTGCGACCTCAGAAACTACTTGCAATGATGAAAAACGTCTACAAGGAAAGATATATGGATGAAACCTTGGGTTGTTTAGTTACTAGAACTATATTGGCATATGTTACATACTATTCTTGTTATAAAATGTCATACTTTAATATAGAACATTGTAAATATATATGCACTTTTACTATAAAATGGAATAAGATGAAATTTTTTTTCTTTCCAGTACAATGCTTGGCAGCAGATGATATAATTTGCAACGAAACAAACAATTCTACTTTTACAAGAAAACTACCATGCAAATGGACGTAAGAAGAATCTTATCTTCCTTTCTTATTGTATGATCAAGAGATTTTGCCCCTCATTGTGATGATAAATTTAATGAAACCTGTTCTAGACATAAAAATACCCAGAACTTTATGCAAATAGGAATCATAGTGTTTGTATGTAGGCTATACATAATGGTAGCAATTTGCTTGTGCAGCACACTAAACTAAACTATGACACTGAAATCTAAAATTCTCTATACTGTAGTAGTTCTTATTCTGTTCATCCTTAAATCCCTATATGTATAACACATAAAATGACAATTTTTAATATTCTATTCAATTAACCTCTAGCCTGTCACATCTCAGGGCGCGAGATCACTTCAACTGATACATCATTTACAAAAAAATGGCTGCTCAAGGTGGTACCACAAAATGCTTGATTTCTTTTGTTTTTTCTATTTAACATATAAAAAAGTTTTTTTATTTAGAAGGCAGTTGAAATTTTCTATCTAGTTTAATATTTAAAAGTCTAATCTAGTGCATTACAATTCTGTTATAGTCATTCAAGTAAAAAATCTCTCATTTTTTACCAGTTTATAATAAATTATTTAAGTAACAAAAATGGGCTTCTCAGTTTAGAACAGTTGTTGATTATTAAAATGATACTTGAACTGAGCTATACAAATAAAATTATAAAAAAACGACACCCTTCCTAGAAATGAGACTAAACATCAACAAAAAATACATAAAAACCCTCAAGGTTATGTTAGATTAGTGTGGACAAGACATCAATTTCTAAATTATTATTCCAAGGTAATTAAATGGCTTAAGGATATCATCACCACCACCACGAGCATTCAAGTAAAAACTTTTAATTTACAATATTAATCTCAGTGCGCTAGACACCTGGTTGCTTCAGTAGTAGAAAAATCTTATACACATTTAGACCAATCGTTAAAATACTGAGAAATAACTATAATTTTTAGCAAAATATTTGAATTTTTTCAGTCACAGCCAGTGTACTTGAACAAAATACAATACAAAATCGGCCTAAAACTTTATCAATGTTCCATAATACATTATCCAGTAATCACTTTCTCTGACAATAAAACATGAAAATTTCCACATTCACGTCACCAGTGCAAAGTTATACTCATGTATGGCCTTTAAGTGTGTGTGTAGTTTACGTGTGATGCTCTTAGACATTAAAGGTTGAACTATTTATAGGTAACTATCTGTCCATCTAAAATGGATTGTATACATCTGTCTTACTTTAACAGATACAGATCGCGCGGCGAGAGTTTGGCTTTGACCTTCGGGTGGAGGGGATTACTGCGCATGGGTACTGTCGCGCCATGTGACAGAGAGAGACAAGAGTCCCTCGTCTTCGATGTGACAGAGAGAGACAAGAGTCCTTCGTCCCTCTAGCCACCCTGTGATACCCAATTTTTGACTTCTGCGCAATAACGGTCAAAGCCAAACTCTCGCCGCGCGATCTGTACCAGTTTCCGTTAAAATAGGCGCGAAACCAATGAGTCATTTGAGGTCTCTGAGGCATAGCAACAGATGCGCATATATGCCCCCGAGGCCGCGTAACATGCAAGAAGTTAGAAGAATCTGAATTTTAGTATGAACAGAATAAGAACTATCATAATTTACAAACAAAAAATTTGAATTTAGTTTTTTTCTTGCACAACAAAATTGCTACCAATATCCTAATTAAGCTAATTTACTAAACAAAATTAGTGTGCACAGTGTAGCAGTGCAAGCTATGGCAAATTGTGTGTAATGGGCTCTAGAAGTTGTACACATAGGATTGTTGGATTGTTCATGTGGCATCATACAGTCCATGACCCTGTTTTTATTTATTTAGGCTAGTGTTAAAGTAAACTATCAGCCCATTATGTTCCCACGGTTGGCATTCAGGCATATAGTCCACCATGCGGACCCAGTGCGGCTTGGTAGGCCTATAGCCTTTAAAGTTTTCAGGTCACCTGAATATCTTCAATGCAATATCAGTCTTAAGATGAACATGGACAAGACGAAAATTATGTCTAATGCCCATGTTGTACCTACCCCAATATCAGTTGGGAACTCAGTTCTCGAAGTTGTTGACGAGTATATCTACCTGGGACAGACAGTCAAACTAGGCAGGTCCAACTTCGAGAAAGAGGTCAATCGTCGAATCCAACTCGGCTGGGCAGCGTTCCGGAAACTTCGCGAAGTCTTCTCGTCAAAAATACCTCAGTGCCTCAAGACAAGAGTCTTCGACCAATGTGTGTTACCAGTGATGACTTATGGCACTGAAACGTGGTCTCTTACTATGGGCCTCATAGATAAGCTCAAAGTCGCACAACGAGCTATGGAGAGGGCTATGCTCGGGGTTTCTCTACGTGATCGAATCAGAAATGAGGAGATCCGTAGAAGAACGAAAGTCACCGACATAGCTCAGAAGATTAGCCAGTTGAAGTGGCAGTGGGCAGGGCACATAGCACGCAGAACAGATGGCCGATGGGGCCGAAAGGTTCTGGAGTGGAGACCACGTACCGGCAAGCGCAGCGTAGGCGTCCACCGACACGGTGGACAGACGACCTGAGAAAGGTCGCAGGACGACGTTGGATGCAGGCCGCTTCCAACCGGTCCTTTTGGAAAATCATGGGGGAGGCCTATGTTCAGCAGTGGACGTCCTACGGCTGAGATGATGATGATGATGAATATCAGAGTAATGTCTAAATCAGTGTTATTGATGTTAGTTGAGAATATAGTCACCTTTATGTAGTCTGGTTGTTGTTCATGTTTTATTTTTTCACACAGTACACCAGAACATGCTCCACAGTTTCCCTGTGACCTGTGACCGTCTTCACAGTGGGCAATTCATTGTTGGAGTCATGTGAAATTTGTAGTTTAGTTTTAGTAACCTGTGACGACTCTTAAAAGTAGACATTGGTCCTGTCTTTAAGGATTTTACAAATCCACAAAGCTCACTGGCCCTCGAGAGTATTCTATTGTGTTGGGTTGGGTACCACTAGTAGCAGATATTCTACCCTTAAATAGTTGCATGTGTTGATTGAGCAGCGTCATCAATGAACTAAAATAATTTTATATCAGACTTAAATTATATAAAAAAACTCACCAAATTTATTAACTTTATTTTAGCTTTATTAAGAAAGCACAACTAACAAATTATATTAAGTTGCATATTTCATCAAGAGTCGAAACGGCCAGACACAATAGAAATTTCATTGTTATAATGACATTGATACATGAGGAGATAATAAGGCTTATTATTTGTTTGCAGTAATGGGTACTCATTAGAAATAGCGTTACTTCTCTCAGTCTTCTTGGGCATGTTTGGATTGGACCGCTTCTACCTTGGCTATCCTGGTATAGGCCTGGCGAAGCTGTGCACACTTGGATTTATGTTCCTCGGCCAGCTATTGGATATTATACTCATTGCTGCTCAGGTAAAAACATATTTACGCTATTTAACGTAACTTTGAAATATTGAGCTTGTAGGAGGGGCTTCGTATGCGTAGCTTAAGCAAGTAAAAACGCCGATATTCTTCGAGCACTATTTATTCCTCAACTACAATATGCGTACAGTTTAAAGTAAGGCAGAACGATAGGTATAAGCGATAGGCACACAGTAGCACCCGAAAGAAGAAAGAAGTTAAGATAGGAAAGGTAAGATCGCGAGAGTAAGTATAGCGCGGCGCGAGTCGGAGCGACATAGGTTCGTCGCGGAAACCGATCTGGGTAGCACTGGCGCGGGCGCCGGCCGTCTGGGGCCGGGTTCTGAGTGCGCGCCTCCCGCACAGCCTTCACCTGCCGCCGTCGCCTGTACAAGTTGCGGCTAGTGTTGGGCGTGGCGCCTAGTGATGTGCCGCCACACCACCCCCCTTGGAGTTAGGAAGACCTGCGGAAAAATAATCTGGAAATCTGATTATGCGTCCAGACCGAGTGGTTTTCACTGGACGTTGACCATCAGGGTTTGGAATCGCCGGTTTAGGTTTTTCTGTATCTTGAATGTCTCTCAGGATGTAAGCAGGTTTGACTCGATCTATTGAAACGGTCACTGGTCCTCTGTTTAATTCCACAGTTATCGTTTTGTCTGTCCTTTTAAGTACGCGATAGGGTCCCGAATATGGCGGTTCTAAAGCTCCACGCAAAGCATCTTTTCTTATGAAGACGTGTTGGCTGGTCTTCAAGTCCTTATGTACGAATATGGGCGCTGAAGAATGTCGTGACGCAGGCTGTGGTCGTAGCAGTGACATGTGTCTTCGTAGCTGAGTTACGAAATCTGGTGGTTTGAGGTCACAATTGGTAGGTTGAACGAACTCGCCAGGTATTCGTAAAGTTTCACCGTATACGAGTTCGGCCACAGAGCATTGTAGGTCTTCTTTCCAGGACGTCCTTATGCCAAGCAGAACTACGGGCAATATGTCCGTCCATCTCTGCTCGCCATGAGCCATAATAGCAGCTTTCAGAGTGCGGTGGAGGCGCTCGATCATACCGTTTGCGGCTGGATGGTATGCAGTTGTATGACGTAACTGAACGCCACAGAGATCCGTTAGCGATTTGAAAAGCTTTGATGTGAATTGGCGTCCTTGATCAGTGGTAAGAGTATGTGGACAGCCAAACCGTGTAATCCATATCTCATAAAACGCTTTTGCTATTGTCTCGGCGGATATGTCTTGTAGCGGCTGCACTTCAGGCCAACGTGTATATCTGTCGATAGCAGTCAGACAGTATTTGAAATCCCGGGATGGAGGAAGGGGACCAATCAAGTCAATGTGCACATGAGTGAATCGCGAGTTTGGTAGTTGAAAATTTCCAATTGGAGATGAGACGTGTCGCTGCACCTTGGACTTTTGACAGGCTTCGCAGCTTTGAACCCAGGCACGACAATCTTTTCGAACTGAGGGCCAAATAAATCGGTCAGTTATCATCTTCGTGGTTGTCTTCGCCCCAGGATGACTCATTGAATGAATGGAGTTGAAAATCTGCCGACGCAGCTCCCTGCTTACAAAGGGACGAGGACTCGACAGAGAGACATCACAGTACAGAGTGATGTTTGTACCCGGTACAGGTATTTGTTCCAGTTTTAATGACGATGAGTGAGTTGAGATAAGGTCCTGGAGCTCTGAGTCGTTTTGTTGTGATTGAGCTAGTTTTTCTAAGTCAGGTGGTGTTGATATGGCTTCTATCCGCGATAAGGTATCCGCTGTAAAATTGTGTTTCCCAGAGATATGCCTTATATCCGTCGTAAACTGAGACACAAAATCAAGGTGATTGAATTGCCTTGGCGAACACTTCTGTTTATTCTGCTGGAAAGCGTAAGTAATGGGTTTGTGGTCCGTATAAATGACAAAGTGTCTACCTTCAATCATATATCGGAAGTGCTTGACGCTCTCGTATATGGCGAGTAATTCACGGTCATACGCGCTGTACAACTGCTGGGACTTGTTAAGTTTCTTCGAGAAAAAAGCTAGTGGCTGCCATTCTCCATCGACCAACTGCTGCAACACCGCGCCCAAAGCCGAACCAGATGCGTCGGTCACGAGAGCGAGCGGTGCGTCCATTACAGGGTGTGCTAGAAGAGTACATCTAATAATACTTTCTTTACATCTGGCGAAAGCATCGAGCAGTTCTGGTGTCCAGGTGAGTGGATGTGAACCTTTGACTTTAGGACCTGACAGCATGTCGTGCAATGGAGCTTGATCTGCAGCTGCGTGTGGTATAAATCGCCGGTAAAAGTTAAGCATTCCGAGAAATCTGCGTAAGCCATTGACTGTCTTCGGAGGCTCAAATTCTTGGATGGCCTTTATCTTGTCATCTAGTGGACGTGTTCCATGCTGAGAAATGTGAAACCCAAGGAAAGTTACCTCGTTTAGTCCAAATTCACATTTACTTTCGTTTATTAGCAACCCGTAGTCTTGTAACCTCTTGAAAACTTTTTCCAGGTGTTCCAGGTGTTCAGACCTACTTCTGGAATACACGAGTATATCGTCGATAAAGGAGAAACAGCAATCCAGGCCTCGTAGTACTTCATCTAAGAACCGCTGGAAAGTCTGGGCTGCGTTACGCAATCCATACGACATAAATGGGAATTCGAAGAGACCGAAAGCTGTAGTGATGGCGGTCTTGGCAACGTGTTCTGGAAAAACTGGGATCTGCTGGAAGGCCCGCACCAAATCAATTTTTGAGTATATGGTACAACCTGCTAAATTGTGTGAATAGTCCTCAATGTGTCGGATTGGGTACCTGTCAGGTATGGTGCGTGCGTTGAGTGCACGGTAGTCGCCACAGGGTCTCCAACCGTTTTTCTTCGGAGCCAGGTGTAAAGCAGAAGCCCATGGTGAATCTGAAGGTCGTGCTGTGCCATCTCGAACCATATCGTCGAACTGCTCTTTGGCTATCTTGTGTCGATCGGGAGCTAGTCGTCGTGGTCTACAAAATACTGGGGGTCCAGGTGTTGTATGTATATAATGAACTGTCGAATGCTTGACCTCCTGGAATACACCAGACGGCTTAATCAGACCTGGATAGCGAGATAGTAGCTGATGGTACTCAGTATTACCTGATATGACTTTGACGCTGGCCTGGTCGCACCTCCTAAAGGTTCCAGGTGAAGAAAGCGTAGTCATGTTATCCAGTAATCGTCCATTCTTACAATCGACTAGAAGACCGTAATGTGAAATAAAATCGGCTCCAATGATTGGTCTGTCAACGTTGGCTATTACGAAGTTCCAGACGAAATCACGTCTTAATCCCAGGTCCAAGTGCATTGAAATAGTCCCGTAAGTATTTATGATACTACCATTTGCGGCGGTGAGATTGTAGTTTGCAGGCTCTCTTGGCTGACGCAGGAAACGGCGGGGGAGAACACACAAGTCCGATCCAGTATCGATTAAGTATTGAATTTTTGTCTTCCTGTCTGTGATGAATAGGCGACTAGTAGCACTTTGACAGTCGTCCGTCGCCTCTACGAACTGTCTCTGTTGTTTCCCGACTTGTAGTTACAGGGTGACGTACACTTCTTCGCTTTATCGCCAAAGTTGGTATGGTACCAACAAACACCCGGTGTCCTACTGCGACTGCGGTTTCTAGATGGATATCTTTGGCGGTTGGGGGAGCGTCCACGGGAGTCTAAATTCAATTGTGCAATTTGCTGCTTTAGTTCCGTTTGAATACGGCTAGCGATCATCTCGTCAATACGTTTCAATAAACCGTCATAATTATTTAAAGTCGGCATGGCGGTACTCGTACTTGCGACTTGATGGATAGGCGTTACCTCGCAAATTTTATCGGCCAGTTCCGCTACGTCTTCCAGGGAGCCGGTAGTTTGCGACACGATAATTGCCTGGACGTGAGGTGGTAAACGGCTCGACCACAAACTGCGTAGAAATTCATCCGTCACGGCGTCTGCTGCAAGCGTTTTTAAATGTCGTAAAAACTGCGACGGTTTTCTATCCCCTAATTCTTCATGAGAAAGTAGTTGTGCGATTTGATGTTCTCGAGAAATCGATAAGCGCTTTGTTAGCTCTTGTTTCAGTCTTTCGTATTTACCGGTCGCGGGCGGATTTTTAACTATGTCTTTTATCTCTCTAATGTACCTCTGATCCAGCTGTGAGATGACATGGTAAAACTTAGTAGTGTCGTCTTTCACACACGATATTTGAAATTGCGCTTCAGCTTGCACAAACCATACTTCTGGGTCTTCGGGCCAGAATGGCGGTAAACGCACGGCAACTCGACCGACGGAAGGCGTCGCCGCTGCGTCTTCAAAATCACCGTCCGATTCGTTCACTTTAGCTGCGTGTCCGTTCGGCATGTTATAACTCGAACGTCGGGGTCACCAATGTAGGAGGGGCTTCGTATGCGTAGCTTAAGCAAGTAAAAACGCCGATATTCTTCGAGCACTATTTATTCCTCAACTACAATATGCGTACAGTTTAAAGTAAGGCAGAACGATAGGTATAAGCGATAGGCACACAGTAGCACCCGAAAGAAGAAAGAAGTTAAGATAGGAAAGGTAAGATCGCGAGAGTAAGTATAGCGCGGCGCGAGTCGGAGCGACATAGGTTCGTCGCGGAAACCGATCTGGGTAGCACTGGCGCGGGCGCCGGCCGTCTGGGGCCGGGTTCTGAGTGCGCGCCTCCCGCACAGCCTTCACCTGCCGCCGTCGCCTGTACAAGTTGCGGCTAGTGTTGGGCGTGGCGCCTAGTGATGTGCCGCCACAAGCTATACTCATAATATACTGTGGATACATGAGGCTGTCCACTTGTTCAATTGGTTAACCTGTTGGCTGTTCCCTTGTGTGCACTATAACATAGAAAACTGTACAGAGGGAGTCATGAAGTGAGATGCAAGGCATCCAAATAAAAACTCCTTAAAATTGTTGAAAAATATTTATTTACCTTGTATTAAGCACATGCTATGGAATGATATTCAGACAGTAATCAAACTGCACACAAATTAAGATTATTCTGTTTTTTATTTTCTATTTGTATAGGAAGTAGGGAATTAGGAGATGGATATAATATATGATGTCATGCAAGATCAAGAAGTGACAAGATAGGGAAGACTATAAATGATTGAGTACTGACTAGCCAGCAATAGAAATGTGTCGGAGAAGTTAGGCTACCTTTGCTCAGAAAAGGGCAGCTGCATGAAAACAAAGATTTAAAACTGTGTGAGTTAAACTGGATGCAAGTTCATATCAGACATAAAAGGCTTATGTGTTTTTATTGGTAGGGAATGAAGAATTGGGCTGTATTTGAGAACTGGGTGTACCAGTTCGAAAGGTATAGAACTGGGTACCAGGTTTTGATAAAACGAACTTTTTAATAAATAATACATTAGAACCTCTTTATGTCATACCTAAATAAGCCGAAAACATCCAAAACTCGAAAAAGGGTTTGTTCCTTCCTTCAAGCTCCAAAACCTCCTTAACTTGAAATTCCAACCCTCAATACAAACAGCTCATTATATTCCCACTGCTGAAACCCAAGCCTTCCTCTCGGAGAGGAGTTGGGCCATAATCTACCACGCGGGCCCAGTGTTGCTTGGTGGATAGGCTAGTGGCCAACCCATGTCGAAGTTTTCAGGCCGCCCAAAGGACGTAGCCTAATGACTGTTGTCCTAAGACAAACAACCGGGACTGACGGCTTAACGTGCCCTCCGAAGCACAGAATCGCTCAGTTGAGTAATACCACAACGGTCACCCGTCCAACTCCTGACCGCAGCAAGCGTCGCTTAGCTTGATGACCGGTTAAGATCGCCAAGTCAAGCTCCGCTGCGAGCGCTTCAACTTCTTTATGTGGAAATAATCAATGTGTCCCTCCAAATCCTCTGTACATATTTTCTTACTATTACTGCAAAAAATGATCTCAATAGCAATGTTTGATTTTACCACATATACGACTTGATCATTTAAAGCTCTATAGCTCTAATAAAAATAAGTTACCAACTTTAACAATTCTATTAGATGATGGCTAACGTTTAACTGTTTAACACATGCATGTTTACATGGCCAGGTGTTTCATTTTTGGTAGTAGGCGAAATCCTTTAACCCGTTGGCTTGCGATTCGCCATATTTGGCCAATAATACAATAGATTTCGCAGAAATCAGCCTACTTTTCCAGAAAATGCAACGTGTGTGGTTAAAACCACCTCTTTGACGTTTTGACCTCTCCCCTGAAGTGACGAAGAGGTTCTATATTAATACTACTGTATACTGTATTATATTAATGAATTAAAATCATATCACACCATAATATTTTATAGGCGAAAGTTTGTGAAGTATGTTCGTTAGTTCTTAATGCTGAAACAACTGGACTAATTTTGATGTAATTTGATGATTTCATCATCATTCATCACTACGAGGGTAAAAATAGCTAGTAATACTTACTATAATTATTAATGTGTTTTCTCCCTTTTTAACACAGAAAAATGACCAACTTCAAAAAACGTAAAGGTTATATGCTCAATTGTATGTATTTTTATTGTGTGTTAGCGTCATAGTCACTAAAATTTGCGATATTTTTTTACCAAAAATTTGTACCAACTTCAACTCAAAAAAGTGTGAAATAACTTGTCGAATTCGGTACCGTGCGTGTGCACAATATTGTGATAATAGATACTTTTGAACTATCAGGGTACCGACTTCAACAAGTTATTTCACCCTTTTAAGTGTTGAAGTCGGTCCTTTATAAACTGAATGTTTTCTCCCATCTCTTGATACTGCGAATCATTAAGTTATTTATTTTGTCATATTTCAGGTTGTTGGCCCCTCAGATGGTTCAGCCTACGTCATACCATACTATGGAGCGGGTGTGACGGTGATACGCAGCGATAACGAGACTTACCTGCTTCCACAACCGGACTGGCACAATATCACCTGACAGTGGGGTACCATCTCTTTTCAAGAAGACGATGACTATGAATGGACATAAGTGCTCACAGTGTTGACGAATTCTTGACCATTTCCAAAGTGAATAGTGATTCTGTTAAGTTTTAATTTTAATAGGACAATCATAATTTTAACAATCTGTTTAAAATAAATACTCTTGTAAATATTAGGGTTTATTTTCATTAGAACAAGGAAGGTGTAGCAACATCAATCACAATAATTCTTGTGTCTTCCCATTTTTTTACATAATAAATTGACGAATCAGGCAAGTTGTGTGCCTGATGGTAAGCTCCATGTCTCCTCATAACAGTTGCATTTCCTCACAAGTGACGATCTGCACTGCGCCCGTAATTGTAAATGTACTGTACTTTCTCCGGCAACCACACCTTCAAACCTAAACGCAGTATTGCGAACATTATTGCTTCACGGTACAAAAAGGTAAGGTGGTAGTACTATCCCGGACAAACTCATTCACAAGGAGTTCGACTGCTCTTAACACATTAGACTTTATTAGAATTAGACATAATGTTCTCTTTCGTCCAGTAATTTAAATCGATCGCTGATGTCAACAGAAACGTAACTGCAACTGGACTGTTTTCCAATAGCAGAATAGAAAAAAAATATAAGTCACAGTTCAGCTACGGTTCGATAGCAGTTTTGTTAGTGGAAGCGGTCCCCAGTAGGTCTACCATGAGTTTACAATATTGAACTAATCGATGCTCGCTATCGACTGCCGCAAAGAAATGTATGAAAAAATTAACAGTGCCACCTTGCGATCAATTGTAGAACTAAAATTGACAGCGAGTACGCCAATCACAAGCTTGATAGGGAGGCGAGATCGAGTATCGACTATAGATGACATTTATGTTGCCAACTCATGGTAGAGCTACAGATCCCTCTTATAAGTTTCACTGCTAATTCCACGAGAGAACTACTTCTACGTACGTTCGAGTTTATTATTTGTACTAGTTCTTTAATATCATGATAAAATTGAACCACAGCAAATGTATTGCAATGGTATGGTATGTAGTATGGCAATTGTTCCATTCCAATAAAATAGTATCGTAGATGTAGCAATACTAAATAAAATCGGGAATTCAAAAGCTGTTGTAATGTAATACATATTTCACCCTTGCTACTTACGGGATACCGTCAATGATGATATCATCAAATCTACAAAATAGGTGAAATACTTTTCTTTTTGGAGTGTAACTCAAAAACTGCTTGACCGCATTTGATGAAATTTAAATGCGGTCACCTCGGAAGTATATTCTACCAAACACACACACATATACAATTGAGAAACCTCATCCCTTTTTTTAAATATTCTTCTGGTGTAAGTACATACTACAGTAAGAAATAGTATTACTAAATACATTAAAGTATTTTGAAGCAATAATTACGAGTTCATGTTAGAAAATGAAAGTCAGTAGGTACATTAAACAAACAATTGTACTACATACATATAAACATCAGTTAAACATTAAGCTGAGCAATAACTAAATAAATTACAAGTATTTTATGTTGGTGACTGCATACTTTTGTCATCTTGTAATAAAGGTTGCGTTTCTTGTATGGATATATCTGAAGGTGGAGCAGTCAAGGTAAATATCACAGGTATGCTAGATAGTACTGGATTGTCATGTTTCTCTAGTAATCTAATCCAGGATAGTAGGGAATCTCTTGATGATGTACCTGTGAAATATTTTTTATGTTATATTTTAAATATCTGACGACACTATAGTAGGTAGTACATTACTGCAGCGGCTAGCAAGAGGCATTGATGGACGAACGTGTAAATGTGGGCCAATCACACATACGCAAGTCCATCGATCCCTACTTGTGGCCAAGGCTTGTGTATAGAACTTTTCTCAAATAATGCGCGGAAATAGAATTACTTTTCAAAATCAATGACAACAATAATTTAAATTACACGACAGTTAGTTTACTATGTACCTAATTTAGTAGTAGTCGGCCGCTAAACCAAGACAGTTACAAATTTCCAAGCATGTTTGAGAAATATTCATTTTCTGTTTACCAAATCAAGTACGTAAGGGTAAGCCACGCGCCTAATGTTAAGATTCATGTCTGCCCACTACAGTTGCAGTGACACCCAGAGATGTGTGATACACTGCACTTATCACTTAGAGATTTGTTTAAGTCTCCTTAACTTCATAGTCTTAATTTCACGTGATATGGCTCTAGTGCAATGGCACAAATTACTTTATTGTCAAAGCAGTAGTGTGCAAACATTTAGTTGCAGGGCAGGAAATTTTACCTCTTATTGCTTATCTCAGGGTGATAGGGTTTTAATTTGAATGGCTTTGAACGCTCCGGTAACCGGTTAACATTAAAAAAACTTGGTAGTTTCGATTAGTTACAATTTCCTTATTAGGACAGCAAAAAGGCGTAAGTTTATCATTTCTGCGGTGCGAGCATGGATTGTCCATAAGAGAAAATTAACGGTAAAAGACAGCCCGCGATATAGCTATCGCAGCTCAATCCATACTAGAGACAAGGTAAGATGCAAATACAAGTTAGTTTATCGTCTCGACAAGTTTATCGTGATTTCCATCTGGATCTGACTGGATCATCTGAATCCTAATTTTGATATGATGGTTTTACTTTAGTAAGTAGGTATGAAGAGGGATCCTAAACATAATCGGCCTTACTTATAAACGTTGCTTAAATTTAAATAACGTCACTTTGTACGGCGCAGAACATTTTTCCTTTGCGAATGCGTATTAAATCACCTATTGGAATAACCTACCCGTGGCACAAACAGCAACTATGGTCCCATCATCTTGTTCATGCACTGTGCATTTGAGTGCCGGCAATGTTGTCCTACCAATGAAGCCAGGTATTGCTGCCGGCTTCTCTATGTTGGATACATCTGTAAACGAAAATAACTTTAGAAATAGTGATAGAACAAGTTTTTTAATATCAGTATAGTTTGCAACTCAAAGCAATATGATCCCAAACATGGTACAATATCCTCAAATCGTTATTATATCACCACCACACCTAAGCCGTAAGACATCCACTGCTGAACATAGGGTTCCCTCATCAATTTTAAAAAGGACCGTTTGAAAGCAGCCTTTATCAAACGTCGTCCTGCTACCTTTGTCAGGTAGTCTATCTACCTTATAGGTGGACGACCTACGCTGCGCTTGCCGGTCCGTGGTCTCCACTCCAGTAGGTCTACCATGAGTTTACAACATTGAACTAATCGATGCTCGCTATCGACTGCCGCAAAGAAATGTATGAAAAAATTAACAGTGCCACCTTGCGATCAATTGTAGAACTAAAATTGACAGCGAGTACGCCAATCACAAGCTTGATAGGTAGGCGAGATCGAGTATCGACTATAGATGACATTTATGTTGCCAACTCATGGTAGAGCTACAGAACCTATCGGCCGCATGGGTCATCAGCTCTGCGTGCTAATAACTTTGCGGACAGACTATGGGGTGGGTGCACGCGAATTTGGCGTGTTATACAAGTAGTGAAAAACTATTCTATACAATCACCATACAAATCCCAGCTAGGTATAGGTACTTACTTTTCTAGGAATTGTTTGTTTTGCAATTTTAAAGAGATTAATTCAAATCCTCGGACGGGATTCGAACCCGCATCTTCCGCCATAAATGACTACTAGGCCCCCGAGGCACGACGTCTGAGCATCGAATTTTAAATATATTTTATTTTTAACCGCCGTATGGGGACGGATCTATTGAACAGCTTTGACAGCATTATCCAACCGAAAGAAGAATTTTTTTAAACAGGTACTTAACTTTGATGAAGACGTGTCAGATTGAGGGTTAAAATTCGATGCTCGGTCGCACGTCGTGCCTCTGTGCCACACGGATCGTCGGAAGACGCGGGTTCGAATCCCGTCAGCAATGTTTGGTATACGAGTTATTACAGTTAATTATTCAAGGCAAGATACAAGGTATAAACGCAGTGCTGGTAGGAGAAGAACATCCTGGCTGAAGAACTTACGCCAGTGGTATAATAAAAGCACCCGTTCATTGTTCAAAGCTGCTGTGTCGAGGGTTCAAATTGCACTGATGATCGCCGACCTTCATTAGAAGATGGCGCCCCGAGGAGAAGAAGAAGAATAATGTTTGGTATTGCAAGCTTTAAAAATCATAATTAAAATATGGTTTGTTTTCTCATTATGAAATCAATATCTTAGATTTCGATTATCTCTTTTGCGATGAGGGTTAATAATACTTATTGTTATTGGTATGCTGGAAGATTGTGATTTTTGTGTCTTACATATTATATTATTACATAATTATGTTATTATTGCACCAAACGAGATCAAACAAAACAATGACATTGATTCATGGTAATTGAGTTTTGAAAGTAAGTTTAGTTACAAGCAGTCTTTAAACCTTACATTACCTTTTATATTCCTTTTTATTTTATCGTTGTATAGCTGAGATGAAGATGATGATTACAACCAACCATCTCAGGGATGTTAATGCTTTCTACACAAACATGGAATAAATGGTATTCTACAGTGATCAGAGACAAAATATTACCATCTAAATCAGTGTCATCTTTATGATCTGGCCTTGTCTTCCCATACAGAATGAAGTAAGTGACAATATGCTCCCTCATGTATACTTCAAAAGGCCCTCTTATGACCAGGGGCTCATCTGGTGGCTGCTCCGATAGTAATATCTTCTGTGCTTGGCTTTGAGCACTAACAATCCAAGTCTTGTCTAAGGATGCTTCTATTTCTTCTGTCTGGCAGAAAATAAATGATTATCAACTTATACAAAAAAACCATTGACTAAAACAGAGTACATTAGATGTGGTGGTACTGGTGGTTAATCCCAGTAATCTACCTGTAACCGTAGTAGTGTAAAAGTAGTTATAAATAGTAGTATAAATGGAATACATATTCCCATTATTAGGTATTATATTATATTTAAAGCACTGATGGTTCATTTCCAAAATAAAAGTTGCTAAATTCACATAGAATAAAATTATAATCTCTAATAGGATCCAAGGTCACATCCACTGGGGGGTGTTTCTTTCTTTTCTGATGCTGAGCAATCACTCCAAGGGATCCTTTCCATGTAAGTTTCAAATCCTGTTTGAGTGTTAAAATTATATTATGGAAAATGGGAATGGACATACTCTTCATTCGGTCAGACAAAGCTTTTCAAGTAACTAAGTACATGCCACTCCCACGCCATACAACATTTTAAACAACTAGAGATATAAGCATGGGCAGGCATGTGACATTTCTTCTTCTATGTCGTTGCCTCATGGCTGAGGGTCGAGGTGTGTTGTTTTCTTCCAGGCTTCGCTGTTTTGAGAAAGTTGGATGGATGCGTGAATGGTGGATTTACACCCCTGTTTTACAGTATCGGTCCATCGGGTCAGTGATCTTTACATTGATGTGATTGGTGATTTTTATGTGATGTGACATTTACCATCAGCCATATATGGCAATGTCCTTATCATACAAGCCCTACTACAGTTGTTCACTCAATTTAATGGTAAATCAAAATAGACAAATTTCACCTGCCAAACATTTATTTTCATTTCCGCATCAACAGATGTAATCCTTTGTATAGCCATTTTGGCCAGTTCCAGTGTATCATTAGGCAACTCATCAGGCAGATGCCATGGGCTCAGGTTCTTAAACTTTGGCATCCAGTACATCATGCGCCAGTACTTGCGGAGTGGTATGCCACGGCGACCAAATATGTTTAGCAGCATTTGTTCCATTTCAGAGTCTGGCATCACTTCTGCAATGAACAGGTTTGTAAAGAGATAAGTTTGTATGTGCAAAAGTAAGTAATAATAATAGTCATTATAGTCAATATAAATGTGGAGCACAATAGTGTATATTAAAGACCAGATATGAATGGCAAATTTTCTGTAGGTGTGCTGTCAGACACGTACTGACCACAACCCATTTGTGGGGTTCACCTAACATAGAATGTAAAGGTAGTCTTGTACTTTATAAGGTGCGTCCAAATAGCTCCAATTAGCTTTTGCCCCAAAAAAGCTCACAAGGGAGTTCAATTTGGGAATCTGTAGGTAAAAATGTTGTATAAATCTCTTTTTGTTCAGCATTTGCAAAGCTATAAATAAGTTATTTATGCAACCAAAAAGTGAAATTTTTGACCCACATCTGGAGCGTGATTTATTGTGATTGTTTTTTGACAACTCTCTATTTGACAGCAGAATAATTTGATTTTAGGTGTAATGCTTGGATGAATTAAAAGTTAAAGATAATTTGTTCTCTTCGTTTTAAGTGTAGAGTTAATTAATTACGAAATTAATGTTATATTAAGTACTAACTATAATGAGAAGATTTTATAGTAAAAGTGGTAGATACTATAATACTTCATCAGTCGAACGACCCAGACACCATAGAAATTTCATTGTTATATGGACAATTGACTGGTGAGGGGATAAGAAACACCTACATAAAAGAATGCAATGTGTAAGGAACACATTGTTTATATATAGTACAACAACACCAATACTCTCGCACATATTATAGGATGTAGTTTGGTGATTATAATTAGAGTGGTGATATACTCAAAACCATAATGCACAAGACTGGAAACTGTCTCTCTGTAAAGTGAAGTAATTTTATTCTCTTTGTATGTACGAGATGAAGGTTATTGTGGTCTGTTTCAGAGAAATAGTTATTCTGGAGTTGGAGTAGGGTGTGGGCAAAAGGGCAAATTAAAGTTTTTGAGCTTTACAATGTAAGTGGACAATGTGGGTGCGATAGGTTACTTAAGAATTACAACTTATTCATCATTTGAATATCATACATAATCAATTTTAAACAATTTGTCATTTGTCAAACTTGGAACTTTCTCCCTCTTAGTTTAATCTGCCCTACATAATAAAAACATATTTCATAGTGGGTAGAGTAGAAAGCAGAGGTAAGATTATTAGATACCAAGAATAACTTACTGTTATTTTCCATTTGCTCCAATAAATCCACAGCACACTGCTGCTGCTTAGGATAATGCATAAATTCTGCTTGAAATATATTTTCTGGTATAAACTTTCCCTTCGGAAGCACCTCTACTAAAGCCTTGTATGCCTCCAAATCCTTGTGTACTCCAAACTCCTTCATTCTAGCTAAGGCCGCGTATATGAACTCAACATGACCCCTTCTCCTTGTATCCCGGGTTTCAAATAATTTAACTGCTTGTATATATGTTTTCTTATCTTTTTTCGGAGCAAGTGCAAAAGGATCGTGAATAACAACGCGTTTCTCAGAGCTCTCCCATCGTTTCAGCAGAATATTTGATGCCCTTACTCGCAGTAGATTTTTCAGAATCGATGCAGCCATTTTAGGTTAGGATTTTGAAGACTGAAGTTTTCGTGACGCTGCTAGAAATGCTAGAATTACTTATTTAATTATTATTGTAACGACGAGACTAAAAAAGAACAAAATAGACAGAAATTCCAAACACCACATTCCAAAATAGTAAAAATCATTTTCAGAATCAGCTGTATGTTTAGAGTTCCGTCAAACAAAACTGTTAACTGAAGAGACGAAACAAAACGAACCCTTCCTATATAAACACAGAAATTGTCAGACCGGCAGGGCGGCATCTCATTAGGAAGTAGGCGACGCGACGCTTACTATGATACTACCTACCTAGGACTCTAGGAACTAGAAGTTTCAGAATAATTTAACTACATACTTACTTTGGTTGTGTGGTACCTGTTCTAAATTCTAATACATTTGTGATTAATATGAGGAGAGTTGAAATTCAAACAAAGGTAAATCAACACGTGCCATTCTTTGCTTCATATATGTAATAAAATGTGACAAGAGGCATTTTTTGCCTCAAATAGGTAATATATAAGTAAGTATGTATGTATTTGAAACGTGAGTCGTATAGGATCAATGGTGGCCATTTGTCATTTGAAAAATATTTGAGAAAACGATAAAAATTTTATTAATTGAATTTCATACCCATGCTAAGATCGAATAGACAAATTCTCATTTGGCGGTAGGTTGCAGTCACTGGACTTATAAGTTTATTTTGCCTCTTATAATGCGCATTCTGTTTTTATTTTACAAAAATGTACTTAAAGGCGTAACTATCCGTTTAGGTATGAAATATAATATTGTATGTTTTTTTTTATAAATTATGAGAATTCGCCCTATCCGCGTTTGATTGACTTTCATAACAGATAGTAATTTTTCATAGTACGGTACTCTAAGTGCACGAATGTGACTCGCTCTTGGCAATTTTTTTTTTAAATGGTCTTAAGTTGACTTTGACATTAGTATTTTTCCCCGTAAGTGCGGACTCGTACATTTATATATTTGCCATTCCTCAAGTTGTTGTTAATGATATCTGCATCAATATAATTGAGAGGTAAGATTTTCTCAGAGTAAAGACACAAAAACTTACATTATAAAAGTCAGATATCGTATCACATTCTAGTAAAGTTGTGGATACATAACTATCAACGTGATACGTAATACCTATTCATGAACGTCAGGCAATGTTTCAGAACGCACTTTTTTGTGTTAAATTTAAATATCCCGTTTTTTAGTTAGAGAGAGGCTGTTTTTGACGGAAATGGACTCAACAATAGCAGTCATTGATATTATTTAGTTCTCCTAGATATCTTTTCACGAGTTTAACGTGTTATAATGGTGGATTAATAGCTTCATTTATTTATGATTTATTAAGAGTTCGTGGTGGTACGAGCAAAGTGAACAAAATCATAAAACGAGAATAGTCACTTATGAGAGCCTTTTTCTGTGACTGTGACTTGACTCTGACTATTTGAATAAAATATCACTTGATAGTACAATAGGAACCTACATAACTTGGGGAATGGCAAATATACAAAACTAAGAGTACCACATTTAAAGAAAAAAATAGAATCTCAATCATTCATTCATTCAATGTAGTTCACTCAACTTCTCCCGCGTTGCGATTTTGGTTCCGAGAGAACTTCGTTTGAGGAAAATGGAAATTCGCCAAGTATGTTCTCATTCATTCACTAAAATTAGTTGATGTCGATCCGTGGGTGGGGAATGTTGTCGCCATTGTTTTAAAACTTGTGCTACGCGTATTCAAACACGTCGATTAAATAAATTTTAAGTAATGCGGAATGTGCTCTATTGAACTTTTGAAGTTTATTGTATAGTTTCAAAAATTAATTTAAATACTTAGAGAGAAAGTTGTGTTATAATTTTTTCGAAAATAAACGAAATGGCTAAGGAATCAACAATCATCAGTTTTTTCGTCTTCTTCCTGTTAAGTCTGTCTGGTAAGTGGGAGACAAATAATACCTATTATAATAATTATTACAATCATCTCATGATTTCGGTGTAAACTTGCTTTATGTTTTACTACATTTATTATTTTATGTTGTGTTAAATTAGATAATATGTATATATTCATAATCATTACTACTGCACAGACAGTCCAAAACATAAGTTTTTTTTTTAGTTTCAGTGTTCGTCTGTGTTGTTGATTGTATGTGAGTGCCACATAGATTTTTGACACCTAATTCAATGTTTTGGAATTTGTTGGATGTGCTCCAATTTCAGCCCACTCATTTAGTAAAAAGTAGGTACTTTTACAGCTTCATAAAAACGATGTTATTATGCTATCAGTAGACTACCTACATACCTAATTGTTCTTTTATATTTGTTTATTCGTTTTTTGTCATTTACTCACGGTTACATTCTTATTCTTAATAAATTGGCATTGAATGTTTGTAGGTAGGTAGGTTATATCTAATAGAAATATTTATACAAGATACATTTCATTATAATGTGAAGTTATTAAAAGAAAAATCAGATAACTATAATGTTTGGATGGTATACTTTATATTATAAATAATTTTATATTTATTGTGTCAGTAGTAGTAATAGTAGGTAGTAAACTACCCTATGATAGATACCTAGTCGATATTTGTTGTCTGTTTTTGACATTTTGTATTATGTTTAATCAATGCTTAGTACGTATAAGTATACTAAGTTAGGTATTTTCCTACCACGGGTATGTACAATAATGTACATGTGTACAAGACATATTAAAAGTCTTACCCTCAAAATCTAAATTACTATTACATTTTTCAATTAGTCCGACTTTTACATAATTATTTCACTTTAGTCATGGTCATATGATAGATAATATCACCATGCTTTAGTGTAGGTTATTAAATTTAGTTTTTTTAATAAATAATAAATTTATTTTAGTTTTTATATTAACAAACACCCGTTTCAAGTTAATCAGTGTCATTTCGCTTTATTAGATTTGAACCTAAATAACATTTTAAAGCATATTAATAAGTAAGTCACTCATTATCATAAAACAAAAACATACCTATAATTATAACCGTGCACCATCCAAAACAAATTTTATATTGCACATACTATATACCAAAGTACCTACTTTCTTTGCCTATACAGTTTAGGATTACGTCATTACCAAAAAAACTGTAGATGACACTTGGTCCCAGTACTCCCATATGTCTGTAATAAAGATCGTTTTGCTTCGTCTATAAAACAGGACCTAATAATCATACCCTTTATTTCTCATAAACATGAATGAGTTATTTATTGTTTCAACTCGTAAAAACTGTTTCAAACATACCTACTATTTATGAGCCTTATTTTTATTATGCTTCTAACTACACGATGTTATATCCCCATACGATTGCAATTTTGAGGTTCCTTCGTGAGTTTTTTTATTTGGAAGAAAGTTATCACTAGAAAAATATCAGTGGTTCTATCTGATAAATATGCTTAAACTACGTAAAGCTTAAAAGTATGGTGAAAACGGTCAATATTTGACGTAACTTTGGGTCTGTGCTTTGGGTAGTAAATTATCACTCAAAGCTAAACTTGTGTGTTAAATCAAAACTTCTCAAACGAATACCTGTAAAGCGTATTCTTTATTATATGCATTCTTTATTTATTATATGTGTGTACAATATTACAATCCTGTGAATAACTGATTTTCCGTACTTTCATGGTACCAATTTCCGATTTTATTTCATTCACGCGTTAACTATGCTCAAGAAATCTGCTGTGATATAGCTAAAGAATTTATAAATATACCTACTTCACATAGTTGGAAATGGCAATACTTTGGACCACTCCTAGACACCTGTTATCGTGCGAAAAAATGCCTATAAATAAATCCTTTAGAATAACTCGATAACTACCAAGTTGGACACATTAACCATTATTTAATGTAGTTATATTTGTTTCTTATTATTAGAATTACATTCTTACTATTAATGCTACCGACTTGGATGAATGGAAGTATAATTTTAACGGATAAGATATAACCGGCCAAGTGCGAGTCGGACTCGTGGATCGAGTGTCTGCACCATACCATACGATCACAAATAGGTTGTATAGGTCTTTGCCTACGATATACGAGTATTTGTTTAGTGCATTTCTCTTCAGCGCGAGCCCTCATCTTTTACTGATTGTTTTTATACTTTTCACGATCAATCAAAAGCAATAAACGTCAAAAATACGTTTGTTCATACAAACTTAATTTTTAAAAACAAAGGGCACTTGCCTTTATTTTTTTATTTGGTAGAGAAATCTGCTATAACAATACAAATTGTATTACCTACGTTTCAAAAGATCAGAGACTTTATTCAAGGTACGAGTATGACAGACAAAGAGAAAGATAGACAGACGGATAACGTAGGCTTAAGAGTTTGGTGTTCTCGTATAAGTATAGAACATACATTGGTATTTTTTCACACTAATATCGGAAAAGCAAAAGTTGATATTAGGTATGTTTGTTTGGTGGATTGATTGATGTTTATTATATTTTCGCACAAATTGGTACTAAAATAAAATAAAAAAACCAATCTACTGAACTTGATTAACCAATAATTTTTAACATAGGTATACACTGAAATTAAATAACTTTATACGGATTAAATCACATTAATTTTATATTATTTTACTCCAACGTTTCGAACACTTTTCAGTAAACACGGTCACTGGTAGACGTAGATAGGTAATCATAGATAAATAACTTGGCAAAAGACCTGGAATAATAACCCCTTAGGTTATTTTTAATCTCGGAAAATTGACTCGTCAATCCGCGTAGAAGTGCGTGCAGCTTGTCAAATAATAATGCTCGTCCCTGTCGTAAATCCTGGCTTAGCTGAAAATTTCAGTATATTTAATATACTCCCTATAAACTATTTGCCTACCTGCCAAGTTTTATCTTCACATGTAAGTTTTGAAATTTCTTGTTTAGTCACATGGATCAGTATTTCGAATAATATATGTAATTAGCTATATGAATAGAAGCTTTAATTATACGGATTTAATTATAGGCATATGCATCGCACTACACAGGGTATCCTAGTGTGGGCGTGATCCATGTGACTAATGGACACGCACACACATAACCACATCAAAATAATCCACGGTCCGAATACTGACATTTTGTTCACCATACAAACATTTCCCCGGCCCGGGATCAAACCTGGGCGACCTCGTTTCGGAGACAAGGTGACTAGACTACCAACTGACCCAACGGAGTCGTCTGGTATTCATCTAAAGTGAAGCTAATACAGTAATCAATAAAGTTTTTGTTTGGTCGTCTGTGCCGCATCATTCAGCCGTGCGATTTTCTAAGAGCAAACATCGTTGCATCTTTGACAACATTTGTGAAACAAATGACGAGATGACAAGAAACGTTGGAAAAACAACCTTATGTACAAGGGCGATAACTCTTGACATCGGTGAGCTCGTCGACGAGCGCATCGACGAATTGTTAAATCGAACAGCTGATTCGGGACACTGGACTACTTAGGATTTTGATAATAATGATTTCTTAGGCTTTCGCGATTATCATATTTTGAAAATAAACAAGTTTAAACGAATTAGATCGCGTATAATTTTATATTATTTTATCCCGACTTTTTGACACTTTTCAGGTAGATTTTAAGAGGATTGCATAGCTAGTACTTCCATGCTCAAAGAGAAAACTCTTTTCTACCTCTTAACATTGTCCGATTTCAGTGATTTTTTTTTCATGGTATCATGACTTTGTTTACTATGCCCGTACGTTCTGATTTTTGCAGTTTTTTTTTAATTTTAAAAAGGAAGTTTTACTTTGAAATACTGAATTTTGAAATTTGAAATTTTGCATGGAAAGTATGCAATCCTCTTAATGATACTATACGGGTTGTATTATAATGGATCGACACAACATTACCTATACTTTTATCCTGTTTTACGAAAAGGTTTCTGCGGGATATGCGATGAAAGTTTGTTTGAGAGTTCTCTTAATTCTTTACTTAGTTAGGGTTTGATAATGACGGGCGCTTTGTAACTCATCAGAAAATGTTTAATTATTAATAGAATAGAATTACAGCCCCTCTCCGCCTTTTCCACCTCAAATGGTTTATTAGAATAGAATTACAACCCCTCTCCGCCTTTTCTACCTCAAATGGTATTTTTTAATAGTAAATATTTATATATATTTTAACCTTGATTTTTACGCAAATAACTACAAAGTACTTACCCCATTATCATCAAGTATTTCGTACAGGGTTTGTTTTCACATTATGTGTGAAAAACACAGTTTTGTGTTCACGAACGATGAGGCGTTACCTAAGTTTGTTTTCTATGTGAAATTTCATATTTGCCTATGTTATATTGTTATATAATGTAATTATACATTATTGAGGTACTTACGTGATATTGCTGGCTAGAATATATAGAATATAGTTGTATATATGCAATACAATTTTCGCTTGTGTGCTATTATTATGTAAATTATTTAACTCTTTGTTATTTTTCGTGCAAATCGTATATTATAAGTAATATATATTAATTACATATACATTTTTTTCCGTCAAGTCTACGCTGACTGACTAAGTGACTGATTCATTGACGCAGAACGTAGAGTTAGAGTTACAAACTTGAATGTTTGACGGTTGATGGCTTTTAAGTATATATATTTTTGTAAGCATCCAATAAGGATTTTTTATCGAATTTTTCGAAAATTCATCAATTCATCGTTAACCATACACCCATAAGTAGGTAAAGAGCTGAAAGCAGAAGCTATACGTTTGTGATAAACATTAATATTAGTTTCCTATTTGGCTGCGAAATTACGAAACGATCATAACAAGCAAGTTCAATGAAACTGCATTCACCTGTTTTTTTTTCAAAGTAGTATTTTTATCTTCGAGGTGTGTCGTCGGATCGGGCGACGTTCCAAACGCCCACGAATCTGTCATAAACGGGTATCGTTATATATAACTTGTGCTCTCGTGACGCACTATTCAGTTTCCATTGATATACCTACTCTATATAAAAAAAAAACCTGAATAAAATTAAATGTGAGGTACGATCTTAAAATAATTAACATGTGTTTGAGGAGTCGATAGTGAAGGGGTAGGGAGAGTCAGAGACTTGTCGGTCGCTTGTTCGAATCCTATATCTATTTACCATTAGGTGAAGGGACTTGAGTAAATCCACAGCATGGTGGTAGGACACTTTGATTCCCAGCCGTCGCGTTAAACCTATTTCTGTCCTTTCAGGTACTGACCCCTAAAATGACTCTCTACAGCAGCTCCAGATTCGTCATAAGCTTGTAAAAAAAAACAAACATACGCATAAACTTTTCCTCTTTATATATTAAACATTTATACTAACGCATGCAATTTGAGAACTAGACCGTTGAGTAATTATGAAAGGGTAGTGAAACCAAGCAAATGCAAAATGCAATAAGTGAGTCATTACGATACACCGGCAGCTACGCTAACCCACATAGCTAAGATTTGATGCTGTATACGAGGGAAATTAAGCTTTAAGCACGATGCACTATAAGACGGTTTCTTATTTTATAAAATGTCTACATCAAGTGAAAAAATCTCTTATTTTTTATCACTACGTGCCACTTTGATCTTCCTGTAATTTCTAATTTAAAATTATATTAATGATGTTCTTCTTTTTTAAGTATATAATTATATTAAAGATAAACATATAGACAAGCAGCGCCTACTTAAGTTTAAGTTAATTACGCTTGATTATTGAATTACAAATATTAGATCTCGGCTAATTACATACTTATCATTTTTATAAAAATATCCTTATATTCGCGTGATTAAATTTTAATTGTGCTGATAAAATCTTAGCAAATTCAATAACGCCAAATTGATAAGGATAGTATATCTTTATTATGTTCCGAACTTCGGTTTTATCAAATAATCGCGAAATTAGTTTTTATTAGCTCTAATCACTCATTTTAATTAAATTTATTGAGGCTTAAATCGGTATGACAGCACTGGGTTCCACGGAATATTTACTATTTATTAAGTAATTATTATTAATGGCTACATTATTCATTAATTGGGTGAGCCTATTTTCAGCAGTGAACGTCCTACGGATGAGATGATGATGATGTTTAAGTAATACAACTTTTATACCCCCATTTCTTACCTTACGTGGGTTCACTATTGGTTCATTCCATCAATATTGTCTTCTACTTTGCCGCAGACCTAACAATCTGGTGGTTAAAATATAAATGACAATAAGGAGCTGTCTTTTTTCTTTATTTTTTGTACAGGGTTTTAATTAAATGCTACCCTTATAATTAAACAAGTATGTAAATAGATCTTAAACTTGTGACGATCTTTATTGGAGAGCTGTATGGTAACACTATGGCATCCTGTGACTCAGGGTCCGACAACACGCTGTTGCAGCCCCTACTTGCCACAGGACATGCTCACTATTCAATAGTTGAAGGCGCAATGCTTTGTTTCAGGCACACTCCAATAAAATGTGGTACACATCTCAATCCCACCGCATCGATCACAAGATGGTGATTGCACCTTTCCCATCATAAACACAAACCTATTTAATGCAACAAAAGTCTTACAATTTGTAATTTATCTAGGGCAACTGTGTCACAGATAACTCATAGTTTGTATGCCGAAGTGTGCCCTATAGGCATATAGGTACTTACTTCATATAAGAGCTTACAAAACCTGTCGTAAGGTCTATCAGTTCTTTCATCGGAAGGCGCCATTGAACTGAAAATGTAGTTCTGACTCCCATTTTATCATCAAACAAACATAAACATTATCAACCATTCGTCACCGTTACATGGTAGATAGATATTCCAAATACATAATATACATCACCATCATCTCAGGACGTCCACTACTGAACATATTTTCAAAAGAACCGGTTGGAAGAGGCCTGCATCCAGCGCCGCCCTTGGACCATGTCCTCTGTCCAACAAAATGGTGAATTATTTACGCTGCGCTTGCAGGTCCGTGATCTACGGTTTACCCTGGCTATCCGTTCTACAATATGCACCCAAATCACTGCCTCTTCAAGTTTCAACTGGTTTATTTTCTGGGATATGTCGGTGACTTTCGTTCGTCTGCGGATCTCCTAATTTTTTATTTCGATACGAAGAGAAACCCTGATAACTCGACTCTCCATGGTCACGGTAATATTATCTATTACCGTGCCATGGTTCTCCCTCTTCAAATAAAGACACGTTATTAAATCTTAATATTTAAAAAAACCTAGGTATACCTATAGTTAGGTTAGTTTTTTTCCATATATGATGTTGGACTCGAAATTTACCTTGAGGATATTCCATATTATATGTATATAGGTACCTTACATGTATAAGTATAGTTAATATATATGGTAACAGTTCTTTATATTGTGTTTACAGAAAATCGACAATATTTTGTTAAGATTGATAGCATTATCAGTACACTTGATTTTCAAAGAAAGAAAACCCAGTTACGTTATAATGTACCTATACATATAACAAACTAAGATGATATTAGAATGATTACGCGTGACTTTCCAGACTGGCATGCCGCAGATACTCTATATCAGGGGTCTCCAACCTTATTAGCCTAAGGGCCGTCTGGCCCTTGCTTCTCGAAGCCCCTACGGCCCAGATCTAATGAGCTCATAGCGTACAGTTATGAAAATTAGAAGTGAGTGAATAAATAATTCAATAAGGAATAGTTTTGAATTTTGCGCATTTATCTATGTATTTCGGGACCATAGCAAGTGAGGTTGATATGTAAAGCTCATCAATGAGCATCTTCTAATAATTGACATAAGTATATTTAATCGACAACTGCAAGCGATTATCAGTGGGATTATCGCTGGCTGGATTGGTGGTGTGGGCCAGTTTAGTGATGCTCGTGGGCAGGATTTGGCCCGCAGGCCGTAGTTTGGAGACCTCTGATCTATATAAACAGACTCTTGTTGGTGGGAAATTCCACTTATTCACTGTTCATTTATAAGAACGCTGATACCATGCTATTCACTTATCAACAGTTATACTCTGACTGAACTCGGCAAAGTTACATAAACTCATTACATTAATAAGAAAACAAACTAAGAGTTTAATAACACAACTATGGAAATAATTAGCCCGCACTTCAAAAGCGCATACAATCCGGTCTATTTTGGGCTTCGCCGCAGTCGGATAATGATCCCAGTGACACTTTTACCATCCAGACGAGTCTAATGACGTACCATTCGTCAAAATCGGTTGGCTAGTTACGAGCAGCAATAGGAACGGACTTGCATACACACAGGTCAATCATGTAACCCTCCTTTTAGGTTAAAAATTAAAAGAACCATGTGTCTTTTAAGTTATATGTATCACTAGATACAGAACAGGTTAAAACGTCCACCAATAAGTACGGCAAAACGCCCTCCAAGCTGAAATAAGTTCCGAGTAAAGTAATAAAAATAATTTCTTATCGATCATTTTATAGGACTTTTTCCTATTCCATTTTCAAACTTTTATTGGGTTATAAGCAACACAAATATAACAACTTAAATATAACTTATTTAAATTACATTAATATTTTAAATGTACGATAATGTATATCGTTGCGTCCGGACAAGAAATTCTGTTTCCCGGATACCAACCTCTTCCCGCAACAAGGCACTGGGTAACTCGTTAAATTTGATGTAATAGTAGCTGCGCTCCGCGGTTTCTCCCGCGTGGTTATGCGGATGATGATAATGATAAATCAAATATATAATATTAACAAGCACACCTTGAATAATTTATTACCGACTTCCGAATTCAGTTATTGGAGTGTATCTCAAAAACTACTGGACCGAACTTGATGAAATTTAAATGGGACCAAACGGGAAGCACCCGCTTTCAAACAAAAGAAAAATTGAAAATCGATCACCGAGTCATAAGTTATGAGATAACAAAAATAAAAAATCAAAAAAACAAAAAAAATACATTCAGTCGAGGTGAGTACTTCCTCCTTTTTTTGGAAGTCGGTAGAAAAGTTCATATCCCCTATTTTCGCATTTCACTGCGGAAATTAACTTTTTAATAGGGTAATTAGTTTTTGACTTTATCTATTACAAACATATACATTTTTCCTCTTTATTTATAATTAAAAAATTTAAATTGACCAACGGGATATTTACCTTGTATTAGTTTTGAGCACTCGATATCAAGAACAATTCCATTATAATGAATAACGTACACACTCATACCCCGCACTACGAATCAATTAGTTGTGGGAGGTGTTTACAGACATAGACATCCAAGATCTGAGAACAAACATTTCTGCTCATAAGTCATAACACAAACATTTGTCCCGGCCAGAAGTCGAACCTGGCACCACCATCTACTTTAACGTCGTCGTGAAAAGTGGCGACACAACGAATCCACAAAACTTCGTGAACATAGTATATTATGCAACTATGCCGAAAGAACGAGTATATCTATTGAAATATTCTATTTTTATATCTATTCAAATATTCTATTTCTACATTTAACTCAATCAATGCACTCACATCCGGATACGACAGTACCATAATTATACTTGATTTTATATCAGTGGCTCTGTAAGCTGGCTCTGTATATAACCTCGCAAGTATGTCTTTGCATAGATTAAACTTAAAAATATTCACCGCTCAGCCGGACATCCGGAATTCCGGACATACGAAAGCATTTCTGCCCAAGCTATTGCAGAGACAACTCGCTCGTGCTTCTCACGGTAATATTATCAATGGCACTATGGCTCGGTCAAATTTATTATAATATTATTGCAAACCAATCCAATGGGCTGCTTTTAAACACGATTGTCACTAACTATTCTAGAGCCTGTGATATGCTACCAATAAACTAAATGTAGTTTATCACTCTTACCCTATTTCACATTTTCCCGTAATTATAATTATATATTGACGTGCAAATTATGCCCTATTCGATTCAATAGCTTTCCGATGAATATCAATGATGACCTATTTCAATCGGGCCACATTAACGCAACCAACTTGCTGCCGACACAATCGGTAATTTTCACGCTTAAATTTAATTATTTATGATGTTAATGTTTGAATAGGTTGCAACTGCTTAAATGTAATTATTTATGATGTTAATGTTTGAATAGGTTGCAACTGCTTAAATGTAATTATTTATGATGTTAATGTTTGAATAGGTTGCAACTATTAATATAAAGGTATAATAATAACCCAAAAAATATCTTCAGACCATATCGTTATCATTAAAAAGTTTTACCAAAAATGGAATGATTGTGCTGAAGTCGCTTCCATTTTATGGTAAAAATGTGTCACCCTTTATATAGTGACCCTGCTACTTACGTAATCGATTGTCATTCACCGTCAATTACGACATCATCGAGATTGGCGAAACACTTCAGTTATTGGATTATATCTCATAAATTGCTTGACCGAATTTGATGAAAATTAAATAGGACCACTTCGGAAGTACCTATACTCTAACATATAAAAAACGAACTATAAAAATCGGACTACTCTGTAAAAAGTTTATAAAAAATATACGCGTCGACTCCTTTTGGATGTCGTTGCAAATAGTTAGGTACTCGTACAATTTTTGATTTGGAAAACGATTACGTTACTATTTGGTATATTAACCTAATTATTAATAGTGGTTATTGAATATCGAACATAATCTTATGATTAACGTGAGATTTGAAGACGAACAAAACGTAACGTACAGCCAATAATGTTAATATAATCTCATTGCGTACAGCAGACAGCATCAAGCATCAAGCAAGAAGTCTCTGGATCAGGATCAAAACTATGGAAGTGCATTTTTTCTTTTAATCGCATTATTAAATAAAATATTGGATATAATTTCACCTTTCGGAAATCCAATTTATACATTTTACCTACAAATCTAAAATATTGTTACGAAACACTGCACTTACTAATATCAGCGTTACATATTATGGGGTCTACTGAATTTGATCAGCATAATTCTTAAATAATAAATATAGATATTTTTTTTCTTTTGTTTTTTTGACCCATGTAAATCCTTTATTACCACTGGCCCCGGGGGAGCAAGGTGGGAGTCCGAATACCCACTAAAACCCGGGGAGTTCCATCTTCTCGACATGTGACGGGGGACCGGGCCCGCTATTGCATTACATCGCAGCTACCGTCAACGCCGCTGTCCGCCTTCCGGCAGACCCACCTCTGGGGAAGTCGTCCTTTGCGACTCCATTCGCAATAGATGTCCCGGAACTCATTGGGCATCTACGCCTTGTGAGGGCCTATGTCAAGTGGGTGTCGGATGCCCCCGCATCCGGCACAACAGGCCTTCCAAGCGGAGATGGAGACCGGGCTCGATTAGCCCTTCTCCATGGCCGAGCTCTCCGAAGCAAATCAGAGAGAGAGGCCCTCTCTCTTTCCCGCTCCTCTGCCTCTCTCTGCAGCATTATGGTTTCGCTGAAAGAAGCAACCGCCTCCCACGACCTCTCCTCGCCCACCATCTGTACAGTGATGTTGGGCAAGGAGAGGACTGTCCCCACCACCGAAACTAGGCAACGTCGCGCTTCGTCTCCTGCAGGGCATGCCTCCAGCGCGTGCTGGGCAGTGTCATCCGCGTAGCCGCACTGGTGGCAAGCCGGGGAGGATTCCCTTTGGAAATATAGATACATAGAGAAACGTGCATTAAACAAACTAAACTTTATTCTGGGACAGAATTATAAACAACCCATTCTCTTGTTACTTATTGTCTTTAACAATAAAATTGCCTGTTCATTTTACAATAACATACGTAGTTTGTATGTATTTACCTTGTTATGACGTTGCTGATGAACGTCGCTCTGATGCAAGTCGAAGCAATTTGTTAAAAGGTCAGGATGCTGACGTCAAATAATGTTATCAAAACGACGTCAACCATGCGAATAAAACCTACGTATCCTGCGGTACAGGTTTAGTTTGCGTGTACGAACGAAATGTGGTCGCAAAAAACTTAGGTCAAACCACTAACAGCCTACAGTGTGCTTTAGCGCAACGTGATTACATAAGATGTATGTATACGCGCCGGTTCGGTATAGTTTATCCGCCATTATACAACTTATAGTAAGTATTTCCTAAGTACACAATGGCCCGTAGTAACCAATCGGGTTCTTAAAATGGTAACTTTAAGCTTAGAAGCCTGCCATATTTGGCCAATAATACAATAGATTTTGCAGAAAAACAACCTACTTTTACAGGAACTGCAACGTGTGTGGTTAAGTCAAAGGTCGCATTTCTATGGTAGGAATGATCAGTGTAGGGCACAAAGTAAGTTAAAATATTTAAGCTTAATTTGTCAATTAAATTAAATCTAATGATGTCTTAAACGTTTTCATTTGCTTTCTTTAACAAACTTGACAGGTCAAATAAACAAAGTTGAGGAAATAGCCAGAATATTTTATATTCTAACATGGTTTGTTACTAACTTGTGATGTCTTCCACTCCTTTGTTTAGTATAATCATATTAAGAAGTCTGGTAGATTCTCCCGATGATTCTCCGATCATATTCTTAGTACAACAACCTCCATAAGTCTATGAAAGTACTATTGAACGGATACTGGCGGAATTGCAATAAGCAGGAGCAACATAACTAAAGACGTCCAGTCATGTCAGAAAATTATAAGGTATCTTGAAAGTGACATTTTAAGGCCTGTATTCCAAAAAGACTCTCAGCTGTGAATCTGGACTTTGATTTGATTGGACAATAAATGCCATACAAAATTTACTCCGATCAAAATATACTTAAGGCTAGATTTACTACTATACTTCTGGATCATCGTTGCTAGTAAATCTAAGTGAGTTATACATATAAGTAATATGAATAATGAGTGATAAATCCCTTAACCCGATGACTCACGATTTGCCATATTTGGCCAATGATATACAATAGATTTCGCAGAAATCAATCTACTTTTCCAAGTACTTCAACGTGTGTGGTTAAATTATTATTTGTTTTGTTACTCGACAAAATTTGTAGTGAATTATGTATTAATAGATATTTGTTTGAAATTTACAACAGTAGAACAAGTGTTATTTTTGTTCGTAAATGATACTCGGTCCAGCTAAACAAACTGATTACAACAGAATAGTTATCTTATTTACACTAGAAATAATACGATTGTAGCTGAAACCGTTTTCAGCAACTGTAAGTATGAGCGTTTAAATTTTTGCTGTATACATTTCAAGCCTCAGGTTATGTTAATAATGTTCAATATGGCTAGTAAACAGCTCAAGGATTATTAAGTTAAACTACGAGTAGATATACGGGTATATACCTAATACATGACTCTATTCTCACAGTCGAAGTCTAGCCTCGTCCAAGGACAGCTAATGATGAGATATACTGACAGGTACACAGTACACTACATAAACATAGTAAATATGGCATAGTCTAATGATGTCTTAAACATTATTAAAGCATATTTTTCACTATGACTAATGTGTAGCTTCTTCAACTTTATGACATTAATATCGCGGAAGGACAGGGTAGTTATTATTTTCGGTAGCTTGTTTGCCTTAACCCTAAAAAGGGTGCATGATAACTGCGACCGAACACTTCCCCGAGGATTACCGCTACCCTCTCATAGGGATTTGAAATATCACCAGGTCGCCATGTAATACGTGTAGCAATTTTAATCTCCTTTGAGAAACGAGAAGTATTTCTGAAGTGGTTGAACTCATGTGATACCAATGTTTGAAATTTCAAGGCTGGAAAGACAGTTTGTAATAATGCTTGAAATGTAACAGTAGGAAGCCATTAATATATTATATCTTCTATTTACATATGTATATAAAACAGAAACTATTTCCCTTGATCATCGCATCACGCGTGAACCGATGGAACAATTTCGCTAATTCGTTTTTGTTGTGTTAATTATTTAGAGAAGGTTCTTATGAAAGAAAATAAAGAAACGATGGGAAGTTTTGGGGAGGCCAAAGGCCGAGCCTTCTACGCGAACGAAGTCGCGGGCAGTCGCTTGTATACATATTTATATAGCAATGGAATCTAATCTAGATCTTACTCATATGGCAAGTTACATAGTATTGCATATCCGCAGTTAGCATGAAACCTCACGCAAGGCTAAAGAACATAATTATACCTATTTTCATGACTCAGTGATACTTCAGTCTAGAGTTATCAATCGATGCCTGCATTGGTATTACATTTTCTAATAACATTCTCCGCGATTCGGATATCCAATGCAGAACATATTATTGGCGGATAATCTATAAATTCATTCTTTCACCCAAAGGGTAATCGGGATTTATGAGGTAAGCCGAATAGTTTGGGCCGCGATTCCAGTCAGATGAAATTGTTTTATCCAAATTTATGGCCCGCGGGGAGGCCGCCCGCCTCAACATCCTCCCTTGAAATCTGATCTGTATAAACAATATGGTACGTAATAGGCATGTAATAAATTCACACCCATTTCAATGTCGTAAAATTATAACCAAATAGCTAAATATCATTGCGGTGGTACGTAAAATATTGGTTTTTAATTATAGTTAATTTGGTGCGATGATTAAAATTACCCTACTTACCTATAATGTATAACAACTAGGTAATATTGTAACGAACTGTTTCTCATATGTAATTTAATACGAACGAAAGATCATGAACGAAATTTATATTGCTGTGCCCTGTCATTAACGTAAGAATTATGTATAACTATTCCTATCCTTCAAATGAAGTGACAAATGTAGGAAACAATAGACGACCGAAATGAGGAACGATTACGCAACACCAGACGGAATATGAAAGAAAAATGGAAATTCACTTTCTATACGAACCTACCAAAATTGCTTACAAATGAGTCGATTAGCGGCAACACTGAACCACATTAGTGTCAGCCGCGATAACACAGCCCGATTTCCTTACAAAAGCTGAGATGAAGTGAGACTGTCCCTAACAAAAAGTTAGCCCATCTGAGCGATGACAAATGACCGGAGGACGAGGGAGTCGGCGAAGCGATTTGCTCGTGATCATTCCACGCTTTGTTAGGTACTGTGAATCTGTGATTCCTTAGGGAAGACGTTCTATTGAGTCATTAGATTAACGGATTCTTCTCTTATTTTTTGCTGTCTTCGGAAGTGTGGGCTATCATCGCACGGCCCGTTGTTAGTAGATATACCCATGGGTTACATAAAAGTAACTCGTCATTTAGTAAGCGACCGGTTCCGTCCACCTCCGTCAAGAACTAAATTTAGTTCTCCGTTGACGCTGGTGAACGGGAATTTTATTTATGAGTCTTTAGTCTATTGTTTTACTATAAATAAGAACAAAACTATGTTGTATGACGTGTATTAGGTACGTTAACTGCCCTATATTGTTGATTTTTTATATAGGACTGCCTATTAAATTTTTAACCATTATATTATATTGATTTTGTTTAATTTTTCGCTAGTTTTTACTTGTAATGTTGTAACAATACTTAGTGGATTTACGTTATTATGAAGTGTTCGTTACTGTGCACGAGTGTAGGTCAAGTGTAAAAAATAAGAAACGTTTCATGAAATGTTTTTATGTTTTTTTCGTCAATCGTCTTAAAAAGTTTTAGTTACCTACTTACCTACTTTGTCTACTGCCTCAATAAAACGTGCCTTAGACAGGACAGAGGCCCAATGACAGGCTATGTCATTAATGGCATGAAAGATTATGCTACTGTGGCTTGACTATGACTACTTCAATAAAAATCTCACTTGATGCAACTTTAAATCATAATCTAAATAACTTGAGGAATGGAAAATGTACAAATTTACGAGTCTACTTTGGAAGGAAAAAGTTGAATTCTTAAAATTGGTATAAAAAGCTATAGCAAAATCCGGTGACGCTGTAATGCGCGGGTTACACGAGGCTAGTTTTTTAAGCCAGGATAGCAAGCTAGTGCCAGTGAGCTAGCAAGCTAGTACTTCTATCTTCGTGTAGACAAAACTAACTTCATGTCTAAGCTAGTAAGCTAGATTACAAGCCAGGACAGTTTTTAAAAGGATGGAGTTCTATTTTTAACCTAGTTGCGCCCCCCACCATGTAAAGTTTGTAAAACTGTACCATTAATGTCTGTGGAATAATTAATATTCAATTCATATGGTAATTCATCTTCTACTTCGTCTAGTGCGAATTGGCACAGTTTTCGAAGTAACTCATTTAGTCGGATAATGTGTTTTTTCGCATGCAATTCAAGTTGGACGCGTGATCACCTCAGTCACTGCAATAATACTAGCTTAAAATAATGAACTCTCATGTAAACGGAGCTTAAATGCCGGTAAAAGCAAACAGCGTTTAGCCCGTTCCAAAAAACTAAGACGTCAAACATGATTACTAACATTTAACAGAAAGGCGTGTCATTGATCAAACAAAGTTTATCAGCCCTGCAGCCGAATAAAAATCACTTTGCAAAAATACTGATAGCGATAATCTTTCACTATGTTCTTATCAATAGATAAGGCTGTAGTACGTCTAGATATATAAAATTTTTATCTCTTTGATATCAACAAAACCGAGTAATTTTCCTTGATAAATCAATTAGGTAGGTAAATGTTATTATTATTATATTGTGTACACTTTGGCTTTTATCATTACACACTAATGTAGCACTAACAATAAGTATATACGATACAAGAGTGCAAAAAATACACAGATTATTTGCCTGTAGTGTAAAAGTGTAGGTACCTAACCTACGGTGTTAAATAAATAAAATTCAGAAATTATGTACTAAGTTACAAATCCTTGTGAATGAAAACACTGTAGTTGTAGAATTTCTAGTTTATTGAATAAGTAACATCAAATTAATGTTATATTGAATCCCTCTTTACTCTAGATAGTATATATTTCCTTATCTGGCTATGATAAAAAAACACATAAATCCTAACATTATATTACGATGAAAGAGGAGAAGTTTCGACAGCTATTATACGGACTCCCATGCTTCTGATTTTTATATACTCGTAGTATAAGTACCGAAATCGTACATAGGGTTGTTTCTTCTCTACGCAAACAGTTTTCAATATCCTATCATAGGTCTACCATGAGTTTACATCATTGACACCAATCGATGCTCGCTATCGACTGCCGCGAAAAAATATATGATAAAAATGAACAGTGCCACCGTACGGTCAATTGTAGAACTAAAATTGACAGCGAGTACGCCAATCACAAGCGTAATAGATAAGCGAGATCGAGTATCGATTATAGACGACATTTAAGTTGCTAACTCATGGTAGAGCTACTGGCATTGTTAGGTTACGTACGGCAACCGACTACGTCATCCATTCAGTGCATCGTCATTCATCATAATATCAACATTGTAAAATTGTATAGTGCTATGTCACTGTTGCGAGTTTGTTATTGTAACAAACCAGCCACTGACTAAGAAGCGAGCGAGCAAAGCCGCAAACTTGGCATTGAAGGTAATAAATTATTGTGAAGGCGACATGCAAACATTTTTGGCGTTTCAGCGGCAAACTGTTTACCTGGATAGGCCACGCTTTAAGTATAGTAGTAGATGCTCTTGTTAATTACGTGTTCCAGTTAATTACAGAGAGCAAATGCACTTATATATAACAAAAACGTGACATCATAATAGCTCAGTAGAGCCTTAAGTAGTCGTGCCTATAGACATAGTATAAAGATGCAACAGTATGGAAACTAAGACTACTCTTAACTTGCCGCGGCCTCATTACTGACAGCACCGCGACGGGTCTCGTCGATGCGCATCTCTATGCGATTGAGCCGTTTGTAGGTAGTTTCCGTACTGTTCTCTATATTTATACTGTGCTATAGATCTGGGTTGGAAACTGCATGATTAAGAACTGGAATGAGATTAATTGCAAGTCATTGTTGGCACTTCAATGTTTGATCAAGATTGTTGTGATTGCGTAGATATTTATTCGTTCAAGAATTTTTACTATATAATATAATTATATAATTTTTATTACCAAAGAATACACCAAGAAAATACAAAAGATATACATAAAGATACCAAAAGAACAAATTTTTTAACCTCAATAAAATAAACTAGATTTAATAAACCAAAATCTTAAAAAATAAACCAACTATGTACCTACTTATCAGATTGCTTGAGAGTCCTGCACTAGGCGAACCTGTATCGCAGGACCCACGATCACGATTAAGCGTACTTAAATATCATGTTTATGGTGCGGAGAGTATGGTGTGATTGAGTGTGTAGATAATTACAAATACGGCGAACAGAGTGTATGAGGTGCGAGATTTGTTGCTGTGATTCACAAAAAATGCGTTTTGCGTGAGGTGTGTGTGTGTTTGTCTGTGTGTGTGTGTATGTGTGTGTGTGTGTGTGTGTTCGTGTGTGTTTGTGTGCGTTTCTATACAAGTGCTCAAAAGGGTAGATGCTAGGTGACAGTTTTCAGCAGATTCTCTGTGTCGTCATGTGTGAGTGAGCATAAGTATTTAGTTACAATTGCTTTGCATTCCCGTAATCTTTTGTCTCGAATATCACATTTTTTATTAATCTTATTGTAAATGTATGAAAATCTGAATTCTGGGAGACGCTGTGCAAACGCAGTTTTAACGTGAGGTTGTGTAGCGCGAGGGGGTCGTCTCGTTGGTAATATGGAGGTAACTGAGGAGGTACTTATTTATTGGTGGACTGACAAGGTAACTCTTTGAATATAGAGTTGACGTACAGTTGGCACACCTACTTAATAATAATATAGTCCTAACTATATGGAAATGTCAAATCTAATACTAGTCTACCCTACTAACACTACCCGTACTACCACATACCTAAATACTTACCTACTACAAAAAAAATAAGCTAAAAGGTTAAACAGTGATAATGCGTTAAAACAAGAAAACAAGTAGGTACAATTTGAAAAATTTAATACAAACTTCCATTCTATTCAGTTATTGGAGTTTAACTCGAAAAATTCTGGACCAAATTTGATGAAATTTGATGAAATGGGACTACACGGGAAGCACCAGCTTTCAAACAAAAAAGAATTTTGAGAATCAGTTCATCCAGTCGAATGTTATGAGGTAACAGAAATAAAAAAATACAGTCGAATTGAGTACTTCCTCCTTTTTGCAAGTCGGTAGAAAAAATCTGTATTGATCCTTTACTTTAGCGGGTTTAATAATTAAGGAAAATATTTATTTAGGAAAATTGTTACAATGTTATGAGACCCGTTAGTTGTATTACAATATGGTCTGAATATACGAGTATAATTATTTGTTTGGCTGTTTGAACTCATTTTCGTATATTGAAGCGTTAAATGTAAGTATATTTAATTTAAAATAGTGTTTAAGAGATGACTTAGACGACGTTACGTTCCAATTTGTCTCTAGAAACAGTGGAATATATTTTTGGTTTGGTTTAATGAGAGAAAGTTGGACTGCAGTTGCAGCGGGGTATATTGTTGAACCTTGTTAAATACTTAGTAGTATTGTTAGTTGTTATACTTAGTATAGTAGTAGAATTGTCCTCCTGAGCTTTTTTTCACTATGACAGATAATGTCGTCATCTCCAACACATTTCTAGAACTTTTCAACTTTACACAGCTACTTTATCTTCTTATCTCTTGGCAGAGTGGTCGTGGTTGGTAAGATGGTGGCACACAGTAGGTCTTCAACGTCGTCAGTCCTCCCGGCGGTGGTGATTACAGATTTAGCGATTCTTTCCATTTTACTCGGCATTTCGAGCACACTCTGCCATGGAAGCCTTAGTTGCCGTCTTGATAAGATCCATCCAGCGTGTAGGAGACCTGCCTCTACCTCTTTTTCCGGCTATCTGACCTTGGACTACTAGTCTTTAGCAACGGTAGCAACTTTATCTTCTTCTTCTACTGCCTCTCCAACTAGTGAAGCCTGGCTGTCAGCTCCGCATATTTCACCTGTTCTTTAGCGAGTTCAAATAGCTCCGCGACACTTCCGATTCCGGTCCTTTAACTTAACTAGCAACTTTATACCGCTTGATAAATAACTCAAGTTTTATGGATTCCTGTGTTGTGTTCTAATTCGCAGCTGTATCTAAAAGTAACTCGTATTCCTATAATATGACTCTTTATACAGATGAAATGTTGTAGCAATAAAAAATATGCTACTGCAATAACGCAAGCAAAGATTACTTCAGCCGTTATCTGTAACGTTGCAAAAATAAGTATCATGCCATGTTTTACTGATAAGTTTCCAGTAAAAGTGGTCATTTTAACCCCCGCGACCTATGGTCCGAGATAAATTTATTAAGTATATAATATTATTATAATATGAACTGTGGGTCATTTTCATCACGCATGTGATGATCAAGAGTCATGCTTATCTATGTGCTTTTCTACAAGATTTTTTATAAAGGCTTTGCTTTTATTATTAAACACTAGCTTTTGCCCACGATTTCGTCCGCGTAGAATATTTTTTCTTGATATGAATTATTGTAGCAATGCAGTTGTATTAAAAAGGTTAAGTAAGACCATTTTTATGAAAAAAACTATCTAAATACCATACAAACTTTAACAACAATAAGTTCAAAGAAAAAATAAATTAATAACAAAGTGTTTTCCATTCAATGTTTCATCCTCCATTTCACCCTGTCAAAAAATATTAAACAACATTTTTTTTTATTTTATAAGAACTACAAAATTTTTTTTTATTTTAAAAGAACGACCAGCAGTTTAGGCCGTTCGTTGTCTCAGTCAGTCAGGACGTTGATTCTTATTGATTGATTGATAAACGGATGTTCTAAAAATTCGTGCGTGTAACAACGGTAATATTGTCTATCTATTACTGTGATCAAGGAATATACCTAGTCATCCTTAACGTGGTGTAAACTGAGAGTTCAATATTTATATGGACAACTTTATACAACTAAACATTGTTATAGTTTATATATATTTAGTTAATTCTCTGCGTCACGGGAGGCATAGGCGCAAACCCCACATATCAGGCATCGGGCGCCGACATGGCACGGACGGCTTTGTATTCCATTCAAATTTCATACAAAATGCATGGGAATAAAGCGTAATTTAGAACACACGGTATGTCGTTGTTCGGACGTGCCATTTCGGCGCCCGCGCCTTATAGGCAGCTTCTAAATTGCGCTTTATTTCCCGCGTTTTGTTTGAAATTTGAATGAATTAGGAAGCCGCCCGTACCATTTCCGCGCCCGACGCCCGATGTGTGGGGTTTGCGCCATAGACGTATTACATTAATACATCACAGATAACCAAGACTCGAAAACTATCATTTCTGGTCATCACATTTAACAGTAGCCTCAGCCACGAAAAAGAGGAAAAGAAAAGACAAAAAACCATACCCTTTACTTTATTATTTTAACAAACCTAATTTTAAACTTAAGTACTTGTTTACGTAAGTCGTCCAAAAATTTAAATAAACTAAATTTATACCTACATTTACTAATTATTCATTTAAAATCTTTGTAACTATTTGAATATTTTTACTGTTGTTTTTTTCTTCAAAATTGTTAAGACTTATGGAATAATATAAAAATAAATGTTGTTTTGAAAAAAATATTCAAAATTCTGTTACCAACGGCACGGGACCTTATGTCTGTGGGCCAAGCAGCTACTAAGTAATAAGTAAAAAGTCATAAAAGTAATCACAAAAGAATATCAAAGTACTAAAAATACTATATTTTACGTTACCCACATATTAAGGTAGTTCAAATTTATGTTTTATGAAACAAATATGTTTCCCATTAATTACATACTAAGTAATATGAGTAACTGAAAACGAAACTTGCAAGTTTAAAATAGGGAAGTTATAATACATTTTATATAATATCTACAAAACGTGCAAGAATGTGGTTCATATTGAATGGAATTATGTCATCTCTGTCAATACATACGCCATTTAAAAAAACTTACTTTTCGAGCAGGTATATTAAAATTATTATTTACATAATCGTAGCCTAGTGCCGATAGATATCACTCGGAAGATTATGATATTGTTCCAATTCTGTGTATTGCTTCATAGTCTATGGTTTCATTTCTAACTATATACCTATCTACTATAATTAACCGACAAAACGCTAACATTAGGGATCAAATACCTTAACCCGGGTTTCGATAATATCAGCAGCGTTTGCAAGGTCCTGGAGGGCACTGGCCGTAAGTGCCCCCTGGAAATAATTATTAGTTTAATATGTGTCAACTCACATTAATTTTAAAACATAAATGTAAGCATTTCTTAGCAAACACGTCAATCCTCAAACTACATTCTCGCTGACGTTTATCAACGTGAATGTAGTTAGTTAGGCTTGATTTTTTTTTCTCTGTGTGAAAATACTGCTATTACATTATCGTTGTGAAATTTTAACTACATGGAAGTCAACAAGTAAATTGAATAATTTAATGTAATCCTCGCAAATGTTATAATAACATGTTTATAATCTTACTGACACCAAGCGATACTTGGGTCTGAATATAAATGATGTTTCATTTGATGAATCCAAATAAGTTTAAAGGAAATGAAAATACAGGACACTGTTAAAAACAGCACAGAAAGACCTTAAGTGTTTACATTCAGAAAAATGTGAACTGTATTGAAAGTACACGACAAACAACTTTATATAACTTTCCTGAGACTGAGTAACAGCTGATATTTTAATTGCAGCATCATCAAAACCTCAACAACAACAAACAAACTAAAGAAGTAGGCATAGGTTCTATCATTGGGTCAAGGCAAGAATGACTTCGTAAGGCATCGGGCAATTGAATCAGTCAATTGACGGCAGTCCCTCGCGATGCTTCTTAAATTAGTACTCGATTATGCTTCGATTGAACAAGAGTGTACGTTGTGTTTACACGTAACGCACACATAGAAGAAACATCGTACGATGTTTTTGAGCCAATAGCAGCGGTTTGCGTGGTGGGCTCGGCTCCCCACCACGACATTGGTATGCACGCTTCTTAGAACGGCACTGTTAAAAATAACTACCTGTCTGACGGGTACACACGGCACGGTGGCAAATGCTTTCGGGGCCATTGTCAACACGAAAACATCTGTGTTTTAATGGTAACAGCAATTAATCATACAATTATTGTAAATGGGAAAAACTCTCAGTTGAGTGTTACACTCAGTGCTGAAATGGCTGTTTTGAATATAATATGACAAATTAGTGTTATATAGGTATGAACATATGATAAATTAGCAGTAGGAATTTCTAAAGAATGACATAAATGCATAAATAGTTTTATGTTATGTTACTTTGTTGTTTTTAAATACCGTAATATGCAAATAGGATTGGGTACTTATCGCAAAAGAAACAATAATTTTAATCGGAATTATTTTGGTATTTAGGAAATTGAGTCATTGTTTTCCGATGTGAATTTGAATACAATTGCGGCAATTGTTTATTTACGTTATTGTCTAGCAGATCCAGACACAACAAAGTAAGGTAAATATAATTATTACAAGTAATCGTAATTGTCGTTATCGTAATAATTATAATCAGAAAAGCTATAGCTCCCACAATCGCGGCGTACTTATAGCTTGCGTAGATAAAACGATGCATGCGACAATCCGGATGATTTTTAATGCTTGTACCTAGGTAGTTCCTGACTTGATTTAATTTATCGATTGAACAAATATTACGACAAATATCAAACGTTATGTTATCAAAATTATAAATATAAAAATTCTTTAAAAGTCATAATTTCTCGTCTGTCCATGATTTATATTTTAATTTGAATTTTTCCATCATCTCATAGAAGTTGCGCGAAAAAGTAAAAATAAACAAAAAACCAAAACCCATAAACGTAACAAGAGTCATGTGCATCCAACGTTACTACAGTATCAAATGTAAATATTGTTATCAAGTAATGAGCATGATTACACAAACGATATAGGAAATAGATGACTAATATCTGGCAAGTTCAACGAGATGTTTTGTAGCTTACTGCGAGGTTTGTACTTTTGCGAAGTGTAGATCCGAAGATGAGATTGACTGTGATTATGAGTATGACAAAGATTTATGCAAAAAAATGTTTGCTAATAATTGCCAACAAGGGAGACCTAACCCCAACGCCACCGAAGGCGAGAATTGAGAGTCAATATGGGCCTTAGAAATAAATAGCCAACATGAACAGAACTATAACTAAGTTCACTAGTAAACATTCTCATTACAATTATAAACTCAATGACTTTTATAGTAAATAATTGATACAAATATCCTGCTTGGGATTCCTATTTTCCACTCTTTACCCTATTTAAAAGGCTTCACCAGTATAACTAACTTGTATGATCACGGCAAGTATTAAGTAACTACCTATATAGTTCCAAGTTGGCTACAAGGATTTGTCGTCAGATAGTATCCCGTACATTTCCAATCACATGTGTACAAACAGCTGTTTGCGCGTGCAGCCCACGTGAAACTCAATCGTGCTCTAGTGACGTTCTCTCGTGCTATATAGATATCACTGACAGCATCACTGAAATTTAAACTCTAATTCATTGAAATTTAGTTCTTTTTATTGTTGGTGTAATGATATTATATACGATTACAGTACACATTCAATTATTTACAGTTTTATTTAAATACTAGACACTGCTGGCGCCTTCGTACAAGTGGAATAAGGTTAGGTATCGTGATTTCTCAGGACCTACCTAGTAGGTACTCGTTGAATTGAGATAAAAGTAGACATTTTGTTACGCCTAGGTATATAAACTAGTTTCATAAAAAAATTTATCGCAATACGTTTAGCCTCTCACTAACACACATAATCACTCACAAACTTTCACAAAAATAAAATATTAGTATGTGAAAAACACATGAAGCCTGTCATTTTAAGGTTATTAAGACTGGCGCATGGTACCGATCGATCCATCGCTATGGATTGTATAAACTAGTTAGAGCTATATAATATCTATAACTTTTTAATTTTGAGCCAAGATATTGGTTTGGGGTGTGTCTTGGCGTACGTATTCATGTACTATGCTCGTACTCGTACAATGGTCTTGGAATGATTTCAACACTGTAACTGTTCTGTAACAAAAAACTCACTAGACGGAGTAAACATACGACTGGAACATTGCCAAAAAATGTCCATAACCTAGGTACATAAAGTATAACAAAAAAACAGTAAACAAGTCTCGTAAATATGAATTTGAATATGACTTCGAAAACTATCTCGAGCTGTGTCCATAATTATTATTTAAGAGGATTGCATAGCTAGTACTTTCCATGATAAAAGAGAAAACTCTTTTCTACCTCTTAACATTGTCCGATTTCAGTGATTTCTTTTTCATTGAGTCATGACCTTGTTTTACTATGCCCGTACGTTTTGATTTTTTCAGTTTTTTGAAGTTCTAAAAAGGAAATTTATAGTACTTTGAAATATTACTCGCGTGATTTTTATTGGACTGTAACCCGCACTCGCAGATGAAGAACTTCATATATCGAATAGTTATGTACAGCAATTGTAGCAGAGCTTGAACAGTCGTTCTAAACTGTTCAACTTGGCTCCAGGAATTCAATTGTTTAACGGCCTGCGCGGATCACTTCGAAATGGAATTCTTAGAAACGGAAGTCGATTAAGAGCAAAACTTCTGCTGTCACAACCTCTAGTGATATTTTCAACTGAAATTTTCGTACGTCTGCAGGCCAATTCTACAATTTCACAACCTTCAACAATCTATCCCGCTGCAACTGCAGTTCCGCCTCCTACGACTACTATTGTCGTTCGATCATTACCCAAAAAGCCATTTCTAAAACTATTTCTATACACGTTTTGCAACGTAACATCATAAACACTACTATAAATTATAATTACATTAAACGCTACAGATATACGAATATGAGTTGATGCATAATGATGCATGGCGTTAATGATGTATTGAGTTAGCAGAACATAAAGTTTTCATTGATCGCAGGCGTCAATAGAAACGTAACTACAGCTGTAGGTACTGTCCATACCAGAATAAACGTGTCAAAGCCAATGTTTAGCGTCGGTTCGATTGCAATTTTGTTAGTGCAATCGGCCCCCTGGATCCCGGTAAGCAGAACAGTCATAAGGCAATTTGAGCGGGAACATCATATCCGCGAGAAATCATCTGCCTGGATCTGTTGTGGGCATAGACAATAAAGGCTGGTTTTCTCTATGGTTGTGGATTAGCGCCTACACTCCTTTCTTCAACTCCTATTTGGAACGCCGGCCAATTAAATATAAACGAATTAATTTATTCATGCACGAAACACGTAATCCTATCTAGTCTTAATGCTAGTTCCTATATGTTGTGCGTGCCAATTTAAGAGCAATTCTAAATACTTAGTGTACGATCTCAACTTTACGTGATCTAATCGTCTTTTCCAGGCCTTCAAAGATCACGTTCGCTTTTTCGTAGATATTTTTTTTCTGCCGAATACCACACTCCCACATAACACCGACGTGAAGTAAATAGCTTGCTATTGAGTTTCGTCGGTTTGTAGGAGGTTCCGGAGGTCCGATTCCCCCTTACCCATTCTCCCTCTCCTTCCCCCTCCCCTTCTAACCTTTACCCCTTCTTTCTATCTCTTCCTTCCTATCATCCTTTCTCAAAGGTCGGGAACGCATCCTCGAGACCGGTATTGCGGATGTCCGTGGGCGATGGTATCACTTACCATGAGGTGAGCCGCTTGCTCGTTTGCCAACCTATCCCAAAAAAAATTATATGTTACATAGAACATATTGTTATATCGATACTAGCTGCTCTGCTACGCTCTGCGGTATCGCCCGCGCGGTGGTAAATGATGGTGAAGATGCATCAAAATATAAATAGCCTATGTTACTCAGGAATAAGGTATCATTCAAAGAAATTTCAGTCCAGTAGTTTTTGAGTGTATTCGTTATGGTGATGGATGATGATGATGAATCAAAATATATAGCCTATGTTCAAGGATAATGTAGGATTTTAATGGTGAAAGATTTTTTCAAATCGGTCAAGTAGTTTCGGAGCCTATTAAATTCAAACAAAAAAATAAACAAATCTCTTTAAAAGTATAATATTAAAAAAGTATAGAATAGATATATATCTTTTAACCTAAATTAATATTTCTTAACAGCTTTGACCTTTTATATGTTGGAGTGCGGAAGCCATACTCTTGCATCGATCTCAACGTCGTCAAAGGAAACCTACCAAGATTTCCTGAACTTGAACAGGCTTCCGTCGACTGTAACTTCTGAAGAACTCAAGAGCTCCCATTATAATTTAAAGTTCGCTTCCGAACTTCAAAAATATGAGAAATATAGGGGTGTAAGCTTCGAAATTAATTACCTATTAGGCTTGTGAAACTTGGTAATTAGTAACGCGAAGTAAACGGTTTTCAACTAATTTGATGACTCACTTTGATGTTTAGACAGGATTGAAAATCTTTGTCGAGAGTTGTTATGATTTTAAACGTTTAAGGTTATTCAAACAAGACAATCAATTTTTATTACGAATTTGAAATTACTGTTGCGCTATGTTTAGGCAAACTAAAAAATAGCACATCATCATCATCTCAGCCGTAGGACGTCCACTGCTGGACATGTCTCCCCATAATTTTCCAAAAGTACCGGTTGGGAGCGGCCAGCATCCAACGTCGTCCTGCGACCTTTATCAGGTCGTCTGTCTACCGTGTCAGTGGACGACCTTCGCTGCGCTTGCCAGTCCGTGGTCTCCATTTCAGAACCTTCCGGCCGCATCAGCCATCTGTTCTGCGTGCTATGTGCCCTGCCCACTGCCACTTAATCTGGCTAATCTTCTGGGCTATGTCGGTGACTTTCGTTCTTTTACGGATCTCCTCATTTCTGATTCGAACACTTAGAGAAACCCCGAGCATAGCCCTCTCCATAGCTCGTTGTGCGGCTTTGAGCTTACTTATGAGGCCCATAGTAAAAAATAGCACAACCAATTTAAAGATAACTTGGCCTAATATCCTTAATAATATTTTACAACATCAAGAGACGGAACAACTCCAGTGCCTATCGGTAAGCACCACTCGGCAGTTGCTGTGCTATACAGTGCTTTTGCATAGCACTGCGCTGCGCTCTTCAGCTTGAGGCAAGTTTTTGTGTCTCGATCGCCCAGTAATTACACTTGCTAGAGCCGTTTTAAAATTCACAAAAGTGCTTACTTCTTGGAGGCAGTATATCTGGGCACTGGTGTGGTACCAACCCAGCTGGACTTTTGCACAAGTTGCCTAGCACCAAAGAGAGAATGCAGCCAGAGAGATAGATTTGAATTTGAAATTTGTTAACCGGCCAAGTGTGACTTGAAATCGTGCACCGAGAGAAGGCTACTTTAAGAAACATTATTGCTTACAATACAACAATACACTGTATTGTAAGCAATAATGTTTTCTTAAAGTAGCCTTCTCTCGGTGACAGGTGACCAAAGAGCTGGTTCTTACCTCGGGCAACGTATCAGCCTGGCTATTCAACGAGGTAACGTTGCCAGCTTTTTGGGCACTCTACCCGTAGACAGGGACTTAAATGCTGTTTTTTATCTGTAATATATATATATAATTTAGAAATATTTTAGTGAATTAGTTTTATTGTAATAGGTAGATTTATTTTATATCAGTAACTTTGTACTTATACAGAAATACAATACACTAAAAGACAAATTAGAACAAATTAAACTTTGCCGTTCATCTCTTGACAAGATTATTTCACAAACCACAAATAATAAGTTTGTTATACAAAATCCGCTCTTTTTTGGTATTATGTTAAATTTTTAGGTGCGGTTTTCTATAAGGCTTTAGAAGCTCTTCTAAAGTCCGTTTAAAACTAACACATTCTGACACATTTTTTAAATGCGATAGCTTCCAAGTTCATTTCACTCTTACTAACATGGATGTCAGTGAATGTGTATTAGAAACATTCACATTGTTAACTAGGTAGTTACCCTGTGCTTATGTTTTGCTTAATTTTACGTTTGAACTCTAGTTATTATACAAACTGATGGTTACTAAAGTTTGCATTATGTTCTCAAACATGTTTTTTTTCGAATGGATGGTAGAAGAATATGGAAATTTGAGCATTATTTTGACCACCTTCTTCGAGGTAAATCGAAATTCCTGTATTGGCCAAATACATACGAACAGCGGCCGGCAAAAGTTGTGTTAAAATCTATATCTGTCGTGTAGTTTAAAAATGGAACGATCATTTACTTCGAAACATGTTTGGACGAAAGAAGAAGAACTTATCAAAGGTTTTATTTAAATTTCGAACTGGCCTGCAAATAGAAAGCTGTATTTTTAAATAAAAAGTTCTAAAGTCTAGGTAGGTACTACTTAGTTTTGATTTACGCGTATTATTTGAGAAAAGTACTATACGAGCCTGGGCCACGACTAGGCATTAAAAGCCTTACGTGTGCCCATTTCCAATGCGGAACCAGCTGAACGAAGCTGGATGAAACTTAGAATGAAGATCGGCTATTTATCGTAATCAAGTTATTCCGCGCGGCCGAAGTATTTAGTATTTCATTATGTTTATTTCATTTGTCGACAGATGCAATCAAAGAACAATGCAACAGAGACGAAGACCTTCTACAAAGATGTTCCATGGCTCTTCCAGTGTTAAGCTCTCCTGATATCTCGTTCGCACTCACACGAGAAGAGCTAGACAAAAGCTGCATGTATGTATGACTTCACTAGTACCTACTATTTTATTGTTTTCTATCGCCGCGCTCATACGAGTATCTTTACAAAACCATAATATTACACGCCCGTTAGCTTAGGTGGGAGTGACCCTGCCTATGAGCGTGAGGTACCAGGTTCAATCCTATTGCCATTGCCTAGGGCAAATGTTTGACCGATGAGCAGGAATGTTTGTTCATGTATGTTTGCCATTTGTTTTAAATCGATGCTTTCCAAGACACTGGGGATTCTAGTGTGAGAGTTTTATTTTATGTATTTATAATATGTGAAAATATGTATATGCATACCTACGTCAAGAACAAGTTAATGTAATGTTTGAACTAGGCAAATATTACTTTCCCAGGTTGTATGTTTTTAATTAGCAACCAAAATATAAATAAGATGACACTGAACCAACAAAACATTATTTAAATAATTCTAAATAAATACATTATTAGGCTGGTAGGTATATATCACGTATCACCATAAGTAAGACACACGCACGCCTCCCCCTCTCACAGTCAGTATGGTAGGTTAGGTAGGCAGTAGGCTCACCCATCAAATGCGTCTAACGTAATATTATATATTGCTAAAGAAAGCTAAAACGTTCAAAATGTTTTGACATTACACAAAAATATGATTTTTTTATATAATATGACATGATCAGACATATTAAACAATTTAATTTCCCGCGTATGTAATCTTTGTATAAACTTAGGTACCTTTCCTGATTTAATGAACTATGGTAGAATCACTTTAATTTTTAAGGCTGGAGTTAAATCAGGCCCATAAAATTATATACCAGTATCTATTTTACCTTGGAGTAAGATCTTTGAAAAAATTATGCTCAAACAACAAACTACGGCGATCTTCATCTTCATAATTAATATAGATCAAGAAAAACAAGGATCCAAATTGCTACTCATTCTTGGGGGATGCCACAAACTACTCGGAGTCGTTATTTTCATAGTTACCCATTTTCACTATCTGTTCCCTGTATGATTTATATATCTGGAGAGCTGTGTCCATTATACCTAAGTATTTTAACTTATTTATTAGTAGTTCATAATTGATGATGTCGAACGCTTTTTTGAAAACTATAAAAATAATTAAACGTAAACATTTATTGTCTATATGATTTTAACAGTAAATTGTTAAATGAGTATGTATATCTCATTTAAATTAAAAACAAAAGATGCGCACATACGTGATACCTACATAATCTTCTATGAATTATGCATATAGGTATAATAATCAACTTACACAAAATTACAAAGGTGCCCTTTTCGGGCATTATTGTGAGCGGAAAACATAATAATGGCGCTGACCTTCCTTGAATCCTTAGTTATGTCTAAATAAACCTTATTTATTTCCCGTATTAAGGATATAGCTACTTACATATAGGTACTATTTGTCAACCCGTAAGTGCCATTATCGTATAGTTACGTTTATATCTTTATTTGGAGAAATATTAAATTAAATACGCAACGGGTACGTTATTTAATTTAACATTAATGGTATGCTGAAGTCTGAACAAACCACTAAGAAGCTCGACTTGAAAAGTAATTCAATAGCAAGTGCAGCAATAAGACAATATTACCTACTATTCGTGTAAGAGATATTTTTGCATTTATTTCCAACTGACTTACAAAAAGGAGGATATTTTAAATTCAGTTCTATTTTGTTTGTGTGTTCCGTGATTTCCTTTCGTGAGTGAACCAATTTTGTAGTACTCGTATATTTTTTGTTGCATAGATTATACCTTTTGATTGGTCATTTCAATTTCATCAACATCGGATCAGGATGGTTTGAGTCATGCTCAATATCATGCATATCTAGATGACATGAATAAAGTGTAGTGTTGTACCACGGTAATATTATTAATATTACCGTGGTAATACGGTTGAACGAGATAGGAGAGGATAAGGTGTATTTTACCAGTATTTTTTACTGGTTTCGTAGAACGTACGTAATAGGTATGTGTTTTTTTTTAATTTTAAACCAGTGGGATCTCCTTAATATTTACATCATCCTAAACACGAATCAACGGATTTTACAAGATTTCAAACTAGGTAAATTAATGTACCTTTATTATCGTTAATGCCAGTATTTTATGTGTTTTCCGTGCATACCTCACATGCCTATCAAAATTACTTTACATAATAACCAGTTAAATAGGAAAAATAGAAATGCAGCTTGTTTCTATATTATTTGGTTTTTGCCAGAATGAAACATATAAAAACAGTTGTGTTTTTCTTCCGGTTTACACAGAGCTGCGGTCAAAGTGTAGTCAATAGATGTAAGAATATAGGTCCTGATTGACTGCCTGACAGACAACGCACAGCCTAAACCGCTGGTCGTAAAATCTTGAAATTTGGAGGGTTTTTTTGTTTTGGTTGGTAGAGGTGTACTAAGAAAAGGTTTTTCGAAATTCAACCCCTAAGGGGCCAAAAATGGGTAAAAACGTTTGTAAGAAAGTCGCGTTGAACTTATATGTGTGAAAATTTGTATTTATACAGTAATTGAAAAAATGGTAAGGATTTTTTAATATTTTTAGCAAAGCTTTATATTGTTACACTAATTAATATCTAGAAAAACTAAATACTCTACGCGGACGAAATCGTGGGCTAAAGCTACTAATAAAACTCATAAGAGATGTAGCTGCTTCGGTACTAGAACGTTCATAACGTACGCTCCCCAAGTCCTTGACTCACCTATAATAGTCCATAACCTCTTCAGAAATCCTATCTCGCAATTAGTCTTTCTACGAGTATCATAAGAAAATATATTTATTTGATCAGGTCTTTCATTACAGAGAATTCGTATTATCTTTATGTTGATACGGTAATATTATGATCATTATTTTAAATATCAACGATGTCTTTTGAACGGACCGTCCAGACAGACATCACTGTCATTTTATCTATTCTTATACATCTCTCTTCTCTTCTCCACGTTCCCTCACTGCTGCGGTTCACAACCACGTACAATCAGTCTCCATTGGGTGCGGTCATAGGCTGTGTGAACCGCACGGTGTATACTACCACCCACCGCCTTCTTAATCGTGTCAGACCATCTAACAGGCGCCCTTCCCTGACCACGTCTACCGTCAATTTTTCTTAAAATAATGGCTTTCTCCAGACGAATGCTTTGAAGATCGCATAATATGACCGAAGAAGCTGAGGGCTCTTTGTCGGCAGATAGTGGAGAGCCGTGTGGTGATTTTAAGCTCTTTTAGTATGAACTCGTTGGTTCTCATAGCAGTCCAAGGTATACGTAACAACCTTCGTCTACACCATTCTTATACATAAGTACACAAAAAACAAATATTTTTACGATTATCTACATAATTATTTTATAAGGATCTCATATGTATTCGCGATTACCTAGTAGATACATTGTATCGGTAAAGTATTCGAGGAAAAACTTTTTGCTTAATACTGCATTCTTAAGTCCCCAACACACCATGCATAGCGCCGTGGGAACTTGAGAACCTCTTGTGAATAGATAGCTTTTATAGTCTGTTTTGCTTGCACATTGTTTTGAGATAAGTACAATACATATCTGGCATGTTTGCCTTTCTCACTAAATTAGTAGGTGTGAAACGATATTCATTAGTTTTAAAGGTATTTTGGAATGTAACACGGAGATCTTTAACGTAAGAATAAATCCCAAAAACAAAAGAATAGTCATGGACACAACGAAAGTAATATTATCAATTTACTTCTAAAAAAGGGGAAATAAAGTCCATACGTATCTCATCTTTATACAGGGTGTTTGGTAGAGGGTTCGACAAACCAAATGAGCGTGTTCGGGGGCCCACTTGGAGAATGCAAGTTGGGCAAAAAAAATCCCCGACCGCCCAATATTTTTTAACATTTTTTTGTGAATTTTCCCTATTTCTCCGAAATTGTACCTATTTACCACCATAACATTTGTAAAATCTGTTTTAGACCGGATGTTTTTAGTTGAATTAGGTCTCTAATACACCTTCAGGCGCTAAGCAAAATTAGATACAAAACAGAGCTAGCTTGGAGACAGAATATCTGACACTGTAATTAACAATAGTAATAACCAATTATGCTATGATATTAAAATGTTTACTATGAAATGTGTGTGATTAGTATATACATACCTCTCTCGACTCCATCTACTAAGGCTTATAAACCTGCGCATGGTAACGCGGACCTGCCGCGGAAGGTTCAGCCGTGCGATTCTCTAATGATTCGTCGATGTGCTCGTCGACGAGCTCACCGATGTCAAATACTTTATGAGATATCACCCGTGTACATAAGGTTGCTTTTCCAACGTTTCTTGTCATCTCGTCAATTGTTTCACGGATATTGTCAAAAATGCAACGATGTTTGCTCTTAGAGAATCGCACGGCAGCTAACAGCCGTGTTTCGGAAACGAGACGGACAAGTCACTCGCCTGACGTTAAGCATCATGCTTGCCCGAACACTCCTGCTCAATATTAAACTGCAACAGTTTAGTACCGCAGCGAAATTGTCTAATAACTCTAATACTATGTAATGGCAATGTAATTTAAAACAAATTAATCTAGTCTCATAAATTTGAATAATCAAGACAGATTAGATATATTTAAATAAACCTAGACTCTAAGTTGAAAGTCAAAACCCTTTGCAAAAGCGCCAAAAACATCAAGATCTTAATTTCGCCCACCGCACTTTCATACTTCGATGATAAATTACGGTATTACGGCATAATTTATGTGTTGAAATTTCGAGAGCGCTATTGTTAAAATAAATTTAATGTTAATATCAACATTTTAACTGCCTCTTTTATCGTTATAGATGTAGAAGGCTTTTCAAGAGCTTCGCGTAATTTAAAGTTATGAAAAATGGAGTATATAATGATATAAGTTCTTGAGTCTCTAGCCAAAGGCTCAGCCTAGATTGAAGACTCCAATAACCAATGTTCACGTATTTTATTTTTTTAAACGCTTGCTACAAAACAAAAAATATTCTGTAGAGTAATTTAATGTAAAACATCGCGCGTTTTATAACTGCGTTATAAACCATGCATTATAAATTCCTTTTAGATACCTTTATGTATTTTTTTTGTGTATGGCAATGACGCGATGAGCGTATTGTGCCAGTTCGTAATCTCTTATCTATCTTATATTTACTCTCATATTATATCGCAATGAGTATTTACGCCGCATTATCGTATTTTAGAAGTAAATACTCTTTGCTGAGATTTAAAAAAAACTCTCATGACTCATATATACATATATATATCATATATACATAACTGCGTTGCGAACCTAAAAGCTCTACAATAAGAGCCACTTCACAAGCAAAGATGTTGAAAAATATTTCTTATAACGTCCTCTAACGTCCTTTATTTTTCAATTGAATTAAAACGGAATTGGTTTGAGTATTGGAGTGCTTAATTAAATTATATTTTGCAGGAAGTAGCGTTCCGCCCGAGGTTTTCACTTTAGCGGTATCATGCCACGGCGATAGCTCTTTCCCGTTTACGTGCTCGAACTTTCCAGAAAGTAGATCAAGTTTTGTTCACAGTAATAAATACTAAAACAAGCGCCAGTGTGACAAAATTGTTAGTCATTTATTAAAATATATTAATTTCAATGTCACATATTCATATCAACACCCACATTCTAGTTTATCTCTAAATTAAACCAATGTTGCTCGGTGTGTATTATAGTATAATAATTCTTCCTATTTCTTATACATTCAATTCAATTAAGCGTACATTCGATAATGTTACATCTTGGTAACATACATAAAATATTTGATAGTAAATCATTCAAATGCAAATTTATGTATAAGTAGGTAGGTATTACTTCCATCGCGGTTTCATTGGAACATTTTCTGGGATGAAATTATTCTAAATTTCTCTCAAATCCTTGTCGAGTCGTATTAGAGTGAAATAAGAAAAATAAATAGTACTAAGTAATTAAATTATGTCATTAATTACGACTTAACGCCACTTCTATACCTACTTGTGAAAAAAATATCAAAATAACCACAACTTAGAATTGTAACCGGCTTCTAGTCTTTAAAGCATTGCAGATCAAGTTCCTAGTTGGTAGTTCAGTAATGGTGGCGCACGCAGCTAGCTCATCTTAATTTAGTGCTCTTGTTTGCGGTAAATAGCAATTTGAAACTAGTTGTCCGACTGAGTAACTTCGCTCAGCGGTTTATAGCGCCGCTGAATAACCAATGAGATACTTTACGGGTCGGGACTATTTTAAAATTTGTCATAACACATTATTTTTTCATTTAATATAATTACTTTGGTGTTTATATATATGCCGCAGGACTTACGGCATATATATAAACACCAAAGAAATTTATAACTAGAATTTTATTCAACAACTTTCGTTGTAGATGTAAACACGTATTATTAAATCTAGCTGTGACGCACGGCACTGCCCGCGTGATCACCGACGATGTATGAGTACCTACCTAACATGTTAATCTAGAGTTTGAGCATGGTAATACCAAATTTCACTCAAATTAAATTGGCAAACATACGTTAATGTGATTACAAATAGAACGGAAGGGCTATTATGTATCTCAGTTGCTAACAAATGTTGATTGAAATCTTGAAAAATGGCGGCCCTATGTCAGTTTTGGCAACTCCAGTAAGCAAAAATGTAAGTAATTTTATCACTGAAGCTGACAAAAGTGACATAGAGCGGCCATTTTTTCAGATTTCAATCCACATTTGTTAGCAACTGAGATACATAATAGCCCAGCTGGACACAAATGTCTACTCTCCTATTTTCAATGGTCTATTACAAAGACTTCCTTGTAAATGTTGTTTCAATCGGCGAATTCTTCCGCGTAGATGAGGTTATCGTGATCGGGAACTCGGGAACTATCCTTTGAATCAGGTTTACATAGTAAGCCCTTTTTGTGAGGTTTGGAATTTTGTGATTTGCCCTTCCTCCACGTGGGTGACTCACACACTTCCACCAAGGTGGGGCGAGACCGGGTCGCATGAACATAAACAGTTTCACTCCAACGGTGGGTCCGGATTGATCGTAGCCGGGCCTCAGCGCCTGAAAAGGGGTAACCTTGCTCACCAACGCTATAAAATAGATAGCCTATGTTAATCCTGGGTATAACCTATCTTCATTATAAATTTTATCAAAACCCGTTTCAGCGTGAAGAAGTAACGAACATACACACTCACTCAGATCCTCACATTCACACACAAACTTTTGCATTTATAAAATTAATGTGATAAAACATGTAGCCTTTGGACCGTATCTGCCGCGGTTCGTTGAGCATCAGACGCGCAAAAACATTAGGGAGGTGATAGTAGTAGAGAATAAAAGTACTAACGATAACGTAATGTTGAGAACATACTAGGTTCAGATGATGCTAGTTGCTAATGCCTAACTTTAGACTTATTGCGATTCCTTCATTATTCCTTGCTGATTCTTGGTTTGGTATAGTTTTGCTATTATTTTAGAGTCGGGAAACTGGGAACACGAAACACTGGGAACGAGCTCAGCCGCTCTATAGCATTTTTATATTAACCGACTGGGACCGCAAACCACATAAAAATATACGTGGTTAAGGATAAGACTTTACCAATTTACAGTAGTAGGTACTGTAAACCAGCAGGTTCAAGTGTATTAAACACATTAAGTAATTATTACGCCAAAAATTATATATTTTTTATAAAATTTTCTTGAATTAGGTACTATCTGCATCCTTGTAAGCATACATCTTCTTGAATGTAACAGAATCCCAATGTGTGTCCCAATGGTATTTTCATTATTTAAATAGTATTAAAACTCACAACATCAAGAAAATCAACGGGATCTTACAAAACATGTAAAGTTGACCATTAGTTCTCCTGCCTTTTGAGGGTTTCTACTTAACCCTAAGATAACGTGTTTATGTCGACAACAAAAGATTTATTCAAGCAACCTGTAAACCAAATAGACAGAAGAGGCGGAATGCCATTCTTCAAATCCCTAGTTTAGTAATAGCTAGTAGGTATAAGTTTCCTTCCAAACAAAACTAATCCCCTTAATATTCAAAAAATCTGTTAACGTGGTCAAAATCCGAATTGAGATTACAATGTCGTCGCAGGGCAGCGCATTAACTGGGCAATCCAGCAAGTCGTTATCTACACAATTTCATTCCAGCATTACAGGGATAAAAGTTAAAATTGCTCATTACGTTTACTTTGTTGCAGTGAACTCCGCGCCGGGATTAAATGCATAGAGAATTACACGAACGTATGCATGGAGAAACATGAGCAAATTGTATTCAAGAGGATATACGCGGGGATTATTGATGTCGTACAAGAATTGTGCACTAGAGGGCCGTACCAGGATGAGTACTTGAAACACGCAGATTGTGTGAAGAACGTGAGGCCAGAGTACGAGACGTGCAGCAGAAAGTATGAGGTGACGCTGACCCAGTTGAGCAATCATCAGCAGAGCGATCAGTACCAGACTGATCAGTCTAATAGCGTCATCAATCATGAAGAGTATCTCAGGACAGTTTGTTGGTGAGCTTTTATTCTCTTTAATTAACTGTAAGTACAACTTGTGTAAGTGTAATAAGATAGCTCTCCCACAGGGATTGAAGAGTTAAAATGCAGTGTTTAATCAGGTAAGTACATTTAATTGGAAACGTTCGTACCGAAGTGCATGGTTTGTTACAATTCTAGGAATTGTGCCTAGGATATCCACGTATCGTTTGCAAGGTGTTACTAGGAAATCAACAGAAATGTATACTGAGTCTTAGATTCAAGTCATAATATTTAATTTGATAATAGGAGAGCATAATATAGAAAAAAATTGATAGATATTATCGATAAAAACAGCCTGCGATATATATATCTATCACTGCTAAATCCATGCTACAGACAAGATACGATAGATAAAACCAGTTTATCGACGTGACAAGTTTATCGTGGATAGATCCATGCTCGCACTGCTTGGACGCCAGGATATTGTTCTTTCTTCGAACAAAGCAGTTAAGCTATAGCATAATTGATTATATTTACACTAACTATAACATGTTTATGACATTACGGTATAAAATAATAATATAAACAATGTATGCTTTCCTCAAGCAACATCGACATATTAGTTTATCAGACATAATCACATACCTAAATTTCTCAAAAATCAATCTAAATTGAACTCTAAACATAACGCGCAGTTACCTAAAAATAACTTTGCAAGCGTTGGCTCGAAAATTGCACAATGTGGGAATAAAAAAGTGGAAATCGAGTACTGTCTTCTGCCATAAAATATAAAATATGCACTAACTATAAACTGTTTAATTTGAACATGGCTTAAAAACTGATACTAAAATGCCTACATCTTGAAAAATTGAATACATCAATAAGTAGTCAATTCAAAAGTTATGAATGAAAACTATAAGAAAAAGGTAAATCAAGGTTGAAATATTAATCAAACTGTTCTGCTTATACGTTTCCTTGTTGTTTCGAGAAAACCATAATACAATATAAGTACACATATTTGGAGCAGAAGAACTTTTTGTTGATGAGTTCGTTGGGGGAAGTACGGCTACCACACCTTTTTCTACCGTGCAGAAGCAGTAATTCTCAATACTGTGTTCTGGATTGAAGTATATGGTTGCCGGCGAAATTACAGGCACATGAGACTCAACAACTTACTCAGGGTTACGTGCGCAGTTTAGTTCGTCACTTATGACGAAATCCACTGTTATAAGCAGACGCGACCACTCAACATCAGATAAATCAAAGAAGACAGCAATAATATCCATTGGTCTAATTTCACGAGAGATAAACTTTTACTCGACAATGAAACAGATAATACTATTTCAAAAGCTGATTCGATAAACACGCAAAAAACTGTTTGTGACATCTCACATGTGCACTGTAAAATGTAAACATGTTTGGAAACTTGTTTATGTCCGCCATTCACCGTACGACAACGTACGCTCACAACCGCCAAAATTATATATTCCTTTGGCAGCCAACTTTGTTGTCGTTACCGATTTAAGTATGTTACACTTACAACGTGTACATTGTATATGTTTCAAATTATCATTTAGAAAGTGGATTGACTAGACTGAATCATTCATTTTTTATATCTTTATATAAACTAATCAAATGGTTCTAAGTATACCTACCAATATAGTGAAATTATCAAATGTTATTTTGACGTCAAGGTTTTTATTTATTTATAGAGTAGTTTTTACTATAATGATTTTTGCAACACTAACCCCTGATTACTGAGAACTAACCTAGAGAGATAAATTCGATGCTCTGATGGATCCCTCGGTGGCCTAGCGGTCGTAGCGACTGACACGGATTGTCGGAAGACGCGGGTTAAAATCCCGTCCGAGGATGTCTAATTTCTCTCTCTAATATTCCTCAAAAGAAAACCGGCCAATTGCGACTTGGACTCGCGCACTGAGGGTTCCGTGCTTTAAGAAACATCTAACATTAAGGTGCTGCAAGAGCAAACTGTTAGGTATTTGAGGGGGTGAAGCACTGGCCGTGACAGGAACAAGCTTGCGTCTGTTCAAGTTGTCAGATAGATATTGTGCAATATTATTTTATACTACCTAAGTTTTTCTCTTTAAACTCTTAACATAGTTAAATCAATAAAAAAGACTATATAGGTACCATATTTTTTTTCAACTTTATATCAGTAACTAGTACATGTCAAAACTGTGCGACGAAAACCATAGCGTTTTACGGATCTTTGGATTTGGGAAGCGGCTTAATTACTATTACTAAAACACAAACTAGATTAAAGGACAAAATTAATTTTGCCGTTCGATCTCTAGACATTATTATCCCACTAACCGCAAATAACCACTTAAAAGTAAATTCCCTTTTTTGAACTACATAATTGACGGTTTGCAGATTTTGTTGATATGCTGTAAAACATTGCATTCAAGGTCAACCGGAATTACTCTATACGTTTTGATTCCTTCGTGAAATCGGAAAATACCCCTGTTACCCACAGACTATCATCGCTTAAAAAAATCAACTTTTCTTGTTATAGATATACTTTCCTGGGTCACAATGACAGTAAAACTTATACATGTTGGTATCACGGAAGTCCTTAAATGATAAAATTAAATAGGCTTTATGAAAAGGGCAACTTTTGCAAGTTGTCCTTTTCATAAAGTAACCTACCTAACAGACTGGTAGGTGTATAACCGGCAGAGACAGTCTCTCGAGAGCCTTATTAAAAAACGCCCTCTCTAATGGACACTAAATTAAACGTAACAACTCTAATAAGCCCGCGCTGTAACGAAGCTATATCTCAAATTTTACAACTTTTGCACTCGTAAATAGAAATCTTTATTTAATTAACATGCTGGCAAAGTTTATTAGCATCGAAGCGGCGCGCCCTCAAGATCTTACGTTAATTACTTTGGCCACAGTAATCCCGTTACTCAGAATAGACTTAATTCTACGTTGCTTTCACTGAGGTTAAACCCGCGGAATGAGATTTAAAATCAGTTCTATTAGATGACGGATGTAGAGAGCTTCAACGTCGATACTATAGGAGTGTTGTTTTGTTAGCTGTTCAAGACCCGAGAACAAACATTTCAGCTCATCATACAAATTATATGCTCCGGGATATACAGGGTTATTGGTAAGTCGACCCATTCCCGTGACAGGGTTGTAGTTTATATCGTTTCTGACTGATTTGGCTATGAAACACCATATCCTAATTGTAACCGCTTTCGAGATATTTGAATTTAATAGAAATACGAGTATGTAAGTCTTATGATATATAAGTAATTAAGACTGGTGATAATATATTTATTTAAGACAAAATTTTACAGTGCGAACAATAGTAATGGTGCCTCGCATAACGAATAAGTACGTAAAGGGGTAGACCGCTTCTTCTGCTCGTAAACATTCACCCACCCGCAATTCCTCAGTTCATCCGTGATCATGGCGCTTGCAACAGTGCCGAAATATCGGAAACTCACAGACAATATACATGGCAACTATCCCGTTCATAATTTGAATATTTCTAATATTTCCAATGTATTGCTCAAAATATTAATTCAAATTGAATAATTTAAACCTAATTCACATTAACATTCATAATATAATTCATAAAAATATTCATCGGCAACTTGGATCATATGATCGGTCATATTCATCGGACCTAGTATGTTTTTTGGGGCCGAAACACCACGGAGCCGATTTATGCAAGTGGTGTCTACGTGGTATAGGACTCTTCTTTTTCTTCGCCTTGGTCCATGTACTAGATTATTCTTAACTTTAAGTTTATAATAAGTTAAGTCTTAACTTTAGTATGTAACGATTTATGATTTACGATAGCAAGTGCATGCAGTGCCGCTAACACATTGATGTTACAATCCCTAGGTTTTTTTGCAACGACCATGGGCAAGAATAACGCTTATCTACTTACCTTCAGGCAAACAATTTTCCGATCACGTCATTTACTCTTTTTGATCTGCAGGGCAATTATGTATCTCAATTGCTAACAAATGTAGGTTGAAATCGAAAAAAACGGTCGCTTTATGTCACTTTGGTCAGCTCCAGTCATCAACTTACTAACCTTTTTGATTATTAGAGTTGTCAAAAGTGACATAGAGCCGCCATTTTTACGATTTCAATCAACATTTGTTAGCAACTGAGATACATAATAGCCCTGCTGATCTGTACTCTTATGTTGTGTGTGTCTGGTATTCATATAAATGTTTGATTTTAAAAGAGCTAAGGATTATTTGAATACCCGATGCATAACGAGTGCCGTGAGTCGCCATTCAAATTGAGTTCCGCAAATTAAAGTGGAACTAACGCTTTAACTTGGAACTTACCAAGGAATATTCACTTCAAAGAGATAGCTAGCCGTGAATATTGAATAGTCCTTGTTAGTAAAATATTCAACAAATCGGGTGGCCGAAGTAATTACACCAAGGTTTCTCAGAGGTACCTCAAAGATTTCCACCGTTATTAATACCTACCTGCTTGTCACAGACTATAACATTTGCATGTAAATTACTAACTGCTTCTTTAAATTCGTAGGTTTTTAGTCGTTGTCGAATTAAAGCTGTGGATGTGATCCTACGTCACAGCAGCGTATAATATAGGAGCTCCTACATCAAACAAAATAAATTGGATTCATGTTGTTTTATTGTAATGTAAACGAAATCAGACAAAGCAGAAAATAGGCGGGTAGGTATATAACCAGTCCTGGTAACATTAAAATTCATGCGATTTAAATGGTTTCTTCCACAAATAGTTTCTTTATCTAGCTGTCTGATGTTAGATACGAGTATTTACAAAGTATAATGAAAACCCAGTATTTTTCTTCAATTCTCTGGGCACAATGTCTTTTTCTAACCAGTTAAGGTTTTGACATCGGTATTGTAGCAGGCTACCGCCTATGGATACTCGTTGGTAGTATTTGTACCATTTACTACAACCAAACATTAAATCACTACGTCCTAACTGCGATATCCCAATCAAACCATTTCCGTCCGTCCCCTCCTCGTTAAAGACTGATTAAGAATCGGCGTAGATAAAGTGACGCCTTTAATGCTTTTTCGGTGTGTAAATGACTTCTTTATCAGCTCTTTACAGCTATAATCTGAATACATTTATTTTTGCGAGCCACTTAGAGGTTTATTAAGCATTTAACGCGCCGTTTGACGAGCGGAATACGTAATGTGGAAAAAGTATTTGCAAATCACAGGGGATTTATAATTTTGTGTGAAATATAAGAATAAATAACGAAGTACAACGTATATTTACTCAACGTTTTCATAGGGCCTTACGCATGGGAATAATTTGGGTTTGATAAAATGGAGTCTGGAGACAACATGTGAATTGATTTGAAAGGTAAATTTTACTGATCCTGATTAATAAGACCTGTATAATAATATAGATGTAGTAAGATTGCATGCAGTAAAGATGAGACTATTGAGATGGATGTGTGAAGTGCCAAGAACAGGTGAAATAAGAATGAGTACTTACATAAGCGCAAGTACGGGAGTGTTATACATAGAACATATGTTACGAGGGATATAAGACATGTAGTGACATGTCTTATTATTTCCTTCGGTTTTATTCGTAACTCTCTGTACTGAGAGTGGAACGGAAAAATAGTTGTAGCCCAAAGAAAACATGGATGGAATAACTATGCGAGGTACGATATGAATGGAAAGTGTTGACGGCCAACAAGGGACAGTGCATAGTATATGCTACGCCAATCCCAAACGAAACCTGACTAGGGCAAGAAGATAATGGTGATTGCATAAAATTCATATACATAAGTTATTAAGCCTATGATAAAAAATACTGAAGGCAGTCGCCACATTATACGTGATCATCTAAACTGAATTCAATTGAAATTATGAACAGCTTATGTAGTGGCATTCTTCTGCATGTGGCAGTCTTGTTTGTTACACTGAAGTACTTCTCCTTGAAGCTGTGTCAAGCACTAAGAAGAGTAAAGGCAAAGAGCGCAGTGCAGTAGAGACTGCGCTGAATTCACTGCTACTGTTTTGAGCAGACAAACTTGTTAGTAGTCATTTATTAGTACAAAAATAAACAAGCATCCCACTCCATGTTCAGCAATAAATGACAGGACCTATATTTATTAATAATCACTAAAAGCGTCCGAATTCAATAAAATACCTCAAATATTTTATCATCACCGCATGTCGCCCCAGATAGAATTTCAGGCACTCAACGTCAAACAAAGCAAAAACGCTCGTATATAAAATTACAATTTCATTGTAAAAGCTAGTATTTCTGGTCAGTTTTTCTAGTTAAAATATTCGTCGCTATCACAGGATTCATACATCGTTGGTTATGCAGTGTCACAATGCATGGAGAGATGAACAAAAACATTGCGATTCTGTCGCGTGTAAAAGTCTAGCGATAAATGCAGTGACAATGTTTGTATTAAAACTAGTGTGCAGTATGATATGAAAATGAGGTAAAATTTATCCACGGTTTACTTATAAATTTAGATTCCTAATAGTCACTAAAAACTCTTGTATATTTTTCACAAACCGTTGGCAGGTAGATACTAATTGGATATATGTGAAATGATATTTGGTTCAAAAAACATAATAATGAAACCGTCCTAGTTGCAAGAAATACTGACAAATTGAATATACTTATACTTCATTAGTACTTATTCGAGAGTGATGTCGAGAGTTGAGTCATTTTTTCTATGCTAATCCATAAGATTAGATGATTGCCAGATTAGGGTATTTGATATGACAGCCACTCAAGTTTAGTTAATATTTTACAACTAATGCAATTATAACGACAGTATTTACTGTATGTATAATGTTTACACAATAATACCCCCGCACTAGGATTCCGCATGTGTCGCGGGAGGCATGGACGCACAAATAACACAGGCCAGTTGGCGCAATTGGTGGCACCCCTGCCTTCTGAGCCGCTGGCCCCGGGTTCGATCCCCGGATAGGTCAAACATTTGCGTGCATGAACATGTCTGTTTGATCTGTGTATGGGTGTTCCCATATGTATATAAGTATTTAATATCATAGGTATATAAGTATGTAATGTAATAATCAGTCATCAGGTTACCATAGTACAGGCTCTGCCTAATTTGGGACCTGAAGACCTTTGTGTGGATGTTGTCCCATATTAAAAAAAAAAAAAAACACGTCACATCGTCCCGACCGACAACTAACAATTATTCTGCTCATCACACAAATATGTGCCCCGGCCAGGGATCGAACCTGGGACAACGCGCTTCCAAGGCACAGTCACTATCGACTGAGCTATCGGAGCCGACAATGTACTGTGTTAATCGTTTAACCCATGGAGATTCCATGTTCACAGTGCAGGTGTAACTATATAACTCAAAATGTTGGCTCTCACACAGTGTAATAAGTTAAGCATTTATGAAATTATTATTCTCTAAAGCCGTTCCCCGCATTCAGAAGTAAAGCTGCATTTGGCAAGTTCGTAGTATTAAGTTAAATCTGGCGCAGGACGAGCGGCGATAGGTGCGGCAACAAACGGATATTCTGCGAGTATTTCTGTCCACTCGGAATAATCCCCCGTAGGGTTCTCACGCCAGGCGGTGTTGTACCGAATCAGTGCTATAGTTAAGAACACAGAATTCCCTTGTTGTAGATATGAGGTATATCTAAACTTTTAAAGACACAATACGCAACTCACACACCAACAACGAAGTGTATGTTTCTAATGTCAAAATAACAGTTATTTTACTAAATGCATAATAAAAATAAATAAATGAAAGTTCGATACTCATATACAGTCATCATCCTCCTCTCCATAGGACGTCCACTGCTGAACATAAGTCGCAGGCCTCTCCATAATTTTCCAAAAGGACCTGTCTGAAGCGACCTGCATCCAACGTCGTCCTACGCATTTTAGCAAGCATTTTTTTAGGTCGTCTGTCCACTTTGTTGGTGGATGACCTACGCTGCGCTTGCCGGACCGTGGTCTCTACTCCATAACCTTCTGGCTCCATCGTCTGTCTGTTCTTTGTGCTATGTGCCCTTCTACACACTGGCTGTGCTGCCACACTGGCTAATATTCTGGGCTGTCGGTGACTTTCGTTCTTCTGCGAATCTCCTCATTTCTGATTCGATCACAGAGAAACCCCGAGCATAGAACTCTCCGTAGCTCGTTGTGCGACTTTGGGCTTACTTATAAGGCATACCTATACACAGTACCTATAACAAAACAAATTATTATTACAAATTTTCTGTCTGCATGTCTGTCTGTTTTTCTTTTTGATTTGTCTAGTCTTCGAAACGGCTGGATCGAGTTTGACGGAATTAAACTCCGCGAGATCCCTGAGTGATACAGACTATTTCCTGTCTAACTTCCGGTCGTGAATTTGAATTTTGAATTTGAATATATCTGTACGTGCGCATAGATAAATGATGATGATGTTTTGTTTACAGTTCATTCCAAGAGTACCTGATGTGCTCTGAGCAGACAGTGCAAAGGTCGTGTGGTGATGAAGCAGCCTTATTCACCAGCGCATTTTTGAAGCGAATGGCTTCTAACATCATAAAGGTAATATATAATCACTATGCAAATATTTATATTTTTATATAACTGAACTGTAACCTAACCTTTGGTTTAAAAATATTTACTTACATCCTTGAAGTGGTCCAGGGGTGGGTAAATATCTGCCAGTTATGTCCTCGGTTTTATCAAAATAAGATGACTAGAAGTATTGCATATTTAAATTGAGCTATTGCCCATTAGGCAATAGCTTAATTTAAATATGCAATACTGAATTTTCCCTTTTTTGTACTTTTATTTGGGAATTTTCCCTTTTTCTCCGAAATCGTACCTTTTCGGATTTCGGAGAAAAAGGGAAGAATTCCCAAATAAAAGTAAAAAAAAATTGAGGGTTCTGGGATTTTTTTTGGCCAACTTGTATTCTCCAAGTGGGCCTCCAAACACGCTCATTTGGTATGTCGGTCCCTCTACCAAACACCCTATATAACATACAGAACCATTACTAAGGGATCCAATGTCGGAAACCTAATAACCATTAGGAAGTACACTTACGTTCCTGAGTACCTGGTAATTAATAAGTACCTAAACGATCCTTATGTCAGTGTTACATAAATCAAGATTTGTAAAACTGCTAATTACCAAAAAAAGCGCCAAACACCTAGTTACTTAACAAACGATAGTTACTTAAATCGTAGATTATGATGATAGATAATTGACTGTGTTTGAGAATGCTGTTGATAAACAATTTAAAAACTGGTTAAAAAATGTGAAAAGGTTGCCCTCCGTCATGAGACGACTAATACGACTATAAAAAAACTAAGGTGCTATCACCGATAATCGATCCTTGAACTGGTGCTGACGTAGTGAGTCAGAAGACGAGAGTTTGGATCCGACCGCAGGATATAAAATACTTTACTTAAACTTTTTTTTTTTTCATTAAATATTTAATGAATGTTAGTAGGTAAACAAACTAATTAACCCGTAGGTTTAAACAAAGAGTCATCCTCAAAAACAAGAAATATATAAACTACATATTTATATGACAAAGTGATTAGGTACGTTTTATATATATCGACATTTCGATACAATCTTGAAGGATTTTATTTTGAGAGTACAGACATTCCACTTTTTAAAATAACATTAATAGTTTTAAAATCAACCCAACGAAGTCGTACGTTTAGACGTGGTCGTAGAGTTTTACTTCCTTGCGTAAGCCTAAGTTCATCCATTATGTGAGTTATGCATGTATAATTCATTAAATTTTGACACATTTGTGTCTTGCACCCAAGAAAAGTGTACAAGTTCGTTGCTTGCAACTATCAGTTTGTTGTCCAATGGAACGCATGCCACATAAATTGTTCATAAAAAAACCCATTGATCCATTGTAATTAGTCTGACCTGACGTCATTATATCATCTATTTTATATGTCTGACATACAACGTTAATTAGTTTTTCCTACTTCCTTGAGTTTATCTTTTGTTTAACTTCCACCAGGGTCCTATTTTTGAGACAACCTCTTAAGTAGAACAAACACGTTTCGAGTTTTCAAGTGATATTTTTCAAAGCCGCCAACTTTATTATTTGTTTGATAAGATTACGCTGGTTCCGGGATCACAACAAGGAAGTAAAATGTTTTCGCGACATCCCATCTGGTTCGTGACTGGAACTCTACTAACGAGATTCCATTCTATTTACTGATATTAAAACATGAAACCGTCGGTAATGTACCGACCGACAGACCTCAGTATATACATCGAGACAATATAACACTTTATTGTAACACCACAATGCACCACATTCATGACGTAGGTATTATTAGAAATAACAAAATAACAATTAAAAACTAGGTGTAACAATGAGAGGATTTCGTTCGATTGTAGAAGTTTAGTGTGGGATTTTATGTTTGTATTTAATAATTTTAGTTTATAAATCATGTTGGATTAAAGCTTTCCATTCCAAAAATAACATAGACTAATTTGTTATGGTTAACTCATACTTGGCCAGGAAGGCTTACTTACTGGATTCCGCAGTAATGTACTATAATCACGTTCGTTATTGTAGGTACATTTATATGCAATCAATAATATTTGTAATAAGGCTAACGTATTGCCTATTTTAAATTCAAAGTCAAAGTCAAAATCATTTATTCAATTTAGTTATCAAAGACGCACTTATGAATGTCAATTTTTCATTATAATGTACTTTAAAGACTACCGCCGCGTTCCAAAATATATAGAGCCTACCGAGAAGAAGCGGCAACAAACTCGGGGCCATTCTTCTCAAATACTTCAGCTGTCTTTTCTTTAGTGCAGATATTCACGAAGCATCTATTTCTGGCATCAGATGCGCTTTTTGTTGTGTGCAAGTGATTCTGGCTGTCTCGTGCGTAGTATTCAGTTGTAGCCTTAAAAAATGCGCTAACTGTTTGTGAATAAAATGGAAAAAAATATTAATTGTGTTGAATGCTGATATAAAAGGGGTAAGGGAAATTCGGGTAAAGTTTAAAGTTGATTGCCGCTTACTTGATATACTGGAAACTTGACAAAGATAAATTCGAAAACGCAACTAAAAATAAAAACTACTTTATACATCTTTAGGAATTCCTGTCTATTGTTAGTACATTGAAAATTTAAGATTGAAGTTAATGTACTTATATATATATATATATAAATTAATGGCATATGTACCTATTCCCCCTTTAACTTTTCTCCTGTATACGGCCTTTCGTTAAAGGATAACTTCGCATTCTTTCAAGTTGTTAACTTCGCTCCGAATTCGTTGGCATCGTGACCAACGTAAGAAATTCAGGAGATTTACGAGATTAATGAAATACTTAAGTTGGCGCATGATTTGGCTGAGCTTAGACGGATCTTTATTGGTGCTTAGCGACAAATGAGAAGCTTCTAAGGCAAACATGAATGCAAGTCGTGTAATTTTAGAAAGAGATGGGATTAGGAATAAGGCATGTTACAGTTCAAATTCGCAGTTCCTGAGCCTATATTTTGCAAATTGTACGTCATGAAGGCATCTCTGTGTCTATTTTTAAGTTATTAAGATTCTAATTATGCATTATGCAAAATTAGGCATACTAAGTATTATTATGTGCCTAAATTTGTATAATATAGCTGAAGTCGCCGTAGCCATGCTATTTTAAGCACATTTTAAGTTGAACGTATTGTATGTCGAACAATGAGACTAAACTCAATACAAGGATGGCATTTATTATTATATGCATCGGCCCGCATAAAGCTATTCGGTTGGCGAATGCGTCCGCATTAAAAAAATAACAGTTGGTGGTTGAAATCCGCAGAAGTCAGAATATGCCTCGCTATGAACGTTTCGCAGCTTCACTGCAGTTACCAACTTTTTCTACTACCTAAGGCCAAGGATCCAATGACCATCCACAATAAAAACAAAAAAGAGGCATTTTAAACAAGCAACACATAAACTACGAGTACATGTACAAATCTTTAAACTAAAACAAAAACCGAGATATTTGTTATTAAACCTTTTCTTAGAAGGGCTTACTTATTAATACGAGTATTATGTTCAAGTGTATCCCAAAAAGATAAAGGAGAATGACATACCATTGTGGTGAATACGCCATGCAGAATTATATTGATGTTTACTGCCTTATAAAAAATAATCTTCTGTAATCACTACTTATAATAAAACTGTAGAGGACGAATTTCTGTACAATGAAAAGAAATGCTAAACACCATGTCCATGGTTGTATGTAGTCAAATCGAACTAGGTAATTTAAATATTTAATTATTTTTATCTCTATTTGTTTTTGTGTGTTCGTCTGTCTGTACGGGCTAATCTCCGAAACGACTGGACCAATTCAAAATGAAATTTAGTATTGTGGTAGCTTATATCCCTGTTCAACATAATATATATACCTTTTGATCCCGGTAAATTAAGACGCGGTCCAACCCCAATTTTAAAATAATCTACGATGCTTTACGTAAGGTTGAAAATCGTTTTTTAGATTGGACGATGTAATGCGAAAATGCATTAATTTTGTACGTTTTCTTTATATTTTTCGACATACACTAACAGAATTTGAAAAACTGCTGGTTATAACTTTAGTAGCTATGTATTACCTAAAAAAAATATAGTGTTATCGCTGAAAATTCTAAGAGTTTCGACGTGAAAGTTTATTTTTGTGGACCTATTCAGGAATTTGTCCTGCAGAATGAGAGTTATATTTATGAATTCTATTCGGTTATTACTTTTTTCCTATCCCTTTTCTAACCTTAGTATTTTTTTCATAATAAATTATAGATCTGTTTCGTTACACTACGTGTTTATAAAATTCTGCTTCTTACTATTATCAGGATACGAGCGCGTCTTAAAGAGTTTACGGTTACGGGTCAGCTAGTATTTTATAAATAAATATATATAAACGTTTGCACGCTCATAACCCGCACTAGGATATCATGTGTCGCATAAATTATACAATTAACACATCACAAACATCCGCGACTAGAGCACACACATTCCCGCTCATTGCAAAAATATTTGTGCCAGCCAGGGTTTGAACCTACGACCCTTCATTTCGAAGGCAGGGTCACTCCTACCACGTTACAGAATAACAGGTACAGGAAACTAGAACACAGTAATAAAAAACTTATATCTAAAAATAAGTTCCCTAATTCAAATAATTATATTAGAGTGACAAAGCCCGGAAAACCCCCGTCTTTTTCAATATAGCCCTTAACTGAACCGTCAAAGGATTAAAACTTTAAACGAAATGCAAAACGTGTCTTAGGGATGTAAGATAATGTGATCACTATATAAACCTAAAATAAATATGTTTTTTTTTCAGAACTTCTGCCTGGAGTATCGGGGGCAAGAATGCGGTCTTCCTGACGATGCAAATTCAGTGAAACACAGTTTGCTTCTAATAAGTGGAGTCAGTATTGTTCACTTAGCATTAAGTGGCAGTTAATTTACAATGCTTATGTGAACATTTTAGGACAGACTTAAAAAATACGGTCTTTAATGATCTTTCAGTGTTGCTATGAACATGGAATAAGTGAAGGAAAAACACGAAAATAAAAACATGAGAGATATAACTTGAAATGAACCATTTACTAAGTAAATGTATACTTTAGTTTGTTAGTAATAAAATTAACATTTGGAAAAAATAATATCAAAAGTCATTGACTTTTAATATGTAATATAATTTTTAATATGTAATATCAAAAGACAAAAAGTCGTTGACTAAATCACAAAAAATACTATTCTGGGCCACATTCAACTATTCACCTCTATGAAAATGACATGTCAGTGTTGCCAGTGTGTTGTAAATTTGAAATTAGCACATGCAGTCACTAGTATCTACCTGTCACCGCGAGCTTAACGCACGCAGTGAATTGTAAGGTAATGCGGGTAGATTATATTGCAGTTCCTGTTATAAACACGTTTATTTATTGTAATTACGTTATAGCAATCTCATTATAAATTTTATTATTATTATATTACGTTCGAAGTATACTAACTTATTTAATTCTAAGTATGTATAGCTTGATAGCAATTATTTTGATATTATACTTTACTTAAGTAGATATTATGTAGGTCATGTTTGTGTTACAAGTAAGAATTATATTGTGATGTTTTTTGCATGATATAAGGTTGCTAGACTGTTCAGATATAAATTACATAGCCCGTGGAATATATAAAAAAAATATATATGAAAATTATTAAAATAATTTTATGTTGCATGATTATGTGTCAAACGTGAGCATGTAAAATGCTCTATGAAAGGTTTGTGCAAAATTACTATAACATACATTTATAGCTAGAACTTTATACATCAGTGGCGTCTACCAAGATGGACTCTTTCTAAACAGTGCTAGCGATTGGAAAATAAATAGATTAACATATAAAATAGTCTAGTCGATATGTTAACCTAAAGTTATTTGTTAAACTACTGTTTACCAATAATGTGTTACTACGTAATAATATTCTAATAAATATATGCCTACTCTACATTTAATTTGGTTACATTGTATAACGTGTAAATTAAAAACTAATAAGGTTTAAACATATTTTATACATGGTTGGTTTATAACATACGTAACCTTAAGTTTATTCAGTTCCATAATGTTATATGCAATATTGTAATGTTAGATTATAATTTATAACACGCCAAAATTGTCAAAGTAAAATTTCATCTATCGTGAAATGCTTATAGGTGCTTGTATATGTGCGACACGACACGGTGCAAACTGTAAAGACTTATTAATTCATAGTAACAAACAAAAAGGTTGTTTTAATAGAAGATTGTTATACAAAGAACCCCATTCGCACACAAGGCATTAATACGCAAAAGTGATCGAAGTGAGTAAGGGCGCTTAAACATAGTTTGAGTGATAACTTTGTTTTGCCGAATTTTAATTTTTATACATAGGTTTTATACTTTTTATCACTAATGTGATAAAATAACAAAATCAACTTCAAACAAAGATTTCACTTTCTTTGCTGTGCACTTCATTTGATAAAATCATCAGGTATTTCATCCAATGCTGATATCTCTTTTGAAATCGGTTACAATTTTTCCGATTGTCTTTGTCTTAAACTTTATTATCAAATCAGAATCATCATCACTTCCACTTATGTGTGGTTGTATAAAACGTTATTACAAATGCAATGAGTATTATTTACTTCTTGTAAAGAATTAAGAGATAATGACAAAAACCAAACGTAATATGTAAAATAATTTGGCCCCTGTAAGAGGGTTGTGAGAACTTCCGACATCAATGGTCATTTAAAATACGGCTGTTTTCACAACAATCACATGCGCAGGGTAAGTCCTCCACCCACAAGGTGGAGAGACGACCTGATAAAGTTCGCAGGACGACGTTGGACGCAGGCCGCTTGCGAACGGTCCCTTGGGAATTTTGTGGGGGAGGCTTATGTTCAGTAGTGGACGTTCGACGGGTGAGATGATGGGTTAATAAGGGTTTCGTGTATTTTCAGTCATGTATGTCATGTCGAATGTGTTTGGTTTTCTAATGATACTTTGATAGATAGGTTTAACATATAAACTTGCATCACTTTGTACATTAAATGATCCTATATATTAAATAGCATATACTAGCACCTGTATATAGATTACACTTTAAATAAGTCCTAAGATAATATATCCTTGTACATATTAATAATGTGGTTTAATAATTGCATATCATTATATACTTAATAATAAGTGTTTAAAAGCTAGCAATGCTAGCATGTAAAAATGTACATATAATACCGATCGCATATTTGTAGGAATATCTGCAACATTATGATTACATCAAATGAAGTTATTGGTGTAATCATAACGGAAAATAATAAAAAAATAGAAAAAGTAATATAATCTTACTTGATTAAACGTACATATAATTTTATTGTAACAGTAGATTGCTTGTAGACACTGAAATTTTTCAAAACTACGCAAGTTCAAGTTCGAAAAATGTTGGGATTTTTCATGCACAAATTAAGAGGATTGCATAGCTAGTACTTAATTCTAAAAAAGGAAATTTATAGTACTTTGAAATATTGAAAAAATCAAAACGTACGGGCATAGTAAAAAATTCCACGATTCCATGAAAAAAAATCACGGAAATCGGACAATGTTAAGAGGTATAAAAGAGTTTTCGCTTTTAGCATGGAAAGTACTAGCTATGCAATCCTCTTAATAATAATATATAGTGTTGCCCTCAATGTTTTGATCGAGCTGCATTAAATTTAGTAACGAGTAGACTGGAGAAGTGAATATCAGCATCGTGAGGATCGAATGTTTTCTCCAAATACTTATCTGTATTTAATGTAGTTATAAATGAAATCGGTCTATGTCTTAAGACAGATTTGAGCGATCTGATAAATCCAACCTGCGGCTGGTACAATACTACCTTTCCGCCAATAGATATATATTAATAAGTGCGCGAAAAGTTCGTTTTTTTTTAGATCCAATGATCTAAAAAAAACGAACCTTCAATAAGTTATTTTTGTGTAGAATGCATTACCATTATTTTAATCGTTGTTATATTATTGCCTAGCTTAATAATTATGAGCTGATTTAAATGTTATTTTATTACTTAGTAAATCCGTATCCATTAGATAGATAAAATACGTTAAAGACATAGTCTTTGAGAGATTATTGGTTAAAAATAAATTGGTTATTTGATATTATCTGACTGTTTCATTTCTTTCAAACGCCAAACCAGCTGATAACTAATTAGGTTTCTTTATATAACCCTAGGTTCCAACAGAAGAATATATTGAAAAAAAAAACAACAACAGTTAACCATATTCATAGGAATTTCGTTGACTTCGAAACATGTTTCAAGCATCAAAGAATCCCGTTTCACACCTTAGAAAAAAACCTCGCGTATACAATCCATCACGAACCTATTTCCAATATATTTTTTGTAAGGTTATTAATAAAATATTACTTGTCGAACATTAAAAGAAACCCTGAACTCAAACACAGTTTATGTTATTTTCTGTTTTGAATCAGATCGAGCCTTTTGCTTATAGTATTATAACTCAAATACTGCTATCCCTTTTTCATTTTTAGTTACTTAGATTTCTAGCTTAAGGTTGACAGCCAACCACAGGACATTTTTGTCATACTTCGCCTACAATATCACTACCTACGTGAAAAGGAAGTAGGCTTATGGAGTTAGACTTTACTTAAAAGCTAGTTTATAGTTGTTAGGTGTTTGTATTATTTCTTAAGTTATTTGTGAAAGTCTCGAGAACTGTATAGCAGCCCAGTTATCATTGATAAATCTTCGTTGTACACCTATATACGTCCTCTTGAGGAAAGGCCCCCTTATTCCGTTTCCAAAATTAAATACTAATTTAATTACATATACTTACAATAACATCACACATGTAAAAAGATTGCTCGTAATTTTTACTAGGCGTGAACTAGGTCACATGTTTTATCTGAACATATTAAATACTCTTAGATATGCCATCTATACCTTATATGGCATATATAAGATTTTTTGGTTAAATAGTTGTCTAGAATTGAGCGGTTACTTCACAATAACATGCCACAATTATGTGTCAATTAGGACATCTTTTAATAAGTTCGATCGTGAGTTCTTCGCGGTTTATTTTGAGATATTTTCTCTTTTAAATATGCAGAACTCCTGGATAAGAAGCACAATAAAGTGAGAACAAGGCATCTGTAAAGAAATAAAGACATTGATAATTAACAGAACTATCTTATTAACCAAATTCGGTAGATAGTGATCATCATAATTGACACTAATATATTCAAAAAATATTAAAGAGAAGGTTGGGTACTTATAAGGTTTTGATTTCGCAAAGGTCAAGCTTCATGCATTACATAATTGAGGAGTTTAGAAAACTCTAACCAATGATTGTATTTCGTATTTCAATTTTTAAAATGAATTATCTACATAACTTCTGGTGTCCTAAAATGAGTGACACTATGCGAATTATGTAACCTTACATTTTATTTTTCGTAATGTTTATTTTGCAATACTTTGAGTGCTTTGTATAGGTTCAATAAGGACTACACAATCGTATCATAAGTGCCGAAGATAAATAAGGCTGTCTTTTTGATTTCTTCTTCTCATCATAAGCCAACTATGATTGTTGATTACAATCATACCAAGACTGGAGTCGATGAAATTGTCAAAAAAATGCTCGATTTATTCGAGTACTCGAAAGACACGTCTCTGGCTCATGGCTATATTTTGCAGGGTGTTGGGGTCTGGGCTGGTGTAAATGCTTTTGTCTTGTACCAAGGTTGTCAGGGCGCAAAATTATGAAGCGGAGATTTTTATTATGTTTAGCAAGAAAATGTATGCTTCCCAGTGAAAAGGAGCGCGTTTATAATGACAGACTGCCGAGATAGTTTTTTCAATTGTCAAATAGAAGAGTTCTTAAGGATTTGCCTCCTCCTTCTCAACCAGGACCATCAGCTAGAAGGTTATGTAGCATATGCCCCAGCAAACTGAAAAGACACACAAGATTCAGCAGCTGTGCTTGTAAGAAGCCTATTTGCTCACAATGCACAAACATGCAAAGACTGCAGGTTCTAAATAAAAATTGGGGCAGACGAATTTGTTGATTTGTTTTCATAGTTTCTAATTACAATGTCAAAAACAAATAAAGACTCAGTATATTAGATTTAATATATACATTTTTTTTTTTTTAAATACTATGTAAGGATAGTTACCAAATGTCTAGTCTAAGAATTTGATCTCAATAAATGTGTTTCTTTAATAATTATAATATTGTTTTATTTGGTTTGATGTTTATTAATTTAGAAGGCGATGAACCAATACAATAAATATATAATAAAATTAGTAAAGCTTCAAAACATAGGGAGTACACGCTAGTAAAGCTGACGACTGATAGACTACACGTCAGTCAAATGTTAACAAAAAAGTCACCTCAGTTGCAGAGGGTTAAATGAAATTTCAGTAAAAGAACCCAGTAGACAAAATGTGCATCCAAATCTGAAAGTCGGACACACGAAGTCTGTCCAAAAAGTTTCTACTGTAGCCGAATGGTAAAAAAGATACGTTTCGTAGGTTTTGAAAGCAGTTTTTTGGCAGACGTTAGCTTTGTTGGCTGACTTTTGTGGTAAGCTGTAAGTTACTAGTGTTACAGAACAAAGATCAGTAGCATGTTTACAATTTGTATTCCGGTTTAGGGGGTCTCCCAAAAACAAACTACGAACTTTTGGTTCACGTTTTCTACTGTGAAAGTGAAATTGCACAAATACAGTCAAGGGTGATAAATTGTAATTACATGTTTAAAGCATAGATATTGCAGTATGTTTCATATTAAACTGAAGTGATATATAAAATCTAACATCATGATGTGTAATGTGTATTAGTTTAATTTTGTGTTGCGTTAATTGATTTTAATATTATTTTTAGAATTTGAATGATACTCATGTAAAGACATAAGTATAAGAATATAGAATATAAACGAACAATAATATAACTTAATGTCATAAAATGTTTTAATGCTAAAACTGTAACAATTTATTGCTACACAGTATTAAACGAATAAATACTTGTTCATATAGATCAATCAGTAAATAATAATAATAAAAGACACTAGGTACCTAAATATAAATATAATTATTTATCAACAGGAAAAAAGCCAATTATTACATTTCATAATCCTTGACTTTATTAGGGCTTTTTCACTTTCACGTAGAAAAAGCGAAATCCGTTAAACAAAACTACATGGTTCTGAAATACAATTCAGAACGCCTGTTCTGAATTTTATTTTGCAGATATACTACGTAACTAGACGATAAAGGTAAAGTTACACTAAGCTCACTAAACATATTACCAACTTATTTAAAACTGTAATTGTACTAAACGACGACGTTTAGTTGAATATTTAATAATAATAATCAATAATATTTAACTTATTGAAATAAATCATTTATAATCATTAAATAACGTTTTAGGTTCACATAACAGGGTGATTCGTTGTGGCAATGATTCAGTTTAATGGTGTTAGGCTAAGTTTATTAAGAATTATTTATTTCAACTACCAATAATGTTAACATTCACAAAACTAGTAAATTTACATAATATGTAACAATTTGAGTTATATTTTATAAACCGTGGTCTCCACACTAGGATTTCCTGTGTCGTGGAGATCAAATCCACAGAAATTGGTTTTAAAGCTAGTTGCGTTACAATTAGTATGTGAGTTTAAAAACTATCGTGAGTATCACACATTATACTAATATAAAGATACCGGCTTCTCTCACTTGGTATTATGTCGGTTTAAGTCCGACGACGTTTCGAACGTGTAAGATGTTCTTCTTCAGGGACGTCTTACACGTTCGAAACGTCGCGCGTCGTCGGACTTAAACCATGTACGGACCAAACCGACATATGTAATACCAAGTGAGTGAAGCCGGCAGCATAGCTCCACTTTACTCCAGAACTTCTGATACACCTGCAAATAACACTGTGTGTTTGGGAGTGAGCGAATGTTACTTAATTAATCAAATTGCAATGATCTTTCAATCAAGGAATGACTGTGAAGATCTGGAAAATTACCAATAAATACAGCTGTAAAAATCCAATCGTTTCAGAGACGACGACAGGTGTCAAAGATCAAGCGAAACTACTCCCGGGGTCCGCTGAAAGTGCCCTACGGGTTGCCTATAAGCGTTGAATCTTAAATAGTTGGGAGAAAAAACAAAAACAGGTGGTATAGGGATAAAAACAAAAATATTGGTGAAATAAGCTAAAAACAGACAAAATTTGCCACATTGATAACGATAACGTTAAACTTTATCGAAGAAACCGAAAGCTCGACAAAAGCAATCTAATCTAGCATGGCGTTTCCATGTCGGTACTTAATATATAATAGCTACTTCCGTATCCATATTTATTCACTGAAACAACGTACAATATCTCAGTGCCTTGAGGCACATGAAGGATTTACATATTCAGTGGATGAGTAATCCACTGCGACCAGTTGGAGCTATACATGTAAACATAGACAGGATTACAATAAACATAGATCTACTGCAGAGTTTAGTTTTTATTGCGAGCGTATTTCATCTTACTTAATAAACAATCCACCTTTTCATAAGGCGAATATTGCCGTAATTACGATGATTTTCGCCGCATATTAAGCGTCGTAAACGTAAGGTTATTTTAACAGTATATACTGCTTATTTAACCGTAGTAAGGTCTATTCGGAAAGTGCCTTACGGTACGTTACATTTAAGAGTTTGTATCTGTTAAATCTAATAAACCGTTTGTACATTTTGACTTAAGAAAGCAAATAAAACGTAAGCCTTACAAACTCACCTCACGTTATTACAATTCAGCCGTGTACGAACGAATTCACCTTAGTTCAGAATTCGATTTTTCTCAGTGCACGATGGTTATTATACACAGACTATAACCAATTCGATGTTTCGGAACAATCAATCTGTATTTCTGGATCAAACGTAGAAAGAGACATACTAAACTTCAATCAAAATCCGTTCACAATAAAACTGTTTCAACGCTGAATGGTAACGAGCATACAATTTCTAGTTTAGGTGAAATAATATTAGTATACGAGATCGTATACTAATACTCGTACATCTTCTCTCTTGCATTACTATCAGCATTGCAAGAATCTCCTTATTATTATTTTTTAAATATGAGAAATGGGCATCACTCACGTAAATAAGTCACATCTTTCCATCCTTAGGTTTATCCACGTCCGGTGGTCTTTTGCAAGAAGATTGCAGGTTTTGCAGGACGGTCGCGGTTGCGTCTTGCCTCGCATATTCATTGAAAGTAGTGATTTTTTTACGTGGTGATTCCCGTTCCTCATGTTAAAAATGTGCTAATAAGCTAGGTTAAAAGCCAGGTTAGTTTTCATAACCCAAATTACATTATTATTTAATTTCTGGCGCAACGTTAAAACCTCTTTAAACATAAAGTTTCTGAAGAAACCAATGTATTCTTACATTGGAGGATATTCTTACATTATAGGAGTTACAAACATTATAATAAAACTATGTGTACTATCAAAGACGTCTCCATAGTAAAAAGTTCTCTAAAAAAATTAGATAGATTATTTGTTCCATTACAATACAAATAGAATGTCTACAAGAAGATATATAACGGTAACATATAGCCACAGACACGGCGCAGGTACTCCGCAAATTGGCAATACCCGCGGAGATCTTATTAATGGCTATGCCTGCACCGACGTCTTTACACCTATCAATTGTTAAAGCTAGGAGGTTATATCTTCAATGTATAAGCATAAACCTAAATTGGTAGAGATTTACTATCTACACTTCGTTAAAAGCTTTAAGATGTATATGGTAGAGAAGTTTTATAAGGTTTTATTATACATACTCGGCGTGCAGGTTTTCAAATAGTCCTATGTCCGTTTTATTTTAGTTTCTAAAAATCACTTTTTGTATATGTGTACATATACAAAAAATGTTTTGATGTCTCTTAAACGCTGAATTTCAGCTAGCTTCACCTGTTCGAATGTGAAATTAGCCTAGCTTCGAATTAACTTCTATCTGAACTTACTCGTAATATTTACTTAGGCACAATCTAATTTGTTAAAGGTAAAACTACGAATCTTGGTAGGTCTAAGAAACTGTTTTGAACCTAATGAATCTTAACTCACAGAAAGTATTTGTGTTCCAACTTTGTATTTGGCTTACCTGAAACTTAAACAGACATGGGATGGACTTTAGTCACTTTAGTCAAAGTTACAAAAATTTCTGTACCTATGTCTTATCTGTAATTTTTCTTTTGTATTTTATATAAAATTTTGTTTTTAGGACACAACTAGGAAGTTTTTGAAAGGTTAGTAATCTAACAAATCTTATTAATTTGCTTATGGGCTAATAAAAAAGTAACGACTTCAGTGCGTGTTTGCCGTGGCATTTTATTTAAAAAAATAAATTACAAGTATGTTCATAACAATATTTCGTGTAACGATGATTTATATGATGAGCGTTTGTTCTAGGGATTTCTTGTACGTCTTTGTTTTTTATATTTTTAAACGATATTAGTTAGTCAGATCTAAATATTAATCGGCATCAGTGCTCATTACAAACAGATCTTCTTGTTACAGCTCTCTATCTCTCTTTTAGCATCACACTTTCACTGCACTGTGCTTGAGAGCTTGACAACACACACAGTAATTGCACTTAAATAAAGACCCCTTCACGTTCTAAGGCAGAGGCGCTTACATACTACAGCTTCGAAGGAGATTATCTGACAGTGCGGTGATATCTACCAAGAAAAACTTACACTTGTAAACACTTGTTATGTCACCTGATTGACACGAACGGATTACGTGAAGAGATTCGCTGATGGTATTTTAATGGACTAGCTTGACTCTGCCAACTCAGGTTATCTATATAAACTACGAGAACTACTAGAACTCGTAATAAGAAATTAAATGAGAAATATGCGCAATTAATATTAAAGTTGAATAGAAATAAATTAAAGCAAAGCGTAATTATTGAGAATATACAAAATGAAAAACAAACATCAATTCAGAAAGAATAAATATAGCTTCGTTATTGGTCAAAGCGTCCATCACCGAGATCAGAAATGTGAATTGAATATTAGGACCAATATTACTTATTTCTTCCTAATTGGAATTAAATAACCTATTTTTGTATTTATCGTTAAACGTAGGTAATACTCGTAATATTTTAAAGTTAATAACCGCGTGCATAAAAACCGTTTCAAGCGTAAGGCGAACTCGTGTACTGAGGGTTCCGCACCACCATATCACAGTCACACAGTTTATTATATATTTCAGTCATATATTCAAACAAATATTAATTGCTTTTGATCTTTAGCGCATATATTATGTTGTAATTTTACTTTAAGGTCTTCATTATAATCACACCAAGCCAGACGATTATAAGTACGTGTTACAATATGTAGGTAAATAGTTTAAGAATAGATAGAAACATAAAGCAATTTTTTTGTACGACCTGGTACAACTTTTACTTATTACCTTTATATTTTGAAGGTATGTACTGATGTTAAGATGATATGATGTTAAGCGTAGTTGTGATCTACGATGGAGCGCGCTTACCTAGAAGATACCGATTCACTCTCGACTTAAAGTCGACTTTTAGTTACTCAACTCATCATCATCAAGTTGTGTATCTATAATACAAATACAAAGTATGCGATAAATTCAACTGACTACTTGTTACGGTTCAATATCCACTTGAGTGTGGGAGGAGTTCCTACGACATTGAAATTAATTTCTTTAGAACCCATGTTAAATTTCTATCTGTAGCAGTTATAGGGTAAACCATCGATTGTTTTTCAAACCGACCGTTAGTAATAGATTCCCATAGATTCACACAGAACCCTAAAAACGAGGCCAAGTTAACAAGTAAAATTGAGTCACGAATATTTCACAACTAAACCTTTGAACTTTGAATAAATCGATCGAACCCAACATCGCACCAAGTATAAAACTTTCCGTTCCATTCATTCATTCAAATATGCATTTTCCAACTTTTTGAACTCCAAGCGGCTTTTTTTGTCAGAGAAGTTCAGTCCTTCAGCTGTACTCTATCGAATAAGAATAAATCGCGGTTCATTAAAGTTGGAGAATCGTTGAAACGTTTGCAGCTGATTTCTCTAAGGGAGTGATCAACCGGCTCACAGTACGGCTTAAAGCGGTTATTCAGTTTCGCATCGTAAGCAACTGCTTACGAACTCTCTATCGGAAAGGTTTCTCAATATTCCAGTTGTGTTAGCTGGATGAAACTTTTTTGCTATAAATGCTTGACTTCGTTAACTAGGAGAAACTATTTCCAAATATTGGTATAATGTTTGAGGTAGATAATGTAAACATATCATTTAAATATCCGTTGGATAATTTGAAATTATCAATTTCTAATTTAGGTGCTTAGCTAGTTCTAATTTAGTCCTTGTGGGCTGTGATCATAGAGAACTCAGGTTTGTTGCATTCTGTAAAATAGATTACTTTTTGGACAATTAGACGCACGTTATGTTATTATTTGTGTTCCAAAGAAGTTATGTACTTAAGTCATGTGCCTTATTTTCTACCGACTTCCAAAAAAGGAGGAGGTACTCAATTCAACTATATTTTTTTTAATGTTTGTTACCTCATAACTTTCGATAAGGTGAACCGATTCTCAAAATTCTTATTCGCTTTGTATTATAATTCGTGATCGCATTTAAATTTCATTAAATTAGATCCAGTACTTTTTGAGTTACACTCCAATACCTGATTTTTACCAAAGTATAATAGAATGGAATTCGGTATTAAATTTTTCATATTGTCTACAATTGTTCTTGAAATTAAAAGAGTAATAGGAGGTAATAGTAAAAATCTTATATTATAGATCCGCTTTAAGTTTAAACACGTACCTACAAGTATAATAGTGTAATACTTACGAAGGTACCAACCAACTTGAATTTGAATTTCGTGTTACTAATACTGTAAAAACCATCAATGTTCCTAGAAACTACAACGTAGTATCTATATTAACCTGTTATGTGTTTAATACCTAGTCACCCTGCATGTAAATCCTCTATTAAGGATAACTGTTATCGATGTTTTCTCATTCTATTTCTACATTTCGGGGAGAGAATAGCGCGAAGACATATTTTAGCCCTTTATTAGCCATTCCATTGCATTATAAATATCGATTCATATGTAGATAATCTACCCATTAGTTTTATCAGGGAACATTTTATAAAACCATCACTTGGTCTATTAGGGCTTGCTGCAGTTTATCGGTGACGTCATTGTCTTATCTAAAATTCTTAAAACAACATATTGAGTGTGATATTTCTGAAGTATAACCATGTAAGACTAACATTTTATATGTAATAATTTGTTTTTTCTCAACCACGATATCTACAATTCCTCTCAGTTTTCAAATTTAATTGGATCACTATTAATTTCGTTAAGTTCAGCCTCCGCGAATAATTTTGCCATTTCTAATTTCAGCATAGTTTGTCTCCTCGGACTTAGCCTTTTAAATGTGTCCGCATAACTCAAGAAGAGATAATCGATTTTATCTAATTTGTCACTCGGTTGTTCGTAAACTTCTTCTATCTCGTACTTCCGCTTCCTTTCTTCTTTAGAGATCCTGGATGTAGAATAAAAACCGGATCTGCTAGACTCCATGTCCGGATTCACATCTACCGTTATTCCTGAATAAGAACTACTTGGTTCAGCGCTATTTTGTTCTACTGTGTCGTCAAAAGCTATATATTCTTTTGGTTTGCGGAGGAATGGATCCAAGAATGTCATGTGAGGGGCCCAGCGCCAGTTTATGAACTTCTGAGCTGTGTCGTTGTCAGGTAAAATTAGGTGTTTTTTATGTTTTGCGTAACTGTCCCGTAAATTCTTCCATTTCCAACACATGGTGGGGCCTGTAAGCAAAGAAAGTTATTTTAAGTTATAACTAGACGACACTATTACAGTACCCGAGCGCTCATACACGTATCGTACAGATTTTGTAGTCCAGTGGGCCGAGCACGAAAATCTCTTTAAGTGTAACGTAATCGCATCGTTGACGTATTTAGTACAAATTCTCATTACAGTAGTGGCATAGATTACTCATAGTTTGTACTGAATACGTAAATGATACAATAACGTTAAACTTAAGCAGATTTTTGTGTTCGGCCCACTGTCGTGAAAGCAGTTACCTATTTTAAAAAAATTCTAATACCTAGGTACCTACTTTTCCACCAATCAACGAATGGCGTATACCTACAACTATCGCACTATCATTGGTTTATTTTTCTGTTTTGTTTTACCTACTGTACCTTCAGGTGACTGCATTCGTATTAAAAAAGTAAATAATGTACACGTAATTCTTTGATCTTAATTTTCACTACACAATTGAGAAAAAGATAAACCCACTAAAACTTATAAAGTTAATGTTTATTAAACTAAAGCAACTAATGTCACCTAAAACTTAACTTAGTTCTAGTATACTTATTATATCAACAAAGAAGTTGTTTGTACTAGGTAAGTTATTATAGTTCTCTAGGTTTATTTTGAGGTTAAAAACCCATACAGAGTGTTGAAACCCCTAATATAAGTAAAAAAGTATTTAGACTCATTGTTATTACAATAACCTTTTATTTTTTGTGCCGTTTCCAGTGATAGAAACATTAGAAAAAAAAAGAAAACAAAACATTTTATATGGGACAACACCCACACAAGATCTTCAGATCCTAAACTATGCATAGCTGGATCCTGTACTATGTTAACCTGTTATCTGACATACCAATATACTTACACACCCAGACACTGATCTCATAGATATGCACACAAATATTTGACCAGTCGGGGGATCGAAACCGGGACCAGCGGCTCAGAAGTTGGATGCTTCCACAGAATAATAAGTGATGCTACCAACTGCGCCAGCCGGTCAGTGATACGAATCAATGAATGGTTTAACAAACTAATTTATTTAACCAATAAATTAAAAACAAAGTTTGCAAGGCGCGCTCGTACCCAGATTAAAGAAACAGCAGATTTTTTAAACACCTAGTGTAACGAAACAGGTCGATAGTATATTATGAAAAAAATACTTAGGTTCGAATAGGAATAGGAAAAGAGTAATAACCGAATAGAATTCATAAATATAACTCTCTTTCAGCAGAAAAAAATCCTAAATAGGTCCGCAAAAATAAACTTTCACGTCCAAACTCTCAGAATTTTCAGCGATAACACTATATTTTTTTTTCAATTAATACTTAGACAACGTATAGTACTAAAGTAATAACTAGCAGTTTTTTCAATTACGTTAGTATATATCGAAAAATATAAAGAAAACATACAAAATTAACGAATTTTGGCATTACATCGTTCAATCTAACAAGCCATTTTCAACCTTACGTAAAGCATAGTAAATTATTTTAAAATTGGGGTTGGACCGCGTCTTAAACAAGGATTTACTCATATCCCTCATTATTCATATTTTTTTGTCTTAAATTTAAGTACCTATTAAAGACGCACGTTCATGAACGGTAATTAATTATTCATGTATCCTGTAATACTTAAGTATTACCTATTGACGTAATACGAGTAGGTACCTACAACCTGTATGAACCAATATGAACTGTACCTAGAAGGTACAGTTCATATTATATCCCTAACCTATTAGGTATATAAATAACATCTAGGTACCACACCATACCTACATTATTTCCGTGTATAATCTAGGTAGGAAATTTTGTTAACTGTTTCAAAATGTCGAATATGAATTGAGTGTAGTTCATTGAAGTAGGTAATATGCATCTAGCAAAATGTAGTAGGTAGGTACGTTAATAATGTAAATGAGGTTGACATACCATTTTTTCCACCGACCTCTTTAGCGATTTCCTGCCACACCATTTTCTTTGTATGTGCATTTTTGTAATCGGGTATCATTGTATCGTATAGGCATGGTCTTTTTCTAACTGCTTCGATTAAACTTTCAACAGCGTAATACTTTTCTGCGGCCATCTTTGCACTAAATAATATTATGGCACGAAACAAAAAAACGGGTAACGGGACGCGCGAACTCGAGGCGGACGGACGCCGAACTGCTTTCGACTCGCTTTCGCTTCGCAGCGCCCTCAGCTGCAGGTCAAGTTGTATTAGTTAGCACACCCGGGAGAACCGACATTGACTTTCCTACGTTTGGTATAGAGTCTAAATTAGATCAGTGAGAAAAGAAGTAATGTTAACTTGAGCTGTCCCCGATCAAGCGCTTGTTTGTGACGTAACGTGTCACTCACACAAGCGCCAATTGGCGGTCTCCTATTGGTGTGTAATTTTCGAGCAGACTAGTCTCACTTCGTCTCCCTCACTCGGCAGAACGAAACCGCAAACGTCGGCGTATTCCGTGTCGGTCTCGGTGTCGCTTGTTGTGGCGAAGTGACGCGGTTAGATTTGTAGGTTGACTTGACAATAATATTTTGATAAGAAGGCGACAATCCTAAAGTGAACAGACAATGTGTTCAGTAAAATAAGCGACGAGAAGGTATACGTTGTACATGTCAGTATGTTTACGTAGAGTATGGATGTAGTAAAATTAAGTATTATTTATTTTTACTATTTATACGTAAGTAATCTGTATGTTTGTATTATAAAAGCTGTCCAGCTTTCATAACACAAACATACTCGAACAGCTAGGCAGCTAGGTATACCTACTTGGTATATAATGTATTTATGTTTGTGTGATACCAAGTAGGTATAGCTACCTAACTAAAAGTAGGTTCATCAGTTGTAAAAATAGTAGACCTAAATACTTATAATATTTTTAGTTTAGGACATAGTGTCTTATTATTTCATTTGAGGTTAAGATCAAATCACCAACGTAATGATTTTATACCTAGCAAAATATTAAATTTTACGTTTTCCGTGAGTTTGCCTAAGTATCTAGGTACCTGATGGAGCATATTAATTACCTAGACCTCGTGCATGTACCGATGTACATAACCTAAACAGATTACGTTTTTCTATTGGCTTTTTTTTTTTTTTTTAATGTACACTTGCTTATATTATACTTACGACGATATTTAATTCAACGCCACCAATTCCAGGAAACCTAAGGTCCGTGCTGCCCACGCTGCCAATACATTCCTGAAAACTCGATTATTAAGGTCAATGTGCGAGAGTACGTGAACATTAAACTGTCTATACGTACCTATCTCTATCTGTGAGAGGAGCGACTTGCAAAAAGTGTTACCACTAACTCACACAATTAGCCGTTTTCCTGCTAAATGCCGCTTGTTTCCTTGAAAAACTCCTTTTGCTGCTTGCGGTCGGCTCTCACGTCTCCCATTTCCGGTGACTTTCAGAATATTACTAACATTTCCGCCCTGTAATTAAGTAGGTTCGCAAATATTTTTATTTGTCCCGTATTAATATATCTTTCACGGTTGTCTTATTCACCAGAATACCTCCGTTGTTATACGAGTATATTTAAAAGTTAGGAAAAGTTCAGTTAAATATTTACAATAAATAATTTCCCCAACAGTATAATGGTGTTCTTAGTTTACGAGCGCAAAAGTGGGGCGCGTTTATGATATTGCAATGCTGCATCTCCACACGAACACATTTCGTCGGTCGTAGTTTTATTCGATAAACATCACTTTGCACGACACATTCATGAAATTAAACTTATAAAATGGAGTGTTTCACAACTCAACTGGGTTTTGCTAAATGAATGAATTTATGGTGCTCTTTAATACTATATAATAAAAATATCTAGGGTAACCGCTGATAAGGTTTGCTGCAACTTAAAGCCGCAAATAGGTTTTTTTTGGGGATTTTTTGTAAGTATAAAGGATGTTTTGTAATACAAGTTAGGAGTCCTATCTAATAATATATGTATAAGCGAGGTTTGCTGCCGACAGTTTGCCTTCAGGTAAGTAAGTGGACGTTAATAATTCGTTCGTATTCGCTGGTTCTTACCGAGACACTAATTAATTAATTTTTGCCCGTTTTTCTTTCATTTAACCATTTAAGACATGTTTTTTAAACGAAGACTGCGTCGTTACGTAGAAACCTTACAAAAGGTAAGAAAAAGCATTCGTATTTTATGAAATTTATGTTATGAGTTTTCACTGAGACGTTCTTGCCATTGACTTTTTGACTATTCTATGAATAAATATCACAGTTACATTACCCTCCCACATTTATAAGTAAGTACTCGATTTACTCGCCGTTACGTCAGGATATACAAACTGTTTAAACTCACATAATATAGGTAGGCTGTCTCCTACACAAACGAGCTTGTTAGTATCGAAAAGTCCACAAAAAAACTTGCAAAAGCTGACACTCAAAGTGCGCATTCACCTACTCTTCCTCAGCTCTGCAAACGCCATTAAACTCAAAAACACTTTTCTCGGTTTATTACGATTAAATCTTTATTCCTTTGCATTTAATTCGCAAAATTGAAACACGGACGTTATAATTGATTGGATTACACCTTTCATCGTGCAGCCTCTACGTGATCCCTGTACATGATTGGTCAATCTGAATTCATTTACTAACTGTGACAATAAAATGCGTTATCTACTTCATACAAATTCATCGGCTCTGAACTGAACAGTGGACGCCGCGGCATGAATAAAATATATTTAAGCTTGAAGTTTTCAGAGCGAAAATAGCTTTATTTCGCTGTTGAGCTGTGAATCAAAACATCGGTTCAACGTTTCGATTTTTATTTGTGTGAGATTTGGTTTAATAGATGAGGTAAGTGTGATTTGACGATTTGATACGCTAATTGTTTTCTTAATAATTATTATTGTAATCTACGAAGAAATAATGTCAGGAAGCATAACTCAGAACAAATTCCATACAAAAAATGGTCCTTCAAACCGAAACGACGTATGATTCCAAATACGAATTACTTCCGAGGTTACAAATAGACATGTTCGGTGATTGGTTTAAAATTCAGAATGAAAGCAGGGATTGGACCACGCGCGTGCTGCAACGTCTACTATGACAGCTGAGTCATAGCGGCGTGAACGATGTTATTGATTTAGCACGACTTTTATTGGGTAATTTTTTTAAGGCAGGTACTCTTCCTGATATTATTTCTTCGTAGATTGTAATATAAAACAAAATCTTTAGGTGAAATAAACAGAAAAACATTAGTACACGAGAATACTTTAAATTTGTCTATGTTAAATGGGATATGAATAAAATACATTTCCTTTTTTTTAAGGTGATTGAAGAGAGCAAATGGTTCCAATTTTGCCTTGTGAACTTTTACCTACGCGCCTATGAAAAGGAATATGACTATTTTACCGTTCATCCAACGTGCTATATTAATTTTATCGTTCCATACAGAAATTGCAAGTATGAACCGCTTACTCGAAGCAGCTATAGTTCATGTGTAGTGAGGGGCCACCTATCTGGAGGTCGTGAATTTGAGTCCTAAACTAAGGCTTTTTAAGGAATTTCTTAGGGGAGGTAACATCGGTTGGCAATATACAGCACGGTACTAGGACTCTCTGGTGTTAGCATGGCTAGTTACCCCTATCAATCATCAACTCTAAGCGGTATGAGCTTTGATCTATTAGCTAACGCAAGTTCTTTTATATAACTAGATTATTATATAACGAGTAAACATAAACATTATTCCAAAGTTGCATTTAAAATAAATACAGTAATTTACCACCGACCAGCCAGCAACTCAGTTTCGGTGTTGAAATATAACGTACGCGTAAAGTTGAGCGATTTAATTTAGATACGGACTAATGTTTCTATTGTGGTTGTTAGTGTCCCAACGACTTGTAATTGGAACGTTGTCTTCAACTTTCAGCCTCCCAATATTATATATCCACTCTCCCTATTAAAAATAGTTCATTATAATCCTCCCGATACGTTCCCAACATAGTGACCCACATCGTACAGCACAACCTATACAACTTTTCCCTCACACATTAGCACTTACGCATACTAAAATATTTACGAACACTTTTGACACGGGTTATTTTTAACCAGTCAACCCTTAACACAATTTGGTTGGCTTTCTAGAACCGTTTTATTTAAGTTTTTTTGAAGAGAAAAAGGAAATAAAAGTGTACCTACCTAAAAGGCAAATGGCGGTGAAAGAAAACTATTGATACGATCTGTATAGATGGCGTAACTACCATTATTATACTTGGAAGGAAGTAGCTTCCTCCTCGCAACCTTCACAGCAACGCCTGTCTAGTCTTCCGACACTACTTACCTTGCTCGCTACCACTTCTTGACGATTGCTAGCAGCACTTCGTAAGGAGTGACGTCGTGCTTAGAAATGTACGTCAAGCCGTCGGTCACGGGAACTGTCTTAGATTATCATTTGTTAGTCAACATCGGAGGAATTTGTAGGTATGAGAACTCCGACACAGGGCTGTCCTATCAGCAAACTCGCACTGGACCCATGTCACAGGATAAATGTGTAGTATGTGGTGGATTACCAACCTAATCTCTTCGAAGAGGAAGACGAAACCAGGTTTCAGACAGAGAGACCATAATGAGTGTCTGCACATTACTATAAGAATACTTCCCAGCATGAATGTGTATTATTAATAAAGAATATTGTCTATCCAAGCAGGAGTGTGCAAGCTTTGATGTGTTTAGATTTGAAGTGTATTGTGGTTTAGTGTGTATAATTTCTAAGCGAGCGAGACTTAAGGCGCGTCCTATAGCAAATTTTGTGCAGAACTAGATGTTTAGAAGCTACCTTTATTTCAAGGACATTAAACAAAAAAAAAATACCATGACAATTTATAACATTTTCTCTATATATTTAACGTTTATAATTATTATTTACAGTATATTATCTTTCTAAATAACGACAGAATTGGGGGAAACCCTGATTCCTTGCATTACCACACATACTACATTCTGCTTTAAAAGTAGGTGTACACTAATAGATACACTGTTAAAAACCTTACCTGTTTTTGTGTTTTAACTAATTATTTAAAAATAGATGGGTAGTTTTGGCTGATAGCCGTGTGCAGAAGTCACGCGGCTGTTGGCAGTCGCCTACCGCCTAGAACTACTAACAGGTTGTAAAGGTCACTTGCTCTGGGACGCGCCTTAAGAACAAATGTAACTATTCTGATGAGGAAATGTCATAAAATGCTTCAGTGTGGTAAAAACCTAATATTAAAACTGTCGAAATGCCGAGCAAAACCTTAAAGCTTATAGCTGTCATAGAACATTTATTATATTCTGTTATACCTGCCCTACTAAGGTAACGATCAACACAAAGCAAAAATTCGTTTTCATAGCGTCATTTACCCCCCAGTTTGGCTAGGATTTTTATATACATTACAGAGTTAGACTTATTTAGAAGATACAAACTTAGTTGCAGTAATCGGAATATCATCCGCAATGGACAACCCAACTCGACGCTACATTGTAACTTGTGACTCCCTTACGTCATAAGCATTTCGTTCTATCGTAAGAACACAAGGAACACTTGGTTAAGTAATAGAAAAATTTTTAAATTGCTAGATCACAGTGGCATTATGAATGTTACTTATTATATTTTCATTATTACTGATTATATACTAATTTTCTTATTAATAACAATTATTTCAACAATAAAACATCGCAGAGGCTGACTTTACGTAATTATATAGCAGTCAAAGTTCGGGTGTAAATGCATAAAACACAAAAGAGTTATCTGTTAAATTAAAAACTCTTGTGGCATTTATTTGTATAGATAATTGGAAGAATAATAATATCTTTTTAAATTATTATTAAAAGAAATATTAATATTCTTCCAAAATTCATCAAAAGGTAAGTTTTAGTAACGAGATGAAACAGTTGTGTATATTTATATGTGATACAAAAATTAACTAGATTAGACATAATTTGTATTTTTCAAATTGTTGATGAACGTTGTTTTATCTTCGACATTTGAATCGACCTGCTTATGGCAGCTTTAACCCGTGAGAAGGCGCGCTATGAGCAATTTGATCACACAAAAATTAATTGAGAAAGTTTTTGGTGTTCCTGACCACATATTGTCCCGAGCTCCTAGGTACCTTCCTAACAATTCAACCCCTCTCCCCTCGCGCAATTCACGCATCGCTCAGTCCCGCTGCTTCCGCGCAGTGAAGCACTTGTGGAAGGCTTGCACTATCATGCGGCAATTTGCTCATCGCGCGCCCATTCGCGTAAGTATTTATTTTTCATATAAAAACATGTTATTGTGTTTTTCTTGTGTATTATTATGTTAATTTGTATTAAAAAAAAATTATCGGGTACATAACTCTAAAGTCATATTTTAATGCTAATGTTTTATGTTATCAGCTACAACACACGTGAAAAATGTACGATCTGTATAATGCACAAAATCTTCGAAATTTCTTCGTGGTTGAAAGAGGATTCTAAACGAGAAGAGAGGAAACTTTTATATTACTTAAGACAACAAAAATGTAAACATTGTATAAATTTTTATATAGGTTTCTGGTATGATTTTGGAAATAAATTATTATTATTATAATTATTTTATTATTTCCTTGGATTTCATCCGGTCCTTTAGAAAAAGCATGCACTTCGTGCAAGCAATTACTCTGCACCGATCACATAACGTATATATGTTCAATGTGTTTTGAGAGGCACACTTGTCTTGATCTCATGGAAAAGTGAAATTATTAAATTTAGTTTTCAGTTTTTTATTTATCGGGATTTTATTAAGACTACCAAAGATTGTAGGTCCAAAATTAATTAATTTGTTATTTGAGGTAGAAATTCCTTTTATTTTTCATAGTTTTAATTTAAACTCTTGTTTTATATTAAATTAATGTTGTTTTATTTATTATAGATCCATTTATAGCCAATTATACTAATGTTGCAGAAATATAAGCATTTAAAGTAGTGTGAGCTATTTGCTCGCGCGCGCCTATCCGTGTAACAACATTAGGCGCGCCTTCTCACGGGTTAATAACGATCCCATTCGACTTACAACATGAACCAAATAAAATATAATCACATTGTAATATTTAATAAATATTGATCTTTAATAACTTCAATATTAATCAAAAAAAGCATTCCACACAGTGATGTGGAAGATCGACCTAAAACTTGTTTAAACGAGAAATTTGATTAGGCTGTTGACCAATTTAGTCATTACGTTACGTATTAAATCACTAATTATCATTATTTCAGAATAATTTTATCAATCAGACAAAGTGAATCATAAAGTAACTTATCCTACATAAATTTTGCCAACAATTCACACAATTTAGTGACTTAGTTGTAAATTTTACACAATCTATCCTGAGTTTCCTACAAATATATAATTCATAAAACGTATTATTGAGCTATAAAAGTATTATGTTATGAATTGTATAGACGTGCCACATGTGAGGTCCATTGGGCTCGCTTGTTCGTTCTTAAAGGCGATTACGACGTCGTCACTAAAGCTCCCCGCGAGCTATACCGTAAAGGCGGGATTCCGAGAGCTGCGACCGGCGACCGGCAGCAATGTTTGGGTGACACACGACTTCTTTGTCTTCATTTTCATCTTCAGTATACTCGTATATTAAATTAAATCTTATAGTATCTCGAATATTAAAACACTTAACCACTTTCTACTACACATACTTCATCATTCAAACGCACAATATTTTGAACACCCGGTTAATCTATAAGTTTTTCTACATACTATCATGGCCCGAACATTAGAAATGTTTGCATTATTTGCGACATTCACAATTCCTCAGTTGATCCGCGATCATGGCGCTTGCAACAGTGTCGTAATATCGGAAACTCAAAATAAACATATATGAACAAATAAACATTTCAAACCTTGTTAATGAGTCGAATAAACGAGAGAGTTACAATGTCGACTAATCATCATCATCATCATCAGAGATCTATATAGCATGGCTGCACGGCATGGGAACATAATGTGGGCAAAATGACCATGTTACCTACGTACCTACAGTCTGAATTACTCTGGAGTACACGCGAGGATGTATTAATTATACTCGTATTACGATTCAGTGACAGTATTAAAAAAAGAGAAGCCAAAGTGAACTACCTAATGCTCCATGGCATCACCTATCACTAGCAAAATAAAAAAGTACAATACATTAATCCCTTTTACTATTCTACGATGAAATGAATGATTTCAGTTATAATTGGATTAGACAGATACTGTACCTATTATATAGTTACGTGTCTGTGAAACGATAACTTATTGTGAGCCGCACTGACGTGTAGGTAGAGTGAGCACGGTATAGGCCGATGCTTGCCTTTGTAGTATAGACATTTACCTTTTATCCGTTGATATCAATACAAAGGGCTTTATATAAAAATTTTACAATAAAATTAAATATTTCCTTAGTTTAAAAATCTTTGCGATGCACCTACCTTCTGACAGTTGTACTTACTTATGATATACCTACTAACTTGTCGGTCTGTCTTTTTGTCGCTGTCGTTTTGAATGGAACGATACCTTTATATATTCCCCAGCCGTGGACTACAATGTCGTCAAATGAAAGCGGTCCACAGCAGACTCAACACGTGAGAACGTCTAGAGACGTGGGTATAGAACAGACGGTGTCTCTGCACCGCTGCCTCGTAATATTTAATAACCAGCTCTGCGAATGGGATTGGACGTTTAGAAGCGCGTTTAAAGTTTCATTCTCGACGTTGTAAAATTGAAACACATTAAAGTTATTTGTAATTTTTGTAGATCCATATCTTCTATCTATACTTATAATAAAGGAGAAGAGGCCATAAAGTCAATACTTGGAAGAAAAATTAAAAAAATGTGAGACAGAAGACGTAAAATTACCTACTGAACAACAATATGACGGTTTTGAAAAAAGTCTGTCTGTCTGTATGGTCACGCATAACTTAAAAACTACCTCACAGATTTCGATGAAATTTGGATATGTATAGAAAAGAGCCCAGGGGAACTCAACTATAAACTTTGTATTAACCGGATTCAAAAAAAGGAGGAGATTTCTCAATTTGACTGTATATATTTTTTTATGTGTGTTCGCGGATAACTTCGCCGTTTATGAACCGATTTTGATGGTAAAAGAGATATCTCAAAGGTATATATTTTGTTCTAGATCCATTAAATAAATCAAAGCAGGCAGCTTGACCTCTTTATACTCCACGGCCTCATATAAAACTAGGGTCTCGATTAACTTGTCGGCGCGCATGAAATTCTATGGCACGGGCTAAAAATCTACGCTTTAACAGTAATTTAAATCCAGCAGACCGGTGCGTGTATTACTAGGGGTAGGGGATAGAGGCGTATAAATAATTATAATTAAGAATCTAAGTAGAGTATTTTAGAGTACTTTATATACTATACATAATGAAATACATATTATTTTCAAATCCCAAATAACATATCGTCACGCCTACATCGTTGAAGGGGTAGGCAGCGGTGTTTGAAACACTTACGTATAGGAGGAGAGCCTATTGCCAATTGCCATTTATGGGACACTGTTTCGGACTGCAGACTGCTATTAAGAAATTATTTGTCAGTAACTACTCAATAACGGTCCGACCCGGATATTGAACCCAGGACCTCGAAATCTCAAGAGCGGCGCTCCCACCACTACACCAAGACCACGCCGAGCCGCTGGCGGGTCAGCTAGTGTATAAATATAAACACATATATACATATATTTATAAATAACGACATCTGAGGTTATCTGCGTAAACAAACATAATGTAACTAAAGCAGAACTGGTAAAGTTTATAACTTTAGAGCAAATGTTTTGTTTAAAGTTTGGAATAATTCTTGCTTTTATTAAGGTTGGCCAGCAACCGCCCACAATTTCATTTGCATGAGGTCAATTTCAATACTGCAAGCTAGACACTAGTATGAACATTTTCTAATCTATCACGAAGTAGAACATGGCATCAATAGCTGAAAAGTAATTGGAAAAGTTACGTAATTACACTGTTTGATTCTGTCTGGGAGAGCTTGTTGTACTGTATGCCCAAACTGTATGCGTGTAAGTATATCATATTATTCACTATTGTTATTTGAGGAGTAATAAAGATACTTCCAAACGATCCGGTCGTTTTACATATAGAACTCCCCTCAACGAACCTTACACTTGGTTCTACTGCATGTTTGTAAAATAAGAGAATTGACGGTCGTTTTCACAGCTCCGTTAGTCTATTTAGTGTATTTCGACAATGGGGTAGGCATGGGCCCACATAATAGAGTGTCACTTCTGCTCATCACATATTGGTTTGCCTCGGCTAGGGGTCAAACTTGGAACCGAAGATAGTACCGCCGCCGTAGTCAGGGTATTACTAGATTTGAACAAAATATTGATTCCAGAATACGGTAGACAACTCGCGTGTTGTGTGAGGATGGAACCGCTTTTGAGTATTTCCTTGTCATTACTTGAAAATAATTTTTAAGAGCCCAAAACTGTAACTATAATCTTATTCCATAATCATTCCATAAGAGCTAGTTATAACAATAGGTGAATTACTCTTGTGTATTTATGCAAGTTACTATTAATTATTCTGAGGTGCTCGCGTTTGAAATTAAATCAACCTTTAGTTTGTGGTTGATTTAATGTGATTAAAATTATTGTGAATTTAATGTGATTGACGGATATTTACATCCGTCTGGTGACAAAGCAATCATTGGTACAATATTATTTTAGACTAGGAGTAGTATTTACATATTTTCGCATATTTTTAACCAGTTATAGTGAATTTTCATACTGTCGGTGAGACGTGATCCGTGTTCAGTTTTTTATGTGGGCTTGTGAATCGAGACAAAGATATTTTATTCTCAGTCTACCATAGAATTCCTTCAAATTGTCATCAACATCACCCATCATCACGCAGGCGGAACTGCGGAGCGCAGCTACAATAAATACTATTGGTACATATCTTAAATTAGTAACAAACGAAGTTGGTTGAGCAGGTTGTCTGTCTGCAACCATACGGTCGTTAGGGAAATTATTACTAGGAGGGAATAGGTGGGTTTATGTTTAGGTAAGATATGTAGGGTATTTGCCGTGGGGTACCGGCTTAGAATAGTACCCCCCAACTCTACCCGTGGGTGCGTAAAAATCTGCTAAGGGATAACAATCGGAAGGTGGGCAGCAGCACCTTCCCAGTATTAAAACCCCAAAACTGCGCTCGCAAACCCGCCTGCCAAGCGTGGCGAGTATTGGCAAAATCCCCCCAATGACGGACACATTAGGAACCAGGCCCCCAGTCCCCGGCAGCCCCGCTATTCCTGGCTACGGTAGCGGCCACGGTAACGGTGGGGCAGGGGGTGCTAAGAATCCCCGGCAGACGCCCGGCTACCACCCCCAACGACGACGACTGGCCCTGGTGACACACAACATACGCACAATGAGGACAGACGAGAAGATATATGAGCTGGAAGAAGAAATGAGTAAGTTACACTGGGACATTGTGGGGTTATCTGAAGTCCGTAGAGCGGGTGAGGACACGATAACCCTAAAATCAGGTAACCTACTCTACTACCGGGAGGGCGACCAACAGTCCCAAGGTGGTGTCGGTTTTCTCGTCCACAAGTCCCTTACTAACAACATAGTTAAGATCGATAGCGTTTCCAATAGGGTCGTATACCTAATACTCAGAGTATCCAAACGATATTCGCTGAAGGTCATTCAGGTATACGCACCGACGAAGTCGCACCCGGATGATGAGGTGGAGGATATGTATGAGGACATTAGTCGGGCCATACATACCTATGAAACGCACTTTCTAGTTGTTATGGGGGACTTCAACGCGAAGTTGGGTAAGAGAAGCGAGGATGAGTTGAAAGTGGGGCAATTTGGATATAGACAACGGAACCGTAGGGGACAGAGGTTGGCCGCCTTCCTGGAGAAAGAGGGACTCTTTATGATGAACTCTTTCTTTCAGAAGCCACCTCACAGGAAATGGACCTGGCTGAGTCCCGATGGTTCCACGAGAAATGAGATTGACTTCATTATGACCACCAAAAGGCAAATATTCACTGATGTCTCCGTGATCAACAGGGTTAAAACCGGTAGTGATCACCGAATGGTAAGAGGCACGGTGAATATTAATGTCAAACTGGAGAGGTCTCGTTTGATGAAGTCTACGCTCCGACCCACTCGTGCCCGTATTCAAGACCCCGAGAGCTTTCAACTTGAGTTATCCAATCGCTTCGATTGCCTTGAAAACATCGCTTCAGTGGACGAGATCAATAACAGGTTAGTAGAAACTGTCCATACAGTGGGTTCCAAGTACTTTAAACCCCACCGTACAGATAGGCCACAGAAACTCTCCAACGATACCCTCAACCTCATGGCTGAACGACGCTCATTGAAACTGCAGTCTTCGGATGATGCTGAAGCATATAGGCTGCTCAATAGACGAATATGGAAGTCCTTGCGACACGACATCCGGATCTTTAATACAAACCGTATTAAAGAGACGATAGAGCAATAAAAAGGCTCCAAAGTGTTTGCAAGAGACATGTCTATTGGGCAAAGCCAGTTGACGAAGCTGAAGAGAGAAGACGGCAGTGTAGCGTCGACCAAAGCAGAAGTATTAGGAGAGGTAGAGAGTTTCTACGGACAGCTATACACCTCGGTCGCTAAACCTGTTAGCAGCTCGGCCAAAGACCCAAGAGCCAAGCTGACCCGACATTATACCGAAGATATCCCGGACATCAGCCTGTACGAGATTAGAATGGCCTTGAAACAGCTTAAGAACAACAAGGCGCCTGGTGACGACAGTATCACATCTGAGCTTCTGAAAGCGGGTGGAAAACCGGTACTTAAAGTCCTTCAGAAGCTCTTTAATACCGTCTTACTTGAAGGTTCAACGCCAGAAGCATGGAACAAAAGCGTGGTGGTGCTGTTCTTCAAGAAAGGTGACAACACTTTACTTAAAAATTACAGACCCATCTCGCTTTTGAGCCATGTTTATAAGTTGTTTTCGAAGGTCATAACGAACCGTCTCAGTCGCAGGTTTGATGAGTTCCAGCCTCCGGAACAAGCCGGTTTCCGAAAAGGCTATAGTACCATAGACCACATCCACACGCTACGGCAAGTTATACAGAAGACCGAAGAGTATAACTTGCCTCTTTGTTTAGCGTTTGTGGACTATGAGAAAGCCTTTGATTCGATCGAGACGTGGGCAGTGCTTGAGTCTCTCCAGCGGTGCCGTATTGACTATCGGTATATTGAAGTGCTGAAGTGTTTGTACAAAAACGCCTACATGTCAGTCCGTGTACAGGAGCAGAGTTCGAAGGCAATTCCATTGCAAAGAGGCGTGAGACAGGGAGACGTTATATCTCCGAAACTGTTCAGCGCTACATTGGAAGACGCCTTCAAGCTTCTGGAATGGCAAGGACTTGGCATTAATATTAACGGCGAATACATCACTCACCTTCGATTTGCCGACGATATTGTAGTCATGGCAGAATCCATGGAAGACCTCAGTACAATGCTCGAAGGCCTCCATCGAGTTTTCCAACGGGTAGGTCTTAAGATGAACATGGATAAGACGAAAATTATGTCTAATGCCCATGTTGTACCTACCCCAATATCAGTTGGGAACTCAGTTCTCGAAGTTGTTGACGAGTACATCTACCTGGGACAGACAGTCAAACTAGGCAGGTCCAACTTCGAGAAAGAGGTAAATCGTCGAATCCAACTCGGCTGGGCAGCGTTCCGGAAACTTCGCGAAGTCTTCTCGTCAAAAATACCTCAGTGCCTCAAGACAAGAGTCTTCGACCAATGTGTGTTACCAGTGATGACTTATGGCACTGAAACGTGGTCTCTTACTATGGGCCTCATAGAAAAGCTCAAAGTCGCACAACGAGCTATGGAGAGGGCTATGCTCGGGGTTTCTCTACGTGATCGAATCAGAAATGAGAAGATCCGTAGAAGAACGAAAGTCACCGACATAGCCCAGAAGATTAGCCAGTTGAAAAGGCAGTGGGCAGGGCACATAGCACGCAGAACAGATGGCCGATGGGGCCGAAAGGTTCTGGAGTGGAGACCACGGACCGGCAAGCGCAGCGTAGGTCGTCCACCGACACGGTGGACAGACGACCTGAGGAAGGTCGCAGGACGACGTTGGATGCAGGCCGCTTCCAAACGGTCCTTTTGGAAAATCATGGGGGAGGCGTATGTTCAGCAGTGGACGTCCTACGGCTGAGATGATGATGATGAAGATATGTAGGTACTTACGGACGTCGGGGTGACTCTGGATCTGATAGGAGCTGATGATATTGAGTTGTCCTCGGGGGAGGCGTCCTGCTGTGGACGTCGTGCTGAAGAACTATTGTTCACTTGTAGGTATAAAGTCCTTGTAATGTTTGTGCACTGGTTTACGCGTAAACACGGGCTGATTAGTAACGCGAACGTTTGTGCTGATGCGTAAGCGCGGCGGAATTGTTGTGGCCGCGGCGCGAAGGCGGAGCGGTATACGTCCGCTAGCTTCGACTCTAAAATGTTGACTTTGGGCTGACGCGTAAACGCGGGGCTGATAAGCGGTCGCTCGCGGCGACGTTAAAATGGTGACTGTTTCCGCTGCCCTTCAGCCGCCTGCTCGTAGTTTGACAGCGGCGGCTAGACGCGTGGGGGGGGGGGGGTATCTCGAAGTGACGGCGCGCTTTAGTGCGAACATAATCCCCACGCGCCGAAGGTGTGGTGTGGTACCCAATCGACAATCAGGTGGGCGATCTTGAGTTCCACCACTCGGGTGACGCCATCCCTTCATGGGGTCGTCTTGTGGCTCATGCCCTAGTGTAGAGGCGGCACCTGGTCGTCCACTATCAGTACCAGTTCCCCGACTTGAGGTGGGCTGGATCGGGGAGTCCGTTTGGAGCGGGTTTGGATGGTGTGCAGGTAGGGTTTGGACCAGGATTGCCAAAGGTGTTGGGATAAGGATAGGACGAGCTTGAACCTTTTTGTGTGCTTAAATGGCTCGTCCTCCTACCGAATACTCAGGTAGGGCGTTGAGCTGACGTTTTATAAGGACATGACCCGCGGTGAGTAATTCAAATTCCGCGGGGTCAAAAGAGAGTGGGCTGAGAGGGCGTGCATTGAGCATGGCTGCAATGCGCGCTAAAAGAGCTGAAAGTGTAGGTGCGATATTGTCATTATTGGTTGCAAGAAAGTCTTGTATTTCCCTAAGTTCATTTCTAGCGCCTACATAAATGTACCGCAATCATATCTAAATAACGTTGTGACTTTGCTGAATACGAGCTGAACAATCACGCGGTCGGCGGGTAAGTCGGCCATGTACGGGGCCTTGGGTTTAGCACGGAGACGTAAACAATGTATACATTTGTATACTCGATGTCGCATTACGCGACGAGCTGATAACGTCCAGAAATGCTGGCGTAACGGTGAGTGCAGAATGTCAGCGCCTGGCTGACTTAAGGTGTTTGCGACGACAGTTTGTCGTCGTGTGGTGCTGTACTGAATAATTGTGGACAGATAAAATGTGTGCTGATTATCTGCGTGCTGAGATTTGTGCTGATTAGCTATGAGCTGAGCTGAGCTGATATGTGCTGATTCTTTGTGGGCTGAGTGGATATGTGCTGATTCTTTGTGGGCTGAGTGCATATGGGCTGAGTATTTGTGTGCTGAGTCGGTGTGTGCTGAGTGTGCCGTCCTAGTCATTGTCTAGGCGGCGGTGGAGAACGCGAGGTAGTGCGCGGTGGAGTACGACGGGAGTACACCATCTGGCCCGTATCAGGTGAGGGACGGCGCCGTGGTACCTCGCGGTGTTGTACTGGCAATAAATGCACTGGTGGTGTGTAGTATCGGGTACATACCCGAAGCTTGTGACCCTTTACTTTACACCATGGGTAGCAATGGTTGTCACCATAACGAGGTTGCGCGTTCGATCCCTGTTTGGGTCTTGGCGCGGAGCTGAAAAGTCGTGGGTTCGAACTCTGCGCATAGCGCGGAGGTTGCGAGTTCGAAACCTGCTGAAGTGGGGGCGAGAAGCGCACGGGTATAGGCGCGGAGCTGATAGGTTGCAGGTTCGAAACCTGCGTATAGCACGGAGGCTGTGGGTTTGATACCTTCGCCGGTGGGGACGAGAAGCGCGCGTGTATAGTCACTGAGCTGAGAGGTTGCAGGTTCGTAACCTGCGCATAGTGCGGAGGCTGCAGGTTCGATACCTGCTGAGCTGATGGTGAGAAGCGCGCGGGTATAGGCGCGGAGCTGAGAGGGTGCAGGTTCGAAACCTGCGCATAGCACTGTGGCTGCGGGTTGGATACCTGCTGAGCTGACGGCGAAGGGCGCGCGGGTTGTGAGGTAAACCTTGGTAACTCAGTTAGGGGGGTGACAAAGTTTACCGTATGTGGCGCTGTGACGTTCGCCTTATTAACTTACATTAATTATTTCATGATAATCACGAACACAAGTAGATCTTCTAACATTACTTAGTATAATTTTATAATTAAAATCAACAAAGTACCTAGCGTAGGTAGGTACTAGTACCTAGCCTAAGAATCTTCTTAATTACCGACTTTCTTGCAAACAATAGTGAACAATCGTAAATGAATAAACGCATATAACGTTAATGAGTTAGGAATGTCAAAACAAACAACTCTGCAGTATTCATGCTTATTCTATGTCGGTCATTAATGTCAAACGACCAACTCGAAACAAGTTGCCGTAAGGAATTTTTAGAACTTTCTAGTAGCTGTATTGTGGCGTGCAAGTGTCAAAAGAACAACGATAAGTGAATAGGTAGTTACCTATAGCGTACATGTCAATACATTTGTGAAACGTGCCTGGACGGGTCAATTTCGTCAAGCAAATCGCCCAGCCGGTTCACTTTTCTAGAAGCTTCTAATAGCTCGGCGATTTTAGCTTGATAAGCAAATACCTGAGTTAAGTAGGTGATATTGTATATTTGGAAATTTAAATAAAGCTGATATACTGATAGCTGATGCTTATTTTATGGGGTGGACTGTATTAGGATAGCATTGGTTCTTTTATCTCGGAAATATGGACCGTAGATGGGAATTAAATATCCGCGCTCGTAGGAAAATATGATGCCGGATATCCGGCTCGAAGGAATCCGCTAGCTTTGACTCTAAAATGTTGACTTTTGGGCTGACGCGTAAACGCGGGGCTGAAGAGCGGTCACTCGCGGCGACAAATTGTGACTGTTTCCGCTGCCCTTCAGCCTCCTGCTCGTAGTTTGACGCGCGGGGGGGGAGGGGGGGGGGGGGTGTCGAAGTAACGTCGCGCTTTAGCGCGAACAGAAGTACTTTTCTAGGTAAGTTGCTATTAGGTAGCATTCTAAAATCAATTTAAGTTGTAATATCCAATGGGGAACAATTTATAGCACAATTTATAACTGTTATGTTAAAATCTCAGATTGCCTCAGTATCTCGTTATGATTCTTCAGGCTTAAGAATATATAAAATGTATATAAGGAATAAAAACAACTTAGATATAAGGATAGAATAGATTAGGAGCAAAAAACAGAAATCGGGGGTAGGCATTGCTCGGTCTGGTCTGGTCAGGATTAGATTTCGACCAAAATACTCTTTATTTTTGTTTAGATATACCATCTAACGATGGTTCATTATTTTCGCAAATGTGCTGGGATGGCGGGATAAACCTAATAATGCCTATCTTCGATTTAAAAAAAGTTTAGATTTGTGTTTCTCGAGTTTTGACGAGTAATCGCGAGTATATTAACAGTTGGGTAAGTAGCATAATGGTGTACGAATATTTGTTAAGTGTACAAATTCATGATACGTTGTTTTTGCGATTTCTTCGTCTATCGCCTTAGAAAGTTTTAGTATGTATCCACCGATTTACGAAAACGTGCCGAATTGACGTAAGGACAGACTTAAATAAGTAACTGCAACTAGTAAAACGTTAATAGGCTCTGACAAATGTTGTATGTGTTTGTTTATGCCCAAACTGTATGCGTGTAAGTATATCATATTATTCACTATTGTTATTTGAGGAGTAATAAAGATACTTCCAAACGATCCGGTCGTTTTACATATAGAACTCCCCTCAACGAACCTTACACTTGGCTCTACTGCATGTTTGTAAAATAAGAGAATTGACGGTCGTTTCCACAGCTCCGTTAGTCTATTTAGTGTATTTCGACAATGGGGGAGGCATGGGCCCACATAATAGAGTGTCACTTCTGCTCATCACATATTGGTTTGCCTCGGCTAGGGGTCGAACTTGGAATTGAAGATAGGACCGCCGCCGTAGTCAGGGTATTACTAGATTTGAATAAAATATTGATTCCAGAATACGGTAGACAACTTGTCTAACGCCTCGCGTGTTGTGTGAGGATGGAACCGCTTTTGAGTATTTCCTTGTCATTACTTGAAAATAATTTTTAAGGGCCCAAAACTGTAACTATAGAGATCTTATTCCATAATCATTCCATAAGAGCTAGTTATAACGGTCATAGGTGAATTACTCTTGTGTATTTATGCAAGTTACTATTAACTATTCTGAGGTGCTCGCGTTTGAAATTAAATCAAACTTTAGTTTGTGGTTGATTTAATGTGATTAAAATTATTGTGAATTTAATGTGATTGACGGATGTTTACATCCGTCTGGTGACAAAGCAATCATTGGTACAATATTATTTTAGTCTGGGAGTTATTTACATATTTTCGCGTATTTTTAACCAGTTATAGTGAATTTTCATACTGTCGGTGAGATGTGATCCGTGTTCAGTTTTTATGTGGGCTTTATTTTGCTTTAGTAAGTAGATACCTCGAGTTTTTTTAAAAGTACCTATGTATTTCAGTTTAAGCTCAACATTATGTTTATAAACTTTGTAGAGGTCGTTGTTTAAGGGAGTGGCACGCCCGAACTAGATATAATATAACATGAATTATTTATTGTTGTGTACGAGCTAAGACCATTGCAAATGTATTGTTTTGTCATATTTTTTGCACATAAATATCTTGCCGTATTGATTTTATACATGAATATTAATACATGTGCAATACACAAGCAATAATAAGTATAATATAAGACATCTTGCTATCTGAACTTTGCAACTTCAAACTATCTCTGCACGATCTTAAACGTTTCACTGAAATGAATGTACTTACGTACGAGCCAATCCGTAACCCTTTGTAAACTGTTGTAGACGGGACACAAGAGTTATAAAACCAAAAAGACTTTCCATTGATTATCCCAGAAGGTAATTTTCGTGTCTAAGTCAGGTTCTAGTAAAACGTTAAATGGATTAGATCATCAGAGGCGATCGGCGAGAGAACACATGAAACATGTAATTTGATTTTGTGCCTTTGTGTGCACCATCACGGAGTTTCGGCTATTAATCCACTTACGCGTTTAGACTCAAGGAATACCTAAAAATAAATAAAAAGGAATAAAAAGGCATGACTTTGCTCCAGAGGATTGGCTTTCCAGACAACGATGACTGTCATTAATTTTGTATTTTTTTCCACATTTGTGTTTCATCGATTATTGACGTGTATAAATTACTAGCTCATCCGTCCACGACTTAGCTCGCGTGCCCTCGCTAAAACAAAAGTAACCTAAAGTAGGTACTCCTTATAATTTATAACATCATCTATCTGCCAGTGAAAATCCCGTCAAAATCAGTTCAGCCGTTTCGGTAATTATGAAAGCGCAGTGGTGGAATAGCCGCTTTGGAATCTCGTAGTTCTGATTTCGATCGCCGGGTTAGAGAGTTGATGAGGTTTTCTGACAAAAAAAAAACCAACAGTTTGGAGTCTGAACAGTGCCCAGTAGATGGCAATAGACTCGTCCCTTATTGCATGGATCCAATACATCTGACAAAATGTGGTTTTTAAAGCACCTTTGCCTACACCTTCGAAGATATATTAGACGAGGCCAGTTGGTAGGTTTAAAAGCATGTATACCCATATTAATATTATTTATAATACACTTTAACGTATTAAGATTGGTGCACCATGTTTAGAGTGAATCTAACCAGGGAATATATATTTTTATTACAAAGTTCAGGTCTTTACTGCACACGCTCTAGGGTTAATATGTGAATAAATAAAAAAAACGTTATTTTCAAGTTTATTATAACCGATTTTTGAGTGAATCAACCCAAGGGATAAACAAACACATACAACATTTGCCAGAGTCTAGTTGCAGTTACTTATTTAAGTCTGTCCTTACGTCAATTCGGCACGGTTTCGTAAAGCGGTGGATACATACTAAAACTTTCTAAGGCGATAGACGAAGAAATCGCAAAAACAACGTATCATGAATTTGTACACTTAAAAAATATTCGTACACCATTATGCTACTTACCCAACTTTTAATATACTCGCGATTACTCGTCAAAAATCGAGAAACACAAATCTAAACTTTTTTTAAATCGAAGATAGCCATTATTAGGTTTATCCCGCCATCCCAGCACATTTGCGAAAATAATGAACCATCGTTAGATGGTATATCTAAACAAAAATAAAGAGTATTTTGGTCGAAATCTAATCCTGACCAGACCAGACCGAGCAATGCCTACCCCCGATTTCAGTTTCTTGCTCCTAATCTATTCTATCCTTATTTCTAAGTTGTTATTATTCCTTAAATACATTTTAATATTCTTAAGCCTGAAGAATCATAACGAGATACTGAGGCAAGCTGAGATTTTAACATAACAGTTATAAATTGTGCTATAAATTGTTCACCTTTGGATATTACAATTTAAATTTATTTTAGAATGCTACCTAATAGACGTACCTAGAATAGTACTTCGTTTGTTAATAATTTAAGATATGTACCAATAGTATTTATTGTAGACTAGCTGCGCCCCGCAGTTCCGCCTGGGTGATGATGGGTGATGTTGATGACGATTCGAAGGAATTCTATGGTAGACTGAGAATAAAATATCTTGGTCTCGAGCTGCACTCTTGGAGCTTCACACACTATTAATTATCATCACTACCTATAAAAATATAAAGCTATGTCTTGAACTTCGTATGCATACTAATTGGAAATTTGTTGGGATTTCCTGAAAAAATACAAAAGAAATAAATTAATAATCCACGTGACAGGGTTTTTTCAGCGCGCATTGCAAACAAAATCTTACCGGCCAGTAGCCAGGGCTAAAAATCGATTTGTAGCTCCGTTTGCAGATTTTGCTTTCGTTATCTTCTCAAGCCAATTAGCCATTTTCCGTAGGTGTCTTAAAAAATGTTTGAAAGCATATCCATCTTTTATAATTTTTTTATGAGTGTGTGCGTGTTTTATGTGGGTATGCTAACATCAAAACATGCCTCTTATTCCTTGGAAGTTTGACATGGATCGGTTTCCACCATCTCCTTCATCGTCTCCATCGTCGGTATTTACCTTAGTGGTTGGACTTCCTGGTCAATTCTTCCAGTCGAAGTTTCCACTAAAGCGGTTAAAACAAAAACGCACAGTGCGTTCCTTAGCCGTATCCTCTCCAAACACAGCATTGACATTTCGAACAGTTTCTGCTGCGTTAATCTCACGTCGGAACTTGTATTCGTATATTACTATTATATGCTGTTTCCATCTTCACGTTAAAACTGAATGTAAAAACAATTGAAAGTCAAAGAATAAAATGCATTATTTATATTTAATCTAGAATGTTACTGTTTTAAATAATTAAAGGCTAGACCAGGTAGATCCAGTATATGGTTGGTCTAGCGGCTAAGGCGTCTGACACGGTAAGTCACAAAAATTGGTTCGAATCGTCTGAGGATGTAACTATTCTACATACAATTGTTTAAGTTCACTAAGCAAGCGTAATGGCATTAAAACCGTATATTACACATTACAATAAATTGTTATTTTAAACTTTCGGGTGGCGCTGCAACTGTTATAGTAATGTGTAGCACACCTATATATAGCAGGCAAACAACTTATAGTCATCTATAAGATTTGGTTACCTACAAAAAAAACACCTAAAATAATAATCAAAGTATAATAATAATAATGGGCAAAGAAACCCTCCCTGCGTCGTAATATTTATGAAAATATATTCCAGATATTCGTGTTACAACAGGCGGCAAACAATATGAAGCTCTCTGAATGAGCATACTAATGAACCTTTCAGAACTGGTCCTACCGCTCAACAAGGAAATAATCATAAAAATTACTGAGAGATCCAGAACAATCTCAGTTATACGGTTGGCGGCCGTGTGATTTTAGCCGAATTCACCCATTTTTAGTGTAAGTGCAAATTAAATGTAGGACTTGAATTATCTGCAAGTTTTCAAGAGCATGCGCGTGCTTAACTACCGCTCTTTTGCGTAACTGGCATACCAATCCAATAGTGAGAGCTCTAGTGGACAAAACATATTGTAAAATCGAATAATTTTGTAATTGGATTTCGCAAACAGATGTTTTTTTATTAAATAAATTATATTTCAGAGAGCAAGCGTCTCAAAGGTCGCTCAAAGTAATAATTTGTCCAATTATTTGCTGAATCGTAATTTCTTTTCAGTTTCGTTTCACAATTAAAATCTGTGAAACGAATTTGGTGTTAAAGCTACAGCAAATACGACGCTCAATAGCTGTAAAGCTAGAAAAGCTGCGATGGTATCTTTTGAACACATTACATCGTTGTGGGACTTGCCTGGCCATCCTGTATGGATTTTCTGTATAATATGTTAAGTAAATTTTGCATCTGTCATTACGTAGATGTGTGACCAGACCACTAATAGTATTTTCTCCATAGAAATTTCGCTCTTCGTAGGGAACTTTAAGCCATCAGTTCCGGTTTTCAACCGTCGTTTGGCCATGACATTTAGACGGTCTGCAAAACGCAAAATATATTACTAACATACACAAACTAAGCAGTAGATCTCTTTGTAAATGAATTCATCCGGGGAGGTACTGCCTCTCTTCCGCGAAGCAGTGATATTAGCAATACTGCGTCCTGTCTGGAAGGGTATGGGTGCCCGCGAAATTACAGGAACATGACTAACTTAACTTAACAACTTAATCTCAGCGCAGCTCAAATGTTTTAGCCCGAACTAAACAACAATTACAATGTATACTAATCTATACTAATATTATAAAGAGGAAATAATTCGGTATATAAAGTTTTTTTTGGTATTTTTTTTATATTTTTATTTCGTAGATTAGGTCATTATAAGAAACTAATTTCAATATTTTTGTTTTATATTCAGTAGTTATTTTATAATATTTTTTTGAAAATTTGAATCCTATGACGTCACTTTTTTGCACAAATATGTAGTTGCGTTGAGGAGCCAAGAAAAGCACGCGAGTAAAAAAAAAGAAACTAGAATTTACTTTGACACTTGACAGTGACACCTACTAATTCGTAAGTCTCTATTCAATTAAAACAAAAGTGCAAAAAAGTGACGTCATTTAGAGGTCAATGAAAGTCGAATTATTTCATCGTTTTTTGTTAAAATAAATGGCATCTTATCGTTTTAAAAGGTCAGAGTAGAAAAATAAGGGTTTGTAACATAAAATCTCGAAATGGTTTCGGAATTGGCATAGGTTAATTTTTTTTAGCATACCGAATTGTATGTACATTTGTAACGAATTGGCTTAAAAAGTACTGGACCGATTTCAAAAATTCTTTCTCTATTGGAAAGCTTCATTCACCCTGAGTAACATAGGCTATATAACATTCATCATCACCCATCACCGCGCGGGTAAAACCGCGGAGAGCATCTAGTCATTAATAAAATGTTAAAGTGTTAAATGTTATTTGAGTTCTAGAGAGTTATGGCGAGGCCAAAGGCCGAACGAAGTCGCGAGCAGTCGCTAAGATTCTTGAAAAAAAAACTAGCAAAAGTCAACAAAAATACAAGAAAAAAGAAAGAGATAAAGAAACAGAGAGAAGTAGATGTAATATTTACCTTTTCCAATTGCGGCGTGTCGGTGAGATACTCGACGGGCACGCACAGGGGCACGAGGCAATCTTGGCACTGGGACTCTTCTGCTTCCATCTGTTCCTCTTCTGTGTTCTAGAAGGGCGCAGAAGATAGCATGAGTACTGAGGTGTATACAATGAAAGGCAGACTGTCGTAGAATGAAGGTTTATTATACAAAGGTGTGGAACGTAAGTATACAGGGTAACTGGTAATCAATTAGTATCATTTTAAGGGCATATTCTGTACATCAAAGCAAACATCTTTTGTTCTGCGTCTTTCAAAAATTCTTATTTTTTTTCTTCCATACAAAACTTAAAAAATCAATTTGCCCGGTCTAAACATAATTAACTGCTGGGTTGGTAACTTACTACTTGGTAACTTAAGCTGGGTTTTATAACCCAGTCCGGCCAAGACATTTCACATTTTTGCAGGTACTATACGCGCTCAGTGTTCCATCACCAATCATGAGTGCGCTCGACGGTGAAGGGGGATGTTCAAATACTTGATTAGCTCACTTGACGCCCTTCCCACCTCCCCGCCACCCTTAAAAGGATGGCACTGACGAGATGGATTAAGGGAGTTTGGGTAAATGTTTTTAAAAGTTTTCACCTTCATTTTTGAAGGGAATATGGGTTTGATGTTTGGAATAAATGCGTAACCGTAATGGATGTAGCGAATGTGGAGACAGCAGGTGAAATGTGTGGGTAGAATCAAATTGGAAAGTTGTAATTGGTACTTTATAAAAGTAGATTTGAATGAACATTAAGTGTATTTAAAAATTGCAATGTGAAGTAATCCTTAATGTCATATATTTACAGACATTAACAGTAACATAAAAACTATTTTATCCAATACTAGCTTCGAATAGCGGCTCCGCTTGGTTGTTGAATATGAATACGTTTCAGATGTATGCGTACCTATTTAGATAAGCTACAACACAGTAAATCTCATTAAATATCGGCAAACTATTCATCTCAGCGTATTAACATAATATTAAAGAAAGGATAGAGAGTGGGACATTAGAAAATAGAAAATCAAATTACGAGTAAGTTAAAATTTATCGATCTTCCGTAAATGGTCTCCCTGCTCGTCTATTTCTTTTAAAGTTATGTTTGCCTATATTAATAAAAACTAATTATACTGTAAATTCAGCTTCTTATTTGCAGCGTGTCCAGGGAGAGTAACGCAACTTCCCCAATGTTTACACACTCATACATTCGCACAAGGGTTCCCTTTATCGCGGGCAGCATGGACACACACATTAACACGTCACAGCATCCAAGACCCGAGAACTAACATTTCTGCTCATCTCACTAATATCTGCCCCGGCCAGGGATTTAACCTGGGATCCCGCGCTTCGAAGGCAGTTTCACTACTAACTTAGCTAACGGAGTTGCGTGCGAAGCTGTCCAAGAATTATTGTTTTGTAACATCAAATACTTCCGTAATAACTAACTGAGCGTTTCCTCCTGTGCTAGCTGACTACTGAAATTTTTTCATGTAAAAAAATTATTAAAGAGAATGCTATGCTTGCAACAACCATTGCTTTTGTCGACCATTTTGACTAATATTTAACGATAACTTTTCAGTTGCCAACTTATTTGTCCGCATCGGAACATTTCAAAAGCGTTTATTTACTTTCTCGCGTATTGATTTCGAACAAAGATTTTTGTATAAACACAGGTTCGAGGTATTTAGCCTCCGACGGTTATTCTGGAATATATAATGATAACCAACAATGGGTTAAATTGTAAATTATTTATTAATCTGAACGTAGCGATGCTGTACTTTACGAGCAAAGAAACTGAAGTAGTTTTTAACTTCCTGTCCATTTGGAATGACATTATTTGACGTATCCAATATGCCGTCTTTTTTGTACAAGAGATAGAAATGTTAACTGCACGGAAATTGTAATATTATTACTAGTAGTGGTGTGAGCTGTAGACCTCGCGGGTTTTTAGAGAAATTATTAGTGAGTACAGACATATTTTTCGCAGCGACGAGTTTGTAAGGACATCAAAGTTTAAAGGAACGATTCTGCAATTTTTCAACAACGAGCAAAGGTGGAATACAGTCCTTCACTTGATTCTAAAATAAAAATATATACTTTCCATACAAAAATGTTATAACATCATAAGTAACGTAGTGCTGTAGCACTCGCTCATTCTCCCCTCGCCTATTCTGATAGCTTATCTATATCATCTGAGCTATAAAAATATTTTACTATCCCGCTTACCTTATGGCGAAGTTAACATGTTTCCATGATTCCCTGAGCCCGCTGAATAAAAGATGACAGTCTTCTCAAAGTTCTGCGTTAAATCAACATTCCTCGCTTAAAAAAAATCGTGTTACATATATTATGTGGCCACTTACAATAAGGAGTGGGGTTGTAACTCATGAATAACTTTATACATACATATTTTTTGTCAAAAGACGACAAAATGGAGCTTATATGCTATATGCCCATATCAATTATTCTCAAATATGAGTTTTTGAAGTTATGGGCAAATGCTTGCTGTTTGTCAGTTGATCGAGTATTTCCTTTAATACTCGTATTATATGAGACTTTGTATATTGGATATATTTTTTTAGCTGTTTGGCACTAAAACATAATTCCGGTAGTATACAGGGTTACTGGTATTCAATTAGCATTCTGTTAAGGGCATATTCTGTACATCAAAACAAACAACTTTTGTTTTAGAACTTAGCACTTAGCGAGACGTCATCGACGCGGGCGTCCCGAACACTCCTTGAAAAAGGCCACCGAATGTGGTCGAAACTATAGTCGGACCTATCCGATAAATATTACGTGAGTAATCCCGTATTTTTAATTAATAATGATTGAAAACCACGTTAGTTTTATAACAAAACTTCATAACTCTACATCGCATCCACTTCATTCATCTACGTGTATCCATGCATGTAGTTAACAGCGCGTCTCAACCCTTTTCTTACACTGCCGCCGCTGTCCGCCCGCCGCCGGCGGTATTTTGTATGGAAGAAAAAAAACTAATTTTTGAAAGTCGTAGAGCAAAAGATGTTTGTATTGATGTACAGAATATGCTCCCATAAGGATGCTAATTGATTACCAGTACCCCTGTATATTGTACCTTTGGAAAATGGTTCAATATGGGGACAGGAAATTATATACGAACAACATAATAATATCATACAAAGAATTTTGGTATACTCGACGCAACATGGCGTACAATTAGTATTAACTCTAGACCAAAGCTAGAAACAAAATAGATCATAAGCATAAGTAATAAATACAAACCCGTAGAAAACTTTGTTTTGAATAATTTTCATACCTATCCATTAAAATTATGTAGTCCTTGAAAAATTTAAATAATTATGGTCACAGTGACTATTTATTCGATTAACGAACATTTCATTATTAATAATAAACCTATGTGCAACACATAATTGCTATTCGTACAAAATCAACATAGAGCGCTCGGACAAACGGCAATTGAAAATACGTTTATTTGTATTGAATTTATCGTTGTTAGCGCAAACGTAGGAACGTGTTAAGCCCGGCAACTAGGCTATAAATATCGGCAAGCGGTGAGTTATAGCTTCAGTTAAACATATACAGATTAGCTACGTCTGTTATTGGTACGGTACAGCTACTTTAGCGGCATGCTGCAGGGACAAACGTTTTGTACCAGTACAGCAGTAGAGATAAAACACACACTATTCACGTAAACAGTTTTATCAGTTGCGTTTGTTTGTGCAGTAATTCACAGCTTTGGGTTCGTTTAGGCTCTAAAGGAACCGAATGTTGTGAATCTAAACTTTAGAATAATAAGCATACTCACTCTGATTATAGTGTTCTGAAGGCACTATGTTTTTAAGTAACGTCAATTCCGTTGTTTTGTCTATAAAGGAAACTCTTAAGACTATAGATATACATACAGCTGGTATTTAATAATCTATCTATCTACAGTTTTTAGAAATAGGCTGTATTGTATTGGATTATATATATAAGTTTGGTTTGGCAGCTTCGTGCTTTTTGTAATTATTAGTATTATTTAATATTTGTATTTAGAAAACGCATAGCTAGTAGTTACTAGTACTTTTGCAAACAGTAGACCTCGTGAGCACGTACTCTTATCAGCGGCAGTGTCAATCTTCAGTATTTGTTTTATTTTCGAGGATACTGTAACTGTAGGTACTGTAGGATAAATCTGGGAAATTTGTTTTTGGATTTCACAGATAGGTAACGAGACTGGTTAATTGTTCGCCTAATGTACAGCGTCAGACTTACATATACAGCACTGTACTTTTCTCCCCGAAATATAGTTATTCAGTCCCATTCACTGGGTAATTTCCCATTCAACCTTAACATAATAGTGCCTTCAGATAACAGTTTCGAGGAAAACCATCTGGAAACGTGGGGGTAACATAATTTCCAAGATCTACCTACTCGTAGTAGCTATGTGGCCTGATTAACAGTAACCGGAGACCACCGCAATTTTCGGGTTGGTACTCTCCTTCAGACGCGGGCGATATAGCCCACGAAAAATCTCAAAATTTTGGACTTCAACAATCTACTGCAACTGAAACAGCCTAGATGTACTAAATAATCGGTCTATTTTTCAATCTTATGTTTAGACTTAAATCTCTGAAGTAGGTTTAAAATACATCAGCTGAAGGAGTTTCACCGCAAACTCCAACTAGCCCCGACCCAACGAAGAAATAAAAAGAATGGTTATTTGATTTTTTAATACGATGATTTATGTTATAAAATGTAAAATTAAACAGTATTGTAGACCTTACCTCTCAGACGGTAGGTATTGTGAAATACAGAAACAACGCACACGAAGTAAGCGTTATATAAAGTAGATATAAAAAAATATAATAAAAGCTAATTGAAAATCCGAGCGACTAAAACTAAATAACTCTCTCAGGTTGACGAGCGTAGTACAGTGCTGCGCAGAACATTGAAGGTCGATTAAAAACCTGTAGTACTACAGCGGTCATAGGCAGGTAGAACAAACACCCTCAAGCTTGCTTGACTCATCACATGGTAGTGAGGAAAAAAAGTCAATGTTGATTAAACTGCTTCATAAATTTATTATTTAAAAAGAGTCACGTCCCGTAGACTTATTAGCAACAGCTTGACGAGCCGATGGTTGATGCAAAACCATAATTTAATGTATCCTATCTCCTTCCCCAGGTTTTAAATCTATCTCCAAATCTGCCCAATTTCATTACGATCCGTTCAGTTCCTTCCTTTAGACGATAGGGTAACATACAGACACAGTGAGTCACAGAATCACAAACGTTTTTTTATAATACGACTATAAGTACGAAAGTGTCTATGATACTGCTATTGAGCGTTTGAGCTTTTAGTTACTTTATAATGCATCAAAATTTGTAGCAATGGTGTTACCGGAGTAACGAGTGTTGGTCACCATCGCAAGTTACAGTTGTATATTTTCAAATGATCTTGTTTCACACGAAATTTTTTTTTCCGTATACATAGATCCGTACACAAACAACGAGGTCTTATTACCAAGCGGTTATCCGTATCTTATACCTTAAAATGCTGTTCTTTGAATTATTACTATAGTTATATAGGTGACTAGTACACATTTTCTTAGTCAGTGTTATAATGTAAGAATAATTGGTTGCTGTCCCTCCAAAAAACGTTTTTATAACTTATTATTGTTTGACGAGTAGCTTTAACATGAACAAACATGATTCATGTTATAATTATTATGGAAAAAAGTAGAAAAAGTAGAACAGTGCAATTCCGTTTCATACAGCCCCTCACCCGTCCACTCGGTCATAACAATGGAGTTTCTAATTACGCTTAAAAACCGGCTAGGACTCGCGTAATATTTATTGGAAATATTCTCCGACCAGTTTCGAACTTATTTGAAGTTCTTCTTCTGGGAGTCACTCTTGTGCACAGCGGCGAGCGGTAGTGACAGTGACACTGAAAGTGACATTGACGTAAGTGACAGTTCGACGGAAAAAAATCTTACAGACACAGCGCGACCGTCGCAGCGCCAGTTACGTGCTGTGGCCCGCGCTCGCCGCTGTGCACAAGAGTGACTCCCAGAAGAAGAACTTCAAATAAGTTCGAAACTGGTCGGAGAATATTTCCGATAAATATTACGCGAGTCCTAGCCGGTTTTTAAGCGTAATTATGAACATAACTCGCGATGGTTTCCTATCTCAAAATGGAGTTTCTATTGTGTCTAGTAGGTTTGACAGTTGATGGAATATTGGATGGCGACATGGAGTTACGGAACCACGATCCCAATTCGCACTTGGTCGGTTATATACGATACATACAGTGGAGATGGTAACTCGGATACTAAGACGCGTATTCCAGGACGCTCATTAGTGGATCTTAACATGAAATTCGATCTGAGTAAATAATGTATGGCAATTCTACAAGCCCATGTGGTTGAGATACTAAACTGAACAGCCATCTGGAGCAAGGGTTATAGTTCCGTTGGTAAACCGTTATAACTTACGTACATGCAAGATGGATATTCCATCTGTAATTAGGCATCCTGTATTATCACTAACCGCAAAACCGTGTAGCATAATTAATTCAGACGCATCCTACACGTATCCGGTGCACTCGAAGCCGCAATTTAGCTTGCGGCTCACCGCTGACAAACAATCCTTTGTTTGCTGCCTAAATTCGCTGTGCGCACACTAAATTTGACAATCTAGCATTAACATGTAGGTATCTAAACTAACGAGATAATACCGTATCTAAGAAATTTATTTCGTGACATCTTCTTTCTTGTATAGACTAGACTCCAGCCGGCTAATGTTTAAGTTTCCAGCATTCATATTTAAACAAATTTTCCCGAAAAGTCAGGCAGAAGATCGAACCACATAGGAAGCGCTGGATTTTGAATACCTAAGTGAGAATAAATATGGATTTCATTACTTTTGTAAAAAGATGCTTAACATTAGGTACATTATAGTTTTAAATAGTAATAAACCCAAAGAGACAAATGTTGGAGGTACAGTATGGTTACTTTAAGGTCATTACTTACTACAAGCTTTGCTACAGCAATTACTTAGTAACCAACCATCCTTGTCGCCACTTATTGTATTTTGTTAATTTAATTCTAATGAAGTAACAGTTAAATTGATTTCAAAGCAAAATCTTTGATTTGGAATACGATTTCAATGGATCTCAACGTCTCAACGTCATTTCATTGTGTCTATTTCAATATTTGCTTCAGTTTACATTAAGCGACTCTGTTGTAGTTTTGGAACATAGGCCCAGTTAACTTCATGTTCACTTCATAACAGAACATGACGAAGGTTTGTAAATTCATCCTTTATGCTTTTAAATAAATAAAATAAATGCTTCCATCATTCTGTCTCCTTATAGCAAATTAATCTCTGTCTGATAAACACACTGTACAAAGTTGTGGCAAATTTGCAGTGGTAAAGTATAAGTCTTTACATATTCATGGTAGTTTTAAAATAATGAATATATAAGATAAAGATATAAAAGAAATAATAGGTACTACTTTATCTTGAAAATATTTTGTCTTGTTCTTATTACTAAGTATTTAACAGCTGGGAGGAAGATGAAGAATTTATTTGCTAAAAAAATTAAGGGTAAAAAATACAGTTGAATATTAAACAAAGTACCCGTTTAGTTTTGGTGTCATTTATATGATAGCCATACTTTTTTATACTTACTAAAAGTATATGTTTTCGTTTAAACCATACGTTTGTCCAATAAAACTAAAGTTTACTATCATGACTCATACACGGAATTTTCACAAGAAGCATTGTCATAACCAAAAGTCTACCGCATACAGTAACTATTATCTAATCTGTTACCATCGCTATCGCTAACTTTCATGCAATTGTTTTACCGCCCACCTAGTTTACAATAGTTGCCCAAACAATGCCCAAATAAATAGCAGTTTTGCTGTGTTTGCCCGCAGCATACGTAAGAGTATGTTTGTTTGCTGAACAAGTTTTCTCAAACATCAGGGGTATTCATTTGCGATGGTTCGTATTATGGAACATTTACAACTTGCTCCCTGTAGTATGAATAGAGCATTGTTTAAGGTTGAAAATTAACCGTCGTTTTTCATTCTACATTTCTTAGGGTATGTACAACAGAAGACAAGTTGCTCGTCTGATATTAAGCGCAACGTCTGCCGTAGTAATTGCAGAGATAATCAAATAACAGCACAGACGTGCGTTAAGATTAGTAACCTAAAATGTTCTTAAGTTCTCAATTCCCATTTCGATGATAATTTAACTCTTTTTTATCCTAACACTTACTTACACATAAACGCTTTTTAGAAGCAGAATACCAATAAGTATTGGAATATATTGAGGGTTCCATACGTCAATAGAAAAAAAAACCCTTATATATAGGATCACTTTGATGTCCGTCTGTCTGTCTGTCAATATCATTTTACTCAGAAACGCGTAGACGTATGAAGCTGAAATTTATATTATATACTTTAGATCTACGGTCTCTTTCAGCTGTTAAAAACTACACTTGTGAGTCAACACGATCAAAAGATATGACCGCTTATTTCGCATAATTTGTTATTTCATAAGGGAATCAAACCAATAGGGCACTTCTCCTTGACTTGGAATCATGAAATTTAGCAAGAAGCAATGTACGTTTTAACAGCATGTAAAGACAAAATCCGAAACCTGTATCAAAAGTAACCCATTTTGTTCCCACTGTTGGGCCTCGAGCCTTCCTCTCAGAGAGAGGAGTTGGGCCATAATCCACCACGCGAGCCCAGTGCGGCTTGGTGGAAACCTGTATATATGTAGTTCAATAAAAAACAAATTGAATATACCAAACTTATTATTTATGGACTACTAACTGTATAACCAAGTCTTGGATCGCACAGCAAAGTTAAGTTTGTCAGAAAAATCTTCGATGAGCAAACTATTCAACTTATGTACTCGAAATTATATGATTATTAACGGGATATTTACCGTGGTAAGGTTGTGGAATGAGCTCCCGATATTTCGGCGCAGTTACATGCACCATGTTCACGGGAAGACTGAAGAATGCGGGTGGTTGGTCAAAAAGTTTAAAAGTTAGGTGCAGATTATAACGATCTACCCTCTTTCTTAGTCTTTTGCTACGGTTATCACTGGAACTCGAACTCGATCCTAAGTCCCGACAAAACACACTCACTGTATCACTGCGTATAGTATTTTGAACACATTTTGAACGCGGACTTTTATTTTTAAAACAACCTAATACTGGATTCCACGCACTGGCGAGTTGAAAACCATCACCTCGATTGAAATTCTGGCATTTCGAGATCTCAATAGTTTCCTTTACTAGCCTTGGTATGTAATGGCGTTCGGTGGACAAGATTTTAGGGTTATGGAATTCAATCCAGTGGTTAGGACCCGCGTCCAGCAGATGCTCAGCTATGGCAGATTTGTGTCTTTCATTGTTTTTTACTGCCTTTATGTGTTCCTTGATGCGGCATGAAACAGTTCGCTTCGTCTGTCCTATGTACGAACTTCCGCAGCTGCAGTTAATTTTGTACACCCCGGGATGCTGGGGTTAAAACAGTGTTTTATGTACTCGTACCTTACATACAAACTCTTGTATATATAACTATATCATATAACTCGCTCTTACTTCATATTTTATTTATACAAACTAAGCTACATAACCTCCCATATTTTCTTGGGTTTTCTTTCATAAGATCCTTCTTCTAACAATTATAAACATAACAAAAAATAATTATTGGGATTGCTTCATACGTTCTCAAGTTATGCGTGACCAGGAGAAATAGGGGTTCATTAATAGTTTAACTTTGAAGCCAGTCATGTTTGCCCATGGGAGTTTCATACAACATTACAGCCTCGGGGATGTAATGCCTTGCTATACGTCGAGATTGCGTGATATGTGATTGGACATTTTCGAGCAGGTGGTATGAAAATTATATTTTTTCAGGTAATAAGTATTCTCATTTCATTCAACCTTAATATTTAAAAAGTATAAAAACGTCTCACAAAATGCTATACATAACTGGCAAACTAAATATCAACATCTTTTGTACTTATACATCTTTCTTATTATAATAGTTATATATTTAAATAGTTAAAAGTACATATTAAAAAATATTATAATATAACTATAATTAACTTAAAAACGATAAGGGTAGCTCAGGTGGTGGTAATCATGCTTTAGAAGTATAGGTTCGCAGGTTCGATCTCTGGCCTTGTTAAATATTTGTGGGATGAGCACACGTTGTGCTGACTTGTGGTCAATGTTGTGACGTCCATGTCGCGTCGCGACAGGGTTATGAGCGTGAAAACATTGACAAAACCTAGATGCATCTAGGTTTTGTCAATATTTGTTTTGTATTTGCAAAATAAAAATTAGCTCAATTTGGATAGATAGGGCTAATTTTTATTTTGCGGGCCAAATATAAACGCATTATTTTAATAGAACTCAGTATTATAAATATTTTTATTACTACACCAAAGCCCTAAGGTTATTTTTTAGGATTTTAGTTAGCTTTCAAACCTCGAAACACAAAGAAAATTGTCTAAATAACTAACCGAATGGTATCCTAGAGAAGGAACAAGATAGCGTAGGAAACCATATCAAAAATGACGTGTGAAGTTTATATATAAAAAATAGTATAGACAAAACAGGTAAAAAATAGCCTAAGTAACTAAGTAACTAAATAAGAATTTAAGTTCTTAATATTTTAAGTTCTTTCAGACTCAATTTACAACTTAACTCAAATAATATAAAATGTTTATTTTGTCATATTCTATTAGAATATTAGGTTTATTTTAGTTGGCCGGCACTTTATAAATTAGTAAAAAAATGTATGGCGACTGGGTGATCTCTGAAAAACAGTGCCCCGTAGATGGCAATAGGCACGTCCCCTATTACATGATCAAATGAACAAAAACATATATGGCGAAACGTAGGCGTTGAAAACACCGCTGCTTACCCCTTCGAGGATATATAGGCAAAAGTATCGATTCACTCAAGACTGCTAGACTGACGTTACCGCCTCGCGGTTTTACCTCCGTGGTGAAAGATGGTGACGATGAGGAAAAGTATTAAAATACCGCTGCTTACCCCCTTCGAGGATATATAGCCGCAACTATTTGTAAAAATAACAAGTTAGTATTGCGGGCGATTCACTCAAGACCGCGAGACTAATACCTCCAATATCCTCCTACCAATAACCTCCGTGGTGATGGCGGACTCGTTCGACTACAGTCGGCTGAACAACATAGACGGACATGCCGACTCTATTACCGAGCAAGTCAAATGTATCGAACTGTCGAAATCATTGCTTGATTTTAACTTGAGGTGTGTTCGTTTAGCAATGAGGGCATTGGTGGCGTTGCCATTTTTTCTTTGTTAACGCATTGGCTCTTTTGCTAACGATTTCGTAAAGCTCAAAAACGTTATTTTTGCCACTTTTGTCAATTTTCGCAAACCCTACTCAAACGAGCATAAAAGCATAAGACCTAAAATCGCACGATTATGCTGTCAAATAGATAGTTGTCAATAAACAATCACAAACATCCATTTTCCGAACGTGGGTCAAAAAATACACTTTTCGGTGGCATAAATACCTCTTTTTTAGCTTTGCAAACGGGGAACAAACCCAATTTCACCCACAGATTCCCAATTAGAATGCCCTTGTGAGCGTTTTTAGCGTTATTTTCGCCAACTTGGGGATATTCGATCGTAAAGTACGTTCGAATATCAAGTTGGCGATCATGCTATCAGAAACTGACACATCTTTGATAGAAACTCTATTGACACTTGACAGAAAATAAGTCATCATTACGATCTTAGCGTAGGTGGACATCTTGTTATTTTGTCTATGCTGTGCCCAAGAATATTACGCTGTTTCACCCGCTTGGTGATAGATGATAATGATGATGATGAAAAGTAGCATATTTTGTGCTATTTAGACTTATGTATCTCTGTGCCAAATTTCAACCAGATCCGTTCAGCCGTTCTGCCGTTATTGATTAACAAACATCCATTTATGCATCCATCCATCCAAACTTTCACATTTATAATAGTATTAATTAATTATCATATTAAATTGAATTAAATAATTAATATATTATAATTAATTAATTTATATTAATATGATATAATAGTTGGATTAAGTAGAAAGGATAATTACGAAGAGACATAAGACATAAACGTCACGCCTGGCTATGCTATGATAGTCATAATTTTATAGCACCACTCAAACCCATATTTTAAATTGTTCTATTCACATTCCACTTCATTTAATTTACACCTTAACAGATTTCCAATTATATTTTCGTAAAGTAGGCTTCAAAAATAATATTTGGCGATCCTTCCGGCTTCCGGATGCCCGGTGCTTAGAAAATATATAACTTCCGAGCGAAGGCACTTCAGGCCTATTAAAATATTTCTGTAGAGGTCATATTTTAGTGAAACGTTTTTTTATAGGAAAGACATTTTATATTACTTTGCTCGGTATGTGTGTTAAAATTGTAGATATTAAGGTATTTATATATACCTAGATGGACACAAATGCTTGAAGTTGTTTTTTTAATATACAGCTTATTCATATAAAACATTACAAACTAAGTACGTTTTAATCAATCTATAATACATACAAATACCTTCGGTAAAAGTGCCTATATTTTCCAGAAAAATAATATTTCCGCCTATGAATTTAATACAATATGTATAAAATCCATAACCTAACATTTATATCTCAGAAACTAACATTTCATGGCTCCTAACACATTTATGTCGCATTATTTTCTGCCCTGAGTATTAGGAGCTCTTTGTTGCCAAAGAATTAGGTTCCTTTCAGTTGTTAATTTTAACCGTGGGACTAAAGATGTTACATGTAGTACTTTTACTGCTACATTTTAGTTTCCATAAAGTGGATGGCTCTGGCGTCTGAAACACAGGTTAATTACTAGTTCTGGTTTCAATATTACCTACCATACAAATTACTGCTTATATATAATATAGCCACTGCCTATGACTTCGTTAGCGTAGTAAGCTCGGCCTTCCGCCTCGCTATAACCTTCTCCTGACAACAATTAACACAACAATAAAAGAATTAGCAAGATTGTTCTATTCGTGCACAAGTTATAGCGTGACCAGGAGAAATATGGGTTCATTTTTATATATATATATATATGTAGGTTTTGAATAGTCAAGCCCGTAAATTGTTGACGTGACCCAATTTATAACAATATTTAAAACCGGCCTACGACTGGTTTCACGGATAATACTAGATCCGTGCTTGGTCGTTTGGTAGGAGTTACTGAAGTCGAAACCAACACTAAGAGGTCTTTATGAAAAAAAATAACTATGGAAAAGGGAGGGTACTATCGAGAATCGGGTTATTTACTTTGAATACTTTGGTGGTTTACAGTAGTCGGGCTATGGTAGAGACTACAGTGCCTGCTAATTTTTGTCTCATCTTAAAATATTTGGGTAAGAAATTACTTGCCACCCACTTAATGGAGCATCAATGGCGTAGAAAGGGGCAACGATGGTTTGGAGGAGAGGAGTACTGTGGTTTTAAATAAACGCTACTTCCGGCATTCTGCCCTTTAACACTTCCGCCCTAGGAGACTTTTGTTACTTGCTGGACGGCCATCCGGGGGTCAGGAGTCTCTTAGCTACAACTATCAGACTATACTTCAAGCGATTTCAATTTATCGGTATTTCGATATTTTTAAAGTAAATTTTGAAATCCGATGACGCAGTGAAAAACGCCATTAAAGAGTACATAGACTCCCGTTCCCGGAATTGTAATAGCAGAAGCATCAATGAACTTTAATTAAAATTACTAAAGTGCATCGATAATAATGGCCAATCTACGTTTAAATCATTAAATATATTCATGTTATCAAAAATGTTTGATTTATTCTATATGAAACAGAAATTTCATAGGCTTAAGTCTAAACTTTAGAGGAAACTTTAGAGCACACAGGCAACATACAAACGCACGTGATTTGCACTACGTTTTATATAAAAACGTTACCACCATTTCACAACCTCAACAAGACGTGTGACAATGTAATACCCTATAGGATATTAAGGCCCGAGTACAACTGTGCCGTCTTAATGTTAGGACTCTAATGGTTACGGCAAATGGCTAATTCCAACCGAGAACGTTTACAGTCAAGTTTATTGTGTCCCTAAGAGCTGTCACATTTAAAGGCTAGTTTGGATCTCTGGTATCAATCAGCCATCTTTTTGAATAGCTCAGTAGCCATTAATATGAGTAATATAATTAAAACTAGGTGATCCATCCACGACTGTGCTCGCGTAGCCTCGCAGGACATGGCACCTCTAAAATAAAAATAGCCCAAGGAACTTCTTATAACATCAGCCATCTGCCAGTGAAAACCCCGTAAAATTCAGCAGCCGCTCCGGAAATTATACAAACGCAGTGTTGGAAATACCGCTTTGGAATTTCTAGGTTCTGAGTTCGATCGCCGGGTCGGACAGTTGTTGGGTTTTTCTGACAAATACATTCTCATTATCAATCCGGAGTCTGGAACAGTGCCCCGTAGATGCCAATAAACTTCTTACAATTATAAGGGACTAAAACATATCTGCCGAAACGTAGGTGTGTATAAACACCTCTGCCTACTCTTTGCGGAGGATATTTAGGCGTGACGACATGTTAAATAATGTTTAAAAATACGTTTACGTTATTTAATTCTTAGTAATTTGTTGGGAGAAAGAAAACACGTATCAGTTGTTCATGACATGCATGCAACATTACATTCCAATAAAACAGACAGGTACATACAGTATCGAATCCTTAGTCTACAGTCATCTATACAACCACATTAAGCCCCTTCTCTCAGATAAACAACACGGATTTGTTACTGGCAGATCAACCATCACTAACCTCTTGGAATACAAGAACTACCTCTGTAAAAGCTTTGCCATGGGAGGTCAAGTTGACTCTATCTACACAGATTTCTCAAAAGCCTTTGACAAGGTGCGACACAGATTACTCTGTAGTAAGCTCGCCGCCTATGGCATTCAAGGTAGCTTGTTCCGATGGATAACGTCTTACCTCAGTAACAGGTCTCAACTGGTCGCTCTGAAGGGATTTATTTCTTCTCCGGTGCATGTAACCTCTGGGGTACCCCAAGGGTCTCATTTAGGGCCTCTCTTATTTATTGTGTTTATAAACGATCTTGTTGAACAATTATCTTGTGAATGTTTGTTATATGCTGACGACATGAAAATTTTTAACACTATTGTTTCCTTATCCGACTGTCATCTCTTACAAAAAGATATAAATATTGTCTCTCACTGGTGTAAGTTAAATCATATGTATCTTAACATCAATAAATGCTTTGTTATCACATTCACTAACAAACGTCATGCACTCATTAATGATTATTTAATTGATGGCTTAGTTCTTACAAGATCAAATGTTGCTAAAGATCTTGGCATTCTGTTCGACGATAAACTTTCGTTTAGAGCCCATTACCAACACATGACGACGAAAGCCAATCAACTCGTCGGATTTGTTTTCAGATCCACAAAAGGCTTTAAAAACCCCCGTTCCATCCTTTATCTCTTCTTTGCTCTTATTAGAAGCATTTTAGAGTACGGCACCCCTATTTGGTCTCCACATTACCAAGTGCATATTGATGTAATTGAGAGGATACAAAGAAAATTTTTAAGAATGCTATGTTACCGTCAACAACTTGGTCGTTCCAATCTTGACTATGATGCGAGGCTGATCAGATTTAATGTCCAAAGGCTGGAAAATCGCCGAAAGTATTTTGACTTCATCTATCTGTACAAAATAATTCACTCCGTAGTAGACACCCCTAATTTGCTCTCTAATATAAACTTTAACATAAAGTACAGTGCACGTAGGTCTAACAAATCTAATCTTTTTGCTTTACAAATTTATAAAAATAACATCTCTTTCTATAATCCCCTGGTAAGGATGGCTCGTCAGTATAATGAACTGGCTAAGAACAACAATAAAATCGACATTTTTACCGCTAAGCTATGGTCTTACAATATTGTATTGAAAGATATCCTTTATACCAGACCCAAAATAAACAGACCAGATACAAACTCCGTGTTGAGTCTGGCTTCTCCGAATGACAATCAACGCTATTAATTAGTACTGTATGCACATACCTCCGATATGTTTTCGCAGTTGTGTGTATTCGGTAAAACCCAATATCTTATCCGTCTATTTCACTCTGTTTTTTTAATTACACAAATTTGTGGAATACAATCCAGCTCAAAACTGCATTAGTTTAAGTCCTATTTCTAACTTGATTGTATACTGTCTTGTGTATAAATAAATAAATAAATAAAAAATAAAGTATCGACTACCTTTTGCAATGTTGAGTGTGATATCATGAACGCATACAATTTAAATAAAATAAAAGAAATCGAAAAAAAACTGAAATAATAATTAAAAAAAGCCGGCCACGTGTGAGTCGGAACTATGGATCTACGAGTATAATAAATATTTATAGTTTCTACCCGTTATCTTTATTAAGTGAATAATATAACTCATTATCCTGTGAATATAACAAGCGTGTACCTGTTGTCGGTATCAATATTAAGCAAACACAAGCTAATTATTTTATTCTGTTTTATTAGTATTTGTTGTTGTAGTGGCAACACATTAAATACATCATTGGTAAAATTTTCAACTGTCTAACTATCAAGGTTCATATATAGCCTAGTGACAGACGGACAGACAGACAGACAGACGGACAGACAGCGGAGTCTTAGTAATTAGGGTCCCGTTTTACCCATTGGGTACGGAACCCTTAAACATAAGAAATAATAATATTATGTACCAATAGCAAACAAAACAAACAATGTAACGCGCCATGTATGTCTGGTCACGATCATTAACCAGTCGAGAGTTCGATCTGAGTAATTAAGGCATGATATGAAACATATATGGAATTACTTATATTATTTAAATTGAATGAAATTTTCAAATTATAATTGAATAAAAAAATGTATACACGCATGTGAACATACATACATTTATTGCACACGGCAGTGGCTGTTGCAAAACATACACTGGCCAAAAATAATAATAAAAAATAAATAATACTTGTCTAGTTTCCATTCCCAAAAAAAAATATGTTAGGTGCATTAAGCTATGTATGTTATGAGTTTGAAAACACATTGAAACGTGAACTGACGGAGAAGGAAGTGATTTACGAAAAACATAAGTAATTATAACTAAGTTTACGTCCAGATTTCTAAAAAAAAAATTTAAAATTTAAGTTGTATCAAACTGTGCCTGCGTTAATTTTGCTCAATTATAAAATACTTATTATGTTGGTAAATCTCAAATCGAATCACAGCACACTGCAGACGCCAGTCCGTACATACCCGTTACAATAGCTCCTCTAATGACCCAAACATATGAGGTTGTATAAGCACTGTCTCTGTAATACAAGAGCCTAATTCCACCAACTCCTCGTTTATGGCCCAAGTAGTTCTAAACGGGCCAAGTTTGTTGTGCCCCTTAAGGCCATTGCTGCCATTGGAGCCAATAAAGACGACACAGGACTTACCCCTTTAGAACGTTCATGCGAAAACGGGTGCCTTGAGATCATAAGTGTCTGTAGCGTAAGTTGTCAATAGCTTACACCGAAAAGCTTTTTGAGCAGGTCTACAACTGACACTTTCGAGTTTCGTTCCAAGTTCGAGTTAAACCGAACATAATTTTTTGACCATGTGTGATTTTCGTATATATAATTAAAATTGCCAATTCATAAGCGATACTGTCTATAGTGCCTGTTAATGATTATGATAGTACTCGTATTAAGAATTCGGTCTTTGATCGTGTCAATTGTCCTAATGGGCTGAATCAAAAAAAATGTAATGGTCTAAGTAGAAATATCGTTAGCGCTCTTTAGAGCATGACTTTTGACACTACAAAATAGACAGTTTTTATATTCGTTGGGGTCGTACGGTTTGTACATTCGTTGTCTCGGTATTCGAAGAAAAAAAACTTTATTGAGAGAGGTTGACATATAGGTAAGTGTGTGCCCTGCATAGGTCACGTTTTGTAAAGCCCAGCCATTACCTAGTTACCTACAAAGAATGGATACAACAAAAAAACACGTTTCATAGTTTCGTACACTTTGCCTACACTTAATAATATTCACCAAGATAAAAACTTACTAACTGATGAACCTCTATTCCACAGTTTATTACGTAAAGACATCAGAAAATACAGAATTGGAGAAATCATACATAGCCAACGCCTGCCATTTAAAAGTTTCCCCGCCAATCTTCCTGAATGTTAGTATTTTGTTACAACTTGCGATAGTTTTTGCATAACACAAAGTATTTAACCAATCGCACAGTTGGCCGTCGTCGCTTAAAATTAAGACATTTTGAGAATAGATCATACTCATGACAAGTTAACCTTCTATTAGGTTACTTCAAAATGTCTTCGGCAAAGTTATCTTAAATCTAGAAGTTTGTAATTAAAAATTAAAATTGCTATCTACGGTGTAATAAGCGGCCAGGAAGCACCTAAATATACATAAGTTGGCCCTCTAGTGCTCGGCAGTCTATTGTTATTGGGCTTACACATAACTTCGTCCACAATCGACCTCCTTACCCTATTTCACTTGTTAGAATAAAATATAAGATAAGATTTTAGGGGACAAAGAAATGAGAAGCATAATATCACTATATTCAATAGCATGCTTTGTATAAATCACGTGCTCGTCGTTCAACATGTTGATGACATAATATTGAACACACAATTTTGTTCAATGCTAAAGTTTGTGAGGGAATAATCGAGTGAGGACGTGAGTACCTAAGAGTTAGTGTAATTGTTGTGTTACTTGTTGACACTGTATTAAATAAAACGAATTGTTATAATGGAATGAATATGCTTATGCTCAAGAAACACGCATAAGCTACTTTTCAATTCAATAGGTAAGTAGTTCCCGAGGGTTTGTGATTATCTTATTACAGTAATTAAATATTTAAAGAATTTATTTAGGCTTTGGATAGGTATTTAGGATATGAAAGACTAGCTACTGCCCACGACTTAGTCCGCGAGGGATAAGTTAACGCGATCCCTCGGAAGTAATTCGTTGAATTAGGATAACGTATCCTATATTTTATTGCGGAGTCTAACACCATTCCAAATTTGATTCAAATCCGTTGATGCAGGTAACATTCGTATTTAAATTCTCACTCAATCGTAAACTTGCGCATAATCTTACGGGGGGAGCGCCCCTTAGCTCCATGTAGACAATGACTATGCCACAGGAAGTTTGCCGGGATTAATTAACTAATATGTTAATCTAGGTTGTAACGTATACTTTATACTACTCTAAATGTCAGTCAAATAAATTGAATCGTTTTAACATAAACAAAAAATCGTATTGATTGAATCGAATAATTGACATTATTATCATTTTAAAACACCTGACGATCATAAAATCACTCACTTTCTAATGTCTTATGCTGATCGTAACGACTTTCTATGTATTCACAAATCATATTTATGTGTATATAAGTTATTTTGAGTGGATTTGGGTCTTATAGAAGTCGAATCCCTCTCGTCTTTATCCGGTTATCATTCACTGGATCCACACCACATAGAAGGTAAGTAATAGTTTCATTCTGGGCAAAGTATATGAAATCCATTTAGTAATTTAAACCATATTTAATTTTAAATGTAATTCATATATAGTTTAGGTACGTATGTAATACGTAAATATTACAGATAGTATACAGATAGACTGCCCCAGTTGGCATCACGACACTCGCCACGCGTCACCGTTATAAATTATCCCAAATTGAGACGGCTGGCGGCCCCTACTGTCCAGGTGACATAATTCAATTAGATTGCAGACCATTTGTTACCGTTCCGTGCGGTGCAGTGAGTTATACGCTGCCTTCTCTGCCCGGTGGTGAATGCATCAGTGATAAAATTATACTAATACCTGGCACCTTCGTAAGTCTTTTCTTAGTCCAAAAAGTCCGAACTACGTGCAAATAACATGCGCATTTATCTGCCCGCGAGTTCGTTCGCATAGAAGGTAACGCAATCCCTAGAGTAGACACTACCACTTGAACAGTCCCCTAGAAGCAACTAATTCACCAAGCAAGCGCGACGCGAGAGCAAAGCATCCCTACAATAGCTTGTGCAAAAAATATAAAAAAATGGAACCGACTGTGATTTATTTCACACTTTTGAGTGTTGAATTACGTAAAATTTTTTGGTTATAAATATTTTTTTCACCCTGTTTAGTGAACCTACTTATGGGATCGATTGTCATACACCGTCAACAAGCTAAATTCAGCTTGATTGAATTTGATAACATTTCAATGGGGCCACCTCGGAAGTTTACTTGTGACGGATCTTTCCTCCGTATATTTCTTTGTACTGTAACTGCTATTTGTAATTAAAACCCTATCGATTTCTTCATAGTTTTATTATGAAACCCAATTCAGTTTATAATTGAACTCAGTCCACTCCACCTCAATATCTCGATAGATCTTTTTTCATATAGCGTCCACAAGTCCATTTCTTTTGGTGAGCATAGAGTACAGATAAGTATTTTTCTGCAGTCCACAAAACCACAGACTAATAAGCACATATAATATAATGCATCAAAGGTCGCACGGCCAGACACAATAGAAATTTTATTGTTATAATGACATCGACCCTTGAAGGGTTATGAGTTTGTTAAAAATAATCTACGACAATACTCTTTCTAATTAAAAGCTTTTAAAAATCCGTTCACAAATGGGGGAGTAATCGATTAACATACCTAAATAAAAAAATACATACTGTTGACATAGAACCTCCTTTTTTGTTGTCGGTTAAAAATGCAATGGTATGTCTGGCTGTTCTCCTCTACAGTTCGCATTTCTCAACCAGTCGATTCAGTTTTAGATATTTTTAAAATAAATTAAGTAATAAATAATGGTATAGCTCTATTATTCTACTATTATCTATTTTTTAAACGTGCGTGGCGAATTTTTATCTAGTATAAGCTATGCAAAGACATATTCACGAGGTCTGCAGCTCACAGAGCCACTAAAATCTAAAATCTTAGGAATAAGTTATCTCCTTTCTAAATGTCATCCAAACCAGAAAAGCTGTTTCAATGTAAACAAGTAACAAACATACGCACTCAATCACATACTCACATCCTAACTCATTTACAAAAAAAATTATTGAATAACACTAAGGAAGAATTTTTGAAACTTCACATCAGGAAGTGATTTCAATATTATATTTATGTGGCTTTTTTCCCATATGCCAAACGAGCGAAGCCGCTGGTGGGTCTTATAGTGAAGTTATAAAGCGGTGGCTTATAAAATCTCAAAACCGAAAGTTGAAGCCAATCGTTAAGTACTCACGAACTCCGGATTTTGATACATAAACGAGTAAGCTTCATATAATACTACTTCTAAAATGTCAATAAATAAATAACTTAGCCTGAAACATACCACATGCGCACTCAAGTAATTTGTTTCCGCCGACTAAATCAATTTTATCGAATGAATAAATTCGTGTCTGAATAAGATATTTTCATATTGCAGTTGGTTTTCCCGTGATTATTCCCTTCACGTATCTCAAATGGCCAGGGAATTTATATAGGCGTGTTGCAATGCCAACAAAATTAATGTTATCCAAAATTCATAACGTTTGTTTAACTTTATTCCTCTTTAACGGTACAAATGTGCCCAATTTGAATATTTACTATTAATATATTTAAATTTTAAATAAATAACTGGTTTTAAAGCTCTGGTTTTTTATTGTCTCGCAGTGGGTATGAAAAGTAGAGTATGTACCTCGAGGATAAAGCTGTCTTCGTCTTGGGCGGTTTTAACCCTTCGCTTCACTCAGGACTCTACATACATTTTTGGAAGGAACATTTTATGAAAACACTGTTTTAGACTTTGGCGGTTGATAACTAAGTTATAATTAGTACTCACGAGATGTAGACCAAGATTTAGTGGCTTTTGGAGCTCTCGATATTTCGGCACAGTTCAAAATTATAACATTTTATGGAAGTTGTTAAAAATAACACCAAACACCGTGTATTGTTCCAAATTCATAGATCGCGGTATTCGCGGTACGTAACTTAAACTATGACCTTGAATGCGCAGAGAGCAGTGTTGCCAAGTCAATTAAACAAAAAATGGCCAAACACTTCTAAATAGATGCTAGAATGTTATTAATGTATTACCCTAAAATGTGGCTAAAAGTGGCAAAGGAACTGGATGAGTAACAAACTCGAGTCTACGCCTTTGAAACGTATTACTTAATCATCTAAGATTAATTCAAAGTAATACTCATTTGAGGTTGATGGTTCTGGTGCTTTAGGAACAAGGAAATAATATTTTTCTTGCTTTCAGATTTGATACAACACTTCCATGGGTACTTATTTGGTAAGAAGCATACGCCTGCTTACATTGATGTATTCCATAGATAATGTTCGTTCAGACTTATGTATTATGTAGATGAGTGAAAACAAATGCTATGTAAATGAAGTATGGAAATTATTTCACATATTATTATTTGGCTGTAATTTTACATAACCTTGTGAACAGTAAAAAAATGCTAAATATGTGGCTAAAACATATCAAATAATATTCGATGTTTTTAGTTAAATCAATCCAAAATAAAGCCAGATACAGCTAAAAATGGCTAACTTGGTAACACTGGCAGAAAGGGGCCATGCGTAACCCATGGCAACGCGGACCACAATAATCACACTCCGTATAATCGTGCCTTTTTTTGTTTTTTTTTTTCTGTATGCTGTCTCCATACTATGAGTTTTCCCACAACTAACGTTCCAAATCCAAATCACTTTACACCTAAGGGAGTTTCATACAACATTACAGCTCCGGGGATGTATAATGCCTTGCTTTACGTAGAGATTGCGTGATATTTAATTGGACATTTTCGAGCAGGTGGTAAGAAAATTAATTTATCGTACAGTCTGTAGATATATCATATAGGAAAATATGTGGATGGATATGTTATGAGATATTATATCACAAACTTACTACTTTAAACAAACTTAGTTTAACTAACCGTGTTCCAGACAGAATGGTTTTCTGTAGTTGTAAATCCCACTAAAATCTGAATGTTCTTGAATCTTTCCAAAATTCAATATTATGTTATTGCTTTGCGTTTAAATAGAGCTTAGTTACAAAATCGATTAGATTCCACCTTTAAAATAGTAATAATAATGTTTAGGTATTCTTCTGGGTTTGGTTCCCAACAATATAATATACGATAAATGATCGATCGAGACGACGCGATTCGATTTCAGGGCTTTGCATTTAAATCAGAATCGTGGCGGATGCATTTTCCATATTTTCCGTTTTGTATCGCAAAATCGTTTTGTAGCGTAAAATATTCGCACGTTTTGATTTACATTTTCCACAGTTACTGAATTATTGCGTTATTGTTCGATTAATTGGTATTTATAGACAAAAGTAGGTCATGAAGAGGGAGGAAATATTTTTTTTTGTATGGTAAACATCATACTGAGATACTACTAAAGCTTTGCTACTTTAACACTGCATTGTTTACCTCAAGGCAAAACTAGTTAGTAACAAAGTTGTACTAGTTAAACAATAGTTTGTACTAAATTTAAAAAAGCCGTCCAATTTGGAATACATATCTTGTTATAGAACTTACGGATGATTACGATTCGATGGCGGAGGTTAAGAACTTAAAATAGGTAATTGTTATAAAAACAAATAACCCGAACAAAACAAAAAGATTAGACTTCAGAACAAGATTCTGTAGGCCGAGCACGAAAATCTGTTTAAGTACAACGTAATCGTATCGTTTACGTATTCAGTACAAACTGTCATTTATCTACTACAATAGTGGCAGAGATAACTCATAGTTTGTACTGATTACGTAAACGATACGATTACGTTGCACTTAAACACATTTTCGTGCTCGGGCGACTGGTCTCTATTTCGAGAGCTTTCGAGAATCTCGTTTTGAAGAGTGCCGTACTAGGAGAAATTTAAGAAGTTAAACATTTCGGTGACCATGCAACAGTTATGGGCAGGCGTGGCGTAAAAACGGAAATAATTAGCTCGCATATTAAAGCACATAAATTCCACCCCTCTTTTGAGCTACCACCACCCCCACCGCTAGAGAGACTAAAGCACTGCCCACGACTCGATCGAATCAAATGCCTTCTCATAGTCCACAAACGATACAACACAGAGGCAAGTTATACTCTTCGGTCTTCTGTATAACTTGCCGTAGCGTGTGGATGTGGTCTATAGTACTATAACCTTTTCGGAAATCGGCTTGTTCCGGAGGCTGCAATTTAGTAAACCTGCGACTGAGACGGTTAGTAATTACCTCTGAAAACAGCTTATAAACATGGTTTAAAAGCGAGATGAGTCTGTAATTCTTAAGTGTTGTCACTTTCTTGATGAACAGCACCTATATACATATATAAAATGCATGATTTTTAAAATAGTTCATCAATTAATTAGGTACTAAAACTTATGTACAGAGACAATTTGTTCACCTCTGTCTCAGAGCCACATTTTGGGCTTCACCGCAGTCGGGTTTGTCACTTGCGCTATCACGACGCATAATTACATATAATTTATCAAAATTGGTTGAGCCGTTGAGTAGTTACGAGCGGACATAGGAAAGGACATACTTACCCACATACAGACAGGTCAAACACATAACCTATTCTAAAATAATTCTAGGCGTCGCTGCAGTCAGGTAACGAGTCATAACTCAAGTTAGGTATCTGTTCCATTACAAGCTGTGGTCTCTGAGTGGACCTCGGTTTAAATTACGCAAACAAACACACAGGAAAAATGTTATACCAGTTTGTAAATTTGTTTATACACGTAATTGAAAAGTAGGTATTAGGTAGCTGTTAATCGTATCCGAGTATGATTGCGTGTTATTTTCAGGCTTTGTTATAGGAATCTAACGCTCTTGTAACTCAAGGTTTGAAGAGCGTCTTCTAACTAAATTGTGATAGGTTGTATGAGCAGCACAGCAACTGAGATGGGATGCGGTAGATTGATACCCAGAGAAGTGTGTTTTTTTATTAAATAGAGATACGAGCCCTCTTCCTCTTACCAGAGGGTAGTGATGCGCTGAGGTCGCGGAAGAATGCAAAATCGTACCCATAACCCGCAGCACAAAGCAGTGTTCCCACTGTCACGCTGGATAAAGTGGTGGTTTTTAGTTCGAAACGCAACAAAAACTGACATCTGAGTAGTTGGTAACAACAAAAGACTTTGTTGAGTCAAAAGTAGCTTTTTAAAAGTGAGAGGGTCTTTTGAGAGTTGATAGGAGTGCGTGACTGGCGAGGTGAGTTCCACCACGTGTCCATCTGATCAGCAGAGCGCTAAGCGGATGATCCAACTGCTTAGAAAGGAGCGGTTAGGCATCCCTTGCTGCAGTTACGACTTGGACCCGTAATGGCATTAACACAGCGCTTCCGCGCTTTGGAAGGTATGTTAAGCCGTTGGCCAGCAGTGGTTACTAGTCGGAATTAATGGGTAGAACTTAATACGTATGACGCATATCCTCAATTTCCTTAATACACCCAATACGCTCATAATGAAATTGTTTAGTACAATTATCATCGAAAAGTCTTCAAAGTTATCAAAGTAGCATAACAGAAACACTGGCAAAATAAATACACATTAATAAATACCTATTTAAAAGTATTCTATTAAAATTAATGAAATTGAAGTTTTACTAAATGCATATGAAAGTCTATACGGTACTTGTAATAAAACACAGTGTTGACATTTTTCAGATTCTCTACCTGTCTGTTTAATACCCAAAATGGCTGGACTAATTTTTACGGGATTTTCGCTGGCCGATAGCTAATGTATATACGGAGTAACGACTACTTTTAATTAGTAAAATAAATAGATTTCCGCGCAAAACCAAAATTTGTGTTATAGTCATTTTCAGAGCGGGTGAAGCTGCGGGCGAAGTTAGTATGAAGTATGAACAAGGAATATAAATAATCAAATAATAAAATTATGCATACTTATTCATTAACACTCCCTATCCAAAATACGCTGTATTTATGACAAAATAAATAACTTGGGAATTGCCAAACTTTTCCCAGTAAATGATTGAAGACTGGAACACTTAACAACGTAATATTTGGGAAGTAACGACGTAGTTACCAGCAAAAGTGGTTGTTGATGTGACGACCGTCGAACGCACCACCTGAGCACTTTGAAATGTGGACCACATTATCCGGCGTGGGTACCGCATTAGTCGCTCTACCAAACATGTATCTGGATAGAGAATTGTCTCTAAACAGCGGTACTGTGAAAACTTTCTGCCAGCCATTTCAAATCAAATCAAATCAAATCAAATCAAATAATTTATTTGCAAGAATACAATCATGTATGTACATTTTGAGTTCTTGTGTAAAATGCGTGGTCGCTGTATTCTGCCTGCAAGCAGACGTGCAAATATTTAAAGCTAATGCTAAAAATACACTAGTAATATTAACAATTTAATCTAAATATTAGTTACATCTATGTCTTACTAAACCTCCATATATTCTTTAACGCTATAAAAACAGTTTTCTAATAACCACTGACTTAGCCTATTCCTATAAACATGACCCTCTAATATCTTTATTTCGTCTGGTAATTTATTATAAACAGTTATGCACATATTATAAACATTTCTCTTATATATATCTTTATGGCAGCGTGGTTGATATAATAAGTTTTTAAAACGATTGCGTTTTTGTCTTGGAAAAATTTCGCTACGAGCTTTGAAATAAGAAGAGTTTTGTTTGACAAATATGCATAAATCTCTGATATACATGCATGGAAGTGGTAAAATATTATTAAGCCTAAATAAAGGCCTTACAGCTGTCCAGATACCATGCTTTATTGATAACTCGGACGCATCTTTTTTGCACTTTGAATGCCTTCTCTGAGTCTACTGAGTTTCCTCACATTATGAGACCATAGTTGAGGACCGATGATTTCGCCTTGCAGTCAACATAAGAAAACATCATACGTCTAGTAGAGTAGAAAGTACATCTTTACAGATTGAATTACTAGATAAAGTGATGATTATGATTTTTTAATTACGCTAAAGCACGTAACGCCAGCTACGTGCTGTGGCCCGCGCTCGCCGCTGTGCACAAGAGTGACTTCCAGAAGAAGAACTTCAAATAAGTTCGAAACTGGTCGGAGAACATTTCCGGTAAATATTACGCGAGTCCTAGCCGGTTTTAAAGCGTAATTATGATTTTCTAAGATTGTACCAACTATAAAATTAACTTTGTAGTAATATAACAACATGATCATTTACCGTACTCCTCCTGTGCGATGGATGAAACTGGTGCGTGCATAAACATTTTTCCGAAAAATATCGTATGTTCTATTTCTTCAGGCCATATTAAGCCAAATTTAATTTTTAATAATTGTAGACCTACTTAGCTGTAGAACATTTGCGTATGTCTAACATAATCGTGATTTAATGTATGCAGTACAAACAACGAGTTATTTGTGCCACAGTAGTATTAAACAAATAATAGTTTGTACTGTATATACGTCAACGATACGATTACGCTACACTTACGCAAGTAGTAAAGTTAGTAGTACGCAATTAGTTTAGTTTTGGGCTATCACACATTACAAATGGATGCACTCATCCAGTCAATGTGCACGTTTGTTATTTGGTCATGATGCAACGGCTGAACAGATTTAGATCAAATTTGGAATGAAGGGAGCCTTTATACCTAGTTGTACGTTTTGCAATATGTGGCCAATTTAATTTATATTAGTATATGAGACATGTTTACATTCCTATGCTCGTACGTATTACTCTTCCTTTCGTACTCCTAACCAAAATACCAAAAACTTAAAGTAAACATGAAGTATTGAACTTTCTTTACAATAAAGTACCATCAATACATCGAGTTTTTTTTAAATAAAGTTTGTTACGATTATTTTTGAATTTATTTTTTAAGTTTAAACGTAATTATATTGCTGCAATATTAATGAGCATGCTCGCTGTCTACAAAGCTTTATTGGAATACACACATTTCATTACTTTAATCCCTTCCTTTTTAGCCCCGCAAAATTTTACAGGTTTTAACTTTAAATAAAAATAACAAGTACAACGCGGTCACATTAACTCGACGCATCGCTAGAATGCGGGTCCTCGCCCGCTTCCCCCCGCATTCCCTTTTCTCGCCCGGCAAGTGTCAGTACGGTCAGCATCTTTGTTACCGATACACGCGTCGATAGTTTGGCTAATTTTCTTGCTAAATTTGGCTTGTTTTCTGTTTTTGTTTTGATTATTGTTTTGTTACTGTTGATTGTTGAATATTAACTGTTGAACTGTGTTCAAACCAGAATAACATGGGGAAAGTTATACACAGTGAAGGGAGAAATATCGTGTTAAAAGTGATACAGTTCATCGAGAATGAGAAGAAAAATAAACGTTTTTTCATACCGGTAGATCAGGTTGAAAAACGTACCTGTGCCGCAACTGGAATATCAAAAATACTCTTACTACTCTATATATATAAAACAAACTTAATTTTTAATAAATTTTTACTCGATCTTAATAAAGGCCACTTGGCCGGTTTTTTTTGCACACCGTACTTGAGCGCCAAAATGACGCCACATGGTCAATCGTCTAGGTAATGTGACCGCGCTGTATGGTGTTTTTATTTACTTACTACAAAATGATGTCTGTGGATACCGAAAAGCGGTCGTAAACATTCTACCTGTAGGTACATTTCTCCTTTTTCCGGAAACAGGACAGTTCTATGCGATTTTATTTGTACACTCGTAAACGAACGACCACGGGCCTTTTTTTACCGGCTAAGCTTCACTCTTTGTGGTTTTTATGAATGCTTTAGATACGGGACAGATAAGAGTACTCCTTTCCATTAGCAGAAATGTCATCTATGTCTTAACGAAAGTATTTGTATAAAAAGGATTGGATTCTGTAGACACGGGAAAATAACAAAAATTGGTTATCTTTACAGAGTGCACGGTATGTTACCTACACTTGCTTAGTAGAAGAAGGCACTAGAGCGGCGAGCTAGTTGCCTGATAGCAAACATCATGCTGCCCATGGCAGATGTATTGCCACCCAAACCTCAAGCTGTAAAGTTCTGCGTGGCACCGCACACATCTACCTACTCAGTGGTTATCAACACTTCTTGTTCGCTCAGATTCACTTGTTACAGTGCCCTTTGGACCAAAGCGCAGTAGTGCCAGCTGTTAAAATATTAAAAGCAGTTTTCTATAATCTGTCACTCACGATCATACGACAGGTGCAGACCAGTGTTGCGGTGGTATATCTTCCAAGAACTAACTGCGACAGATTCATTACAATGTAATATTCTTAACTAGTAATCGTTAAAATCGAGCGATAAATTTGACGTGGCACGTGGTAGCAGGCGTGTTAGTGTTTCAAAAATCGATAGTATTTTGATGTTTGTTTTTCGGTGGTAGTGCCACGCTGTAACCCCACAGCCGAATGGGCCAGCACGTCCGGGAAAGTACCACACTCCCACATAACACCGACGTAAATTAACATAGCTTGCTATTACATTTCATCGGTTTGTGGGTGGTTCCAGAGACCCACCCACAAACCGATTCCTCCTTCCCCATTCTCCCTCTCCACCCTCACCCCTCAAATCAAAGGTCGGCAACGCATCCTCGAGACCTCTGGTATTGCGGATGTCCGAAGGCGACGCTATCACTTACCATCAGGTGAGCCTCTTGCTCGTTTGCCGACCTATCCCATAAAAAAAACGTGGCATCTGCCAAAAATCCAATGTGGTGGATGTAAACAACCACCACACATATTATAATATATCCTTGGTCACTCACGTTAAAAAGAAAAATCCAAAGATATCTCATTTATTAAAATCCGCTAAGCTGTTTAGGCTTTAGAATTATCCTAACAATCTTATGATCATAAAGACATCTTGAACTGTGTTCTTTGTCAGATTATTTCACTTAGGTTACGAATGATATGTGCAGTTAGGTGTTTTGCTAAGCTATTCCAAAACAAAGGTATGCTGTTAAATTAAAATGATTTTTTTGGTAGTCTGTTTTATAAAGGTATCATCTAAATGTTAGGTTTGAGATACCTCACTCGTCGCTGTTTTACTGTACCACAGATGGTATCATCGACCCTCTGTAGGGAAAGGGATCTAACGAACGGATTACATTTTTCATTGAATATGTAACGCGGCATTGTTTTCGCCTATGGAAGCGTAACTTTCCCTCACTAATTTGAAAGGGTTATTTAATAATTGGTTTAGATGAGATGCGTACATTTTCGTGATTTTCGCATAGACTTCGCCTCTATTATTAAGATTAGGGGTCACCTGCGTTTGTAAGACCTACGTGACAATTCAACAAAATTTTATATGAACTGGACCCGAGGTGGTCCCAATCAAATACATATATATGTTTCTTGCTTTAATATCCTAGCTTACCTATCAGAGCTTCGTCACAGAATATCTAACACACGCTAAGGCGGTACTCACCAAACCAAGGCAGATACCTACTAGCAGAAGCGTTCACCTAGTGCGTAACCTAATTGGTAGCTCGTGGGGATCACGTGGATTCGCTGATGTACAACCAGATTATGGACGTTGATTTCCAGCTCCTAAACTGCAACTTGCCCGTCTGGTCACATAATAATAAGTAATACGATACGTCATTATTTACTACAGTAACCAGTACCTATAGTAAAAGTACTCGCAATATTCGTATAGGGCAGTAAGTAAGATGAAGCTTCCCCGCTCTTAAAAAAAACCTGAATCTCATTCGGTATTCATGACGTGGCAAGATATTTAACAGTAAGATCTTCAATTTAACCATTATATTCTCAGCGCTCGCGTAGTTCCAGTATAAAGTGATAGCTTACCCACATCTGTGGGAACCGATTACTCAACGAGATTCAAAATTAATTTTAGTAAAGTTCAAATTTATTTGTGTATAGTTTAAAATAGTTGTATTATATTTATTGTCTTTTTGATATACCTCTTTGTATTTTCGTAATAAAACCATTTGAATTAGCTAGCGGGAGTTTTGGCGCGAACGCGGAAAGTCAACGTTTTTCCATTGTATTATTTATCAAAACTTATGCTTTTTTCCGTGTTAATGTTTAAAATTGGTGGCGTTTTACTCATTAAGTGCTGTTTTACGTGCATGAGTGTGGGCAAGTGATATAATGTGGTGAAACGAGTTTTTCCGTGTTGTTTTAAAAACTCCGTAGAAGCTGATGGTAAAGTTGCCACCACTTTACTAAAGCATGACTTGACTGACTGGACCATGACTGATTGACATTTTGGACTCAGACACTGACTGACTACGACTAATATCACCAGAATATTCTACTAAAGCTTTGTAATACAAATAACTTGACACTGGCAAATGCACGAGAAGTGCGGGACCATAACCCTCTAAGGAGGGAAAACGAAAAAAAAAAATTTGCTAGCGGATGTGTTAAATTTAAATATAAAAAAAGGTTAGACTGACGGAAAGAAGCCAAGAGAATAAAAACAGAAAAGCGAGCATTTCAATTTAGGATCTAGATTTTGGATCTAGAATTCTAGAAGATTAGGGTGTTGAGCGAAGGGTGGTGTTGATGGCGAGTGGTGAAAATTGATAAACGCTTTTTATAAATTTTTAGCAGCAGAGATTATAATATTGACTTACTTACAGGAAACAGCAGGACAAAACAGATTTTTTTTGAAATCGCGGCGCATGGTTAAAGTTGTATGCATGGGTAGAAGACACATAGACGAACATAAAATATCCTGTAACATGGTACCCTAAAGTGTCACGTTACCGAGGATATTTAGAGGTAAAGATCGACATATGAGTACGACAATAATTAAAATAGAGTTATTATATGATTCTAAGCGTCTGGTAGTATCCAAATAATCGTTATCAGGTTGATTATTATTATTACTGTTTATTGGTTGAGAGTAGGTAGGTACATAACATACTACTAGAAATTAATTATTACTATAAATAATTATATCATTGAGTTTATGAAGATTTAGAAACTGATTATAATCTTAGACGAGGAGGGTGAGGTCACGGACGACCAAGTGGAGGTGCGCGTTATTTTTAATCCTCGCATTTAAAATTTTACAATCAATCGAAACTCACTTTGAACGATTTAGTTGCATAGTTTTCTGTGTTGGTGTTCTCAGACAGTGTTTGCGTTAAAAGTTGTGCACGGATGTGGTTATAAACTAGCAATTACTTTAGTTAGAGTTTATCAGCAAATTACTAAAGGAATATAAAAGGGTATTGCACTTACTCGTAGTGTTGTGATATTAGCGGACTAAGCGCTCCATTTTCCAATATTTTCTGAAACTAACTACTTAACAGCTGTGGTGTGGATCGATTATTAATAGATAATTGAAGCAACAATGAGTCAGAAAAGCGGGGCTGCGGTCAGTTTGCCAGTCATACAGACAGCCTTAAATGCACCAAGTGTGCCGTTTCATATCAACGAGCCTGCGTAAACATTCCGAAGGATGCAAAAATGTCCTCATCTTGGCAATGCCTCGAATGCAAGGCGCAGACACCCCGGAAAGACAACACCGATGATCCGGTACGAGGCGAGAGCGCGGACTACGCCTCTCCGCCGAGAAACCCCGTGTCGGGCGAAGACGTATCCGCGGAGATCTTACGGGAAGTCCGTATGCATCGAGCGGAAACCAGATTTTTGCGTGAAGGATTTGAAGCCATACGGACTATGGTAGGAGCTTTTGACTCTAGGTTGGGGGACATGGAATCGAGGCTAACAGTTCTGGAGATGAAATTTAGCGCGTCTAATTCAGAGCACTGCGGTAATGCGGAGTTGGATCGTCTGCGCTCCTCCGTCGAACAACTCAAGTCAGAACTGAACGATCATGACCAGGAGGCGTTCTCTAGTGACCTGAAGATAACCGGCATCCCGGAGGAGCAGGGCGCAAACATAGGACGTCTCGTCAGCATCATCGCGACCAAGCTAGGCGTGAACTGCGAAGAGCGCGTTGCCGTATTTGTTGAGCGTGTGGGCATTAGACGCGCGCCATCTAGCAACGCCGACTCAAACGAGCAGAGTGCACTTGCGGCGGTACGCCCGCGGCCGCTGGTGCTACGCGTGGCGCGTAGGCAGCTACGAGACTCGCTGCTACAAGAAGCACGCGTTCGCCGTAACCTGACAACAGATGGCATGGGGCTCGCTGCCGCTACTATTAAATTTTACCTTAACGAGCGTTTATCGAGGTTCAATAAAATGCTAGTTTTTAAGGTGCGCGAACTTCACGCTATCATTTTGACAGCTCGATACACTAGACGTGCCGGGCGACCGTCAAGGGTGCAAAATGTAACACAAACGTTGAGTTTTTTTCATGGTGAATAATTTCATATTGTATGTATAGTACGTAAGTACTGTATTTTATTATTACTGTTTACTGATTGATATAACTAAGTATTCATTATAATAATATACATATAATAAATATACTATTATAGCAATTGAGTTTGACCATGTAAATATTTTATGACTTTTTGGTATAAAGGTAGATATAGCCTTGGAGAATATATAAGCTACTCGAAGTACTAATCATGCGCAGACGAAGTCGCGGGCATCAGCTAAAACAAGATAAATTTATTAAAATGTTGTTCAACTATCCTTACCTTAAATCCACAGATAAAATTTACAAGTATACAAAAATAATGAACTTTAAACAGTTACATTTATAACACTTGTATTTTTATTCGTAAAACTTTTGACAAAAACATACATACAGCGTATAACATTTACCATATTAATAGTAGATTAGTAGCCAAGGGCTGTAAGGCAATTGATGCTTACACCCGAGCTAACTACTCTGCTTTACATCTCGATTGTGAGGTAAGTAAAAAAAACCGGCATTAGAAAAATAAAATTGATGACTATTATACTCATACGAAGACAAGGCTGAATAGCGAAGCGACCTCTTTTGTCATTGGGCTGAATGCATGATGTCTATTGCCAGTATGATGGTTAGATGTACGCAAACTTTTTGAAAGAGTGAAATGTTTTTTTTATTTACTACTGCCCTAGGTCTTTTCTAGCTACATTATTAACCTAGAGCGCTAATTGGTCACTTGCAAGCCCCATTTGGGGGTAATAAGGACCAACTTACCGAATATGTGAGATGTAAACCGCCCTAGGGCTTTTCTAGCTACATTATTACCTTAGAGCGCTAATTGGTCACCTACAAACCTCATTTGGGGATAATAAGGACCGAGGAGGAGATGTAAAGAATATTAACAAACGTAGTACTCGGCGAGCTAGTTTCCTAGTTGTGCCTTGAACTCGTACAAATTATGGTAAAAAAAACAATCACGTACGAAGAAGCAAAATTTTATAATATACTACCTTCAAATATAAAAAAATATTCACTCGTTTCATACATTCGTCTAATACATTCAAAGCTAAGTTATATGAACATATCATATGAAACCATTCGTTTTGTGAATGAGTAATCACCTCAATTATATTTTTTTTATAACATTAGAACGACATATTTTGTGTATTTTAACTATTAATTATTGTTCGCATGTAAGTGACCTTGGTCTTTTTTAATTTAATTAAGAATAAATATCTTCAAACCTAAACCTAATATTATCGATATATCCTCAACCAGAATCAATAGAATACAAAGCGCTTTTCTTTCCCAATTGCTATGGAAAGTGGGATTTTTCAATGCATTTATAATCGAGGCCTGCAGGTGGCTCTGAATGAAATATTGATTTTTTTCGACGACTCCCTTTAATCCCGTGGGGGTGATTTTGAAAACTGTTCCCGATTGTTTCGATATTATATATTTTTTTATTGTTTATTCGATATAACTGTATAATTATATTGTAGTATCCAGTACATTTTTTGATCGACCTTTTCTCACGATAAAGTTAATTGTAACGACATGTTCTTAACTTCTGTGTTACTGTGTTTTATTTACATTACTAGTTTGCAGGCAAAATAACACCCGTCTAACATTGTTGAACCACTTATTTTCCCTAGCGAGCGTTTTGCGTGAAATTTACCTAAAAGTTGGTATCGTAGTTTAATATTACGTATTCGCTTACCGCACCGGGGCATGTTCTGGCCACAGTTTGTAATAAATGTACCTTGTTCTCTCGCAGACGTCGATGCTGGGTCCGAACACCTGCTCTGCTTGTTCGGATGCAGCAACGGGTCTAGCAGTATGGACGAACTTACCGCTCGTATACTGAACAAGTTCATGAAATATGTCGTTGGAGAATTATGAACAGACTAGATGGATAAACAATTTCAAGCAACAGTCATGACATGTGATTAGTGCAATTATTCTGTAACAAGACAAATTAAAATGTATTTATATGTACGAGTATTGGGTAAGTACAAACATTTGTAGCTCAGTTCTTATTACTAAATATTAATTTAATGCAGTACGTACGATATATATTTGGATATATTTTTACTATTTAAGTCTGAAATAATATTATTAGCAACGGAAAAAATAATAATCAATTGCAAATCAACTTAAACAATACTTTACTAATATTAGAAAAGCGAACGTATGCGAGTGTGCTTGTATTTTTAATACTTGTTGAAATTTGGTGGGTATGGAGGTAGATGGGGCGGTAGATCACCATAAAGAATACGTTTCATCATCGTCATCATCAGGCATCACCACGCGGGTATAAGGCGCAGCAAGTATTGAATTAAACGTTATTTGTTCTTCAATTAACCCTTTGCCTACCAGAGACGTAAATTTACGTGCATTTCATTCGTAAATATTTTGTTTTAATTATCACGGAAGGGTTAAAATAATATTTTATAGCATAATGTTAAGGCTTAGCCATAATTATGAAAGTTGCAACACTAATATGACAGTTAAGTGTTTGAAAAAGCTCTTTTTTCGGGTGGATAATACAGTCAAGCTTTAATAGATGTCGCTGCGTCCTCAAACGGCGGTAAAATCAAATAGTGCGTTAAAATCCGATGTCGGACAGCGAGCCTCAGTGGCGTAGGGGTCATATTAGCGTAGATTGTCGGAAGACGCGGGTCTTCTGAGAAAGTGTATTTTACTTTCTAAAATTTAAAAGTTTGGTCTCGACAAGCAGGCGTCATTGCTTTAAAAATCATATAATGAAAACTGTGAAAACTGTGAAGTCGCTTTAACCCCACACGATGGTTAAATTCAAATGGAAAGTTACAATTCTATCCTTGGACGTCGAACCACGGTGTTTTGACAAAGTTTGGATCAAAACTCAACAAATCATAGATATCGCAAAAACAATATGACATTAAAAAAGTAACTTGATCGAAAAAGTTCCAGAATATTTATATAATCTGAATCTCACAATGAATATGGCGACTGTATAATCGGGGCAAAGTTAGGTGACTTTATAAACACAAATAATCCGCCACTTTCCAATCCTTAGACAATAAGTACTTAACCCGCTGACTCGCGATTCGCCATATTTGGCCAATAATATAATAGATTTCGCAGAAATCAACCTACTTTTCCAGGAACTGCAACATGTGTGGTTAAATGCCCATACTGTATTATTAGTATATTGCTCGGTTACCTCATCATCCGTCGGAATGAATAAATCAGAGCAAAGTAAACAGAACGTTGTTGTAGTGGACAAGGTTTTCACACAAAGGTAACACGGGTTCAAGTGTGCGTTGGGTTTTCGGGATTTCGTTTAGATTAATAAAGTATTGCGTACGTTTGCACGTAAAAGTTTCAACCCTCATATTTGCAGTCGGTAAACAAAATGTAGTTTAGTTTTATTAATTAAGGAAGACATAATTTTGTTTCATCGTTTATTGGGTTTAACCGGCAATTTTACTTTTTTTAGATAAGCTTTGTTTGCTAAGTGTTTTATGTTACTATAGGAAAATAAGAAAATATGATGTTTATGCCAGGCATACTAAAATACACGGTAGTAATATACAAATTATAGATAATGAAGAAAAAAAAATGCGATAACAATTATATACTATACTATATAACTATACTATACAATATAACCGCCGTGTGATGAATGTGTGTAAGTATTCAAAGTGTAAAATATGATGATTGATTTTATAAAATTGTTTTGAGAATAATGGAAATGTGTGAAGTAATTCATTCATTCAAAATGAAATAGAAACCCTCGACAGTTCTAATATAAGAAACTTTATGACAAATGAGATATTTCAGCTAACAATGTGCAAAATCGCTAGTGTAATATAAAATGGCAAACATGTGTCTACTTCTAACTACTAGGTAACATGGTTTGAAAGTCTTACATATAATAATTGATTATATAGCTTTATATTTAATTATCTAAGTTATAATATTTTACATTGACAGCTCACTTATTTATACACTTTGCGCGGTGCACGGAAACTATAAGGTATTCTTATTGACTTTATTTGGTTACTCCAGACTACAACGCACTGAAACTTCTCCCAACACAAAAACTTGTAAACTTACAAACCGTAGCCATTAAGCTTCTGCAATATTAACAAACTGCCAAACTCGGCTGAAGAGGCGCATGATATAAAGGTCACCTTGATGAGGGTCAGAACCTGCCAATCTTGGAATTACGGATATGCATTAAACATTTAGATAATGTGACAACTTACGGAATAATAACTTAGATTAGAGTGTCACGAAAAAATAAAATTATATTTAACGATATAATTTTATTTTTACGTTGTTTGTATACTTTATTATTGACAATATTCACCCCAAAGTCCAAGTTTTATTTATCTATTTTCTAAAATATAGAATTTTCATACAAATTTAAACCCCAGTTTACTCCTTTAAGCATATTGTTTACTTCTTCTCACTATCTATTCCCTAACAACACGCATACTTTGTAGTGGTAAAACTTTTGCAGAGTCAGTCAGAGCAGTGGGGAAGTACCACACCTTTGTCAGTTATTTAACCGAGAAGTAGTAGTGTGCAAATTTTGTTGTGTTTCGTTGAAGGGCGTTTTCGGCGAAATGACAGGGAACAGCATCTTATATCTTAGAATAACGAGCGTAGTACATTGTGCGATCTACCTTATTACAAAACGTGGATAACGATAGTTTTATTTAAACCATGGTTTGAACCATAAATATGAAATAAAGACCAAATATGTACAAAATAAGAATATTATATTTTTACAAGTACAAATGTGTTCGTATTTTTAAGGAATGAAATCACGTGTACGTTAAAGATTGTTCTGAAGATTGATATTGAGGACCAAGTCAACCACGCTCGAAATAAGGTACTCTTCAGCGAATCCTTACAAGATGTCCTGCTTTACTGAATTAGGTGGCTTTTGTAAATTATGTGATTATCCCTTTAAGGTAGATATCATTGCCAGAGCTAGAAGCTATAGTATTTATAAGCATTGTGTACGATGTTAGGTATTGAAAGGTACTAATGTAAGTGAAATTCCTGGGATATTAGAATTAAACATTAAAACATCTCGGGTGACAAGGGCAGTGCAGTCATGTGCATGTTGCTATCTTATAGTACTGGGTGGACTTTAACTATTAAAGGTCAGGCAGTCGCTTAACCTCAGGGAAATTACTAGTGTTCTAAACCAAAAATGAATCACAGATGCCTACGACAGTATGTTACGATGTCTGTCTTGCTGTAGGTGTTACATATATTTCCTTGAGAAATAGTTGTATGCAATTACGAAGTTCGCGGCCTATGTATTGTTATACAACAACACAGAAAACCCCAACATCATTACCAAACGAGTAGACGAACTTCCATACGTTTCTTGTTTATGTCTCGTAAAGGAGTTCTACCAAAGTTAAAATTGAGTTACAGTTGGATCAAGTTCTCTCAAAGCGTTCCGATGGACCGCGACCGAAAGAAACGTAGCGGCACAGCCTGCGAAGGATAAGGAGGTTACTGACTCAAGGTTAAGTTTTTGGCTTTTGCATTAGACAGGATTAACTCTCATATTAACCTGAATGACCAATGCTTTGTAAAAGCCTTATGAGTAAGCTTTATGTATCTTTTCACTTTGAACATTTGGCGCAAATTTTATCAACAGAAAATCCCATTACGAGACAAACTGAAACAAAATAAAACTAGCAGTTCTGCGTACAGAAAACCTTGCGAGCACAGTCGTATCAGCGGCAATTTTACGCAGTACTGCACATATTAAAAATACCGGTTTAAATTTAGGTACCTGATATGTGTACCAAATTTTATTAAAATCGATAGGTAAATAGCGCTGCAGCAAACTTTCCCCCTATTTCGAAAAGCGATTTATTAGTATGGAGGGTACCCCTTACTAATAAATCGTTGATGACAAAAAGTTATATTGAATAGTAAAACATGTATACCAAGTTTCGCCAAGATTGGTTGACAAATGCGACCTTTACATGAGGACCAATATACAACCTAACAAACATACGGACAGAGGAAAGTCAATATGGCCAGTAAAAGCTGAGATACTTCGCCCGCTCGGTTAATAAACGGAGATTGGGCGCTTCTGTTCCACCTACAAAAGTAATAAATTTTATACCACGTTAAATATCTATTTAGGGAAAACATTAGTTTCTACTAGGTATATAAATTGTTAGACTTCAAAAAAATCTTCGAACATCAGTGAACATACATGGTAAAATACACACTGTCGAGCATAGAACCTCCTCCGTTTATGCAAAAGTAACTAGGTATGTAAGTCAGCCAAGTTGTTACCCTTTTCTGACCAACAAAACGAATATCATGAAAGTTGAGTATACAATGGTAGTGTTTTGCCACTTTTTTTTTAATTTTCTTGCAACATCTTAAGGTGTCGCTAATATTTAATGCAGTGTAAACAAAGCATAAACAATCGTATCGAAAAGACACAAATCATTCTCGTATAATACGAGAAAAAACATAAAATAATAAATTAATTTTATTAGAGCGGAGATCATTTATTCAATATTGGAGCGGAGACTACAGATATTATAATTTTTGTATTTGTTCTAATAAATTAACAAATGAGAATCTGATCTATCCAAAAATGTACAAACGATCTATCCTAAAATTTAAAAACGCTAGCGACGCGGCGGCGTTGCGGGACGATTCGCGCGCACGTAGGACACAGCCGCCGCGTCGCACCGCATCACATTGAATTCACTTGTCACCGCATCGAGTCGCTTCGCAATCGCGTTCGCTTTAAATCGCCTACGTAGGACAGACAAACTTGTCCTACGTAGGCGATTTAAGCACTTGTGCGTAGCTGTAGTCAAGCAACTTTGTTGTATATATTAATTTGTTGTGTATTGTCTTAAGTTGTTATTGTCAGTTTTGCATATACTGGTTTGCATTTTAAGCAACGTATTTAGATTTAATATACTATTTAATGCATTATTATGAATCAGTATTATTTTATTTAGATAAGTGATTCAGATATACTTCTCGGAGATCCTTAAGTTCTGGACATTGATGCGTCGAAGGAAAATAATGATTGAATACTTTTTCGTTCTCTTTGCTGTGGGTGCCTAGTCTCCCACGACAGTAGGAGAGTAAGCGAATCTCTAAACGTGTTTTTTGAGTGGTGAAAAGCTGGTGACACACTAGGTGCAAGTATCTATCTTAGTAGGTACCTCCGCGGTGCCTGACGTTCTTCCTAATAGCTGTAGTGTTAAAGCACTGCTCTGTCAAGTGTAATTGCTGGGCGAATGGAACTGAAAAGCTTCATCTCGGGCGACAATGACAGTGCAGTGCCGCTAAGAACTTGGACGCTGCAAGATCTGGGAGACCTTGAAAATTGGTACACTACTATTAGGCAAACAACTAGGCCGTCACGTCACTTACTAGCATGAAATAATATATTGATTCAGGCGTAGCTTGCAGAAATTCATACTAAAAAAATATTTAGTAACACTTCCGCTGCAATTTGGTTGATTGAGTTGCTTGTGTGTTGCTTATTCTGTATATTTCTTACATGCACTTTATGCAGGAGGGAGGGAGATGCACACAACATCTCTGCTATAGGCAGAGAACTTTAGCGCAGTAGCACTCTTTGTGAATGAGTTCGCCGGAGAACTACTGCCACCATACCTTTTTCTACCCTGAAGCAGTAATGTACGCGATTCAGCATTTCGGCTGTAAGTATGGTTGTCGGCGAAGTTACGGGCACATGAAACTTACGGCCTAATTTATAAACGTTGCTTAAACCTAGTTGGCGTCGTTTGGTACGGCGCAGAATAAATTTACTGTGCGCACTGCTAAATAGCGTCATTTAGGGCAGCGTTTAGTAAGGGTCTTAATGCCTTAGGGATACGGCCAAGTGCCAGTTAGTCACTTGCTAGAATACATCTGTTCTAGGCAGAGGTCACCACTTAACACTAGGTGGGCCAAATGCTTGTACCGTCTCCTCATTAAAAAAAAATATTTTTACTGGTATAAAAGAAACACAAATATCGGTAAAAAGCCCGCACTTTTCCTGTGCAACTACGAAAGCGCCTTGTTCCGTACACATATGAACAAATCAGCTTTGAAACTGTTAAGCTGGAACTCTTTTAATTATTCCTGGCTCCCGAAAATTTAGGCTTAACTTTAAACTGATGGTAAATGAGTTTTATGCAAACTTGTGAGGCAATTAAGTGGATCCAAATATAAGCTTTTGTGTGTGAGAGTTTATCTGGCACGATGCAGGATTAGTTTCATAATATGTTTGGTCTTCTCCCGCCCGTTCTCGTAGTTTATCGCGCCTTAATTTTTTGATGAAAGCCATTATATTAAATAGGGCTGCTCTACCAAGATGTACTCATAGAGCATATGAATACTTAAATGTCACACACTCATACTACTACACTAGAATGCCTTGTATCACAGGAGACATTGATACATGAAAACTAATACCAAAAAAATTTAATCAAGTAGTGTTTTCTTGCAAGTAGTACTTATTTTAACAACTTAGTTAAAATAAAAAAAACCTAACCAGAAAATGACAAATCGTCATTATGATACATTCGTAATTAATTAATAATAATCAAATTGATATGCATAGATATTATAGTGGTAAGACTTTTGCAGAGTTCGCCTGGCGAAGTACCTACCACATCTTTGCCAGTTATTCAACTGTGAAGGAGCGCGCAAATATTACTGTATTTTGTTAAATGGTAATATTTAAAGCGAAACTACAAGGCAAGAGAAATAACATCTCAAATCTAAGGGCAACGAGTATTGTGCACTGCCATGTAGGGCAATGAACTAATATAATTCAAAATTCTGAATGGCACTGAACTTTTATGGGAAAGAGTGACGCTTAAAATCAACTAAGTACCATGCTCGTCTAGTCACTGAATGACATAAAAAACACAAAAGTTGCTATAAGAAAGGATTTCTAGCCGAGATGTCTGTTTCCCACAACCTTCACGTTTACAGTTGTCTTGTAGATTTTAGTTGATGTAAACTGTACAGTACCTACTTAAGGAAACGCTTTTTGAAATGATGATAGCTCGAAACAATGAGAGGCAACTGCCGGGAGGCAGGCAGTCACCGGATCGATCCCTATTTGAGCTTGACTTTTTGGTAGTTTCCCATAGGGATGAAATTTCCAGCACGATGATAAGGCACTTTCGGTGCCCACCTAGCTATCAATCGAGCTATCAAGAAGTTCCTTGTTGCTGAACTATCTCAGTAAGTCTTTACTTCAATTAGGAAACATTTTTAGATGAGCAAACAAACATTGCTTCGGTCAGTACTTGTATGAGTGATCGTTAGTGGCATACTCAACTGGGCGATTTCACACTTTGGAGAGCACGCTTAGCCTGCACTCCCGGTCGATCTCTTAGGACAATAGCCGCTAAGTTATGTACGCTGTCAGAAAACAACAACGCCACCAAACCTGCTGTATACTCGAGGTGGATTATATGTGCTTACATAATGGACTGATTATGTTATTCCATGTAGGCTATATCTGTTGTATCTCACTTACGGTATTCATGGCATTCAGATAATCAAGCCACAACATGGTCCGTGTTGTGTGTTTTTCGTTAAGATATAATGGAGTATAACGTATAATATTGTATATAAGATTTTTTTTTTTTTATTATTTATATACATTTCTATAATATTTATTTGTTAAAATATATGTACTTAAATATACAATTTAATATTTTAATTTGTAAGCAAGTAAATAATAACGTACGTATTACTTAAGTATGAAATAATATATACAATATTTAAATATTATTATACATGTTTTAACAATGTATAAAATATACAAACATGTATCTACTACAAAACAAAAACGCCGTCGAGATCACCACCGTGTGGCAGGGTTCCCAGAACACTGGCAGAGTTGCCCCGCTGTATAGCAATACTTAACTTTTGAGAAAAGTATGTGCCAGCTCTAGGATCCCCCGAGGCGAGGACCAGCCTAGTCGAAATATCTTTGCAGATTTTTTTTGTGTCGGACGACCACGGGCCCAGTGTCTCTACAGCTAGCGCCACAAACTCATAATGTGCGCTTAGCTGTGAGTACTTCCTGTGTTTGTTCAGTTGGGCCTGTTCGGCCGCAGCCCCGACACTGCGAGCAGAACTGGCGACATGAGAAGGAGCCAGGGTGTCCACGCAGGTGGCATCCCAAACCAAGGCTCGGCCAAGACACCAAGGTACCAGACTGGCTCCGTCTGGTCTCTTGCCATCGTCTCTAGTCATACCGTTCGGTTCCAGTGTCGAGGGCACGGAAGCAGTGGAGAGTGCCCGCCTGACTAAATCATTAATAGCCCAATGACGATATAGTCGGCCGGCACTCTTCACACACGATAACCCGTGGCGTCCAAATTGGTCCACGGCTCGTCCACATTGGCAGCGATGAGGCTCACACAACTTCGTACCTAGACGCAGACCCACCGCAATGCGAAGACAACTGGGGTCGAGGACAGTACCCAAATTGTCAGAGGGGAGTACGTGCAGCCAGTGACCCGACTCCGCTACTGACACGGCCAAGAGACGCGCACGGTCCGTGTCATCCACAGCTTGATCCAGTAAGGCTGTATACGTGAGTTTGGTGAGTGGAAGATCCCATAACTTCTGCAACCCCATATCGGTGGGCGGGTTGACACCTGGGCATGATGCACACCAGGCAGCCAAGGCTTCCGTCTGGCCAGCAACCCGAACATCGGCTATTGGGCTCTGAAGGATCATGCCGATGAGGGTCTGCGAAACGTGACTGGAAGCTAAGAAAGCCGGAAGTGCTACACTAGAAGTGCGTCGAATGCCCAGCCCACCGAAACAAATGGGAAGGGTAGCCTGTGCCCACGAGCGGTTGTCAAACTGGAGGTTTAGAATTTTGGTAACTGTGTTTTTCAATGTAGAATCGACCAAATCAGTAATCGAGTGAAAATACCACAAAGGACAACAACGTAACAAATATGTGAATTTTGGAGTAAAAAGACAGAGACGAAGTATGTAGATTGCCATGTGTGGTTTAATTTGGAAAAGGCGATGTGAATTATTAATAAAATTTTCGATTTTTGATGTCAGTAAAGGCGGGATTGCTTCCAAGAATATTGGGGCACCAAGCAAGGTTAGTGAAGTCTTAGTTTGCTGTATAATATTTGGACATAAAGAAACAAACTTTTGATAAATGGAGGAACGGGTATTATTTTGAATATGGTCAGGGAAATATATTTCGCATTTATCAAAATTTAGTGTAAGACCAATGGAGTTGAAACGTTGGATAATACATTGAAGATCTTCCAAAACCTCAGATGCACCCCCGCCAATAGAGCCATCGTCAAGATACCACATATTGAATTTTGAATTTAACTCCGAAATTATAGGATGGATCCCCAAGCTGAAGATAGCAGGGCCAAGCGGATCACCTTGCTGGCATCCTACGCATGATGCAATTTCTTTTTCACCAAACAATAATTTTGAAGGGGCTCCGTAGCATTGCCACATGTAGTTATAAATTTCAGGTATTTCTTTTTGAATTTCAGATAAAAGGACACCCCTGTCTAGACTATTAAAAGCATTTTTGACGTCAATTTTTATAAAAACTTCATAGTCCGTTGACCCCAGAAAAGTACGCGCGGCATGCACAGCAGCCTCACATCCGGCTCTCACTCCAAAACCAAGTTGACGAGGTTGAAATTTTTTCGACAGACGGTTCTGTATTTATTGGCAGCAAAGTTTAGATGTGAGGCGTCTCAGGGTACTGCCCACGGCAATCGGACGAACCCCACCGTCTTTTTTTGCTAGTGCTACTAGGTTTGCACCATATAATATTGGGACTATCTCCGTCGGGACATGACCATCCAGCATAAAATTTGCCAGGGCGGTTAAATCCCGGAGAAGACCGCTACCTGCCTCACCGACGAGAGGATCGGTAAGGTCTTTCAAATGTTGAGGCGTTATGCCATCTAAACCACCTGCAGAACCATTTGGGAAAGATCTGATAGCCTGCAGAGTGGCTTCCTCGTCGATGTGCAGAGGTGTTTCTGAGGACGGTGGGGTTGGGAGCTGGGTGGAAAGCGACACTGCTGGGTGTTTGCTGCAAAGAGCTGAAAAAGTCTCGGCGGAATCCGTGGCGAGGGAGTCATCGGAAAAAAGCAGCTTGGCTGCTCCTCTGACGTTTCCATCTGAAAAAAAATTTTCATGTTTGACATTGTCATGATTTCGTAGACCGCAGGCGCGGGGCCGCCTCCATGGCGCAGACGCGCCTAGGAGCGCCGCTGCCGCCTCCAGCCGAACTATTTGGCTTCCTCTCAGCTAAAATGTTTATTCAGAGTCAACTCAACACAAAACTTTCATTGTTATGACTTCTTTTGAGTTCAGTGCTACTGTTCCGTGTAAACCAAATAAAAGTAGCTCTACGGCTTTTGAAAGAATCTTGTTTCAGGTTTCAGTCAGCATAAATATGTATCACATATTATTATGCTTGTTTCATTAAATCATTCTATTTACTGTACAATTTTTAAGAATTTATTAGCAAAATATCAAATATTTATACCTATTGGTTACATATTTTTATTGTTGGGTATAAGATTGAAGTTATTTTATACTTTGTACTGTAATTATCTAAAGTAAAATATATATGTAAGAAGCTACGTCGTAGCTGTTGAAATAGACATGCTACAAGACTTCGAATGCTACGAGAGATTTATGCGAGCGAAGATAAATTTCTCACGGTTGTTGAACATTTCACCTGATATTTCTCTGGAACGCTTTAAATCCTTTGAAACAGACTGAATTAATGAAACATTTATGCGGTAAACGAGTAAACTGCAGCGTTTTTATCACTACTTACTTTTTATATTTGAATGTATTTCTGTTCGTGAATAGAGGCTTTTGTACAGTTTAATTGAATTCGGCTGGTGATGCCAGGGATGCAATGCCATTGTGTGCCATCCACGTGGACAATGGAATTTCATGAAACTGAGGCCGCGTGGTTTATGAACCTAGTTATAAAAAAAAACTATATTAACATGTTATCAATTTTTAATATGCATGTCATAAAGCAATTGACTAACAAACATCCATCCAAACTTGTACATTTATATTTCTGTGATTTAGTTATTTTCATAGAATGTCTAATAGTTAAAAAATCATCTATACGTTATGCCGTAGGGCAAATAAGTCATTCATATTATTCTTCACTTAATTTAATGGTACTCCTGTACCCATAATCCAAGGACATCGCTTATGGTACATTAATTGCCTTGCAAAATTACAATCAAAACAAATAAGTCTGTCTAATGACATGTAAATCAAAAAACCTAAAAATTATGGCCCTTTATTCATTACTTGTATAACAATATTGGCGCATTATCATTATTAACTACATCGGTGTCCTTGATCGGCATTAAAATCTCTAAATGTAAAAATACTGCATTCTCAGGCAATCGTACATCAGCGAAAAAGCTCCAAGATTGTTTGCAGACTGACAAGACCGTTTGCGGATTTATTACTTTATGTTCTATATATTGCCCTCAACCGCAATAAAAATGTCGGCAACACGCATTTAACAAGACTAACTGGAGGAACGCAGGTCGCATGCGATGACGATGTGTTTGCGCTTCATATCAATATGTAAATGTGAAGCAGTGCAAGAAGATTGTACAAACTGTACATACTATACGTACAAATTGATACGGATGATGACAAATTAGATAATTTTCCTGCAAGTTATTATTTACTTACACATTAAAAGTGTTAGTAATCATCTTTATACTCTCATGCCACCTTCAAGGCTGGGTCTGTATAATATATCGCAAACTACCAAGTGCATACGAATAAATATTTTTCCGTTCGTAAGATCGTATTGACACGTAACACCTAATGTGCAGCAACACCCTGCCAAACCCTAAATACTGTTTTTTTTCATTTTTGGCCCGTTGTCGTTTTTTAAGAATATCCAATGGAAGGATATGAAACAGTCCCGGGTTCTTAAGCCGGGAACTAAAATTGCAGAGTTTTGTTTTTGCTAAGCAAGAGTTAGAGCATTAGGTACAAGAGAATCTATGATCGAATGATCGATTAATTTCGAACTAAATGGAATAATTTAGTTTTTGCCTCAGCGGAGTAAAGCTTGACGACTGCACACGAAACAATACAACGTGTGAGGTTTTATTATCTCCGACAGTGTAAATAGATCACATTACCGAACACAGGAAATAGTTTTGAGGTGTTGCGGGTATTCTTGATGGCGGACTATCACGAAATGTCACAGTGGAAGCAAATGGTAAAAGATACGGATTTCTAGCTCATTTAATCATCCAAACAGACGAATATATTTTCAAAGTTCACTGGAGGAAAGTTCTTCAATTAGTTTAGTGTCAGCAATCCGAACGTTGACGTTAAAAGACATTTATTTATTACTTAGTCAATTAATTCTAGTTTAATGTATTAATAGGAAGTAAGCGAACCTTTTATATTGAAAAATTTTGAGCATGAGCTGTTAAACATGCTGCAACAGCTGCATTAACAGCTTGGTGGCAATACAAAATACGGGGCAAAGACAGCATATCTTATACCGTAGCACGTTTTCTAAATCTAGAGAAAATCTATATAGAAAATAGTAGTGGTCTCATCAGCTCATGTCCGCCTTGGTGGGTATGAATCCGCAGTGACAATCACTCTGCCTGGAGTCTACAGTGTAAAAAAATGTGTTATGGTTTGGGGCAATGTGTGAAGTGAAGTTGATTGTATTGATATTGATCCAAAATTTAATTCTTCAATTACACTTGACGGGACACCCAGGTAGAATGGTCCCCGGCTTAATATAGCGCGAGGAACAAACTACGCTAGCTATGTATCGGTTTGACGAGTACTGTATAGTGCCAAATAGAACTTTAAGGATTAGAAGGCATAGGAAAATAATTATGTGCATGTAGTCATTGATGAAGATTAGAAATATAACATTGAGTAAAATAATATACCTATGTAATTTTTGACTCTATGTTTATCCTGCACACACAAAAAATAAACATTTTTTTTAAATTTCGTTATAAAAAAACGTGTGGTAAATTCTCTAAAAGTATCTATTACTTTGAAAGTAAAGTATATCAGTAAATCACATGATATACTTGATGGCATGATCTATAGTAAATCACATCATCACATGAACATCGCAATATCAGGTGAGATTGTGACCAAACGCTAGCATATCAATGATAAGAAACATAATTTATAATATTTTTTTTATAATTCAGTAACTAAAGTATATTGAGTAATATAACAAATACAGTCATTTTAAAAAAAATCTTAAGTCACGTGCGTATTGCTATCCCTCTTCAACTGTACACAGATGTATCTACTACAGTACGATTGTCTAGGGTTCCAGGTAAACCTGGATTTTTATCTTCAATGTGCTGACGTTTAATCCCAATCTCACCTGTCATTATTTTCATTTTTGTCACGGCGGCCGTGCGATTCTCTAAGAGCAAACATCGTTGCATCTTTGACAACATCTGTTAAACAAATGAAGAGATGGCAAGAAACGTAGGAAAAGCAACCTTATGTAGAAGGGCGAAGTATTTGACATCGGTGAGCTCATCGACGAGCTCGTCAACGAATCATTACAGAATCGACGGCTGTAATGATCTGGTTCGCAATGCGATTGACATAGGCAGTCGTGAAGCTTACCACCGGGAGAATAAACTGCACACATCGACTATTTAGAAAAAACACGCCTGGGAACACATAGGATGTGATCAAATTGGACCAAATTTTGATCACATGATTCATTGAGAAATATGTACAATTCACAGTATTTTTTTGAGTGACAAAAATGTTTAATCTCGTAACAAAAGTTCCAGTTCCTTATCATTTGTATCACCTGATGAAAGTACTCGAATTTAGGTGAAAACTTTGTAACTTTGACGTCGAAGTTGCATGTTCCCCTGAAGTGACGAAATTTCTGCCTCTGAAAACATCATAAATTAAGTAATAAAAGTTTTTAAAGGTAAAGTCGTAAAAACAACATGATAAGTATATTTGCTAACGTTACAAATAATATTTTGTATCAATTGGTATATGTTTTAAGATAGAAAGATTTAAGAATGAAATTCATAAAACAAAGCGAATTTAAGATTTATATTTGACTGCCTCTGGTCTGTCGGCCCGTACAGACCTGAACAATAATAATAAAACAATTAATTTCTTGTCGAGCAAAGATAATGCAAATTTAATGGAATGTTCTTTGAATATAAAAGAGGCAAGCCTGAAAACAACAGACCACAAATTACCATATTATTATTATTATGACCCTTTTATATTGTACTGATTACAAATTACCAAGATTACGTATTACAAGCATTACGATTTTCCTCAGTGATATAAACATAAATGTTTCCTTGAAAATCGTTACGAATAGATATGCTCCTCGTCCCGTAACGACCTTTTCCTTCAAATACCAAATTCACTTCCATCCAACAACCGAATCTCCCAAACTTTGTGAAACTTCTCTAGCGAGCGAACCCTTGCACATCACTTTTAGCCTTTTTTATAACACTTGACAATAGCCGCAAATTGAGCCTCATTGAGTTGTGATGTAGATGTAAAAATATGTGAATCATGTGATTTAGAAACATTTCTCGTGAAAATTTTTTTAGTTAGCGTAGCGTGAAACCTTTTACTTACTTATATCTATTAACACCTTCAATAAAACACGAATACAGAGAAGTTACACTTTTAAATTGGGCTCTTCTTGATCATAGAATATAGAAAACTAGCTAGCATCGCTATGAAATGCCGACTAACTATGAAAGAAAGATTTCGAGCTTTAATATTTGAATATTATGAAACCAACTTGTTTGACACAACAACCATGTCCTCTACATATCCAAATACTAATTATATTATTGAGTATGGCTGTAAACATGTTCAACTTATATTCAATTTAATTACTTTCGGTTAAACAATCCTCCTAAAATAAAAACTAAATTATTTTATTTAAATTAATATATTAGTTTTTTTTTGAATCGGCAAAGGAATCACGCATACACAAAAACCTACATCCAAACTCAGACAAAATAAAAAAGTCAAGACAGAATGTTGTGAACAGAAAAGTGAAGCCGGTAAAACTACGCCTCGCCGTGTACATACACAATTACACACACACACACGCATAACGAAACTACGCCTTGACTCGTCAGTCGAACTATCGCTGCGCGTGGAAGCAACACGTAAAGTAAATCAACAAATTTACCAGTCAAAATGCCGAATTGTGTCGTGAAACGGTGTATAAAACAAACATCAAAATATAAAAAGAAGGATGGAATCACATTTCACACGTAAGTAACTTGGAAACCAATATTTTAAATAAATAAAAATAAAAATAAAGGTTATTGCTTGGAACATAGAAAGTGTTGCCATGGTAAAGCCTGTAAGGTTTACCCTATTATTGGGTAATCTTAATATTTAGTATATATGTTACGTTAATACGGGTACGTTTTTATAATAGTTTATCAACGTGTTTTAACCAACTTCAAAAAAGAAGTAGGTTAAGAAAGTCTAATTGAGGACTTTTCTTTAAATATAATATTGTATGACACTCGACGCAATATCTTTATACAAAACCGGTTCCGTCGTTTGAAAGCAAATTAAAAAAATAGGCAATTCTTTTTTTTATTTTTAGTTTATTTTCAACCGACATCTAAAAGGAGTAGGTTCGCAATTAGGTACTATTGTTTTAAATACTTGTTACCTCATAAGTCCGTTATTTATAAACCGATTTGAACAATTATTTTTTTGTTGGAAACCTGATACTTTTAATACTCGCGGACGGTACTCGCATTAATTTCACACTGGATTTTCAATTTCGTACATATTGAAGGCGGTTATGTATTTTTGTAAAAATAAACCATATTTCTATTGAAGTCTTTTGTTTTTAGGGTGTATCTATATTGAATGTTGTTGTGTGTAGTTAGTATGCGGAAAGTTATACGAGATGGTCTTTGTCATCACGCGATTTTATAAACCAGTCGTAGAAGAAAAATGCAAAGCAGGATTCATAGGTACATTAATAAATATTGAAAGTTTAAAAGCGCTTTATACGAAGTACATAGAAAATGAAAAAATGCTGTTTATTTTATCTACTTATAAATTAAGCCAGGTTCATTTGGAGATTCTATTTACCTCTATTAGGATGCATGGAGGGTTCAACGATAACCCTAACGTAAGACAGTTTAAAGCAAGCTACAAAAAAATACTATGTCATTTAGAATTAAAATGTCTTACAAAAAGTAATCGTGTTCCTTTAGAACACATAGCAATACTTAATTGCACTTCAACAACTAAAATTATAAATAGCACTTCATCGTCGTATAGACACGAAGAAGAAGAAGAAACCATTGAAAATTCTTCGTTGCAACTTCTTAATGAAATTTTTAATGAATCATTTGATTGGGCCAGTTGTTTACATGACAATTCATATTATGGTGACTACAGAAAAATGATGATTGGTTACATATCTGGAAGTACAGTGCACTTTCTTGTTAAAACCATAAAATGCTCTAAATGTTAAGATGCCTTGCAGACTGATGAGAAACTTTATTTTCACAAGCTCATTAGTTTAAAAAACAAAGGCGGTCTTCGCTTCCCGTCTAAGGATCTTTTTGACATTTGTGTCACTTGTGAAGCAGTTGTTCGAAAATTATTGAATGAAAATATTGCAATAACCGCAGAAAATCAACACCAAACTATAGTCTTGAACATATTAAAGAAATTCATTGGAAACAATCAGATTTTTATCAATTTAGAGTCAAAACATGAATATGTTTGGCAGGAACATAAACTTAATTTAATACGGTGTGTGCGGTGTGTAATTGAGAAATACTTAAACATTAGATTCCACCATATTGCTAAATTAGAAAGTATTTCTAAATCAGTGCAAAGTAAACGACAAGCATACAAAAAATTAATTCAGCATAAAGGTTTTTAAATAAAACTAGCAGTTACACCGAGTAATTTTATTTCTGAAACTCGATTTTTCTCTTTCACCACCCAATGCCACTACTTTTTACCGACACCTAATGTAGGAACCCTATAATTATATTAAAACTAATAACGTTATAACTTTATTAAATTCATAACGTTAATAATTTGATAACGTTATTTTTATGGGGTAATTTAAATTATCATGGCAGCACCGATTCACGCACTACATGCATAGAAAACCGGCCTCACTGCTCTGTTCACAACATTCTGTCTTGACTTTTTTATTTTGTTTGAGCATCCAAATAATTGAGAATTTGTTCATAATACAGTCACATCGGGTAACTTTGACATTCAGGGCAAGTTTGTCAGGTAGAGCAAACTTTGAATCTGCAATGTATTGCGACGCTAATATTCACAGCTACCATTGACTGTTATAAAATTATGATAACTGACTATCTTCGTAAACGCACTGCATGATAAAAAAGTGAAATGTCAAACCTACTGATCTGTCATTTTCGATTGTAACCGGCGCCTAGTGCATAGACTAAAATATATACTAGGAAAATTTTTGAGTATTTTCAACTTCCAAAGATACCCAGATAATGCAAAATAAACGTAAAACGGGTTATTAAGGTATATATAATTGGGTGTCAATGTTACCCTGTTGGGGGTGTAACTTTGACACTGTCTAAATTTGCCTTTTTCTTAAAATCTAGGTATAAATACATTACTTATGTGACAAGAACACATAATTCCTTAGGATTGTATCTCAAAATATTATCCAACATTAATTAAGGTTAAAAAAGTTCTCTAACCCTGTCAAAGTTACCCAAGATGACTGTTATGGAATTAAATTAAATATAAGCCAACAAAACTCTTAATATCTAGATACATTTTACGTGCATAAACTTTAATTAGAAACCACGCGTAACCATTCGTCTGTTCTAAATAGCTATTGCTTAAAGGCGTGGGTACCGACTTAATACGGCCCATTCTCACGTAAATTGCAGAAGTTTTGCGCTGTACCAGGCGAACAGCGGCCCCAGAACTTAACCCGTGTTATAATACCTCCAGGCCTCCAGAGATTATGGCCGTAAGTGCGTTCATGACCCACTCTACACTGTATTACAACAAAGGGCAATGCTAAGCCACAAACCTTCGTCTTTCTGTAAGCCTTTCTAAGCCCCGCACGGAATGTAAGATGGAAAATTAAAATGGATCTGGTTTTGCGTTTCATTAAATTAAACATTTTATTTTATTAATAGCTGACCGAAGATTAAATGTTTCGAATATATCGTAGAACAAACTTCGTTATTCGCACACATTTTAGTAAGATTTATGAAATTACTTTGCATATCTAAGTGATTATTACTGCACTACAGAAAAGATTACCTAACTATTCATACTCGTATATGGTACACATAGATATATAAACACAATTAAGTTACTAATAACCTTACAATATCAAGAACTGGAACAGCCAACCGTAGGCGGTCCCCTCTGCCGTGTTTCATAAACGATCAGTTCATGTCTGTTTATAAAAGCTAGTTTGCCGCGATCGTTCGCCATTATACCTGCATAACTGTGGCAATACGGAGCTTTCTAAAAATCCTTAGTTGTGCCGTGATTTCATGTAAAAGGCAATCGGAAACATCAAATTTAAGTAAACACGGAGTTTCTTATCACACATAATAATTGATGACGAATAAGCTATTAATTTCACTCTAAAATACATTTTGTAAAAGTAAGAAAATACGATACGTAATTTAATGGTACGCGGGCACTATATATAGTGATGTGATAAAAAGAAACGAATGAGTGAACGCATGATTTTAGTTTAACTAGGTCAGTGTTTATAGTTTTTTTTTTTTGTGAAAGCGTATATTCGGCGACAACTATTGTTGGCTGCTGTATTGGCGGCTATTTTATAAAAATTATTAAACTGTCAATATGGACAATGATTCTAGGATAGTATCACTAAATTTAACTAAATTAAAATGAGGTTATCTGAATATTGTATTCGGGCTATACTAATTTGAATCGAGTAGGATTAAAATAAGTTACCAATCCACAGATCAAATGCATATACAAAAACTACAGGCACGATACACCGATGCCTGATTTTGCAAGTTATATTTTAAGTGTTCTGATTATCTACAGCAAGAAATATTTTTTGTCAAGAAACGAGCATCGATGTAATGGCGCTGAAACATCAAATATTTACATAATAAACCGCAGTTTTGAGAAGTCTGCTCAGCTTATAAATACAGAATTTAAGAAATAAAACTACTTTCTGCACGTTTAAACTTTCGCTAATGTCTTCAAAACATAACATCATTACATAGTTATATGATGCCACTGATGTAAACGGATTAGTTTATGTTGCGAGACCGTTAGATTAAATCCTAAATTTGTCAAAATTAATAGATGCTCCGGGCGGGAGCTTAACTTTTATTTGTATTGTTAAACTTACATTTAGGTTAGCTTTTATCCTGAATCTAGTGCCATTTCGTCATGTTTACATGTTTGTATTTTTGTGTTATCTGCCACTATACTCATAAAATCAATTTATTTACCACACGTGTAGGCATATTCTAATATATTCCACGCATATAGTCATAATATGTTTGTACGATGTCGCTGATGCAGACGAATTTACTAACAGTGTGAACCCTGTATGCCTTCTAATAGAATCTTAAATGTGTAGAATCGTTTGAGAAGTACAGCGAAATTAGGTTATTAATATAATAATATTTATATAATATATAAATTTAAACTTATTTTAGTTGTATTATCACTAAATAAACTTTATTTAATGTGTCTATACTTAGGTTAGTAATTCTGAATAATCTAAGCTAACAACGCTTGGACAAGTAATATGCACATGAAACTTACTAAATAGTTTTACTACTAGTGACACTTTGTAAGGTAACATGCACAAAAAAGTAACCAAATATATGAGCTATGAATCATAGTTTGTTTAATGTCAAAGAGCAAAAATTTGATTATTTATGTGGTTTTCCCGTATTACCAATAATAAAAAAATACCAGAACGCCATCTTCATCTCTCTTTATCTTCACGCGAAAGTGATTTGAGATTCTTTAGCGTTTAACACGATTAGTAGCCTAATTTGCAAGAGGTTAATTATGCGAGAGCAACGGCATCGGCATTTAACGTCTTTATACGAGAAGCTTTGTACTCGTACACATATTTACTTACCTTTATAGCTACTCAGATTTACATAGTCGTTATTAGTTCAATGATCCTATTTTACTATATAACATATAGTTACAACGTGTAATTTCTTCAATATTAGTTTTTTTTCATAAATGCGTCTTTGCAGTTTCGGTTGTAAAGGCAGCTTTTCTGCCCAAACGTGATAAGTTTGTACTTGTAACTGAGTTTAACATTTGCGTACCATTGACGTAAATTTACGTGCGTCCCATTCATAAATCTTTTGTTTTAATTACACGGAAGGGTTAAATCTGAACTATGATTATTATGGGTATTTATGGGCATTGTCATCAGTGTACACGCGTACCTACACTGTAAGACAAATGCCTTTCCTCTCTTTACGTTAAAGTTAGGAGAGGTAAGATATTGTAATGTTAATTTCTAAGTTCTCACTAACTCTAATTTATAAGTTTTCACCAACTTGCTCTGTCGTTTTGCATGAGATTCAGGGATAGAGTACTTGTGTTTTTTAATAATTCAGCATACCTTGTTTCAATTTTGTCTTGGTATTTAATGACTACTAAAACTAGGCTGTACTTATACAACTACATGTTTTATGAGATACTTAGACAAATATTGCCCCTGACTTATTATAACAGGACTTGGCGGTATATTATTTATTCTTAAATATACCTAGGAGAGTTTCATCTATCCAGCACCCCTAGCACGCGGTGTAATAATTAATATATTATATTAATATATTATATTTTAATATATAATAATTTAAATAATTGTCTTCTCCTTACAGAGCACGGCAAGCGGGGAAAGAGATAAAATGTTTCCTTTTGACGTATCTCGTTGACAGTATGTCCCGCTACTCCCGCTATAGTATAGAGCACGGACTCGTAGAAACGTGGATATAATTCTCTCCGATTGACATAACACGTAGAACTTTCTTTGGAGGTGGTGGATAAAAGTTTATTTTCATCTAAAAGTGTCTCACGCATATTATAATAACATTTTGAAGCGGGAAATGGAAACAATGGAAAGAAAATTACACCGAAGGAATTATGTATGCTTAATTTTGTTTGAAGATCATAATTAAGAATTCGCTAATATATCAATCTGAAACTTTGGAGCCGTGTTGATAGAAACGATAGGATTAAGAGAATTGAACTTTTGGTTGATTAGAAGGTGATGCAAACACGACACAAGGTTATAATATCTACCATGCCACTAGGGATATACTCACATGATGGCTGCGTATAATTTAGTAATTCTAAATAAGTATTCGCCAGTATGGCCACTCCGAAACGGGCATATAAAATTATTTTTAGTTCAAGTTTAGTATCACGAAAAAGGGTAAAAATTTTTGTTTTAAAAAAAAATAGAACCGACTTCTACACTAAAAAGTGTGAAATAACTTGTTAAAGTCGGTGCCATGGTAGTTCGAAAGCACCAATTATCACAATATTGCGTGCATGGTACCGACTTCGACAAGTTATTTCACACTTTTAAGTGTAGAAGTCGGTTCTATTTTTTGATAAAACAATTTTTTTACCTTTTTTAGTGACCTCCCTACTTACAGGATACACCGTCAATGATGATATCATCAAGATAGGTGAAACACTTTTTAGTTATTGAAGTATAACTCAAAAATGGCTTGACCGAATTTGATGAAATTTTTATGGGACCACCACGGAAGTATACTCTATCAAATATAGAATCATAATTGGTTAATAAATGACGAAGATATCAGTGAACACATATAATAAGTAATATATTTAATTGATTAATTGAGAAACCACCTCCTTTTTCGAAGTCGGTTAAAAAGAAAACATATACCTACGGTAGATAACTAATTAGTTACTTATTAATATTAACTTGTTATTACAACCATATACGATTCTTAAATATACAAGTCGTTTACACCATAATGCACCTAGGTATAATAATAATATTGTTACCTACTTATTGTTTGGTATGTTTCATTAACTACAAAACTATTTATATTTTTCTATATATATATAAGTATTATTAAAACATTATCTGTACTTAAAATTTACGTGTTCTCAATGCTTAAGTAAAGGGAATGGTTACCGTACAGTAACGTGTGGCTGTTATGTGTTTAAATACTTAGATTAAGTAAGTAAGGTAGATACTGTGGCCCAAGCACGAAAATCTGTTTAAGTGTAACGTTATCGCATCGTTAACGTATTTAGTACAAACTATCATTTATCTAGTACAATAGTGGCAAAGACAACTCATAGTTTGTACTGAATACGTAAACGATACGATAACGTTACACTTAAACAGATTTTCGTGCTCGGCCCACTGTGGTTCAGTAATTAAAATCAAAAATACCTACATTGTTTTCTCGGAAAACTTTCCTGTTGTCTAGCAATTTTTTCACGCTGTTTCCCAGTATAAATGTCATTTATATACAAAGTACTATGTGATAAAAGTAATTGACAAGCGTGTACGAAAGTGTGACTGTAGTCTGCCTTACCCTCTCAGACATAACTTTATTGTATAAAATGTTAAATAGATACCTACCTAACGAATTTACTTTCTCACTACTAGTATAGGTACCTACCATAATCGTTTTCTTAGTAGAACACTTATCATAGCGTCAATATGTAAAAGGTGTGTCTAATTTTGCGACGTACATACTTAACTGTCATAGTAATGATTACGGTTATGAGATAGAGTCATTATTTTATAACATAACATAATAGATAATAACATAATTATATTTGTATCTTATTGTGGGTTTTATAATGTACCTAAGTATGAATAAGAAGATTGAAGAGGTCACTCTAGGCACACGTAGCCCCGCACAAACTAATTTCACTAATCGGATTACAACTATTGTACTGTACCGGGTTTGCCCGCCAAATTGTTCCCGGCACGCTCTACTGATCTGCTAGATTGATGTAGGTGGATAAGTTACGGTATCCCAGTATTTCGTAAGCTTGTGCAATTATTAAGCAGTCCTCACCTAACTATATAATTTATTATGTAGCGCGAAATTACACCATGCATTTGTTGGTTGTCTTATCTATCCTTTTATAGAGATGAAACATCTGTATTTTTGTATGTTTGTAACGAATAAACTCAAAACTACTAGATCAATTTAAAAAAATTCTCTCACTATTAGAATGCTACATTGGCCCTGAGTAACAAGATTTCTATTTTGAACAATTGTCATCATAATCCATCACCACGCTGGTGAAACCGCGGAGCCTACTTACTTAAAGTACCTACTGTCATGATTTTTAATAAAGTCTATAGAAATGTTTTCTGTTCGATTTTACAGTTTACGAATGTTACATTTTAAAATGGCAACACCAAAGCTAGCACATGGTTGGCTGTCAGATTATGACAGCCAATCACAGCAGACTACGGTCGACCAATGGAAGAAGACTTACTGGCATTGAGTTTTGGAGGGAAAACTAGCAAGAAAGCACCAGTCAGTCGGTTGGTTATTAATTATTCTCTTTGATTCTGGCCTAAGCTTTCGAAGCGACAAGTACTGTTCTAGAAGTACTAGTAAGTCTTGTATATACGTTCAAGTGTTAAAAATAAAACATAGCTAATAGAATTGAATCCAGTTGTTTGAATCTATAATACTACTTACTTACTTACTTTCATTACTTGGTGAATAAGTAAGTAAAAAAGTAAGTGTAATTCGCATACTAGGTGACTACTACTAAAATATGATGCTAACAACTGAGCTACAAATGCAGATAGTTGCTTAGGTACCCATACTAGTACTTACTACAATGATCATTTAGTTACTAGGTTTAGCATTTCATATCTCAAGAAGATACAATGAACCCTTAAATAGGTAATAATACTCTTAGTCCGTCTGTCTGTCTGTCCTTTTCTCAGGATGGATGTGTATGTTTAAATCCTACTTCCTACTAATATTAAAAACGCGAAAGTTTGTGAGTATGGGTTTATGGATTATTGTTACTCTTTCACGCTCAAACGGCAGGGACAACTTTGATGAAATTTAATAAGGAGGTAGATGAGGCGCTGAATTAACACAGGATACTTTTCATCATCATCACCATCATCCATCACCACGCGGGCGAAACATGCATGAGCACAGCATAGATAAAATAATAAGATCTCCGCCTACGTCAAGATCGTAATGATGACAGTTATGTCAAAGTTTGTGTCAATTTCTGATAGCTTAGCCAAAAGCCAAGTTAATTTGACAGCTCGATACACTAAACATGCTCGGCGACCGTCAAGGGTGATGAAATGTAACACAAATACCGTCAAGGGTAATGAAATGTAATGACAGTTTTTTCCATGGTAATTAATTTTATATTTGTAGTCCTGTATTGTATTATTCATCATCATCGTAATCAGCCCATTTTGTTCCCACTGCTGGGACTCGAGCCTTCCTCTCAGAGAGAGGAGTTGGCCTATCCACCACGCGGGCCCAGTGCGTCTTGGTGGATAGGTTAGTGGCCAACCCATGTCGAAGTTTTCAGGCCGCCCGATGTGTTTCGACATAGCCTAACGACTGCTGTCCTAAGACAAACAACCAGGACCAACGGCTTAACGTGCCCTCCGAAGCACGGAAGCGCTCAGTTGAATAATGCCACTAGCGGGTACCCATCCAAGTATCCAAGTCCTGACCGCAGCAAGCGTTGCACCCGTCAAGCTGCCTTGGCATACCTGTATGCCAAACAAAACTTTCGTAAAGCCGCCTTGGCATACAAGCCAAGGCCAAATCAAATAAGGATCCAATCAAAAATGTTATCTATTATATACAATAGATTTCAGCTAACGTTTTGTTTTTTTGATGCTGTAAAAGACCTGGAAATTTTTGTTACATAACAAAATATCATTTGAAAGATACCAGATCGGTAATATCAACGAAAAAGCGACAGTCACTTGTTTTTTGCGGGGTTTTTGCGAATCTGGTTTGCAAATTTGATTATAGTCGGCAGCTCACTAGGTTAACTTGTTGAACGGTTAAGATCGCAGAGTCAAGCTCCGCTACGAGCGCTTCATTTTATTATTTATGTTTACTGATTGATATGCTAAGTATTTAAATTTACCCATATAATACTATTATAGTAATTGCGTTAGACCATGTACAGATTTTATGATATTTTGGTATAAAGATATGCCCTTGGAAAAGATAATAAGCTATTCGAAGAAATAATCCTGCGCAGACGCAGTCGCGGGCACCAGCTAGTATTATAATAAATCTTTCTTTTATAGTCAATTGGAATTTCATAGCGATGGTAAGCTAGTTTTCGATATTCAAGGATCAAGCAAGATCCCATTTCAAAAGTTTATCTTCCAAGCTCACAAAGACATTTATTCAAGTGAAATGTTTTCCTACGAAACTGGTTAAAGAGGTTCTCAATCACATGATTAACATATTTTTACATCTACATCACAATTCACTGAGTCTAAATTTGCAGCTTTGTCATGTATTACAAAAAACGGCAAAAGTGATGTGCAAGGGTTCGCTCGCAAGAGAAGTTTCACAAAGTTTGGGAGATTCAGTTGTCGGAAGTGAATTTGATATTTGAAGAAAAAGGTCGTTACGGAAAAAAGGCGTAGAGCATAGCTATTCGTAACGCTTTATAGAGAAACATTGTTATTTATATCACTGAGGAAGTTTGTTATGCAATTCCTATTATACTTCACTGATTACAAAATCAGTGAAGTATAATAGGAACAGGGATCATAATAATAATATGTTAATTTTTGTTCCGTTGTTTCAAGCCTGCCTCCTTTATATTCAAAGAACATTCCAATATCATTATCTTTGCTCGACACGAAATAAATCGTAGCGGTTACTTAGTCTCAGACATGGAATAAAACTTACAAAGTTGGACGTTATGCTATCATTTGCTGTATAAACGTTTCCGGACGTAGCTTGTGTTTAATTAAATCATTTGCAACGTTGTAATAATTGGTATCTGAGGGCGTTACACCCGATCGACCCCCGGAGGACTTTCTACTAATTAGTATTTCACATAAGGCTGAATTCATTTATCATAAATTCAGTTCGGTTTGTTACTGACCAATGTGTTTTTGTTTGATATTCGTCGTTGTTATAATCATCATCATTCATTGTATTGCCACAAAGTATTATTGATTGAATCAGTTCAATTTGATAATGCATTATACAATAATCATGACAAAAACATAAAAATAATATTTATCATAGATGCACGATTTTTTAAATTAAAATATTTTGTAAACAAATGCCGGCAATATTAGATAGTAAATGGTAGCACATGCCTTAGTACAAACGATTTACGTAAAAGTATTCGAATCGTAAGCGTCAACGCGTCACGCTTCGGCAAACTATGAGTTATATGTGTCACAGTAGCGCTAGATAAATGACTGTTTATACTGTTCTACGTGAACGACACGTTACGTTACACTTACGCAGTTATACGTGCTAGGCCCACTGGGTCCTAGTGTAATTGTTGAATGAGAAACTCTAAAAAAAATTGCCTAAACGCCAAATGCACTTTTCACAGTTTGTCGAGCTCTGCTCAGTCTGTAGTTAAATTATATTTTCTGAATAACCTCATGGCTCTAAACAAATGGATTGGGTTATAAAAGACGTGGCTTTAACTTAAATCCACCATAAATCATAGTAAGGACGATCTTCAATCAAAACTCAGTCGGCGATCAAATAATTTAGTAGTGTATCTAGTCTGATCTTTCCAAGTATAGTTTTAACCACACCCTGAGGCCGTAGCACAAACAATTTGCGAAAAATTATTTGTATAGTAAGCTTCAATGCCGTTACGCTTCGGCGCACAAACTGTTAGTTATCTGTGTCACAGTTGCCCAAGACAAAATTACGTAAGTCTGTGGTCTTTTTTACGTGAGTGTTTCCTATTTTTCGTGTTAAATTAATGTAAAACTCACGTTACTTTTCACAGCCTTAATTTTAGCGCTACGAACCTGGCTTAAACTTGCTCGTTTGAATTAAGAATACCACTATATGTTGTTCGTACAAATTCCTTTAAATTAGTTATCATTACAGTAGACAGATCAACTACCTAGTAACAAAGATGATTATTATAATCATCCTTGCTCGTAATTAATATCTTTTATGGGAAATAACTCTAATAAAGTTTTGAAGTATTTACAACTTCCTTGTGATTAAATAAATAAAATAAAATAGCCTTTTATTCAGATCAACTTAATCTAGTCACAATATTGATAGTATATATTACAATATAAACACAAAATAAACATACTGTAATAATACAATTTAATCTAGTAGTTGTTGTTTGCTTGTTCTCTGTAGATCTGTTTGCCAATCGGCAAAGGCCTCCTTCAACCTTTTCCATTCACTTCTTTCCTGAGCCACTCGGTTCCACGTCACTCCTGCTACTTCTTTGATGTCATCGTCCCATCGTTTCTGTGGTCTACCCCTCTTCCTTTTACCTTCCCTGGGGTACCAACCTGTCACTCTCTTGCTCCATTTATCGTGGCCTCTGATCATGTGACCAGCCCATCTCCACTTGAGTCTTCTAATTTTCAGTGTGACATTTGTGGTTTTTGTTTTGTTTCTGATGACATAGTTATTCAATTTGTCTGATTTTTTTACGTTAAGCATACTCCTCTCCATAGCGTATTGGCAAGTTGCGAGTTTTCTTATCATGTCCTGATTTAAATTCCATGATTGGCAGCCATACGTTAGGACGGGAAGTACACAGGTGTTAAATAATTTGCTTTTTATCTGTATGTGGAGTTTTTTGTCTTTCATGACCTCCCTTAAGCTCCAGTATCTTTTCCAACCATTTGTTACTCTTCTCTCTACTTCTTTACGCATAGATTCTTTATGCGTTATGAGCTGACCCAGATAAATGTACTCGTCAGTGTAATTTATTTCGGTATTGTCTAATTGTATCGACACTTTGTTTCCATTTGTCATCAATCGAGTTTTTTCTGGATTTATTGTTAGGCCTACCTTTTCACTTTCCAGCGCAAGATCTTTTATCATTTTATTGATGGCTTCAGGTGTTTCGGCGAATAGCACTATATCGTCAGCGAATCTTAAATGCGTCAGCGATGCACCACACATTGATTCCGAAATTTTCCCAATCGAGTCGTCTAAATACTGATTCTAGTACCGCTGAGAACAATTTCGGAGATAATGGGTCTCCTTGTCTTACGCCTTTTTTTTACTTCAAATGGATCGCCCTTCTTTTCTAATTGGATTCTGGCTGTACTATTCCTATATACGTTTCTTATTAGTCGAATGTATTCTTGTTCAATCCCTTGTTCGGCTAATGCTTCCCAGATGTTTTTATGGTGTAGAGAGTCAAATGCTTTGCTGTAATCGATGAATGCAATATAGTATGTGAGCTGGTATTCGTTGTACTTCTCTAAAACTTGACGTACTAGGTACATGAATTTGATCGATCACCGAGTAGTCTTTACGAAATCCAGCCTATTCGATAGGTTGATGTTCATCTAGTTTCCTTTCAATCCGTTTTAAAATTATTTTATATGTATTATCTTATAAATGTTGGACATAAGGCTTATTGGGCGATAGTTTCCGATTTCGTGTTCATCTCCTTTTTTATATAAAAGGATGATGTTAGATTCTGTCCATTGCTCGGGAATGATTTCAGTGGTTAAGATCTCATTAAATATTTTTGTAAGAACTGGTACTAAAACTTCTTTGCAATGTTTCAGAATTTCATTATTTATGCCATCGGGACCTGGTGTTTTGTCTACTCTTTGGGTGTCTATAGCTTTCTCGACTTCAGCTTGAAGAATGCTAGGAATATTTGAAATTCCTGCCAAATCGACTTCACCTGTTGTTGTATCATTTTCGTATATTTTCTTGTAGTAGGATGTGGCTGACCCTAGTATGTCTGTTCTTTTATATTTCCATTTGCCGCTGTGGTTTTTCATTTTGACGATTGATTCAATCCATTGATTTTTTTAATTCTTTGTATGCTTTTTTGACTCCTCCTGTTTTATTTATATACTTTTCTATAATTTCCATTCTGCTTTGCTTCCTATCTTTCCTTATACTTTCTTTGATTTCTTTACTGAGTTTCGTTAAATGTTTCCTTCTGTTTTTAGCACCTCTTGTGCTAATTAAGTTGTTTCTTTCTTCTAGGAGACTTATGGTATTTGTAGTTAGCCATTTTTTTGGTTCGGTTTTGGTGTTTGCAATGATTTCTGTTTGGGTTTTAATAGCATTCTCTATCCAGTTGTATTTTCCTTGTGTATCTAATCCTTTTGTGTTAGATTGGTAGTCTGTGAATTTATCTTTCAGAGCAATGATTATTTGTTCTAACTGATGTTTTCCAAATTTTATGTTTCTTGGACTTTGCCTTGGTCTAGGCATTTTCGGTTGTTCGGCTACCAATTCTACTCTGATTAGTTTATGATTAGTGTTAAAATTAAATTGATTGGTTACGGTAAAGTTGGTGAAGCAGCGGTTTCTGTTAGTCATTATAAAATTAATTTGGTTTTTTGTTTTACCGTCAGGTGAGATCCAAGTCCACATTCTTTTCTTTTTTTTCAGGAACATTGTATTTAAGATAGTTAGATTATTTTCTAGTGCGAAGTTCATGATGAATTCTCCATTCCTACTTCTGGGTTTGTTACTATATGTAAACGGTCCTAGTATTTTGTTTTCATCTAAGCGCCTTTCTCCTATTTGTCCATTGCAGTCTCCCATTATAATAAGGTTTTTATGACCGTGTTCTTGTATCGCTTTGTTGAGATCTATGTAAAATTTATTTATTATTTCTAAATTTGCTTGTTTAGTGGGTGAATATATTTGTACAATTGACCAAGGATCTTTGTACCCAGGTAATTTCAAATTCATTATCACTATACGTTCCGAGATACCTACAAATCCTTCTATATATGTTGTTATATGTTTTTTGACAATAAATCCAACTCCATATTGGCCCGGAGTCTCTCCTATATGGTAAAGTATGTAGTCTGGGTGTGATGTAATATTTTCACCCATTCTTCTCACTTCACTCAGGCCAACGATGTCCCATTTGATGGATTTTAATGCATATGATAGTTCAGTAAGATTTTCTTCATTTTTTAGAGTGAGTACGTTAAGAGCTGCGATGTAAAATTTGGAAGTTTGATTGTTATCGAATTTGTTCTCGGTTAATGCCGGAGGGTTTTGGTCTTTTCCCCCCACGAGGACCAGTCGGCTTGGGGGATGTTGGTGTTTTTCTGTTTTTTCGTTACTAGTTTCTTTGATTGGTTTTGGATTCCGTTTGCCGATTTTTGGTTGCTATTGTTTTTTGTTATTAGATATATTAGAAAGAGAGTTGGACCTGGAGCGCATCATATCAAAAGCGTTAGTTCTACTCGTATTTGTCTTGGCTGAGGAAATGGTGAGTTGCTTTTTAGGCTGGTTGTTATAAGCAGAAGGTGAAGCAGATGGTTCTCTTTTCCTTTTCTCTTGGCTGAAGTTGTTCTCTATTACGACTAGTTTGTCATACTTCAGATATGCTATTTTTCCATTTTTCTTTGCTTCAGCTAAATCCGCTTGCAGTGATTTCCTCTTCTCTAATACATCCTTTGTGTAATCTTCAGAAATATGAATCTTCTTCAGGTTCTTTTTATTTTTAATAATTTCGAACTTTTTCCAGTTGTTTATAAATGAACATAACACAGGCCTCGGTTTATTATTTTCTCTATTCTTCTTACCTAAACGATGGATTTTGTTGATTTCGTGGTCTTCTAAATTAATATTTAAGTCATGCTTCAGATTTTCCTTTAATTTTTGTAGTAATTCTATAGAGGATTTTTCATTTTCTTCGAGGCCAAATACAATGATATTGTTTTCTCTTTCCCCTTTTTTCAGATACTCTATTTCTTTTTCCAGTTTTCCTACTTTGCTCTTCAGTAATTTATTTTCTTCAACTAAAGGAATTAACTTCTCTTCCATTTTATCCATAATATTTTTTGTTATAGAATCTTTTAATTCAGCATTCTGGTTTTGCATCTCGATCTTCATTTTGTCAAATAACATTTGGAATTGACCTTCCATTTTCTTTCCAATTCTACCAAGTAGCAGAAAGTCGTAAGATGCTGGTCACACCAAAATATCAGTCTTTGCGATTATGACAGTTTTTGTCTATGATAGCGGAAGAAATTTACCGTTTTAGAACGCAACTTTATTCTGTAATGTTGGTCATGCATGCGTAGGAGTGACAGTTAACAGCTGATCCAATCAGATGTTCATTTTGGTCGGAATCAAAAACTTACGGTTGTGATTAGTCCAATAATTTTGAGTGATTTTGGTCGATTGTAGTTTCCAACGGTGTCTTGTGATGATAAAAAGCTGTTTTTTCAGCGCACTCCGTTATCTAGTCGCAAAATGATAATAAAATCTAAGTACGCCGACCACTGGTATGACAGTTTTGTGTATTGTAAGTATTTTCAATCACTATTTACATTATTTAGAATTAACTTTCGAGCAGCAGAACAAAATACTTGTTTACAATCCAAGAGCCGGAAACGGAAAAACCTTGTGATTACTATACAGTAAAATATAAATCTTAAATTTACTTTGTTTATGAACTTTATAAATATCGTAATTAGAATTTTAAATTTTTTGCATTTGTTTATACATTTATTTCTTAAATGTTTACATACCAATACTGTGGTACAAAAACATTATTTGTGAAGTTAGCAAAGCCTAGCGTGTTGTTTTTACGACTTTACCTAAAAGCTTTTATTATTTATTTTATGATGTTTCCAAAGGTGGAAATTTCGTCACTTCGAGGGAGTTATAAAGTTTTCACCTAAAGTCGGGAGTTTTCATCAGGTGAGAACTGGAAATTTTATAACAAGATTAAATATTTGGTTAGTACTAACAGAATTATTGTGAATTAGGGGTATTTGTCAATAAGTCATGTGATCAGAATTTGGTCCTATTTGATCACACTCCATGAGTTTCCATGCGTTTTTTTTAAATAGGCGTGGTGTGCAAGTTATTCTCATGGTGGTAAACTTCACGGCTGCTTAGGTCAATCGTAGTGCGAACCAGATCCTTACAGGATTCTCTAGCTTCCTAGACAATTTTGCTGTAGTAGAAACTTCCGTGTATAGTTGAAAAGGTGCTATCCCTCTAGCTAGACGCACGTGAGGTAAATGGACGCAGGAATGATTGTTATTTGACTATATTTATTATGTTACACTATGTATTTGTAACTGACTTATAATTCATAACTTATAAACACAATTATTATAAATTACGTTTTTTATCTTTGATGTTTAATAAATAATAATCAATATCAACGTTTAATCACAATCTCACCTGTCATTATTTTCATTTTTGTCACGGCAGCCGTGCGAGAGCAAACATCGTTGCATCTTTGACAACATCCGTGAAACAAATGAAGAGATGACAAGAAACGTTGGAAAAGCAACCGTATGTACAAGGGCGATATCTCATAAAGTATTTGAGATCGGTGAGCTCGTAGACGAGCGCAACGATGAATCATTACATAATTGGTCGGTAGATGTTGCAATGCTCATGTAATGATGCAATCAACTCATAAATAATGCCTACCAGGAGATTCACTGATATACTTGAATTTCAAAATTATAACGCACTTAAAGAGTTTTACAGAATTTACTAAACATTTGTGTATAACGATTTTCCCCATGAAATATTCATTAATACTATTTATTTGACCCATCGACCGAAGCGAAGGTAATGTATCTGCTTTATCTGGCCAAATTGACTTACATCGTATGATTGTTAGGTTGTATGTTGGTTTTTCTGTACAGGACGCATTTTTAACCCATCTTGACGAAACTTGGTATGCATGTTCTACTACCTAATATAATTTTTCGGCAAAAAATTAAATGCATCTCACCAGATTTCCAAAAACGTACGGTATCAAATTCGCGATTTTTACACAGAATTGTATATAGCCACCAAGCTGTGGGCCGAGCACGAAAATCTGTTTAAGTATTGCAAACGTGTAATCGCGTCGTCAACGTATTTAGCACAAACTGTCATTTATCTAGTACAATAATGGCACAGATACCTCATAGTTTTTTAATCAATACGTAAACGATACGATAACGTTACACTTAAGGAGGTTTTCGTGCTCGGCCTCTTATTTTTACAGCTGTTATACGGTTTGGCTTGTACTAGAATTAAGTAACTGAACAATATATGTATTTTTTAATACCTACTCATTTGTTAATATGCTATACTACATATTGATCTCAATTAAAATTTTCTTTCAAAGTTACAGTTGCAGATATTATCTAATCGAAGAACTTTATCCAGTAATTAGTGAAGGTATATTTTTAAGTCTATTTGGACTAAATGAAATAACATTTATTCGTACCTTTTAGTATTTGCTTCCACTCTGACATTTCGTGAAAGTCCGCCATCAAGAAAACCCGTAACACCTTAAAACTATTTCCTATATTCAGCAATGTGTTCTATTTACACTGTTGGAGATAATAAAATATAACACAGCTGTATTGTTTCGTGTGCAGTCGTCAAGCTTTACTCCATTGAGGCAAAAACTAAATTATTCGATTTGATTTTAAATCAATCGATTATTTAATCATAGATATACTTGTGCCTAACGCTCTAATTCTTGCTTAGCAAAACCAATCTTTGCAATTTTAGTTGCTGGCTTAATAACCCAGGACTGTTCCTTGCAGTGGATGTTTTCGGGCAAAAAAATTAAGCAAATAGCATTTAGTGTGTAGCAGTCTGTTGCTACAGATTAGGTGCACAACTGACCGCTCTTTTAGCGATCTTATGTTACGTATCAGTACGATTTTATAAACGCTTAATTATTTAATAGTATGTGTAGGGACATTGTAAGTATGAATGTTGCATGTCAGTGTTTTTGTGTGTAAAAGTGAGATGTATGATCGGAAGTCGGCCAGTTACTGCGCACTGACCGGCTAGCGTGCTAGTGTTTCATGTTGGGAATTTCGTAAATAAATAATAGTAAATTTGAAGTCCGTTTTTATATTGAAGGTCAGTGGCAGTAACTCCAGTGCAGTGTAGGAACCCTCACACATATAAGTACATGGTTAGCGTAATATATATGTATACAAGTAACATACAGAACACGCATTATTTAGAGAACTTTTATCGCACCGTGGCGTACATATGCACTTGGTACTTTGCTATATATTATACTGACCCAGCCTTGAAGGTGGGAAAAGAGTATGAAGATGATAACATATATAGATATAGTTCTTGCAGGAAAATTATCTAATATATATTACATTCCATATCAAACTTTTCTTTTTCCGTCAAAAAACATTAAACCGTTTGTACAATCTTCTTACACTGCTTCACAATTACATATTGACACAAAGCGTGAACACATCGTCATCGCATGCGCCCTGCGTGCCTCCAGTTAGTCTTGCTAAATGCGTGTTGCCAACATTTTTATGGCGGTTGAGGGCAATAAATAGGTATTAAAGTAATAAATACGCAAACGTTGTATCAGTCCGCAAACGATCTTGGAGCTTTGTCGCTGATGTATGACTGCCTGAGATTGAGAGCATAATTACAGAAATGTTTACGTCTATCAAGAACACTAATGTTGTAAATAATAATAATGCACTAATTGTTATAACCCACACATGTGATTAAAGTGCTATGGTTTTTATGTTTGTAATTTACATGTCACAAGACTTTTGTTTTTGTTGTAATTTTTACAAGGCAATTGCTGTACTATAAGCGACTTCCTTGAATTTTAGGTAGGTACAGGAATACTATAAAATTCAGTGAGTAATAATATAAACGATATATTCGCCCAACGGCATAACGTATTAATATTATATTTTTCATAATTGCATCAGACATGCTATGATAATAACTAATTTACAGTAATATAATAAATGTGCAGGTTTGGATGGATGTTTGTTACTCAATCACGCCAGAATGGCTGAACATAACTAGAAGCTTGGTATGTACATAGTTTAGGTTCTTGAATAATATCCCATAGGATACTTTTGATCATCATCAAAATCATCATCCATCACCACGCGGGTAAAACCTCGGGGTGCAGCTTGTATAATAGTATAAAGTTATGATAACTACGATACAAGTATATTAAATCAAATTATTAGATGATTTTTCGTTGTTATTGTTTGAACAATGTTTTTGAAAGACCTCCGATGTGTTTGTTTATTACGTGCATACAAAAATTTTATTGCATGTTAATTTCATTTATATTTATTTCTAGGTTTATTAACCACGTAGCCTCAGTTTCAAGAAATTCTATTGACCACGTGGGTAGTAAACAATGGCGTCATCACCAGCCAAGGGATTCTATAAAACATACAACAATAATAGACGCCTATTCACGAACAAAAATAAATTCTAGTAAGTAGTGCAAATGACTGCAGCTTTATACGCTAACAGCATAAATGTCTCATTGATTCAGCCTGTTTCAAAGGATTTAAAGCATCCCAGAGAAATATCCGGTGAAATGTTCAACAACCGTGAGAAATTTATCTTCGCTCGCATAAATCTCTCGTAGCATTCGTAGCCTTGTAGCTATGTCTACGCCAACGGCTACGACGTAGCTTCTTACAAATATATTTTACTTTAGATATTATTAATTAAAGTAGATACGACGATAACTTGAGATAGATAAATATAAAAATACTTCAATAAGTACAATATAAAATATTAGACGTTATACTCCATTATATTTTGATGATAAAAAACTACTATATCATGGAACGTGTTGTGGCTTGATAATGTGAATGCCATGAAAAACGTAAGTGAGATACAATGGATATAACCTTTGCCTATGGAATAACATTATCATTCCATTATGTTCCCACTGCCGTAATCATTGGCGTTGTTGTTTTCTGACAGCGTACATGACTTAGCGACTATTGTTCTAAGCGATGAAGCTACCGGGACCGAAGGCTAAGTGTGCTCTCCAAAACGTGAAATAGTTCAATTGAGGATGCCACTAACGACACACCTATTCAAGTACTGACCGAAGCAATGTTTGTTTGCTCAGTTGATATTGTTTACTAATTGAAGTTAAGAATGACTAGAATAGTTCAGCAACAAGGAACTTCCCGACAGGTCGTTTGATAGCTAGGTGGGCACCGAAAGTGCCTTATCACTATGGTTGGAATTTCATTACGATGGTATATCTATCGGAAGGTCAAGCTCAATGTAGGGATAGATCCGTTGACCGCCTGACTTCAGGCAGTTAACTCTCATTGTTTTGACACTTCGTAATACTTACGATAAAGATTGAGATAGAAAACTATCGCGATTTATGTTCATAATTATGCTTTAAGACTGGCTAGGACTCGCATAAACTTATTTGAAGTTCTCCTGAAATTAGAAAAACTTTAAATAAGTTTGAAACTGGTCGGGTACTATTGCCAGTAAATATTACGCAAGTCCTAGCCGGTCTTAAAGCAAAATTATTTCCTAAAGTATTGTACAGTTTACATCAACTACAATCTCCAAGACAACTGTAAACGTGAAGCGTGTGGAAAACGGCAATCTGGGCTAGAAATCCTTTGTTATTGAATAGTTTGTGTTGTTTGAATGACATATCATTCAGTGACGAAAAGAGCATGTCACTCGCCAGATGTTAGGTGTCACGCTTTCCTATAAAACTTTAGTGCCATTCAGAATTTTAACTACAACAGTTCAAATCTTACATGGCAATGCACTGTACTCGTCACCCTGAGATATAAGATGTTATATCTCTTGCCCTGGGATTTCGCTGGAAACATTGCCCTTCAACGAATTACAGAGTAATGTTTGCACACTACTACTTCACAGTTGTATAACTGGCAAATGAGTGGTACTTCGACAGGCTGACTCTGCAAAAGTCCTTTCTCTACAATATCTATGTTTATCAGTAAACATCTTCAAGCTGATGAGTTTGTCATGATGACGACTTGTCATTTTCTGTGGGTCTAGCACGAATATTTTCCTAAGTGTAACGTAATTGTATTGCTGACGTATACAGCACAAACTATCATTTATCTAGTACAACTGTGACATTGATAGCTAATAACACTTACGGAAATATTTGTGCTAGGCTAACAGCTTAGGTTTTTAAAATACAAGACAGTAAAATAGCGAAATGCAAAAAGAAACATACTTAAAGTACATTTTTGTTGTGGTAATTTTACGTTTTGAATTTTATTAATAAAGTTAGATTAAAGCAAGAGTAACTATACTCCGAGTATTTAGACTGGAGTAAACAATTTCATTATTAATAAATACAGAATAAGTAATGAGTAAGCTACTCCGACTCTACTCTCGGAGTAAAAGTTATACCTATGGGCTACCTACGCCATTGAAACTATTACTCTCTAGTAATAGTGTCAATGGCGTAATAATAATTGCATAATCTTTGTAATAATTGCATAATAAAACACTAATATTATAAAGAGGAATGTTTTGTATTTTTGTATGTAACGAACAAACTTAAAAAACTACTGGACCGATTTGATATATATACTTATGCCGTTACAAAGATAAATTATAACTGAGTAACTTAAGCTATATAATATTTTCAAAAAAGTTGGGGAGCCGTATGAAAACTTCGATAGTGTAAACCAAGGTGTGAAAAAATACCAAAACAACATTCTTATATCGCTTACGGTGCGGAAACTATTGACAATAGAGCAAAGAGATGTATTGCAGTTTTATAGAAGAAGTCAATGTCTACAAAAATGTATGCAATGCCATATGTCTAACTGTTACATTTATGTCCGTTTAAGATAATACAAAATTCGAGTTACAATAATGCAATATTTTCGCCGGTAATACCTGAGTTGGGATCGGTTTGTGGCAGAAAACAATTTCTTTTGTTTATTTGTTGTTAATGTATGTATCGATATGTTTTTTTTTCCACATATACAATTTTGTCTAACTAGGCCACATTTTTCGTTCTTTGGTGTAAATCTTTGTCTTCTCTAATAATAAAGAGGAAACATTTGATAGTTTGTTTCTAACGGATAAAAACAAAAACGACATAACCAGTTAAAAAAATGGTTCTCCAGAAGTAAGTTATCTTATGCTTGAGTAACATGCACTATATTTAACTCAGATACCACAACAGAATACAAATCACCGTGAATGACATCTCAAACCAACTTTTCAGGCTCAAAAAGCTTCAAAACTGTCTTTATAATGATGATTTCGCTGTCAAAAGACGTTGAGTTTGCTCTTTTATTAGTTTGTTTTGTTTTTTAATGCAAGGGTCACCATAGCATAATCGCTACTCCCGGCGTAAGGAACGCTGTGTTAGTCTGAGTTAACTCCGTGTTTATTAACCCGTCCGCATCAGCTCAAAAAATAACAATAGATTTATGAATGAAACTTGCCTTTAATGAGGCTTGCTGATTCGGACAGATTAATAACGTAGTAAGTCCGAAGCTACTCTTTGGCTAATCTGGTATTAACTACTCCAAGCGCAAGTGTGGACTAAGGTGGGAGTAGGCCATTTTTATTAATAAGGCCCTAAGAGTATATCTTAGTAGAGCAGCCCTATTTGGTATAATGGATTTCATCAAAACATGCAGGCGCTATAAACTACGAGAACGGGCGGGAGAAGCCCAAACATAATATTATGAAATTAATTCTGCATCGTGCCAGATAAACCCTCCTTACACAAAAGCTTACATTTTGATCCTCTTAATTGCCTCACAAGTTTGCATAAAACTCATTTACCATCAGCTCATTAACGTTTCAGTAAAAGTTAAGCCTAAATTTTCGGGAGCCAGGAATAATTAAAAGAGTTCCAGCTTAACAGTTTCAAAGTTGATTTGTTCACATGTGTACGGAACAAGGCGCTTTCGTAGTAGCGCAGGAAAAGCGCGGGCATTTTTACCGAAGTTTGTTAGTTTTTTTTTATACCAGTAAAATTATATTATAAGATTTTTTTACTTACCTTCGACTGTAAAAATGACATTTTTAAATGTATGAGAAGTTGGTACAAGCACATGGCCTACCTCGTCTTAAGTAGCGACCTCTGCCTACAACAGATGCATTCCATCAATTGGCGAACTGCACTGTGGCCGTAACCCTGAGACATGAATGCACTTATAAACGCTGCTCTAAGATTCGCTTACCCTCCTACTATCGTGGGAGACTAGGCACCCACAGCAAAGAGAAGAAAAAGGTCCCATCATTATTCTCCTTTTATGCATCAATGTATGATGTAGAACTTAAGCATTTTCGAGAAGTTATCTGAATCAAAAATCTAAATAAAATTTGGCTAAGACATTTCAAAATATATTAAAATAAATCAACTGTAAATGTAATAAAAAAGGAACGGATCTCTGTTTGTACATGGAAGATATATGAGAAAAAAAATATTGGAACTTTTATAAACTAAAATAAAACGAACAAAATGGTTTATTGAGATGAAGTGGAGCAAAAGTGCCCAATTTCCATTTACTATAGTTATTGTCCCTTATTAGTGACCTTGATTTTATTTTGATTTAGTTTGTGACGTAATGGGATTTTTTGTAGATAAAATTTGCGCAAAAGATTCATGTTGCTCTAATGTGAAAAGATACATAAAGCTTACTCATTAGGCTTTTATGAAGAATTGAAACTGAATAATAAATAATGTTAATATGAGAGTTAGTCCTTTTTAATGCAAAAGCCAAAACCCTAGAAGCAGTAAAGTCCTTATCCTTCGCAGGCTGCGCCGCTACGTTTCTTTTGGTCGCGGTCCATCGGATCGCTTTGAGAGAACTTGATCCAACTGTAACTCAATTTTAACTTTGGTAGGAACTCCTTTACGAGACATAAACAAGAAACGTATGGAAGTTGATATACTCGTTCGGTAATGATGTGGGATTTTCTGTGTTCTTGTATATCAATACATAGGCCGCGAACTTTGAATATTTGTACGCAAGTAGCATACAAATATTCATCATCATCATCATCTTAGCCGTAGGACGTCCACTGATGAACATACGCCTCCCTCGTGATTTTCCAAAAGGACCGGTTGGAAGCGGCCTGCATTCAACGTCGTCCTGCGACCTTCATCAGGTCGTCTGTCCACCGTGTCGGTCTACGACCTACGCTGTGCTTGCCGGTCATCTGTTCTGCATGCTATGTGCCCTGCCCACTGCCACTTCAACTGGCTAATCTTCTGGGCTATGTCGCTGACTTTCATTCTTCTACGGATCTCGTCATTTCTGATTCGATCACGTAGAGAAATCCCGAGCATAGCCCTCTCCATAGCTCGTTGTGCGACTTTGAGCTTATCTACGAGGCCCATGGTAAGAGACCACGTTTCAGTGCCATAAGTCATCACTGGTAACACAAATTGGTCGAAGACTCTTGTCTTGAGGCACTGAGGTATTTCTGATGAGAAGATTTGGCGAAGTTTCCAGAACGCTGCCCAGCCGAGTTGGATTCGGAGATTGGCCTCTTTCTCGAAGTTGGGCCTGCCTAGGTGATACATATATATCCTTGAGTATACACAACAAGTAACATAATGTCGTAGGCAACTGTGACTCATTTTTGGTTTAGAACACTAGTAATTTCCCTGATGTTAAGTGACATGCATGACCTTTCATAGTTGAAGTCCACCCAGTACTATAAGATGACAACATGCACATGACTGCACTGCCCTTGTCAACCCTGAGATATTTTTATGTTTAATTCTATTTTCTTAGGCATTTTACTTACAATAGTGCTTTTCAATCCCTAACACAGTACATAATGCTTATAAATACTACAACTTCCAGGTCTGGCAATGATATCTACCTTATCCCCTCACCAGTCGATTGTCAATATAACAATGAAATTTCTATTTTGTCTGGGTTGTTCGACTGATGAAGTATTAAAGGGACATTCACATAATTTACAAAAGCCACCTAATTAGTACCACTTACACTTATACTTACAGGACATTTAGTAAGGATTCGTGCAAGAGTATTTTATTTCGGACGTGGTTGACTTGGTCCTCAATATCAATCTTCAGAACAATCTCTATGGTACACATAAGTGGGTTTTCATTGCCTAAAAGTACAAAGAATTTACTCGATTTATGACATCGTATAAAATAACAATATATTCTTACAAAAACATATACAATTAAGGGTTTTAATGACGTGGGTAACGTGGAAATAAATTAAAAGTAAAGTATTCAGACAAACCGTGACCGTGACTGAGATTCCAATCAGAGACTCCAATCTCAGCAGACATGATTTTAACGACTCGGTTGAATGATAACCTAAAATACTTTTTAAGAAAAAACGCTTACAACTAACGACTGCAATAAGTCACAACATTTAAAAATAGAACTTAAAGTAGTCACTTTACTTTTTTGCAAATGATGGAGCTTGAATTAGAGGTTTTATTTAAAACACAGAATTTAACTTATAATTTTGTTTATCATAAAATTACTTTATTTTCAAAAAATATTAATTTTTTGAAAAACTTTTTTAAATTACCTAATCACAATTCAATCTTTTACGCTGATTTTACTGCTTTAAACAGAACATTACTAAGGCAGACTCACAACAAGCAGTGAACAACTTTTCTATTCAATTACGGGCAAACGCCCTTAGAGTTAGTCCACTTTTGTATTGCACATTATATCGCATATTCATCTCAGCCGTAGGACATCCACTGCTGAACATACGCCTCCTCCAGAAATTTCCAAAAGGACCGGTTGGAAGCGGCCTGCATCCAACGTCGTCCTGCTACCTTTGTCAGGTCCTCAGTCCACCTTGTCAGTGGACGACCTACGCTGCGCTTACCTGTCCGTGGTCTCCAATCCAGAACCTTCCGGCCTTATCGGCCATCTGTTCTGCATGCTATGTGGCCTGCCCACTGCCATTTCAATTGGATTATCTTCTGGGCTATGTCGGTGACTTTAGTTCGTCTACGGATCTCCTCATTTCTGATTCACAGAAACCCTGAGACCGGTGTGAATTTGGCAGCCAAAATTTTGCAGCCAATAACCCGACTAAATTAAAGAGGTAAAATTATGTTATCAAAATTACAAGGTTAGACCAACTGCTCAAATACATTATAACTGACCTAATATCAATTATTATTCACAAGGTGGCTAAATAATACCTTAACCCTGTAATATTCGTTAGTATAAAGTTATAAAAAAATATCAAAGTTGGTAAGGAGGTTTGAACTGTCTAGAACCCCAAATTTCGGTAAAGTTATTATTGCTAGATATTGCTATGCAATCAAGTTTAAAACTTACATAGGAAATAAAGTGGCTAAACAACAGGTTTTACCTTTATATCTTAAGTGAAGTCGTCCAAATGACATTTTCTACGCCTATTATTTTGGCTGCAAGTATATTTTGATATGAAAGACGCCAGTTTTGTGCAATTTTACTCCAGAAACTTGTAGCGTGATACCTAGTCTATCATAAAAATGCTTTAAGAACGCAGCTAAATCAAAATTTAACCCGTCCATAGTCAATAGAATACCAAGTATTCAAATTTACTTGCGGGTGCATGAAAAGTGATCGATTTAGGCGACACAGACCCCAGAATTTCAGAATATTATTTTTCATACGTTTGAACATAATAACAAGCTACTATTAAAAATAAGTCACAAGGTGGCTAAATAATACCTTAACCCTGTAATATTCGTTAGTATAAAGTTATAAAAAAAATATCAAACTTGGTAAGGAGGTTGGAACTGTCTAGAACCCCAAATTTCGGTAAAAATATTATTGGTCAATATTGCTATGTAATCAAGTTTAAAATCTACATAGGAAAGAAAGTGGCTAAACAACAGGTTTTACCTTTATATCCTAAGTGAAGTCGTCCAAATGACATTTTCTACGCCTATTATTTTGGCTGCAAGTATATTTTGATATGAAAGACGCAAGTACCATGCAATTTTACTCCAGAAACTTGTAGCGAGATACCTAGTCTTTAAAAACGCAGCTAAATCAAAAATTAACCCGTCCATAGTCAATAGAAAACCAAGTATTCAAATTTAATTTCGGGTGCATGAAAAGTGATCGATTTAGGCGACACAGACCCCAGAATTTTAGAATATAATTTTTCATACGTTTTAACATAATAACAAGCTACTATTAAAATATATAAAGGAATAAGCAGAAAAATCTGAATAAAATTTATTTTTCAATGTACTAGGATCTGAACACACTTATTTGTCCTGAAAATAACTTTTCAATTCCCCCCAAAAAATATTTTTCCTCCTGATCTGAAAAATTTTCGTTAATTGCTGCCTTTAACTCTTCATCGTCGGAAAAATGCTTGCCTCGAAGTTCTTTTTTGAAATTTGGGAACTACGTAATCACTAGGGGCTAGGTCCGGGCTGTAGGGTGGCTGATTGATTTCTTCAAATCCGCAATCCCGCACAGCAGCATTGGTAATGCGCGCCTTGTGAAAAGGCGCGTTGTCATGCAGAAGCAATACACCTGTGGTCAATTTTCCTCGTTTTTTTTTTATTGCCTCTTTTAAATTGCGCAGGGTGTTAGCGTAAGTTGCGCCAGTAACACTCTCACCTTTTTTGTGTACTCAATTAATAAGATACCCTTGGAATCCCAAAACACTGTGGCCATGAGCTTTCCGGCGGATGGGCTGACTTTGAACTTCTTCGGTGGGGCTGTTCCTTTTTTATGCCACTGCATAGACTCCTGCTTGCTCTCAGGATCATAGTGATGAATCCACGTTTCATCCGATCACAATCCGATCATAAATACTTTGCGGATTTTCACCACAGAGCTCCAAAAACTCCTTGCAACAATTAACTCGCACTTGTTTCTAAAGCGCTGTGAGCATTCGTGGCACCCATCTTGCACTGACCTTTGACATATTCATATGATCATGAAAGATAGTGTGAATAGTACCCACGGATAGCTAGGTTTTTTCTGCTAATACTTTTACTCTTACACAGGCATCTTCGAGTACAAGTTTCTCAACAATTGTTACGTTTTCTTCAGTAGCGGCAGTAACCGGCCCACCGGCACGAGGGTCCTCTTCAATACTTTATCTACCCCGTTTAAATTCACTTGACCCCTTCTGAATTGTAGATAATGAAGGGGCAGAATCGTGGTAAACAGACATCATTTCTTCGTGAATTACTTTTTGAGTCTTTCTTGTTTTGGGAGGAATTTTATCACAGCGCGATGCTCGATTTTTTTCAACATTGTCGTATCGGTCATCGTAGTTGCCTTTCCGAAATGATATTTTGAATACTAATGGCGACAATCAAATAAAATTTTGTATTTATACCCTCAATTAGCGTCATAAACTAATGTGATAATTTAATTACCCTCATCATTAGTATATTACCCCGATACCTAAAATACATTGAACTCCCTGCGCATGTCATCACTGGTAACACAGTTTGATCAAAGACTCTTGTCTTGAAGCACTGGGGTATTTTTGACGAGAAGACTTCGCAAAGTTTCCGGAACGCTGCCCAGCCGAGTAGGATTCGACGATTGAACTCTTTCTCAAAGTTGGTAGTTTAGTTCATTACCCTAGTTTGACTGTCTGTCCCAGGTAGATGTATTCGTCAACAACTTCTAAAACTGAGTTCCCAACTGATATTGAGGTAGAAACAACATGAGCATTACACATAATTTTCGTCTTGTTCATGTTCGTCTTAAGACCTACCCGTTGGAAAACTCGATGGAAGCCTTCGAGCATTGTACTGAGGTCTTCCATGGATTCTGCCATGACTACAGTATCGTCGGCAAATTGAAGGTGAGTGATATATTTTCTGTTGATAATGATGCCGAGTCCTTGCCATTCCAGAAGCTTTAAGACGTCTTTCAATGCAGCGGTGAACAGTTTCGAAGACATTACATCTTCTGTCTCACGCCTCTTTGCAATGGAATTGCCTTAGAACTCTGCTCCTGTACTGTGACTGACATGTTGTCGTTATTGCACAAACACTTCAACACTTCGATATACCGATAGTCAATACGGCACCGCTGGAGAGACTCAAGCACTGCCTACGCCTCGATCGAATCAAAGGCCTTCTCCATAGTCCACAAACGCTAAACAAAGAGGCAAGTTATACTCTTTGGTCTGTATAACTTAGCGTATCGTGTGGGTGTGGTCTATGGTACTTATAGCCTTTTCGGAAACCGGCTTGTTCCGGAGGCTGGAATTCATCAAACCTGCGACTGAGACGATTCGTGATGACCTTCAAAAACAGCTTATAAACATGGCTCAAAAGCGAGATGGGTATGTAATTCTTAAGTAAAGTGTTGTCACGAAAAATAACACCGCCACACCCTCGTTCCATGCTTTAGGCGTTGATCCTTCGAGTAAGACGGTGTTAAAGAGCTTCTGAAGTAAGACTTTAAGTACTGGTGTTCCACCCGCTTTCAGAAGCTCAGATGTGATACCGTCATTATCCGGCGCCTTGTTGTTCTTAAGCTGTATCAAGGCTATCCTAACCTCCTTGATGTCCTTTTGTTGAATCCTTGATGTCCGGGATATCATCGGTATAATGTCGGGTCAGCTTTACCTTTGGGTCTTTGGCCGAGCTGCTAACAGGTTAAGCGACCGAGGTGTATAATTGTCTATAGAACCTCTCGTCCTCCATCAACACTTCTGCTTTGGTCGACGCTACACTACCGTCTTCTCGCTTTACCTACGTCAATTTTAATTTTAATTAGCTTTGCCCAATAGACATGTCTCTTGCAAATATTTTTGAGCCCTTTTTCCGCTCTATCGTCTCTTTAATACGGTTAGCATTAAAGGTCCGGATTTCGTGTCGCAAGGACTTCCATATTTGTCTATTGAGCAGCCTATATGCTTCAGCATCATCGGAAGATTGCAGTTTTGACGTGCGTCGTTCAGCCATGAGGGGCCTCTCTCAAACCATACTCTCTAGGGTATAGTATTGGATTTTAATACGTCCACACTATGGAACGCTTACAAAAAGCCCGTCACTTGGCGTAAAACAATACAAGCCATGATTTCTCAAACCTATTTTTGTTACTATGCTAACTCCAGTTGATATACAACACGAAAAATATTATACCTCGGTAATAGGTAGCCATTATCAGCACCACGATAACAAGCGTTTTTACCTCAGATGGATGGAAAACCGCAAAGCAGTACCTATTCAATAGTAAATCTATATCCATCTGTATTTCGTGTTATTGATACAACATAATAAAACCATTATGAACTAACAATAGACGAACGCTCAAAGTAATGCCCTTTCATGACGATCGCATTGAATACAAAAATAATATTTTTACTATAAATACTCGTAGCAAAACCATCACACTTTTTCATTTTTGTGCCGAATAATCTAGCCTGAATTTTCGATAGTGGATTGGCTATTTACTCAAACTACACTGATATTTAACTGAGGTTCATTGAACGTTTTTGTTGATTTAACTAACTGTAAATTTACTATTCTACTCTGTATCTATGTACTGTTCTAGTTATACACGGCAGTTACGAATATCTTTGTGAGTTGATATTGTTAAAATTAATTGTTCTCTGTATATTCAATGGAGCATGAACTGACTAGCATTATGTGTTATGATAGTGATATTTCGATAACGTTGTTTCTTAGAGCGTTTTCACAGTATCCGATCCGATATCAGCATCGGACGCCGATATTTTTTATTGGCAAGCCATTGCCATCATTGTTTACTTGACCTTGCAAGTACCAATAACCAGTGATTTACAATAATTCACTATTTTTAATTTAGAGTACAAGACATCTCCGTTAGTGTAACCTTAAACGAATACGTGGTTCCTCCGGATAGTGCTAATCTGCAAAAATACTACTTGTAATATTTATTGTATTATTATCCTGTGCTGGAGTTTACCTTGGTGAGTATCACCGCATTGTTGATTACTGCCTCAGAGTGGTAGACTGAAAGAATCAATTTTAGATTTGAAAAGCACTATAACAAACTATACTTGTTACTGCAGGCATTTGGGACTAAGGAACTACGTCTCAGGTGGCTAGCCCAGTGCAGTGTTGTGTAGTAACAGAAAGTGATGCTAATAACTGTTATGGGTGTATGGGACCCTTAACGTCAAGAAAACTATTATATATTAAGGTGATAACATAACTTGTAGCTTAACTTATCCGTTCTTGTCTGGTTATATGTATGTTTCATGGACACCTATTCAAAATAATAATCTAATATGGATTAGTATATCAATTTAATAATAACGTGTGAGTTAATCCTGAAACCAGACTCTATTCAAAATTTAATCTAACCTTATAATGGCCGGTTTTATTACAACTTAATTCTGTATCAAAAAGGTAACATTACACAAGATCAGAAGCTATCTCAACGTTCTTATTTAATCAAACTTGTTTACTGACTGCGCGAGCCATGTGAAATGATGCAATATGATGCATCACTCCGACAGAGAAGCTCAAGTAACTGAGCATCTTGTGAGCAACGATTTAGCAAATTTGACTTGCAAACTCGTACTTTTTTATCTATTAAGTTAACACTTCAAAAGTCTACTTTGCTACGCGTAGTAATATTAACTTTAATAATCTCATGTAAGATAAATATGTTTTAAGATGGACTTAGAGCAGCACAAATAACAGAACAATAAAAGCTAACAACACAAGGTCCCTGAGGTACTCGGGTTATTAGCTTTTGAGTTAAGATGTTATTTGAGAAAATATTGTTTTAGTTTAGTAGTTAGGATAGTGCGCCGACCATTTCATAAAGTTTTCTAATATGTGAAAAACGTACTCGGTCATAACGGCACTTTTATGCAGTTTTATAAGATGAACTGTTTTAATAAAAATGTAGTCGTGATGTATTATGAAATGTTTGGATATAGTTTAGGCAAAGGAATTGGGTAATAATCTTTTCAAATTTTCTACTAGACTATTAGTCGAAAAGTTAAGCACCTACAGTCAACAGAATTTTATTGTATATCTTTATGCTAATATTATAAACAGGAAAGATTTGTAATTTTGTGACGTTGTAATAAACTCAAAAACCGAACCGAAAAACTGGACCGATTCCAAACATTATTTCACCACGCTTCTTTATTCTTCAGTAACATAGGCTATATTGTACTTTTTAAACTTTCACGGTTGTTTTCAATAAACATATTGCTACTTACGGGATGGAAACCCGTAGGCTATATATATTTTACTCAACAACATCATCATCATCCATCACTGGGAGTAACCGCGGAGCGCAGCTAGTATCATATATTTATAATAACTGTAACGAGTAAAACAATATGTGAGGCAAGGGCCACTTCATAATGGAGCCCCTAGCAATGTGAACAAATGCATAAAATTATAATACAAAGTAGTTTAAGATATATTACTTCTACAGGCCTTTAGCGATGCGTCAAGTCATTGTTACGTAAACAGCACACATGCCTCCTACTTAAACAGCACTAAAATCCATCAACTGTCAACTGGCTGCAACGAGTCAAACTAGAAATACCTTCAAAAGTTTTATTTATAATTCGACTAAGGTTTGTATAACATAACATCACAAAATCAGCCCATTATTTTCCTACTGCTGGGACTTTGTATTTACTCTCAGAGAGGACTTGGTTTAGTGGATAGACTACACTGGACAGTGTAGAGTCGAAATGTTTTCTGCAAAATTACTTTCTTAAAACCCACTGCATGATACACTCTTGAGAGCTAAAATATTTGCTTTACCCTAGTGACCTAGTCTTCTGAGTCTTATGTAAAATGGTACTTCAACAAAAGTACTGTTGATGAGAGATCGACGAATCGAAGAAACAATGACCAATTCGGTATAAGCGAAAACTAATTAGAAGTAAGAAAGTAGCAAATTCAGAGAAAAAAATGATGTACCTACCTACTTGGACGAAATTCAAACTCGCGTCTTGTGGCTATCTTGTGACTGCTATGCCACCGAGGAACCAGCCGTGCGATTCTCTAAGAGCAAACATCGTTGCATCTTTGACAACATCCTTATGTATGTGAAAAACAACCTTACAAGGACGATATCTCTTTAGTAGTAGGTGTACTCTAAGTATATGATTATAGTATAAAAGTATAAAAAGTATAAGTATATAATTATTACAGAATCGCACGGCAGTTCAAGGATAGAATTTATCTCTCTAGTGTAATGACATTTATTGTATTGCTTAAAAGCTACGTTACACACGTTTAATTTTGTATTTTTTATTTTTGTTGTTTTTTTGTGCATGCTTATGCAACAATTAAAATCGTATAATTTATATGTTTTTATTATGCAAACGTATAAGTTGTAAGGCGTTTTAAAGATACACTGGGCTTTTACGAGTTCAAGCATCAACAGACCTAGAGATCCAAGAATTTAGGTTTCGAAATGTTACAAATAAAAGTGTTAAATACCAATACATACACTAGTATTCAAATGTATTGCTTAAGGTTGTTCTTTTTCAGAATAACATCAAACTAGTAAGTCGAATGATATTTTAGTTGGACTAAAAAGATTAGACATTCATCTGTCATCACTGTGGTCCATTTAACTGTTATTACCTGCTCATCAGAAGACCTTTTAAAAATTTAAAAGAACGGTACACCAGTGTAGGCAAAGTGTAGAAATCATGAAACGTTATTTTGCTTTTTGTCACTTGTTCTTCTACTTGCAAAGAAGCCTTCATCCAGAGTGAGTCATTGAATATATCAAAACTAAAAAGATTTTCCTATATGAAATAAACAGTAGGTATGCGCTGTCCGTTCAGATACACAAACACAATTTGTTTGAGTGTGAACTGAATACACTCCGGATATTTCTTTAGGTGCTTTGAAGATTTAGCTCCTTTCTTTGACTTTGGTGCAGGGTTCGAATGCCACGGGTAAATAATGGTGTATATTATTTAAAAGTATAAATTTATCTCTCGAGCACGCCACATCGCTACATTACCGTATTTTTTGTGTGGTAACATCTTCCGTGATCATTAGGTATTTATCCACATACGAGCCTAGATCCTAATCGCCAAACCTTTTGGAAGAAATGGACATAAGATTGGAAGACTTCCATCAAATAGAGGCTTCACTACGCCACCTAGCAGTCGTAGCGAAGTTGCCTTACCAGTGCTAACCCTATCTCGAGCTGAGGATAAGGCGAACATCGTCGGCCTTATTCTGGGGACAACAAATGCGAGAGTGATGATAAAGGAGTCTCGAATTGTTTTTTTGAGCTGTGAAAAATTCACTATTTGTTTAAGTTCAGTTAAATGTTTCTTATTTTATTTTATTTCAATTTAAAACCATTTATCTAGCTATGATTCGGAATGAAGACCTCGGCACGTTTTATCATTTCTCTTGACGGATTGATATTTTAGGATCAACAGTTTCAGAGTTATTGAGTTCAGTGTTTTCAGTTTGAGATTTGTCATTGGAAATGAAGTTGCATTTGAATAATAGAATTTGAAAACGCCTAACGCCATCTAGTGTGGTTTTACTGTTAATTCCCTCTGTTCTCGTTTTTTACCGCCCATTGAACTCAACATATGAGAAATTCTCTACTTTACTCGTAAGTGGTAATTGCTTTAATTATTTACGTTACATTAGAAATAAGCAACCGATAAATAATACACTAATTAATTATTTGATTTTATTGACAGACCATAAAATTTAAAAACAAACATTTAAACATACAACTCGCACATAGAATATTGTCGCCTTCACACAGTTTATTTTAAACAGTAAAGCATTCTACTAGTAAAAACGGTCATATATATTTTTAAAGTAGCGAGAATATAGCGTCTAAGATTGACCGATACCCCAAGAAGCCTGAGCATCTTAACTGATTTACAGAGACTCTAGTTTTATATTGTACTAGCGACTGCCCGCGACTTTGTTTGCGTAGTAGGATCGGCCTCGCCATAACCTCCCTTCTTTTCTTCTTTTTATATGTAAGAAAAAAAAAGATGAATTAAATCGGCAAAGCCGTTCTCAAGTTATAACGAGACCAGGAGAAAAAGGGGTTCATTTTCATATGTATAGAGAATTCGTATAAACTACCGTTAGTCACAGAGTACTTTACTGAGTCATAGTAAAAATAACGATTGTCTTATGACTTTAGTAAAACATATCATAAACTGGAGCAAGTGGTACGTACGTATTTTATATTAATTACGGCTGCTTGTTGGGTAGGTATGGATATTTGAGTTATAATCGAATAATAGAGTTACGACGGTATTTTAATATACAAACACAATATTTAATAACATTTTGTTAATATAAGTTACCTACCTACTGAATATATATATATATATATATATATAACAACTATTTTGATTGGGGAGTATAGATCATTATTTAGTGTTAGGCTTGTTGGCAACCCAACATAATTTGTTATAATAGTAAAAATCAATGTTTTGTTGTTAGTGTGGCAGCCTTGTTTTTGTATTCGCTTCCTTCTGCCATCGGCCATCAGCCTGTGCACACGTAACGATTGTACATAGTAAAACCCAGGAAATAAATAACGTTAAAGTTTATACCTAGTATTCTTCACAAGAACCCCTTACAGTCCATTACAAAAAGCTGAGCCCTCGACAAGGCTCATTAGTTAATGTTAGGTACATAAGACCTACACTTAAAGAAAATGTCGATTAGACGCCAAGTAATATTGAATAAGCAATGACCAACAAATTAACTATATTTTAATCTAAGCTACTAAAAATCTGTGCAGATCCCATAAGTCCCAATTAACTTCTGTGAGTGTTGCCCCTGACTTACTATTACTATTCTGTGCATCTGGTTTACCTCACTCGTAGCACAAGTAAAGTTGTGCTCTAACGGGCATTTGTATCCTGTAATTGTCTGTAATGGAACGTACGTCGTCAAATTATACGGGTTCGTAACTACAGCGCTTCGAAAAGGCGCTAACAAATCAAATTGTTCTAAAAGAGCCGTGATGTGAGCTGAAAGTTGATTCAGTATAATGTAGAAACGTGACCAAGTTCGGCAAAATCAGTTTCTTTTAAATTTTAGCCGGATAAAACTGTCGGACATTGGCCAATTTCAGTCTCATTTTAATATTCAGGCGGTTCGCGGTTCCAGTGACTTGCCACCTTCTTACGGCCCCCATAAGAGCCGCCATTTTTGGCAACAAAAGGGAAAACGTTGGCGTGGATGGCTAATGGATGCTGAGAGTAGTGCTGCGGTTTCATAAGAGCGCTACTTCCGGTGTTATGCCCATTAAAACTTCCAACCTTGGAGCTATTTAGTCCTTGCTCTTGCGTCTCCACTCCCAGACAGTCAATCAAGGCAAGCCAGGGGTCAGGGGTCTCAATTAGCCCCAGTGAGAATCGGGGTCGACGGTGTCTCCACTCACGGTAACACGACGACGGCTCGCCACAAAGCCGCCCCTGCGGTTTTATTATTATTGACTGAGCGAGCGAAGCGTCTCTTCTCTAACTGGACAAATTTACTGTCATCTATCCGTATGTTTGTTAGGTTGTGTCTAGGTCTTCCTGTACAGGTCGCATTTTTCAACTTTATGTGCATGTTCATTCAAGATATGTTTTTAGTCGTTGGTAATTTTCGAGTGGGGCACTTTTCCTAAAAAGGGGGGAAGTTTGCTGCGGGCGCTATTTACCGACTGGCTACCTTACTTTAAGGATGAATTTTAATATGAGCATATATAAGTGTTCGAGTGATTGCCGAGATAATAGAATGTGAAATTTAAAAACTCGACGATTTTGGTAATATTCGGCAATAATACTTATTGCTTACAGCCAAAGATTTTTGAATTCAATATATTGATTATTAGGATTATTAGGTACGTAGACGAAAATAAGTTCAACAATAAAAAAATATGGTTTCTTTTCAGCCAGATAAATATGACAGACTTAGCATTGGTTTTAAACGTACGTTAATTAAATATTGTACCAAATTACAGTAAAAGTGCAATGTGGAATTATAATATATAATAACATTTACTTTCTATTTACTAAAATTTAGTACGACATTTAACTTACAGACGTATTTAAAACCAACTATATCATTTTCTTAATTTAAGAAAGCAAACATTTCCGGCAAAATCATAACAACTTGGATTTCTAGTATAATGTATATGTTTATCCGGATTCCGTTGGATCGATGGGCATCTGATAACAAGATTACTGGGCAGCCCTTTGTTTACGACTTTACAGAACTTTGACCTCGACATGACGAGCTTTCGGAAAAGTTTGTTAAAGAGCAATTTAGCAGGAATAATAACCAAAATAAATCAACGATGCGAAGTTATGCAAAATAACAGCTCTGAAGCTTATGATACGAAGCCTCATCGTGTAATAAAGTCATGCCAGTGTATGCAGTCACGTCACCAACTTTTATTGTCTTCAATTTGACAGCAAGCCAACTTGATATTTTAAAGTTTCTGCTACGGCATCTGATAAAAGTTCGCATAAATTGATGAGTTTTAGTTTGATTCTGCACTTATTGATGGAGAATGTATTAAAGTATTCTTAAATAAATCAGGAACATTTTCTGAGATACAATGTGTTATTCCTCCTATTGATAACAATAACTTTTTTTATGGAAAATGTAGCAAACATACAAAAATAGTGTATACAAAAGGAACATATATTTCATTCTATTTTATTACAAAAGCCACAAGAAACTGACTCCAACAAACAAATTTCTATGAGAACTGTGAGATTTATGTTTGTTATTATTGGTAAAGATTCCACGTTCTTGCAGCGCGTCGCCACAATAACTCCTACTCCAAATTAGAGTTGTACATTAATGCAATTTATATATAATGTTACTAAATTGAAGTAAATAATTTAGCAGAGATTGAAACTTACATATTAAAACTACAAATTTTGTTAGTTATGTGAAATATTAATATGGTACGACCACCATAGACGCACCATAGACCATGATCACTGTCAATTAAATATTTCTACAATTTTGAAAATATGATACATCTGTGAAGTATCTTAACTGTTAGAAAAGCTATATTAGCTTACGAGTAATGCTTGGACCAACTTATGATAATTATGTATGCATAAGGATTTAGATAAAATAATAAGGATATATAGGATATAGGCCTGGATAATGATCATGAAATCCTAAGCAAAGTGACTTTATTAGGGTACAAATATCTTTGTATTATTAATTTTTTTATGAAACTAGGCGACGAGATGACGAGACTTTTTCATCCAGCTGTAATGAAGTCTAAATGAGGCCAACTATAACCTATACAACTAAAAATAATCGCTAAATCTATGATCCAATAAAACGTTACGCGTACATAAGAAATACGCGTCTATTTGAGCCCTCCGCAAATACGTAATTTTTATGAACCTACTTACATGCAGCTGGTATTGTGGCTCAGTTAAATAGGATTCAAGTCTCGTTTAGTCAGTTCTTCGTAACAACATTAACTTGTGCATTACAACCTATTTCACATTGCCGAGTACAATACAGTCTCCCGGAAGCAGAATACTCGCCCGGTGGTGATTTCGTTTTAACAAAAAAAAATGCTTGCATTTTAAGGCTTAAGCCTGTGCGACCCTATTACTAAGCCTATACGCTGTCCGTCTTTCCAGCCTTAAAAGGGTTGTATCATTGAAACCGCAATAGGTAAATCGGTTAAAAGTTACGCGGAATATTTGTTTCAATGGCTTATATCTTAAAAAATAAAAAGTAATTAAATAAAGTAATAAAGTACCTATTATAACAATATTGTGCGCATGGTACCGACTTCGACAAGTTTAGTTATTTCACACTTTTTGTTGGTGTGAAAGTCGGTTTCATTATTACTCGTATTCACCATTTTTAGTGATATTTGCTACTTACGGGATCGACTGTCATTCACCGTCAATGATGATATCATCAAGATAGGAATAACACTTTTCAGTTATTACAGTGTAAATCAGAAATTGCTTGACCGATTTTGATGAAATTTTAATGGGACTACCTCGGTAGTATACAAAAAGAATTTTGAGAATCGGTCTATAAATGGGAGAGAAATCAATTGTAGGTATTTTTATTTGTGTATATTCACCACCCCAAAAAAATACATATAATTGAACGTTTAAACTCAAAAAAGGGCGTGAACTTCCGAACCATAAATAGGTTCTGAAATAAAAAAAGACGTGTGGCACTCGAAGACTGCCGCGGTAAAGCTATTGCATAGCTGTTTTTATCAACTTATGCAATTATAATTATTTAACCAATGCCATCTAGAGGCGAGTGGCTGAACTAAAGAGACAAGCGTGATATTTCAAAAAGTCATTAAAAGTTCTGCTATTCATCGATAGATGTCAAATCAACTTATGCAATTATAATTATTTAACCAATGCCATCTAGAGGCGAGTTGCTGAACTAAAGAGACAAGCGTGATATTTCAAAAAGTCATTAAAAGTTCTGCTATTCATCGATAGATTCTTATTCTTATTCTTATTCTGATTGGGGGCGCTAAGTCCTGCACTGACGTCCCGCTTGGGGTGTATTGTGCATTTCCCCCGCCAGCTACCCTAGCCATCCCAACTCCTTTAGATAACGGAGTATGACCCTGGGTCGCTGGCACAACTGCTCCAGTGATATTTGAGGTGTTAAAACTGATGTTGATTTAGAACTATAGTGATCCTCTAGTAGACCGGTAGTGTTCCGTATATTTTCCGTAGCCGTGCACTCTAACAGCACGTGCTTCACGGTCTCGTTCTCCTGCAAACATCCTCTGCACAGTGGACTATCTGTTGCACCAGTTTTATATAGATGGTAGTTGAGATTGCAGTGACCTGTGATAATGCCTACCATTAGGCGGAGGTCCTGTCGTTGAAGTTTCAACAAATTGTTAGTTGTATATCTGTTCAAGGTTGGAAACATAGATTTAGCTTGTTTGCAGTCCTTTTTGTTATCCCAAATGTGTTGTTGTTCTTTTTCAGTAAAGCGACGGAGTAGATTACGTATTTCCATCGCTGAGGGCTTGCAGAGATCATTTACATCTCCACTTACCTGTTTCTTAGTCGCATTTTTGGCGAGGGTATCTGCTTTCGCATTTCCTGGGCATGAACCATGCCCTTTTGTCCAAGCTACCACTATCTTATACTTGTTTGATAGTTTTTGTAGAGTCGCGTGACACTCGGCTATCACTCTTGACCTGGTTACCGGCCTTCTGAGTGCATAGATGACCGCCGCACTATCTAGAGTGAATGCGATTAGTTTTCTTTCCACAGGTGATGATATGGAGCCCACCTCGTCTCTATATGGTATAGCTTTTGCTCCTAACAGTAGGCCCATAGCCTCTGCTTGTGCTGGTGATGTGGTCTTATTTAAGGCCTTTGAATCTGATATACCAAGTTCCTGCGAGAAATATCCACAACCAGCTCCCGCTTTATTTTTCGCCCCATCCGTAAACATGTTGTATGACGGTGAACAACCATCCAAAGCAGTCTTCTCAGTGACCAGCCCGTACTTTCTCTCATCAAGGTGCGTGCTGACTATCCTGTCAGTGCCTTGTGATGATTCTGGGATAATTTTTGTCACCTTATGTAAAATTTTACTATGGTGTGTATCAGGTCCGGAGTCCTTCCACTGGCCCGTAGATTTTATCCGTAGCGCTGATGCCATTGCTTCCTGCTGTATGTGAAGATGCAATGGCGTTAGGCCTAAGATTACATCTAGGGCTGCCGACGGTGTGGTCTTTGTGCATCCGCTAATAAGAGAGCAAGCTAATCTTTGGGTTTGCTGCAGTTTGGCTATTGTGGTTACCAAATTTGTTCTTGGCCACCACACTACACATCCGTACGTGAGGACTGGTCTCACAATGACCGTGTATAGCCAGCGGCATAGCTTTGGTTTTAGTCCCCAGTCTTTTCCTACTGCTCTTGTGCTCTGCATGAGAATATTTGTTGCTTTTCTGGTAATATGTTCGAGATGTTTTCCCCATAAAAGTTTACTATCCATCCAAATGCCCAAGTACTTAACTTCCTTACTTAGAGTTAGCTCCTTGCTAAATAGCGTAGGTAGTTTAAGTTTGGTTACCTTTGTTTTACGTGTGAATAGTACCATTTCTGTTTTATTTGGGTTTACTGATAAATCGTGTCTGTGACACCATCCCTCGACAATTCGAAGTGCCATCTGCATTTTTTCGCAGAGAGTAGATTCGAATAGCCCCGATACCATTATGGCCAAATCATCTGCGTAGGCGATAGTAACTATTCCATCTTTGTTTAACAATTCTACGAGTTCGTTTGCTGCGATTACCCATAACAAAGGTGATAGGACACCACCCTGTGGGCATCCTCTCGTTACTTGACAGCGTGTGGTGCTAGAGTTTTCAATGCTTGCGACTCTATTGGATAGCATGTTAGTCACAAACTTATTTACTCTGTTATCCACGCACTTGTCTCTTAGCCCGATCTCGATGCTGGAGAAAGTGGTTTTATCGAAAGCTCCTTCAATGTCAATGAAAGTGGCTAAACAGGATTGCTTATTCTCCAAAGCTGATTCTATTTTGTTCACCACATGGTGAAGAGCAGTCTCTGTAGATTTTCCTGATTGATAGGCGTGTTGATTTTTGTGGATAGGATTCTGCGCTAATGGTCCACTCCTTATATATTTATCACAGAGCCTTTCCAAGGTTTTTAATAAAAATGAGCTCAGGGTTATAGGCCTATAAGACTTTGGATGCGTGTAATCTGTTTTTCCTGGCTTAGGTAGAAAAACTACCTTGACTTCCCTCCATGACTTAGGTATATACTTCCAGGCTAAGCATGCTCTAAATATCGCCAGGAGGTGGTTTTTGATCTTGGCCAGGCTCCATTGGATTAATGCAGGAAAAATACCATCGGTGCCAGCTGCCTTATATGGTTTGAAAGTACTCACCGCCCATAGAAGAGATTCTTCCGTAACTATAGAATTCGCAAAAGCCCAATCATCGTAATCGGGCTCGTTCGAAGTTTCGGTTTCCCATCCTTCATTGTTTTCCAAACAACAGTCAGGAAAATGAGTTTGTAGGAGGAGTTCAAATTGCTCCTTTTCCGATGTTGTATAGGTGCCATCGGGCTTCTTCAATGTACCTAGTTTTACCTGAGTGTCACTAGATACAAGTTTTCTAAGTCTCGCCGTCTCACTCTCCGATTGTATAGAGTTGCTATACTTTTTCCATGAATTATTTTGACTCTTTTGCACCCCTACTTTGAGTTTGTGTCGTGCTTTTCTGTACTCCTGCCAATCACTCTCGTGATCGGTGTTCATTGCCCTATTGAAATGGTGTCTTGCCTTTTTCCTCAGCTTACTGAGTTCCTTGTTCCACCATTTGTCTTTCGAGTGCAGTATTTTACTGTTTTCTGTTTTTAAAGGACATGATTTATTGTAGCTACTTATCATAGAGCGCACTATGATATCCAGGTTAGCTTCTATGTGTTGAGGCTCTATTTCTGTGGTAGCCTCTACCTGTGGCACTGTTTCCAGTGCCTTTTCTAGTGTTTCCTTGAATAGGGATCTATCAGTTTTCTTAGGATTTCTGTAGGTTCGCGGTTTATGTTCCTTTACTTGTAGGCTGAACTTGATTCGTCTATGATCCGAGCCAGAGAACTCCTTTGATGCAACTCGCCAGTTCTCAATGGTCTCGGCAATTTCCCTTGTCGCTATAGTTATGTCAACTATAGTTTTGGCCCTAGAAGTTACAAATGTAGGTTCAGAGCCTCTGTTCAGAACGTTTAGATTATGCCTTAGGATAAAATCTAGTAAATCTTTTCCTCGTTCATTTGTGTCTGTGCTACCCCAGACGGAGCAGTGGGCATTTGCGTCGCAGCCCACCACGCATTCTAGATTGTTTTTTTCACAGAAGTGCATTAATTCTTCAAGTGCTTGAGGTGGCGCTTCAGCTTCGATGTCCATGTAAACTGATGCTATTATAACACTTTCGAGCCGTCCATGTAGGCCCGTCTCTAGTTTCACTACCGTAAGATCGTCGGTACACAAGTGTGTCACCAAGGATGCTTTGTATGGATTCGGTACGTAAACGAAAGTCCGAATTTTCCTTTGAAAGGGGGGAGAGAAAACGTTACCCCTTAGGGCATTATAACCACTCACCTTACTACGGCTTAGGTAGGGTTCCTGGACCAGTGCTATCGTGTTAGGTTGCTCCTCCAGGGTTCTTCGCAAAGCGGCGAAACCTGTGACACTGTGTTGGAGATTGGCTTGGATGATGTCAATATTACTAATGACGCCCTGTTTAGTTGTACTGTCACCGATTCTGTTGGTTGTGTTTTTTGAATTGGAATACGAATTGTTTATATTATCAGTATCCATCATTTAAAATATTTAAAATACCTAATTACTTATTTTAAAATATTGTTGCAGCCGAGTAGCTTGAAGAGCAACTCTACTGCTTGTTATTTGGTAAGGTCAAGGAGGAGGCGCCAGCAATCTCTGCATCCATGGAGGATGCCGGCGAGAAGATATTTAGGCCCATTATATCGCCACTGATATCATCCTCGCCGTCATCGTCCTCGCCCAGCAAACGCTTCACGTCCTCCTTCGACCAACCCAAATCCTCAGCAAGCGCTGCGTCTGATGCGGCGACAGGGGTCACCGACGCTACGTCGCCGCCCTGAGCAGCGTCCGCAGCGCCCGCCCCCCCCGACGTCGCCTCCACATCGCCCCTGAGTTTTACTCCTCTCACCTTCACATACACTGTCGCCGACAGATAGTGAAGGCGACAGCCCTCACGCTGGAGGTTTCCCAGATCCTCTGGTGGCACACCCATTACGAGGATATGATTAAAGCTATCGCCTATAGGGCGCGATTCATGCGTGAAGAGCTGCCACCTCTCCACACCTACTCCAGGATTTTGTGCGATAAGCAAGTTGAGCAAGATATCCGACCGTTTAGCCAGATCTTGCCTACCTCGTCCGAAATCTGGTATAAAAATTACCCCAGTATAATACCTAGGTACCTTGCTTTCCGGCACAACCATGTATCCACCTGAGCCCTCCCATAACGGTGGTAGATGCTCCACCGTGCTGGTGAGCCAAGTGAGCGCATAGTCGTCTCGGGCCACATATCTGACCCCACCGCGAAACGTTCTCGGCAGGGCCGTAAACCTAGGCAGTACAGTATTCGGGCTGCCCGCGTTAGCCAGAAGGGTTCCGATGATCTTTTCATCGATGACCTTCCTCAGGTGTATGGAGCGAATCTCATCCATCTGCACTCGGTTCCGGTCTAACACAACAACTTTGTGTGCCGCCCTGACCGCATCCGCGTACGATGCCGAGACCGCGCCTCCACCTTCTTCCGTTTCTTCCGGCCCGAGAAGGTAAGGTCGATCGAGGGAGCATCGATAGATGCCAAAATTAAAAATTACACCGCTGTGCCGGTCGGAGTGGGGGTGTTAGGTTATTTTCGTTACGGAATTTCTGGATTCGGTCTCCACACTCAAGGCCCGCGATAGAAGCTATGCAATAGCTTAATAAATGAAGTTAGGAAGTCGTCGGAAAATACAAAACAAAGAGGAGCTCCTAACTATACAAAAAGGTTTTTCCTCCTCTTGATTTTATCTTCTATTCTTTTATTAATGAATTAGCTACTCAAGTCTTTTTACAAAAATCTGATATATTTTTTCGTCCCGACCTAATTTTATTCCCCGTGTTGGGTCACGCACCTTTCCGTTATGCGTTTTTAAAATTATTCTTGTTTGCAATATTTTTATATAAACTTATGTTGATATAACGAATTGCGAGCAAACATTCGTGAAACGAAAACGATGGGGCGAGTCAGGGCTGTATAATTTTTGTGTTCAGTGTACCTAGTGTATCATTAGATTTTATTAAATGCAGCGTATTTTTTATTGAATAAGAACATTATTTATAGCGATGTGTTAGTAAAGTTCCAACAAATTATGTTAAGGTTTTTTGCTCCTCTAGCTGGGCAATTACGTATCTCAGTTGATATAAAATGTTGATTGATTTATTGAAATGGAGTGACAGTGATGAAGATAGTGTTTCGGATATTTTTGTTGCGCTGTCGAGCGTGCGCATACGATCTCCGCCGAAATCTCCTGAGTCAACGCGCACGCGCTGGCAGCTGAGAGACGAGACGCGCAGTGCGCGACGCAATATCCAACTACAAGCGTGAAACACTCCCTGTATAGTAGGACTGCTTATACGTTCGAAACGTCGTCGGACATAAACCGACATAATACCAAGTGAGTGCCGGTATGTTTGTATATATATACTCGTATATAATAGAGGGTATATGCCCTGTATAGGACAGAAAACAATTACTTATTAAAGTAGTCGTAGTAAAAAGTAGCGAAAGGACTTAGTTACTGCTTGTTATGATGTGTGTTATATGTGCTTGCTATGACTTGAACCTACGAGTACACATGTTATCAAGTAAGCAATTAAATAGTATTTAGGATTCATATTTAAATTGTCATGATGGCAAGACATAGAACACAATACCATGTGATCTCTACTCAACTGACGTTTCATCATATGGGTTAATCTTATACATTTTATATACGGCACCAAAACAAAACTCAGATCTGGGCTCAGCTATAGCTCCACTTTATTGAACTAAAATAATTGGTGAAGCATTTATTAGGCTCATAACTACTTCTTATTAATACTTCGTAGAATAATAATATCGCGATCCCGGTCCCTCTCCCGTTGAATCTGGATAAAAAGCCCATGTGTCATTCATAGGTACAACCTATCTCCATTCCAAATTTCATTCAAATCTGTTGGGCCGTTTCACCGTGAAGAAGTAACAAACATACACTACGGTTTGTCTCTTTGTTGAACTGAGAATTCGGTATACGGTTTCATCGTTTATATGAACTATTGTGACGTAACTAATGTAAGCCTTAGAATAGAATTGAGTATTATCATATATCATCACGCGGATGAAAACACGGAGCGCAGCTAGTTATAGGGATAGAATGGTGATCTGTGTATGGGGAGAACACATCTGTTAACAAACTAGGCTATTTCACTTTATTACAACATAGAGAAGCGCTGAGGTCGTAAAGATTTATAGACAAAGCGCATCATTTAAGCGTATAACTTAAAGCTTCATGTATGTACAATATGTACATTTTTTGATATCTTCAAGGTTTGCGTGCTTCAGGCCGCATCATTACTTGAGGCTTGCATTTGATCGTCAGGTGTTATAGTGGTCAAACACAAACCTATTTAAAAACCTGTATCGCCCCCTCTTGAAGGTTGAAGGACCTACGTATGACATGATATTATTTTACTTATTAAAACTAAAAGTTTTAGCAGGCTTATCTAAGTCTGTAAATAATTAGAGTTTGACATGGGAATCTTAATTTCCTTTCACTACGCATACACTTCTATACATTTGTATATTGTACTGAAGATACCTTAAAAAAATCAGTCCTCTATTTTCGCGTAAAGAACGAAAACTGTATACCACGAGGTCATTAAAATACACATTTTAATGGTATCAGAATTATGCAAATAAGCCCTTTGGAATTAAAAATGCAGAAGCGTCGTTACGGGGTAAAAAGAAAAGCACCTTAATTAACATTTATAATAGTCAGTCGTGCCCGAGCACGGCAAATTAAAAAAAAATCAAAATAAAACTGACTTCTACACTAAAAAGTGTGAAATAGCTTGTTGAAGTCGGTACCATGATAGTTCGAAAGAATCCTATCACAATATTGCGTGAGTTAGAATTGTATACGTCAGATATTTATAAAAATTCGTAAACTGTATAAATTAGCTAAATTATTAATAATATTATATCTAAATGTTAACGGAACTGTAATTAGTATATTTTTTAGGAAATGCCACACCGAAATACTACCTCGTCGAGTGACGTATAGTGTGTGTATAGTGATAGATAGTGATCAACGCCCTCTATCTTGACAAATCTCACACGTGCATGGTACCGACTTCACAAGTTATTTCACACTTTTCAGTGTAGAAGTCGGTTATATTTTTTGATTATAAAATATTTTCATCATTTTTAGTGTCCTACTTATGGAATATACACCGTCAATGATGATATCGTCAAGATATGCGAAACACTTTTTAGTTATTGAAGTATAACTCAAAAACTGCTTGACCGAATTTGATTAAATTATATAGTAACTATAACTAACCACGGAACTATATTCTATGAAACAAAAAAAGCTTATCAAAATTCGTTAATAAACGACGAAGTTGTCGGTAGGTTGGTTTTAAAATTCTGAAATGGTTTTGCTAAGCCAGGGGAAAAGGGATTGTGTCGATTATTGCATGGTTATTTCGCGAGGTATGCCTACTGTACTCACAGAACTACTAGTAATTTAGATTTGTATCTTAGCATTAATTTGCTAATTGAACAGTGTTTATTTACTTATACAGGTACTTAACTATATTTAAATTGAACTACTAGTGAAACAAAATGATAAATCTAACAAATGAGCTTAACTTCTTAAGACCTTAAACTCCAGTAAGCAGATTATATTCAGTCTGTAAACTTTGAAGCGTATTCTTATACATTATAAGCACAGACCTTCAGCTACATTTAGACCAAGAACGATAACATTGAAGAATATATTGAAAAATTAATTAATTTAATACAACGATAACGTACCTAATCAACCAAGATACAAAAAAAACAGATCGCTTGCAGTTTTCATCTATAAATGAACATAATATTAAATCATTCTTTTTCTCTCTTATTTCATGCGTTCCTTCCTTTGAGACTATTTCACCGAGTTTACACCTAAAAATAAAAAGTACGATGTCCGGCCATATCTTTTGTCGTCTCTATATTATCTTTTGAACGGTAATATGTAGCTAATTGAAGTTTCTAAAGTATGCCTACTGTCAATATGACCCGTATGGCGGATATATCATAGCAAAGAAAACTCTAAACGTGATGCGGTTATGAAGAAAACGAACATAAAAAGAAAATACTTATGAAAAATAACAAATATAAAAAACCACCCGTTACACTTGCAAATCTAGATCTAAGAGATATAAGAGATAGAATCTAAGAGTAATTAATAAGGTTACAAATATACAAAAGATTATTAATGTAAAATATTTACCTACGGAACTCAAGCATGAAGCGTTCGGTATGCGAGTTCGATGAGCACTTTAACGTATAGGAAAATTAAATATTAAATAACAAGTATGTTCTGATTTTTGTGTATTGCCTATAGACCTATACATACGATTCAATATTACCTATTTGTACATAGATAATATCTAAGTATATATGTATGCTAGATATGAATGTTTTAATTATTACTTAATAAAAATATAACGATAATAAAAATAATATCTTTGTTACTTACTCGTAGCTCTCAGTCTAAAACTAAGCCGCTTTATATTTGCTTCTTAGTAAAGAAAATAAAGACGAAACAACGACTCAAATTAAATGCACGAATAAACCTCAAACAATACATCTGAATTACTGTGGGAACATGAAGAATTAAGTTTAAATACCCTCAGGGTCGAAGCGGCTTTGTTAGTCCACACCAGGGCTCGGCAGGTCGGAGGTAATTAAATAATTTCGCGGCAAAAAGTCCCATCTAGCGCGGGTCGTGGACTCTTGAACAAGTTAAAATTTCATCGCGACGTAACTCGAATCCCAACAAGTGCCACTGCTATAATAAACAAAAGTAAACTTAACAAATACTTTAGTACGAGTGAAATGCATTCAAAGCGATGATACCCCTGGGTAGTCAGGGTGGGTTTTGTTTTGTACTTATTTTCTCTCAATAAATAGTATATTATGCAGCTAGTGAACAGAGGACGGATTTAAAGCGAGGGCCTTAGATTAATCACGAGTAAGGGAAGGATTCTAACGACTGAATCACGACCGCAGGGAGTGATTCGTGATGATTGAATTACCAGCGTAGCGAGTTATTGTAACCCCCCTCTTTCTTTGATCCTAACTCCCGTATTAAAAATAGTAACTAGACAAGTCGTCCCGTAGTCTAAAGCTCTAATCCTGGGAACGGTACTACCAATTGTAACTACCCCTAATCTGAGCTAATAATATCTAGATGATTCCAGCCTACGTTTTTAATTCCTCAGATAAATAATTACACATAACAAAATCAAATCATAACTTAACATTATCCAGACAATAAATCTATACTAATGAATAAAGAACTGATTAAATATATGGCCAAGGTGTGATCGTCTAACTCATAGTGGTAGAACCGAATATTATGAACCGTGGTAACTCAAGTTCTTTTCAGGAAATACTGAGACAATCCTAACCTAATTGTAAGAGAAATAAATTATTATAACGATAAAATTTTACCTAGTAAGCACATGAAGACAAATCTTATTCCTACTGCAAGGGTTAATTAAAATGGCCCTAATACTGTTATACCATTTTGACTCCAATCCTGTCGTTACTATTAGAGATTATATTTCGCCATAAGATTTCTATAAATTCGCAAAGCATAGATTGTAATAACCTAACTTCAAGTAAACACAAAATCATATATTAAATGCAGAACATTTGTACCTAGAACATGGAATGACACAGAAAATTATCACACACCATAAAGTAGTAAATCATAAACTAATTAGTTAATTATTGTTAATAACTAAATGTAAATATCCATAGTTGTATTTGTTTGTTCTATGATAGTCAAATGTTGTTCAGTAAAGGTAATTGTTTTCATGTATTCTCCTAAAAATTAGAATTCTACGGATATTTATCATTGTAGATAACCGGAGCTAGGAAAACATTACGGGCTTGTGACCGTAAGGCTGGATTAAGAGCTCTTGACGTAATTACAACACTCTCCATTGCTGTTCTAGCTCAAATTACCCCCCTTAACACTTATTACTAACGCTGAATAAGATTTGGAAACACAATGCTGAGATAAGAATATTTTATCTAAGTTGTATTTAAGCCTTGTTATTTTGTTTCTGTATAAATAATTTGTTGCTCCTTTGTCTCATTTCACCTCCTTATTTTATTTGTAGGACTATCTTAAATTCTATAAAACAGTCACAATATCCAGACAGATAAATGTCTTCAACATAACATGATTAATTGACAAATATTTATTGAACAATTAACTGATAATATTAACCAATGACTTGGACATCTCTAAACCGTCTTTTAGTCTACGAGAAATCCAAAGAGCAAGTGTCTCTATTCAATGATCAATTTCATCAATCATAACTCCATTATTTTAGAAGAATAATTTATTAAGTTTAACATTTATCTTGGAGACATCTCATCTATCCGGAAAAGTCTAAAATGCCTAAATTCTAGGACTTACGTGAGTAAACTCGTCCAACAGAATCAATCCAATCCCCTCTGGCAGGTGGCAATTCACTAGCACTTACACTTCGCTTTTCACAGACACTTCACTTTGAATATTTCACTTTTCACTTTATCGCGGACAGCAACTTTGGCTTCTAGACGGTAACTGGTTTGGTCGGCCCATTCGTCCCCTTTTTATACTACCCAGGTGTCCGCATCTGGTCTCCATCCTGTCTCCGACTCAACCAATCAAACTCCTCGAGTACCCATTCCGACCAATAGAACCCTTGTTCCATTTTCAAATATTGATGAGCCATTATTAGCTTTCCAATTTTAAATTTATTTGAATTTAGAATAATGTACGTAAGCTGTCCTCATCTTGTCTCCGACCTAACCAATCAGATCCCTTGAATACACATTTTGAACCTACGTTCCTTTTTTTAAATATTTATGATATGTTATTTTGTTTTATGAGTTTTATTTGAATTTGGAACCTGTCTCCAAGCATTCTCAGCCTATTTACATCATTCAGCTGCCGTGATTCTGAATTATGTTAGTTAGTTAATTATTTAATTTGTTAGATCTAATCTGTTAGGTTTTATCATTTCCTAGTATTGGAAATCTATACATAGAAATGTAAGCGTTAGTTTGCTAATCGTGGGGATATTAAGAATCTTAGTTACTGCATAAAACCTCTTAGCATTCACTTTGCTTTTATTAGATATACTTTTGCATAAAATCCTGACTTATTAACTTCATTGACAGGAAGTTCTATAGCTCCATGATCTATGTCTGATAGTCGAGATTTAGTCTATTGAGATATAACTTTTTAGATATTTAATATTTCCAAAAGATGCCCTTAGATTAGATTTCCATCATACTGATGTATCTATATATTTGTGAACGTAGCGGAACGCATTGCGGACCGTTACAGCCGACCCCTGAAAAATTTGCGAAAATCCCAAACATATGCAACCGGAGGAAATTTTTCACCCTTGATAAACTGTTCACAAATATAAACCAATAATAGTTATACAACTCCTAAAATATAACATTGTGTAATTCTAGCGTAATTAGTATTTGAATTCAAACAATCGAATGTAAATGTGGCCCTACATCGTGTGGTGAGTCCTTTAAACCGAACCGAAAATGAACATTCCCCGAGTCCCAATGTGAGCTTTTTAATGCTTTAACTTTGATATCAAATCACCCCCCACAAGGGAATCTACTTCGAACGGGGAAATTGGGTTGTGAGTCCAATCTATCAGAAGGATATGATGAAGATGCTTCCCATCCAAACCAACTTTTCGTTTGCCAAGAATCACAGCTACATCATCCCATTCATTACAGATTCCGTTAACAGCAGAAAGATGTTAATCTACCAAAGCCGCAACACCACACTCAGACGTGAACATCAAAGCAAAATCCATTTTCGACTGGGAGAATGTGTAGTTGCCGAGTTTTGAGTGTTAGCTTCGTGTGCAGAATTGGTCCCAATGAAATCAGCTTCTGCTGATGCGTAATATTGTCAACAGACCTAACCTAACACCAAAGTAACTCCTTCATTGAAACCAATTGTAGAGTGTCAGTTAGTCTATCAAACAAAAAGGAAAAATAAAAGACTAACCAGTTCAAATTCAAACACGAACTAGCCGTCTTATGCCTACTAGTCTGTTAAACTACTAAGCCCTGCTTACTTGAACAACTCAGTTTATGCAATCATCTCTTCCATTAGTTCTGTCTTCACAAATCAATTAATAATCTCCATCCAAACACCTGTCAGAATCTCAACTCCACGATTTTTCACGCCACTTAACAGTTCAACACCCCAATATAGGCAATAAGATCACGAATTACACAGTGATTGTAATAGTTTATATCAATTTCAATCAAAGCTCTTCGACCCCATTCCTTATTACGACACAGACCCCGCTCATTTCTTTTCTCATCTCAATTCTATAATATACAAATAAGACTGAACATTTCCCCTTGGTTACATAGGTCTAAGGACTTTAAGAAGAACGCGTATACCTTAAATTCTTTACTGTTTATATGTGCCCCGACCCCCTTATAGCAAGACTAAATCATATGAAATAGGCAACGTTTTGTATGTTCTCCATGGCATTGTGTGTTTTTTTTTGGCAAATTTTATATTTTTCTATATTTTATTGACAATTGACACATAGTTGACTTATTTTCAATTACTTTAAACAAGTGTTATTTAGTTAGCATCACCTTATGGCAATTGGCATCGTTTGGCTCATTTTCATGTAGTCATCCACAAGTTTTTTCTTATTCCTGAAAAGAAGATTGTTACTTCCCCCAATGGGTATGATATTTCGGTTCATTCAGAATAATTAAATAGTATAATTTGCATTTCATCATCCTTAAAATTAACTTGAAAATGCATATAATAGATTTGGTGTTCTCTGCCCTAATTTCAGCATTGTGTTTCCTTAGCATTGTGGTTTTTTTTTGTTTCCAACTAAGCACAGCGTTTCCAAACCTTAACAGCGTCAATTATTTACAACCTTACAAAATTTTTGACAGTGACTTCCAAACATTTTTAAAATATGATACATTGGCTTGATTTTAAACCGAAATTTTGGAAAGACCGCTAACACTCCCCTCCATCTATGTATATGCGGGTAAGCTTCAATCGCTTCGGAAGAATTGAATAATAAATAGTTTTGCTCTTTTTTTTTTTTGTAAATTTTACCGTAGAACTTTACTCGGATATGCATAGATGGGTCTTTCCCCTTTCCCATCATGACAAGTTATTATTATTTCATCGCTTCTCTTTTTTTTTATTTATTGCGATGTTACAGACATTTCTTAAAATTAATTACATAAGTACCAATCAATCAAAAATTAGTTTTTTTTTTTTTTTTTGAAAAGCCGCCAACTCTCCCCTCTACCCAAGTCTTTAGATATAACCCCCTTTTTTATAAAATAATTAAAAATCATATTCCACTTCGGTACGATTTATAATTACTATGATTGTAAATTAATTGTGTGAAAATATATTATTAAGAATTTATAAATATTTTTCTTATAAAGTAACTATATTTATTTAAATAGTTATATCCAATGATTTGGGTAGACTTTTCCCTTACCTCCTGTTGTTGATGTATTGGTATTCATTATTATTATCATTAATATTATTATTATTTTTTACATATTTTTTTTTTATATACTATCTTAAATATTTCTTACATAAACGAATTTATTGAATTTAAATGACTTATTACATAACCTTGGTATATTCTCTTCTATACAAACTTCGACAAAACAAATACTTACAGTTATTATTGCATTTATGTCTAAAAAAAATCAGTTTTAATATCCATTTTAAAAACAGTTATTATGATGTCCAACCAGAGAAAACTTACATAGTATTTTATATGGCAATTACTTTTATTTGAAACCCATAAGACTGAGTTTAAGTCAGGTCAAGAAGCTAATTTTTACATCTACTACTGTGTAATTAATCCAACCTCGAATTACATGTTATGTATTCACTTTGCATCAATCGTTATATAATTCAAAAACCTTACCAATTTCTAACTTAACACAAGATAATATTAAATGATCAAAACTCTTACTATTACAAGTTATAGATTAAAAAAAGAAAATACAATTTAAAAGTATATAAAAAGTTCAAAAATTTAGAGAAAAATTAATAATAAAATACTCAAATAACTATATCTAATATTATACAAAATCAATTACTATTATATTGTTTCTTACAGCTACTTACACGTTACGCTTACAACTAATGCTTACAAAAAGGTATTAATCTAATATCAGTCGTTCCCAAGTCAGCCTACTTAGGTTTAGAGATTTCTTCGGCCTCACTAATAGATACCAAGTTATTTATAATATTTTGATAAGTGTATAGTGTTAAATTTTCCCCTAATGTTGTTTGTTTTTGGATCAACTAGAATATACACATTTTGATATGGGATTCCTGCTATTACATATGGCCCTTCATATAAAGGTGAAAACTTTCTTGTTAACTTCTGCATTGCATCAGATTTGTTTAATCTTTTAATTTTTACCCAATCTCCAATTTGATAGTTAATTATCCGATATCTCTGATCGAACTTAGATCTGCGTTGCTCTCCTGCCTTAACTAGGTTTGTTCGAACGGTTTCACGAACCTTTCTAACATCCAAATCTACATCTGTTTTGTCTATACTTTTATCGATTGCTAATCTCATCGGTTTCCCATATAATATTTCGCAAGGTGTGAACATAGTACTACTGTGTATGGTATTATTATATAACTCTTCTATTTTTGGTAATGCTGAAACCCATCCCTTATGGTTTAGTCTACAATATGTTCTAAATAACCGGCCTAACTCTTTATTGACCCTCTCTGTGGTATTTGGGCGAGGATTGCGGACGCTTGTGAAGACAACGTTAATTCCTTCTCTTTTCATGTTCTCTCTCCATACTTTGCTGGCAAATTGTGAACCATTGTCTGACATAACGGCTTTTGGTTTTATTATGTCAAAGAATTTCTTCATCCGACCCCATACTGCTGTAGTTGTTGCTTTTCTTAGCTCATAAAACTTTACAAATTTGCTGAACGAATCTTGTATGACTAAAATGTAACTCATTCCAAACTGTCCTGCCGGTAAAGGCCCGTATAGATCTACCATAACCAGATCCCCTATATTTTCGGTAATTATTGAGCGACAAGGTCCTACATATTTTACTGTCTCGTTTTTTGTTATTTGACAGTCGTGACATGTTCTTATTACCCGTTTGGTCTGCCGAGTTAACCCCCTCCAATAAAACCTGTCTCTAATATATTTAATCACTTTGTATGCACCTTGATGACCCATTTCTGCATGAACTTGATTTATTATATCGACCCTCAAGATTTCCGGCAAATATATCACTGGTTCTTACCCTTGGCCTGGTTTAAAATATAAAACCTCGTTCTTTTTTATACATCTTTCTACTAATTTGTCTCCCTTGTCTGACTGTTTCGTCCCCATTTGCATACGTTTCAACAATTCCCCTATTTCTTTGTCTTCCTTCTGTAAGATTGGTAATTTAGCTAAATTTTCCAATAACCTTTGATTAACTGTAACGCCCATGTACAAAATTTCAGGATTTTTAATTTTGTCCTCTTGTAACAAATCACTTTCTGGAGGATACCTAGATAGAATATCTGGCGCTATATTATCTTTCCCTTTTATATGTTGAACTTCATATTCAAAGTTTTCTAAATAATTTATCCATCGAGTTACCCTAGCATTGTATAGTTTCCAGGTTTTTACAAATGTTAACGCCTTGTGATCGGTCCTTATCGTAACTTTAGTCCCTCGCAGGTATGTTTCAAATTTTTCTAGACAACTTATCACCGCAAAAAATTCCTGCTCTGTGACCGTCCAGTTCAGCTGCGCTCCCCTTAAAGCCTTACTATGGAACCCAATTATTTTCATGTTACCTTCATCGTCCAACTGATAAAGTACTCCAGCCAACCCAATTCCTGAGCTATCAGTCTGCAAGTAATATGGCTTACTGAAATCCGGGTGATGTAGTAATATAGTGTTAATGAACAATCTTTTAATACTTTCAAATGCCTCTTGTTGACCTACTTCCCATTTCCATTCGGTTTCCTTTTTTAGTAGTTCGCATAACGGTAATATATGTAAACTGTATCCAGGAATGAATCTTCTGTAAAAATTGCACAACCCTAAAAAAGCTCTGATATGCTTGATCTTCTTTGGTACGGGGAAATCCTGTATAGCCTTAACCTTATCTTGATCAGTGCGCAAACCTTCCGTCGAAATTACATAACCTAGCATCTTCACTTCTTTACAAAAGAACTCACACTTCTGTAAATTGCACGTTAAACCTGCGGAACTTAACTTTTCTAATACTACATTCAAATGCTCAATGTGCTTCTTTAGATTTCCAGTAGTTATGACAGCAAGGTCATCTAAATAATTAACGCAGTATTCTCTGACTTCGTGACCTAATATCATATCCATTGCCCGACTAAAACTTCCTACTGATGTCTTCAATCCTTGCGGTAAAACGTTATACACATAAGATTTGCCGTTAAATGTGAAACCTGTATACTTCTTGCTATCCTCACAAATTGGAATTTGAAAGTATGCATTGTTCAAATCGATTATACTTATATAGTTTGCGCCATGAAATGAGTTTAAAACATCCAATTGTAAAGGGGGTTTCTCCGTCTCTGCTACCATGAATTTATTAATCTCCCTAGCATCTAATAATACTCTTAAGGAGCCATCTCTCTTTAAAGTGAAAGTAAGTGGACTACAATATGGAGTTGAAGCTCTACTAATTATACCTTGGCTTTCCATTTCGTCTAGTTTCTGTGCCATTTTCTCCCTATAAGCATATGGTATTGGATAAGACTTCTTAACTATCGGTGAATGTGGTTCCATTTTTATTTTATGTTCGTAACAATTTGCTTTCCCTAACTCAGATGAAAATAAATTGTCAAATTTCCTCAATAAACTTTCTAATTCCTTTCTTGCTTCAGTTCTTTGTTCTCCGTCCAATCCCTCTAATTTGTTTTCTATTTCTCTTCTCATTATAAGTCCCTGATTTTCCCCAGTTACTTTAGCACAATCATGAAACCGTACAAACTGTTTTTCGTTACCAATGTTGAATAATAACCCACTCTGCTTGCTATCTAAATTGATGGTAACCTCATTTGATTTGAGCCAATCAAAACCTAAAATGAGATGGTTAACTAGTCCCGGAACTATTACGAACCCTATGTCAAATATTTTGGTACCTAACCTTACAGGTAGTAGAACTATATTTCTAACTTCAACACTTTTGTGACCTACCGCGGTTTTTATTTGGAATGGTTTGATGGGAAGTATTGGTATGTTTCGCGTTTTCTGTTGTTTTAGCTTTTGCCAAAATTCCTCTGAAATACACGTAATGTCACTGCCTGTATCCACTAACCCCATGACCTCATATTCAAATATTTGAACTTCTACCTCCAATTTATAATTTTTATATTTATTTTGTGGGTCATCTTCTTCAAAATCGGAAAATACGGTATGAATCTTTCCGCTTAATTCTCGCTCGTCTTTGGTCTTTAAAACATCTACAATATCTTGTAAAATGCTTGGTTTATTTAACTGTTGAGTTTCATACCCTAACCCTATTCCACTTTTCCTACCTTTTACCTGTATGGGTATCTTAAGCCCCCTATCATTTATTCCTAGGGTTTGCCCTGGTACCCAACCCATTTTTAACATAATATTTAATGCCGTGTTCCCTATCCTTGAGGCTGACTCGGGAACCACATGTCCAGCCTCGTCTAGTTTAACGCTTCTTCCTCAACAACTGCTACCTCGTTCACTTCCCTCGGTTTCTGCCATCTTTGATAATCTCGTTGTAAGTCCTTCTTTTTTTTATCCAACCCTTTATTTTGTGCAGGTGAATTAGATTTACTTTGGTTTTCAGATGCATAGGTATGCAACTCTTGCTTGCTAATATCGTCCATTTCCCTCAGGAATTCTGCCGTCTCTATGATATTCTCTGATTTTGAGGTAGTCCAGACTTGTTGGATATATTTTGGGTAATGGCGCATTATATCTGCAACTAACTGTTTCTCCGGGATTTTATATTGTAGCATTTGAGCTTTCCCCGAAATTCTTAGGAAATGCGTAAGCATCAAAGGAGTTTTCGTCCTGTCCCAGGTGCTCTGTACTATTGTCCTGCGTAAATCGTTTTGAGATTTTTCCCCCCAATAAGTTGCCAAAAAGTCCCGTTTGAAGTCTTCGATTTTCTCCCACCTGTTCCTATATACTCGGGCCCAATCCCTCGCATCTCCTACCAAGCAATCCTGCACTAGTTCTAACTCTGTGCCCTCTCTTGCTGCTTTGATTATGTACCTCTCCAAGTCCTCTAGGAAATTAACGGGATGTACACCTTCAGAATCACCGAATTTTGGTTTCTCTAGATTAAAATTTTTGACATTGTACGTTATATTTTTACATCGTTCCTCCGTTTCAAGTCTGTCTCGTTGAATCGGTTGAGCGTTATCTTCAGTGCCATTTCCTATTTCAATGATATTTTCAGTCATGTCGCCTGTTGAATGACTCGAGATTTCGGTGGATTTTGCTAACTCGTACGTGGACTTTACTGTTTTCATTCCTTCAGATAATTCATTTATTTTCGACGCTAGTACTCCTAAGGTTCGTCGTAGTGATCGGTATTTGAGCCCCGTTCCCACCGCAGCTTCATGTGGTCTAGTATCTTTTCCTAATCTTGGACGTTTAGCCTTGCTGGCCCCATTTGTCCCTTGTTCATTTTGAGATGCTTCATCATTTGGAACACTTCGCTCCCCCCTTTCCAATATAAACTCTTCTCCCGTATACTTGACATTCCTCTTTAAATTGCGCCTTGGTCTAACCATTGTTCGCTCCTACAGAAATTAATTCAGTAAGTACCTTTATAAACCCACAACAACTAAATACTAAAATGAACTATTTTAATTTAAAGCTTTTAAGCAGTATTGTAAGATTTGATACGCTTCTCCTACACTACTTGTAACTCACAACCCTATTCATGTTCACTAATAATTTATATGCAATCCTCCAAATCCCTAATTTACCTAACAAACAGCGCAACTTCTTTAACCTCCGAGCAAGTACCATAATATACATAGCCAAAATTCAATAATACTATATATTAAGAAGAAAAAATAATTAAAAGATCAATACGATCAATCACACGAACTCGAAAAAATATTCGCCAACAGCACATACATTTCTGTATTATTTGTTTTCCTATACATGTTGAGATGACATGAAAGTAAAAATAAACCTTTTGTTAATTAATCCTTTCTATTTCTAATCTTTAATTTGTTTTGCAAAGTTTTTTTTTTTTTTTTTTGATCAATTTATATTAATTCAAGAGTTTCGCTATAAGGTTCTATCACTAATTTATTCCCTATAAAAATAATCTTAGGGTGGAACATTTCCCGCAAAAACATATCATGTTTATGTAAATATTATTTTGTGAAAAATTCGAGGAACAGATTTCGGAATTTTCGCATTAATTTCACATACAACCTGGAATTGCAATAACCGGCAAGACTCTCGCTACAGATCGAATGCACATAATCGAATACTTGGAAAACTAATGATTCGGAATGTAGCTGACATGTAACGACGCCTCCTCGATAATTATTATTTCTACGACTATCTGGGTAAGAACCTAAAACAACGAGTTTTTTTATTTTATTTTTTTATTTATTTATTACGGTACCATATAGCCTTATCTAAAATTTCAATTAGTCAATTATTACGAAAGGAACATCATTGACACAGATTAAGTAGATGCGACATCGCTAATCGGACCGGACCTATAGTCGTAGCGTTCCCAACCGTACGGTAATTATGGCAACTCAAGTTGGCAACACTGAATAATAGAGCACATACTGATCTATTGTGATTTGTGGTAAAAGTGACGCCGCGCAACGTTTATTTCTAACTCATACGTTTTAATTAAATATCGGGAACAATACCCTTATTTTATCGTGTTGAATCGTTTTAAAAGGTGAGTGACATCAATATAATCGTAGATTAAATGATATGGGACATATCGCCCGGCATAGATAGCGCATATACTGTGTTGCTGCGATTTTCGCGCTAAGAAAATGGCGTCATAATATCAACTCGCATTGAACTAACGAAATTACTTAGTTTTTGAAGTGTTAGAAATTGTGTTTTTGTGCAAAGCTTGTGTTACAACGTTCTCGTTTTCTTTTTAGGACATAACCATGACTGACCACATATTTAATCGGAAAATTTATAAATTCCCGGCACTCTGGGACTCATCACATATTCACTACCGAAGTATTGCAGTAAAGGCCTTTTGTCGTGAAGCACTTCTCATCCAGCTAAATCTGGAACTCCCTCATCCAATTACTTTGTCTACTCTGCGCACAAAAATAAAAACATACCAAAAACGGATTTTGCGGCAAAAACAAAAACTAGCTCAACACCAGCGTCAAGTAAGTACATGTCATCCTATTTACAATCTCCTTGTTTTTCCCTTTTTAATATCTCATTTCCTAATATCCTCCCTACATTATTGCTTGCAGATAACAGTTACCAGTGCTCCTACTCCGCATCAAACTCCCGCCGCTTCTACTCCACTAACAATCCAGCTTCCTTTTCCGGGTTTTTCTTCACTCCCTACCACTGAGCAAGAACTAATCAGAAATTTGTTTCACACCATCCATTTGCTTTCTAATTCAACCCTACTATCATCAGAAGAATACATCACCACCTGTGCGAGTCCCCCCGTCTTACATATTCCTTCCCCGGTTAGCAAGATTTTACTCTAGACCTTCATAATACCCTAGTTACAATGTTTGTATGTTAATTAATAATCGTCTTGTCTTGTTTCCCTAGCCGGAGTCCGTTCACCCTCACTCACCTACCCACAGCTCTATCCCAAACCACGCCGAAATGTTAGCCCTTTCCGTACCCCCACCTGCGTCAGTGAGTAATAATTGCTGCAATTTGATTTGTTAGAACATCTTAATTGTCTACCATAATTTTAATAATTATCCTTTTATTCCCTATCTAGTCACAACCAAACCAATCCGAGAACATCCTATCCGAACCATTTATTGACTATGCCGATCTTCTAACCCAAGATCTTTCCCCTCCATCCTCTGTGAGTATCCGTTTTTCCCTTTTTGTTTAACACATAACAAAATAATGGTTTTAACCGCAATGTTTTCAAATTTTCAGGTTGATACCATCCCATTTCCAGGTCAATTACTATAGAGCAACTGGTCCCTGATTATACTGATTATAGTTCAGGCCTCACACACAATGCAACCTATCTACTACTATTTATTTCCGGTAAGTTTAATTTTCTACTACCTAATCTGTTATGTAAATTTGTATGATAATGCAAACTGATTCAATCCAATACTAATTTAGCCTTATTAATGAAAAGATTTAATTGAATTGCAATAGATACATTTCATTACTAACTTCCCATTTTAAAGATTTATTTAGGGCAAATCTGCCGATAAATGCCCCCTATGCTAGCTTGCTAACTATATAGTATACCCCTTACTGCAGGACATAATTATGATAACTTATGAGCTTATAGTTCAAACATTTGTATTCCTGCACATCAATTCTAATATTTTTTTATTATATCATTCTACTCCCAACAAGACAAGAATGTATAATGAACTGCTTTTCACCAACTGTTCCTAAGTTCCAGTATATTGTAATCAGAATGGCCTTTTCAGCATGTTATGTAACTTCTAACAGTTTTGTAACATATTTAACCAACTTTAGAAAAAAGATTTATGTAGTATGTATATTTTAAAGGAATGTTCACTTTACTTAAAGGTGTCTAGACCAATATGGGTGTATTTTTTTTTCTTGTTTCCTCCATGGCTATTTTCCAAACAAAAATATTATCAAAATCGGTTCAGCATTTTTTTTTATCCCATTTAACTATAAATTAGAAGATAGTCATAGAGTCTCTAATGAAGAACAATCTTCCAAACCTGCTGTCCTACTTCAGGAATCTAACTCATGATTATGACAAGTTAAATCCTAGACGCTTATAGCTAGCAAAGATGTTCATACTACTTGATGCTATTTTAACATGTTACTTTCTTATCGTCTGTTCACACTAGTAGTCATATAATTGGGTATTCAATTAACCAAGCTTTTGTAATAGTGATACTTTCTGCCTTCGACACAAACAAAACTGGAAAACTGTTTCATACTATTTTTTTTTTTATGTTTCCTTTTCCTTTATTCCAGGTTTATCTTGCTTCTTACGCCTCAATCCTACCATATACCTGACCAAGTTCCAGAGCCCAAGACAAAACTTATTCAAGCCTACATTAAACCTGAATCCCGTCTATCCTATGTCTATTCCAATTTCCAATCTCAAACCAAGTTAAGTTAATTAATTTTCCTGCTGCTTCCAATCTATTATTAAAATTTTATAACATCATATTCCTCATATTGTCAAATAACTGGTAATCTTAATTTACATTTTGTAACATATTCCTACTGTCAAATACTCTTAAGGAATATACCTTTTGTTTAGTATCTTTATTCACAACATAGATCAATTAGTGCTGGATGATATTTACATGGTAGGACAGTCCTATAGAATTTTTTTTTTACTTCTGGTCACTTGAATTTTAACGAAGATTTTCACCCCGACCCCCGTCTAAATAATTTCTAACACTAACTTTTTGTTGAACACTGTAGTACACAAAATATGTAAGTAAGTAACTAGACAAGATTTTCACCCCTGGCCACCGTAACATCCCTAGGTAAAGGTTTTCACCGTAAAACAACTATGTATTTCACCGTACAATTCCTTCTTCTATCATAATATCATACTCATATCATCATCATTTTCTCTGAGGGGTGATATTATCATGATTTTATGTATTCTAAAAATTGCACATTACACTTCAATGCTAGTTACACGCACTTACAGACAAAATCACGATGGTCGCATTTTGTTCCGTTTACAAATGTAAATGTTTCTAGTGTTCACTATGCGAACATCACACAAATCTACCTGCCTTACTCTCCACAGTTACATTTCAATTATACTGACGGTTAACAGGTCTCCCAAGTGATACCTTCACAATGTTTCTGCTTCTTGGAATTTAGTTTCATTTGGTGGAAACATACTGACTCTTACAACATGACAATTGGACAATATCCTTTTGTTATATGTGACGCCAGAATCACCCTTGCCTAAAACTGCTTCGGTTCTCGAGACCGACTAACTATAGTGCAATTGTGTTTCTAAGACTAAACATGCAGAATTCATACATTCACCATAGGGAAAACTTAATTCAATCTTGGATTACTAAATGATGATATAATCGCCTCTCTACTCATTGTGTTTTATTCTAGTTTGTAAGCTCCTTCATTACAAGGCTATTTACTTATTTACATATTTGCATAACCATAAATCTTATTGGTTCAACATAAAAATGTATCCTGTAATATCTCACCAACAATTCTCCTAGAACAATCAATCTAACCTCACTACTTTGCTATTTGAGAAAATCTATGCCTTCCGACCCTGATCAAATTAGGATTTGCAGTTCTATAAAGTAAATTCATCGCATACTGTTCCATTTTCCTGTGTCTCAAGAAACAGACACACACATAATAACACCATAATCATCCAAGACCAGCACACCAATATTTATGTTATTTTCACAAGTTTTTGTTCCTAGTAGGGATCGAACCCATGCCTCTGCCCACAAAGCAGCCTGTCACCAACAGTCATTATCATCAAGTTAATCACTATTTTGAACTAGTTTCCTACACTAAAAATAATTAAAAGCTTTCCTATGAACCTATATCACATTCAATCTACTTTAAATTTGCTAACAAGACTTCATAAATTTCTATCATGTATTCCAATAATTGTCTATGTCTATAATGCAAAACCTTTATTTAGTAATTAACCCACATACTCAAGATACTCTGTACTTTACACTGTGACTAACTGCATATTGATATAAACGCAAAATGTACTACCCTTTTGTCTCAGATTCCTGTCCATTCTCACTGCAACAAATTGTGGCGAGATATGCCTAAAACATTTCTCACCACCACCTTCAAGTAATCCATCAACACTTCACTACATAAAACAAATCTATAACTTAATTCAACATAAAACTGTAAATAATCCAACACCGAACTCACATCATTGTTACCTACTACAAGACTTCTTAAAACTAATTTTCAGTGTCCTGACTCCTGACTGCTAGATACAAGTTTTGTTCTACGGGTTGTCCTGTCTACCAACTGCTGCAACTCTTCGAAACAGTATTCGCCTAATCCGTAAGTACTTTCTCCATAAAATAATACACACACACACACACACACACAGACACATAAGAATTATTAGAGCTCCCGTATGACATTTTTTCCTTTCTATACTAATACTTTTGTCGCAATTGAAACTATTTTTGACTACTTTTACCTAACTTAGTGACAACACCAGTTTCATCAAAAAAAGTTCAGCTTCTTTTTTATTATTTTATTTTCTTCATATGTATTGAAATATGTAATTGCGATGCCCTGGCTCAAGTCCTGTTCATTAAGAATTGCAGTCAAACTATTGCACACATATTAAATTAAATTGTTTATTAATTTCCTTCCTATGATAAATATATATAATATATACTAGCAGACGCGACGCGGCTTGGTTCGACTCTATATCGCGAGCTATTTTTTTTTCCCTGGCTCCATCTGTTGGCTAAGCTTTGAACTAATTGTACCTTTGGTTAATTGGATCATGTCACTATATACCAGGAAGCTATCAACATTCTATACTGTTTATCATAATGAACCTAAAAACGTGTAGATGGCGTTTTATTGAACTCGCGGGAAATTTTGAAATTGAATCTAGCACACTGTAGCTTTAGGACTTTATTTCACCGGGAAAATTCATTAATTTTCATATTTAAACACAAAGTACAAGCAATCAAGTTTCCCAAACCGCTTTTTTTTTCTATCTGTAACATTTTAATTCTCTTTTCTGAACGAGTTTTATTTTCATTTTCAGATTCGATCTACAAGCGATCCCTACTTGGCCACGCATACAAGAAAAAAAATGAAAATCAAACCTGCTGACTCCGAGACCACTGCTTAGTTTTAATTTAGATTTATCTAGTCCTAAACAAAATTTTTCGTAGATGCCGTTTTATTAAAATTTAAGTTCTATGCGCTTTTTCTTTAGAAAATCAGATATGCAATAAAGCTTAATAACCGTACTTTATCTACATACAAAATTGCATCAAAATCGCTGTAGTTGCTATCAACATTGTTTAGAATCCTGATTTTACGATACCAGGTTTCTATTGTAATAAAGTACATATTCTATTATCAATTCCTGCGGCACTATACCCCCGTAGTAACAAGTCGCTTATCAGTTCTGGTATTTATTAGCATGGGAATCCTAAGTGTGAAGAGCCTTCCAATCCTTGGTCACTACGGTTCCTAATTGTAACTAAGCTCATCTATATCGATGGTCACGTCACCAACTTTGTAACCATCCATGCCTATCCATGGTCATGTCACCAATATATTGTAACAATCTTACTCATATTCTATACTGTATTTTGACACTCAATTGATGGTAAATCTATTTATAGAATCCTAATCACGGCTACAATACTGTAATTATCCTGGTCACGGCTACAGCAAATTGTAACCCCCCTTTTTACTTGATCCTAACTCCCGTATTAAAAATAGTAACTAGACAAGTCGTCCCGTAGTCTAAAGCTCTAATCCTGGGAACGGTACTACCAATTGTAACTACCCCTAATCTGAGCTAATAATATCTAGATGATTCCAGCCTACGTTTTTAATTCCTCAGATAAATAATTACACATAACAAAATCAAATCATAACTTAACATTATCCAGACAATAAATCTATACTAATGAATAAAGAACTGATTAAATATATGGCCAAGGTGTGATCGTCTAACTCATAGTGGTAGAACCGAATATTATGAACCGTGGTAACTCAAGTTCTTTTCAGGAAATACTGAGACAATCCTAACCTAATTGTAAGAGAAATAAATTATTATAACGATAAAATTGTACCTAGTAAGCACATGAAGACAAATCTTATTCCTACTGCAAGGGTTAATTAAAATGACCCTAATACTGTTATACCATTTTGACTCCAATCCTGTCGTTACTATTAGAGATTATATTTCGCCATTAGATTTCTATAAATTCGCAAAGCATAGATTGTAATAACCTAACTTCAAGTAAACACAAAATCATATATTAAATGCAGAACATTTGTACCTAGAACATGGAATGACACAGAAAATTATCACACACCATAAAGTAGTAAATCATAAACTAATTAGTTAATTATTGTTAATAACTAAATGTAAATATCCATAGTTGTATTTGTTTGTTCTATGATAGTCAAATGTTGTTCAGTAAAGGTAATTGTTTTCATGTATTCTCCTAAAAATTAGAATTCTACGGATATTTATCATTGTAGATAACCGGAGCTAGGAAAACATTACGGGCTTGTGACCGTAAGGCTGGATTAAGAGCTCTTGACGTAATTACAACACTCTCCATTGCTGTTCTAGCTCAAATTACCCCCCTTAACACTTATTACTAACGCTGAATAAGATTTGGAAACACAATGCTGAGATAAGAATATTTTATCTAAGTTGTATTTAAGCCTTGTTATTTTGTTTCTGTATAAATAATTTGTTGCTCCTTTGTCTCATTTCACCTCCTTATTTTATTTGTAGGACTATCTTAAATTCTATAAAACAGTCACAATATCCAGACAGATAAATGTCTTCAACATAACATGATTAATTGACAAATATTTATTGAACAATTAACTGATAATATTAACCAATGACTTGGACATCTCTAAACCGTCTTTTAGTCTACGAGAAATCCAAAGAGCAAGTGTCTCTATTCAATGATCAATTTCATCAATCATAACTCCATTATTTTAGAAGAATAATTTATTAAGTTTAACATTTATCTTGGAGACATCTCATCTATCCGGAAAAGTCTAAAATGCCTAAATTCTAGGACTTACGTGAGTAAACTCGTCCAACAGAATCAATCCAATCCCCTCTGGCAGGTGGCAATTCACTAGCACTTACACTTCACTTTTCACAGACACTTCACTTTGAATATTTCACTTTTCACTTTATCGCGGACAGCAACTTTGGCTTCTAGACGGTAACTGGTTTGGTCGGCCCATTCGTCCCCTTTTTATACTACCCAGGTGTCCGCATCTGGTCTCCATCCTGTCTCCGACTCAACCAATCAAACTCCTCAAGTACCCATTCCGACCAATAGAACCCTTGTTCCATTTTCAAATATTGATGAGCCATTATTAGCTTTCCAATTTTAAATTTATTTGAATTTAGAATCATGTACGTAAGCTGTCCTCATCTTGTCTCCGACCTAACCAATCAGATCCCTTGAATACACATTTTGAACCTACGTTCCTTTTTTTAAATATTTATGATATGTTATTTTGTTTTATGAGTTTTATTTGAATTTGGAACCTGTCTCCAAGCGTTCTCAGCCTATTTACATCATTCAGCTGCCGTGATTCTGAATTATGTTAGTTAGTTAATTATTTAATTTGTTAGATCTAATCTGTTAGTTTTAATCATTTCCTAGTATTGGAAATCTATACATAGAAATGTAAGCGTTAGTTTGCTAATCGTGGGGATATTAAGAATCTTAGTTACTGCATAAAACCTCTTAGCATTCACTTTGCTTTTATTAGATATACTTTTGCATAAAATCCTGACTTATTAACTTCATTGACAGGAAGTTCTATAGCTCCATGATCTATGTCTGATAGTCGAGATTTAGTCTATTGAGATATAACTTTTTAGATATTTAATATTTCCAAAAGATGCCATTAGATTAGATTTCCATCATACTGATGTATCTATATATTTGTGAACGTAGCGGAACGCATTGCGGACCGTTACATTATTCAAGTGTTAGAATCTTGAGCGATGCGAGTGGTTCATAGCCCTCGATATAAATCCGTTTTATTCAAGAGTTGCATACTATACTTTATACCATGACTACGAGAAAAAGAATTAACTTATGTAAAAATAGACATTTAAAAACGAAAAAAGGAAGGTTAAATTAATTAATATGCACATTAAAATTGGAACAATTTAAACATACAAGTAAACTCTAAATCTTATTAATATATATTTTTTCTGTAATGTCAGCAAAGAACACAATACAGTTTTTACTCTATTGCTAATCCTTGTCACAAATATTGACCAATCAAACCTCGAGGAGTTCAGTATTTGCACAAAGAGTTTGTATGTCAAATATTCTATGCGCAAGGAGTTTGTATCGAGTATTCAAGCAAGCAAGTTGTATAAGCATTGAGATGGAGATCGAATTTATTGGTATGTTCTAAATTCAAGCACCAAAATAGTGATTAAAGACCTTATGTTCACTGTTTTCAGTGAATAAAATAAGCTTTTTAGAGGGGGAATGGTATAAACTATATTATACGAGGGTAATTTGAAAAGTTCTTAGCCTAACATGGTTAAAGTCATTGGTTTTTTTTATAACTACCCTCATTTTGTAGTTACATTCTTTAGCAACAAGTATGCACAGTTTAGTTTATTCACAGTAACTCATTGTTCGTTTACACGTGATACCGTAAGTCAAGTCAAAGCTATTTTTAATAAAATAGATAAAATTGAACATCGTGCAGTGATAAAATACCTGAATTTGAAAGGTTTTACTCCAAAAGCTATACATGAAGACATGTCTGCTACTTTGGGTGAGTCCGCTCCTTCGTATGCGACTGTTAAAAACTGGGTGGCAGAGTTTAAACGTGGTCGTGAGACCATTCAAGATGAGCCCCGTAGTGGCCGGCCTTCGACTGCTTCCACTGATCAAAACAAAGAAAAAATCTGTGATTTAATTTTATCTGATCGAAGATTGCCTGTCGAGGAGATAGCTAAGACTGTAGGCATCTCATCTGAGCGAACACATCATATAATTACTACTGAACTTTGAATAGAACCAATAGAATTTGTTGAAAGATTTATAACCATGGATGAAACCTTGTGGGTTCACCACAATACACCCGAGACAGAAGAACAGTCGAAACAATGGAAAAGAGCACGATCGCCCACCCCAAAGAAGGCAAAGGTGGTTTTATCGGCGGGCAAAGTCATGGCATCCGTTTTTTGGGATGCAAAGGGTATAATTCTCGTGGATTATTTAAAAAGGTTGAAACAATAAACTCCGATTACTATTGCAACCTGTTGCGTCGTTTGAGAGAAGAAATCAAAGAAAAACGTCCAGGTTTATTGAGAAGAAAAGTCTTGTTTCATCAGGACAATGCGCGCGTTCACACCTCTATGCAATCCATGGCAGAAATCCATCAATGTGGCTTCGAATTGTTACCTCATCCCCCATATTCACCGGATTTAGCACCGTCCGACTTTTATCTGTTCCCAAAGCTGAAAAAATGGTATGGTAAAAATTTTTTTACAAATGAAGAGGTCATAGCCGCCGTGGACGCTTATTTTGAGGAGTTAGACGAAGATTTTTTTAAAACGGGTATCGAAGCCTTACCGGGTCGATGGAAAAGGTGTTTTGAGCTCGGAGGAGAGTATGTTGAAAAATAAAAATAAACTCAAAATCGTGTGGTTTCATTAAGTATGTTAGGCTAAGAACTTTTCAAATGATCTATGTTATAAAACGTATATTTTTGTTTATTTTATTCTTAGCTTTTTACATCCTGGAAAATAGTGTAAATGAAACTTTCTTATCTAACAACAATAATTCGATTTTTAAATTTACTTTTAAAAAGTTTCAGATTATTCTCACCTAACATTCTTTGACCAAGCCCACGGACTGGCATGCGCAGCGTAGGTCGTCCAACGACAAGGTGGACTGACGACCTCATAAAGGCAGCAGGACGACGTTGGAAGCACGCCGCTTCCAACCGGTCCTTTTGGAAATTTGTGGAGGAGGTATATAGAATGATGAACATTCTTTGAAACAATTTCTTTGAATTGTAGCGACTGTGCGACGTGCGTCTCGGCGTTCTGGAATAATAAAAATATGGAACTGGAACTAGATAGATCCGTTAAATTATAGAAGAAACATTTTAAAATTCCTTTACACAATGGTTTAAACTCGTGACTGTTCACGTTTTATAATACGGCTGATTGAACTCAACATCCTCTATGGCAATGCACTGCACTCGACATCCTGAGATATAGAACATTTCGCTGGAAACTTTGCCCTTCAACACAACACAGTAAGGTTTGCACACTCCTGCTTCAGGGTTGAATAACTGGCAAAGGTGTGGCACTTCCCCAGACGGACTCTGTAAAAGCCCTACCACTACACAGTAAGTATTTTACTAGGGAATAGAGCGACACGTACGAATTAACGGAGTAAAGGCTAAGACTTAAAATGTGTACGAAAGTCCTATATTATTAGAACATAAAAAACTGAATTTTCAGGTGGATATTGTCAATAATGAAGTACACAATTGTATGACGATTGACTGATTTAAATTGATCAAAAACAGCTGTATATTACAATTTATCCTTTTTTCGTGACGTAGTGTCTTAATATAAGTTATTATTCGGTAAGCATTTACATTATCTATATGTTTAATGCATATCAGGAATTCCAGGTTCGGCAGGTTCTGACCCTCATCAAGGTGACCTTTATATCATGCGCCTCTTCAGTCGAGTTTGGCAGCTTGTTAATATTGCAGAAGCTGAATGGCCATATTTTGAAAAGTTTTCATATTTTTGTGTTGGGCGAAGTTTCAGTGGGTTGAAACCTGGAGTAACAAGAACTTAATAAGTGTACTATTAGCATTCTTATTAAGTTCTAATATAATTTTTAGTAGTTTTTGCACCACGCAAAGTGCACAGTCAAAGGGCTTTAAAACTATTATGGCTGTCGTAGGTACATATGAAGCTACTTAATCAATAATTATATGTGAGATTTTTAAATCTTCTTTTTTATATGAAATAGATGCATGTTTGCCATTTTATATTACCCTAGCGATTTGAGAGAGCGTAGAACATTGTTTGCTGGAATATCTCAATTGTCATAAAATGTCTAATAAAAATATGAGAACTGTCGAGGGTTTGTATGCTAATATTAGTTTTCCTTTTGTGGAATTAATTATCTTACAATTTCATTATTCAGAAACGCTCGCAGCGAAGCTTGACTTAGCAACCGATCAACAAGTTCAGCAACGCTTGCTGCGTTCAGTAGTTCGATGGGTGTCCGTTAGTGGCATTTTTCAACTGAGCGTTTCCGTGCTTTAGGAGGAGGGCACGTTGAAATTTCGGTTAAACTAAAAGAGTGTAAATCAATTATTATATTGAGAAATATTATCATAAATATAAGTAAATAAATTAATAATCACTATATTCATACATTTAAATTTATGTATATTAATTTATTTGATTTTTTTCCATTGTGGGGTTGCAATAAATAATTTATCTATTTATCTATCTATTTTTCGTTGTTATCTATAATTCGTATATTATTGCTACCGTGTATTTTATTGTCTTTCGCATGAACATTACTTTTATTATTTAACAATAGTAATCTATTACACTCAACAAATAAAGATTTTCAAAATAAAGTCAAACTGCCAGTTAAAGGCTGAATTGAAGTTCTGTCCTATTTACTAAATCTAAGCTATATTTTGTTTACAGACTACAGATATGAGGGTTGAAATTGTTACGTGCAAACGTACGCAATACTTTATTAATCTAAACGAAATCCCGAAAACCCAACGCACACTTGAACCCGTGGAACCTTTGTGTTACCTCCGTCCACTACAACAACGTTCTGTTTACTTTGCTCTGATTTATTAATTCCGACGGATAATAAGGTAACCGAGCAAAAGACTAATAACATAGTATGGGCATTTAAGTAGTTGTTCTCTAAGGAGTGGAAAGTGGTGGATTACTTATTGCTGAAAGATATTTTTTATGTATAAGTAGCTACTACTCTTTGTACTTACCCAAAATTCGTGCAAATAAATGCATTTTCGTTTTAATTTAATTTCCTACAGAATAACTACACTAATCACATGCCATTACTGTTGCTTGAAATTTGTTATGTATATTTTTTCTTCCATGTAGACATTGTAGACTATAGTTCATAACTTCACAAAATATTTTATGAACTTGTTCAGTATATGAGCGGTGGGTTCGTCCATACTGCTAGACCCGTTGCTGCATCCCAACAAGCAGAGCAGGTGTTCGGACCCAGCATCGACATCTGCGAGAGAACAAGGTACATTTATTACGAACTTTGGTCAGAACATGCCCCGGTGCGGTAAGCGAATACGTAAAATTAAACTACGATACCAACTTTTAGGTAAATTTCCCGCAAAACGCTCGCTAGGGAAAATAAGTTGTTTAACAATGTCTGACAGGTGTTGTTTTGCCTACAAACTATTAAAAGTACAAGCAAGTAGCTTATGAATGGATGGCTGAATATCTGTTACTCAATCACGGCAGAACGGCTGAACAGATCTGGTTGAAATTTGGCACAGTGATAGATTATAGTCTGGAATAGCACATAGGTTTTCATCATCATCATCAACATCTATCACCACGCGGCTGAAATAGCCTAATATTCTTAGGCACAGCATAGACAAAATAACAAGATCTCCGCCTACGTCTAGATAGTAATGATGACTTGATTTCAGTCAATAGAGTTCTGTCAAAGATGTGTCAGTTTCTGATAGCGTAGTAAAAAGCACGCAATGATTTTGACAACTCGATACACTAGACGTGATAGAGTCGGCATGTCATCCATCTTTGTTGTTTAGCCGACTGTAGTCGAGCGATTCCGCCATCACCAAGGAGGTGAAACAGCACAGTCTAACGGTCTTGAGTGAATCGCCCGCAATATTTATATGTTATTTTTTAACACAACACAACATAACAAATAGTTTCGCCTATATATCCTCGAAGGGGTAAGCAGCGATTTTATAATAGGATACTTTTCTTCATCATCACCATCCATCACCAAGGATGTGAAACCTCGAGGCGATAACTTCAGTCTAGCGGTATTGAGTGAATCGATACTTATGCCTATATATTCCACGAAGGGGTAAGCAGCGATGTTTTCAACGCCTACGTTTCGCCATATATGTTTTTAGTCGTATGATCATGTAACAGGGAGACGAGTCTATTGCCATCTACGGGACGCTGTTTCGGTCTCCGGACTGTTATTGAGAAAAATCTTTCTTTCTCAGATAAACCCAATAACTGTGCAAGCCGGGGATCGAACTCATGAAGTTTCAGGCCATCAAGGAATCAAAATGGCACTTCCACCACTACACCAATACCAAGCGAGCGAAGCCGCTGGCGGGTCAGCTAGTTATACATATAACTTTAGTTTTAAGTTCGTACCTATATGTGCGATCTATACACAACTTGGGAGAGGTATATACTAAGTGGACTGTAGAGGTGAGTACTGAGTTTAGGTGAGGAACTGATCTTCGATCCCTGCAAGCTTCAGAGTGCAATATGGAGACTCCACCAACCTTTTATCCACGCCCGCCGAGGGCAGCAGCATCCGTCGCAGACCAGGCACAGCCAGCCAGCACAGTCGGTATCACGGTGATCCACTATTGTCTCCTTAGTTTACAGCACTTCTACACCATTCCTTACTTCACTAGGTAGATGAAAAAGGTTCCAAATGACACAGCACAAAAGGATTGATCCCGGCAGGTTAGAGTGCAACGTGCACTCGGCTCGGGTCGCAATGACAGAGTGACAACCACCGTTCGACGGTAGTAGATTGTAAGAATTGATGGAGTTTTTCCAACAACCCTCTTTAGCTTACAAAGATCGAACACTATATGTTATGCAACTAATACATAAATCGATACAGAATAAAACTGTAACAAACGAGATATCTGTACATATGGGTGATGCAATATATGTTTTAGGTTATTTCATTATTATTAGGTTACCGTATATCCCGTAGACCACGCGGGCGGGCCGAATTTCTGGTACTGAAGTGGTATAAATTCGGATTCTGAGAGCTCTTGCATCTAGTACGAGTATGTTACTTGTTTGGAAACACCCAGGGTTCACTTCATGTAAAATTTTGTTGAATTGTCATGTAGGTACAAACGTATGTGACCCCTAAATTTTAATCGTATAGGCGAAGTCTTTACGAAAATGTAGAGTATAATCTTAACCAATTATTAAATAACCGTTTCAAATTAGTGAGGGAAAGTTACGCTTCCATAGGCGAAAACAATGCCGCGTTACATATTCAATGAAAAATTAAATCCATTCGTTAGATCCCTTTCCTACAGAGGGTCGATGATACCATCTGTGGTACAGTAAAACATCGAAAAGTAAGGTATCTTCAACTTAACATTTAGATGATGGACATTGTTAAAACAACTAACCAAAACAAATATCTTTTTTAAAACAGCATAAGGTTGTTTAGATATTTATAATCTTTGTTATGTAATAGCTTGGCCAATCTAACTGCACAGCACATATCATTATTTGTAGCCTATCTGAAATAATCTAACGAAGAATAATATACATATATTTATGTTTCTAAGTTTGTGAGGGTCATTCTAAAGCCTAAATGACTTAACGAATTTTGATAAATGAAATATTATTGTACTCCTTTTGATATATTATAATCTGTGATAAGTGCAATATTGTGGCTGGTAACCAGACAGATGCTACGTACGATACTAAAAATTATCAAATACAATAGATTTTTGAAGCACTAACGCCTGCTTTGCGTAATCGAATTCCGCAATTTTCAAGAGAAAACCCGTCCTCGGGCGGGAATCGATATCCAACCATCAAATTAATAATTTTAAATGATTTTGACGATTCCTAGTTAAGAATAACATGATATTGTAATGAATATGTCGCAGTTAGTTCTTAGTGGGTATACCAAGGCAACTCTATCCTGTCGTATGATCGTAAGTGCCAGATTAAAGAAAACTGCTTTTAATCATTTAACCGCTGGTAGTACTGTGCTTAGGTTTGAAGGGTACTGTAGCAAGTGAAACTGAGCGAACTACAAGTATTGATAACCGCTGAGTAGTTGTGTGCGGCGCCACGCAGAACTTTACATCTTGAGGTTTGAGCGGCAACACATCTGCCATGGGAAGCATGACGTTTCCTATATGAGGAAACTTGCTCACCGCTCTAATGACTTCTTCTCATAAACAAATGTAGGTAAGATACTAATAATATGTAACATACACTGTAAAGATAACCAATTTTTGCCAATTTCCCATGTCTACATGATCCTTGATCCTTTTTATACAAATACTTTCGTTAAGAGGACATGTCTGCTAATGGAAAAGAGTACTCTTAGCTGTCCCGCATCTAATGCATTCATAAAACTACAAAGAGTGAAACTTAGTCGGTAAAGAAAGGCCCGAGTGTACAAATAAAATCGCATAGAACTCTCGTGTTTACGAAAGAATAAAATACCTACAGGTAGAATGTTTACGACTGCTTTTCGGTATCCACAGACATCATTTTATAGTAAATAAGTAAGTAACTGTAAAATTTTGTGTGGCTAAAAAGAAGGAATTAAAACAATTAAATGTGTGTATTCCAATAAAGCTTAGTAGACCGCAAGCATGTTTATTAATACCAGCAGTATAAGAATATTAATCAAAATTAAAAAAATAAATGCTGGCACCACCCAAACATTATAAAGTATACGCTACATAAACTCAATATGATGATGGTACCTTCTAAAAATGAAAGATCATTATTTTATTGTTAATACGAGTATAAATATAATAAATAAATATAAGAACTTGGTAGATTTCGAAACATTTTTCAAACATTTTGTTTATATGGGATAAAGTACGATGTTACCTAATTTACTTAATAATGGCTATCTAATGAAAACATGTCTCATACACTAATAGAAATATAATTGGCCACATGTTGCAAACGGTTAATAGACATAATTAGGTATAAATAAGCTTTCTTCATACTAAATTTAATCTAAATCTGTTCAGCCGTTGCATCATGACGAAGTAACAATCTATCTTCTATCTATCTATATATATAAAAGCGAAAGGTCACTCACTCATCACGAAATATCAGAAACTACAAGTGCTAGGAGATTAAAATTTTGCATGCGGGTTCTTTTTAGGACGTAGGTGCTCACTAAGACGGGATTTTGTGAAATTCAACCCCTATGGGTTTTTTTGGGGTTGATAGTTTGTATGAAACTTCGTTACTGCGAGTGTTAAAATTTTAAATTTTTGCATGGGGATTCTTTTTAGGACGTAGGTGCTCACTAAGACGGGATTTTATGAAATTCTACCCCTAAGGGGTTTTTTGGGGTTGATAGTTTGTATGAAACTTCGTTACTGCGAGTTCTAAAAGTTTAAAATTTTGCATGGAGGTTCTTTTTTGGACCTATGTATACTCACTAGGACGGGGATTTTGTGAAATTCGACCCCTAATTGAAATCTGACCAATTGAAATCTGTAATTACCGTATCCCGCGAGGCCACGCGAGTGAAGCCGCTGGCGGGTCAGCTAATAGGTGGATAAGTGTGATACTGTAGACCCAGCACGAAACTTTGCGTAAGTTTAACATCATTGTATCGTTGACGTATACAGTAGAAACTATCATGTATTTTCTACAACTGTGGCACAAACAGCTCGTACTTTAAATTAAGGACAAGATTATGTTACACTTACGCAAATATTCGTTCTAGGTGCAAAGTACTTAAAAACTTTAACTGAATTAGCTTTTAGATATAATTTAGCACAATATGGCCTTAATAAAAAGACCACCAGATATTTATCAAAAAATGTTTCAATGCATAGCCATTTTCATCCATCACACAAGGGAGTAGTTATATGCTCATATTTTCATGTTCCCACAACAAAATTATAGCTAGTAACTACCTTAGAAAAGCATAATCATCATCTCGCCTAGTACTTTAATCTGTAACGATGTACTTTCTACTCTACTGGATGTTTAATATTTTCTTATCCCAATTGCAAACTGAAATGGCTGGCACAAATATTCTCTGTCCAGATACCTGTTTGGTAGAGCGACTAATGCGGTACCCGTGCCGGATAATGTGGTCCACATTTCAAAGTGCTCAGGTGGTGCGTTCGGCGGTGGTCACATCAACAACCATTTTTGCTGGTAACTACGTCGTTACTTCCTAAATATTACGTTGTTTAGCATTCCAGTCCAGAAAATTTATATCCTTGTCAAATTTCGTTACTTTCGTTGAGAATAGGAGTTTTAGTTTCCACCCATTCATTCCACCAGTGTTGACCACTGGTAGCCAACGGCTTAATATGCCTTCCGAAGCACGTAAGCGCTCTGTTAAAGAGTCGCTTAACCTTGTTGAACGAAAATTTATATCCTTGTCAAATTTCGTTACTTTCGTTGAGAATAGGAGTTTTAGTTTCCACCCATTCATTCCACCAGTGTTGACCACTGGTAGCCAACGGCTTAATATGCCTTCCGAAGCACGTAAGCGCTCTGTTAAAGAGTCGCTTAACCTTGTTGAACAGATGAAAACGACAAGGCAAACTTCGCTGCTTTCTAAGCAGACGACTATGATACTATCCACATAGCACTCTGCTGATCAGATGGACACGTGGTGGAACTCACCTTGCCAGTCTCTCATTCTAGACTACCGTCTCTTACAGGATTTTCTTACTTTTAAAAAGCAACTTTTGATCCGGCAAAGTCTGCTGTTACTAAGAGGGCACTCTCCTAAGAGGGCAGTTTTTGTTGTGGACAACTAAAAACCAGCAGTGTTTGAAGTGTGGCAGTGAGATCACTGCCTTGTGCTGCGAGCTATGGGTATGATTTCGCATTATTACGCAGCCCCAGCGCATCACTACCCTCTGGTCCGAGAAAGATTGCTCGTATCTCGTATCGTAGAGGGTTCATAGCAAAGCACACCAGTCGCTTCTCTGAGTATCGTTATCGCAGTCCATCTCAGTTGCTGTGCTGTTCATACAACCTACCACACTGTATAACAACCTCGGGTTAGAAGAGCGTTAGCATCCTACGAGTATCATAAAGCCTGAAAATAACACGCAATCATAGTCTGATACGATTTAAAGCTACCTAATACCTACTTTTCAATTACGTGAACAAACGAATATATAAACTGGTAAACCATTTTTCCTGTGTGTTTGTTTGCGTAATTAAAACCAAGGTCCACTCAGAGACCACAGCTTTTAATGGAACAGATACCTAACTTAAGTTCTGACTTTTTACTTATCTACGGCGAAGCCCAGAAGGTTGGTCACGGATGTTTGTATGTCATTCCTATGTCCGCTCGTGACTACTCAACAGCGCAAACAATTTTGATAAATTATATGCTATAGATAGCTTGATGGCGCTGACAAATCATTAACCGATTGCTTTGATGTACGGGCTAATCATTTCTAGTTATTAAACTTGTAGTTTGTTCTCTTGTTATGTCTGTAACCTTGGTTTCGCCGCAGTCAGGTAATCATGTACCCAGTGGCACTTGCGCTTTCAATTTGAATCTAATGACGTATTATTTATCAAAATCTTGTATTATAAAGTTAATCTATTACAGAGATACTAAAACTTATATACAGTCACAAATTGTTTACCTCCGTCTAAGACCCACGCCGTCCCATAACAGTTGCAGTGTCACTCCTTCTCGTTTGCAAAGTAAGTAATCTCTGTGTTTTGTACGGGTTATTTGTTTTTACAATAATTACTCGTTTTAAGTTCCGTATCCACTTACACGTTCCCGCCAAACCGAGGGGGTAATCGACGGCGTGTGTCGGCCTCGTCATGTACGCGCCAACTGCACCCATAGCAGCAGCAGACCATACCGACTAAACCATACGATGTTTCTCCGGGCGCCCTAATGTCGGGGCTACGGGAACGCTTTTGTACTCGTCCGTGGCCCCGGCGGCGTTGGCCCTCTCATGAGGACCCCATCCCGGTGGGGTGAAGCAGAAGTCACTGCACCTACATCTACGAGAGGCACGCGGAAATACCGCGCGTGCCTTCTCGAGGTCCTTAAAATGTGACGGACACCCCCGTGTTCATCACCGGAACCTCTGTTATGGGGGGTAGAAGAGGGATTCCCTATTTTATTGCATAGTTGTTTTATCAAGTAATGCGAAAAAAGGGATCCTGGAGGAAGGCTTGGAGGGTGTATCAAACAATAGGTCTTTCTTAATTAAAGTACACTTTATTCACCCTATTAAATAATCTATTACTTATGTTTTTTTTTATTTCAGCCATTCGTTCCCGTTCAAAACCGTTCAAGTGGGTCTGCTTGTAATTGATAAAACTGTGCACTTTAATGTTTGGAGTTCGGTGCGAAACTCCTTCAGCAGCTTTAAATGTACTAGTATGTACTTTAAATGTAAAGCGATCAAAGTAAGAAAAAGCAAGAAAGTAAAATAAGAAAACCATAAGATGGAAAAATAGACTGATTATTCAGTACATCTGGGCCGCTTCATTTGCAATAGTAGTCCAAAATTTTGAGAAATTTTCGAGGGCCATATCGCCCGTGTCTGTAGGAGTGTACTCTGTAAGTGGTCTCCAGGTGTTGCTATGTTAAGTTTTAAAGGCACTGTAGTAGGTAGTACAAAACGTTTGTCCCTGCCGCATGCCGCTAAAGTAGCTGTACCGTACCAATGACAGAAGAAGCATATCTGTATATGTTTAACTGAAGCTATAACTCACCGCTTGCCGATATTTATAGCCTAGTTGCCAGGCTTAACACGTTCCTACGTTTGCGCTAACAACGATACATTCAATACAAATACACGTATTTTCAATTGCCGCTTGTCCGAGCGTTCTATGTTGATTTTGTACGAATATCAATTATGTGTTGCAAATGGGTTCATTAATGAAATTTTCGTTAATCGAATTAACAGCTAGTATGTGTTTGTAATTAATTAAATTTTTCAAGTACTACATAATTTTAATAGATAGATATGTACACTATTAAAATCATACAGTTTTCTACGGAGCTGGATTCATTACTTACTAGTGACTTCGTTCACGTAGCAGGCTCCCGCATTTTCTTAGTTTTTATTTCTTAAGATCCTTCTCGTGACAATAATAAAATTAACACAACAAAAAAAGAATTAGCGAGATTGTTCCATCCGTTTTAAAATTATAGCGTGACCAGGAAAAATAGGGGTTCATTTTTATATACATACTAGCGACTGCCCGCAACTTCGTTCGCGTTGTAGACTCGGCGTCCGGCCTCGCCATAACTGCCCGTATTTTCTTGTATTTCCTTTCATAATAACCTTCTCATGGCTATAGTGAACACAACACAAAAACAATTAGCGAGATCGCTCCATCCGCGCTGTAGTACATTTAGGTAGCTTGATATAATTTCCTTTTCTTACACAAAACATATTTCTGAACGCACGCATAAATTTGACAATTGACAACCAACAATATATGTGTCAATCCTTTTTCATTACACACATTATTCTACATTTCTTAAATCTTAAATACGCCATTTTATACGAATATTGTAAAATATCGATTTGAAACCTTTATTTAAATACAATACTTTAATTTGAAGGAAAGTGTACCGTATCGAGAGGGATGAACATTAAATATGTGAAAGTTAAATACTTTGTATTAGTATTTTTCTCCTTTTATTTAATTTTCCTACTAAATATATATTAACAAATACTACAAAATAAACTAACAAATACTACAAATCAAAAAACCATGAAAATCAGTCCAGCCGTCCTCGAGTTATAAGTGTTCGAACAAACCTGATTTTGTTTTATATATGTATAGATTATGCTTATAGTTTATTTTGTTTGTAGGTTTGGTCTAGCTAGAATTATAACTAATTGGACGTCGCGTTGCGTCAAGTAAGTTATACCGATATTCTTTTCATGAAAAAAATCTTCTCCCCAAATTGAACTATTTTCCGACGATACAATATATACTGTCTTATAAACATCCGTCGAGAACTCATGATTAAATGGTAAAACCGGCAAACACTCACGGACACCGGTCGGGGGTAATAACGTCTAGATGATAGACGTGAGTGTTTGCCGGTTTTACCAGTAATTTACACTATAGTATATAACCGTAATTATGTTTCATACCACCTGCTCGAAAATGTCCAATTACATATCACGCAATATCAACGTAAAGCAAGGCATTACATGTGCGGGGATGTAATTTTGCAATGCAATGCAACTCCCTTGGGTGTAAAGTGATTTAAATTTAGTTGAACTTTAGTAGTAGGAAAACTCTTGGTACGGAGACAGCATACAGAAAAAAATAAGAAAAACTGCGCAAAATGATTGTACTATATGAAGTGTGTTGGCAAAATTAACGCCAAAAATGCTCGCACAAGGACATTTGAACGGAAATATATAGGTGAAAATGTCCTTTATGGCTCTTTTTGTTCAGCGTTCGAAAAGCTAAAAAAGAGTTATTTTTGTCACTATAATTGAGCTTTACGAACCCTTTAACAAAAGAGGCAACAATAGCAACGCCACCAATGCCCTTAGCGCACCTACGGAGTGTGATTGTTGTGCACCGCGTCACACACATGTGACTGTTGTGTTGTGCAATCAAGGTCATATTTTAAGTTTCGTGCTGCGATCTGGGGCCCTACTTAAAGTAGTCATGTTTCAACCTTACCATTAAATTTGGTATCACCACGTCAATATAGCAAGCGTAGTAATTTTTAAACTTTCGCGATTTGAACACTTGTTTTAAATGTTTATCGTGACTTATCACGTATTATTTAATATAGGTAAAAATATATGTACCTTTCGCTCGACGTTTCGACCATGTTACAATGGCCGTGGTCATGAGCTGACTGAAAACTGCGGGTGAGTCCGGCGAGAAGAGCGGGTGTTTTGTTCTCCTACCCTCACTTTATCTTAAACTTGAAAAATCGCAGGGTTGTCACTACGACACACAACACTGACTGTATCGGTAAATGTCCGACCGCGGTTTGTACACTTGCTCACTACGGGATTCCACGACGCCGCTAACCTAAATCTATCTTCCCGGTTGAAATTGCGATGTTTTCTAATTTCAACCGCTTCACGAACCATTCTTGAAAAATAATGTCGTTCAGTGGAGAGGACCTTCGGATCGAGGAGCTCGATCCAGTGACCGGATCCCGCCTCAAGCAAATGTTCTGCAATAGAACTTTGCCGTTCCTGGACGTCAAAGTGATGGTGAGGTCCGATGGCTCGTTAGCTCACTCGGTTTGCCATAAGGTAAGCGGGATAATAAAATATTGATATAAGCTTAGATGATATACTCGTATGTGAGCTATCAGAATAGGCGAGGGGTGAATGAGCGAGTGCTACAGCGCTACGTTACTTATGATGTTATAACATTTGTGTATGGTAAGTATAAGTTTTTATCTTAGAATCTAGTAAAGGGCTATATTCCAAGTTTGCTCAAAACAATTGCAGAATCATTTCTTTAACCTTTGATGTCCTGAGAGCACTTCACAGCTCTCATCGTTGCGAAACTTGTCTCTGTAGCCACGTACACCTAGTAATCTCAGTTTCTACCGTACTTTTTAGACCTTAACAGAGTTATACTCGTATGCTATGTTAAGGTTCGAAGGCTCTATACGTGCACTGCAGTGCTGGCTAAATTTGTGACTCTTGCAAAAGTGTCCTACCAGGTTATCTCCTCGAGGATGGTGTAAAGTAAGTTAATAAGAAAAGATTTTTGAACGAAATCCTGGTTGCATTGTCTACGCTTTAATCGAATCCGTTTTACAAAACTTAGCACTTGCTCATAAAGTGACTCTAATTTCACCGCAATTAGGTACATAATGACACCTGTAATGTAACTGTGACTTTTTCATTGCTCTTATTCACAAGTGAGTTATTGAGTTTTTTTTTTAATTTTATTGGATGTTTGTTATTAAAAAAGTTTCGATATAAAAAGATCGTGTTGAATATTACAAATAAGTTAATGTACCTATTATCTGCTAATTTCATGCAACTTCGTAATTAAATAGATAATTTTAACTCGTTTAGTAAATAAAAAAATAACTCTAATATAACTTTCGTTAATCCTGTAATAAAGAACACTTGAAATTTCCCATTTTGTACGAGGCTAAAAGGCTATCCGCTAAAAGCCAAAAAAAGAAACCTCATTATTTTAGTCTATGGCCGATCGACATTGTTAGATGCGCGCGCATAGGAAAACTAATTAGTTTGTCCCGCCATTGAAAAAATATCACAACTACTTTTCACTGTTGAAATTACAGTTATTTATTAATTAATATGTCTACAAGTGCTAATTATGAAGAAAATGATTTATTTTGTATGTACACCGCCCGATATAAGATGTGACGCCCTTAACGTTGTGGTCATGAAATTTTAGTATTATTTTCTTCACAAGTGTGTTGAAAAACGTCGTATGATACATGTGTTTATTAATAATTACTGTCCCCGGGTCTCTTTCTTTTACTACCTCACAAACCCTCACTTAACGGCTCGGGTCTCAATGGCACCTCAGCGGTAATCACCAACATTACACACTTGTACCATAATGTACTATTTTTCCAGCATAAGAATAATTATTAGTATATACCTATATAGTTATTACAAAACGAATATAATAAATATACTAATATTATCAATGCGAAAGGTAATGAGCGATCTACCATTTACATTACTCCATTGTTGTTTATCATAATATATTCCAGAATAAAAGTCGGTGGCTAAAAATATACCTCAAACCTGTATTTCTTCATCAATCATTGTTCCAAATCAAGACGTAGAAAAGTAAATAAACGCTACTGAAATGTTTAGATGCGGACAAATGATGCCTGTACAATGTGACAACTGAAAAGTTATCATTAGTAAAAATCGTCGACCAATTTCAATGGTTTTTGTAAGCATAGCATTTCTTTTTTATATTTTTTTTACATAAAAAAAATGTTTCACAAGCAAGTAAGCTCAGGAGGAAACGCTTATTCTTATTAAATATTAGTTATTACGGAAGTATTTGGTATTGCGCAACAATAGTTCTTGGATAGCTTCGCACGCAACTCAGTTAGCTAAGTTGGTAGTGAAACTGCTTTCGAAGCGCGGGATCCCAGGTTCAATCCCTGGTCGGGGCTGATATTAGTGAGATGAGCAGAAATGTTAGCTCTCGGGTCTTGGATGCTGTGACGTATTATTGTGTGTGTCCATGCCTCCCGCGATAAAGGGAACCCTTGTGCGAACGTATGAGTGTGTAAACATTAGGTATGTTGCGTTACTCTCCCTGGACACGCTGCAAATAAGTGTTCGGCAGTAAACTATTATGGTCCATTATAGTTGTGCATGAACATTTGCGTAAAATAGTTTCAGTTTTGCTTTGGGATGAGCAATGCAGTGCCATGTAAAGATCTAATACTTATAAATCTGAGTTTACCAGTAGGCCTACCATAAGCCCCTTATAGCAGGACAGTTACGCGTTTTATTGAGCTGTCCTGCAAATTCGTACTATGGCGGACTCTAGCAAGCCAGCCAACTATTGCCCACGTGACCTAGCCGGCCAGCAAAGGGCGGCCTGCAATTGACCTGCTGGAAACAAACCATGACGTGTTTTTTGACTTTAGACATCCATTAAAGTAACCTGCATATCTGTCACTTAAAGCAGGCGAGCTAAAGCAACTTTTTATGACCTATTAAACGTAAAAACTGTGAATTTCTATCAATTTGAGAAAAAATAGTTTCTTTTACTACCTATCGTGTAAGAATGTGGAACGCTTACGAGTTATTTGAGTTACTGGAAGAAATACTTATATAAAATAATATTAAAAAAAGTCGGCTCATATTTTCACGCACTTGAACTGTTTTATTATAGCCTATAGCTATGCCGCTATGGGTATTTAGAACTCCCATAGTACTTCTAATTGAGCATATCTAACTCGAAGGCGAGGTTTAGACGCGGTCATAATTCCAAGTTGAATAAATAAGAATTCACACTGGGAACACCGCCATGATATTCATCATCATCATCATCATCATCTCAGCCGTAGGACGTCCACTGCTGAGCATAGGCCTACCCCATAATTTTCCAAAAGGACCGGTTGGAAGCGGCCTGCATCCAACGTCGTCCTGCGACCTTTATCAGGTCGTCTGTCCACCGTGTCGGTGGACAACCTACGCTGCGCTTGCCGGTCCGTGGTCTCCATTCCAGAACCTTCCGGCCGCTTCGGCCATCTATTCCATATCTGCGTGATATGTGCCCTGCCCACTGCCACTTTAACTGGCTTATCTTCTGAGCTATGTCGGTGACATTCGTTCTTCTACGGATCTCCTCATTTCTGATTCGATCACGTAGAAAAACCCAGAGCATAACTCTCTCCATTGGTCGTCGCGCGACTTTGAGCTTATCTATGAGGCCGATTAGCCCGGCCGGAAGCGATTGGAACGCTCAAGTTGAAAGCTCTCGGGGTTTTGAATATGATATTGTGGGTAAATAATATTCATTCGGGTCGATTCTCTGAGAATCCACTTCAAACTGTTGTTGTTGTTTACTAGATTGGATGTGTTCTTATATTATTACAAAATATTTGTACTATGTGTAACTAATGTTACTTGAAATTAATTCACTAAATCAAGGTCACAAACTCTGCTGGACCCCTCAATACTATTAACATAACGTGTTTTATAACGCCTGTGAATAATATTGGAATATATATAATCCAATACTTTATAAATTGAACTAGTTTATAAATCGGATCGTTACCAATATAAGGCTAATCTTAGTTTCAAAACATAACATAAGCGAACATAAATGAAAGAGTAAGAGCGTTATACAAAGTAGTAGAACGTCATCTCTTTCATGCAAACTGTCAGAGACAATAATTTAGGGCCCTTCTTAGCCCTAGTTCAAACGCATGCCAATCAAATGAAGTTCATGGTACGATTTTTGGCAGGTCAATTTGAGATCCTTTTATTGAACTGCTCGGAACTTGACAAGTAATCTGAAAGTTTATGGTAGGCCTGCTGGCTGATGTTTACCATAAAAAAAAATTCCTCCCTCTGAATGACCCTCATTCGTCTACAAATATCAATTAGTCGCACAAAAACGCGTTAATTCAGTAACTGTGTACAATGTAAATCAGAACATGCGTATATTTTCGCTCGGATACGAAACGGAAAATATGGAAAATGCAACCGCCACGATTCTGATTTAAATGCAAAGCACTGAAATCGAATCGCGTCGTCTCTATTCGATCATTCATCGGTTTACCTTATATTTTTGTGAACCAAACCCAGAATACTGAAACATCACTATTAAAGGGAAAATCTAAAGGGGATTTTGCAACCAAACTAATTTTAAACGCCAGGCAAAAAGATACTATAATTTTTTTTTAAACCTTCAGATTCAAGTTGCATTTGAGTCCAGGACTATAGGAAACCCTTCTGTCTGTAGCACCGTTAGTAAACTAAGTTTATATCAAAGTTGTTAGTTTGTAATGTAATATCTTATATAACAAACAAATCCTTCTACATGTATTCCTATATAATATTTCTATAACAAAGTTATCCACTATAATTCATGAACAATTCAATTAATCGAACGTTTTGAATTTTGAATAACATTAATTTTATTGGCATTGCAATACGCCTTTATAAATTCCCTGGCCATTTGAGATACGTGAAGGGAATAATCACGGGAAAATCAACTGCAATATGAAAATATCTTACTCAGACAGGAATTTATTCATTCGATAAAAATGATTTAGTCGGCGGAAACAAATTACTTGAGTGCGCATGTGGTATGTTTCAGGTTAAGTTATTTATTTATTGACATTTTAGAAGTACAATTTTATGAAGCTTACTCGTTTATGTATCAAAACCCGGAGTTCATGTGTACTTTACGATTGGCTTCAACTTTTGGTTTTGAGATTTTATAAGCCACCGCTTTATAACTTCACTATAAGACCAACCAGTGGCTTCGCTCGTTTGGTTTCGAAAATTCTTCGTTAGATTTTTTTTTAAATGAGTGTATGTGACTGTGTGCGTAAGTTTGTCACTTGTTCATGTTGAAACAGCTTGACGGATTTGAATGAAATTTATTTAGAAATACTTTACGGGTAATTTAAAAAAATATCTCTGGATGTGCTATTGAAGAATCAAACAAATCAAGCAACCAATAAAATTATAACATAATCCATAAGTGCATTAAGTAAGTAGATAAGTACATTTACTTATTTCAAACAAAGATACACAAATCGCACCCTTACTGCTGACAAAACCATCACACTGTTCGTTCGTCACAGCGGCGCATTCGCGACTGGCTGACTGCACCACCCAGACAACGGTAACAGATGGTCTGCAATCTAATTGAATTATGTCAGTTAGTCAAAATAAGGCTTTTTGGGTTATGTTCGGGACCAAATATAGTCTAGAGAGCATGACTTGTAACGTCAATTGATCTTTGTATTGACTTTTGTCATGCTCTCGCTATGCACAGATACTCTCCGATCTGTGTTGAAAATGTAATTGTACTCACCCAAGGACAAAAATATATACTAAGTACTCACTTGCCTTGAAAACTCGTCGAGTCATTGGTCATGTCGATAGTTTTCGACATTTCCATGTAATTAATTGAATTTAAATTCGGGATTCACTGTAGTTCATTGCACTGTTGTGTGTTAAGTGTTAGATTAGGGTAAATTACTTGGGCACCCCATTTGGAATCTGCCTGTGTTGGAACATCCTGGACTGCAGCACACTGAAGTTGGAACATGCCTATGTGGGTGGACCTGGATGAGGCGTTTTTGGTTGGTTTTCCCATCCTGATCCCTGCCCACGCTTATTTCTCTCCCTTCCATAACAGAACCGAATAACAGATGCTGCTACGCATCCGGGATTTTTTGGTAAGTCGAACTGTTTCTAGAACTATATTATAGGAAGCTCTTGTCAGAGAAGACCTTGGGTCCAGTATTCATTGTAGTCTTTGCCTTGGATAAAGACAAAAATAGACAAAAATAGTTTGTTTGGAGCTCCTTGATATCGAGGACATAACTTGTAACAGTCAAATTGACAAGCAACTCTGCATATTTTAAAAAACCTACAAGACTTTCACTAGGTTTATATTCTAAGCTTTCACCCTAGTATATATTTTAGTCTATGGCTTTCACTAGTGGAGTTTGCAAGTCTTTGACGCTGGCCTGGTACAATACAGGGTAATTTATAACGGTGACGCGTGGCGAGTGTCGTGATGCCAACTGAGACAGTCTATCTGTATACTATATGTAATATTTACGTATTACATACGTACCTATGCTATATATGATTTAAATTTAAAAACAAATATGATTTAAAGTGCGTGGGTATTTAAAGTACGATCTAGATTTCAAATACTCTGCCATGAATGGTATGGATCCAGTGAATGACACCCGCATAAAGTCATTGGATATTTAAAAGAGCCAATACAATAAAAAACAAGTACAATTTGAAAAATTTTATACCGTCTTCCATTCTATTCAGCTATTGGAGTATATCTCAAAAACTACTGGACCGAATTTGATGAAATTTAAATGGGACCACGGGAAGCACTAGCTTTCAAACAAAAATATTTTTTAGAATCGGTTCACCCTATCGAAAGTAATGAGGTAACAAACATAAAAAATACGGTCGAATTGAGTACCTCCTCCTTTTTGGAAGTCGGTAGAAAATGTATGTATATTTTTATTAAATTACTTTGTTATATTATTTATAAATACGTCGATATTCGTGACCATTATATTCCCATAATATTGTGAGTGATTTTAGGATCCTCAGGCGTTGGCAAGTATAGTGATGTCAATCATTCGATTTAATCAATACGATTTTTCTTTACGCCGAAACCATTCAATGTGTTGTTGAGTGGCATTTATAATACAATAGCATATATCATAATTAACATATTAGTTAATTAATCCCGGAATGCTGTGGCAAAGTCAGTTTCTAAATGGAGCCACGAGGCGTGCTACCCGTAAGATTATGCTAAATTATATGATTGAGTGAGTATGTTACTCCTTCATGTTTAAACTAATCAACGGTTCTGGATAACATTTGGAATGGTGTTATAATCAGCATTAAAACAGGACACGTTATCACAATTTAACAAAATTATATAGCTCCCGAAGGATCGCGATAACCTTATCCCACGCGGACTAAGTCGTGTAGTTAATCCTTCATATCCTAAATAGGTACCTATCCAAACACAAAATCAGCATTCATTCTTCAAATAGATAATTATTATAATGAAATGATCACTAGCCCTCGGAAAACACATACCTATTGAATTAAAAAGTAGCCTATGAGTTCTTCTTGGGCAACATGTTGAACGACGATCACATCGTCATTTATAAGTATGTATGAATAATATAATAATTATCAACTCTTCGTCCCTTCAAATCTTATCTTACATTTTATTCTAATAAGTGAAATAGGATAACAAGGCCGTTGTGGACGAAGTTATGTGTAAGCCCAATAACAATAGACTGCCGAGCACTAGAGGACCAACTTATGTCTATTTCGGTGGTTCCTGGCTGTTTATTACACCGTAGACAGCAAATTTTAATTTTTAATATTAAACGAGCTCAAGATATAAGATAACTTTCCAGAAGATATTTTGAGGAAGTCTAATAGGAGGTTAAATTATGACAAGTTTTAATCTCAAATGTTTTAAATATAAATCTAAATGAGCGGCGACGGTCAACCGTGCGATTGGTTAGAAGTTTTGTATTATGCAAAAATTGACGCATGTTGTCACAATAGACAAACACTCCAATTCAGTAAAAAAATATGGGTGTTATTTAAATGGTTAGCATAGTATTAGTATTTTTGAAAGAAGAAAAATATTATCTGTCAGCAGAAATAGCTAATTGGTCAGCAACTTATGGCCAGCAAACATTTCAAAATCAATCAGCAATTTATGTCATTCTGGATGGCTGTAATTATTTTTGTACTGCATATTAATTATATAAGCAGCCATAAGCTGTTCCTGTTTTATAATATTTGGGTAAGCACTCAGTCGCCGGCCGCTGCCGCTGCACGCTCGCTTCGCTCGCTCGGCTCGCGCGTTGTAGTCACAAGTAACCTAACACTCCTCCTCGCTACGCTCGTCGTCGTACCTATATATGACTTTGCCCTAGACTAGTATAATTACATATGGAACATATATACATGTTTTCTCTGCTGATCAATCATAAAATCTTGCTGACCAAGTAGTTATTTTGCGGACCGAATGTTTATTATGCAAACTCATGGTATTGTTATGCTGCCTATTAATGATTAATTTTTGACCATTATCAAAATTATCTGCGGAACAAAGATTGCTGCCTGTTTTTATTATTGCAGACAAAATCTTTGTATGCTGACTAAATCATTTCAATGCTGGTTTGGGTGGGCTCACCAAATTTTATAATTGCGTATCATTTAATTACTTCTCAAAAAATATTTACTGTCGGGGAATAATACATCAAAATGGCGGTCGTTGGTTATGTAAAATTATTCAAGTTCTGTATTTCCTTACGATATATTGTGTAGTAATGGTAGTTCGTAAGTTAATAAGTGTTCAACTTGGTGAATGAAAGTAGGGAAAGTGTACAAAATTAGGTATCGTGTTTTTGTTGTCAACCATTTTAGAAAGTTTTAGTAATGCATGCAATAGGTACTTTACAAAGCGGGACTTAGGGAGGGCATAAACTTACTGCAAGACTACTATGTAACTATGAAAAGACCTGGACTAGTTAAATGTTAATCGAACTCGATAAGATAAAGGACAATCCGTACGAATCCAGCGAATTAAAAAGAACTGCCTGTTTTGTAGTGTCAAAAGTCATAAGTGCTATTGAGCGCTAACGATATTTCTACAAATATTTTATTTTGTTTTGATTCATGTCAATTAGACTATGAACACATTCAAAAACAGAATACTGAGTACATTTAGACTGGCACTGTGGACAGTATAGTTTATGAATCGGATATTTTCATTAAATATACGTAAATCAAACTCGGTCAGAAAATAATTTCATTCGGTTCGGTTTATCTCAAACGTGAAATTAAACTAGAATGTGTCAGTTGTATACCTGCTCAAAAAAAGCTTTTCGGTGTAAGCTATTAACAACTTACGCAATAGAAACTTATGATCTCAAGGCCCGCGTTTTCGCATGAAAGTTCTAAAGGGGTAAGTCCTGTGTCGTCATTATTGGCACCAATGGCAGCAATGGCCTTTAGGGGCACAACAAACTTGGCCGCTTTAGAACTACTTGCACCATTCACGAGGAGTTGGCTGAATTAGGTTCTTGTATTACAGAGACAGTGCTTATACAACCTTATATGTTGTGGTTATTATATAGAGAAGCTATTTACACAAAGTTTGTACGGACCTACGGACTAGCGTGTGCTGTGTGCTGTGATTCTGTCTTAGATTTACCTACATACTTACTCATAGTTAAACAAAATTAACTTATAGTTTGATTCAACGTAAATAAAAAAAACATTTAATAAAAGCTGGACACAAAGTCAGACTTACCATTTAGAACTGCATAATATTATATAACTGCTTTACTTTTTTTCTTTATATTTATATTATTGTCAAACAAAATAAATTCACGACTTCCATTGCTTAACGTACTTAAATTTTATTTTTTTGGATACCGAAACTAGCCAACACCCCAGTTATTGGCCAGATCATAATTTGCTGCAAAAGACTGCCATGTTATATTAATATTTAGTAATTTTTGTATTGAATTTCTCGTGAGTTTGACACATATTTAAGTATTAAGGTACTAATTTGTTACTAACTTTAAACTAGCGAAAAAGTCTATAGTATTCTAATATAGACTACAACTGAGCGACATTAAAAAAATTACTCTCGTGTGTAACATACACTTTTCGCCTCTACCAGCGACAAAAGTGTTAGGATATATGTGTATTATGAAGATTACAAATGATTGCGGCAATACAGGTACAAAATGGTTAAAGGCTCAAACATGTTGCTTGTTTGACTTTACTAGGGCAATATAAGCATTCTTGGTTATTTCAATAAAGTTGATTTGAACTTGATTATGTTCAATAACTTTATTTGATTTTATAGTCATGTCTATCACTAAAATTGCAACGACTAACGATTCAAACAATACATAATACATTCATGAACACGACCTGGTTTTTTTGGGTCAGAAATCGCCATCTTTTATGATTCTAGGTCAATGAGAAGTGGCTAGTTTTGATTACCTTTATGAAATCACAAAATTTAAGAAAGGATGCGACATAAACAATCATATCTTTTGATCGCGATGACTTACAAGGTTACTTTTTACAGCTAAAAGAGACCGTGGATAGTATAGTATACGTGGATAGTATATGATATACATGTCAGCTTCATACGTCTACGCGTTTTTGAGTAAAATGACATTGACAGACGGACATCAAAGTTATCCTATGAGGGTTCCATTTCCCATTTGAGGTACGGAGCTCTAAAAATGTTCAAACACTTATTGATATTCTGCTTCTAAAGAGCGGTTGTGTGCAAGCAAGTGTTAGGTTAAAAGAGAGTTAAATTATTATCGGAATGGGAATCGAGAACTTCCGAACATTTTAGATTACTAATCTTAACGCACGTCTGTGCTGTTCTAAGGATTATCTCTACAAATACTACGGCAGACGCTTAATATCAAACGAACAACTTAGACGTCTGTTTTTACATTATCATAAAAATATAGAATGAAAAACGACGGTCAATGTTCAAACCTTAACAATGCTCTATTCAAACTACAGAGAGCAAGTTGTAAATGTTCCATAATACGAACCATCGCAAATGAATACCCTGATGTTTGAGAAAACTTGTTCAGTAAACAAACCTACTCTTACGTATGCTGCGGGCAAACACAGCAAAACTGCTTTTTATTTGGGCATTGTTAGGGCAACTATTGTAAACTAGGTGGGCGGTAAAACAAATGCATGAAAGTTGGTGTTGAATGGTAAAAGATTAGATAATAGTTACTATACGTATACAGTCGACTTTTGGTTATGACAATGCTACTTGTGAAAATTCCGTGTTTTGAGTCATGATAGTAAATTTGGGTTTATTGAACAGACGTTTGGTTTAAACGACAACATATACTTTTAATAAGTATAAAAAAGTATGGCTATCATATAAATGACACCAAAACTATACGAGTACTTTGTTTAATATTTATTATGGTTGACTGTATTTTTTGCCCTTAATTTTTTTAGCATCGAAATTTTTCATCGTCCTCCCTGCTGTTAAATACTTAGTAATAAGAACAAGACAAAATATTTTGAAGATGAAGTAATGACTATTATTTCTTTTATATTAATTTTAATCTTATATATTAATTATTTTCAAACTACCATGATTATCTGCAGACGTATTATTTACCACTGCAAATTTGCTATAACTTTGTACAATGTGTTTATCAGATAGAAATACATTTGCTATAAGGAGACAGAGGAAAGGAAGCATTTATTATATTTATTAAAGGAATACAGACATAAAGGATGAATTTACACTCCTTCGTCATATTCAAATTGAGATGCATTCTAGTGTTATCAAATCCACCTGGAAGCCGTACCTTATTGTATTACTAATTATTTATCTATGAAGTTGAGAATTGACAGAATTATTAATACATTTCGCACTAGTTGACCCGCCCGCGGCTACGCCCGTATGGCTTCGCAGTATACGGTGACATTAAAGTAAAAGTAGCCTTTCTTATTCAATAACTTTTTTATATATAAACCGATTGCCATGAAAGCCGTTTCTGTGATTAGCGTGCACAAACGCACAGAAAAACAGACACAAGGACAACATTTCTAACAATCATTTTTTTTATTATATTTTCGTTTATAAAGACCTAACCATATTTTTTCTCATATATTTTCCATGTACAGACAGCGATCCGTTACATTTTTATTATATGTATTGATGATGTATTGATGATAACATGTTGGAGATAGATAAGTACATGATATTGTGCAACTTAAATATTGTGTCAGAAGTTAACTGGGCCTATGTTCCAAAACTACAACAGAGTCGCTTTATGTAGACTGAAGCAAATATTGAAGTAGACACATTGTAATAACGTGGATACCCGCACTCACTACAGCGTGGTTGTATACCCGGCACCTTACCCGAAAGCTTTGTTTATGTTGTCAAGTATAAAAAGATTAAGAACAAATCGTGTTCCTTGTCAAAGACTCCGCTTTGAAATTATATTTATTTAAATATAGGTACTTACATCAAAATACAATGCGAGGCGAGAAGAATGGTTACCTACTTAGTAATGAAAAGTTTTCGATTCCATCGATGTCGGTCTTCAAGCAGTCATAATGTACCTCCAACTGCACTTGCCCTACAATCTCTTATGTTTTTGTCTATTTGGTTAATTATTATTTAAAATTATAATGTAGTTATTGTATGTATTTTAAACTGTAGTAAAAATCACCTTTTTATAAAATTTATTCATACACGTTAAAAGTTACCAAATATCTAGCACTACCTATGTGGTTAGATGTCCGGCCTGACTTTTCGGGAAAATTATGATATATATGAAGATTTGAATTCTGGGAACTGCAGTCTATAGTCTACGAGTATACAAGAAGGAAGATGTCACGAAATAAATTTCTCAGATACGGTATTGTCTCGTTAGTTTAAATCTACGGCACATCTAATTTAATGCTAGATTGTCAAATTTAGTGTGCGCATAGCGAATTTAGGCAGCAAACAAAGGGGTGGTTGTCAGCGGTGAGCCGCAAGCTAATTGCGGCTTCGAGTGCACCGGATACGTGTAGGATGCGTCTGAATTAATTATGCTACACGGTTTTGCGGTTAGTGATAATACTGGATGCCTAATTACAGGCGGAATATCCATCTTGCATGTACGTAAGTTATAACAGTTTAGCAACGGAACTATAACCCTTATTCCAGATGGTTGTTCAGTTTTGTATCTCAACCATACGAGTAAAGAAATGTCTTAACGTATTTGGAGAATTCCCATACAATACGAGTATGTACTCAGATCGGTTTTCATGTTAAGATCCAGTATTGAGTGTCCTTCTAGAATACAGGTCTTAGTATACTTCCTGAGTGGTTCCTTCAATTAGCTGTTATTATATTATTTTAAAATCATTAACGGTTACTTTGTGTGCGTTGTTTCTGTATACTGCAAAGGGTTATTTATTTAAAATGAGTCCCTGAAAAAACCGCGGATTTCGGGAACATTAAAGTTATAAAGTGAGTTATGTAATGAAAGTATAATTTCACATAGACAGAGGTAAGATCTACAATATTGTTTAATATCACTTTTTAAAAAACGTATTAAAAAAACCGATTAATATGTTTTTTTTTAATTTCCCGTTCAAATCAACCCTGTAAAAGGATCAGCTAGTTGGAGTTTGCTGCGAAACTCCTTCAGCTGATGTATTTTAAACCTACTTCAGAGATTTAAGTCTAAACATAATATTGAAAAATAGACCGATTATTTAGTACATCCAGGCTGCTTCAGTTGCAGTAGAAAAATTTGAGAAATTTTCGAGGGCTATATCGCCCGCGTCTGTAGGAGAGTACCCGAAAATTGCTGTGGTGTGGTGGCCACATAGCTACTACGAGTAGGTAGATCTTGATAATTATGTTACCCCACGTTTCCTGATGGTTTTCCTCGAAACTGTTATCTGAAGGCACTATTATGTTAAGGTTGAATGGTACTGTAGACAGTGAAATTACCCAGTGAACGGGACTGAACAACTATATTTCGGGGAGAAAAGTACAGTGCTGTACTTTTCTCTCCTCTCAGCGTCATACTTGCATAAGTATGACGCTTTACATGCATAAGGCGAACGATTAACCAGTCTCGTAACCTATCTGTGAAATCCAAAAACAAAATTCCCAGATTTATCTTACAGTACAGTTACAGTATCTTCGAAAATAAAACAAATACTGAAGATTGACACATATTGCCGCTGATAGGAGTATGTGCTCACGAGGTCACAGAAGTAGGTATGCGTTTTCTAACTGTATCACTAATAACTACAAAAACCACAAAGCTGCAAAACCAAACTCAATCAAAATCGAATACAATACAGCCTATTCCTAAAAACTGGGGGAAGATAGATTATTAATATCAGCCGTAAGCTTATCTAGTCTTGAGAGTTTCTTTTATAGACAAATCAACGCAATTGTCGTTACGTTACACACACTCGTACTGTCGCATTTTGCCTTCAGAACACTATAATCAGAGTGAGTGTGCTTATTACACTCAACGAACACAAAGCTGTGAATTACTGCACAAACAAACGCAACTGATAAAACTTACGTGAATTGTGTGAGTTTTATCTGTACTGCTGTACTGGTACAAAACGTTTGTCCCTGCCGCATGCCGCTAAAGTAGCTGTACCGTACCAATAACAGCGTACAAATACAGACGTAGCAAATCTGTATATGTTTAACTAAAGCTATAACTCACCGCTTGCCGATATTTATAGCCTAGTTGCCAGGCTTAACACGTTCCTATGTTTGTGCTAACAACGATAAATTCAATACAAATAAACGTATTTTCAATTACCGTTTGTCCGAGCGCTCGATGTAGATTTTGTACGAATAACAATTATGTACCGCACATTGGCTCATTATTATTAATTAAATGTTCGTTAATCAAATAAACGGCCACTGTGATCATAATTATTTAAATTTTTCAAGTTCTACATAATTTTAATGGTTAGGTATGAAAATTATTCAAAACAAAGTTATCAAATAAACGGCCACTGTGATCATAATTATTTAAATTTTTCAAGTTCTACATAATTTTAATGGTTAGGTATGAAAATTATTCAAAACAAAGTTATCTACGGGTGCGGACCCACTCGTCCCCTGAAATTCGCACCCTGTACGGGGTTTTATTTATTTCTTATTATCCTTATGATCTATTTTGTTTGTAGCTTTGGTTTATAGTTGTTACTAATTGAACGCCATGTTGCGTCGAGTATACCAATATTCTTTATATGATAATGTTGTTCGTATGTAAATTCCTATCCCCATATTGAACCATTTTCCAAAGATACGAGTACAATATATACAACCGGAATTATGTATTTTTGTGCCAAACAGCTAAAAATACATCCATTATACAAAGTCTCATATAATATTAGAGGAAATACCCGATCAACTGACAAACAACAAGCATTTGCCCATAACTTCAAAAACTCATATTTTGAGTACATGCCAGTATTGTTATGGGCATATACTCGTAGCATATAAGTTCGATTCTGTCGTCTTTTGACAAAAAATATGTATAAAGTTATTCATGAGTTACAACCCCACTCCTTATTATAAGTGGCCACATAATTATAATATATGTAACACGAGTTGTAATAAGCGGGGAATGTGGATTCACCGCCGAACTTTGAGAAGATAGTCAATTTTTAGTCAGCGAGCTCAGGAAATCATGGAACGTTAACTTCAGCATAAGGTAAGGGATAATAAAATATTGACATAAGCTCAGTTGATATATATGTAAGCTACAGAATAGGCGAAGGATGAATGAGCGAGTGCTACAGCACTACGTTACTTGTGATGTTATAACACTTTTGTATGATAAGTTTATTTTTTAATCTTAATACCAAGTGAAGGGCTGAATTCCACGTGTGCTCAAAACATTTGCAGATTCGTTTCTTAAACCTGAGTGCAATGTACAGCTCGTCGCTACAAAACATATTGCTGTAGTCACGTGCACCTAGTGATTTCAGTTGCTTCATTACTTTTCAGACCTTAACATAGTATGCTCGCATACTATGTTAAACCTTGAACATAGACGCAAAGTTGCCAGCTTATCGGTGTTTTACAAGATTCACTTCGGAGAGTGTGCGATCGATTTTCACAATGTTATTCTCTCATCTCCTTTCTTTCATCGAACAACAAGACGCACAGGAACACATCATCCGTTCATGGTAGAAATTCCAAAAATACGCACGATGCGCTTCAAATCTAGCTTCATAATGTGTACGGCTGAAGTATGGAACAACCTGCCAGCGTCTTTATTTCCTGACATATACAATCTGGGAGTCTTCAAATACAGAGTGAATTACCTGATGAAAAAGGTACCTTTTAGGCAAGCATGTACCGCCGTCGACCGCGTCATCACTTTTCATCAGGTGAAACTGTCGTCAAATGCTTGTTTATCAAATGTAAAAAAAAAGGTTCGGAGGCAGTATACGCGGCACTGCAGTGCTACCTACTTTTGTGACTCTTGCAAAAGTGTCTCACTGACTTCATGAAAGTGTTAACTCCTCGAGGGTGTGTTTGCGTATATAAGAAAAGATTTTGACGCAAACTTGTGTTAACAATATATAATTATTTCACTATAATAGAAACATACATTATAGACAAACTATTTACAGTAGGTTAAAATTAGCATAATTGTTGTATTATAAGATAAATGGAATGTATTTGACTCGTAGATGTTTTCTGAATTCGCCGCAAGGTGGCATTGTTGACGATCATGGAGGGGGAGTTGTTCTACCGCCAAAATAATGTTATAAAAGTAGTGAACGTGGCGGATAGCGGCCAGTCTGTTCTCGCTAGCCGAGGTGAACACTAGGAAATGTTGACCGTCGAATTTATGTCGGCACAACTATAAAATCTAAGCACATGTTGACTAAAATCTTTATTTAAAAGGATATGTATTTATACTTTAATAAATAAATTGAATAATGTTATACTTGTGGTTTCACATTGTTAAACAGAGATAAATAGTATTAAATGCGAAGTATAGTGATTAGTGAATTATTGAATAAAATGTAAAGTACCAAGTGATTGCTCTGTCTTATTTAAAATATCATATTAAGGAGTACATTCCTTATCAAGTATGCATATTACAGCGATAATGGTAATGAAATGTTACAAATCAGAATCGGGATTACTCACGTAAAGCTGTTTAAATAAAAAAATAAAAAAATTAACTATTCACAAACTGTATTTCATTAAGATGTAAGTTGCGCTCTGAAAGTTTTTTTTTCAGATTGATACCAGTGGTAATGCGAAATAGAAACGAGATATATCGCCCAATTTGCAAAAAAAACGTGCCATCACAAGGATCTTGGGGGCTCTGACGTGCGATGTACGAGCAGCGAGGACTCCGCCATGCGACGTAGGAGCCGCAAAGGCTCCGACATGCGACGTACGAGAAACGAGAGATCCGCCATATGTCATACGAGACGTGAGGGCTCCGTTGTGCGACGTACGAGACATGAAGGCTCCGCCGTGCGACTTACGAGAAGCGAGAGCTCCGCCATGCGACGTACGAGACGCGAGGTATCCGCCATGCGACGTACGACCACCAAGGGCTCCGACATGCGACTTACGAGAAGCGAGAGCTCCACCATGCGATTTACGGGACACGAGGGCTCCACCATGCGAGGTACGAGACGCGAGATATCTGTTGTGCAACATACGAGACGCGAGGCTCCGTTGTGAGTGAGACACGTGAGAGCTTCGATATGCGACGTAAGTGTGCAGTAAGTGCAATCATGAGCGTTCTGAGGTGAGTCACCGCAGACGCGAGTGCTCTGTCGTGGATTGAGAAGAGATTACTCCAGCAGTGAGTTATTATTTAATATTACGAATGTTTTAAGTAAAGCCAGTTCTGATAATCATGAAAATTTGCTACTATCAACGTTGTGCCAGAGTTTAATCCGTCATACAAAAACTAAATTATAGCACATGGATGCATCAAATCAATGAAATTCGGCTACTTTATAAATGGTCAGAGAAACAGACAAACGTTCAAAATATCTTATAGTCCAATGCACTAGGTTTTTTTTGTATATTGCTGACAATAACTCCTCAAACTACTTTGCACACTGCGAAAACCGCTTCTAGCTTTTGGTGGAAGATTCCTCCGTCCGACATTCTTTCGCTATACGGTGGTAATTTATATATCTATGTATGGGTATGCGGCAGAATTCTGAAGAATTTTGGTGCCGAAAAGACAGAAACTAAAAAGAAACTATTTTGTGTCCTAACTTTTTCGGAAAACATTCCTCCGTATTGTTTATAATTATTCATTTATTAACGTCACACGTTGAAGTTTCTGGAAAAGTGGGTTGATTTCTGCGAAGTCTATTGTATTATTGGCCAAATATGGCGAATCGCGAGTCGACGGGTTAAATGATATCGGGTTATCGCTTTGTACAATTATCAACAAGAGGATAATATAACTGTCGTGCTATTTTTCACTCGATACAATACATACATTTGTGTTTGTAAGATGAAATGTGTTTATATACAGCAGTTAAGTATGGTATACGAGCTGCTTTTGAAGATCATCACAAACTGTACTAATCGTGGGTTTGATGACATCCACCCTCCGAAACGGTCTTGTTGGGTACAAGCAACATACGGGACTGTGGTACCATAGATCACATCCACACGCCACGGGTTATGGTTTTTTTCTCTCAAATAACTTCCTTACGGAAAGTTGCTCTTTCCCAATTTAATAATTGAATGCTTGCAGTGCCCGCAGATAAGACAGATTTTTTTAATATCATATAGTACTTTGTTTTTATTGAATGATATAAGAAAACCATACCACATGCACTTTGGTAAACTAAGGTTATTTTTGAATAAACGTACCTATTTGGTGTACGTGTAATGCCACCGCTACCAGGGAGTAAGACATTTATAATACCTTGAAAATCTCAAAATGATGTTTGGTTCGTCATTTGTCATGAGTCAGAATAGTACGGTGATATGGCGTCTGACTCGTAGCCACGAACATCCTAAGGAGTCCATAGTTCGAATCTCTAGAGTATATTTTTGTATTTATTATGTTTACATTTCAATTTTGAATGATATTTTTGAAACTGAACATGGCCGATAAATATATGGGGGAAGAATAGAGATACTTTTTGGAAACTTCACTGATAAACTAATTTATGAGAGGTCTGCCTGCCATTTGGTCTTGCCCATTTCAATATACATAGTGTTACTAGACTTGAGCATAATTAGATAAGACCGAAGAGATAGAAAATTAAAATACACAAAATAATTGAAGTTATATTGAACATATAGCTCTATATTTTTTAATGAAAATTTAGCATCACAGAAAATCGCACTCACAAGATAAAACCTACATACAGAGGCTGCAAACTTGGATCCTGAATCGTACAAACGGACCTGATTGGTAAATTTGCAGGTAGTTCTCGCCGAATTGCTCTCAGGTTTGTACATCACACAGTCGTGAAACAAAGAATGGGAAAATATGACATAGATTATTTATGTTCAATACGTTCATAATAAGTAAACATACGAGTAATTAAAATTTTAATACTGTATTATTAGTTTCAACTGACTCTCAAAAAGGAGGGTCTTAATTTGTAGGTAAATAATTATTTTTATGTGTATCATCTCATAACTTTTTGTAAACCGAGTTGTTTTTTCATTTTCATTTTCATTTTCATCAGCACCAGGTATAATGGAATGGACTTTCATTATCCAACAGTTTTCATTTTTTTTTAAATAAACCCGTGGTCTATAAAACCAGTTGCAGCTGCGGAAGCTCATATATTGGACAAACGAGACGGACTGTCTCCTGCCGCATCACAGAGCATATCAAAGCTGTGAAAAACAATGATGATGATAAATCTGCCATAGCCGAACATCTGCTGGAATCGGGCCCAAACCATTGGATTGAGTTTTATAAGCCGCGTATCCTATCGACAGAGTGCCATTACATTCCAAGGTTGATCAAAGAAGCAATTGAAATCACTGAACACAGTAATTTTAATCGTGAAGATGGTTTTAGATTGTCAAGCGCATGGAACCCCGAGTTAAACTTAATAAAGAACAATAAACGGCCTAATATGGACTTGGAAAACGTACTGATACAGTTAGCGTGTTCTGTCGTGACTTAAAATAGAGTTCCAAAAGTGCGCGTAGCAAAAGACAGAGAAATAGGGTAGACAGATATGTCTGAAAATGAGTAGTCATATATGTAATTGTTATCTGTGCGGTCTAAGAATACAAGTAACATCACTATAAATGTGTCTGAACTATTTTGCTGTGCTTAGTGTACCATATAGAGTTATCTAGTAGACTCAGTTCAGCGGCTTATGATGTTGAAAAAAAAAATTGTTTATTAACTGATGTAGACAACGCTAGAATAATTTATTTTAGTTATTTCCGTAGCGTAATGACTTATGCATACTGCTCTGAGGATTTTCTGCAGATCTTAGTTCTATTTTCATACTGCTAAAAAGGGCTAAGTATACGAGCTATCTACAGTTTAGCTACCAGAGTTTCCATTTGACAAAAGTTTAAATATATAAACATGCTAATTGTTCTCTCAGTTTATCTATGAAAATCTAATGTATGTTAAGAAAAATGTTAACAGTTTTGATAAAAGAAGTGATGCTCATTCCATCAACACGCGGAATAAGCTCAAGCTATCCGAACATGTGACGCGTCGTCACAGAATAAGTCATTATTTTATGGGACAATGTATACGATTCTATAATAAACTTCCCAATGTTATCCGAGATTTGCATATTAATAAATTTAAAATTACTATTAAAACTAAACTCTATCAAAATGGTTATCACAAATTTTCGGATTACTTGGAGGGTAAAACAGCTTGGTACTAATCACTCCAGGATCGGAATAAACGAACATTTGTTAAATACATTAGGTAATTGGCATAAAAAAATGTACATAGACAAGCCCGCTGAGTTTCTTGCCAGATCTTCTCAGTCGTGGTCGCGTTCCGATCTGAACGTAGATTTAAGAAAAAAATAATATATGATGACAATAAGTAAGTGCCCCGTAGGACTTTACAGAATAAATGACTGTATTTTGATTTTGAGAGTAGTATCATGGTATAAAACATGTACATAACGCTGTACCACACCACTGGCGAATGAAAAGATTTAATCGCATGAAGTCGAGAAGTTTGGGGTTGCCCAGAAAGGAATGGAGAGAGAGCTATGCTTTGTATTACCTTGCGCGACCGGAAACGAAATGGAACGGATAAGAAGCAGAAGCATAACTGAGTGGGTGACATGATGGTCGCAATAGCGAAGAAAAAGTGGACATGGGCAGGACACATGGTGAGAACGGATAGTCTATGGATGAGGCGAGATCTTGAGCGAAAACACAGGGCCGACACAAGAAGAAGAGGCCGCCCACTGCAGCGCTGGGTTGACGACATCAGGCGACACGCAGGTTGGGACTGCATTCACCAGGCACAAGATCGACAGGAATGGAAAAAAAAGCAAAACGTTTACATCCAAGAACGGAGTACAACGAAACCACGAATTAATGAAGATGACTAAATTATGGTATAAAGTAAGACATACACTTATAACATGTAAAAGGACTAGCCTTATATGTGCAATTATGAACGTAGATAAAACCCATCCGTAGCTTGGTTTTAGATCTACTAGGTACTGACATTGAGTTCCTCTGATAAGCCATTTTATTCATGAACAAAATGGTTTAAGACAGGGTATCATTATATAAAATTATGTCTACTCGTTGAATAATAATCGTTAAAATATAATAATACAATTATAACACATAATTCAATAATGATGTTTATATATGGCTAATTAGGGTTAGTGTCGTTTCCGTCCATTACTTTACTTCATCTATTACTTTAGCACGAGGACGTGCTGGTTATGTCAGGATGGACGAATGTTAACAATATATAATTATTTCACTATAATAGAAACATAAATTATAGACAAACTATTTACAGTAGGTTAAAATTAGTATAATTGTTGTATTATAAGATAAATGGAATGTATTTGACTCGTAGATGTTTTCTGAATTCGCCGCAAGGTGGCATTGTTGACGATCATGGAGGGGGAGTTGTTCTACCGCCAAAATAATGTTATAAAAGTAGTGAACGTGGCGGATAGCGGCCAGTCTGTTCTCGCTAGCCGAGGTGAACACTAGGAAATGTTGACCGTCGAATTTATGTCGGCACAACTATAAAATCTAAGCACATGTTGACTAAAATCTTTATTTAAAAGGATATGTATTTATACTTTAATAAATAAATTGAATAATGTTATACTTGTGGTTTCACATTGTTAAACAGAGATAAATAGTATTAAATGCGAAGTATAGTGATTAGTGAATTATTGAATAAAATGTAAAGTACCAAGTGATTGCTCTGTCTTATTTAAAATATCATATTAAGGAGTACATTCCTTATCAAGTATGCATATTACAGCGATAATGGTAATGAAATGTTACACTTGGCTGCTGGTTTTCAAGTCTATAATTGAAACATAATTATAAAACTTACTGTAATAAAATTTGCATTTTTTCAGCTTTAGAATTATTTACAATATATTAATCGGTCCGAATCAGCAAGCCTCCGCTTCATTCATACATCTTTTGTTATATATATAGCGTAAACCTGAAGCGGACAGATTAAATGGAAATGATCCCATTATCCCACTAATATTATAAGTGTGGAAATTTAGATGGATGGATGGATGAATATCTGGATGTTTGTTACTTAATCACGACAGAACGGCTGAACGGATCTGGTTGAAATTTGGCACAGTGATAGATTATAGTCTGGAATAGCACATAGGCTACACATATACTTTTCATCACCATCATCAACATCAACATCTATCACCACGCGGGTGAAAAAGCCTAATATTCTTGAGCACAGCACAGACAAAATAACAAGATCTCCGCCTACGTCAAAATCGTAATGATGACTTATTTTCTGTCAATAGAGTTCTGTCAAAGATGTGTCAGTTTCTGATAGCTTGTTAAAAGCACGCTATGATTTTGACAGCTTGATACACTAGACGTGCCCGACGATAGAGTCGGCATGTCATCCATCTTTGTTGCTCAGCGGGCTGTAGTCAAGCGACTCCGCCATCACCACGGAGTCACAGTAGATATATAGAGAACAGTACGGAAACTACCTTCAATCGTTCGAAACGGCCCACTGACATAAACATGCGCATCGACGAGGCCCCTAAGCGGTTCTCGCGGTGCCGTCAGTAGTGATTGTTACAAACTACGAGTATTTTTACATCCTGACCTTTTTTATATAATTTAAAATATGAAATGTCAAACTTACTGACTGCTATGTGTTTTAAACTTGTAATAGTGTTCTTGTATGATCGATCATAAATCATAATAAATTCGTGAAACATAACACAAAATATAAATCTTAGATGGCGGCTGCAATAGATTATAATATTATTATGAACTATATCGTACTGGGTGTAGTTTTTATGGTTTTCGAGGGTGTCGAAGTCGATAGTGCTCTCAAAATAGAAATCTAATTAGGCGTTTGCGCGAAATTATAAACTTTATCGTCATGGGTCTCGTTTTCATGGTTTTCGAGGGAGTTGAAGCCGATAGTCCTATCAAAATAGAAATGCAAGATGGCATCTGCCCGAAATTATCCACGTTTTCATCTTGGGTGCCGTTTTTATGGTTTTCGAGGGCGTAGAAGCCGATAGTGCTAACAAAAATGAAATCGAAATGGCGGCTGGGCGAAATTATCAACTTATTTTGGAGTCAATAATTTGTAATTTATGAAGAATAAAAGTAATTTTATGTAATGTTTTTTTAACTACAAGGTATCAAACGCATTTTTGAGGTTGAAACGCAGTACGGTTCAGTCCGAAAATGAGTGACAAATACCCGAAAACAGAGCTCATGAGCACTGCACCCGCGCAACCTGCAGCGCCTGCCACGCGCCCATTCGCGGCTCACGTACGCTCCTGCCAAAGCTTGTAAAAGATAATGCCAGAATGATAAGTTAGTGTAGTAAACACACAAAAATCCTAAGATCTACAAGTGGTTGTGTGTCAATACTAAATTACTGTTTTCCGTATTTTAAACTATCAAGATTAACCGACGCAATGATAAACCGACATACATTTTATTTGTAAACTACGAGTAGAATCAACTAGATTGAATGTCTACAGCAGAATGTTTTATTTAAAAAAAAAACAAAATGACAACCATATGGCTTCAATGGGGCATAGATAATTATTTGATCAACTAGGCTTAGTTTCCATACTGTTGCATCTTTATACTGTAACGGAGTTGAAAAATCAGTCTAACGTCTTGAGTTAAGCGCCCGCAATACTAACATGTTATTTTTAAACACAACTTAACAAATAGTTTCTCCTATACATCCTCGAAAGGGTAAGCTGCGGTATTTTGTTAGGATACTTTTCCTCATCATCACCATCCATCACCACGGAGGTGAAACCGCGGGGCGGTAACATCAGTCTAGCGGTCTTGATTGAATCGATAGTTTTGCCTATATAATCCTTGAAGGGATAAGCAGCGGTGCTTTCAACACCTATACGTTTCGCCATATATGTTTTTGGTTGTATGTACGTGTAACAGGAGGCGAGTCTATTGCCATCTACGGGGCACTGTTCCAGTCTTCGGACTGTTATTGAGAAAATCTTTCTTTCTCAATACAACCCAATAACTGTCCAACCCGGGAATCGAACTCATGTCCTCGAGGTTCCAAAACGGCACTTCTACCACACCAAGACCAATCAAGTGAAGCCGCAGGGTCAGCTAGTTAAATAATAAATATTAATACATACATAAAAAATATTAGTAAATAATATGTATTACTTTAAGCTATGCAAAGATGGGTAGAGCCTCATACTTTTCAATACACATAATATGTTAATGCCTGACACGTTCATAGCATGGTCATAGTGTTAAATGGTGTAGTGAATAAACACCTTTTTTGCAAACCGCGAGGTCTTCAGCTCACACCACTACAAAATGTTTAACTCGACGGAAATTGAAATTGTAATAAAATTACAATTTCCGTCGAGTTAACATTTTGTATCTCTAGTACAAAAAAAGACGACATATTGGATACGTCAATAAATAATGTCATTCCAAATGGCCAAGAAGTTAAAAACTACTTCAGTTTCTTTGCTCGTGTAGTACAGCATCGCTGCGTTCAGATTAATAAATAATTTTCAATTTAATCTATTGTTGGGTATCAATATATATTCCAGATTAACTGTCGGAGGTTAAAATATCTCAAACCTGTATTAATTCTAAAATAATTGTTCGTAATCAATACGTGACAAAATAAATAAACGCTATTGAAATGTTCCGATGCGGACAAATAAGTAATGCCTGTACAATTTGGCAACTGAAAAGTTATCATTAGTCAAACTGGTCGACAAAAGCAATGGTTGTTGCAAGCATAGCATTCTCCTTGTTAATTTTTTTACATGAAAAAACGTTTCAGTAGCCAGCTAGCACAGAAGGAAACACTAAGTTATTACGGAAGTATTTGGTTCTGCAAATCAAACGTTTTTGGATAGCTTCGCACGCAACTCCGATAGCTAAGTTGGTATATGTTTTTCAATAACAGTAGTTGCATTTACAGTATAATTAGTTTTTATTAATAAAGGCAAACATAACTTTAAAAGAAATAGACGAGCAGGGAGACCATTTAGGTAAGATCGATAAATTTTAAGTTAATTTGATTTTCTATTTTCTAATGTCCCACTCTCTATCCTTTCTTCAATATTATGTTAATACGCTGAGATGCATGGTTTGCCGATATTTAATTAATGAGATTTACTTTGTAGTAGTTGTAGCTTTATGTAAGTAAATACGCATACATCTTCAAACGTATTCATCCTCAACAACCAAGCGGAGCCGCTATGCGCAGCTAGTATTGGATAAAATATTTTGTATGTTACTGTTAATATCTTTAAATACGAGTATATGATAGTTAGGATTACATCACATTTTAACATAAAATCTACTTTATGATCATGTAAATGTACTATTTTTAGAAAATAAAAATGATAACTTTCTAATTTAATTCTACCCACACATTTTACGTGTTGTCTCCACATTCGCTACATCCATTACATTAACCTTCACATTTTAACTGCCAAACATCAAACCCATATTCTCTTCAAAAATAAAGGTGAAAACTTTTAAAAACATTTACCCAAACTCCCTTAATCCATCTCGTCAGTGCCATCCTTTTAAGGGTGGCGGGCGGTGGGTAGGGCGTCAAGTGAGCTAATGAAGAATTTGAGTATCACAGTCGACCGTCTTCCCCCCCTTTCCCGTCGAGCGCATTCGTGATTGGTGATGGAATGCTGAGCGTGTTACGCCTGTGAAAAATTTGCAACGTCTTAACCGGACTGGGTTATAAAACCCAGCTATCCGGCTAAAACTTTTCCAACTTTGTTAATACAATCTCTTACATGTTATTTTAACGACTTACACTAATCAAGTGGTGCCATGTGGCTATTTATGAGCTCTTTTTCATTATCATAGCGATCATGCGAGCCCAGTGTGGTTTTTTTCTGATATTAAGAGACGATACAAGCACAATACACACCTGCTGTTAAGTGGTAACCTCTGCCTATATCAGATTCAGTTCGTCACTTATATTGTGATAAAACTGCACTGCTCTGAGATAAAGTTGTTAAGTTACATGTGCCTGTAACTTCACGGGCACCCATACCCTTCCAGACAGAAAGCAGTTTTGCGAATTTGCTTAGCGTTAGAAATACGGTATGGAGGCAGTACCTCTCCGAACTCATCAACATAGAGTTCTACTGCTTGGTTTGTGATTGGTAGTAATATATTTTGGAGTTTTGCAGACCATCTTAATTCCTCTGACATGGCCAAACGATGGTTAATAAACCGGAACCGATGGCTTATCATTTCCTACGAAGAGCCAATGAGTTATGGTGAAATACTAATAGTGGTATTAAACATCAGTTTGCGAAATCCAATCACAATACTGTTCGATTTCATAATACTTTGTCCACTAGAGCTCTCACTATTGGATTGGTATGCCAGTTACGCAAAAGAGCGGTAGTTAAGCACGCGCATGCCTTTGAAAACCTCGCAGAGAATTCAAGTGCTACATTTAATTTGTGCCTACACAAAAATGGCCAAACCGTACATTCGGCTAAAATCACACGCCCGCCAACCATATAACTGAGATTGTTCTGGATCTCTCAGTAACTTTTATGATTATTTCCCTGTTGAGCGGTAGGACCAGATTTTTTCTGAAAGGTTCATTAGTATGCTCATTCAGAGAGCTTCATATTGTTTGCTGCCTGTTATAACAAACAATTTTGGATATATTTTCATGAAAATAAGCAGGTTTCTTTGCCTATAATACTTTGATTTTATATAATTTTAAGTATTTTTAAATTAAATCTTAGATGACTGTGGTTTGCCTGCTATATGTGTGCTACACATTACTATATATGACTAGTTGCAGCGCCACCCGAAAGTTTAAGCCGTACGGTTTTAAATAAAAATTGGTTATAATGTGTAATATACGGTTTTAAAGCAATTACGCTTGCTTAGTGAACCTAAACAATTTTATATAGAATAGTTCCATCCCCAGACGAATCCAACCAATTTATTGTGACTAACCGCGTCAGACGCCATAGCTGCTAGACCAACTATATACAGGGTCTACCAGGTCTAGCTTTTAATTATTTAAAACAGTAACATTCTAAATTTAATAAAAATAATGCATTTGATTGTTTGACTTTCAATTGTTGTTACATTCAGTTTTAACGTGAAGATGGAAACAGCTTATCATAGTAATTTACTAATACAAGTTCCGACGTGAGACAAACGCAGCAGAAACTGCTCGAAATATCAATGCTGGGTTTGGAGAGGATACGGCTAAGGAACGCACTGTGCGTTTTTTTAACCGCTTCCGTAGTGGAAACTTCGACTGGAAGAATTGACCAAGAGGAAGTCCAACCACTAAGGTAAATATCGACGAATTGAAAGAGATGGTGGAAGCCGATCCGTATCAAACTTCCAAGGAATAAGAGGCATGTTTAGATGTTAGCATACCCACAATATTGGCCCATTTGAACTGAATCGGTAAGCATAAAAAACTTGATAAATTATTGATATACTTCATCAAACATTTTTTATGACACCAACGTAAAATGGCTAATTGGCTTCAGTGGATAACGAAAACAAAATCTGCAAACGGGGCTACAAATTGATTTGTAGCCCTGACTACTGGCCGGTAAAATTTTGAATGCAATGCGCGCTGAAAAACACTGTCAAGTGGATTATTAATTCATTTTTTTGTTTTTTTTTCATGAAATCCCAGCACATTTCCAATTAGTATACATACGCCAACTACGCGAACAACTACTACTTATATACCCAAACATAATAAATTATTGTAATTACGTAAGTTTTACAATTACTTTGCAGATAAGAATATTTTCACACTAGTGTTTAGCCTGCTGTAGTGAAATTGAACACATGCAAATGAAAGTGTGGGCGGTTGCTAGCCAAACGTGATAAAAACAACAATTATTCCAAACATTCAGCCAAACTTAAACATTTTGTTCTAAAGTTTACTTTACTTTACCAGTTCTGCTTTAGTTAAATTATTTTTCAACACACTTGCTCATAAAGTGGCTCTATGGTCACCGCAATTAGGCACAGAATTACACCCATAATCAAACTGTGACTTTTTCACAGCTATAACTCACTAGTGAGTTTTAGTAATTTTTTATTTTATTTTATTGTTTGAGGTGTTTTGTTTTTTAAAAAGTTTTTAATCAAAAAAAAGATCGTGTTCAATAGAGCAAATAAATTAATGTTCCTATTGCTTGCTCATTTCATGTACCTTCTTATTTAAATAGATAATTTTAACTCGTACGTGTTTAATAAATATAACTTTCACTCAAATATAACTTTTGTTGTCTCTGTAATAAAAGAAAACTTTAAACTCCCCATTTTGTACGTGGCAGAATAGCCGCAAACCATATGCGTGGAAAATAAAAAAAAACCTCATCTCTTTAGTCTGTGGCTGATCGCAATGCGCGTGCATAGGACAACTGATTAATTTTTCCCGCCATAGCGAAACATTTCACTGTTGAAACTATAGTTATTTATTAATAAAAATGTCTACAAGTACTAGTTACGAAGAAAATGATTTATGTTGTACACCGCCCGATATAAGATGTGAAGCCCTTAACGTTATGGAAAGTTTACTACCTGAAAACTCCAAGAAAAATATCTATAAGCGTACCAAAATTTCATAAAATGGCAAAACAACAAGAATACGCAGTATTACGCAGTCTTTTTCGGAAATGTATTTATGGCGTACTTTAAAGAATTATCTTCTAAGTACAAACCTAGCTCTTTGTGGTGTTTATACTCAATGTTAAAAAGTACAGTCCGAACAAAGAATGGAGTGGACTTAAAAAATACTCTAATTTGTCAGCTTATATAAAGAAACTATCCGATGGATTTAGAAGCAAGAAATCAAAGGTTTTATCGCCTGACGATAATGAAAAATTTATAAAAGATGCTCCAGATAACTAATATCTGGCTACTAAGGTTAGTTAAACTTTTTATTAACTATTTAGTAAAATGAGTTATTTTTGTTATTTTATTCGCAAGTGTGTTGAAAAACGTCGTATGATACACGTGTGTATTGATGATAACCGCCGAGGCGCTATTGTCTTAAGAGGGCCGAGGACGGTAATGGCTCGGGTCTCAATAGCGCCTCGGCGGTAATCGCCAATGTTACACACTAGTACCATAATGTACTATTGTTTCCGTGTTGAAATAGATTATTTTATTATTAGTTGGTTGGTTTTTTTTGTTGAAACGCATTTGTGTGATTTGCCATGCAATGTCAAATGTAAAAGAACCATGTTAAATACTAACTAATAAAGTGTTTTATTTATATATTTTTATTTAAATGTAATATTTATGTGTTTTTATTTAAACGTAAGGATTAAACCTTAAAGTGTTTCAATTTTACAACGTCAAGAATAATCCTTTAAACGCGCTTCTAAACGTCCAATCCCATTCGCAGAGCTGGTTATTAAATAATACGAGGCAGCGGTGCAGAGATACCGTCTATTACTATATCCCCGTCTCTAGACGTTCTCACGTGTTGAGTCTGCTGTGGACCGCTTTCATTTGACGACATTGTAGTCCATATATAAACCATTCAAACAACAATATAAACATTCCATTCAAAACGACAGTGACAAAAAGACAGACCGACAAGTTAGTAGGTAGGTAGGTATATCAGAAGTTGGTAAGTCTGTCAAAAGGTAAATCGCAAAGCTTTTTATTGTAAGGAAATATTTTTTATCTTTTGTAACATTTCTAATTAAAGCCCTACGTATTGATATCAACAGAGAATATGTCCGTACTACAAAGCCAAGCATCGGTCAATACTTTGCTAATCACTCTACCTCACTCTACTTACATGACAGCGCGGCTGACAATAAGTTATCGCCTTACATACACGTAATAACTACATAATAGTGAATATAATGGTCTAACCTAATTATAACTTAAATCATGTGTAAAGGGTATAATGTTTTATACTTTCATTTTTATTTTGCAGTGACTATGTAATGCCTTGCAGCATGTCATATTCACTTGGCTTCTATTTTTAAAAACTGTTACTGAATGGTAATAAATATGTACCTAATACGCCTTCGCGTATACTTCAGAGAAATTCCGAGCGTTGTTTTTTGTAGCGACCTACGTAGGTAACATGGCTATTTTGCCCACATTATGTTCACATGCCCTGCAGCCATTCTATATATCTCTGATGATGATCATTAGTCGACATTATAACTCTCTTGTTTATTCGTCTCATTTATAAGGTTTGAATTAATAAAGTTATACAATATAAACGGAAGTATATTTATTTTGAGTTTCCTATATTACGGCACTGTTGCCATGATTCCGGACGAACTAAGGAATTGTGAATGTCCCAAATAATGTGAACATTTCTAATGTTTGTGGCTATGATACATAGTTTCAAAGCTTAAAGATTAACATAGTGTTCATAACATTGTGGTGCCCGCGGCTTCGTCTGCGCAGGATTAGTAGTAGTCTTCGAGTAGCTTATCTTCTTCAAGGATATATATCTTTATACAGAAATGTCATAAAATATTTTTATGTTCAAACACAGTTGTTATAATAGTATTATATAAGTAAATGTAAATACTTAGTAAAGCAACCGTTAAACACTAATAATAAAATACAGTACATACGTACATACAAACACAAAATTAATCTTCATGGAAAAAAACTGTAATTACATTTCATCACCGTTGACGGTATTTGTGTTACATTTCACCTCCCTTGACAGTCGCCTACCACGTAGCGAGCTGTCAAAATGATAGTGTGCTTTTGACTATCAGGAACTGACACAAACTTTGACAGAACTGCCATCATTACGATCTTAACCTAAGCACAGATCTTATTATTTTATCTATGTTGTGCCCAAGCATATTACGATTTTTCATCCGCGTGGTGATGGATGATGATGATGATTATGATGATGAAAAGTATCATATGTATGTATGTATCCTATGTATTAATCCAGCGCCTCAACTACCTTCAAACCAAATTTCATCAAAAATTGCTCCCGCCGTTTGAGCGTGAAAGAGTAACAAAGATCCACACATCCATACTCACAAACTTTCGCGTTTATAATATTAGTAGGATTTGATTTATGCAGACTATGTAGTGGAAAGTGGTTAAATTTTAGAATATTCGAGACACTATATGATTCAATAAAATGTATACTGGAGATGAAAATGAAGACAAAGAAGTTGTATGTCACCCAAACATAGCTGCGGGTCGCTGCTGTCGCTCTCGGAATCCCACCTTTACAGCCCGCGGGGAGCCTTAGTGACGACGTCGTAATCGCCTTTAACAACGAACAAGCGAGTCCAATGGACCTCACATGTGGCACGTCTAAACAATTCATAACATAATACTTTTATAGCTCAATAATACGTGAATTATATATTTTTAGGAAACTCAAGATAGATTGTGTAAAATTTACAACTAAGTCACTAAATTGTGCAAAAATTTTGGCAAAATGTATTTAGGATAAGTTACTTTATGAATCACTTTGCCTAATTGATGATTAGTGATTTAATACGTAACGTATTGACTGAATTGGTCAACAGACTAATCAAATTTCTCGTAAAATATACCTATAATGTCTAATGTAGTTAATTTTCGTATCACATTTAAATATACATAACTGTTTAATTTTTTTACTAAAACTATTGTTTAATTGGAAAATGTTTGATGAATTTAGGAAGAATATTTTTTTTTTAATTATTTTATTAAATTAAATACCATACCTACATATAAATTGCCACACGAGTTCTTAATTTAACAGATAACTTGTAATTATTAATAATTAATTTAACAGATGCATTTACACCGGAACTTTGACTGCAACATAACTGCTATATAATTACGTAAAGTCAGCCTAACTGATGTTTTTTTTTAAAATAATTGTTATTAATAAGATAATCAGCATTTAATCAGTTATAATCAAAATATAATAAGTATTATTCAGAACGCCACTGTGAACATTTAACAGCAATTTAACAGTTTTTCCATTACTTAACCAAGTGTTCCTTGTGTTCTTACGATACAAATAAATGCTTATGACGTAAGGGAGTCACATGTTACAATGTAGCGTTGAGTTGGGGAATACCATTGCGGACGATATTCCAATTACTGCAACCAGGTTTATTATATTTTAAATAACTCTGACTCTGTAATGTTTATAAAGTCCTAGCCAAACTTGGGGGTTTTTATTTTGTGTTGATCGGTACCTTAGTAGGGCAGGTATAACACCCCCCCGAAAATTCCCGCCTTGCCGTGGCGGGGGGGGGGGGGGGGCTCAGTAGCCGTGGCTTGGGTCACCACGGTGAAGCTAAGAGGAACCAATGGGCCTGCCAGTGATAGCCGATAGCTGGCGGGCCCGAGGTGGGACCGCTCCTATGGGCTTTGCCCTCCAAGTCCACACGGGAGCGGTCACTGTAGGTAGCGGTGTTGTATGGGCGCCACTGCAACTGAGGCGGGCTGCGGTGTCGTATGGGCGGCACCGCGGCTGAGAGTTAGAGGCCGCGGCGGGAGAGGAGTGCCGGTGTTACGGTCAGCCGCTCTCCCTGCCTTCCGCGGCCCTGACGGGGCCGCCACCGTTAGATGGCGGACGCGGTGGGGTCGCAGGGGAAGAGGACTGTCGGTATTGAGAGGCGCCGCTGTCCCTATCCTCTGCGGCCGAAGTGGCAGGCGGTGGGGCTACTCACCTGACCCATCGTAGGGGGACTTAGGGCGCCCAGACTCGGGGGAGTCTGGGGTCCATTTGCGGGCTTGGTCCCCCGTGGCGGTTGCGGCACGCCAAGTGTTCTGGCGTGCTGCAAGAGAGAAGGGTCCAGCAACGGACAGCCGCGGCGGGTTCGCGGTCGTGTGCGAAATCTGTCCCGCGTTCCCGCCAAAAGCGGCAGTGACGGAACACCGCAGAGGTTTGGTGGGTATGCTGCCCTTTTGGCAGAGACTCCTACATAACCACCGTGCTCCCCCCGGGGCCGGTGGTATCCATAAAGGATTACTCTGCGTAAAAAAAAGGGCAGGTATAACAGACTATAATAAATGCTCTATGACAGCTATAAGATTCAAGGTTTTGCTCGGCATTTCGACATTTTTAATATTAGGTTTTTTACCAGACTGAAGCATTTCACGACGGTTCCTCATCATAATAGTTACAGAATAGTTAGAACATTTGTTCTAAAGGCGCGTTCCAGAGCAAATGACCCTTACAATCTGGTTCTAGGCGGTAGGCGACTGCCGACAGCCGCGAGACTTCTGCACCCGGCTATCTGCCGAAAATCATCATCATCATCTCAGCCGTAGGACGTCCACTGCTGAACATAGGTCTCCCCCATGATTTTCCAAATAGACCGGTTGGAAGCGGCCTGCATCCAACGTCGTCCTGCGACCTTCATCAGGTCGTCTGTCCACCGTGTCGGTGAACGACCAACGCTGCGCTTGCCGGTCCGTGGTCTCCACTCCAGACCCTTTCGGCCCCATCGGCCATCTGTTCTGCGTGCTATGTGCCCTGCCCACTGCCACTTCAACTGGGTAATCTTCTGGGCTATGTCGGTGACTTTCGTTCTTCTACGGATCTCCTCATTTCTGATTCGATCACGTAGAGAAACCCCGAGCATAGCCCTCTCCATAGCTCGTTGTGCGACTTTGAGCTTTTCTATAAGGCCTGTTGCCTCGATAGCTCAGTGGTTGTATTATATTGAAAAAAACCAAGAAAATTCCCCCAAAAAGATAACTGTTGCCCGCACTCACCGCTTGTAGTAATATGGAAGTTTCAGATGATCCCGGGATTCCAATGGAAATGTTAGTTCCATCCACTTGGTCACACAGACGCACACACAGTATTTTATAGCGTTTTTGTATATGGTTTTACGTAGATTTTTGGAAATTAACAGCCGCCGGCGTTCTCAACTTTTATTTTTAGTGTGTCTCTGCCAGATCGCAGAAGGCGCTTGCGAGCGCACAAGATGGCGGTTTTGGCGGGCAATTTGAACGTACTCGTACGTGTCGTGTCCCTACATTTCCCCCCACCGAAATCCGCCAGGATTTCCCAGTTATAATTCCAGGAGCATGATAACATTTTGTTGAATAGTGTATTGAATAACAAAATGTTTTAATTGTGGTTTTTTAAGTTTTAATTCGTATGCTTTTGAGTAGCAACTAGTGTACCTAATTGTTATATTATATAATATATATTAGTGATAAACTAGAATGCGTTTGAATAATGTTTAATGTGTAATAATAATTCGATTAAGTGTGGACTGTATAAGATAAAACTATTTTTAAATTTAATTTTATTTAAAAACAGCTTAAAATAAATAAATTTTACTGACCGCTTTAATGTTAAATAGCAGATTCCTGCTCCATTGGGAGAGGACTTAATTTAACTACAGGTCTAGTTAATTCAATGTTCTTAGTGCGTAAGCTGACGACCCGCGTCACGTTATCGGATCCGGTATGCAACTTAGTGACTCTTCCTAACGGCCACTGAAGAGGAGGAGCATCAGAATGTAACAACACTAAATCTCCGACCTTCAGATCTTGACAACCATTGAACCACTTCTGACGTGGCTGTAGTGTATGTAGGAAGTCCTTTCGCCACAAGCGCCAAAATTGTTGAGCCATCTGTTGCACGGCCTGCCAACGACTGAGATGACTGGTAGGGCAACTAGTTAGGTCATATTCTGGAGCGTCTAATAGTTCACGACCTACCAAAAAATGTGCTGGTGTAAGAACCTCAAATTCGGTAGGATCAGTTGACAGGGCACAAAGAGGCCTTGAATTCAATACCGCTTCTATACGCGTGAACAATGTAGTTAATTCCTCAAAGGTTAAAGTTTTATTTAAAGTACACTTCTTTAATAAATTCTTCGCTGATTTTATCATAGCCTCGTACAGGCCTCCAAAGTGACTTCCGGTTGGTGGATTATGCATCCAGACAACTTGTCGTATCTTAAATCCGCTAGAGATCTCATCAGAGTTCGATTTTAGAAACTGTGAAACATCTGCAAGAATTTTACCAGCTGACACGAAGTTGGTTGCATTGTCAGAAATGATAGCATGACATAGACCGCGCCTAGCAGTGAAACGATCAAATGATGCTAGAAAGCATTCTGTGCTCAATGAGGATAGTGTTTCTAGATGTACTGCACGAGTAGCACAACAAACAAAAACACACAAATAAGCTTTGGAGAGGCGCGCATTTTTACGTAAGTACTCTTTTATGTGAAACGGACCTCCTATGTCAACGTCTACCGTATGGAAAACATGCACATCCTGTGTTCTAAATTTAGGTAACTGTCCCATTACAGGCTGCCTAACTAGGGGTCGTACTCTGAAGCACGTTATGCATTTACTAAGACGTAGTCGAATAACACTGCGTGCAGACACTATCCAGAATTTTTGGCTCAGTATACTTTGTAGAGTACGAGGCCCGACATGTAGATACGATGCGTGATGATAATCTATCAGGCAGTTCGTGAAATTGCATTGTTTCGGCAGCAACACGGGGTGCTTCTTTTCGAAGGGCATCTCCGCTAGCGAAAGCCTACCCCCCACCCTGAGGAAACCTTTCGGGTCCACAAAAGGGTTAAGTTTTCGCAGGGATTGCTGAGGCTTGTGGCCTTTTGAGAGAGCCGCAATATCTGCAGCAAAATGTTGCTGCTGCACGGACTGAATTATTTTGTCACGTGCTTCCCTCAAATCACCTACAGAGAGCTTAGTACGCTCACATTTAGGAGTGCGACAATTATTTAAAAATTTATAAATCCAAGCGACGATATTGACCAGCTTATTGTAACTGGAATATGTCTCGGTAAGCACATAAATTATACTTTTTGGCGGATCGTTCGTAGATACCATTACTTTTGACTCATTACAAGTTTTAAGTTCTGGAATATTTTCGTCTCTGAACTCGCTCATGGAACGTACTGGCCATTGCTCACTCATCAACCAATCAGGACCATTTAGCCACTCTGGCATCCCCAACAGCACAGACGGCATTGCACCGCGAGAACAAATGTCACTAATATTGTGGCTGCCACTCACATGAAACCAACTCTCCTCAGAAACTGTGTCTAGTATCTTTGCAACACGAGTTGCAACGAATGTTTTTAGTTTGTAACTGGGCGTGTTTAACCACGCCAGTACCACGGAAGAATCGGTAAACAAAAGCATGTCATCAATATTAATATTTTTCTTCGCTAGTATGGACGTGGCATATTTGACCAGCTTGGCCAGTAAATGGGCCGCCATCAGTTCGAGTCGAGGCACAGATAGCGTTTTTAAGGGAGCTACTTTCGACTTAGCTATGAGTAAGCTAACTTTGCGTTTGCCTGCCTGGTTAGCAGTGTCTAGGTATACATTTGCTGCAAAACCAAGGGTCGAAGCGTCACAAAACCCCAATATACGACAGTATGTACTTTCTTTAACCATGACATGTCGCTCATGTCTTAATTCTGAAAGTAATGGTAGCTCCCTAGTATAAGCCAACCATTTTATTTCAAGGTCTACAGGCAAGCGTTGGTCCCATTCCAATTTCAAAGCCCACAACTTCTGCATGAAACATTTGGCGTAAAAGACGCACGGAGCTACAAAACCAAGAGGATCGAACAAGCGACCGATCTGTGATAGAATGGTTCGCTTAGTGACCTCGTGCTCAATAGGTATCGTACGAAATGAAAAGCAGTCTGTGGCTGGTTGCCATTGAAGACCTAAGACCTTGAGTGACAAGTTCTCTTCATCGTCGAACTCAATGGGTGTTTCGCGGTGGTCTTCTGGCACCGCTGCTAAAACTTCTGGACAATTACTTGCCCATTTACATAGCACGAAACCAGCACTTTTTAAAAGTGAACGTAAGTTATGTTGCAACTGCAGCGCCTTTTCGACCGTTGGCTCGGACCACAAAAGGTCATCCATAAAAAAACCACATTTCAGTACGCTTGCAGCAGATGGATATCTATCAGCCTCGTCATCCGCCAAGGTATGCAGCACCTTGATTGCTAGATATGGGCTAGATGCAACTCCATACGTTAAAGTGTTCAGCTCGTAAACTTTAACAGGTTTATTTATGGAGTTCCGCCACATAATGTGTTGATAAGGTCGTTGATCTTTATGTATAAGAATTTGTCTATACATTTTACATATATCGGCTGACAGACATATTTCGTGTAACCGGAAATTTATTAAAATATTGTTTATGTCCGCTTGAAGCTTTGGACCAGCGAGTACTACATCGTTAAGTGACTTTGAATTGGTCGTACGACTCGAAGCATCAAAGACACACCTTAACTTTGTACTCGAACTTGTAGGTTTCATGATACAGAAATGCGGGATCATGTATTTGGAATCCACGTCCTGTACCTCACCTAGACAAGTCATATGCCCTAATGATTCATATTCGGTCATAAACTTGTGATATTCCGATTTAAGATGAGAGTCGCGATCAAGACGCGCCTCTAAATTTATAAGTCGCCGCAGAGCCATCTGCCGCGATTCTCCGAGACCATGATCTTGTCGAAACGGATACTTAACCGTGTACCTACCCGTTTCCGGATCCCGACTATGATCTTGTGCATATAACGTTTCCGCCATGATGTCGTCCGGTTTCTGAGGCCTCGCAGACGGTATATTCTCGATTTCCCAGAACGAACTCATCACCTGGTCTAGATTTGTGGAACTTGAAAACCCAGTAAACGTGTCGCAACTAGTGGCTACAGTTGTTTTATTCTCGGAATCAAAGTCCACCTGTCCTGTAATGACGTAACCGAAAATGGATTTTAATGCTACCGGCATTCCCGGTCGATCGGGGAAAATCTTCTCCCCGCTGTATACATAGGGAAATATATCACCCGCAATCAACACGTCCACAGGCGAGGGACGGTAAAACGCTGGGTCCGCTAATTCGAGATGCTGATATTTTCCGATTACGTTGATAGGTAACGACATCGTAGGTAAATTGCCGGCAATGTTCGTTACGATAACAGCGTCCGTAGACAAAACCGGCAATGTATCGCTACGCGGTTTTAATTTACAAGTCGTCATACCGAGTTCAGTGTGAGCCTCTGTTCGAAACAGACGTGCTGATCTAATCGCCGCGCGTTCTTATCGTCGCGTACCTACTGGCACGCGCTGTGCCGCGGCTTTTATTTAATATGGAGCAAGATTTGATTCAGGAAGAAGATGCGTTGAATAATGTTTTAATTGAATGCAGTAATATTGAGGAGGCGGAAACTTGTTTACAAGAGAATACCACTCAACCTGAGGAAATGATTCTCGAAGAAACTAGGCCTATTGCTGTTCGTAGTAAGAGACCCCGCGAGATGAATGAAGAAGAAAGGTGGATAATGGTTGGAAGAAATGGAAAGAGAGTGGCGCAGAAAGTTGATCTATACATTAGTAGTTCCGAGAAGTTGCCTAAACAGTTTGAACTTGCAAAATTATTGAAGTCGAATAATATTATGAATGTTTGCCGTGTAAAATATATAAATTCTTATAAAGTGTTTATACAGTTTGAATGTGCAGACAGCGCTGAACAACTAATTAATTGTAAACCTTTGCAAGATTTAGGGTGGAGGTGTCAGAAACCAATGGAGGTTGTTATTTCTTATGGTGTTATTAAGGACGTAGAATTGGATTTGAGTGAGAAAGATATGTTAGACGTAATCTCAAGCACTTTTGACCTAATTGCTGTAAAGCGCCTAAAACGCCGAAATAAGGATAGTACTGGATGGGAAGAAAGTGAATCGGTGCGTCTAGGCTTCAGGGGCCCCTCTTTACCAGCGTGGGTATATATTTACGGTATGAAGATTAATGTTGATCCGTATGTATTTCCGGTCACCCAATGTTCGAGGTGCTGGAGATTCGGGCACTCCCTGCGTGTTTGCCCCACAAAAAAGGTTGTGTGTCCCAAGTGTGGCAAAGGTCATATTAACTGTGAGGCCACAGTTTTTAAGTGTATTAATTGTACTGGGAATCATATATCGCTGGATAGATCATGCCCTGCTTTTAAAAAAGAGAAGCGCCTTCGGGATTGATGGCTGAGTTTAATTGCTCTTACAGAAAGGCTGTACAAATGTATGTTCCCCCTGATCCCCCTACAACGTGTGTAGAACAGCCTCCTCTAACTTTAAATGAACCCCCGTGCAAGCTGCCTGAGTCCGTACCTGAGCCTAGACATTCACAAAACGTGATATCCTATGCAAGCGTTGCCAGGACAGCTGCCGCGCCGCGCTTTGATAAAGCCCAAGCCCACGATCCTCAAGCGCCATCATCTTCACAGCCGTGCCCAATGGATGTTTCCCATCCTTTACAGGAAAAATCGAAAAAGAAGAAGAAAATTAAGAAAAAGAAACTAAACGAAGATGAAGTGTTCAACTGGGATATATCTTCAGAATCAGAAGCGATGATGAATGACGTTGTTAATGAGCCTGAAAGTGAGATACACTTATTAAATGAGAGAAAAGAGAGAAGAGAGAAATATAAATCTAATTTGAATTTTAGGCAGTTGATTTCTAAATTGTATGCATTATTTTCTAACTCTCAGGAAGATTTAAAGAGCAAAATAATTCAAGGAGTGTCACTATCTATTGAATGGTTAGTATCGACCATGGGGCAGTACATCTGGGATCTGCCTTTTAAAAGTATGTCCGGACTATAATGGGTTTTAATTACAAATTAAACATTTTCCAGTGGAATTCACAAAGTGTCAGGCCAAAACTTGTAGAATTTGAACAGTTGTTAAGTAGTGAAAAGGTTCACATAGCTGCGATATGTGAGACGTGGTTAAATAGCGAGATAAATTGTAGATTGAGTGGTTACAATATTTATCGTCATGATCGAGAAGATTCGTACGGTGGGGTCGCTATTTTTGCTCACAAATCTATAAAGTCTCAATTAGTATCAGTTCAATTTTCTAATTCTGGCATTGAAGTAATTTGTATCAAAGTTTTTAACTGTAAATATATTCATTATGTTATGTCTATCTATTGTCCACCAACCGTACGAACTTCTCAGAGTGATTGGGATGAGATTTTTTCCTTTCAAACTAATAAAACACTAGTTCTCGGTGATTTTAACGGGCATCACCCGAGCTGGTCTTGTAAGACTGATCTGAGAGGTAACAACATTTTTGACTCTTTGATAGAAAATAATTTTGTATCGTTAAATGACGGCCGAGCTACTCGCGTTAAATATGTCAATGGACTGTTACAAGAGTCTTCCCCTGATATATCTGCTGCTTCATCTGATTTAGCGTTACATTTGGATTGGAAAGTCACCAATGAGTCGTTGGGCAGTGACCACTTGATTATAAAGATTCACATTTCTTATTATACTAACAATCCTCATTTTATTAAGAAAAGAAACTACAAAAAGGCCGATTGGGAAGAATACCGTAAATATATTGAGCTTAAATTCTCTAATTTCCATTTAATTAATGATGAGCCGCAGATAAGTTACGATTTATTTCTTAGCACAATTAATGAAGCTGCTGACGCTCATATTCCTTTTTATAGAATTAGTCAAGACCCCTCTCAACATTTTTCACCCAAACCTTATTGGAGTACTGAGTTGTCTAAAATAGTTGCGGAAAGACGCCTAGCTCTCACTATATTTAGAAAGAACCCAACTCCTAATAATTTAGATAAGTTAAAAGACAAAATCAGAAATTCACAATTACTCACTAGAAAGGCTAGAAAAAAATCATTTTCTAATTTCTGTTCTTCAATTGATGAGACTACATCTGTACATGAGATGTGGCGTAGAATGAAGTGGCTGAAAGGCTACAGGTCATCCAGCAGCTATGTTGACGAATCTATGGCTAGCAAGCTTTTACACAGTATAACTCCAGACTTTGTTTGCCCGAAATTTCCTATTTTTTCATCCCACAATATTAAAATTGAATCTCCTTTTTCGCTATGTGAACTAAAAATATGCGTTAAAAATAAAGACACTTCTCCAGGTGTTGACAATGTTTCTTACTCAATGATTAAACATTTGCCAGATAGTGCCTTCACTATTTTACTCAATCTTTTTAATCTATTTTATACTCTCAGTTTTGTGCCTTCTCAATGGCGTGAGATTAGAATCGTACCAATCCCAAAGCCAGGTCGTGACCCCTCGTCAATATCAGCTTTGCGTCCTATTTCTCTGATGTCCTGCTTCTGTAAAATCTTCCACAATATGTTGACAAACAGGTTAGAGTGGTTGGTTGAAAAAGGCAACTTTTTCTATGATGAGACTACTGGGTTTAGGAAAACCAAATTTGTCTTGATAACCTTAGTAACTTGACCACTAGAATACAGCTAGGTTTTTCGAAGAATCAAATTACTCTTGGATGCTTTATAGACATTGAAAATGCTTACAATAATTTAGATATTACAGCATTATTATTAAATTTAGATCGATTAGGTGTTGGTGCAAAAGTATGTAAGTATTTATGGACATTTTTGAAGGAAAGATATTTAAGTGTACAAGTTGATAAAATCATTTTATCCAGATCTACAGGTCAGGGGATAGCCCAAGGAGACCCTCTGTCTCCTTTATTGTTCAATATTGCAACTCTTAATATTTGTAAACAAATACCTAATGTAGTAATCACTCAGTACGCTGATGGTTATGCTTTATATATAACTAGTAAAAACGTCAATGATGCCTCCAATGAATTGCAATTAGCTTTAGACAAAATACATAGTATGCTTATTGATTTAGGTTTGGAGATTTCGCTTTCTAAAACTAAAGTATGTATCTTTAAGAAAGGTATCAATAGACAACCAATATCGCTTAATATTAATGGTGGTATAATAGATGTTGTAAGTTCAGTGAAGTACTTGGGAATGTGGCTGGACAGTTCATTAAAATGGAATAAGCACATTGCTGAATTATTAAATAAGATTTCTAGATTTATGAATATTTTTAAAATTCTAGCGGGCTCAAGCTGGGGAATCCATCCCAAACATTTGAGAAGATTGTATATTGCTATTATAAGAAGCAGACTTGATTATGGAAGTTTTTTATACAACACCAGCTGTCAAAAGTATATTAATAAACTAGATAAACTACAAAATCAGGCGCTAAGGGTGATTGGAGGATTTATTAAAACAACTCCCATACACGCAATGGAAAGTGAACTCTGTCTCCCTCCATTGCACGTACGAAGAACTTATTTAGGAGGTAAATTTTTGTTAAAGGCTAAGTCGCAAGAAAATAATATTACGATTACTTTAATCCATGAATTACTACAGTTTAAAGATAATAGATACTGGCGTAACAAGAAGATGCCGTTATTGTTAACTATGTATGAACACCTGTCTGACATTCGTATTCATTGTAGTCGGCAATTAGGCATGTTTGCTATGAATACTTGGATTAGCAGCATAGATTTAAGTAATATAGTTAATTTAAATATTCCCAATTTGTCCAGAGCTAAACGACATTATGAGACTTCTACTTTAAAGTTAACATGTTTAGATTTCATTAACCGGCAGTATGGAACGTACTATAAATTATTTACCGATGGGTCCAAAGATAGAGAGGGAACTGGCTCAGCATTTTTTGATCCACAGTGTAACCTTGGTTTGCAATTCAAAATAGATACTGACATATGTATTATGGAAGCGGAACTTATTGCGATATGCGAAGCACTTTCTTACGCGGTGACATTACCACAAAATAGCATTGTTATTTTCACAGATTCGAAAAGCGCGCTCCAGCATTTGACTAGGTGTACCTTGGGTCTCCGAGGCACACCGATAGCCTATACAGTTCTGGACTGTATATCCGGGCTAACATCTAGTTCTAAATCTATTAAGTTGCAGTGGATTCCGTCACACAGTGGTGTTGAATGTAATGAACGAGTAGATCTCATGGCTAGACAAGCTATTTCTGATGGCATTGAATATAACATACTTCCCTATTATTCAGATTGTATTTGTTTGATTAAAAAGCAATGTTACAAATTGTGGAAGGAATATTTTGATTTACGTTCTAGAGAAAAAGGTATTTGGTATAAAACTGTCCAGCCTCAACCCCTTAGAATTCCATGGATTGACAATCACAAATTATCTAGAAAAGATGCAGTAGTGATCATGAGGCTCCGTTCTGGACACATCCCATCTAGAAAGTTTGCTTTTCTCATGGGTAAAGTCCCTTCACCGAACTGTCACCAATGCGGTGTTCCCGAGGACTTAATGCACGTCTTGATGGAGTGTGTCCGCAACGCCGCCTTTCGCATTGCCAAGTGTTCTGATATTTTAAAAGACTTTGCTGACTGCAATATTATTTTATCAAATCCTCATTCAAATGAAGTGCAATTATTAATTAAGCTGTACAACATAATTTTCTCTTCAGATCAGTCCGACTAGATAATAATTAAGTAAATAATATTTTGTTAATTAGTGTAATGATGTGTAATGGTTTCTGGATCTAGCATAATTAGAGCGACATAATCGCTATAAATTAATGTGATTAAGCTCTTTAATAAAGATTAAAAAAAAAAAAAAAAAAAGTCGTCATACCAAAGTTTTGAACTTGGTTGCCACCGAGGCCTATAGGTTTGAAGTCGCGCTTGCGGTGCGCTAAACCTAGCTTCCTAGCACAGTTCAAGGTCACATAGCTCGTCATAGCACCGCTATCAATTAACGCGCGCAGAGGGTGGTACTGACCCCACGCGTCTGCAACGTGTATAATCGCGGTGCCCAGCAGTACTGTTTGTTCAGTTGAACAGGTAAGAGCTACCACATTGTCTTGACACTTAGACGTATCTACGTGAAGAGTATTGTGGTGTCTCCGTTTGCAGACCGTACAACTATATTTGGACGTGCAAGCATCAAGTGTGTGATTGTCACGCAAACAGTTCTCACATAGCCTTAACTCTTTAACTTTAGCAGTGCGAAGCTCAGGTGAGAGGGCGTTGTAGACGGTGCATTTATAAATAGAATGTGGCATATGACAACACGGACACACATTTGATGTCCGTCGTTCGACAACGGTGTCAGTGCTGGCCACAGCTGATGCCAATGTAGGCTTCGAAGCGTTTGATTTGGTCGTGTCCTGATATTTGGTTGGCTTAAACGCAGTCTGTTTGAAAGATGGAGTAGACGGCTTGACGTACCCCACCTTGCATTCCGACATCTCCAGAACACGAACTTGTTTTTCGACAAAATTTAATAGCTGCCTGACAGTAGGTATCTCGCCTGGGGTCGTGTTTTGTTCGAATTCACGCCGTGTCACAGGGTCGAGATTACGCAATGATATTTGGAATAATATGAAACTAGACAAGTCCGGGATATTTAAAAGCTCGAGTGCTGTTATATTTTCCTGATATGATTGCAGAAAACTATTTAAATTCGATGCACTTTCGTTAGTTAATGGTTTGAAGCTAAAAAGTTTATCTAAATATGCGGTCGCGAGCGCGCGCTTATTTTCATAGCGCTTAACTAACGCACTCCAGACGATTGCGTAATTGTCCGCTGTGATTGGCATCGATTTCACAATAGCTAACGCCGGCCCGCTGACACACGATAGTAGATAATAATATTTTTCTATATGGCTAATATCCTCATTACTATGAATCAAACTTGTAAACGTATCGCGAAACGTTATCCAATTTTCAATTTTACTATCAAATTTATTTAATTGCAATTCCGGCAACTTCACTCTTCTAATAGGCCTAACACGTTCCGCAAAGCCACCGAGTTCCGTCTTGGCGGGCAACTCCGATGGCGCAGTGGATGTGTTGGCCACCTTTCGGATTGCATAATAAAGTTGATCGAACGCATCTATGTCACTATACGTAGGAACGTATTTAGGTACATGTTTTCGTTTAATGGAAGTTATCTCGGCTATGCATTGATCGTACTTTGAACGAAGGCTAGGTAAATCTTGGACCCTCATAAAAAATTCTTCCTCGATCGATGCATCTATACCTACTGTTTTTGACATTTCAAATAAACGCTGTACACGGAGAAAACACATTTCTTTACACGTCAAAGATGGTTGCAATAATTCGTCAAGCTCCGAATCGATCTTTTTAGCGGTCATTTTGATTCAGTACTAAAATGGAATACCGCAATATTTATAATTATGTCACGGTTCGGTTTCCAATATCAATAATCTTAAAAAATAGGTCATTAATTTGGAATTGAAAATGCTCAATGATTGTACTTACAAGTCGTAAGTGACTTTAGACGTAATGGCGGCTTGCCAATTCGCACTAACAACAACGTATATAATATGTTGATAAGTACAACAAAATAGGTACCTACAGTAAAGTCCAACTTATTAGTAAAATCAGATACGACACACTTATAGGTTACGGTACGGTTACTATAGAAATGTGAAGTAATTGTGATATTTCTAAAATAAGCCTGAGAATGTTTTGACTACGTGGTCAACACGACGAGCCTACCCACATTATTCATTAGTCAGCCTTTCCAGAATTAATGCGTATAAAATTACTTATTGTGTCGAGGTACTGAAATATATAGCTAAGATTGGTGCTGGAACCTGTGTAGTTTTGCATAAACTCTAAATATGTATACTCGTATGTAGGTATAAAATCGTGCGGCGTGTACCTACCATGGAAACCTAAGCGTATAATATATGTGTAGCAACGTAATTTATAGGTGAAATTCGATTGTAATTGGCGTTATAACTGGATAATCGTGGTTCGAATGGACCAAAATGTTGCCTCGATAGCTCAGTGGTTGTATTATATTGAAAAAAACCAAGAAAATTCCCCCAAAAAGATGCCCGCACTCACCGCTTGTAGTAATATGGAAGTTTCAGATGATCCCGGGATTCCAATGGAAATGTTAGTTCCATCCACTTGGTCACACAGACGCACACACAGTATTTTATAGCGTTTTTGTATATGGTTTTACGTAGATTTTTGGAAATTAACAGCCGCCGGCGTTCTCAACTTTTATTTTTAGTGTGTCTCTGCCAGATCGCAGAGGGCGCTTGCGAGCGCACAAGATGGCGGTTTTGGCGGGCAATTTGAACGTACTCGTACGTGTCGTGTCCCTACAAGGCCTATAGTAAGATACCACGTTTTAGTGCCATAAGTTATCACTGGTAACACACCTCGAAGACTCTTGTCTTGAGGCACTGAGGTATTTTTGACGAGAAGACTTCGCGAACTTTTCGGAACGCTGCCCAGCCGAGTTGGATTCGACGATAGTTTGACTGTCTGTCCCAGGTAGATGTACTCGTCAACAACTTCGAGAACTGAGTTCCCAACTGATATTGGGGTAGGTACAACATGGGCATTAGACATAATTTTCGTCTTATCCATGTTCACCTTAAGACCTACCCGTTGGGAAACTCGATGGAGGCCTTCGAGCATTGTACTGAGGTCTTCCATGGATTCTGCCATGACTACAATATCGTCGGCAAATCGAAGGTGAGTGATGTATTCAGTCCTTGCCATTCCAGAAGCTTGAAGGCGTCTTCCAATGTAGCGGTGAACAGTTTCGGAGATATAACGTCTCCCTGTCTCACGCCTCTTTGCAATGGAATTGCCTTCGAACTCTGCTCCTGTACTCGGACTGACATGTAGGCGTTTTTGTACAAACACTTCAGCACTTCAATGGGTTGGCATTAGAATAGCCCAACACGAATTTGGTGATTTTAAGAGTTGGATCTTATAGATAATAATTTTCTCTACGCTTTGGTATCAATTTTAGAGCGAGGAAATGTCTAGTTTTCTAGAAAAACTAATTTCAATTTCAGATTTTTGATTCGACGATTTTCTATAAATGCGTGTAACGAAACGACTTGGTGCAATGAAAATGGTATTAAAATAAATATTTTAATTATTTGAACTATTATTTTATTGCTAATTTAATTTACAATACTTAATTACATAGTTTATAATACTTGACATCGATTTTATTAAATTAGCTTCTGTTGCAAATACTTTTTTTAAAGAATGGAACGTATGACCGCCATTTTATTTTCCATAGACGATCGACTACGCCGCCCGCGCCGCGCATTCCGTTCCTCTTCGAGTTACGTGAATGTGCTCTGTTCGCTCTCCGTGTTTTTCATTGTTTTGGCGTGGTATTTTGTGTTAATTTTTCGACGACTTTTGCCTGCTCTCTGGACTCCGATTTCTTCTTCAACTACGACTTTTGCCTGCTTTCTGGACTCCGATTTCTGTTGAACCACGACTCTTGCCTGCTTTCTGGACTCCGATTTCTGCTTGAACCACGACTTTTGCCTGCTTACTGGACTCCGATTTCTGCACGATTGATCTGCCTAGCGACATGGCTAATATTCCATCAGCAGATGAACCAACGGCTTCCACAAGCCGTGAAGATGCAGTACCAGTAGCTTCTACCAGTAGAGGTGAGTTAACTATTCATTTATTGTAATCTAAATTATTTCGCTTGATAAACCACAAAATATGTTAATCAAATGCTTGTTTTTCATTTTAGATGATTTTGAAGAAGAACCCGCATTTAAAAGGCGGAAATACGTGGGTGAAGTTTTACAAACGTGGAATATTGTAAAGCTGGCGCGTATGTTAAGTACACATGAACAAGGACTGGTTTTTGCCGAAGAGCAAGGCTTAATCTTGAAAACTAAGAAGTGTAGAATACACAAAAATCCCATGAAACTTGTTTTCAAGAACGACAAAACTATGGGCACATTTGTGTGCAGCAAGGGTTCCTGTCATAATAAAACTAGAGTATCTAGAGCCCAAGGAACATGGTTTGAGAACGTAAAACTAAAATTGGGACACATTTATTATTTAATGTACTGTTTTGCATACAACTACTCGCATGACATGGTAATACACGAAGATATATTTAGAGAAGAACATTGTTTGTCCCGGCCAACCATAAGCGATTGGTATAACTACTGCCGGGAAGTTGTGGTAATTTACCAACTGGAGAAACAAGAAGTCCGGGGCAAAATAGGAGGCCCTGGAAAAATTGTGCAAGTAGACGAAAGCAAATTTGGGAAGAGGAAATTTAATAAAGGTATTTATATAAGGCATTAATCAATTTCATTATTTTATACTTGTATTTTCAATTTAATAACTGTTTTTTAATTTTTTTCAGGGAGACACATTGAGGGACATTGGGTCCTTGGCCTCATAGAAGATGGTTCAGAGGACTTGCGGTTGGAGGTGTGCCCGGACAACATTAGGTCTGCAGAGGTGCTAATTCCCCTAATTCAAAAACATGTAGAGCCGGGCACAACCATCCATACTGACTGCTGGAGGGCTTATGATTGCCTAAGCCAACATGGATATATTCATAAAAAAGTCAACCACAGTGACCCTGACAGTCCATTTATAGCCGAGGATGGGACACATACTCAACGAATTGAGTCTCAATGGCGGGTGGTTAAAAGATTCTTCTACAAGAATAATTACAACCACCCGGGCAATTTTGCAGACTCAATTGTTGAGTATTTATGGAGGAGATCTGTGGAGGCCAGTAAGAAGGATAAGTTTTTCGAACTGATAAAAGCTGTGCAATATGTATACAAAATATAAGTTAAATACTTTCTAAATTTTGTTTTATTTTTGTCCTAGTTTTGCACCTATATGATTTATTTCTAATGTAATTCAAAATAGCTGTGACCATCAGGGCTAGCACTCTTATTCGAGTCAAGGGCACTCTAACTTGAGTTGGTTAGGTTCAAAATAAGAGACAGAGCCGACACAGAGCACCCCGACTCCACCTAGTCTTGTGGCTGACACCCCTAGATTGTATATAAAAAGTGCGGGAGCCAGAAGCTCAAGGGAGGTCCTGAGAGGAGCGAGCCAGACGAGGTTGAGCGGAGCGACGGGGGGAGGTGGCGAGCGAAGCGAGCCGGCGACCTCCGTAGCGAAGCGAAGACCGAGTTTGGCGAAGTGACACTCAGGGGCGACCGCTAGAGCTTCTGGCGGGAGCCCACCCAGAGTCAAACATAGAACACACCAAAATAGTCAGTACTCCATGTCCAATCCATTCATATTTGTAAGTAAATATAGTTAAATTCAATATATAAACGTTATAAATTTGAGGTTAAGTTCAAAGAAAATTCAAAGTAGTTTTTCGCAAAAACTAGGCATTTCCTCGCCACGAGAGTAGTGTCGGAGGACATCCCCCTCCCCCCTCCCTCCCCCCTCCCCCTCCCCCCCTTAAATTCGTGTTGGCCTATTCTAATGCAATGCCTGTGGATGTGGTCTATGGTACTATAGCCTTTTCGGAAACCGGCTTGTTCCGGAGGCTGGAATTCATCAAACCTGCGACTGAGACGGTTCGTTATGACCTTCGAAAACAGCTTATAAACATGGCTCAAAAGCGAGATGGGTCTGTAATTTTTAAGTAAAGTGTTGTCACCTTTCTTAAAGAACAGCACCACCACGCTTGTGTTCCATGCTTCTGGCGCTGCCGAAAATACCCATCGATTTTTAAATAATTAATTAAAACACAAAAACAGGTAAGTAAATTTTAAAAATCTCAAACGTAAATGAAATTATTTTTAACGGTGTATACATAAGTGTACACCAAATTTCAAAATTGTATGTAGTTCGTGTGGAAATGCAAAGAATCAGTGTTTTTACCTCATTTCTGTTTAGAAATTGTTAGTAGATAATTACTGTAAATAATAATTTTAAACGTTATATATATTATGTAGAGAAAATGTTAGAAATTGTCATGGTATTTTTTATTATGTGTAATTTCCTTGAAATGAAGGTCAGCTGATGCTACTAGACATCAGGTTCTGCACAGCATTTGCTATGGGACGCGCCTTAAGTCTCGCTCGCTTAGAAATTATTACACACTAAACCACAATACATTTCAAATCTAAACACATCAAAGCTTGCACATACTGCTTGGATAGACAATATTATTTACTAATAATACACCTTCATGCTAGGAAGTACTCTTATAGTAATGGGCGGACACTCATTATGGCCTCTCTGTCTGGAACCGGGTTTCGTCTTCCTCTTCGAAGAGATTAGATTGGTAATCAACCACATACTATTATTTATCCTGTGATATGGGTCCAGTGCGAGTTTGCGAATAGGACAGCCCTGTGTTGGAGTTCGCAGACCACCAAATTCCTCAGATATTGAGTAACAAATGATAATCTAAGACAGTTCACGTGACCGCCGGCTTGACCTACATTTCTAAGCACGACGGCACTCCTTACGAAATGCTGCTAGCAATCACCAAGAAGTTGTAGCGAGCAAGGTGAATAGTATCGGAAGACTGGACAGGCGTTGCTATAAAGGTTACGAGGAGGAGGCTACTACCTTCCAAGTATAATAATGGTAGTTTGGCTATCTATACAGATCGTATCAATAATTTTCTTTCACCAAGCCTTTTAGGTAGGTACCCTTTTATTTACCTTTTTCTCTTCAAAAAACTTAAATAACGACGGTTCTAGAAAGCCAACCAAATTGTGTTTAGGATTGACTGGTTAAAAATAACCCGTGTCAAAACTGTTCGTTAATATTTTTGGTATGCGTAAGTGCTAATGTGTGAGGGCAAAGGTGTATGGGTTGTGCTGTACGATGTGGATAACTTTGTTGGGTACCTACGTATTAAGGGGATTATAATGGACTATTTTCAGTAGGGAGAGTGGATATATAATATTGGGAGGCCTACGAAGAAATCTATTATTTCTTCGTAGTGGGAGGCTGAAAGTTGAAGACCAATTAAATGTCGTTGGGACACTAACGACCACAATAGAGACATTATTAGTCCGTATCGCTAATAAATCACTCAACTTTACACGTAGGTACGTTACATTTCAACATCGAAACTGAGTTGCAGGCTGGTCGGTGGTAAATAAATGTACGTGTTTTTAATGCAACTTTGGAATAATGTTTGTGTTTACTCGTAACATAATAATCTAGTTGTATAAAAGAACTTGCTTTAGCTAATAGATCAAAGCTCATACCGCTTAGAGTTGACGCTTGATAGGGTTAACTAGCCATGCTAACACCAAAGAGTCCTAGTACCGTGCTGTATATTGCCAACCGATGTCCCCTAGAAATTCCTTAAAAAGCCTAAGTTTAGGACTCAAACGCACGACCGCCAGATCGGTGGCCCCTCACTACACATGAACTATAGCTGCTGTGAGTAAGCGGTTCATACTTGCAATTTCTGTATGGAACGATAAAATTAATATAGCACGTTGGATGAACGGTAAAATAGTCATATTCCTTTTCATAGGCGCGTAGGTAAAATAGTCATATTACAGTTCACAAGGCAAAATTGGATCCATTTGCTCTCCTCAATGACGGTAAATAAATGAAATGTATTTTATTCATATCCCATTTAACAAAGACAAAATCACAGTATTCTCGTGTACTATTGTTTTTCTGTTTATTCCACCTAAAGATTTTGCTTTACTCGTATATTACAATAATAATTATAAAGAAAACAATTAGCGTATCAAATCGTCAAATCACACTTACCTCATCCATTAAACCAAATCTCAAACAATTAAAAATCGAAACGTTGAACCGATGTTTTATTTACAGTTCAACAGCGAAATAAAGCTATTTTCACACTAAAAACTTCAAGCTTCAATATATATTATTCATGCCGCAGCGTCCACTGTTGAGCCGATAAATTTGTTTCAAGTAGATAACGCGTTTTATTGTCACAGTTAGTAAATACATTCAGTTCCACCAATCATGTATACAGGGATCACGAAGAGAGCCTGCACGATGGAAAGTATAATCCAATCAATTATAACGTCCGTGTTTCAATATTGCGAATTAAATGCAAAGGAATAAAGATTTAATCGAAATAAACTGAGCCACACTGTTTTTGAGTTTAATGGCGTTGGCAGAGTTGGAAGAGTAGGTGAATGCGCGCTTTGAGTGTCAGCTTTTGCCAGTTTTTTTTGTGAAATTGTCGATACGACGAGTACATCATGTACTTGGACATGTGGGAGGGTAATGTAACTTTTTTATTTATTCCTAGAATAGTCAAATGGCAAAAAAATCACAGTGAAAACATCATGACATAAACTTGATAAAATACCTACGAGTGCTTTTTCTTACCAGTTTTAAGTTTACTACGTAACGATGCAACCGTCGTTTAAAAAAAAAATTCCTAAATGAAAGGTAACGGGCAAAAAAATATTTAATTAGAGTCTCGGTAAATTGGTAAGAACCAGCGAAAACGAACGAATTATTAAACTCCTCTTACTTACCTGAAGGCAAACTGTTGGCAGCAAACCTCGCTTATACATATATTATTAGGTGGGACTCCTAACTTGTATTACAAAATATTCTTTATGCAGAAAATCCCCAACGCGTACTTTAAAAAACCGTTGTTGCGGCTTTAAGTCGCGACAAATTTTCTCGGTGGTTACGCTGATGTTTTTTCCAGTATAAAGCACCATAAGTTCAACTCACTTGAGTTGTGAAACACGGCATTTTATAAGTTTATTTTTATAAATGTGTCGTGCAAAGTGATGTTTATCGAATAAAACTACGATCGACGAATTGTGTTTCTGTGGAAATGCATCATTTCCACATTATAAACGCGCCCCACTTTTGCCCTCGTAAACTAAGAACACCATTATACTGTTGAGGAAATTATTTTTTGTAAATATTATGCTAACTTTTAAATAGGTATACTCATTACTCGTGTATAACTACGGAGGTACTCGTATTCTGGTGAATAAGACAACCGTGAAAGATATATTAATACAGGACAAATAAAAATATTTACGAACTTAATTACAGGGCGGAAATGTTAGTAATATTCTGAAAGTCACCGGAAATGGGAGACGTGAGAGCCGACCGCACGCAGCAAAAGGAGTTGTTCAAGGAAACTTGTGAAATTTAGCAGGAAAACGGCTAATTGTGTGAGTTAGTGGTAACATTTTTTGCAAGTCGCTCCTCTCATAGATAGAGATAGGTACGTATAGACTGTTCAATGTTCACGTAATCTCGCACATTGACCATAATAATCGAGATTTCAGGAATTTATTAGCAACGTGGGCAGCACGGACCAAAAGTTTCCCTGGAATTGGTGGCGTTGAATTAAATATCGTCGTAAGTATAATATAAGCAAATGTAAATTAAAAAAAAGAGAAAAAGCAAATAATATTTAGGTTATGTACATAGGTACATGCACGAGTACCTAGGTAATTAATATGCTCCATCAGGTTCGTAGATACTTACTTAGGCAAACTCACGGAAAACGTTACAATACTTACTTAATATTACTACATCCATACTCTATGTAAACATACAACGCACCTACTCGTCGCTTATTTTACTGAACACATTGTCTGTTCACTTTAGGACTGCCGCCTGCTTATTAAAATATTGTTGTCAACCTACAAATCTAACCGCGTCACTTCGCCACAACAAGCGACACCGAGACCGACACGGAATACGCCGCCGCTTGCGGTTCCGTTCTGCCGAGTGAGGGAGACGAAGTGAGGCTAGTCTGCTCGAAACTTATACACCAATAGGAGACCACCAATTGGCGCTTGTGTGAGTGACGCGTTACGTTACAAACAAGCACTTGATCGTAGGCATGGGTAACTCAACAACTTTGCTTGAGCTGTAAATCAGCTCACAGCTCAAGTACTTCAACCGTAGCTGCGAACCGGCTCGCAGATCAGCTCAATTTGTATAGACGGCCGTCGCCGATGCAGCGACTTGAATGAGCATCTGACTGAGACTGGCGAGGGCGAAGGTCGCGGGCAGTTAGCCGTTTCATTAGCAACCCTGGACTGAGTGCAACACATTTCTGAAATGTATCTATGGATAAAATGAATCCGGTTTACTCAAAATTAAGTAAAAATAAATTAAAAGTAAATTTAAAAGATAACGTATGTTACCTACTTTATCTTCACGCTTACATATCCGCGTAGTGTTAGGCAGAGGTGTTATCAAACACGACCGCGAGGATTTAATTCTTGAATGCTGTCCTTTCAATGAGTGAGTAGTAATTAACTTTCCTACTTTGCCTTTTAAAACTTACTTCCTGAAGGAGGGTTACCTATGTTTTAAGGGTGTGTATGTACTTTTAGGCGGTGTACGTTCATTAGGTACTTAGTATCCGACGGCATGAGACGGTTATAATATTTTAAGATGTGTGTACTCGTAAGATCTATAATTACGATCATTCTGCAGATAAAACGATATAATAGATTTTTATCAACAACGATATTGTTAGGTTTGTCTTACACTCCAAACATATTATTATTTTATCAAATGATGCACCAAAACAAAAGTATCCTAAAATGTTTCCATTCTCGGACTGTGCTCTTCCCCTGCTATCAGTCCGCGGTCTCCATTCCAAAACCTTCCGGCCCCATCAACCATCTGTCCTGCGTGATATGTACCCTGCCTACTGCCACTTTAACTTTAAATGCATATTACCTACTTCAATGAACTCACTCAATTCCTATTCGACATTAAGAAACAGTTAACAAAATTTCCTACCTAGATTATACACGGAAATAATGTAAGTAGGTATGGTGTGGTACCTAGATGTTATTTATATAATAGGTTAGGGATATAATATGAACTGTACCTTCTAGGTACAGTTCATATTGGTTCATACAGGTTGTAGGTACTCGTACCTACTGCGTCAATAGGTAATACCTACTTAAGTATTACAGGAAACATGAATAATTAATTACCGTTCATGAACGTGCGTCTTTAATAGGTACTTAAATTTCAGACAAAAAAAATATGAGTAATCAGGGATATGAGTAAATCCTTGTTTAAGTAGTGTGCAACTGTTTTTGGTTTATTGGTTAAATTCGTTTGTTAAACCATTCATTTATTATCACTGACCGGCTGGCGCAGTTGGTAGCACCCTAACTTCTGAGCCGGTGGTCCCGGGTTCGATCCCCGGACTGGTCAAATATTTGTCTGCATATCTATGAGATCAGTGTCTGGGTGTGTAAGTATATTGGTATATCAGATATCAGGTTATCATAGTAGGTACAGGCTCTAACTATGCATAGTTTAGGATCTAAAGATCTTGTGTGGGTGTTGTCCCATATAGAATTAATTATTTTTTTCTAATGTTTCTATCGCTGGAAACGGCACAAAAAATAAAAGGTTATTTTAATAACAATGAGTCTAAATACCTCTTTTACTTATATTAGGGGTTTCAACACTCTGTATGGGTTTTTAACCTCAAAATAAACCTAGATAACTATAATAACTTACCTAGTACAAACAACTTCTTTGTTGATATAAAAGTATACTAAAACTTAGTTAAATTTTAAGTGACATTAGTTGCTTTAGTTTAATAAACATTAGCTTTAAGTATAAGTTTTAGTAAGTTTTTCTTTTTCTCAATTGTGTAGTTAATATTAAGATCAAAGAATTACGTGTACATTATCCACTTTTTTAATACTAATGCAGTCACCTGGAGGTACAGTAGGTAAAACAAAACAGAAAAATAAACCAATGATAGTGCGATAGTTGTAGGTATACGCCATTCGTTGAGTGGTAGAAAAGTAGGTTTAGAAAATGTTCAAAATATGTAACTGGCTTTCACTACAGTGGGCCGAACACGAAAATCTGCTTAAGTTTAACGTTAATGGTAGTAATTCGCTTGTTCCGAACACCAAACTAAACTAGCGAACTAAAATCTATTTTTAGTAAATATGTCGTAGTTCTTATTCTGTTCATGCTTAAGTCCAAATTCGTATAATGCTTGCAAGTGACAATTCTTAAATTTCTTTAATTTGCCGTTTCTGTTTAGTTGTGGGTATGTTTAGTGCAAATTTAATCGTCATGTTAGTTCGTGCTCTCTAAACTAGTATAAACTGACGTAAAACTACCCACAAACCAATAGAATAATCATGTTTAGAATTCTATTCTTAGTGTTACTCGAATGTAGATTTTAGTATTAACATAATAAGAACTACCATTTTAGAGAATTTTGGATTAGTGTACGCACAAGCGAATCAGTACCATTGTATCATGTACGTATTCAGTACAAACTATGAGTAATCTATGCCACTATTGTAATGACAGTTTGTACTAAATACGTCAACGATGCGATTACGTTACACTTAAAGAGATTTTCGTGCTCGGCCCACTGGACTACAAAATCTGTACGATACGTGTATGAGCGCTCGGGTACTGTAATAGTGTCGTCTAGTTATAACTTAAAATAACTTTCTTTGCTTACAGGCCCCACCATGTGTTGGAAATGGAAGAATTTACGGGACAGTTACGCAAAACATAAAAAACACCTAATTTTACCTGACAACGACACAGCTCAGAAGTTCATAAACTGGCGCTGGGCCCCTCACATGACATTCTTGGATCCATTCCTCCGCAAACCAAAAGAATATATAGCTTTTGACGACACAGTAGAACAAAATAGCCCTGAACCAAGTACTTCTTATTCAGGAATAACGGTAGATATGAACCCGGACATGGAGTCTAGCAGATCCGGTTTTTATTCTACGTCCAGGATCTCTAAAGAAGAAAGGAAGCGGAAGTACGAGATAGAAGAAGTTTACAAACAATCGAGTGACAAATTAGATAAAATCGATTATCTCTTCTTGAGTTATGCGGACATATTCAAAAGGCTAAGTCCGAGGAGACAAACTATGCTGAAATTAGAAATGTCAAAATTATTCGCGGAGGCTGAACTTAACGAAATTAATTGATATATAGTATGCAATGGAATGGCTAATAAAGGGCTAAAATATTTCTTCGCGCTATTCTCTCCTCGAAATGTAGAAATAGAATGAGAAAACATCGATCACAGTTATCCTTAATAGAGGATTTACATGCAGGATGACTATTAAACACATAACAGGTTAATATAGATACGTTGAAGTTTCTAGGAACATTGATGGTTTTCACAGTATTAGTAACACTAAACTCGAATTCAGGTTGGTTGGTACCTTCGTTAGTATTACACTATATACTTGTACGTGTTTAAATTTAAAGGCGATCAATAATATAAGATTTTAACTACTACCCCCTATTACTCTTTTAATTTCAAGAATAATTGTAGACAAGTGCAATTTGAAAAATTTAATCTCGACTTCCATTCTATTATACTTTAGTAAAAATCAGTTATTGGAGTGTAACTCAAAAACTACTAGACCGAATTTGATGAAATTTAAATGCGATTTCACGGGAAGCACCAGCTTTCAAACAAAACATTTTGAGAATCGGTTCACCTTATCGAAAGTTATGAGGTAACAAACATAAAAAAAATATAGTCGAGTTGAGTACCTCCTCCTTTTTTGGAAATCGGTAGAAAATAAGGCACATGACTTAAGTACATAACTTCTTTGGAACACAAATAATAACATAACGTGCGTCTACTTGTCCAAAACGTAATCTATTTTTCAGAATGCAACAAACCTGAGTTCTCTATGATCACAGCTCACAAGGACTAAATTAGAACTAGCTAAGCACCTAAATTAGAAATTGATAGTTTCAAATTATCCTACGGATATTTAAATGATGTATTACATTATCTACCTCAAACATTATACCAATATTTGGAAATAGTTTCTCCTAGTTTACGAAGTCAAGCATTTATAGCAAAAAAGTTTCATCCAGCTAACACAACTGGAATATTGAGAAAACCTTCCGATAGAGAGTTCGTAAGCAGTTGCTTACGATGCGAAACTGAATAACCGCCTTAAGCCGTACTGTGAGCCGGTTGATCACTCCCTTAGAGAAATCAGCTGCAAACGTTTCAACGATTCTCCAACTTTAATGAAACGCAATTTATTCTTATTTGATAGAGTATAGCTGAAGGACTCAACTTCCCTGAAAAAAAAGCCGCTTGGAGTTCAAAAAGTTGGAAAATGCATATTTGAATGAATGGATGAAACGGAAAGTTTTAGACAGATGCGATGTAGGGTTTGATCGATTTATTCAAAGGTGAAATATTCGTGACTCAATTTTACTCGTACTTGTTAACTTGGCCTCGTTTTTAGGGTTCTGTGTGAATCTATGGGAATATATTACTAACGGTCGGTTTGAAAAACAATCCATGGTTTACCCTATAACTGCTACAGATAGAAATTTTACATAGGTTCTAAAGAAATTAAGGTCAAGGTCGTAGGAACTCCACCCACACTTAAGTGGATATTAAACCGTAAAAAGAGTCAGTTGAATTTATCGCATACTATGTATTTGTATTATAGATTCCTAACTTGACGACCTTCAAAATATAAAGGTAGGTAAGTAAAAGTTGTACCAGGTCGTACAAAAAAATAGTTTTATGTTTTTTATCTATTCTTAAACGATTTACCTACATATTGTAACATGTACTTACAATCGTCTGGCTTGGTGTGATTATAATGAAGACTCTAAAGTAAAATTACAACATAACATATGTTGTAATATAGTTAATAAGTGCTAAAGTTCAAAAGCAATTAATATTTTATGAATATATGACTGAAATATATAATAAACTGTGATATGGTGGTGCGGAATCCTCAGTACGCGAGTTCGCCTTACGCTTGAAACGGTTTTTATGCACGCGGTTATTAACTTTAAAATATTATTGAATTTATTACGTTTAACGATGAATACAAAAATAGGTTAATTCATTCCAGTTAAGAAGAAATAAGTAATATTTGTCCTAAAATTCAATTCACATTTCTGATCTCGGTGATAGACGCTTTGACCAATAACGGAGATATATTTATTCTTTCTGAATTGATGTTTGTTTTTCATGTAGTATATTTTCAAAGTACGCTTTGTAACTTTATAATATTATTTGCGCATCTTTCTAATAATTTCTTATGAGTTTATATAACCTGAGTTGGCCGAGTCAAGCTAGTCCATTAAAATACCATCAGCGAATCTCTTCACGTAATCCGTTCGTATCAATCAGGTGACTTAACAAGTGGTAGGACTCTTTTGTCAATGTTTTTCTTACCAGTAGATATCACCGCACTGTCAGATAATCTCCTTCGAAGCTGTAGTATGTGAGCGCCTCTGCGTTAGAACCTCTTTAGTATAAGTGCTATTACTGTGTGTGTTGTCGAGCTGTCACTGCTGAGCACAGTGCAGTGAAAGTGTGATGCTTAAAGAGAGGGAGCTGTAACTAAGATCTGTTTGTAATGAGCACTAATGCCGATTAATATTAGGATAATTACTAACTAATAAAAAACAAAGACGTACAAGAACCTAGAACCGTACCTAGAACAAACGCTCATCAAATAATTCATTGTAACACGAAACACACTTGGATATCGTTTGGATATCGTTTGTAAAGCTTAGAGTCAGTGAGGATATAGGTCTCTTATATCCGTTTTAATTAGTTTTAACTTTATATTCTTCCTTTTTCTGTATAAAGGAATCTGCTTACATGTATGTACCTACTTGCGGAAAAAAAACAATATGAACTTGTAAATCACATATTAAGTATAATAGTACCTACGTAAAAAAGTATGTACGAGTACCTATTGTATAAGCAATATAAACATATATATATCTATGATCAGATCATTATAATGTCATACACAAATTCCACTTGTAAAGGGCAAGCCGACTGTGTAAAATAAAATTAAGTTATCATTGAATGAATAAAATCAGATAGAAACATAGTAGACAGTATTGTCGCCCTGAAAAGGGCCGTAATGTATGTATGTTAAATGTTATGGTTATGGTTCTCTCTGAATTTTATTTCATTGATTCAATAATTGTTGTTTTTTGATTGATTGATGTTTTTTCATTCATGAACTCGCGTGCCACATATCCTTTGTACAATTGTTTTTTGCATCTGGCTCCCAAGATACAGGCTTAGCCTGGTTTGGGGCCCTCAGTGAAAGTCATCATCATATTAAGTATTTTAAGTTATATTGTACCTTAATAAAAAAAATTTATTTAGTTTGAACACACTTGTAATTTTTTTTAAAATAACATACAACGTCTAACACGCACTGAAGTCGTTACTTTTATATTTGCCTACCCTATGCAAATTAATAAGATTTGTTATATTACTAACCTTTCAAAAACTTCCTAGTTGTGTCCTAAAAACAAAAACTTATATGAAATACAAAAAACAAATTACAGATAAGACATAGATACAGAACGTTTTGTAACTTTGAATAGAATGACTAAAGTCCATCCCATGTCTTTGTTTAAAGTTTCAGGTAAGCCAAATACAAAGTTGGATCACAAATACTTTCGTAGGCCCTCTGTGAGTTAAGGTTCACTAGGTTCAAAACAGTTTCTTAGAACTATATACCAAGATTCGTAGTTAAACATTTAACAAATTGGATTGCGCCTTAGTAAATATTAAGTTCAGATAGAAGTTAATTCGAAGCTAGGCTAATTTCACATTCGAACAGGTGAAGCTAGCTGAAATTCAGCGTTTAAGAGAAATCAAATATTTTTTGTATATGCGTAAGTGATTTTTAGAAACTAAAACAAAACGGACAGGGACTATTTAAAAGCCTTCACGCTGAGTATTTATAATAGAACCTTATACAACTTCTCCACCATTACATTTTAAAACTTTTAACGAATCGTAGGTAGTAAACCTCTACCAATTCAGGTTTATGCTTATACATTGAAGATAAAACCTCCTAGTTTTAATAATTGATTAGGTGTAAAGACGTCGGTGCAGGCATGGCCATTAATAAGACCTCCGCGGCTATTGCCAATCTGCGGAGTACCTGCGCCATGTCTGTGGCTATTTGTTACCGTTATATATCTTCCTTGTAGAGATTCTATTTGTATTGTAATGGAACCAATAATCTCTCTAATTTTTAAGAGAACTTTTTACGACGGAGACGTCTTTGATAGTACACATAGTTTTATTAAAATGTTTGTAACTCATATTTCTTACATTGGTTTCTTCATAAACTTTATGTTTCAAGAGGATGTTTTAACGTTGCGCCAGAAATAAAATAATAATGTAATTAGAGTTATGAAAACTAACCTAACATAAACACATTTTTAACATGAGGAACGGGAATCCCTCACGTTCAAAAATTACATATTTGAATAAAAGTGCAAGGCGAGCGCAACCGCGAGCATTCTGCAATCTCCTTGGAAAAGACCACCGGACGTTGATGAAACTAAAGATTCGTTAAAGAAAAAAAAAAGATTCGTTCAAAGATGTGACTTATTTACGTGAGTTATTCTCGTTTCTCATATTTAAAAAAATATATTAGGAGATTCTTGCAATGCTGATAGTAATGCAAGAGAGAAGATGTAGGAGTATTAGTATACGAGATCGTATACTAATATTATTTCACCTAAACTATAATTGTATGCTCGTTACCATTCAGCGTTGAAACAGTTTTATTGTGAACGGATTTTGATTGAAGTTTACTATGTCTCTTTCTACGTTTGATACAGAAATACAGATTGATTGTTCCAAAACATCGAATTGGTTATAGTCTGTGCAAAAGAACCACCGTGGCGCTACGTCACAGTAGAAACATAGATAACAGTACGGAAACTACCTAGAAATTTTCGGAACAGCCCACTGACACGGACATGCGCATCGACGAGACCCCTAAGCGGTTCTCGCGGTGCCGTCAGTAGCGAGTGTTACAAACACGTTACAAACTATTTCTACATTATTATAACCTTTTTTATAAAATTATATAAAAAAGGTTATGAAATGTCACACTTGACTGACTGCTATCATCTTCGTATGTTATGTTAGGTCAAGTATAAGTTTATTTCCGCAATCTTTTTAAAAATGCCACGCGCGTATTGTGTATTATACGGCTGTTTGAACTATGCTGCAATAAAACCGGAGCTATATTTTATCTTCTTGCTGAATAAAATTTTAAAGGTGAGAATAATTTATTATTTTATACTTGTAATAATCTTCTTATATGACCGATCATAATAAATTCGTAAAACATAACACAAAATTCAAATTTTAGATGGCGGCTGCAAAATATTATAATGTTAAGAACTATATCGTCATAGGTGTCATTTTTATGGTTTTTGAGGGTGAGCCGATAGTGCTGACAAAATAGAAATGCAAGGTGGCGGCTAAGCGAAATTATCAACTTTTTTATATTAATTATTAACACCATAAAACTTGACAACCCTATTGCTTCAATGAAGCGTAGGTAGTTATTTAATCTACTAGGCTTAGTTCCAATACTGCTGCATCTTTACAATACCATAAAACATAAAACGTGACAACCCTATGGCTTCAAATTGTTGTCACCTTTCTTGAAGATCAGCACCACCACGCTTTTGTTCCATGCTTCTGGCGTTGAACCTTCGAGTAAGACGGTATTAAAGAGCTTCTGAAGGACTTTAAGTACCGGTGTTCCACCCGCTTTCAGAAGCTCAGATGTGATACCGTCGTCACCAGGCGCCTTGTTGTTCTTAAGCTGTTTCAAGGCCATTCTAATCTCGTACAGGCTGATGTCCGGGATATCTGCGGTATAATGTCGGGTCAGCTTGGCTCTTGGGTCTTTGACCGAGCTGCTAACAGGTTTAGTCATATATTATAGGTAATATCATCTATTTTGAAATGAAGTAAACACCTGTGCCTGTTTAATTTATAAGTCTATTGTTTACTTCGTAAGATTCTTTAGGAGTCCATATGTCAAATGGAGAAAGGAACGTTTCACTTCGTTGTCTGTCAAGAACCCTTTTCTCAGGAACGAGTAGAAGTTTACTCGACCTGTACTGTTGTCAAATTGAAGCAAAAAAAAGGACTCAGTCGGTAGCATGAGATTCTTGCGATTACAAACTTAAATTTTGATGTTTGATAAAATGACCGGATTGTATATATATATATATTATGTATTGAACGACGTTTCTTTTACTAAAAAATAATATTAAGTAGGTTATCCAATTCGACTAATCTCTTCGTTGGTATCGATCGTCGAGTAAACTAGTTTTATACAAGTTTACGGAACCCTAGGAATGCGATTCATACTCGCACTTATTACAACTTACTAGACTTAGCTTAGATCACAATGTTCAAGTTGCTCCTTTGAATATCAAAAACACTGCAGTATTCCTTAAAAAAAAAGAAGCCTAAAGGAGAATGGTCATCTGGGTACCCACTGAGAATGAAAACCACGGAGAATTAAACTATGCCAAATTTATTTATTATTTGTAGTATTAGTAGTAACTCATAAATTTATATTTAATTAGCAGTTGGAAAAAATGAGAAAACCTAAATATAAAACAATAAAATTAATACGCAGAAGATGTTGTGGGCTACGAATAATAATAAGTCATTATTCGTAGGTTGTGGGCAATAACGAAAGGCTTTTCAGTTCATAGACTATAGGATATAGTGCCACCAACTTATCTGTTCAGGTGGGCAAAATTGGAACTACAGTGTACATACCAACTAACTTTGGCGTTTATAATATTAGTAGGATTCTTTGTAGAATTTGCAAATTAATGAGTGGCTTGAAAGACTGCCCTATGTTTTGTTTCTCTTTTTTCTTGGTGAATTTCTTAGGTTGCAATACCAAAATTCTACACTAGCGACGCTGTCACCTGAACAGATAAGATGGTGGGACTGTACTATACAACTTTCTTGATACTGTTGATACTACGTATATTCTGCCAAAAGAGTGGAAATGACATGACAAAGTACCACCAATAGTTATTTCCTTTGGTATTGAATTCGTACGTTTTGTACATTTGCCATTTCTCAAGTTAGTTTTATCATGTTATCACGTAAAATATAAGTAGTTGCATCCATATCTACGATAACGATACCTAATGCCAAGCACCCGTTTCTCTATTACGATAGATTTCTTTTGAAAAACCCAGTCATATATTTTAAGCTAACGAATTCTGCTCATCTAACCTAACCTAGAAAAAATATCAATGCTGATAACTTTTAAACCCCAACTTAAAAAAAATATGGTACAATTTTATAATATCTTAGTCTTATTAAGGACTACTGGTTTTGCATGGTTTCCTTTCTCTTGGGTCCGTCTATGTAGGGTACCCAAAACACACAGAGGTTTGCCAATCTTTTTTAAGACGTGACAAAGTGGAATTCGTAACCGCCGTCTTCCTTATAAGCTGCCACGCTGTATCGAGCGCTGACATAAACATTATCTCAATGGTATATTTTATTCTTCTTATCTCAATTGTAACAATCCCCGCAGAATAGTGAATATTGGGGAAATTACGCGATTACAATCTTTTTAATGCGGAAGTCCCTGAGAGTACTACTTGAAAATCTTTAAGAAAAGCAGCTACATAGTTGGCCAAATCCAGATCTTATGCACAATCTCACACACTAAAATGGAAACTGTATCAAATACCGTAAAGATGATTGCAAACAATAACGCAGAGTCCCGGATAGCGTACTTAGTAGTGAACCTGCCTGCTTCTGCTGCGAAGCACAGGGTTCGATTCCTAGCCTGGGCAAACATTTGGGCGATGAGCACAAATATTTGCACATGATTATCGTTTTCACGTAACTATCAGTTCAAGAATTAAATTTATCCATACCCACCCATCATGGTACCCATACCCACCCATTACTTAAAAGTGGACTAAGGGCATTAGGCAATTGCTTAATTTAAATATGCAATACTTCTCGTCATCTTCTTTGATAAAACCGAGGACATAACCGGCAGGTATTTACAACCACTGGACCACTTCAAGGATGTAAGTAATTTTTTAAACCTTATGTTAGTTTACAGTTCCATTACTTATTAATATAGATTTGCATAGTTATTATATATATTACCTTTATAATGTTAGAAGCCATTCGCTTCAAAAATGCGCTGTTGAATAAGGCTGCTTCATCACCACACGACCTTTGCACTGTCTGCTCAGAGCACATCAGGTACTCTTGGAATGAACTGTAAACAAAACATCATCATCATTTATCTATGCGCACGTACAGATATATTCAAATTCAAATTCTCGGCCGAAAGTTAGTCAGGAAATAGTCTGTATCACTCAGGGATCTCGCGGGGTTTAATTCCGTCAAACTCGATCCAGCCGTTTCGAAGACTAGAAACAAAACAAAAAGAAAAACAGACAGACATGCAGACAAAATTTGTAATAATAATTTGTTTTGTTATTGGTACTGCCGTGTTGTTCTCTAAGAGCAAGGCATCGTTGCATCTTTGACAACATCCGTCATATGACAAGAAACGTTGGAAACGCAACCTTATGTACAAGGGCGATATCTCATGAAGTGTTTGACATCGGTGAGCTCATCGACGAGCGCATCGACGAATCATTAGAGAATCGCACGGCTGTATATGCCTTATAAGTAAGCTCAAAGTCGCACAACGAGCTACGGAGAGTTCTAACTCGGGGTTTCTCTGTGATCGAATCAGAAATGAGGAGATTCGCAGACGAACGAAAGTCACCGACATAGCCCATAATATTAGCCAGTGTGGCAGTGAGCAGGGCACAAACAATAGATGGACGATGGAGTCACAAGGTTCTGGAGTGAAGACTACGGACCGGCAATCGCAGCGTAGGTCGTCCATCAACAATGTGGATAGACGACCTGATAAAATGCGTAGGACGACGTTGGATGCAGGTCGCTTCAGGCAGGTCCTTTTGGAAAATTATGGGGAGGCCTATGACTTATGTTCAGCAGTGGACGTCCTGTGGCTGCGGTGATGATGATGATGATGATGACTGTATATAAGGATCGAACTTTAATTATGCATTTAGTAAAATAACTGTTATTTTGACATTACAAACATACACTTGCTTGTTGGTGAGTGTGTTGCGTATTGTGTCTTTAAAAGTTTAGATATGCCTCATATCTACAACCTGGGAATTCTGTGTTCTTAACTACAGCACTGATTCGGTACAACACCGCCTGGCGTGAGAACCCTACGGGGGATTATTCCGAGTGGACAGAAATACTCGCGGAATATCCGTTTGTTGCCGCACCTATCGCTGCTCGTCCTGCAACAGATTTAACTTAATACTACGAACTTTCCAAATGCAGCTTTGCTTCTGAATGCGGGGAACGGCTTTAGAGAATAATCATTTCATAAATGCTTTAGTTATTACACTGTGTGGGAGCCAACATTTTGAGTTATACTTACACCTGCACTGTGAACATGGATTCTCCATGGGATAACTTGGGCCATGGATAAAATTTTTTCAATAATTATCGATAAAAGACAGCCCGCGATACTATAAAATTGAATAGCAATCGCCGCTAGAGAAAAGGTTAATTAGATAAATAGAATTAGTTTTTCGACGTGTCAAGTTTATAGTGGATAGAATCCATGCTCATACTGCTGGCCTGACCCAAGTTGTTACGAAAATGGGAATACATTTTATTATCGTTAGGTTATTAAACGATTAACACAGTACATTGTCGGCTCCGACAGCTCAGTCGATAGTGACTGTGCCTTGGAAGCGCGTTGTCCCAGGTTCGATCCCTGGCCGGGGCACATATTTGTGTGATGAGCAGAATAATTGTTAGTTGTCGGTCGGGACGTTGTGACGTGTTATTGTGTGCGTACCTACATGCCTCCCGCTACACATGCGGAATCCTAGTGCGGTGGTATTATTGTGTAAACATTATACATACATTAAATACTGTTGTTATAATTGCATTAGTAGTAAAATATTAACTAAACTTGAGTGGCTGTCATATCAAATACCCTAACTTCAATCTGGCAATCGCCTAATCCTAATCTTATGGATTAGCTTAGAACAAACGACTCATTCGAAAGTTTTCGTTCTAAGTACCCATGAGTTGATAAAACTGGTAAAACATTAGAGCATCTATATGTCTATGTATAATATAAAGAACAACGTTGAGTTAACCACTCACTTCCGTAACGTATGTAAGCCTTGCTTATCACATGCAGTACTATTACTATCTATCTATAGTATCTAAAATAGCTACATAAACAGTTCACATTATCTTGTAAGAAAAAACAGAAGGGAAATCTTTCACTGCCTGCAATTAAAAACTAAAGAAAAGAGCTCGCTTTCAGCAATATAGCCTGCAATGTTATGAAAAGCAAAAAAGTCAATGTAACTATCGTATAATACGGTTATTCGCATTTTTGACATTGTTACTTTATCGCCACATGAAGTTGCAAGTGCTGGCCTCCAGTTCTAACTCGGAACAGAAATTGCTCTGCGACTTCTACTATATTGAAACTACTAGTACTAATACTTACTTTTAGTACCTATTTCATCGTATCGATATGATTGCTCACCAAGCAGCAAGCCAGCGAAGCTCCAAGTGCGGACATTTTTTTATATTGCAATAAAATTCAAATACAAATACAAATAATTTATTAATAACACCAAAAGTTACATGTCAATAATTGCACTTAGCAGACATTCAATTAATATTTGAAAAAAAAACTGTAAATAATAATATATAATAACATTATACATTAAAATTAACATTTTAAAAATATACATTAAAATAAATAAAAAAAAATATAATTAAAATTTATTAAAAATAATAATAATCAAAATAAATAAAAAATTCAAATTACTTAATACAAAATTAATAATTAAATTTAATAAAAAATTAGTAATCTATTAATATAAAATAATCTTCAATGTCGTAGAACATGTTTTCTAACAGCCAAGCCCTAAGCTTACTTTTAAAGCACGCAGTGGACGCTGAATCTCGAATGGATGCGGGAATGCGGTTGTACACCGCGGGCCCGAGAATATAAACTGACCGCCTTGACTTGACGAGCCGGTGCGATGGCGTCACCAGTTGGTCTTTTTTTATATTGCTCCGCAAGGCAATCGTTCTGTTAACACCCCTGCGTTCGTATGTATCGAGGTGGGTGTGTGTGAATATGGCTACCTGATACAAGAACTCACAAGGCAACGGTAATATCTGGAGCTCTCGAAATAATTCTACGCAGGAGACGTCATCCTGACTGATGATGATGATGACTGATGATGAAAAGTGCATACTTAGGAAATTTCTAATAACTTTACCACACTTCAGGTTCATTTAGCTTTTTTCCGGTGTCCGGCGCGAACTAATAAAGCCTTGAAAGTATTCTCGTTTGTAAAAGTTACTGGAGCTTCGGCAAATCCGATTTTCAAGGCTTATTAAAAGTTCAAAAACTGAAAATGATTTCATCCGACATTATTACGTAACTGTGATGGTCTGTGAGATAAAGTTAACCCTTCGCTGAACGTGCAGAACCTGCATAAGAGAATTTGCTCTCTGTGGAAGTAAACTGAAATTACCGACGGTACCGACCTATCTTGTCAAGTGAATAAGTACTAATGAAGTATAAGTATATTCAATTTGTCAGTATTTCTTGCAACTAGGACGGTTTCATTATTATGTTTTTTGAACCAAATATCATTTCACATATATCCAATTAGTATCTACCTACCAACGGTTTGTGAAAAATATACAAGAGTTTTTAGTGACTATTAGCAATCTAAATTTATAAGTAAACCGTGCATACATTTTACCTCATTTTCATATCATACCTCACAGTAGTTTTAATACAAACACTGTCACTGCATTTATCGCTAGAGTTTTACACGAGACAGAATCACAATGTTTTTGTTCATCTCTCCATGCATTGTGACACTGCATAACCAACGATGTATGAATCCTGTGATAGCGACGAATATTTTAACTAGAAAAACTGACCAGAAATACTAGCTTTTACAATGAAAATGTAATTTTATATACGAGCGTTTTTGCTTTGTTTGACGTTAAGTGCCTGAAATTCTATCTGGGGCGACATGCGGTGATGATAAAATATTTGAGGTATTTTATTGAATTCGGACGCTTTTAGTGATTATTAATAAATATAGGTCCTGTCATTTATTGCTGAACATGGAGTGGGATGCTTGTTTATTTTTGTACTAATAAATGACTACTAACAAGTTTGTCTGCTCAAAACAGTAGCAGTGAATTCAGCGCAGTCTCTACTGCACTGCGCTCTTTGCCTTTACTCTTCTTAGTGCTTGACACAGCTTCAAGGAGAAGTACCTCGGTGTTACAAACAAGACTGCCATATGCAGAAGAATCCCACTATTCAAGCTGTCCATAATTTCAATTGAATTCAGTTTAGATGATCACGTATATTGTGGCGACTGCCTTCAGTAATTTTTTATCATAGGCTATATATATAATAACTTATGTATATGAATTTTATGCAATCACCATTATCTTCTTGCCCTAGTCAGGTTTCGTTTAGGATTGGCGTAGCATATAATATGCACTGTCCCTTGTTGGCCGTCAACACTTTCCATTCATATCGTACCTCGCATAGTTATTCCATCCAAGTTTTCTTTGGGCTACAACTATTTTTCCATTCCACTCTCAGTACAGAGAGTTACGAATAAAACAATAGGAAATAACTTATTATTTCCTACTGTTTTATTCGTAACTCACATGACTTAACATGTCTTAACATGTCACTACATGTCTAATATCCCTCGTAACATATGTTCTATGCATTACACATCAAGCCACAATTCCCTTTCAATGATTATTCTGGTAGTCTCGACCTTGCGCTTATTCTTATTTCACCCGTTCTTGGCACTCCACACATCCATCTCAATAGTCTCATCTCTACTGCATGCAATCTTACTCGTACTACATCTATATTTTTCACGGCCCAGCATTTCTATCATTAATATAACGACAGGTCTTATTAATCAGGATCAGTAAAATTTACCTTTCAAATCAATTCACATGTTATCGCTGAGACTCTGTTTTATCAAACCCAAATTATTCCCATGCGTAAGGCCCTATGAAAACGTTGAGTAAATATACGTTGTATTTCGTTATTTATTCTTATATTTCACACAAAATTATAAATCCCCTGTGATTTTCAAATACTTTTTCCACATAACGTATTCTGCTTGTCGAACGGCGCGTTAAATGCTTAAAGAACCTCTAAGTGGCTCGCAAAAATAAATGTATTCAGATTATAGCTGTAAAGAGCTGATAAAGAAGTCATTAACACACCGAAAGAGCATTAAGGGCGTCACTTAATCTACGCCGATTCTTAATCAGTCTTTAACGAGGAGGGGACGGACGGAAATGGTTTGATTGGGATATCGCAGTTAGGAAGTAGTGATTTAATGTTTGGTTGTAGTAAAGGGTACAAGTACTACCAACGAGTATCCCTAGGAGGTAGCCTGCTACAATACCGATGTCAAAACCTTAACTGGTTAGAAAAAGACATTGTGCCCAGAGAATTGAAGAAAAACTACTAGGTTTTCATTATACTTTGTAAATATCTAACATCAGACAGCTAGATAAAGAAACTATTAGTGGAAGGTACTCGTACCATTTAAATCGCATGAATTTTAATGTTACCAGGACTGTTTCTATACCTACCTGCCTGTTTTCTGCTCTGCTTTGATTTCGTTTACATTACAATAAAACAACATGAATCCAATTTATTTTGTTTGATGTAGGAGTATACGCTGCTGTGACGTAGGATCACATCCACAGCTTTAATTCGACAACGACTAAAAACCTACGAATTTAAAGAAGCAGCTAGTAATTTACATGCAAATGTTGTAGTCTGTACAAGCAGGTAGGTATTAATAACGGTGGAAATCTTTGAGGTATCTCTGAGGAACCTTGGTGTAATTACTTCGGCCACCCGATTTGTTGTATATTTTACTAACAAGGACTATTCAATATTCACGGCTAGCTATCTCTTTGAACTGAATATTCCATGGTAAGTTCCAATTTAAAGCGTTAGTTCCACTTTAATTTGCCGAACTCAATTTGAATGGCGATTCACGAAACTCGTTATGCATCGGGTATTCAAATATTCCTTAGCTCTTTTAAAATTAAATATTTATATGAATACTAGACATACACAACATACGAGTTGTGTGTGTAAAAATGGCGGCTCTATGTCACTTTTGACAACTCCAATAAGCAAAAAGGTTAGTAAGTTGATGACTGGAGCTGACAAAAGTGACATAGAGCGGCCATTTTTTTCGATTTCAACCTACATTTGTTAGCAACTGAGATACATCATTGCCCTGCAGATCAAAAATAGTAAATGACGTGATCGGAAAATTGTTTGCTGAAGGTAAGTAGGTAAGCGTTATTCTTGCCCATGGTCGTTGTAAAACAACCTAGGGATTGTACCATCAATGTGTTAGCGGCACTGCACGCACTTGCTATCGTAAATCATAAATCGTTACATACTAAAGTTAATACTTAGAATAATCTAGTACATGGACCAAGACGAAGAAAAAGAAGAGTCCTATACCACGTAGACACCACTTGCATAAATCGGCTCCAAAAAAATGTTTCGGCCCCAAAAAACATACTAGGTCCGATGAATATGACCGATCATATATCATCCAAGTTGCCGATGAATATGAATTATATTATGAATGTTAATGAGAATTAGGTTTAAATTATTCAATTTGAATTAATAATTTGAGCAATACATTGGAAATATTAGAAATATTCAAATTATGAACGGGATAGTTGCCATGTATATTGTCTGTGAGTTTCCGATATTTCGGCACTGTTGCAAGCGCCATGATCACGGATGAACTGAGGAATTGCGGGTGGGCGAATGTTTACGAGCTTACGAAGCGGTCTACCCTCTTACGTACTTGTTTGTTATGCGAGGCACCACTACATTGTTCGCACTGTAAAATTTTGTCTTAAATAAATATATTATTATCAGTCTTAAATAATATATATCATAAGAATTACATATTTCAATTAAATTGAAATAACTCGAAAGCGGTTACAGTTACGATAGGGTGTTACATAGCCAAATCAGTCAGAAACGATGTAAACTACACCCCCGTCACGGGAATGGGTCGAATTACCAATAACCCTGTATATCCCGGAGCATATAATTTGTATGATGAGCTGAAATGTTTGTTCTCGGATCTTGGATAGCTAACAAAACAACACTCTTATAGTGTCGACGTTGAAGTTCTCTACGTCCATCATCTAATGGAACTGATTTTAAATCTCATTCCGCGGAGTTAACTTCAGTGAAAGCAACGTAGAATTAAGTCTATTCTGAGTAACGGGATTACTGTGGCCAAAGTAATTAACGTAAGATCTTGAGGGTGCGCCGCTTCGATGCTAATAAACTTTGCCAGCATGTTAATTAAATAAAGATTTCTATTTACGAGTACTAAAGTTGTAAAATTTGAGATATAACTTCGTTACAGCGCGGGCTTATTAGAGCTGTTACGTTTAATTTAGTGTCCATTAGGGAGGGCGTTTTTTTAATAAGACTCTCAAGAGCCTGTCTCTGCCGGTACACCTACCAGTCTGCTAGGGAGGTTACCTTTGCCCTTTTTCATAAAGCCTATTTAATTTTATTAATAATGGACTTCCGTGATACCAACATGTAAGTTTTACTGTCATTGTGACCCAGGAAAATATATCTATAACAAGAAAAGTTGAATTTTTAAGCGATGATAGTCTGTGGGTAACAGGGGTCGGCTTGCAATCCACCGGCTTGGTTGTCCGAATGTCCATCTGTCTCTTTCTCCTTTTTCTAAGGAACGCGTAGAGGCGTCAAGTTGAAATTTATATTATACTTGGGTATATAGTTCTTGGCCTCTTTCAGTTGTGGAAAAGTCAAAGTAGTAGTCAACGCAATCAAATGAATCAGTTTGACATGTACTAGTTACTGATATAAAGTTGGAAAAAAAAATACAGTACCTATATAGTATTTTTTATTGATTTAACTATGTTAAGAGTTTAAAGAGAAAAACTTAGGTATACCATAATATTGCACAATATCTATCTGACAACTTGAACAGACGCACGCTTGTTCCTGTCACGGCCAGTGCTTCAACCCCTCAAATACCTAACAGTTTGCTCTTGCAGCACCTTAATGTTAGATGCTTCTTAATGCACGGAACCCTCGGTGCGCGAGTCCAAGTCGCAATTGGCCGGTTTTCTTTTGAGGAATATTAGAGAGAGCAAATTAGACATCCTCGGACGGGATTTTAACCCGCGTCTTCCGACAATCCGTGTCAGTCGCTACGACCGCTACGCCACCTAGGGGATCCATCTGAGCATCGCATTTAACTCTATGGTTAACTTCTCGGTAATCAAGGGTTAGTGTTGCAAAAATCATTATAGTAAAAACTACTCTATAAATAAATAAAAACCTTGACGTCAAAATACCATTTGATAATTTCATTATAATCGTATACTTACTAGAACAATTTGATTAGTTTATATAAAGATATAAAAAATGGATGATTGTTGAAACACATTCAATGTATTTTCCCTATAGGTACCTACTCTTTGTAAGTGTATCATACTTAAATCGGTAACGATAACAAAGTTGGCTGCCAAAGGAATCTATAATTTTGGCGGTTGTGAGCGTACGTTGTCGTACGGTGAATGGCGGACATATACAAGTTTCCAAACATGTTTACATTTTACAGTGCACATGTGAGTTTTTTGCGTCTTTATCGAATCAGCTTTTGAAATAGTATTATATATTTCATTGTTGAGTAAAAGTTTATCTCTCGTGAAAATAGACCAATGGATATTATTGCTGTCTTCTTTGATTTATGGTTTGAGTGGTCGCGTCTGCTTATAACAGTGCATTTCGTCATAAGTGACGAACTAAACTGCGCCCGTAACCCTGAGTAAGTTGTTGAGTCTCATGTGCCTGTAATTTCGCCGGCAACCATAACCTTCAATCCAGAACACAGAATTGAGAATTACTGCTTCTGCACGGTAGAAAAAGGTGTAGTAGCCGTACTTCCCCCGTCGAACTCATCCACAAAAAGTTCTACTGCTCCAAATATTCTCGAAAAAACAAGGAAACATATAAGCAGAACAGTTAGAATAATATTTCAACCTTGATTTACCTTTTCCATATAGTTTCATTCATAACTTTTTAATTGACTACTTATTGATGTACTTACATATTCAATTTTGCAAGATGTAGGCATTTAGTATCAGTTTTTAAGCCATGTTCAAATTAAAATGTTTATCGTAAATGCATATGTTTTCATTCTTATGGCAGAAGACAGTACTCGATTTCCACTTGTTTATTCCCACATTGTGCAATTTTCGAGCCAAAGCTTGCAAAGTTATTTTTAGGTTGGGTGTTCCTGCGCGTTATGTTTAGAGTTCAATTGAGATTTATTTTTGAGAAATTTAGGTTTGTGATCATATCTGATAAACTGATTTGTCGATGTTGCTTGAGGAAAGCATACATTGCTTATATTATTATTTTATACTGTAATGTCATAAACACGAAATAGTTAGTGTTATTATAATCAATTATGCTATTGCTTGACTGCTTTGTTCGAAGAAAAACAATATCCTGGCGTACCAGCAGTGCGAGCATGGATCCATCCACGAGAAACTTGTCACGATAAACTGGTTTTATCTATCGTATCTTGTCTGAAGCATTGATTTAGCCGTGATAGCTATATATATAGCAAGCTGTTTTTATCGATCATATCTGTCAAATTTAATTTATCTTATGCTCTTCTCTTATCAAATTAAATATTATGACTTGAATCTACGACTCGGTATACATTTCTGTTGATTTCCTAGTAACGCCTTGCAAACGATACGTAGATATCCTAGGCACGATTCCTAGAATTGTAACAAACCATGCACTTAGGTACGTTCGTTTCCAATTAAATATACTTACCTGATTAAACACTGCATTCTAACTCTTCAATCCCTGTGGGAGAGCTATTTTATTACACTTACACAAGTTGTACTTACACTTAATTAAAGAGAATGAAAGCTCACCAACAAACTGTCCTGAGATACTCCTCATGGTTGATAACGCTATTAGACTGATCAGTCTATGGATAGATGGTACTGATCGCTCCGCTGATGATTGCTCAACTGGGTCAGTGTCACCTCATACTTTCTGCTGCACGTCTCGTACTCTGGCCTCACGTTCTTCACACAATCTGCGTGTTTCAAGTATTCATCCTGGTACGGCCCTCTAGTGCACAACTCTTGTATCCCCGCGTATATCCTCTTGAATACAATTTGCTCATGTTTCTCCATGCATACGTTCGTGTAATTCTCTATGCATGTAATCCCGGGCGCGGAGTTCACTGCAACAAAGTAAGCGTAATGAGCAATTTAAACTTTTATCTCTGTAATGCTGGAATGAAATTGTGTAGATAACGACTTGCTGGATTGCCTAGTTAATGCGCTGCCCTGCGACGACTTTGTAATCTCAATGCGCAGGTTTTGTCCACGTTAGCACATTTTTCGAAAATGAGGGTGATTAATATTTGTTTGAAATGAAACTTATACTTACTAGCTATTCCTACTATACTAGGGATTTGAAGAATGGCATTCTGTCTCTTCTGTCTGCTTTCATACTAAGTACTTACCTACTTCCTAAATAAATACATACTATTATCTACTATCTGAGCCCTGCGGTTGTTTCACCCGCGTGGTGATATAGGTTGATAATGATGAAAAGTACCTATAAGAGATTATATCCCTAGTATACTTATATAAGAGTAAGTATACTAGAGATATAAGGTATCTCCTTGCCAAATTTCATCGAAATCGGTACAGTCGCTCTCCGGTTATAGCGTGTCCAAAGAGAATATGGATTATTTTTTATAGTTTAGATTTTCAAAATAAATATACATGCTGATACAAACAATTTCAATCGATGGCACATTTTCATACCACGAAAAAAAGGAAGGAAAAATTCACCGTTTCCCATTAGCTTTCAAAGTAACAGAACGGCATTCTGGACTTGCGGGATCAAGTCTTCTGTCTCTTTCTTCCTACTAGCATTGTTTAATAAATTTATACGAAGTTAAATATTTTTATATATATTTATGTACTGTATTTGTATAGCTGGGCTAGCTTAGTAGTTTCTAGTAGCAAGTACTGGTATCCAGTGTGTTATTGGGTTCCATACCGAAATGGTAAATAGAATCCTTCAAATGAGACTTCGATATATATCTGCCATATCCATCTGCATGTCGCACACAATAGCAGAAACTACTTTGAAATTTGGCACGGCTGAAAATCACACTCAGTAGTGCGGTAGGATTTCCAGGAAACACCAAGTGAGTAAGTTCTGAGCTTTATCGAGGATGGCACATCACTCTTGTCGATTAGTGCGATTGCAAAATAAAACAATGAGGTAGGTATAACGCGCGTTCTAGAGTAGCGTTAAAGTTTTTGGAAGCGTACCAAAAGAAAGGACTATGGAATCCATGGTACTCTAGAATGAAGGATCTGTCATGGTAAGAACTTCTAGAAATAAACATACAATAATAGTTTAGGTAAACTTCCTTTCATATATAAATTCGGACAAATAGGTAGTTTCTCAAGTAAGTGTGTTTGAATATCGAGTACGCTTCATTTCGTAGATAATCTGTATGATGTTCAATATTGCAGTATTCACGGTTGAATCTAATCATTCAGTCATTATCTCTTGCCATACGATCTTTGCAATTTTTTGTTAAGTTAGTAGAACCGCCGCGTACTGCCTCGTTTGTGTATAATATTTTAAGGATGTTTTTCCAAAAAATTGAAACACTCTTTTGTTTCTTACCAATATAGCCTAGATATGAATTTTCTACTTCCGTTCGGTACAAGTCACAAAATCCTTCAGTTAGTTATTAAGAATTTTCTATACTTTTCAGATTTTGTTTAAATCAAATTAGTCGCTGTGTGGTAAAGCAATAGCTTTGTATTTACTCGCATATGTGTTGAAAAACGTCGTATGAAACTCGTGAGCTCGGCTCATAATTTGTATCATATTAAACTAATATATACTTACATAGTTATATTTAAGGTACGACTTTCCAATAACGTCCGTCGAGTTGAGAGGGGAGAGGGGGCGGAGGGGAGAAGAGGAGGGGTACTACCCCCCCCTTCAAAGGAAAAACTGCAAAGCCACCCCTTTTCGAGATTTTTACATTATTAGTTCTGTGGAAGTTATATATCCTTATCGAGGTGTAAGTTAGCCTAATTCTGGCTTGTGGCGTTGTGTGGTCACCATTCAACCTTACGCACCCCCTCGCTTCGCTCCTGTATGCACCTATTGTGACTTTGCTCTGACTAGATACTCCGCTACTGTCCGCTACCGCAAAATATATGTGTGCATGAAAACTATTGAAATTACTACAAAATATAATTATTTACGTAAATTTATGTAAAATAAAATGGTATGACAACTTAACCGTACGTAAAACGAAACGTTCAACGGCGAGAATTCTATATGATTTGTGGTAAGTATTGACGTAAATATTGCAAAAATAATTGATTTTCTATAATATTTTTCTTAAAAACTTCGCGTCTCTGTATGTTGAAACTTGGCGTGTGTGCTTATAATAATGTAATCTATCTGTTAAAAATATATCAACCCCCAACTCGACGGACGTGGTAGGTATTGACGTAAATATTTCATAAATAATTGATTTTCAATAAATTTTTTCGCAAAAATACGCGTCTTCGCTGGTTGAAACTTGGGGTGTGTGCTTATAATAATGTAACCTTTGTGTAAAAAAATATCAACCCCCAACTCGACGGACGTTAAAGGAAAGTTAAGCCATATTTATATCGTGAACCGTGTGTATTATGATGTACCTAAGTATGAACAAGAAGATTGAAGAGGTCACTCTAGGCACACGTAGCCCCGCACAATCTAATTTCACTAATCGGATTACAACTATTATACTGTACCGGGTTTGCCCGCCAAATTGTCCCGGCACGCTCGACTGATCTGCTAGATTGATGTAGGTGGATAAGTTACGATATCCCAGTATTTCGTAAGCTTGTGCAATTATTTAGCGGTACCCACCGTACTATATAACTGTACATTACGTAGAGCAAAATAAGCTTATAAGGTTAGCTACCTTGTAATACACTTATACAGCGGGTAATAAAAAGGTATAGTAATACTGAAAGATGTGCATATGTACCTAGTCCGGATTCACTTGGGAAAGTATCATCATTTAAGTAGCTTTTAATATTAGTCATACAAAGTTAAAAAATAACATCAATTTTTTTAATAGCCCTACTTGACTTCATGGCGTTCGTGGAATTCATTGAGCTCTGCAAATCCCAAGCCACCTATTTATTCACCTCCGTTCTCTTATCATGCATGCGCTCTCTGCCCGCGCCGTACCCCAGTCCAGGCCCCGCTTAGGCCCCTTGTTTACCTAGTCTACGTTCTGAATCTCATTGCCGTCTTTAGCCTTGTTGTCTAGGGACGAACCTGCTTGAGTATTAGAAAAACTTTGGTGACTCTGACTGTTTACTGCTTACTGGGACGTAGTAGTTAGGTCCCAATTATTTGCAGGGTTCTGCGTGTGTGGTTTTAGTATTACTACATGTGCTTGTTAATAAGGTCACTCTCCAGTCTAAGTCACAATTTAGTAACGAGGTGGGCCAATGTAATGGTATGGCGAGGTAAACACTCAAAACAATGTTTCATGATTATGTTCACTTTGCCCACACTCATGCACCATTACGAACAGTTAATGGTTATTTAATATTCCACTATATTACACGTTAAAACTCGAAGAAACATAAATCTAGGAAAAACTACAAAATTAATATACAAGGTTGGTAATTCGACGCATTCCCTTTAGGATGTGATAAGGATGACATTTGCAATAGTTTTCAACCCCATATGCATTATGCAAAAGTGAACCATTTATGAGTTATCATGTTATTTAGCTTTTTTAAATAAGTCATATGTTGTTAACTGAAATATCCTAGGACATAAATTGGAAAGGACACCAAGATAGCCCGTAAGTACTACACATTGAACTAATAACGACTATGCATTAATAATCTGAGAGTAGGTAGAAATGACATCACGGGCGTTTCACAGCTAGCGGTGTAATCGACTCACGAGCGCGCGTCACGTATACACACATTACTAACAGTAGCTATAATATAGGTAAGTAAATATGTGAGTATACAAAGCTTCTCAAATAAAGACGTTAAAGGCCAATGCCGTTGCTTTCGCATAATTATTAACCTCTTGCAAATAAAACATAACGTAACATAAAAATTCATTTAAAGACATAAAAGAGTGTACAATTTAAATTTGAAGTAGCGATGTACTCGTAGCGTTACGCTATGATTCGAAGACCAGCGCCTTCTCCCATTTTAGATTCCACTTAACTAAAATTATGTCAAAACAGAAATATTAAAGCACGAAGGATAAGATTTCTACTTATTATGTGTACAAAGTAAGTATTGTTGGATAACTGAGTAAATAACTACCTCATACTAACTTGTAAACTTTGGCAGGGAACAATGAACAATACTAGCTTGTAGTCTACAGTCCTAACCCATAGCTCAAGTTTATCTCAAGTTTCATCTAAACAATTTGCTACCCATAATAGCTAATTCAGGCAACATGTATACCAAAACTATATCTCTCTCACTCAGATTATGAATATGAGGTCTCTCATAATAAATATCTAATATATTATGTTACTTTCCCAAGGTGGCAATATCAATATCCCTACTAGAGCTTCTATCAATTAGGTGGGTAATAGATGACCTGGCGGCACTGTGGATAAAATGTGGAGGTCTCACAAAGTACTCTTGCAAAATCATTGACCATCTACAATACCTATTAGTAAAAATATTGTAAGATTGAAAAATAAAAGAAAATGACTCACAATTGTGAACCGCCTTAGGCCATTTATGTACCTAAATAAAACAAATATGTATATATAACCTGTAAACTCTGAAAACTCAATTTACGGTAGTATTGATGTTTAGATATTTTCAATTTGGAGACCTACTTACTACCTACTTCTGTACCTACTTATTAAGTTAATAAACTTATTCTTAACTCTGGTGCGATTCACCAGAATAAGTATAGTAAACTTCACGACCTCAGATCAGCAATTAATAAAACAAAACGCTTAATTAAAGATATCATCTAAGAAAGTTGCCACTGTAAAACATTAAGAAGAAGTATCTATACCTGCTTACGCTCAAAACCATAACCATTTTAATTTTGCATACTTATTCCATCTTACGTTCCGTGCGGGGCTTAGTAAAGCTTACAGCTAAAGACGAAGGTTTGTGGCTTAGCATTACCCTTTCTTGTAATACAGTGAAGAGTGGGTCGTGAACGCACTAACGGCCATAATCTCTGGAGGCCTGGAGGTATTATAACACGGGTTAATTTCTTGGGGCCGCTATTCGCCTGGTACAGTGTAAAACTTCTGCAATTTACGTGAGGATGGGCCGTATTAAGTTGAAACCTGCATCTTTGAACAATGGCTATGCAGAACAGACGACTGGTTACGTTCGGTTTGTTATTAATGTTTATAGGCATAAAAGGTGCCTCAAATTATTAAATATTAAGAGATCTGTTGGCTTATTTTAATCAAATTCCGTAATAAGGATGATGTTCTCAATTTAGATGTAGATTTTTGTGAATGAATGATTCTTTCGTCGATTCGGAACTGATTACAATGTTTTTAAATTCAACTTTGGTTTAGGATTCTATACCGCGAGACAATACAACTGAACACTTAAAAATTAATTCTTGACCGTCTATTTGTCTGTCTGACTTTTTCTCAGTAACGAGTCGAAGGATGTTCATTATGTAAGTTTAAATAATACCAAATATTATGTTATACGGTCTATTGGTGCTCTTAAAATACAAGTGTAGATAGATATAAGGCGCATAATTACGAGTATGTCACCAACTAACCAACTAACCAACAAATCTAAACATTTACTTGCCACAGACCGAAATTTATTAAATCTGGGAAGAAACGTGGTCTCACAGCACAAGTAAAGGAAAATATCTGCGAATTGTAAATATGTTGTTATATCACATTACGAGTAAATATTAATGTTATTGCTCTACCATTAAAAGAGATAAAAGATAAAAAGTACACTGGGCCGCCAAGAAAGCGGGTCGGCTTTAAAAATGCGATTACTTTGGAAACAAATAAGCAATCCTCTTAAATTAAAAGCTAAATAAATATTTATTTCAAGTGGTTCCAGTTCAATTCAATTACAATCGGTTTTAAAGCTATATATTCTCGATAATACAACCAGTCTGCGAACAGTAGACCTCGCGAGCACATATTCTTATCAGCGGCAATTTTTCACAGTTTATTAAATATCACCGACAAATGAATTATCAAATAGTAGAACATGCATACAACATTTCGTCAAGATTTGTTGAAAAATGCGACCTACACAGGAAGACTAACAATTTTTCGCAGTACTTCACAACCTATTATCTCGGAAACCACTTGACCAATTATGATCATATTCGAAATTCTTCTTTAAAGTCAGGTACCTAATGTGTGTTGGTACACACATTAGGTACCTGACTTTTAAGAAGATTATTCAATTTCCTCCGCCCTTCCCCCCTTTTTAGAAAAACTAATCCTCCTCCCATACTAAGTCACCGACGACAAACATTTTTTATTAAATAGTAAAACATGCATACCAAGTTGGTTGAAAAATGTGACCTGTACAGTAAGACAAACGAACAACCTAACAAATATATGGGCAGATGAAAGTCAATTTGGCTAGTTAAAACAGAGACGCTTCGCTCGCTCGGTCTAATTATTATTAATAATAATTAATATTAGTTTATGCAGAAATCATCGTAGTGTTAAACAAATCGGTTTCATAATTATTAATCATAACATAAAATCTTACCTTCGAAGTCAATGGCATTTCATAGCGATGGTAAGCTAGTATGCGATATTCTAGGATCAAGGAAGATTCCATTTCAAAAGTGTATTTTCTATATTATCTAGTTTTATTGAAGGATAAGTTCCAAGCTCACAAACACATTTAATCACGGTTTCCCTACGAAACTGGTTCTAAATCACATGATTCACATATTTTAACATCTACATCGCAATTCACTGAGGCTACATTTGCGGCTATTGTCAAGTGTTAAAAAAAAGGCTAAAAGTGATGTGCAAGGGTTCGCTCGCAAGAGAAGTTTCACAAAGTTTGGGAGGTTCGGTTGTTGGATGGAAGTGAATTTGATATTTTAAGAAAAATGTCGTTACGAGGCGTAGAGCATAGCTATTGGTACCGCTTTTTAAAGAAACATTGTTGATATACAACTGATGAAAATTGTAACGCAATTTTAGTTAGTGATTAGTAAAGTATAATAGGAATAGGGATTAGAATAATAATATGGTAATAATTTGTGTTCTGTTGTTTTCAAGCCTGCCTCTTTTAAATTCAAAGAACATTCCAATACCATTCTTTGCTCGACACGAAATAAATCGTAGCGGTTACTTAGTTACAGAAATGAAATAAAACTTACAAAGTTGGACGTTATGCTATCGTTTGCTGTATTTGTTTGTATAAATGTTTCCGGACGTAGCTTGTGTTTAATTAAATCAGTTGCAAAGTTGTAATAATTGGTATCTGAGGGCATTATACCCGAAGGACCCTCGGGAGACTTTCTACTAATTGGTATTATTTCATATAAAGCTGAATTGATTTAATATAAATTCCATACCTTCCATATCCACTACCTGCATAATTAACGGCGTTTCGATGGTAAACAAGTCTAATAAGGTATGAAGTTTGTTCAACTTCGTAGTGATTCATATACCTACAGTAAAATATAATTATCGAATTTGCGCTGATGCTCTTTCAACTAAAATTATCCAATGGGCGGTCTTATCGCTGAAAGCGATTTAATCATTTGTGCTTATTATTTAAGTTGTTTTATTATATTGTGATTTCTTTGGTGCTAATATTGTTATTTGAGCAACAAGAGAGTCAAGTCGGTTTTGCAGCGAGTGCTGATTTTGAATCCTGAGAGAGGGTGAGACTAAGGATCCGAGGTCAAACTCAGACTTATTATTTCCACTATACGCTTACAGATTGTCGACTTATTTTCTATTGAGTTTTCAATATAGCCTTCTGCAACTGTATTAGATTTCCACCCGCCGTGACGTTTTAAAGTGGTGAGGTCGGCTCCGTAATCAGCCAAGAGCGTTTCCGAAGTTGAGCTCCGAAAGCAGTGTCCCGTGTATAGCTGAGGTTCTTTCCAGTTATAAGAAAGTGGTTATTTCTCGCGCTATAGCACCTATTTTATTTACCCCCGTAGGCGGTCTTAAGCATTTATTATTATGGTATTGTATGAAAAATCGGTCGGTTTTTATCTTGGCTGGACGTACATTTTGGTATTTTTCTACAATAGTTACATATCCTTCGCATACGTCAAAAGACCTGTCAAGGTTCGTAGTAAATAGGGTAGGTAATTTATCTGAATGCTTTTCGATATTATTAACTGTTAGCTGTAATAGCTCGTTGTTGCGACACGCTCCACTAATTCCTATTATCGGTACAACCTGTAATGAAAATATTACTTAATTAATATCGTACATATACATATATATATATATACCGTACGTATATATCGTAATACATATCGTAATCATTTTTTTAACAGTATTGTTAAGCCAGACTAGGATTCATTGCGCCCCCAAAAATTTGTATTAGGCAGTATTTACCTTTATACATATAACAGTCTACCACACAAATTTGAATAACTAACAACATAGGTTCATAGGTTCCTCTTACTTTAGCGATAAGACAATTGCAGTCCGGAGCCTCATTAAGATTATTTTATTTTAAGGGCCGTGAAAATTATGGACTTTTTAGTCTTATGCCAACTGACATTCTTTTTAGAAAAGATACAAGCTTAGATTATACATACATCTCTTATTTATATAAACTAAGGATACGAGTTTTGCGGATGTTTCAATATGCACGTTATGTTTTGTTTTTAAAGTAGCTTTCAACATTGATTGACAATACTTCACATTGTAGATGATCGCCTCGTCTGTGATAAATCGAAAAACTGCTTGCGCCCTTTGTAAGTCTCCGTTCGTTGACGACATGGTATGCTTTCAGATATTTCTCGCGAGACTTCTCAGGTAGGAAACTTAATTCTGCATTAATAACTTGTTGTTTTAAATCTTCCGGTGTTAAAATACTGTTCTCGCCGCTAGTTTCACTCATATTTTAATATTTTTTAACTTATTCAACTCTTAACGTCAGTTACCAAATTTTATTCCCGCTCTTTTATTTAAATTGAGACGTGTTCGGAAATAGCACCCATGATGTTTTATTCAAAATATATTACGCGACATTTTTGAAACTAGAATTAAATATTTACTGCTTAAATATCAGTTTTATTTGCAGTAAATACTTATTTTCGTTTAAATACAACAATAAGTTAAAAATTTAATAAATTACATTAACCCGGTGAACGGCCATTTGCTATATTTGGCCAAAAATACAATAAATTTCGCAGATTTCTACCTACTTTTCTAGGAACTGCGACGTGTGTGGTTAAAAGACATAATTATCTTTTTATCAAAATTTCTTTAGTTAGTACGAAATTCCGAACATGTTTGTCTTTGAGGTCGAATTCAAAATCGGAACTTCAAAAGGGCTGATCTTTGTGTATATCTCTTTCTAATAGCGGGAAAGTGTGAATGTTTCGAATTGTATGATTAACCCAAGGCTGAATATGATATTCGCACCTATCTGAAAAAAATTTAAAACGATACTTTGTCTCCGTACAATGAGCAAAATCGTATTTTGCTCTCTGATTTCAGGCAGTAAAACCTACATGTTCGAGCTACTGAAGTGAAACATAGTTTTTGTATTGTATTGTATGAATTTAAAAAATATCTGTATTATATTAAGTTTTAAAATTATTGGCATGGTTATATGAATTTTATTTTTAAATGCTTCTGTTATAGGCGTAGGTGCAATAAAACGACCTACTCGCTATAATATTATTTTATTACCGACCTGACACGTTTACTGTATAGGAACTAGTGATAGGTAAATACATTTAGACACGAAAAGTTGCCGCGGTAGCGTCGGTGCGCGAGCGATCGACTCATGCGCCTCGGACCGACCTCAATGTCACACTAAACTCGCGTACGATCCTTGAGTCGCTTCGAGCGTCGGCACTCCCGCGGCAGCGGGGTGAGAGAGGTGAAATAGGTAGCGCTGGTTAACGCGGGCGGACTCACTACAACCTCCCCCTCCAAGTCACAAGATCGACTCGATCGTGACTTGGCTGGTCGTTCGCGACGGCGCGGATGCTTAACCGTTAAACTATCCCCTACATAAGGAGTCAAAGTTGCTGGCGCATTTTTGAGTCCGAAAGGCATCCGGCAGAATTGGAAGGTTCCAAATGGCGTGGTGAACGCCATCTTGTGACGGTCCTCCGGCGCCACCTCTGTTTGCCAGTATCCAGCCTTTAAACCGATGGTAGACATCACACAATTGGTCTTAGTGCTCTTCAGCAGCTCGGTGCTACAGGTTCAGCCTACTCAGACTCGGCCTCCTCGATGACACCTTCTTCGAGCATCTTGTCCAATTCCTTTCAGATAATTTCCTTTTTCGCCGGAGAAACGCGATACGGAGGTCCTGCAATCGGTGCAGCATTACCAGTATCAATATGGTGCACTGCGAATTTGGTGGGCCCTCCCCCTGGAGCACACGTCAACAGTTCACCAAAAGTATTAAAACTTGACCGAGGTACTCTTTCTCGAATATGGACATGAAGGAGACCATAAATCATATCTAATTGAACATCCACCTGTAATGAATTCGGCGGCAATTGCGCGATCAATGCTCGTAGATGACAGACAAACAAGTCTGTGGGTTCCTGTTGTCGTTGCTCCCTATCGAATAGCTTTCTATAAATTTGGTGGGGTGGCAGACGCGGACCAAAAGTACTTTTTAAAGCAGCGATTGCTTCAGACCAAGTGTTCGTTGTAGGCCTAACTCCTTGCCACCATGTTGCAGCCATATCGGTTAAAAGCATTGATAGACCTCTCAGTGCGATATCATCTTCTACATTGGCACACTCTTTATATAGCATCGATGAATGCCACCACATCCGATGACTTACCTCGCTGTTAAAACGTGCAGTACATTTTGAAAAGTTACTAGAACATGGAAGGATGGTGCTTACCGATGGCTCTCTACTTAGCCTGTTTATGAGAAGCATCAGCTGTTCGTTTTTCATCATCACTGCGGCGGTGGCAGGCGCGCCAACAGGTAGCAGCGCACCCACCACCGAACCAACAGCGGCAGGCGGCAGCGCTCCGCAAACCGGCGCAGCCGCAGCCGTGCGATCGTTGTGAACTCCAGCACCCGACGATGTGTCCATGAAGACCTCTGCAGGAGGTGGTGAAGGCTGAGACCGGCTGGCAGCGCGCAATCGCGTTAACACCATCGTTATGTTGGTAGGTATCCGTAGAGTGCGACAACGAAAACGAAAATCTAGGTAAATACCTACGTTTAGTATGTACTTAATACATCACCACAGTCTATGACACAGAATATATGATGCATAGGTACATAATCGAACGTCTTTCAGTAAAGAATGTAGGTAGGTACCTGGTTGAGCAGGTTCTGCAACCATACGATAGTTAGGGAATATTAAAAGGGTAATATTTGGGTTTAGGTAAGAATGTGGGGTACTTACGGGATGTCAGGTCACTCTGGATCTGATGGGGGCTGATGACCTTAAGAGTCCTCGGGGCAGGCGTCCTGCTGTGGACGTCGTACTGAAGGGTTGTCACTCGTAGGTATATTGTTTGTGGAGCGGAGTTTCTCGCGCACTCGAGTAAACGCGGAGCTGATGTCTTGTTTGAGCACTGGTTTACGCGTAAACGCGGGCTGATTAGCGGTCACTCGCGGCGAAGTTAGGTAGGTGACTCGGGCTGATCACGTGATCACGGGTGCCGGGTAATGGCGGTTCCCATGCGGTCGCGGCGCGGAGGCGGAGCGGTATACGTCCGCTAGCGGCGACTCTAAATTCGTGACTGTTGCGAGGCGGTTAGCGACTCGCCTCGCGTTTGACGGCCGCCGTGCAGTGAGCGGCGGGCGCGCGGGGGGGTTCTCGAAGTGACGTCGCGCTTTAGCGCGAACAGTACCTATTAATATTACACACTCCATAAAAATTCTATATGTTCCAAACACACTCGCGACTATACTGAGTCTATGTACCTAATTCAAGTCAACCGTTCGAATAAACAATAACACTTTCATATTTTGTAATCAAAAATGTACCTAATAAACAATAGGTAGGTATCGAGTCGGTATTAAAAGTCTAGGTCTTAATAAAGTGAGTACCTACTAAACCAACACACGTGAATACACTGTCCACGGCACCATAAAGGTAAGTAAGTAGGTATAGATACTTTAGGTACACTAAGAGTCTAGCTCGAACCGACCAACACATAGATACCTACGAGTTATAACACTATTCACGGCAATGAGGAATGAAATGTTGGTGAGGCAATCTGCCACCATACGCTCGGTGAAAAGGGGTGTGAAATATGGTTGAGCAGTTTCCTGCAACCATACAATAGGTAGGGAAGAGTTGTTGGTAAATACCTGGTTTTCGTGGGGGGTGTCGAGAGGCTCTGGGTCTGATGAGGGCTGGTGACCGTGAGTCCTAGGTGGAGGCGTCTTGCTGTCGACGTCGTGCTGAAGGGGCTGAAGAACTGTTCACTTGTAGTTATAATGTTTATATTGTCTTATGGTTTGTGCACTGGTTTACGCGTAAACACGGGCTGATTTGGGAGGTGGTGTGTGGCCGTGCCGAACACACCCTGAAGGTCACTCGCGGCGAAGTCAATCGCGGTGACTCGTGCTGATAATGGCGGTTGCCATGCGGTCGCTACGCGGAGCGCAGCGGTACACGTCCGCCAGTTACGAGTATAAAAATGTGACTATTTCCGCTTCCCTTCAGCCGCTTGCTTCTAGTTATGACAGCTGCAGGACAGCGGCGGTGGGGCGCGCGGGCGCGAGTGCGCGCCTTGAGGTGACGTCACGCTTTCGCGTGAACAAATGTATTTCCAGTTTGATAATGCCAGTACGTATAACACTGTCCGTCTACGGCACAATAGGTACGTAGGTATAACAAGAGTCTAGGTCTTACTGACTGAGCGACACGTACCTAGGTACTTTGCGAGTGTACACTGTCCACGGCACAGGCTAACAAAAGCCAAGTATTATTATAGATACGTACTGAACACAACACTTTGAATGTTATCAATCCATCACTTAGTTACTAAGTCGAGTTCAACACAAGACACAAGTCACAACAAGATCCGGGAACACGGAAGAAATTGCCCGCGATTTCGTAGGTATACGAATGAAACAACGTCCCGCGTCAATTGCGTGATACACCGATGCTAAGATCACTGTTGAATAGAACTCGATATTTTATTTTACGTGGCTCGCGGCCGCCCCACTTTGGGCGCCAGTTATAGGCGTAGGTGCAATAAAACGACCTACTCGCTATAATATTATTTTATTACCGACCTGACACGTTTACTGTATAGGAACTAATGATAGGTAAATACATTTAGACACGAAAAGTTGCCGCGGTAGCGTCGGTGCGCGAGCGATCGACTCATGCGCCTCGGATTGACCTCAAAGTCACACTAAACTCGCGTACGATCCTTGAGTCACTTCGAGCGTCGGCACTCCCGCGGCAGCGGGGTGAGAGGGGTGAAATAGGTAGCGCTGGTTAACGCGGGCGGACTCACTACTACGGACTCACTACACTGTGTTAAAACATACACAATACATTGGAACCAAAATATTGTTTATAAGCTTAGCAAATATACTTATCATGTTGTTTTTACGACTTCACCTTAAAAAAAATATTTTTTTCTTTATGATGTTTCCAGGGAAAGAAATTTCGTCACTTTGGGGGAACATGCAACTTTGACGTGAAAGTTACAAAGTTTTCACCTAAAGTCGGGTATTTTCATCAACAAATTATAAGGAACTGGAAGTTTTCTTGCTAGATTAAATATTTTGTTGACACACACAAAAATACTGCGATTGCTGCGCTGCTACTTCTACCTACTGCTATTGTGGGCTTTTCTCAATGAGTCATGTGATCATAATAATTTAGTCCTACTTGATCACACTCCATGCGTTCCCACCCGTGTTTTATTTTAAATAGGCGTGGTGCGCAAGTTATTCTTCGGATGGTAAGCTTCACGCCTGCATTATTATCAATTATATCAATAGCAGTAAGGACCAGATCCTTACAGTTTTACCTAGCTCCCTAGACAATTATATTGTACTGATCCGTCATATAAATCCAAGATGGCAGCTTGCTCTCTCTATGCTACACGGTCTCAATTAGAACTGGGGTGTTGATTTACTGGTCGGCACGCATGAACTTCTATGGTACGGCGTAAAAATCGTTATAATTAAGAATATAAACATCTTTTTTAAAATTAGAAAAGTTACCAATATAAGGTGCAATTCACTTAAAACTTGGTAAATAAAATCTTTCACGAAACATGTTATTTTTAGACACAATATCACAAATCGTCACACCTATATTTCCTCGGAGGGGTTAGCAGCGGTGTTTTAAATACCTACGTTTCGCCGGATATATTTTTGATCCCGTGTAATAGGGGGCGAGTCATTTACAGGACACTGTTCCAGGACTGCTATTTAGAATTTTGTTTTTCAGAAAAACCCAATAACTGTCCAACCCGGGCATCAAACCCACGACCCCGAGATTCAAAAACGGCGCTTCCACCACTATACTAAGACCAAGCGAGCAAAGCTGCTGGTGGGTCAGCTAGTTTAATATATTTTTTAGCAAAGGAAATTTAATGAATCATACTGGATTTCGAAAAAGTGCTACGGTATCATATATGCAAGTTTTTCACAGAAATTTGTATTGCCACCAAGCTGCTCGTAGAGCTGTTATACGATTTGGCATGTTTGACAGCTTGTGCTCAATAATGTGCACATTGAAATAAAAATAAAAAGATTTTACTGTTTCCTATATATTAATAAAATAAACTAGAATTAATTAACTGAATAAAATATGTATTTTTTTTTAAATACCCACACATTTATTTTAATGACATAATACATATTAATCTCGAAGAAGATTGTGTTCTTTGTGATTCATCTTGAAGATTAGTGAAGGTATATTTTTAAGTCTATTTGGACGATTAAATGATAACACGTATTTTTACTTTTTAGTATTTGCTTCCACTCCGTTATCGAGAAAACCCGTAACACATAAAACTGTTTCCTGTGTTCATCAATGTGTTCATTTACACTGTCGGAGATAATACAACATAACACAGTTGTATTGTTTCGTGTGCAGTCGTCAAGCTTTACTCCACTGAGGCAAAAACTAAATTATTCCATTTGAGTCTAAATCAATTATTTGATTACAGATTTACCTGTGCTATACTCAACTAACTCTTGCTTAGCAAAAACCAAACAATGCATTTTTAGTTTCCGGCTTAAGAACCCAGGACTATTTCATATCCTTCCAGTGGATGTTCTCGGGCAAAATAAAATGATACGAATAGCTTTTAGTGTGTAGCAGTCTGTTGCTGCAGATTAGGTGCACAACTGACAGCTGTTTTAGCGATCTTATGTTACGTATCAATACGATCTTATGAGCGCTAAAATATTTAATAGTGTGCACCTGGTAGTATGTTATATATTATACTGCCCCAGCCTTGAAGGTAGGATAAGATTATGAAGATGATTATAACAGCTTTATTAGTTAATGTGTAAGTACATAAGTTATTGCCGGAAAATTATCTAATATATATTATATTCAGTATCAAACTTTAATTTTCCGGTCAAAAAACATTGAACCGTTTGTACAATCTTCTTGTACTGCTTCACAATTACATATTGACATAAAGTGCGAGCACATCGTCATCGCATGCGTCCTACGTGCCTCCAGTTAGTCTCGCTAAACGCGTGTTGCCAACATTTTTATGGCTGTTGAGGGCAACAAATAACTATTAAAGTAATAAATACGCAAACGTTCTGTCAGTCGCAAACGATCTTGGAGCTTTGTCGCTGATGTATGACTGCCTAAAATTGAGAGCATAATTAGTTAATAGAGAGAACATAATTACAGACATGTTAACGTCGATCAAGAACACCAATGTTGTAAATAATGATAATGCACCAATTGTTATAACCCACACGTGTTAAAGTGCTATAGTTTTTATGTTTTGTCATTAACATGTAATAAGAAAGACTTTTTTGTTTTGGTAGTAATTTCTGCAAGGCAATTACCACACTATAAGCGATTTCCTTGGATTTTAAGTACAAGAACATCATTAAATTCAGTAAATAATAATATAAATGATATATTCGCCGAACATATAGATATTATATTTTTCATAACTTTTTCAGACATGCTATGATAATAACAAAATTACTGTAATATTATAAATGTGCAAGTTTGGATGATTCCCATCATGATGGGAAATGTACTGGGAAGCGTAAATCGGGTAGACGAAAGAGGTTTTGGCTCCGTAATATCAGGGAGTGGACAGGGATTAAGCCGTGGAGCAATTGTTCAGATTGGCGATTGACAAGAAAAAAATTAAGAAGCTGATTGCCAACCTTCAGTAATGGAGAGGCACTTAAGAAGAAAAAGAAGAAGAAGTTTGGATAGATGTTTGTTACTCAATCACGCCAGAATGGCTGAACAGAACTGGATGTTTGGTATATGTACGTAGTTTAGGTTCTTGAATAATATCACATTGGATACTTTGAACTTCATCATAATCACCATCCATCACCACGCGGATAAAACCTCGGGGTGTAGCTCGTATAATAGTATTAAGTTATTACAACTCCGGTACAAGTGTATTGAATCAAATTATTAGATGATTTTTCGTTGTAACTGTTTGGATAGGTAATGTTTTCGAAAGACCTCCGATGTGTTTCTTTAACACATGCATTCTAAAAATGTATTGCATGGTAATCTAACAATGGCGTCCCTGGCATCACCAGCCAAGAGATTCTATAAATTATACATAATAATTGACACCTATTCACGAAGAAAAAGAAATTCTAGTAAGTGAAGAAAAAGGCTGCATATACGCTAACAGCATAAAAGTTTCATTCATTAAGCATGTTTCAAAGGATTAAAAGCATCCTAGCGAAATATCAGGGGAAATGTTCAACAACCGTGAGAAATTTATCTTCGCTCGCATAAATCTCTCGTAGCATTCGTAGCCTTGTAGCAATGTCTATTTCTACGGCTACGACGTAGCTTCTTACAAATATATGTTAATTTAAATACTTTTAATTACAGTCGATACGACAAGAATTTAACATAGATAAATAAAAAGTTCTGCAAAGACTGGTTGATAGCTAGGTGGGCACCGAAAGTGCCTTATCACCATACTAGGAATTTCATCAAGAAGGTAAATCTAACGAAAGGTTAAACTCGAGTTAAGGATCGATCCGGTGACTGCCTGACTCCCGGCAGGTGACTCTCATTGTTTTGAACTCTCATCAATTCAAAAAGCACTTCCTAAAGTATTGTTAAGTTCACATCAACAACCATCTCCAAGGCAACTGTAAACGTGAAGGCTTTGGGAAACAGAAATATGGGCTATAAATCGTATATAAAAATAATATAATTATTGCATCGTTTTTGTTGTTTTATGTCATTCAGTGACGAAAAGAGCATGCCACTCGCCTGATGTTATTTGTCATGCTTTTCCAAAAAAGTTTACTGCAATTTAGGATTTTACACAACAGTTTAAAATCTTATATGGCAATGCACTGTATTCGTCACCCTGAGATATAAGATGTTATATCTCTTGCCCTCGGATTTCGCTGGAAACATTGCCCTTCAACGAAATACAGTGTAATGTTTGCACACGACTTCTTCACAGTTGTATAACTGGCAAAGGTGTGGTACTTCGCCAGCCGGACTCTGCAAAAGTCCTTTCACTACAATATCTATGTTCATCAGTGAACATCTTCATTCTGATGAGTTTATCATGATGACTACTTGTAATTTTCTGTGGGCCTAGCACGAATATTTGCCTAAGTGTAACGTTATTGTATTGATGACATACACAGCACAAACTATCATTTATCCAGTACAACGGTGACACAGATAGCAAATTACACTTACGTAAGTATTTGTGCTAGGCCAACAGCTTAGGTTTTTAAAATGCAAGACAGTAAAATAGCGAAATGCAAAAAGAAATCTACTTGAAGTACATTTTTGTTGTGGTAATTTTACGTTTTGAATTTTTTTGATGTGTGTATCCGTGCCTCCCGTGACACAAGGCATTCTAGTATGAGTTTGTGACATTTAATTATTCATATGCTCTAAGAGTATATCTTGGTAGAGCAGCCCTGTTTGGTATAATGGCTTTCATCAAAACATGCAGGCGCGATAAACTACGAGGACGGGCGGGAGAAGCCCAAACATATTATGAAACTAATCCTGCATCGTGCCAGATAAACCCTCCTTACACAAAAGCTCACATTTCGATCCTCTTAATTGCCTCACAAGTTTGCATAAAACTCATTTACCATCAGCTTATTAACTTTTCAGTAAAAGTTAAGCCTATATTTTCGGGAGCCAGGAATAATTAAAAGAGTTCCAGCTTAACAGTTTCAAAGTTGATTTGTTCACATGTGTACGAAACAAGGCGTTTTCGTAGTAGCGCAGGAAAAGCGCGGGAATTTTTACCGAAGTTTGTTAGTTTTTCTTTTATACCAGTAAAATTATATCATAAGATTTTTTTACTTACCTTCGACTGTAAAAATGACATTTTTAAATGTATGAGAAGATGGTACAAGCACATAGCCTACCTCGTCTTAAGTAGTGACCTCTGCCTACAACAGATGCATTCCATCAATTGGCGAACTGCACTGTGGCCGTAACCCTGAGACATTAATGCACTTACTTATAAACGCTGCCCTAAATGACGCAGCACACAGCATTTAGCAGTGCGAACATTAAATTTGTTCTGCGCCGTACCAAACGACGACTTATAAGTAAGGCCGTAAGTTTCATATGGCTGTAACTTTGCCGACAACCATACTTACAACTAGAATACTGCGTAGTATTGCGTACATAACTGCTTCAGGGTAGAAAAGGTGTGGTGGCAGTACTTCCGAGGACGAACTTATTCACAAAAAGTTCTACTGCGCTAAAGTGTTCTACCTTTAGCAGAGATGTTGTGTGCATAACCCTCCCTCCTGCACAAAGTGGATGTAAGAAATATACAGAATAAGCAACACACAAGCAACTCAATCAACCAAATTGCAGCGGAAGTGTTACTAAATATTATTTCTTTTAATATAATTTTAATATGAATTTCCGCAAAGCTACGCCTGAATCAATACATAATTGTATGCTAGTAACTGACGTGACGGAATGGTTGTTTGCCTAATGGGAAGTATCGCGTCAATTTTCTAGGTCCAACAGATCTTGTAGCGTCAAAGTTCTTAGCGGCACTGCACTATCATTGTCGCACCGAGACAAAGCTTTACAGTTCTGTTTGCCCAGCAATTAAAATTGACAGAGCAGTGCTTTAACACTACAGCTTTGAGGAAGAACATCGGGCACAACGGTGGTTCCTACTACGATACATACTTGCCCCTAGTATGTCGCCAGCTTTTCACCACTCAAAAAACACTTGTAGAGATTCGCTTACCCTCCTACTGTCGTGGGAGACTAGGCACCCACAGCAAAAAGAAAATGAAAAAGTATTCAAACATTATTCTCTTTTTATGCTGTAACCTGTTAGTCTGGTACAGACATTAAAAATTAAATTATTAGAAAATAACTCTAGCCAAATCACAACAAGTGTCGCCATCTAGGTGGAAGTATTACTAGCTCGAAGTCACCTATGACACAGTGACACAGAGGGCGCTATTGCTAATAAAGCAAGTATATAGTCACCTGTGGCAAACAGAGCGAGATACTGTACTTTATGGCCAAAGCTGGTTTTAATATATTCCCGCAGTTCAGCTCCCTTTACCTAGAATAGCTTTTAAAATTACCAAATAAGATTACGCGCGATCCAAAAGCGAAATGGGAGGAGCCCACGGAGCTGATACAAAGAGGAGCGGGGCTAAGCAACTGTGCACTGTGATTTTCAACTAGGTCCTGACGTCATCATGGTGGGCGGGGCCTAAGTTAGTATGCTATCAGCGTTTGTCAGGTGCACATGTGACGAGACTCACATTAAAAGTGTGATTTTTTGAGTTTTTAACAAGAAAAAGATGAAGTGTTGTGTTTTACTATGTCAAAGTTACTCAGACAGACGTTCTGATAATATGGATGGCATCACATTTCATTTGTAAGTAATTTTATACGTAATTAAATATAAAAGTTCTAGAACATTCTCAGCTTTCCGTGTTAAAATTCTACTACTTGACACTAGATGGCGACACTTTTGGGAAGAAAAAACATAAGTTTACGTATAATTTTGCAGTATTATATTGTAATAACAATACGTAAATACTAAAAACTGTTATACACTTAGTCTTAAATACCTTTTAGTGGCTAAAACTGTACTTATAAAGCTTTTATTATTACATTATGAACGGGCCGCCACCTATCGTCAAGTAGAATAACTATTTTAAACGTAACAAATATCCAGGGCCGTATTCAGAATTAAATTATTTTACCAACTAATTTAATCAAAAGTAATTTTAATTATTTTTATATGTTCGTTTTAGATTTCCATCCGATAATAATTTAAAACAGCAATGGATTACAAAACTTAATAGACCAGATTGGACACCAACAAAATACACAAAGATTTGTTCTTGCCATTTCAATGATGCGGACTTCACAGTGACAAAAAAAGGCCTTAAAAAATTAAAGAAGGGCACTTTACCTAGTTTAAAACTGGATTTATCGGTTTGTTTGGATGTTATTTGCGTAACCGAGTTTTAGTTATTTTGGAAATGACTTGTTTGATATTATTTTTATATTACAGCTTAAAAGAAAATTACCAGAGCCTGTAAAATCATCTGTAGACCCTACCACAAGTGATTTAAATGAATTTCTGATACTAAATGTTTCGCCTAGAAAAAAGAAGCTTAAGCAAGAAATAGAACAACTTCGATATAAAGAAAAAAAATCCGGATTAAAAATCAGAAGACTACAAATGAAAGTTAAGCGCTTGAAAAAGAAGGTAATTACTTAGATAATCCCACTACTTTTACTTTACATACCACCAAAGATTGTTTTCCAAATCATGACCTAACTTCGTTTTCGCTTTTGTTTCAGGTTCTAAATTTAACTGCAATAATTAAAGAATTAGAAAGCAAACACCTTCTGCAGGGAGAGGACGCAGAAATTTTATCAACGATAAACGTTAAGATGAGAGACTTGGTTGGGCGACAAGTTTCAAAAATCATAAAACTTCCCTTAAAGAAGAAATATTCTCCAGCCCTCCGATCATTCGCCTTATCACTTCATTATTATTCGCCAAATGCGTACTCGTATGTGAGAAAAACATTTGACACCTGCTTACCGCATCCGTGAACAATTGCTAAATGGTATGAGACTGTCGACGGTGAAGCTGGAGCTTTTAAAATATTAAACCACAAAAAGAATGTCTCTCTCAAAAAATCTCAAAAATTTGAAACACATCTTTGCTTCTGATGACAATGCAATTACATGTAGGCGGTTTTGTTATTCATACAAAATGGCCGCCGTAACAAAATGTCGGTGTATATTTTTTTGATTATTTATATCCGCGATCGCGATTGCAAAAAAAATTTTACACGCTTTTATTTATAAAAAATTGGATCTGTGATAAAAACGCAAAGATTTAATACAAGGTGTAAAAGATTTGGGGTTTGATAATAAATATATATGTATAATTAGGTATCTACGATATATGATTATTGTGACGTAGACGAAGAAGCTTAATTTATCGTTAAAGGTTGCAATGTAAGTGCCTATACATTTATTATCATGTTTAAATTATTTTAAAATTTTTAGTTCATTTTATTAACAAGTAATAAAAGCATGTTTTTTTAAATGTCTTTTAATTTTATTTATTTACCTATAAAAATTTTTTGAAGATATAAGTTCTCAGTACGTCCCATCTCATTAAAACTTTTGACATCTAGTGTAAGGTAGCTGAACTATGTAGTAACATCAACATCAACCTAAGCAAGTAGTTTTGCTATTGGCCGATAAATGGAATATTGAGAAGTGGGCGGAGCTTAACACACCCTCAGTGCCCCCTCATCCCGCAAATTATCACGCGTCGTTTCATATGGAAATTTAATTACCACACCTCCTCTTTGTATCAGCTCCGTGGAGGAGCCTATGATGACTTATGAGCGTCATGCGAGGATCGCACGCGGGTGACAAGCGATTGTACTTTCTTAACGACGCCAGCCACCGTCTAGTACAGAGCTCTTCAGCAGTGATTACCAGGTGTTGTGACCCATTGGCAATTGTGGGACGTTGTATCGTCCTAGTAATTTAAAGTTAAATTCAGTTTAGTCCTCATCTCGGGTGAGTTGAAACAAATGTCTAGCTTAAATCTATACTGTGCACTCGTTATTGTGAATTATCGTGTAATTTCATTTTAGGTACTAGGCTGTGCGATTCATATAACCTCATCAGTACATATCCTTTTGTAGCACCTACTATTATATCGTAATGATTGTGTAGCTCTTCAAGCTGATGTAAAGTGCCGGGAACACTAGTGTTTAACGTTCCAGTGTAATATAAACCCATCTAGTACCTAATTCTTCCAATTAGGTACTGCTAAACCCTGTTATTGCTCTTCAAGCCTATTCTATAACAATCTTATTGTAACTTGTTTTTAAATGTCCTTCCGACCATTTTGTTTTGCGGAATGTTGTCACATCACGGGGCTTGTCGAAGTTAAGCATCCTCGAAGGAGCCCAGGATTTTCCGCATGTGACAACAGCGCCTCTGAGGAATTCCTACTAACCGGGGTCCTTCATGGCATTCCAGGGATCATACGGCGGGCTAAACCTACTGCTGGCCCAACTTGCTACTACGTCTAGTAGGCTGGCCTGGCTTTCACCCAGGACAGGGCCCTGAATCCAGCTGGGCGTCTGGGCTAACCCGACAACTGCGGCTGCCGTTTCCCGTTTTTCCTGCTACTGACTTCTGCCGGTTACTGCACTACCCACACCATCGCGTCGCGGACTTCACTGCTATTCTGAGATAAGTCCCCGTAACAAGGGAGGCTATTGCATCATCTGTCTGTACTCACGACCCAGCTCTGGGCTTTCTAGAGGCTATAATAAACGTCTAGAACTTGACCTGACTTTTATGTAAATCTCCCAGCCGTCTAGGCAGGTAGGTTTCTATGCATCAATGTATGTACTTATGTAGAACTTAAGCATTTTCGAGAAGTTATCTGAATCACTAATATAAATAAAACTTTACTAAGACATTAAAATATATTAAAATAAACCAACTTAAATATAATTAAAAAGTATCGCTTTTTGTACATGGCAGATATACCTATGAGAAAAAAATATTGGGAGTTTTATAAACTTAAAAAAAAAAAACAGAACGAAAAAAGTGGTTTATTGAGATGAAGTGGAGCAAAAGCGCCCAATTTCACTATCGTTATTATCCCTTATTAGTGACCTTGATTTTATTTTGATTTAGTTTGTGACGTAATGGGATTTTTGTAGATAAAGTTTGCGCAACAGATTCATGTTGCTCTAATGTGAAAAGATACATAAATCTTACACATTAGGCTTTTATGAAGCATTGAAACTGAATAATAAATGATGTTAATGTAAGAGTTAATCCTTTTTAATGTAAAAGCCAAAAACTTAACCTTGAGTCAGTAACCTCCTTATCCTTCGCAGGCTGCGCCGCTACGTTTCTGTTGGTCGCGGTCCATCGGATCGCTTTGAGATAACTTGCTCCAACTGTAACTTAACTTTAACTTTGGTAGAACTCTTTTACGATACATAAATAAGAATCGTATGGAAGTTGGTTTACTCGTTCGGTAATGATGTGGGTTTTTCTGTGTTGTTGTATAACAATACATAGGTCACGAACTTCGTACTCGCATACAAATATTTCTCAATATAAAATGTAACACCTACAGCGAGATGTGCACCGTTATTACAGTCTGTCGTAGGCAACTGTGACCTATTTTTGTTTTGCATACTACTTGTAGTCATTTGCTTGATGTTAAGCGGCATGCCTGACCTTTAATACTTGAAGTCCAACCAGGACTATAAGATAAAAAAATTGCAATTGCTCTTGTCACCCTGAGATGTTTAAATGTTGTTGTTTTGTTTAGCTCTATTGGCACAGAAATTTCCTTTACCTTTCAATCCCTAACACAGTACACAAAGTTAATAAATACTACAGCTTCTATGTAGATATTTGCCAATGTAGTTATATCTACCTTAACGTACAATCAAATAATTTACCTATGCCACCTAATTAGTACATATATTTCATATATCTCAAAATCATGTCATGTCATGTCACAACATTTTTTCAAATAAATTAATAAATAATTAATTTAATTCAATTTTCCAGTACAATTTCACTTTTTCAACAATAAAATAAATACCTATACCTCGGACAAAACATATAGAAACCTTTTCTAATAGCTCATTATCAAGATTTTTCACGGCGCATGTACAAATCAAAGACTGAAATGCATTTACTTTATGGAAGGACGAAGGAAGACTGTCAATGTTGACAGTACAGCTGCTGCTCTATTTACTATGTTTTTTAGTAAGAAACATATATGCATGCTACAATATCGTCGTCTCCTTATGACGACATTTTCCATACTCCGCAAGAAGACGCCAGGCTTCTGTCGCCTCCGCCACTTCAACAAGAGCGGCGTTGTAGGCGACAGCTGCCCTTACATGGTGATGAAGAAGTGCCGCATATTTTTATATCACCTTTAGATGTACCTTATAGATCTACAGATTACTCGCTACGGGTTACGACTACTCAGACAGATACCCAAAATTCAAAAAGTGATGCCAATGTGTCGTCGGAAAACCTAGTGAAGTGCGACCAGTGCTCCCAGCCACGCTTTTTTAAAGGCAACCGTGGGCTCAAAATTCATATGAATAAAACACACCGTTCGGCTCCAAATCTAACCAAAGAAGTGCCTATACAAAACAATAACTACATTAGTTTTTGTGAACATTTAGGTAATTTAAAAACGAATTTGCCAGTTTTAAAAAGAATTCCTCGTGGTGCACGTATTAGCGTCGCTAAATGTCTGATTGATGACATCAGAAATGTTATTTCATGTAACTCTCCTCAGGCCTGGGAGCACTTGTTGACTTTCCCGTATAGAATTCTTCATGTTTCGAAAAACCCATCTGATCAAAATTCTCTTACTAGCAAAATAAAACAAAATTGTAAAGACAACTCAAAGCGCTGTCCTGTTTACTGCTTCACTTCGCCAAATTTAGCTCGACCCGTATATTCTTCTGCGTCCTACCGTCTCGTAGAAGACAAGCTAAGTGAAGAAGACATCAGAGGTTCGGCTAGACTTTTATTTTCCAACGATACATTGGCACCAAACTCTCCGGAAACTTTGTTGGCTTTAATAGAAAAACATCCACCTTCCGCAGCTCAAGCTCTTCCTTTACCTGCTAACGTTACTGGGGAGGATGTTCTTGTCGCCACTGTCGACGACCTAATGTATGCGTTAGCATCCTTCCCAAGTGGTTAAGCGGGGGGCCTCGACTCTTTTACGCCACAACACCTAAAAGACCTGACCAGTGCAAGCTGCGGTGAGATTGGGGACTCTCTGCTTAAAGAGCTCACTTCACTAGTAAATGTGATGTTAACAGGTAAAGTGAATGAAGCAATAACAAATGTTTTATACGGAGCTAATTTATGCGCTCTTCTTAAGAAAGATCGTAGCATAAGGCCCATAGCTGTTGGAACAGTGTACCGTCGTCTAACTGCTAAAATTTGTGTTAAACACATCAAACAATCTCTCTGCAAGGAATTTCAACCCTTGCAGTTGGGATTTGGTTCACAGGGTGGCTGTGAGGCGGCGGTACATGCCCTAAGAACATTTTTAACAAATGAAAGATGTGAAGTGTTGCTGAAGGTTGATATTAAGAACGCCTTCAATTCTCTTGATAGAAACACTCTTTTGGCACAAGTTAAAAATAAAATCCCTTTTATATATAATTTCATTTGGCAATGTTATGGTAAACCTTCAAAATTAATATACAAAAACAATTTGTTATCTTCAGAAGTAGGATGCCAACAAGGTGATCCACTTGGACCAGCTATTTTTAGCCTAGCAATCCACCCTATCATCAAAAAATTAGAATCGAAATTTAATGTCTGGTACCTGGATGATGGGTCCCTAGGAGGAGATGTTGACACTGTTCTTAAAGACTTACAAAATTTAATTTCAGAATTTAGTTCAATAGGTCTTGCTCTCAACTTTTCAAAATGCGAACTTTTCATTCCAAATTCTACAACACTACTAAGAAATAAGATAGTAAACATTTTTGAACCAATTGCTCCCAATATCAAAATATTAGATAATCGATCACTTCGCCCTTAGGGTCTCCAATCCTAGACGAGTCAATTGAAGATTTTGTTGATGACAAAATTCAAAACTTTAACTCAGTTTCGGACCGCCTACTAAAAATAAATTGTCACATGGCCTATTTTATTATTCGATATTGCCTTTTTGTCCCTAAATTTATGTATTCTTTTAGATGTTGTCAGTTTTGGAATCATCCTTTACTTTTACAAAAACTTGACAACATCCAGAGGGATACGCTCACTACCATACTTAACACACATTTTGACCATCGCACTTGGCGCCAAGCCTCACTACCTGTTAGGTGTGGAGGTCTCGGTATTCGCAAAAATTCTAGTGTAGCATTACCCGCATTCCTTTCATCAATTTTCAGTACTCAAAAGTTAGTAAAGGCAATTTTATCGCCTTCTATTCAGATTAGTTATATGACTGAGGCTTTAGGAAACTGGAAAATAGCTTGTCCAAGTCAGTCCCTGCCCAAAGCTCCTGCGTCTCAGAGGCAGTGGGACGGGCCGCTCTGTGAGTTAGAACTTGAAAACCTGATCAATTCAACTAGTTCTTCCGCAGAGCGTGCTCGCCTGTTAGCTGTTACTCGATGGGAGTCGGGGCTTTGGCTACATGCTTTGCCGTCTAAAAATGTTGGAAATCTTTTGGACAACAATACTTTCCGAATAGCCGTATCCCTACGAGTAGGTGCCCCTTGCCAGGTCCCTCACCGTCGTGTCTGCGGTGAAATGGTGGATCGGTTCGGCCACCACGCACTCTCATGCGTAAAGAGCGCGGGGCGCATACCGCGGCACGCCAGCTTGAATGATATCATCCGTCGGGCATTTGTCAGTGCTGGAATCCCGTCAGTTTTGGAACCGAACGGATTGATGCGGGATGACGGCAAGAGACCAGATGGGATGACTATCGTCCCGTGGAAGATGGGACAGCCCCTGGTTTGGGATGCTACATGTGTGGACACACTGGCGCCGTCTCATCTCCCTGGGACGATTGATCGGGCTGGCGCTGCCGCGTCTAAAGCGGAAGACCTCAAACGTCATAAATATGTGTATTTAGACAGAATGTACATGTTTATGCCGTTTGGGGTCGAAACTTTAGGCCCATGGGGGCCGTCCGCTCTCAACTTGTTTAGGGATCTGGCGAAACGTTTGTTTGAGGCGTCGGGTGACCGAAATGCTGGCGCCTATTTTGGGCAAAAACTTAGCATTGCCATCCAGCGTGGCAATGCCGCCAGCGTTTTGGCCACTTTTCCCCCCACCATGGGGCTTATAGATTAGAATGTTATTATTATTATTATTTTATTTTATTTTTAATTACTAATAAATGTAAAATAAAATCACAATCTAACATACAAAGCAGATATTAGTACCACTTTTACACACTTATACTTTTTGTTTGGATTCCCCCTTTGTTGTAATCTGTGGGATTCGCTAAAGAGTACCTAGTTTCGAGTCTGGGTGACTTGATCCCCAATATCAATTACCAGAATTATCTCTAAGGTAGACACATAAGTGGGGTTTCATTACTTAAATAAAAGTAGGTACGAAGACATTTAGTTATAATATACCTAATACTTAGTATGATATATTGTGAAAAATAACAATAGATACTTACAAAACATAAGACACTTTTCAAATCGCGGACAGCGAGGAAAAAAATGAATTTCTGTTTTTTTTCCTCGCTGTCCTATGTATGTATGTATGCTGTATGTCGCTGTATTCTTCTAAGTAAATACAGATAAATGATTGTGACTGGGATTCCAATATGAGACCTTAGCAGACAGAGTTTCTATCGGCTCAGTTTAAATGCTTATCTTTAATACTTTATTAAGAAAAATATATGAAAAACGCTTTAAACTAACGACTGCCGTAAGTTAAGACAGGTTAAAAATAGGCATTATTAGCAAATGACAGAGCTAAAATTCGGGGTTTCATTTACAACACAGAATGTAACCAACTATTTCATTAATCCTAATATAACTTGATGGTTTTCATTTTCTGGAAGATATAGAAAAACTTTATTTAATTTACCTTATTACATTTAAATCTTTCACACTGATCTAACTAACTAATGCAGACTCACAAAAGCAGTAATTAATATTTCTATTCAACTAAAAGGGGCATTTTGACTAAAAACTATATAAACTAATACAAACGCCCTTACGTGGGTTGGTCCACTTTTGTATTGCACAATATATCGCTTATTATTGGATTTTAATACGTTCGCGTAAGGGTGCAAACATAAAGATACAGGTTTTTCGGTCCCGATATGTCGGTACGGGTCGGTACTCATAGGTACCGATTAAACTACATAATAGAAACCGGTAAATCTGTTCTTAGTGACCATAATGTCTTCGAGTTCTTCGGACGATGATGTTTTTCTCCTGGAAAGTGTTCATTATAAATGTAAGAAAAGGACCTGTGAGATACCTCCGCTTTTTTCTTATTTTATTTTCTGTAACAAAACACACCATTTAGGTTTGTATAAAAATCAAGAGTCAAAGCTAGCAGTATATACTCGGGCCCATCACACAAACTGTTGTGCTGAGTGGGAATTGAACCCACGATACGGTAAACAAAGTGATGGAGGCACCTTTAGAGGTTCAGACTTGTATTGGTTTTTTAATTAGAGACAAATTGATATTCCAGAACCCGACTATTTACCAGGTACTCAAGTATCTGCTCCTTATGTATTTTTAGCTGACGAGGCCTATCCATTACAAACATAATAATATCTAATAAAACCCTTTGGAGGCCGTGAATTAACAGAGGAGCAACATAATATCAATGAGCGATTATCTCGAGCAAAAAAAACAGTGGAATGTGCATTTGGCAGAAAATATTCAAAATGGCGTTTACTATCTTGTAAGTAAGTATATTGAAACTGATATTGAATTAGCTGACAAAATCGTGATAACCATGTATGTTTTGTATAATATTATTATTGACAAAGAGGGTTTTGATAGGCACTTAACTCCTGTTCAACTAGTAAGACAAGAATGGCACAATCAAAATCCGGGTCCACCTTCGAATTAAGCAACAAACGTCAGAAACATTTTTGTAAAGTATTTCACGCATAACCGGTTGTTGTACACTAATGAATTAAATATAATGGAATAAAAAAATGTATTCTAGTTGCTTACCATCATGTTTCATTTCTAAGCTAATTTCCTTCCAATATTTATCATTTCTGTTGCTGTGTAATTTATGTCTTTTGTTCCACATAGGTGGTTTAGCAAATATCAATGTTATTAAAAATTTCGCAATGCACATCCATTTTTACGACGACAGAAGATGACACACTACACCGGCAAATGCTTAAACTCGTACGGATCAGTACAGGTAGTCGGTACCGACAAGTTTAAACCTGTTCCTTTATAACTGACCGCATATGATAACATGGGAATATTATACCTGCACCGATCAGTACCGACCCGTACAGACTCGCATGCACCGGAAACCTGTTTCTTTATGTAAGCACCCTTACTCTGGAACGCTCACTTAAAGCCCGTCAGTTGGCGTAAAACAATACAAGCCATTATTTCTCATACCTATTTTGGCTACTATGCTACTCCAGTTGATATAAAACACGATAAATATTATAGTTCAGTGATAGGTGCCCATTTTAAGTATCACGGTAATAAGCGTTTTTACCTCAGAATCCCCAGATGGATGAATACCTCAAAGCGAAACCTATTCAATAGTAAATCTATATCCATCTATATTTCGATGCTATTCATACAACATAATAAATCCATTGTGAACCAACAATATACGAACGATCAACGTAATTCCATTTCATGTCGATCGCATTGAATACTAAAATAATATTTTTCACTTAAAAACAAAATCGTCACACTTTTTCATTTTTGCACCGAATAAGCTATTCGAAATGTTCGATAATGGATTGGCTATTTGCTCAAACTACACTGATATTTAACTGAGCTTCATTGACCGTTTTTGTAGATTTAACTAAGTGTATATTTAATTTGATTGATCTTGTTGTGAAACAAACATATAGTTTTTCCTGTTACTTTATTTTATATTTCAATATATAATTACAGTTTATATTAACTTCATTTATATGTGCTAGTAAAGATTAAGTCCCAGTACCAACCGGGAAGTGTTATCACATCAAACACATATATATTACCACTTTTTTAGACACAGCATATAACTTTGTCAATAAGAGATGGAGGCCATCTAGGAGTCAATTTCACAGATGACACTTTCATTTCATCAAAAATTCCGTGAGTTTGAGGATTGGCAACAGAGGTTATCTTCTACTTCCACATTGTCTGATGCACCAATTCTTGAAGCTGATTTTGCCTTTTTCTTTTACCCTGAATGTTCTGCGGTCTCTGCAAGCCCAAGTAGAGATACTTTGTATTTTTTATACCTAACAGGCCTCTAAGTGTTGGCTACAGCCCCACTTATGCCTTTGTAAAGGACTGGATGAAATTCGTGATAAAAATTAAATGAAAGGGAATAATAATAATAATAAACCCACAGGGGCGGCCTTGTGTCGAGCCGTCGGTGAGTGGCGACACCGTGGACCCTGATTCTCCCTTGGGCTAAATGAGACCCCTGACCCCCGGCTTGTCTTAATTGGCCGTCCGGGGGTGGAGACGCAAGAGCAAGTAACAAAAAGCTCCAAGGGTGGAAGTGTTAAAGGGCATAACGCCGGTAGTAGCGCTCTAGTGAAACCGCAGCACACCTCTCGACACCCTTTAGCCATCCAAACCAACGTTGCCCCTTTTGTCACCACTCATGGTGGCTTTTATGGGGGGGCCCGTTTTGTGGATGGCAAGTCACCAGCCTAAATATTTTAACATGAGACTAAAATTGGCAGGTGCCGTAGTCTCTTCCATAGCCCACTATCTTCCTTATCACTAATAAGTTCATATCAATAGCCTGGCCATTTTACCCATATTTGTAATAGTTATAAGTACCATGTTACCCTTCATCCAACATTTTTTCTGTTTTTTATACTCCTTTGTATTTTTATACCAAACAGGCCTCTAAGTGTTGGCTACAGCCCCACTTATGCCTTTGTAAAGGACCGGATGAAATCGGAGATTTTGTTTTGAATTAAAGAAATAATAATAATAATTTATTTGAACAAATAGTAAAGCACTGCTTACATTATAGCATATAGAACTAAGTTAATAATGGATATAGGATATAGGCAGTAGTCACTAATACATTCTATTAATTGGATGTAAGTAATTTTACAAACGTTCAGTACGTAATTAGGAACACAATGAATAATTTACGTAAGTCGGTACTAATTAGGAAACCTTATTATACAGTATATAAAAAGTCGTAAGTTATACACTTTAATTTTATTTCAATAATATACAATATTAATTTCTTTAATAAAATGCCAATTCACTATTTCGTTATTTTATAAACATTAATTATTGGACAATTTGATTTTTTTTATTCTTTTTAACTTATTGCTGATTCAATGAAGGTATAATCATTTACTTCATGCATTAAATAAACACTTTCTCCGTAACAATAGAAGAGACCAAAGTTTCACGCTGTTCTAAAGCTCAGTTACTACTTGATTGCTTGTGAACTTTTGTAGTACCTTCACTGAATGTAGAAAGAAAACTGACCATCAAAAGATAAGCACTCCTCAACACCATTTTAGTACATGAATATCCATAGTTATTTAAATAGAGTTATCATAAGCAAACAACCAATACAGACGAATACACATTTAACTTCTTCTTTTTTGAACTTGGTAAGTGAGATCCACGAGAACCATGATTTCAGGCTTAATTATAATTAAAGGTAAAGCCGTTCTCATGTTATAGCGTGACCAGGAGAATGAGGGGTTCATTTTTATATACATATATAGAGAATTTGTATAAAGTACCGATTGCCACAGAGTACTTTACCATAGTAAAAATAACGATTGTCTTTTGACTTTAGGAAAACATATCATAAACTGGAGCAAATGGCGTATTTTATATTAATTACGGCTGCTTGTTGGGTAGGTATGGATACTTGAGTTATAATCGAATAATAGAGTTACGACGGTACTTTAATATACACATACAGGTTTTATATACTTACTCTGTAGAAAACAAATTGTTAATAAAAGTTACCTACCTACTGAATATATATACATATAACAACTATTTCAATTAGGGAGTATAACTCATTATTTAATATTAGGTATACAATATTGAGACTTAACACTTAAAGAAAATGTCGATTAGACGCCAAGTAATATTGTTTAAGCAATAACCTACAAATTTACTATATTTCAATGTAAACTACTAAAAATCTGTAAAAGCCCATACAGAATAATCTATATTAAGTTCTGCTAGTCTAGCCCTGCATGATATTGACACTTTGTTGATGTAGTATGACTATTTCTCTTTATTTCAATTTACTGCAATTTTAATAGTTAGTCAGTACTAACATATAACGTATAACTAACGTATAACTTATGCTGTGCCCTAGATTTACCTCAATCGTAGCAAAAGTAAAGTTGTGCTTTAACGGGCATTTGTATCGTGCAAATGTCTGTAATGGAACGTACGTCGTCAAATTATACGGGTTCGTAACTACAGCGCTTCGAAAAGGCGCTAACAAATCAAATTGTTCTAAAAGAGCCGTGATGTGAGCTGAAAGTCGATTCTGTATAATGTAGAAACGTGGCCAAATTGTTTCGGCAAAATCAGTTTCTTTTAAATTTTGGCCGGATAAAACTGTCGGGCATTTGCCAATTTCAGTCTCATCTTAAATATTCAGGTGGCTGGCGGTTCCGGTGACTTGCCACCTACTTACGGCCACCTTATAAGGGCCGCCATTTGTGACGATAAAAGGGAAAACTTTGGTGTGGATGGCTAATGGGTGTCGAGAGTAGGGCTGCGGTTTCACAAGAACGCTACATCCGGCGTTTTGCCCATTAAAACTTCCATCCTTGTAGCTTTTTAGTACTTGCTCTTGCGTCTCCACTCCCAGACAGCCAATTAGGGCAAGACAGGGGTCAGGGGTCTCAATTAGCCCCAGTGATAATCGGGGTCCACGGTGTCTCCACTCACGGTGACGTGACGTTGGCTCGCCACAAAGCTGCCCCTGCGGTTGTATTATTATTGACTGAGCGAGCGAAGCGTCTCTTCTCTAACTGGACAAATTTACTTTCATCTGTCCGTATGTTTGTTAGGTTGTGTCTAGGTCTTCCTGTACCGGTCGCATTTTTCAACCAACAGCTTGACGAAACTTGGTGTGCATGTTATTCAAGATATGTTTTTAGTTGTTGGCGATTTTCGAGTGGGTCACTTTTCCTTAAAAGGGGGGAATTTTCTGCGGGCGCTATTTACCGAATGATTATGATAAAATTTGATAAAAATATTAGATAGCTGACTTTAAAAGAGGAATTTTTAGTCTGAGCATAAGTGTTCGAATGATTGCAGATAAAAGGATGTGAAATTTAAAAACTAGGCGATTTTGGTAGAATTTGGCAATAATATTTGGTGCTAACAACATATAAATTACCGCTAATAACTGTACTCGCAAGGTCTACTGTTCGCAGAACTAGTAGTTAATAATATTAAAACTGTTTAGCATTTACAATCATGCAAAGTAGTTTGGTTATACTTACAGCCTAAGATTTTTGAATTACATATATTGATGATGATTATGAAAAGTAGCCTATGTGTTAATTCAGCACCTCATCTACCTTCATACCAACTTTCATCAAAATTGGCTTAGCCGTTTAACCCTTCAAGAGTTGATGTCATTATAATTAAGCGTGAAAGAGCAACAAACATCCATCATTCCATCCATCCATCTAAACTTTCACATTTATAATATTAGTGGGATTACGATTGGTAGGTACCTGGACGAAAATAAGTTCAACTATAAACGAAATATGGTTTCTTTTCAGCCAGATAAATATGATAGACGTTGGTTTTAAACGTACGTTAATTAAATGTTGTACCAAATAACAGTAAAAGTGCAATGTGAAAATATAATTTATATTCATATTATAACATATACATTTACTTTCAATTTACTTAAATTTGGTTCGATATTTTAACCAACGGACGTATTTAAAAGCAACAATATCATTTTCTTAGTTCAAGAAAGTTGTGCAAACCTTTCCGGCCAAATCATTACAACTTAGATTTCTAGTACGAGTATAATTTATATGTTTATCCGGATTCCGTTGGATCGATGGGCATCTGATAATAAGATTACTGGGCAGCCCTTTGTTTACGACTAAGCAGAACTTTGACCTCGACATGACGAGCTTTCGGAAAAGTTTGTTAAAGAGCAATTTAGCAGAAATAATACCCAATATAAATCAACGATGCGAAGTTATGCAAAATTAAAGTTCTAAGGTTATGATACGAAGCCTCATCGTGTAATAAAGTGATGTCATATGCTGTCACGTCACCAACTTTTATTGTCTTCAATATGACAGCAAGCCAACATGATATTTTAAAAGTTTCTGCTTCGTCATCCGATAGAAGTTCGCACAAATTGATGCGTTTTAGTTTGATTCCGCGTTTATTGATGGAGAATGTATTAAAGTATTCTTAAATAAATCAGGAACATTTTCTGAGATACAATGTGTTATTCCGCGTATTACCTTTATTAAATTACATTTTCAGATGAATAGATGAACCCGAAATGATCCTTATGTGAATGCTTTAAATATTTCAAATATTTAAAATATTTATATGTGAACCTTGCCTTTAATAAGTCTGATTAATTAACTGGCTATCATGTATATTTATAATTATGTTTATATTCTATTGAATATACCATGTAAACCATTCGTGTAAACCAAGGTGTATCCATGGAAATTCGAGATTAAAACTGTTATAATTATTATTCATATTATACCCATAAAGCATTGGTAGGTAATTGTAGACCAAACACCTTGCTATTCAATTGTGAACAATTTTGAACATCTGCCAATAATAACTATACATATAAATGGAAATCAGAAAAACACGGGGATGTAAAGTTCAAAGGAAATCCGGTTATTATTCGGTTGGTTATATTTATAATGGAACAGAAATGAGAACAGCAACAAGAACAGTTTATTATAAGTTTAGCTCTCGTATTGATATCAATAACTTTTTTATGGAATATGTAGCAAACATACAAAAATAGTGTATACAAAAGGAACATATTTTTCATTCTATTTTATTACAAAAGCTACAAGAAACTGACTCCAACAAACAATTTTCTATGAGAACTGTGAGATTTACGCCCGTTATTATTGGTAAAGTTTCCACGTTCTTGCAGCGCGTCGCCACAACAACTCCGACTCCAAATTGGAGTTGTACATTAATGCTATTTATATATCATATCACGTAATTGAAGTTTTATAATTTAGCGGAGATTAAAACTTAACATATTTCGTTATGCGAAATATCATTATGGTAGAACCACCATAGAAGCATCTCTCTCAAAAAACTATTTCTGCAATTGAGAAAATATGATACTTCTGTAAAGTACTTTATAACGGTTAGAAAAGCTTTACTATTAGCTTACGAGTACCTACTGATCGGAACCACTTACTTATAATTATTTACCTGATAATTATTTATGGAGGTTTGGATATGGATGATGAAAAACATAAAGAAATGTTAATTACAGTACAAACAAGTGTTATGTATGTTTTATGAAAATATGTGACGAGAAATTACGAGAGTTGCAAGTCGCTCACCTGATGTTAAGCCTCAACCTTTTGCCTGTTACAGTTCAGTGCCGTTTAGAATTGTATACTACAAACTACTAGTTTTAAACCCTGCACGGCAATGCATTGCGTTCGGCGCCCTGGTATAAAAGAAGTTAAATCTCTTACCAGGTAATTTCCCAGGACACATAACGCTTCAAACTGAAACGCAGAGTAATATTTGCACGGTGCTGGTGGGCGGTTGAATAATTGGCAAAGGTGTGGTACTTCCCAGGTGAACTATAATTTCCCAGGTGTAATACTCCCAGCGGTACAAAACTAATCATTAAAAAATACCAAACCATGACCTCTACTAAAGTAACAAGTTCTTTTTGTTATAAAAACTAACGCGGTGTTCACTAATTGGTTGATCTAGTAACAAGTTATGCGTGGTTATACATAAACAGAACGCGTCGACTTGACCCCTCCGAAATCTCTTTATATTTTGGCATTCCATTAAATTGTACCCAATTACCTATACTTATACTAAACCAATATAACAGCTACTTGTTCTACATCTATTATATTGGTTTAGTTAAATAAGATTTCAGTCTCGTATATTCAACACAACTTTCTCTTGTGCCTTACTACCTATTTTCACATAAAGGCAGACTCTAGGAAGCAGAATATCTTGCTCGGTGATGATTTTATTTTATTTACTAATGCTTCGCTTTTTTGGGTTAAGCGTGTGGGACCCTATTACTAAGCCCAAGTTGTCCATCGTTACAGTCTTAAAAGGGCTGTATTATTCAAACCGTAATAGCCTACGAAGAAATAATATCAGGAAGAGTAACTGCTTTAAAAATTACCCAATAAAAGTCGTGCTAAATCAATAACATCGTTCACGCCGCTATGACTCAGCTGTCATAGTAGACGTTGCAGGACGCGCATGGACCAATCCCTACTTTCCTTCTGAAATTTAAACCAATCACCGAACTTGTATATTTGTAAACTCGGAAGTATTTCGTATGTGGAATCATACGTCGTTTTGATTTGAAGGACCACTTTTTGTGTGGAATTTGTTTTGAGTTATGCTTCCTTACATTAATTCTTCGTAGTAGGTATCCGGTTTAAACTTACTAATTAGTTTTTTAAATTGCGTAAACTTCAGAATCAAAAATAGATTCTAAAATAATAAGATTAAATTTAAAAATCAGTGAAAAACACAAACAAAATAAAAATAAGGGGAGTTCTCAAAAAGCCTTTTCCTGCTCTTGACTTGATCATGTATTTTAACATGAAGTTAATGGGCAATTCAAGTACTTCTACAGAAATCTGTCACGGTTTAATTTACTCCCCTTGTCGGGTCACGCACCTTTCCGTTTGGTGTTTTGTAAAATTAATCTTGTTTGCAATATTTTTATCAGCTTATGTTGATTTAACGAAGTGCGAGCAAACATTCATGAAACGAAGCCGATGGGGCGAGTCAGGGCTGTATAATTTTCTATGTACAGTACAGTGTACCTATATCATTACATTTTATTGAATCCGTTTTTTAATTGAATAAGAATACCATGTAAAGCGATGTGTTTGTGACTTCCAATAATTTGTTGAAGTTTTTTATGTTTTCAGCACGGAACTACGTATCTCAATTGATATCAATTGCAGTTTTTTTTTAAATGCCGGTTTTATGTTAGTTTTGACAGTTTCAATCAAAATAAATCATTGTAAGTTTTTAACTGGAGCTGATAAAATGGTCATAAAGCCGCATTTCTTTTAGATTTCAATCAATATCTGATTGAAACTGAGAAAAGTAATTGCCCTGCTACCGAGGTTCGGTTAATGGATCTAAAGTTGGGGTAACGGAAGAATAAGTAAAGGAGTGTACAATAAGTTGACTATAGAGGATGTATGCACTGTACAGGACAAAAAATAATTAAAGCAGTAGTAGTAAAAAGTAGACGAAAGTTCTCAATTTACTGGTAAAACACGTCTACACGTCTTATCAAGTACGTAATTAGATAGTATTTAAGATTCATATTTAAATTGTCGTGATAGCAAGACACAGAACATAATACTACGTAATCTCACTACTGACGTTTCATCATATGGGTCAAATTTATACATTTTAGATACGGCACCAAAACAAAACTCAGAGCTGGGCTCAACCAGCTATAGCTCCACTTTATTGAACTGAAATAATCGGTGTAGCATTATTAGCCTCATAACTACTTCTGATGAATACTTCGTAGTATAATAATATCGCGATCCCGGTCCCTCTCCCGTTGAATCTGGATAAAAAGCACATGTGTCAATCATAGGTACAACCTACCTCCATTCCAAATTTTATTCAAATCTGTTAGGCCGTGAAGAAGTAACAAACAAACACTTGACTTCACAAGGTCCAACCCTGTTCCATTCAAACTAGTTATGGGGATAAAATGGTGATCTGTGTATGGAGAGGACACACTTGTTAACAAACTAGGCTGTTTCACATTATTACAACATAGAGAATTGCACCGAGGTCGTAAAGTTTTATAGACAAAACGCATTATTTAAGCGTGTAACTTAAAGCTTCGTGTATGTACAATATTTACATGTTTAAACGGGACAGATATCTTCAAAGTTTGCGTGATATACGGTCAAATTCAGAAACCTCCTTCTTTTTTCAAGTTACTTAAAAGTAGAGTCGAATAGTTCAATAGGTAATTAAAAAACGTTCACTCATATTGGAGCGACATCAAGATACAAGATAAATGTGCAAGAAAAGCAGGTAAAGCTTCGAGGATCTAAACTGACAATATAGGTAAACATTGTTATTTATGAGTATATGATTAAAATCTATATATTATTTTTTCCTTTTAGTTGAAAATTCAAGCACAAAGGTAGGCTGGTTTCAAAATTCTGAAATGGTTTTGCTAAGCCAGGGGAAAGGGGATTGTGTCGATTATTGCATGGTTATAAGGTCTTGCGAGGTATACCTACTGTTCCCACAGAACTACTAGTAATGTACCTTAGCATTAATTTGCTAATTGAATAGTGTTTATTAGGTTTAAAGAAATCTATTCTCAAAAAAGATTAACATCACTTACATGAGAACAATATTATACATAAACAAATTTTACCGTCGCTTCGTCTTATTTACACTTATCATAACAAAACACTTGACAAATGTTCTTATTAAAGTAATTTGCTATTGTTAATTATGTACTGGGCTAATTGAACCTTAAAAGTGCTAAATGATCTAGCATTTTTTATACTTGAGGGTATTTTATTAAAAAGCTGTGCTCCTTCAAACGTAACCATTTTTTTGCCAAAGTTTGTTCGTGTCTTTGGTAGAACAATGAAACTCGCTCGTCTCGTGTTGCGTTTAGACACTTGTTTTAGTTTAGTGAATGTCACGTTGGTATGAATGTTTTTGTCTAGGGTTTTGTAATAAAAATACAAATATTGTAAATGTATACCTGTCTGATATTCATTATCTTAGTTTCAGCATAGATTTTATGGGTTGGACTTCGGTAACGTAAGTGAAAAAGTGTTTTAATTATTTTATTCTGTGCGATTTGAATATCGGCTAATTTTGTTTTGGCAGCGCTACCCCAGACTTCGACGAGGTATTGTAGGTGTGGTTTGACTAACACGTTGTAGATAGAATGTCGTAATCGATGTGGAATAGGTACAACGCACCATATTTTTAAAACAGCCAAGAAGTGATACAAGTTTGCTTTTAATGCTATCGATTTGGAAGTTCCAGGTAAGATAACTGTCCATACGAAGACCTAGGTATTTTTCGGTGTTTTTTTGCGATAATGGAATATTATTAATTTTGAGTGGATCATGTGTTGGTATTACCTTATTTTTGGATTTGAATATTTTATTATGTTTATTTACTTATACAGGTACTTAACTATATTTAGATTGAACTACTAGTGAAACAAAATGATGAATCTAACAAATAAGCTTAACTTCTTACGACCTTAAACTCCAGTAAGCTGATTATATTCGGTCTGCAAACTTTGAAGCATACTTTTATACATTATACGCACAAACCTTCAGCTACATTTAGACCGAGAACGATGACATTGAAGAATATATTGAAAAAAATATTAATTTAATACAAGGAAGACGTAATAAACCAAGATAAAAAAAATAGATCGCTTGCAGTTTTCATCTATAAATTAACATAATATTAAATCGTACTTTTTCTCTCTTAATGTATGCGTTCCTTATGGGACTTGAGACTATTACACCTAGATTACACCTAAACATAAAAAATAACGATGCCCGTCCATATCTTTTGTTGTCTCTATTTTATCTTTTGAACGGTAATATGTAGCTTATTGAAGTTTCTAAAGCATTCTTGTCAATATGACCCGTATGGCGGATATATCATAGCAAGGATATTTTATTTTTATTTTTTTTATCATGGAATACGTTAATTTTCACAATATGGTCGAGTTTTATTGTTTTTGTTGTAAAATTGTTTCTACATACAGGCTCTAAACGTAATGCGGTTATGAAGAAAACGAAAATAAAAAAAATACTTATGAAAAATAAAAAACCGCCCGTTACACGTGCAAATCTTGTAATGGTAATCGATAAGGTTACAAAAATACAAAAGATTTATAATGTAAAATATATACCTACGGCACTGAAACATAAAGCGTTCGGTATGCGAGTTCGATGAGCACTTTAACGTATAGCAAAATTATATATGAAATTATAAGTATGTTATGATTTTTGTGTATCACCTATAGACCAATACATACGATTAAATATTACCTATTTGTACATAGGTAATATATAAGTACATATGTATGCTAGAAATGAATGTTTTAATTATTATAACACAATTGTTAACACAACTCAGCGATAATAAAGATAATATCTTGTTACTTACTGGTCGCTCTCAGTCTAAAACTAAGCCGCTTTATATTTGCTCCTTGGTAAAGAAAATAAAGACGAAACAACGACTCAAATTAAATGCACGAATAAACTTCAAACAATACATCAGAATTACTGTGGGAACATGAAGAATTAAGTTTAAATACCCTCAGGGTCAAAGCGGCTTTGTTAGTCCACACCAGCGCTCGGGAGGTCGGAGGTAATTAAATAATTTCGCGGCAAAAAGACCCATCTAGCGCGGGTCGTGGACTCTTGAACAAGTTAAAATTTCATCGCGACGTTACTCAAATCCCACCGAGTTCCACTGCTACAATAAACAAAAGTAAATTTAACAAATACTTTAGTATGAGTGAAATACATTCAAAGCGATGATACCCATGGGTTGTCAGGGTGGGTTTTGTTTTGTATTTTATCTCGATAAAACTGTTTTTTTTTTTTTTTTTATATTTTTACATTCTGGCAAATAGTGTAAATGAAACTTTCTTATCTAAAAACCACAATTCGATTTGTAAATTTACTTCCAAAAACGTTTCAGATTATACTCAGGCACTCAGCCCACGGACCGGCAAGCTCAGCGTAGGTCGTCCACCGACAAGGTGGACTGACGACCTGATAAAGGTAGCAGGACGACGTCGGAAGCAGGCCGCTTCCAACCGGTCTTTTTGGAAATTTGTGGAGGAGGCATAATTTCAGCAGTGGACTTGCTACGGCTAAGATGAGAATGATGAACATTATATGAAACAATTTCTTTGAATTGTAGCGACTGTGCGCGGATCGTGGGCGTTTAGGCGTAATCGCCCCGCTTCTGATATTATCGTTTAGTTTTGTGCGGACTTTGTTGTTGACAATTAATTATATTCATACTTTATCATTAAATCACGATCATAATATAAGTAAGAAGCATAACTGAATCTCGCCTTTATACCAAAATGTTATTCTAACTAATAATACGAGTACAATTAAAAACCCAAAATGTTATTCTAAGACAATGTAAATTTTTTGATGCTTTTATCTACAAAATGAACATTTGTGCTTCTTATTTATAGGGTATTTAGTAACTAAGGACATTTTAGAGTGAAATTTATAAAGTTCACTAGCCTGCAGTTAAGCGTCACGCTTTTCCATAACAATTCATTCAGAACTTTAAACTACAACCGCTTTATCGAATAAAACTATATGGAACTGAAACTAGATAGATCCGTTAAATTATAGAAGAAACATTTTAAATTCCTTTACACAATGGTTTAAACTCGTGACTGTTCACGTTTTATAATACGGCTGATTGAACTCAACACCCTCTATGGCAATGCACTGCACTCAACATCCTGAGATATAGAACATTAAATCGCTTGCGTTTGAATTTCGCTGGAAACTTTGCCCTTCAACACAACACAGTAAGGTTTGCACACTCCTGCTTCATGGTTGAATAACTGGCAAAGGTGTGGCACTTCCCCAGACGGACTCTGTAAAAGCCCTACCACTACACAGTAAGTATTTTACTAGGGAATAGAGCGACACGTACGAATTAAGGGAGTAAAGGCTGAGACTTAAAATGTGTACGAAAGTTCTATATTATTAGAACATAAAAAACTGAATTTTGAGGTGGATATTGTCAATAACGAAGTAGGTACACAATTGTATGACGAATGACTGATTTAAATTGATCAAAAACAGCTATATATTACAATTTATCCTTTTTTCGTGACGTAGTGTCTTAATCTAAGTTATTATTCCGTAAGCATTCACATTATCTATATGTTTAATGCATATCAGGAATTCCAGGTTCGGCAGGTTCTGACCCTTATCAAGGTGACCTTTATATCATGCGCCTCTTCAGCTGAATTTGGCAGTTTGTTAATATTGCAGAAGCTGAATGGCTACGTTTTGTAAGTTTCATATTTTTGTGTTGGGAGAAGTTTCAGTGGGTTGTAACCAAAAAAAAAGCCCGGAGTTGTAAAAAAAAAAAGCCCGGAGTAACAAAAAGAACTTAATTAGTGTACTATTAGCATACTTATTAAGTTCTAATATACTTTTTTTGTAGTTTTTGCACCACGCAAAGAGCACAGTCAAAGATCTTTAAAAATATTGTAGCTGTCGGAGTTACATATATGAAGCTACTTAATCAATAATTATATGTTAGATTTTCAGATTTTTTTTCTGTATGAAGTACGAGCGGACGCATGTTTGCCATTTTATATTACCCTAGCGATTCGAGAGAGCGTAGAACATTGTTAGCTGAAATATCTCATTTGTCATAAAGTGTCTTATATGAGAACTGTCGAGGGTTTGTATTCTAATATTAGTTTTTCTTTGGCGGAATAAATTATTTTACAATTCCATTATTCACAAGCGCTCGCAGCGTAGCTTGACTTGGCGATCTTAACCGATCAACAAGTTCAGCAACGCTTGCTGTGATCAGAAGTTCGGTGGGTGACCGTTAGTGGCATTTTTCAACTGAGCGTTTCCGTGCTTTAGGAGGAGGACACGTTGAAATTACGGTTAAATTAAAACAGTGTAAATTAATTATTAAATTGAGAAAAATTAATAGAAATATATGTAAATAAATTAGTAATTACAACATTCATACATTTAATTGTATTTATATTAATTTATTTGGCTTTTTTTATTGCGTGGTTGTAAAAACGAATTTATTTATCTATTTATTTTTCGTCGTTATCTATTATTCGTATTTTATTGTTACCGTGTATTTTATTGTCCCTCGCATGAACATTAATTTTATTATTTTACAATAGTAATCTATTACACTCAGCAAAATAAAGACAAACTACCAGTTAAACATAATAATCGCTGAATTAAAATTCTGTCCTATTTACTAAATCTAAGCTATATTTTGTTTACCGACTGCGAATATGAGGGTTGAAACTGTTACGTGCAAACGTACGCAATACTTTATTAATCTAAACGAAATCCCGAAAACCCAACGCACACTTGAACCCGTGGAACCTTTGTGTTACCTCCGTCCACTACAACAACGTTCTGTTTACTTTGCTCTGATTTATTCATTCCGACGAATGATGAGGTAACCGAGTAATGTACTAATAACACAGTATGGGCATTTAAGTAGTTGTTGTTTAAGGATTGGAAAGTGGTGGATTATTAATTTCTGAAAGATAATTTTGATGTATAGCTACTACCGTTTGTACTTACCCAAAATTCGTGCAAATAAATGCATTTTAGTTTTAATTTAACTTCCTACAAAATAACTACACTAATCACATACCATCACTGTTGCTTGAAATTTCAGATGTCTATTTATTCTTCCATTTAGTCGATAGTTCATAACTTCACAAAATATTTCATTAACTTGTTCAGTATACGAGCGGTAGGGTCGTCCATACTGCTAAACCCGTCGCTGCATCCCAACAAGCAGAGCAGGTGTTCGGACCTAGCATCGACATCTGCGAGAGAACAAGGTACATTTATTACGAAGTTTGGTCAGAACATGCCCCTGTGCGGTAAGCGAATACGTAATATTAAACTACGATACCAACTTTTAGGTAAATTTCCCGCAAAATGCTCGCTAGGGAAAATAAGTTGTTTAACAATGTCTGACAGGTGTTGTTTTGCCTGCAAACTATTAAAACTACAAGCAAGCAGTTTTATCTATTTAGGTCTGTTGAATGAATTACGATGCTTGAATCGAATATATTAATTTGGTGTGTTGGTTATATTATTGTGAACCCGGCAACCCGCTGTGGTCTAACGTCAATGAGTACACACTTGGTAAAATATAATAATTTAAACAGACAAAATAGTTACACCTAGCGATATTATATTTTATAAACATAAAAAAAAAATATAAATCTTATGGTTGTTCATCAGGTACCAAGTGATAGAAAATTAATATTATATTTGACATACCATATTTCATGTCACCTGGTTGCTAAGATCAATCCAATTGTAATTGTAGATATCATCATGTCAGCCAATACTAAGAATGTTACATACCTATACACCCTGTAGCGGACAGCATTCCGGAAACTTCGCGAAGTCTTATTTACTTCAGTGCCTTAAGCCAAGAGTCTTTAACCAATGTGTGTTACCAGTGATGACATATGGCACTGAAGCGTGGTCTTCAAACTGTGTCTTCAACTGTGGGCCTCATAAGCTAGCTCAAAGCCGCACATCGAGCTATGAAGAGGGATATGCCCGGGGTTTCTCTATCTGATCGAATCAGAAGTGAGGAGATCCGTAGACAAAAAATCCGTCCCAAAAAGTCTTTTTGGAAATTTGTGGGGAAGCATATGTTCAGCAGTGGATATCCTACAGCTGAAATGATGATGATGATACACCTTGAAAAGCATAACCCTCCTAGAGGCAGTCTTGTAAAGGTTATGTTCTAAAGATAGCTTAATATTATTGTACATAATAAATGTACCAAAAACGTTTCCATGTTTATTTCTTGCAAAAATAGAATATGTGTTTGGGAACGTGCTTATCTTTCAGTATCAGCTGGAATTCTTACTAGTATTGTTTTCACTTTGAGGTAGCTACACGTATCTTTCATAGCAAAAAGAACTTAAACTAGTGCAACTCGCGATACGCAGCTACCATGGTGCATAAGACAACAACATATAGCAAGGGGCAACGGTGTTTGTCACGGTAGTGCGGGTTTATTTAGTGGGCGGTGTGTACGCCACGCGTGTTTTAAGGTGTATATATAGCGAAAATAGGACGCGTTCTATGCAGCTTATTTTACAATCTTCCTTTTAATATGCAACAAGTTTTTACTGAACCATTTTTCCCACCTAATATTGCAATGTACGTAAAGAATAATTTTCTTAGCGATAACCTTATTCCAAGCGAATGAAGATATAGGTAAACGTATAGAAGTATAATTTTCCAAACTAAAACTGAAAAACACACAGTTCCAAATAGAAGACATGAACACATAGAAGAACATGACGTCCCAAAAATTACTTTATTGTGAGAAAAATCGACCAGAAAGGGGACAATACTACAATATAATTATATGTTTATGTAAATATCGAAACAGTGAATCAGTCACAGTTTTCAAATTCAACTTGACGGGATTTAAAGGTGTCATCGACAAAGAGCAGAATTTAATTCAGAGCTGCAAGCCTCGATTATAGATGCATTGAAAAATCCCACTTTCCATAGCCATTGAAAAAGAAAAGCGCTTTCTATTCTGTTGATTGTGGTTGAGGATATATCGATGATATTATTACTATTTGCGTATTGTAAGGTAGATTACATAAGTAATTCCTTTTCCCTGTGTACGTTTACGGGAGAGCATATACTAAAATGCGCGAGCGCGAAACGTGTTTCTTTTACAACCTAAAACACTGGAACGTTTAGTCTAGGTAGGGAGCAGATTTAGTCTTAGAAGTCTCCATTGGGTGCTAGGGCGCCCCAGGGTGATTTGTTTTTTATTTATTATTTTTATTTATTTACATAATGTTTATGTTGGAATATTTTAGGTGCAATATTCATATTTCAACTTTTTTATCTTATTCGGAAACGGTACAAACACTAGGCTCACCTGATGTTAAGTGATAACCTTTGCCTAAAACATATGCATTTCCTCGCGAGTGACAAACTGCACTGCGCCTGTGAACCAGTGACTTTGAGGGCCTTAATTTTAAACGCTGCCTCAGCCTCACATTCACTAAGAGTTTTACTGTTCTTAAACTTAACAAGTTATATGAATAAATTTACATATATACTTACTTACCATATTTTTAAAGCTTACCTCAGAAATATGAAACATCCCTAAATCCATTATTTTTCAAAAGTATATGTTGTCACTTTATGTCTGACTTATTTTATTCCTTTTGAAGTAAATAATTAATATAAACTCCATTCAATAGTCCGCAAAACATACAATTCACCGACGTTTGCGAAACTGAAAATAATAAATTACGTTATTTTGTACACGTGTAACTTTCAAAAGAATCTAAAGATACACGGCCGGTTTCAGTAATCTATCTTTCCACAGTTTTCCTTACCACGGATGGAAATTTGACATAACATCCATAGAAATAGTGTCAAATATCTAGCTTTAGTAAGGTAAAGCGAAGACAGACAGATTATGAACAAAAATACATGACCTGGCGGAGTCTCAAAATTCGCTATCCTGAAAGGTAAATTCTTTTGGGCAGGTTACACACGTAGAAGTTCCAGTCAGCTTCTAGGTTAGTGGGAGGTTTCAGCTCTGGGTTTAAGAGGGCGTGGGATAACTTCATTGTCTGGTTCTGTACTTGGAGTCCATTGAATGCCTTACGCGCTTTGATTGCGTTGGCAAAGCAAGACTACTCGACAAACCAATACCCTCGGTATCCTAGTAATTCAAAACTTCAATTATTATATATTATTGATGGACGATTCATCGGGTCCTAATTCACTATTCCATCCTTTTATCAATTTTCATTACACTCGCCATCAACACCATCCTTCGCTCAACACCCAAATCGGAATTTTCGATCCGCTAGATCCAAAACTGCGATTTTACTTTTTTTGTTGTAGTTATTCTCTTGAATTCCCTCCGCCAACCTAATCTTTTTTTATGATTAAATTAAACACATCCGCTGGCTGATTAAAATGAGGTTTAATACGAAAATACAGAGAGGTATATTAAAACGGGCAAATAAAAATGTGCACTATATTACAACTATTTTTAAATAACCAAATACATTTAAACAATACATAAATGAATGCAGCGCTGAGAATATAATGGTTAATTTGAAGATCTTACTGTTGAATTTCTTGCCACGTCATGAATACCGAATGAGATTCAGGTTTTGTTTTAGAGCGGGGAAGCTTCTTCTTACTTACTGCCCTATACAAATATTGTAAGTACTTTTACTTACTTATAGGTACTGGTTACTGTAGTAAATAATGACGTATCGTATTATTTATTATAAAGTGACCAGATGGGCAAGTGGAAATTAAGGAGCTGGAAATCCACGTCCATAATCTGGTTATCCGTCAGCGAATCCACGTGGTCCCAATACAAGCTACCAATTAGGTTACACACTAGGTGAACTCTTCTGCAAGAATCTGCCTTGGTAGGTACCTCCTTAATGTGTGTTAGATATTCTGCCATTAAGCTCTGATAGGTAAGCTAGGATATTGAAACAAGAAAAATTATAGGACGGGACTAAACTAAGTCACTGCAATTATGTCTCGGGTTGACATGTGCAGTATACATTACAGAATTACCTTTGAAGTTTAAAGATCTGACTGAAACTGAAACTGCAACTGTCATAGAGAACGGATAACGGGAAAGAGTGGGACATACCATCAGATGAGCGACTTTCCTATCTCATCAGTTGCTAGAGTAAAATTTAGGTATTTTGAACGAAAGTTAACCACCACGTCCATAAAATTTGCCATGTTAAAACTTTTTACAGATGTGTTTATTACCTTGATTTTTTTAGTCCGATTTTCCTAATAGCATTAGTAAATTATACATATAACTTAAGTTTAAGTTTGTACTTACGTTATGCAACCAATATAACCACCATGAATCGATACGGAATAAAACTGTAACAAACGTGATATCTGTACATATAGGTGATTATCAAAATTATTTTAATTGGTAGCAAAGCAATATATGTATTAGGCTATTATTAGGTTACATTTTTACCTTATCAAGTTCAGTGGCTTGGTATCTCGTAGTCCACGCGGGCGTGCCGAGTTTCTGCTACTGAAATGGTATAAAGTCGGGTTCTGAGAGGCCTTGCATCTATTTTATTATGTGATTGGAACCACCTAGGGTTAACTTCATGTAAAATTTTGAATTGTCACGTAGGTCCTAAAAATGAAGGTGACCCCTAAATTTTAATAGTGTAGGCATCCAGTTCTATGAGAAAACTTTGAAATCTTATGTATCTCATCTAAACCAATTATTAAATAACCCTTTCAAATTAGTGAGGGGAACTTAGACTAAAACAATGCCGCGTTACATATTCAATAAAAAATTTAATCCTTTCGTTAGATCCCTTTCCCTACAGAAGGTCGATGATACCATCTGGGGTACAGTAAAACAACGACCAGTGAGCTATCTCCAACTAAACATTTAGATAATGCTCATTGTTAAAACATCTAACCGAAATAAATATATTTTTAAAACAGCATAAGGTTATATAGATATTTATAATCGTTGTTATGTAATAGCTTAGCCAATATAAATGCATAGCACATAACAACAAGTGTAGGTAACATACACTGTAAAGACAACCAATTTTTGCCAATTTTCTATGTCTACGGAATACAATTTTTTATATACATATACTTTCGTTAAGATATAGAGGACATTTCTGCTAATGGAAAGGAGTAGGTACCTACTCTTATCTGTCCCGTATCTAAAGCATTCATAAAAACCATAAAGAGTGAAGCTTAGCCGGAAATGAAAGGCTCGTGGTCGTTCGTTTACGAGTGTACAAATAAAATCGCATAGAACTCTCGTATTTTAGGAAGAAAGAGAAATATACCTTCAGGTAGAATGTTCGCAACCGCTTTCCGGAATCCACAGACATCAGTTTATAGTAAGTAAGTAACTTTTTAGTAAGTAAGTAACTGTAAAGCTTTGTGGGGCTAAAATGGAAGGGAATAATATAATTCTAATTAAGCTTAGTAAACCGCAAGCATGTTTGTTAATACCACAGCATAAATACATAGACTGTGTTATTACTTGCAGTATAATTACTTTTAACATTAAAAAATAAATACTTAAGCTTACCAATTTTTTAAACTCGAAAAATAGTTTGTTCCTAAATACCTTGTAAAATAAAGTAAGTTGTTATATAAAATTTCAATTATTAATTAATTATTAAAAATTTCATTGTTTTTATAAGAACTTGGTAGTTTTCAAAACATGTTTCAAACGTTTGTGTTACATACGATAACAGTATGAAATTACCTGACTTACATAATAATGTTATTCGAATGAAAACATGTCTCATACACTTATACAAATAAAATTGGCCATTTATTGCAAACAGTTAATATACAACTAGGTATAAGCTACCTTCATTCCAAAATTGATTCAAATCTGTTCAGCCGTTGCATCATGACAAAGTAACAAATGTGCAGATTCGCTCACTTATCTATTTGTAATATTAGTGTCATACTGTGTGCCCAGCACAAACATTTTGCGCAAGTGTACCGTATACACAGACCAATATGGTCTGTGACCGTATATGATACACACGATTATTTTACAATTACGCAAATTTGAGTACTAGGTGCACAGTACTTAAAAACCTTTATTTTTATTAGCTTTTAGATACAATTTGGCACAATATGGCCTGAAGGAAATGTTTCTATGCCTAACCATTTTTATCCATCGCACAAGGGGAGTATAGGTACAATAAATATGTTTATATTTTTATGTTCCTAACCAATCATTTTATAGTTGGCGACAACCTTATAAAATCATAATCACCATTTATTTATTGTTTATTATTTATTTATTACTCTACTAAATGTTTAATCTTTTCTTATGCCGATTCCAAAGTGAGATACCCTAGTCCCGCTATTCAGAGACAATTCTCTGTCCAGTTACATCTTTGGTAGAGCGACTAATGCGGTACCCACGCCGGATAATGTGGTCCACATTTCAAAGTGCTCAGGTGGTGCGTTCGACGGTCGTCACATCAACAACCACTTTTGCTGGTAACTACGTCGTTACTTCCCAAATATTACGTTGTTAAGTGTTCCAGTCTTCAATCATTTACTGAGAAAAGTTTTGCAATTCCCAATGTTATTGATTTTATCATAAACACAGCGTATTTTGTACAAGGAGTGTTATTGAATAAGTATGCATCATTTTATTATTTGATTATCTATATTCCTTCTTCATATTTCAAACTAACTTCGCCCCCCGGCTTCACCCGTTCTGAAAATTACTATAACACAAAAATTTTTTTTCGCGGTACTATTTATTTTACTAATTAAAAGTAGTCGTTACACCTCATATACGAGTACATTAGCTAGTGGCCAGTAAACATCCCTTGAAAATTAACCCAGCCATTTTGGTGATTAAACAGACAGATAGACAGAAAAATTTCATAACTGTGTTTTATTACTAGTAGGTACCGTATAGACTTTCATATGCATTTAGTGAAAACTTAAATTTCATTAATTTTAATAAAATCAATTTCAATGGGTATTTACTAATATGTATTTATTTTACAAGTGTTTCTGCGTAATGCTACTTTGATAGCAAAGACTTTTCGATGATAATTGTAATGAGCAATTTTAGTATGAGTTTATTAGGTGTACGAGTATTAAGGGAATTGAGGATAGGAGTCATACGTATTAAGTTCTACCCATTAACTCCCACTGCTAACCACTGGCTTTAAATGCCTTCCGAAGCGCGGAAGGGCTGTGTTGTAAATGCCACTACGGGTCACCCATCCAAGTCGTAACTGCAGCAAAGGTTGCAGCAGATGAAAACGACAAGGTAAGCTCCGCTCCTTTCTAAGCAGTCGACCATAGATACCATACACTTAGCGCTCTGCTGATCAGGTGGACACGTGGTGGAACTCACCTCGCCAGTCTCTCACTCTCTCTTATCCACTCTCACGAGACACTGTTGCTTTAAAAAAACTGCTTTTGACTCAACAAAGTCTTCTGCTGTTACCATCTGCTCAAACTAGTTTTTGTTGCGTGGACAACTAAAAACCAACAGTTTTTCAAGTGTGGCAGTGAAAATACGGCTTTGTGCTGCGGGTTATGGGTACGATTTCGCATCCTTCCGCGGCCTCAGCGCACCACTACCATCTAGCAAGAGGAAGAGAGCTCGTATCTCCATTTCATAAAAAATCAGACCAGTCGCTTCTCTGAGTATCGATCTACCACATCCCATCTCAGTTGCTGTGCTGTTCATACAACCTATCTCTCTGTATAACGACCTCGGGTTAGAAGAGCGTTAGCTTCCTATCATTAAGCCTGAAAATAACACGCAATCATACTCTGATACGATTAACAGCTACCTAATAACCTACTTTTCAATTACGTCTACAAACAGATTCCTATATAAACTGGTAAACCATTTTTCCTGTGTGTTTGTTTGCGTAATTAAAACCGAGGTCCACTCAGAGACCACAGCTTGTAATGGAACAGATACCTAACTTAAGTTCTGACTCTTTACCTGACAATGGCTAATCCCAGAAGGGTGGTTACGCGTTTGACCTATATATTTGTATGTCGTTCCTATATCCGCTCGTGAATACTCAACAGCGCAACCGAATTTGAAAACTATATATAATGCTATAGATGCGTCTTGATGGCGCGACTGACAAATCATTACCCGATTGCTTTGATGTGCGGGCTAGTTAATTCGGGTTGTTGAACTTTTAGTTTGTTCTCTTGTTATGTCTGTAACCTTGGTTTCGCCGCATTCGGGTAATCATGTACCCAGTGGCACTTGCGCTTTCAAGTCGAAACTAATGATGTAATATTTTATTAAAATCGGTGTATATGTAATATACATGTTTTATTATAAAGTTCGTCTATTAAATAGATACTAAAACTTATATGCAGTCACAAATTGTTCACCTCCGTCTAAGAGCCACGCCTCCTCATAAAACTTGCAGTGTCACTCGTCAGCACGAGAGTCTGTCTCGTTTGCAAAGTATAATATAAAATAAATATAATATAAAATCTTATTGTTCGGGTTATTTGTTTTTATAACAATTACTTGTTTTAAGTTCCGTGTGCACTTACACAATTTACACATCCCTGCGAAACCCGGGGGGACTCGACGGGGTGTGTCGGCCTCGTCTTGTACGCGCCAACTGCACCCATAGCAGCAATCAGAATATATCGACTAAACCACCATACGATGTTTTGTAACGCTTTTGTACTCGTCTGCGGTTCGGAGCAAACGGATCAACCGTCACCTATCAAATACCTATCAATACACACTTATATAGCGTTAATCAACTTGGTCTGCTGCTACAACCTTTTTAAAGTCACTGAAAATTAGTACACGAAAATATAATTGAGAATCTGTTTACGTGTAACATTCAATGAAGTAGAATGTGAATAGAACAATTTAAAATATTGCTTTGAGTGCTATAAAATTATGACTCATCTATCATAGCATAGCCAGGCGTGACGCCGTAATTGATATTTTTATATATAATCGTCACACCATCTTTGATATGGTGTCCTACGCTGTCCTGTTCCTTCTCTAGGATACCATTAGGTTAGTTATTTAGACGATTTTCTTTGTGTTTCGAGGTTCTGAGATCTAATATTTAAAGCTAAATATAATCCTAAAAAATAACCTTAGGACTTTGGTGTAGTAATAAAAAATATTTATTATACTGAGTTCTATTAAAATAATGCGTTTATATTTGTTGGCCGGCAAAATAAAAATTAGGCGAATCTGGGTGATCTCCTTTCAGCGCATCTAGGTTTTGTCAATTTTTTCACGCTCATAATTGTCGCGACGCGACATGGGCGTCACAACATTAACCACAAGACAGCAGAACGTGTTCTCAACACACAAATACGAGTATTTAACACGACCAGGGATCGAACCTGTGAACCTACACTTCTAAAGCATGATTACCACCAGCTGAGCTAACGGAACCCTTATCGTTTATAAGTTAATTATTATTATAGTTATAATTTTAATATTTTTTAAGATGTACTTTTTAACTATTAAAATTGGTTGAAATTAAAAATAAGTACAAAATATGTTAATAATTTGTTTGCTAGTTATCTATAGTATTTTTGAGATATACTTTTTAATTATTAAGGTTGAATTAAATAAGAACTTTATTTATAAAAGATATTCACTAGTTTCAATAATTCATAGCCAAAGATGTGAGCGAAAGAGATAGTACTTATTAAGCTTACTTTTTTTAGTATCTGTGTTATAACCTGAAAAAGTATTTTCATACCTGCTCGAAAATGTCCAATTACATATCACGCAATCTCGATGTATAGCAAGGCATTACATCCCCGAAGCTATAATGTTGTATGAAACTCCCATGGGCGTAAAAATGACAGGCTTCAAAGTTAAACTATTGATGAACCCCTATTTATCCTGGCCACGCTATAACTTGAGAAGGGGTGGAACAATCTCAATATCAACAACGCGTTCCGGGCGGTATTGGGGCTGCCTCGTTTCTGTAGCGCATCAGGAATGCTAGCGGAGGCGCGAACTGACTGCTTTCACGCTACTATGCTTAAGCGTGGTGTAAGCGTCAGCCCCAATGCCGTATTGGCCATGATTGCTAGAAGATTGGACTGCCCGTATATCCGGCATGGTTGCGGTAGGTACGAGTATGTCGCACTTCCAATGCCGATTAGAAAATTATAATTTGTTAGTTGAGATTTGTTTGTTATGTATTATTATTATTATTCAATTTTGTTTTTTTATGTAGTTATGACTTGATAAATTTAATAACAGTACTGAAATATATATTTGCTAACATAAGATAATTTTTGACCTTTTATTTTTTGGTTTATATTTATATTTGATTATGATTTTTGATATTGATTTTATTTTAATGAGTCATGTTACTTGAAATAAACAATTTAGATTTTTTAAATTTTATAATAAAGAAGGGGAGTTATGCCGAAGGCCGAGCCTACTAGGCAAACGAAGTAATTTTTTAGCTTAGTTTGTACAAATAAAATATGAATTAAGAGCGAGTTGACCTCGCGCACCGAGGGTTCCGTAATAGTTTGTATGTAAGGTACATAAGTTGAATATTTTCAGACAAAATTAATTTTGCTGTGCGATCCCTAGACACGATAACCAACCGTAAATAATAAGTTTGGTACTTTCAATTCGTTTTTTTTGTTATTTAACTACATATATACAGGTTTCCACCAAGCCGCACTGGGCATTCGTGGTGGGTTATGGCCCAACTCCTCTCGATTAAGGCTCGATTCCCAACAGTGGGAACAGGTGGGAACAGTTTGTCTTTACAAAATCTGAAACCTTGCTGTTAAAACGTACATTGCTAAATTTCATGATTCCAAGTCAAGGAGAAGTGCTCTATAGGTTTGATTCCCTTATGAAATAACAAATTATACGAAATAAGCGGTCATATCTTTTAATTGCGTTGACTTACAAGTACAATTTTATAACAGCTGAAAGAGACCGTAGATCTAAAGTATATAATATAAATTTCAGCTTCATACGTCTATGCGTTTCTGAGTAAAAATATATTGACTGACAGACAGACGGACATCAAAGTGATCCTATAACGTAGTGAACCCTAAATATATTCCAATACTTATTGATATTCTGCTTCTAAAAAGCGTTTATGTGTAAGCAAGTGTTAGGATAAATGAGAGTTAAATTATCATCGAAATGGGAATTGAGAACTTACGAACATTTTAGGTTACTAATCTTAACGCACGTCTCTGCTGTTATATGATTATTTCTGCAACTACTACCGTCTGCCGTAGTAGTACTACGGCAGACGTTGCGCTTAATATCAGACGAGCAAGTTGGTCTTCTGTTGTACATACGTTAAAAAAACGTAGAATGAAAAGGACGGTTAATGTTCAAACCTTAACAATGCTCTATTCAAACTACAGAGAGCAAGTTGTAAATGTTCCATAATACGAACCATCGCAAATGAATACCCTGATGTTTGAGAAAACGTGTTCAGCAAACAAACATACTCTTACGTATGCTGCGGGCAAACAAAGCAAAATTGCTATTTATTTGGGCATTGTTTGGGCAACTATTGTAAACTAGGTGGGCGGTAAAACTTAGCGATAGCGTTGGTAACAGATTAGATAATAGTTACTATATACAGTCGACTTTTGGTTATGACAATGCTACTTGTGAAAAATCCGTGTTTTGAGTCATGATAGTAAACTTTGGGTTTATTAAACAAACGTATGGTTTAAACGACAACACATACTTTTAGTAAGTATAAAAAAGTATGGCTATCATATAAATGACACCAAAACTAAACGAGTACTTTGTTTTTAATACTCATTATGGTGGACTGTATTTTTTATACTTAATTTTTTTAGCAAAGAAATACTTCATCATCCTCCCTCCTGATAAATACTTAGTAATAAGCGCAAAACAAAATATTTTAAAGTAATGACTATTTTTTTTAATATTAATTTTAATCTTATATATGAATTGTTTTAAGACCCAGGATTATCTGAAGACGTATATTTTGCTACTGCAAATTTGCTACAACTTTGTACTTACCAAGGCTGCGATTCCGCCTTGAGTAATTTTATCAGACAGAGATGAATTTGCTATAAGGAGACATAAGGATGGAAGCATTTATCATATTTATTCAAAATAAAGAATGAATTTACAAACCTTCGTCATGTTCAAATGGAAATGAATTTTATTGTTATCAAATCCTCCTGCAAGCCATACCTTATTGTCTGACTAATTATTTATCTTTGAAATTGAGAATTGATAGAGTTATAATATATTTCGCACTAGTTGACCCGCCCGCGGCTACGCTCGCATGGATTCGCGGGATACGGCGACTTTAAAGTAAAAGTAGCCTTTATTATTCAATATTTTTTTTATTTAAGCCGATTGACATGAAAGCCGTTTCTGTGTATATCGTGCTGCGTATGGCAACATTTCTAACAATATTTTTTTTACATTATATTTTCGTTTATAAAAGACCTAATCATATTTTTTCTCATATATTTTTCGGGAAAATAATATGAAGCTCTGAATTCTGGGGACTTAAACACTCGCAGGCTGCAGTTTAGTTCAATACAAGAAGGAAGACGTCACAAAATAAATTACATAGATACGGTATTATCTCGTTAGTTTACCTGCGACACATCTACTAGATGCTAGATTGTCAAATTTAGTGTGCGCACAGCGAATTTAGGCAGCAAACAAAGCGGTGGTTGTCAGCGGTGAGCCGCAAGCTAAATTGCGGCTTCGAGTGCACCGGATACGTGTAGGATGCGTCTGAATTAATTATGCTACACGGTTTTGCGGTTAGTGATAATACAGACTGCCTAATTACAGGCGGAATATCCATCTTGCATGTACGTAAGTTATAACAGTCTAGCAACGGAACTATAACCCTTATTCCAGATGGTTGTTCAGTTTTGTATCTCAACCACATTGGTAAAGACATTTCTTCACTTATGTGTCTTAACGTGTTTGGAGAATTACCATACAACATTTACTCAGATCGGATTTCATGTTAAGATCCACTATTGAGCGTCCTTCTAGAATACGGGTCTTAGTATCCGAGTTACCATCTCCACTGTATGTATCGTATAACTAAATAACCGGCCAAATGCGAGTTGGGATCGTGGTTCCGTAACTCCATGTCGCCATACAATATCCCATCAACTGTCAAACCTACCAGATACAATAGAAACTAGAATATAATATATAGAATAGGTTTTAGCGAGACCGAAGGCCGAGCGTACAACGCGAGCGAAGTCGTGGGCAGTCGCTAGTACGTTATAAAAACGTTTTTGAAGGGATTGCAACCAACTACTTTTACTTTTCGAGTTTTTTTATATGTCCGCTATAATAACACTTTAACTATAGGAAAATGTGTACTTCCTATTCAAACCATTAAAAGACAGCCTTTTTAAGGTATTAACATACCTACAGATAGTCTTAAAGAGTTTCCTTTATAAATAAATCGACGCAATTTTCGTTACTCACAAACGTAGTGTTGTATTTTGCCTTCAGAACACTATAATCAGAGTGAGTATGCTTATTAACCTTAAGTTTAGATTTCGTGTGAATTACTGCACAAACCAAACGCAAAACTGATAAAACTGCTGTACCTACTGGTACAAAACGTTTGACCCTGCCGCATGCCGCTAAAGTAGCTGTACCGTACCAATAACAGACGTAGCAAATCTGTATATGTTTAACTAAAGCTATAACTCACCGCTTGCCATTATTTATAGCCTAGTTGCCAGGCTTAACACGTTCCTACGTTTGCGCTAACAACGATAAATTCAATACAAATAAACGTATTTTCAATTGCCGTTTGTCCGAGCGCTCTATGTTGATTTTGTACGAATAGCAATTATGTGTTGCACATTGGTTCATTATTTATAGGTAATAAAATGTTCGTTAATCGAATAACCGGCCAGTGATATCATAATTATTAAAAAATTTCAAGTACTACATAGTTTTAATAATACGTATGAAAATTGTTTAAAACAAAGTTTTCTAAGTGGTTGGATTTATTACTTATTATGCGTATGGTCTATTTTGTTTGTAGGTTTGGTCTAGAGCTATTACAAATTTGTACGTCATGTTGCGTCGAGTATACCGATATTATTTTTATGATATGTTGTTCGTATGTAAATTACTCTCCCCACATTGAACCATTTTCCAAAGATACAATATATACAACCGGAATTATGTTTTTTGTGCCAAACAGCTAAAAAAATACATCCATTGTACAAAGTCTCATATAATATAGGAAATACCCGATCAACTGACAACAGCAAGCATTTGCCCATTACTTCAAAAACTCATATTTTGAATACATGCCAGTATTGTTATATGCTATATATGAGCCCATCATAGCATATAAGCTCAATTTTGTCGTCTTTTGACAAAAATATGTATAAAGATATTCATGAGTTACAACCTCACTCCCTATTACAAGTGGCCACATGAAACACGAGTTGTAAGAAGTGGGGAATGTTGATTTACCGCAGAACTTTGAGAAGACAGCCAACTTTTATTCAGCGTGCACAGGAAATCATTGAAACATGTTAACTTCGCCATAAGGTAAGCGGGATAATGAAATATTGATATAAGCTTAGATGATATATGTAAGCTATCAGAATAGGCGAGGGGGGAATGAGCGAGTGCTACAGCGCAACGTTACTTGTGATGTTATAAAATGTTTGTATGGTAAGTATGTCTTTTTATCTTAGTATCAAGTGAAGGGCTTAATTCCACGTGTGCTCAAAATAATTGCAGATTCGTTTCTTTATATATATGCATAGCTCTCGTCGCTACAAAACATATTGCTGTAGTCACGTCCACCTACTGTTTCAGTTAATTCATTACTTTTCAGAGCTTAGCATAGCATGCTCGCATACTATGCTAAGTTAATTAGGTTCGGAGGCACTATACCTACGTGGCACTGCAGTTCTACCTACTTTTGTGACTTTTGCAAAAGTGTCTCACTGACTGAAAGTGTTAACTCCTCGAGGGTGTGATTGCGTATATAAGAAAAGATTTTGAACGAAAACCTGGCTGCTGGTTCTCAAGGCTGTGATTGAACCCGAATTACAAAACTTAGTGGTTTATAATTTCCTTTTTTTTTCAGCCTTAGAATCATTTACAATAAGTATATATTAACGTAAGAGGAAGGATGAGATAAGTAGGGAGGAAATTTTGGAAATGTTTACCGAGCTCGAGAATAAAAAATTAACTAATTAATAACTAAAATGAAAAATTTAAGGCTCTTATGAATACGGTTCAAAGTGGAATAAAGCAAAACAAAGGCATCGCCAATTCAATCGATTTTCTTGCAAAAAAATATGATGAGATGGTCTCAAGAGTTAGCTCCCTAGAACAGGAAAAAGCTGCGAATCTCAAGCATATACAGTCCCTAGAAGGCAGGTTAGAGCAGATGGAACGAAACCTGCGTAGTTCGAGCCTAGAAGTGCGCAATGTTCCTAAAAAAGCAGGCGAAACAAAGGATGACCTACTGAATATAGTTAGGAAAGTGAGTTCTGCGGTCGGTGTAACAATCCAGCCGGTTGAGGTTCGTGATGTGTATAGAATTAATAACAAGAACGTAAATAACCAGCCTATAGTTGCCGAGCTCACTAGTGTAACTCTTAGAGACAAGATCGTTGGTACCGTCAAGGCGTACAATAAAAAATATACGACCTGCAAGTTCAGCACTTCAAATATAAAACTTGAAGGCCCACCTAAGCCGATATTTGTGTCCGAGAGCCTGACCATGAAGGATAGGAAGTTGTTCTTCCTGGCCAGGGAGTTTGCAAAAAAAAGCGAGTACAAGTACTGCTGGACCTCGCGAGGCAGAGTGTACCTGAGAAGAGCAGATGGAGCTCCACTTATACGGGTAAATCACGAAAGCGACCTAGAAAACATAATTAGTAAATGACTAGATATAAATATTTATTTAGTTTACATTTTATTATTAATTATATTTCGCTATTTTTTTAAAACAGCTTTTAGCAGTAATGTAAAATTATATTATTATATTTTTTTCTCTTATTATATTTTTGTAAAGTTAAAACACAATCTAAAATTACAAGGATTCATTAAAATAAACCAACACGTTCACACAAAATACAAATACACATATTATGTACACAACTTACACACTTATACCGATCTTTCACACTTGAATCTCCTGATACATATATATTTTTATCTACACTAATGTTGTAACATTCTACTTATGTTTCCAATACTTGACTTATAATTACTACTGTTATAGAACAGACAACAAAACACTCAATTTAAGCAATTTCACATGATGGTATAATATCCACATCGATATCGTAAAATCTCATTATAACATCAATAAAACGCGACCAATTAACGTGGCGAGCCTTATGTCAAAATCCTCATACAAGTTGTATAAAATTTTGATATTAGGCTGGCTTTTGAAAACAGTTGGGTTATACGTGAAAACTTCGTCGAAACTACTAAACTTACATACACAAAACTCTTTGGTAAGATCTTGTGCCAATTAAATAAAAAAAGAACAGCGCGCGCTCGCTCCTGATTGGCCCTGCGCGCGCAGCTGCATTTTAATGGCGGCAAGTTCACTGTGACAATAAATACGCGTGAATTTAATGTTTGTTTTGTTTTTAAATTACAAATTAAAAGTTAAAAATGGATAGCGACAATGATATTTGTACGCCTCCGGATATTCTAGAATTGGCAACAAAAGTAACTCACAATCTTTTGCCAGAAAAATCTAGAAAATTATATGAAAAAGAATATAATAACTTTTTGGCATGGAAGACCGAAAAGAAAACTACATCATTTTCTGAAAATGTCATTCTTGCGTATCTCAAAGACCTCTCCGACAAATTCAAACCATCTTCTATGTGGGCTAAATATTCTATGCTCAAGTCCACACTGAGTATCTACAACAATATTGATATCACGAAGTATTCAAAGGTCATAGCGTTCCTGAAACGCAGTTCAGAAGGACACAAGGAAAAAAAGTCCTTGACGTTTACATCAGGTCAAATAAAGATGTTCCTGGAAGATTCACCAGATATTTTGTATCTTTTTGAAAAGGTAAGTGTATTTTAGTCCTGTTATTTAATCTACCTAGTACTTACGTACTACACACGCAAGTTATCTAGACACTCCGTTTAAGCGCTTTGTGTATACATTTGGTAGTAGGTACCTACACTTTACTACTTCATAAATCATAGTTTTTGCCTTGGCTATGTACCTCAAGCTTATTATATCGTTTATTGTTACAGGTTGCACTAATCTTCGGCATAATGGGGGCATGCCGAAGGCAAGAGCTATACAACATCCAGTTCGATGAAGTCTCTAACATAGACGACAGTACAATCATGGTGAAAGTTTCGAAAACAAAAACGAAAATAGATCGTTCTTTCGTTGTGACGGGCAACTGCTATGCCGTATGTAAAAAATACATGGAACTTCGACCCACCCCCTGTCGAAACCCTGCCTTTTTCTTGAGCTATAGATCGGGGAAGTGCGTCGATCAAAGAATTGGTATTAATAAATTTGGTGCTCTGGGAAAAACTATCGCAAGTTTTTTGAATCTGCCTAACCCAGCGTTGTACACGGGGCATTGCTTCCGGCGCACCTCGGCGATCCTTCTCATAGATAGCGGTGGTGATTTGACCGCACTGAAACGACACGGGGGGTGGAAGTCTTCTACTGTGGCTGAAAGCTACATTGATGAGTCTTTAATGAATAAAATTCAAGTCTCAAATACGATCTTGAACAATATAGAAAACAAGACGAATAAAGTAATTATAAATATTCCGACTCCGTCTACGAGCTCTACTGCTTGCCCCGCGACCGCTACAGCTGCTGGATCAATAATTAACATTAACTTTCAAAATTGTACCATCCAAAATTTGAACAATTATTATAAATAAACTAATGTCAGCTTTTACTCTTGTTGTTTGATTAATTGCATTAGTGAAGATAAAGTAGTGTATGCAACTGCATATAACACGGGTATTAAAACACTCGTTACTATTATGAAACTCGCTGCGCTCGTTTCATAAACTCACACTCGTGTTTTAATACCCTTCATTATATGACAGTTGCATAAACTACTATTATTATACACATAATATAGCATTTAATTTCTATTTGAATAAATTATACTACTCAACATATATATTAATTATAAGTAGGTATATTTTTGCAAGGTATATGCTTAAATATGTTTATTTGCACCTATTTACTTCGTTTTTCAATAATCGATAATTCATTTATTATCACAGAAGTCGATGATATGGAGAAGATTGAATGTTTCTCACTAAGTGGTACTACTGGTTGTGTTAATCTGCTAAATCCAGATAGTAACAATAAGTGTTCGCTTGCAGTATTAACAGTAAATATAAGAAGTATAAACTGTAATTTTGACCTATTTTTGGCATTTGTTTCTAGCTTGGACATATCGGTAGATGTTTTTGTTCTGACAGAATGCTGGACGAGTGGTCATATACCTCCACCCGCACTAAATAGTTACAACGTTTTTTGGACTAAACATAGTATTAATCAGAACGATGGCGTGGTCGTATACGTCCGAAATGAACTTGTTACCACTGCGATTGAACCTTATCTTTGCGAAGGTAACTGCGTTATAGTTAACATTTTACCAGATTATACTATTGTGTGCTCGTATCGTCCGCCGTGTTTTAGAAACGCGAGTAAATACTTGGAATCGGTTAATATCATATTGGGAAATATACGTACAAACAATATAATATTTACTGGCGATATTAACTTAGATATTTTGTCTAATAATCTATCTACCTGTTCTCAAGATTACCTAAACCTAATGGCTATGCACGGTTTAAGTCAAGGAATAAATCGCCCAACGAGAATATCTACGTGCCTTGATCATTTTATGATATAAACCTGTGGACTGTGGAAAACTATTGTATTTGAACAACAGCTCACTGACCACTCACCAATTTTGCTTTACATCAATAATGCTAAAGTAACTAAGAAGCTTACAACGTATAGTAAAATAATAATTAAATATGACGATATAAAAGAACTATTTTTAAAAGGGACTTGGCAGGAATTATATAAAATTAATCATGGTAATATTGCGACCGAATTATTTACAACTAAAATACTCAATATAATAAATAATAATACACATATAAAAACTATACTTATCAAAAAAGAATCAACCACTTAAACCATGGATTACTAAAGGAGTAGTAAAATGTATTAGAAAGCGAGATAGATTACATATGAAAGCTAAGAAATCACCTAAAAATGAGAAATTAAAAAAAATATATACCAACTATAGAAATATATGTAATAAAATAATAAGTAATTTAAAAAAAGAATACTACAAAAACAAACTAATAGAAAATAGAGGAGAATATAAAAGAAACTTGGAAAATAATAAAAGAAGTGTGTAACATCAAAAAATCTAAAGGGCCTGCTAAGGAATTATTGAAAATTGCTAATACCCCCACCGAGTCGCTTAATATAGTAAACAAGTATTTCACATCTATTGGAGGTACCCTTGCCAACGAGACTCTTAACAAGCTAGATGTCACTGAAAGTCAATTGGCCTCACTTGCTAAATCACCAAACTCCACAGTCAACTCAATGACTCTATTTCCTACCGACCCAGCTGAAGTGAAAAGTATAATATTTGAATTGAAATCAAATAGTGCACCCGGATGGGACAAAATAACCACATATTTATTAAAAAGGTTCATACATTTTACTATCGAGCCAATCACTTATTTATGTAACCTAAGTCTAGAGTCTGGAATTTTCCCTTCTGCTTTTAAAAAAGCTGTTGTTTGCCCTATTTTTAAAGCTGGCGATAAGAAAAGTGCCTCTAATTATAGACCTATATCGCTTCTTTCAACTCTTTCTAAAGTCCTAGAAAAACTGGTGAAAAGAAGAGTGATGCGATATCTAGAAAAGAACAACCTGTTACATAAAAACCAGCATGGATTCAGAGAAGGCAAGTCGACTGAAGACGCTATTCTGATGCTAACTTCTTTGGTCACGTCATATTTGGATGATGGAAATGCTTAGGGGTTTTTTAGGACCTCCAAAAAGCCTTTGATACAGTCTCCATACCTATTCTATTGACGAGGCTAAATAATGTTGGTATAAGAGGTGTTGCACTTGACTGGTTCACAGACTATTTGACCGGTAGGACTCAAAAGGTTAAAGTCGACAATTTTGAGAGCGATGGCGTGGTGTGCACGTACGGAGTGCCGCAAGGTAGTACACTAGGCCCAACACTCTTTCTAATTTATATTAACGATCTACGTGATACTACTTTGCCTGGACTAGATCTCCTTATGTTTGCAGACGACACCGTGCTTCTCCTTCATGATAAGACATGGGAAAAAGTTATCACACTAGCAGAGCTCTGCCTTTCAAATGTAACGCAATGGATTGAAAATAGTCTTCTTTCCCTCAATACCAGCAAAACTAAGTATATGTGTTTCAATAAGACTCAAGTAGGATCCCCTGGAACTAATATTAGCTTAAAAATACACACCTTTCCATGTAACCGAAATAAACAAACAACTAACAAATGTAACTGCGCAGTTTTATCAAGGGTTGATACTATTAAATACCTGGGGATAATGATTGACGATAAATTGAACTGGACCCCCCACATAATGGCTTTGGCATCTAGGACAAGAAAATTTATCTATGCCTTTAAAAATCTGAGAGAAGTTGTAGATAGGCAGCTTGCAATAGGGATATATAAGGCATTGTGCGAGTGCCTAATCAGATATTGCATTTGCACGTGGGGTAATGCAGCAAAGACTCATCTAATAACTGTGGAGCGTGCCCAGCGTGCTGTTCTAAAAGTTCTTCTATATCTACCATATAGACACTCAACCACTGCTGTCTATGAAGAGGCTAATGTCCTAAGTGTCAGGAAGCTATTCATTTACGAAAGCTTAAGGCGTTATCACAGAAAAGTTGTTCCAACTCTGCCTGACTCTAGAAAGCGAATAGATATGTGTCCTGTTCCACGTGTTAAGAGCAAATTTGCACACAAGCACTTTAACGTCATTGTGCCTCTCCTATACTACAAATTTAATAAAAAGTTAAGTAATAGCGAAGTTAAAAAGGTTCTACTTACTTGGCTTTGTCAATATGATTATGAAGGCATCGAAAGGATGCTTAATAGTTTTAGAGATTGATATTTTGAGCACATACCCCATTTATTCAACTGCGTTCTGCGCAATATCACACGCAATGCCCAGTGCACACAACGTTACACACAGTATACGGTGTGTTAAACGCCACAAACATTGCTTTACATACTTAAATCACTTTCATACCTACACTTCCACACCTTCACACAACATACACAAATATCCTCCAACCCACTTTTACTCCACTTGAGTTGGGTGCTTTGACGGAGATGATATACACTTAAACACACACACTAACATCCCAACACACCCTCAAATAAATATTATAAAATGAGCGTGTTTTATCTAATTTCAAAACATTTTTGCTTAGCATTTATTTACCATTATGTATGCTGTTCCATGTGTTTTATATTTTTAGTTATATAGACTATGCTTTATGTTTATATTCGACGCGTGCCTCACGTCGGGTCAGTTCCCGAAGCTCTGGAAGGACGGGCGATTGTGCCTGTTGCGGAAGGAAGGGCGAGACGCCGACTCGCCCGCCGCATACAGGCCAATCGTGCTGCTGGATGACACGGCGAAGCTGCTGGAGAGAATAGTAGCTTCCCGTATCATCCGGCACCTGGGGGGAACTGTGCGAGCGTTTAAAAGCGAGTGTTTATATATACAAAAATATGTTTGTTATATGTATTTGTAAGCATAAAATATTTAAATAAATCTAGATGGGCGAAGCCACTGGCACCCGAAACACAGTTTTTAACTAGTTCGGGAGCCTATGGAATCATTATATAAAATGTAATATATTTATGCAAAATAATATAAATTATTATTTCTTTAATTCAAAACAAAATCTCGGATTTCATCCGGTCCTTTACAAAGGCATAAGTGGGGCTGTAGCCAACACTTAGAGGCCTGTTTGGTATAAAAATACAAAGAAGTATAAAAAAAAAAGCATTATTATTATTATTCCTTTTATTCAAAATAAATCACGGATTTCATCCGGTCCTTTACAAAGGCATAGTGGGGCTGTAGCCAACACTTAGAGGCCTGTTTGGTATAAAAATACAAAGGAGTATAAAAAACAGAAAAAATGTTGGATGAAGGGTAACATGGTACTTATAACTATTACAAATATGGGTAAAATGGCCAGGCTATTGATATGAACTTATTAGTGATAAGGAAGATAGTGGGCTATGGATGAGACTATGGCACCTGCCAATTTAGTCTCATGTTAAAATATTTAGGCAGGTGGTGACTTGCCATCCACTAAACGGGCCCCCCATAAAGGCCACCATGAGTGGTGACAAAAGGGGCAACGTTGGTGTGGATGGCTAAAGAGTGTCGAGAGGTGTGCTGCGGTTTCACTAGAGCGCTACTACCGGCGTTATGCCCTTTAACACTTCCACCCTTGGAGCTTTTTGTTACTTGCTCTTGCGTCTCCACCCCCGGACGGCCAATTAAGGCAAGCCGGGGGTCAGGGGTCTCATTTAGCCCCAGGGAGAATCAGGGTCCGCGGTGTCACCACTCACCGACGGCTCGCCACAAAGCCGCCCCTGCGGTATTATTATTATTATTATATATTAATCGTTCCGAATCAGCAAGCCTTCATTCTTAAATCTTTTTTTATATATAGCGTAAACCTGAAGCGGACAGATTAAATTTATGTATTAGAAAATAATTAAATAATAAATATTAATATATAAAAAATATTAGTAAATAATATGTATTGGTTTAAGCTATGCAAAGGTGCACTCACGCCGAAGAGTCTATAGTGGATAGAGTCTCATACTTTTCAATACACATAATATGTTAATGCCTGACACGTTCTAGCATGGTCATGGTGTTAAACGATGTAGTGAATAAACACCTTTAAGCTTTGCGAACTCGCGAGCTCACACCATCACTACCTAGGAATAAAATTACAATTTCCGTGGAGTTAAAATTTCTATCTCTAATACAAAAAAGACTACATATTTTTACGTCCAATAATGTCGTTCCAAATGGACAGGAAGTTAAAAACTACTTCAGTTTCTTTGCTCGTGAAGTACAGCATCGCATTACAATGTAATTCATTGTTGGTTATCATTATATACGTCTGAGGCTACAATACCTCCAACCCGTGTCTATACAAAAATCATTGTTCGAAATCAATACGCGACAAAGTAAATAAACGCAATTGAATTGTTCCGATGCGACAAAGTAATGCCTGTACAATGTGGCAACTGAAAAGTTAACATTAGTCAAACTGGTCGATAAAATCAATGGTTATTGTAAGCATAGCATTCTCCTTGATAATTTTTTTACATGAAAAAAAAGTTTCTGTAGCCAGCTAGCACAGGAGGAAACGCTCAGTTATATAGTTATTAGGGAATTATTTGGTGTTGCAAAACAATAGTTCTTGGATAGCTTCGCGAGCCGTTAGCTAATTGGTAGTGAAACTGCCTTCGAAGCGCGGGATCCCAGGTTCAATCCCTGGCCCGGGCAGTGAGATGAGCTGAAATGTTAGTTCTCGGGTCTTGGATCCTGTGACGTTTTGTTGTGTGTGTCCATGCCGCCCGCGATAAAGGGAACCCTTGTGCGAATTGCGAGTGTGTAAACATTAGGTAAGTTGCGTTACTGTCCCTGGACACTCTGCAAATAAGTGTCCGGCAGTAAACTCACATTTTAATTCTTTTATAGTAGGTGCATTACAGTAAAATTCATTTTTTATTAACTAAGGCAAACATCACTTTAATAGTACATTATGCAACAAGTGCGCGAAGTTGTTTATAACAATCGAGACGGGTTTTAGCCTAAATGGAGTAGAGATTGTATTATATATTTTTAATAAACAACGTGCACGAGTTTCATACGACGTTTTTCAACACAATTACTTGCATGAAAATAACTTCAGTTCATAGTATTTTTTTATTTATTATAACAATTATTGAAAGTACAATTGGAAAAATTATAGGTTAACGCTTTGCTATTAAAACATCATTATTTTACTCTTGGGTGACTTGAGTAAATGTTGGAGATTGCGGATTGTTCTAGTAATAATTATAATCCTGGATTATCCTGGGGCTTGTGTTGGCTTTATTTTGTATAAGTAGAGTCTTCTACATACGATTCTGCCACTGCATTGGAGCGCCACCCACCATGGCGCTTTAATGTGAGCAAATCAGCTCCTGAATCAGCCAATAATGTGGCTGACGTTCGCTTAAAGCTATGTCCTGTATATGACTGTGCATGTGGTAAACCTAGAAACTTTGCGATTTATTTCGGCATGGCACCAAATTTATTTATTCCAATGCATTGTACATTTACTTGTACATTTACCTTTTTGATAGTTTTGAAAAAATCTGTCACTCTTTTCTGTCTCAAAATCTGTCTCATTTGGCACTCGTGCGGGAAAAATCTGTCACTCTTTGCTTTTTTCGATCTTAAATATGATCATATTTTTTACGATATCGTAAAATGGACAGTGGTACTGATTCGCTTGTGCGTACACTAAACTAAAATTCTCTAAACTATGGTAGTTCTTGTTATGTTAATACTAAAATCTACATTCGAGTAACACTTAGAATGATAATTCTAAATATATGATTATTCTAATGAAATGTGGGTAGTTTTACATCAGTTTAGACTAGTTTAGGGGGCACGAACTTACATGACCATTAAATTTGCACTAAACATACCCACAATTAAACAAAAACGACAAATTTAAAAATTGTCACTTGCAAGCATTATACGAATTTGGACTTAAGCATGAACAGATTAAGAACTATCACATATTTACTAAAAATATATTTTAGTTCGCTTGTTTAGTTTGGTGTTCGGTAATATCGGTATAGTAAAAGAGCGCGGAATTTTGTATTTAGTGTTAAGTATTTTGACCAAAAGCATGGTTTTCAATATATTTTGTTGTAATTTTACTCAATTCCTGCCGTCGACAAGCACCGGTGATGCCGAAAATTAACGCAACCTGACAAGAACAAAAAAAACATTATTTACACGAACAGTCATAAACTAATATTACCTGGATAAATAAGCACTGAATACTATTTCTTTTAACTGACCTTTGTTGCAAGATATTGGTTATCTGAAGCTTTTGTGATGAATTTTCGACATCATTTGATGTCAACCTTGTACTTTTGACTTATAAATCCATCTGAGCGTCTCTTCAAGAACGCAGTCAAATTTGAATATGATTTGATATCAACGTAATTTTTGGTGCGAACTGTACTTTTCAACATTGAATAAACGCACAACAAAGAACTAAGTTTGTACTTATTAGCTAGTTCATTAAAATAAGCAATGAATACGTTTTCTGAGAACAAATTGGCGTTTTTGTTGTTTTTCATCAAGAAATTTTCATAGGAAATCATGTACTTATCTCTAGATTTACTTGGCCACAAGCTTTCACTTGCAATTTGAGCTTCAGATAATATTTGCTGCTGTCGAAGATTGTATCACATTGTTGAGTTCATTTTCATCTTCATTGCTGGAATTTTTCACAATAAATAGCCACAAATAGCGTAGAGTTTATGTACAGAATAATAATTATCTATTAAAGTTTAACTTTCTGTTCTGCATTAAATCCCACATTCAATCCAAGAGCAAAAGCAGAAAATGCAATTTTCTATTTTCCTGCGTTTGCAAATATGCGCGCGCAGATAAAATGAGACCAAAGAGGTTTCGCATCTGAGTTTCGGACATAATCAAACTCTTTCTGTTAGCACGCTTCGCACTTCTCACGACGCGCGTATTAATCCTTCGAAAATAAATGTTGTGTATAATTTTGCTATTAAAATGCTATTATTTTTTAACTTTTTAATCTGATGCATACATATAAATCATATAAATGAATTATTTGCTAAAATGTATTTGTTGACGAATACAGTTTTATTATTTGCAAAAAGTTTTTTTAATTTTAAGGTTAGAACTTTTGATCATTTTTAAAAACTTAAATTTCATTTTCGCACTCGTGCGGGAATGAAAAGTAAAAAGCACGCATTCGAAATACGCTGCATTAAGATTCTAATTACCGTTTAATAAATTCCTAATTTTATTAAATCCTAATTTTATTTTAATAATTTCCCTTTTCTAGTTTGTTGAAAAATAAAAACGGAGACCAAGAAGACAATTAAAGTAAGATCGATAAATTTTTATATAATTTTATTTACTATTGTATAATATCCTATACTATTTTACATTATGTGAATACGCTGAGATGCATGGTTAACCGATATTTATTGAAATTTACTGTGTAGTAGTTGTAGCTTATGTAAATACGTACATCTGTCCCCAAGAACTGTTCGGTCTAATACCTGCAGCTGAGTTTCGCCATCGGACATCACGACGGAAATTTCATAGAGATCATATCGACGTCTAGGAGTCCACAACCGTGCGATTCCGACGGCAATTTCTGCCTCACACTACTACCATGTGGAATCAGCTGCCACTTGAGGTGTTTCCGAACAGATACGACTTGGGAGCCTTCAAGAAAAGAGCCTATTCCTTCCTCAAAGACCAGCAACGCATCCTCGAGACCTCTGGTATTGTGGATGTCCGTGGGCGACGGTGATCATTACCATCAGGTGAGCCGCTAGCTCGTTTGCCAACCTATACCATAAAAAAACTGAAACGTATTCATCCTTAACAACCAAGCGGAGCCGCTATTCAAAGCTAGTATTGGATAAAATAGTTTTTATGTTACTGTTAATGTCTATAAATATATGACATTTAGGATTACTTCACATTGCAATTGTAAAATTCATTTTATATTCATACAAATCTACTACTTTTATAAAGTACCATTTGGGCGTTTTTCAAAAAAGATGTACATAATGCAAATTTGTAGCGTCCAAGATTTTAATTGCTCATTAAAAAAAAAATTAAGTAATTTTAATAAATAGTTTATTTACGTGTAGAAATATGATATTTTAGTTTATAAATGTAGTTATATAAACAACCTAACTGTCATAAATACGACATTACGATAAGAACTAACAGCAAAACTGTGTAAAATTTACATGTCCCACGCACATTTTGAAACTTTCAAGCCGCCATAAAAAAAACTACAAAATATGTAGCGTGCTATTTTAAGCTTTGATCGACGTATGATGGAACCATAAGTACAATTAAATGCTCTATACAGTCGAAATAAGCAACAAAATAGCTCAAAATAATGTTTTCTTCTTGTCCCAGCAATATTGCTAACCCGGAATTCCGGTTATAGTCACGGTCATTTTTAGACACTTAGGAATTTTTTTGCACTAAATCATGGTTATTTATTTCATTCTGGCAACATTGGTAAGCATAACGTCATAGCCGCCATGTTGTTACCAACTCCAAGTGTCAAAAATCTGTGCTTAAAAGTGGTCGCGTCACAGTGGTTCCAATTCGAAGTTCCAGATAGCAACACGATTTTATGAGGTAATGTGCAGGTTATTGTATTATTAACTGTAACACAATCACATTTTATTCTATAAAGTATTGTAAAATTAAACTAAATTAGTAATAAAACGAATACAACAGTTTGAATTATTGTTTGAAGCTAACAAGTAGTGGATTCGTCACATCAGGATAGTAACGTGATGTATATCCGGAATCATTTTGTGACGCACTGGAACTATTAAGCTGGGGATACATTTGATCGTGATAATACCAAAAATAATCTCACTCGTAATTAATTGATGCTAAAATTAGCCATGTAATGGTGTGTATTGTAAATACTTGATTTTCTGTTCTCAGATTATTAACTTCTACGGAACGAAATAAATATAAAGGATTTAGGGTGATATGTTGTTTGTTTTATGTGGATACATACATATTAAGGCTTGACCGATTTAGAGATTTATTTTATAGTTTTAAAAATAGGAATTGTGAGCATATTAGGCGGTTCAATACCTGACCAAGGTATGGTATGTATTGGTACCAGGCAGCCCCTGCATAAGCGGCCTACCAGTACTTTTTTTACATAGGTCTCTGGGTTTCCAATATGTAGGATTTATATATTATATTTTCATTAATAAGTTTATTTTGTTAATATAATATTTCTAATTATTTCAGCTAACATGGCCCTCACAGCTGCAGAAAGGGCTAAAAGATATCGAGCGAAATTAAAACAAAACCCCGAAACCTACCTAATTAAAGCCTATCTTGTAAAGGCATGGCAAATATATGCATGATTATTTTAGTATACTTACAGATTATCATTGGCTATCAGTATCACATACAATACCAAGATTGTGTTCATTACCTGAACCATTACTTTTGAAGAATAAAAAAAATTTATAACCTCAGTTATTTGTTCTATACTTTTTAAAATGTTTTATATATGTTTTACTTCAAAACTGCCAAGTAATTAAAAATATTATTTCATTACAATTATCATTTATTATATTAAAGACTTACATTATTATCAAAATTTCTATAATTGTGTATATTAAGCTTAGTTTATTCCAGTTAGTCACTCGAGATTCCAGATAGTCACTGTCCCTCGTTTTTACTAGACGAAAAATTAATCTAATGTAAGAAATCTTTACGAATATTTGTTGATTTCTTGTTATGTTGATCTTGCTGTTGTAGATTTATATTTTTGTAACATTTAATTTAACATTAACACAATCATAGTGTTAGATACAATATTTTTAGACTCAAAAGTTCCTACTGTGACGATCTCGATAGAAAAGTTACTCTCAAGTGATGATTGTAGGCATTTTCTTTATGTAAAGACTTAGTTTTCCAAAGATTTGATGGTTAACTAGTAAATAATAAAAACAAATGAACAAAACATTTAATATTTTATTTTTTATTCATATTTTTCTTCCGTGACGAACCGGAAACGATTCCTGTGAACCCTGACATTAAAATTAAGATTATGATAATGTTTTCAATTATATCGTTATATATTTTTGATTTTTACGCACTTTTGAATGTATATTACCCAATCAGACAGTTAAATATATGAATTGATATATAATTCCAAATTCAGTTCCGGAGCGTCACATGTACACCTTTTTTGAAAAACGCCCATTTACAACTTTCTAATTTAATTCTACCCACACATTTCACCTGCTGTCTCCACATTACATGCTACATCCATTACGGTTACCTACGTATTTTAACTTCCAAACGTCAAACCCATAATCTCTTAAAAATAAAGGTGGAAACTTTTCAAAACATTTACCCAAACTGCCTTAATCCATCTCGTCATCACGTTGAGGGTGGTGGGGAGGGCGTCAAGTGAGCTAATGAAGTATTTGAACATCCCCCTTCATCGTTGAGCGCACTGGTGATGTAATACTGAGCGTGTATAGTGCTTGTGAAAAGTTAGAAATGTCCTGGCCGGACTGGGTTTTAAAGTACCCAGCTATCCGGTTAAAATATTTATAACTTATTTAATATAGTTTCTTTAATACTTGCTATTTTGACGATGTTCACTGATCACGTGGTGTCACGTGGTTAATACGAGCGTTGAGTTAATGCCTCTTTTCATAAGCATATCGATCAAGCAGGCCTAGTGTGTTTTTTTATGATATTAGGAAACGGTACGAGTATAAGTCTCACCTGTTGTTAAATGGTAACCTCTGCCTAGAACAGATGCATTTCGTCACAAGTGATGAACTGCAGCAGCAGCACTGCGCCCGTAATACTGAGACATTAAGTTGTTAAGTCTCATGTCGCTGGCATCATTTCCAACCAGAAAGCAGTTTTGTGAATATTACTGCATTGCGGTAGAAATAGGGTTTGTAGGCAGACGGTCCTTCCCCGGACGAACTCATTCACAAAGAGTTCTACTGCTTGGTTTATGTTTGTTTGTAATATGTTTGGGGTTTTGCAGATCGACTAAATGCCACTGACATGGCCAAACGATGGTTGAAAACCCGGGCCGATGGCTTAACGGTCCGAAGTCGTTGTGCTATATGGTCAAAATACTACTAGTGGGCACCCATCTCACATCGGCACAATCCATACAAAGTGGCTATGCAAGTTCCACAACGAGGTAATGTGTTTAAAAGATACCTTTGTGCAATTTAAGCAAATAATCGGAGAATTTTTTACCTACTGCTATTTATAGATTGAGGACACATGTGTATAGGTACGTGATGCATACTGTCTGAAATATATTCTCATTAAAAAAACGTTAGTTTGCGAAATGCGATCACAATATTATTCAATTCCATAATCATTTTTGTCCAACAGAGCTCTCTCTATTGGATTGGTATGCCAGTTACGCAAAAGAGCGGTAGTTAAGCACGCGCATGCTCTTGAAAAGCTCGCAGAGATTCGAGTGCTTCATTTAATTTTATGTCCCACAGTAAAAATGGTCAAAACCTGCATTCGGCTAAAATCACACACCCGCCAACCGAATAACTGGTATATATGTATATATATATATATGTTATTTTTTATAGGGGCGGAGATCTCTCAGTAATTTTTATGATTATTCCCTTGTTGAACGGTAGGACCAGATTTTTCTGAAAGGTTCATTAGTTTGCTCATTCAGAGAGTTTCATATTGCTTGCCGCCTGTTGTAGGTACCGCGCACGAGCGCATGCGAGTTAAGTCGTGGACGGATCAGTTAGTAATTTATACACGTCAAATATCGATGAAACACAAATGTAGGAATGAATACAAAATTAATGACAACCATCGTTATCTGGAAAGCCAATCCTCAGGAGCGAAGTCATCCCTTGTTATTTATTTTTCGGGGATGTGTATTCCTTAAGTCTAAACGCGTAAGTGGATTAATAGCCCAGTCTCCATGATGGTGTACAAAATCAAATTACGTGTTTCGCGTTTTCTCTCGCCGACCGCCTCTGAAACTTTTACTAATTCATTTAACGTTTTACTGGAACCTGACTTAGACACGAAAATTATTTTCTGGAATAATCAATGAAAAGTCTCTTTGGTCTTATAACTCTTGTGTCCTATCTACAATAGGTTAATTTGGCTTATACGCAAGTACATTCATTTCAGTGAAACATTCAAGATCGTGTGGGGAGAATTAATTTGAAGTTGCAAAGTTCAGATAGCCTTATATTATACTTATTATTCCATGCGTATTGTACTCGTACATGTATAATATAATATAATAATAATATAATATGGGACAACATCCACACAAAGGCCTTCAGGTCCCAAACTAGGCATAGCCTGTACTATGGTAACCTGATGACTGATATACATACTTATATACATATACACACCCAGACACAGATCCAACAGACATGTTCATGCACACAAATGTTTGACCTATCCGGGGATCGAACCCGGGACCAGCGGCTCAGAAGGCAGGGGTGCTACCAACTGCGCCAACCGGCCTGTCCATTATTACGACTATTAAGTTAAAATCTATACAGCAAGACATATACAGGGTTATTGGTAATTAGACCGGATCCTTTTAAGGGGTGGTAGGGAATGCCATTTGCAACAATATGACTGTACATTGTGATATCCGGAAATGAATCATTTCTGTGATATTTTTTTTTTTAATTTTATTTTGGAAAATCCAGTTTTACTACTTTAAAATTCAATAAAAAAAAAGTAATCAACCGATTTTAATTCTGTTCGCAGTTTTAGAGAAACCTTGTTACAGCTCTTAATAATAAACAATAATATCGTACTAATGTAGATCCATCCAAAAACTAGAGGCTTTTTCATAATTTTTATTTGAGAATTTTTGTAAGATGCTTTACAAAAACCTTTATTTTCTCTACAAAAACGATAGTAAATTAAGTCTGCATTTTATTTAAAAAACATCTACAAGTCTTTAGCTATCCAACGAGGTAAAAAAATTAGCACTTTATTGCACAATTGCAGAAATAATGCGATAACAAAGACTCAGGCAGAGACATTCCGTGAAAGGGTTTTAGACAACGGTATCCATGTTGAATGCGCCGTCTCCCTCTCGCTTATGTTTGTTGAACGAGCAATGAGAACCCAGTTTGCTCAAGCGCATCGTACTGTTCAGACGCTCTTTGGCAACCCTTTATTACGATTAAATTTCGACCTTGATAACGTTATTGGACTTGTGCAACTTCTTTTTCTGTGATTCGGCTAGTGAACTGGACTTTTTGATTGATTGCTTACCCGACGACTTGGCTTGTACTAAAGGATCTGATCATGACTGCGGAATCCCACGACCATCTACCTCGGCTTCGAGAGTTCACAAACGAAGAGTATGCGGACATACTGTTTTGCTATGGTTTTGCCAACGGCGTCGCTACACATGCTCGAACGGAGTATCAGTCTCGATTTCCACAGCGCCGTTTACCCCATGTGAGTGTATTTGACGGAGTGTACCGGCGACTACGAGAAACTGGTCAAGTTCAAAGACGACAAAGTGATGCTGGACGATCTCGTATTTATCATTCGGATGAAGAGGAACAGATAATTCGCATGTTTGAGCAAGATCCTACGACTTCAACAAACATCATTGCACGACGTCTTGGCATGTCGCAATGGAAAGTATGGAACACAGTGCACCGCTCAAGACTCTACCCGTATCATTTGACTCCGGTACAAGTTATCCAAGACGGAGATCCTGCACGTAGAGTCGAATTTTGCAGATTCATGTTGAACACCGATATGGAAGATGCCAATTTTTTATTAAAAATCTTATGGACCGACGAATCCAAATTTGATCAGGATGGAATATCAAATTATCATAATATTCATTATTGGGCCCCGAAAGATGACGGAAACCCAAACAAGAAAAGATTACAAGGATCACAAAGAAGGTTTTCCGTTAATGTGTGGATGGGCATTATTAAGAATGAATTGATCGGCCCTTTCTTTCTGCCCAACAACCTCAATGGTGAAGCGTATGAGTTTTTTTTGAGAAACGAACTTTATGAGCTACTTAGTGAAGTACCCCTTGAAACCCGCAGAAACATGATTTACCAACATGATGGTTGCCCCGCACATTTTAGTTTGAGCGTCCGTGAGTGACTCAATCGTCAGTATCCCAATAAGTGGATTGGCAGAGGAGGACCCATTCCGTGGCCGGCCAGAAGTCCCGACTTGACTCCCGTCGACTATTACGTATGGGGTCACATGAAAAGCTTGGTGTACGACGATACTCTTGGACCTGTGGCAACCATCAAAGAACTGAAACAGCGCATAATAAATGCAGCAGAAAAAATTAAAATTAATTTAAATACAAGTGTTGTTAAAAGCAATTTACGCAGACGTATGCGTCTCTGCATTCAAAATTCTGGCTCACATTTTGAGAACGAACTGTAAAAATAATAAATACAGACTTATTATATCTACTCTTTTATTTCTTTAAAAGAAATTAAGTTACCTTAAGAAAGTATTTCTTCCATAGCTACTTCTCATGGACTATTCTCATTCCTTTCTCGGCCTTTTGTAATCGCATTATTTCTGCAACTGTGTAATAAAGTGCTAATTTTTTTACCTCGTTGGATAGCTAAAGACTTGTAGATGTTTTTTAAATAAAATGCAGACTTAATTTACTATCGTTTTTGTAGAGAAAATAAAGGTTTTGTTAAGCATCTTACAAAAATTATCAAATAAAAATTATGAAAAAGCCTCTAGTTTTTGGATGGATCTACATTAGTACGATATTATTGTTTATTATTAAGAGCTGTAACAAGGTTTCTCTAAAACTGCGAACAGAATTAAAATCGGATGATTACTTTTTTTTTTATTGAATTTTAAAGTAGTAAAACTGGATTTTCCAAAAAAAAATAAAAAAAAAGAATATCACAGAAATGATTCATTTCCGGATATCACAATGTACAGTCATATTGTTGCAAATGGCATTCCCTACCACCCCTTAAAAGGATCCGGTCTAATTACCAATAACCCTGTATGTGCAAAAAATATGACAAAACAATACATTTACAATGGTCTTCGTTCGTACACAACAATAAATAATGCATGTCATATTAAATAGTTCGGGCGTGCCACTCCCTTAAACAGCGACCTCTACAAAGTTTATTAACATAATATTGAGCTTAAACTGAAATATATAGGTACTTTTTAAAAACTCGCGGTATCTACTAACTAAAGCAAAACAAAAGCCCACATAAAAAACTGAACACGGATCACGTCTCATCGACAGTATGAAAATTCAGCACAACTCGTTAAAAATACGCGAAAATAATTATGTAAATAACTCCTAGTCTAAAATAATATTGTACCAAGGATTGCTTTGTCACCAGACGGATGTTTAGTTTGTGGTTGATTTAATTTCAAACGCGAGCGATGCGAAACAGTTTTGGGCCCTTAAGAATTATTTTCAATTAATGATAAGGAAATATTCAAAAGCGGTTCCATCTTCACACACTACGCGAAGATTCTTCTTCTGTATCTGTATTCTGGAATCAATGCTTTGTTCAAATCTAACCTCCTCCATTGACGAAATACACAAAATAGACTAACGGAACTGTGGAAACGTCTGTCAATTCTCTTATTTTACAAACATGCAGTAGAGCTAAGTCTCCCAGACAGAATCAATCAGTGTAATTGTGTAACTTTTTCAATTACTTTGCAACTATTGATGCCATGTTCTGTCGTTATAGATTAGAAAATGTTCATACTAGTGTCTAGCAGTAGTGAAATTGACCTCATGCAAATGAAAGTGTGGGCGGTTGCTATACAACCTTAATAAAAGCAAGAATTATTCCAAACTTTAAACAAAACATTTGTGCTAAAGTTATAAACTTTACCAGTTCTGCTTTAGTTACATTATTTTTGTTTACGCAGATAACCTCGGCTGTCGTTAAATATATATGTGTTTTTATTTATACACTAGCTGACTCGCCAGCGGCTTCGCTCGCTTGGTCTCGGTGTAGTGGTGGAAGCGCCGTTTTGGAATCTCAGGGTCCTGGGTTCCATATTGGGACAGATATTGGGATTTTCTGACAAAAAAAATCTCAATAGCAGTCTAAAGTGTGAAACTGTGTCCCATAGATCACAATAGGCTAGTCCCCCTATTACAGGGACCAAAAATATATCCTGTGAAAATGCAGGTGTTTAACACCGTTGCGTACCCCTTCGAAGATATATAGGTGCAACGATTTGTTAGCTGACCCGCCAGCGGCTTCACTCGCGTGGTCTTGGTGAAGTGGTGGGAGCGCCGCCTTGAGTTTTAGAGGTCCTGGGTTCACTATCCAGGGCGGACCGTTATTGAGTATTTTCTGGCAAAGGATTTCTCAATAGCAGTCTGCAGTCTGAAACAGTGTCCCATAAATGGCAATAGGCTCGCCTCCTATACGTGGGTGTTTCAAACACTGCTGCCTACCCCTTCAACGATGTAGGCGTGGCGATTTAGTATTTGAGATTTGAAAATAACATGTATTTCATTATGTATAGTATATAAAGTACTCTAAAATACTCTACTTAGATTCTTAATTATAATTATTTATACGCCTCTATCTCCTACCCCTAGTAATACACGCACCGGTCTGCTGGATTTAATGTAGTATTATAGCGTAGATTTTTAGCCCGTGCCATAGAATTTCATGCGCCCCGACCAGTTAATCGAGACCCTAGTTTTATATGAGGCCGTGTATTATAAAGAGGTCAAGCTGCCTTCTTTGATTTCTGTAACGGATCTGGAAAAACAAAATTACAAAAAAAAATTTTTTACCAGAAATGGAACCCATTTCAAAAATTGTGAAATATCTTCTTGAAGTCGATACAATTATAGTTCAAAAGTACCTACTATCACAATATTGTGCGTTATGAGTTATTCCACACGTTTTGATGTTGAAGTTGGTTCCATTTTTCGTAAAAATCTGTTTCCGCCTATTTTAGTGACCCGTGCTAATTACGGGATCGATTTGTTATGCACCGTCAATGATGATATCATCCAAATAGGCGAAATCAATACTCTTCAGTTATTGGAGTGTAACTCAAAAACTGCTGGACTTACTTAAAACCCATATGGATGCAAAGTTCTCATCAATGAAAATTCATTAAGCACACGAGGTAGCTACTGTAAAACGTTGAGGAGTTTCCTTGACTGTTATTCGTCTTCATCATCACACCTCTAATGACAGTCACAACCCATTAAGTGTAAATTTGTCATCAATACAAATTAATCAAGCCCAAACACCAGGTAATTGCTGTAAATCGTTGAGGAGTCTTTCGGCTCCATCATCAGATCTACTTCAGACCTTCATTAAATAGTAGTGTTTTCAATTATTAAAAAAATTACAAAAGCTTTAGTCGCCACTGTGATTTTCTAAGGTTCCCTTCGATTTCTCAGGGATGTCATTATCAGATCCTAGTTTCCGTATCATGGTACTATCCTTGAGATATCTCCTTTCCAATAAACAAATAGCCATTCAAATCGGTTCATAAACGGCGAAGTTATCCGCGAACATACATAAAAATATAGATATACACGATCAAATTTGAGAAATCTCCTCCTTTTTTTTAATCCGGTTAATACAAAGTTTATAGTTGAGTTCCCCGGGCTCTTTTCTATATATATAAGAAAATCTCATCGAAATATGTGAGGTAGTTTTTAAGTTGCGTGACCATACAGACAGACAGACTTTTTTTGTAAACCGTCTGATGCTTGTTCAGTAGGTAATTTTACGTCTTCTGACTCACATTTTTTAAATTTTTCTTCCAAGTATTGACTTCATGGCCTCTTCTCCTTTATTATAAGTATAAATAGAAGATAAGGCTCTACAAAAATTACAAATAACCTTAAAGTGTTTCAATTTTACAACGTCGAGAATTAACCTTTAAACGCGCTTCTAAACATCCAATCCCATTCGCAGAGCTGGTTATTAAATATTACGAGGCAGCGGTGCCGAGATACCGTCTATACCCACGTCTCTAGACGTTCTCACGTGTTGAGTCTGCTGTGGACCGCTTTCATTTGACGACATTGTAGTCCACGGCTGGGGAATATATAAAGGTATAGTTCCATTAAAAACGACAGCGACAAAAAGACAGACCGACAAGTTAGTATATCAAAAGTAAGTACATCTGTCAGAAGGTAGGTGCATCGCAAAGATTTTCAAACTAAGGAAATATTTTATTTTATTGTAAGATTTTTATATAAAGCCCTTTGTATTGATATCAACGGATATAAAAGGTAAATGTCTATACTACAAAGGCAGGCATCGGCCTATACCGTGCTCACTCTACCTACACGTCAGTGCGGCTCACAATAAGTTATCACTTCACAGACACGTAACTACATATAGATACAGTACCTGTCTAATCCAATTATAACTGAAATCATTCATTTCATTCGCAGCATAGTAAAAGGGAATAATGTTTTACACTTTTTTATTTTGCTAGTGATAGGTGATGCTATGGAGCATTAGGTGGTTCACTTTGGATTATATTTTTTAAGACTGTCACTGAATTATTGTAATATAATTAATACACCTTCGCGTGTACTCCAGAGAAATTCCGAGTGTACGTAGGTAACATGGCCATTTTGCACACATTATGTTCCCATGCCGTGCAGCCGTGCTATAGATTTCTGATGATGATGATTAGTCGACATTGTAACTCTCTCGTTCATTCGACTCATTAACAAGGTTTGAAATGTTTATTTGTTCACGTAGGTATGTTTATTTTGAGTTTCCGAAATTACGACACTGTTGCAAGCGCCATGATCGCGGATCAACTGAGGAATTGTGAATGTCGCAAATAATGCGAACATTTCTAATGTTCGTGGCCATGATAGTATGTAGAAAAACTTATAGATTAACCGGGTGTTCATAATATTGTGCGGTTGAATGATGAAGTCTATGTAGTAGAAAGTGGTTAAGTGTTTAATATTCGAGATATTTTAAGATTTAATTTAATATACTTATACTGAAAATGAAAATGAAGACAAAGAAGTTGTGTGTCACCCAAACATTGCTGCCGTCGCCTGTCGCAGCTCTCGGAATCCCACCTTTACAGTACAGCCCGCGGGGAGCTTTAGACATCGTAATCGCCTTTAGAACGAACAAGTGAGCCCAATGGACCTCACATGTGGCACGTCTATACAATTCATAACATAATACTTTTATAGCTCAAGAATACGTGAACTATATATTTTTAGGAAACTCAGGATAGATTGTGTAAAATTTACAACTAAGTCACTAAATTGTGTAAATTGTTGGTAAAATGTATTTAGGGTAAGTTACTTTATGAATCACTTTGACTGATTGATGAAATAATTCTGAAATAATTATAATTAGTGATTTAATACGTAACGTAATGACTGAATTGGTCAACAGCCTAATCAAATTTCTCGTTTAAAAAATGTTAAGTCGATCTTTCACATCTCTGTGTGGAAGGCTTTTTTGATGAATATTGAAGTTAATAAAGGTCATTCAACATGAGATCTAAGTCAGCTAACATCTTCGGACGCATACAAAACAACGTTTAAGAATGCAAGGTCGTAAAGTTTAATAAATAATACAATAGAATTCGCGTGAGCTAGAACTCTTCCTGAATGCTTTAATTATGTACCGACTTAACTATATTCTACGCTTGAGCACAGAATACCTAATTAGTTTAATGTGCAGTATACCAAGGTATAAACCTCAGAGATAAGAAACCAGGAGGTCAATTCTACTATTTCACAACAATATATCCCGCTGCAACTGCAGTTCGACTCCGGTTGTCGCTCGATCATTAAGTAAGTAATTAAATAAGTTAAGTAAAGTCATTCTTATATTTCTAGAGACAAACGGAAATATATCGTCATCTTAAACACTACTATAAATTATATTATATATATTAAACGTTACTATATACGAATGTGAGTATGCGTTGCGCTCATTGTAATATAATTTCATGATCATATTTCATTGCATTAAATCCTTATTGTGTGTATTTAAAAACTATTTCTTTATTGACATGCAACGTGACAATTTTTAAAAAAGGAGAACCATGATGGAATGACACAATGGGGACGTCATGAATATTTTAATTTGGGATTTTGAGGAGAGAAGATTCCTAAAAGAAACACGAATTATTATATTATGATTGAATTGATATTATAAAATAATAAAGACGCTTATCGTATATCCCATAGAAGAAAGGATAATTGGAAATCGATATACTTGGCGAAGGTCCCATCAACTATTGAGCTATTGGGCCTGAGAAGAACTGGCTCGATGTCATTAAGCCATTAATAAAGAAGAATTAGATACTAACCATTACAAAGGAAGCTGTGTCTTTTATATAGTTTCTTGCCTCGTGAAAAGAAGGAGGGACGCCATAAAGTGATTCTGGTCAAGTCATATTATAAAAAGAAATATGTGAAAGTTTGTCAGGTCACGTTATCTATTATTATATATTTATATTTCTAATGTTTCCTTTGATTTATTAGCTATTGTAGGCATTCTCTTATAATGTAAGTAATCATAACATTACATTACATCATGATCTACCAGGTTATAGTAGATCCAACCGTTTATCCTCTTTTTGACAGATCTAATTTGTCAGTTAAAGTGTTGTGACCAAGTGATTATAGTGGACACGATTTCGATTCATTTTTCTATCGAGTCTGTGCGGAAAGAGAATAGTCCTAGGAATGGCGCCATGACCATGGCTATTGGCCATCTAGAAATACGTCAGCCAATGGGGAATGTTGAAAGGGCGTGGACAGGCCGTCATGGCATGGCCATCTAGAAACGCATCAGCCAATGGGAAATGCTGACGCATTTCTAGATGGCCATGCCCAGATGGCGAGGCCACGCCGTCCGGTTACACCCGTGTAGTTTCCAAGGTAAGCTATCAAATTCTGAGTTATAAGTTTTCACTTCTATCGGCAATTCCTATGACTGCCAATTTTTTTGTCTATGGGTAAGCAGTAGTATTTTATCAAGGTAGTAAAACTCAATGGTCCACCGCCGTTTTGTATTTGTCACTGTCACTCGCAACAAGACGCCCGTGCTAGTAATTATTTGCTGAGTTTTATATTGGAACTATAAAATGCCGAAAGGATCAGTGCTGAAAGGACAGACGAGAGAAATGGTGATCAAGCTTCGTAATTACTTTGAAGCAGAGTATCAAAATGGCGGCCCGCTTTTACCATTGTCGCAAGTGAGAGAGCGCGTTGCGGCCGCGTTAGGTATTAGTGCATCTACGATTACAAAAATTACTACCGAAGCCTACGGAACAAGCGGCATGCAGGAGAATAAGCTTCGTACGCCGAAGAAAAAACGCCAACCACGTCGTGTGACTTCGGTTGACAACTTTGACGCAGACGCTATACGCCGTCATATATATAACTATTACTTACGTAAAGAAGTTCCAACACTTAAAAAACTTGTTGCTTCTTTGCGTGAATGTGATTTGTTCCGAGGTCAAAAATCGTCATTGGTAAAGTTCTTGAATGAAATTGGATTTACTTATAAAAAATCGGACAAACGCAAAATATTGATGGAGCGTCGCGACGTAGCTTTTGCTCGTTGCGAATTTTTGAGCGAAGCCAAAAAAATTACAGATTGGTCAAATGTTGTTTTCACTGACGAAACTTGGCTGAATGCGAACCACACAGTGTCTAAGAGCTGGACTGATGACACCGCTGCTTCCACTACCTCAGTACCGATGGGAAAAGGAGAACGTCTAATCATTTGCCATGCAGGGTCTGTGAAAGGATTCATGCCAGATGCTTTGTTGGCCTTTAAATCCAAAAAAACAGTTGAGTACCACGAAGAAATGAATTCTGAGGTTTACGAAAGTTGGTTTAAGGAAATGGTACAATCATTGGAAGAACCGTCAGTTATTATTATGGATAACGCATCCTATCACTCACGCCAAATTGATAAAATGCCGACCCAGGCCGACAAAAAACAAGTAATCATTGACTGGCTTCAACGACATGGTGAAAATGTTGATAACTCCTTACTAAAAGTACAATTACTAAATATATTACGAACAAAAAAACACTTCCCAAAACGATATGTGATCGACGAAATAGCTGCAGAACATGGTCATTGGGTTCTTAGACTTCCACCCTATCATTGTCAATACAATGCCATTGAATTAATATGGGCTCAAGTTAAAGGACACGCTGCTAGAAATAACACAAAACCCCCATTCACGGCAAACAAAATGGTAAATTTATTAAAAAATGCATGTGTGAAAGTAACTGCGGAAAGCTGGCAAAATGTAATTCAAAAAACACAAGAAACTATAATGGCAGATTGGGATAAACACGTGGCGATAGATTATATGAGTCAACAATTAATTATAAATGTCGGCAATAGCTCGAGTGACAGCAACGATGAATCTGATTTTGATTAATAAATAAATAAAAATAAAAGATTAGATTTCGTTTGCTTAAATTGGAATTGGGGTTGCTCAAACTTTACTATTTTCTGGTACCAAACGGCAGACTTTAATGTCTGCCATCCCCAGCGAGCAACACGGAAGGGAGTAGCCTTAGCTAAAAAATATTGTTCAAATCTTTCTGTCATTTCTTGCGGGAGGGGAAGTTGCACACTAGCGCAAAGCCGCACTATTACATACAAAACATACCTGTACCGATCCATTGCCGATCATACTCACACAACCAAATCACTAACACATAAAAAATAAAGCACCATTCACAAATCTAGCCCCGCCCTCACCCCACAGTATATTATCAAACTCCATGGTCCATGCGGACTTGTACTTTGACAGAGGGGAAACGCTGTGTATGCCTACTCCCTTCCGTGTTGCTCGCTGGCCATCCCAGATTTAACCGGTAACAGCTTCGTCAAGTATGACTTGTACTTGTAATCATCATAGTCATCATAACCTTGTTCTTTTTTGGATATACACCAGGAGATAAACACGTCTTCAAATAATGCTGTATGTTTTCCTGAGGCGCATCAATATAACGGTTTTACATAAAAATAAATCCGATATTATGTGCCGAGAACGGAAAACACCCGTGTAAAAATAGTTCATAAACAATATCGATATCTCAATCGTAACTTCGTAACATCACTATGTTGATAGCCATAGAACGTAATTTTTTAAAAACGTTTGTTATTTTATGGAATTTATAAAAAAACTACTGCACTTATGGACTCATTTTGTGAAAGATGATTATTATACGGGATCAAGGAGCAAATTTAAGCAGTTGTCATATTTTTAAAACCTCGCATTTATAAGTTAACTTTTGCGTAACATCGTCATGTTACGTTCTATTGGTGCTGTCAAAAAGAGGATAAACGGTTGGATCTACTATAGCAGAACGTAAGGTTTTGATCGATCGCTGGCGTCAACAGAAGCGTAATTGCAGCTGTACTGTTATTCAACAGCATAACGAAAACGTATAAGTCACCGTTCAGCTACGGTTCGATTTCAATTTAATTAGTGGAATCGGACCCCAGAATAATTTAAAACCAATAAAAACCAAAATGTTACTCATAATACATGGTTTTGTTACATAACTAGCTGCACCAACGGCTTTGCTTGGTTGGTCTAAGGATACAAAGCCACGGAAACAATATGAAATCACCTTAGTGGGTGCTTACAACATACCTAAATGGGGGTTGTTTTCATCTATGCCCTTATCTCATGTTGAATGATCATCAGATTTATTAAATATTACAATGATATTTATTTTTATTTTGTTCATGTTTATAAGGCGAATAGGATCAGTCATTAAAGCTGCCATAAGCAGGTCGATTCAAATGTCGAAGATAAAACAACGTACATCAACAATTTGAAAAATACAAATTATGTCTAATCTAGTTAATTTTCGTATCACATATAAATACCTATACATGACTGTTTTATCTTGTTACTAAAACTATAGTGTAACTGGAAAACATTAATGAATATTGGAAGAATATTAATATTTACTAAAATTATTACTATACATATAAATTGCCACACGAGTTTTTAATTAAACAGATAACTTTTTTGTATTTTATGCATTTACACCTGCTGAGCTTTGACTGCAATGTAATTACGTAAAGTCAGCCTTACGGCTAATAATTGTTTTAATAATCAGTATATAATCAGTAATAATCAAAATATTATAAGTAATATTCTGAATGCCACTTTGGACTAGCAATTTATCAGTTTTTCTATTACTTATCCAAGTGTTCCTTGTGTTCTTACGATACAAATAAACGCTTATGACTTATGTCACAAGTCACAAGTTACAATGTAGCGTAGAGTTGGGTAATACCATTGCGGACGATATTCCAATTACTGCAACTAGATTTATATCTTGTAAATAACTCAGTAATGTTTATAAAAATCCTAGCCAAACTTGGGGGTAAATGACGCTATGAAAACGAATTTTGTTTTGTGTTGATCGTTACCTTAGTAGGGCAGGTATAACAGAATATAATAAATGTTCAATGACAGCTATAATTTTCAAGGTTTTGCTCGGCATTTCGACAGTTTTAATGTTAGGTTTTTTACCACACTGAAGCATTTGTTCTTAAGGCGCGTCCCAGAGCAAATGACCTTTACAATCTGGTTCTAGGCGGTAGGTGACGCTTGACTCTTGAACCCGCGCTCGAGAGACGACTGTTGACAGCCACGTGACTTCTGCACACGGCTATCTGCCGAAAATACTCATCGATTTTTAAATAATTAGTTAAAACACAAAAACAGGTAAGTATTTTGAAAATGTTCAAACGCAAGTTAAATGAATTTTTAACGGTGTATCCATTAGTGTACACCAAATTTTAAAACAGAATATAGGTAGTACGTGTGGAAATGCAAGGAATCAGTGTTTCCCCCAATTCTGTCGTTATTTAGAAATTGGTCATAGAGAATATACAATATACAATAAATAATAATTTTAAACGTTAAATATGTAGAGAAAATGTTGTTATTTGTCATGGTATTTCTTATGTTTAATGTCCTTGAAATAAAGGTAGCTTCTAAACATCTGGTTCTGCACAAAATCTGCTATAGGACGCGCCTTATGTCTTGCTCGCTTAGAAATTATACACACTACATCGCTCCCGCCTTATCGACCAACTATAAGTCCCTATATCTACCTAAATAGTGGCAATTTTATTAGTTTATTTAGTTGTCTTTTATTAGTTACTTTTTTTAGGTTAGCTCAGTTATTTTGGTTTACGTTATATGTAGTAACCTACTTACCTACCTATTATAGCTAGTTATTATGTAGGTATTTAGATACATACACATTTAATTGTTTACTCTGTTTTACAAATTAATTAAGAGGACCTAGTACTGCGAAAAACCTTCACGAGGTTTACAGTGCTAGTTAGTAAACAAATGTATTTTTAATGTCATAATATAATAAATAAATGAAAAATGAAATAGGGTCATTTCGCCAGTTCGCGTCCATCACCCTATTCGCGTCCATTTTTCGGACCTCCCTATAAAAATTCTCGAAAATAGGTATATTCACACACTAAATCACCGAAAAGTCATTACCGCCAATACCTCATCGTATAAGAGGCACACACACATAGACAAAAGTTCTGTGTGCCCAATCAATCATGTGTAGAAAAAATAGTTAATCTCAGTTCTTCAACAAAGAACCGCGGACGCGCGGAATGTCTGCAAAAAAATAGTTTGCAGGGGCGCGTTCGACGGTAAGTATTTTATTGTTTTATGCGTATTTTAGAATAGACAGCTGTTTCTAGACATAAAGCATGAAAAAAAGAGTAATATTAATTATGTATTTGGTTGTTTTTTTAAAAGTTAACAGTTAAAATAAGGTGGACGCGAATTACTACACCGAATTTATAACACTTACACTTTGCGACCACAATGGACGCGAACTCGTCTATTTATGAATTAGTTAGTGTTTATTTTTATGTGATTAAATTATGAAAGGGAATTTGTTTTTATTTTTTATTTATGTACTAATATCATGCAATCGTAATGAGCAATTTGCGTCCACGTTATTATGATTGTAGAAAAAGATACAAATATCGTTCAGCACATGTGGACGCAAACTATACCTACAGGGAAACAGTATTATACCAAATTGCGTCCATTTTTTAAGCTATTCATTAAATACAAATAATAGCATATATTTTTTTAACTTATTTGTAAAAATAATTAATTATGTATTAATTTTTTTTAATATAACTAAGAGTTTAACATTCAATTTTTTACAAACTAAATGCAGTGAAATGTTTATTTTTAATTTTTTCCTGTTTAAGATGAGTTCTTAGGAGGGTAGTAAGAAAGAAGAAAAGAAAACAGTGTATGTTTTCTTAAGAAGAAGATTTAAAGAAAGCATTAATTGACATTCGTGAGAAGAAAAAATCGATAAGACGCAAAGATGCAAAGAATATGTTATTCCCAAGACCACATTATTGGACAATATCAGTGGACGCATACCAGATGGAGAAGATAAAATACCGATAAGAAACCGGGACCAGAACCAGCGCTAGGAGTGGATGGTGAAAAAAAGGTAGTTGAATAGCTAAAGGTAGTAATAGAATAAAAGTATTACGAAGATAAAGAGCAGATCAAGAACAAAAAACAGAAAGCAATACGAAAAAGAAAGTTAGAACGAATAGAGAAAAAAGCACAGGAGAGAGCTCGATAGGTTCAAAAAACTGCTCCGAAACGAAAAAAGAAGATAAAAGTCACACAGTAAACAATAGAGTCCATAGATGTGGAATCTGAAAAAAAAAATGTACCAGCCGTGGAGCTAATGAAATGTGCTGAATGTGACGATGTATTAATTTCTGATGTAGATGATAACGATGAGAAAAACATTGGGTGTGACAAGTGTATTAGATGTCATCTGAAATGCACGCGATTTCTAGGATTAAGTTATTCAGAAGCCAAAGATGAATGATCTTTTCAATGTGACTTGTGTGATTAATTAAAATTCGAAGGCAATAGTAATCATACATTGTCTCATAATCATAATAAGTATTATGATTCAAAATTTCTTTTAGTAGTAGGATTAGACGAAACTATTGTGTTGTTTTGTTGCTATAATATAGCCAACAACTTATCAATCAAGGCTGATCTTCAGTGATATTGTAATATCGTGATTTTAGGGTAAAATTAACAGAACTGATTGTTGTTGACCTGCAACCTTTAAAAATTATTGTTATTGTATATATTGGTTGAAAATTATTAATTACCTGCTTCAGAATAATGTTTCGTTTTTTTTAAAGTAGTTTGTTTTAAGCTCTATCAATGTTGAGAAAAATAAATAGGTATTCTTATTTTCTTTATAGTGAATTATTAATGATAATAATGTTGATTTTCAAATAACTATATTCTTGAATAAAGAATCTGTTAAAATAAATTTTTTCTTTACATTATCTTTAAAATATCACCCCTACATTCCTTTCTTAGCTGGTGGACGCAAAATGGTCTATGGGTGGACGCAATTTAGATTTTTTGGACGCGAAGTGGGTAAAACGCGTATTTTAGAAGTTTGTCTATTTATAAAAAAAACACAAGTAGTTTCTAACAAAACTGAAAGCGAACCCAATAGTAGACTATATAATGAACACATTACATAACTTTTTCATTGAAACTAGTGCTGGAACATTTTTATCTTGTCCTTCAAACTTGCCAACTGCACTAAATGGACGCGAACTGGCGAAATGACCCTACACCACAATACACTTCAAATCTAAACAAATCAAAGGTTGCACACTCCTGCTTGGATAGACAATATTATTTACTAATAATACACCTTCATCCTAGGAAGTATTCTTATAGTAATGGGCGGACACTCATTATGGCCTCTCTCTCTGTCTGGAACCGGGTTTCGTCTTCCTCTTCGCAGAGACTAGATTGGTAATCCACCACATACTATTATTTATCGTATGGCATGGGTCCAGCCCTGTGTCGAAATTCTCAGACCACCAAATTCATCCGATATTGACTAACAAATGATAATCTAAGACAGTTCACGTGACCGCCCCGGCTTGACGTACATTTCTAAGTACGACGACACTCCTTACGAAATGCTGCTAGCAATCACCAAGAAGTGGCAGCGAGCAAGGTGTGTAGCATGGGAAGACTAGGCAAGCGTTACTATAAAGGTTACGAGGAGGAGGCTACTACCTTCAAGATTCCAAGTATAATAATGGTAGTTACGTCATCCATACAGATTGTATCAATAATTTTCTTTCACCAAGCCTTTTAGGCAACCTTTTTATTTTCCTTTTTCTCCACAAAAACTTAAGTAAAACGGTTCTAGAGTGCCAACCAAATTGTGTTTAGGGTTGACTGGTTAAAAATAACCCGTGTCAAATCTGTTCGTAAATATTTTAGTATGCGCAAAAGCTAATGTGTGAGCGAAAAGTTGGATGGGTTATTTCAATGCGGAGGAGGGCGGATTATAATATTGGGAGGCTGAAAGTTGAAGACAACGTTCCAATTACATGTCGTTGGGACAGTAACACTCACAATAGAAACATTATTTAGTCCGTATCTCAAATAAATCGATCAACTTTACACGTACGTTTCATTTTATCATCGAAACTGACTTGCTGGCTGGTCGGTGGTATGGTACTGATACGTATTATTCGTGACTAGCTGACCCGCCAGCGGCTTCGCTCGCGTGGCCTCGCGGGATACGGTAATTACAGATTCTTAATTGTACCACGGGAACTCTTTAATTTACCGGGATCAAACATACCCTATATGTTGATCAGAGATATAAGCTACCACCACACGAAATTCCATTTAAATTGGTCCAGTCGTTTCGGAGATTAGTCTGTACAAACAGACAGACAAACACACAGAGAAAAAAACAATTTGAACTTATTTTTCACTCCTTACATCCCCTGACTCGGTTTTTAGCATATTTTTCATTGTACAGGAATTTGACCTCTACAGTTTATAATATGTAAGTAGTAGTTTTTACATCCCTCGTTTTACCCCCTTAAGTCACCCACATGACAAAATTATTGAAACCATCACTGTTAATTTTAATTTACCTATCCAGTTATCAATTTTCATCACTTTAGCTCCAAAAACAAAGAACTTTGAAAAAAATTATCGCCGTTTCACTCCCTTAAGTCATCCCTGACAAAAAAATTGAAAGCATCACTTTTTATTTTAAATTACCTATCCAGTTATCAATTTTCGTCACTGTAGCTCCAAAAACAAAGAACATATGAAAAAATATATTTCTCGTTTCACCCCCTTAAGTCATCCCTGTTAATAAATATTGAAATCATCACTTTAAACTGTCCAAATGCTAATTTTGACCACTATATGTTCGAAAACAAAAAACTTTCCATACAAACTTTCACCCCTCCATTAGTACTACATAGTACCGTAGTTGTAGTAGGTATAATACTAATACTCTATAATAATAATTCTCTAGTTTTATAAAAGAACTAGTTTTTTAACTGATGGATCATCGCTCAAACCCTTAGATTTGGTACCTATTTAACATTTGGAGAAAAGGTAGTTTTTTTTATAGAACTGTATATTCATACACAGGAATAGTACATAATGCACCAAGTGCGCGATGTTGTTTATTACAACCGAGACGGGTTTTAGTCCTAAGATCGAAGATCGAAGGCCTAAAATTACTGATGATTTAGATGATATTATTGTCAGCGACGCATCTACTGAAATAAACACTTAAAACTTGTAAGCAAGGCGCGAGCGAGACAAAGCATTACGAGTGAGTGAAATAGCGATATGGCCCTCGTTCGCCCCTTGAAAATGTTAACTTGAAATTTAATTGTTATATCTTGAAATATCTTAAGTGCAATTCGATAGTATAGGTTACGAGGAGTTTAGAACTCCAAACTATGTTAATCTAGGTCTCTTAGTAACGATAGTATGACGTTTTTAAGATTGTTAAGAATTTTATGAATATTGGTTTTTTACGGGAAATATATGAGACCTAGATATAGGGAAAAATAGCCAAAAGATAGGTAATTAGGTAGGGAATAATATAAAATAAAAACATTTTACATAGACTCGATAGCATAGGCAGGGGAAAATGTTTTCCATTGTTTTATTACCCGAAAAATAGGTTTTCAAAGAGATAATGGCTTGTATCTCTATGGTTTAGGCAGGATATAGCTTAAGTTATATGTTGTAAGATAGGGCGCATCACGCCGAATCTAACTATGTAAGACACTTTGTAATCTAAGAAGGAATAATAAAGTTATGGGGTAAAAACCAGACAATCCAAAGTAAACGTTAGGCGAAAAAAGATCAAGTTTCACGGCACGCTTAGGGGCTCTCTGTAAGGTAATTCATCGAGGTAGCTAAGCGATTAAGAAATTAGGCGATTTATGCAGTGAAAATCGGATACCTACTCGCAAATAGGAAGCTCTCTCTCAACTCAAGACTCAAGGAATACTAGGAAGCTAAGAAGCCAGGAATACTAGGAAGCTAAGAAGCTAGGAATACTAGGAAGCATTATAGGAAGAGCCGGGGAAATTTCGTTGTTTCTTTGGACGGTCTGGGCCCCTTCAATTCGAAGAGAAGGCAGCCGTATTATTTAACCCCCCCGGCATCCTCGGACCCCGCAGGTCCAGGCATCACTCTTCGACACTACAATACGCACACCACGAGACGGGTGCACCAGCGCGCGCATAGGGCGAGACAGAGACGGAGCAATCACCTCTCTCCCTCGCACTCTTGATCTCGCTCAGCGCAACTACCGCCCGTCAAACAGCGGTTAGCACACGGTTTCGCCGGGAGCGCGGAGGCGTGGGGCGCCGCAACAGCTGGTCCTTCGAGCCGGATATACCAGTGCGTGAACTACGCGGCGTTTCGAAGAGTGAAAAGGACGCATACACATCGGAAGTATGCCGGTTACAAGGAGTAACAAAGGAAGCGGTCGGCGGGAACCAACGCCGACAACAGAAGAGTCGAGTGGTGCTACGGGTGAATCGGGAGGAACGTCGGGTACCACAACGGAGGGAACATATCCGTCGGGGACGTCGTACGAGACCACGACGACCGGTACTGTCATCAAGGAAGGCGCTCCTGCTGAGAACAAGGAAGACCCGAAGCACAAGAGCATTGAGAGGAGGTCAAAGGATCCGCATAAGCCTGCATCAATGGTTTCTGAAAGCAGAAACAGGAAGAAGGAATTGGAAGCTCGTGCTGAGTTGGCTGAACTGGAGCTGAAGGAGGCACGAGCAGCAGCTGCATTGGCGAGGACCCGCCTGGAATTACTGCAGCTGGAAGACAATGATTCCGTAATACAGGAACCAGTGGATCGGGAAGTGAACGTCCAGAAGTGGGTGGCTGACACCGTGGAAAGGATGTCCGGGGAGGGGCGTCCAACGGAAGGCAAGTCCGGGGAGGGGCTTACCAAGGGTGAAACAGTCAAGCACGAAGATCGTTCGAATACGACCACTGGAGGGACGAGAGAACTGGCCGAAGCTATCATGAAGGCAATAAGTGCGTCATCGAGAAGCGCAACAGTTCCGGGATACATGAGTGAACTACCCTTCTACGATGGAAGCAACGGTGAATGGCTCGCCTTCAAAACGGTGTACGAGGATAGTGCAGCCAGTTTCTCTTCAGTGCAAAATATGGCGAGGCTGAGAAAATCCATTAAGGGAACAGCACGGGAGGCGGTGAAGAGCCTCTTGTATTCGGAGTGTGCGCCGGAGGAAGTGATGGAAGCACTTCGACGACGCTTTGGAAGACCGGATGCATTGGTGTTGGCCGAAATGGAGAAGCTCAGGGGCCTGCCGAAAATGAGCGAAAGTGCGCGGGACGTGTGCGTGTTTGCTAGCCAAGTAAACAATGTGGTGGCAACCGTGAAGGGTTTGAAGAAACCGCAATATCTTCAGTCGCCCGAAATGTTGAAGATCATTGTGGATAAAATGCCAGCAGTACTTCGATACAGGTGGTTCGACTACACTGCTGCGGTGGAAGACGTGGATCTGATACATCTGGGAAAATTTCTGAATCGTGAAGCGGACCGATGCGGACCATACGCAATGCAAGAAAGTGCAACTAAGAAACAATACACGAGGAGGGAAACCGCACACGCCGCGAGTGAGCAGGAAAGAGGATCCTGCCCACACTGCCAAGGGAGTCACAGACTCGTTGAATGTAAGAAGTTCCTGGACGCATCGACGAAGCAGCGGTGGGATATCGCATTGAAAACAAAAGTGTGTTTCAAGTGTCTTCAAGGTCGTCACAGGAAAGAAGAGTGCAAGAAGCCAGCTTGCAAGGAATGTAAGAGGTGGCATCATCACCTGTTACACGAAACGAAGCACGTAGAACAGTCATCTAAAATGGAAAGTGAAGTGACAAATAACGTTCTTCAAGTGAACACTACGAGAGCCAAGAAGGCGTATTTGAAGATGGTACCCGTGGAATTATACGGGCCGAAAGGAAGTGCCAGGGTCTTGGCGCTATTGGATGAAGGGTCAACGGTCACCATGCTGAACTCGTCAGTGGCTGACCAAATTGGATTAAAAGGACCCAAGGAAGCCCTCACTCTGGAAACGGTGGGAGAAAAAACCATCACAACGAGGGATTCAATGAAAGTGGATTTGAGGATTAAAGGGATCCATCAAGACAGGAAGAGGCTCATCACTGGGGCACGCACAATCGACAATCTACACCTTACGCCTCAGATGGTGGACAAAAAGAAGATCGAGGAGCTACCACATCTCAGTAAAATGGCCGACCAGTTGTATTACGAAGAAGAATCGCCGGAGCTTTTGATTGGCCAAGACAATTGGGAGTTGATCGTATCACGAGGAACACGCAAAGGGAGGAAGAATCAGCCCGTCGCATCACTCACGTACCTAGGGTGGGTACTCCATGGATCCGACTCGGGGGCAAACAAACCGGTCAACTTCCTCACCTGCGCGCACATCTCCACTCGAGAAGACGACTTGGACAAGCTCATCAGGGAACACTTTTCCGTAGAATCATTGGGAGTGCAACCACGCCGGCCAAGCACGGATGCTGAGGGGAAAGCAATCGAAATACTAAAGAAAACCACTCGAAGGCTGGATAACGGGCGCTTCGAGGTTGGACTACTTTGGAAGAACGAAAAGGAAACGATGCCAGAGAATTACAAGTCTGCAGAGTGCCGACTAAGGGGCATCGAAAAGAAGCTGGATAAAGACGTGGGCTTCAAAGAAGAATATAAGAAACAAGTCGAAAATTTGTTGGAAAATGGCTACGCAGAAGAAGCGCCACAAGAATCACTGTCGTCGAGGAAATGGTATCTGCCTCACTTTGCCGTCACGCATCCTACGAAGAAGAAGAGGAGATTGGTGTTCGACGCAGCCGCAAAGTTCGCGGGGAAGAGCTTGAACGACGCACTCCTATCAGGGCCAGACCTACTTCAGTCCCTGTTTGGAGTATTACTACGGTTCCGGCAACATCCCGTGGCATTGGTGGCGGACATCAAAGAAATGTTTCTCCAAGTTAAAATAAGAGAAGAGGATCGTGACAGCCTAAGGTTCCTATGGAGAGGAGATCGACGTACAGGAAAACCGAAAGAGTATCGAATGACGTCAGTGATATTCGGTGCAGCTTGTTCTCCAAGCGCTGCGATCTACGTGAAGAACCGAAACGCTGAAGACTTCAGAGAGCAACACCCTGAAGCGGTTCAAGCCATAGAAAGGAACCATTATATGGACGACTACTTACACAGTTTCCAAACGGAGAAAGAAGCCACGAAAATCGCCAGCGAAGTGGATACCATCCATAGAAGAGCAGGCTTCGAGCTCAGAGGATGGGCATCCAACCGATCGACGGTACTGAAGAAAATAGCTCATGAAGATGAAATGAACAAGGAAGTTGAGCTAGGATCGAAAGAAGAAAAGACATTGGGCCTAAGGTGGTTCACTCAAGAGGACGAAATGGGATTTCGCACCACTCTGACAAATGTTCAAGAAGTAGTTGAGCAAGGCAAGACGCCAACGAAGAGGGAAGTCACGAGTGCCGTGATGTCAACCTTTGACCCTATGGGGCTGGCATCACCCGTGCTCATACAGGGAAAAAGACTTCTGCAAAAAATATGGAGGAGCGGGGTCGGATGGGACGATGAAGTTACGTCAGAAAATGAAGAACAATGGAGAAGATACCTGACGAACCTGCAATTGTTGAAGGACCTTCGAATTCCAAGGTGCATCGGACACTCCAGGCACGAGGGGGAGATACACGTCTTCACGGATTCAAGCGAGACGGCTTATTCCTGTGCCGTGTACTGGAGACAAAGGAACGACGAAGGCCTCTACGACGTCACGTTACTAGCAGGAAAGGCGAGGGTCACTCCATTGAAGCCGGTGTCCATGCCGCGGCTAGAACTCCAAGCCGCGCTACTGGGGACTCGGATGGCGCACGCTATCGAGGAAGAATTGGATGTCAAAGTGACTAAGAAGACATACTGGACGGATTCGAGCACAGTATTGTCATGGATCAAGTCGGATCCAAGGACATTCAAGCCTTTCGTAGCCCACCGACTTGCCGAGATTGAAGATACCTCCAAACCACACGAATGGAGATGGATATCGACGAAGGACAACCCTGCTGACGACGCGACGAGAGACGTCCCTAACGAGTTCAATGGAAAACATAGATGGTTCACTGGTCCAGCGTTCCTGAAGGAAGATGAAGGATCCTGGCCCAAACCTCGCAATTTCAAGGCGGAACCAACAGGGGAAGAGAAAGAAACGTCAATCGTCACAGTAACGAAGGTCGTCAACCGGTTCAGCACTCCAGATCCAACGAGGTATTCTAGTTGGAATCGTTTGCTGCGGGCCACGGCGAGGGTACTTCAATTCATCGACATGTGTAAACGGAAAACTCAACGAGTGAACATTTCAAGGCGACACGAGAGGGCGGATCCAACGTGGGGAAAATATAAGAAAAAGGAAAAGGAGAAGTCAATACGATACGAAGTGAAAGAGACAAGAAGACTTCTACCTATCGAAGACAGCCACATGAAGATGGCAGAGAAAATTCTGCTCAGAAGGAGCCAAGAGGAGGGCTTCAAGGAGGAAATTTCATCATTAGAGAAGATGAAACCGATGAACAGATCCAGCAAATTAAGTAAAATCGACGTAACCATGGAAGACGGTTTAATACGCGTCAGGGGAAGAATCGACGCTGTGAAAGGACTGGTCTCGACTTTCAAACGTCCAGTCGTGCTAGACAGCAAACATCAGGTTACGAGACTTCTCATCGCGCACTACCACACTGTCTTCAACCACGGAAATCACGCGACGGTCATGAACGAAGTGAGGCAGCGGTACTGGGTCCTGGGGCTTCGATCTGCAGTACGAGCGACAGCACATCAATGCCAGTGGTGCAAGTTACACAGGAGTGCACCACAACGACCACCAGTGGGAGACCTGCCGGAAGAAAGACTACGCTACGGGGAGCCAGCCTTTACAAGCTCCGCCGTAGACTACTTCGGTCCCATGATCGTCACGGTAGGACGACGTCACGAGAAGAGGTGGGGAGCCTTATTCACGTGTCTAACGACCAGGGCTGTCCACATAGAACTTGCTGCATCTCTTTCCTCGAGCTCGATGATCCTGGCGTTGAGAAGAATGGCTGCAAGAAGAGGAATGCCGAAATCAATGTTTAGCGACAACGGCACAAACTTCGTGGGGGCCAACAAAGAGTTGAAAGAAGCCCTAGAAGAATTGAAGAAAGAAGAGGTCGTTACGGAAGCGGAGAAGATGGGGGTGCGTTGGAAATTCACGGCACCAGGCGGACCTAACATGGGCGGGGCCTGGGAACGCTTGGTGAGGTCGATCAAGACTGCGCTTGGGGTGACGCTCAAGGAGAAGTTCCCGAAGGAAGTGGTTCTACACACCTTACTGCTGGAGGCCGAACACATCGTCAACTCCAGGCCTTTAGTCGACGTGGCGGAAGACCAAGATGAAGAAGCCATTACACCCAACCATTTTCTCATTGGAAGATCAAGTGGCATGCCAAGACTGGGGGCATTCACTAACGAAGACTTCGGTGAACGACGAGACTGGAAAGTGGCTCAAAGGCTCATCGACCACTTCTGGGCAAGATGGGTGAAAGAGTACCTACCAACTCTAATCCCGAGAAAAGTCGACGGAAAGATCACCACCCGTGATCTGCAGTGTGGAGACACAGTCCTCATAGTGGACTCCACACTACCACGAGGAACATGGCCACGAGGAGAAGTCATCCGTGTCTACCCTGGACCGGACGGCCACACGAGAGTCATAGACGTTCGCACTACCGGAGGAGTCCTGAGGCGCCCAAGCACCAAGGTGGTGCTACTGGTTCCAGCTCGAGACGATGGAGGACGAGACAACGAGTCACCCGCCAACGGAGCGTCGAGCAACGGCGTCGCCAAGCCAGGAGTCGGTGCTGCGCACGAGGGGGAGGATGTCAGCGACGCATCTACTGAAATAAACACTTAAAACTTGTAAGCAAGGCGCGAGCGAGACAAAGCATTACGAGTGAGTGAAATAGCGATATGGCCCTCGTTCGCCCCTTGAAAATGTTAACTTGAAATTTAATTGTTATATCTTGAAATATCTTAAGTGCAATTCGATAGTATAGGTTACGAGGAGTTTAGAACTCCAAACTATGTTAATCTAGGTCTCTTAGTAACGATAGTATGACGTTTTTAAGATTGTTAAGAATTTTATGAATATTGGTTTTTTACGGGAAATATATGAGACCTAGATATAGGGAAAAATAGCCAAAAGATAGGTAATTAGGTAGGGAATAATATAAAATAAAAACATTTTACATAGACTCGATAGCATAGGCAGGGGAAAATGTTTTCCATTGTTTTATTACCCGAAAAATAGGTTTTCAAAGAGATAATGGCTTGTATCTCTATGGTTTAGGCAGGATATAGCTTAAGTTATATGTTGTAAGATAGGGCGCATCACGCCGAATCTAACTATGTAAGACACTTTGTAATCTAAGAAGGAATAATAAAGTTATGGGGTAAAAACCAGACAATCCAAAGTAAACGTTAGGCGAAAAAAGATCAAGTTTCACGGCACGCTTAGGGGCTCTCTGTAAGGTAATTCATCGAGGTAGCTAAGCGATTAAGAAATTAGGCGATTTATGCAGTGAAAATCGGATACCTACTCGCAAATAGGAAGCTCTCTCTCAACTCAAGACTCAAGGAATACTAGGAAGCTAAGAAGCCAGGAATACTAGGAAGCTAAGAAGCTAGGAATACTAGGAAGCATTATAGGAAGAGCCGGGGAAATTTCGTTGTTTCTTTGGACGGTCTGGGCCCCTTCAATTCGAAGAGAAGGCAGCCGTATTATTTAACCCCCCCGGCATCCTCGGACCCCGCAGGTCCAGGCATCACTCTTCGACACTACAACACGCACACCACGAGACGGGTGCACCAGCGCGCGCATAGGGCGAGACAGAGACGGAGCAATCACCTCTCTCCCTCGCACTCTTGATCTCGCTCAGCGCAACTACCGCCCGTCAAACAGCGGTTAGCACACGGTTTCGCCGGGAGCGCGGAGGCGTGGGGCGCCGCAACAATTATATTACGTATAATAACGGAGAGGTTCTGGTGATCAAGAAAACCGTGAGAGGTATATTAAAATGGGACAAATAAAAATATTTGCGAACCTAATTACAGGGCGGAAATGTTGGTAATATTCTGAAAGTCATCGGAAATGGGAGACGTGAGAGCCGACCGCACGCAGCAAAAGGAGTTTTTCAAGGAAATGAGTGAACTTTGGCAGGAAAACGGCTAATTGTGTGAGTTAGTGGTAAAACTTTTTTCGAGTCGCTCCTCTCATAGATAGAGATAGGTACGTACGTATAGACAGTTCAATGTTCACATAATCTCGCACATTAACCTTTAAGGAATGTATTGGCAGCATGGGCAGCATGACCATAGATTTCCTGGAATTGGTGGCCGTTGAATTAACTATCATGACACTCGTAAGTATCATAGAAGCAATTGTATTACAAAATAAAAATAAAATAGAAAAACATAATCTGGTTCAGGTATAATATATTAGCAACATGCTCTATTAGGTACCTAGATACCTACTTAGGCAAACTTACGGAAAACGTAAACTTTTAATATGGTGCTATAAATTATTACGTTGGAGATTTGATTTTAAACTCAGGTGAAATAATAAGACACGTCCTTATACAACAATAAGACATGCGCTCATTGATGTAATTTTTTTTACATCAATGCATGCGCTAAACTAAAAATATATTATAAGTAGGTACTTATACTTACTATATTTACCTATACCAAGTGTACTTTTAGTTAGGCACCTAGGTAGGTACTTAGTTTATAATTGAATTTATGTTTTGTGCCAATTCCGAAACAAACATACCTACTACGTATAAAAACTAATTACCTTTTAAAAATAAACAATACCTACTTAATATTACTAATCCCTATTCTACAGAAACATAGTTACTGACATGTACAACATACGCATCGCTTATTTTAATGAATGCATTTTCGGTTCTATTCTATTAACCACTTTGAGATAGTCGTTTATCAAAATATTGTCATGTCAACATAAAAACCCAACTGCATCACATCGCCTCAACAAGCGACACTGAGACCGACACGGAATACGCCGCCGCTTGCGGTTCCGTTCTGCCGAGTAAGGGAGACGAAGTGAGACTAGTCTGCTTGAAAATTATACACCAATAGGAGACCACCAATTGGCGCTTGTGTGAGTGACGTCACAAACAAGCAATTGATCGGGGACAGCTCAAGTTAATATTCAAGCTCATTTCTCACTGATCTAAAATAGACTCTATTACAAAGTCAGGAAAGTCTATGTCGTTTCTCCTGGATGTGATAAATGATACAACTTGACCTGCAGCTGAGGGCGCTGCGAAGCGAAAGCGGTTCGAAAATTTCGAAATCAGTTCGGCGTCCGTCCGCCTCTAGTTCGCGCGTCCCGTTACCGCTTTTTTGTTTCGGGCCATAATATTATTTAGTGAAAAGATGGGTACTGAAAACTATTACGCTGTTGAAAATTTAATTATAGCAGTTAGAAAAAGACCATGCCTATACGATACAATGGTACCCGATTACAAAAATGCACATGCAAAGAAAATTGTGTGGCAGGAAATTGCTACAGAGGTCGGTGGAAAAAATGGTAAGTCAGCATTTACATATTATTAACGCTCCTTAGCAATAGTTTGCTTGAGCAATACACGTAAGTAGGTACCTAGGTGCATATATAACTTCTATGACCTACACTAATTTCCTATTCACTATTTTGATTAACACAGAAAAGTGTTGTCACGGTAGCACCATTTGCACATGTTGTGACTACAGCGGCCAAATTGCGTTCTAAGTCGGTTGATACTTCCATACCAGCCACGGAAGCTGAGTCTGAAGACCTGTAACGGGACTGGCCTAGTAGGTACCTCCTTAGATTTTAACATAAAAAGGAGACCTGGCGAACTATTTTAACTTACCTAGCAGGAAAAAAGAACTTCTTTATATAAATAATAGGTACAATAGAACTAAGCATTCAATTGAAATTATTTTGTTATAAAAACTAACGTGGTTTTCAATCATTATTAATTAAAAATACGGGATTACTCACGTAATATTTATCGGATAGGTCCGACTATAGTTTCGACCACATTCGGTGGCCTTTTTCAAGGAGTGTTCGGGACGCCTCCATCAATGACGTCCTCGCTTAACGCTGCGGGCGGCCGCTCGTAGAGCTCGGGATACACTATGTTGCGTTGGTTAACCTCTATAGTCGGACCTATCCGATAAATTTTACGTGAGTAATCCTGTATTTTTAATTAAGTAATAACAATTGAAATTAGTTGCATAAGGTTAACAAGATTAGCTTTATTAGGTTTTAGCGGTTTGTTCTAGATTGGCACCTACTGGTATACCTAGATAAACTGAAGAATAATTCGACTTATAATTCGACTTATAATTCCTAATATTCGTAGAATATCATTTACATTATCTGCTTTTTTAAATACTAATGTAGGTATTAGTTACGTGAAGGTACAGTGGTTAAAAAAAAGCATAAACAAAAATTAAGTAATGTATTGATGTAGGAACATGATACCTATACATCATTTGTTGAGTAGGTAAGTGTTAGAAAAGTTTCAAAATATGAAACTAGCTTTCGGTACTGAACTTTGAAATTTAATATTCTACAATACTTACGTGTTACTTAAGAGTAGGGTTGCCATCCGTCCGGGTTTCCCCGGATTGCGGATGCGGGCGGAATTTTATTTGTAGTACTTAGGTACGGGTCTAAAAATTTAAATTATAAACTTAAATAAAAAAATCTATTGGAATAATAACACAATTTGTAACAAACTGTAATAAGATTCTGTTTTGTTAGATACATTTCATATGATGATAAAAGATAAGTTATTTAAGTTTAAGGTCTGAAAAATAAATAAAAAGGTGATTAATGTATTTTTTACAACACTTACTATGTTTAAAAACTGTTTGACATGTCCGGGTTCTGGCTTCTAAAATTCGGGGTTTTCACGCGTCTTGTTCTGGTTGTCAATTTATAGACATGGCAACTCTACTTAAGAGCGTAGATATGTACTGTATAATGTATTATTACTGTATGGTACTGTAGTGGTGTCGTCGAGATGTGTAATATCTTTTACGGTTCCGTACCCAAAGGGTAAAGCAGGACCCTATTAATCCCTCCTCTGTCCGTCTGTCTGTCCGTATGTCACCAGGCTGTATCTCATGAACCGTGATATTAGCCAGTTGAATTGTTCACAGATGATACCTATTTATGTTGCCGCTATAACAATAAATACTAAAAAAGCCAGCCAAGTGCGAGTCGGACGATGACTACAGATAATAGTACGGAACCCTTCGTGTGCGAGCCCGACTCGCACTTGGCTTTTTATTATTGATCATAAATCAGTAAGTTTTGAACCGGTGTTGATGAAATTTTAATGGAAGTAACAAGCAGGTATACCTTACCCATCATTATCACAAAAAAGAATTGCTAAAGCTCAACACCCAAAGAGGCGGGAGCCGCGGGGGACGGTCGCGATCCGGGACGGTATTTTTTGTAATGTTCTAATTTGTATGCACCCTAACACGTAACACATAGCAAGTGGTCGCGATCCGGCGCGGTGCGATGTGTCAGGGTGCATACAAATTCAAACATTACAAAAAAATACCGTCCTGGATCCCTACCGCTTTCCCGCGGCTCCCGCCTCTGTGGGTGTTGAGCTTAGTCGGTTCACAATCTGCGAAGTAATCGCTGACCATAAACACAAAAACACTACGACTGATTTGAGAAACTCAAAGCAAGAGCATTCCATTTAATGCTGCAACGTATTTTGCAGAATATGTAATCTATACTAATATTACTTATAAAGAGTAAAGATTTGAATTGTATGTAACGGGCAAACTTTAAAACTACTGGACCAATTACAAAAGCGTTCTAATGTAGCGTTAGAACGCTACATTATCACTGAGTAACATAATTTATATATTATTTGTTCTCTAGGAAAGTCTAAATATTGTGAACGTCAGGGGAAAGATACATTGGGACTATCCCTACAATTAGAGGATATTTGAAAACACAAAAAAAGCTTAAGTTTTTGTAAATATATATATATACTTACGTACGTATATGGTTATAAAAATAATGTAACATATAACGGTTGCACATTCAAAACTAACCATCGTACAGTTCTTTTGACAAATATTTTTTACATTTCCGATTTCTTTCCGTGTATATTTTCAACCTAAAGTAATCCTAACAAGAGGGTTCAATAACATTCTTTGTTTACAGGCCCTACCATGTGTTGGAAATGGAAAAACTTACGGGACAGTTACGCAAAACATAAAAAACACTTAATTTTACCTGACAACGACACAGCTCAGAAGTTCAAAAACTGGTGCTGGGCCCCTCACATGACATTCTTGGATCCGTTCCTCCGCAAACCAAAAGAATACATAGCTTTTGATGATACAGAAGAACAAAATAGCCCTGAACCAAATAGTTCTTATTCAGAAATACCGGAAGAAGTAAACCAGGACATGGACTCTAGCAGTTCCGGTTTTTATTCTACATCCAGGATCTCTAAAGAAAATGAAAGGAAGCGGAAGTACGAGATAGAAGAAGTTTACGAACAACCGAGTGACAGATTAGATAAAATCGATTATCTCTTCTTGAGTTATGCGGACACATTTAAAAGGCTAAGTCCGAGGAGACAAACTATGCTGAAATTAGAAATGGCAAAATTATTCGCGGAGGCTGAACTTAACGAAATGAATGGTGATCCAATTAAATTTGAAAACTGAGCGGAAATGTTAATATTATGATAGTTAGAAAACATTTTATAACATTTAAAATTTTAGTCATAATATACATACATGGCGTTTTAAATATTTTAGATTCTTTTTTGTCGGGAAAAACGCCTAACAATGGGTAATTATCCCAAATTTGTGTTCCTTTGAGTTTTAACGTGCAAAATTGATGATTTATTAACCGTTAGTGTTTATAATGGTGCACGTGTGTTTATGAGTGTAGGCAAAGTAAACAAAATTATGAAACGTTATTTTGTTTCCTCATCAATCGCCTTAGAAAGTTTTAGTAGGTAATGCATCCATCGCATTACTAGAGTGGACTTAGACACGACAATGACATGGACTCTAGCAGTTCCGGTTTTTATTCTACATCCAGGATCTCTAAAGAAAATGAAAGGAAGCGGAAGTACGAGATAGAAGAAGTTTACGAACAACCGAGTGACAGATTAGATAAAATCGATTATCTCTTCTTGAGTTATGCGGACACATTTAAAAGGCTAAGTCCGAGGAGACAAACTATGCTGAAATTAGAAATGGCAAAATTATTCGCGGAGGCTGAACTTAACGAAATGAATGGTGATCCAATTAAATTTGAAAACTGAGCGGAAATGTTAATATTATGATAGTTAGAAAACATTTTATAACATTTAAAATTTTAGTCATAATATACATACATGGCGTTTTAAATATTTTAGATTCTTTTTTGTCGGGAAAAACGCCTAACAATGGGTAATTATCCCAAATTTGTGTTCCTTTGAGTTTTAACGTGCAAAATTGATGATTTATTAACCGTTAGTGTTTATAATGGTGCACGTGTGTTTATGAGTGTAGGCAAAGTAAACAAAATTATGAAACGTTATTTTGTTTCCTCATCAATCGCCTTAGAAAGTTTTAGTAGGTAATGCATCCATCGCATTACTAGAGTGGACTTAGACACGACAATGACAGAATGATTGACTTTTATGTGACTGTGACTTTACTCCATCTCCTAGAATGGATATCTACTTAATTTGATTCATCTCTAAATATTTACATAAATAACTTGAGGATTGGCAAATGTACAAAAGTACGAGACAGAATATAAAAAATAAATAAATACTGAAAAGAAACTGAAAAAGCTGCGGCAAATCCTAATATTGCCATAAAAGAAAAAAACCCAATATTCCAATTAACGGTTGCACAACAAATTCCTTAATAAAACTGAAGGGTAGATTATATGGCCAATAAGGAGCTAGGCCTTATTAGATTTTGTATCCGACCCGATCAAGAGCGAAAATGCAGCTCGAAAAAATACGATAACATATAAAAAAGTCGTTTTTGATATTGACGTCAGCTGAAAAAGAATAGGTAGGTATTCTTACGGAAATCAAAATATTCTGCCGCCTGGTTGATCTTGCCAGAATGAATATACTAATTTCTAAATTTGTTCAGCTGCTTTTGTCACTAACCGTATTATACAAACATGAAATGTGTATTATTTTATATATATTAAACACTCTGTATCCATATCAAGAAATTTCATGTCTCATGCGGGCACTAAACAATGGAATTGCTGGAAGCACACGCCAACGGCTTAATATATTTTTAATATTACGATATAGTTTCTTGGATCATTGGTGGTTTTTATAGTCTTAGTAACACAATACTCGAGTTTAGGATGGTTGGTACCTTCATGACACTACATTCACCACACTACATTAAAACATACGTGTTTATAAAAAATATAAATCCCGTCATGACTTAGGTACACACAAAATATAACGTTCGTCTACTTGTCTAAAAAACAATCTATTTTACATAATGCAAATAAACCTGAGTTCTTTATGATCACAGCCCATATATAAGACCTACTTAAGCCCCTAAATTATAAACACATAGCTCCAAATTATCCCACAGTTATTGCAATGAATTGTTTAAAATATCTACTTCAAACATTGTAGCAATCTCTGGAAATATTTTCTGCTACTTAGTAACAGCGCTACATTTTAACTAAGTTTCATTTGATTACAAAAAAGTTTTATCCAGCAAACTTTACTGGAATAATGAGTAAACCTACCGATAGCGAGTTCGTAAGCAGTTGCTTACGATGCGAAACTGAAAAACCGCTTGTGAGCCAGTTGATCACTTCCTTAGAGAAATCAGCTACAAACGTTTCAACATTTGGCCAACTTTGATGAAAGGCTATTTATTTATATGCGATAGAATTAAGCTCAACTTCTCTGGCAAAAAACGCAGCTTCGAGTTCAAGAAGTTGGAAATGCATTTTTGAATAAATGGATGGAACGGAAACCTTTAAACTTGATGCGGTTGGGATAAATCGATTTATTATTTATAGGTTTAGTTGTGACATAATATATATTTTTTACATGTACAACTCATTTTAGATTTTGTTACCTTATCTTGATAACCCTCAAAAGTTACCACCATGCTGTAGATTTAATCAGGATGTTACCTTCTACAGAAGTTGAAGCCTCACCTCACTACCTCAGCTCGTATCATCACACTCAGTATTTGTGACTCTATTTTACTTATTGTTAAATTGGTCTAGATTTTAGGGTTATGTGTGAAACTATGGGACCATAATACTGACGGTTGGTTTCTAAAATCAATATCCAACCTACCTATATAGTTTACCCTATACTAGAGATAGAAAGTTAACATAGGTTCTAATGAAATTGAGTCCAATGTCCTCGTAGGAACTCCACCCACACTCATATGGATACTTTGAACCGTTACAAGTATAGTGCGTTGAATATATCTTAGACTATGTAATTTTATTAAATATACTCAACTCAATAACACACACAATGTCATATGCAAATAGTTACCTACAAAATATGAAGGGACCTGTACAATAAATCTAATGTAAAACTACGTGTACTTATATTGTAATGTAACATGTACTTACAATCGTCTGACTTGATGTGATTATAGTGAAAACTCAGTGAAACTACAAATAATATAAAAGCCGGCCAAATGCGCTAAATATCGAAAGCAATTAATATTTATTGGTAAATACATAACCTAGCCGAAATGTATTATATTTCATCAAAGGTCGTTGGTCATCATAGGGCCAGACACAATAGAAATTTCATTGTTTTAATATAACGACTCTTGAAGGGATATTATACGCGTGTGAAGTGGTGGTGCGGAACCCTCGGTATGCGAATTCGCTTTGCACTTGCTATTTTTATGCTTATGCGGTTAACTTTAAAATAATATTATTAGTTCTACCATGAATACTAAAATACAATAATTATAAAAAATAAGTACTTATTCTGCTAAAATTCATATCATGTTTTCTGATCTCGGTGGTAGTAGACGCATTGATTAATAATAACGAAACTATAATTATTCTTTCTGAATTGAAGTTTATTTTTCATTTAGTATATTTTCAATGAGTACGCTTTTGTTTCATTCAAGCACTTTATAATTTTAATTGCACGTCTTTCTCATTAATCTCAATTAATTTCTCGTGAGGTTATATAACCTGAGTCAGCAGAGTCAAGCTAGTCCGTTGAAGGACCATCAGCAAATTCCACGTAGTCCGCGAGTGGTTCGTGTCAATCAGGTGACATAACAAGTGGTAGGACTCTTCTGTCAATGTCTTTCTTGTTAGATATCACCCCAGTGTCAGATATTCTCCTTCGAAGCTGTACTGTTTATGCACTTCTGCGTTAGAGCCTGAAAGGCTCCGGAGTAAGTGATATTACTACGACTACTACGCTTACCATTATTAGATGAATGACTAATGAATCGACATCATCGCTAGTGTAATAAACAAAGATATACAAGAAAACCCAAAAAAAAAACAAACGCACATGAAATAAATCGTTGTAACACGAAACATTGTTTTGAACAATCCTGTGATTTAAATTTTATAATTTTTAAAATACAACGTCTACCACTTACTGAAGTCGCTGTTTTTTTTAGCTACCATAATACCACACCATCGGTTGTAGTGCCACGCTGTAACCCCACAGCCGAATAGGCAGGCACGACCGGGGAAGTACCACACTCCCACATAACACCGACGTTTTACTCGGTTTGTGGGACGTTCCGGAGGCCCGGTTCCCCCTCTCCATTCCCCTCCCCAGCCCCCTCCACCATCGCCCCTTCTATCTCTTTCTTACTATCTTCCTCAAAGGTCGGCAACACATCCTCGAAACCTCTGGTATTGCGGATTTCCGTGGAGGGCGGTATCACTTACCATCAGCCGTGAGCCGCCTGCTCAACTGCCAACCTATGCCATAAAAAAATAAGGCAATAAGATTCGTAAAATTAATAATTTAAAAAAAAAATTACACTTTTATGTCAATAAATGAATTTTTATGTTATGTTATGTCCTAAAAACTTAATAAAACTTACAAAAGAATTTAGAGAAATTACAAATAAGACATAAATACAGTCAGTTTTATAACTTTGTCTAAAGTCCATCCCACTTCAAGACTTTCAGGCAAGCCAAATACAAAGTTGGAACACAATTACGAGTACTTTGGTAGACCCTCTGTGAATAAAGATTCACTAGGATCAAAACAGTTTCTTAGAACTACCAAGATTCGTAGTTTTACCTTTAACAAATTAGATTGGGCCTAAGTAAGTAAATATTAAGTTTAGACAGAAGCTAGGCTAATTTCAAATCCGAACAGGTGAAGCTAGCTGAACTTGTTGGTTACAAGCTTATGCGGCTGGAAGACTGTCTACAAACTTTGTTAATGTACCAACTTACTCGTAGGTATGTGTAAGATTGACTGCTGTTTGTGTAACTTCGATTGTGCCACGGTAATTTTATTATCGTGGTTGTGCACTTGTTTATGATGTGCGAGCGTATAGCGTGTGGCTGCACAACATTCGGTCCTTGACGACACATAACTTTTTCAACACACCTACTCGAAAAGGAACTCTTATTGAACAGTAATAAGAATCAAAATGTAGCGTATTTCGAACACGTGCTTTTTACTTTTCATTCCCGCACGAGTGCGAAAATGAGACAGAAAAGAGTGACAGATTTTTCAAAACTATCAAAAGGTAAATGTACAAGTCAATGTATTGGAATAAATAAATTTGGTGCCATGCCGAAAGAAATCGCAAAGTTTCTAGGTTTACCAGATGCAGAATGATATACAGGACATAGCTTGAGTTAGGCGAACGTAAGGCACATTATTGGCTGATTCAGGAGCTGATTTGCTTACATTAAAGCGCCATGGTGGGTGGTGCTCCAATGCAGTGGCAGAATCGTATGTAGAAAACTCTATATCAAATAAAGCCAACATAAGCGCCAGGATAACCCAGGATATCAATTTAGAACCAAAACCAAAAAATATGCCCTTCGATGTCAAGACCGATTTAGTACCTATCTGCTACTTATAGTAATGATGAAACACTTTTTCTTACTCCCTACGAGAACAATCCGCAATCTCCAACATTTACTCAAATCACCCAAGAGCAAAATAATGATGTTTTTGATAGCAAAGCGTTAACCTATAATTTTACCAATTGTACTTTCAATAATTGTTTTAATAAATAAAAAATACTATGAACTGAAGTTTTTTTCAAGCAAGTGTGTTGAAAACCATTGTATGAAACCATTGATGGGTTTTTTTTTTACATCAATGTATGAAACTCGTGCGCGTTGTTTATTACAATCTCTACTCCATTTAGGCCCTCCTAAAACCCGTCTTTGTACTATTTTTAAACTAGGCACTCTTTACACGACGACGGGGCGGGGCGGTCTTTTTGACCGCGAAGCAATAAAGACTGCGTCTGCCCGTCGATGCCCGCGGCTGCCCTCGCCGCTACGTAGTCTACGGCCTACGGATACGCCGCGCTGCCAGTGTCCGGCGGGCACTGGCAACGCGGCGCGACGCGGTCTTTTTGCAGTCAGTGTTAAAGATGGCAATAATGGTTAAAAAAAATATCTGTAATCAGTTAACAAATAAAAAAAATCTACATTTTTAATGGTTAAAAATAGTCAATATTTTTATCCAATGAAAAGATTTGGTATAGGTACATACAATTCGGTATGTAAAGTTTTTTTTTGTTTTTTTTTTTTTATATTTTTATTTCGTAGATTAGGTCATTATAAGAAACTAATTTCAATATTTTTGTTTTATATTCAGTAGTTATTTTATAATATTTTTTTGAAAATTTGAATCCTATGACGTCACTTTTTTGCACAAATATGTAGTTGCGTTGAGGAGCCAAGAAAAGCACGCGAGTAAAAAAAAAGAAACTAGAATTTACTTTGACACTTGACAGTGACACCTACTAATTCGTAAGTCTCTATTCAATCAAAACAAAAGTCCGCTCGTGTTGTGAATCGATAATAAAATGCAAAAAAGTGACGTCATTTAGAGGTCAATGAAAGTCGAATTATTTCATCGTTTTTTGTTAAAATAAATGGCATCTTATCGTTTTAAAAGGTCAGAGTAGAAAAATAAGGGTTTGTAACATAAAATCTCGAAATGGTTTCGGAATTGGCATAGGTTAATTTTTTTTAGCATACCGATTAATCAAGTTAAATTAGTCTATGTTAATGTTATGTACCTACCTACCTACATACATAGTGCAATAAAGGCGGCAAGTAGAGATTTTATGTTTGTCTATGGTTGGCTTCCAATTCCGAGTCGTATATTCCAAGCTGTGCAATGTCGGTCGGTACATAGAGTAAATTATGTACATGTAGAGGTCGATACAGATCGCGCGGCGAGAGTTTGGCTTTGACCTTCGGGTGGAGGGGATTACTGCGCATGGGTACTGTCGCGCCATGTGACAGAGAGAGACAAGAGTCCTTCGTCCCTCTAGCCACCATGTGATACCCAATTTTTGACTTCTGCGCAATAACTGTCAAAGCCAAACTCTCACCGCGCGATCTGTACGCGAGCATTATTGCACGCACCTTACTGCACAGCCCATCATTTCGAAGCCATGTACACAGATTCCGGGCTGTACATTGTCACCCCGAACCGTTTTTACTCAGGCTAGATTGTACGACCCGTGTGCACAGCCAAATATTCCGAGGCCATGTACACGGAATACGGGCTGTACCTACAATAATGGTTGTGCAATACTTGGCTGTGCATTCCAGTGGGCGTACATTACTGCCTCCCGTACTGTGTAGGTTGCCCTAGTACATCCCACAGGTACTTCCCACCATAGAGTAACTTTTTATACTAGAAATAGAGATCAATCTCGGCGTCAATTAGTGTAAACCAGTATTTTCAGCACATTAGTGCCATCTGTAATTTCTAGACCCAAACATTACTTTACAGTTAAACATTTACAGTTTGCGTGTGTAGTAGATTATATCTATATTGTACCTTTATATCTATATACTAAAAACCTATCTTATTCATGTAGGTATTTGTACATTTATGATTTGATTACCTATTTAAATTATACATGTAATCACCAACACAACATTGTTGTTCTTCCAAGGTTGATCAATTTAGCTGTAATATAAATTAGTATAACATTGGTATTTAACAAACACTTCAACTGCCTTGAAATTGCTAAAACCAGGTGGTACATATGTAATAAGTAATAAATGATATGTTTTATGTGATTAATGCAATCTTTAATGGTTAATAAGCATTCGAAGTATCCACAAACGTCCAAAACATCTATCCGGCACAAAAATTAGCATCCACACAGAAAAAGTCAATACTCACAAACATGAACAAAATGTTAGTCACGCACAGCAAATCCATAAAATTGTATACGAAATATACTGATAGTAATTTGTATTGTACAGATAAGCCCTCTTTATAATTCATAATAACCCAAAAAATAACCCATGGCAACCGGTGACATTATTATTTATATGATCAGTAAAATATTCCTTGTATATGATTTTACAATTTATGAAATTGGTAGAACTGCCTGCCAGCTATGAATACTAAAATCTACTTCTATGTCTGCCGTGGAATTGAGCTATGTTATGCCAAAACGTTCCAGCCCTCAGAATAGCCAATCTGAGATGGTATAGTGATGAAGTTGTAGACGTGTTTTTTCTTTATTCTACATCAAATATGAACTTGTAATATTAGATTATTAACCAAGGGCTGTATGACATCAATTGCATACGAGGTTTTTGGCGCCTGAGCGAAGCGAAGGCGCTAATTAACCCGAGTATGCAATTGATGCTTACGCCCGAGATAAATACTCTGCTTTACATATCGATTGTGAGGTTAGTAAACAACAAGACAGCAGGTTTCAATGAACATTTATTAAGAAGAAAAAAATGTGTATTTAATTAAAATTAATAGTAAAATTATTACAATTTGTAAGAGATATGGTCACGTTCTTTTTAGGAATATTTATAGTTTGAATATGAGTTTGTGATGATAAGACTTGAGTTTGAGTGACTTGAGGTTCTTGCATCGTAAATGGCGGCAGTTGACTGGTACTATTTTCTTCATTAAAAAATGGCTCAGATGATGTGCTTTGACGTGGTGATTTCAAGTTTATATTTTCTGTTATTTTAGAAGTAATTTTGCTTTTGTTTGCCATCGAATCTTCGATATAACCTTCGGCCAATTTGCTGGACTTCCAGCCGCCGTGCCTTTTTAACAGAGTGAGGTTGGCTCCCGAATCAGCCAATAGATTCGCTGATGTTCTGCGAAAGCAATGCCCGGTGTATAACTCTACGTTACTCAGTTTTAAATATGTGGCTATTTGCTTTGGCATGCCTGTAAATTTGTTTTTTCCTATTACTTGTCTGTGGCATTTCCCTTTACTGTAATTAAGAAAAAAACGATTTGTATCCACGTTTTCAGGTCGAAGAGCTTGATATTTTTCAACATAATTTGCAAATTCTTCATGCACAACAAATGACCGGTCAATTTTAGTTTTCGTGTTAGGCAGTTTTATGAGTAGTAATTTGTTATGTTTTTCTACATTTTCTATTGTCAAGTTTGTCAATTCCACGGTTCTGCAGGCTCCCGATATCCCAAAAATTAGAACAACCTGTAAAAAAGACATAAGTTGTATTAAAGGCACCAAATTCGCATAGTATTTTTGTGAAATATTTTGGTAACTTATTAAAAAGGGCAAGTAAATACGTAGGTACCTTTATTGCTAAATAAATTTCATCAGGAGCTTCATTTAAGAATTTCTGTACTTCTTCTGCAGTAAATACCTTCGATTTCTTGCTTTTAAAGCCGTCAGACTGCCTTTTCAAGAAAGCAGTAAGTTTAGAAAAATCTTTCAAATTCACGTCATGTTTTGTCATCATTGTAGATTTTAGCATGGAATAAAAGCACCATAAACTGGAAGGTTGTAGCCTCTTAGATAATTCATCAAAATATGATATAAAAACACTTTCAGAAAGAGATTTCACTTTTTTTCTGACCGCCATTTCATAAATTCGTCGTATGCCTTTACATATCTTTCTTTCGAGTTCGGCGGTAATATATATTCTAGACAACTGTTTTTGCCCTTTCTTTAATAAAATCTGGCGTTAGATCTATGTCTTCGTCACTAGACATGTTTAAAACTTTTGAAAAAGAACTCAAACAAGAAAATTAATTATTTTCGCGATGCTTTCGCGCCTACTAGTAGAATGCCTTTTTTTTTTTTACGCACGCAAGCGCGTCAAATCTTGCTGGCCAGTTTGATTTTTAAATCGATTCCATTCCATCTAACATACGATGTGGAAACAAATAGTTCCATATTTAAAATAAAATCTTTATAAAATAAATTGTCTAGATTCCGATTCGAGTAATTAATCGATACCGAGAAAAAAAATATTAACTTTTTAAAAATATTCTTCGTGCAGTATGAGTATGACAGTTCTTTTTTCAAATTCCAATATATACACCCCGGCATTCAGGGGTGTAAGGGTGTACTTACAGAGCAAGAGATATGTAAAACTTATTGTATTATTTTGAGACAAAATTGAGTAGTATTTTTCATCTAAACAATTTGTAACTAATTTCATAGATATAGTTTAGAGTAAAAAAGTAGTCTGGCTGGATAATGTGTGCAAAAACAACTTTGTATGAAATAGTTCTAAAAGTAATTTGGCATAAATTATCCAAACTACACTCGAGAGCAATGAATCCGGATCACTTAAAGAATCCTAAAAATCTCGGAAACTAAAAATGCTAGGTTAATGCAATAAATTGTATTTAATAGACAATGTAATACTCCTTAAATGAAGGTATTAAAACTTCTTAGTTATTGTAAAGTTATATCATAAAAAAATCAAATTTGAAAAAGGGCCACTTTCGAAGTTGGAACTACGAAATTACAGCATTTGGTTTTGCTTTTGTTTGTAATCTGTCATTTATGTGGGTACATAAACCATGTTGATAGTGCTCTATATTCATTATTCAAGCTGAAATTATGTCGCTTACGCCTGAAGAATGCACCAGAATACTTACAATGCTGGAAACCGGCCGGAGTCAGCGCGATACAGCCAGGACTGTCGGTGTGTCGCTGTCAACAGTACAAAGAGTTCTCCGACGTTACGAAGAAACTGGTTCTAACCTACGCAGACCAGGAACGGGCAGAACCAGGTGTACCACAGCACGAGAAGACCGATATTTGGTGAACACCATGCTTCGAAATCGCTTTCTCACAGGAACTGAACTCACAAATCAGTTTCGACGCCTCGGAGGAAGTAACCCAAGTGCATGGACAGTAAGACGTCGGCTTGCTGAATCTAACTTAAAACCCCTTAGACCTGCAAACGGCCCTAAACTGGAGCGTGGGCATCGTATTTCAAGACTAAGATATGCCCAGAGCCACGTAAATTGGAGTATTGAAGATTGGTCAAAAGTTATGTTCTCCGACGAATCAAAATTTATGCTCTACAAGCACGATGGAAGACACAGAGTGTATCGAAGACCAGGGGAAAGATTCAAGCAAGCATGCATCGAAGAAAAAGTAGCCTACGGTGGTGGGTCTGTACTTGTGTGGGCCGGAATTTCTTCTGAAAGTCGCACAGAGCTGGTGATCATAGAAAACGGCTCTTTAACTAGCGAAAGATATGTGGAAGAAATCCTCAATGATCACGTTGGTCCATTTATGGTCAATTTAGGTGAGGATGCTATATTTATGCATGACAATGCCCGACCTCATACAGGTAGGATTGTGAATGACTACCTTCAAGAGATGAACATTACTCGTATGGAGTGGCCAGCGCGCAGCCCGGATATCAACCCGATCGAGCATGCTTGGGACGAGCTAGGCAGATACGTAAAACAACGAAACCCTCCCCCAATCACGCTCCGTGAGCTCAAAATTGCTCTCACAGAGGAATGGGAGAATATTCCCCAAAATCGTATAAGGAACTTGGTGTACAGCATGCCAAACCGCGTAAACGCAGTAATGGAAGCACGAGGAGGCAATACGAAGTATTAAAATTCAAGAAAATCGTAATAAAGTTCAAAAATTTCATGTTTCCTATTTTTGTTTTAAGGAGAGATCAGCAGTTTTTTTCTTTATGTAATTTTGTGTTAATAAAATGTATGGTGACTCATATTTTTTTTACTTTCATTTAAGGAGTATTACATTGTCTATTAAATACAATTTATTGCATTAACCTATCATTTTTAGTTTCCGAGATTTTTAACATTCTTTAAGTGACCCGGATTCATTGCTCTCGAGTGTATTTATGCGTTTAACCTTATTTATGTTCGTAGTTTTTCTTGCATGATACTAAATTGAAAATGCCCTGTATGCCAAATGTATGTGCCCTGCCCACTGCCACTTCAACTGGCTAATTTTCTGATGACTTATCTTCAATCAATAGAGTTATCTCAAAGATGTGTCTGATAACTTAGTCAAAAACACGCTATGATTTTGATAGCTCGATAAAGTAGACGCGCACGGCGATAGAGTCAGCATGTCATCCATCTTTGTTGTTCAGCCAACTGTAGTTGAGTGATTTAAATCCGGAACGTATCCGTTAGAACGTTTTGGCATAACTTTGGTGAATTCATCAATTAAGGTAAAATATATCCCATCGTGTTAAATATAAAAAAATGTAAATAAATGGATACGGTATTTCGGTAATCCGCTACCTTAAGTCTATTAATTATTAAAGGTTTTTATATCATATACTAAACACGATATCGGTATGAAAGCTTTTGTTTATAATTAAGTAATTTAATGCATGAGGTTTACTTCGCTTTTACTAGTACTTAGTAGTAATACTAGTTGCGCCCCGCGTTTACACTCGTGTGGATGATGATGAAAAGTATTTATTTCTATCTGTTAATCCAGAGCTTCATGTACCATAACCAATTTTATCAAATTGCCCCAGCCGCCATTCGAGCGTGAGAGAATAACAAACTTTCGTGTTTATAATATTAGTAAGATTTAGCTTTGCTTGTTGTTGTTGTTGTTGTTAAAATCCATACTTACCTACTTTAAATTATAGAATTCGGAAAAGACAAAGGAAATGCAAGCCTACCTGCTTCGCATTGCTCTCAGTTTAGTCGCCAACATGTAGATTTATTAAAAGGTTTAATTCATAGAGAATTTGTATTAATGTATAGTTGAAATAAGTAGGTAGGTAATGCTTTTCTTTGCACCAGATGTAAAACTATCGAAATAACGTACTAGCACGTACTAGAGGCCCCTTATTTTTTTTCAATATAATAATGTTTATTATTTTTCCTGAAAAATCAATGATAACTACATATTTTTACTGATTTTTATTCAATTCTTTATAACTTTTCAACTTATTGTTGACCTACTTTAATATTTATGGTGGTGAAAAAAAATACCATAATTCATTCGGATAGGAACACATTCTAGTTTGATAACAGCGCTATCTGTCATTTTTAGATGACCCTAAATTATAGTGCTATGATACTAAACTCAAAAGTCAGTTACGATAACAGCTATCATTCAACATACAATTGACACTTTAAATTATTTGGGTTACTGGGGGTCGTCCCGTACCTACCTCAGAGCGCGGTTGTTTAGATGTTTTCTAACTCGCTCTGAGGTACGGAACGGCCACCGTTGTTTTCTAACCTCAGACTTTGACAAATTCGACATTGACAGATCACTTGATCCTTACCTAATTTTCTTTGAGACGAGAGAAGAAGAAGAAGTTTGTTGTAGTCTGATTGGTCAAAGTTATGTCAGATGCGGGTTGCAACCTTTTACCTATCGATTATAACGGTGAATACTGGTTTGGAAGTGATAGCGAGTAAATCCTACGGAGGGATTTTGGTTTTTAAAACCCATAATTTGAATTTCAATATCCAAATTGATTAAACTAAGTGTTGTGTTGTTCTGTGTTGGTGTGGGTAAAGTATTATTTGTAGTTTAGTTATTGTATTGTATATATTTTAGTGCTTGAGGTTTTTGTAACCTCAAACCTCCATCATGGAGGTCGATCCCCCTCGACCTCCTGACTCTCCCAATCCCACGTCTAATACCCCATCTTCATCCAAAAGACGTCTAGATGCGGATAATCAACCACCGGCTAAATAAACAATTACTTCCGTAGACCAAGCTACGCCTTCAATCGAGACTGTTTACACAGACTCGATATTAGTTATTGGCGGGTTATCGTACACTACTCTGGATAAGGGACCCTACGTGGTTCACGTTTCTCGTACGGAAACCGATCCTGCTGCAGGCACTACAATTAAACCCATTAGATTTGGTCAGTTCCTGAAACACAATAAGATATCGAATGTATGTTATGATGGCGTTAAGAAAGTAGGCAGAAACAAAATCTTGGTCGAATTTACTTCAGCCGATGATGCGAACAAATTTGTAACCCTTCCAATCCTGGCCATGTGCAAATACACAGCATTTATCCCTACATACAATGTTACCCGCATAGGTATTGTGCGTCAAGTACCTACAGATATGTCCATGACAGAATTTGTAGAGTCCCTTGAACTCCCCTTAGGATGTGGAAACGTGTTAAAAGCAAGGCGCCTCAGTAGGAAAAATATATTGGATGACAAGACAACCTGGGTGCCAACTAAAACAGTAGTAGTTACCTTCCAAGGCCAAGTTCTTCCTTCCAGGATGTTCTCCTACTACACTTCCCTACCTGTAGAAGTATACACCTACCCAACCATCCAATGCCACGCATATTGCAAATTTGGCCATACCAAACTGCAATGTAGGTCTAAACCCAGATGTTTCCGTTGCTCTAAAGAACATTTTGGTGACAGTTGTGAAATCAATGAAAATGAGTCAACATGCCTTCATTGCTCTGGTAGGCATTTTGCTACCGACAAAAACTGCCCTGAATTGGAAAGGCAAAAGTCAATTAAAGCTGTCATGGCCCAATCTAGCGTTTCCTATGAGGAAGTGGCATCTCAGATACCTAAGGTAGTGCAATCATATGCTGAAGTAGCTCAAAAAGACCCTTCTCTTCCACTTGTTTCCCGTCGAACCTCTGAACCCTCAAATTCCCCCCAGTCTCAACCCAGGCATACTTATGCGAAAACCATGTATGCCACACAACGACAACGACCAAAAGCCCCCCTCGGGAAGTCTTATGATAAGGCTGCCCACAATGAAATCATTGCTGAACCAATTTCGCAGATGCAAAATGGTTGTGCATTAGCCAACAACCATATCTTAAAATCATCTCCACCTAGCGAAAACATGTTAGAAATACTGATCTCATTGATCATAAACCTTATTACGACAAATCCCCTTCCCTTACCGTCCAACGTTGCTAATAAACATACACAATTAGTCTCTCTATCCAGCTCACAACATGGATCCAGTGTCCATAATGCAGTGGAACACCCAGAGCATGCGACGAAAGAAGCATGAACTGGTTCACTTAATTGCAAGATTCCACCCGTCAGTCATTGCCATCTCTGAGACATGGTTAGTCCCTGGCTCTCACTTTAGAGTGTCAGGATACTCCTGTCTGCGGGATGATAGGGCTGACGGGTACGCAGGATATGCTATATTAATAAAGCGCTCCCTGCCTTGTACTCAAATTCCTCTCCCCTCCCACCCCCCTGACATCAACATTGTCGGTGTCAGATCCTTGGATATCTCTTTCATCTCTATTTATATCCCTCATCCCAATTCTTCATTAATCCCTGACTTACTATTATTACTTTCATCTATTCCTTCTCCCCTGCTGGTAATGGGTGACTTTAACGCCCATCACATACTTTGGGGTTCAAGTCATTCTGATTTGTTTGGTCTTTCTCTACTAGATATTTTTAATGATGTTAACCTATGTGTTGTCAATGATGGCTCTCCTACCCGTAGAGTACGCCCTTCCCAAAATCCGAAAAGTGCTGTTGATATTTCATTATGCTCCCCATCACTTGCTTCATTACTTTCTTGGAAAGTTCTCTCTTCTACATATGGTAGTGATCACTTCCCTATCATCATATCCATCCCTAATAAGGTAACACCTCATAGCAATCCAATCCCTTCTCTAAAATACAAACTTTCATCTGCCGACTGGCCTTCTTACTCATCCACTCTTGACCTCAAACTAGATGCATCTCTTATACTTCCTTTAGATATTGACCACCTTACTTCATATAACATATTTTTAGAATGTATTGCCTCTGCTGATCTACATATACTTCTTAAAAAGCCCGCTAAAGATTGTATAGTATCAACACCATGGTGGGACTCTGAATGTACAGCAGCAGCATTGGAAAGAAAGGCAACTGAACATATATATAATTCTGCTATGACTATGCAAAACTTTTATAACTATCAACAAGCCGCAGCTAGTCTTAAAAAGTTAACCTCAGAAAAGAAAAAGAATGGTTGGATTGGCTTTTGTGAACTCTTGTCTCCCAAAACCCCTTCATCTCTAGTCTGGAAACAAATAAAGAGATTCAGGGGTTCGTGTAACTCGGAAAATGTTTCAACCAATGACCCTTCTTCATGGTTAGAGGCCTTTTCGGATAAAATAGACCCCCCGTACGTTCCTTCCGTCGAGTCTTTGCCTACACTTCCTTCCTTTCTACCATCACATGACTGTTTTAACAATCCCTTCTCTGTCAATGAATTGAACTTAGCACTAGACGGACTGACTGACACTTCCCCAGGTATTGACGGTATTCCTTACTCCTTTATTGTTAAATCTTCTTCTAAATGTAAACAGACCTATCTTTCCCTTATAAATAATTTCTTCGAGTATGGTATAATCCCAAAGCAATGGAAATCTCAGATAATTAATTCTATTCTGAAACCTGGCAAAGACCCCTCTGATGTAAACAGTCGAAGGCCCATAGCACTGTCTTCCACTTTAGCCAAGATAGTGGAGCGCCTAATCAAGCAGAGACTTGAATGGTTAGTGGAAAGCAGGTCTTCTCTGGCCAAGTCTCAATTTGGTTTCAGAAAAGGATTTTCTACCATGGATAGCCTGAGTCTGCTCACTACTGACATCTACATTGTGTTAAAAGAGAAGAAATATCTTGTTGGAGTGTTCCTTGATATTGCTTCAGCATATGATAACGTCCTGCTTCCAGTGCTCAGGAGTAAACTCACCCAGCTGAGTATACCTGAGAAGCTTGTCCGCTTCATTTGCAACATGTTGATGGAACGTTATGTTACAGTAAAATCCTCCCATCAATTCCTTGCCCCAAAAACTACCTGGAGAGGCTTACCCCAAGGATCAGTCTTAAGCCCATTACTCTACAGCCTTTACACTTTTGACTTGGAGACTTCGGTAAATTCATTCTGCGAAGTACTGCAATATGCTGATGATTTGGCTCTTTATGTTGAATCCCACACCATAGAGGAAGCAGATGGCCGGTTAAACTCAGCCTTATCGTATCTTAATGATTGGTTGTTTGAACATGGCCTATCCTTATCCGCATCTAAAAGTAGTGTTGTAGTTTTTACCAAGAAGAGAATCATCCCTTCGATTGAATTACGTATAGACCAAGAAATAATCCCTCAGGCAAATCATGTAAAATTTTTAGGCATTAAGTTGGACTCAAGAATGACTGGTACTCCTCATTTTGATCACATCTCACAAAAATGTGAAAAGCATGTTAATATTCTTCGTTCTCTTTCAGGAGTGTGGTGGGGTTCCCACCCATACTCTCAAAAGCTACTCTATAATGCAATAGTTCGAAGTCACTTTGATTATGGTTCATTTCTTTTAAATTTGTGCAACAAGTCTGGACAAGACAAATTATTCAAAATTCAATCTAAATGCTTGCGTATAATCCTAGGAGCTATGAAGTCTTCACCTATCAATGCCATGCAGGTCAAGTGTGGAGAGCCTCCATTGAATATTCGCAGACAATTTCTTGCTGATAGATTCATTTTCAAATTAATTCAGAATTCTAGCCACCCTATTATTCCTAAATTAAACCGTCTCTTGGACTTATGTAATCCAATCACTACTGATTCTATTCTCTGCATTCTACAGAGTTTAATTAAATTTACCAACCTTCCTAATCCTCTCATCCAGTTCCCCCTAAATCTACTTTTTCAAATAGCTTATGAAGCTCTCATCTTCCAACACAACATACTGTTACACTTTGGAATTGATAAAGACTCTCCTAATGCTCGTGAACTATTTAATGAGAGAATAGGGAATCATTATGAGGGATGTCATTTTATATTTACTGACGCATCGAACCTATCATCAGATAGTGATGTTGGATCAGCAGTATGGATCCCTGCAGCTAGGATAAGCTTGACCTTCAAAAGCCCACCATACTCTTCAGTATTTACAGGAGAATCAATTGCTTTTCTAGAAGCTATACTTTTTATCAAATCACATAACCTTCATAATTCTATAATCTTTACTGATTCCAAAAGTTGTCTTCAAGTTCTTCTTTCTAACCCTTTTCATTCCATTGCCCGGTTCCCAGTAATTCTCAGTATTAAACAATCCCTCTTTGAATGCCATAACCTTGATCTCAACATTGTCCTTGCCTGGATTCCAGGTCACTCTGGAATACCCGGCAATGAAACTGTTGATTCTTGTGCAAAAATGGCCTCTCAAAAAAAAGCTCAAAAACGTTATATTTGCCACTTTTGCTACTTTTGCCACTTTTGCTCATACCCTATTCGAACGCTCAACTGAGCATAAATAAGACCTAAAATCGCTTGATTATGCTGTCATATACATAGCTGTCAAAAACGATCACAAACAACTATGCTCCGGACGTGGGTCGAAAATTGCACTTTTTGGTGGCAAAAAATCCTCTTTTTTAGCTTTCCGAACGCTGAACAAAAAGAGGCATGAACTTTTGGCATGAACGACATTTTCACCCACAGATTCCCAATTCGAAAGCCCCTTGTGAGCGTTTTTAGCGTTATTTTCGCCAAAAACGATCAAACTTAAGTGATCTATTCGAACGCAATATAATTGCCTGTGATCGTGCGTGTGCGTGAAGAAGAAGAAGAACTGCAATTTAATAATGTTTTGTGCAAAGACTACAATGAATACTGGGTTTAGACTGGTAACTCTGTCAAATTTGAAGGAACGGTTATGTGCTGCCATCTATCCACACCTAACGGTAAAAAATTAGAATATACATATACCTATAGGTATGTATGTATATGTAGGTATATATATGCCTACCTACCCACAGGTACCTATATAATATATTGTATATATATATACAGGTTCATATACACCTACTTATTTTCTTGAACCTATGTTGTATATATATGCTAGCAGCTAGTATATATGTACAACATAGGTTCAATAAAATATGTAGGTGTATATGTACCTGTATACACAGCTGCTGTGCTCCATGGTTCATCCTGCATTTTGATGGATGATGATAATGAAAGTCTCCTGTGTTAATCCAACACCTCATCTACCTCCATACCAAATTTCATCAAAATTGTCCTAGCCATTTGAGCATGAAATAGTAACAAACATCTGTACATACATACAAACTTTCGCGTTTATAATATTAGTAGTATAGTATATTATATGCATTGGTCATCCTATAGGTATGTTTAAAGGCATATTATGTTGGATGCAGCAAAATAATTTAATCAGCAGGGATTTCACAAGATTGTGAAAGATAGCTTTAGAAAGGTCTAAATGCCAAACATTAGCATTTTGATCTTTTTTATATTTAGCTTACACAATCTTTGGAAATCTTGCTGAAAATAAATAGTTTCTCACAGATGAAAATCTAAGAAACAATAAAAACAGTATGTTTTCAATATATATAATTTATTTCAGGTACTTAACTGAGATCCACATTTTAGTACAAAAAACTTATACTTAAATTAAATTATTATGCTAAATTAATAATTAACTAAGGTGAATAAATTAAATTATGAAGCACTTTAGGCAGCAGATGACCAACATGTAGATATAATTATTGTGACACCATCCTCACAAAATGCTTCAAAAAGGTGACGGCTAACTCCTTTGCTTTGCCCACACTCTGCTCATCAATGACACGATTTTTTTGCAATGATGGCATGAAAACCATCAGTTTGCTTATCATCAGTCATGACATGAGCCTGACTCTTGAGTGAAATGACCATTCGCTAGCCCCGCCTATTCTCTGCTTATTGGTGTGTAATAAAGGCTTATTGTAAGTACAAGTTTTTTCACATAGTTTTTATGAACAGAACAGAAGTAAACAACATGCTTAACCCGTTGATTTGCCATATTTGGCCATTAATACAATAGATTTCGCAGAAATCAACCTACTTTTGTAGGAACTACAACATGTGGAAAAGTTAAAAGAACTAGGTACTATTTTTTTATTTTAGTATAATAAAATACAATAAACTGATTTAACGTCACACGTTGCAGTTCCTGGAAAAGTGGGTTGATTTCTGCGAAGTCTATTGTATTATTGGCCAAATATGGCGAATCGCGAGTCGATGGGTTAAGATTACTTATAATATTAAACCAAGGAGGTAGACCTATAAGGTATACAAGAAAAAAAATTTGTAACATCAACATGTTGAAAAGAACTGCTACTTTTATTGTAATAAAATACAATAATCCTATTCCTGACAAAATCATAAAAAATTCTAAAAGATTTTTACAACGGAATTGCTTTTTATGTCTGTCATTGGGCAATACCATAAAAGGCAGAGTTAGCTTGCAATGCACATGTGCAAACCATAAACTTTTTTAAACTAGTCAGGCATAAACGTTACTGATTTTATTGGACGCGTTCCTACACATTGTCCTCATCCAGTGATCTTTTGGCACAATTGAACTATAGACTACCGCATATAGCCTTGACAGTAAGCTTTTATTAGCATGATGTTGACTTGATCAGTACATCGGGTGAATCTACAGGCCAACACATTATATCAGATGGCGAGCACCCTACTCTCTCTCATTTCACACATTGTCATTTAGTTGTTAGTAAGAAAATGCCCTAAATATTCAAGTTAATTAATTATATATTATATATAAATAAACAATAGTTAATTTATAAACTCTGTTTAAATTAAAGCCATTTAAGGTTATTGTAATAGATATATTTTCAGGGCATTTACCGGTGGCATAAAATACCATGTATTAGCTTTTATTCATATTATATGTCAGACCATGTCTAGCAACAAAGCTCTCACAAATCTTCAGCATCTCACCGAGCACTCCCAATGATGGACTCACCAGCACCGTGTTGTCCGCATATAATATAATGGTAATATTATTTGTATGCAGTAATGGAATAATAAAAATCATAAAGCCACTAAATATGACATGTGGATTATTTACTACATAGGTTTTTTGCATTGTAGGTATTTACAACTGGACCCATATAAACTGTGTACTAGCACAGCTAGTAAATCCATATTTTTTCTATTATTGCATAGTGGCAGTGATTATTACTGTGTGTGATATTATATAACCTTATTGAACAGAATACAGACATCCTAGTAATACAATATTGATTGTTGTGAACCAATTGGGATCCACAGATGAGCACAATATAATATTTTGTCCAATAATACTGTGTTATTTTATTTACATGTTTCAATAGCCTTTTAATATAGTTTGAGATGTAAATTGTTCATGCCTTAGGCTACACTTAATCACTACAATTACTTCTGATATCACAAGTCTTAAGGTAAGGAACATTGCTGTATGAAAATTTGTAAATCTGTGCAAGTTTGGGTAAAATAATGTATAAAAGTTGTATGGAAATAATATGACAATTTCCAGAGCCACTGAGCTTTTTTAAGTTTTTAAAATTAGCATGTGACATTATTAAACAGCATTTTTCATTAGTGCATTTTCTTATCAAAATAATTGTTAAGTTAGCCATAACATTTATTATATCTGAAAAAAGTTGGAGTTTAAAATTAATTGAAGTAGTGGATACATACACAATTATTACTTTAAGTTTCGATTAATATAGTCTTTTTCTTTTTTCATACAATAATGTATTTTTTCAGGTAGCTCACACTATTATGTCAGTACAGTATTGCGCTGGCTGCTGTATGCATTATAAGTGTATGTATGTAGCTGTTGTCTTTCATTTATGAATTGTTTAAAGTTAACCACAAACTTTAATGTAACATTGTGGTAAGTTCTATGGGTAAGTAGAGAACTATATTTATGTGGGTAATTGCATATTACTGAGAATTACATTCAAAATGCATAATATGACTGATATACAAGAAAAGGTGCAGGTGTAAACAGAAAACAATACATATTCAGATATTATTAGAATTATTAGAAGTACTATCCTCACATATGTTTTGGGGGCATGTAAATCATTACTTACCACTATTGTGAGGTACTTAGTTTCTGGAATGTATGACTCCATGTCTACTGCAGTAATTACAATGTTCCATAATAACAGGTATTTGTGAGTTTCCTCTGTGCCTTTCCAAGTGGTGATGAAATGTATATGTATGGTTTTTTGATATTACACAGAATGTATATTTTATTATCCTAGTATAACACACAAAACATAATGCATATAATTTTTTTGAGGTTGTCTTCTCTTCTTATTAGTATAGCAGGGCAAGTGTCTCCTTTTCTCACAAAAATCTGTCATTTTTTAATCCATACATACTGGTATTGGCAAGTTCTGGCTTGTCTTGTTCTTTAACTTTCTTAAGCAAAGCCTTATTTTCCACAGTCAGGTGCTTGTTTATATATATTTTGCGAGTATCCCCAGGCCGGTCCAAATGCCTAGTAGTGATGCCTCGGCAATTTATAATTGAAGGAAGGAGAATTAATAGGCGTTCCCGCTGCTGAAGACTATTGATCTCATCGCGTACTCCGTAAGAATCTGCATCATGGATGTTGGACTCCAACGAGTGTACTTTTGGAACTAGGTCAGAGTGAGAGTTACTTTGGAATTCGATGGTAGCCTAATGTTGGTTATCTCAGCGTCAACTGAACAAAGTTTACTTTGAAAAGACGCGTAATCAATACGCAGTTTCTTGATTTCGTACTTCATGTTATTGGACTGGGTCGAAAGTGAGGTTAGCTCACCTTCTATGACGGAGTCGATTTTGTCATTAATTACACTGTTTTCCACCCATTCATTTTAGCTATTAATTCTGGTATCTGTGAGGAAAGTAGGTCCTCCGGCATTTTTCTCTTCTGATCTGACGCGTCGTTAGTCCGACGATAGCAGGCGGCGCCGCGGCGTGGAGGATTCTTGCTTAGGAGAGCGCAACATTGTAAATACTGACGCAACTGTTTAATAAACTTATTTTATGCCAATAATGGCACTATTGTTACTTTCAGGATATCAAAATTTTAAATATAAAAATCGCAATGATCGCATAAAAATTTTACTTTTTTTTTTAAATTTGTTACATAGCCATGGATACAAAGTCATTCAGCCGAAATAATAAATCTATGACATCTTGAGATAAATAATTATGAACTAGAAAAGTAATGACACAAAGATTCAGACAACTTTATCTAGATTTTTTCTGCACTATTTGTAACAAACTTAAACACAGGCATAAAATATGATACATTTGACAACAGATGGGGCCTCATACCATGAGCTCTTATAGGACTTCTAGAAAACTGCCCGGCTTATTCGTACCATGACAACGTTAAAGCAGGCCTGCCCAGGCCTTCTATTCAAGAACCGCAGAAAAAAACGTTTATCCGTTTTTTTGTATGGGCTCTTGTAAACATGACGCTCTATATCCACCTGTTTATAAACTTACATATAATTACTGCAATGTTGGTTAAAGTGAATTGTTAAAATGCCAAAGAATGTTATCCGTTTACTTTTGCGAAAACAATATCTAAACAGTTTACCTAAATGAGCGTCATGTTCTGAATTATGCCAGGTTTAAGAACTGCATGGAACTTGCATTGTTTTTATGAAAACCAATGTTTCCAACCTGTCCTTTTGGAAATTTCTAGGGAGAAGACGTCCTCCGGCTGAGATAATGACAAACTCCATGCCCATGTTTCGAAGATATTTTTTCGAAAATTTGCGAGTTAAAGAAGAAATTGAAGAAGAAGACAGGCGTACGTTATAAATTTTAAGTTATTGCTTATTCTCTGCTGATTTTTGCGTAAGTATCAGTTCTGAATAAGAAAATATGTTCTTGTATCTTCTTTTTGCTATTTTATTAACCCGTCGAATGTATACTTCTTTCGGTTTATTTTCGAACTACGCATAAAAGTTCAGATAAAAAATACTGCTGTTGAATAGTTTGACCAAATCTAGTTACAATAAACGTAGTAATTCAAATCAAAAATAATGATAATTTTATGCAAATGTACATTACAATATCTAATTAAATCTTGTGCATAATTCAATTATTTTTTAAATGAAAGGCCATGAACCTAGCTAGTTTTGAAATCTGAACAAAACTTAGGTTAAACATATCAAAAATTATTCGTTTATTAAGAGTTGTGAATATCATAATTACCTAAAACTGAACTGACATTTTTTTTCTTGCCATTAAAAGTAAAAAAAGTATCAATATTAAATTACAAACCATGACACTTTTCAGTATGGCATATGTGGTTGAAAATAATTAGTGAATTGATCGGCTCCAAAAATCCCTACATCGTTTCATTAAACACCCTGTATATGAGAATAAAAATAAATCCAGGAATATAGTAACAAATAGAGTTATTATTTTAATTATTCAAAGACAAAAAAACACTTTGAACTCGTTATTCTCAAATAGTCGTATTTTAGGTTACGGCGTTTTGTCATCCGAGGGCTGTACAGTCTTCCAGCCATGCGTATAGAGAACATAAACATTGGATTTGGTACTTAAGAATTCTAAGATATCAAAATATTTTTTCTCAATTACTCAAAGTCAAAATCATTTATTCAATTTAGGCATCAAAGACGCACTTATGAAAGTAAATTTTTAATTATAATGTACTTTAATGACTCTACCGCCACGTTCCAGAATATATAGAGCCCACCGAGAAGAAGCGGCAAAAAACTCGAGACCATTCCATCCATTTATATGTTTACAATGTTTCTACTTAGGTACTACAAATATTACATTTTATGAGTGGCAGAGTGACAGCTTGCCAGAAGTGGAGTATTCCAAGCATCTTTGTCTTCTATATAATGTCAGACTTTATAATAAGCTTTTTTTATAAAAAACGTTTTTACAGTCAACTTATTGAATTAGCTTCTTTATTGAAAATTTCAGTTATGTGTTTTGGGATTTTATTGTAAAAATGCACACAATTTCGTAAGAATGACTTTTTAGTCTTCGCAAGTCTAAAACTAGGTATCCTATTTGCATTTCTAGTATTAAAAGGGTGGTGATCACTATTTAACTTATATTTATGTAATTTTTACGAACATACATTTTATTTTCAAATACATATAAGGAAGGCAACGTTAATATTGATTTCTTTAAATAAATCTCTCAAAGATTCACGGGGACCCATTTCGTATATAGCTCGAATAGCACGTTTTTGTAGAATAAAGATGGTCTCTATATCAGCCGCTGAACCCCATAGCAATATCCCATATGACATTACGCTGTGGAAATATGCAAAATATAGAAACCGCGCCGTAGGAACGTCTGTTAGTTCTCTTATTTTACATCTTATTTTACGTACTTACCGCTTATGGAGCAGAACTGAGTCTCCCATACATTCCATTTAGAAGAGGTGAGTGCATTGTAATGTTGCGTCAGTTTTAATGCCTAGGAAGTCTGTTGCCTTGTCCATTACGAGCTTAACTCCATCAAGCGTAACGTTGGACTCCAAATATGGAACAGTAGGCAAAGAAAACTTCAAACATTTTTTCTTTTGTTAATACAGAATATAAATTATTAGTTGAGAACCATTTAGATATACTAGATAGAGCATTGTTTACTTGAATTAGTGTGCTATCTTTCCTATCTGCTTTGAAAATCAGAGATGTGTCGTCCGCAAATTAAACAATATCACAAAGATCCTTGGCCATAAGTGGCAAGTCGTTAATGTATACTTAGAACAAAAAAGGCCCTAAAATGAACCCTTGTGGAACACCCATTCAAATTATAGATCCCGAAGATCTTACACCATTAATGCCAACCTTTTGCATCCTGTCAGATAAATATGACTCGATGACATCAAGCGCAGCTCCACGAATACGAACATAATGGAAAGGCTTTCGAATCGGTATACGGTGTTCCACATAATCAAATGCTTTAGAGAGATCACAAAAAACACCAATAGCATCATGTCAGCTCTCCCAAGCATTTAAGACATACGTTATTAACTGCACACCGGCATCCGTAGTTGATCTTGCTTTCGTGAAACCGAACTGATTTTGGTGCAGTATTGAATGCTCGTTGAAGTGCGCCAAAAGTTGTTTGAGCATAATTTTTACAAAGATTTTTTCAAAGACTCAAAATTCTATGTGGCAATTCTTAATATCTAGGTATTCAATCAAGCAATTAAATGGACATTTATATATAGGCCATTTATCAGTCACATATATATTTTTGTAATAACTTTTAACATACGTCATTATAATTGAAACTTCAGGTAAACATCCAGAAACAAGAGTGTTGGCTGAAAGTTCAGGAGTAACAGTTAGCTGAGCAATAGCTGTGGGATGTGAAACAGTACTAAGAACAATATCATTGTTCGATGATAACTCCGTAAGGCAGAACTTCTCAGCTATATGCAAGCGTCGTAGAGTTAATGGGGGTATGCCATTTTCTATTTTCATAGAGTTAATTGGTATAGTACGCATTGCTCCGCTAATTACTCTCAATCCTATATTTTGAATTACATTAAGTTTTTTTTAGCAAAATTACACTAGCTCTTATACTACATGCTTAGTGTCTTGGGACTGAACCCCAAAATGTTCCTGCCAAACATCTTAAAACATTTTATACTTTTCATAGCATTTTTACAGATACGGTTGATATAATATGTTTATTGAATTTCAGTTTGTCATCTTTTATAACACCTAAAAACGTATGATGATTAACAACAGGGATAGCTATGTTGTTCTAAGTTACTTTTACAGTAGAGTGAGCTGATGGATCTTTGCTAAATACCAAAACTGAACTTTTGTCAGAGCTAATGTCTAATTTTAATATTATGTTGTAATAATGTTGTAATTGATTTAAAGCAGAATTTATATTATTCACTGCTACATTCAGATTTTGATTTTCACTGTAAATAAGTAAAATCTTAATATTTGAGGTGTCAATGTAGTCATAAATTTGCGATGTATACAACAGAGGTGATAACTAATGATAATAATAAACTAATGACACATGAAAATATGTATTTAAAATGTCATATTTTAGATATTGTTTAATTAATATTCCAACTCCATTATGTTCATTAGTGGAGTTTTTGAAAATAAAATTATCTAAATTAAAATTGGGAATTTTGCTATTACTTTTAAGCCATGATTCATTTAATAAACATATGTCAACATTTTGTTCATTAATAAACTTGTTTAGTAAGTTATTTTATTGATTCAGGCGTTACTTTGAGGAAATCCATTATCAAACACGATATTAAATAAATATCTAGTGACACTTCCGTTGAAAAACAATGCTTATGGCCGAGTTGCGGTGTGCACCACCCTCCCTCCCGCACAAAATGCAAAAAGGAAGTATACAGAATAAACAACGCACAAACAACAACCCGATCAACCAAAAATGATTCGACACGTGTTTCGCCCCTACACGAGGCATCCCCAGAAGATGTTGACTCGTCTCCGACAGTGAGAAAACAACGCAAAATGGACCGCGTATATAGTATGCAGGTTCCGCCTCTTAAACTTGTGAATGAAAGAATACTACGTATCGGCAAATATTGACTTGACAGTGAAACTACCAAGAAACTACATTAAAAAAAGTAAAATTTTGACAGAGACTTTTGATGACACAGACATTTGTAAAATTCAACTCTTTAGTTCTGTTAGGTACGGATAGGTGGCAGCAGCTGCTGAGCGTTCCGTATAAAACGTTCTAAAATAGCATAGGTAGCATGGTTTTGTGTTTATTCCTTTAGATTTTATTTCGGTTAAAACATTACTTTCGTATTCTTTCCAATTGTTATGTTTCTTGTTTGTATCGTCCAATTTAACCAGCAAAATGTGTGACAGCGACGATCCGAGCGAGGGCCGGCCAGGCATGGATCTGACTGGGTTCCTCTTCGGAAACATTGACGAGAGCGGCCAGCTTGAAGATGATGGGTTCCTTGATGTGGACTCAAAGCGAATGCTTTCCTCGCTGTCCCGGCTAGGTCTCGGCTCTATGCTGTCTGAAGTTCTCGAGCAAGAAGAGATTAGCAAAGAAGATGAAGAAAAAGGTTGGTACTTACGAACTTCATGTATAGTACAATTCTAGGTCTGGAAACTGTATGGACCAAATAAAGATTCAACTATCTGTCTTGTTGTCCTGTTATTATTGTTGAAGCATCTGAAATGTTTTTTTATATTAGTTATGTTTCACTTGCTACAATTGCTTTCAACTCCGTACATAGTACTTAGTGCTGACACATTATGGCTTTGAGATTCAATATCTGGCACTGTGGTGGTAGCAACCAACCCTACCACCTACTAAAAAAATCTCGGCTGTTGGCATTGCCCAACAACCAGTAATTAGTAACATTTCTAAGTTCCATGGAATTATTGAGAATAAACAGTACAGTTCAATGGTACATGATCATACCTTGAAGAGGACATACAACAGATTAATAACAAAAAAGTACATACTTAGGTAGTTGTAAATGAAATTTAAAATATATAATTCATCTAAACTCCAGTTGATTATTGATACAACATTGTTGAAGAAATGTAGTAGGTACTCTTATTTTGTGAATAATTTAATTTATTATCAAGATAAACACTCTCGCATATGCACACACTTCACTCAAACATACTTATTTTCTATATTGACATACTTCCATCATCCATAAATAAATACTTCACTAGGATTTATAATAAGTAAGCTCTTATAAATAATTTGGGTACAAAGCTCATGACATGATAGTCGGACATTTTTACAATAAAATCCCAAAACACATAAACTGAGCTCACAGTGGGAAATTTCAAGTAGACTGTAAATATTTTTTTAATAATAAAGCTTAATGTAATGACCAACATTATATAGAAGACAAAGATGCTTGAAATACTCCACTTCTGGCAAGTTGTCATCTGCCCCCCATAAAATGTAATAACAGTAGTCAGAAGTAGAAACAATGTAAATATATATTTACATCACGCTATAACTCTTGCGTACACCCTCAAAAAATCCCATTGTAATACTGCGTCCACCGATTTACTGCGTCCGGTATATGGACGCAAGATTATTTTCACCTCTAATTACCACCATTCCATAGCTATAGGCATTGGGCACCTATAGCAAAAGCAAATATTGGCCACCTATAGCAAATTGTTGGGATGCAAATTCTCCTCCAGAATATCTGGACGAGTATAATGCAGTTCACCCATTGTTCGCTAGAGTCAATAGAAAATAGCCGATAATGTTGCGTCCACCTCCAATGCGACAATGCAACTTTGCCACTTCGTACAGTGTGTATAGTTGCCCTTGGAATTAAATGCGACGTTGCCGCTTGGGTGCGTTGAGGCTATGAGATTTGCTGCGTGCAATGATTGTTTGATTCTGCTCGTGAACTTTGCGGCTGCTATAGTAATCCGTATGAAAGGATGTGATTATAGTATATTATGATACCAGTGAGCTATGTTGCTTATTATACACGAGGCTGTGGGTTGTAGCCCGAGCCGTAAGTGAGTGCCTAAATCAGCCAAGTTTTTAGTGAGCAAGTTGCTCACAAGTGTTTACGCATTTTTTTCAACACACTTGCAAGGAATAAAGAAACATGTAGGTATTGCATAAATCGTTTAACTATTGAAAAAATTTGGTGATTGAACTATTTTCAAAACAACATTGGCATGAATTTTATTGTTTGTTTTGGCCTGAAAGTTAATGTTTTCATACAGACTTGTTTTACCAAATATGAATAAGTATTAGAGCACTTTGATTTTATTTTAGTACCTACCAGATGTTGCCTAATATACAATGTTATTGTTTGATTTGGTATGAACCCTTTTTTTATCCAGAATTGTTCTACCAAATATGTATAAGTATTAGAGTTACTCTCACGGTATTTTAGTACTAGACATTGCCTATTATATTGTTTATTGTATTATATTGTTTAGGCGTTGCCTATTATATTGTTTGTTATTATTTTATTGTTTAATTTGGCCTGGTTTATGGTGTATGGTCTGGTATATAGTATTAAAGTTTTCATCAAGAATTATTTTACCAAATATAATAATTTTGACTTTATTTTAGTACTGAAGTTTATTTCAAAATAAGCCTAAGGTTCTTGAAAATAATAACTTCACACATTTTACATTATATAATTTAACGTTTGACAAACAATTATTTTCTATATATACTGTAATAAAAAAAACTTATTGTAAGTTATATTGAGAAATATGGAATAGAAAAAAATATGATTTTATGCTTCATGTACCAGTACGCTAAAGCCAATTGTAATAATATAAAGTTTGTTAGGGTAAGGTTTATGTAAGCCAACCAAAATAAAGTAAAATACAACAAGGTAAAATAATGAAGTTTTGAATAGTACCTTGTAGTAAAAAAAATAAACAATTACAAGTTATATTAAGTAAGTATATGTAATGTCTAAAAAATATGTATGTGGGAGCTCCTATAAAGTGATAATCTCACTAAGTTATCTAGAAAATTGATAAAAGTATAAGTTCGGGCGCCTGGAGCCACCTCACAAAACGTTTATATATTTATATATATTAAAATAAACAAAAATTTACCTGGAATAGCAGCTGTAGAGTTTCGGTACTTTTAATCTTCAAGCGGGGGAGAAGTTGAAATAAGCAGCAAAGCATTTAGTTTAGTTCAACTTTTATTTCCAGGAAGGAACACAGTGTTACAATTAATTTAGAAGAGTTTTATACTAGTTTGATAATGTCTTAGCAATTATGCAAGGTCTGAAGGACTTTTGCAGCTATACTGATGTGGTAGACAGCCTGAAGGGCTTTATAAGCTTTCCCATAGTAAGCTAAAGTGACTTATCTTAGTTTTATCGCACGCTATCGTTATTGCACCCTTATTTAAAGGAAATTAATTATTTTATGTTTTTATAATTACACGTGCCAAGTAGCGCGGAATGTAAGACAAAGAATTGACAATACCTTACTCCGACACGAAACCTGTGCTTATATCATGACGCGGAGAAGAGATTCTCCTTCCAGAGCACGATGAAATGCCAAGATGTCGGTCCTCAACTTCCCACGGTGAACTCATGGTGAAAAGTAAATTCGGAAGAAAAATCCGAAAGAATAACTCCAAAACGTGTAGTAAAAAAACTCCATAAAAAAAACGTGTAAGAAAAAACGCCAGTGGCTGAAACAATACAAAACCACCGTTTAAAAGAATGTCCGAATTTCGAGTATCACGTAATTTTGACTAAACAGAAAACGCACTCACCGTTTTTCTTTTTAGATTATGGCAGACACGCCAAAAAATCCATTATTTTGGTAAAATCACGTCGAGTATGTAAAGCCCTTGACTTGTGGCTTCTGTATTTCGCCTCAACATCTTGAAAAGTCTACTCGAAAACTCAGATTTGAATCGATTAAAATAAAAATAAATATTATCGACTTCACATGACGACTATTGGCAGGAAAGTGGCGTCTTCCAAAATGGCCGAGCTCTCTCATAGCCAAGACGACGCTCCAGTGTGGCCAACCATCTAAGCAAAAAAATTTAGAATTTGCGTCCTTGGGTTGCCAAAGGTGTTACCCTTGCAATAAAAATGTTACCAGAATAGCTTCCTCTAAGTATTGGCAAATTTTAAAATCGAAAATATGTGTCTAGAATGGACAACGTGTAACGGAGCGAAAAACGAACGTTACATTACATACCTTCCCAAAAAAATAAAAGAAAGACTTTTCTTTTATGACAAAAACCAACCTCCACCAAAATCTACTAAATATTCATCAAAAGGATGACAACAAAATTCAGAACTCTACCAAACTAAGGAGTCTCATAATAAAGACAAAGCTCTTAGCTGGAACAAACAAATCCAAAAAAAAAACCCAAAACAAAAATAGTAATCCATAGGATAAGAGTTGCCAAACAGCAAACTAAAATAATAAAGTTATATATAAAAGAAGCATAAACCTAGACAAAAGCAAGTTAAACCTTAACTTCCATCAAACCCACCTTCAAGCCTATAAAACTTCCTTGAGTACGATTAGGCACCTTCGCCACCGACTCTTACAACACTGATGTTAACAAACTATCTCCTTACTCTACCACTCTATGAGGTAACGGTTGGACGCATTCGTCACCGACTCATACTCTTCAGTCCCAAACTTCGGTTAAGCTCTCGCAGCCGATTACATTTCTTAATTTTGAAACTTCCTCTTACTCAGAAGTGCGGTTGGACACCCTGGTCACCGACTCCATTCTCCTCTACTCTACCATTCTCCGAAGTACAGATAGACACCTACGTCTCCGACTCCTACTCATCTGGCCTAAAATTCGGTTAAGCTTTCGCCGCCGACCAAGATTTTATAATTTTAAAAAACCACTTAACTTCACACCGGCGTCGTGCTCTACTGTAAAAGTATGCAGTACACAAACGGGTTAAAAGATGACAAATTGTTGAGAAATCAACAATAAGATTTTGCATGAAAAGCAAAATTGAATAAAATCACTGTTTGAAGGAACAGTGAAATGATGCAATAGTGACCGGCTTAACACCACCGACATTCCGTGCACTACGCAAAAATAATGACAATAGTGACCGGCACACCACCACCGACTTTCCGAGCACTATGCATTAAATATCTGTTTAGAAAAAAAAAACAGAAAAATAAATTATTCCAAATCACTGCTTGAAAGAACAGGGAAATGATGCAATAGTGACCGGCTTAACACCACCGACCTCCCGTGCACTACGCATAACTGTTTAAAATAACAGGAAAAAATAATTTTAGCAGTAGTGACCGGCTTAACACCACCGACTTCCCGTGCACTATGCATAAAAAAAAAATATGACCACTGTGGTCGGCACAACTCCACCAACTTTCCGCACACAATGACATATAAAAGAAATCAATCTAGGTACAAGTGTCCATAAATTGCTGATGTTCATCCTAACAAAAGGCGTAGGACTAATTATCAAAAGTTGGGACGGAAATTCAAAGATTTCACAAATCCAAAGTAAAGTCCAAAAAGGTTGAGTACTCAAGGTGTCAAATCCGATATACTTAAATTAAGACCGGTATCTAACAAAATATGTTCTACTAAATAGACAGAACAATTAACCTAAGGCAATAACTCTAAGTTAATATTTATATGTATAAAATATTTATATAAAAGGAGGATAATTAAGTTCCTTTATAAACTATAATTAATATACAAAATTATATGAGAAATAAGAAATTAGTTCCCATAAAAAGAAAAAAGTAAAAAAATATTAAGATCTTTTGATGTTGTACGGTATATTATTATAGCAAAATCCAAAAATGACCTAAGTTGAATTCTAAATATTTTATGAGTCAGAATTGATAATATAAAATAAGTACCTATCATACTTCACCACACAGATTACGATAGCAGTTCATTCCTCATCTTTCAAACGTAAAATAACTCAATTAAATTATCAAAACCAAGAACAAAATTATAGGTTATAAAAAGGTAATTTTAATATTTAATTATATCTTTAACATGATAACGGCCTGAAGTACCTTTGTTCAAGTCCTTCAGAACATAAACGTTACTTGAAACTCTTTCAATAACTTCACACTTTAAGAACTTAGGTGCAAACTTAGTTGAAAAATATGCAGGTGCATTAGATTGAACAAAACTCCTTCTCCAAACAATATCTCCAACATCAAAAGAAATGACCTTCCTACCAACATTATAATAACGGGCATTCCGTTTATAAGCTTTTAAAAGATAAGCCTGAACTTTAACATATATCTCACTAAGTGAATTTAAAGCAAGTGCAAAGGCATTTCTTTCACCAATCTCCAACTGAGTTAAATTATCAAAAGAATTACTAAAACGATGTAAAGAAGCATCAAAAATTAGTTCTCTACCAAACATTAAGAAATTAGGTGTAAAATCTGTAGCTAGATTTACACTATTATTCAAAGCTAATTGAACATTGGACAAAAACTTGGACCAAGTTCGTTGATCATCTTTGACAAAACAAGATATGCAAGTTTCTACAGTCTTATTATATCTTTCAACTGGGTTATTCTGCGGTGTATACAAGGTGTTGTAGAATATTTTAGTTATATTATAGCCTTTCATAAATTCAACAAAGTGTCTGGATGCAAATTGTGTTCCGTTGTCACATACTATAACTTTAGGACAACCAAACTTAAGAAAAAGTTTATTAATTACTTTAGTAGTAGCATTAATCATAGGAAATAACCAACAATATTTAGTAAAAACGTCAACAACAGAGAGAATATATTTATGACCCGAATAAGTTCTAGGCAAAATTCCAATAATATCAACTGAAAGCATAAGCATTGGCTTATCTACTTTTTTAGGATTAATCATAGTTCCAAAAGGAGGAGAATTAGAATGTTTATAAGCTTTACAAGTTTCACAAGAAATAATGTACTTTTGTACATCACCAAACATACCTTTCCAAAAATAATGTTGCTTTATTTTCTTTAATGTTTTATGAATGCCAAGATGGCCTGAATTTAGATCATCATGGTTTGATTTAATAGTGTCCATGATATGTTCTTTAGGTATGACTATTTTCCAGTTTAAATTACTATTTATATCAAATTTACTCTTACAATATTTATACAAAGTGTTATTCTCTACTCTAAAGCTTTTAAATTTAACAGGATATTTCTGACAATTTATAAATACTTTCCTATACCAAAGATCTTCAATCTCTTCATCTGGTGAAATAATATTGACAATGGGAGAGTTTATAACATTAATTTGAATTCTACTCAAAGCATCGGGTACCAAATGTAAGCTACCTTTTTTATGTATAATATCAAATGTAAATTGGGAGATTCTAGCAGCCCAACGAGCTAATCGTCCACTAGGATTATTCAATTTTAATAGCCATTTTAAACAAGCATGATCAGTAATTACTGTAAATTTCATTCCTTCAATATAAGGTCTAAAATGTTCTATGGAGTCTAAGATTGCAAGCAATTCGCGCTCTGTAGTGCTGTAGTTACGTTCGCATTTATTAAGTGATCTTGAATAAAAAGCAACAGGATGTTGTTCACCGTTATCTTCTTCTTGACTCAAAACACTACCGATCCCAACAGAACTAGCATCGCAATGTAAAAAGAAAGGTTTCTTGAAATCAGGGCACTGTAAAACAGGTGCTGTTATTAAAGCCTGTTTAAGGTTGTGAAATGCAGTTTCAGCTTCATCGTTCCAATCAAGTGGTCTCTTTGAATTTTTAGTTTTACTACCAGCTGTTAATTTAGTCAAAGGAGATGCAATGTCAGCAAATTTACAAATGAATCTACGATAGTATGAACACATTCCAAGAAAACTTCTCAATTGTTTTATAGTTTCTGGACGTGGAAAATCATTAATAGTTTCTAACTTTGAAGGATCAGTATGCAAACCGCTACTGTCTACTATATAACCAAGATATCTGAGTCTATCCTTGCAAAATACACATTTCTTAAGGTTCACAGTCAAACCAGCATCTCTAATAATGGCTTGGACCTTCCGCAGGCATTCTATATGAGCTTTAAAGCTTGAATGGACACAAATCACATCGTCAAGATAACAGAAAACTTCATTATCAAATCCTGAACCGAAGAGTTTATCTACTAATCTCTGTAGCTCGGCAGGAGCGTTGGTTAATCCATAGGGCATACGGACAAATTAAATTATTATTGCTTTGAACCGCATTAAATTTGGTAGATTTATTATTAATCAAACTATTTCTATTCACAAAAACCTCTAATTCCTTACCGAGATGTAAGAACTGATCTAACAAATTAAAAAATTCTACCAAAATTAAAAAAACTCTACCAAAAATAAAAATTGTACCAAAAATTCTACCAAACACAATTAAGGTGTATAAATTGATAGCATATTATACCTAATAAATAATATCAATGATAGGTGCTTCTAATACTGGAGTAAAAAGTCTACCAAAATTAAAAATTGTACCAAAAATTCTACCAAACACAATTAAGGTGTATAAATTGATAGCATATTATACCTAATAAATAATATCAATGATAGGTGCTTCTAATACTGGAGTAAAAAGGGTTAAACTATAGTCGCCCGGTACCCGCGGGGAGGGGGGAGGGGGGGCGGAGGGGGGGGAGGGGGAGGGGGTGAAGCCCCCCCTGCATCCCCCCCCCGCCGGAGGCCTTTAGTTTTTGAGTAATATTTTTTTTAGTACTTAACCTCACTTTCGGCTATATCAGTATTTTTTACCTATTTTTTGTTTCACACCTAATCTATTAAGGCGGTTCGCTTCTGGCACTTCGCCGGCCGCTGCCGCGGCACGCTCGCTTCGCTCGCTCGGCTCGTGCGTTGTTTGTCATGTTCTAACCTAACCTAACCTATTTTTTGTTTCACACCTAACTTATTAAGGCGGTTCGCTTCTGGCACTTCGCCGGCCGCTGCCGCGGCACGCTCGCTTCGCTCGCTCGGCTCGTGCGTTGTTTGTCATGTTCTAACCTAACCTAACCTATTTTTTGTTTCACACCTAACTTATTAAGGCGGTTCGCTTCTGGCACTTCGCCGGCCGCTGCCGCGGCACGCTCGCTTCGCTCGCTCGGCTCGTGCGTTGTTTGTCATGTTCTAACCTAACCTAAATATTTTCAAAAAATGTGCCAATTCTGCGAGAGATCTTGGCACCGCTGCCCGATTTAGATTTGCATGATCTTTTTGAGCACACAAATGTACCAAAACTTGTGCATCCGCATGAGTATGACACTTTCATGGATGTCCTGTGGGTTCGACACCGTTTCTCAGTTGGTATGAGACCTTGGTCTTCACTATATTTGATGCATTGGTCTTTAGTGCCCAATTTTCGCACAACGTCAGTTAAATTCCAATGATCAATCACTTCAGTGACGCAAAGTTTTCGTTTGGTTATAAGCTCGTTGTCGTCGTCGTCATTACTCGAAGAAGGTCCGGCGACAGGTTCAACGGGCAGATCAGGAGCCGAAGAAGGTCCGGCTACAGGCTCGACGGGCAGATCAGGAGCCGAAGAAGGTCCGGCAACAGGTTCGACGGGCAGATCAGGAGCCGAAACCGCGTCCGCTTCGGGTATTGTACTGTAATACTCCATTACAGCCAAGTGCAGTCCAGTTTTCAAGCCAAGTTCAAGTCGTAGAGCAATCCAAACAAATCCGGTAAGCAAGCCAAGTTTCAAGTCGTCGCGCAATCGAAGGAAGTCCAGGGAAAAAGCCAAAGTCGTAATAAAAATCGAAAAACAAGAGAGCACACATTCACGAAACTACGAGAGAAACGGAATGAATGGATGACAGTCCATCTGTCAGTAAGACAAAATGGCGCCTTTTTTTTTTCTTACGTTTAACGATAACGATACGTTTCGTTTAACTCAGTTTGACAACTTAATATTGTACCATTTTCTCAACATTGCGTTCCATTTCACTTTTTTTTATCAAATTTTAATTTAATCATAATTAATTTAAACTACGTTTCCGGCAAAAAAAAATTGCTGGAAGGGCTTCAGGTGGACCCCAATGATACCCCTAAACTCGCACCTTCATCAAAATCAGGTACCGGACGGCTATAGCCAACCCGTAAAAAGTCTACCAAAATTAAAAATTTTACCAAAAATTGTACCAAACACAAAAGGTGTATAAATTGATAGCATATTATGCCTAATAAATAATATCAATAATAGGTGCTTCTAATATTGAAGTAGAAAGTCTACCAAAAAGTAACCAAATTCAGGTTTATCAAAACGTTTCAATGATGCTTGCCCAAACTGTCTCCAAGATCCAATGTTAATCCGTACAATACGAAACCATTTCAAAGCTATATCTGAAAGTAGATCCGAAAAAGAACCAACCAAAATATTTTTATCAACATTCCTACAAAGAAAGTATTCCTCAACCTGAATTATAAATTCTCTAACACAAGTCTTACCGTCAAACACAGTCCTACTTGTTTTTAAATCAAATAATCTAGTAGTCGCTGTATCCATAGCGAACACAAACAATAAGAACCACAAAGCAAAAACAAAACTAAGATTCACTAAGAGATCTCAACAAATTCCAAGAAAATATTTATGAAATTATTTGAATATTTGAAATAATTGAAAGGTTTATTTATTTAAAGTTGAATTTTAAAGTTTTTAACTATTATTTTCTTTCTAAACCCGATTTAGTATTTATTTAAGTTAACCCTAGAATACTAAACATCGCCTGCTAGGCCGCGACTCATCACATTTTTCGTTGTAAGTCCAATTCGCGCGGCAATAATTACGTGTGCGCTCGTGTCAACTCAGTACCCCCCGCGCCGCGGTGGATAGCAGACGCGCGGCCTGCGGGATCTTACCGTTGCCGAGTTATTGACCTCTAGGTCGCCTGACAGGCGATCTTTAGTATTAAAGGTAACTTTTATTTGTATTACTTGTTTTTGGTTATTGTGTTTTATATTGAAATATTATGTAGTAAAATCATACTAATAAATACCTTATTTGTAGATAAACATGAACGACGACGAGATTGTAAATTATTTGTTGAATGGAGATTCCGACAGTGAAATAGAAGATAATTTAGAAGTGCAAGACTACGATTCTGATGACAGTGTAGCTGATCCTACATATTTGATTCCTAATCAACAAGAAAACGAATTGTCATCCATGACTACGCTCGTCACTGAACAACTCGATGAAGTCCCAACTTTACAGGAGCCATCAACAAGTAATCGGTCGACCACATCAACTATTCTACGACCCAATTCTCCAGCTACAGATACGACTACAGAATCTCTCACCGTTTTTCCTACTACATCATCTGTCAGAGGGAAAAATAATTACATATGGGCAACCGAGAGCTCTAATAGATCAAGATCAAGTAGAACTGCCTCAAGAAATGTAGTCCATATTACTCCCGGGCCAAAACATGAAGGACGAGATGTAATAAAGCCCTTGGAATGCTTTCAGAAGTTTTTTACACCAACCATGTTTGACGAAATTATGTTACGGACAAATGAAGATATTATGCTCAAAGCCAGCAAATACAAACACCAATCTACGACCATATCACAAACAAGGCTGGAAGAACTTCATTCTCTACTTGGACTTATTATATTCAGTGGTGCCATGGGCAATAATGATTTGCCAACCAGAGAACTTTTTGATCCTACACTGTGCGGATCAAAATATATGGCGTCAATGAGTTTAGAACGTTTTGAGTTCTTGTTGCGTTGTCTCCACTTTGACGACCGTAACACTCGTGAAGACAGAAGACGAAATGATAAGTTTGCACCTATCAGAAATATTTGGGAGATGTTTATACAAAGATGTCGAGATCTTTATAAGCCAGGATCTTATGTTACTATTGATGAGCAGTTGCTTGGTTTTAGAGGCCGATGTCCTTTTAGGATGTATATCCCAAATAAGCCTGCGAAGTATGGGCTGAAGATAATTCTAGCTTGTGATGTTAACAGCAAATATATGTTTGATGCTTGTCCCTACCTAGGCAAAAACGGTGAAGTCCCTACTGAACCACTTGGGACCCATTATTGCAAATTATTAACACAAACAATACATGGCAGTAATCGGAATCTTACTGCAGACAATTGGTTTACGTCTGTACCTCTGGCTGAACAACTTCTTTCTGAACCGTATAAGCTGACTTTTCTAGGAACTATCAAAGCGAACAAGAAAGAAATACCATCTGAATTCAAACATAATTCTTCCCGTCGCGTTGGTACTTCGATGTTCGGCTTTCACGATAAATTGACACTTGTAAGCTACAAACCAAAACCACACAAAACCGTGATGCCAATATCTACAATGCATGACAAGCCGACCATAGATCCTGTATCAAAAAAACCAGCAATAATTATGTCGTATAATGAAACTAAAGGGGCAGTTGATACATTCGATCAGATGTGTAGCCATCTGTCATGTAGCCGCAAAACTAGACGTTGGCCACTTTGCATGTTTTATGGAATGATAAATATGGCTGTTCTGAATAGCTACGTACTACATGTTACCAACTCGCGAACACGTGGAGATAAGCCAATCAATAGAAGAGAATTTATGAAAACCCTAAGTGATGATTTGTGTCGCCCCTGGTGCAATATACGTTGCGAAGAAAGACCAAAGATGAGAAAACGTGTCAGAGAAGCAATAGAGAATGTCTTAGGTGCTAAAAATGTACATAATAATGAAGATTTTTCAATAAAAAAAGGCAAGAGGAGCATGTGTACTATATGTCCAGCAAAGAAAAGGCGCATGAGCATTTATTGTTGTGCCAAATGCAACAAAAGTTATTGTCTAGAACATAGGTCTCCACATTGCATCGATTGTGCCAAAAAAATTTTAGACTGATTTTAAATTTATGTGCCATGAAAATGTGATCATTAGAATAATTATTTTTGTTACCATTTTAAAGTATGATTCACGTAGAACGTGATTGTTAATTTTAGTTTGTATAATTACTTAATTTTCTTTTAATTTTTATTTATGTACCAAATGCCTATGTCGCCAAAATAAGTGAGAATATTATTAAGTTTAAGGCTCAATTTAAAAGACTGGTAGTACTATTTTGTAAATTATATAATATTTTTAAGAAAGGCAGAAGTTGACCTATTATGTTTATTATTTTTCTTTATTTTGAATAAAAAATGTAAAACAAACTTCTCTTGTTTTTCTTACAGTAGCCTAGCAAGCGATCCTTAGTATTAAGCAGTATAAAAATTATATTAGTATCTAGGGTTAAGAAAAGGTTATTTTCTTTTAAAAGGTGCAGTAATGATTTACAAAGTATTTTAACCTCAAAATGTAAACATCTATACAATATAATGTCATTATAAACTCACCAAAATCCAAGTATACAATAGCATGAAAACATTCAACTATTTATAAGTCTAGACCACTGTACAATATCACATCTTCTTAACACCAGTATATAATTAACAGCTGTTCCCCTGAATACAATAACACTTCACCAGTAAACCAGATGTCACATAAGATATAACAAACAATATCAAAATGACTTAATTAATCTTGTCAAAGCACAAGAAAACATGTTGCAATTTATAACACACAAAAGTATTGTCTTGTAATAAAGCATATATTAAATTTCAATAAATGTACAAGACAGATTGCAACACAGATCAAGATAAGGAAATGCAATAACGATAGTTATCTATGTATGAAAAAGTTCCATTCCTTTCAAGTCCCTGTTTCGTGGGGCCAATTGTAATAAAAAGATTTCCTATCTACAGGTTGAATAATAAAAAAATGATTTTATGCTTCATGTACCAGTACGCTAAAGCCAATTGTAATAATATAAAGTTTGTTAGGGTAAGGTTTATGTAAGCCAACCAAAATAAAGTAAAATACAACAAGGTAAAATAATGAAGTTTTGAATAGTACCTTGTAGTAAAAAAAATAAACAATTACAAGTTATATTAAGTAAGTATATGTAATGTCTAAAAAATATGTATGTGGGAGCTCCTATAAAGTGATAATCTCACTAAGTTATCTAGAAAATTGATAAAAGTATAAGTTCGGGCGCCTGGAGCCACCTCACAAAACGTTTATATATTTATATATATTAAAATAAACAAAAATTTACCTGGAATAGCAGCTGTAGAGTTTCGGTACTTTTAATCTTCAAGCGGGGGAGAAGTTGAAATAAGCAGCAAAGCATTTAGTTTAGTTCAACTTTTATTTCCAGGAAGGAACACAGTGTTACAATTAATTTAGAAGAGTTTTATACTAGTTTGATAATGTCTTAGCAATTATGCAAGGTCTGAAGGACTTTTGCAGCTATACTGATGTGGTAGACAGCCTGAAGGGCTTTATAAGCTTTCCCATAGTAAGCTAAAGTGACTTATCTTAGTTTTATCGCACGCTATCGTTATTGCACCCTTATTTAAAGGAAATTAATTATTTTATGTTTTTATAATTACACGTGCCAAGTAGCGCGGAATGTAAGACAAAGAATTGACAATACCTTACTCCGACACGAAACCTGTGCTTATATCATGACGCGGAGAAGAGATTCTCCTTCCAGAGCACGATGAAATGCCAAGATGTCGGTCCTCAACTTCCCACGGTGAACTCATGGTGAAAAGTAAATTCGGAAGAAAAATCCGAAAGAATAACTCCAAAACGTGTAGTAAAAAAACTCCATAAAAAAAACGTGTAAGAAAAAACGCCAGTGGCTGAAACAATACAAAACCACCGTTTAAAAGAATGTCCGAATTTCGAGTATCACGTAATTTTGACTAAACAGAAAACGCACTCACCGTTTTTCTTTTTAGATTATGGCAGACACGCCAAAAAATCCATTATTTTGGTAAAATCACGTCGAGTATGTAAAGCCCTTGACTTGTGGCTTCTGTATTTCGCCTCAACATCTTGAAAAGTCTACTCGAAAACTCAGATTTGAATCGATTAAAATAAAAATAAATATTATCGACTTCACATGACGACTATTGGCAGGAAAGTGGCGTCTTCCAAAATGGCCGAGCTCTCTCATAGCCAAGACGACGCTCCAGTGTGGCCAACCATCTAAGCAAAAAAATGTAGAATTTGCGTCCTTGGGTTGCCAAAGGTGTTACCCTTGCAATAAAAATGTTACCAGAATAGCTTCCTCTAAGGATTGGCAAATTTTAAAATCGAAAATATGTGTCTAGAATGGACAACGTGTAACGGAGCGAAAAACGAACGTTACAATACAATACTTATCAAATGTTTGAAAGAAAACCCTTTTTCTCACTTTATTATTAAATAATTTTTATTTACAAACAAATCATTAATACATAATATATTTAATTGTTATTAAATATTTAGCAACCCATATGGTGTGATAATAATTTTAAAAGGTGTGTTTCTGAATGATATCCTTTCTCTCTAATTTTCTGGCGATGCGTTTATCCTTGGAAACACCCTTTTTATTATTTATTGCAGGTCAAGAGACAGTGTATGAAGTCAGTTATGCAAATAAAATAGTGTGGAATCACTCTTTAAAAAAAAGTAATGAAAGATTATGGCTCCAACCCTAGGTTAGGTTAAGTTTTGACTGTGACAAAACTATACACAACCCAAGCGAGTGAAGCGATCGTGCCGCGGCAGCGGCCGGCGAAGCGCTTAAAGCAAAGTAAGGAATGATTGTGGCTCCAACCCTAGGTAAAGTTATTTTTGTAGGTAGTTGGTAGAGTGCACAACAAATATTACCTACCCACAAACTACTCTGCGTACTCTTTAGAATTTAGAGTGAAACTTTGTTAAACGTGAATATGTAAAAGAAAGTATGAACAAAAAAAGGAAATAAATAGGACGCCAAATTAATATTATGTATTATAGATGCAATAAAATCATCAGTATTGATTAAAATATATAAAAAATATATGCTAGGACGTGAAAATGTACATGACGTAACAAATGTAGCAGAATAAATGGAGTGTGAATATCTCAATTTTTTAACTTTTTATAAATACAGGATGCACACGAATATTGCATGTGATACAGAAGTCAACATTCACATGAACTTTAGTGATAATGACAGTGGAAATGGTGGACGCCATAAGTCGGTGTTTCAGTATGGAAGCAATTACTATACCGTGATATATATATATATATGAAAAGAATGGCCCCGAGTTTCTTGCCGCTTCTTCTCAGTTGGATGTATATATTTTGGAATACTGCAGTAGTAGAGTCTTTAATGTAGATTATAATGAACAATTGACATTGTTAAGTACAGTTTGATGCCTAAATTGAATAAACGACTTTGACTTTGGTCCTTACAGGTTCATGAAAATGTCACACATGTGGAAATGTGCCACACCGAAAGTATATTTTCAATAAATCTCAGACCATATGTTTGCTATCCTTTAGCTGTAACCCTTCCTATACAGTGATAATTAAAACAAAAGATTTATGAATGAAACGAACTTACATTTACGTCAATGTTAGGTAAAGGATTCATGATATTTATGTCACTAATAGCATTTTACAGTTTTTTTGTCTTATATATACTTTTTGACCTTGATAGGTTAAATTACAGTTATATGTGCTATCTTAAGTTTTTCTATTTTCTGTACAGATTACAATCAAAAAAGTCCATCGGCCATAGACTTTTTTGACATTGATGATGCAGTAGAAGATGTAAAAGTAAGTCTTTGAAATTTTGCTATGATGGGTTAATTTAGTTTTTACAACACACATTGTTTTATATCAGAGGGCCCATTCTGTTATTTCACAAAGTTCAACAGAAAAATTCATTCCACTATTTCTATAAACAAATTGGATTGTAGCGTCACATAAATATAACGTAAACGCTACTTTATAATAAATATATAATCGACACTACTATATACGAATATGAGTTAAAAACATGTTCACGATCTATCGAGTATAAAGTTTTGATCAATCGCTATTGAATAAGAAAACGCAAAAAAGTTGCCGTTCAGCTACGGTTCGATTGCAATTTAATTAGTGGAATCGGCACCCTGTTCTTTAGTTTTATTACTCTTTTAACTCCTTAATGCAAGTGCGTTATATAAAAAATAATAATGGGCTATTTGAAACAAGTACGATTTTTAGGCCATCCAAAATTGAAGTATATATTCTCAGGCTGTGTTACTGAAAACTATTATGAAAGGAAAGAAGTACAGCTAAAATAAAATGGTAAAAGTGTAGATTAGAACTCTTTTACACATTTGTTTTATATTATGTTTTACAATGTACAATTTTTAGTGAGATGTAACTGTTCAAACTTCATATTACTAGAATATGAATTTGGTCCTAATGCAAGAAACATGTATATTACTTGATTTAATTTTGCTCTTCTTTTGAAATTAATAAGTATAAAAAAGAACCACTGATGATACATTATGTTATGCGAAGTGGGTCGAAGTCTCAAAGCAGTCTCAAAGATAACACCTAAATGTTATCTATGAGTTTCAAGCACAGTTAAAAATAAGCAGTTTTCCAGGAACCATAATTTAGCTGAATGTTACCATTGATAATCTCTTTCACTATTTAATATATTGCATACGGTCGATCGCCGAGAATAGGTAAAGCTATCAGTGATCGACCAACTTTAGCTTTTGGCTAATGAAAAAAGCAACGTCCAGAAACATGAAGTAAATATGATAATAAGAAAGAAATATGAAATGAGTGAAGTATCTACCTGTATCTCTTTTTCAATATTAATTTTGTATCACTAATATTTAAATTTCTTTTTGTAATATTAGGTGATTAAAAAACTAATTCAGATTTGACACTTTGCACCCAAAGTAGTTGTACTTTAATGCAATTATTTTTCTTGGTAAATATTTGGTAGGTTATACGGTATTATAACCATATAAGTCGTATAATTTACCAAAGATTTGAAGACATTTTTGTCGATGTTTCATCAGTCATATATTTATGCTAGGTCGATCTCCTTAAGAAAAAGTATGGGCACTGCTGTGCTAAAGTGTACCTAGTGTATAATTTGGAGTAAAATTTACCTAGTAACGCCATATGCTTTATTATTGTTTTCGCTATTATTGGAATGGAGAATGGCACTGGTCACATTGTCTGGTCACCACTCAGTTATATGTTTAACTATCATATCATAGATCAGTTACATGTATGTATTGAAAGTTTTGGGTGTTTGTTTGTGATGGGTGATGTGTCTGCACCGAGGGATTCTTACAATACGATATTATACGAGTGTCTATGTAACAATGATGTCTAATATTATAATATTATAAATCTTTTATGTTTTATATCCTTATATTGTAGGCAACGCATCGGTCACAAAAAAACAGTATTAGTGGGAATAATTACAATATTTTTTTTATATTTTTAACCCCTCTGCATCTGTCAATGTAAATTGACATCGAAATCTTTTGTCCTAAGTGTAAAAAGGGTACCTACTGAGTCATTAATTTTATTGCTGTTAAAATTTATGAATGGTTATTACTGAGTATATAGTATTTCTAAGTTAAAGAGTAGAAATATCTCAATAATAATTATATATTTAAATCATGTTCTTATCTCAATTTTAATGAGTAATTGCCTTATCCTAAGTGAATAAATACTGGCTCAGAGAGAGATAGCCCAGAGAATAATGTGAAATGCTTCACACTTATGTTTTTTTTATTTTGTTCATTCTGATTTAACATGAATTCCAAGTGATTTGCGATATAACAAAATTACATGCTTAAAGTAGCGGGCAGCAGAATATATAATCCTTTTATACACATTCAAGTTGTATAATTAGACTGGTGAGGAGTTGTCTTTTTACTTTCTACTTTAATAATTGAAACATAGTGCGCCTTTTTGAACCTAAATAACTTTACAAGCAATTTAAGAAATGGAAGTAGGTATAGGTATATTTAAATAAGAAATGTATTTAAAGTGGATAGCTTTGCAGACCTATGTTCATCTTTCCCACCCCTTACACTAAGATTTCTGAACTTGTCTGTAGAAGAGCATGGGTATTTTATATATGCATTAATATATTATATTCTGGATATTTGTTTGATATGATATGTGTTTATATTGTGTTTGTTATGTTAATGTGGGCTAAAGTTTGCACTTATTTGACACTTTAGTTTTGTAATCAACTAATAAATGTTTCTCACTAATCATTCATATTTTAATTAAAAAAACTTTTACTCCGTCTAGTGCTTAGATACTGCAAGCTTTCATAATATGGCATGTATTTTAGAAGCATGACAAAACATTGTCAATTTATAAAAAAGTAATGTATGCTACAAGCACGAGAGTGGGGTTACCGTATTGACTAAATTTTTCAAGCAGTAACTTTTACACACAAAATAATTTTATTGTTATTGTCCTTAGATTAATCATTGGTCTCGCTCTCGGTGTCGAAGCGCCCGCGCGGAGACTAATCATTAATCTAAGTTATTATCATAGACAAGTTTACCGTTAACTAACAAATCACTGGTCTGTCACTAGAAACTCTAAGGCCCACTTGCACGTTTGCTCGGATTGAATAAATAAGTCTACGATTTTGTAAACTTGCGTTAGTCATGTCAATTTTTAACTCTCATTTTGCCTTGCACGACTATAAAAGATTACCGGTTTTCCTAAACTGACATTTATAATCTTTAAATGGGAAAATTGAATTGTATATGCGCTTATATTGTAACCTGACCAATAATGAACAAATAAAAAAAAAGTGAAACTTATATCTATGTCCTTGGCACTATAGTACAATGTATATAGACTTTCTTGTTTGTTGTATGAAATTTGACGACTTTTTATTCTATAAGTATTATCTCGTGTCATTTTGTCCAAAGAGTACATTATAGGTACAGCAGAATGTAACCTCAATATCTTTTGACACAAACTTCACTAACCCTAGTTAAAGACCTAACTCTCCTACATTGCTGGGTTAAATATTTCAATAAATAACCTTAGATTTACTCCCAACCTTTAATGGTGCAAGATAAATTAATTACAAAACCCCGTTTTAGAAGTTGACTCTGAGTTATTGAAGCTAACTCTGGAACGTGCAAGTGGGCCTAAGCCAGTCATTGTTTAACCGTCCAGCAGTGCAAGTACTAAGATCAATAAAAAATAGTACCGCCCCTAGCCAGTATGGAAGTCATATCGACGACTTATACGATCGTCTAATTGTCGACAGTATATCGATAATTACGAATTGTTTGCATTCCACAATGTGTCCTATCATTTGAAGATTTCTACGAGCATTTCGCTTTTTTACGATCAAAGTCTAGAAGTCTATTTTTATATTGAATGCTAGCTGCGCCCTGCGGTTACACCCGCATGGTGATGGATGATGAGGTTGTTGATGAAAATTATCTTATGTGTTAATTCAGCGCCTCATCTACCTCCATGCCAAATTTCATCAAAATTGGGCCAGCCCTTTGAGCGTAAGAGAATAACAAACATCCATTTATCCAGAAATACAAACTTTCTCGTTTATAATACTAGTACGATCATACGCAACTAAACAATATCCCAATTCCCGTCGCCGGTCGATAAGCTATATCGAGGTCATTTTCAAATCTGACAAAACAATCGTTAAAATCGATTAAATAGACGATCTCAAACGTAATTTAACAGTTCCATGCTAGGGTTATCGTTATAATCGTAAAAGCTTATCAAATTTGTCTAGTCTACCGATCGCTTAATTTTGTTACTTGCAAGGATCGATATAGCCTTTTTTCGAAGTATGACGAATTCAAGACTCAAATTTATCGATCGGTAACTTCGGTACTTACACTGCTGATAAGATAACTTTAAATAAGTGCAAGCTCGAAAAATATGCTATGGGAGTGTATGTCCTCATGTTTTGTGTTAACACCAATAGGAGGTAGATATAGTGACTAACAGTGAAGCACAGAATGGCACATCGACGGACACACAGGTGATGGACACAGGGGATACCCAGATACACATTAAGAATGAAGAGACAGACCCATTGGAAGATTGTCCACAGAGTGAAGTTAAGGAACATGTACTGGAAAGTTGGACAAGTAGAGAAAGTGTATACGATCAGATGGAAGCACAGAGTGGGAATGAAGATGGATATGAAGGCGATATGGAGGGTGATGGAGGGCTTATGCCGCCACCTTCTACCATTCCGTAAGTATTAGTCATTTGTTTTTAAACTTAAATCTATGATTCCTTTAGGGTTTGTGGTGGTCGGCCGCCGTTTCAGCCTGGGGCTGTCGAGGAAAATAGCGTGAAGGCACATTTTCTTGTGCAGGCCTGGCCTGGCTATGCCTCCTATCCTCAGGATTGGAAAGCCTATGGCACTAAATACCTAACAGCACACGTTTGAGACTCTCTCTCTAAACGTTAAAACACCTACGAAAATGTTAACAAAAGCATTTCTTCAGAAGAGTAGCACGCCCTATCGGTATGTTTACTTACTCACAGTACCTATTTAAATTCAAAATGGAAAAAGACATTTCATAGATAACCCAAAATGTTGCCAATAATAGCCAACTTTTTGCAGGGGTAGTAGAGCATCAAGATCTGATAAACCAAGGAGGCTAGAAACGCCTTTAGCTGCAATGCTTCCGTCCAAATACGCCAATGTTGACGTGACGGAGTTGTTCCCAGACTTTCGACCTGACAAAGTAAGTCACGCTTAAATCTATTACATTATTTAAACAAAATTAGGAAAATGCACCGCTTTTTTTTATTTTGCTAAACATTTGTATATTGTTTTAATTTCAGTCTAATGAAAGCCATCGAAAGAAGCCGATTGGTTCTAAATATGAATAATAAGTATATGTTGTTATTCTTATTTAAATCACAATAGCCATTAGCAGAATGGCTTCTAAGTTGTTTATGAAAAAAACTTTCAAAAATGTATGTTAGCTTTTATTTAGTTGAGGTGGTCTACCACCGTTATTGGAACTTGTGAAGATAGCACGAACCGAAAATAGTTATTTATGCCACAAGAGAGTAACGTTTGTTTTTGTTCGAAGTGCCGGGCTTGAAACTAAAGTATCCTAAGGAGTTTAAGTTATATAGAATACTGAGTAAGGAATGCAAAGGCCCCAGAAACGAATTACTACATTAGTATTACTATCAATATCGTTTTGTTTTACGCGTAGTAAAGGTTTACGGGAATGTTAACGCCATCTATTGAAATTTATGTAAAACATCAATCAAGACAGGGCCGCCGAATATTCCGAAAATTTATCCAAAAAGAGTTAATTTTATCCTATTTCAGGTCCTACTCTTTTCTCGTTTATTCGGTCCCGGTAAGCTATCAAGCTTACCTCAGATATGGCGTGGCGTAAAGAAGCGTAGACGTCGTAAGCGCAGCGGCAGTACAAGCAGTGACACACCGCCGACACTGCCTGACAATCAGGAGACTATTTATTTGAGCGATGATGAAGAAAAACTTTTGAGGTAAGATTGATTGGAAAATTATTTATTATACCTATATATTTAATTTAGATACTACATTATAACTTTCTATGTTATACAAGGCAAATCATATCTTTACACATCGTCGTACAAAAAGCAAATAGCAAGTACCTAATAGCATTTCAGCAGCACACTTGTTGTTTCCAAACATTTTCTTATATGCTGTGTATGTGTATGTAATATTATCGGGATCGTCCTACAGCCTAAACGATTATATGGATTTCGATAAATCATGTGTAATTAGATTCGTCTAAACCACAAGGGTGACATAAGATTAATTGAAAATTGCAATTGTGAATACACGAGGTGTGGTCTTCAGCGCCCCTATTTGAGTAATAATTCGGTGACGCCCGGTTAGACCTACATGTGGAAAAGTCCTTTCGAGGCAATTAAGCAGTTCATTGATAAGACACAATGTACTCTCAAGACAAGTAATCATACTGGCGGCCGTAAACTGACTGAAAAAAACTAACTATTAACTATCCTATCGTGTGGAGTATCAAAATAAAGGGTTTAAGAGACCAATTTTAATACTTTATTACATGTAAAAATACACTTAAATAAATGGTGAAATAAAACAACTTTACGGATAAGATAGCGTCATACAGGTTGCGTCACGGAAAAAAACGCTGAAAGAAAGTGGAGGGGTGGGTTTGTGCATGGGTACACTCAACGGTCTACTGACGAACCAATAGCGCTCCGACAAGCATGCGGTGCGTGACACGCCCGCCCCGCGCCTCACCTCATACCACCAAATAGACCGATAAATCGTCTACTGCGCACCCTAACCGCAAGCGTTCTTTTTACATGACGCGACCTGGGGCCTTACTACGAAAAACGAACTTCGAAGTTACGTTTTACGGATTTCAAAATTTCTACTGTGAAAGTGAAAATTCAAATTCAAATTAATTTATTGTGATAATAAACGTCTAAAAGTACAATTACATATTATCACACAGTTAAAATAAACAAAAACAACATTTAGCCAAATAATATCAAGTAATTAAGAAAAATATACCAAAATAATAATAACGTACAAACTAATGTCAGAAATATCAATTAATGTCAAAATAACAATAATAGTAATCAACAATAGATCTTAGAATAAATTATTACAAATGTCAACGGCAGGGTGTATCCCACTGGTCTTTAAGCGTCTAAAAGCACAAATACAATCAAGGGTGATAAAATATAATGGCAGGTTTTTTCATAATGATTAAATATATTTGTATCTAGACAGATTTAGACATTGTGTTTTATTAAATGCCGTTGCTGATAGACCTTTTGATCTACTATGAACAAAGTATTCACTCGTATTATTGTGTAGGAATTGGTATAATCCAAGCATGCAAATATTCACTTGTTTTATGTTGTACCTACATCTTCTAAAAGTAGTGTGTGTTGACATGATTTTTATTGTATAAAAATAAATTTTTATTTTATAAATTAAATTTCAAAACATTTCAAAATTTCTAAACAAGAATTTTAAAGACGGTTTATGCTGAAGTTTAATTCTGTCTAGGTACACTAAATTAAACTTCAACAAATTACCATACACTTTTAAAACCCTTTATTGCATCAGTCATTGTATTTCATCATCCTTGACTGTATTTTTGCTTGGTCACTTTCACAGTAGAAATCGTGAAATCCGTCAAACGAAACTTCGTAGTTCGTTTTTTGGAGTAGGCCTCCTCTCTACCTATATATTATTTTTATGGAGTTTAAACACATTTCAACTGTCATATATAGTCACGGGTAGACTAGATGACAGTTGTAAGTAATAGAGTGGTGGTAATTATCTACATAAGCCTATTGGAATGAAGATAGATTGTGGGGCACTTTTATCCCGACAAATGATCCTATGGGATACCTACTCATTTACCGCACTACTGCGCTGCAGGGCGCAGTTATTTAAAGTAAAACATGTACAAATGTAAAAGTGAACCTGCTTTATTATGATCATTTTATTGATCTCTTAAGGATATTCACGATTCATCAGCAAGATACTTATATACAACATCCACAAAATAGCATCCACACACAAATAACACTTAACAAGATAAAGATAATCATTTACATTAATAATAGTGTTAGTTTAACTAGTAATAAATAGAGTACATGTATCTCTTTTATAGGCATTGTGATTAATCTCCGATGAAAGAGCCTCGAACCTATCACACGGGTCATGAGCCTAGTTTAGGAACAAGGTGCTACCCTGTAATTTAAAGTTAAAAATGCCTTATTTATGTAATAAATGATTGATTGATTGATTGATTAATCTATTACAGGCCAATGGAAGAAAACCAACAGTTTTCGACAGATAACAATAACTGCAACTCTGGAGACAAGTCCCAGCGCCCTGCGCCTGCGCACTGGCGGTTCGGGCCCGCGCAGGTTTGGTACGATATGCTCAACGTGCCAGAATCTGGGGAAGGGTTCGATTATGGATTCAAACTAAAGGTAAATAAAGTTCATAATAATAGTATTTCTCTTACTTTGTTGCCCCTGATTCAATAACCATTGATAAATTATCAGTCAAATATATATATACAATGTGTCCCAAAATTCAACGATAAGCCAACACTGGAGGATAGACCTGCCCCGGACTAATCGGGGAAAAAAAGAAAAAAAAATATATCCCAATTATGTTTTAAGTTATAATAAAAAAATTAAATTCTTCAGAAATTGAGACCGTTTATGATATTTTTCACTACCATGACCACAATTTTTTTAATGTTGTTTTTTCTTTTTTTATAGGCAACCTGAATAGCACTGCTATCTACCACAATTCTTAAAAAATCCAGAATAACTCTTGTTTTATCACGAAAATTAATGAAACTTATTTTATTCCCTAAATTTTTTGATGACTTTTACTTTTAACCAACTTTAACTTATGGTGGTGTAAAAAAAAAGTATGAACACTAGTATGGCAAGTTTTTTTAAAAAATTGATGCAACTAACCAACATTCTAAAATGGTATAATACTCTAGGAAAACAAGTTGTAAAAAAATATGGGCCTATTATTTCTAAACAGGGGGCCAAATGACGGTCGGGTGTAATAAAAGTATTAATTCTTGAAAAATGTTTTATATTTCAAAACAAATGGTACAAACAGTTTCACGTGTAATTTATTAAGTTATTAACATTATAGCAAATTTTCGAACTGTTTGCCACCAGCATTAATACATGCACGACATCGCCTTAAAAATGATCGTTTTATTTGTCTTGCATATCTTCTGCTATTAATGTAATCAGCAGCCTGAGTGATATTTCGACGAAGCTCGTCCAATGTCGCAATGGGTTTTGAGTAGACCCTGTCTTTAAGACAACCCCAATAGAAGAAGTCCAGGGGGTTCAAATCGGGTGAACGGGGTGGCCATAAGATAGGACCAAGTCGCCCGATCCAACGGCCTGGATACTCTTGATTTAAATATTCTCGCACAGGACGAGCATAATGTGCTGCGCAACCATCATTTTGGAGATCACTTAAGGGCACGTCGTCTAACAATTCTTGCAAGTCATTTTGTAAAAAGTTTAAATAACTATTGCCATCTAAGTTTCCTTGTAACTCAAAGGGCCCAATTACTTTTCCATTTAATATGCCGGTCCATAGGTTAACCTTGAATTGATATTAGGATTTGTCTTGTCTCATCAAGTGCGGATTTTCATTACTCCAACCATGTAGGTTCTGAAGATTTAAATACCCATCTTTCTTGCATGTTGTTTCATCCGACCATAGAATTTTGTCTAGGAATTGGGGATCTTCACTGTGCCTTTGCAGCATCACACGGCAAAATGTGACTCGTAGCGGATAGTCCCGCGGTAATAACGTCTGCACACGCCTGTAGTGATATGGGTGAAGCTTGTGACGTTTTAATATTCGATGTGCAGAACTTTTCGGGATTCCTGTAGCTTCTTCTATGGCACGTACCGAAGTAGTCGAATCATTTTCTATCTCATTGAGAACTTCTTCATCACGATCCAATCTAGGTCTTCCAGCGCTTCTCCTATTGTATGGCATACGACCCTCCGAAAACGCTTGATGCACATTAAGAAACACTCGATAATCAGGATATCTTTGAGCATTTGGGTATCTTTCTTGATACAGTCTGCTAGCAGCGTTAGCATTACATCGGCATTATCCATAGATTAAATGTATATTAGCGTATTCCTGTGGTGTGTACGGTTGCGGCATGTTAAACGCCAAACAGTCCAAAATGCGTCAGAACTCTAAATCACAAAACACACAATCGTAGTCCAAGATAATGCCAGGTCAGTTCAGTTTGCAGATCACTTCCAGTCCAAATAATGCCAGGTCAGTTAAGTTTGTAGGTCGATTCCAGTCCAAAAAGCCAAGCCAAAAATCGATAGTATGTACGAGAGCCACGTAAGTTGAATTGGGAACGGTGCGCAGTAAACAAAGGAGCAGAGCGTACTGAACTGACTTGCTGAGAATAATAACAGCTTCTCTACCTGCCCTGTTATTGTCTCTTTTTAACGTAAATATCTCTATCTATCTATCTATCTATCTCTCTCTAACATCTAAGGTATGTATGCCCCATTCAAATTCCTAGAAATTGCAACAAGAACCCATTTTGGGCATGTAGTAAAAGTGATTACTGACAATTACAATTTAAGGAATTTGGCCCCTGTTTAGAAATAATAGGCCCATATTTTTTTATAACTTGTTTTCCTAGAGTATTATACCATTTTGGAATGTTGGTTAGTTGCGTCAATTTTTAAAAAAACTTGCCATACTAGTGTTCATACTTTTTTTTACACCACGATAAGTTAAAGTTGGTTAAAAGTAAAAGTCTTCAAAAAATTTAGGGAATAAAATAATTTCATTAATTTTCGTGATAAAACAAGAGTTATTCTGGATTTTTTAAGAATTGTGGTAGATAGCAGAGCTATTCAGGTTGCCTATAAAAAAAAAGAAACAATTATTAAAAAAATTGTCATGGTAGTGAAAAATATCATAAACGGTCTCGATTTCTGAAGAATTTCATTTTTTTATTATAACTTAAAATATAATTGGGATATATATTTCTTTTCTTTTTTTCCCCGATTAGTCCGGGGCAGGTCTATCCTCCGGTGTTGGCTTATCGTTGAATTTTGGGACACGTTGTATATATATGTAACAGCAGATCCTTATAAACATCACAATTTTAGAGAGAAAAATTTATATCCCCGGACGGGATTCGATCCCGCGTTTTCTCCGTCAGTGACAGAGTCAGACAATCCGCGTCAGACGCCATGACCACTAGGCCACCGAGGCTCACCAACCGAGCATCTCATTTTAACTCTATATGATTTTAACCGTCATACGGGGATTTGACTAAAACTGTAATGTTTAGTCTCGCTAAGCAGGTGTTAGTGCTTAAAAATCATAGAATATAGATCCTTATAAGTCTTGATTCAAGATGCATATATTGCAGAAAATTTAGGTGCTACTTTAAAAATCGCTTTGTGATAAGATTATGACTGAAGGCAATTCAATATACGAGTAGGTATGTCAACCCAAGGCGTTTCTTAGTTATTGGGTCTTGTTTGCCATGAAATCTCAACATGCTCATCAACAACATGTAGTCATACTTGCTCATCCCTGTGGGGATGGCCAAGGGCGTACCCAGGATTTCAGCTAGGAGGGGGCAGGGGGCTGCTTATACCTGTTTCGAAAAGATCGTCTGTCGGGTATATTGAAACAAAAAATCATGAAAATTGACTTTTATTCATTAATTTTGATGATGACACAAAACAAAATATTATACATAATTATACCATACATTATGTATAATATATATTATTATATTATGTATGTATATATTAATTTAACAGTAATCTTCTCGGATTTGTCGCAAATTTGTCTATGACAGTCTTTTCAATAAACTCACTGTTGTCTTTTAAATAGTTGCGATGTACGCTCATCAGACATAAACCCGTAAGCCTTTCTTCACCCATGGTGCTTCTAAGCCACGTTTTAACTCTTCGCAGCGTACTGAAGGACCGTTTTACGGTCGCCGTGGTGCATGGGATAGTGCTTAAAATAATTAATGCCTTTCTGACAGCAGGGTAAAAAATGTTGGCTTCGTTGAACAGATCAATTACTTCTATGTCCCTTAATTGATCATCTGATAAAGCCTTCGTCACCCATAAATTATGCCAAAGGTTCAGTTCTCCGGTGATATCCAGGTTATAAAATTCTTGGAATGATTCTGCGTTTTTGTGTAGGTCTGTAATGCTGGTTTTTGTCATATACAAGGGATGTAGCCTGCTTAAAGCAAACGCCGGAGTATTTTCTTGGGAGAATCGAATATTCAGTGATGAAATGAGTGAATCAATGTATGGGATTATCAGGGAACGCCGCCAATATTCGTTATCATTGTCTGATGGTGGATTACTTCTATGTGTTTGCTTATGAGCAAGACGTGGAACCGAAATTTCTATGTTCAAATCCATTGCAACAGCTCGTGCTTTTTGAAGTATTTCATTACTTATTCTATCAGGAAACTCGCGGTCATTTCTGAGAATGTCCTTGATATTTTTGATGTGTTCCCCTACCGAGATCATGTCGATCGATTTAGCTTGCAGTGCGTTAACTACTGGTTCTAAAACTGCTGAATATTTGGCTATTGTTTGTAGAGTAACAATAAACACTGGTTTTGTAATGGCTGAATGCAACTGATATGCAGATTTTCTGGTGGCATAATTTCCTTCTACGGATAACGTTTCTAGAGATTTCACAAGCTCTGAAAACTGTTGAGAAAACTTTCTGATTGATTTATATTTTTCTGTCCATCTCGTCTCACATAATCGTGATAGGTTTGGAGCGTAGTTTCGACGTGTAGTCGATTCCCTGAAAAACGTTATAACATCCTTTACAGTGGCGACAGTATTTCTAATTTCTGGCACTGCGTTCGCATCATTCACAACAAGGTTGAGTTTGTGACTTGAGCAATGAAAATATAAAGCACGAGGATATTTTTTTCTCAAAATGGCTTGTACGCCACCCTCTTTCCCTGCCATTGTAGAACAGCCATCGAATCCAAAACCTACGCAATCTTCGGTTGAGAGGTTAGAACTAATTAAGAAATTGTCAATTGCTTCGGCAATTGCGGAAGCATTTTGTGCTTTTAGTTCTACGAACCCTACAAATTCTTCTCTGATTTTCCTTTTGCTTTCGTCGTAGAACCGCACGCCTATTGACAGCTGTTCTTTCCCAGATACGTCTGCTGTTTCATCAGCTAAGACTGCGTAAGCCATGGTCTTCTGAACCTCACTAATTATATTCTCCTTAATAACTTCGCCACATAAATTTATCAATTCGTTTTGTATTTTTGGTGATGTGTAAACTGCATTGCGACGGCACTTTTCCAGGTGACTCTTTAATCTGTCGTCCCCTGAATTGATTCTCAACTTCAATAAATCTAATAAAACACCCTCATCTGCTTGTTTGCCCCTAAGAGGCATATCATGTGTGCCGCAAAATACTATACAAGAAATAATTGATGACAATATTTGTCTGTTTTCATCGATTTCTTTTTGGTGTCCACTTTGCAGTTGGATGTCTACAGGAACATTTTCAAGAAAATTTTTTGCAGCATTTGTCGCCGTTTGGTGAAGGTTGGTCGTTGCATGCTTTCGGCAGTCTTCATGCATATTTTTGAACTTTATATATGGCCTGACCATAAACGATCCCAAAATTCCTCTCACAGTGCTAATGGGCGGAGGGAACAAAACACAATGCTTACAAAGAGCACCTTTTAGTCGCTTGGAATATACTAGCCATGGTGAATATTGATCCAACCAAGCATGGTTAAATTTTCTTTTTAAATGGCTTGCATCACTTTCAAAATCGTAATTTCTGGGCGGGATCCAAGGATTTTGTAACAACTCCCTCTTCTTTTCCGTCGATAGCTGGGTAGCCAACCCAACATAACGTCCCAGATCATTTTCATGACAGCCATCGTCCACTATAATTTCAGGATCGACGTTGACGTCATAAGTTTGTTGGGATGTCGATGGAGAAGAATAGTCGGCAACAGATATATTAACAGGTTCTACAGGAGAATTTGACGCTTGTCCAATGTTAGCATGCAATGATCTTGGCATTACATGAGTGGTTTTATCATGGTTGTCATTTTCATCGCTTCCACTGCTACTTTCCCGACCTTTTTTCTTTTTTCGCGTGTCCTCCCTAAAAAATGGATACACAAAAATACTCTTACAGTGTTTAGGCGGGTTGTATAAGACGAAAATAAAGATAAAGTTTCACATTCTAATATATATGGTTTGAACGCCAAATAAGCATAACTAGGTAATTTGAAATAATACACTTGTTGTGACGTTAGAGAAAAGGGACTTTGTTGTCGGTATGGACTTATTAATAAATCCAAAATATTGCAAGGATCTTTCTTTTATGTTTTTTTTTTACTTTTTAATCACAAAATATTCACAAATGTTATTTTAGCTATTATAACAAAACCACGTCTTGTAATTAATAAATTTAAATATTGTAAGTAATGCTTAAGATATACACTTACAAGAAAGTCAAAGCCCCCCATTAAATCAAATAATCATATTAGGTACCTACTTAAGTGTTTGGTTTTGACTCACCTCTTTCAAAGAATTTCCTGATATCCATTTGACGGAGTAATATTTCCAGTTGTTGCAGAGTAAACGTAAATCTCGTGTCGCCGCAACGAAACTATAAGACACTATGTCGTATGAAATATTCGCTCGTATTACACTCCGAACTGAATTGTATTCGAACTAAATTGACGTGCTCTGCCTCACGCTTCCGCTTATATATTGAAATATTCTTGCTCCCGAAATATGTAGAAAATACTCGACTCTATTTCCATCCTTGTCTTATACTTGCTATCACTGTCTTTTCTTTCCAGAATAGTCCATGCTAGAACGTTCTTCGCGGTATTGCTATTCAATACAAGATGTCGCTATTGACCGTATAAATTGATCCTATTTCTTTTTACTGGAAAAAGTACTGCCGTCCGAAACTAGATGGCGCTAGATGTTGTTTTCTCCCAATTATATTCGGCTTTAATCCTAGATGGCTCTCTGATTGTCTCGGCGGAACCGGAAACTACGAGATGCGACGGTTTTGCGGGAGATTTAAATTATATTGCATCGCTAACAGTATACTAGAATTACTAGAGTCTGTCTAGTGAGCCGCGGCACAGATAAAACCGCAGCAAAAATCTTTTAGTTGTAAACACTGAATATACTATGAAATTTGAATTTGATACTTTCACTATTTTATTTTATAAACACTAAGAATCTTAAACTAAATCTGTACAGATATATACTACTTAAAATAATATGCAACATATTGAATATTATTTTATTTTAGCATTGAAAACAAATTAATATAATAAATAAAACCAAACTTGCATCAAAACCTTACTTAGTTTTTATTTATTCTGTCGCGTAATCAAAATCAGATTCCAGTAATTAAATTCTCGACTATGAATCGTTACTGTCACTTTCATTATCACTAAAAAATAATAAAAACGAAATAAAGAAATAAACAAAGTGTATCAAAACTTGATCAAAACATTTTGCGTTTCGTTTGACGGCGGCTGAAAGTCACTATATAAAATATTCTAATAAATACGTTGCGGCACGACCGACACGACTCACTATACATAGACTCTATATCGAATATTGTAGAATATTTAACTATAGAAAAAAAAATCTGGCTGAAAAGATATTTTGTTTCCAACACTTCATTTTGCGCAGAGTAGGTAATACGTTTTTAATTTCTATTTGCCAAAAAAAAATTACATTTATTTAATCTTCTAGGGGGGGGGGGCAGCTGCCCCCCCCTGCCCCTACCTGGGTACGCCCTTGGGGATGGCAGCAGCGTGCCTGTAAGCAACTTTATTTATTAAAAATAAATTAAACCACTTTTACTACTGAAGTATGAAATGTCTCCAATAACTTTACTACTTGAGAACATCCTTCTTTTTGAAGTCGATTAAAAAATGACACGATCTACAACACAACTACCAAATGTGGGCATAATACTGTATAGGAAAAGATTGAGCCCGTCGTGCGACCACGTAGAATGTCTATATATCTATAATATTAAGCACTACTGTTAGAATGCTCAACATGCATAGTTGTAGTATTGAAATGTTGGCATTTTAGGCCCCATCACCCGAGCCAGAAAACAAACCGAAAGAGCCAGAGGAAATGAAGCAGGAAGCAAACTTTGAAAATGAAAGCGCTGAGAGTCCAGACAGTGGCTTCCCTGATGACTCCTTTTTAATGGTGTCACAGCTTCAATGGGAAGATGACGTCATATGGGATGGCAGTGAAATTAAACAAAAGGTGAGATTTGTTTGTTGCTTATCAGGAAAGCTGTAAAACCAATAGGCATCAGATACATGAGCAGCTTGAAGCAGTCATCATGGACTGCTTCAAGCTGCGACTACACAGTGAACTACAGTCTTGTACGTAGACACATATACAAAATCGTATGCTCAAACGGTGATTGATAGTCAAGCGGTCGCCAGGCATAAACTGACTGCTCGCGCTGTCGACTGGACTCGCGCAGTTACTCCGCCCGCGCACTTCATTCCAAGTCGCGCGCGCTTGTCGCCCTTGAATTGAAATTGTGACTTGTTGAGCAGTTAATACCAAATGCTCCAGCAGTCATCAATGGCAGCTTCAATTTATCCGCATCAGGTTTATGCTATAACAAAAGATTTATGAATGAACTGGGGGCTTGCTGATTCGGACGGGTTAAGCTGTTGACTATGACTGCAAGAGCGGTCCGTGTATGTTGATCACTGGCTTACTGCTCGAGCAGTCCGTGTATATCCGCCCTTAATCCTTCAACATACATTACTGTTTCCTCTTATCAATTCGAATTCTTAGGTTCTAGCTCGTCTAAACAGCAAGAGCAATGCTGCCGGCTGGGTGCCAACTTCTGTGAGTCGCACCGCTCAACAGTTCTCGCATCCACGGCCACAACCACCAACACCGTTGCAGTCAAAATCTGCGTAAGTAATAGATTTAGAAGAAACACCTGCAGCAGGGATTGTATATTGAATCTTGCAACAACCGGTAGGGCATGTCGGAAACATTCTGGCGTTTGAGAACTCCGATACTAGGGCTGTCTAATAGGTTATCCACCGAACAGCACTGGGGCGGCGTGGTGCTTTATGGCCTACATTGCTCTATGACAGAATGGCCCAATAAACTGCAAAGCAAGATAAAGTACGGGTCAGTTTCCACCAAGCGCGTAATGTCCTAGTCGACTTGGGCATCCTTTGAGCTGCTCGAGCCTGTGCGCTGAAAGCCACTTCACTTTATTATAAAACGTAGACTAAAGATAGTACCGAGTTTAAACTATGGTTTAACCAAATTGCATACATGAAATTCCCTTATAATAATAGATATATATTTATTAATATATTTATAAAATAATAATAAGGCGTTTAGGGTTTTCATAGTTTACACTGGTAGTTAACATAGACGTGACGTGCGCGTTTGTAGAAAATGACTGGCACTGCTAACTATTGACAGAGACAATCACGGATCAAATTGCACGTGCTCGGGTGTGTACGCTCATGTATCGTCGAGCACGCGTGCGGAGACAATGCGTCGAATTTTATACTTAAAGGAAATACATTCACAGTTTTTTTATTCAGTGACATCATAAACTGTGACAGCGTTTTTCCGCTTAATGGAAACTGATCCTTAGGTGATATTATATAAGGTGTCGACTCTGTTAATCACGCGAGTTTCAATGAAGTGACAATAATTGTATCAGTAAACCTTTACAAACCATCTCACTATTTCTAGGTCTGCAGCTAACAACCAATCAACCAACTCGAACGATGGCGAAGACAATACTTGGTACAGTATATTTCCCGTAGAAAACGAAGAGTTGGTCTATGGTACATGGGAGGACGAAGTTATATGGGACGCAGAGAATATGAGCAAAGTGCCTAAGCCTAAGATATTGACTTTGGATCCCAATGATGAGAATATCATATTGGGGATACCGGATGACGTGGATCCCTCGAAGATTACTAGGGGTAAGTTGCCTTTGTCATCTGCCACCCGTAAAATGTAATAATAGTACTTAGTAGAAACATTAGTAAAAATCAATATGAAAAGATTGGCCCGAGTTTCTTGCCGCTTCTTGTCGGTAGGCTCTATATATTTCAGAACTCGGCGGTAGATTATTTAAAGTACATTGTGATGAATAAGTGAGGTTCATAATTGCGTCTTTGATGCCTAAATTGAATAAATTATTTTGACTTTTTTTTTAATGTAAAGCAGTTTTTATTATTTTTATAACTTGTACTAAATGCCTGTATGTGTATTTGCACATAGAATTTTACCTTTTGAACGTTTATCCCTAACGCATCAAAACTAACTGACTGGTAAACTGCTAACTAGTTTTTCGGTGGTAGTGCCGCGCTGTAACCCCACTGCGGAATGGGCCGGCACGACCGGGGAAGTAGCACACTCCCACATCACACCGACGTAAAGCAATATATTTATTGCGTTTCGTCGGTTTGTGGAAGGTTCCGGAGGCCCGATGGCCCGATTCACCTTTTCCCTTCTTGTCTGTACTATATTTTCTGTAAAACTAAATGTATAATTATCATTGGTTCATAGAACGCGGTCCAGCGCCGAAGGTGAAGATCCCGCATCCCCACGTAAAGAAATCCAAGATCCTGCTTGGCAAGGCGGGTGTGATCAACGTATTACAAGAAGACGCGCCCCCTCCACCGCCTAAATCACCCGACAGAGATCCTTTCAACATATCTAATGATGTGTATGTACCTTCCTGTTGATTCAGCTTTTTCAACTGACTTCCAAAAAAGGAGGATGTTCTCAAGTAGATGCATATATTTTTTTTTATATGAACACGCATAACTTTTTACAGAGTACTTAGTCTGGTTTTGGTAATTATTTTTTTGTTTGGTAGAGTATACTTCATCAAATTCGGTCGAGCTGTTTTTGAGATACAATCCCATACTGAAGTAACTGTTTCGCCTATCTTGATGATATCGTATTTGACGGTGATTGAAAATCGATCCTGTAAATAGCAATGGTCACCAAAAGGGATAAAAAAAACTTTTACAAATAAATGGGACCGACTTCAACTTATTAATATATATATATATATATAAAGTGTGAAATAACTTGTCGAAGTCAGTACCATAATAGTTCAAAAGTACCTATTATCGCAATAATGCGTGTAAAAGTTTTTTGTGTATTAAGGAAGGTATCACGTCGTTTATTTAATATTATGATCTACGACTTTGGTTGTATAGTGTTAGTAAAAAACGCCCACTCCCAAGCCCGCTCAATACGCGTCCCGCACTTCATCCTCAGTTTATGATTGAACGTAGGAGTTTAGTTTGAGTTACATTGCTCGATCACTTCTTTTGCTGTAAATCTCACCTTCACGGATTGTGAGTTATGAAAACCTTACGTCTTGACATAAAATCGCGTTCATTATGTGGTGTATGGTAGTGTTTTTCAACCGACCTCTACTACTCAAGCTATAAAATCTGACAACTAAAGGTGCGTTCGTTTAGCTTTTAGGGCATTGGTGGAGTTGTCATTAATGGCTTTTGTTAAAGCGTTCGTAAAGCTCAAAAACGTTTTTTTGCCACTTTTACCCACACCTTATTCGAACGCTCAACTGAGCATAAGATCTAAAATCGCATGATTATGCTGTCAAATACATAAATAACTGTCAAAAAACGATCACAAACAACCATGCTCCGGACGTGGGTCAAAAATTGCACGTTTTGGTGACAAAAATACCTCTTTTTTAGCTTTCCGAATGCTAAACAAAAAGAGACGTTAACGACATTTTCACCCACAGATTCCCCAATTCGAACGCCCCTTGTGAGCGTTTTTAGCGTTATTTTTGCGAAAAACGCTCACAAGGGTTCTATTCGATCGCAATAATAAAGTAGCGTGTTCGGTAGCTGTACTTGAAAACTGAAGAATTGAGATAGATCAAGATAATGGTTAAAACGAAGGTGGTTCTCAACGCGTATTTTTGTTAATGTTAACGGAGAAAATGTCATAGCTCCAAGTCAGTCTTAATACAACTTCATCACCGGCAGCTGTGGCAGCATGTTTTTGAGCAATGCTTAATTAAATATTAAATAAATAAAAGAAAAAAGTAGTCCATATATGAATATATACATATAAGCTGTACATATTTTTACCTGTGGATTTGTAAATACAATGAACATTTAAATGAGTAAACCAATTCTGATTCTGATTCTAACTACACCAATTATTTACTTATCAGGCACTACCAACCAAAATCGCAGAACCCACGTCTCAAAGTAGGCGGCGGTCAGTTGATCCAACACAGTACACCGATCGTTGAACTGCGATCTCCGTTCATGCAAACACACATGGGACCGGCGCGCTTGCGGGCCTTCCACCGGCCCGCGATGAGAAAGTTGAGCTATGGGCTGCTTGCGGCGCCCGGCCCGCATCCTGTACAGCCTCTGATCAAACACATCAAGAAGAAAGCTAAGGTATCATACATATAAATCCACCGAATACAACAGATTGTTAATTGATATGGGTATGATAGTACTGAGTTGTACCTATTAAAATTATTCTAACATATTGTGCTCTTAAAAGACCGGAAGGTATTTCACGAAAAAAATATTGTAACTTAGAGAATATTTGGCAGAGTATTGGTTTCAGAGAATATACTCGTATTTTCCATTACTCTGTAATGGAAAGAAAAAAACAATGAAAAATTTTAATGACATATTTTGCTCTGAAAAATACACAAGTGATAATCATCCTATCAAATGGTGGTGACCATCATGGTTCTCGATACAGTTTTTGTACTCACATAGTCGTTTATTCATAAACTTGTTTATAGTTATTTAGTATTTATATGAGTAAACTCAACTTAAACCAAAATCAATATGTAGTACTGGGTGAGCTTCTAACTTAGGCCTGCCGCCTTATTGTCTAACTTGAATGAGAATGAAATGTCACTTCATTCTCATTCCCATTGATGTGGTTTCGCCCAGAATGGGATTCAAATGTTACAATGAAGCCCATTCCCATTCTCCGTAAAGATAGACAATAAGGTCGCTGGTCAGGCCTTCAGCTGTATTAAGAACCAGACACAATACAAAATAACCTGGTTAACCACAGCTGAGTGGTGGTGGGCTGATATTTTCATGTATACATATCAAATTATAGTCAAAAAAATATCAAATTTATAATGATAAATGAAACGTGTCTTAGGACGGGCTGGATTACATTAGAAGATACCCATATTTGTCATGATACACTTCTTAAAGTAGTTATTTGTTTACTAATGATGATAACAGCAACAATTTTTTCGACTGCCTTCTATCATCGTAAATATCTTAGTAAAATGATAACGCTGCATGAGTAAACCCACTGTTATTACCAACATACGTACCGTGCGTATCTCGGCTTGATCAATTACATTGCTTTAGAGGCAAAAAAGTATCGGTATTTGTCTTTTCGGGCCCTTTTAATAAACTTTGTATATTGCAAATTAGAAATACATACCGTAGCAGTATCATCCAAAAAAGTGATAATCGGCCCTTTTATTTAAGTATATGGCTGACGTCTAGTACTTCGGAATTGATCCGCTTCAGTTATATGCAATTATTTATATATTTTATTTACAGCAACGCGAAGCTGAGCGTCTTGCTTCAGGTGGTGGTGACGTGTTCTTCATGCGAACACCAGAAGACCTGAGCGGTAGAGACGGAGACTTAATCCTTGTGGAATTCTGTGAGGAACATCCACCGCTGATCAGCCAAGTTGGCATGTGCACCAAAATCAAGAACTATTACAAACGGACAGCCACCAAAGTAAGATTATATTTTACTTACCAAACTGCTTATCTAAACACAATGTGCAGCTCATGTCCCATCCATTATTCATAATTATAACATTCTATACTATAATAAAACCTAATCTGTAGATAACAAAAATGTTGTATATAGGAAAAATCAAAGAACTTATCGGGTTTGTTAGAAATGAGCATCAGATCAAATCTAAATATCGTTTTATCAAAAAATCATGTCCAGATTTGACCTGTCAAACTTTTGGACATAAGATGTCGTGTATAGTGATTAACATATCGTTATATGTTAATTAGTTTAAAAAAATCAGAATGACAGGTCAACGCATATGTGGATCGTGGGCATCGTTCTTTTGTCTGTCGATAAGGTTGTTTGGTGTGACCTTTAGTTTATAATATCCCCTATGGAATAGAAAACCATATCCGATAACGGTGTTTTTTTCCGTACGGAGCTGAAGAGTAGCCACTCACAGAATCTATGTGCAAGAAAGTAGAAGCGTTCGAAATGTGAGTGTATAGAAGAATGTTGCGAATATCGCGGAAGGACAAAGTCACAAATGTAGCGGTACTCCAACGGGTTGGTAGGAAACGGGAAGTGCTCAATACCATAAAATGTAGAAAGCTGGAATATCTGGGACATATGTGAAACCCAAAGTATGATTTACTACAGTTAATAATAATAATGCAAGGCAAAATATAGGGAGAGAGAAGCGCAGGTAGAACGAGAATATCTTGGCTCAAAAATCTACGCCAGTGGCACAACACAAGCACCGGATCTTTGTTTCGAGCTGCAGTGTCGAAGGTCCAAGGCCCCTAACGATCGCCAACCTTCGTTAGAAGACGGCACAAGTAGAAGAAGAAGACGCACTGGTAGGCGACATTGAAGCACACTTTATCACACCACAAGCATCCAAGGTCCGAGAAAAACATACTCTTTACGCAAAGATTCGCCCCAGCCGGGGAACGAACCTCGCGCTCTGTAGGCCGGGTCACTACCGACTAGCTTGAGACTATCTACTAATAATTAGTAGACGGTCACAAGCTAGTCGGTAGTAGATTTATGCTCTTTGTTACAGGACAGCGGACCTAAACCATTGAAATACGGCGAAGTTGCGTACGCCCATACGTCTCCGTTCCTGGGCATTTTGCCTCCGGGTGCAACTCAATCCGTCGTTGAGAACAACATGTATAGAGCACCGATATACGAACACACATTGTCACAAACTGATTTCCTCATTATAAGAACGAGGTAATATGGAATGATGTTTGCTGTTTAAGTATATTATTTTCATTAACAAAAAGCAAAAAACCTATTATTAATGCCTATTAATATTTCTTTGATGCCTAATTATGTATTAATTAATAAAACAAAATCTTGTAGAAATTATCTTATTTTGCCTGCAATATATATTAAGTAGATGCTACATGTTCAACTGAACGCTTTCATGTTTTGAAGGGCTTGTTAAAACTTTGATCCCTATTGTTGCTTAATGGCAGGAATCAATAACCTAATCTATCCTCAGTTTACCCTGTAAGTGTTGCGGTTTTGTTGTGGATCTTCGATTAAAAGCACTTCAATTAGTTTTTAATTCTCATCTTGCAAGGTTAGAATGCAAACGACATTTTTTGACAATTCACGATAGACGAGACAGACGGGAACTACCAGTGATGAGGCATAATTTAGTGATATTGTTGCAAACGTCTATAGGCGACGGTGAGGATCTCCATCAGGTGGGCCGCCTTCTTGTCTGCCTACTTTTGACAATAAACAAAACATATAATTTGTTTTGTGCCTTGAACCCTAAGTGCTATGGGTAAAAACAGAGTAATGAGTCGCTCATCCACTCTTAACAGTTTGTGTAAGCTAAGTTATTGTTTTCAGACAAGCGTACTACATTCGTGAGATTGATGCCTTATTTGTGGCCGGTCAAGAGTGCCCTCTCTACGAAGTACCAGGTCCAAACTCCAAACGGGCTAACAATTTCGTCAGAGACTTTTTACAGGTATATAAAATAATAATCATCTTAGAATAATAATTTCCTTGCGTGAGGAATAGACTCATTATTAAAATTACATCAAGTAAAGTCAAATTAAAATAATAAAAAAAACCGTCACAATTTAGTAAAAATAATACCCATACTGAGAGAATTGTAAAAAAAGGTAATTCGTCACTTTGTGGTGGCGGCCATTTTGGATTTGAAATTGATCATAGTGTATAGAATTCAACTAGTCAAGCCCTTTTATTTGATACCCATATTTAGGGAGTTGTTTTGTTTGTCATATACTTATTCTTTTAAATACGATCATTCGTATCTAAAGGTTTGGAAATCGTTTAACGGTCACTGTAGTATATATCACATAGTCTACTTCAGGTAGAGGTTTGAATTGCATTTATTTCAATCTAGTAGTTTGTACAATGTAACCATATTGGTTTTAAGAGTATTTAGTTCCATGTCCGTTTTCGTAGGTGTATATTTACCGCCTGTTTTGGAAGTCACGCGATAAGCCGCGCCGTATCAAAATGGATGACATCAAACGTGCTTTCCCGTCCCACTCTGAGAGCTCGATCAGAAAGCGATTAAAATTGTGCGCTGATTTCAAACGAACTGGACTGGACTCTAATTGGTAAATATACGTTTTTAAAGCCTTTTAAACCACACAAGGTCTTCAGTCCCAAACTAGAAAGAGCCTGTAACTAGGGTAACCTGATGACTGATATACATATACTTAAATACATATACAAACCCAGTGACAGGTTAAAAAGACGTGCATACATACAAATGTTTGACCTGTCCGGAGATCGAACCCGGGGCCAGAAGGCATGGTTGCTAACAAATACGCCAACCAGCCAGTCGTATTATAATGTAATTTGATGCCATTGATCGTATATTTTTCTATGTTCCTGATGTGACATTAAATACAAAATGACCATGCATGTACCAGTGAGAAAATTGAAATAGTTTAGTTTCTTTGAAAAATTCTATATTTAATACTACCTCTGCTCAATACTAATAATATCAAAATGAAGTTTCTTGCTATGTATAAAAAGAGATTCAAACAAGATAGAAAAAAGATGGAAATACTCCTCGGAATAGGTCCAAGCTAGCTCCAGGTCTTCTAATAAATCTTAGTTCAAGTATAATCAGCCCATTATGTTCCCATTGCTGGGCAAGAATACATATTGCAGCCCCAATGCGGGTTGCATACACATTTTACATTACATATGTACTCAAAAGTTTTACACTTTCCTAGGTGGGTAATAAAACCGGAATTTCGATTACCGTCCGAAGAGGAGATTCGTGCTATGGTATCTCCAGAACAATGCTGTGCATACTTTAGCATGGCAGCAGCGGAACAAAGACTCAAAGATGCGGGTTACGGGGAGAAATTCATATTCACACCGCAGGAAGATGATGATGAAGAGTTGCAGCTCAAAATGGACGATGAGGTAAGATAATGGTGTTAAATCAATCATCATAAGGTTGTAGGGTTCTTCGATATGTTAACTCGTCTCGTGGCGCACGTCACCTATCTAGGTTTATATGTGCGCCCTTATACTTCCATATGCGTGTTCTGTCTGCCTACAAGGATGGATGAATAAAAGTATTACATTTCGGCGATCACCATTACTATTCTTCTATATGCAACATTACATATAAATCAAAACTTTACATTGTGTAGGTGGGCTGAAGTGCGGACACTCGGTACACCGGCAGTAGGGCAACTGAGCGCATGGCGCGACTTTTGCTAATACTTATAATAAATTGCGCTCACGTTGCATGTATCGTGCCCCTACAAGGTCATTCCAACTTGAAATCACATATTTATATTATTACTTATTGTTTGTAGGTAATCGAAGAAATGTTGAATAAAATTGAAATTGTCGGCGACAATTGATGCGTGTGTTTTTTGTATTGTTATTGTCTTTGATATCATGTATATGAGTATGTATAAAAGTATAACCACAATGAGCTATAATTTAATATAGGATACTGTGAGCACTATCTTAACATGTAAGTCCGCCTATGTATTGTAAACATTATATAATAGGCTTGATTAGTTCAAGTTAGACACGTAAGGAAAATAAATATAGGTTTTATTTTTGAATTTTACTTCATTCTTATCTTACGAGTTTGCCATTTGCCAATACTTCTCTGAGTATGTTTCGTTTACGCGATAAGATTATTGGGGATTGTAAAACATGTTTTACCCGATTTTTTTATTCAAATTAACGCGTCTTATCTGATCCTGGCTATTTAAATACTCTTTAATTTTTCATATTTAAGTATACAATTCTAAATTTTATCAAATTTAAATATGCTCAAGCATTTATTCGTCAAGTGTGAAATCTCTTATTACTAAAAACTATCAAAGTGAACCCCGAGGCTTTATGGAGCATTTCTTACCATCCCCTTTACTTTCGGAGTTAACAACCCATCTCCAGTTGAATAATTCACCTGCATAAACTTTACTATTCACAGGTTAAAGTGGCACCATGGAACACAACCCGCGCTTATATACAGGCTATGCGCGGCAAATGCCTACTGCAACTGACCGGCCCCGCTGACCCGACCGGTTGCGGCGAAGGATTCTCCTACGTCAGAGTCCCGAATAAACCAACGCAGCAACCAAACGAAGAACAACAGCCTAAGAGGACGGTCACTGGAACTGATGCTGACTTGAGAAGATTGAGCTTGAACAACGCGAAGGCTTTGCTGAGGAAATTCGGCGTGCCAGAGGAAGAGGTAAGTCTGCATTTAATGGTGCATATTGTGTAATCGATTTAGCTGATTTTATCCTAGGAAGGCCTTGAGACGTTAAAGAGAAATGTCTACACACCGGTTTATGTCACTTAGGCGTAATTTTAGGTTGACCGTATTCGGTAACAAACTAGTAAGGATTAGTGTCTGCATCGTGAATGAAGTTGAAATTATTTCACGGCGTTCAATAGATATATTCGGCCTCCATCTAATGTAAACAAAAATATTTCGTATACGATTATATTTTCCAAATTCTATTTAATTCCATTCTATAATAACATCAGTCCATAATATATTACGATAGTGTTAAGTTTATAACATCCTGTTTTTTCGTTCCTGCCGCCGAAGCGTATATAGACCACGAACAATGTGCCGCATAGACGTTTGTTGTTTAAGAACATACCACGATTTGAAAGTTACATGCTTGGTTTCATCACCGAAGAAGCTATCGCATGTAATATGGGGCGAACCTGTAGCCAAACCTGTCTCTTATTTTTGTGTTTTTTACTTCCATGAGGATTGATATAGAACAGTCCAGTTCTTGTGCGGCGATCTGTAGGGTTTGTTTTACTTATCGTTCACAGATCAAGAAGCTGTCTCGGTGGGAAGTCATAGATGTTGTCCGTACTTTGTCCACGGAGAAGGCCAAAGCGGGTGAAGAAGGAATGACTAAGTTTTCAAGAGGCAATCGCTTCTCTATTGCAGAACATCAAGAAAGGTACTTGGATTATTCTATTTGAAATCCCGTATTATCTGTGAGTTAGAGTTTCCAATTGTTTTGGTAAAAAGTGTTTTCATGTAAAAATACTAGTGTTTTTAGGTTTCAAACTGAACTTTTATTAATTTGTTTGTTTATTACATCAGCGTCGTGGGTTGTAAGTTACGAGCATCTTATGTCAACATTTCGAATCTCGTTTATTCTAAAAAATGCCCGCCGTGTCATTATGGTAGGATGATAAAAATAAGGAAGAACTGCTTGTCGTTTGAAAATCTATGAAAACAGTAACTATGTAGACAGAATCTGCTTTAACTGCTGTAAGCATAAAAAAGCACTATTATAATTATTTTTCCACACTTTGTAACGTGGCCCGACAGTTACTGACTGACGCTTTTGTTTTTATTCATACAACACATCAGGGTAATATCAGATACCAATCACTCCTAATGAGAAAGCAGATCTAATTCGATTTTCTAAGGTGCATTTTTTTAATAAGTAATTTGTCTTATTTTTTTAGATATAAGGAAGAGTGCCAGCGTATATTCGAGCTTCAGAACCGTGTGTTGCAAAGTAGTGAAGTACTGAGTACAGACGAGGCAGAAAGCTCAGTCAGTGAAGAGTCAGATATGGAAGAGATGGGAAAGAATCTAGAAAACATGCTGGCTAATAAGAAGACCACTGAACAGGTAACAGCTTTCTTCTAATACGATTATATCAAATCGTCTACAAACACTGTCAGACAAAACTCCTTCGAAACGACTTGACCGATTCTTATTCAATTTTGTATGTATATTCGGTAGGTCGGAAAATAGGTCGTAAAGTACTTTTCATCATCATCATTCATCATTACGGGGCCGAAATCGCGGGCGCAGCTAGTTGTGATATATAAATTTTACCATTAGAATTTAAACGTTTTATTATCTTATAATTTCTCATTAGTGTCGATCATCGGCAATTAATGATATTAGTTTATGTTTCGTGCGAGATTACTGACTCCAAACTAAACGATCATAAGAAAAACGTATGCAGTAAGGGCTTTACTTAATATAAACGGTGCTTAACTTTAAAAGGCGTCATTTAGTAGTGCGCCTAGCAAGATTGATTTTCGCCGTACTAAATGATGTTATTTAAGTTTAAGCAGCGTTTATAAGTAAGGCCGTAAGTAACAAAATTTGTTATGTTACCAGTTGTCTATGGAAAGGGAAGAAGCCGAAAGAGCTGAACTCAGAAAGATGATACTCGGCCAATCGGAAAAGAAACCACAGATCAACCAGTCTGAGAATTCTCAATCGTCCAGTCAAGGTAAATAGAAATAAGTTTGATATTAAACAACTCTCTGCATCAGGTATGATTTTTAAATATTAATCATACGACATTTTGAATACTTATCGGTGATTGAGTCTTCAGCGGGCCTACCATAAACTTTCAGATTACTTGTCAAGTTCCGAGCAGTTCAATAAAAGGATCTCAAATTGACCTGCGTAAAATCGTACCATGAACTTCATTTGACTGCCATGCGTTTGAACTGCTAGGGCTAAGAAGGGCCTAAATTATTGTCTCTGACAGTTTGCTTGAAAGAGATGACGCTCTACCACTTTGTATAACGCTCTTACTCTGTCATTTATTTTGGCTTATGTTATGTTCTGAAACTAAGATTAGTCTTATATTGAAACCTAATGATCTGATTTATATATTAGTTCAATTTATAAAATATTGGATTATATATATTCCAATATTATTCACAGGCATTGTTAAATACGTTATAATAATAATAATAATAATGAGGGATCCAGCAGAGTTTGTGACATTGATTTAGTGAAATAATTTCAAGTTACATTCGTTACACAATGTACAAATATTTTGTACATTGTGTATATTAATGATATTAGAACACATCCAATCTAGTGATCAACAGTGAACAGTTTGAAGTGGATTCTCAGAGAAACGACCCGAATGATTATTATCTACCTACAATATCAAGGCGGTGTTCCAAGTGTGAATTCTTATTTTTTTCAACTTGTAATTATGGCCGCGTCTACACCTCGTCGTCGTGTTAGTTATGCTCACTTAGAATTACTATGGGAGTTCTAAATACCCATAGCGGCATAGCTGTAGGGTAAAATAAAACAGTTAAAGCGCGTGAAAATATGAGATGACTTTTTTTATATACTTCTTCTAATAACTCAAATAATTATTCGTATGCGTTCCACATTCATCTAAGATAGTGACAGAAAGTATTTTTTGGCAAATTGATATAAATTCACGGTTTTTTCGTATAATAGGTCACAAAAAGTTGCTTTAGCTCGCCTGCTTTTTGTGACAGATATGCAGGTTACTTTGATGGATATCTAAAGTCAAAAAACACGTCATGGTACGCTTACAGCAGGTCAATTGCAGACCGCCCTTTGCTGGCCGGCTAGATCACGTGGGCAATAGTTGGCTGGCCTGCTAGAGCCCGCCGTAATACGAATTTGCAGGACAACTCCATAAAACACTTAACTGTCCTGCAATAAGGGGTTTATGGTAAGCCTACTGGTAGACTGAATGACAGATGTCTATAGATAGAATTATAAAATAGTAAGTAGTTTATGCAACTGTCATATAATAGAGGGTATTAAAACATGAGTGCAGTTTTTTGAAACGAGCTGCAGGCGAGTTTCAAAATAAGATTAAACGAGTGTTTTAATACCTAATTATATGCAGTTGCATACATACTTTATGTAATCTCATGACATTTTTGCTACTAAAGTTTTATCCAACAAAATATTACTCAAATTCGGATGTACGAATTAGCGCCAAAATGGAAAAAAGTCTTCTTCTTCTTCTTGTTTGTATGGCTTGTGCGGCGTAACCACAATTATGCCAATATCTGTGGAAAAATTCTGTTATTGGTCTATTGGCTCGGAACCAGCGCGTTGCGCGCGCAGCGCGGTCACCACAGATAATGTGTACTTAAATTATATTGAAACTTCCTTGGTCGGGACACATTGTACTTTAATAATTAAAAAACTGTTTTAAATCATTGTTTTGTTAGGAGAATAATGCTTTAGTTTAATTTTTTAATTTTCTTAAAGAAGTATGTAAATAAAATATGCCAATAAAAGTCTGTATTTCATTTCATAATTAGAATATTACCGAATGAGATTATATAAATATTTTTATCTAACAACAAAGTAACTGATGCATGCACCATTTTCTGTTGGAAAGCAAAACGATAGTAAGCCTCGGTTTCCCCGACCTATCCCCGTTCCTTTGCCTCTTCTAATCCTAATATTAACTGATATTAAAAAGTTAAAAAAAATACAAGTGTAACGTTGGCTGGGCTTTCTTAACATTATCTGAGTTGTTTAATTTCCCTACAGAATGTAATGTCTAACCAGATATCTCAAAAAATACCTAGAAGTCGTATCATTGTTTGTGATATAGCAAGTATTTTTCATTCATTATCATAATCCATCAACACGCGCGTAAGACCGTGGGGCGCTAGTAGTATAAAATAACGCCCTGGGCGTTACGTTTTTATACTTTTAAAAGATTGTTTTGTGTTATTTTTTAGAAGGTTGATTTTTAGGAGCTCATGATTTTTCTGGTTATTATTTATTGTTACTTGTGGCTTGTTCATTTGTTCATCCAAGCTCACTTGGGATGATCAAGAGAACAATGACTTGAAACTTGGTGATCGCTCACGGTCTCCACACATTTGACAATTTTGTGCAGGGCTCGGGATATCATTCGTGTAATGACTAGCTCCCCTAGCATGTGTTTCTTGCCAACCATTTTCACTATTAAAATAAGGGTGTTTATTTTTATCCGTTTTTCTATACAGATAAATAAGTTGAAGTATCTGTTTGTAATTCCAATTTAACAGCTTTTCACTAAATGTATATGAAAATGTATACGGTAACCACATAGAAAAACATTTTTAATAATAATGTCTGTATTTCTGTTTGTCCCGGCTAATCTCTGAAATGGCTGGACCGATATTAACGGGATATTCACTGGCAGATAGCTGATGTTATGAGGAGTAACTTAGTAGGATACTTTTATTTCATCATCATCATCCATCACCACGCGGTTGAAACCGCCAGGCGCAGTTATTACTAATCTATAACTGAAGGTAGTTTGGGAAACATTTGTGACTAACTTCCAAGCATTCAGGTAATAAAGTGGTATGGACTTATCTGTCTTATTTTGCAGCGGGTCGGCTACTCAGGATCTGTCGTACGTTCCGCAATCCTACCGGCCAGAGATACACTCGTGTAGAACTGGTACGCAAAGCGGCCGTAATAGAGGCATACATGAAAATACGGAATACTAAGGACGAGACCTTCATACGGCAGTTTGCGACCATGGACGAGACTCAGAAAGAAGAAATGAAGAGGGAGAAACGAAGGATTCAAGTTAGTATTCATCAATAGAATAGTGATTATTATTTTATTAGAAGTGCTCGCTGCGGAGCTTGTCTTGATGATCTTATCCGATATAAAAGATAGAAGATAAGCAACGCTTGTGCCGGACGTGTCGTGAGTTGAATGGGTGACTGCTAGTGACATTATTCAACTGAGCGCTTCCGTGCTTTGGAGGGCACGTTAAGCCGTCGGTCTCGGTTGTTCGTCTTAGGACAACAATCGTTAGGCTATGTCGAAGGCCGTAGGCGGCATGAAAACTGATTTGGGTTGCCACTAGCCTGGCCACCAAACAGCACTGGGCCCGCGTGGTGGATTATAGCCCACCTCTTCTCTCTGAGAGGAAGTTTCGAGTCCCAGCAGTTGGAACATAATGTGATGATTATGTATTTTATTAGTGAACTAGTTTTCTGGCCGTTTACACGAGCGCATTTATCCAATTTCCTGTGAAAATGGGCGCGCATAAAGATTCTCAGTTGGCGATACAGATTGACTATAATCTTGTTTGATGGTCAGTGATGATACGGTCGATGATATCACACTTAACCTGGAATAGTGACGAGCTCTAACGGACAGCTGATGGTACTCAGCGTGAAAAGCATCCGGGCGACACATGGGGCCGTAGCACAAATAATTCGCAACAAAAGTATTAGTCGCGCTTCGGCGCACATACTATGAGTTATCTGTGTCATAGTTACCACAGATAAATGACAGTTTGTACTGTTTTACGTAAATGACACGTTACGTTACACTTACGTAGTTATTCGTGCTAGGCCCAAAGAAAGTCAACACTGATAGCTCAAGTCCGGCGTAGGGCTCGAGCCAGGCGTAATTGGTGACTGATGTTCACTACCCCTCAGCTATCATGTTTTCGTTGTGTTTATCGATGGGATTATGAGAAAATATTTCTAAGGAACAGAGTTTTTAACGTCTACGGTTAATTATTATATTACATATGCGTATTCAGCATATCACGAAACTGACAATTTATTTATCTTTCGATAGGAACAATTGCGACGTATCAAGCGCAATCAAGAGAGAGAGAGGCTGGCCGGTAATGGCAGCGCCGGTCCCATGTCATTCCCGGGTGAAAGTAAGTATGCGCATGAGCATGTATCTAAATTGCTAATATATCAAAAAAGTATTATAATTCCCTGATGCTCAGGTTGCGTGGTTTCTTTTTTTACCCGAAATAAGCAGTTATATTTCAAAAACTGTACGAAAATCTTTTTTCTTAGACTTATTTTGTTAATGTAGAAATCACATCAAAACCATTAATTTCAAGGGAAATTTTAATGTTAGATGAAAATAAGTGGATATCTTACACTTAATCATACAAAATTGATGAAAATATACGTTCAAGGTGTATGTTTAAAAATGTGGGAATTTTGGTATAAGTAAATACAGCAGTAATCTTTGTGAATTGATTATGCATAACTTCTGCAACCACCGATACAAGCAAATGTGGCGAAGACTTGCAAAGAGATGGTCTTTTGTTTTGAATTGGAAAGCCAAAAAGAAGATTGCCCTGTCTTCTTTTCTAAAAGGTACTGAGCGAACCGAGAATTATTTCGCTAATTTATTATTTTGCCTCATAACAAGAGCATGTCTAGATTTTTCATTGATTGCTACCAAATATTAACGTGCATGAAATTTAAAAGTTTATGCCTATGCAATGAAAGATAGTTAGTTCGCTTGAATAAAACAGCATAAATACTTGAGTTTAAAAACTATCGTAAACATATAATAATATGAACATACTGGCTACACACACTTGATATTATGTGGGTTTAAGTCGCGACGCGATGTCCAAGTGTGACCACTCCCTGAAGAAGCACATCACGTCTTATACGTTCGAAACGTTATCCGGCTCAAACCGAAATGACACCAAGTGAGTACAGCCTGTATGTTTATATTATTCTAGTCCATTTGCTTAAGGTGCACCGAGGCTATTGCAACTAAAATTTGGAAGGTCTAACTTAGCCCTATTTTTACGGTACACAATGCCAATACTGTGACAGAACAATAACGTTGTATATGTATTGCAGTTTGTTGAGGAATATATAACGAAAGGAATAGCTTAATAACTAAGGGGCAGCTACATCATTATTATTTATTGCAGGTAGAAATAGTTGCATTTGCCCCATATGGGGTGTAAATGCAAGTGAATACCATGTGTCTTGTAGTGCTCGTTAATTCAAATCAGATGAAAAAAACACAAATCGTTTATTACAGGGATGAAAATACTATTTTGGGGCAATAGTTTAGAATTTGACATTGGCATTAGCAAATGTAAATTTGATGGCAACACCGCATGCATCGCTATTTAACGGACTTCAAAAAGGAGGAGGTTCTATGTTCGACTGTGTTTTTTATGTATGTTCACCGATTTCTCTCCCATTTGTGGACCGATTTTCAAATCATTTTTATTTATTTTTAATGAGTGAGTAGTACCGACGTGGTCCCATTTATATTTAATCAAATTCGGTCAGGCGGTTTTTGAGTTACACTCCAATAGTTAACTGGAAAAGTGTTTCGCCTATCTTGATGATATCCTCATTGACTGTGAATGACAATCGATTTCGTAAGTAGCAAAGGTCACTAGAGGGCGAAAAAAAAACTATTTTTGAGTATAATCAAAAAAGTATACGTAATTAAATTGAAGCCTCTCTGTGGTCCCAGTCACCATCAATACCATCTAAATGTTTATGACGACGAATCATTTCTTCCTAATTTCGTATATGGTTTTGTTAACGGAAAAGCTTCTAAAGTGAGTTATTTAAATTAGTTGTTTATGTCCCGTAGTTGCAATAGCTTCGGTGCACCTTACCAAAATGAGAATGGGATTTACGAATGCTGTGCTTCTTTAAAGAGTAAAGCTTATGCACTACGATTATGTTTTAATGTATGGGTTTATTTACGCTGCGCTAGAATAGTTATCCTTAAACTGATAGTTCGCTATCCTCAAACATAACATGTTTGTGACGCTTGCTGCTATCTTGTGTGATGGGAAAAACAGTAATGCTTGCCATAGCCATCTGCCAACCAGCGCTGTAAAAAAGCTGTGGTTGGCAGATTAACTAAGAGTTACCGTAAGTCACAAAATTACTTGTGACGTTGTTGTTTAGACTTGCTCGTCCGAACCAATATGTCTTTCATTTTGTGTTTTCATAGGTCTTATAAACATGTCGACAGCAACCGATCTTGGTTTATCGTCACCCGGGATGATACCTCTCGGTCAGATCAAACAAGAGCCAGATCTTCAAACGCCGTCTCGAAGACGCCACAAGCTCAAACCAGATCTGAAATTGAAGGTAAAGAGTGTAATGGTAAGCTGGTTCAAATTATTTGAACTTTTTTTTACTTTTCCTATTTTATGTCATACTCATTTTAATTTTTAAGCTGTGTTCTCGTTGACAAATGCTTTTGGTGATATGCACGCTTTATTAATTATGCATGAGCTGTTAACTTTTGATATGGTTCTAATACAGACATACTATTACATGTTTACATCCCTGAAGTGTGATATGTATGTATCCAGATATCGCATGACATGTTCTTGGTCTTATCCCTAAGATGAGTTGGACTATCTTACTTTATTACAGTGAGAAAGCCTATTGTCACCCTATCCCCTCAAATTATCTCCTCAGTACGTTTTGCATGATTCATTTTCGTGATCTAATATGCACAAGGATAATAGCAATGTAGCTATTTTTGGGTAAAATATAATATATACTGTGAAATTTTCAACCTTGGCAATATTTCCACTGCAAAAGACAATAATTTATCAACACTTGTACATTTAAAATCAAAACGCGTTACATATAAAATTGCTGGTAATTACAGTGTTGCTATGTAGAACCTTTCAATGAAGGTTTTGCGTGCTTTATCTGTGTTTCTGTTATTCAAATCCATCAGTAAAAAGATGCTCAGGATTGCTATTTTGAAATAACATTGCAATAATATTTGCGCCATAATATCGTCAACTCCTAGGGCAGTCCAATATTCATATGTCCAATTATCACACTGCCTATGTAGACAAATTTAGTGTTTATAATGTCATATAGTCAAAATGTCCCAAAAAATAGTCAATAAAATTAATAATATGTAGTATTGGTTCAACTGTCAATATGTTCAATTATTAAAAGTGTTTCATTGTCATAATTAGGGTTGTGGTTTTATTATTTACATGACAAACAAAGATTGTTATCCCACCCGTACGATTACAATAAAGACCGTTGTGTTATTTTAGAAGCGTCTTTGTTGAGGAATACTCAGATAAAATTTACTTCCTACTTGAATGAATGAATTGCATTTTTCAATAAATTTTTTTTATCAAATATTCATCACTGATCGCACTTCGTGCACGTTGGTTAAGGTTGCGATCGCTCGGAAATCGCTCCATAAATCAGGACGAAAGTAGCCTTTGTTATATTCGTTGGTGTGAGCTATCTTCAATCATAATTTAATCCAACTCTATTCAGCCATTTCTGGATGAAGCAGTAACACATATAAATGAACTCACTCAGAAACACAAACTTTCGAATTTATAATGTGACTGTGATTGATGACTGAAACTTTACGACATTCAAACAGTTTACATAACATTTACATCTTATCACATGGCTTTTATCATACGACAAGTATACCTAATGAATGAAAATGAATTGTTTTCATAGTGACCGTTGGACTAAAACTACCGTAAAAGCTCTTGTTTGTCCGTTTTAACTTAACGATGCCTCTACATGACCTCTGATCGGCATAAATCCAAGCAACAAAGCTTATATTGTAATTTTTTGTCTAAAAAGCCGACTTAATCGTAATGTAGAGACGTCGCATAAACGAACATTATGTAATAATATCACTCAATTCTAGTGCGGCGCCTGCGGTCAAGTTGGACACATGCGTACGAACAAAGCTTGCCCGCTATACACCGGTTCTATGGGCGGTGGAAACTCCTCACCTCCCGAGAGTGAAGTGGAACCTCCACCGATCGATCCTGATGATGATGAGCTTGGATACGTCGATGGAACAAAGCTCACACTGCCTTCTAAGATTATGAAGGTAATCGTATTGGAACGCGAAACCACACGTAAAACGGGCGGAAAGTGTCCAAATCCGAGGCTTGGTCTTGGCTTACCCTACTAGAGATTTGACACTAGTTGCAAAGTAAGTAAATATCTATAAGTAGAACGTCTTCCCAACTAGCGTTGATTTACACAGGTTTAGCGCGAGACGCGTGTAGGGATGTCAACATCGCCTCAAAACAAGTACACGTCGCATCTACAAACAAATCTTCGATCAATCTTTTTTGATGGTAACATACCTATAAAACAGAAAATAATGACATTTAAAAACTGCCTACCCCGACCGCTGTACCGTCACTCACGTACTCGCGTAATGATCGCCGGCAAGCGTTCTCCGCCCCCACCGCACCTCCTCTTAACACTTTTGTTGCGTATTTATCGCGAAGACGATCGACCTCGAGGTCGCGCGCTCTAAGTACTTTGCTAGTTGTATATATGGACGTTATGTCACATTTCTATCAGTTGTAAGGATACTGTAGATAGAGAGATTATCAATACCGGCCGTATGACAAACGATGGTGTTTGTATGTTTGTACCACGATAATTTGAGAATGTTTATTTGCATCTGTTATATTGAATATTATATTTTTGTATGAAAGAACAATGCACTCGACCATATTCATAAGCAACGACTATAAAAAACCATTATCCGCCGCAAAAGCTGTGGGCAATTGATATCAATAGCTTTTTAAATAACATTACGGCCTAAAAGTCAAAAACAGCTGACAAAATAGAGTATAAATTGTCATTCGGAAGGATTTGTGTAGGTATAGTAATTAAACTCTGTGCACTTACTTTTTAACGGCATTATAAAAAGGAGGAGGATCTCAATCGGTTATGTTTTATGGTTGTATGTTATGTAATTCCTTCACTGGATTCTAAACTCATATTAATTACTTTTTTGTAATTTTGGAGACAGGTGTCACATATATTAACGTCTTTTTATAATTACAGTAAATCCGTTCATAAATTTTCTATTTATGCATAATAACAAGAAAAGTAATATTGGATGTCTAGACATCATTGCAGTATCAAGTGTTTATAAGTAGCACGTGTTGTAGGGATTTAATACATCAGTAGTAATTAATGTGTTTTCCAATAAGAGGTTTCATTTTGAATAGCCTGCTATTTGGTCAGCTATAAATTTTTAAGGTTTCGTCTTTGACATTTGACAAGTAAAATCTACGCTATTATTAAGAATGGTACGATGCACGCTTCAACAACGCACTGAAATTGATAAAAGTGGTGCAAATTGATGTCAAAGAAAGTAATGTGAAGAATTGAAACCGTGTGCGTCGCTCAAGAACTGAGAATACTGCTATTGTAGCCCATAGTGTTGACGAGAACCAAAATTATCACCGTTTTTGCAATGAGTTTTAACAATTTCGATGCGTTGTTGAACACGCTTCAGCGTGTATCAGCTCAGCTCAGCTCATTCAGCGCGTCAAATTTCAAAAGATGACAACTTCAAAATTAACGTTAGAAACGGGATATTGACAATGTATTGTACACGAGTAAGTTTACTCGTGAACATGGCGCATGCAACTGTGCCGAAATATCGACAGCTCACAATAAATACAGTACATAAATATAAATATCCCGTTTCTAACGTTAGTTCTTGCATTAGTGACCATGTCAGTTTAAAAACTTATATAGCTTCAAAATTGATAGCTAACCAAATAGCAGGCTATTCAAAATGAAACATCTTATTGGAAAACCCTTAATAAGTCTCATATTGACTGGCTGGTTGGCGTACTAACCATATTAACCCTGCTTTCTGAGCCGCCAGCCCCGGTTTCTATTCCTTATGTGTATAATTTAATGTCTAAAAATTATTTATCTATGTATCTTTCAGCAATCAGCCGAAGAGATGCGCAAGCGTGGTGGACGCCGTGGAAGCGAATTCCGGGCGATGGGTCGCAACAAACGTCGTGGCACCGCCGAGCCATGTGATTACTTGGTCAAGAGACCCGCTGACCGGCGCCGCACCGACCCTATGGTCACTCTGTCGGGGCTGCTTGAAGATGTACTCAACCACATGAGGCATTTACCTGACGTGCAGCCTTTCCTCTTCCCCGTTAACCATAAGGTATTTATGACCAGTTTAAAATATGTACATTATTTGATTAAAAGATCCACCGTGGAGGTTAGGACTGGTCGAATATGCAATATAGTTATTTTTATTGTACTTTGTAATATATACACAAAGTAACGTATTAAATATTCTAGCAATTTATGTTTTTGCCAAAGCATTCATCTATGTATTTATATTAACACCATTATTATTAACACCATCGTAACTGAACCATAATAATATATTGTAAAACTAATCTAATAGTTGCATACAATAAAACAAAACAAATCTGTAGCAAGAAATCCCAATAAGCCAAGATTTATCTTTATGTTTCAATATACATATCCAAAACTCACTATTTTGTATCTCCATAATAGTACCTATATAGACCAGCAGTCTTAAATATGTGTATTATATATACTATATCTAATGTACACGGACTTCACTATTTTAGCTAGATTAACATTGTAATACTAAAAATATAACCTATATTTTATCTACCGACTTCCAAAAAGGAGGAGGCACTCAATTCGACTGTATGTTTTTCTTTTTTTAATGTCTGTTACCTCATAACTTTCGACTGGGTGAACCGAATCTCAAAATTATTTTTTTGTTTGAAAGCTGGTGCTTCCCGTGTAGTCCCATTTCATCCAATTCGGTCCAGTATTTTTTTGATTTATACTCCAATAACTGAAAGCTGGTGCTTCCCGTGTAGTCCCATTACATCCAATTCAGTCCAGTATTTTTTGAGTTATACTCCAATAACTGAATAGAATGGAAGTCGGTATTAAATTTTTCAAATTGTACTTGTCTCACTAAGTTTGTAGTATCAATAGATAAAATTATTATTATAAACTATGTGAGTATGTATAATTTATTATCTTCAACAGCTGGTAGCCGATTATTACCGCATCGTCTCACGTCCGATGGACCTGCAAACCATAAGAGATAACATGAGACAGAAACACTATCAAAGCAGAGAAGATTTTCTGGCTGACGTCAACCAGATTGTCGAAAACTCTACTCTTTATAACGGTAAGCAGCTGTTTAATATTTTCGAACTATATCATACGTACGAGTATAAGAGTTATAAGAGTACCCGAGCCTTACAGGTCAGCTTGTGGAACGTTGGATGTACCGAAGATATGTTGCTTTGCTGACGTTCCTGCAGTGCGAGCATGAATCTCGCGATAAACTGATTTTTATCCGCTATCGTACCTTGTCTCTGGCATGGATCTAGCCGCAATAGCAATATCGCGGGCTTTCTTTTACCGGTTAAAGTGTTGAATTTAATCATATCGAATATCCATGCCCACATTGCTGTTTTTCACTTGAATATATTATAATACCGTTTCAAGAGCAAGTCGAGCTATGTTTAGTATTGTGTAGTTAATAGCTAATAACGGTTTAACACAACCTTTTATCAAATATGTACATATATTACAAGACGCTTTGGACATATTTGCCAACGGTGCGCCTGATAAGAAAGTAAGAATTTGAGAAACATGGCTTTTATTTCAAAATCCCTGTCTACACTAATACTCGTATCATAGTGAGAAAAAACATTTTATTTTTATGTGTGTGTATGTTTGTAATGATTAAACTCAAAAACTACTGTGCCGATTTCAAAAACTCTTTCACCATTGGAAAGCTACATTCACACTGCAGGTTATATTTTTTTTCATCATCATCATCCATCACCACGTGGGTGAAACCACGGATTGCAGCTAGTATTATATATACTCGAAGTGCTGCTGTAAACAAAAACAAAAACCATTGCTGTAAACACCAACCAACCAACCAAGAAAACTTAATAAGATTTTTAAAGAATAAAAGATTATAATTTATTTGAGATAAATTATTTTCATTTATTCTTTAAAATTTTAAGAACTGACCTATTATTGTGTATCTTTCATGGATTTTCGCTTATGAGATTTATACATTGTTTAGCTGTGAAGGGTACCTTGTAGTACCTACTACGAAATCCTGAAAAAATACTTTATTTTCAGGTCCGACAAGTACCTTAACTTTGGCAGCGCAGAGAATGCTCCAACGTTGTGTAGAAAAGCTAGCAGAAAAGGAAGAACAACTCATGAAATTGGAGAAACAAATCAACCCGCTACTTGATGATAACGACCAGGTAAAACGCAAATGGAACATAAAACATCGCTGACATTTTATTGGCGAGCATAGAATGTCTTTGTTTATGAAAATACAAGTTACTACGCTAGACTTAAGACCGCTGTATAGGTAACGAGATAATACCTCGGACGGGACGTGAACCGGACGGTGACATGATTGCCTCGTTCAAATCGGGAACGTGGTGTAAATGCATACGAACCGAGACAATGACTCGGACGTGTTATACATCGTCCCTGGCGATGTTTAGCACGTCCTGTGAATGCCACGTTCCCATCCCGTCTTTGTCTCCGTGACACATTGCACGTCCTGTGAATGCCACGTTCCCGTCCCGTCTTTGTCTCCGTGACATATTCATGTCCCGTCCCGTCCGTATAAAACTCGTCACGTATGCAGCGGCCTTTGGTTGCAATTCTAATATTTTTATACAAGTATTTAAAAAAAAAAGAAGTTTAACATAAGATTCATATGATTACGGTGCAGATGTGTCACTCAAGTAGAATAAACAAATAAATCGTTGAATACTGGAAACGGCTGTTAACGAAGCTGTTAGGTACATGTAAAGTCATACTAGATCAGTCTAGTGGCCTCGTATTAGTATGAGGCCGTAGATACGCTTGTCCGCTCATAATTGACTACATTATAATGTTATGCAGTTTATTTACAGGAAGGTAATAAAACTACGTTACCCATGCACAACATGGAATACCTAGTAGATATTATGTCGAGTGTTCCTACGAAGAAATAATGTTAGGAAGTATAACTCATAACAAATTCCACACAAAAAGTGGTCCTTCAAATCAAAACGACATATGATTCCAAATACAAATTACTTCCGAGGTTACAAATAGACATGTTCGGTGATTGGTTTAAAATTCAGAAGGAAAGCAAGGATTAGTCCACGCGCGTGCTGAACGTCTGAGTCATAGCGGCTTGAACGATGTTATTGATTTAGCACGACTTTTATTGGGTCATTTTTTAAGGCAGTTACTCTTCCTGATATTATTTCTTCGTAGGAGTGTGCTATATTGTTTGAAAATCTAATGCTCGTAAAGTAGTTGTTTGCGCTCTATGCATAGAAGTATCTTTGTTATGCACCAGTGCATGGTGCACTAATTTATTTTCCTCATAATCGTATCATATCGTATCGTACAAATTACTCAAAAGATAGCACACTTTCCAATATAGTAATCGTTCAGCTACCTCCCTCGGTAAACAATATGCTATTCTGTTACTGCCTTCTTTGTTATCTGCAAATCTTTTTCTTTTCAGGTGGCATTGTCGTTCATCCTAGAAAACCTCCTAACAACCAAGTTGAAGATCATGCCAGAAGCGTGGCCTTTCCTAAAGCCTGTTAACAAGAAGCAAGTGAAGGACTACTACAGTGTCATCAAGAAACCTATTGATATGGAGACCATGGGAAAGAAGATACAAGGTGGGATCTTTTACTCTTGACCTCTTTCAAATAACAATACAACTAGTAGGTCTGCGAACAGTAGACCTCGCGAGCATTGTCACAACCTATTATCACGGCAACTACTTGACCTATTATGCTCATATTCAAAATTCTTCTTTAAAGTCAGGTACATAATCTCACAGCAAACTTTTCCCCTACCCCTTCTATAGGAAAATAACAAACTTACAGAATAATCGCCGATGACAAAAAATACATTATATAATAGAACATGTATACTAAGTATTGTCAAGGTTGGTTGAAAAATGCGACCTTTACAGGAGTACCAACATACAACCTAACAAACATACGGACAGATGAAATTCAATATGGCCAGTTAAAGAAGACGCTTCGCTCGGTCAAAAAGTATATAAATTCTAACTCTTGTATTAACATTCGGTTTGGTTATTACGGAGGTATTCAGGCGTGTGGAACGCTGTACAATGGGGGGGTGATCTAGTTGGGCATTTTCGCCAAGCCGCGCTAGGCCCGTATGACGTGATGAGTCCTGGAAGGTACATATCCTAGCTGGTTAATTAATCTATTTTGTGTGAATACCTTTCACGGAATGGCTTCAGTGGAAGAAAACGTAGGCATTCCACACAAAACACAAAATGATTGCAAGCCCGGGCATCAGTCCCTGGAGAATTCTTAGCTATATTTTTGTTTCAGCCCACAAATATCACAGTCGTGAAGAGTTCCTTCGAGACATACAATTGTTGGTCGACAATTGTCGCGCTTACAACGGCCCCAATTCGCAATTCACCAGACAGGCTGAGGCTATAATGAACGTCACCAAGGATTCGTTAGAACAGGTACGGCAAAAGTTTTTTCTCAGTATAGCACACAAGGATTAACTGTGTTTTGGAATGTATATATATATATATATATTATGTACTAGTGCACTTCAACAAGAAGGAAATTTATACGAATTGAACAAGAGAAAGGATATATTGTATCAAACACTTCTGAGACATATAACAACCGAGGCGAAAATCATAGCTTAATTAGTAAAACAATATTTTCTAAATAGGCTTTCGTTCAAGCACTGTGCCATCGAATATTAAGCGATATATATAATACTCATACTATGACGTCATGTACTACTATATACTAGTATTTGTCTGAAGTTAGAACTATCAAAGGCTAGAATTCTTAGCCGAGTAATAGTCACCATTTCCTTTACTTAAGCAATGAGAACACGTAAATTTTTCGTTTTTATTGCCAAAGTGAAGTCACAGTATAAATATAGCGAAACAGTGCGGAAACAACATACAAACGGTCGAAACGGCTCACACAAACATACGCATCGACGAGAGCCCTAAGCGGTTGTCGCGGTGCTGTCAGTCGACTCCAAGACGAGTGGTCACGTATAAGTTCATTTCCGCATAACGAGGCTTAGTTTCCATACTACTGCATCTTTACACTTTGGTGAAGTTGTGTAAAAATTATATGCGCACACAAGTCTGAACTATGAAGGATCCATTATGCTGTAAAAATTAAAATCCTATGACAACAACTTAATACAAGTGTAAAAAGAAACATCCAATTTTGATAGGGTTATGCCATTACTTACTTAAGCATTTACTTTTATTAGAACGTTCATTGCTCGACTATAGAATAAGATTTTGTGTTGAAGTATTATCTCTTCATCGTTCTACAATGCGTCATTTACCGTGCAGGCAGTTCACGTTTGGAATAGTTTGCCAGTTTCAGTACGTCATTCTCCCTCTTAATTTATTTAAATTAAATGAAAAAATTATATCTGTAACAGATTGGTGTTTGCTAAAATTTCAAATCTATTTTTGACACTTATTATAATTATTATATATGTTCTTATATTGTATTATATTAGGCTTGTAGTTTGTATGTATTAGTATATATAAATGTGTATTGTGTGTATTTTATTTTAATTAGGCAGTATGTATACTATATTATACTATGTAGGTATTTATATATTTTATAATTCATTTAAAATATATATATATATATATATATATATATTTAATCGGTTTAGGTACATGTACCTATTCATTATTGTCTATACTTACGCTGATACTATGCACCACTGTCCCTGAAAATACTATTCTATCTACCCAAAGGTTGTCTGGAAGAAATCGCTTTAAGCGCGGTCTTATCGCTTACGATAAGACCGCCTTTTGTACAACTATGTTATATTTTTTCTTAATTTATGTCAATTATTAAAAACAAAATCTATAATCCAGTAGTTCAACGACTATTACATCGTCAAAAATTTCTTCTATTAAATAGCATTGGATTAGTTTCTAACATCGGTGTCTTATATTCGAAGCCAGCTTAATTTCTTCCATGTATAATGTCGAATGATTTATTTATTCAATGTTTTAATAAAGTTACGAAAATTATTGTTAGAAGTGAAATTTATTATTTGGATTCTTACCGCAAAGCGAATATTTAGAGTACTCAAACTATGTCCTATGTATAAGATATTTATTAACGATTACGACCCATGTCTATTTCAAACAATTTTCATAACATCACATTTTGTTCCCACTGCCGGGACTGGAGCCTTTCTCTCAGAGAGAGGAGGCCATAATCCAACACGCGGGCCCAGTGCACTTTGGTGGATAGGCTAGTGACAAACACATGTCGAAGTTTTTCAGGCCGCCCGAAGGCCTTCGATATAGCCTAACGACTGTTGTTCTAAGACAAACAACCGGGGCCGACGACTTATCGTGCCCTCCGAAGCACAGAAGCGTTCAGTTGAATAATGTCACTAGCAGTCACCCATCCAAGTCCTGACCGCAGCAAACGTTGCTTTACTTGTTGATCGGTTAAGATCGCCAAGTCGAGCTCCGCTACGAGCGCTTCTTCATAACATACAATGACCATTTCCCAATGTGACTTATCAATAAAGTTATCACATTAATATTATAAAAATGTGATAGTTTGGATCTATTGATGTTTGTTACTCAATCACGCAAACACTACTGAAGGGATTTGGAGGAAATTTCGACTAGTGATGGTTTGTACCCAGGATTAATTTATAGGCTACTTTTTATCCTGATTCAGCAGTTAGTTCTCGAAGCATCACGCTAACTTTATTCGAACCGACGAAACCCCGTATACAAATTAATAACCAATTCGTTAAATCCCGTATCTAAACAGTTTTCGCTATAATTACAGTTTGGCGAGCACGTGAGTGAGTTGGAAGCAAACATAGCCAAAGTCCAACAGAAAATGCTGGAAGAGGCTGAGCATTCGGACTTGGAGGTGGACGATCCACAGCCGCCGCCGAGTGACGAGAAACGCGGTCGCGGTCGACCCAGGAAGCACAAACCTTCCACGTCTATGGGTGATGGTTATAACTTTATTAATAATTTTATGAATGGCATGTATATGTTTTACGTCATATCGCCTCTGCTTATATAGACTATGTGCAAAAACTGAAGCTTCCTAGGAAATGAGGTCGCTCATGTGCTAATTTACGGTTTTAATGCTAGTAAATAAAAAATCGTTATAAAATTGCTGCGAATTTATTGTTTTATGGTTATATCGAGTCGACTTCACACTTGAAAGTTGTGTGTCGGACATGTAGGTATTATGCATGTAAAAAAAATGTAAATTGGGAAATTGGACATTGGCTTGGATTGCCTGCCATTAAGGCTTAGAAGTGATCTGGTTTAACCCTCCTATACCGTGATAATTAAAACAAAAGATTTATGAATTAAACGGACGTACATTTACGTCAATGGTACGCAACGGGCTGTGGTGCGTTTGAATTGATGTGATAGCATTGTTAGCGTTTTTTCCATAATCTGCATGGTTGCAAAGCTTCGAGTTACTAACTTGTAGTACTATTGTTTATTTGAAATTTCTATTTTTTTATCAGGAGGACCACCAAGGAAACGTGGCCGACCAAGGAAGGATCAGAATAGTTTGGCAGATGGTATGTCCACATATATTTTATTGTTATTATATCTCATAAGTTATCTCTACATAGATCTTATATTCCTTTCCAAGAATGAAGCCACCAGCTTTTGGAAATGTCCATCATTTCTTGTTCCAACAATGACAGCGAATGCGATCAATAGTGTGGATATCTGTTTTTTTTTATCAGAAGCTGTTAATAATACTATGTTAAGTAAATTCGCGAATTTATGCCGTGAATAAGTATTTAAAAAGTAACATTATCCGGCAGCAAGGTTTATTTATGTCACATATGCAACAACTTCAGGTCAGGTGCAAAAGTAGTTATTAGAAGTTCTAACAGATCACGCTATTTTTTCTAGTGCGTCAGAAAGTTGATGCGGTTGTTTCCAAGGACGTCCCTTGTTATTTCCTCAAGGGTTAGTACAGACTACGTAACTATTATCCGACACCTATCACAGAGCTGAAGAAAGCCCAACAAGTTATTTTTCAAAAAGACTTATAGAAAACCTACTCGTGTTTGTACAAAGTGGTTGTATAATCAGTGATTTTGAATGCTCGTGGTGTGACTAGTCGAGATAGTAAACGAAATTGGACCATAAGCAATTAAAGCAAACCCAATCGCTTCCAACCGGTCCCTTTGGAATTTTGTGGAGAGACCTATGTTTAACAGTGGACGTACTACGGCTGAGATGATGATGATAATGGATAAAAGCAAGGTTAAATTCCGCGTGCATGTCTGCAAACGCGACCTCAAGTTCTCTACTGTAGTGGATAATCGCTCTTCATCCATGGTGTTTGGGTTTAAATTTGGTTTGTTATTTCAATTGAATTAACCACACCGCGAGAACTCAAGATCGGCAATGGTGTTACTACTTTGTACGGTAACACGTATGGTTCATTAGACGGATCTAGTTTAGTAAATCTAGATCTGAGATACAACTTCTTTCAATTGAGTTTTGTAGTATTCAGTACAGTAATTTTAAGTGGTCGTATGTGAATTCTTCTTTTCTCTTGATATTTCGTCTGTGATTCTGTATTACATTTTTTCTTTAATAAAAACTCATCTAATATGTATCGGAATATATACCTCATATCGTCAATAGTTCCATCTAAATATATGTAGATATAATTAGCTATAAATGTATTTAGATACACAACTAAGAACGTAATTAGGACGTAACGTAGGCAGAAGTTGTAATTGTTTTTTGTATTCGTTTGTATTGTTGTAGTAAGAAGGCGATTTATTATACTAAAGTTTTTGTTAAGATAATCAGAATTATGTTTTTTAAAAGATATTGTTATAAATATATAATGTTTATATGTATACTTCAAGGGAAATGCTATAAATACCGTAGGCTTCTCCATCCATGAGATAGTAAAACAAGTACTATTTGAAAAATTAATTAAAATTTAATACCGACTTCCATTATATTCAATTATTGGAGTGTAACTCAAAAACTACTAGACAGAATTTGATGAAATTTAAATGGGACCACACGGAAAGCTCCAGCTTTCAAACAAAAACACCATTTTGAGAATCGTTTCATACAGTCGAAAGTTATGACATAAAAAAATACAGTCGATTGAGTACCTACTCCTTTTTGGAAGTCGGTAGAAAACATGGTGGCGCTCTAATTTTTGGAGTGTGCCTATTCATCATCATCCTCTGACGGAATGGGAACCTGCGTCTTCTGATAATCCGTGTCAGACGCCATGACCACTAGGCCACCGAGGCACGAGGTCTGAGCATCGAATTTTAACTCCATCTGACTTTCACCGTCGTGTGGGGACGGAAATGTGCCAATTTTTTATTCTGACTGATATCGTAATATTTATTTGTAGATCTACAGTATTCAGACAGCGGTAGCAATTCGGACTTGGAAGAAGTTGAACAGAAAGATGCCGCAGAGGGGTTGGTGCAATTGTCTGTAAGACCAGGTAAGTGTTTATATGGACTGATTTGTTGATTATCTATTTGTTTCTAACTTTGCATTAGAAAATTACTTTTTCTTCTTATTTTCCCGATTTTTAATAATTTTGATTTATACAATATAAAGATACCGGCTTCACTCACTTGGTATTATGTCGGTTTATGTCCGACGACGTTTCGAACGTGTAAGACGTTCTTCTTCAAGGAGTGTTCACGCTTGAAGATCGCGTCGCGACTGAAAATCTTTATATTAGTATAATGTGTGATACTCACGATAGTTTTCAAACTCTAATTTTTATTTATTTAATATTAAAACCGTCTTTACTCACGTTATTAGCCGACGTTATCGACCTAGGTTTCGGGAATGTCCGATGCCCATCCTCTTACGCTGCAAGATCGCGGAGATCTCTTTTTATTTAGACAAGAATTATGTCGAACGCAGTCTCACATCTTTACTAATATTATAAAGAGGAAAGATGTGTATTTTTGTTTATTTAAGTATCTATTTTATTTTTGTTTACTGGAGCGATTTCAAAAATTATTTTGCTGTTAGAAAGCTACATCATCACTGAGCAACATAGGACATATAATATTTCCAAAAAAGTTACGGATCGGATAAAAACTTCGATAATGTAACCCAAGGTGTGATAAAAATACCAAAAAATATCCTTATATCGCGTACGCTGCGGAAACTATTGAAAATTCAGCAAAGTGATGTTGACTAGAGTTTTATAGAAAACATCATTATCTAGGCGGTTTTATCGTTCAGAGCGATATCTTACAGACAACCATGTAGTTGAACCTATATATGGATCGACCCGACTCGTCCACATGAGGGATTGATTTTAAACATTATAATCATGAGACAAATACAAAAGATGCTAAGTAACATAAATTTCCATCGACATGCATCTAATGAAAAGAGCTTGTGTTGTGATAAGTTTCCCACCTACTTGTCTTTTAAAAATGGAGGAGGTACTATAGTCGCAAAGTTAATGATTTTTATTTTCCGACTGCGGCGAAGACCAAAAGAAAGATTATGTGTTTGACTTGCATATACAGGGTGTTTGGTAGAGGGTCCGACAAACCAAATGAGCATGTTCGGGGGCCCACTTGGAGGACCCTCTCGGACCCTCTACCAAACACCCGGTATGTATGTCCGTTCGTATTTTATTAATTAACTAATCACAGAATTATTCTTATAAAGGCGGAAGTTTGTGACTGTGTAAGTGTGGTTGTTTGTATGTTTGTTACTTCTTGACGGTCAAACAGCTGGACCAATTATTATGAAATATTGTGTGGATGTAGATGAGACGCTGGATATGTTAATATTGGACCACTTTTCATCATCATCATCCATCACCACGCGAGTGTAACCGCGGAGCGCAGCTAGTTGATCATTTATTTGATTGAAATATCAGAGATTTTTGAATGTTAGTCAATGTAATATGAGCGGTGTTTAAAACCTTTTATTTGTTTATAGACGAAGACAAGATGTGGTCGAGTGATGCATTCGACGCGAGTAAGTTCCCGATCAAACGCGAAGTGCCGGACGACGCGCCAACTGTTTCCGACGACTTTGTGGATCTCGAAACGCACTCGGACTTCTCGTTCCCGCCTATAGTCAAGGTAATATATTTTATAATACTGCTATATTTTTATGAGTTGTAAAATAACGTGATTCTTTAAAGAATATTTTAAAAACGATATTACAAGGAAATATTTAGTGACACTTCCGCTGGAAAAATGCTTCTGAGACGTTGACTTAAGTCAAGTGCTAGACCAACAGTTGACGAGCCGACATCTGAGGATGCCTCGTGTATACACGAATTACCTGTCGAATTGTTTTGGTTTTGTTTTGAATTGGTCGATCCGGTTGGTTTGTGTGTTGCTTATTCTGTATACTTCCTATTAGAATTTTATGCGGGATGGACGTTGTTGCACACTGCCCCTCAGCCATAAGCATTTTTTCCAGCAGAACTGTCACTAAATATTTCTTTTAATATTATTTTTAAAATGGATATCCGCAAACTAACGCGTGAATCAACAAATGATAACAAAGAATATTTTGTTTTGCACGTTTCTCATCATCTTGCTCGAAGCAGGCATATCGAGCCCCTGATAGAAGGAACCATATCTGCCCATGACAATTGTAATGCCACTCAGAGTGCAGAACTAATCTTTTGCGTGGTACTGAGTTCCTCGTCACTCGAGAAATTTTGTGTTTTTAGTCTGGTTTTCTGATTTGCCTAGTATTATTACTTACTTACAGTGTTCTTCACTATCTAACTCAATAATCTAACTAAATAAGAGTCTTCGACCAATGTGTGTTACCAGTGATGACTTATGGCACTGAAACGTGGTCTTTTACTATGGGCCTCACAGATATGCTCAAAGTCGCACAACGAGCTATGGAGAGGGCTATGCTCGGGGTTTCTCTACGTGATCGAATCAGAAATGAGGAGATCCGTAGAAGAACGAAAGTAACCGACATAGCCCAGAAGATTAGCCAGTTGAAGTGACAGTGGGCAGGGCACATAGCACGCAGAACAGATGGCCGATGGGGCTGAAAGGTTCTGGAGTGGAGACCACGGACCGGCAAGCGTAGCGTAGGTCATCCACCGACACGGTGGACAGACGACCTGATGAAGGTCGCAGGACGACGTTGGATGCAGGCCGCTTCCAACCGGTCCTTTTGGAAAATCATGGGGGAGGCATATGTTCAGCAGTGGACGTCCTACGGCTGAGATGATGATGATGAGATTGTATCATGGCCCATGTACTATAATGGTTGGCAATCAACTCGTATATTTACATAATATTGTATACTTATTAAGAGTATATTTTTAAATTTGGTGCCGTATTGGTATTTACTTGGTTTTTGAGTAAGTAGTACTTAGCAGATTTTTTGCTTAAGAAGCAGTACCATGAAGACGTATTGTGCAAACATTACTGTGTTTCGTTGAAAGGCAATGTTGCCAGTAAAAGTACAGAGTTCCCAACTGATATTGGGGTAGGTACAACATGGGCATTAGACATAATTTTCGTCTTATCCATGTTCATCTTAAGACCTACCCGTTGGGAAACTCGATGGAGGCCTTCGAGCATTGTACTGAGGTCTTCCATGGATTCTGCCATGACTACAATATCGTCGGCAAATCGAAGGTGAGTGATGTATTCGCCGTTAATATTGATGCCAAGTCCTTGCCATTCCAGAAGCTTGAAGGCGTCTTCCAATGTAGCGGTGAACAGTTTCGGAGATATATCGTCTCCCTGTCTCACGCCTCTTTGCAATGGAATTGCCTTCGAACTCTGCTCCTGTACTCGGACTGACATGTAGGCGTTTTTGTACAAACACTTCAGCACTTCAATATACCGATAGTCAATACGGCACCGCTGGAGAGACTCAAGCACTGCCCACGTCTCGAATCAAAGGCTTTCTCATAGTCCACAAACGCTAAACAAAGAGGCAAGTTATACTCTTCGGTCTTCTGTATAACTTGCCGTAGCGTGTGGATGTGGTCTATGGTACTATAGCCTTTTCGGAAACCGGCTTGTTCCGGAGGCTGGAATTCATCAAACCTGCGACTGAGACGGTTCGTTATGACCTTCGAAAACAGCTTATAAACATGGCTCAAAAGCGAGATGGGTCTGTAATTTTTAAGTAAAGTGTTGTCACCTTTCTTGAAGAACAGCACCACCACGCTTTTGTTCCATGCTTCTGGCGTTGAACCTTCGAGTAAGACGGTATTAAAGAGCTTCTGAAAGACTTTAAGTGCCGTATTAATTTATGATACAATATCAGCACGTATTTTTCAGTTATGAGGACAGTGGGCCTAGCACGAATAACTGCCTTAGTGTAACGTAACGTGTCTTTCACGTGAAACAGTACAATCTGTCATTTATCTAAGGCAACTGTGACACAGATAACTCATAGTTTGTGACGCTTACGATACGAATACTTTTTCGCAAATTGCTTATGTGCGGTCTCAGGAGTGCGTTGTATACTTGTACACATTCCACAGGAGGAGCCAATAGAACCAGACCTGAACATAGACCCGCCGATGATGATGAACATGGACAGTGCGCCTATGGAGCCGCATCCTCAATTCAAGGAAGAACCACCGGAGAACTGGCAGGTTAGCATATATTTCACTATTAAGCTCCCTGTAAAAAACACTTTTTTAAGAGTTAACATTAGAAACGGGATATTAACCGTGTAATCATTTTTGTTTGAGTTCTCGATATTGATATATTTGAGTGCTGAAATTTCTGGAACTGAAACAAAAGGCTTACACGGTAAATATCCCGTGTCTAATGATAACTCTTGCAAATCAAATCATTTATTCACAAGAATGTTGTACAGATGCAGCAGATGTAACGCTTAAGATATAATATGTCCATATCATTTTCGCAACACAGGGAATCCTACCGCGAAAATTAGTGTTGAACTCTTGTCTAGATCTTAAGTTATTTAATCAATAGTTCGAATATAATTATGTTATGTCACATTGTAATTCGCCAATAAAAAATATATATTATTAATACCATGGTGTGCAAAGTTTTAAGACTATCGATCGGCCTTACTTATAAACGTTGCTTAAATTTAAATAACGTCACTTGCTAACTTAATACGGCGCAAAACATTTTTCCTTTGCGCAGTACTAAATGACGTCATTTAAAGTAAAGCAGCGTTTATAAGTAAGGCCCTAATACCATAAAGTTATACGCGATTATCAAAATACGAATAGGTACAATTTTAAAAGTTATAAGCTATAAAAATAAAAATAAAAAATTATTAAATTCTTATAACGATAAAGTTAAAATAATATTTTTTTTTTCCATATACAAGTCAAGGAATATTATTGTAGTGTAGAAACTTTGAATGTCATAAAATCATTTAAGGTGTAATAACAATTTGTCAAGGTAGCCATAAAGTAATCTTTTTTTAATAATTTCATGTCTTTAAATTAATTCATTCAATTATAATAATAATAGTAATAAGCAATTCGCTTGTACATTCGGCTTAGCACGAATAACAGCGTAAGCTACGAAGAAATGACTTATTATTTCTTCGTAGAGCGTAAGTGTAAATGTCATTTATCTAGGGCAGCTGTGACACTGATAACTCGTAATTTGTACGCTGAAGCGTGACGCGTTGACGCTAACGATACGAATACTTTTTTGCAAATTGTTAGCGTTACGGCCTCTGGACACCAAACTAATTATAGTGAACTAAAATCTAAAATTCTCTAAACTATGGTACTTAGTTCTTATTCTGTTCACACTAAAATCCACATTCTAATCATGACATAATATAATATAATGATGATATATATAATATAAATAAATAATAATAAAATATATTAAATTAGAAATGATGTTCGAAGTGACACTACACAAATCCATTTAGAAACACTTTCAATCGACTATGTCGTTTCAATTGGAACCTAAATAGATAAAATTAAACACACAAGTTATTCGATGTCAACTGATTTTAAAGACGATTTTTCGTTGTATGCCCCATATATTTTTTTCTAAAAATAATATGCTTATTTTACACAATTGGGGGTGAATTTGTACGCCGCAAGGCAAGACATTCTGGATGCATGATATTTTATAAATTACCAAATTTGATAAAAAAAATTACTTCATAAAATACTTGTTTTTCGTCGTCCATCTATTTGATAAACACTTTTAACCTTTTATATAAAACTAACATTAATCAGTTTAGAGGACACTGTTACATGACCAACTAAATCTGTGTAAACATGCCCACAATTGAACAGAAATGTCAAATTTAAGAACTGTCATTCGTAAGCGTTATACGAATTTAGATTTTAGTATGAACAGAATAAGAACTAGCATATTTCACTAAAATTTAAATTTTTGTTTAGTTTAATGTTGTGTACAACCAAATTGCTACCATTGATTTACCTAATTATAAACCGACAGCGCGCCGTGCGTTCGGTGAAGGGTATATCGAGGCTCTGCGATTCGCGTAATCACGCAATGCATTAAATGAAACCTCACTAGATTTTTGAAACTGAAACCTAAATAAAGTATTAATTTTCTTTAATTTGACATTAATAATAGTAGATTAGTAGCCAAGGGCTGTAAGGCCTCGAACTATATATAAATATCTCGGGCTGCAATTGATGCTTACACCCGAGCTAACTACTCTGCTTTACATCTCGATTGTGAGGTAAGCAGAAAATAAACGGCATTACAAAAATAAAATTGATGACTATTATACTCATACGAAGACAAGGCTGAATAGCGAAGCGACCTCTTTTGTCATTGGGCTGAATGCATGATGTCTATTGCCAGTATGATGGTTAGATGTACGCGATCTTTTTGAAAGAGTAAAGTGGTTTTTTTTAAATTACTTAACGCCCTAGGGCTTTTCTAGCTACATTATTACCCTAGAGCGCTAATTGGTCACCTACCAGCTCCATTTGGGGGTAATAAGGACCTACTTACCGAATATGAGAGATGTAAACCGCCCTAGGGCTTTTCTAGCTACATTATTACCCTAGAGCGCTAATTGGTCACCTACAAGCCCCAATTGGGGGTAATAAGGACCTACTTACCGAATATGAGAGATGTAAAAATATATCATCATATACTACTAGCTGCGCCCCGCATACGGGTGTAACCCCGTGTGGTGATAGATGATGATGATGGTGATGAAAAGTATCCTATGTGTTAATCCAGTGCCTCATATACCTCCATACCAAATTCCATCAACTTTGGCGTTTATAAATATTAGTAGGAAGTAGGATAAAACGTGGACTAATAGATGTATCTATGGATGATGTAATGGATAGTTTACAGTTTACTATGGTCTAAGGGTGTCAGCGTGAAGTTCCAAATTCTGAGTTTCCCACATTATATTCTTTCCAATTTCTTTGTAATCCGTAATCATAATTTTTCAAAGGATTAATTTTATAATTTTGCAATTTTCCTAATTCTTTATTTTTCAAATTATAAATTGGACAAACTCTTGAATTTCCGAGCAAGTACAATTTAGATACATAAAGCAAAAATTAATACATTTGGATGCTATTCAGACTGATGGGTTTATTCTTGTATTTGTAGTAATGACATAAAGATATTTAAAAATCAAAATATTGAACCTTCTATAGGTAAGTTGTTTTCCACTTTTTGGCTGCGGCCCCGTTTTTTGGTAAAAGATAAAATTCGTTATATTTAGAGACCATTGCCAATTACGGGATCGATTTACCGTCAATGATGATATCATCATATCATTAAAATAGCCGAAACACTTTTCAGTAATTGGAGTGTACATCAAAAACTGATGGATCAAATTTGATAAAATTTAAGTGGGACTACCTTGGAAGTATACTCTAGCAAACAAAAATAATTTTAAGAATCGTTCTACAAATTGGGGATAACTTGGTAAACATACACAAAAAACACATACAGTCAAACAAATAATCCCCTCCTTTGTTAAAGTCGGTAAAAAAATATAGGTACGCATCGAGTTTAGAACTTCCTCTTTTTGAAAGTCGGCTAAAAATTACTTATATGTTCTGATATAATCTATAAACATGAAATATGTACACAAACATTTAAACCAACATAATTCAGGTGATGAAATTACTTTTAACAAATCATCAATAATTTTTTCTTCCACTTTTCACATTTACTCTAGTATAGTATTCTAGAAGTCATATTACTTAAATTTTTACAACAAACTTATATGACTTTAACTTGACATTAATAAGTCTCATCAGTACCTTTATAGTTTAATCCTTCGAGTACCATTGACGGACATTTACGTGCGTTTCTTTCATAAATCTTTTGTTTTAATTATCAAGGTATATGAAGGGTTAATACAAAAAGTTTATAGATAAATAATCGTAGGACTTTGAAAAAACTATATTGCAGCCGCAGTTAAAGAGCGTGGATGAAAAATATTTTATCACAATTGTACTTCCTTATGGAAAAATCATAATTTGGAAAATTACGAATACGTAAAATTAACATGTAAATATAATCATGCTGAAAATCCAGAATAAGAAATGAATAGATTTAGGAAAAATGATAATGTGGACAATATGAGATTTTGGAAAGTTAATAATTTAGAATAAAAACCATCAGGATATAATGTATCTCAGTTGCTAACAAATATTGATTGAGAAAAATGTCGGCTCTACGTCAGTTTGCGCAACTCCAGTAGGCAAAAATGTTCGTAAGTTGATGACTCTGGAGCTGACAAAAGTGACATTGAACCGCCATTTTTTCGATTTTAATCAACATTTGTTAGCAACTGAGATAGTCGTACATTATAGCCCTACTGATATCGGTCTAAGCAAATTTCTATCTATAGTCCAATATTTATAATAAGGCCAATAGTGTTTTTGCCATAACTTTGGCAACATTTTTCTTCTATGATGTTAAAATCAACAGCCAACTTTTTCCTAAAATCTATCATATGTCTGGCGCGTCTCCATATTTACAGAAGCGCCATAATTAAGGATAATTTGCCCCTTTGACATATTGCCAACACAATACAAAGTAATCATCATGTTTCTGTTTAGCCGGAGCCAGCTATACAAGACGATCTTCGAGTCAGCTCGGACAGCGAAGAGGAGGCCGAAGATGGCGGGTTATGGTTCTAAAATCATACTCATTATGGTCATTTTAATGACCACATTCTCCATCGATAATCTGGTACACGGCGAGAGGCCAAGGTATGAAAAAAATTGGAAAAAATGTTTATTTTTTGTGTCAAGTGTCAAAGTTAACAGACAATAATTTCATAAATCATGACTCGTCAAAACTTAATTTATTTTACTTAGTCAACAACAATTGCTTTGATTTGTTTGCGATTAAAAGCACTATTATTTGAGATTACATTATTTAAAATATCACTGTAAAATTGTGTTCACAGTACTTAAAAATGCGACCAAGCGTGTCAAAATTGCAAATTTTTCGAAAAATGCCTATTATTGCTTGGCTAAGTGATAATGGACTTTGTCTTATTTCCTAACTGGTATAGGTACATTGGCCTCTCGCCCGGTACCAGGTTATCGATGAGTTTCGGGACACCCGATATATATATATATCTTGATAATTAGTGCACAATATTGAACGGGGTTGTTTGGAATCGATAACAGGTCATGAAAGTGAAAGAAATTTAAATTAATATTTTTGTATTACCAAAGTGGCGTGCAATTGGAGAGGCCTATGTCCAGCAGTGGACTGCTACAGGCTGATGATGATCATGCACGTTTTTCACTGTTTCGCGGCTAAGAACCAATATGTAAGTAGGTAGGTGCGTACGTCGTTTTACCTATTCTAAGTGAGTAGGTATGTCTCTCGTAGTTAGTGTTATCTATTTTGTACTGTGATGTAACCAATATGCACTTTTTTCTTTCACTTTCATGACTAGTTATCGATTCCAAACCACCCCGTTCAATATTGTGCACTAATTAACAAAGATCTAATATATCGGTTGTCCCGAAACTCAAGATAACCTGGTACCAGGCAAGAGGCCAAAGTATAAATAATACTTATAAAAAAATAAGAAAAACATCCATGTCGCTTAGCCAAGAGACGTTTTTAAAAAAAAATTGCAGTGATATTTTCAAGCATGTAATTTCAAATAAAAGTGCTATTAACCGCAACCACAAATCAAAATAAAAAACATTGGTAACTAAGTAAAATAAATTACGTGTTGACGAGTTATGGTTTAAAAAAATATTGTCAGTTAACTTTGATTTGAGTTGATGTAGGAAAAAAAAAATCTTTTCATAACTGGCCTTGGCCTTTTGCCCGATACCACCGGCTATCGTGGAGTTTCGGGACACTTGTACAGATCGCGCGGCGAGAGTTTGGCTTTGACCGTTATTGCGCAGAAGTCAAAAATTGGGTATCACAGGGTGGCTAGAGGGACGAAGGACTCTTGTCTCTCTCTGTCACATCGAAGACGAGGGACTCTTGTCTCTCTCTGTCACATGGCGCGACAGTACCCATGCGCAGTAATCCCCTCCACCCGAAGGTCAAAGCCAAACTCTCGCCGCGCGATCTGTATATAGCATTGTAAATTGATGTAGATTTATGTATATGTATACAACAGTAGATCGTTAAACAAGGGAGACAAGTCGATTACACTGTTTCATTATATTTTAAGCGATCATGAGCGAATGTAGACGTTCATTGAAAAAAGGTTAATTAGTTCCTTACTTTGAAATTGAAAACTCAACTTTGCATCGCTAACACGAGGCATTTAGAAATCTCTCTGACAAAGATTGCACATTTTTTTTCATTTCGCAACTTGATAAAATGGTTTTGTTTTTAAATAGATAATATCTCTTCAATTCGGAGGTAAGGTTTGTCAAGACTGGTTTTGATTCTATTTATTCCGTATTAGATTCCGTCGAGGTATCCCAATCATCGTCACATCACGTTATACATTCAGCACTTCGAAAGATACTCATTTTATTACTGAAAATATGTTTGCAATAATGATTTTAACAGCCAGTGTAAAGTATTAGTCTGAGGCACTAGGAACTTATTTGTATGTATACCCTGACAATAATTCCTATGTCGCTGAAGCTTTGCAGTATGATAAAGTTATGTTTATAGATCACGATAAAAATATTATCATTAAGGTAGGTGTTACTCGTATGTGCACATTAACATGAAAATCGCTTCTAGCTAAGTGTGGAAAATTCCTCCGTCCGAAATTCCTTTGGTATATGTTAGTTTTAATGAATATGAGGTTTGCTACGGAATCCAGGAATATTTTATTTCAAAGAGGGAGAAACTTAAAAAGATCTATTTTGCATCATAACTTACTTAACTTTACACACGCACACACACACACACACACACACACACACACACACACACACACACACACACACACACACACACACCCATACTCTCGCGTGATAAAACTTAATTGTTAAGTCACTTCCTCAATATTGTTGCACAATAAGACACTCTGTATGTAATCTTAATATTAGTAGATTATTGGGAGATTACTGTAAAGCTGGTAATTGATGATTTGGTTACCTATTTAATTGTATCAACTTATTTTACTACTATTATGTACCATGGTAGCACAATAAACATTAATTTCTAACACTTAATTAATAGAATGTATTAGTGCCTACTGCACATAACATATCCATGAGTATATTTTTTGTAAACTGTGCATATTTGTTCAAATAAATTATTATTATTATTAACTCGTTCAGAAAAATTCCTCCGTCAAATTTGTTCTTTTTATATCTTTAAATGTATAGCTTTTCACAAATATAAAAAAAATACATTCCTATCACGCCACTATGATTTTGTTAAAAAAAAAAGAGTTTTTTTGGATATGTGAATCGTAATCATAATAAACATTACTGTATCATACAGATCATACTGCAAAGTTTTAGCGAGAGAACAATTATTGCAAAGTCAAACGCTCAATGATTGGACTAATATATTGCCTCATACACTTTTGTATTGGGTAGTGGACAGTAGTTTATATCGAACAGGAATTGAAATGTGCTACTTTGTTTTAATTCCATTCCATCCACTATTTCTACACATAAAGATACACTCACTTTGGGAAAACATATACACAACATTATACAAACTGTAATTTTGACATTTTCCTAACCCGCCAAAAAATTTTTGCAAAATTATTATTCAAAAATATTAGCGTGGCTGTGTATGATCACATATACAATAATAACTACTGGTTAAGATGTGCAAATTGTTGACGTTTTGGCGGCCTTTTGAAACACTCAATTATCAATAATTAATAACCGTAACTAATAATGACTTATTTCAAAATATTATTAATGATGATATAATTAGCAGGCCATAGTTTTCAATAAATTATCATTATTTGTTATATTTCACTCATGTAAAGTTGATTTAAAGTGTATAATAACCTATATAAATAATAAAACTATGAAATAACTCGAGCTAAGCCTTGTTATAATTAATTTTTGTTTATATTAATCGAACTTCAAAGGTATGTTTAAGTAAAATGTAGAATATGTAAGAATAAACAAATTTAAAAAATATTTTGGTTGTTTCTTTTTACGTTACTTACTTTCTTGCTTTGATGCATGTTTTATTGTTGCTAAATGATAGCCAAGCAATCTGGGTGCTGTCCACCTAGAAAAGGGCGTGAGCGAACCGAAAGATATTTTTCATCAAACCTATTTAAATAACTACAATTGACTTCAGATGATAGCAAAATTCTATTGTTTGCATGACCGTTTATCATGCTGACTTATGATTGTTCCATTGAAATCTAGAAAGCTATACCCCGTTTGCTGAGCTCTGCATCCATATTTTTTGATAAAAGTAAATTATTTTTATTTTTAATTGTTAAAATGTATCCAATGAAAACCGTTTGTTGCCCGTGGTTCAATCGCGGAGTTCACCTGGTTGATCCATGGGCAACTTTATTTGTCTGTGGTTCAATCAATTGAACCATATTTATTTAAACACTAGCTGGTGCCTGCGACTTCGTCTGCGCAGGATTAGTACTTCGTGTAGTTTATTATCTTCTCCAAGGCCATTACTATTATTATACCAAAATGTCATAAAATATTTACATGGTCAAACGCTATTGTTATAATGATTGGTAGATTTAAATATTCAGTAAATCAATCAGTAAACACTAATAATAAAATACAAATATAAAATTAATCACTATGGGAAAAACTGTCATTACATTTCATCACCCTTGACGGTCATCGAGCACGTCTAGTGTACCGAGCTTTCAAAAGCGTGCTTTTGACTAAACTTTCAGAAACTGACACTAACTTAGTACTGTCATCATAACGATTTTTAGTGCTATTTGTGATCTTTTTTAGCGAAAATAACGCTAACAAACGCTCACAAGGGGCGTTCAAATTGGGAATCTGTGGGTGAAAATGTCGTTCATGTCTCTTTTTGTTCAACGTTCGGAAAGCTAAAAAAGAGGATTTTTTGCCCCACGTCCGAAGCATGGTTTTTTGTGATTGTTTTTTGACAGCTATGTATTTGACAGCATAATCATGCTATTTTAGGTCTTATGCTCAGTTGAGCGTTCGAATAGGGTGAGCAAAAGTGGCAAAAATAACGATGTTGAGCTTTACGAACGCTTTACTACAAGAGCCATCAATGAAACGCACCTCTTGTCGTAGGCGGAGATCTTGTTATTTTGTCTATGCTATGCCCAAGAATATACGCTTTTACACCCGCGTGGTGATGGATGATGATGATGATGAAAAGTAGCCTATGTGCTGTTCCAGACTATAATCTATCTCTGTACCAAATTTCATCATTCCGTGCAGCCGATCTGCCGTTTTTGAGTAACAAACATCCATCCATCCAAAATTTCACATTTATATTAGTGGGATCAAATTGTATTGGTACTAAATCAACTGGTAGAGTAAGACCATAGCAAATGTATTTACCCATGGTACTACTCGTTTAGAACGCTAGGGGGCGTTCAGAACCTCAGAGTTGTTTAGTTATTTTCTAACCTCGAACAGACATTGACAGATAACTTGACACGTGTCGATTGTCAATATAACAATGGAATTTCTATTGAGTCTGGGTCGTTCGACTGATGAAGTATTTTCTTTGAGAGGAGAGAAGAAGTTTGTTGTAGTCTAACCTCAAACAGACTGACAAATTTGACATTGGCAGATCACATGATCCTTACCTAATTTTGTTTCAGAAGAGAGAAGAAGAAGTTTGTTCTGGTCTGATTGGTCAAAGTTATGTCAGGTCAGATACGAGATGATGTCAGGCTCCGAGGTTCGGAACGTTCGAGTTAGAACAGCCGAGTGCGAAAAGTTGCACTCCGAATGCGCGCAAACTGAGGTGGAGCGCGTTTAGAACCTTGAGGTTAGAAAACAACCGTGTCCGTTCCGTACCTCAGAGCGAGTTAGAAAACAAATAAACATCCGCACTCTGAGGTTCTGAACGCCCCCTTGACGTGCCTCTAGGCTTGAAAAAAAAGCTATCTAGATTTTAGCTATGACAGCTGTCAAAGTGACACTTGTGACATGTGATTTTGATTTCACACTTACCTTGCTTTCCAAGTGGCGTCAAAATCACTATCAGCCATTCGGAATGGGTTAAAATCACGCTCACGTTGCTCATGGCATGGAACATACGCACACACCGACAGATGCTAGCTATCGCATCACGCACACATCAACAAACTGTAATTTTAGACGGACTGTTCACGGTGATTTTAGTTGTAGCGTGGTCGTTTAAATCACGCAAAATGGCGTCCTTGGTGACATGACGTCACATGGGTCTAACGTCGCGCTTTCGTTGATTTGGAATGGTGATCACAGCGCTAAAAGTGATTTTGACGCCACTCGCAAGGCACAGTCATTCCCCGCTGCACTAACAAGCTGCACTACTGGTAGTGCAGAAGGGAATTTTTATTCCCCACTGCACTACCAGCTGGTAGTGCCGTGGAGAATTTAGAATCTACATACATTGCCGTTCCCCGCTGCACTACCAAACATTATTTCATAAATATTCAACTCGTATATAGGGTGCCGTGTTGATGTTTGTTACACGCTATGGTTTTATTATATTGTAGCTTCTCATAGATGATTATGAGGTGACAGCTGTCAAAATGACAGATTATGTCGTATTTTATGATTTTGATTTAACTATTACACTTCATTCGTCTTGAAAATAACACGAAAATAGGACTAAGCTGTGACAGCTGTCAAAGTAACAGTCGAAACGATGTCTAAGCTGTGACAGCTGTCAAAATGATAGTTGATATCGTATTTAATGATTTTGATTTCATACTTAGGCTGCATTCGACTTGCAAATTACTCGTATATAGGTCTTAGTTGTAACAGCTGTCAAAGTGACACTTGATGACGTGTATTCCGATTTTGATTTCACACTTAGAATACATCCTACTTAAAAATAACATGGATATAGGTATTAGCTATGACATCCGTGAAAGTGACACTAGATGTAGTATTTTATGATGTTTTATCAAAGACTACTTAAGTACATCCGAACCGAAAATACAAGGTCTTACAGTCTATGCTGCTAAAGGCTTTCTTAAAATCAATTAACAGTTCGTGAATAGTCTGAGCATACTTCCACTTCTTCACCATTAATTGTTGATTCATTGATACTTGGTCTACGGTGTTACAGTTCCAGTGAAACCCACACTGATAATCACCTAAAATATGTTCAGCATTATATGGCTCCAGCCGTTTTAAAAGCACCTTGTACACTGTGGGAAGTATATCTAGTATGGCGGTAGTTAGTGCATTATTTGAGGCCCCTATTGGACATGACAGATTACCCCTGTTGTCCTATATATTGTTCTACATTTTGTTAAATAGAAGTCTATGCAACCGCAACTGTACCGCACCTTCGCTGTATTTACATATTTCAGATAGTATGCCGTCATTGCCTTATGCTTTGTTGCTATTCAGTCTCTTCAGGCGGTGCTAGCCCAACATTGTTGTCTCCCTGTGTTCGACATTTAGCTATGCTCATGAGGGGGTGAACAGTTCATCAGGGTTCAAAAGTTATCTCGCTATATGGTCTTGGTTACAGGTGTATCTGTAACAAGCTTTCCAGTTACATCCTCCAATATTTGAGCCGTTGGTTAGTATCCCTTTTTTAATGCCTCAAACCTCCTAGTACGATCCTTGATCCTTGATTCATTTCATTGTATCGGTGTCCATGCTTCTAACCGAGTCATCAAGGTGTTGTCACGTTGTCTTCAGGCTCTTTTTATTACTTTGTTAATTTCTAATTTTCGCTTACAATACTAGGAACTCCAACGTCCACATTTCTCTGCCAGATCTTATTTCGACTTCTGTCCATATCTTGGCAGAGGCTGCCACGGCTTTTTAACGTTGCGTTCAAACTAGATGGCGTAACAGTCGCATTGCAAAATTCCGATTAGCGGTGAAAAGATTCTCATGGAACATGTGTTGCTATCTTCAATTCGTATCTAAGTCGAGCAAAGCTCTGAATCAATATCGTTATCAATTTGTAAATCTTTGAATCTATTATTTTATTTTAATTTTAAAATTCCCTAACTTCGTTGTGTTATAATTTCTCAATATCTAATATCTTGTTAGCTCTTGTCATTTTATTGTTTTGTTAATTGTTATACCTAAAAGGTAATTATCGCTGTTATTCTGTATTTTTGAAGATCATCACGAACTGTCGCAGGTTTGACGAATTCGTTTTCGGAAAAAAACTTTCGAAAAGACTATAGTACCATAGTCATCATCGACATGCTACGGCAAGTTATACAGAAGACAAAAGAGTTTAAAACTTGCCTCTATGTTTAGCGTTTGTAAACTATAAAAAGGCCTTTGATTCGATCGAGAGATGCTTGAGTCTCTCCAGCGGTCATATTTTATATATATATATATATATATTTGCAGTATTGTAGGCGTTAACAATAAATCGTTAATACGTTTATATCTGACTAGCTGCGCATCGCGGTTTAACCCTCGTGGTAATGGATGATGGCGATGAAAATTATCCTGTATTGATCCAGCACCTCATCTACCTCCATACCAAATTAGATCAAAAATGGTCGGGCCGTTTGAACGTGAAGATGTAACAAACATATAAACACACTCGCAAACTGTCATCTATATAATATAAGTGTGATAAACCTTCTGTATACAATTATTTAACTGGTGATGAAAACCGAATCAAAATCCGCTGCGTAGTTTTGGAGCAGTTAGCGGCTATGTAGACAGACAAATGCGAAAAGAGGCTTTATTGTACCTATCCTACCTATATATGAATGTAAAAGGATAGATCATAAAATCTGATAATTGACATTATCATCTATCATATTGAGTGATTTTTAAGAAACGCCTAAGGAAAAGTTGTCACACTAAAGACCAGTATCGGCGTTATTTTCAAACCGAATAAAGTCTAAGAGTGAAACCAAAATCATATAACACGTCATCACTGTCACAGCTAAGACCTATGTTTGTGTTATTTTTAAGACGAATGAAGTCTAAGTGTGACGTCAAGAACATAAAATATGACATCAACTGTCGCTTTGACAGCTGTCAGAGCTACGAAATACATCACTGACAACACTGAGTAAGTAGGATATAATCCAAATATAAAATGAAAATCATAAAATATGAACTGACACTTTGACAGCTGTCACAGCAAAGACCTATATCCGTGTTATTTTCAAGTCGAGTGAAAACGAAGAGTGGAATCAATATCATAAAATACGTCAACTGTCATTTTTACAGCTGTCAGAGCTAGGACCAACATCCGTGTTATTTTCTAGCCGAATTAAGTCTAAGTATGAAATAATAACTATGAAATACCTCATCAACTATCACTTTGACAGATTTCACAACTAAGACCTACATCCGTATTATTTTCTAGCCCAGTTAAGTCTAAGAGTGAAATCAAAATCATCAAATGTCATCAACTGTCAGTTGGACAGATGACACAGCTAATATTAATATCGGTGTTATAAGAGTAAGATGTAGTCTAAGTGTGAAATCAAAATCTTAAAATACGACATTATCTGTCATTTTGACAGCTGTCAGTTCACAATAATATACGAGAAGCTACAGTATAATTAAACCATAGCATGTAACAAACATCAACACGGAACCCTATAAACGAGTTGAATAGGTATTTATGAAATAATATTTGGTAGTGCAGCGGGGAACGGCAATGTATGCAGATTATACATTCCCCACGGTACTACTAGCTGGTAGTGCAGTCGGGAATAAAAATTCCCTTCTGCACTACCAGTAGTGCAGCTTAGTAGTGCAGCGTGGAATGACTGGACATTTTGACAGATGTACCATTTCTGTTGCCTCTATAATACTAAAAAACCGGCTAAGTGCGAGTCAGAGTCGCACACGAAAGTTACCGTAAAAACGGTAATTATATGTGTTGTATGGGAATTTATAGATAACGGGTCGGAAGCCTTCGTGCGCGGGGCTTTCTCGCACCTGGCCGGTTTTATTTGATCTTATTCTATTTGTGTTTATTGTTATAAATATCAATGTTTTAGAAAAAAAGAAAGAAGTTTCAACAATGATATTGGCCAGTAGTAACATGGGAAATGAAAATTGTTCTGTTTTATTACTAAAGCAGTTAGTGGTAACACGGTGCTATAAATAATACCATGCCAATAATAAATAATATCATGCCATGCAAATAATGCCATGTCTACCAGTACTACCAGTCTTACTACCGGTAGTAACACGGCAAATTTAGGTGTCGAGTACTAATAGTTAGATCGTCGAACTACACTAGAATGACATAATGGAATAATACTGACAAATGGTCTAATACAAAGCAAAACTTTATTAAATATAAAATATTGCTTACCACAATGACAATGTAACAATCGTTACTGAATCTAAAAAAAGGTAATAGATAGGTATATCCTCAATAAGTAACCATGAAAATGAGACAGATAAGTACAAATAAATATAAAAAACTGAGACAAGAGATACGAAGGTCGCCGGACTGCAGTAGTTTTTCCATATAGTAGGTATAGAACGAAGAGATCGCACTCATTTCTGTCGTTATACTTGACCGTGTCAGTAACGTATGAGTAAAAAATGGAGCAAATTAAAATAACATTTACAGAATTAAACAACGTGTAACAAAATAACTCGTACCTAAATCTTCAAAACATGCAAGAGACTTAAATAATAATAAAGAAACGTAGGTTTAAATAGTAATTAAATGACAAAAATATTACAATACGGATACTAAGTTCTTCAAAAATATACCATTCTATTTTTAATGTAATACACACAACTCATAGACACATTAAGTACTAAATATATGCTAAACAACCTAAACAGTAAAGTTTAAATTATAAAATGTAAATGGTATCACAATAGAAATCTTTGAAAAGTCCAGAACATTGGGTTAAAAGAGCTTCATGTATTGCAAACTTTGGAGGCTTTCCGAAGGATCCGGCGGAAATCAAATGTGTTAAAAACGGATGAAGTGTTGATGTAGCCGCGATGAACGTACCATGCATATCAATTGACAGAAGATCTGCTTTTGTAGAAACTGGTGGTTTTTGCATATGAAAGGTGGGCAAGGCCGGATCATGGAGGCCATCGGAAAGAATAGAGAAAAATAGTACTACTTTATGCGTGTCTGACTCATTCCTTTTCCCATCCAGTGTTGAGGTTTGCACGTCGGTAACGTTTACCAGTTTCTTTACTAGTTCAGTTGTAATATTCAAATCTTCGCTGGTCTTATTATTTTGTAGAGTATAGTTTGCGAGCATGGGGTTTAATCCTTTATTATCAATGTTATAAAAGTTTTTCACGTCGTCGTTAGTGGTAACATTTACTGCTTTATTTTCAGAAACATTGGTTTGTCGTTTGCTTCTATGGGTTCTGGTCAAAGGAGGTTTGTCATCAGTAATTAATGGAAACGAAATAGTCCTGTTCAAGAATGAACGTGTTTCATATAATAAATCATTGAAAATTTCGTTAAACAGTGAAAATACGTCATTTTCATCGTTGTCTCTTTTGTTGAGAGCTTTTGCATATTCTATAGTGTTTATGCCATCGTTATGCTGTTTAAGAACAGCGTTTATACGAGGGTTTGATATGATTTGATTGTTATAATCATTATTGAATGTTCTAAAATCCATCCCAATTCCACCGCTCCGCCATACTGAGAAAACTCGAGCGTAGAAAGTCAAATGTGCATGCGGAATCAATCTCCATTTGTACTTTAGCGGAGTATTTGCCATGTAATCGCTTAGAGGCATAATTATTACATTAATATTTAGATATCTCGTTAGGAGATCATTGAAGGCACATCCTTCATTATCGTCAAGTTTTAAATTAGTTGACTTCGAAGAGAAGGTAGGCATATTATGCCGTTTTGAACTTCGATGTGCATCTGGGTAATAATCATCGATGAGGAAATATACATTGAAATGTAGAAGAGGATAATGAGTCGTCATATGTGTAAGATATTCTAAAAACAGAGAACCAGGGATCTTACTCCCTCGTGGGACAATATGATGGTAGAACACGGTGCTAGCTGGTTTCGAATTGTTGTATTTCATGGTGATAAACTGTTGCCGACGATAGAACCCCATGCCCAAAGCATGGAACAGGAGAAACGATAATCCACAGAGGACAAGTGTCATCCAACAAGCCGATACGAGTTCTGAAATAATGAAAATTGGATTATGTCATTTTTTATATTATATAGATACAGTTCCAGTCACGTAAGTTGAACCAAATGGTGGTAATCCGCGTACGTACAGTAATGAACAAATGTGATAGACGTATACTTATTCTGCGGTCATTAAAAATTAAACGCATGTTAAACCAAATATAATAAAAACAATCTCGGATTTCCTTTCAAATCATTGTATTTCTCGTACGTAGTGTTGTGGGAAGTAATCGTCAATAATAGGAATACTAATCTTAATCGCTATTATTCATGGGCATAACACCTTCTACATAATTTAAAGTGATATTCTAGAACTTGGGCAGAGTTGCGATTTCATCTTTTGTGGCAGTTAAAGAATCCAATTCTGAATCTTAAAAATATATAAACAATTGTTTATATATTCTTCCGTCATATTATCGATGACGTGGTCTATTTTTGACATAAGCTTCTTTGATTGTATTGACGCTATAGTACTCGTATACCAAACTAGTATAATCATATAATTTTAGCTTTCAAAAATATTGTATAAGTAGGTCTAAAACAATTCCACCGAATTAGTTGTGGTTTTGTATAGGTATTTATTAAAATTAAATATAATGATCACACATTGGACAGATATACAGGGTGACTGGTTGAACACTTTACATATTGATATATAGTGCTCAGTACTCGATTCTCGTTCTAATTAAGAAAAAAAATAGGTGCCTAATATTTACCTAATTTAACTTTAATTGTCTACTCAAAACAATAAACATGGTCACTCGCGGCGCGCGTGTAGTAATAAAAGCGCGGCGCGGCCGACGATCGCGGCACCCTTTGGCGGCGCGGGCGGCGCGGCCCTTTGGGTCATTAACCCCGTTCGGACGCAGCTTGATTCCTTTGAACGCGGCGCGGCGCTTTGGGTCATTAACCCCGTTCGGACGGTGTCCATAATTTTCGAGTTATAGCACATTCATAGAATGAAGGTTTCCTCTGTAGTTTAACGGTATTTTTTTAATTTTATTTTTTTAAACGTTTCATGTGACCATGAATTATCATGTCCTTGTTTATGTAAAGTGTTCAACCAGTCAGTCTGTATAACTGTCCAAGAACTGAAACCTTTTTTCGCGATTGTACTCCAGGGTTACGGAGTGTGATTATTTGTCGGTGCGTTGCTATGGTCACGCATGGCCTCTCGCACCGCACTGCGATTGAGACCCTAAAATGTGTTCTGCGCATAGGTCAGCTTACGTTCCGCGATCTGTACCTACTTGCCTATTTAGATATAGCTACAGTCGCTTGCAATAAGATGTATACATTCCGTTATTTTCAAAGCTATTAAACAGTTGGGGGACGTGGAGACTCGCGTCCGTAGGAAATACCTTACACTGCCCTACACGTGCCCCCCGGGTGGTGCTAAACGAGTCTTAACGCCGAGTATCGGGCGGCGGATATGATAAGTCGAACCTGGCATGCCAGGCGGCTTCAGGGGCCGAGAGGACTAAATTCCCTCTGAAAGTCCGGTGCGGAAAGGATGGGGACACTACTGCAACTATATTTCCCAAGAAAATTTATGGTGTTATGTCTGATTGTAAAATAGATTTGTCGGGCCACCCGGCTAACACCCGGCGCCAGGTTGGGTCCGGGCCTCCTGGTGTGAAAAATGTGACCGGCCACAAGGCAGTTTCACAGCAGGCCCCTCGTGGAAATTGGGCTACTGCTGCACAATACAATCCCCTAAACATAAGACGGGGTCCAATAAAAGATCACCGATCACTCTCTATAGCGACATGGAACTTACGTGGCCTATCTAAGCCAGGGACAGCAGAAGTAGTGGAAAAGGAAATTGAGAGGTATCAGATAGATATACTGTGCATAACAGAGACTCATATCAAAAAGTCTGGCCACTACACAACTTCGTTAGGAAAAATGGCCTTTGTGGCAGGTAATCCTATGAACAGTTTCAGTGGAGTGGCAGTCTTAATAACTAAGAGTTTAGTTGACAAAATATTGGTCTACGAATGCGTTAGTGACATAATCATGAGGATTAAGCTGGGAGCACATCCATTCCCAATGTACATCATAACTGTATATGCCCCAACTTCCGACTCAACTGAAGAAGAGATTTTGGATTTCTAATATGGCGGAATAGGGGGATTAGCCGTAATACGAAGAAAAAGCTCATGCAGTCCTTCATTTTTTCAATTTTTCTATATGGCTCTGAAACCTGGACACTTAAAGCTCGTGTGCGCTCTAGCATTGACGTGTTTGAAATGTGGTGCTGGCGCAAAATGCTGAGAGTATCCTGGACGGAACGCCGGACAAACGAGTCAATCCCAAAGCAGCTAAATATAAAAACACGACTCTACAATCTGCAGACAAAGAGTCCTCAAGTTCTTCGGGCACACAGTCAGGCGAGACCCAGACAGTCTTGAAAGGCTGATTATCACTGGCTGTGTCGAAGGAAAACGAGGCAGAGGCGCTCTCCGACGCGATGGACACACACCACTCAAGAGGCAACAGGGGCCACCTTACAATTATCCATTCAAATGGCGCAAGATAGAGAGAGCTGGAGAAAAATGGTGGCACAGACTACACACCAAAATCACGTCCCTCAGTCATAAGCATACGTCTAAGAAGAAGAAACAGTATCACATTTTATTACAATATAGATAAGTATTATTTTAAACAGTAAAATAACACAAATAGCTTCATTTTATAATAATTTTGATGTCCATTTTCATGAACCGGATTGTTGAGGCACTTTTAAAAATTGTGAAATGTATACCTACATATTATTGCAGGCGACTGTATCTTGTAGGCTACAAAACATATTGTATTGTATTGTGTCGCAAAGAAATTACTGGGTTTATCTAAACCCAGTAATTGCTTTCCTTTGCGTTTATTAAATAAATCTTAAATGCTTAGGTTTACATTCCCTTTGAGCTGAAGAAGCGTTTATGTTGAAAAGTTTAAAGTTTACAAAAAAATATTCTATTTTGCAAAAATTTGTATAGGTATTGGGAAACATGCTTTTGCAGTTGGAAAATTGGCGTGACGTATGTAGAAGACAGATCAATTTTTTTACAAAAATGTTAGGGAGTTAGTCCGTCAATCCGATTTAGGCATCTTTTCATAGTTTGTACGGAACCCTAGTAGTGACGACTCACTTTTCCGGTTTTTATAATATCAAGTAACAAGACGGGCAAGTATTAGACCTAATTAAATGGTACAAGTTGCTACTGCCCTTGATCAGGAAACTAAGTGTGCACACTGCCCATACGAATATTTATATATTTTGTTGAATACACTACCTACTTGTGTGTGGCACAAATATTCAGATCATTAACCCTCCGATCAATGTAGATTTACTATTCTATATACCGTAAACCTTACAAGACTGCCCAACTAATTTGACTGCCCAGCAGGGTACGTTTCAGAAATACTTAAAAAGCCGGCAATTTTTTCAGTTGCGATTCTTATTAAACCTGTTGAAGAAATTCTTATATGCCTCTGGTAACACTGTATGTGATTTTTCCTAGTCCCTATAGTATTACTTCAGTCGGCTGAGAAACTGTCTCGAAGTTGGTGGTGTATTTTGCGGGCCACTCGTGTTAAAAACTTTCTTAAACCTCGATTTATAATTACAGCAGGTAAGTAAATATTTTACCACTGTTCATTTGTAATAAATACACAAAAAAGATCGATTATCCAACGCAATATCTCTCTCAAATTTGAAAATATGATGGTGGGTAATGTCAAATTAGTTTTCATAATGCAGTTGTTACAACTTTGCCCACCAAAATGTAGGGTTGTCACTTCAATGTTAAACTAGATCTGAGATCTAGTTTAAGTAACTAGGACATTGTTTTACGTTCATTTCGGAACTACCTAAGTGTCGCTGATATAATGAGAGAGTATACATAGGATAACAATAATTATTAAATACTTGTCATAAACATAAAAGTTTTAGAGTTTGAAAATTATCGTGGGTATCAGACTTTACAATAATATAAAGATAAAGATATTATACCGAAACGGGCCACGGGTTATCTTCTAGCGTACGTCACACACCTTTGCTGGGGTGAAGCTATAGACAAGGATGGCGAAGCGTTAGCTATTAGCCTCGAAATCGCCAACGCTTTCGATAGGGTATGGCATCGTTCTCGTCTTTCCAAGCTGCCCTCTCGCCTCTGTGACTGGATTGCTGGCTGCACGAGCATATCATTTGCGTTCGTTGAGATGGTCGTACGTCGTGCTCATTCCAGGTTCCAGGTCCAGGCTTAATGCCGGAGTGCCACAGGGGTCTGTCCTATCATCCATACTATTTCTCCTGCATATCAACGATATGTTACCGCTATGTGACATTCATTGCTACACAGATGACAGTACTGTCCACGGTCGGTACTGTGGACGATCTGGTGCAACACAGACCGAAATCGTAGATAATAGACGGTGTGTCGTCGCCGAGCTTTTTCGGGTGCTTGACAACATCTCTAGTTGGGGTACGGACAACTTGGTTGAGTTCAACGCCAGGAAGTCAAGTGTGCGCGTTCTCGGCAAAAACATCTCCATTTCTTCCTCTCCCGTCTTTTCAGAATACCACTTTACCTGTAAAGTGTAATCTTGACATCCTTGGCATGGACATCCATAGTGATCTGAACCAGTGTGACTACATTGAGAGTATTATCAAGTTAGCTTCCCGCAAACTCTGAGTCCTGAACAGAGCAAGGCGTTTTTTTATGGGCGTGCGCCCATGTATTGAGTATTGTTGCTACCTCTGGATCCGCTAAGTACCATATGGATGCTCTCGACAGACTGCAACGTCGCGCTGTCCGTATTATTGGAAACACTGAAGTCACTCTACACCTAGAACCTCTACAAATGCGTAGAACTACTTTAAAAAAAATTAAACACGTTGTAACGGTAGCACCGTTACAACGATTAACTTATACTAATGATTTTGGTTATAATTATAACTAGTACGGCTTAAATTAACAATATATATTAACACAATCAATTGAATTAGTTTATCAAAATCAGATGTCAATATAAAATACAAATTACAATGAAAGTCTATTTGAGAAAATAAATTAATTAAGTGAATGTCAAATTATATAAGATACATGTCAAAATAAAAATAATGAACTACGGCTTCTCTAAGCGTTTTTTACCGGTTGTGTCGGCAAATGTTCTGAAGAGATTTGGTAATATGTCCGAATCAGCAAGCCTCATTCGAGGCAAGTTTCATTCATAAATCTATTGTTATTTTTTGTCCTGATGCGGACAGATTATTCTTATTCCTTCCTCACTATACCGATCCCGCACTACTTGTTCCGGCCTAGCATTGCATCCATATACTGTTCAAAACTTCTTACCACAAACACACAAAAAAAAGTTTAGTACTAATATTATGTTATATTAAGTCCGACGACGTTCGAACGTATAAGACGTTCTTCTTCAGGGAGTGGTCACGCTTGGAGATCGCTTCGCGCACTGCTGCACTGCAGTACTACGAGTAAACCGTCATAAGACCAAGTGAGTGCAGCCGATATCTTTATATTATTATAACATAAATTGTGTCGTACAAAGTGCAAATGTTATTAATATATTAAACATCTTAAATAAGTACCATCGCAAAGCACCATAAGTGCCATCTCTTAAAGTAACTGAGCTTAGTTACGTGTACATATTTTTGTTGCTATTAAACCCGACAGTTCGCACACATTATACTTTACTTTCCTAAAAAAGCTCCTAAGAGCTCAATAACCATAATGTTGGCTAAGTTGCAAATTTTGCTGTTTTATTTCCGTTCTATCTACGCCCCGCGGTTTCACTCGCGTGATGATTGATGATGATGCTGATAAGTATCTTATGTCTTAATCCAGCGCATCATCTACCTCGATGCCAAATTTCATCAAAAATGGTTCAGCCGTCAGAGTGTTAAGAATTAACAAAACAAACACACTCACAAACTTATAACATAGCGTAAAGTGTGGTTAAATTACTAAGCCTGACAGCACACATATTAGGAGCTCGAGCATACAGAAATTATTTATATCTTCATGTAACTTGGATCACAATGTACCGAATTGTATCAAATTACGATTGACTGAGTATTCGACTGTGCGTGTTTAGGAAGTAATGTGTAAGTCGAGATACATATTTTTCTGAACTTTTTAACGTCACAAAACATTTCTTGTAAAACCCATTTTTATGCATTTACATTAATGGGATTCTTAGCAAATAGGCCATAATACTGAGTGGATTTGTGAGGGAGCTAGTTTTCTATCGTAGGATTTTTCATCACTTTATACAGGGTGTTTGGTAGAGGGACCGACAAACCAAATGAGCGTGTTCGGGGGAATACAAGGGAATCCACTTAGAGAATACAAGTTGGCCAAAAAAAATCCCCGACCCCCAAATTTTTTTAACTTTTTTTGTGAATTTTCCCGTTTTCTCCGAAGTTGTACTTATTTACCACCATAAAATTTGTGAAATCTGTTTTAGACCGGATGTTTTTAGTTGAATTTGGTATCTAATACACCTTCAGGCCACGCAAAGCAAAATTGGATACAAAACAGAGCTAACTAACTGATGTAGAGCTTATAGAGTCTAAACATCCGGTCTAAAACAGATTTTACAAATGTTATGGTGGTAAATAAGTACAATTTCGGAGAAAACGTGAAAATTCACAAAAAAAAAGTTAAAAAAAAATTGGGGGGTCGGGGATTTTTTTTGGCCAACTTGTATTCTCCAAGTGGGCCCCAGAACACGCTCATTTGGTTTGTCGGTCCCTCTACCAAACACCCTATATAATATCATGCGGCTATCCGCTTATACCGTCTGATCAATTTCTGCTCTTGCATCTAGCATAGCTGCAATAAGTTAGCTATGTACTACACGTTAGCTAATGAATACACGTAAGTTAGCTTAATAACGTGGTGTAGCTGTAACGTGTAGACAGCTAACTAACACGTGTTTTGCTGTAATGTTTCGTTAGCTAAACAACATTCAGTGTATACTTGTAATGTGTGGTAAGCTAACTAAAGTGTGGGTTTACCTGTTTCGTATGATTGGCTAACAAACATGCAGTGTAATTGTAACGTGTTATGTACCTGTGAAGTGTTATGTAACGTGTGGTAAGCTAACTAAAGTGTGGGTTTACCTGTTTCGTATGATTGGCTAACAAACATGCAGTGTAATTGTAACGTGTTATGTACCTGTGAAGTGTTATGTAACGTGTGGTAAGCTAACTAAAGTGTGGGTTTACCTGTTTCGTATGATTGGCTAACAAACATGCAGTGTAATTGTAACGTGTTATGTACCTGTGAAGTGTTATGTAACGTGTGGTAAGCTAACTAAAGTGTGGGTGTACCTGTAACATTTGGTGTACCTATTACGTTTGGTTTGCTAACTAACATGCAGCATTTTTATGCTGAAGAAACGGGCAAGTCGTGTAAAAGTGATGTATCATTTGAATGCAAAAGTAGACTAGATTGATGCATGGCGGACGATAATTGACTTTCACAAGTGCGTCTTTGATGCCTAAATTGAATAAATGATTTTGACTTTGACTTTGATTTAGAGAAAACAGTAGAATTAGATCGTAACGTATCTGCGCACACCGTAGTTATCAATAAAAAGTGACAACCCTAACTCGTCTTTTTATTTGTATGAAAAATTACCAAAAAAAATTGAATTTGCCTTACACGACAGGACCAGGTACTTAATATGAGCATTTAAACGTTTAGTATTAATGCCCTATGATAAATAGACTATTTTTCTACAATGATCCCTAAATCTTATGTGTAGAAATTACTGAAGTTACGGACGTTTCTACTAAGTGGGCAAACTTGTAAAAAGCACTAGATATTTGGCCCGCGCTGTATAAATTGTGGCTTTTGCACATCGTATTGACATAACCATAATTCTATGCAAAGAACTATATTTATCAATGATGTAGCACAATCACAAATTGAATGTAGGTACTGTTATTTAATTAAATATATGAAAGTTAATACAAAATCGCAAGAAGTCTGGGCGCATTAGTACTTTTTTACGGTACTAGTGGGTACTTCTATGCTCTGTGTGTACTTGTCACATTAAAAGCCTAACCGCCACCGTCACCGGCAGAAGCAATCAAAGAATACTAGTGAATCACGGACAGGACGCAATCCGGTGGCGACACTTTCCGTGAACATATAACCAGTACACTAGGTACCCCTTCACTAAAGACTCATTAATTCCATTCAGAGTTATCAACATCGGACATCCATTCCCTGTTACCGTTAACGACGTAGTGCAATGCAATCAAAAAATTTAGGTTTAACTGTAACATAAAATATACGAAGATACACGTACCAGGCCACCTAACGCACCTAGTCCTTTTGGCACAGTTTGCTCCCCAACCAGGATTCACCACAGTTTGAGTAGGCTGTACATGATTGACGTCTCCGCCGTCTATCTTCAGCAACGGGTGTTGCTCGTCAGGCTTCGATTGAGGATCGTACTCTCCCATTTTGAGAGATATAAATCCTACAAAAGAAGGCACCATTTAATATATTGATTGAGACGTAACTATCAGAAGGCCGTGGGGTGCCGGCTTAGAATAGAACCCACCCTCCCCCCCACCCCCAATTCTTCCCGTGGGTGCCGTAGAAGCCGGCTAAGCGATAACAAACCAGAAGAAGGGCAGCAGCACCTTCTGAGCACAACACTGCCCAAAATTGCGCTCGCCAACCCGCCTGCCAAGTGTGGCGAGTATTGCACCCTCAACAACGACGACTGGCCCTGGTAACACAGAACATATGCACTATGAGGACAGACGAGAAGATTGACTCGCTGGAAGAAGAAATGAGTAGGTTACACTGGCACATCGTGGGGTTATCAGAAGTCCGAAGACCGGGTGAAGACACGATAACCCTGAAATCAGGTAACCTACTCTACTATTGGGAGGGCGATCAACAGTCCCAAAAAAAACAACATTGTTACGATCGATAGCTTTTACAACAGGGTCGTATACCTAATACTCAGAGTATCCAAAAGATATTCGCTGTAGGTCATTCAGGTATACGCACCGACGAAGTCGCACCCGGATGATGAGGTGGAGGATATGTATGAAGACATTAGTCGGGCCATACATACCTCTGAAACGCACTTTCTAGTTGTTATAGGGGACTTCAACGCGAAGTTGGGTAAGAGAAGCGAGGATGAGTTGAAAGTGGTGCAATTTGGTAATGGACAACGGAACAGTAGGGGACAGAGGTTGACCGAATTCCTGGAGAAAGAGGGACTTTTTGTGATAAACTCTTTCTTTCAGAAGCCACCTCGTAGGAAATGGACCTGGCTGAGTCCAAATGATCCCACGAGAAATGATATTGACTTCATCATGACCACCAAGAGACAAATATTCACTGATGTCTCCGTGATCCACAGGGTGAACACCGGTAGTGATCGCCGAATGGCACATTGAATATTAATGTCAAACTTCTCGTCTGTTGAAGTCTACACTCCGACCTACTCGTGCCCATATTCAAGACCCCGAGAGCTTTCAACTTGAGCTGTCCAATCGCTTCGATTGCCTTGAGAACATCGCTTCGGTGGACGAGATCAATAACAGTAGAAACTGTCCATACAGTGGGTTCCAAGTTCTTTAAGCCCCACCGTACAGATAGGCCACAGAAACTCTCCAACGATACCCTCAACCTCAGGGCTGAACGACGCTTATTAAAACTGCAGCAGTCTTTGGATGATGCTGAAGCATATAGGCTACTCAATGGACAAATATCGAAGTCATTGCGACACGACATCCGGATCTTTTATAAAAATCGTATTAAACAGACGATAGAGCGGAAAAAAGGCTCGAAAATGTTTGCAAGACACACGTCTATTGGGCAAAGACAGTTCACGAAGCTGAAGAGAGAAGACGGCAGTGCAGCGTCGACCAAAGCAGAAATGTTAGGAGAGGTAGAGAGTTTCTACGGACAGCTGTTATACTCTTCGGTCGCTAAACCTGTTAGCAGCTCGGCCAAAGACCCAAGAGCCAAGCTGACCCGACATTATACCGAAGATATCCCGGACATCAACCTGTACGAGATTAGAAGGGCCTTGAAACAGTTTAAAAACAACAAGGCGCCGGATGACGACGGTATCACATCTAAGCTTCTGAAAGCGGGTGGAACACCAGTATTTAAAGTCTTTCAGAAGCTCTTTAATACCGTTTTACTCGAAGGATTAACGCCAGAAGCAATCAAAAGCGTGGTGGTTCTGTTCTTTAAGAAAGACAGACAGCACCTTACTTAAAAATTACAGACCCATCTCGCTTTTTAGCCATGTTTATAAATATTTTCAAAGATCATCACGAACCGTCTCAGTCGCAGGTTCGATGAATTCCAGGCTCCGGAACAAACCGGATTCCGAAAAGGCTATAGTACCATATACCACATCCACACGCTACAGCAAATTATACATAAAACCGAAGAGTATAACTTGCCTCTTTGTTTAGCGTTTGTGGACTATGATAGGGCCTTTGATTCGATCGAGACGTGGGTAGGTGGTGCCGTATTGACTATCGGTATATTGAAGTGCTGAAGTGTTTGTACAAAAACGCCAACATGTCAGTCCGAGTACAGGAGCAGAGTTCGAAGGCAATTCCATTGCAAAGAGGCGTGAGACAGGGAGACTTTATATCTGAAACTGTTCACCACTGCATCGGAAGACGCCTTCAAGCTTCTGGAATGGCATGGCAAGGACTCGGCATCAACATCAACGGCGAATACATCACTCACCTTCGATTTGCCGACGATATTGTAGTCATGGCTGAATCCATGGAAGACCTCAGTACAGTGCTCGAAGGTCTCCATCGCGTTTGCCAACGGGAAGGCCATAAGATGAACAAGGACAAGACGAAAATTACACCTAATGCCCATGTTGCGCCTACCCCAATATCAGTTGGGAACTCAGACTTGTTGACGAATATATCTACCTATCAAACTAGGGAGGTCCAAATTTGAGAAAGAGGTCAATCGTCGAAACCAACTCGGCTGGGCAGCGTTCCGGAAACTTCGAGAATTCGTCTCGTCAAAATACCTCAGTGCCTCAAGACAAGAGTCTTTGACCAAGGTGTTACCAGTGATGACATATGGTACTGAAACGTGGTCTCTCACTATGGGCCTCATAAGCAAGCTCAAAGTCGCACAACGAGCTATGGAGAGGGCTATGCTCGGAGTTTCTCTACGTGATCGAATCAGAAATGAGGAGATTCAAAGACGAACTAAAGTCACCGATATAGCCCAGAAGATAAGTCAGTTGAAGTGGCAGTGGGCAGGCCACATAGCACGCAGAATAGCTGGCCGATGGGCCCGAAAGGTTCTAGAGAGGAGACCACGAACCGGCAAGCGCAGCGTAGGTCGTCCACCGACAAGGTGGACTGACGACCTGATTTTTGACGTTCATAAGAGTGTCTATGATGCCTAAACTGAATAAATAATTTTTGAATTTTGAATTTTGATATAGGTAGCAGGACGACGTTGGATGCAGGCCGCTTCCAACCGGTCCTTTTGGAAATTTATGGGGGAGGCATATTTTCAGCAGTCAGCAGGGGAGTCCTACGTCGGTTCGAAGAACGTCAGTGCGACGCACGCTGTTGCGAAAATATTTTCAGGTGGGTGGGAAATATAAGTTGTAGACGTGTTATTTCATTCTTTCTATAAACCTTACAAACCAAATTTTTTCATATTTTCGCAACAGCGTGCGTCGCACTGACGTTCTTCGAACCAACGTAGGACTCCCGTTCAGCAGTGGACGTCTTACGGCTGAGATGATGATGATGAGACGTTACATATTGCGCGCCGCGTTACGTAAAGGTATGGTCATAGCAAATAGGGCGGCCCAGATTTAGTTTCGGTTCGCAAAATTTATTAGGTATCATATTCATTTCATAAAAGTACTTACGTATGTATGTTACATAACATTTCAACGACTTACCTGTCAATATTATATAAGTAATTATTTTTTATTTTTCAATATAAATACAGAAGATCAATGAATTTTGGTAAACGTAGACATTTGCAATTTTAGATGACGTTCCTAGACATGCCTAGACATTCCAAACTTGAATTGTTGCAATGTCAAATTATTTTTTAAATATTCATATTGGTTCTCTTTGCTTTTTATTACGGTATATATTGTTTATAATCGAGTAGCATAAAAAACCAAGCAATTTTTAGTACCTATCCTCAACTTCGTCGGCTTGGAATAGGATTATCACCATAGATTACAAAAAAGGGAGATAAGAAAAGGGGGCAGGACCGGTGGGCCAGGAATATGCCCAAAAACAGAACATATTGCTAGCGGCGGCTCGCAACTTTTGTAATAAGTGACTGAACTCAGGCCGCGATGTTGCACGTAAACAGTTTACAATGCTTGCTTTGTACTTACGAGTATTCAAACGTTAAGTTTAAATACCGCAGTGGATAATGAATTTATTGAAGCTAGCAATACGTTGGAGCGCGGAATACGGCCGCTGCTTGCGACTCCAGGTTTTGTACTCAGCGCACGGATTGGCATCTCATTTATCCTGGATCTCATGTTCATCCTGGGAGTAGTGTTTGCATTTATTTAATTGATATAACACCTATCTCATGTACACAAGTGGTGGGGCGACACTCCATTAGTCAGTCGTTCATCACGGGCAAGTGACACGCCGTGCTGGGTGTAGTGTTTGCTTTATTTAATTGATATAACACCTATCTCATGTACACAAGTGGCGAGGCGACACTTCATTAGTCAGTCGTTCATCACGGGTAAGTGACACGCCGTGCTGGGTGTAGTGTTTGATTTATTTAATTGATATAACACCTATCTCATGTACACAAGTGGTGGGGCGACACTCCATTAGTCAGTCGTTCATCACGGGTAAGTGACACGCCGTGCTGGGTGTAGTGTTTGTTTTATTTAATTGATATAACACCTATCTCATGTACACAAGTGGTGAGGCGACACTCCATTAGTCAGTCGTTCATCACGGGCAAGTGACACGCCGTGCTGGGAGTAGTGTTTGCTTTATTTAATTGATATAACACCTATCTCATGTACACAAGTGGTGAGGCGACACTCCATTAGTCAGTCGTTCATCACGGGTAAGTGACACGCCGTGCTGGGTGTAGTGTTTGCTTTATTTAATTGATATAACACCTATCTCATGTACACAAGTGGTGAGGCGACACTCCATTAGTCAGTCGTTCATCACGGGCAAGTGACACGCCGTGCTGAGTGTAGTGTTTGCTTTATTTAATTGATATAACACCTATCTCATGTACACAAGTGGTGAGGCGACACTCCATTAGTCAGTCGTTCATCACGGGCAAGTGACACGCCGTGCTGGGAGTAGTGTTTGCTTTATTTAATTGATATAACACCTATCTCATGTACACAAGTGGTGAGGCGACACTCCATTAGTCAGTCGTTCATCACGGGCAAGTGACACGCCGTGCTGGGAGTAGTGTTTGCTTTATTTAATTGATATAACACCTATCTCATGTACACAAGTGGTGAGGCGACACTCCATTAGTCAGTCGTTCATCACGGGTAAGTGACACGCCGTGCTGGGTGTAGTGTTTGCTTTATTTAATTGATATAAAACCTATCTCATGTACACAAGTGGTGAGGCGACACTCCATTAGTCAGTCGTTCATCACGGGTAAGTGACACGTCGTGCTGGGAGTAGTGTTTGCATTTATTTAATTGATATAACGTCTATCTCATGTACACAAGTGGTGGGGCGACACTCCATTAGTCAGTCGTTCATCACGGGCAAGTGACACGCCCTGCTGGGTGTAGTGTTTGCTTTATGTAATGATATAACACCTATCTCATGTACACAAGTGGTGCGGCGACACTCCATTAGTCAGTCGTTAATCACGGGAAAGTGACACGCCCTGCTGGGTGTATTGTTTGCTATATTTAATTGATATAACACCTATCTCATGTACACAAGTGGTGAGGCGACACTCCATTAGTCAGTCGTTCATCACGGGCAAGTGACACGCCGTGCTGGGTGTAGTGTTTGCTTTATTTAATTGATATAACACCTATCTCATGTACACAAGTGGTGAGGCGACACTCCATTAGTCAGTCGTTCATCACGGGCAAGTGACACGCCGTGCTGGGAGTAGTGTTTGCATTTATTTAATTGATATAACGTCTATCTCATGTACACAAGTGGTGGGGCGACACTCCATTAGTCAGTCGTTCATCACGGGCAAGTGACACGCCCTGCTGGGTGTAGTGTTTGCTTTATGTAATGATATAACACCTATCTCATGTACACAAGTGGTGCGGCGACACTCCATTAGTCAGTCGTTAATCACGGGAAAGTGACACGCCCTGCTGGGTGTATTGTTTGCTATATTTAATTGATATAACACCTATCTCATGTACACAAGTGGTGAGGCGACACTCCATTAGTCAGTCGTTCATCACGGGCAAGTGACACGCCGTGCTGGGAGTAGTGTTAGCTTTATTTAATTGATATAACACCTATCTCGTGTACACAAGTGGTGAGGCGACACTCCATTAGTCAGTCGTTCATCACGGGCAAGTGATACGCCGTGCTGGGTGTAGTGTTTGCTTTATTTAATTGATATAACACCTATCTCATGTACACAAGTGGCGAGGCGACACTTCATTAGTCAGTCGTTCATCACGGGCAAGTGATACGCCGTGCTGGGTGTAGTGTTTGCTTTATTTAATTGATATAACACCTATCTCATGTACACAAGTGGGGAGGCGACACTTCATTAGTCAGTCGTTCATCACGGGTAAGTGACACGCCGTGCTGGGAGTAGTGTTTGCATTTATTTCATTGATATAACACCTATCTCATGTACACAAGTGGTGAGGCGACACTCCATTAGTCAGTCGTTCATCACGGGTAAGTGACACGCCGTGCTGGGAGTAGTGTTTGCATTTATTTAATTGATATTACACCTATCTCATGTACACAAGTGGTGAGGCGACACTCCATTAGTCAGTCAGGCAAGTGACACGCCGTGACAACGGGGCTCAGACCTTAAGTAGTGTACTCGGAGATCCTATTCCGGGTATTAGCATATCCATTCCAAATTTCTTCCAAACACGTTGAACAGTTAAAGCGTGAAGAAGTAACATACATAGGTAGGTCACTCACAAACTTTAGGTACATATCTAGCTGACCCGCCACCAGCGGCTTCGCTCGCGTGGCCTCGCGGAATACGGTTAATTACAGTTTTTAACTATCCCACGGGAACTCTTTAATTTACCGGGATCAAAAGTATCCTATATGTTGATCAGACATATAAGCTACCATCATATAATTTTTTTTAGGAATGTTCGTTTAGGAACTTTAGGAGATTAGCCCGTACAAACAGACAAACAGAAATTGTATTGATATTATATTGATAAAAGAATTTGTTCGATTTTACTCGTTACATCCCCCTGTCTCGGTTTTTAGCATTTATTTTTCTTTGTTCATAAATTTGACCTCTACAGTTGTATTATCTGTAGTAATTAGTGCCATCATAGTAGGTAGATCAAGGCATAGAATAAAAACCGTGGACTATGAGGTTTTCCCGTCAATCCGACCCCAATTACACCCTACATTTTTTTTTTTAATTTTGACCTTTATTTTTATACTTATATTTCATCTGACGTGTCGTTGGCAAAAGTGTTCTCAAACAGTTTGCCATTAAATTAAATAAATAAATAAACACCCTACATGGGGATTAGGTATTACATTTTTCTTTTTTTATCGGTGAACGTTTAAATTTAAAGGTTAAGTATTCGTTTTTGACCAAGTACAATAAATGGAACTCCTTGCCTGAGTTTGTGTTCCACGGGATTTACAAGATTTAAAATTTATTTATTTACACACATAGAAGAATTACCTATATATTATACCTATAGAAGGTAGGTACGAAAACCGAGGTGGACATATTATTATGCGCTCTGGTCGTCCTATGTAGGATTTGGCTTATACTTTTTCGACGAGCGCGATGACTAAAAGTAACAATATACACCATGATTCATCTTACCCGACTTCGCGATCCATCTTACCTACCCTGTTCGGGAAAGGTGGATAATGAACTCTTTTAACCGACTTCAAAAAAGGGGGCGGCTTTTTATGTGTATGTTAATCGATGCCTCCCCATTTGTGGACCGATTCTTAAAATTTCTTTTAGTAATATAGTAGAGTATACTTCCGAGGAATTTAAATGGGACCACCCATTTAAATTTCATCAAATTCGGTCAAGAAGTTTTTGAGTTACACTCCAAAAACTGAAAATTGTTATGCCTATCTTGATGATATCATCATTGACGGTGAAAGACAATCGATTCCGTAAGTAGCAAGGATCACTAAACATGGTGAAAAAAATGTTTACTAAAAATGGAACCGACTTCAATACCAAAAAGCATGAAATAGGCGTTTTGTTTTCACACTGTGACGATAACGACACCGACACAGCGCACGACAACGATATCGCCCGACGATATTGGAACGATATCGGTAGGTGTGTGACACGATGTAATCAACAGCGTGCCTGCCCAAGCCACTCCCCTGACGATCCTGCTTCACCCCGCACTGTGTCGTTACTCGATATAGGCACGACAATGTGTCGGCGACGATAACGTTAACTACAACGACACAGTGTATATTACTATTGTAAATAAATACAAAGGTGTATATTACTATTGTAAATAAATAAATGTCGCTCCGACCCCGCAAGACGGTTAGTCAAATAGAGAGTTAAAAAATTCGATGCTCGGACCAGATTCTCGGTGGCCTAGTTGGTCGATGGCGTCTGACACGGAGAGTCAGAAGACGCGGGTTCGGATCCCGTCCGAGGATGGAATTTTTCTCTCTATAAATTTCAATGTTATCGTTATCGTCCAATGTGAAAACGCCCAATAGGTATCTCGGAGCAGGTTCACACTACCACCCAGCGCATCTAGCTTCAGTACCACGGACACAGTACACAAACAGAGCATTAAGACTATGCGATCCTGAATATCTGGAAACTGAGCCTGACTACATCGCACAGGTGTGCTGGAAAGCAATGGGTTTGTTATTGTTACCTTAATTTATTGTTAAGTTATAAGTTACATCTGAAATTGTCATGTTAATATAAGCAATATGTTTATTAACATGTCTTATGACTTGATAAAACTCTAGAGACATACCTTAGAAGTAAATGATTTTTTATTCGCATTATTGGCATTATGAGTCTGACTTGGTTATAGGAGTATCAATTTAAAAATATCTCTCTTTCGTCTATCTTTCTTATTATATTAATAATTCTCAATTATGTACTTACTTCTTAATTTTAATAACCTATACCTATGTAGATATGTTTTTATTCACAATATGCGTACCACGTCGTATTTGGTAAGGATTATGCCATTCATATTTCCACACGTACAATTTGAAAAAAATTAACACCGACTTCCATTCTGTTCAGTCATTGGAGTGTAACTCAAAAACTACTGAACCGAATTTGATGAAATTTAAATGGGACCACGGGAAGCACCAGCTATCAAACAAAAATAATTTTGAGAATCGGTTCACCCAGTCAAAAGTTAGGAGGTAATAAACAAAAAAAACAGTCGAATTGAGTACCTCCTCCTTTTTGGAAGTCGGTAGAAAACTATCTTACGTGTCATCTTTCATATAACTGTATGCTTAATTTACTCGTATCCCTTCATATACCGTGATAATTCAAACAAAAGATTTATGAATGAAACGTACGTAAATTTACGTCAATGGTACTCAAAGGGTTAAGAGAAATTAGTAAGTAGGGTATGTACTAGGCACCTACTCTACCTAAATGCTATACGTAGGTAACATAATTAGGTAGTAGGTAGATATCTCAGTAGATGAATTTCTATTCTCAATATGGTTTGGACCTGGCCAGCATTACGCAATCTAAATTCCTACGAGATTTCTCGAACTACCATTCGTCTTATGTTTCATACTAATATTTAATTAATTAATTTATTCTTAAGTTGTTATTGCACAATTTAATCTCACCACCTTGACACAAACAAACGCTTTGTCATCAAAACTTTTCAATAAAGAAATGCGTCAAAACGTGAGACTAATCGATGTTGATTCAACAGAATTAGAACGTGTTATACAAACGTGCAAATGGTAGGTACGCTATTGAACACAGGAACTGCATAATCGCAGTTTATATCAGTTTAATATATTTCATCGTGTGGAAGGTCGTCGGTGTTGTATTCATCTTGTTTTATTGTAAAATATGTGTACAATTTATTTTACAGGCTTGTGACTGTTACTAGCGACAAGCTGGGTAAAATTGATCGACACTTTAATTCTTGAGCATATAAATCAACAGCAAAGAACAAATCAAACAATGAAAAGAATTGGAAGTTCTCTGAGACGTGAGTAAGGATATTATATTATGTAAGCCTTTTTTCTACGTTCCTGAAAACTCCCTTATCAAACTTATTTTATAATATGATTTTAAAAGACCTAACGCCTGCTTAGCGGTACCAAACATTGCAGTTTTAGAGAGAAAAATTCATAGTAGTCAATAGTCAATAGTAATTTATTCGTAAAAAATATTACATGTCAATAACGGTAGAATGTATACTCAAGTATACATGCAAAAGTATTAATTAAAATAAGTATGCACTGCATTCGGCAATTTCAACAATTAATAATAATATATGTCAATAAAATGATAATAATAAATGTCAATAAAATTTTTTTTTTTAACAATTAATGTCAAAAAATCGAGATTGTTGATGAATGTCACCGTAATTAACATATTCTCGGATGGTATTCGAACCCGCGTCTACCGACGATCCGTGTCGGAAGTCCGATGTCTGAGGAGAATTTTTCTCTTTAAAATTGCAATGTTCCCAATCTAACGTCAAGAAATATTGGTTTAGCATATTATTGTAGATTGGTCGGCAGTTACAGTCCATCAAAGGACACACGGCCAGACACAATAGGAATTTCATTGTTATAATGACATCGACACTTGAGGGGACACACTAACCACTGAACTTTCATTTCTAGGAATTATTTTGTGTCATGTATCGTAAGTTACTTTGTTACTATACGGCAACACACATGTTTAAACTTAAACATCATGTATATACGATGCATAGATATATAACTATATATAATACTAGCTGCGCCACGCAGTTTCCCCCGCGTGGTGATGGATGACGATGAAAAAGTATCCTATATGTTATTTCAGCTTCTCATCTATCTACATACCAAATTTCGTTAAAATCCATTCAGTAGTTTTTGCGTGAAAGAGTAACAAACATACTATATAATCTATCCATCCATCCATCTAAACTTTCACTTTTTTAATATTAGTAGGAAGTGGGATACCCGCCGCTTGCCTATTTATCCCTTGGTGGCGGGGCTTACCACCTAGAATACAGGTAATATAAATAAATAACACCGACATCAAGCCATAGTTATGTAGATATGTCTCCTACAATATAAGCCTTTCACTAACTACACACTTACCTATTGTTAAATATTTTTCATATTGCTTCAGTTTCATATCCGATTCACTCCAACTAACCATTTTGAAAAAAAATGACGGTCTCGCGCACCAAGGATTCCGTTTTTACATACCACCAGAAAATATATTTGTTTTATGTATGTATTACTTGACCACTTTTTTCTTTTGTTTTTTTCACTTTTGAGTTTCTACTATTATACCAATATCAATTTTGATGATGGTATAGGATTAATCATAGGGTCCCATGTACAAATATACCATCCTAAAAAACAATGTATACGACCGAACGTTTTGATGTATCGCCTGACGACGTCGTTAGAGTTTTTATATGCAGATAAAAAAAAAAAAGTAAGTATCTAGAAAACTGTCAAATGTCAGGGGGACTTCAATCCACAATGGCTAGCAATCGTCCAACGCTGGGGAAAGAGCGCTGTATGCTGAAACACGGGTGATGAACCTAGTTCAGCAGCAGATACTCTTGCACAAATTTGCTCATGTTTTCCAGCCCCATCATACAATTGTGTTTGAAAATATTTATTTATTTATTTCGTGGGGCGACTGGTGCGTCGTCGAGCGATCGCCTCGGTCACATAAAAACGCATAATATGTTCCCAGACATCGTCGGGCGACATTATAATAATAAGCGCAGCCTAGGACGTAGCTTAGTTCATTGCCTAATTCACAGATTAGAAGTATAGTATAAATTTCACAGTGATGCTTGTCTATGTCTACCTATCCTACTCACCTCCCCCACGTTTTTACAAAGAAAGAAGTTGAATATGTATTAGTTTTATACAAACTTGATAGGTAGGTACTTGTCAAAGCATAATTATTTGTTTGTGACGTGAATGAAAACGTGATAATAGTATGTAGACAACTAGAAGTTCACAAATAATTTCATCCAACAAGTTTCATACCAGTTTCATACGTCACGTACCTACCTAGGTACCAAGGACCATGTATATAAATCCTTGTAGGTACTTATACGAGTTTGAACAACGAAAACATTGCATACAACTTGTTAAATACTTGGTCAAAACGAACTTGGCAAATATCATGACAATAAACTTTATGAAGCAAAGAGAATACAAAATATGATTTCACCTGAATAGGATTTGACGGTCACTCGCATAGAAAAAGTAAATCCCAGGGGGCGCATAGATTAGAGTATGTATAATGGAGAGGGGCGCTTGGCAAAAATAAATCTTTTCTTGTCTTTAAAGCACCTTGACAGTCATAAAAATTGACGTTTGAGATCAAAACTTTGTAAATTTGTATATAAAACGATAGTGATAAATGCTGGTATTATATTATTCTCAGGTGATTAGAAGTTTTCAGTTAAATAAAAGTAGTAACAATGCATTATCTAGTTCTTATCTATTTGTATATGTGCTGCAATGTCTGGATAGCGCAGGAGTGTGAATCAGCCGCGCTGATCCATGCGGCGCTCGTGGTTTCAAATCCTACCTCTTCTGGTATAGGTAAAATCTGGAAAAGAACATGGCGATCAATAGCCACGGATAGGATTCAAACCTGTATCCTCTGGGTCGCCCTCTCAGATAAAGCCAAATAAATTATCGAGACCCTGATCTGAGTGTCATAGAATCTCTCTGCCTTATTATCTTTCTTATATCCGTCGGCGACAGTTGTCATGTGATACCACCGCCGTGTTGATTATTCTTCCCAATCTTCGTTTATCAAAAGTGTGAAAATCCGTAGTTATAATCACCTTAAAGTTTACTTACTTAAGCTGGGGCAGTGGTCCAAAAAGTGTCTTGGCCTTCGATACTAAAAGACGCCACTTTACTCCATTCTACGCTCCAGTTATCGGCTATAAGGGATAACCTTAAAGTTTAGCATTGTATATAGGGTAAGGGTTGTAGGTATGGGGAGTTGAAAAGCAGTTTAATTACCTTGGCTTTAATTATAATGTCTCAGTAGGGCTATAATTTATATTCAATTGTTTCCTAAAATAAAATAAAAAGATTTATTTATTTTCTTAACTTACAACTATCATTACAGGTTTTTTGTTTAACCTAATGCGATAGATAATAAGATATTTTGCGTGTGTTACCTCTTCACATTCTTATACATATATAAATGAACCAATTTTTATGATTCTTTTCTATTTGACAGCTGGTGCTCTCATGTGGTCCCATTTAATTTTGATCAAGATCTGGGTAGTAGTTTTTTTATAATAATTTATTCTCTATCTACATCAAAGTTGGTTTCAAATTTTATTAACCTATGTTTTCTAAAAAAACTATTATATTTTTGGCGGCGTGTCTACGGGTAGCGAAAAGTTGTTCTCTCAGGATTTTACTTCATGAATTTTCTACCCTAGTATCCTTCGCTGCGTAATCGTAAATACACTGTTTTGCTCTGTGTGTTAACAATAAACTATTGTATGTTTCCAGAACTGATACGTATGGTTCAATGAGTGAGCAGTATCCGTTGCTGTCCGACGATCTCTCTGATGAGGAGAGGTTCAGCCCGCACTTTCGTCGACGAAGCAGGGACCGTGTTAGAAACCAAATGAAGGGAGCAGCGGCCATCATCACACGTTGGCCCGGTAATGGCGGTCGTTTGAACACTTCCCCCCAGTTTCTCAAACGTTTGCCTTTATTAGTTGACCAACTAAATACTAAACGCTTATTGGTCAATGGTATGCTATGACGCGATATGTGACCAATCGGCGGGCAGTATTCCGACTGTTAGCTGATCAAACTTTAAACGTTACAGAAACTGGGTGTTACTTACTCGCACTTTAATTATTTCGTCGGATCTCGGAACACCGATCTTAAACGGCTGAGCTGTGATACACAGTGGAACAGATATTCACAATTGTACACAATTATCATCGAATCTGACATCAACGTTTTTTTAATTTAGAGCATCAGTATTTTTATCCAAAGTTAACTATCTACGCGTAAGTGCACCCCACGCAAAAAAATATTACCATTATCAAACGAAATAAAAAGTAGCCGGACTTTCTGTGCCAAATAGTTCTGCCTCATAACCGGTATATGAAAGCCTTACCCTGGTTATGGACCATAAACACGATCCTTATAATCGAGGCAATGACTTAGTCAGGATATTGAGTCAATTGAATTCATATCTATTATAAAGATAGGCTACCATTCAGACCGATTTGTCTGTAAATTTTAGTGCGATCGCTACTTCTATTCAAAGATTCTAAAATTTGGCATTATTTTTACGCTCAAGTTCAGTACAGCGCCGAATGAAAAGTCTTGAGGATCTGGGTGACGCAGCAGCTGTTATGACAAAATGACATTGATCATCTATAGTCATAAAAGTAGGTACTAATGATACATTTGTTATGCTAATGTTTTACTTACCATTTTGTTTACATTGTTTTAATCAGCAAAACATGTTTTTTTCATAAGTATTATTAACTGGCTGCACCATGCCTCTTCACTCACGTAGTCAGCAATTATTCTAGAGGAACATATTTTTGATATATATATAATTCCTAAACGATGATCCTAGACCAAGAATATCTGTAACCCTAATTTTATCAAAATTCGTTCATTATACATGTAGTGGCAGAGTAGAGACAACAACTTGTCGGTTAATTACCTATAGATAATTAACCGATCAGTTGTTATCTCTACTCCCGGTTGACGTTCCAGTTATCCAGGATTTTTCAGCGCGTACGTTGCATCCACGCAAAGCACACTCATAGTTATAGCATAAAATGCGCGCGCCATTTGCAGCACGTTACCATTAAAGTTTTAAACGTTGCTATGGTTACGCACCCGTTCAACATCGCCCACTTGAATCCTTTGTGGAAATTGACTGTCCTATAGAAACCACACTCTATTTTTTTAGAAGCATTAGTGGCCATTATTTGATTATAAAGCTGTGCAATGCCCTTTTGCTACTCGGGTGACGGAAGGAGGTGTGTGGGGCTCTAACCCACTACAACCCACCATTGAGGCAGGTTCTCCGTCAAGTTGAATGCTAGCGAGACCATACATCGACCGTGCGGCAAGCCCCGATTGATCTTGCCTTGATACCAAGTTTCATTAAAATAGTGGCAAATTAACTGACACGCACACTTTCATATTTAGGTATATTTGTATTTCGATATATACTGTTTTAATACGAGTCTTATTCTCTGCATTATATACAATAATTACCTAACTCTACCACTACATGTATACCAATATAATTTGTATGCAGTGTTGCGAATTGCAACCATCTGTTTCAGACGTCTGAATACGTCTACCTAGGTATGTTAAAGACAGCTGTATCATATTTTATATTGCAATAACATATTTATAATAATATTTAAACTGTTAATGTTCAATTCACCAATGTAAGTAAGAAATATGAATCATCATATAATTGACATAGGTATATTTATTTTTGCAGAACACTGGACAACATTGCTGAACTATTGGTGGATAGGAGTCGGTATGATAGCTTTATCAACATACATCGTATATAGCTGTTTACTTTCTTTAGCTATGTTTGAGTCTACAAACAAATTTCACGCTAATCATGTTGATATAAAAACAGAAAAACTTACACCTAAATCTATACCACCTAAAGTTTTCATGCATATATTTGTTAATGATAAACAGGAAATAGATCTAAACAATTATTTGCCTTATATAAAAATCATAGCAAATAAATACGAACACTTTAATTATGAGCTCATTATAATAGCAAATGACACAAGTGTGGACACTAAAATGTATAGTGACAAAGAAAATAACGAGAAAGCTTTAAATATGCTTTGGACTGATGATTTAATTTATAAAAATATATTAACTAGTAATAGTAATTTAGACATCAAATATATCACTTTATCGAAATACCTTTATGACTCTCCTATGAAGAAATATTGGAAATCCCTACCACAACAATTTATAAAGTTTCTAGTACGAGCTGTTTCAATTTGGGAAAAAGGGGGTATTGCATTTGATCCAATAGTTTTGACCCCACAGTCACCACACTCTATTTATATCGATAAAGTGTATAGCATACTTAAGAAATATAAATTAAAAAAGGAAAAGGCAAAAACACGTCTTAAGAGTCCTAAACAATATATGCCGAGTAAAAGAAATAACAAATTCAAGCTTCGACCCAATAATATACGTGATGTCATATATGCCCTAGAAGGTGAAGACACTACTATGTCATACCAAGAACCACTAGTAGAAGCTGAAACATCAGATAATATTACCGCTACTTCGGCACGTAAATTACTTTCAATAAATGATACTAGGGAAAAAGATGAAATAATATCAATAAAATTATCGGAAACTCAAAATACAGAATTTAATGGTGGACTACATAGAAAAGATATGTTACAAAAAGAAACAGCTAAAGAAAAGAAACTCAACAATTCATCTAGATTAAACTTGTTGCCTTTTTTCCTGGATTACCTTTTTCAAAACAACCATACCAAATCCTTTGTTGAAACAACAGCAAATATGGATGTACAATCAGACAGCCAACCCAAAAGCGTTTTAGGTAATAAGTCCATATTTACGAGAGACTTTTGGACTGGAACAACAGATCAAAATGTATATAGACCTATGATAATCAGTGCTAAAGGAATATTTGCCAAACCTAATAATGAGTCAAAAATAGCCGATACAATTAAAACTGACGCTCAAAATTTATTTGAAGTGACGATTGATTTAAAAGGAAATGTAATTGCGACTGATACGGCTTGTCATGCATTTGTAGGAAATATTTTTAGTAATGCTGTACATCATGATCGTAGTGAAAGTGTGACAGATTTTATTATAAAAGAGTTATCTATTTTTTGTAACGGACTTTTAGCATCTTGTAAAGGTATTGATGTTATTTTATTGTAATTTTTTTGTTTATTTAATTAATAAAGTTATTTAAGATGTCTATTATTACGTTTTTAATGTAGTAATCTAGTATATTTATATCAGTAAGGCCCTCTTGCGCCAACTAATTAATCCGAGTGCTAATGCCTAATACTCGATTAGAACTTAAAACTGTCTAAATTAACACAAATCCGTGATTAAACTAGAGCTATCTTCTGTCAAATTTAATTCTATATCAATGGCGAATTAAAGTCTCTAATCAAAGATCTATGCAGTGCTGCCATATACGTATTTATGTTATTTCTAGCTGTAAACACAAGATGTCATGTCATGGAGAATCCTGGGTTTGGCTCTGTGGGCTGTGGAAAAAGGCGCCGGTTTGTTTAAAATTTCAAAGTGTGTTCTGGTGAAACTAAAATCTTGGTTTACTTTGATAATGACTGATTTAACTGATGTATCATTTAGCGACGGTAATGAAGAATATTAAGTTTTCTAGAATCAGATTTTTTTAATAGAACTGTATTAGAGAGAACTGATAATTACACAACAATGCGGGAGCATGCTTTTCATCGAAGGTTTCGCCTAAATAAAACCAGCGCCGACTTTTTGTTGCAGAGAATTCAAGACAAATTGACGTACAATTCTAATAGGTAGGTAGATAGGTAATAAAGTAACTACCTTCGTACATATCTATTAACTTGTTAATAACAATGACTGAAATCTTTTTCTGATATAAATTGTATGTTTAAAGGCTTAGGCACGGAGCACCCAGTAGGTATTGGCACTGGGTCTAAAGTGTCTATGCTGATGTGAGTGACAACATACTATGCTTCATGTCTACATTACATCTACTCACAGTTGTTCCATTACTATGATCTCACATCTGTCTATCACAAGCTAATCTTCGACATCTATATTGTCTATTTTATTAATGACTAACTGACCCGCCAGCGGCTTCGCTCGCTTGGTATCTGTGTAGTGGTGCTCGACTTCGTTTTGGTTGTTTATTTTCCATGTTTAATTCCGTAGTATTTTGAATTTTATATATATTTTATATTAAATTTAATTGATATGAATTGTATATAATTTTGTTTACATATAATTGTTTGGCCGACACCATGAAAATTAAAATCAATTAATCAACGTCGCAATAACAGATTAGAACGCCAATAGATTCGATGTATGTTTACGTATTACTTTATTCTCAGAATAGTGAATACAAACAGATAAAAATTTTTGTCGCCAATCGCCATGACGAATAGTCTAGCCCTACAAAATGTAAAATACCAAGAACTACTAAGTTTTAAAGAGACAGATACATTGATTTATTTTATGCCTAAAAGAGATGGAAACACAGTGATAAAATACCAAGAACTACTAAGTTTTAAAGAGACAGATATATTGATTTATTTTATGCCTAAAAGAGATGGAAACACAGTGATAAATCACTTCAGAATTTGGCCGCTTTACTATTGAACCCTTATCGGTCATTCGTCATTCATTCAATTAATTTTGCAATGGTGGTATTTATCAGGATTAGTTAATTCTAATTTCTTTCACGTTGGTGCAATACCAAATTCAACAATCCGTAATCCAAGTTTGATCAGGATTTCGTTACACGCGGATTAGCATAGTTAATTCGTAATTTAGTGCAAGAGGCCCTTAGTATATTATGTAGATTGAACCTTTGATGTTTCGAGATCATTTAATTCTTGTAGGAAAACACTTAGTATAATTTAAAATGGTTTATTTGTAATGTACTTATAACTATAAAAGTCGTGCTCAAAATGTCGTAACTAGTATAATACTACTTAATTTATACTATTTAACAATATTTTGATCACAAGTTTCCCCTTGTAACCTACTTAACATTATGGCAGCAAAATGTATTTTATTACAGAATGTGTTGTCAGAGGTCGACTAGAATTTGAAATATATCATATTATTAATGTGAGAACTTATTTGTTATACATAATATATATTACCGTTTTATGTTGAAGAAATATCTGAATATACATAATAGAGCTGTAATTATATATTTTAAGGCCATAAGCAACGGCCTTAAAATATATAATTACAGGCTCTAGCTAGACATACCTAGAGGAATGATATGAAGGCATCTTCTTTACCTTCTCTCCGTTTTTTTAACATAATGCTTACTTATTCTAGGTACTTAGTAAAAATAAATGATATAATTATTGCACTGCACATGCTGACTATCACAAATCAAAGTTATTTTTACTGAACCGGCTTAGTAACTTTATTGTAAATTTTCTTAGCTTGTTGCAATATTGTTTCTTTCTACTGGTATATTCCATCTTCCTGTCCAATCGTTGAAAGATCGCTTACAGTCTCTTACGCTTTCTACACGTTCGCACCTTTTACTAATTGACCAGTATATGAATCCATCCGGGCATTGGTACACGTGACCTTTCACTTTGCCGTTTTTACTTTTTTCGCATTTTAAAAATCCTTTGGAACATTCGCTTTGTTTTTCGAATGAAAAGTACCCAGCAGTGGCACACGATTGTTTTCCTTTGTCAGCCACAATCTGGAAAAAGAAAAAACAATAGATATTTTTAGGATAAACATTATTATTCCTCAGAAACAGATAATGCTTATTGAATACAATTATTGATTTACTAGTTACGCCCCGTGGCTTTTCTTCAGAGGTACTTTATTCATGATAGAAAGTATTGTTTACGTACTAATCATGAGCATAAGCTACATCCAGCCAGCTAGATCTATCTAAATATACATCTACATCTACACTATTAATTAATTTTAATTAATATTATAAAGAGGAAAGATTTGTTTGTTTGTTTTTTTGTTTGATATGAATAGGCTCCGAAACTACAGGACCGATTGGAAAAATTCTTTCAGCATTAGAATCCTAAATTTTCCCTGATGGTCATAGGACATAGGAGATTTGCACAAATTCAGGGAAACGTATGAAAACTGATAATGTAACACAATGTTTGAAAAAACGCATACGCTATGAAAACTATTGATATATAGATATAGAGTAACGTGATGTAGCACCTTTTTATAGAAGACGTCAATGTCTACAAAAAAGTTAACAATACCACATGTCTGACTTTTAAAGTTATGTCAAAATAAATACATTTTCATGTTTATATAAGCAATTGTATCGCCGAAAAGTCCTTTAATCGCTTACGATGCGGAAATTATTGATAATAGAGCGAAGTGATGTAGGTATTATAGAGGACATTAATATCTAGAAAAAAGACTGCAGTTAAACCATATTATGTCAACTATAACTGTGCTTAACATACGGTTGCCAGGCATGGTCGCTTAGAAGATGAAGAGTGAATTGAAAAACTTCAGACAAAATATGTAATAAAACAATGAGAAAGAGAACTAAAGCACCAGATGTAACACAAAGGATAAGACTATTAAAATGGACATATGCAGGCCATGTCTGTAGACTAAATAATGAAAAAAGGGACAAAAAGGGTTACAGAGTTGATACCTCTGCATGGAAAAATAAATCAAGGAGGACAATGGAAAAGATGGAGGGACATAATTATCTAAGATAATCGAACCAGATTGGATGAGGAAGGCAAGAGAAAGAGTAGAGTGGAAAGATTTAGGGGAGGTCTACGGTCTAAGCCGGAGAGGCGATACATTATAGTGTAAAATTCAAAAGTTAGATTTTAGTAGTAGATTAAAGGCTTTTAATTTTTTTTATGTGAACTATTACAGTTATAGTATTACTTTTTTAAAGCACCTATTAAAAAGGCCTCGAACTCCACCATTGTACAATGTGCTCGCAATGCCAATAACCATCAGAAACAGAGAGACATCGTGAGGAGATCGACAGCCCTGTAATTGGAAACTGGCGAGGATCCGCCTTTTACCGTCACTTTGACCACGACCACTCTGCCAAGAGTGCCCGACTAAGAAGATTATAATAATAAAAAGAAATGATATATGATTGTTTGTTTGTATGTAATGGTTAGTAAAGCTACAGCTGAAGGCTTAATAATTCAAGCAATTCCTTTACGAGTTTAGAGTTAAGTACAATATGCTTGAGTAAATTACGCTATATTTGATTCATCCTCATCATCATCCATCACCACGGAGGTGAAAAATCAGTCGAGCGGTCTTGAGTAAATCGCCTGCAATACTTACATTTTAGTTTTTAAACACGACATAACAAATAGCAGTTAATTAAAGATCTATGAGTCTGTAATTATATAACTTTCGCATTAATTATATACTAGTTAGTTGTTGATAAACCCTCAAATTAAGACAGGTGTATTATATCGCAGTGCCCACGCATCTTGTCAGCTGTTTTAGTTTACTAGCAGTCTGAAGAGATGGCGTTAGCAGTATCGCAAGGATAGAAAATCGCTCTAATAACCGAGGCACTGATTGGCCAGAGGGCTCGCCTTTTAACGTATGATATCAGATGGAGGGTGGTTTGAAATTCTTTACGTCCACCTCGAATATTATTATAACACGCATGAGAATGGAAGATTCACGCAAGACAAGTGCCACGACTCGTTAATATTTTTCGCTAGTTATGATGTATATTCTCCTGAAATAACTTTAAGTATATCGTATAACATATACCTACGTGCAGTGTACAATATAGTGTAGCAATCATCAAGGGAGCGACGACACAAAATTATATTTCTACGGATTTTATAACGGTGTCGCCGGCCGGCCACCATCACAGGCAGAGCATTCCGAAGAAATGCGAATCTGCTGTAAATCCCGTGTTGAAGGATTTGTCGGTGAACTTGGATGGTCTACAGGTACGTGGGCATATTTATCGCTGCAGTGTTGATATAATATCTGTGTTTTCAGGGGATTTATCAAACGCCACGGTCAGCCATACTTTCTTAGGTATTGATCTCTTTTAAAATAATTGTACGCAAGTACACACGGTGTAGGCTATTTACACGCCTCACCACATGCGTTTAGTCTTATTTCATAAGAGGCGAGTCTATTGCAAACTACGGGTCACTCCTTCAAAATTTATTTGTCAGAAAAAGAACTGTCCAACCCGGGGATCGAACCCAGGACCTCGAGGTTCCAAAACGGCACTTCTACTTTACAACAAGACCATGGCCGCTATGAAGCCGCTGGCGGGTCAGCTAGTTTAATATAAATCCTCCATTGGGTCACTTGAGCGTGCAGGTGTAGGTAACTAACATGCATTAATCATTAACATTCACTCACTCGTTTACCAGTCAATACGTTTCTTGTTTAGTAGTAGTCTATGAGTGAGTCTATCGCACTCAATATTAATGTAATATTGTAAATTTGTAATAATACTTACTGGATCTTTGTAGTTTGCATTTAAGCGTTTAAATCTTCGCTTATTCGCTATTTCGCCATCACATTTTTTGCCAGCTTTGTCTTCTGTCAAACATTGTGTTTGAGTTTCATCATAAATTGTATTGTTTGGACATTTGAACGTAGCTACTTTAGCTTCGTTGGTATCTTCGTCTTCGATGCATTGATAGAACATATTACAATATTTTGGATGTCTTTTGAATGAAGTCGGACACACTAATAGGTATTGATCATGTTCAGTTTCTGGGCAGTCTTTATTAGATGAAGACATTTCTGTTGTAGACTGATAATCTGTAGGATCGGATTCAGTGCTTGATGTTTGTGTTGCTTCAGTAGTGGTCGTTACTTCAGTCGTGATTGTAGAAGATTGTTCTTTGGATGATTCAGTGGTAGTTTGATCACTTGTCAACTGCTGAGTAGTTGTTTGATCAGTCATTGTGGATTGCTGCACTGTAGTCTGTTCAGTCGACGTTGTCTCTAGAACTGCTTCAGTAGTCGTTGATGGTTGAGTACTTGAGATTGTAGATTCTTGAGTAGTTGTTTGTTGACTCGTTGTAGATTCTTGAGTAGTTGTTTGTTGGCTCGTTGTAGATTCTGGAATAGTTGTTTGTTGATTCGTTGTGGGTTCTTCGGTAGTGTATTCACTGGTAGTTGACTGTTGAGTCAATTCACTTGTTGCTGTTTCTTGAGTTGTTGTATTCTCACTTTGTTGAGTAGTAGTTTGTTCATCTGTTGTAGACTTTGTGGTGGTTGTTGGCTCACTGGTAGTATGTGGTTGCATAGTGGCTTGTTCATTTGTGGTAGGTTCTTGTGTCGTTGATTTATCGCTCGTGGACGACCCTTGGATAGTTGTTTTATCACTGGTCGTAGATTGTTGTGTGGTTGTGTGTTCATTTGTAGTAGACTCTTGAGTTGTTGTTTTTTGTGTTGTTGTTGTAGGCTGAGTCTGTTCAGTAGTTGTAGACTCTAGAATTGTTGTTTTGTCACTTGTTGGTTTCGTTTCCTGAGCTGTTGTTTGTTCCGATGTAGACTCTTGAGTAGTGGATTTTTCACTTGTAGTAGATTGTTGCGTAGTGGTTTGCTCATTAGTAGACTGTTCGCTTGTAGTTTGTTCACTAGTTACAGATTGTGGCGTAGTTGTCTGTTCATTTGTTGCTGATTCTTGGGTGGTTTGCTCACTTGTACTAGATGGTGTGATAGTAGTGGATGTTGTTCCCGCAGCTGTAGTTGTATCTCCACCAACATTTTGAGACTGGCCTTTACTGCAGTCTCGTTGTGGGTAAACAGAATCTTCGTGGTTACAAGTATCTAGCGCTGGGTCCCAAATAGTACCTTCACCACATTCAAAGTGAAATACTGAAAACTTTTGACCATCACCGTCCCAGTCGACACATCTATAAAATTTCTTACAGTCGTTAGGGTTAGCATAATAGCCAGCTTTATCACAACTGATATCATTGTTTTCAGGCTTTTTAGACGATTCTTGAGTGCAATCTGATGTACCTTGGCTATTATTGCTGTTTTCTGTGGTACTTGTTGTTATTTGAGACGAACTTGTAGTCGAGCTAGTTGTTGATGTTATATCAGTACTTCCTGGTTCCGAAGTACAAGTCGGGTTTGAAACATCTTGAGGATGATTACAGTTTGAAATATCTTGATCCCATATAGTACCGTCGCCACAAGTAAAGTCATATTTAGTATAACTTCCTTTGCCATTATCTACACATCTGTAGAATTTTTTACAGTCCTTGCTGTCACCAAAGTAACCTTCACTTTTGCATTTGTCTTCACTATTTGTATTAGACTCAGAAGATTCTAAAGATGATGTACTCATAGTTGCTTGTGTCGTAGTATATGAGTTATTTGTTTGGGCTTCATTTTTATTTGTTGTTGTCTGCTGATTACTATTTCCATCTTGACTTGAACCAGAACAACTTTGAACTTGGTTTATATGATTACAAGTTTGAAGATCGGAATCCCAAGCTGTGCCATCACCACACGTAAAATCATATTTCGTGTAACCACCATTTCCATTATCCACGCAACGGTGAAATTTTCTGCAGTCTTGTTTATTGGCAAAATACCCTTCGGATGTGCAATCGTCAGTTTCATCATGAGATGGGTCTTTTGAAATTCCCGGATCGTACTCGTCATCTTCTCTATAAGGTGTGACACCTTCAGTGCTAGATATAACGTTTCCATTAGGTGTATTTGATGGATATTGTTCATGGTTTTCTGGTTTTGATATTGAATTACTATCTTGAATACTGCAACTGCTGACTTCGTTGTCATGATCACATGCTTGTATCTCTTGCACCCAAACAGTACCGTCACCACATGAAAATTCATATCTAGTATATTGACCACGACCATTACTAACACAGCGAATAAACTTCTTGCAATCCTTAGGATGAGCATAAAATCCATCAGATGTACAATCATTATTCGTAGATTCTGACGTGATGTGTGTTGAATTTTGTTTCATTGTTGTAGAGTAAGAATTCGTCGTACTTTCTAACTGGGATAGTGTGACTTGACTTTGACTTGAAGAGGTACTTGTACACGTTTTATCCGCTGCTTCATGGTCACATGCTAGCATATCTTGGTTCCAGACAGTTCCGTCACCACAACTAAAATCATATTTTGTATATCCACCACTACCATTTGCAACACAACGATAAAACTTCTTACAATCTGAAGAGTTTCCATAAAAACCTTCTGACTCACATTTATTTTGAGACAATTGGGGTTTCTTGGTCACTTGCGTGGTGTTAGTTTCCTCAACAGTGGTTGATGTGGTTGTTTTGGTGGAAGATATCGTTTGACTATCCATATCGTCATTTAAATGAATTGGGTCTTGACTTGATACGCTACAAAGTACATCAGATGCGTGATCACAACTCTGTTTGTCTTGATTCCATAAAGTTCCTTCGCCGCAAGTAAATTCATATGTGTGGAATGTGCCCAGACCATTATCAACGCATCGGTAAAACTTCTTACAGTCGTAATTATTACCAAAAAATCCTTCCTGCACACATTTACCGCCAGATGGTTCATTTTCATGGTGTATCTGACTGATTGTAGTGGTTTTTTCAGTGGATTGCTGGGCATGATCTTCTTCTGAAATTGGATTTGATTGTGATGTACTTTCATGTTGAAATTGTGTTGTACTTAATCCACTTTCTTTACATCTTTAACAGCCCATGCATGATTACATGCTTCAATACTTTGATCCCAGTGTGTTCCCTCACCACAATTGAACTCGTAATGATCGTAACCCCCTTTACCATTATCTACACATCTGTAAAACTTTTTACAATCATTTTTATCACCCATAAAGCCACTAGTGTTGCAGTGAACACTATTAACTGAAGTTATTCCGTTACTTATAGGAGTTGACGTAGAAATTGAAGGTTTTTCTGAAGTTTCATAACTTGGAGTAGCGTATCCATTACCTTGTTCTTCATCTAGCATGGTTGGTTGTTGAGTATCATGGTGTGTTGATGCGGTAGTACCACCGCATTTTTCTACAGCCCAAGCGTGATTACAGGCTTCAATTTTTGGATCCCATACCGTTCCATCACCACATGTAAACTCGTAACGAGTGTAAGTTCCATCGCCATTGTCAACGCATCTATAAAATTTCTTGCAGTTGCTATCATCACCGATAAAACCACCATTTGAACATTTATCATTTGTTCCAGAGCTAGTGGTTGTACTACTTGTAATGGCATTTGTGGAGGTCGGGTTTTCAGTATCTTTGTTAGACTGCGTTGTGAACATAATGCTTGTATCTCCATTATTAGTAGTTAAAATCGGTTGTGAACTAGTTTCAGTACTCGTAATTACAGGATTGCTTCCACCACATTTCTCTACTGCCCAAGCATGATTGCATGCTTCAATTGTAGGATCCCAAACTGTGCCTTCTCCACATGTGAATTCATATCGTATGTAGTTTCCATTGCCGTCGTCAACGCAACGATAAAACTTTTTACAATCATTTTCATCGCCGATAAATCCACTAGATTTGCATTGACTATTCTTATGATTCTCATGTTCTTGTGGATGTTCTGTAGTAGTTACTATGGAAGAAGTAACACTATTTTGAGATCCATATCCTGTGTCATAGTCATCATTTTGCGTTGGCCCTTGATTGGTAATTTGGATGAGGGTTATAGTAGTTTGCATATCTGTAGGAGGCGTAGTATTCTCTTTCCTGGTTGTTGTTTCTTCTTGGTTATCGGTATTAGGTTTAGTATCTCTGCAATTCTTTACAGCCCATGCATGGTTGCATGCTTCAATATCGGGGTCCCACAGTGTTCCATCACCACATTTAAATTCATACTTTACGTAAGCACCGTTTCCGTTATCTACGCACCTATAAAACACTTTACAATCATTCGCATCACCCATGAACCCACTAGATATACACTTATTTTCAGCACCATTGGATTTTTCTGAAGTTGTAGAAGTTAATTTGATCGTTGTTGTGGTAGTTGCTGAAGATGATGAAGTGTCTTGGTTATTTTGATTACCATAACCTACATCCTCTTCGTCAGTTACATCAGAACTTTGAGTAGTCTTAGTAGGCTCTGTGTTATAATCTGTTGATTTTGTTGAAGTCGTACTAGTAGTAGTATGATTGTCAGCTGTTGGTTCAGAAGGGACTTTTCCTCCACAATGCTTAACAGCCCATGCATGATTACATGCTTCAATATCTGGATCCCATAATGTTCCATCTCCACATTTAAATTCATATTTTATAAACTTTCCTTCACCACTATTTACACACCTATAAAAAATTTTGCAATCATTTAAGTCTCCAATAAATCCACTTGAAGTGCATTCTGTATAAGTTTCATTAGAATTTACAATACTAGAAGTAGTCAATTTCATCGTAGCTGTAGTTGGTTTCATAGTCGTAGTGGAAGGTGGTGTAGTATTGTGGTTATTTTGATTACCGTAACCAATGTCATTTTCATCATCTGTATTCGGAACTTTACTAGTTGTATAATAGCTTTGTGTTGTCCTAGTAGGCTCCGTTTGACTTACTGTTGATTTCATTGTAGTTGTAGTGGTGTTGGTAGGTATAACCATGGTAGGTTCAGAAGAATTTTTGCCTCCACAATGTTGGACGGCCCACTCATGATTACAAGCTTCTACTTCAGGATCCCAAACCGTGCCATCTCCACAAAAATATTCAAACTTAGTGTAAGTTCCTCTGTCATTATTAACACACCTATAGAATTTTTTACAGTCATTGGGGTCACCCATGAAACCGCTTTCAGAACACTCATTACTTTTGATATTATTATGATGTTCCGTAGATGTAAGTGGAACGGTTGTACCCTCATGTATCTGAACTTGCGATTGGCTTGAATCTTTGGAATGATCTATTTGAACCTGCGTCTGAACACCTTTATGGCCATAATCAAGTTGTGTTTGTATTTGACTAACGGCAGTTCCGTAGCTTTGTTGTTTTTGGTTTTGTATTAATCCGGGTTTATTATTTTTTTCCTTTGTGTCGCCGTAATGAATTTGAGTTTGATTTTGAACGACTTGATCATTATTGCTTATTTGTATTTGTGTTTGACTTGATGTAGATCCGTAGCTCATTTGTAGTTGCTGCTGCGTTGTTTTATTTGATTTGTATCCATATCCACCATTATTCATAATAAGGCCCTGTGTGGTCAATTTCTCAGTAGGATGTGTGTCTGGTTTTTGCGATGTAGATCTATCACTGTACGATAAACTTCTACCGCATTTACTTCTTTTAACTGCCCAGGGATGATTACATCCTTGTATCTCATCGTCCCAAATAGTTAATTCACTACAAGAAAATTCATATTTTACATAGCCTCCTCTCTGGTTTCGAACGCATCTGTAAAATTTACGACAATTTTCACTATCACCCATAAATCCATCAGACATACACTGATCATCATTTTGAACATGAAATGACTGTATTGTATTGGGAGGTGATGTACTTTCTGCTTGATGTTTCGTAGATAACCATTGATAACGTGCGGTTGAGCTAGCAAATTTAGTAGATTTATCTTCACTGGAGTCTAATTTTATCGGTGATGTGTATGTGGTAGTTTTCCATTGTTTCTTAGGGGGAGTATTATGACGTTCGGTAGAAAGAACCAATGTAAGTGTTGGAGTTTTTAATGTGGTTTGTTCCGTGTATATTGGTATTTTAGTGCTTATAGGTCGAGGTACTTCAGATTGTGCTACGTCGATGTCGTTGATATTCGTTATGAGATCTGGCACTGCAGTTGGTTTCAACATACCTCCACATTCAGAACGTCTTGTGCTTTGTGGATGGTTGCATGTCTCTAAATCAATATCGTATACCGTTCCGGGCGCACATTGATACTGGAAATAAAAATAATATGTCTTCCATTAAATCAATCATTTGTACATTTAAGTTTTATTTTAATGGGACAATACATAATTTATAATGTTATTTATTTAATAAAAATGGATTTAGGAGGCATAGTAATGTTAGGTAGTTGTGTAGCATTTAATTTAGTAATATTATAGTGCCGGTGTGAAGTTAATGACGTATGTCTTAAAGGCTTGGGAGAGCTCACATGATGCTATTGGTGTTTTTTGTGATCTCTCTAAAGCATTTGATTGTGTGGAACACCGTATACTGATTCGAAAGCTTTTCCATTATGGTATTCGTGGAGCTGCGCTTGATGTCATCGAGTCATATTTATCTGACAGGATGCAAAAGGTTGGCATAAATGGTGTAACATCTTCAGGATCTATAATTAAAATGGGTGTTCCACAAGGGTCCATTTTAGGGCCTTTTTTGTTCTTAGTTTACATTAACGACTTGCCACTTATGGCCAAGGATCTTTGTGATATTGTTTTATTTGCGGATGACACATCTCTGATTTTTAAAGTAGATAGGAAAGATAGCACACTAATTCAAGTAAACAACGCTCTATCTAGTATCTCTAAATGGTTCTCAACTAATAATTTACTTCTGAATTCAAAAAAGACAAAATGTCTTTTTTGAATTCAGAATGTAAGTTTTCTTTGCCTACTGTTCCATATTTGGAGTCCAACGTTACGCTTGATGGAGTTAAACTCGTAATGGACAAGGAAACAGTCTTCCTAGGCATTAAAATTGACGCAAAATTACAATGGGGTCCTCATATAAATGCCCTGTCTGGGAGACTCAGTTCTGCTGCATATGCAGTACGTAAAATAAGAGAGCTAACAGATGCTTCTACGGCGCGGTTAGTGTATTTTGCATATTTCCACAGCGTAATGTCATATGGGATATTGCTATGGGGTTCAGCGGCTGATATAGAGACCATATTTATCCTTCAGAAACGTGCTATTAGAGCTATATACGAAATGGGTCCCCGTGAATCTTTGAGAGATTTATTTAAAGAAATCAATATATTAACGTTGCCTTCCTTATATGTATTTGAAAATATAATGTATGTTCGTAAAAATTTACATAAATATAAGTTAAATAGTGATCATCACACTTTTAATACCAGAAATACAAATAGGATAGCTGTACCTAGTTTTAGACTTGCGAAGACTAATAAGTCATTCCTAGGAAATTGTGTGCGTTTTTACAATAAAATCCCAAAGCACATAACTGAGCTCACAGAGGGCAAATTCAAGTTGACTGTAAAAAACGTTTTAATAAAAAAAGCTTACTATAAAGTTCGACATTATATAGAAGATAAAGATGCTTTGAATACTCCACTTCTGGCAAGCTGTCTCTGCCACCCATAAAATGTAATATTTGTAGTACCTAAGTAGAAACATTGTCAACATCCATATAAAAAGAATGGCCCCGAGTTTCTTGCCGCTTCTTCTCGGTGGGTTCTATATATTTTGGAACGCGGCGGTAGAGACTTTAAAGTACATTATAATGAAAAGTTGACGTTCATAAGTGCGTCTTTGATGCCTAAATTGAATAAATGATTTTGACTTTGACTTTGACTTTGTTCAGAATTAAATATATGTCCAAATATGATTTTACTTACCCTGAATACTGTAAATTTTCCACTTATTTCTTTCACACATCGATAGAAAACTGCACAGTTGTTCAGATCTGGTTGAAATCCTTCCCCAGGGCAGAGATATGGTTGAGGTTTAGCGCCTGAATACAACTTCACTATTCTACCGCTCACTCTTGGTTCTCGAGCCTCGTTTGAGATTATTTCTGAAAATAAATATTTTTTTGCGTTAAAGTCATGTTTAAACGTCTGCCTGGTATTATATGGAATCGTTTAAAATATTAAGTAACCTAAAGCGAATAAAATTGATGCAATACCTACTGATGCTCGTATAAAAACATAATTTATAAAGGTTCACATGAGTTTGGACATAGTTCAGTTTTATCAATAGAGTTCCAAAAAGTTTCACAACTTTGGCATTGCTATTAAGTAGGTACAGGTATAAGTAGTAGGTATATACAGGGTGTAAAAAAAGGTGTAGTAATACTAAAACTACACACACAGAAGCTTGCATGCACTGCATCCCAGGAAGTAGTAAAAATTCAGAATTATCCAAAGTTTTTCTGATACTCAAGCAGATTCACTCCTGAAATACCAGGCAATGATGTCCTCCAGGATGTAGACTAGCTTAACAAGAGGCCTTAGCGGGGCCCAGACTAGGGTGCAATGTGGGGAGAGGGCGCATGCAGGGTATAGGTAGCGTGGGGATTGCAGAGCGCACTTACCCAAATTAACTCCAAAGAATAGGCACAGGAGTGTCAAAAAAAATTTCGGGTAATATTTTATACTTTGTATGGAAAAATATAAACGATTTAAATTTGGTTCTTTTGCCTTAAGCATCCTGACTAATCCTTTCAGTATTACTACACCATTTTGTCACACGCTGTATATTTTGTGCTGGCATGGCACTCGTCACCGGAATATTATGAATCTGTAGCTACATTTGCCATGTAAATTATAGTTCTGTTTGAATTTCTTTGTGTTTTATACATATACTGTTTAATACTTTTTAATTGAATTAGTTTTGTTTTTAATAAGTAAATTAATATCGTTTTCATAATTGCTGCAGCATGCTAACGATGCCATATTCCCTTGCCACAGTGCATACGTGTATATATCACATTACCCACAAGTTATTATAAGTAGTACCTAGTAGTTTACACTTTATTATAAGTAAATGTGTAATGTATGATGAATTTTAACGTGGGTCTACAATGTGGGAACGTAGGTTAATCCATCAAAGGTCATTGGTCATCATGCGGCCAGACAATAGAAATTTCATTGTTATAATAAGTATAACGACTCTTGAAGGGTTAAGGAAACATAAATCTTAGTGGTCTATCCTAATCTTTAATCTAATCCGACCTAGCAAAACATGTCATGTATTCTGTCACTCAGACGAATTCTATTCTAAGAAACTTAACCAATATTATTAAAATCATTCGAGACATTCACGATCCGAAGTAAGTATATACCATAAATATAGACCTATGTAAATAGGGCGAATTCTGTGGTATATACCTACCAAAGATAGACCATAGAATCATACGTAAACTAAATATACATAGATTAAGACATGCATAGATTAGAGTATGTATATCTACTGGATACAACTTCCCATGAAAAAACTTTGGGCACAAAAGTTTCAAAACACGTCGCTAGGTGTGCTGGCTGTCGGATTTTTATAATTTACACTAAATACCAAGCATGCATATAACAATCTAACCCTCCTTCGGGTAAAAACACTCACCATCGTCGCTACTGGCACTCGTCCGTATCGAAGTCAGCAGTAGAAGAGAAAGGCAGTATCTTGTGATGGAGGCTTCCATGTCTACTATCAGCATCTTCCTCTTATCTCGACATTATATGGGAGAATGCTTCTGTAACAAAAATATAAGCGAGTGAGGATAATATACGTACAGGCTTGCTATAAACTCGTCATACAGTTATATATCGTAATTTAGCGCGGCGCAATGTATTGTAGTGCACAGTACTAAATGAAGTTAGCAGCGTTTTTAGGTAAGGTTATTAGTATTTAAAACATAGCTGCGCCCCGCGGGTACACTGAAGTGGTGATTGAGAATGGTGATGATGAAAACGTATCCTATATGCTATTCCAGTGACTCATCAATCTACATACCAAATTACACTACAATCAATTCAGTAATTATTGCGTGAAAGAGTAACAAACATCCATACATCCAAACTTTTGCGTATATAATATTAGCATAGGATATTATCGTGCTAAGGGGTGGTGTCGGCCGTTAATTAGGTATTCACAAGTTTGAATCCTCGGGGTTAATAAGCGTGTGGGAAAATCATAACGTCGTAACAACCACAGTATGGTAGTAAGGCACTTTCAAGTGTCGTCAGGCTATCTGCTACTCTCAACAACGCTATCAACGCTAAGAAACACCTAATGCGTGAGTCGAGATCACTGGAACTCTACTAAGTTACACCGTACGACTAAGTTACACCATACGACTAAGTTATACCGTACGACTGAGTTACACCGTACGATTAAGTTACACCGTACGATTAAGTTACACCGTAAGATTAAGTTACACTGTACGACTAAGTTACACCGTAACTTAGTCGAGTTCCAGTGAGTTCAACCGCATTATCACTGATCATCTAAAAATCATCAACCGCTAATGATCCTAGAATATAATTTCTGTATCTGTATGTATATAAAGTAATATAAATTTGTTTGAGCAAGTAATTTAACTGATATCTTGAAAATTACACAGAGAGATGATGGGATGGATATGATGGATATTTTAGAAAACAATAAAATAAACCAATCAAATGAATAGTGCACCTTTACAAGTAAACTGATAGACTTTCTAGGTTTTATTTGAATTAACTTAACTATTTTATATGAAAACAAACAGCTGGTTTTCCATGAACAGTGAATATTATATATTGTATTTTGCTTCATTGTAAAAAAGGTACAACATACGATTATAGTGCAAACTCCAAAGTAAAGAAATAACAATGTTAAACCAGTTAATTAAAACTGGGCTGGTTTTATTTCATCATCATCATCATCATCATCTCAGCCGTAGAACGTCCACTGCTGAACATATGCCTCCCCCATGATTTTCCAAAAGGACCGGTTGGAAGCGGCCTGCATCCAACGTCGTCCTGCGACCTTCATCAGGTCGTCTGTCCACCGTGTCGGTGGACGACCTACGCTGCGCTTGCCGGTCCGTGGTCTCCACTCCAGAACCTTTCGGCCCCCTCGGCCATCTGTTCTGCGTGCTATGTGCCCTGCCCACTGCCACTTCAACTAGCTAATCTTCTGGGTTATGTCGGTGACTTTCGTTCTTCTACGGATCTCCTCATTTCTGATTCGATCACGTAGAGAAACCCCGAGCATAGCCCTCTCCATAGCTGCTCGTTGTGCGACTTTGAGCTTGTCTATGAGGCCCATAGTAAGAGACCACGTTTCAGTGCCATAAGTCATCACTGGTAACAAACATTGGTCGAAGACTCTTGTCTTGAGGCACTGAGGTATTTTTGACGAGAAGACTTCGCGAAGTTTCCGGAACGCTGCCGGTTTTATTTATAAAATGCTTATCTACGAGTAAATTACAACTACATGGAATATGAGAATATTTTTCTTTGCCCATTTTTATTATCTAGATTTACCAAGAACTAATAAATCTAAGCAAACGAAGTACCTAACCGACAACTTACTTTCGATTATTAACATGTTTGTAATTTTAGAAAAATTCATTTCCTCAGACGGGATTCGAACCCGCGTCTTACGACAATCCGTGTCAGACGCCATGACAATTAGGCCACTGAGGCTCGCCTTTCGAGCATAGAATTTTAACTCTGTATGATTTTAACCATCGTATGGGGAGCGACATCTATTGATCAGATTGACACATAACTTTCGTATTGATGTCGCAACCCTTCACAATAAAATTTTCTTACATGATTTTCAAAGTGCCTTGGTGAGGCACGGATGGCATGCCTCAGTGGTGACGTCTTACACGGATTGTCGGAAGACGCGGGTTCGAATCCCATTTGAGGATGTGTATTTCCTCTCTAAAATTGCAACCGACTTCAACACTCAAAAGAGTGAAATTACTTGTTGAAGTCGGTACCATGATAGTTCAAAAGTATCTATTATCACAATATTGTGCGCATGGTACCGACAACAAGTTCTTTTGACAATAGTTATATTATATTAACGGGGCTTAATCGCGTTAGTAATAGTATTTATTTACCTCGACGTTTCGATCAAGTTGCATTGATCGTGGTCACGAGCGGACTGAAGAGGCGGGTGTCACTGTCTTGAAGTATGGAGATACTTTTTAATATACCCCCAACAGTTGTTATAAAAAGTCATTGTCCCGACACACAACGCTAACGATATCGACAGATTTTTCTGAGGATAAATCGCGACGGGAACACTTTTTAATCACTGGATTCCATTACACCGTAACTTCAACCGGGAGGATGGTTTCAAACTGGCGGCAACATGGAATCCAGTGATTAAAAAGTGTTCCCGTCGCGATTTATCCTCAGAAAAATCTGTCGATATCGTTAGTGTTGTGTGTCGGGACAATGACTTTTTATAACAACTGTTGGGGGTATATTAAAAAGTATCTCTATACTTCAAGACAGTGACACCCGCCTCTTCAGTCCGCTCGTGACCACGATCAATGCAACTTGATCGAAACGTCGAGGTAAATAAATACTATTACTAACGCGATTAAGCCCCGTTAATATAATATAACTATGTGTTCAAATCGCGAAAGTTTAAAAATTTCTTTTGACAAGTTAGGTATTTACCACTTTTGAGTGTTAAAGTCGGTTCCATGTTTTGGTTTTTTATTCGCCATTTTAGAGACCCTTGCTACTTACAAGATCGGTGAACGACAATTCATTCACCGTCAATGATGGTATTATCAAATCATCAAAATAGGCGAAACACTTCTCAGTTATTGGAGTGTAACTAAAAAACTCCTTGACCAAATTTGATGAAATTTACATGGCACCACCATAAATATGTATATGTACCTATTTATATACGGTCGAATTGAGAAACCTCAATTTTTTTAAGTCGGTTAATAACATAGTTATCGTTCTTACTTTACAAAGTTTTGATGAAAAAACAAAACTTTATTTATTTCAACGGAAACCTGCGTGACCACCGCGTGCCACAGCCCTGGATATCGATCATTCATTTGTTTAAAAGTGCTGTAGCTTTAAATAAAATGTTCATTTTGAGATTACCGTGATTGGTATTGCGCTTGTTTTTGGTAAGACGAAAAAGTAACGGTCAACCGACTTTATCGATTAAGTCATTCCGTGTTGGTTTTAATTGGGACAAGTTTTGTTATCAGTTCAACCCTGAATATTCCGTTAGTTGGGCGTTAATTGACTGTTGCATAAGCAGGGATGCCCGCTGCGACTGCAGCTCTTCTCCTGTTGCCGATCATTACCAAAACGCCATTCTACTATTTCTAGAGACACATTGGAAAGTAATGTCACCTTGAAACCGACTAAATTATTTCCAACCGAAAGAAGCATTATTTAGAAATACTTAAACTTTCGTATTGACATCGCAACTCTCGTAATTTTTATAGTATTACTTTTTTAAAGCACTAACGCCTGCTTTAGCGATCTCAAACATTGAAATTTATAGAGAAAAATTCACATCCTCGGACGGGATTCGAACCCGCGTCTTCTGACTCTCCGTGTCAGACGCCATTGACCAACTAGGCCACTGAGGTTCGGGTCCGAGCATCGAAGTTACTTGTTGATTTAACATATGTTGATTGTAATCGAAAAAATGACCGCTCTTTGTCACTTTTGGCAGTTCCAGTCATCAACTTACTGACATGTTTGGTTACTGGAGTTGTCCATACTGACATAGAACCGCCATTTTTCAAGATTTCAATCAACATTTGTTAGCAACCGCGATACATAATAGCCCTGTCCCAGGGTATATAGTAAATTTAATACTCTATATTTAATTGAAATTTTAAAGGTAAGTGCAAGTTCCACCACAGAATAAGTAATAGTACCTACTACAATTCCATCTTTGTTATTGTTCCACGATGTTTAGTCACCTGTAGGTACTAATATTTTGTATTAAACTTCACTGAATTTTCATGCCAATTTTTCACGGACATCATAAAATTACAGATTATGAATTTAATAAGTATATTTACTTTTTTGAGCATAGGGCAAAAACGCATACGTAGTGCTTAATGTTATTTTTTATAACATAAAAATGAATTATGGTTTAATACAGCGTAAAGTACGTAATAATGTTACCCATTAAATAGGCAATGTTATTATTCAACATCAGAAAAAAAATAAAAAAGTGAATTAGCGTTGACGCCTGTTGGCTCATTCCTTGGGAATCCTGAACGGCTGTGGGCAATTTTCTAAAGGTTATATGTCAACAACCAGGCAAACCAACCTTCGTACAGTTCGATTCTCTTTAGTGTTGTTCGTATTTTGTTGTTGTATTCCAGAGTATATATTCGCCGTATTTTATGCGATATTTTATATGAGCGTTGATAAATGAGTAAGTGTTTGTTTAATCTGCACGCTGAAACATCTACAAGGGTTTAGATGAAATTTGTAAATTAATATAACATTGGTATAATCGGTGATTCCTAACCCTAGTCCACACGGAAGCGCAGGCAGAACCTTTTTTTTATTTTTCAACCACGTGTACATTATAGGTAAGTTTTTTGATTTTTCTGGTATAGTTCAGCGTGTTTGTATGTTTCTTCGACAATAACTCGACAGGACTAAGTATAAAATATGTATATCCGTTGCACGCAAATAAATGTTGATTTAAATAAAAAAGCGGCTTTATGTCACTTTCGTCAGATATAGTCATCAACTTTCAACTTACTAATATTTAGGCTTACTGGAGTTGTCAAAACTGACATAGAATAGCCATTTTTTAAGAATTCAATTTATATTTTGATTATTACTGAGATACCTAATTGCCCTGGGGGCCTAATCCCACCTTTTACGAAACTATGATAAATCAGGAGCGTTTTGTAATAAGCTTAGAATAATCATACTTACCATCGTACTCCCACCGACAAAAAACGGTCAACCAAATTTAATGGTAAGCTTTCAATATGACTACTTTAAAAGATGGGAGGTACGGATCTGCAAAAATTTGACATTGGAACATTGAAACTTAGTGTAAAATCACTTCAAAGAACCCGAATTAAGTGAACTATTTGATACTGTGTCATCAAAATGCCTATCGTAATCTATTATTATTTTAAGCTTGCTATATTGACGTGGTGGTACCAAATTTAATGGTAAGGTTGAAATATGACTACTTTAAGAGGTGGGAGTAGGGCCTGGTCATTACGCAATTTAGAAGAGGGCTAGTTTGTACTTATCAATATTATTTTTTAGTTTCTTGAGTCAAATCGGGTGTGGGTGGGTTGTTGCATGTTAGTTCTGGGTAAAAATAAGTTAGGAGCCGCAGCAGCCTTAGGTAGGCTGCTGCCCAACGTGGGTGGGCCGAACGCCAACTGCCGTCGGCTATACTCTGGAGTGATCCGGAGTATGGCCCTGTACGGAGCACCAGTTTGGGTGGACGCTCTCAGCCGCCAGAACAAGGCCCTGCTGCGACGTCCGCAGCGGGTTATCGCGACGAGGGCGATACGCGGATACCGGACGGTGTCCTGGACGGCGGCGTGCGTGTTGGCCGGTGATCCTCCTTGGGAACTTCAAGCAGAGATCCTCGCCGAAGTGTACCACTTTGTTGCGGCGAGGAAATCGCGGGGTGACCCCCCAGCGTGGGAAGAGGTGACACGCATGCGGTTGCAGGCGCGGGCCGCCCTGTTGCAGCGGTGGACGGAAGACCTGGCTCCACCAGTCCCTGGGCAGTGGACGGTGGAGGCCATCCGCCCGGTCCTTCGGGGGTGGGTGAAGCGACGTTTCGGGTCGCTCACTTTCCGATTGGTGCAGGTGCTTTCCGGGCATGGTTGTTTCGGAAAGTACGTGCACCAAATCGCAAGGCGGGAGGCGACCCCAGCCTGTCACGAATGCGGGGCGCCGGAGGATACGGCGCTCCATACGCTGGAAGTGTGTGCTGCATGGGGCCCGCAGCGGCACACACTCTCAGCGATAATCAGCGGAGATCTCTCGCTGCCGAGCGTGGTTAACTCGATGCTCGGCAGCGAGAGATCGTGGCAGGCGGTGGCCACCTTCTGCGAAGCAGTGATAGCGCAGAAGGAGGCTGCGGAGCGGGTTAGGGAGAATGACGTTCGAGCTGACCCACTCCGGCGCAGACGAACGGGGGTACGGAGGAGGCTGTTTGCTCGCCTCCTCCCTCCTCCGTAGTGGGGTCACTGGTGAAGAGTCGGGGGACTCTTCGTCGGCTTGCACGACCCCACACGTCTGAGGAGTGCCCTTGGTGAGCAAGGGCACCCCTTCACAGGCGCTGAGGCCCGGTTAAGATCAATCCGGGCCTACCGCTGGGGCGAGATTGTGAATGCCAGCGCAACCCAATCTCGCACCATCTGGCGGAGGACTGCTCACGGGGGGGTATTAGTGGGTCTGAGCCCCACATACCCCCTTCCGTCTACCCCCGTAGCGGAAGGGAAGTGGACAGCATTTCCCCCCCTCAAAAAAAAAATGGGTAAAAATAAGTTAACTAAATAATGTTATACTCAGTACTATTTTTCTGTTTTTGTTTTGTTAGAACCCAAAATATTAAAGAAAAAGTTTATCTCTAACTAATCTTTAGATATTAAAATAAGTTTACCCGTAGGTAAATCAACACCATCTAAAAAGTAGGTATCGACGCTGAAAGCATAATTAAGGGCGAACCACTATAAGCAGTTGTTTTTACCACAAGACGTACTAGCTGTTATGTTTTAATACCTATATTATACTCATTGGCTCCCAGTAGGTACCTATGGAATTTCCGTATGTACTGTGACTCAGTGATCGAATTCTATACACAACACTAGCCATCCTTAGTCCAATGATCGTAAGGAATAATTATATGAAGATGTTGCAAATAAGATAAAACGTAAGTCGTAAGCTCTGTTTCTTTTTACATCTGGAATGTGGTCTGCTATTACTAGATTATTCTGGGTACCTGCTCGTTCGGCTACATACATCTCATATTTATTAATAAGTATGGTGATGAAAGAGACACGACAAATTTCTTTTTTAAACGGGTATATTTTCATAATAATATTATATCATCTATATATCTTATACATCTCTAAGATAAGCAAGAAATATATTTTATTTCGGTATATCTCGCTTGGCAATTGTTAATCTAGAGTAAAATTCATCGTTGCCAAAATAAATCAATTAATTAAAATTAACATTTACACGCTCATATACACGCACTAAGATTTCCTGCGGCACGGGAGGCACAAAAACAAAAAAAAAACATATATCACCAACATACAAGACCCGTAAACAAACATTTCTGTCACATCACACAAGTAGGTATTTGCCCCGGCCGGGATCGAACGGGGGACCCCGCGCTTCGAAGGCAGTGTCAACGAACGCATTCATTATTTAATATGACGCCTGTGAACACACTGTTTTATTTTCTTGGTGCATAAACTTACTATTCCAACGAAACTAGTGTGAGAAAAATTAACACAGTTTTTCTCTTTGAAAATCAGAGTGTATTCCTGAGATTCGAAACCATTTAACCTCCTGAATAAGTGTTGCTTTTGATTCTCGCGCTTCGCTCAGTGGGCCACGAAGATTTGTGGGGGTGTAACGTAATCGTATTAATGAAAAACAAAACAAACTATGAGTTATCAGTGTCACAGTTGTACCGAGGTGCGATTCTCTAATGATTCGTCGTTGCGTTCGTCAACGAGCTCACCGATGTCAATTACTTTATGAGATATCGCCCTTATAAATAAGGTTGTTTTTCCAACGTTTCTTGTTATTTCGTCATTTGTTTCACGGACTTAGCAGAGATGCAACGATGTTCGCTCGTTCGTCTGTACGTCAACGATACGATGACGCAAATTTTCGTGCTATGCCTACTATGCAGTATGACAATGGTGTCGATAAGGGAATCGCTACCAATGTCATGCTACCGTAATAGTCTGTATTTCTAAACAACTTAAAAAAAGGAGGTTATATATTTTAATAGATAGTATGTATTTTTTTGTGAATTCAGCGAATTCTCCGCCATTTGTGCACCAATTCTCAAAACTCTTGTTTTGTTTGGCAGAGCTTACTTCTGAGGCCCATTTCAATTTTATTAAATTCGGTCGAGCAGTTTTTGAGTTACACTCCAATAACTGAAAAGTGTTACGCCAATCTTGATATAATCATTGACGGTGTAAGAGAATCGATCCCGTAAGCAGCAAGGGTCACTAACATATTTTTACCAATAAATCGATTGCATGGCACAATATTGTGATAATAGGTACCTACTTTTGAACTATCATGTTACCGACTTCAACAAGTTATTTCACACTTTCTGGTGTTGAAGTCGGTTCCATTTTTTGGTAAAAAAATTATAATATACTTATGTAAACAAGCTGCTACTGTAGGTAACTGAGGCGCACATCAATTTCAACCTTGGTTTCTGTTTAAAACTGGATCTGTGAATCACCCCATATCTATCGACAGAGAGCTCGCACTATACAAGCTGCATCGGGCATTGAATTCATGCAGTTCAACTTATACGTTGCGCTATCGGGAGTCAATCCAGCGAAAGAATGCAGACCTGACCGCAACACCTGGTCACAGTATCTCCATGGATACTCGCAGTACCAGTTATGTCTATTATTTTTTGCCAACATTACTTACGTAGTGAACGTTTACCCCAAGATAAAGGTTAACATAAATCTTACGAATAAAAAAGTAATTGGAATGGAGATAGCGTATACGCAGCACTTTAAAAATATGGATGAAATCGATACGTTCTCAAGTTATGGCGTGACCAATGGAAATAAAGATTTATTTATATATATTTATATATAGCTGACCCGCCAGCGACTTCGCTCGCTTGATTTTGGTGTAATGGTGGAAGCGTCGTTTTAGAATCTCGGAGTCCTGGGTTCGATCCCCGCGTTGGATAATTATTGGGATTTTCTGACAAAGAAACTCTTAATAGCAGTCCAGAACACCTCATATTACATGGGACCAAGAGATCAAGCTGCCATCTTGGACTTGTGTGACGAAACAAGATAACAAGTTTATAATTGGACGCTCCGGGCTCTATTCTATCCATATACCAAATTTCATCAAAAGCTGTGCGATAGTTTTTAAGTTATGCGTGAGCATACATACAGACAGACTTTTTGGGCTCTAGTCCTTTATTATAAGTATAGATTACCTACCTATATACTCGTAGATAAATACATATTATTTTAAAAATAGTACCAATAAAGGGTTATAGATTAATAACTCGTATGAAAGTGTATTCTCCGAATTCCTCCCTGGCTCTTGAAACTATATGTATGACACAGTTTTTGACCACTGAATTTTGTCTCTATGTTTAACTTTTATTGATTTAAGTCATTTTAAAAAAGTAGGATGCCGGTAGACACCCTTTAAAAGATAAAAAAGGAAGCATTCAAAAGCGAGGCTTGAAATAACAAGTCAATAATTGTCATGCTAGATCAATATCTATGTCTCATAAAAAGAATAGCATTAATAATCAAAAATACTTAAAGTTATCATATCTGCTCACAAAATTTCTCAAGATTCGGTTGAGAAATGCGAAATATAAGAGAACAGCCGGACATCCGGACATACGTAAGCATTTTTGTTTAAGCTATACTGCAGAGACGCTTCGCACTCGCTCGGTTTCCTCATATATATAATATAATCAGTATTTTATGTTCCCACTGCTGGGACTCGACCCTTCATCCCAGAGAGAGGAGTGGCGCTATTACCCACCACGCGGGCACACTGCTTATTGGATAGACTAGTGGCCAACCCATGTCGAAGCTTTCAGGCCGCTTACTACGAGTATCAACATAGCCTAACGACTGTTTTCATAAAACAAACAACCGGGACCGACGGTTTAACGTGCCCTCCAATCACGGAAGCGCTCAGTTGAATAATGTCACTAGCGGTCACCCATCCAAGTCCTGACCGCAGCAAGTGTTGCTTAACATTGTGGATCGGTTAAAAAAAAGATCGCCATTTCAAACGCCACTGCGAGCGCTTCGAGCGATTTGCCCATACCAGTGCCGGGTGCCCTAACAAGCATGGAAGCATTCAGTTGAAAAAAGCGGTCACCCATCCAATCAACAGCAATGCCCAATACCCAATATAACCCAACTGACCCATTATACACAATAAAATATATATTAAAACCGTAGAAACATTTTTCTGTTAAAATAAGGAAATCAAAGCCATTTTAAAATGGTGCAATTCTCACGATTCATATCACAACTCGAAAAGTGGATTTTACACCTCAACCACAAGATGCTATACCTCTATAACATTACCTCTGTGGTCGACCAGCAAAAAAGAAGAGCGCGTATCGAAGATTGTCTTGATTATTTCCTTATTTCCACCCAGGATACCTAGTGATCATCACTCACTGCCAAATCGTTATTGTATTGTAAATTAGCGGAACACAGGCGTGTCTAAAATGTGTGTAATTGCAAAGGAAATTCGACGTTTAGTGGTCATTTTGTTAACTACTGGAGGAAATTAATCATATTATTTGGTAATTATCATTAAGTGGGATGCATATCCAACCAATACGCTGTTTTAAATCTATATCTATACATATAATAAAACTGTAACTGAAATCGTTTCTGCACATGTAAAGGTAATTATAAAAATATGTTTTTATTGGTAGGTGGGTAATTGTTAATCACAAACTACAATCTGTAGAATTCTTGTGTGTTTGTCTGTCGTCCTATTTGTTCGCTCATCATAAAAAAAAACTATGGTAAGTATGGCTCTTGATACCGTTTACTGAAATTTATTTATTGGAGTCCTGCGGAGGTATATGTTTATCCATGCGGTTAAAATCGCTCTTTTTCACTGAGAAATACGTAATAATAATGTTTATTTTTCACAACAAAGGTACAAACAAGCCTTAAGATAACAAATACAGGTGAATTTTATGTACTTAATTGTGTTGTAGTGTGTGGGTATAGTATTCTTATATATACATTATAGTACCTCAACCTCAGATCATTGTTTGTATGACCTAAGCTCTCAACCTACTAGTTAACGCATGAGTTGAGAAAATAGAATTCGGGAGTTAGCTGAGTGATATCCGAACACTAAACATTGAACTACAAAAGATTACATTGTTTGTGAAGCGTAATAAAGACGGGTTTTTTTTATTTTTATTTATATTTATTTATTAGGCTTCTCAAGGGTAATTACATCACATTTTATACTAGGATACATGTAAGTATATATTATTCGCTAAATGTATTACCTATTTAAGAGAAACATCGCATGCATAAACATTAATAACATTAAAAAAGGAGTAGGTAACCGAGATATATGACATGCACATAATTATTACTTACTAAGTAATAAGTCATTACAAAATTTAAAAATATACGTAATTTATAGATATAAGTAATTTAAGTAGAACAGTCAGAGAGAGTTGTTGACCGTAACGGTCCTAAGTGAGTTTAATTTAATCTTAAATTCAAGCAGAAATCCCCAAAAATGTCTATCGAGTTGCCACAATCATTTATAAGCCTACACATTCGTGGCACCGGTGAATTGGCGCCTAACACAGTCCTGCGAAAAGGGGGTGAAAATGGGGTCAGAGGCTTTCGAGGATATCTAAAAGGTATTCTAAGCTTAAAACGGGAAAGCAGATCGGGGCAGTCTATCGCATTACTAAATATTTTATGTAAGGTTATCAAATCTATCCTGTCACGGCACTCTGACAATGTTTGCAAATTGAAAAAGTTCAATCTAGTTTTGTATGATTTTAATCTTTCTTTTTGCCCCGTGGAGAAAGCCAAGTGCCAAATAAATCTTTTTTGCACCCTTTCTAATCTAAGTGTGTGAACAGCGTAATGAGGCCTCCAGATCGGACAACAATATTCGAGAACAGTGCGAACAAGCGTATTATATAGAGTCAGCTTTGTTCTTGGATTACGAAATTCTTTACCGGTGCGAATAAGAAATGCTAACATTTTGGAAGACGTTTTAATGACGTTATCTATGTGTGGAACAAAAGTAAGTTTACTGTCAAACGTCACACCCAGATCCCGAACCGTGTTAACTATTTTAAATTTTGCCGTGCATATTTTGTAGTTATTTATGATATTATTTATTTTTCTACTAAAAGTTATTTGTAAACATTTTTTCTGTATTTAAAATCATTATGTTTGACTCGCACCACTTATTTAAATTATTTAAATCCTCCTGTAACATTTTAGCATCATCAAAAGTTTTGATAACTTTCAAAACTTTGAGCAAACAAAAAAGGTGTACAGTGATTTAAACAGTCTGGGATTACTCACGTAACTTGTCAGATAGATCCGACTGTAGTTTCGACCACATCCGGTGGTCTTTTTCAAGGAGTGATCGGGACGCCCGCGTCGATGACGTCTCGCGTTAGAGAGGTACGACAAGTAGGTATTACGTGAGTATTCCCGTATGTCTCAGTAAAATGAGTGAAAACCACGTTCGTTATATAACAAGTACAATTTGAAAAATTTAATACCGACTTCCATTCTATTCAGTTATTGGAGTGTATCTCAAAAACAACTGGACCGATTTGATGAAATTAAATGGTACCACACGGAAAACACCAGCCTGCAAACAAAAAAGAATTTTGAGAATCGGTTCACTCAGTCGAAAGTTATGAGGTAACAAACATAGAAAAAGAAGAAAAAATACAGTCTAATTGAGTACCTCCTCATTTTTTTGGAAGTCGCTAGACAAAGTCGCTCTACCCGTTGCTCTGCTGATTTTTGATTTGATTTTTGAATCTTATATGTACAGACACGACCTTAGTTACAGTTTTATTATACATATGAAGTAATAATTCACTTAATCTGAAATAACTCAACCTCAGACAGCATCCACTTTTCAGGCCGTCTTGGCTGGTACCACCGCAGTGCCAGATATTCTGCCGCGAAGCAACAGCGCGTAAGTATTACTGTGTTAGGGTGTGAAGGGCACTGTAGCAAGTGAAATTACTGTGTGAAAGAGACTCCAAAGCAATGTATCGGGGTGACGAGCGTCATAAGGTAACAAACAAACAGAGAGGCAAAGTTTTGCATAGTTTTTTTCCAAAATAAAAGTAGCGTAAAGTTACTCCTTATAACATGAGTTAACTGCCAGTGAAAGTCCAGCTAAAATCGGTCCAGCCGTGTCAGAGATTAGCCGGAACAAACAGACATAAATTTTATAGTAGATTAGTAGCCAAGGCCTATAAGGCATCAATTGTCAATCCCAGCGAGGGCGCCTATAGTTCGAGAGTGCAATTGATGCTTACACCCGAGCTAACTACTCTCCTTTACATCTCGATTGTGAGGTAAGTAGAAAAAAACCGGCATTACAAAAATAAAATTGATGACTATTATACTCGACGACTATACGAAGACAAGGCTGAATAGAGAAGCGACCTCTTTTGTCATTGGGCTGAATGCATGATGTCTATTGCCAGTATGAAGGTTAGATGAACGCGAACTTTTTGAAAGGATGAAGTGTTTTTTTTAACTACTTACTGCCCTAGGGCTTTTCTAGCTACATTATTACCCTAGAGCGCTAATTGGTCACATACAAGCCCCATTTGGGGGTAATAAGGACCTACTTACCGAATATGAGAGATATATTTTTTTTTTTATCCGTAGGTAGTTAAAAGCTGTTAATTTTGAAACAAACTGACACTTCAGTTTTATTTTTCTGTATATCTATACAGTAGATTATATTTTATGGTAGATAATAGTATCAAATAATAAGTCTGTTCAATAGCAAACTATAGTCAATTAAGCGAACGAAACTTGTCGATATAAATACTCGTTTTATATGTACTTAATCGATAAAGTTAATAACTGGGCCGAGCGGGTGGTTGACACACAGGCTGGTTTTCCAAGTTCAGGGCCAAGGCTACGCACGCCGGCTGCAACCTTGCGCAATTTGCAAGCCTGCGTACTTACTCGCTATAACTGCACGCTGTGTATAAAGTGCTGCTGTGGATCAATGCTTAATATGCATAATTCATACGTAAGCATAATTCATACGTAAATCTATCAGTAGTAAGTATAAGTCGACGACGAGCTTGTCCTTTTGCCAATTGTATTACATTAGATTATTTGTATTACTGAATGAGGGCGTAATTTTGGTAGCGATTGTTTATAGGTAGGTAATGAATATCCGCAGATATTCCAACATGACGTTTCTTCCCTCGTTCAACCGAACAAGGGAGTCATCCCGACCACAGTACCTCTACCATGAGTTGACAACATAAATGTCATCATCAATACTCGATCTCGCCTACCTATTAAGCTTGTGATTGGCGTACTCGCTGTCAATTTTAGTTCTGCAATTTACCACGAGGTGGCACTGTTCTTTTTTTTCATACATTTTTTCGCGGCAGTCGATATCGAGCATCGATTGGTGTCAATGTTGTAAACTCATGGTACAGATCGCGCGGCGAGAGTTTGGCTTTGACCGTTATTGCGCAGAAGTCAAAAATTGGGTATCACAGGGTGGCTAGAGGGACGAAGGACTCTTGTCTCTCTCTGTCACATCGAAGACGAGGGACTCTTGTCTCTCTCTGTCACATGGTGCGACAGTACCCATGCGCAGTAATCCCCTCCACCCGAAGGTCAAAGCCAAACTCTCGCCGCGCGATCTGTAGAGTAGGTTAAAACTAAGACTAGATCATCTAATCGGTGCGGCCAGAGTAAAAAGCAATAACCCATTTAATTAGTTAACATAAATAAATAAAAAATAAGATGCAAATAATTCACCCATACCATACCCATAGTTATTTTATATTATTATGACGTATTCCAGCCTCCGGAACAAGCCGGTTTCCGAAAAGGCTATAGTACCATAGACCACATCCACACGCTACGGCAAGTTATACAGAAGACCGAAGAGTATAACTTGCCTCTTTGTCTAGCGTTTGTGGACTATGAGAAAGCCTTTGATTCGATCGAGACGTGGGCAGTGCTTGAGTCTCTCCAGCGGTGCCGTATTGACTATCGGTATATTGAAGTGCTGAAGTGTTTGTACAAAAACGCCTACATGTCAGTCCGAGTACAGGAGCAGAGTTCGAAGGCAATTCCATTGCAAAGAGGCGTGAGACAGGGAGACGTTATATCTCCGAAACTGTTCACCGCTACATTGGAAGACGCCTTCAAGCTTCTGGAATGGCAAGGACTTGGCATCAATATTAACGGCGAATACATCACTCACCTTCGATTTGCCGACGATATTGTAGTCATGGCAGAATCCATGGAAGACCTCAGTACAATGCTCGAAGGCCTCCATCGAGTTTCCCAACGGGTAGGTCTTAAAATGAACATGTACAAGACGAAAATTATGTCTAATGCCCATGTTGTACCTACCCCAATATCAGTTGGGAACTCAGTTCTCGAAGTTGTTGACGAGTACATCTACCTGGGACAGACAGTCAAACTAGGCAGGTCCAACTTCGAGAAAGAGGTCAATCGTCGAATCCAACTCGGCTGGGCAGCGTTCCGGAAACTTCGCGAAGTCTTCTCGTCAAAAATACCTCAGTGCCTCAAGACAAGAGTCTTCGACCAATGTGTGTTACCAGTGATGACTTATGGCACTGAAACGTGGTCTCTTACTATGGGCCTCATAGATAAGCTCAAAGTCGCACAACGAGCTATGGAGAGGGCTATGCTCGGGGTTTCTCTACGTGATCGAATCAGAAATGAAGAGATCCGTAGAAGAACGAAAGTCACCGACATAGCTCAGAAGATTACCCAGTTGAAGTGGCAGTGGGCAGGGCACATAGCACGCAGAACAGATGGCCGATGGGGCCGAAAGGTTCTGGAGTGGAGACCACGTACCGGCAAGCGCAGCGTAGGTCGTCCACCGACACGGTGGACAGACGACCTGAGGAAGGTCGCAGGACGACGTTGGATGCAGGCCGCTTCCAACCGGTCCTTTTGGAAAACCATGGGGGAGGCCTATGTTCAGCAGTGGACGTCCTACGGCTGAGATGATGATGATGATGATTGGCGGCATTAGCTGGATGTTGTAACACTTACTTATGTAATTTAAATTATTATCTTATTCCATTTATTTCACGGATCACATCCGGTCCTTTATAAAGGCATATAAGTGGGGCTGTACTAGGCTGTAGCGAACACTCAGCGGCCTCTTTAGTATAAAATATACATTGTAGTATAAAAAGCAAACATGGATGAATGGTAACATGGCATATAGATCTATTACAAAAATGGGTAAATCCTAATGGCCTTCACGAGGTTCTCATCATGAGGAATGGTGACGTCAGCAAGCATTACCCGGCGCTGAGACTGATCGATCACCACGATGTCAGGCTTATTGGCAACAATAGTCCTGTCCTTGATTATAGATCGGTCCCAATAGAGCGTAGCACGACCGTTTTCTAGAACAGACGTAGGTGCGTACTTATTATTATAATTATTATATTATTTATATTTAGTTATTTAGCTTATTATGATTACATGAGACAGGAAACCCCCCTGTTTTTAAATGACTCAAATTCAATCATCATATGACATCAATTTCGCGAACGTGATGATATCTTGACGGCTTAAGATCTGAGTAGCACAGCAACTGTGACGAAAAGGCGTGATGATTATTAACAGGCACTAGACATAATGAAAAAAGTTGTTCAGTTTTAGTCATTCCAGCTTAACACTCACATCATCAAGATGAACCTAATGAAGTATCATTTATCAAAATCGGTAGAGCCGTTGAGCAATAGTTAGTTGATATACAAACAGGTCCAACTTATAACCCTCCTATTGGGCTTCATCGTGGTCGGGTAAGAAAAAGAAACCTTATTTCAGGCTAGAGACTGAAGATTAAAAAAAAATAAAGTGTAAGTACATTTCATAAGGCATTTACTGCTACATATCTACACATATGTCGATATTCAATACAGAACCTTCTGAGTTAGGGGTTCTAGAGTAGCTTTACTTGAATATCATTGTATTATATTACACTTCTCATTTCGTGGGGATTGATTTGTCTCCCTTATTGATAGTACTGGGATGATTCAGCCACTAAGTATCTTATTGGACGGAGGCATATATTTTATTGAGCAGTTTACGAGTATTACCTACCTGAGCAGTATCACCGAACGGGTTACTATAAGTTTAAGGGCAAGGTTCGTGTAAACGCTGCTAGGTACAATACGATTACAGTAAGTCTACTATGAGTTTATAACATTGACACCAATCGACGCTCACTATCGACTGCCGTGAAAAAAAGTACAATGTACAACAAAAAAGTAAAAAGAAAAAATAACATGCCACCTGGCGGTCAATTGTAGAACTAAAATTGACAGCGAGTACGTCAATCACAAGCTTAATAGGTAGTCGAGATAGAGGACATATATTTTGCCAACTCATGGTTGAGGTACAGGTCTTGTTTTCAATCAGTCATATTTTCTTTCTTTACTATATTATTGTGGTACCCTGTATTGAATCAGTTTTCCTATCTAGTGTACATGTAGTTGATAAGTTAGTTAGGTAGTTAGACCTATACTGTCTTAAGTGAAGAGATATGAATACATTGGCTGCACTGCAATTGTCAGAAACATGGATAACAACTGGATAGGGGCGCCCTTCTCTTGCGTCTGAGATACACTTTTGATACGATTTGAGATACATTTCTTACAAGTCGAGCCAACCAGGTTTCGGTATGCTTGGCGCATTGTGGAGCCCCCCCCCCCCCCCCCCCCCATCTGAAGCTGGTATGTACTAGTAAATAAGCAAAAATATATCAAGCATTGCAATTTTAGAGCGAAAACCACCGAGAGAGACCTCTACGCCACCGAGTCTCCTCGTTCGAGCATCGAAATTTAACTCTCTATATGATATAACCGTCGTATGAGGACGGTGCGACATCTATTGAACAGCTTGACCTTATCCAACCTTATCGCTAAGCAGGCGTTAGTGCTATAAAAATCATATTAAAAAAAAGATATATAAACATCTAATTACTGTAATTACAGACAATGTGATGTTTCCAGTAATAGCACTTACGTAGAACTTGCAATCTTTAGACATAATTGTACCGGATATGACCTATTTGTGACTAGGATAAGACTACTTTATTATCTTTGATGAAATAATTAGCTCGTTTTCATAGAAGATTTTTCCCACATCATTTTATAGCGGTTTTACCTATATATTCAGCAGGTAGTCTTCAGTATGAAGTCTTTATGTTTCAGCATATCCTTTTTCTTAGATTTTTTGGTTAAATATGTATTTTAATATTTATAGAGAAGACAATTGATAAAATTCAAAATGTTTCATATATTATATTTTGTAGTTTAGTTGATTCTGCGACTCAATTCGCGAGATTAGAAGAATATTTGCATATAATATTTATTCTACTAGCTGTGCCCCGCGGTTTTACTTGACTGGTGATGTACCTACTTATAAATAGTCGTAAGATTTCTTATATTTGTTTTAATTTGTGCTACTTTCTTATTTCTTTTCCGTAGTACATAGTACAACCTTCTACATATTATTAACTTAATCTTTAAATAAAAAGATGGATGATCTCGGTAAAGTCGTTCTCAAGTTATGGCGTGACTAAGTGAAGTTAATAATATAAATACCTATTGATAATTTACATCATAATGTTATATTTCAGTAAAAAGCAGATTTTTCATGATTGATGATTTGAAAAGAAAATTTGTAAAACAATTAATTTTATTAAACAGCTATCTAGTTAAATGTAGTTAACCATCACATCAACATCTTGGCCACTGATTAGACTGCATAAGATTATTAATCAAAGAGAAAATTGATATTTTAACGTAGATTATATTAAATAAAAATAATATTATTTCTGTACAACAGCTTTTGTGCCCGACTGTACACCACATACACAAGATACTTGCATAAAAAAAATCATTTTCATAGTTTTCCACACTCAATGATACCGCGAAGTAATTAAGTATGATCTAACTTTACAATTAATGCAACTATGTGATCATAAACGCGTCCAATTTAAATACAAATTGTAACATATCCTCGCAATGCTCCAACATTTATGCATAACAAAGATTTTATACCAGATTGTGGAGCATTACATATACGTTTTTGATCCATTAACTCAAACGGATCAGCGTAAAAACAGTCAAATAGTAACTTGAAGAGGAAGGCGCATCTAAAAGATTTTTATGGATCTTCAAAAAAGTTTCCTGTTATGTGTACATTGTCTTTACAAACTGCTCATATTCATGCGGTTTTTTGTAGCGTTACTGGAACAATTAACAGGATATTAACTATTAAATACGTATTTAAACTTGACGTCTTATGAATTCAACAGTCGCTAAACATTTGTATGGTATCGTGCTGTACGCATAAAAAAGAATAGCAAATCCTGTTTTTTGCCAAAATGTCATAACATTTGAATGTTTGAATAGGCTACAAGTTAGTCTGTAGTGACAACAGAAGCCGCTGCACAAAGATTTTGCGATAAGGCTGAGCGCAGACTTGAGTCACGATAGTGTATTAAGACAGACTATTGCTTTACAAAAATTATGAAGACGCGCACACTTCAAACAAAGCGTCTCATAGACAAAATTGTCTCATAGTCAAAACAGTTTCGTTTTAGATGTGCGACGTGTCATAGGCAAAACAATTTGGTTTTAATTTTAAGACAGACTTGTCTATGTGAGGGAAGTCTGTCTTAAAACTATCGTGACTCCAATGTGCCATCAGCCTATAAAGTATTCGTATCGTACCGAAACGCCAACATGTCACGCTTCGGCGTACAAACTATAAGTTATCTGTGTCACAGTTGCCTTAGATAAATTGACAGTTTGTACTATTTCACGTGAACGATACGTTACGTTACACTTACGCTGTTTTTCGTACTAGGCCCACAGAAAGTCGATATGTGGTAGTCTTTTCGGTTGTCCTAAAACCTCAAGGGAGCTATTATTTAACTTGTGTCGCAGGCACGATTCGAGGGAGCTTTCGTTATAATTCACTAAGTTGAGCCCTTTTTGAAAACTGTACCTAATCTTATCAGGCCGTCCAATTTTTGTACCGTTTATGTATCATCTAATGTAACAGGGAATAAAAAATATTTATAGGTAAAAAAAATATAAAACATAATAAATTGAACGTTATGTCCGAGCGTGGGTAATTATTTAGGTTAAAATTAAACTACAAAGTGTTAATGTAACTTATGTTACAAATATTAAGAATATCAGCCACTAAACACAACTTCGTACCCGTAGTAGGCTCGGCCTTCGGCCTCGCTACCTCCCATCTTTTCTTGGTTTTTCTTTCATAAGAACCTTCTACTGACCATAATTGACACAACAAAAAAGAATTAGCGAGATTGTTCCATCCGTTCTCAAGGTATAGCGTGACCAGTAGAAATAGGGGATCATTTTATATAGATTTACATGGTGCTCTTCTGAATCATGCTGTAGATCGAATATCGCCTCTTTTTATGAGCCAAGTAAATAAGTAGGATGTAGATCTGTATAATATAATATAATAACTTAATATTTATTTGTACACAACTATAAGATGTACCTATGTATTCATTCTAGATAACTCTTGCAACATATTTATGATTATTTGTAGGAAAATTATCTAGTCTTAGGTATTTGTATATATCATAGGTATATGTTTCCTCGTGTTACCTAAGAACATAATTGTATTACCTTAGAATAATTATTGTTCTGAGTGTATTACATACTCTGGTGGAAACTATACTTCATCGAATTATTATGACAAACGAAATGAACCTTGACAACAGCCTGCCCAGTATCTATCAAACAGATACCAGGACAGAATAACCTTAATGAAGGTGCTATTTCGTTTTCCCATAACATCACGATTTTCAATTTCATTCACGCCGCACCAATCAGATGACTTCACTTCACAATTTGCTGAAGATTCCTACAATAACTATTTAATGTTAATTTACTATAGATGCATAAAGGAAGTAGGTGCATCAAGAAACCACTGTAAAATACATACTTGTTCTACTGACACATTTAGTAGATATACCTACATGATCTATCTAGGTAATCTTATGTCGACATTAAAAAAAGTCATTTACATTTCGGTTGGTTTTTTATAACCGAACTGTTTTATTTGTGGCCTAGTGTAGTTTTTTATAAAGTAGGAAAATAATACTTGGTATATGCTTGAGTGTTCTATTGAAATAACTCGATCAAAAAAGAGGAAACATAAATAAATAAAGGAAACAATAAAAATCTGGTAGATACTTGCCATTAGGATCCCTTTAAAGAATTGTCTTACATATATACCTAATTATTAGATAAAGGGTGTTTTGACCTTTTTGACAACTTCTTTTGTACAGGATCCTTTTAAGTACAAATCAGATTGTTTTTTTAGCTTCAAATGGATATTTATTTATTTAAGGCACAAAACAGAACACAATAAAAATAATATAAAATATAGATTCTATTATTTTTAAAGCTGGATTCAATCCAACTACATGCGCTTACAGCTATACAAACTATACATAGATCATGCGTGTGTGTTCGTATCTAGTAATATTGCTAATAAGATAAGCTAAGAAGATAATAGGATAAGCCCTAATTACCTAAACCCGACCTCAATTAGTTAGCTGCAGTGCCTAGTTGTGGATAGGTGATAAAACTGTTGTGAACGGACGTAGTTATCAATGAAGCATCACCGTTCCATTAGGTAGGAACTCATGTTTGTCATGAGCTATCTTCATAATGGTGTATGTTTATCATAAACTAATAATAGGTGAGGTAATATTACTATCGAACGCTACTTCTAATTATATTTGTCAGACAAATTATAGGTACAGTTTGAATTGTTGAATGTCTAAATCAAGATTAGGTATAATTTCGTTATAGTAGTTTTTATAGAGTTGAGCTACCTAATACTTAACTACCACCAAAGTAGTAATAAAACATTGCCCTAAGGCTATGGTGTATGAACATATCTTTACAGTTTGAAGGTATTGTTAATCAAACTTTGAGAACGAAACACAATTATTATATACTAGCTGGTGCCTGCGACTTCGACTGTGCAGGATTTGTACTTCGTGTAGCTTAGGTCAAACGCTATAATATTATTAGAAAATTTAATTACTTAGAAAATTAATCAGTAAACACTAATAATAAAATACTGTACTTACGTACATACATATATAAAATTAATCACAATGGAAAAAAATCTGTCATTACATTTCCACACTCTTGACGATATTTGTGTTACATTTCAATACCCTTGACGGTCATCGAGCACGTCCAGTGTATCGAGCTGTCAAAATGATGGCGTGCTTTTGACTAAACTATCAGAAACTGACACAAACTTTGACATAACTGTCATCATTGCGATCTTGTCGTAGGCGGAGATCTTGTTATTTTTCTATGCTGTGCAATAATATTACTCTTATTCACCCGCGTGGTGATGGATGATGATGATAAGTAGCCTATGTGCTATTCTAGACTATAATCTATCTCTGTTCCAAATTTCATCCGGATCCATCTGTTCTGCCATTTTTTGAGTAACAAACATCCATTTATCCATTCATCCATCCATCCATCCAAACTTTCACATTTATAATACTAGGGGCATAAGAGATACAATAATTTTAAAGAATTAATTTGATCAGTTTGGTAGCCAAAGAGTGGGTTCCTACACTTCTCATGCGTATTGTATATCTACTTACTGAGATATGTATATATACTGACACTGCCAACAATTTGGCAATAATACATTTATATAAGCTATATTTATCTATTTGAATAAAAATGAACCCCTATTTCTCCTGGTCACGTTATAATTTGAGCACGGATGGAACAGTCTCGCTAATATTTTTTTGTAGTGTTTATTATCGACAGGAGAAGGTTCGTAAGATAGAAAAACAAAGATGAGAGGTTATGGCGAGGCCGAAGGCTGAGCCTACTACGCGAACGAAGTCGCGGGCAATCGCTAGTAAATAATGGATTTGGAAATAATTGCGCCAAGCGTAATATTAACATAATTATAATAACATTGCGTACATAACATATCTAAAGGGTAACTTACATATACATAGATTATTTTATTCTTTTCCGATTGTCTGTAGGCATGGTTTGCACACTTTGAACTCTTATGAAAAAGTCTTGTTAGGCACCAGTGTAATGCCAGATACTCTATAGCAGTATTGTACAAACATTACTGTGCTTAGGTCATAAAGTTGATGGGATTAAACAACCATGTTTCAAGATGACGATGCCAGTACAGTCTACAGCAAAACATAAAAACTTAAAGCACTGGTTACAGTGGCATCCAAATGCTAGTTTTTTTTGTATACTTCATAGGTAGCTTTGATCAGTATCTTACTTGATGGTTATTGATGATGCTGTTTAAGGAACCTTCGCACTAGACCAAGAATTACATGTATTTGTTTATATCATGCGCCACACTCGTATCTGGAGCGACTGATTTCACAGAAACTTGGACAAAAGAATCAGACGTGTGATCCCGATCCGATAGCAAAGAAAAACTAAATAAAAAGTAAGCTAGTCTGATCAGACAATGGGAAACAAAGTCTAACTAATTCTAACCTGATTGAAACTTTCGTAAGTATTACACATTTTAATGTTATTTGACGAACTACATCATCGTCAAATAACATTAAAATAATCCTAACCTATTATATACTTATGCCTTAAAGCCCTGTCAGACCCGCTTTAGCTCCACTCATGGTCAGCCCCGATTTTACGCATATATGCACAGCTTGAACTTCAAAATAACCGAAATATCCTACCACTTGTAACCTCGTAAGCGATAATTCGTATTCTAAGGTTTTTAACCTATATTTTGATACCCTACTCCACCGAGAAAAAAAGCCCTACTCAAGATAGATTTTTTTGGCAGATTATTTGTATCCCGTGTCACTCACATAGTTAATCCACCCTAAAACAGACCTCTCCTGACCGCCTACCTTACATATTTAGTACATTAAAACAATACAAACAGTCTCAATATATCAAGCTAAGACCATTTAGCTAAGCAATTGGAGTTCCTTCAGAACACTTTAGTAGATATTATCTTGATCATCCGGCGATTCTGTACCGAAACTTGTGCAACTGATATCTACCATCTGGCTACTTTCTTATTGTTTCGTCTTAATTGCATCGGATGCAGATTTAACTTGGATTTGGACCAATGTTACTTGTTGAGGCAGAGGTCAGATTTAGGTTAAATAGCGCACTTTAAGATAGGATTTAAGTAGTTTTTTTTAAATAAATCCATACACTACATACACTATGGTCCGTACCATTTTTAAACCTATGAATTAATTAAAAGAGCCTACATTTAAATGGAGATTTTGTTCTCCAAACATCTCAATTTTACATAACAAAAAGAATACATTAGATATTGGTGGAATTTGCTTCTGATTTATTCTAGTACATTGCTTATTCTACTAATATATACTATTTTTCTTATTAATAGTACACGTTGATATGAGCTGGAGCATTCAGCCTACCTTTACCCTATTGTCTTCAGCACGCCCTCTTAAGAGGATTGCATAGTCGTAGCTAGTACTTTCCATACTAAAAGAAATAACTGTTTTCTACCTCTTAACATTATCCGATTTCAATGATTTTTTTTTCATGTAATCATCACATTGCTTACTATGTCCGTAAGTTTTGATTTATTCAGTATTTCAAAGTACTATTAATTTCCTTTTTAAGAACTGTAAAAAACTAAAAAAATCAAAATCACCTAAATCGGACAATGTTAAGAGGTAGAAAAGAGTTATTTGCATATCTATGCAATTCTCTTAAGATAGAAGTTATATATATAAAACAAAAAAGTGTTTATTTTATCAGAATGTATTATCAAAATGTACGATATAAAGCTGACCAAGCGACTTTAATCCACCAATACGCAGAATAAGATATGGGTTAAGCGTTTTAACAGGTTTCATTACATTTATTTCACATTAATCACAGCTGAAGTAGGTACCTAATTACGTCGCGGCCACTACCTTTAGGAAAACCTACAGAAAAACGTACCCTACCACTCTGCTCTGAACTAACCCAATCGGTAGAGGTTACATATGTAACCTCTACCGATAATCCTAGTCATATGGAAACCAATGAGCGGCTAGTCTGTGGCCGATACTCAATGTATTCCAGCAACAGCTGTCCTTGATAACTAGTCGATATATTTAGGTCAAACATGCTACCAACTCGATCGACAATAACTTTACTGACTATCAAATAATATACACAAAAATATTGCTGTCAATGTTATAAACGACTAAACACTATCATTCTAAAAACATGCGTGAATAAATTATTCAATCAAACTACTTGAATCGTCTAATTAAGAGAATGAAACCCCGTTATTAATAACTATTCTGTTATTTACAAGTTAATTCTGTTTATTATGATTGACAAAGGCTCATATCATTCTGCGAAGCTAAATTCGCTGATGCCAATTTTCTATAATAGACCGTAACGTAAACGTTTGGATTTTAATTGCAGTTCGAAGACCCCTCATTAATTTATAAACTATGTTTTCAAAATATTGGATACATTTTAAAAGTCATTTGACCATTCACCTGATGTTCACCACAATAAAATTTACAATACAGTAAGTATAAGATATAAATATAGGTATAGATAAGTCATACATTCCTAAAATATAAATTATTATTTCTAATGTTTCTTCTGTAATTAGTACTTCATTAGGGTGTTGTTAGGTTCGTTATTAGTATTTTTAGTGTTTTAGTACTTTTTTAGATTATTGGTATTAGTCGTAGGGTTTCGTCTTTCAAAAGTATTATAATATGCCGCGTGTTCGTTTAGGTATACGTCATACCGATTTTACTAGTTCTAATAATATATTGCGCGAGCTCTGGAGGGCATGAGTAACGTACTACAGAAATTAGTTATGCGCAGCGCTTCTTTATAAAATCATATTTGTAAACATATAGTATGTTTTTCTATTTCTCAATGATGATGATGATAATGAAACGATTCCCAGTGATGGTGTCGTTAAAGTTTATTTGACTGAATTAAATTAATATCTGTTCATGAATTATTTTGATACCTAAGCAATGTTTTCTCGTGCATACTTCTCTACAACACGTCCCCGCCTTGTAACTTTTAAATTATGCTGAGACGTGTTGTAAATTACCACAATACTATACTTAAGGCACGTCCCAATAATCTATCTATCCACGGTTTTCCTTACTACCGATAGCAATTTGACATAACGTCCATACAAATAGTGTCAAATATCTATCTCTAGTAAGGTAAACCGGCGATAGATAGATTATTGGGACCGGCCGTTAGTGTTTAATAGTTCACATCGCTGCAGTAGTTGAATATATTAGGAACAATAATCGTACGCCGTACAACTTCTTTATTATCTACAATTTTTCAGTTAGTTATGAATGTAAAAACAATATTGTAATTAGTAGGTACGAGTATCTTTAGTAAATAGATTGCAAAGTATATTACGATAAATTTTATTATCTATATATATATAAAAGCGAAAGTTCACTCACTCACTCATCACGAAATCTCAGAAAAAGTGCTAGGAGTTTCAAATTTTGATTGCGGGTTCTTTTTAGGACGTAGGTGCTCACTAAAATGGGATTTTATGAAATTCAACCCTTAAGGGTTTTTTTGGGGTTGATAGTTTGTATGAAACTTCGTTACTGTGAGTGCTAAAAGTTTAAAATTTTGCATGTGGGTTCTTTTGAGAACGTAGGTGCTCACTAAGACGGAATTTTATGAAATTCAACCCCCTAAGGGTTTTTTTTTGGGGTTGATAGTTTGTTATCTATATACAGGGTGTTTGGTAGAAGGACCGACAAACCAAATGAGCGTATTCGGGGGCCCACTTGGAGAATACAAGTTGGCCAAAATCCCCGACCCATTCTTTTTAGGACGTAGGTGCTCACTAAGATGGGATTTTATGAAATTCAACCCTTAAGGGTTTTTTTGGGGTTGATAGTTTGTATGAAACTTCGTTACTGTGAGTGCTAAAAGTTTAAAATTTTGCATGGGGGTTCTTTTGAGAACGTAGGTGCTCACTAAGACGGAATTTTATGAAATTCAACACCCTAAGGGTTTCTTTTTGGGGTTGATAGTTTGTTATCTATATACAGGGTGTTTGGTAGAAGGACCGACAAACCAAATCGGTCGGGGGTCGGGGATTTTTTTGGCCAACTTGTATTCTCCAAGTGGTCCCCCGAACACGCTCATTTGGTTTGTCAGTCCCTCTACCAAACACCCTATATATAAAATAAGTCGTCCTGACTGACTGACAGACAGCACACAGCCTAAACCACTGATCGTAGAGACTTTAAATTTGGAGGGTATATTGTCCTTGATGCGTAGAAGTGTACTAAGAATGGGTTTTTCGAAATTCTACCCCTAAGGGGGTCAAAAGGGGTGAAAACGTTTGTATGAAACTCCTTTGTTTTGTAGGTGTGAAAATTTGTATTTGAATAGGTCATTCAATATAAAAAAAAAATTACTATTTTTTATTTGGATAGTGGTGGTTTAAGTGGGTGAAATGGAGGGGGTAAAAGTTTGTATGGAAAGTTTTTTGTTTTCGAACATACAGTGGTGAAAATTTGCATTTGGACAGTTTAAAGTGATGATTTCAATACTTATTGACAGGGATGACTTAAGGGGGTGAAACGGGGATTATTTTTTTTTCAAATCGTATTTGTTTTTGGAGCTGCAGTGATGAAAATTGATAACTGGATAGGTAATAAAATAGGGATGCTTTTAATATTTTTGCAGGGATGACTTAAGAGGGGTAAAACGAGGGATGTAAAAACTACTACATATTATAAACTGTAGAGGTAAAATTTCTGTACAATGAAAAATATGCTAAAAACCGAGTCAGTGTAAGGAGTGAAAAATAAGTTCAAATTGTTGTTTCTCTGTATGTATGTCTGTCTGTTTGTACGGGTTAATCTCCGAAACGACTAGACCGATTTAAATGAAGTTTCGTATGGTGGTAGCTTATATCCCTGATCAACATATAGGATAGTTTTGATCTCGGTAAACTAAAGAGTTCCCGTGGGATAATAAAATCTGTAATTACCGTATCCCGCGAGGCCACGCGACCGAAGCCGCTGGCGGGTCTATACTATATAACTAGTATATGTTTTAATACCTACTAGAAAACAATAAAACTATATGTAGGTATGTATACTAATACGCGCCTTTGAAGTATTTACTAATAAATACTAAGTACATTTAAATTACCTTTCATTAAGAATCGAAGACAGTACTAAGTAAATACATTGATTTTTAAATAAGCATTAATATTTAAAATACCGTTGATCGGAGTTTAGCTGTTATTTATATTACTTAAAAAACGATTTTATGTGGCAACATTTAATGATATTGACGAGCGATCAAATCACATAGTTTAGTTTGTAATTTAAGAGCTGTAAAACCAATTAGTAAAAGCTAAGTGTGGGTTCTATTGCAATTATGTGTAGGTATAATTTGTGGAGAACGTTTTTGATTTATTTAGCAAATAAACAATTTGCATAAAACGCTAGGTCCGTTAATTGTCGTCATGTTGACATTAGTACTAATTTGGAGACAACAGATAAAATATGAGCTTATTTCAAATCATTCATACGGACTAAACCTGCTTGTATTTACAAGATCTTAATGAGATCCCATTACTTGTTTATAAAATTACTTACTTATAAAGTATTCCTAGCCGAGGCTCCGCCCACGCAGAATGGTAGCAACGTTTTTCAGCGATTTTCTATTGCGGTTATTTATTGAAATGTTATGGTTTGAAAACAATCGTGAGTATCACACATTATACTAATATAAAGATACCGGCTGCACTCACTTGGTATTATGTCGGTTTTAGTCACAGAGTGTTCACGCTTGGGGTGCGTGACGCGATCTCCAAGCGTGGACACTCCCTGAAGAAGAACGTTTTATACGTTCGAAACGTCGTCGGACATAAACCGACATAATACCAAGTGAGATAGAGCAAAGAAGTTGAGTAGCAGAACTCTATTGGACTTCGTCAGGGGAAGTAGGCACTAACGGCACAGTATAAATATAGAGAAACAGTACGGAAACTACCTACAAACGTTCGAAACGGCTCACTCACACAAACATGCGCATCGACGAGAGCCCTAAGCGGTTGTCGCGGTGCTGTCAGTAGTGAGGCCGCGTCAACACGATTGGTCACGTATAAGTGTATTTCAGCTTAACTAGGCTTAGTTTCCATGCTGATGCATCTTTATACTATGCCTACGGCCACCATACATATATCTACCGCAAAGCAGTTACTATAAGCAATTTTTGTACCTATTACATTAGTTCAGGTTTCAAGGGTTCGAGCGTCAGTGAAGATACAGGCACATGAGACTTAATAACATTATCAGGGCACAGTGTAGTTCAACACTTGATATGATGCATCTGTTATATATAGAGGCTACCGTTTTAGTAGCAAAACTTGGTGTCATTTTCTTAAAATGATAAACAATCTTTTCGTTAGCATCTCATCTATCTTCTATCTATCTATCTATCTTATTTCTCTAACACGAGACCCGCAGGGCTATTATGTATCTCAGTAGCTAACAAATGTTCATTGAAATCGAATAAAATGGCGGCTTTGTCACTTTTGTCAGCTCCAGTCATCAACTTAGTAACATTTTAGCTTACTGGAGTCGTCAAAACTGACACAGAGCGGCCATTTTTCAAGATTTCAATCAACATTTGTTAGCAACTGAGATACATAATAGCCCTGCCGAAACGTATTTACGTTATATATCTGGTGTTTTACAAATTTCTAAGAACTATTACGGAAATGAATAATATTTTAAATAGTTTATATACATGTATTAAAATAACTTATGTTTGTAAGATAGATAAACCTAGTGTCATCTGAAATTATGTTCAGTTTACTACGCAAGAAGTACATGCACAGACACAAGTGTCAATGTTAAAAAATCTGCAAAATAACAATATGGCTCCTGTAAACCACCACTCACCATATTGTATTTTCCATTTACAATGTAAAATTAAATGGAATGAAACTAAAACCTATAAAATGTGGTATCTAAATAAAAATAGATCATTTCCAAAAGATAACTTAAATATATCGAACTTATGTAAAGCAGAATTAAATATAAATAAAATAAAAATAAATAATTGACTAACTGTTTTTGGTCAGCATTTCATTTAAAACAAAAAAATGCCCCGGCTACATTTTACTTCATCATCATCATCCAGAATCAAGAAAAATCCAGATCATTTTAGTGTTTTAAGTTGTATTATTTTTTAACTTGATTGCGTTAAAAAACCGGACGGCAAAATTGTTTATGGTGTCGATTATGTTTAAATCAGCATAACTGAACCAAACGTTCAACTCGTCCAAATGTAAACGTTGATGTCCATGGACAGCTAACTAGTTTGGTTACCTTTTCAACCATAGATGTTAAAATGTGAACGTTGATGTCCATGAGCAGTTGATTACTTTGGTTACCTTTTCAACCATAGATGTTAAAATGTTAACGTTTTTGTCCATGGGCAGTTAAGTAGTTTGGTTACCTTTACAACCATAGATGTTAAAATGTTAACGTTGATGTCCATGGGCAGTTAACCCCTCACCAGTCTATTGTCAATATAACAATGAAATTTCTATTGTGTCTGGGTCGTTCGACTGATGAAGTATTAATTAGCTTGGTTACCTTTTCAACGACAGATGTTAAAATGTTAACGTTGATGTCCATGGGCAGTTAATTAGTTTGGTTACCTTTTCAACCATAGATTTTAAAATATTAACGTTGATGTCCATGGGCAGTTAAGTAGTTTGGTTACCTTTTCAACCATAGATGTTAAAATGTTAACGTTGATGTCCATGGGCAGTTAATTAGTTTGGTTACCTTTCAACTATATATGTTAAATGTTAACGTTGATGTCCATGGGCAGTTTATTAGTTTGGTTACCTTTTCAACCATAGATGTTAAATGTTGACGTTGATGTCCATGGGCAGTTAATTAAATTAGTAACATTTCCCTGGGCCATTTCCTTTTGTAAATGGTTCACGATACACTTCACGATTCTTATACATTGAAATTAAACAACTTTGAACGAATTATATCGCCCAAAAATAAATAGTGCAGAAAAATGCATAAAGGTATTTCTAAGATTGGTCATCTTAGAAATACCTTTGTGCACCTTTACCAAGGATTCTTATACTAGTAGTAATCCTTGCCTTTCATCATCATCATCATCATCTCAGCCGTAGGACGTCCACTTCTGAACATATGCCTCCCCCACAAATTGCCAAAAGGACCGGTTGGAAGCGGCCTGCATCCAACGTCGTCCTTGCCTTTATTCATTATTAAAACACCCATTTACTGTAGTAAATGTGTGTTTAATGAAGGTCTTTCTAACTGCAGGTTCCTCATTTTATATACCCTTCGTATAAATAACTCTTTGTTTTCGACAGTCAATGAACTTAGGTAATACGTATGTAATCCAGAAACATAATTACGTATGAGTACGATGAGATTGTAATCGGGCACAGCTTTAATGAGATGTTTTGTTTCACATGTGATGAGTTGATGATTCAACATTCAACATTCGTCTTTTTTGTTCCGTTGTGCTAAGTATTCATAATAGGTTTTTTAAATATTTCAAAACGCTAGACCTGCAGTCTAATTTGTATAAGTATTTTATGTATTTTTACGCTGCTATAATAGGTATATATCAGGTTTAAACTGCAGCTATATTTATCCTGGCTTTTTCCTACGGGATGAGTTATTTACCTGCACCTGGGGCCTTATTGGCTACCATCATATCCCTAGTACCTCCTCCCTTTTCACGGTAAAATGTACTGTACTGTAAAACACCATATGCGCATAAACTTATAATAAAATTGTTATGTGTTGATATTGATAATATTGTAACCGAGCCTACTTTAGGTAAGTACCTATATCTATCAAACGAAATTTTCAACATCATCATGGTATTGTTGAGAAAAATAAGTACCAACCTAATGCAAGGTCAGGCGGGAAATAAAATGTGCCACTAAAATTCAAAACTTAATAAACATACCACTAGCGAAAATACACCACTTTGGAGATGAAAAAAGAACCTTAAACGTTCTCAGAGAGCCGACACTGCTAATGCAGAAATGAACTTTACGGTCTAGTGCGGTATTAGTAGTTATAGTGTTCACGAATTACAATAAATACGCTGATTAAGTAATTATATAAATAATAATAGAAAATATGAGCGCATATGACATAAAAGCAAATTCCTCGCGGTGGCAAATGCAGTGCTACATAAAACTTCATAGATAAAAAGCTGTGAGTTTTACTACAACTTTCATGTCATGCTTGCCGAAGAGAAAACCCTTAAGTCATGGCATACACATTGTGCTTCATGGCAAACTAGGTTTAGTAGCTATCTTTAGTATATCGAGATATATTTAATACTTGTCCCGCCAGCGGCTTGTCTCGCTTCGTCTTTGTGTAGTGGCGAGAGAGTAATTCTTTAAATATCAAATCTTTTTTATTTATGATCCGATAGACATGAAATAAACACTAAATGTTAAGTGAAGCTCACCACGATATATTAGTGAAAACTAAATCGATTATATACCTACGATATCGGCTAAAGTTAGTCAAGTTGTAAAGCATCTTGTCTAATGCTTCTGTTATTTACCTTTTAAAACCATCGTATGTGCTAAAGAATCATTATCTGTCAAATATATAAGAGTAACACTAAAACTTTTATCCTTGATTTATAACGTATATTACAATAAGTATATAGTTATTAGTAGTTATATATTAGAATTTTAAATAGGACAGTATAGAGTTAAAATAAAATGATATTGTGCACCACCGTTTACCGCTTCTTACGATACTCTCCATCCAAAGGTCGTCTGGAAGAAATCGCTATATGCGATAAGACCGCCCATTGTACTACCCTAAATTAAGATTATATTTTGATAAGTTACTTTTTGTATGTTTGGTTATGTGCAATAAAGAATTATTGTATTGTATGTGGTTTGTGGATAATTTTCTAGTAGTTATCTACTTAAGGAAAGAAGTACCTACAAGTTATTTAGAGATGGTATCACAGGCTGCGACATAGAATAAATAAAAACCAGCCAAGTGCGATTCGGACTCGCGCACGAAGGGTTCTGTATTATCTATAATATATATTCGAAGTAACCTGTTATCGTTATTTAATACTGAAAATCAAATTGGAAAAAATCACGTTTGTTGTATGGAAGCCCCCTTAAATATTAATTTTATTTTGATGTTACTATATTTTTTAAGTTAAATAATATAACTTAATATTATGTGAATATTTCAAGCGTGTACCTGGTGCCGTTATCAATATTGATCAAAAACGACGAAAAAAATCACGTGAGTTGTATGGGAGCCCCCTTTGATTATTTATTTTATTCCATTTTTTAGTATTTTTTGTTATAGCGGCAATAGAAATACATCATCTGTGAAATTTTGAACTGTCTAACTATCACGGTTCATGAGATACAGCCTGGTGACAGACGGACAGCGGAGTCGTAATAGTAATAGGGCCCCGTTTTACCCTTTGGGTACGGATCCCTGATAATGTAAAATGTATACAATACAGTTAACTTAACATAACGCATAATGATTAATGTGACCCGACACCTACTGATAAGTTTTATTCTAAGACAAAACAATTAGTCAGGAGCAAAGAAACTTCTATTTATAAACATCTGACAACAAAACTAATGTTGTGCACTGTTATTTTTTAATAACGTATTGGTTCGAAGATTTTGAGCAATTAATAAAATACAGATAACTGTACCTTCTAGGCAGAAATAAAAAGACTACATCCACACGATATGTTTTAACTTTTGCTGTATTATAATATACTTACTGTGCCCAAGGTTTCACCGGCGTGGTGATGGATGATGATGATGATGATGATGTTGTTGTTGATGATGATGATGATGACGATGAAAAAGTATCCTATATGTTATTCCAGCACCTCATCTATATCTACATATCACATTTCATTAAAATCCTTTGAGTAGTTTTTCCGTGAAAGAGTAACACACATCCATACACAGAAACTTTCGCGGTTATAATATTAGGTGGAAATAAAATTTCCGGGTGTGGCTGGCGAGGAATGTACATATGTACAAATTGTACAAGGAACCCATCCAACCCTATTGGTACCACACTAAATAATGAAATGGTGACGTCGATAAGTATGGGAGTCATAAAAATAAATATCACCACTATATACTCGTCAATATACTCACCTGATACTCGAGTTTCCGCTGAGTGTCTCAAAAATGTACTCATTCTTATTAAATTACTTCATACCTATGCGCATAATACGAACAACATAGGAACCGTTTCAAAATAGGACAAGAAGATGACAAATCCATTTAGCATTAACATTATTTCGAAGTTTATAATCTGTGAATTAAGTGGATTTCATAGCTAGTACTTTCCATGCTAAAAGAGAAAACTCTTTTCTACCTCTTAACATTGTCCAATTTCAGTGTTTTTTTTTTTCATGGCATTATGTCATTGTTTACTATGCCCGTACGTTTTGATTTTTGAAGTATTTCAAAGTACCATAAATTTCCTTTATTAGAACTTAAAAACCCCATATCTCCATATCCCATATCGAGATATGGGGCTGTGCTGCAAAAACCAACTTGAAAAACCTACAAATCTCGCAAAATAAACTAATAAAAACAATTTTTAACTATCACTACCAAACTAATACACGCATTATTTACAAGGAAACCAAGCTATTTAATTTAAACCAGCTATATACATACACAATATGTGTATTGGTCAAAAAAATAATATCTGAAAAAATACACACAAAAATAACATTTACAAAAAGGCCATATAAATACAGCTTAAGAAATACAAATAAAATAAAAGTAAATACTCCAAGAACTAACTACGGTAAAAGAAACATTTTGTTTGAGGGTGCACAATTATTTAATAAGTTACCTAACGATGTTAAAAACTGTAAAAATATACATATGTTTAAAACTAAACTAAAAAAGTATATATATGAACATGTTTTTAAAGTCCATACCACTAGAAAACTGGATATTTTTTATATGTTTTAATATTAACTAGTTCTTAATTAGTTACTAGTTTTAGTATTTTAAGCTCATTGTAAGTGAACTACGTTCTTTATGAGTAATAAATCGTTAAACCTAAAAAAACTGAAAAAATCAAAACGTACGGGCATAGTAAACAATGACATGATTCCATGAAAAAAAAACACTGAAATCGGACAATGTTAAGAGGTAGAAAAGAGTTTTCTCTTTTAGCATGGAAAGTACTAGCTATGCAATCCTCTTAAGTTTTTGTAACTTGAATACAGGAGAGAACTTAAGGGGTGATTATTATTATTATGCTTTGTTATATTAAAAGAAATAACCAAAGTTTTGCATCACATATTCGTATTTAAATTTAACTATACAAGTTTTGAAAGAAAAAGTATTTCTTTGGGTGCGATCCGCCGTGCAATTCTCAAAGAGCAAACAACGTTGCATCTTTGACAACATCCGTGAAACAAATGACGAGATGACGAGAAACGTTGGAAAAACAACCTTGTGTATAAGGGCGATATCTCATAAAGTATTTGACATCGGTGAGCTCGTCGACGAGCGCATCGACGAATCATTAGAGAATCGCAAGGCAGATAATATACCTCCTATCATGTAAGAGTGACAATCTGCTACTCTGACGATTTAGTAGTGCTTACAAAATCATATTTATAAAAATTAAGATCAGGCGTCCGTTTCAGTACTCTTATTTTCATCTTCTTGTTTGTACTTCACATTACATAACTCCTAGATCCAAAAACAAACTGCCAGTCTCCAAGGAGTAAACACTGTAAGGAGGTAGATAAAATCAAAAACACCTTAACTGGAATATATCTTGACCTTAAACCACTAACAATAGTAAATTAAGATAATCTAGCCCGTGCCAAACAGGTAACCCGAATACAAAGTGTTACAAAACATATGTTCAGAATAAATTTTTGAATATGTGGATTCTTGGCATTGAACTTGAGACGAAAAGACCTAGTTGGCAGTAAAGCCAAATACCACGCTAACAGCAGTTATCTGATTACCATCTGTACAGATTTGATATTCTTAATCCAGTCGTGGGATATCCCTTTCGCTTTGTTTTTAATGTTATTAGAAGACGGTCCAAGCTCGAGGCTCCCCTGGTGTCAAGGAGTAACCTCTGCCTAGAACTTAGAACTGTATATAGGAACTGCACTGCGCCCGTAATAATGTCTGTAATTGGGCTGGCAGCCATACCCTTCAAACCAGAACACACTACTGCTTCACAGTAAAAAAGGTAGAGAGTACTTCCACGGCGAAATTCATTTAAACTCGGCCTGTCGTGCGATTCTGTAATGATTCGACGACGAGCTCCTCGACGAGCTCACCGATGTCTAATACTTTATGAGATATCGCCCTTGTACATAAGGTTGCTTTTCCAACGTTTCTTGTCATCTCGTCATTTTTATCACGGATGTTGTCAAAGATGCAACGATGTTTGCTCTTAGAGAATCGCACGGCTGAACGAACTCGTTCTACTGATAATGTTTTATTCTGTGTCCTTCATGGTAAATAGTCTGCAAAAATACTGTGAACAGTGTGAATCAAGACAAAGTTGTAGGTCATTTTCTATGGGAATCGTAGTCAAAGTTTTAATCGTATATTAGTGGATCAAAGACTAATCGTAAGTCATTTTCTACGGGAATCGTAACCAAGTTTTGTTTGATTTAGATATCCAGATCAGTGACGAGGTGGGTAGAAATGTAAGGGTCAAACCTGTATGGAAATACCTGTGACATTGAAATTTATAGAGAGAAAAATTCCATCCTCGGACGGGATTCGAACCCGCGTCTTCTGACTCTCCGAGTCAGACGCCATTGACCAATTAGGCCACCGAGAATCTGGTCCGAGCATCGAATTTTAACTCTCTATTTGACTAACCGTCTTGCGGGGACGGAGCGACATCTATTGGACAGTCAATGTTTGAGATCGCTTAAGCAGGCGTTAGTGCTTTAAAAAAGGAATACTATGGAAATACCTGTGTTTCAACTACAACCGTAATACGGCAACATGTAAAATTATATTACAAAATCGTTACTACCACAAATAGCATCATGCGATCTAAGTACCTATACATATATATACCTATGTATATTCATATATAGGTATGTTTTTTTGAGATGGAGACAGTAAGGGCCGTTAACCGTTATAGTTACAGGAAAACGTTTTAGGAGACTATCCATACGTTTTTGAGATATTCTGAACTGCATCTACAGATTTTTGATCAAATTACAGTCCGCAAGAAAATTGTCATTTTATACAAAAACTTTTTTTGATGCCAATCGATCCTGTTTTTTATGAGGATCAAATGTCTCTAGCGGACCGACTGAGGTTTGAGTACTAGAAATGTCAGAAAACGCGAAAAACTTTTTCCATTTTGCCAATATATGTAAATGCAGTTCAGAATACCTTAAAAATATATGGATAATCTCCTAAAAGTTGTAACTATATCGGTTAAGGTACCTGGGGGCATACTCCCACCTTCTACGAAACTATCATAAATCAGGAGCGTTATGTAATAAGCTTAGAATAATCATACTTACTTTCGTACTCCCACCGACACAAAACGGTCAACCAAATTTAATGGTAACGTTGCAATATGACTACTTTAAGATATAGGTAGGAGTACGAATCTTAAAAAATGTGACATTGGAACAATGAAACTTAGTGTCTAAAGTCATGAAAAAGTATACGAATTGCGTGAAATAATTGATAATACGTCATCAAAACGTCTATCGTAATTCAATATTATTTTAAGCTAGCTATATTGTCGTGGTGGTACCAGATTTAATAGTAAGGTTGAAACGTTACTGCTTTAAGAGGTGGGAGTAAGGCCCCAGACCTTACTTTCCCGTCTCAAAAAATCACTCTGTATAGTCATACGACCAGCATTTCTAAGGTAGCTAGCTCTCTTATACAAGTTCCACTAGCCAAATATTTCTATATATGATTATTTGAATAGACGTCTCAATGACGCTGCAAAGATTGTTTTGATAATATTTGGATCATCAAAGCTATTCTCTTGAATGGTGAATTAGCATAATAAGTTTACAAAAAATGTGTTTAACTGCGCGGAGGAATGTAGCTAAGTATAGTTTTTATTCGGTTTGTAATCTTAACATATAACTATTCATGAATAGGAAGGAGTGTGTTTCTGACATTGAAATAATTTTATTATTAACGACATATACATGTTCGAGCTAAAATTGTGGTAAACTAGTTGCACCCTACGGAAACACCCGTGTGATAACACCGTTTAGTCTTGAACATAACAATTAAATAAGCAGACTGATTCATTTTCGCATTTATATTAGAGCGAATTTTTAACGTTTCTATAGACTGATGAATGATGCAGTGACTGCTTTTAGGAGTGAGCGAAATAAAATAAAATAATCATTATTTATATCATCAATTGATTATTAATTACTAATAATTTGATTACTGGCGACCCGCCCCGGCTTCACACGGACTTAATTTAGACAATAAGGGAGAAACATGTTTTTGCTTCTTTTCCTTACATAAAACTGAATTAGGTTATATCTATACTATCCATACTAATATTATAAAGAGGCAAGATTTGTATGTAAGTATGTTTGTAACGAATTGGCTCAAAAAGTACTGGACCAATTTCAAAAATTATTTCACCATTGGAAAGCTACATTTACCCTGAGTAACATAGGCTATATAAGATCCATCATCGTCATCATCCATCACCGCGCGGGTGAAACCGCGAAGAGCAGCTAGTTATATATAAAATGGACTAACTGGTGGTGTAATCTTATCAAAATCCGTTGCGTGGTTTAGCAGTCAGCCGCCGTGCGATTCTGTAATGATTCGTCGATGCGCTCGTCGACGAGCTCACCGATGTCAAATACTTTAGGAGATATCGCCCTTGTACATAAGGTTGTTTTTCCAACGTTTCTTGTCATCTCGTCATTTGTTTCACGGATGTTGTCAAAGATGCAACGATGTTTGTTTGAGAATCGCACGGCACATATACAGGCAGGCGCGGAAAGCCGAGTACTTTATTTGATACTATGTAGTAGGTAGGTGATGTATGTACCTATAAGGAACGGGTAAGACATTCGAATAGTTCTTAATCTTGAGATGTATTACTGAACAAAAGAATTCATAGAAACGGTGACAAAATTACGCATTGAACCAATTCTCCTATTTATATTGTCACCTCTGAGCAGACCTATCTACTTATTTACATTATCTGCTCATATACAGACTCTAATTCAATTTCAAAATTTGCACGCCAGAAGCATGTTTACATTGACAGTTATAACAATACAAGTGTGGTACACCGTACATCTACCTAATCATTGATCTATCCAGCCATGTCAATGAACTTGTGAATAAAAATTAAATGTATTTATCATCGAAGATATTTTACAAAATTTTATATTTGGTTGGTTAGCATTTAAGCGCTTTGTACTTTTGTTATAAAAACCAACGTGGTTTTCACTAATTTTCACTGAGAAATACGGGATTACTCACGTAACTTATCGGATAGATCGGCTATAGTTTCGACCACATCCGGTGGTCTTTTTTAAGGAGTGTTCGGGATGCCCGCTTCGCGTTTATGATGTATTTATAGTTCGTTGATCAAAAGTGGTCAAAAGACTACAAAAACACTGTCAATATTTTAAAGGCTGTGACTGTTTGCTAAAGTTCCCTAACGCCATACAATGCTCCCATGTATTCATTAAAATAATTATAAAAGAGTTGTCGAGATGGTAGTTTCAAGAACTTGAAAATTATTTGCAAAATGCAATTATATGCTTAAGCATTATTCTAGCTACGAACTTAGTTACTAGCACCTACACAGTAAATCTCGAGAAAATAGTCTAAGGTCGAAATCTAAATAAAATAACGCTTATAAAACCAAGCCCCGAACGTACAATCGAAGTCAAAATAGAATATAAATGGCGAGGCAAAAAAATGTATTGAATTTAGATATATATATAGCGCTCTTGAGAACGTCGCTGGTTACTGATAATTAAACTAATATAGTAAATAAATAATTTATTCATTAATAAATCAAATCAAATAAAGTACGCAAGTCTAAGATGAGTTGAGTTGAGAGTTGATGTTGATGATGAGTTAAATAATTACTGATTAAATATGTAATTAATAAATTAATTAACCCTTTGCGTCCCAGAGACGTAAATATACGTCAGTTTCATTCATAAATCTTTTGTTTTATTTATTACGGTATAGGAAGGATTAACGGTTCATGTGACGTAATGAAGCAAATGCCCTGCGTCACTAGCAGTGTTCCCTCGCTGAACTGTCTTTGCACCAGATACGCCCGCCCTGTTTTGGGAGTCTTTACTTGACAAGCTAGTGTTTCATCACTATAGCACTTGATGCTTACTGACGACTGGCTTTCAAGAGCATAAACTGGAACACACTGTTATATAGGTGCTTAGCTACAGAAATTCACACTAGAGGTATGTAGCTAGCTAGTCAGAAACCAGAAGTGCATTATACCACCATGCCGATCTTTTTTATTAACAGACACAATAGGAGTTGAGATAGTTTAGCTATAGCTAAACTATCTCAACTCCTATTGAGAACGTCCTCCTATAAATATAAAATATAGCTAACTCCTATTGTGTCCACCGTTACAGGAACAACAAAGTGGTACCTCTCCTCTAGTGGTCGGTATGCTTTTTCTATAATGTACATTAAAACATTCTGTGAGTTGGACATCATTTACAGATTGTTATGCGATACGCCTGTTATAAATATGTCAATTTACGACATGAAACCATTTTATGTGACGTCTTACAAAACTGATGGTATAGTATTGTAAGAAGGTTCCTTTAATAGGATACTTGGTATATCGAGATGCTTGCCTTGTTAAATTGTAATACAAAACCAAACTGGTTCTACTTGAAGACATGCCCAGCAAAATGACTAGTATTATGGTAACCAATATAAGAAAACAAAAAATATCCGGTATTGGTAAGTTTATGCAACTACCTCGCAGTTGCACCTGTCTACTAGTAAAGATATGTTAATAAGGAGTGGGTTGAAAAATCTTGCAAAGTTGTTTATGGAATAAGCATCTACAACTTCTATTCTTTTGTTTTTTATGGGAATTTGTATGGCTTCGCTAGAGTATTTTTAAGTATGTATCTTTTACATCTCTCATATTCGGTAAGTAGGTCCTTATTACCCCCAAATGGGGCTTGTAGGTGCCCAATTAGCGCTCTAGGGTAATAATGTAGCTAGAAAAGCCCTAGGGCGGTAAGTAATTTTTAAAAAACACTTCACTCTTTCAAAAAGTTCGCGTACATCTAAACATCATACTGGCAATAGACATCATGCATTCAGCCCAATGACAAAAGAGGTCGCTTCGCTATTCAGCCTTGTCTTCGTATGAGTATAATAGTCATCAATATTTTTTTTGTAATGCCGGTTTTTTTGTACTTACCTCACAATCGGTAGTTAGCTCGGGTGTAAGCATCAATTGCACCCTCGAACTATAATACTCGAAATAAATATCTCGGGCTGCAATTGATGCCTTACAGCCCTTGGCTACTAATCTACTATAGATTGGTTAATCTCTTTGCTAGCAATTATAAGAAATTCTTTGTTCTAAAGGCTGCGCTGCTCCTCTACCGTTACTAGAGTCGCAAACGTGACTCTACCATTCACGAGTTCAGATATATTTAACAATATACTCCAATATTAGAATTATCGTCACGTCTTTAAAATATCGCTATAATATTAGATGAAAATGAATATAGTAAATTATTCCGGGACTGGATATATAGCCAGATGAACTTTCAAAAACCGCATAGCCGTCATGCTATGGATTTTCTCACGTTACCTTCACCCAACAGCAGCCGATCTTCTATACCCTCAGACTGAGGGTATACATGAATGTAAACAGAATCGGCCGCAGATAACTGGGGACCTTAGTTATCATCGCTATAAAAATATAAAGGTAAGTAGGTATTGCCGACTATCATATTTCAGTGGTTTATATTACTATTATATTATGTGCAGTGATGATACATAAACCAACAGGAAATATGTCTTCTGTTTTAGTAACTTTAAGTTCCAACGTCGCGTGAACAACACCTAACAAAGTGCGTGCGTCCCAATTGTAAGTGACACTGTTATAACAGTGATATGCATCGGACCGTACGATCCGAGTGTAAAATGCAAATAATGTCCATCCATCTACCAAATCGATCGAATGCCATTACCGCTGATGCACTTAGTGCATGCAGGTTGATGTCAGAGAAGAAATTTGGTACACTAGTTATCATTTAGTAATCTCAATTCGACTGTAAGTTTTTTGTATATAAGTTACGCGATCATTCCGCAAATTATGAATCGATTTTGATGATTCTTTCTTTGTTTGGTAGATCATACTTCAGAGGTGGTTCCGTATAAATTATATCGAAATTGATTTAGGGACTTTTGAGAATATCAACAATAAACAAAACTCAGATAATGTTTTGGTTAGTGGTTCTGCAAAATGTTTGATGATGACTTTCAACCTTTTTTTAGATAATATATAATTTATCACCAAAATCTTCTTTTCCTTAGCCTTTATTTTCTTCACTATTTTGTACTCTAAATAATAGAAAGTAGGATTTCTTTTTCAATTTGTTTATTATTTTGTTAACAATGTGTTTGATATTTAAGTGACTGCATTGAAAACCATAAACCTGCATAATACTGCCTTTATAAAAGCTCATAACTTAGTAAAATAATGTTAATGCCACCCATTGCCAAAATGTAGCAACGGTTAAATAAGTATCCAATACGTGAGTAGAGTTTTGTTTTTTTCAACATGATTTAAATTAGCTATTCCTTGTGAGAGTGTAAATGAAATATATCTGACGAAAGAATTCCAAAAACAATTTCCACATTATTATATATTTCAACATTCATTATTATATTTTGTCATTATGTAAAGGAAACAATAAAAATGTATGTGTACATTAAGTAATACTAATAATACAATATACATAAGTATTAAAAGAGGAAATATTTTTATTTGTGTACTTATGTTTGCAACGAATAAACCCCAAAACTACTGGACCGATTTCAAAACTTCTTTCTCTATTATAATGCTACATTATCCCTGAGAAACTTATTTTGATTCATTGTCATCGGGCGGGTGAATAGCGCAGCTATATTATCATCATCATCATCATCATCATCTCAGCCGTAGGACGTCCACTGCTGAACATATGCCTCCCCCATGATTTTCCAAAAGGACCGGTTGGAAGCGGCCTGCATCCAACGTCGTCCTGCGACCTTTCTCAGGTCGTCTGTCCACCGTGTCGGTGGACGACCTACACTGCGCTTGCCGGTCCGTGGTCTCCACTCCAGAACCTTTCGGCCCCATCGGCCATCTGTTCTGCGTGCTATGTGCCCTGCCCACTGCCACTTCAACTGGCTAATCTTCTGAGCTATGTCGGTGACTTTCGTTCTTCTACGGATCTCCTCATTTCTGATTCGATCACGTAGAGAAACCCCGAGCATAGCCCTCTCCATAGCTCGTTAGCTATATTATAACAATAGATATATAGTTTTGTATAATTTTAAGGAATTCTTATGAAATATATAGATATACCAGGTTCCGGGAGTTAGGTTCGCATGAACGAGCCCGTTGCATTCTCGCCGTATCGGAACATAAATCTCCGCGCCCAGTACATGACTTGGTGCAGCCTGATCCAATCAGATTGTGTGCATCATTAGCTTAGTTTAATTCGCAGAGTACTCAGTAGCTACTGTCTCCTTACATTGTTATTGAAAAAATTTATAAGTACACATATTAGTATTTAAAATGAACGTAATATTTCACGATATTAATTTGAGTTAAGTACAAACATAAACAAACACGGATAAGTGTAAAAAACTAAATTATGAAGTTATCTGCCAGATATGCAGGATAATTACGTATATCTCAGTTACAATCAAACTTTGATCTATCAAATCTTTGATCTAAATCAAATTTTGATTAAAATCTTGAAAAATGGCGGCTTTATGACAGATTTGACAACTCCAGTAAGCAGTAAGTTGATGACTGGAGCTGTCCAAAGTGACAAGTGTAATTTGAAAAAATTAATACCGACTTCCATTCTATTACTTTGGTAAAAATCAGTTATTGGAGTGTAAATCAAAAACTACTGGACCGAATTTGATGAAATTTAAATGTTACCACACGGGAAGCAGCAGTTTCCAAACAAATAAAGAATTTTGAGATTCGATTCAGCCAGTCGAAAGTTATGAGGTAACAAACATTTAAAAAAAATGCCATTTTATAGGTTTTGAATCAACATTATTGCAACTGAGATACATAATAGCCATGCATGTCAGGATTTCGAGGGACGGAGATTGAACATTGTGAAACAAGTCGTGAAAACATTTTATATAATATATGTGTCACTTATACGAACAAGAACGACTACTAAGCTCTAGTAAGTTATGAATAGAGGCTGTTCCATAATTGTTCCATATCCTTCCATATCATTGTTGTGATCAATAACTTGGCCAATCCACTGTCAATACCTACACCAACGGTAGTACTGAAATAATCTGTGTAAATGTCACAAAGTCTAAACTAATTGAGTAAGATTAAATGAGTGGCCGCGGGAAATCAATAAGAAAGAATAGAAACTTAACAAATTGGTCTATATAATGGTAACACTGAAATTATTATCTTTACAATTATAAATCCAATTCAAAGCGGGTGGTGAATAATGTGACAGAGGTTATTATTTATAATTATATCATTGTTGGGCCATCGGCTGTCATTACCGACAGCAATAGTAGTAAGTACCTAAATAATCTGTGTAAATTTCACAAAGTCTCAACTAACATAGTATGCTTATTAAAATGAATGGCCGCGGCATAATAATAAGAAAGAATAGGAACTTAACACTTGTACTATATATGGTAACACCAAAATTATTATCTTGCCAGTGATAAATCGTATTCAAAGCGGGTGGTGAATAATGTGACAGAGTGCATATCCGCAGCCTTCATTGACTTCATTACTAAGTCCTGCCTCACGATTGCATAATCAACTAACCTTTTTACATGGCATGGGTTTTGTCAATAAATTGCAGCTTTGTTTCGCTTTCTTATTACATTTCTTTTTTCTTTTCATTTGTTTTGATTTATGTTTTTGAAATTGAAATTTTGTGTTTATTATATGCAATACGAGAGTAGATACAACACCAATTTAAAGTGCCGTGAGTAATTAAAGGTTACTGCAAAATAAATAAGTACTTACAAACAGTAGTGTGATACAAGTACAATTTGAAATATTTAATAGCGACTTCCATTCTATTCAGTTATTGGAATGTTACAAAAAAAGTACTGGACCGAATTCGATGAAATTTGAATGACCACACGGGAAGCACCAGCTTTTAAACAATAAAATAATTTTGAGAATCGGTTCACCCAATCCAAAGTTATGAGGTAACAAACATTTAAAAAAAAGAAAAAAAACAGTCGAATTTAGTACCTCCTTCTTTTTGGAAGTCGGTAGGATCTATAAAGCAATATTCTCTTCTAATAATGTAAAGAATTTATTCAATACTCATACCTACACTATTTAATTTATTAAAAGTTAATCAATGAAAAAAAATCTATATTATATTTTATATGTAAAAATGAGTCTGTGTTTCCCTTGAGCATCGCATCACGCGTCAAAACAATTTCGCTAATTCATTATTGTCAGGAGATGGTTCTTATGAAAAAAAAATCAAGAAAAGTTGGAATGTTACGACAAGGCCGAAAGCCAAGCCTACTACGTGAACGAAGTCGCTAGTCAGGTAGTGGTCAATAAAAATAACAACCCACTTTTTTATTGTATTGTTTAGGTAATGTATTTTACTTCGGCAGAGCTTATTTACCGACGGTGGCCTTGATTTAATTTTAATATTATCAGTGTGAAGCCCTAAACTAAATAATAATGTGATATAAAAACTACAAAGTAAAAATTTACTATTTCAATACAGTAGCAAAAAGTAATAATGAAGTTCAAAACTATACTTACGCCTTACAAAAGACATCAACGAACTCGCACATTGTCTTATAATTTATTATGATGGTTAACATCATTATTTCTAAGCTATTGACATACACTTGATAATTATGTATAACTATGTTTAACGTTATTATTTCTTATCCACTGGCATAATATACATGATAATTATATAATAACGACTTACCTGATGAGTTGTAGCACTACTTGAGTTACAATTACCACAACACTATGCAGTCTCTACTTCAAGACTGGTAACTGTAATTTATATTAGTTTACAACTGGCAAGAATTTTCAGTCTTTTAAAAATAATTATTTCAAAAAGAGAACTTTCCCGCGGGCGCGTTCGTTCGAAAATGGCGGGCGGATTTTCGTAGGGGCTGAGGCGTGTGCGCGTCCTTGCGAAGCGGACAAGGTCTCGGCAAAATGCTATGTGGACGCGCGGTCAGGCTCCTTCGCCTTTATACCTATTCATCGTAACGTTTAGCTCACGATAGTACTGCCAGAGCCTTAGCAGAGGTAACAGAGGTTAACGTAGCCTGTGTACATGCAACCTATAAATACATTTCGAATTAAACGCTCTGGACATAGCTTTTTGTGCTCTCGACTCGTAATTTTGCAATTTATTTGCATTTGCGTACATGAATTATGGGACTATCAATGAACAGGTTTAATTTTGTCGTGAAATATGATTGGATACGTAAAATTGTTTGTTTGCATAGTACTCACTATGACTTAATTATATGCATGCGAATTTCACCCATAGTCATAGTTTCAGAATTACAGTTTCGCTGAATATTATTATTTATATAGGTCTATCCCCAGATTATTTGTTCGGAATAAAAAGGGCCATAAATATTATTTATTATACTTACAATCTAGCGCGTAATTTGCTATCTGACGATCGTCATACCAAATTTCAACGTAAATCCGTTTTCTTATAAATCTTTTACTTTTACATGAGATCGATACGAATGATTTTCCAAAAAAAAGACACCCTGTATTCGTGGACCAATGGATTCCGTGGCTAATAAGGATCAAGCTTTGGAAATAATAGTATTACTAAAAATAAAAAAATACCATAAAATTTAACCCACCTCAATACTAAAAAGTGTGAAATAACTCAAACAACATGTTGAAGTCGATACCATGATAGTTCAAATTTACCTATTATCACAATATTGTACGCTTGGTACCGACTTCGACAAGTTATTTCACACTTTTTAGTATTTAAGTCGGTTAAATTTTAGGGTAATAATTTTTTTCGACCTTTTTAGTAACCCTTGTTACTTACGGGATCGATTATTGTTCACCGTCGATTACGATATCATCAAAATAGGCGAACCATTTTTCAGTGGGTTATAACTCAAAAACCGCTTGACCGAACTTTATGAAATTTAAATGGAACCACCTCGAAAGTAATTCCTACTCTACCAAACAAAAAATGATTATCAAAATCGGACAACTCTGTAAAAAGTTATGCGTCTTATGACTCTGACTCTTATGATCATACATTTCAAAAATATACGCGTCGACTTGAAAACCTCCTCTACTTTTTGGAAGTCGGTTGAAAATGAATGAAATTAGCAAGTTTTCACTACTTTATTATGGCTGACTTCCGACTCGCTTACAAAAATTCACATTTATAATATTAGTGTGATGACTTTTCTTATGCTTTAACAATTATTGTAGCGTGTTGTGTTATTGTGATAGACCTATCAACTTATGGTCGGTTTTTATAACCTATAGTTATCTATCAACGGTTTACTCTACTAGAGATTTAATTTGATATTACTGACAATGAAATTATGTCAAATTTCTATCTATAGTAAAGGAAACCGTAATGGATAGGATATAGAAACTGTGTAGCCTTTATACGGCCGGCTTCAATAATCTAAACGAAGAGCGGGTTCGTGATCTATGATCTATCCTGAGTTTTCCTTACTACAGATAAAAATTTGACATAACATAACGATAAATAGTGTCCATTATCTATCACTAGATTCTTTAGTAGGGAACCGACTATAGATAGGTTATTGAAACCATCCATTAGCTTCTAATCTAAAATTAAAAAGCTTATTCATATAATTTTTATAGTACGAGTATTACTTTTTTTAAAGCACTAACGCCTGCTTTAGCGATCTCAAACATTGAAATTTATAGAGAGAAAAATTCACATCCTCGGATGGGATTCGAACCCGCGTCTTCTGACTATCCGTGTCGGACGCCATGAAATGTTAGTCATATAAATTGAGAATATTAAAATTATGTGTACTTTATTCCTTTGACTCTTCTGGTCGTTATATATAGTAAGTAATATTGGTTTGCTCTCATCATTATGATTATTAAATAAGATTTTCACAATTGTACGAGTATTAAAATGACGGTTTATCTTTATTTTATACTAGCGACTGCCCGCGACTTCGTTCGCGTAGTAGGCTTGGCCTTCGGCGTCGCCATACCCCAATCTTTTTTTGATTTTTCTTTCATAAGAACCTTCTTCTGACAATAATTATTACAACAAAAAAAGAATTTGCGAGATTGTTCCATTCCACCCGTTTAAAGTTATAGCGTGACCAGCAGAAATAGGGGTTCATTTTGATATATATACCTAGATATATTATTGCGTTAGCGGTACCTAATGAAATATGCATTACTAAATGAGCGATTAATGGAGTGCTTTATGCTGCATTGTAATAATCATAAACTAACTGCGCTCCACGGTTACACCCGTGTGGTAATGGATGATAATGACAAGTCATTATCATCTTATCATATAACCTATGTGTTAATCTAGCGCCTCATCTACCTCCATACCAAACATCAAAATACGTTGAAGACGTAGTGTAGGCACCCTGCTCGAAGGACCGACGACCTCGTAAAAACCGCAGGGAATCGCTTGATGCAGGAAGCAAGTAGCCGTTCCAAGTGGCGTTCTATGGGGGAGGCTTATGTCCAGCAGTGGACGACTTCCGGCTGATAATGATGATGTAATGATGATGAATATCTATGATTAAATAGACCAGGAGCAATTAGGGTAAAATAGAATGTACATTGAATTCGAATGATACTCGTAATTTGTAGATATCATTACTGTTAATTGTTTAATAATATTATTACTATCATTGGGGGTGGAGACGCAAGAACAAGTAACAAAATGCTCTAAAGGTGAAAGTATTAAAGGGCATAACACCAGAAGACGCATAATAAAATCGTATTGAATAAAAAGTAACAAAGGAAGCGCTATAGCAAAATTACAGCAGAACTCTCGATATACTTAACCCATCCACACTAACTTGAAATTACCTTATTATCACCAAGATTAGTGACGATGGGCGGCCCGTTTAGAGGGTGGTAAGTCACCTGTCTAAATACTTTAAGGTGAGAGTAAAATTGGCAGGTGCCGAAGTCTGGTCTAGAGATACTTTTCTCACCCATCAATTTTTCCCATCTTTGTAATAGATCTACCATGTTACCACTCATTTCACACCAAATTCGCCTCGAGAAGTTGGCTTCAGCCCCACTTATGCTTTTGTAAAGGACCGGATAATCAGTCCGTGAAATAAATCCAATTTAATTCTAATTCAGTATTATATGTTGTGTCAACGATGAGAAAAGCAATGTTAGTGAGGATTTCTTCGAAGATGGTTGTAAGCTAGACCTATAGAATTATCAACTGGCTCTCAAGGACAGATTCCGGAACGCACTGAGAGATATAAATTCAAGATTCAAAAGAAGAATTCAAGAGAACGAAAGCTGAAGTGGTACTAGACCTTTCCCTACCACGAAAGTTTTTCTTCCATGTATTTCCTTAGTTACCTTCACCGAAGGTGGGGGGCGTAAAAAGGAATTAAACACTCATCTCTCATCATGGGCCCTCAGTAAATTATTAGCCCTCAGTAACAATTTTCTGGGTCTTAGGCCGTAGCACAAACAATTGGCGAAAAAGTATTCGTATCGTAAACGCGTCACAGCTGCGTACAAACTATGAGTTGTCTATATCACAGTTACCCTAGATAAATGACAGTTTCTTATCTCCTCTATCCGGCCTCTGTTTCATATGAACAGTACGTTACGTTACACTTACGTAGTTATTCGTGCTAGGCCCACTGAGCCATCTTCGCTTACAGTCAATATTTAGATAAAACAAAAAACAAAGGAAAACCATACATTCAAATCTAATACACGTTCTTTATAAAGTCACAGCTAAACAGCTGTCATACATAACATAATATTCAGCTGCGGATTCATTTTAATCACGAAATTCCGTTTTATATCCATACAATTACTAACCCAATTTCCGACCAGCCCGTTATTTTTAAAACCTGACCTATTTTGAGGTATCCTCATGTTTTACGCCGCTATCTCTGAAGTATTGCCTCGGTTGCACGACCTGCCAACTTTTAAACATTTCCAAGATAACAAATCGGTTTCAAGTCATCGAAAACAGATAGCACTTGAAGTACTTCTCGACGCTTACAAAGATTAACGCTTTAAACCGGTAACCGTTATTTCCGTATTTGGCGACAAAAAATAATAACCGCTAAGATATCTCCAAAAAAAAACAACGTAATCTTCCTTCGTAAGTTTACGCAATTTTTCACATTCCTTTTGATTTATTGTCATACAGATTTTTTTACTTATTTCACACTCGAAGGACTAACCGTGTATGCAAATGTTTCGCTGTTATTAAAAGTTGACAAATTGTGTTATTAATATCGATATGTCATGTCATTCGATTGAGATTTTTTATAACTTTTTGTTATTTATACTCGTCCAATGAACACAGTTATTCTAATACAATGGATAGGTTAAAACATGGTTTCTGTTTTAGATTATCTAATAAAACAGAATCAATCTTCTTGGGACGGTGATACGGACGTATTAACCTAATGCAAGAATTACTTTAGAAACGGGATATTTACCATGTATTTTATTGTCTTTGGGCTCTCGATACCTATTAATTTATGCAAAAACAAAAGAAATTCTGAAAAAAGTTCGCAAGCAGCCCGTGAATAATGTGTGTCGAGACCTAAATCGAGACGCAAGTGACTTGTGTGTCTGTGGTAATAAAACGGAACGTAATAAACGTGAAAGGAAGAGGGTTTAAATAAGACCGTTTATTCTGTTCATAGCCTACGCAGATACTTCAGTTTACTCGTGAACATGGCGCATGCAACTGTGCCGAAATATCGAGAGGTCAAAATATATACAATACTTACATAGTACCATGTCAGTTTAAAAACTTACAGAAGTATTATAACTAGCAAAGAACCATAGTTAGTATATCTGTTTATAATTAATTTAGTAACTGTTAAAGCAAGTTAATCGATGTTTAACAAACTAAATCAAATCTAAATCATTCATTCAGTTCAGTTAATCAAAGATGCACTTATGAACGACGGATTGTCGGAAGACGTGGGTTCGAATCCCGTCCGGGGATGTGAATTTTTCTTCCTTAATAATTACAATGTTTGGTATCGCTAATCAGTTGGCAGTGCTTTTAAAATCATATTTTATCAATAAATTTGTTAATTAACCAGCTTATGCACGCGACTCCGTTCACGTGAACTAAGTATACCGTTGAATCGGGATATAAAAAATTTAAATCAGCTTTTGAGTTTATTCGTTACAAAAATTTGTCATAAAAACATACACAAATTTAGAAATCATTCCTGTTTATAATATTATATACGTAGTACGTACTGGTAACTTTACTGCTAACTTTTCAAAGTAAACATTCTTTTCAATTATTTTTATAATTTACTATTTTTATTACAATTTTAAATGATATGGGTTGCAAAATACTGGGAAGTTACTATCATTGGCAGTTTTATGAAATGGCAGTATTACTGCAGTTTTTGTTAACGTTAACTTCTTTAAACATACAATTATCGTACATTATTCTCTTGTGTCTTATTTTGTAAAACTGGTATTTGAAGTGGTATAGCCTGGAAGGTGCATATAAGTGATAGAGTGCATGTATAATATAGTCACGTCTCTTTTTTGTTTAATATTTCGTAAATATCTATGACGTATTTTTTGTATTGAAACTCTCGAGAGTTTGAAACAACAAACCATTTATTATTACTATTAACCGGCAAAACACTTACGTCAGAGATCGAATACCCGCCGGGATCTCGCAGACGCCGCTGCCATAAGCTCGTCATCATGCTCATCTTCACCCTGAAGATTATTTTCGTTACTTGTATCTCGGCAAACATCTGTCCGAGTAGGGATATACTGAAAAACAGCGCAGCATACGTTCACGTGGTGAATATCTGCACAATACTGAGTATGCCCTTTTGCCTTGTAAACATTACACATTTTCTGATTTTTATAAGATAAAGCACTGAATGCTAATGTGTATGAGGCAATAAATGTTTTTATTATTTAAGATGAGCGTCTGACATGCTCAAAACTTGGATCGACGCATTCGATCCCTAACATGAATGTTTTGCCGGTTAATAATAATGGTTTAATATGTATTATGTATTATGCTATTATATGGTTACAATTACCAAATAATTGTTTTCTTGTACTTATATATTTCTTTGTATATACAGGTGTTTTTTGAAATCAAAGCTACAAGAGTTAGTTAGCTACAAATTTTAACTAAGTTATTATTTTTAACGGAAGAAAACTTACCTCCTATCATCATGTGAAACTCCATCCAATCATTCACATTTATATAATACTACTTTATTACTTTTATATCGTGGATGCGTGGGCATTCGGAGCAGACTAAAAAAAGATATCGTGGATGCAAAGTAACCACGTGTGGTTTCAATTTAAGCTGCTGATAGAAAACCGAAAGGTTAAGGTCTGATTTCACCGTTAATCGAGTTCAATAAAACGGAGCTCAGCATAAACGAGTTCGAAAAGAGTGGTACAATATAAATGTACTTATGTCATTGGTTAGAATTAAATGAATAAAGTAATAATAAAAATGCATACCTTAAATATCACTTTAACTAAGTTTAAGGTACATTGATCGCGTTCAGTTACAATGGTGAAATCCTACCTAAATCCTGCCCCGGTCATTCCAGACCTCACTGCAATTATAAGCACGCCACTGCAACAAAAAACCAGCAGTGGATACGCTTCGCTGATAAATGTAATTCATCTTCTTACTATCGTTTTTATAATAATAATACATCAACAATTGACCACTAAATTTTGTGGCCAGCGATGACGTATCTACCACAGAATAAATAATAGTAAGAAACACATTTAGGATAATATCGCAACTACCGCCGCAAGGCAAAGTACCACTTACGTCCGTACTCAGGTGCAGGTAAATTTCACGACGGAATTATAAACCGTAACGAGTACTCAAAAACATTAAATAATTATCAAAATAAAATGAAAACAAACTTGAAGAACATCTTGAAAATGCGCCATAAAATGTTATGATCTCTTATTAAACAACATTATAATGAGTTATGACGAAAACTGAGCCACATAACCCTAAGTAGGTAAGGTAACACAGAAAAGCTCAGTCGGACTCTATTTAATGGTAGGTACGTTTGCACACGAGTATACCTACTCCTAACTGCACATAGGGAACCCTAGTGTTGGGCTAGTGTTTAATGTGGCTAATTAGTGTTAATTAAGTTGATGTAACACAAATTCCTAAAAAAACTTTATTAGGTACGAGTATTATTATTAGGCATTTTACTTTATTTATGCATATCCTTAGTACCTACCTATTAAATTTTTTGACAATATTTTATCAAATCATCTATCTATTCTATAATATAAAAATAAACCCTTATTTCTCGGATTTCACCTTTCTCCTTTCACTATAACTTGAGAACGGATGGAACAATCCCACTAATTATTATTGATTGTGTTAATTATTATCTGGAGAAGAAATGTTATGAAAGAAAAATTAAGAAAACACGGAAGGTTATGACGAGGCCGAAGGCCGAGCCTACTACGCGAACGAAGTCGCGGACAGTCGCTAGTAAAAAATATAGACATAATCCTAGATGGCTACTGGCAGCCGGACAAATTCAAATTGTTTATTGGCCTTATAACATTGTCAGTTACACTGTGCAAGTCAAATTTACAAAATAATAAATTTTGGAAGTAGGTATATTATAAAGTAGTAAATTGAAATGTCCATGTTTATAAAATAAAAAGATGTAAGTGCTATGTTACTTGTTTAAGATACAAATATTAAATATATTCAAATAAAAATGTACAATATAGTCTGGTCGTTTTTAATACAAGAACGAAGATTCGCTGACACGTAGTTTCAAACCCAAACTACCGGCAGTCAGGGCTGGAGAGTCGGGAATCATCTGATGATGGTACTGTGTAAAGAGGTAGTGCCTTCAGAATACCGAATCGGTCTACAAATTACAGAGTTTATGCGAGGTACCTACTGAATCGAGGAGCGTTTCTCTTTTTTTATTCTGTCATGTATTGTGATGAGTCGGCCAAGTTATGCTCCAGATGGTAAGCACTACGATTTTCCGTGACTGTTATAGTGCCACCCTGAGCTTAGAAATGTAGTTTGGCGCACTACTGCTTCACATCAAAGTATCTGGTACTACATTAGAACCAACAAGACAGCCTGTTGCACAAAGGACCTATTAAGTTGTATTTCCTTGCCTCATAATATTATAATATTTTTTGACGAATTCTTATCAATTTGGCTCCTGACTACAGAGATTATCGCCGTAGCTATAAGGTAGCGAGTAATATTTTCTTTTAGATACTGTCCTCATCTCATATATAAGGACGTATAGTATAATATTCATGGTGGTAGTCTGTCTGAATTTCTCCATTATAATGGTATATCAAAGGGAAATAGTCAAAGAAAATCGCCTGCAAAAGCAACGAGGTATCGTAGGTTGTGCTGCGAACATTAACTCCACTGAAAATAAAAAATGAGTGTAAAAGCCCCAAAATAATTCACACATCCAAGTAACTTACTGACCCAGATTATCAAAGGTCTGAACACATGGCTGTCACTATAAAACTGTAAAAACAAGTCATGTTATATATCAAGGTGATAAGCCTTAAACAAAAGCCGGCTGTGTCATTGACCCCTCGTGAGATAGGTATTTCGAGTAGGTAATTATAGGTCGGTAGGTATTTATCGGAACCGGCTATTATATCAGTCATGTCATGACTCATGATGCTCACGATTTGAATGTTTTACCTTTGTAATTTAATCACTTTGATCAAGTGTTCTTCAGAGTTGTGAAAAATATTGATACAGCTATGGTAAGAGCTTGCCTACTTTAGTTAAAAGTATATTATACCTACGTTATTGCTACACGCGGCTATATAAATAGAAAATTACTATCCCACAGAAACAATTTACTGGGATTAAAAGTACCTACATCTCATCACACTTTTAATAATCATAATAGTCAATCAATATATACGTATAAGAATCAAAGTCCTGATTGACATATAACACACAGCCTATGACAGATAGCCCACAGGTCGTAGAGATTTGAAATTTGAAGGGTTTTTTTTGTTTTGATGGGTAGAAGTGTACTCAGGCCCTAATTTTTTGACATGGATGGCTGAGGGGGTGAAATTGAGGATTACACTTTGTATGGAAAATTCTTTGTTTTGAACTTATAGATGTGAAAAAGTGTATTTACTTAGATAGTTGTTTTAAAGTGCTTCTTTGTATTTTTGAAAGGGATGACTAAGAGGGGTGAACTGGGGAATGAAATTTTCTATAAAAAAATTTTTTTTCACCTCGCAACCTCGGAAAGATTCTGTTTGTCATTAGAAATCTGAGTACAAAAGTGCATTTTGTCTGCTAGTGCGGAAAGAGTTTTTAAAATTCGAACCTTTCTATTCGAAACTTATCTATACCGTAAGTACACTGAAAATGCATTAAATACTTATTTCTTGGGCTACCGGAACCAGAGCAAAATACCGGGCATTGCTTTAGGAGGACTTCGGCCACACTTTTGGCTGACTCGGGCGATGATCTGACCACGCTTAAGCATTACTGAGGACTCTATAGGAAATAAGTCTAAAATAAGCAAGGGCATCGTTGGAGTTATTCATCCTGATACGGCGCAAGGGATTTCCATAAAAAGGTAATGTAGTATTGAAAGTACCTACTTAGGACATTCCTATTTTTGTAAAAGATTATTGGGATTCCCCTGGGATTCCCCAATAATCTTTTTATCCACAGTTTTCCTTACCACTGACAGAAATTTGACATAACCTCCACACAAATAGTGTCAAATATCTGTCTCTAGTAAGGTAAACTACCGATAGATAGATTGGGACCGCCCATTTAGTAGCGCTCTGGAGATAGACAGTTAGACACCTGGATATACCTACGATTATTTATAATACTTTTCGTTTTGGAACAGTTTGTAGCTCACAACATGATCTTTACGATCACGCCATCTATACCTATTTACGTATAACGTTATCATTGCTAATACAAGGCATAAACATTTAGAAAATTGGTGGATTATACCGTTAACAATATTTGTCAGTATTTATTAAAACATAGACAACTTATTCAGAATTATGGAATAAATACAACTAAGGAAGCATATCGTGATAACTTTAAGAAAAATGTAGGTATGCCAAAGAAATATTTTTTCTTATTCAGCCATCTATATTTCTTGAATGCCTTTTTTAGTAGATAGGTAAGTAGGTACAGTACAATACTTGCCTAATGCATTAACTTTTTTATTTTCATCCATCCATCAATAATAAAATAGTAAAAATTTACTTTATACCATTCCCACTCTAAAAAGCTTATTTTATTCACTGAAAACAGTGAATAAAAAGGCCTTTTAATCACTGTTTTGGTGTTTGAATTTAGGACACACCAATATATTCGATCTCCATCTCAATGCTTATACATCTTCCTTACGCAAATAATAGTCGACATACAAACTCTTTGTGCAAGTAGGTAACTCCTCGAGATTTGTTTGGTCGATATTTGCTACAAGGAGTTAAGCATTAGAATAAAAACTGTATTGTGTTCTTTGCTGCGATTATAGAAAAAATATATAATAATAATAAATAAATTACTCTTATGTTTAGTAATTATTAAAATTTTAATGTGCATTTTAATTAATTTAACCTTCCATTTTTCTTCATTAAATGTCTATTTTCGCTCAAATTATTTCTTTTTTTCGCGGTCATGGTATAAAGTATAGTATGCAACTCTTGAATAAAACGAATTTATATTGAGGGCCATGAATCACTCAAATCGCTCAGGATTCTAACTCGCTACGCTCGTGATTCAATAGTCACGAATTACTCCCTGCGGTCGTGATCAGTCGTTAGAATCCTTCACTTACTCGTGATTCATCTATGGCCCCTTTAAATCCGTCCTTTATTCACTAGGGCCTTTATTAATAAACGTTGCGTAAACCTATATTAGGCGTAACATGCTTTGTCTTGCTTTCACGCGTGACATTTACTGCAAGCGAAAAATTGACAGATAGATGATTTAACTACTCCGGGTGTAAGCCAAGTTTATTAATAAGGCCGTAGTTGCATAATATACTAATTTACTTTCATTTTCAGTTATGCATTTCTTTCACAGAATCCATTAGTATTTTTTTAGAATAATAAGGAGTGTATTTTTTTGAAAAATCTTTTGTGTCGATTTCCGTCAAAGTAAAAGATTTAAAAAAATTGTATGCAATTATTGTTATCTTATAAATCGAGTGCATGTCTCCTTTCACGATTTTTCTCTAACTCTCGTGGTTCCGGACTTGGCCATCCGCCTTTCTCAAAAAAACCTCTCTGTATAAAACATCCGCATACGAATCTAGCTGCTGAGCTGAACGACTAAAGTCAGATTGTACCGCAAAAAATTGACAACAATATTGCGTAGTTGTGTTGGTTAGCTTTATTTCAAACAATGTAAAGAAGGGACACTTGCCTTCCTCGGCCAGCATAACATCGGCATAAGAATAAACTGTGCAAGTAAGTATTTATTCTTATGATATCGGCGCTTCCCGCCCGCATATTATTATCAGAGGTACCTATGATTAGTGGCACTGGCTACTCATATAATAATTTTTAATTTTACCTTTTGTACCTACCTACTCATATTATTAATTGAGGTGTGATTTGAGTTGATGGTAATTAAGAATTATTTTACAATAGTAGGTACATAATATTAGACAATACGTTTTGATACTGTGCAGCATACTTACATAAAAATAACACCGCTAAGGGTCGGAAATTTATTGGTTTTGTTTTTTGCAGAAGGAACTTAATTTGGCGTTTTCAACTTGGTTAGAATTAATAATAACCAACAATCATCAAGTAGGTAATTCCTATCTACTCTCGAGTGAAGTTTGAAGGGTACTTTGTACTTCCAGCCAGCCACCCGATGTCGTCCAGGAAAGCCAGCAACTTGTTGATTGTAGAGGAATCAGCAGGCATGTGACTGTTAATAATTTCAACGTCTTAAGTTATTTCTATTGAGATTTAGGATTTTTCCGGAGTATTGCCCTCATTTTGTTTGATTCGTTTTAGGGCTCGTATTGCAGGGTATCCTGACATTGACTATGTGTTACCTTTAGTAGTGATACCAATGAATCCTTGTAAAAATATCATAGCAAATCAACTCATCCATAGAAATGGCGACATGATTATAGGCATTAGATCAGGCGTTCCACTATACATTTAGAAATCTAGATAAACCTACTCGTACCTGTAAATTTACACAGAGCTAAATCCCTACATTATGATCAGGAGGTTTCTTGGCAACCAACTATCTTACGAACAACGAAGGTTTGTCGCTTTCGGCGTGATTTTGGCAGTTAAGCCAAAAAATCAAGATGTAAACAAACGTCCCTCAGCAGGCCAATCGCTTTGTTGAATGCCCAGATTTCTAATGAATTTGACTGTAGCCTTTCCTCTAATCAATTCACAGCCAGGATGTGTCATGTTAACAGATGGAACCAATCTACCAAGAGAACAGTCTTCGACCAATTTGTGTTACCACTTACCAGTGATGACTTATGGCACTGAAACGTGGTGTCTTACTAGTATGGACCTCATAAGTAAGCTCAAAGTCGAACAACGAGATATGGAGAGAGCTATGCTCGGGGTTTCTCTACGTGATCGAATCAGAAATGACGAGATCCGTAGAAGAACGAAAGTCACCGACATAGCCCAGAAGATTATCCAGTTAAAGTGGCAGTGGGCAGGGCACATAGCACGCAGAACAGATGGCCGATGGGGCCGGAAGGTTCTGGAATGGAGACCACGGAATGGCAAGCGCGGCGTAGGTCGTCCACCGACACTGTGGATAGACGACCTGATAAAGGTCGCAAAACGACGTTGGATGCAGGCGGCTTCCAACCGGTCCTTTTGTAAAATTATGGGGGAGGCATATGTTCAGCAGTGGACGTCCTACAGCTGAGATGATGATGATGATGATGATGATGACAATCTTCCTTTCGTAGGGGTGTGCAACATTCTTAGTCTAATCATTTATAATGAAAAATTAAATATTCATGGCAAGTTAAAAAAATACGTTGTCAAATTAGTAATTGAATATAAAATTAAAAAAATATCCTGACCAAAGTATTTACGATTTAATTTAATTGGGTCAATCTAATAAATTTGTTTATTTCATTGACAAGAAAATACGCATTGAAACTGTAAAAATATTTTATATAAGCCAAGATTTTAGTTTGTATTTAAATTTATTACGGGTCAAAGTCTTTATTTCAGTAAGTAGTTTATTATACATTTTGATCGCCATTAAATAAGAATTTTCCTTAAATATCTACCCGACACATTAGTAGGTAAACCTAGTATTAGTTTTTTACCACTTGTATTTCTTTGTACTATGTCCAAATGTTTGTCAAAGAAGTATTTATGGTCGTGTACGAACATGATACAACTTCCATTATGTACATGCAGGGCAATGGCAAAATGTTGAACTTATTGAGAAGGGGTCTACAGCTATCGGTAGACTAGGCACCGCTTATTGCCCTTACGCATTCCTTCTGCACTATAAATATCCTGTTAATATCAACAGAGTTTCCCCATAAAAGTAAGTAGCCCATGTAACACAAGCCCACATAACAAAATCGAAAGCATACAACGCAGATTCCACTGACACTAAAAGTCTCCACTGTCTATACAAAACTATCGAGCCGTCGTCACAATCGTCACAAACTTCCTGTGTGAATCCAATTCCAGTTCCTATTGCAGTATCTGTCAATAGTAATAATGCCCAGAAATTTACACTTGTGTACCTCTTGTATTTGTGTATTTTGGTATTTAATATTTAAATTAGGTTGTATAGACTGATATGAGTGGAATTGCATCACATTGGTTTTGTTTATATAAATTTGAAATTCATTTTTATTATGCCAATGTACAAGGTTATTCAATGTGTTATTAAAATCTATGTTAAGTTGAACATTGTTATCAGCTTTTATTACAACAGTAGTATCATCAGCATATAGAATACACTGGTGCTTGGTAACGTTAGGAATGTCATTTATGTAGGATAGAAAAATAAATGGACCTAAAAAGATTCCTTGAGGAACACCCGATTTATTTTCTTGAAGTTATGACCTAAGTATATTATTTTTATGTCCTAGTTCAATATTATACGTTTCAGTATATTGTCTCCTCTTTACCAAATAACTTTGAAGCCATTTTTGAGTGTTTACCCTGATTCCATATTTATCGAGTTTTTTCAGTGCTTTATAATGATCAAGCGAGTCAAAAGCTTTTTTCATATCGATGAATATAGCAGTGACCTTCATTCTATTGTTAAGACCTTCTGTTATTGCTTTAATTAAAGTAAAACATGCATGCGGTGTTTTTCCTAAACCCAAATAACTCATTCTGGTAATAACTGGTGTCAGTGTCACTGGTCTACAATTTAATTTATACATTTTTACATAATTTTTGTGCCTTTTTTAAATCCACTGATTTACTATTGAAATTTTCAAGAAGTCAGGAAATGTGCCTTTCTCAAAAGACAAATTAATTATATGACTGAAGTGTTGATTTAAACTAGTTCCACATAGTTTTATATTGTTAGGCCTTTATTAATAAACGTTGCGTAAACATAGATTAGGCGTAACGTGCTTTGTTTTGCTTTCACGCGTGACATTTACTGCAAGCGAAAATTGACAGATAGATGTTTTAACTACTCCGGGTGTAAGCCAAGTTTATTAATAAGGCCGTTAGTGTTTATGTTGTCGTAGCCTACTTAATTTGTATCTTTTAGTGGTTTAATTATACGCATAATTTCATTTTCGTACGTAGGTTTTAAGAATATTGAGTTTATTGATTGTTTATTAAGCTAATATATGCACATAATTTTTTGTTGTATTATCACTAATAAAACTTTATTTCTGTGGCTATAGTTAAGTTTAGTGAAAACTATCTTTGAACCGGGCTCACTACTGCCGCTAGTGGCAACTTAATTGCAAAAATTACAAGGCTATAAGGCTCAATATTATTTTATTTTATTATTATAGTATCGGATTTATTTTTTTAGTTTCACACATACTTTTGGTAGTACTAAAAGAGTAACCAGGAACGGTAATGCGAGAGCAAAACGCAGCTGAGCTCCCGTCTTAGCATCCAATGTACTACTGTCATACTTGGTTACACACGATGTGTTAAGTCAAAAACAAACACGAAAACCAAAACCTGAGTTTGTTAATATTTTACTTATCCGTGTAACAAGGAGGGTGGATCATCGGTGGCTGGGGGGCGGGCGACCTCAGTACCCATCGATTTAACCCTCATGTATGTTCTGCAATAATCAGTGGTTCAAAAGTTATTTGGACTTTGGTATAATTTTAGTCAAAAGCAGATTTTAGCCTGAACTTCACAATTGTAGCCGAACTATTAGGTCTGCAAACCTACTTTTTTTTTAACACGATCAATAGTGGGCCTTTTGTACCCCTACATCAATAAGAGTCTTAGATTTATAAATATCCAAGTAAAAAAAATTAAGGTATTTTTTTTTCAAAATCTTAATATTTACATTAACTTTATATGGTTATAAAATAAAAATTTCACTTATTATTTTTTTCTACAACCTATCTTAAAAACTACAAGCTTTTATGAAGAATAAACCCTGAAAGTTTCATTCGGCTAGAACAAGGGCATCATGTTGAAAAATGTACCTGAATATTCCATGTGCCAAAAATCCGTGATTTTTAAAGCCAAAAACTACTTTAGAAGCTTTAGGTATCGCGGTAACAGGTAGCTGGTTTGTGTCAAAAAAAAGGATAGCTAAAAAACATTATGTCTCGCTCTTGCACCGCTGTGATTGGCTGATTAGGTGGCATGGTATTTTTACAACCGTTTTTTTCTTGGAAGGACTTATTATTTTATGAGTTATTAGAGATACTATTGTAAGCTCCTTAGTCGTTTATCGTCTGCCATTCTGCTCTTACCTGTGCTACATTCCTATCCAGTGTCTTAATTAATACTTTAGATTTGGCTTGTTTATTGGACTTCGATACTTGCTAAGTGATTTGGATTATTATTACTTTGGAACGAAGACTCTGCGTGATTATTGGACTTTGATACTTTGTTTGTGATTTGAACTGTTGTTACCTTGGAACGAAGACTGCGCGTTTATTAGACATAAGCATGCCTTATTCTCCACGGGACTATGCAGAAATGTACTATTGTTACGGTGCAGCCCAAGGAAATGCCCGAGCGGCTGCAAGAATGTACCGTGAGCAACTGATTCGTAGAGGTGGCTCACAACCCGAGGTATACCCTGACTACCGTGTTTTTCTACGAGTCCGTAACGCGTACATGGAAGGTCGTATACCTGGTACTTCTCGGCCCGAAGGAGTGTCGAGAATCGACCCAGATCGAATCGAAGAAGTATTGGAAGAAGTGCGAAATGATTCATCGACAAGTACGAGAGCAATCGGCCGTCGTATAGGCCTATCTCACATGTCTGTGCACAGAATCCTGCGAGCAGAGGGCATGCACCCATACCATGTGAAAAAAGTTCAAGATTTACTACCTGCGGACTATCCACGACGAGTGGCCTTTTGTCAGGACATGATAACTAGATGCGACGCAGATGAGAATTTTTTTGACAACATAATGTGGACAGACGAGTCAAACTTTAGCCGGAGTGGAATATTTAATATGCACAATTACCACTCCTGGAGTATTGAAAACCCACATGCGATTCGCCGCCACAGTTTTCAACACCAGTTCAGTGTTAATTTATGGACAGGAGTATTCCACAAACAGCTGATCGGACCGTTCGAGTTACCAGCCAGATTAAACGGCGACGCGTATTTGCAATTTTTACAAAATAACTTGCCTGAAATGTTGGAAGATGTCAACTTGTCTTTACGTAGCCGCATGTAGTTAAATGCGGTACTTTCAATGCGACGGAGCTCCTTGCCACTTCGCACGGAATGTAAAGGAATATTTAAATGAAAATTTTCCAGGAAGATGGATAGGCCGTGGGGGGCCAATAAACTGACCCCCAAGGTCGCCAGACCTCAACCCTGTAGATTTTTTCATCTGGGGATATTACAAAGAGATGGTGTATAAAAACGAATACACTTCTATCGAACAATTAAGGCTAAAACTAAACCAGGCCCAAATGAAGATTAGGGAAAAGGAAGACTCATTCCGCAGGCTCAAAAGAAACTTTATAAAAAGATGTAGGCTATGCATAGCTAGTAATGGAGCTCATTTCGAACATTTATTGTAAATAAACCATATTACCGGTTCAAATTAGTTCTTTTTATTTGACTCATTCCTTTCCTTTTGTATAGTAGTCTTGTTATTTTACTTATTAACATAGCGTACACACATTGATTTTTGGCACTTTAAATATTTAAGTACATTTTTCAACATGATCCCTTAGTTCTAGCCGAATGAAACTTTCAGGGTTTATTCTTCATAAAAGCCTGTAGTTTTTAAGATAGGTTGTAGAAAAAAATAATAAGTAAAATTTTTATTTTATAACCATATAAAGTTAATGTAAATATTAAGATTTTGAAAAAAAAAATACCTTTATTTTTTTTACTTGGATATTTATAAATCTAAGACTCTTATTGATGTAGGGGTACAAAAGGCCCACTATTGATCGTGTTTAAAAAAAAAAGTAGGTTTGCAGACCTAATAGTTTGGCTACAATTGTGAAGTTCAGGCTAAAATCTGCTTTTGACTAAAATTATACCAAAGTCCAAATAACTTTTGAACCACTGATTATTGTAGAACATACATGGGGGTTAAATCGATGGGTACTGAGGTCGCCCGTCCCCCAGCCACCGATGATCCACCCTCTTTGTTACACCGTGTACATATAACCCGTTCTCGCAGCAGCTAATCTTTTTCTGTCTTTATCCTACCCCTATACTCACTACCCCCCTACACTCTAATTAAGAAAAAATCTTCATAAAAATTGATTAATAACGAGCATAAAATTTAATATAATATTAAAACACAGTAGATACAATCCTTTCACTCATTTAATGTAATTCATTTTATCGGTCTTTTACACCTCATCACTACCGATTGTGTTAGTGTGTGACTAAAAATGTGTGTAACAACAGTAATTCTTTAATAAAGTGTGTGTTTGTGTACAGCTTTCACTTGTGTGCGTTTATAAATTTTGCATTTTTCTGCATTCGTGTGCGTGATTATGTAAATGTGTGCTGTAGCTGTTTACCTCAGCTCCCGCGAAAAGTTGCAGAAATAGTTTAGTATAGAAAGTAGTATGCTTGGCTGCTCAAATTCTGAATTATCTAAGATCCACACCATCACGTCGAGGCTCCGTCTGCTAATACTGTGATAAGTCTCCGAATACAAGGGAGTCTATCTCATACCTAAACTGTCTATAACTCACGACCTTGCTCTGGGCCTCTATACGTCTAGGTAGTACCCTCTCTGCATTTTGTATGTTAATCTAGCCGCTCTAAGCAGGTAGGTTACAAATTCCCCAACATGGAGTAGGTAATATTTTTAAAGTGGCTACTTTCTGACAAATTTGCTACCTCGTCTGTGGCCAGGCCATGGATATATATTTAGGTAGATAATCTGTGGACCCATAGTTCTGTATTCATCGTTGTAGGAGGGAGTAACCAACAGAGTTAATAACATTTTCTTCCCTGCTTCCACGAAATTGAGATAGGTATATAGACGACAAATGTGTCAGGCAGGGCTACAGTTACACTGTTTTTGTCTCTCACTACTACTACTACTACTACTACTACCCAAGGTCAGCAACTTGAATTGCGAAACAAACTTTGACAGCTCGACAATTTCACATTTCGGGGCTAAAGTTTTTGATTATATTAATAACTCAAACCATTTTAATTACTGTTCTGCCTAATAAAACTATATCCGACCACTACACATCGAGAACCTAGTAGTAGTAATGGTGCGGTGTCGTCTACTACTTTGCAAAAGCGATAGTGAGAGAGAAGAAACCGGAATGTATTAAGATGGTAAATTATAGCACACAGATATACTTATTTGGAGTGATTTTTAATTCGTTAAAAATTAATAAAGCAAGTTCATGTTATCCTTATTAATGTTTAGATTCATATTCTGTACTGCCAACTTCTGGCATATATTTCACACAGTAGGTATTCGAAAAATATTTATTACTCGAAATATTATTGAGAAAATAAGTGTTCCTTGCACGACATTGTATGGGGTGACGTTTAATAAGTGTTTTGAGAATATTGAAGGTTTTTAGGACTACTGTACCTCTTACTTATTTTAACCGTTTATATGTTTGAGTTACTAATTACTTATATGATTTTTTTTAATGAACTTAGCCATAATTAGGTCCATCCTGCCATCTCTTATTTTATTATATCGCTTTGTCTGTTTGGTACTGAAATAATACACACAACCAAATAACAGGAATTGTAAAAAATATATAGTAGTATACCTTTACATACAATCTTAAAACGGAATATAATATACAGGGTGTTTGGTAGAGGGACCGACAAACCAAATGAGCGTGTTCGGGGGCCCACTTGGAGAAAACAAGTTGGCCAAAAAAATCCCCGACACCCCAATATGTTTAACTTTTTTTTTGTGATTTTTCCCTTTTCCCCCGAAATTGTACCTATTTACCACCATAACATTTGTAAAATTTGTAAAAACATCCGGTCTAAAACATACTTTAGAGTTAGGTAGAGTTAACAGGACGATATTTGAGAAGGCTAGTTGCATGCTACAGGAATCTGGACTACCAAATCGTTACTGGGGTGAAGCTGTAATGACAGCCATTTATATTAAAAACAGAAGCCCTACTAGTGCATTATCAGGTTCGATACCTGAATGTAAATGGACTGGAACAAAAGTTGATCTTAGTCATTTGCGGGTTTTTGGATGTTTAGCTTATTCTCTAATTCCTACTCAAAAACGGCACAAACTTGATGCAAAATCCAAAAAATACGTATTTGTAGGTTATGGTGAACATTCTAAAGGATATCGTTTAGTCGACCCATCTCAACCTCAAAAGATTGTTTATTCTCGAAATGTTGCATTTCTTGAGGATACTTTTTATAAATCTGATTCTACGGAGAGCAGTAATGCTGGGGATTTTATTTTATTAGACATGACAGTTAATAGTAACAGTAATTACTGTAATAATAATTTAATACTGTCCAATGAAAATAATTACAATGAAATAAACAATGAAAATTTGAATAATGAAATTAACAATGAAAATGTTAATAATAAAACAAATCTTGAAAATATGAATCATAATGCAAAAAATGAAGTGAATTGTATGAATAATAAGCCTAATCAGAAATCATATGATATTTCAGATGCGGAGCCTTGTTCTCCTTTGTCTGATGACTACTGCACTGGTAATGAGGGTGGTGATGAAACCTGTGAGAATACTGAAGAAGACTCTGAGTACTCCTTGCCGTCGCCATCTCGAGGAGGAGGTATGAATGGTCCAGCTGGTACTGAGACTGCCCAATCTCGTCCTGTGCGTAGTACTAGAGGAAATTTGCCTAGCAAGTATAATGATTATGACCTGTCTACTATGTTGGCTAAAGCACATTCACCTGATGAGCCACAGTCATACGAAGAGGCTATAAACTCTCCTGAGAAAGATAAGTGGCATACTGCTATGAGATGAGTTTGATTCTCTCATACAGAATCAAGTATGGCAGCTTGAAGACCGCCCAAAGGATCAAAAGGTTATAAAATGTAAATGGGTATTTAAAAAAAAGCATAGTGCAACTGGCAATTTTGATAGGTATAAGGCTAGGTTAGTTGCACGTGGTTTTACTCAACAATATAATATAGATTATCATGATACCTTCTCACCAGTTGTGCGACACTCAACTATTACTCTTTGCCTTAGCTCATGCATTAGATTCAAATCCTAATATTTCGGGGGTCGGGGATTTTTTTTAGCCAACTTGTATTCTCCAAGTGGTCCCCCGAACACGCTCATTTGGTTTGTCGGTCCCTCTACCAAACACCCTTTATACTTAATTGAATGATGCATGAAAAATTTGAGGTAACTAAAAACAATAAATAGACAAATGCCGTTTTAAAAATGTATTACGTGAAATAAAAAACATATAATTTATTATTTTTAGCCTAATAATAGGGACCCGTTGTCTCATACAGGTTTCGTAGGAGCAACGATATTACAAGCCTACGCTATACATCTACCTACTTTCTAAGGCTCCTAATGAATCATTAGAATTCTTTTAAAATAATGTAAGGCCAATAGAAGTATAGTACTAATAAACTAAATAAATCATAATATGAGTACATGAAGTTGCATTTTTATTAATAAAAATATAATAAAATTCTGAATTTAATCATTCCATTATTTATAGTGGTATGGGTCAATATCGATAAATAGTATCGTAGGCACTAGCATCGATATTATACCCCATACAGCATGCACATCACTAATCGTCGTCTTACTTTCTCAACCTCGTATGTTAAAATATACGAGTTTTGAGGAGAGGTAAAAAACTGAATTACTTAGTTGATATTGAATATATCCAAAATGTATGAATGGGGTTTTGATAACCATAAAAAGACCACTAGCATCGATATTATACCCCATACAGCATGCACATCACTAATCGTCGTCTTACTTTCTCAACCTCGTATGTTAAAATATACGAGTTTTGAGGAGAGGTAAAAAACTGAATTACTTAGTTGATATTGTATATATCCAAAATGTATGAATGGGGTTTTGATAACCATAAAAAGACGCACATTTTAAGTTTAAATCTATATTAATTACATAGAAGCACAAAAAGTTACACAATATTTTAGACATACGAGTTTATTGAATTAAGTATTCATCCAAATAAAGATACCATGATACCAAAGATAAAAGTTTGCTGCATTGAAAAAATATCATTTACCAAGGAAAACTCAGGATTCAGTTTTTGAAATTAAAGTTAAGTAATTTTTAATTGTTTGACATTTTAAATATAATTGGGAGTACAAAAAAGTGACTTAAATTATTTTACTCATGCACTAAATTATCATAGAAACTGTGATAATCAGCTGGAATCAGCTGCTTCATATCTTGGAGATCGTCATATTTTCTTTTTGTAATAGACAAAGGCTGATTATACAGCGCTGGGATTATAAGATCACGATTGACATTTAGCTGACGTGTCATCCGATGGGGCAAAAATCTCCAATCTTCGTCGAAACACAGCTTATAATGAGCACCAGTAGTGTCGGAGGCGGGGGTGTACTTCAGTGCTTTTAAATCTACCACACATGGGTCTCCCTTTTTGGAACCCGGCCGTATAGATTTTAAATATTGAAGTGAGGAAAAGTCGCAAAAAAAATTGTGGTTTAAGTATCGCACTTCGTATGGTTTGGACAATCTCGCTTGTTTTATAATTGTGGCAAAATCAGCAGGTTCAAAAAGTTCCTTTCCTTTCTTTTTTCGTTCGATGGTAGCATGAACTGAATCACATTCCATTTGTGTATGCCCTACAACAAGGTACTTTTGTTGAATTTCTGCGTTATGAGTTACTGCAAAATGTTGTAGGGCATTTGATAATGTGACGTTACGATTTTGCGCGCTGCACCCATCGCCATAGATAACCATCGGCTTAGTTTTATCAAGTCTTTGCAAGTAATCTAACAGGCACGAAGCAAAAACGTTTGCTTCCATTCCACCCTCACCTTCGTGCCAAACATAGCACACGACGCTCTTGTCATATTCATTGTATATTGTAAATTGATGAACACTTAATTTTAATTTAAAATACTGAGCTCCAGCGGATATTAATGGTATTGACTGCACTGCCTGTAAGTCCACTGTAACCATTTGGATCTCTCCATTCAAACACCTTTCTTTATCTTCTGCCTTTTCTTTTCTAGCACGGACTCTAGCTGTTATATGATTATTATAATCCTCTTCAGGTAAGTTTTTATTTTTATAGGCATAACAGAGATCGCACTGATCCTTTTTCGGTCGGTATATGCTGAGGTTATTTTTATGAATTATGTCCAAGAAACATTTATAGGTCGGTTTTTCACCATCAGGAATGCTTTGGTCTTTTAGATATTTCTCAAAGTCATAATATACTTCAGCCCATGTCGTGTAATTAATATCTACATAGTCCTTAGCCGTGCTCTGTCGACAATAATGAGATGGCATTTTTGGAAGAGCAGTCAGAAAATTACTAATGTGCTGTACTTTGGTCGTATTGATTGCCTTCAATCGCTTTGCGGGCTGGTTTTTCTTTGGCATGCCAATCCCATTGTTAGATTTTTCCCCCTTGACCCAATTTGCTACGGACCATTCACCTAAACTAAGTGTCCCGCAAAACATTTTTTTTCATACAGGTACAATCTCACCACGAACTTTAAGAGTATACTGAAGAGTGTTTGTTCTTTTGGATGGATGTCCTTTAGTTTGAGCCGTTACTTGTTTGAGACTAACCATAGCCACGACAAAAGCTTTTCTCTCTTCCCGTGAAAGTTGCCAGAATGTATCGAAAATCATTTTTCTGTCATAATTACTTATTTTGTTGCATTTCTTGGCAAACCTTTTAGCACACTTTTCTGAGTCACATCTATCTTGTAGTTCTATTCCTTTCCTATTTTCTACTCCTACGATTCCCTCATTTTTCTTCCTTTTGATTGATACGTATTCTTGTCCTTTCATCCTTTTATGCTTTAATACATTTCTAGTCCAATTCTTTTTGTTTCCTTGCCTTTTTCGAGCTCTTTTAACTTTAATAGCGCCAGAAAACTCATCTAAAATTCTAAAATGTTCAATGTCTGATGACGAAGAGTTTCCATGGTTACTCGGAACGTATTCGGATTCCTCTCTGAAAAATCTAAATCAGATAAAAAAAGTTCTGGTGTAGACAGTAATTTTGAATTATCCTGTGTTATCTGTCCCGTTTTCTCATCTAGTATGACGTTATCTAAAGAACAGGACTGCTGGCACAACTGATCGTTGTTTGGTTTTAGATCTACATATGAGCAGTCATGGAAGACGAAACGACCTGTTTTGTCATCAAGAACAGAAGTTTGTTCTTGAATAACCGTGATTTTTTCACAATTTTCTTAAGCTCTAATAAAAGACGTGTTAGTAGATGATGACCCTTCAAAAGATTGCTCTCTTTCATTCCGGCTGATTGCTAGCTCCACTAGCCGCCTGCTTCGTTTTTCCAGAATATTCATTGAGCTGAAACCCGACATGAAATAGGTAAGTATCTCAAAATACGAATACCTACCTACCAAATTCCCTCCATGATTACAGTTAATAAAGCAAAATTACTTCAGTATTAGTTTAGGACATTAATTAAATTATATAATTACTTGTAACTCACCTCATAGTTGCAATAAAACACTTTTTTCTTTAACAATGATTTGTTATAGTACACCTCGACCGTTTCAATGCACATTTTTATCATAATAACCGTTAAACCATCAAAATATCATCTAACTCATGCCTAACTTCATACTAATAAGAGCGGCAACCTCGCATCTCACCAGACAAGGTAAGCAAAAATAGACTGTCTACGTAAACATTTAGAGTTGAAACCTCGTATTTCAAGATACGAGGTTTAAGCAGTTATAACATCTTTACTAGGAATATACGAGGAAATTGCATAGGGAATTTCTCACGAACTTCACCTTTGTATCAATATAAGAGTTTGTTGTAGTTATGAAATGTGCGGCAACAAATAGATAGGAGTAATAATACAAAAATGGTATAATTTTAAGATACGAGGTTGAGAAAGTAAGACGACGTAATGTTAACATTTAGAAGGTTTTTCTTCTATGTTGGTACTATTGACCCTTGGAGTATATATTGTTCTGTGCTATTGACTGTCAGCGCTAAAGAAAACGAAAGTTTGCTGCAGTTGTCTAAACATTGTATACAATATCTCTAAAAATGAATCTATGGAAGTTCGGACTCTAACTAGTATTATCTTTGGTCCAGTCCTCTGAAACTGCCTATAATTTTAGAAATGTATGGAAATTGTATACGCACTTCTACCAATGAAAGAAAAATGAAATTAATAATGCCATATGATAAAAACTCAGACAATTAGCAATAATTATTTTATCATAAATATAATTTGTTGAGCACAATTGTGTAAAACATTTTTTTATCATTTTGTTCAGTAGTGTACCACTACCGAACAATATAATATGAATGATGTAATAATGCTAGCTAGTAATTTTTAAGTTTCAAGACTTTCAAGGAATATTTGCGTCAGTGTTGCCATATATACAGATTTATCTATATTGGTACAGATTTTTGGCTCCTGATACAGATGCCAGATTTCACTTTAGGTTTATACAGATTTTTTAAATTTAAATTTTCATGTGTGAAATTGTGAATACAAAAAATAATATAAGTAAATGGTTCAAACTTCAATACATTTTGGTCCTAAATATTTATCTGTCCCTTAAACTGGATGCTAAAATTACTTTTGCTATGGCAACCCAATGATAGCCGAGTGTTGTTGACCGGGGATTTACCGAAACGTGTATTAGAATATTACTCGACCAATTTCGGAAGATGGATTGCGCGGAAGGATACCTATTGTATGTTCGTCTATTTAGTTTTGTTAGGTTATCATCACTCATAATTTATATCATTCATTGTCCAAACATCTTCTCTAGATTTTCATATCTCGTAAATCCACTATAATGTTAGCTAAAAAGAAACGGAACTCGCAAAGTTTTAATCAAAGTTGGTTGGAGGAAAGTTATTTCTCGCCATGGTTAAAAAGGAGTCAAAAGGGTGAAGATTACGCATACTGTAAATATTGTTTAACCGACCTTGCTATCGGAGGAGGTGGTAAAAACGATCTTGTGCGCCACATGAAAACTACCAAACACCAAGCATCAGTTCCTGGTACAAGTGCAACACAAAAACCAGTCACCGATTTTTTTATGAAATCCAATATTACTGACGATGTTAAAAGAGGTGAAATCCTATTGGCGTCTTTTGTTGCTGAGCACAACCTCTCCATGAATGTTATGGAACACCTCCCCCAGTTGGTAAAAGCTGTATGCAAAGATTCCACAATATATAATATATATAATATAAATAAATCGTAAGCATCGTAGTTTTGAAGCTCCTAATAATATTGTGTTTATAAACAAATAAGTTCACTGATCGTTGACACGGCACCACGAATTGCAATACAAGTGTTGATAAATACTGTGGAGATATCGGTTTTGTTTAATTCTGGACATTGGATCACGAATTTTCACATAAAGCACCGGCTGAATTGCTGAATTGAGGTTAGTAATGTGTCAATAGTGCTTAAGTCACAAGGTCACACAGACTACAAGGTCAGATGACATACTCCTCAGTGTTGCAAGCCCACGAAAACTAAAACTAAAACTACTACACTATACGTTCCATTATACACAGAATTAAGAGTTGACATACGTCAGTGCTACCAACCTAGGAAATTAAAAACTACTACGGATTACGTTTCATTCAACGCAAATTAATTTAATATGGATGAACAACTTCAACTTTTATTTGAAAAAATGAAAAATGAAATGCAAAAACAAACAATTGAATTACAAACATCTTTAACTAACAAAATAATGGAGAAGATGGATGAAAAATTGCAGCCTCTCATAGAAGAAAATAAAATTTTAAATACAAAGGTAGAAAACTTGGAGAAGGATGTGGAAATTTTAAAACGAGCAAAGAAACAAAACAATTTAATATTTTTTGGTTTAAAAGAAGATGAAAAATCTAATTTAGAACTATTACGAAAAATTAAGGAACTGATTAAAACCGACTTGGGAATTAACTTCGAAGAAAATGAAATAAATAATACTTATCGTATTGGAAAAGAAAAACCAGGCGATAAGCCAAGGCCTACCTTGGTTTCCTTCGTAAATGAATGAAAAAAGAACGAAATAATGAAAATGAAGAAACATTTCAAGGATATATACATTTCAGAAGATTATACTAAGGAAGTTTTAGAGAAGAGAAAATTACTACAGCCACAACTAATGGAGGAAAGAAAGAAAGGAAACATTGCATATCTACAATTCGACAAAATAGTAATAAAGGGAAGAATGAACATCACCAACGATAAAAGAAAGAGAGAAACATCTACATCACCAGAAAACGAAAACAAACCAAGAAAACAACAAACCTTAATGCCATCGAACATTAACAGATTAAATGCTTACGATTTAATGAGGGGGAGAAGCAATTCTTTGCCCTCCAATAACAAAAAGCAATAGCAACCAAAAGTCGGTAAACGGAAAACACAACATACATCGAATATAACAAACCACGCAACAACAAACCACCCTCCCCCAAGCCGACTGGTCCTCGTGGGGGAAAACGACCACGACCCTCTAAAGGTAAAACATAATGTCACTTACACTAAAAAGAAAATTAATCATATTCATATAGCAACAATCAACTGTCGATCTCTTAGAACAACTGAAAAACTTCAAGAACTAGAACTAGCAATAGAAGAAATAAAATGGAACATAATAGGCATAAGTGAGATGAGAAGATATGGAGAAAACATAGAAGATCACGGTAACTACCGTGATCGGCGTCTCTCCTTTATAATGTAGTATACATTATAAAGGAGAGACGCCGGGACTGTATGGAGTCGGATTTATGGTGAAAAAGAATCTTGTAAACAACATTGAAGAAATAAAGAGAATCTCTGAACGTATCGCAATCCTGAACATAGAACTTGGCAAAGGAAAAATTGAAAAATGGTCTATTATCCAAGCATATTCGCCAACAGAAACAAACAAAAATGAAGACATAATTAAGACAGAAAAGTTCTATAAAGACCTTCAAAACACTATTGAAACTGCTCATAAAAATATTATAATAATGGGAGACTTTAATGGCCAAATTGGTACACAGAATAAAGGGGAAGAACACACTATAGGCAACCACGGATTTGGAAGTAGAAGCAAAAATGGCACGAGACTGATAAATTTTTGCTTACAAAACAGACTAAGCGTTCTTAACAGCTTCTATAAAAAGAATATAACAAATAAATGGACATGGAATTCACCCAATGGGCTGCATAAGAACGAAATCGACTTCATTATGTCTAACAATAGAAAAGTCTTCAGAGACGTGACAGTGATACAAAATTTAAATTTTAACACTGACCATAGAATGGTTCGGGCTACAATGTCAAGAACACAATGCAAAACATCAAGACGATTTCATAATAAACACGCATCTATCCAATATACAGGTGACACAGAATTACTACTTAACAATCTCCAAATATCATTAGATAGCAAACAAGATGGCTCACTTCAAGATAAATACAATGAACTCGTACACCAACTAACAACTGTAACTCAAAAAACAAATAGAAGCAACAGGAAAGAAATTTCACTCGAAAGTAAACAACTGCTACAAAAACGTAAAGAACTACTACAAGAAAAGAAAACTAAAGACAACCGGCAAAAAATTACAGAAATAAGCAAAATTATAAGCGAACAACTAAGAAAAGAAAGAAAAACCAAACGATCCAACACAATGAAACATTTTATAGAAAAGACAGGAGGAATTAAAAAGGCACAGAAAGAGCTCAATGATAAAAATGATTGGATACTAAGCATAAAAAGGAAGGACGGAAAAACAACAGAAAAAAGACCCGAGATACTAAAAGCTGCTACAGAATTTTACCGAAACCTATACCAAAGTCAAAAAGAAAAAGTCGTAAAAGTATATAACGTATCAATCGACGAAGAGGAAATACCCGAGATATTAAAAGAAGAAACCATAAAAGCGATCAAAACACAAAAAAATGACAAATCACCTGGTTCTGATCTCGTTACAAATGAATTGCTAAAAATTACTTTACCAGTGACTGCTTCGAATCTTACCAACAAATTTAATGAAATTATTAAAACAGAACAGATTCCCCAAGATTGGTCTAAATCAACAATAATATTACTACACAAAAAAGGAGACAAAAGAGACATAGCAAACTACAGACCCATTAGCTTAGTGTCTAATATTTATAAGGTATTTTCAAAAATTATATTGTCAAGAATTTCCAATACACTTGATGAAAATCAACCAAAAGAACAAGTTGGATTCCGCCAAAATTTTTCGACAATAGATCACATACACACACTTAGACAATAACTATAAAAATCTAACGAATATAACAAGACCTACTACCTAGGGTTTGTCGATTTTAACAAAGCGTTTGACACACTAGAACATGGATTCATCTGGAATTCACTGAAAATACAAGGTGTTCAAACAAAATACATACGAATACTCGAAAATGTATACACTAAGAGTACTGCGCAAGTAAAATTGGAAAGTATAGGCGAAGAAATTCCTATTATGAGAGGCGTGCGCCAAGGAGACCCAATCTCACCTAAATTATTTTCAGCTGTTTTAGAAATTATTTTCAGGAACCTTGATTGGATGGAAAAAGGGTTAAACATAAACGGTGAAAAATTAAGCCACTTACGCTTTGCAGACGACCTAGTTATATCCTAACCTCTTTGGACCGCTACTTGGACAGTGCATATCTGATGAGAACTGAACTCCAGAACGTACAACATGACAACCCTCGACACTATAAACCAATCGAAGAAATTTATTTGGGCGTAAATGTTGCCTCATCTTTATCTTCTTCCAATTTGAGTCCTAATGACATAAAACTTTTCAAATTACGATGTCTCGAATTCTATATAGAAGGAGCCAAGCAAATAAAGACAAGTTTCGATTTCGGAAGTCCGATTACAAGAAGCCTGGAATTCCTTAATCCGACTATCATTAAACGTCGCAGTATACAATCATTGAGCCACAATGCACGTAGTCTTCCTAATGTAATTCAACAAGAACATTTACAAACATTAGATAACGAGTGGCGACATTTGAAAATGAACGATACTATACTTGCTACTAAGGAAGAAGATCCTGAAGTTTTTTTGGTAAGAAGTATTTCGCGCACAAGACTGTGATGGAAAATTACATTATACGACTCTTAAAGAGATAGTTTCAGCCTTATTATGCCTACCCCACTCCAGTGCAACAGTAGAAAGAATATTTTCTTCAATTAATTTGATAAAAACGAAAACTCGCAACCATTTAGGTACAGACACTATGGAATGATTGCTCTTGACCAAACAATTATTAAAAAATGAGCCATGTTTCAAGCTAAATGTTAGTAAAAATATGATTAATAAAATGAATAAAAGTATGTATCAACAATAAATATGTTTTTCACTTGTCTACTACTTTATAAAAAGTTTAATTAATACAAGTTTTATACAGATTTTAGCTTTTTCGTCGTATACATTATATAATACAGATTTTCAGACTTAGCGACAGTGTTGTCATATCTAACTACTTATAGGTAGATCTACCTATTTTAGCTTGAGTCTACCTATCTACCACCCGAAGCCCTAAATCTACCTATTTTCGATACCACGTCTTATTGAAAATAATTTTGACATGAAACTTAGTTATGCGTGTAACAGAACCAGTAACGTCCACGTCTTTGGTTTCTACTTTCTGCGCAGGATGCGAGCAAAGTAAAAACCAAAGCCGTGGACGTGAGCATTCACTAAAAATAAAGAACATTAACAGCGCGTGACAGTTGATAATGTTGACAGTACAATTATGTTACACTTATGCAGATTTTCGTGCTAGACCCACAGGTAAATCTCACGAAACGAAGGTGTCACTGTCAACATTGTCAACTGCTCATGGTATGTGCATGGAAATTTGACTACAATTTCGTTGGTTTACTTGATTCTGTGTATGTCATTCGTTGATAATGATGCTGATCATTGTTTCATAACCGACCAATCTTAGCTTATTTTCTAATCTATATACGTGGTACTGGCGGCATTGCGGCAATCCCACAGAGGTAACTTATTTGAAAATGTTAAAGTTGAATCTACTACTTTAACGTGTGATTTTTTTTTTTGTGTTGTGTTTTCAATAAAAATATATATTTTAGAACTTTAATTTGAATATACTAAACAGTAATAACTAAATAGAGGCGAATTACATGATAATGGCGGAGACGAAACACGGAGTCAAAGTGTTCGATCTCTAACGTGAGTTTTGCCGGTTAATAATAATAGTTTAACGGTGTCAACGGTCAGTAGCTACTCGTATTATTAGTAACCGGCAAAATACTCTGAGATTAGCTCAGCTTTAGCTAGTAGGATAATTGTGCAGGAAATGTAAAACAAAGAATGGAGAACCCAGCTCGGAACACTTGAACATTTTATAAAAGCATGTATAAAAATTAAATAACATTTTGTTTAATTTTGACAAATCTTTTGTTTTACATTGTTATATATATATATATATAATTATATTAATTATAAATAAAACTTGAGAGGTAGATCTACCGTTTTTCCCATGACATTCTACCAACTTCTACCAAATTTTAGGACTTAATCTACCAATTTTCCAAAATGTGGGTTGACAACACTGCTTAGCGATTCAAATTTCGAGGTTTAAGATATGGCAACACTGATTTGCGTCCTCAGCTAGCGCCCCCAAGCATAGTCTAAAATATATACTAGGAAAATTATTATTATTATAAATTATATATTATATATGCCCCCAGGGCTACACCCTGACCCAACACGAATTTCAAGCGAAGTTGCATGCAGAACATAGAATGCTCTGTAATAGGCATTTTAAGAAAACATCCTTCGCTGATAATGACCACAGAAGGTTATTTAAATCTGCAACACCAAATGTGGAATCTGATGAGGTTAGTGAATAATTTTATTTCATACCTACTTTAAAATTTCTTTGTTTCTACCCATTTTCTTTAGTATCACAATTTACCTGTAAGATTAAATCAGAAATAAGCAAAAATGTTTACAAGTATATATAGGTATATACCTATGTTAATTGTTAACATGGCCATTATCGGATGATATTTTAATAAGTTTAGAATTCTAGGAATCCTTGCTTTCGTTGTCTGTCTGTCTGTCCCTCTAGAGCCTTCTTGTTAGGAATACGTGGGGATATCAAGTAGAGCTCTATTTATATTGGTTTTACTCAATAAAACTGGAATAGTACAATCCCCTCGAGATTACAAGTTTTATTCGATCATATATAGTTTTATTTTTGAATTGTTTCATCACTATCTGTAAACCACTATGGAATGTCAAAGCATTTAGCATTATGCTGAGAATAGTCCTATTTGAATAAACCAATTACGTATCTTCCTAGAGTATACTATAGAAGTACCTACCTAAAGTATGGCTTTTTATAATATTTCAGATGCTTACAAGCCCAGTTCTGGACATATCTGGATCAAGTTCTATACTTGAACCTATAGCAAGTACATCCGGGATATCACAGCCTCTATTAGAAAATGTGGGTCTCCATAATATAAACCAGCCAAAAGCAAGGATATTTACTGAGGTGCCGGTACCACTACAAGGTGGTTTACTAAAGGACTGTGAAATTGTTCCTCCAATAAATATTGAGAATCAATTGGAACCTTCTGCCATGCAAAAATCTACCAAGCAATCGGACTTAAGCAGGAAAAATAAGTACCTATTAGAAAAGTGCAGAAAACACATGAAAAAAGTTTATAGACTGCAAAGAAAGATAAAGAAATTGAACAACAAATCATTTATCAACAAGATTTTTAAAAGTAATTCTGTAAACTCTCTCATGAAAAGTCAGTCACCAACTTTTGCATTATTATTGCAAGGGGAAATGAGAAACTTTAAGAAAGCAGGTAAAGGCCGCAGATGGGATACAAATTCAAAAATTGTAGCACTGAGACTCTTCAAAAGGTCTAAACATGTTATAAATTATTAAGAAGAATGGTATGCCTGCCAGCTCCAAGCACATTAAAATGTCTGTTAAACAAATTTCAACTCACTGTTGGAATAAATGAGCAGATCTTCAAAGTTTTGAAGAAAAAAGTAAAAGAAAATGAGGAGCAGTCTGAAAAGTCACATTAAATTGAATATGGTGGCCTCTAGGAATAACAAACATATTTTTTAATTCCCATTATGTGTGGTATCATTAAACAGGAGATGTTAAAATAAAGGTAGGGTTATCTTTTGTTTTTTAAACAGGGTATTATTCTTTAAGAATATGCCACCCTTGTAACGAAAGTATATCACATAAAATATAACCTGCTTACATCATAATATTTTTAGTACAAAAACTGTGGTATGCTACTTTGCAGAATCTATTGTTTTGTTACAGTAGGTAGCATGCAATCACGGTTATCCTCTTATAACCATATGGCATCGTCTGATAACGATATGGTATGCTCTGATAATGATATGGTACTGTGTCGCAATGTAGTGCTCTCACCATAGTCAGTGTTCTGCAAGATCGAATAAGAAATGAACAAATCCATAGGTGAAAAATTGATGATAGTGGATTAGTAAGTTTGAAGCACAAGCTGCGTAAGTTGGCCCGAAGGAAGCACTGGATCCAGATTACTTCCATTGGTCATTATAGATTTGTCAATTTCAGACCCGTACCAGTTATTTTGTATTTTAGATTGTCCAAAGTAATTTTATATTAATTTCAGGTTTTGCATCACTGTTTCAACGCTGGGTTGAAGATCTCTGCCACAGTCTGTGATTTAGATGGAGTAAACAAAAAGGCATTAAGTATATTAGGTGCATCTGTGGACCGACCATACAAAGATATTGAAAAGCAAGAACTAGTAACACTTTTTGACACTCCACATTTGTTAAAATGCTTCAGGAATTTATTCTTGAAGTATGATATAGAATGTCCAATGTCTATTGGAAGCGGATGTGGAACTGGTAAGATAATAGATTTCACTTTTTTATGATATTCTTTATGTCTAACTGCTTGTTAAATAAGCACTTGGTGCAATCATAACTTACTTTCTGCTTGGTACAACAATCTACTTGATTGATGAACTGATTAAATATTAAATATAAATAATCTAAGCACATGTCACTTTTTACAGGTATAGCAAAATGGAGCCACATTAAAAAGTTCTATGAGCTTGACAATAATAATCCTAATTTTGTATTTGCCCCAAGCTTAAAACAAGAACATTTGGAGCCAAATACAAAACAGAAGATGAAGGTAAAACTTGCTGCTCAAGTTTTGAGCCACTCTGTTGCTGCAGGGATGTAGGCAAAAATATCACAAGGTTATTAATGATTATTCTTTGGTATCATTTGGAATAAAATAAAATTAATTTCACTAAAATCAATGACACGGTTTCTAAGAAAAGATCTTTGTATGTCTTGTAGTTTCAGACTTTCCAATATTGACACATGGAAAGGGCCCTGTATACATTAAGTAATTATGATAAAGATTTTCAATTTACCCAGATTAATTAAATATTTTTCTATTTAGTAATGGATATCCTATTTTCAGTGATTGTGATGTTAAGTATAAATGTTTTTTATTTAATGGTTTTTGAAACGAAATTCGTTAATTTCCCGAATAACTATTTATTTGTTAATAATATGTAGATATTTGGCCTAGTTGATACTGTCTCAGTAGTTTGCCTCTTGTTAAACATCTCGCCTGCCTATGACAGTTGCAGGGCTACCCAGATGATAATTCTCAATGTTCATAATTATGCGCTGGCCTGCACTCCAGTGTTCGTCACCCCAAGATGTTTACACAGACTCTCTCTGAGGCGTAATATCTATAACTGCAGTGGTACCAGACGGTAGACGGACACTAACCTTAGATTCTAGAGCCAGAAGTATAGAGTCTAGAATACTAGATGAAATAGGTTGTAGAGATTTGTATAAAAATCACCTGATACGGTCACTGGGTGTTTCGCTTTTTTTGAATTTTTAAAAATTATATGTAAACTTTGTAAGCAGTTAGTTAAAGCATTTTCTGTTTTGTAAATTTTAAGATTTTATTTTATTGGGAGAAAAAATTAATATTTTATATTTTCAGGAGAGTTATCAACAAAAGCAACAACAACTGCAAATGTCATTGCAAAAATAGACAAACTGTTCAACTGTGTGAATGCCTACACTCCAGATCTGAGAAGAGGGAAACCGCTCGCCACCAACATGCAGAATAATAGTATGCACATAGAAACTATAAAGAAATGAAATATTTTTTCAAAAAAATTAAATTCCTTGGATGCAGAAGAAAACCCCTATCTCAGGAAGGATGAGTTTGGACATTGAACGGGTTTGGAGACATAATAAGTATAAGGACATTAAAAGTTTAGCAACTAGAAGATTTCAACTAGAAAATTTATTCGGTGCATTAGAGGCAACTGTGGAGCCAACACAAACTCAACTGCTGGACAGTTCGTTGCAGGGCTTAAAACTGCAATCTTAAGCAACTTGTCCCACATTGTTGTAGGAAACTGCGAAAACGATGAAAATGATGTTTTCATATCAAACTATAAAACATTGTTGACACCAACCACAGACATATGCAATAAAAATGCCATTGAGGCAGATTGCCTGCTATAGAATGTAACATTCACTACACGTTTGAAGAGGTAATTAAAGAAAATAGTGGTGAAACGCAGGCATGTGCATATGTCTGTGTCTTTATTATTAAAAACAACCCAAATAATAAGTGCCAACAATGTGAAAAAATATTTGTGTCTGAGACGCAATTGGATGAACACATTTTTATTGACTTTAAAGAGTATGACGATATAAAAAATTCGCTAATGTATTCCTCTAAGCAATTGATTGCATGTGTTGAAAGTGGTGCAACAATCATGAATACATATTTAGAAAACGATGCATATAAAAAATATAAAGAAAAATGTTAAATACATCCTAACAGAATCAATAGATTTCAGTTTCCTCAGCAATTGTGCAGACCACTATGAGTGTAATATAAATTATATGATAAACAGTATATTTTTTATCTGTATTAAAAGGTTTTGCATCTTGAGAAATCGGCAGTTCACAGAAGAGTCTACTAAATCTGCTCTCAGAAGAAAAATAGATATTCTTCAACACAAATAAATGTTGTCAAGGTACACATTACCATGTAATACCATGTAGTAACAGCTAGTACTATATTCTATAGCAAAGCATTTCGGCTAAGGTGATAAATACAAACATTGTTAGCTTAATACTTTTATTTTTATATTTTTTCTTATTTCGCAATTTTAATAAAAATGTTGTAGCTTTATTAAGACTGTTAAAGTTGTTTAAACATCTTAAGTTAAAGAATAAAAAGAAAGCTTTTGTATGGAATTCAGTACAATCATTGGGAGGTGGACTTCATTTCTCATATTGGTTCCTAAACTAGTTTTCATATTTCCAACGGCTTAGGAACCAATACAAGTAATGGGGTCTATCTATATATTATATAAGAATCAAAAGTCCTGAATGATTGACTGACAGACAACACGTAACCTAAACCGCTGATAGTAGAAACTTGAAATTTTGGAGAATGTTTTTGTCTTGGTGGATATAGGTGGTGTATTAAGAAAGAGTATTTCGATATTCAAGCCCTAATAATAATGGGTGAAGACGTTTGTATGAAAGTAATTTGTTTTTGAACTTTGTATTCAAATAGTTAATTTAAAATAAAAAATGGTGTTCCTTAATTTTACACATAGTAGTGGGCGATAGCCATGAACATAGCTCTATATTGTTAAAATAATTCAAATCTATAAAAAATTACGCGGATGAAGTCCCGGGCAAAAGTTAGTTAGTGATAAAAATCAAGACAATGAGCAGTCAAATTTGCGATTGCTGCGAAAAGCTTAGAACTTCCCGCCACAGGTTGGACCATGCACTAAATTATTTTGTGCAACATTCGAAAACATCTACGTTTATGAATAAGTTTAAGAATTTCTATATTAATTAATTGTTTTATAATAAAAACAAACCCAGACTTTAACCACTTGTTAAAATAAGCACCTAAATCATTTTATATTATTTACGTACCTAGAATAAAAAGATTTAATTCGATTTCATAACTGATTCGTTTGTAATAAACAATGTTTACAAGATTGTTTGCGAGAGCATATTCATCAATAAAGTCTTCTTAGTACCATACTTGCTTTTTATTTAATGTACCTACCAGCTTTCACTTATATAAAGCTTATAAAATATAATATTAGAGCCTAAATTAAATGTAGAAACGGATTTGAATATCCCGCATGTGAGATTTTGAATCACTCCATCTGTGTCGTATATCCCCCTAATCTTTTTACTAAAACTTGAAATCTACACCCTACTTTTTTTAATGAAGTCTGCGTTCTTCCCCCCGGTAATATTGTTCTGTGATCATGGTGTTATCATTTAGAAGAAAAGTATAGATCCTATTATCATTGCATAACAAATCAAAAAATGGCTCTTTTTTCAGTCATATATTTAGGCAAATATACAAACCATAAGAGTCTACTTTATAAATGTAAAAACAATATTTTATTCATAGATTATGTAGTGTGACAAATAAAAGAATACACCACCATTTCCGCTAGTCAAACATGGCGGCAACCACGTGAACTGAAGTACTTCCGCGAGTCCAAGAACAAATAAAAGAATACACCACCATTTCCGCTAGTAAAACATGGCTGTAACCACGTGAACTGAAGTACTTCCGCGAGACCAAAATGGAGGGCATCACGTGGTTAGACGTAGCCTCCAACAGCCAATGAAGAGCGTGGCATTGTCCCGCCAAGAAAATGGCGGCGGTGAAGGGAAATCCCAGCGGAAGACATCGCTATGAGTTTATAAAACGCGGCGCGCAGAGCGGTCGTGGCTCACTCTGCCTTCAACCGTCGACCAGTCAACATCTCCGAGTTCGTTATTGCGGTGAGTCAATCCTTGTCGTGATTTTGTATAGTGTAGTAAGTAGGCTATTTTAATCTCCAACAATATATATATATATATATTGTTGGAGATTAAAATAGCCTACTGATTGATATATATATATATAAAAATCATTTTGAGAATAATTATATTATTAATTTTAATTGCTGGTATCGTCTTGTCAGTCAGCCAGATGGCAAAATACTTAGAAATGTGTATTAAGGATAATTATAAGCAAATGTTTATGTAGGCTTTAATGTAATTGTTACTTAACATCTTGTAAATTCAGTTGAATGTAATTGGTATAGATTTGAGTTTCAAGTTATGGAATACATGTGCATAATCTGGTTTTATTGTAATGGGTGTTACATTTTCAGATGTGGGATTTACCCGTCGCAACCGATCCCCTGGTCTACCGAATTGGAATCACTAATGGATCCCCGCGGCCGGTCTCGGGGGCCAAGACTCTGAGTGCAGCTCTGGCACCGTGGCAGCCGTCGACATCGAAACCGCCGGGACCTTGGAGTCGTGTACAGCGAGTAGCTTGGGATGAATCTGGTAGGTGCAATCCATATTTTTGTAACGTAACGCACTGTTTCTATTCTAGGTGTGCATTGTTAATTTAATTTTACCACTCTGTTTTAAGTATGAGATGATAGGTATCGTGTCTTGTATCATAGAGCGACTGCCTTTACATCGTAGGACTATGCAGTGCTTTAGACACGTAATGAGCTGTGGAAAATAAGAACTCGCTTCGAATAGCTAAAATATTAACGCTACCCGCGATAGTCATCTTTAAAGTGGCTGTATATGTACGTACTAATATGGAGACTTGTTTACGTTAGTGATTGTCACAGCTACTAAACACCACGAAAAGGAAAGTTAGGTGCCATATTTATATTGATCGCAAGTTAGTGGATTGACTCGTGGCATGGGTCTGGAGGCTTCCTGAGGACGTTGTTTTGTTATAGCTGACGCCTTTCATATATTTATGGGCCAGTGTGACTGAACCAACCTTGAATAGGTATTCCGCACATTCACAAATAAATCCGTGCGGCTAAATATGAGAATAATTATTAAATGAATCTTTTAAATTATTGTAAAATAGAAACGAAGTAGGGTAGACGGACCAAAAGATGACCACCCCCCAGTAGATGACCGAAACGCACATTTTCTCGAATTATAAGAATTGAGTGGTACTCCCTGTAGTGGCGTATTTTTTCTTTAGAAGCGGCAACACTGTTCCCTCTTTTAAAAATTAATACATCGTCATTGGACCCTCAGTCATGCTCCAGGACCTCATTTAGTGCGGACGTGTTTCGGCCATTGCCATTTTGTATGGACAACGAGCTAAGGTGAGTAAACCAGTTTCTTAAGCTTATGAGTGGATTGCCGATTTCTTGATATAATTAGGCCCCATTTATGAGTTCCCCTGCATTTATGACTATTATCTCAAGTAGAAAATCAAAGAAAATAAGTATTTTTTAATAAGGTTTTCGAGAAATTTTCAGTTCAATTACTGGTCTAAAAAAGATACATAAATCCTAATTGTGACCGAGCGGTCAGAATTAGCTCCGACCTGCAAATTTTGTTTTGATATTGTAGATTGTATCTTTGATTTTTTATTGATTTTTTACGTTTATCTTAATGGTTTTGGATACATAATTCTATAAACCAAAACATGACCGGAGGTTAATTACAGAAAAATCGTTGTTTTGGGCTGTTATTTTTTAGCTGGTCATTTATTGTTCCAAACGCTCTATTTGTGACCGAAGAAATTTGTTCGTTCATAATTTGGACCTCAAAACCTAATTGTGACCGACTGATTTTGACTGTTGCAATAAAACTGTTGTGGAATTTTACTAGGGTTCTTCGTAATCAAAAGTAAACCAATTTCGTTGGCCTTACAAACTGTTGTCATCATTACATTACTTGCTATCATAGTTTTTCTTTAATACGTAAATAAAATAAATTACATTTGTATGATAAGTACCTTAGTATTATAATGCAGACAAAATTATGTAGGTATACGGAACCCCACTTCTTTCAAATAAAGTCTCTTGTTATGAAGAATTTCGCCTTTTATTTTGTCGGTCATAAATAGGGCCGATTTCGGTCAGAATTAGTTCCAAACCGTTCACAATTAGGGCCAAAGTCATTTATTTGATATTTTTGCAATTTTAACTTATTTACAAATAGTTCAGAGTAAAAACAGTTTGTCTAGTTGATGCACCAAATATCTAACTACGTATACAACCAAAAACATAAAATATTCCTTGAATAGGAGTTGAGATAAAAAATAAAATAACTTGAATTCCGCTTAATCAGTCATCTATTGGTCCAACCACCCTAGAGAAAATTCCATACAAAATGAATCAACTGTCAACCATTTTTAAGTTTATCCGCCAATACGTTATATTTGCGCCTCGAAATGAAGGAAAGCTTCAAAGTAAAGGTATCGAATCTATTAGTTATACCCACTATATGTAATAATAAATAACGTTGCACAATAATATAAGATTTTGCCCACAATATTCGGAAAATGGGGTATTCTAGATTTTGAGAAAAGTAAGATAATGTCGGCAGGAGGAAACGATAGATTTACGTATTATTAGGCGTCAACTATCTATACATGCGTTTAGATATCTAGTTATGTAAAGCTAAGAAAACATAACAAGTTGCTTAGATGTACAACAAATATTTAAATTAGACAGACGACGGGTCGGTTGGCGAGTCGGGACCCATTTTTGTAAGAGTATGAGAATTCCGCTCATTCACGCATTAATATATACAAGAAACTTAAGTATCATAATAAAGAATTTAAATAAAAACCAAACATAATATCTAACCTATTTAAACATTAGTAACAGAAACATACATTAATAACAGTAACTTTTAAATAAACAACAAGGAAAGTTTCTTTCGAACAAACTAAATAATAAATTAATTCGTTATGCCTAGTCTAGATTCTTCACAAAAACGAACAAAAAAAGTAAATAGGGATACCAGCGGTCAAAGAAAGAAATGCATGATGGAAATTCGGGGTGAAATGAGACTTTTAATACAGTTTTATAGCAGTGGCAACATTTAGAGCAGGAAGGAAACCGCGGCAGACCGAAACCGCGTCGAAAAATTTCATTGATAAAAACGGCACCGTACTCGGTGACATTAAAAATTACACTATTAGGTATTTACCCCGTACCCCGCTCACAGCCTGGCTATTTCGATAGTCGTGATGGGTGCTTAGGTACACAATTAGCACTAGGTACACGGGAGGTTGCTCCTCCACTAATTATGAGCTTAGCTGTTAGACAGAAAGCTACCTGTGGAAACTCTCTGTGCGCTCAATCTTGTCTTTGCTAAGATAAGATTTGCCTTGCACACCACACGCTTAAAAGTAAATGTGGGGAAGACGCGGGCCCCTAGTTTGGAAATACCTAGGAGATATTAGGGACTAGGTAGAAGGTACACACTTTAAAAAGTTAAATTAGGCGCGAAGAAAGACTAAACGGGAATTAAAACCATACATAAATACCTACTTACTAGGGAAAAACTAAATAACTACTAGGAACTAAAATAAAGTAACAAACTAACTACTAGATAGGACAAAATAGTTCCGGAGGTTTGATCAGCTCATACCTAACATAAACATTCGTAACCAGTAAATAAATCATTATGTATTAAATTGGTTGTATGGACGAGCAAAAGCAGTTCCATGGTGTGTGGGTTTCCATTTCAGAGAAAGGTGGAAATTCTGCATACCGCAGACATCTAATTAAATACCTACATTAATATCAAGAGATACTGATATTTTACTACTAAATTCATTGTAGTTATGTTTGAGCTAGATTAGGCTTTTCGGACAAATTGGTTCTTACGAAATTCTAAGAGCAAAGCAAGTAATTTATATTACGCAAAATACTTGAATAGGTAAAAATACCTGAATTAAATCTTAAACGAATCCGCGTAAGAGAGTAGCAAATAAGAGAAAAATTATGAATACATACTATGTAACAGAAGTGAAAATATTACCAAACATTAAAATAAATATATGCAGAGCTAGGATAGTATTTAGAAGTTTCGTGCTAAAAGCTACGGACTTAGGGAAAGAAACATAAAATGTATGAGGAAGTAGGTATATGAATAAGGGGGATAATATGGCCATATTATAACTCATTTTTAGAAGGGGACTTTGGTATAATTGGTGAATGTTGGTAACCGCAAAGAGTACTCTTAAGCCAGCCCAAGCCGGTAGTCAGCCCGTGGGTATCAAAGTTTCTTTTCTTTAGGAATAATAGACTTCACATTCCAAAGTATAAATAAAAAATATATATATATCTTAATAAAACTAATCTAATATTTCTAAGGAAATTATCTGTACAAACAAAAAACTAATCTAATATTTCTAAGGAAATTATCTGTACAAACAAATTACTAGGTATTAGGAAATAATATAGTTATACAAAATAAATTGTCTAAAAGGAAGGCGATATGCTAAACTCTCGTAACAACTATCTAATGTATAGACATTTTTCACGGATTTAACTTATGACGTCGACATATCTTATTATAACCAGTACTAGGAAACAACAGATAAGCTACAATTGAATATATTGAAATTTTTATCGCAATTGGTAGTAAAAGCAAACAAAAATTTATAAGGAACCGCTATAGGTATATAAAATCGATAGATGTACTATCAAAGATATTTTGATATTTCAAATCCACAATATTACCTCTGATTAATTATATTAGTACCGCGCTAATGGTAGGTAGATATAGATGTGTAATTATAGGTAAGTACCGATCAGTGAAGAGTTCGATTTGTTAATATCTCGCACAGCCTTTAACGTTCCCGGGTTACGGACTACGTCTATACGCAGGGTCTCTGTAGGTAGCCACTAGACGAAATCATAGCCAAATCGAAACACCGACTCACATATTCTTAAGCTAGTATTTAATCAACATTCGGAACTAGGTATTACTTTAGCCAGCTGACGATTATTAGAATCAATTTATTTAATGTAACTCCGTTAATATCTATTATCAAAATCTTTAAATGCCAATAAAACTAATAGAACAAGCTCAGTAATTCCGGTAAAGCAGTAAGTTATGAACATCCAGGAGTTTAGGCGTCAGGTAGGTGGACGGAGGTTAAAACCTATTCATATGATGTAGGTACCGCGTTGACTCGAATTGAGTTAGAAAATTACAGTTAGTTAACATATGAATGAAGTGGTTGCTACGCTCAGGGTTCAGGTAATTAAGTTAGGTCAGCGATAGTTAATAGGTATTAAAGGTGGGTCATTACAAGTAGTTATTATAGAGTACAAAATATATAGATAGATAGATAGTTTCAAGATTTAAGAAAAAAGAAGAAAAATATATATATAGAGGGGGGTTACAATTTGGTAGAGCCGTGACAAGGATTAGTCGTTTAGAGATGTTTAGGTAAATTAATTAACACATTAGGTACTCATTACAACTGATAGGCACTGCCGTACAAAAGTTCGAAAGTGGCGAGAGATTCTTCTAAATTGTAATTAATGATTATGTCTTATTTAGGAAGTATGTAAGTAAGTAATAAGAAGTTGGTTAAAAAGCTAGTTACGAGGATCTGAGTCGGTACAATTTGTTGACGTGAAATGGATAAAAGGCATTGTGTGAAATATCTAACCCGTCGCGCGTCGAGTATACACCATGTAGGTACTTATACATACGAACCAGTGCTAGGCCATGTCGCGCGTAAACATAACATGTATTAACGATTGATTAAATGCGGAAATAAAGTACTGTTATTTATTCTGTGACCAATTTCATAGGATATGAAATGGCCGTTTTGGAATAGAAAATGATTAGATTTTGAAAAACGACCTCTTATGAAAAACAACGGAAATAAGATAGCTAGCCTCATCAGGTGAAATATCAACAATTGGCGAATATTTGTGTTAGTACTGTGGGGGTTAGATAGATGGCGCGGCTAGCAGTATCGAATGGATGACGTGATCTTCAGTTAGGTAAACTAGCATTACCATGCCTTTAGTAATAAGCATTAGATAGATGGCGCGAAAAAATCTTTAATTGCTTGGGGCTGTAGTTGAGAAAGTGAGGTACATGGGTTTTAGATAGGGGGCGCTGTGAGAAGAAACTTAGGTAATCCCAAGTTTCTATAAAATGATTTAATAATCATTATAAAACATACGTATTTGTAGACAACTAATAAATAAATAAGTTAACTACACCGGCCATATTTAATAAAAGGATTAAAACAATAGTATACGAGAGGTTATTGTATAAAACTAGTGAGCTTAAAAGGTCTGGGGGGTGATATCTCATTTTATACATAAAATAAATTACTCTGTACCTACTTAGTTACTGCTACTGAATGAAACGCGTTCTTAGTGTATGTAATCTTAAAACAAAATATCAATTCAAAATTAGAACGAGATATAAATAATGTTGAATGGTATCAAAATAAATACTCAAGTAGTGGCTTTATAAAAGTTAACTTGGAGTAGAAGTTACCTAGGCGGCTCACAGATGGCGGTGTGGCTTTTTATAACATGAAAGTGGTTGCCAAGTGAACGGAAGCCAACCGCCATAGTTCAAATATTAGTAAACGGTGTCAAGAGTATGTAGAAAATTGTAGGCTTGCGTGAAGTATATATTTAGAGGGAAAAGGGATCTAATAATGTACTTGTTTTGTTGACATTAATTAAATCACTCATTATATTAATAATACATTTAAATTAAATCAAATACCTGTTAATTTATTTCAGTAAATCAAGGATTTTTGTTGAATCAGAAAATAGGAAAGGGCAATCGATATAGCGTTTTATAGTACGTATCTTATCTTAGCGAAATTATGCAATGACCTCTGATTTAGGATATTCAATTCAAACTATATACTAGTGAATACGCGTCATGACATATCGAATACATGCGGTGTGAAAATAGAGAGAGATATAATAAATCGCTCATGATAATGTTCTGTGATTCCGGGGTTTATTAGGTTTTAAAGTTTAACGGACTTAATATATCTTACTTACATAAATCATATATAATTTTGTTTAAATGAAAATTGTTTCACTTTGATGATATCAGCCGAATAATATGCCAATCTGAAATAAACAGTGGTATAGGTTATCGCTCTCGTTTTATCGTACTATTACTTGACACGATCGTCTATTAGGTACCTACGCGAAAGTAGACGCATCCGCTATTTAGTAACGTTTACGTATAGCTTACTATATTCCTATATTCAGTATTCGTGATATATTTTGTGAATATTTGATTAGAACAAGTACAATTACATGCATCGTTTTCAATAAGTAAATGTGTTTATTTTATTCTACTGAGTAAAATACCTGGATTAATAAACTAAAATGTAATTTTAATGAACCTTTCTTAAAGCATTCACAACTAGTACTAATTCAATTTTGCCGTGATAAACGAATAAGGTAGGTTCATATTGGATTATATTCGTATGAAGGTATATGTGAGTGTGGTACATATCTAGAATGGGTCATAGGATAGTTATAAATTATTATTGAAATTAAAGTATGTTTATGGTAAATTGAAATTAACGCGGTGTTAGCATTATAAATGACAAATCAATTGTTAGATATAGTAGTAGGTATTCATATATGACAATGACAAATAAGATCTTAAATCAAAATTGAATACCTAGGAAATTAACTAAATAAAAAATTTATAAAAACATGGAATAAATATCCAAACATAGTTATCAACCCTAAATTGTTTATTTTATTCTATAACAGATTATTTGAAAGAGTAATTACGTGTCGGCGAAGTTAGTATTTGTGAGGTTCTAGTAAAAATTTCTTAGGATACATATATAAAAAAAACTAGCTCAGTTAAAATTGAAGGTTACGTCAATAGCGCACGCGTTCCATGAAACCTTAAAAATAGAGTCTGCAATCGTGAAATAAGTATTTAGTCGAAAGTTAGGGATTAGTCATTTAAGAAGTCATAAGTTATTGTAAAACGCATAATTTTGGTTTACTTAAATTGCTTGATAGGTATCAATAAAATAAATGGATATGAGATTTAAGGGGTTGTTTACTTAAATATATAGAAAACGCGTTATTGGTACACAAAAATAATATGAGAAATAAAATCTAGCAATTAAAACAAGTAGGTACAAGGTCTATATAGGCGGGGGTTAGCACTAAAATAAATTGCTTCCAGAGGACTTAGTGTGCTGACGGGAATAAATCAATAAATGTATTAAGTACCTAATACTGGATTAAGATTTATTAGACGATGGCAATTGAGGTGGGATTGAAAAAATAAAGTAGGATAAGTGTATTAACATTAAAATAATTTTGTCGAGAACATAAATTACTAGCTGCGGTTCGCGGTTTCACCCGCGTGGTGATTATTATACTCGTGAAATGATTGTTTCAATCGCAAAAGTAGATGCACGTGTATCCATAATCTAAAATGAAATAAACCCTCTTATACCTTTCCTATTACTATCAGAGTAGTAATAGTTATGTTGACGTCCTCTCTATGGAACTGGGGGCGATTCAACTATTTCACAAGTTCAACAATCCACTCCGCTGCAACTGCGGTTCGACTCCGGTTGTAGTTCGATAATTACCCGCAATGCTATCTTACTATTCCTGAGGACATTGGGACGTGACGTCACGTAATTGTATCGTAAACGCTACGGCATAATTTAATAGATAAATACTAATAGGAGTTAGCGTGGTGTACCTGGTCTATTAAGTAATCGTAATATAAAATACTATTCGATCGCTGGCGTCAATAGAAGCGAAACTGTAGTTGTGACTGTTTTCTTATAACAGCTTAAGAATGTGTGTAAATCGGCTACGGTTCGAATCTAGTAGCCACAAATTAAGTTAGTGGAATTGACCCCTATCATCACTATGCTCTAATGCCAAACAGTGTTAACTTATATTAGTTGTATGGTCAATAGATTCCGTTCCGCAGCATACGCGATATATGGACTAATTGTTATTCTTTTCCACACTTCAGGTTACGTTATCGAAGTTTTCATACGGAATTCTAACCTTTTTGATAATATTATATAGCCTATGGTCATAGGGAAACAAGTAGGAACCGAATGGCCAAAAAAAAAAAACTCTGATTGGTCCAGTAGTTTTGGGGCCTGTTTAATACAAAGAAACAAACAAATAAATCTTCCCTACTTATGATATTATAGTGTAAATAAGCAGAGTTAAAATTGTCAGGTAAGAATAAAACATGAAAAAGAAATTCATAGTAGTTGGCTAATAGAACTATAGGGAATATGCAACAAAATTATACTTAGAATCCAAATTACCTAATACTAGCTACGCTCTACAGTTGCGTTCGCGCGGTGTTGTTACATAATATTTTTACAGGTATAATAAAGATTTATACAGGTGGATTTTTATGAAAATTGTTCCTTAGATTTATGTTTGCTGTTACGTACAAAAAAAACGTATGTATATAGATATATATATGCGATCCCATTCGTACAATATTGCATCAAAGGAGGGCGTTGCATCAGAGGTCCATCTATGTTTAAGCACACTGCCACCTCTGTTCGTTTTGGTAAGTAGAAAATAGTTTCGTCCAGAGGAAGTTCTTTAAAATAAAAATAAGGGACAATAAATGTTATAATGCTCACCTCCTATATCAAAAGACTACATTGGTTATGTACGGTAATTTCATATACAATTAAAAACTTGCAAAATAAGACATTTAAAGATATATATGAATTAGGCAGTCTTAGACGAGGTTTAAAACAGCATTGTTAGTTTATTACCGTCATGATAACATATTCGATTTAGTGACAAACCTTAGTTATTGAGTTAAACTATATTTCAATTTGAAATATGGGTTAATAAAAGTTAAGAATTATTGGTTTCAATGTTCAAATTTCATACTTGACGAGTTTGTTGAATTGTTAGAGTTGCGTGAATCAGCGATTGAGGAAGAATGATAACAAAGGGGACTAGAATGTTACGAGTAATAATTAGTAATTTACTTGGGGATGAATGAATCAATAAGGTTAATTTGAATGATTGAATGAAATGTTTTAATAAGTATGAAGGGCTCGAATGGTCCACCAAAATGCCAAAAGTATGAAAACTAAGTCTCATTGACTACCTCCTCCTTTTTTTGAAAGTCTGTAGTAAAATGGTTAAATGGTAAGGCTATTGATATGAAATCTAATGATTAGTGATAAGGGAGATAATGGGCTATAGACGAGACTACGGCACCTGTCAATTTCAGTCTCATCTTAAAATATTTAGGTGACTTGCCACCCACTAAATGGGCTCCCCATAAGAGCCATCATCAATGGTAACAAAAGGAGCAACGTTGGCGTGGATGGCAAAAGGGTGTCGAGAGGTTTGCTGCGGTTTCACTAGAACGCTACTACTGGCGTCATGCCCTGTAACATTTCCATCCTTGGAACTTTTTGTTACTTGCTCTTGCGTCTCCACCCCCAGACGGCCAATTAAAGCAAGCCGGGGTCAGGGGTCTCATTTAGCCCCAGGGAGAATCAGGGTCTACGGTGTCACAGTATTAAGATGCAACAGTATGGAATCTAGGCCTTGTTGATCAAATAATTATCTATGCCCCATTGAAGACATAGGGTTCTCACTTTTAATGTTTTAAAGTATTGTTTTTTTTTATTTAAAAAAAATACTTTAAATCATTAACTGAGAACCCTATGGCTTCAATGGGGCATAGATAATTATTTAACCAACTAGGCTTAGTTTTCCTACTGTTGCATCTTTATACTGTGACACCGTGGACCCTGATTCTCCCTGGGGCTAAATGAGACCCCTGACCCCGGCTTGCTTTAATTGGCCGTCTGGGGGTGGAGACGCAAGAGCAAGTAACAAAAAGTTCCAAGGATGGAAATGTTACAGAGCATGACTCCGGTAGTAGCGTTCTAGTGAAACCGCAGCAAACCTCTCGACACCCTTTAGCCATCCACGCCAACGTTGCCCCTTTTGTTACCATTGATGATGGCTCTTATGGGGAGCCCATTTAGTGGGTGGCAAGTCACCTAAATATTTTAAGATGAGACTGAAATTGACAGGTGCCGTAGTCTCGTCTATAGCCCACTATCTCTCTTATCACTAATCATTAGATTTCATATCAATAGCCTTACCATTTAACCATTTTCTACAGACTTTCAAAAAAAGGAGGAGGTAGTCAATGAGACTTAGTTTTCATATTTTTGCCATTTTGGTTGACCATTCGAGCCCTTCATACTTATTAAAACATTTCATTCAATAATTCAAATTAAACTTATTGATTCATTCATCCCCAAGTAAATTACTAATTATTACTCGTACCATTCTAGTCCCCTTTGTTATCATTCTTCCTCAATCGCTGATTCACGCAACTCTAACAATTCAACAAACTCGTCAAGTATGAAATTTGAACATTTAAACCAATAATTCTAAACTTTTATTAACCCATATTTCAAATTGAAATATAGTTTAACTCAATATCTTTAAGGTTTGTCACGAAATCGAATATTTTATCATGACGGTAATAAACTAACAATGCTGTTTTAAACCTCGTCTAAGACTGCCTAATTCATATCTATCTCTAAATGTCTTATTTTGCAAGTTTTTCATAGTATATGAAATTACCGTACCTATTGATATAGGAGGTGAGCGTTATAACATTTATTGACCCTTATTTTTATTTTAAAGAACTTCCTCAGGAAGAAACTATTTTCTACTTACCAAAACGAACAGAGGTGGCAGTGTGCTTAAACATGGATGGGCCTCTGATGCAACGCCCTCCTTTGATGCAATATTGTACGAATGGGATCGCATATATATATATCTATAGACATACGTTTTTTTTGTACGTAACAGCAAATATAAATCTAAGGAACAATTTTCATAAAAATCCACCTGTATAAATCTTTATTATACCTGTACAAATATTATGTAACACAACACCGCGCGAACGCAACTGTAGAGCGTAGCTAGTATTAGGTAATTTGGATTCTAAGTATAATTTTGTTGCATATTCCCTATAGTTCTATTAGCCAACTACTATGAATTTCTTTTTCATGTTTTATTCTTCTTACCTGCCAATTTTAACTCTGCTTATTTACACTATAATATCATATGTAGGGAAGATTTATTTGTTTGTTTCTTTGTATTAAACAGAACCCAAAACTACTGGACCGATCAGAGATGTTTTTTTTGTTCGACATTCGGATCCTACTTGTTTCCCTATGACCATAGGCTATATAATATTATCAAAAAGGTTAGAATTCCGTATGAAAACTTCGATAACGTAACCTGAAGTGTGGAAAAGAATAACAATTAGTCCATATATCGCGTATGCTGCGGAACGGAATCTATTGACCATACAACTAATATAAGTTAACGCTGTTTGGCATTAGAGCATAGTGATGACAGTGGCCAATTCCACTAACTTAATTTGTTGCTACTAGATTCGAACCGTAGCCGATTTACACACATTCTTAAGCTGCTATAAGAAAACAGTCACAACTAGTTTCGCTTCTATTGACGCCAGCGATCGAATAGTATTTTATATTACGATTACTCAATAGACCAGGTACACCACGCTAACTCCTATTAGTGTTTACTCTTTATCTATTAAATTATGCCGTAGCGTTTACGATACAATTACGTGACGTCACGTCCCAATGTCCGCAGGAATAGTAGGATGGCATTTCGGGTAATTATCGAACTACAACCGGAGTCGAACCGCAGTTGCAGCCGAGTGGATTGTTGAACTTGTGAAATAGTTGAATCGCCCCCAGTTCCATAGAGAGGACGTCAACTTAACTATTACTACTCTGATAGTAAAAGGAAAGATATATGAGGGTTTATTTCATTTTAGATTATGGGTACACGTGAATCTACTTTTCCGATTTAAACAATCATTTCACGAGTATAATATGTAAAGCTACATTATGTCTCAGTAACATACCTACGCTATATTTGATCCATTCTCAATAACATACATCACCAAGCGGGTGAAACCGCGAACCGCAGCTAGTAATTTATGTTCTCGACAAAATTATTTTAATGTTAATACACTTCTCCTACTTTATTTTTTCAATCCCACCTCAATTGCCATCGTCTAATAAATCTTAATCCAGTATACTTAGCAATTTATTTTAGTGCTAACCCCCGCCTATACAGACCTTGTACCTACTTGTTATAATTGCTAGATTTTACCTGCTAATATTAATTTTGTGTACCAATAACGCGTTTTCTATGTATTTAACTAAACAAACCCTTAAATCTCATATCCATTTATTTCATTGATACCTGTCAAGCAATTTAAACCAGAATTATGCGTTTTACAATAACTTAGGACTTCTTAAATGACTAATCCCTAGGAGCGTACGTGAGCCTCGGTTGGGCGCGTGGTAGGCGCTGCAGGTGGCGCGGGTGCAGTGCTCATGAACTCTGTTTTCGGGTGTTTGTCACGCATTTTCGGACTGAACCGTACTGCGTTTCAACCTCAAAAATGCGTTTGATACCTTGTAATTAAAAAAACATTACATAAAAATACTTTTATTCTTCATAAATTACAAATTATTGACTCTAAAAAAAGTTGATAATTTCGCCCAGCCGCCATCTTCAATATCAGTTTTGTTAGCACTATCGGCATCAACGCCCTCGAAAATCATAAAAACGACACCCAGTACGATATAGTTCACAATAATATAATAATCTATTGCAGCCGCCATCTGAGATTTGTATATTGTGTTATTATTTACGAATTTATTTTACAATTTTAAAACACATAGCAGTCAGTCAAGTGTGACATTTCATATTTTAGATCATATAAAAAAGGTTATGATGTAAAAATAGTTTGTAACACTCACTACTGACTGCACCGCGAGAACCGCTTAGGAGTCTCGTCGATGCGCATGTTTATGTCACTGGGCCGTTTCAAACGATTGAAGGTAGTTTCCGTACTGTTCTATATATCTACTGTGACGGTGTCGCCACTCGCCGACGGCTCGCCACAAAGCCGTCTCTGCGGTTTTTTTTTCTCTTATTTTATCCAGTTTTTACAAAGACATAAGTGGGGTTGCAGCCAACACTTAGAGGCACGTTTGGTATAAAATGTACAATGTAGTACCTACATAAACAGCATTTGAAATGAAGGTGAAATGGTATAGCTATTGCTAAAATTAGTAACATAGTAGGGCTATAGATATGAACTCTTAAATCATAAAAGAAATGGCTATTAACGAGACTACGGTACCTGCCAGTTTCAGTCTCATTTTAAAATATTATTATATATATATATGATATTTAATTCTACATTTAACGAAAATAAACAATACATTATACAATTACCTACGCAGTCTATCTCACCTAACTACACGTGATAACGTCTTATGACGTTATCACGTACCGAATTTATAGACAACCATATTTTTTGTATATTTGTACGAATACCAAGATATATTGTCGTCTGTGTTCGCACAGACTAACAATTTGTACAAAGACCACATTTTGCAATGTATGTTTTTTATGTACAAAACAAGAGCCGTGTTCTGCCAAGCATTTTCTATAAGAACCATTGAAAAAGGAAAGTACTAACAGTACATACAATAGATATAATTTTTATTCATAATTCAATGTATTCCAATCGGCAGATTCTTCCTTACAGGCCGCTTAGAACGCATCTTTATGCAAGCGGAGAGCGGGAATATGGTATACATATACAGGTACGAGTGGAATGACTCTGCAAATGCTAAGAAGATGAAACATCGTTATTGCTAGAGGATAACACAATAAAGATTGTCAATTATACCTCGAACAACTTTAATAGTAAATCAAATCTAAAGTTTGAGTCTTTATAATTACTATTGGTAGTTTCACAATAGGTAAGCATAATTATTTTTGCATACATAATACTAAAGTAAGTAACGAAAAGCTCCAAGGGTGGAAGTGTTAAAGGGCATAACGCCGGTAGTAGTGCTCTAGTGAAACTGCAGCACACCTCTCGACACCCTTTAGCCATCCACACTAATGTTGCCCCTTTTGTCACCATTGATGGTGGCCCTTATGGGGGTCCGTTTAGTGGCCCCCTAAATATATATTAGGAAATAAATTAGGAAACTAGGAAACGTTTATTAGGAAATAAAACTTATGCTAATTACTTACAAAATAGATTACATCTTTAGGCTTATATATTATAATATAGTACTCGTAAGTTGGGTGATGATCACTGAATCCCACACTAGGATGGCCTGTGTCGTGAGATTCAGTCCCTTCCTTTATAATTACTCCAATGATCTATACATGGATTTTATAAATTTTTTAAAAGAAGGTTATAATAATTATAAAATGTATGCTGACTTTGTCCAAAAGGAACAATACTTAAATACTAAACAATAATTTAAAAAAATCTGAAGCAATACATAAATAATATAACATATCTCAGGTATATCTGTGAAAAATAGTGTATGCGAGGATAGGTGTGATTAAAATAAAATAAAGTTGTGTAGTTAGGTGAGAGATAGACTGCGTAGGTAATTGTATAATGTATTGTTTATTTTCGTTAAATGTAGCATTCAATATTATATATATATAATAATAATATTTTAAAATGAGACTGAAACTGGCAGGTACCGTAGTCTCGTCAATAGCCATTTCTTTTATGATTTAAGAGTTCATATCTATAGCCCTACTATGTTACTAATTTTAGCAATAGCTATACCATTTCACCTTCATTTCAAATGCTGTTTATGTAGGTACTACTTTGTACATTTTATACCAAACGTGCCTCTAAGTGTTGGCTACGACCCCACTTATGGACATATTGAATACATGCGGTGTGAAAATAGAGAGAGATATAATAAATCGCTCATGATAATGTTCTGTGATTTCGGGGTTTATTAGGTTTTAAAGTTTAACAGACTTAATATACTTACATAAATCATATATAATTTTGTTAATATTGTTTCACTTTGATGATATCAGCCGAATAATATGCCAATCTGAAATAAACAGTTGTAAAGGTTATCGCTCTCGTCTCACTTTTAGAAGGGGACTTTGGTATAATTGGTGAATGTTGGTAACCGCAAAGAGTACACTTTTAGAAGGGGACTTTGGTATAATTGGTGAATGTTGGTAACCGCAAAGCCGCCAGCCCAAGCCGGTCGTCAGCCCGGGGGTATCAAAGTTCCTTTTCTTTAGGAATAATAGACTTCACATTCCAAAGTATAAATAAAAAAAAAATAATAAAAAAAATATCTTAACAAAACTAATCTAATATTTCTAAGGAAATTATCTGTACAAACAAATTACTAGGTTTTAGGAAATAATATAGTTATACAAAATAAATTGTCTAAAAGGGAGGCGATATGCTAAACTCGCGTAACAACTATCTAATGTATAGACATTTTTCACGGATTTAACTTATGACGTCGACATATCTTATTATAACCAGTACTAGGAAACAACAGATAAGCTACAATTGAATATATCGAAATTTGTATCGCAATTTGTAGTAAATGCAAACAAAATTTATAAGGAACCGCTATAGGTATATAAAATCAATAGATGTACCATCAAAGATATTTTGATATTTCAAATCCACAATATTAACTCTGATTAGTTATATTAGTACCGCGCTAATGGTAGGTAGATATAGATGCGTAATTATAGGTAAGTACCGATCAGTGAAGAGTTCGATTTGTTAATATCTCACACAGCCTTTAACGTTCCAGGGTTACGGACTACGTCTATACGCAGGGTCTCTGTAGGTAGCCACTAGACGAAATCATAGCCAAATCAGAATAGACTCACAGATTCTTAAGCTAGTATTTAATCAACATTTGGAACTAGGTATTACTTTAGCCAGCTGACTATTATTAGAATCAATTTATTTAATGTAACTCCGTTAATATCTATTATCAAAATCTTTAAATGCCAATAAAACTAATGGAACAAGCTCAGTAATTCCGGTAAAGCAGTAAGTTATGAACATCCAAGAGTTTAGGCGTCGGGTAGGTCGAGGGAGGTTAAAACCTATTCATATGGTGTAGGTACCGCGTTGACTCGAATTGAGTTAGAAAATTACAGTTAGTTAACATATGAATGAAGTGGTTGCTACGCTCAGGGTTCAGGTAATTAAGTTAGGTCAGCGATAGTTAGTAGGTATTAGAGGTGGGTCATTACAAGTAGTTATTATAGAGTACAACATATACATAGATAGTTTAAGATTTAAGAAAAAAGAAGAAAAAAAAGGGGGGTTACATTTTGGTAGTGCCGTGACAAGGATTAGAGTCGTTTAGAGATGTTTAGGTAAATTAATTATTGACACATTAGGTACTCATTACAACTGATAGGCACTGCCGTACAAAAGTTCGAAAGTGGCGAGAGATTCTTCTAAATTGTAATTAATGATTATGTCTTATTTAGGAAGTATGTAAGTAAGTAATAAGAAGTTGGTTAAAAAGCTAGTTACGAGAATCTGAGTCGGTACAATTTGTTGACGTGAAATGGAAAAAAGGCATTGTGTGAAATATCTAACCCGTCGCGCGTCGAGTATACACCATGTAGGTACTTATACATACGAACCAGTGCAGGGCCATGTCGCGCGTAAACATAACATGTATTAACGATTGATTAAATGCGGAAATAAAGTGCTGTTATTTATTCTGTGACCAATTTCATCGGATATGAAATGGCCGTTTTGGAATAGAAAATGATGAGTTTTTAAACTACTGTCAAAAAACGACCTCTTACGAAAAACAACGGAACTAAGATAGCTAGCCTCATCAGGTGAAATATCAACAATCGGCGAATATGTGTTAGTACTGTGGGGGTTAGATAGATGGCGCGGCTAGCAGTATCGAATGGATGACGTGATCTTCAGTTAGGTAAACTAGCATTACCATGCCTTTTGATGTTAGTTTTATAAGCATTAGATAGATGGCGCGAAAAATATCTTTAATTGCTGGGGGCTGTAGTTGAGAAAGTGAGGAACATGGGTTTTGGATAGGTGGCGCTGTGAGAAGAAACTTGGGATTAAATCATTATAAAACATACGTATTTGTAGACAACTAATAAATAAATAAGTTACCTACACCGGCCATATTTAATTAAAGGATTAAAACAATAGTATACGAGAGGTTATTGTATAAAACTAGCGAGGTTAAAAGGTCTGGGGGTGATATCTCATTTTATACATAAATTAAATTACTCTGTACCTACTTATTTACTGCTACTGAATGAAACGCGTTCTTAGTGTATGTAATCTTAAAACAAAATATCAATTCAAAATTAGAACGAGATATAAATAATGTTGAATGGTATCAAAATAAATACTCAAGTAGTGGCTTTATAAAAGTTAACTTGGAGTAGAAGTTACCTAGGCGGATCACAGATGGCGGTGTGGCTTTTTATAACATGAAAGTGGTTGCCAAGTGAATGGAAGCCAACCGCCATAGTTCAAATATTAGTAAACGGTGTCAAGAGTATGTAGAAAATTGTAGGCTTGCGTGAAGTATATATTTAGAGGGAAAAGGGATCTAATAATGTACTTGTTTTGTTGACATTAATTAAATCAGTCATTATATTAATAATACATTTAAATTAAATCAAATACCTGTTAATTTATTTCAGTAAATCAAGGATATTTGTTGAATAAGAAAATAGGAAAGGGCAATCGATATAGCGTTTTATAGTACGTATCTTATCTTAGCGAAATTATGCAATGACCTCTGATTTAGGATATTCAATTCAAAATATATACTAGTGAATACGCGTCATGACATATCGAATACATGCGGTGTGAAAATAGAGAGAGAGATATAATAAATCGCTCATGATAATGTTCTGTGATTCCGGGGTTTATTAGGTTTTAAAGTTTAACGGACTTAATATATCTTACTTACATAAATCATATATAATTTTGTTTAAATGAAAATTGTTTCACTTTGATGATATCAGCCGAATAATATGCCAATCTGAAATAAACAGTTGTATAGGTTATCGCTCTCGTTTTATCGTACTATTAGGTACTTGACACGATCGTCTATTAGGTACCTACGCGAAAGTAGACGCATCCGCTATTTAGTAACGTTTACGTATAGCTTACTATATTCCTATATTCAGTATTCGTGATATATTTTGTGAATATTTGATTACAACAAGTACAAGTACATGCATCGTTTTCAATAAGTACATGTGTTTATTTTATTCTACTGAGTAAAATACCTGGATTAATAAACTAAAATGTAATTTTAATGAACCTTTCTTAAAGCATTCACAACTAGTACTAATTCAATTTTGCCGTGATAAACGAATAAGGTAGGTTCATATTGGATTATATTCGTATGAAGGTATATGTGAGTGTGGTACATATCTAGAATGGGTCATAGCAATATAATTGACAAATCAATTGTTAGATATAGTAGTAGGTATTCATATAAGATAATGACAAATAAGATCTTAAATCAAAATTGAATACCGTGGAAATTACCTAAATAAAAAAATAATAAAAAAAAACATGGAATAAATATCTAAATATTGTTATCAAACCTAAATTGTTTATTTTATTCTATAACAGATTAATTGAAAGAGTAATTACGTGTCGGCGAAGTTAGTATTTGTGAGGTTCAAGTCAAAATTTCTTAGGATACATATATAAAAAAAAAACTAGCTCCGTTAAGGCGCGGTCGTATCCTGATAATAGTAAAAAGTAGAAACTTTAAACATCGAGTGTAACGAAACAGTTCGATAATAATCTATGAAAAAAAAACTTAGGTTAGAAAAGGAACAGGCAAATAGTAATAACCGAACAGAATTCATAAATATTACTCGCTCCCTGAAGAAAAAAAACCTAAATAGGTGCATTAAATTAAACTTTCACGTCCAAACTCTCAGAATTTTCAGCGATAACACTATATTATTTTTTAGGTAATACATAGCCAACATATAGTACTAAAGTAGTAACCAGCAGTTTTTTCAATTGTGTTGGTATATATCGAAAGATATAAAGAAAACGTACAAAATTAACGCATTTTCGCATTACATCGTCCAAACTAACAAGCGATTTTCAACCTTACGTAAAGCATCGAAAATTATTTTAAAATTGGGGTTGGACCGCGTCTTAAAATTGAAGGTTACGTCAATTGCGCGCGCGTTCCATGAAACCTTAAAAATAGAGTCTGCAATCGTGAAATAAGTATTTAGTCGGAAGTTAGGGATTAGTAATTTAAGAAGTCGTAAGTTATTGTAAAACGCATAATTCTGGTTTACTTAAATTGCTTGATAGGTATCAATGAAATAAATGGATATGAGATTTAAGGGGTTGTTTAGTTAAATACATAGAAAACGCGTTATTGGTACACAAAATTAATATGAGAAGGTAAAATCTAGCAATTAAAACAAGTAGGTACAAGGTCTGTATAGGCGGGGGTTAGCACTAAAATAAATTGCTTCCAGAGGACTTAGTGTGTTGACGGGAATAAATCAATAAATGTATTAAGTATACTGGATTAAGATTTATTAGACGATGGCAATTGAGGTGGGATTGAAAAAATAAAGTAGGATAAGTGTATTAACATTAAAATAATTTTGTCGAGAACATAAATTACTAGCTGCGGTTCGCGGTTTCACCCGCGTGGTGATGTATGTTATTGAGAATGGATCAAATATAGCGTAGGTATGTTACTGAGACATAATGTAGCTTTACATATTATTATACTCGTGAAATGATTGTTTAAATCGGAAAAGTAGATTCACGTGTACCCATAATCTAAAATGAAATAAACCCTCGTATACCTTTCCTATTACTATCAGAGTAGTAATAGTTATGTTGACGTCCTCTCTATGGAACTGGGGGCGATTCAACTATTTCACAAGTTCAACAATCCACTCTGCTGCAACTGCGGTTCGACTCCGGTTGTAGTTCGATAATTACCCGAAATGCCATCCTACTATTCCTGCGGACATTGGGACGTGACGTCACGTAATTGTATCGTAAACGCTACGGCATCATTTAATAGATAAATAGTAAACACTAATAGGAGTTAGCGTGGTGTACCTGGTCTATTGAGTAATCGTAATATAAAATACTATTCGATCGCTGGCGTCAATAGAAGCGAAACTGTAGTTGCGACTGTTTTCTTATAGCAGCTTAAGAATGTGTGTAAATCGGCTACGGTTCGAATCTAGTAGCAACAAATTAAGTTAGTGGAATTGTGCCCTTTTCACTATGCTCTAATGCCAAATAGCGTAGACTTATATTAGTTGTATATAATATGGTCAATAGATTCCGTTCCGCAGCATACGCGATATATGGACTAATTGTTATTCTTTTCCACACTTCAGGTTACGTTATCGAAGTTTTCATACGGAATTCTAACCTTTTTGATAATATTATATAGCCTATGGCCTATGGGTGGAAACAAGTAAATGGCGAAAAAAAAATACTCTGATCGGTCCAGTAGTTTTGGGGTCTGTTTAATACAAAGAAACAAACAAATAAATCTTCCCTACTTATGATATTATAGTGTAAATAAGCAGAGTTAAAATTGGCAGGTAAGAAGAATAAAACATGAAAAAGAAATTCATAGTAGTTGGCTAATAGAACTATAGGGAATATGCAACAAAATTATACTTAGAATCCCAATTACCTAATACTAGCTACGCTCTACAGTTGCATTCGCGCGGTGTTGTGTTACATAATATTTGTACAGGTATAATATAGATTTATGCAGGTGGATTTTTATGAAAATTGATTCCTTTGAATCCTTAGATTTATGTTTGCTGTTACGTACAAAAAAAACGTATGTATAATATATATATATATATCTTAGACGAGGTTTAAAACAGCATTGTTAGTTTATTACCGTCATGATAAAATATTCGATTTCGTGACAAACCTTAAAGTTATTGAGTTAAACTATATTTCAATTTGAGATATGTTGACTAAGTAAAGTATATATATAATGTTGATACGTTAGTGTAGTAAACCTACAAAAAACCTATGATGTACAAGTAGTTGTGTCAATACTAAACAGTTTTCCGAATTTTAAACTATCAAGATTAACGGACGCCATGATACACCTACATACATTTTATTAGTAAACTAGAATTAACTAGATTTAATGTCTACAGCAGAACGAATGTTTTATTTAAAAAAAAAACAATACTTTAAAACATTAAAAGTGAGAACCCTATGGCTTCAATGGGGCATAGATAATTATTTGATCAACTAGGCTTAGTTTTCATACTGTTGCATCTTTATACTGTGACACCGTAGACCCTGATTCTCCCTGGGGCTAAATGAGACCCCTGACTCCGGCTTGCTTTAATTGGCCGTCTGGGGGTGGAGACGCAAGAGCAAGTAACAAATAGTTCCAAGGGTGGAAATGTTACAGGGCATGACTCCGGTCGTAGCGTTCTAGTGAAACCGCAGCAAACCTCTCGACACCCTTTTGCCATCCACGCCAACGTTGCCCCTTTTGTTACCATTGATGATGGCTCTTATGGGGGGCCCATTTAGTGGGTGGCAAGTCACGTAAATGTTTTAAGATGAGACTGAAATTGACAGGTGCCGTAGTCTCGTCTATAGCCCATTATCTCCCTTATCACTAATCATTAGATTTCATATCAATAGCCTTACCATTTAACCATTTTCTACAGACTTCCAAAAAAAGGAGGAGGTAGTCAATGAGACTTAGTTTTCATACTTTTGGCATTTTGGTAAACCATTCGAGCCCTTCATACTTATACCATTATAAAACATTTCATTCAATCATTCAAATTAACCTTATTGATTCATTCATCCCCAAGTAAATTACTAATTATTACTCGTAACATTCTAGTCCCCTTTGTTATCATTCTTCCTCAATCGCTGATTCACGCAACTCTAACAATTCAACAAACTCGTCAAGTATGAAATTTGAACATTGAAACCAATAATTCTAAACTTTTATTAACCCATATTTCAAATTGAAATATAGTTTAACTCAATATCTTTAAGGTTTGTCACGAAATCGAATATTTTATCATGACGGTAATAAACTAACAATGCTGTTTTAAACCTCGTCTAAGACTGCCTAATTCATATCTATCTCTAAATGTCTTATTTTGCAAGTTTTTCATTGTATATGAAATTACCGTACATAACCAATGTACACTATTGATATAGGAGGTGAGCGTTATAACATTTATTGTTCCTTATTTTTATTTTAAAGAACTTCCTCAGGACGAAACTACTTTCTACTTACCAAAACCAACAGAGGTGGCAGTGTGCTTAAATATGGATGGACCTCTGATGCAACGCCCTCCTTTGATGCAATATTGAACGAATGGGATCATATATATATATACATTCGTTTTTTTGTACGTAACAGCAAACATAAATCTAAGCATTCAAGGGAATCAATTTTCATAAAAATCCACCTGTATAAATCTATATTATACCTGTACAAATATTATGTAACACAACACCGCGCGAATGCAACTGTAGAGCGTAGCTAGTATTAGGTAATTGGGATTCTAAGTATAATTTTGTTGCATATTCCCTATAGTTCTATTAGCCAACTACTATGAATTTCTTTTTCATGTTTTATTCTTCTTACCTGCCAATTTTAACTCTGCTTATTTACACTATAATATCATAAGTAGGGAAGATTTATTTGTTTGTTTCTTTGTATTAAACAGACCCCAAAACTACTGGACCGATCAGAGTATTTTTTTTTTTCGCGTTTACTTGTTTCCACCCATAGGCCATAGGCTATATAATATTATCAAAAAGGTTAGAATTCCGTATGAAAACTTCGATAACGTAACCTGAAGTGTGGAAAAGAATAACAATTAGTCCATATATCGCGTATGCTGCGGAACGGAATCTATTGACCATATTATATACAACTAATATAAGTCTACGCTATTTGGCATTAGAGCATAGTGAAAAGGGCACAATTCCACTAACTTAATTTGTTGCTACTAGATTCGAACCGTAGCCGATTTACACACATTCTTAAGCTGCTATAAGAAAACAGTCACAACTACAATTTCGCTTCTATTGACGCCAGCGATCGAATAGTATTTTATATTACGATTACTCAATAGACCAGGTACACCACGCTAACTCCTATTAGTGTTTACTATTTATCTATTAAATGATGCCGTAGCGTTTACGATACAATTACGTGACGTCACGTCCCAATGTCCGCAGGAATAGTAGGATGGCATTTCGGGTAATTATCGAACTACAACCGGAGTCGAACCGCAGTTGCAGCGGAGTGGATTGTTGAACTTGTGAAATAGTTGAATCGCCCCCAGTTCCATAGAGAGGACGTCAACATAACTATTACTACTCTGATAGTAAAAGGAAAGATATATGAGGGTTTATTTCATTTTAGATTATGGGTACACTTGAATCTACTTTTCCGATTTAAACAATCATTTCACGAGTATAATAATATGTAAAGCTACATTATGTCTCAGTAACATACCTACGCTATATTTGATCCATTCTCAATAACATACATCACCACGCGGGTGAAACCGCGAACCGCAGCTAGTAATTTATGTTCTCGACAAAATTATTTTAATGTTAATACACTTATCCTACTTTATTTTTTCAATCCCACCTCAATTGCCATCGTCTAATAAATCTTAATCCAGTATACTTAATACATTTATTGATTTATTCCCGTCAGCACACTAAGTCCTCTGGAAGCAATTTATTTTAGTGCTAACCCCCGCCTATACAGACCTTGTACCTACTTGTTTTAATTGCTAGATTTTACCTTCTCATATTAATTTTGTGTACCAATAACGCGTTTTCTATGTATTTAACTAAACAACCCCTTAAATCTCATATCCATTTATTTCATTGATACCTATCAAGCAATTTAAGTAAACCAGAATTATGCGTTTTACAATAACTTATGACTTCTTAAATGAATAATCCCTAGGAGCGTGAGCCTCGGTTAGGCGCGTGGTAGGCGCTGCAGGTGGCGCGGGTGCAGTGCTCATGAACTCTGTTTTCGGGTGTTTGTCACGCAGTTTCGGACTGAACCGTACTGCGTTTCAACCTCAAAAATGAGTTTGATACCTTGTAATTAAAAAAAACATTACATAAAAAATAGTTTTATTCTTCATAAATTACAAATTATGAACCCCAAAAAAAGTTGATAATTTCGCCCAGCCGCCATCTTCGATTTCAGTTTTGTTAGCACTATCGGCATCAACGCTCTCGAAAATCATAAAAACGACACCCAGTACGATATAGTTCACAATAATATAATAATCTATTGCAGCCGCCATCTGAGATTTGTATTTTGTGTTATGTTTTACGAATTTATTTAGTTATATGATCGATCATACAAAAACACTATTACAATTTTAAAACACATAGCAGTCAGTCAAGTGTGACATTTCATATTTTAGATCATATAAAAAAGGTTATGATGTAAAAATAGTTTGTAACACTCACTACTGACTGCACCGCGAGAACCGCTTAGGGGTCTCGTCGATGCGCATGTTTATGTCGCTGGGCCGTTTCAAACGATTGAATGTAGTTTCCATATATCTTATAGTTCCTATATATCTTCTGTGCCGGTGTCGCCACTCTTCTACGGCTCGCCACAAAGCCGCCGGCCGCTGCGGTATTATTTCTTTTTTTTCTCGTATTTTATCCAGTTTTTACAAAGACATAAGTGGGGTCAATGTAGTACCTACATAAACAGCATTTGAAATGAAGGTGAAATGGTATAGCTTTTGCTAAAATTAGTAACATAGTAGGGCTATAGATTCGGAACTCATCATAAAAGAAATGGCTATTGACGAGACTACGGTACCTGCCAGTTTCAGTCTCATTTTAAAATATTATTATATATATATATAATATTGAATGCTACATTTAACGAAAATAAACAATATATACAATTACCTACGCAGTCTATCTCTCACCTAACTACACAACTTTATTTTATTTTAATCACACCTATCCTCGCATACACTATTTTTCACAGATATACCTGAGATATGTTATATTATTTATGTATTGCTTCAGATTTTTTTAAATTATTGTTTAGTATTTAAGTATTATTCCTTTTGTACAAAGTCAGCATACATTTTATAATTATTATAACCTTTTAAAAAATTATAAAATCCATGTAAAGATCATTGGAGTAATTATAAAGGAAGGGACTGAATCTCACGACACAGGCCATCCTAGTGTGGGATTCAGTGATCATCACCCAACTTACGAGTACTATATTATAATATATAAGCCAAAATATGTAATCTATTTTGTAAGTAATTAGCATAAGTTTTATTTCCTAATAAATGTTTCCTAGTTTCCTAATTAATTTCCTAATATATATTTAGGGGGCCACTAAACGGGCCCCCACAAGGGCCACCATCAATGGTGACAAAAGGGGCAACATTAGTGTGGATGGCTAAAGGGTGTCGAGAGGTGTGCTGCGGTTTCACTAGACCACTACTACCGGCGTTATGCCCTTTAACACTTCCACCCTTGGAGCTTTTCGTTACTTACTTACTTTAGTATTATTATCCTTTCTAAACCAAAACAACTTTACCTGCGTGGGTAAGGGTAAAAGATGGATCACCAATAGACATTTAGATCACCTCATTTCAACCTTTTTAGGTATGCAAAAATAATTATGCTTACCTATTGTGAAACTACCAAAAGAAATTATAAAGACTAAAACTTTAGATTTGGTTTACTATTAAAGTTGTTAGAGGTATAATTGACAATCTTTATCGTGTTATCCTCTAGCAATAACGATGTTTCATCTTCTTAGCATTTGCAGAGTCATTCCACTCGTACCTGTATATGTATACCATATTCCCGCTCTCCGCTTGCATAAAGATGCGTTCTAAGCGGCCTGTAAGGAAGAATCTGCCGATTGGAACACATTGAATTATGAATAAAAATTATATCTATTGTATGTACTGTTAGTACTTTCCTTTTTCAATGGTTCTCATAGAAAATGCTTGGCAGAACACGGCTCTTGTTTCGTACATAAAAAAAATTTATTGTGTTATCCTCTAGCAATAACGATGTTTCATCTTAGCATTTGCTGAGTCATTCCACTCGTACCTGTATAGGTATGTATACCATATTCCCGCTCTCCGCTTGCATAAAGATGCGTTCTAAGCGGCCTGTAAGGAAGAATCCGCCGATTGGAACACATTGAATTAAGAATAAAAATTATATCTATTGTATGTACTGTTAGTACTTTCCTTTTTCAATGATTCTCATAGAAAATGCTTGGCAGAACACGGCTCTTGTTTGTACATATAAAAAACATACATTGCAAAATGTGGTCTTTGTACAAATTGTTAGTCTGTGCGAACACAGACGACAATATATCTTGGTATTCGTACAAAAATACAAAAAATATGGTTGTCTATAAATTCGGTACATGATAACGTCATAAGACAAGCCGAATGCTTCTCTCTATTGCTTGTTCCGCGCTCTCGCTTGCACGCTCAGCTCAGGCGGAACGTGACAATGAGGCATACTTTTACGTGCGTTTTGGCGCAAACTTTTATTCGAGATAAAATTGTTGTTGCGACTAGCTGTCCTCCGCGGTTCCACCCGCGTGATGATCAGGGTTAATGTAGGATTGTAAAGGTGACATTATATTTCAATCCGGTCTAGTAGTTCCGGAGTTTATTCAATTCAAACAAACAAATCTTTCCTGTTTGTAATATTAGTATAGACGAGGATGGATGTTTTAAGATACGAGTAATGTATTCAGTAAACACGTTGTTTCGCATAAACGTATGGTTAGGTGCCGCATTGACATTAATGCAAACATGTAGTCACTGAAATAAATAAATCAATTGTGAGTGTTTAAAAGTAAAGACGCTGATGTATTCGGATACATATAATTGTTCACAGGTGATGCACTGCACCACTATGTACTAGAATTAGTACTAATAAATTATACCACTGGATAGCTAAATGATCAAGGAATTCATTGTGATAAACGATAATAGTGACGCATCGCGAGGGGTGGAGGGGGAAGCGCTGCCATTTTGAGATTATTTTTGCGTATGGAGATTTGAACCTTGAGCCGAAACTAATGGAGTGTTAAGTTCTTACTAGTACATAGTGGTGTAGTGCATCACCTGTGAACAATTATATGTATCCGAATACATCAGCGTCTTTACTTTTAAACACTCACAATTGATTTATTTATTTCAGTGACTGCATGTTTGCATTAATGTCAATGCGGCACCTAACCATACGTTTATGCGAAACAACGTGTTTACTGAATACATTACTCGTATCTTAAAACATCCATCCTCGTCTATACTAATATTACAAACAGGAAAGATTTGTTTGTTTGAATTGAATAAACTCCGGAACTACTAGACCGGATTGAAATATAATGTCACCTTTACAATCCTACATTAACCCTGATCATCAGCGGGTAGAACAGCTAGTCGCAACAACAATTTTATCTCGAATAAAAGTTTGCGCCAAAACGCACGTAAAAGTATGCCTCATTGTCACGTTCCGCCTGAGCCGAGCGTGCAAGCGAGAGCGCGGAACAAGCAATAGAGAGAAGCATTCGGCTTGTCTTATGACGTTATCACGTACCGAATTTATAGACAACCATATTTTTTGTATATTTGTACGAATACCAAGATATATTGTCGTCTGTGTTCGCACAGACTAACAATTTGTACAAAGACCACATTTTGCAATGTATGTTTTTTATGTACGAAACAAGAGCCGTGTTCTGCCAAGCATTTTCTATGAGAACCATTGAAAAAGGAAAGTACTAACAGTACATACAATAGATATAATTTTTATTCATAATCCAATGTGTTCCAATCGGCAGATTCTTCCTTACAGGCCGCTTAGAACGCATCTTTATGCAAGCGGAGAGCGGGAATATGGTATACATATACAGGTACGAGTGGAATGACTCAGCAAATGCCAAGAAGATGAAACATCGTTATTGCTAGAGGATAACACGATAAAGATTGTCAATTATACCTCTAACAACTTTAATAGTAAACCAAATCTAAAGTTTTAGTCTTTATAATTACTTTTGGTAGTTTCACAATAGGTAAGCATAATTATTTTTGCATACCTAAAAAGGTTGAAATGAGGTGATCTAAATGTCTATTGGTGATCCATCTTTTACCCTTACCCACGCAGGTAAAGTTGTTTTGGTTTAGAAAGGATAATAATACTAAAGTAAGTAAGTAACGAAAAGCTCCAAGGGTGGAAGTGTTAAAGGGCATAACGCCGGTAGTAGTGGTCTAGTGAAACCGCAGCACACCTCTCGACACCCTTTAGCCATCCACACTAATGTTGCCCCTTTTGTCACCATTGATGGTGGCCCTTGTGGGGGCCCGTTTAGTGGCCCCCTAAATATATATTAGGAAATTAATTAGGAAACTAGGAAACATTTATTAGGAAATAAAACTTATGCTAATTACTTACAAAATAGATTACATATTTTGGCTTATATATTATAATATAGTACTCGTAAGTTGGGTGATGATCACTGAATCCCACACTAGGATGGCCTGTGTCGTGAGATTCAGTCCCTTCCTTTATAATTACTCCAATGATCTTTACATGGATTTTATAATTTTTTAAAAGGTTATAATAATTATAAAATGTATGCTGACTTTGTACAAAAGGAATAATACTTAAATACTAAACAATAATTTAAAAAAATCTGAAGCAATACATAAATAATATAACATATCTCAGGTATATCTGTGAAAAATAGTGTATGCGAGGATAGGTGTGATTAAAATAAAATAAAGTTGTGTAGTTAGGTGAGAGATAGACTGCGTAGGTAATTGTATATATTGTTTATTTTCGTTAAATGTAGCATTCAATATTATATATATATATAATAATATTTTAAAATGAGACTGAAACTGGCAGGTACCGTAGTCTCGTCAATAGCCATTTCTTTTATGATGAGTTCCGAATCTATAGCCCTACTATGTTACTAATTTTAGCAAAAGCTATACCATTTCACCTTCATTTCAAATGCTGTTTATGTAGGTACTACATTGACCCCACTTATGTCCTTGTAAAAACTGGATAAAATACGAGAAAAAAAAGAAATAATACCGCAGCGGCCGGCGGCTTTGTGGCGAGCCGTAGGTGAGTGGCGACACCGGCACAGAAGATATATAGGAACTATAAGATATATGGAAACTACATTCAATCGTTTGAAACGGCCCAGTGACATAAACATGCGCATCGACGAGACCCCTAAGCGGTTCTCGCGGTGCAGTCAGTAGTGAGTGTTACAAACTATTTTTACATCATAACCTTTTTTATATGATCTAAAATATGAAATGTCACACTTGACTGACTGCTATGTGTTTTAAAATTGTAATAGTGTTTTTGTATGATCGATCATATAACTAAATAAATTCGTAAAACATAACACAAAATACAAATCTCAGATGGCGGCTGCAATAGATTATTATATTATTGTGAACTATATCGTACTGGGTGTCGTTTTTATGATTTTCGAGAGCGTTGATGCCGATAGTGCTAACAAAACTGAAATCGAAGATGGCGGCTGGGCGAAATTATCAACTTTTTTTGGAGTCAATAATTTGTAATTTATGAAGTATAAAAGTATTTTTTATGTAATGTTTTTTTAATTACAAGGTATCAAACTCATTTTTGAGGTTGAAACGCAGTACGGTTCAGTCCGAAAATGCGTGACAAACACCCGAAAACAGAGTTCATGAGCACTGCACCCGCGCCACCTGCAGCGCCTACCACGCACCCAACCGAGGCTCACGTACGCTCCCGCCAAAACTTGTAAAAGGTTATGCCATAATGATAGGTTAGTGTAGTAAACCTACAAAAAAATCCTAAGATCTACAAGTAGTTGTGTGTCAATACTAAACAGTTTTCCGTATTTTAAACTATCAAGATTAACCGACGCCATGATACACCTACATACATTTTATTAGTAAACTAGAATTAACTAGATTTAATGTACAGCAGAACAACGAATGTTTTATTTAAAAAAAAATACTTTAAAACATTAACTGAGAACCCTATGGCTTCAATGGGGCATAGATAATTATTTAACCAACTAGGCTTAGTTTCCATACTGTTGCATCTTTATACTGTGACACCGTAGATCCTGATTCTCTCTGGGGCTAAATGAGACCCCTGACCCCGGCTTGCTTTAATTGGCCGTCTGGGGGTGGAGACGCAAGAGCAAGTTACAAAAAATTCCAAGGGTGGAAATGTTACAGGGCATGATTCCGGTAGTAGCGTTCTAGTGAAACCGCAGCAAACCTCTCGACACCCTTTTGCCATCCACGCCAACGTTGCCCCTTTTGTTACCATTGATGATGGCTCTTATGGGGGGGCCCATTTAGTGGGTGGCAAGTCACGTAAATATTTTTAGATGAGACTGAAATTGACAGGTGCCATAGTCTCGTGTATAGCCCATTATCTCCCTTATCACTAATCATTAGATTTCATATCAATAGCCTTACCATTTAACCATTTTCTACAGACTTCCAAAAAATGGAGGAGGTAGTCAGTGAGACTGTATTATTATTTTTATGTTTGTTACCTCATAACTTTCGACTGGGTTAACCAATTCTCAATTTTTTTGTTTGAAAGCTGGTCCTTCCCGTGTGGTCCCATTCAAATTTCTACAAATTTGGTCTAGTAGTTTGGAGATATACTCCAATAACTGAATAGAATGGAAGTCGATATTAAATTTTTCAAATTTTACTTGTAATATACTCGTAGGTTACCATGTAACTATCCATCCAAAATGTTTGTTTTAAACTACTTTGAATTTTTAATACCAAACAGGCCTCAAAGTGTTGGCTACAGCCCCACTTATGCTTTTGTAAAGGACCGGATGAAATGCTATTTTTGCACGTGGTAGTTTTAAACATAAAGATTGCAATACAAAGTGATGCCATGTTTTGTAATTAACTGAACATCGTAATAAACTTAAATCATTGAGACAATTTCAAAAGTATGAACCTATGTTTTATAAATCAATTCAAATAAATCAATTTAACAAATCTAATTGTTATAGACTAATTATTATTGGCTAATTATTGTATCCGCGCCGATATATATATATATATATATATATAATGTATATTGTTAGAGACATAAATAGCCTAGTAGACCGAAAAGTATAAAAGGCGGCGCGCAGAGCGGTCGTAGCTCACTCTGCCTTCAACCGTCGACGAGTCTACATCTCAGAGTTCGTTATTGTGGTGACGTCAATCATTGTCGTGATTTTGTATATGCGCTGAGCGGCTGCCCAAGCCGCTGTCCCGAGCAGTTGTCTTCTGGTAGTCAAGTCCGGAGTAATCGACACCAAAGATTACCTTGTGTGGTGTCATGCAAAGTTTGTTGAGACCTTCGACAGTTAATCTTCACAAATTGATATCACGCACTAGTTGTTTTTGGTACGCATTAATAAAGAAAAATATCACTAAACTGTGAGAGTGAGATCTTGGTAAAGTATATAAGGGATGGAATGTTTTTCTTTGTTTTCATTGCATTGTGTGGTGCGGGTGATGGAAGTCCAGAATTTTATCGTAGTACGTAGACAGATATTAAAACATTAATTCGTTTTTCAGCTGTCCCGAGCAGGTATCCTGAGCGGCTGCCCAAACTGCTGCGCTGGGCTGCTGCGCTGAGCAACTGCCCGTGCTTCTGCGCTGAGCGGCCACCCAAGCCGCTGTACCGAGCAGTTGTCTGCTGGAAGTCAAGTCCGGAGTAATCGACACCTAAGATTACCTTGTGTGGTGTCGTGCAAAGGTGGTATCGTAAGTTTGTTGAGACATTGGACAGTTTATCTTCACAAATTAATATTACGCGCTTGTTGTCTTTGGTGTGCATGTATAAAGAAAAATATCACTAAACTGTGCGAGTGAGATCTTGGTAAAGTATGTAAGGCATGGAATGTTTTTATTGCATAGTGTGGTGCGGGTGATGGAAGTCCAGAATTTTATCGTAGTACGTAGACAGATATTTACACATTCATTTGTTTTTCAGCTGTCCCGAGCAGGTATCCTGAGCGGCTGCACTGAGCAACTGCCCGTGCTTCTGCGCTGAGCGGCCGCCCAAGCCGCTGTCCCGAGCAGTTGTCTGCTGGAAGTAAAGTCCGGAGTAATCGACACCAAAGATTACCTTGTGTGGTGTCATGCAAAGGTGGTATCGTAAGTTTGTTAAGACATTTGACAGTTAATTTTCACGAATTGATATTACGCGCTAGTTTTTCTTTGGTGTGAATTAATAAAGAAAAATATCACTACACTGTGCGAGTGAGATCTTGGTAAAGTATGTAAGGCATGGAATGTTTTTCTTTGTTTTCATTGCATTGTGTGGTGCGGGTGATGGAAGTCCAGAATTTTATCGTAGTACGTAGACAGATATTAACACATTCATTTGTTTTTCAGCTGTCCCGAGCAGGTATCCTGAGCGGCTGCCCAAACTGCTGCGCTGGGCTGCTGCGCTGAGCAACTACCCGTGCTTCTGCGCTGAGCGGCCGCCCAAGCCGCTGTCCCGAGCAGTTGTCTGCTAGAAGTCAAGTCTGGAGTAATTGACACCAAAGATTACCTTGTTTGGTGTCATGCAAAGGTAGTATCGTAAGTTTGTTGAGACCTTAGACAGTTAATCTTCACAAATTGATATCACGCGCTAGTTGTCTTTGGTGTGAATTAATAAAGAAAAATATCACTAAACTGTGCGAGTGAGATCTTGGTAAAGTATGTAAGGCATGGAATGTTTTTCTTTGTTTTCATTGCATTGTGTGGTGCGGGTGATAGAAGTCCAGAATTTTATCGTAGTACGTAGACAGATATTAACACATTCATTTGTTTTTCAGCTGTCCCGAGCAGGTATCCTGAGCGGCTGCCCAAACTGCTGCGCTGGGCTGCTGCGCTGAGCAACTGCCAGTGCTTCTGCGCTGAGCGGCCACCCAAGCCGCTGTCCCGAGCAGTTGTCTGCTGGAAGTCAAGTCCGGAGTAATCGACACCAAAGATTACCTTGTGTGGTGTCGTGCAAAGGTGGTATCGTAAGTTTGTTGAGACATTGGACAGTTAATCTTCACAAATTGATATCACGCAATTGTTGTCTTTGGTGTGCATGTATAAAGAAAAATATCACTAAACTGTGCGAGTGAGATCTTGGTAAAGTATGTAAGGCATGGAATGTTTTTATTGCATAGTGTGGTGCGAGTGATGGAAGTCCAGAATTTTATCGTAGTACGTAGACAGATATTCACACATTCATTTGTTTTTCAGCTGTCCCAAACAGGTATCCTGAGCTGCTGCACTAAGCAACTGCCCGTGCTTCTGCGCTGAGCGGCCGCCCAAGCCGCTGTCCCGAGCAGTTGTCTGCTGGAAGTAAAGTCCGGAGTAATCAACACCAAAGATTACCTTGTGTGGTGCCATGCAAAGGTGGTATCGTAAGTTTGTTGAGATATTCGACAGTTAATCTTCACAAATTGATATCACGCGCTAGTTGTCTTTGGTGTGAATTAATAAAGAAAAATATCACTAAACTGTGCGAGTGAGATCTTGGTAAAGTATGTAAGGCATGGAATGTTTTTCTTTGTTTTCATTGCATTGTGTGGTGCGGGTGATAAAAGTCCAGAATTTTATCGTAGTACGTAGACAGATATTAACACATTCATTCGTTTTTCAGCTGTCCCGAGCAGGTATCCTGAGCGGCTGCCCAAATTGCTGCGCTGGGCTGCTGCGCTGAGCAACTACCCGTGCTTTTGCGCTGAGCGGCCACCCAAGCCGCTGTCCCGAGCAGTTGTCTGCTGGAAGTCAAGTCCGGAGTAATCGACACCAAAGATTACCTTGTGTGGTGTCGTGCAAAGGTGGTATCGTAAGTTTGTTGAGACATTGGACAGTTAATCTTCACAAATTGATATCACGCGCTTGTTGTCTTTGGTGTGCATGTATAAAGAAAAATATCACTTAACTGTGCGAGTGAGATCTTGGTAAAGTATGTAAGGCATGGAATGTTTTTCTTTGTTTTCATTGCATTGTGTGGTGCGGGTGATGGAAGTCCAGAATTTTATCGTAGTACGTAGACAGATATTAACACATTCATTTGTTTTTCAGCTGTCCCGAGCAGGTATCCTGAGCGGCTGCCCAAACTGCTGCGCTGGGCTGCTGCGCTGGGCAGCTGCGCTGAGCAACTGCCCGTGCTTCTGCGCTGAGCGGCCGCCCAAGCTGCTGTATCGAACAGTTGTCTGCTGGAAGTCAAGACCGGAGTAATCGACACCAAAGATTACCTTGTTTGGTGTCATGCAAAGGTAGTATCGTAAGTTTGTTGAGACCTTCGACAGTTAATCTTCACAAATTGATATCACGCGCTAGATGTCTTTGGTATGCATTAATAAAGAAAAATATCACTAAACTGTGCGAGTGAGATCTTGGTAAAGTATGTAAGGCATGGAATGTTTTTCTTTGTTTTCATTGCATTGTGTGGTGCGGGTGATGGAAGTCCAGAATTTTATCGTAGTACGTAGACAGATATTAACACATTCATTTGTTTTTCAGCTGTCCCGAGCAGGTATCCTGAGCGGCTGCCCAAACTGCTGCGCTGGGCTGCTGCGCTGAGCAACTACCCGTGCTTCTGCGCTGAGCGGCCGCCCAGGCCGCTGTCCCGAGCAGTTGTCTGCTAGAAGTCAAGTCTGGAGTAATTGACACCAAATATTACCTTGTTTGGTGTCATGCAAAGGTAGTATCGTAAGTTTGTTGAAACCTTAGACAGTTAATCTTCACAAATTGATATCACGCGCTAGTTGTCTTTGGTGTGAATTAATAAAGAAAAATATCACTACACTGTGCGAGTGAGATCTTGGTAAAGTATGAAAGGCATGGAATGTTTTTCTTTGTTTTCATTGCATTGTGTGGTGCGGGTGATGGAAGTCCAGAATTTTATCGTAGTACGTAGACAGATATTTACACATTCATTTGTTTTTCAGGTATCCTGAGCGGCTGCCCAAACTGCTGCGCTGGGCTGCTGCGCTGAGCAACTGCCTGTGCTTCTGCGCTGAGCGGCCGCCCAAGCTGCTGTATCGAACAGTTGTCTGCTGGAAGTCAAGTCCGAAGTAATCGACACCAAAGATTACCTTGTTTGGTGTCATGCAAAGGTAGTATCGTAAGTTTGTTGAGACCTTCGACAGTTAATCTTTACAAATTGATATCACGCGCTAGTTGTCTTTGGTGTGAATTTATAAAGAGAAATATCACTAAACTGTGCGAGTGTGATCTTGGTAAAGTATGTAAGGCATGGAATGTTTTTCTTTGTTTTCATTGCATTGTGTGGTGCGGGTGATAGAAGTCCAGAATTTTATCGTAGTACGTAGACAGATATTAACACATTCATTCGTTTTTCAGCTGTCCCGAGCAGGTATCCTGAGCGGCTGCCCAAACTGCTGCGCTGGGCTGCTGCGCTGAGCAACTACCCGTGCTTCTGCGCTGAGCGGCCACCCAAGCCGCTGTCCCGAGCAGTTGTCTGCTGGAAGTCAAGTCCGGAGTAATCGACACCTAAGATTACCTTGTGTGGTGTCGTGCAAAGGTGGTATCGTAAGTTTGTTGAGACCTTCGACAGTTAATCTTCACAAATTGATATCACGCGCTAGTTGTCTTTGGTGTGAATTAATAAAGAAAAATATCACTAAACTGTGCGAGTGAGATCTTGGTAAAGTATGTAAGGCATGGAATGTTTTTCTTTGTTTTCATTGCATTGTGTGGTGCGGGTGATAGAAGTCCAGAATTTTATCGTAGTACGTAGACAGATATTAACACATTCATTTGTTTTTCAGCTGTCCCGAGCAGGTATCCTGAGCGGCTGCCCAAACTGCTACGCTGGGCTGCTGCGCTGAGCAACTGCCCGTGCTTCTGCACTGAGCGGCCGCCCAAGCCGCTGTCCCGAGCAGTTGTTTGCTAGAAGTCAAGTCTGGAGTAATTGACACCAAAGATTACCTTGTTTGGTGTCATGCAAAGGTAGTATCGTAAGTTTGTTGAGACCTTAGACAGTTAATCTTCACAAATTGATATCACGCGCTTGTTGTCTTTGGTGTGCATGTATAAAGAAAAATATCACTAAACTGTGCGAGTGAGATCTTGGTAAAGTATGTAAGGCATGGAATGTTTTTATTGCATAGTGTGGTGCGGGTGATGGAAGTCCAGAATTTTATCGTAGTACGTAGACAGATATTTACACATTCATTTGTTTTTCAGCTGTCCCGAGCAGGTATCCTGAGCGGCTGCACTGAGCAACTGCCCGTGCTTCTGCGCTGAGCGGCCGCCCAAGCCGCTGTCCCGAGCAGTTGTCTGCTGGAAGTAAAGTCCGGAGTAATCGACACCAAAGATTACCTTGTGTGGTGTCATGCAAAGGTGGTATCGTAAGTTTGTTAAGACATTTGACAGTTAATTTTCACGAATTGATATTACGCGCTAGTTTTTCTTTGGTGTGAATTAATAAAGAAAAATATCACTACACTGTGCGAGTGAGATCTTGGTAAAGTATGTAAGGCATGGAATGTTTTTCTTTGTTTTCATTGCATTGTGTGGTGCGGGTGATGGAAGTCCAGAATTTTATCGTAGTACGTAGACAGATATTAACACATTCATTTGTTTTTCAGCTGTCCCGAGCAGGTATCCTGAGCGGCTGCCCAAACTGCTGCGCTGGGCTGCTGCGCTGAGCAACTACCCGTGCTTCTGCGCTGAGCGGCCGCCCAAGCCGCTGTCCCGAGCAGTTGTCTGCTAGAAGTCAAGTCTGGAGTAATTGACACCAAAGATTACCTTGTTTGGTGTCATGCAAAGGTAGTATCGTAAGTTTGTTGAGACCTTAGACAGTTAATCTTCACAAATTGATATCACGCGCTAGTTGTCTTTGGTGTGAATTAATAAAGAAAAATATCACTAAACTGTGCGAGTGAGATCTTGGTAAAGTATGTAAGGCATGGAATGTTTTTCTTTGTTTTCATTGCATTGTGTGGTGCGGGTGATAGAAGTCCAGAATTTTATCGTAGTACGTAGACAGATATTAACACATTCATTTGTTTTTCAGCTGTCCCGAGCAGGTATCCTGAGCGGCTGCCCAAACTGCTGCGCTGGGCTGCTGCGCTGAGCAACTGCCAGTGCTTCTGCGCTGAGCGACACCCAAACCGCTGTCCGGAGCAGTTGTCTGCTGGAAGTCAAGTCCGGAGTAATCGACACCAAAGATTACCTTGTGTGGTGTCGTGCAAAGGTGGTATCGTAAGTTTGTTGAGACATTGGACAGTTAATCTTCACAAATTGATATCACGCGCTTGTTGTCTTTGGTGTGCATGTATAAAGAAAAATATCACTAAACTGTGCGAGTGAGATCTTGGTAAAGTATGTAAGGCATGGAATGTTTTTATTGCATAGTGTGGTGCGAGTGATGGAAGTCCAGAATTTTATCGTAGTACGTAGACAGATATTCACACATTCATTTGTTTTTCAGCTGTCCCAAACAGGTATCCTGAGCTGCTGCACTAAGCAACTGCCCGTGCTTCTGCGCTGAGCGGCCGCCCAAGCCGCTGTCCCGAGCAGTTGTCTGCTGGAAGTAAAGTCCGGAGTAATCAACACCAAAGATTACCTTGTGTGGTGCCATGCAAAGGTGGTATCGTAAGTTTGTTGAGATATTCGACAGTTAATCTTCACAAATTGATATCACGCGCTAGTTGTCTTTGGTGTGAATTAATAAAGAAAAATATCACTAAACTGTGCGAGTGAGATCTTGGTAAAGTATGTAAGGCATGGAATGTTTTTCTTTGTTTTCATTGCATTGTGTGGTGCGGGTGATAAAAGTCCAGAATTTTATCGTAGTACGTAGACAGATATTAACACATTCATTCGTTTTTCAGCTGTCCCGAGCAGGTATCCTGAGCGGCTGCCCAAACTGCTGCGCTGGGCTGCTGCGCTGAGCAACTACCCGTGCTTCTGCGCTGAGCGGCCACCCAAGCCGCTGTCCCGAGCAGTTGTCTGCTGGAAGTTCAGTCCGGAGTAATCGACACCAAAGATTACCTTGTGTGGTGTCGTGCAAAGGTGGTATCGTAAGTTTGTTGAGACATTGGACAGTTAATCTTCACAAATTGATAACACGCGCTTGTTGTCTTTGGTGTGCATGTATAAAGAAAAATATCACTAAACTGTGCGAGTGAGATCTTGGTAAAGTATGTAAGGCATGGAATGTTTTTCTTTGTTTTCATTGCATTGTGTGGTGCGGGTGATGGAAGTCCAGAATTTTATCGTAGTACGTAGACAGATATTAACACATTCATATGTTTTTCAGGTATCCTGAGCGGCTACCCAAACTGCTGCGCTGGGCTGCTGCGCTGGGTTGCTGCGCTGGGCTGCTGCGCTGGGCTGCTGCGCTGGGCTGCTGCGCTGAGCAACTGCCCGTGCTTCTGCGCTGAGCGGCCACCCAAGCCGCTGTCTCGAGCAGTTGTCTGCTGGAAGTCAAGTCCGGAGTAATCGACACCAAAGATTACCTTGTGTGGTGTCGTGCAAAGGTGGTATCGTAAGTTTGTTGAGACATTGGACAGTTTATCTTCACAAATTGATATCACGCGCTTGTTGTCTTTGGTGTGCATGTATAAAGAAAAATATCACTAAACTGTGCGAGTGAGATCTTGGTAAAGTATGTAAGGCATGGAATGTTTTTATTGCATAGTGTGGTGCGGGTGATGGAAGTCCAGAATTTTATCGTAGTACGTAGACAGATATTGACACATTCATTTGTTTTTCAGCTGTCCCGAGTAGGTATCCTGAGCGGCTGCACTGAGCAACTGCCCGTGCTTCTGCGCTGAGCGGCCGCCCAAGCCGCTGTCCCGAGCAGTTGTCTGCTGGAAGTAAAGTCCGGAGTAATCGACACCAAAGATAACCTTGTGTGGTGTCATGCAAAGGTGGTATCGTAAGTTTAAGACATTTGACAGTTAATTTTCACGAATTGATATTACGCGCTAGTTATCTTTGGTGTGAATTAATAAAGAAAAATATCACTAAACTGTGCGAGTAAGATCTTGGTAAAGTATGTAAGGCATGGAATGTTTTTCTTTGTTTTCATTGCATTGTGTGGTGCGGGTGATGGAAGTCCAGAATTTTATCGTAGTACGTAGACAGATATTAACACATTCATTTGTTTTTCAGCTGCCCCGAGCAGGTATCCTGAGCGGCTGCCCAAACTGCTGCGCTGGGCTGCTGCGCTGAGCAACTACCCGTGCTTCTGCGCTGAGCGGCCGCCCAGGCCGCTGTCCCGAGCAGTTGTCTGCTAGAAGTCAAGTCTGGAGTAATTGACACCAAATATTACCTTGTTTGGTGTCATGCAAAGGTAGTATCGTAAGTTTGTTGAAACCTTCGACAGTTAATCTTCACAAATTGACATCACGCGCTAGTTGTCTTTGGTGTGAATTAATAAAGAAAAATATCACTAAACTGTGCGAGTGAGATCTTGGTAAAGTATGTAAGGCATGGAATGTTTTTATTACATAGTGTGGTGCGGGTGATGGAAGTCCAGAATTTTATCGTAGTACGTGGACAGATATTAACACATTCATTTGTTTTTCAGCTGTCCCGAGCAGGTATCCTGAGCGGCTGCACTGAGCAACTGCCCGTGCTTCTGCGCTGAGCGGCCGCCCAAAACGCTGTCCCGAGCAGTTGTCTGCTGGAAGTAAAGTCCGGAGTAATCGACACCAAAGATTACCTTGTGTGGTGTCATGCAAAGGTGGTATCGTAAGTTTGTTGAGATATTTGACAGTTAATTTTCACAAATTGATATCACGCGCTAGTTGTCTTTGGTGTGAATTAATAAAGAAAAATATCACTACACTGTGCGAGTGAGATCTTGGTAAAGTATGAAAGGCATGAAATGTTTTTCTTTGTTTTCATTGCATTGTGTGGTGCGGGTGATGGAAGTCCAGAATTTTATCGTAGTACGTAGACAGATATTAACACATTCATTTGTTTTTCAGGTATCCTGAGCGGCTACCCAAACTGCTGCGCTGGGCTGCTGCGCTGGGTTGCTGCGCTGGGCTGCTGCGCTGGGCTGCTGCGCTGGGCTGCTGCGCTGAGCAACTGCCCAGGCTTCTGCGCTGAGCGGCCGCCCAAGCTGCTGTATCGAACAGTTGTCTATTGGAAGTCAAGTCCGAAGTAATCAACACCAAAGATTACCTTGTTTGGTGTCATGCAAAGGTAGTATCGTAAGTTTGTTGAGACCTTCGACAGTTAATCTTCACAAATGGATATCACGAGCTAGTTGTCTTTGAAGTGAATTAATAAAGAAAAATATCACTAAACTGTGCGAGTGAGATCTTGGTAAAGTATGTAAGGCATGGAATGTTTTTCTTTGTTTTCATTGCATTGTGTGGTGCGGGTGATAGAAGTCCAGAATTTTATCGTAGTACGTAGAAAGATATTAACACATTCATTTGTTTTTCAGCTGTCCCGAGCAGGTATCCTGAGCGGCTGCCCTAACTGCTGCGCTGGGCTGCTGCGCTGAGCAACTGCCCGTGCTTCTGCGCTGAGCGGCCACCCAAGCCGCTGTCTCGAGCAGTTGTCTGCTGGAAGTCAAGTCCGGAGTAATCGACACCAAAGATTACCTTGTGTGGTGTCGTGCAAAGGTGGTATCGTAAGTTTGTTGAGACATTGGACAGTTTATCTTCACAAATTGATATCACGCGCTTGTTGTCTTTGGTGTGCATGTATAAAGAAAAATATCACTAAACTGTGCGAGTGAGATCTTGGTAAAGTATGTAAGGCATGGAATGTTTTTATTGCATAGTGTGGTGCGGGTGATGGAAGTCCAGAATTTTATCGTAGTACGTAGACAGATATTGACACATTCATTTGTTTTTCAGCTGTCCCGAGTAGGTATCCTGAGCGGCTGCACTGAGCAACTGCCCGTGCTTCTGCGCTGAGCGGCCGCCCAAGCCGCTGTCCCGAGCAGTTGTCTGCTGGAAGTAAAGTCCGGAGTAATCGACACCAAAGATAACCTTGTGTGGTGTCATGCAAAGGTGGTATCGTAAGTTTAAGACATTTGACAGTTAATTTTCACGAATTGATATTACGCGCTAGTTATCTTTGGTGTGAATTAATAAAGAAAAATATCACTAAACTGTGCGAGTAAGATCTTGGTAAAGTATGTAAGGCATGGAATGTTTTTCTTTGTTTTCATTGCATTGTGTGGTGCGGGTGATGGAAGTCCAGAATTTTATCGTAGTACGTAGACAGATATTAACACATTCATTTGTTTTTCAGCTGCCCCGAGCAGGTATCCTGAGCGGCTGCCCAAACTGCTGCGCTGGGCTGCTGCGCTGGGCTGCTGCGCTGGGCTTCTGTGCTGGGCTGCTGCGCTGAGCAACTACCCGTGCTTCTGCGCTGAGCGGCCGCCCAAGCTGCTGTATCGAACAGTTATCTGCTGGAAGTCAAGACCGGAGTAATCGACACCAAAGATAACCTTGTTTGGTGTCATGCAAAGGTAGTATCGTAAGTTTGTTGAGACCTTCGACAGTTAATCTTCACAAATTGATATCACGCGCTAAATGTCTTTAGTGTGAATTAATAAAGAAAAATATCACTAAACTGTGCGAGTGAGATCTTGGTAAAGTATGTAAGGCATGGAATGTTTTTCTTTGTTTTCATTGCATTGTGTGGTGCGGGTGATGGAAGTCCAGAATTTTATCGTAGTACGTAGACAGATATTAACACATTCATTTGTTTTTCAGCTGTCCCGAGCAGGTATCCTGAGCGGCTGCCCAAACTGCTGCGCTGGGCTGCTGCGCTGGGCTTCTGCGCTGGGCTGCTGCGCTGAGCAACTGCCCGTGCTTCTGCGCTGAGCGGCCGCCCAAGCTGCTGTATCGAACAGTTGTCTGCTGGAAGTCAAGACCGGAGTAATCGACACCAAAGATTACCTTGTGTGGTGTCATGCAAAGGTGGTATCGTAAGTTTGTTGAGACATTGGATAGTTGATCTTCACAAATTGATATCACGCGCTTGTTGTCTTTGGTGTGCATGTATAAAGAAAAATATCACTAAACTGTGCGAGTGAGATCTTGGTAAAGTATGTAAGGCATGGAATGTTTTTATTGCATAGTGTGGTGCGGGTGATGGAAGTCCAGAATTTTATCGTAGTACGTGGACAGATATTAACACATTCATTTGTTTTTCAGCTGTCCCGAGCAGGTATCCTGAGCGGCTGCACTGAGCAACTGCCCGTGCTTCTGCGCTGAGCGGCCGCCCAAAACGCTGTCCCGAGCAGTTGTCTGCTGGAAGTAAAGTCCGGAGTAATCGACACCAAAGATTACCTTGTGTGGTGTCATGCAAAGGTGGTATCGTAAGTTTGTTGAGATATTGGACAGTTAATCTTCACAAATTGATATCACGCGCTAGTTGTCTTTGGTGTGAATTAATAAAGAAAAATATCACTACACTGTGCGAGTGAGATCTTGGTAAAGTATGTAAGGCATGGAATGTTTTTCTTTGTTTTCATTGCATTGTGTGGTGCGGGTGATAGAAGTCCAGAATTTTATCGTAGTACGTAGACAGATATTAACACATTCATTTGTTTTTCAGCTGTCCCGAGCAGGTATCCTGAGCGGCTGCCCAAACTGCTGCGCTGGGCTGCTGCGCTGAGCAACTACCCGTGCTTCTGCGCTGAGCGGCCGCCCAGGCCGCTGTCCCGAGCAGTTGTCTGCTAGAAGTCAAGTCTGGAATAATTGACACCAAAGATTACCTTGTTTGGTGTCATGCAAAGGTAGTATCGTAAGTTTGTTGAGACCTTAGACAGTTAATCTTCACAAATTGATATCACGCGCTAGTTGTCTTTGGTGTGAATTAATAAAGAAAAATATCACTTAACTGTGCGAGTGAGATCTTGGTAAAGTATGTAAGGCATGGAATGTTTTTCTTTGTTTTCATTGCATTGTGTGGTGCGGGTGATAGAAGTCCAGAATTTTATCGTAGTACGTAGACAGATATTAACACATTCATTTGTTTTTCAGCTGTCCCGAGCAGGTATCCTGAGCGACTGCCCAAACTGCTACGCTGGGCTGCTGCGCTGAGCAACTGCCCGTGCTTCTGCGCTGAGCGGCCACCTAAGCCGCTGTCCCGAGCAGTTGTCTGCTGGAAGTCAAGTCCGGAGTAATCGACACCAAAGATTACCTTGTGTGGTGTCGTGCAAAGGTGGTATCGTAAGTTTGTTGAGACATTGGACAGTTAATCTTCACAAATTGATATCACGCGCTTGTTGTCTTTGGTGTGCATGTATAAAGAAAAATATCACTAAACTGTGGGAGTAAGATCTTGGTAAAGTATGTAAGGCATGGAATGTTTTTATTGCATAGTGTGGTGCGGGTGATGGAAGTCCAGAATTTTATCTTAGTACGTAGACAGATATTAACACATTCATTTGTTTTTCAGCTGTCCCGAGCAGGTATCCTGAGCGGCTGCACTGAGCAACTGCCCGTGCTTCTGCGCTGAGCGGCCGCCCAAGCCGCTGTCCCGAGCAGTTGTCTGCTGGAAGTAAAGTCCGGAGTAATCGACACCAAAGATTACCTTGTGTGGTGTCATGCAAAGGTGGTATCGTAAGTTTGTTGAGACATTGACAGTTAATTTTCACAAATTGATATCACGAGCTAGTTGTCTTTGAAGTGAATTAATAAAGAAAAATATCACTAAACTGTGCGAGTGAGATCTTGGTAAAGTATGTAAGGCATGGAATGTTTTTCTTTGTTTTCATTGCATTGTGTGGTGCGGGTGATAGAAGTGCAGAATTTTATCGTAGTACGTAGACAGATATTAACACATTCATTTGTTTTTCAGCTGTCCCGAGCAGGTATCCTGAGCGGCTGCCCTAACTGCTGCGCTGGGCTGCTGCGCTGAGCAACTGCCCGTGCTTCTGCGCTGAGCGGCCACCCAAGCCGCTGTCTCGAGCAGTTGTCTGCTGGAAGTCAAGTCCGGAGTAATCGACACCAAAGATTACCTTGTGTGGTGTCGTGCAAAGGTGGTATCGTAAGATTGTTGAGACATTGGACAGTTTATCTTCACAAATTGATATCACGCGCTTGTTGTCTTTGGTGTGCATGTATAAAGAAAAATATCACTAAACTGTGCGAGTGAGATCTTGGTAAAGTATGTAAGGCATGGAATGTTTTTATTGCATAGTGTGGTGCGGGTGATGGAAGTTTAGAATTTTATCGTAGTACGTAGACAGATATTAACACATTCATTTGTTGTCTGCTGGAAGTAAAGTCCGGAGTAATCGACACCAAAGATAACTTTGTGTGGTGTCATGCAAAGGTGGTATCGTAAGTTTAAGACATTTGACAGTTAATTTTCACGAATTGATATTACGCGCTAGTTATCTTTGGTGTGAATTAATAAAGAAAAATATCACTAAACTGTGCGAGTAAGAGCTTGGTAAAGTATGTAAGGCATAGAATGTTTTTCTTTGTTTTCATTGCATTGTGTGGTGCGGGTGATGGAAGTCCAGAATTTTATCGTAGTACGTAGACAGATATTAACACATTCATTTGTTTTTCAGCTGCCCCGAGCAGGTATCCTGAGCGGCTGCCCAAACTGCTGCGCTGGGCTGCTGCGCTGGGCTTCTGCGCTGGGCTGCTGCGCTGAGCAACTACCCGTGCTTCTGCGCTGAGCGGCCGCCCAAGCTGCTGTATCGAACAGTTATCTGCTGGAAGTCAAGACCGGAGTAATCGACACCAAAGATAACCTTGTTTGGTGTCATGCAAAGGTAGTATCGTAAGTTTGTTGAGACCTTCGACAGTTAATCTTCACAAATTGATATCACGCGCTAAATGTCTTTGGTGTGAATTAATAAAGAAAAATATCACTAAACTGTGCGAGTGAGATCTTGGTAAAGTATGTAAGGCATGGAATGTTTTTCTTTGTTTTCATTGCATTGTGTGGTGCGGGTGATGGAAGTCCAGAATTTTATCGTAGTACGTAGACAGATATTAACACATTCATTTGTTTTTCAGCTGTCCCGAGCAGGTATCCTGAGCGGCTGCCCAAACTGCTGCGCTGGGCTGCTGCGCTGGGCTTCTGCGCTGGGCTGCTGCGCTGAGCAACTGCCCGTGCTTCTGCGCTGAGCGGCCGCCCAAGCTGCTGTATCGAACAGTTGTCTGCTGGAAGTCAAGACCGGAGTAATCGACACCAAAGATTACCTTGTGTGGTGTCATGCAAAGGTGGTATCGTAAGTTTGTTGAGACATTGGACAGTTGATCTTCACAAATTGATATCACGCGCTTGTTGTCTTTGGTGTGCATGTATAAAGAAAAATATCACTAAACTGTGCGAGTGAGATCTTGGTAAAGTATGTAAGGCATGGAATGTTTTTATTGCATAGTGTGGTGCGGGTGATGGAAGTCCAGAATTTTATCGTAGTACGTGGACAGATATTAACACATTCATTTGTTTTTCAGCTGTCCCGAGCAGGTATCCTGAGCGGCTGTCCAAACTGCTGCGCTGGGCTGCTGCGCTGAGCAACTACCCGTGCTTCTGCGCTGAGCGGCCGCCCAAGCCGCTGTCCCGAGCAGTTGTCTGCTGGAAGTCAAGTCCGGAGTAATCGACACCAAAGATTACCTTGTGTGGTGTCGTGCAAAGGTGGTATCGTAAGTTTGTTGAGACATTGGGCAGTTAATCTTCACAAATTGATATCACGCGCTTGTTGTCTTTGGTGTGCATGTATAAAGAAAAATATCACTAAACTGTGCGAGTGAGATCTTGGTAAAGTATGTAAGGCATGGAATGTTTTTATTGCATAGTGTGGTGCGGGTGATGGAAGTCCAGAATTTTATCGTAGTACGTGGACAGATATTAACACATTCATTTGTTTTTCAGCTGTCCCGAGCAGGTATCCTGAGCGGCTGCACTGAGCAACTGCCCGTGCTTCTGCGCTGAGCGGCCGCCCAAAACGCTGTCCCGAGCAGTTGTCTGCTGGAAGTAAAGTCCGGAGTAATCGACACCAAAGATTACCTTGTGTGGTGTCATGCAAAGGTGGTATCGTAAGTTTGTTGAGATATTGGACAGTTAATCTTCACAAATTGATATCACGCGCTAGTTGTCTTTGGTGTGAATTAATAAAGAAAAATATCACTACACTGTGCGAGTGAGATCTTGGTAAAGTATGAAAGGCATGGAATGTTTTTCTTTGTTTTCATTGCATTGTGTGGTGCGGGTGATGGAAGTCCAGAATTTTATCGTAGTACGTAGACAGATATTTACACATTCATTTGTTTTTCAGGTATCCTGAGCGGCTGCCCAAACTGCTGCGCTGGGCTGCTGCGCTGAGCAACTACCCGTGCTTCTGCGCTGAGCGGCCGCCCAGGCCGCTGTCCCGAGCAGTTGTCTGCTAGAAGTCAAGTCTGGAATAATTGACACCAAAGATTACCTTGTTTGGTGTCATGCAAAGGTAGTATCGTAAGTTTGTTGAGACCTTAGACAGTTAATCTTCACAAATTGATATCACGCGCTAGTTGTCTTTGGTGTGAATTAATAAAGAAAAATATCACTTAACTGTGCGAGTGAGATCTTGGTAAAGTATGTAAGGCATGGAATGTTTTTCTTTGTTTTCATTGCATTGTGTGGTGCGGGTGATAGAAGTCCAGAATTTTATCGTAGTACGTAGACAGATATTAACACATTCATTTGTTTTTCAGCTGTCCCGAGCAGGTATCCTGAGCGGCTGCCCAAACTGCTACGCTGGGCTGCTGCGCTGAGCAACTGCCCGTGCTTCTGCGCTGAGCGGCCACCTAAGCCGCTGTCCCGAGCAGTTGTCTGCTGGAAGTCAAGTCCGGAGTAATCGACACCAAAGATTACCTTGTGTGGTGTCGTGCAAAGGTGGTATCGTAAGTTTGTTGAGACATTGGACAGTTAATCTTCACAAATTGATATCACGCGCTTGTTGTCTTTGGTGTGCATGTATAAAGAAAAATATCACTAAACTGTGGGAGTAAGATCTTGGTAAAGTATGTAAGGCATGGAATGTTTTTATTGCATAGTGTGGTGCGGGTGATGGAAGTCCAGAATTTTATCTTAGTACGTAGACAGATATTAACACATTCATTTGTTTTTCAGCTGTCCCGAGCAGGTATCCTGAGCGGCTGCACTGAGCAACTGCCCGTGCTTCTGCGCTGAGCGGCCGCCCAAGCCGCTGTCCCGAGCAGTTGTCTGCTGGAAGTAAAGTCCGGAGTAATCGACACCAAAGATTACCTTGTGTGGTGTCATGCAAAGGTGGTATCGTAAGTTTGTTGAGACATTGACAGTTAATTTTCACAAATTGATATCACGAGCTAGTTGTCTTTGAAGTGAATTAATAAAGAAAAATATCACTAAACTGTGCGAGTGAGATCTTGGTAAAGTATGTAAGGCATGGAATGTTTTTCTTTGTTTTCATTGCATTGTGTGGTGCGGGTGATAGAAGTCCAGAATTTTATCGTAGTACGTAGACAGATATTAACACATTCATTTGTTTTTCAGCTGTCCCGAGCAGGTATCCTGAGCGGCTGCCCTAACTGCTGCGCTGGGCTGCTGCGCTGAGCAACTGCCCGTGCTTCTGCGCTGAGCGGCCACCCAAGCCGCTGTCTCGAGCAGTTGTCTGCTGGAAGTCAAGTCCGGAGTAATCGACACCAAAGATTACCTTGTGTGGTGTCGTGCAAAGGTGGTATCGTAAGATTGTTGAGACATTGGACAGTTTATCTTCACAAATTGATATCACGCGCTTGTTGTCTTTGGTGTGCATGTATAAAGAAAAATATCACTAAACTGTGCGAGTGAGATCTTGGTAAAGTATGTAAGGCATGGAATGTTTTTATTGCATAGTGTGGTGCGGGTGATGGAAGTTTAGAATTTTATCGTAGTACGTAGACAGATATTAACACATTCATTTGTTTTTCAGCTGTCCCGAGCAGGTATCCTGAGCGGCTGCCCAAACTGCTGCGCTGGGCTGCTGCGCTGGGCTGCTGCGCTGGGCTTCTGCGCTGGGCTGCTGCGCTGAGCAACTACCCATGCTTCTGCGCTGAGCGGCCGCCCAAGCTGCTGTATCGAACAGTTATCTGCTGGAAGTCAAGACCGGAGTAATCGACACCAAAGATAACCTTGTTTGGTGTCATGCAAAGGTAGTATCGTAAGTTTGTTGAGACCTTCGACAGTTAATCTTCACAAATTGATATCACGCGCTAAATGTCTTTGGTGTGAATTAATAAAGAAAAATATCACTAAACTGTGCGAGTGAGATCTTGGTAAAGTATGTAAGGCATGGAATGTTTTTCTTTGTTTTCATTGCATTGTGTGGTGCGGGTGATGGAAGTCCAGAATTTTATCGTAGTACGTAGACAGATATTAACACATTCATTTGTTTTTCAGCTGTCCCGAGCAGGTATCCTGAGCGGCTGCCCAAACTGCTGCGCTGGGCTGCTGCGCTGGGCTTCTGCGCTGGGCTGCTGCGCTGAGCAACTGCCCGTGCTTCTGCGCTGAGCGGCCGCCCAAGCTGCTGTATCGAACAGTTGTCTGCTGGAAGTCAAGACCGGAGTAATCGACACCAAAGATTACCTTGTGTGGTGTCATGCAAAGGTGGTATCGTAAGTTTGTTGAGACATTGGACAGTTGATCTTCACAAATTGATATCACGCGCTTGTTGTCTTTGGTGTGCATATATAAAGAAAAATATCACTAAACTGTGCGAGTGAGATCTTGGTAAAGTATGTAAGGCATGGAATGTTTTTATTGCATAGTGTGGTGCGGGTGATGGAAGTCCAGAATTTTATCGTAGTACGTGGACAGATATTAACACATTCATTTGTTTTTCAGCTGTCCCGAGCAGGTATCCTGAGCGGCTGTCCAAACTGCTGCGCTGGGCTGCTGCGCTGAGCAACTACCCGTGCTTCTGCGCTGAGCGGCCGCCCAAGCCGCTGTCCCGAGCAGTTGTCTGCTGGAAGTCAAGTCCGGAGTAATCGACACCAAAGATTACCTTGTGTGGTGTCGTGCAAAGGTGGTATCGTAAGTTTGTTGAGACATTGGGCAGTTAATCTTCACAAATTGATATCACGCGCTTGTTGTCTTTGGTGTGCATGTATAAAGAAAAATATCACTAAACTGTGCGAGTGAGATCTTGGTAAAGTATGTAAGGCATGGAATGTTTTTATTGCATAGTGTGGTGCGGGTGATGGAAGTCCAGAATTTTATCGTAGTACGTGGACAGATATTAACACATTCATTTGTTTTTCAGCTGTCCCGAGCAGGTATCCTGAGCGGCTGCACTGAGCAACTGCCCGTGCTTCTGCGCTGAGCGGCCGCCCAAAACGCTGTCCCGAGCAGTTGTCTGCTGGAAGTAAAGTCCGGAGTAATCGACACCAAAGATTACCTTGTGTGGTGTCATGCAAAGGTGGTATCGTAAGTTTGTTGAGATATTGGACAGTTAATCTTCACAAATTGATATCACGCGCTAGTTGTCTTTGGTGTGAATTAATAAAGAAAAATATCACTACACTGTGCGAGTGAGATCTTGGTAAAGTATGAAAGGCATGGAATGTTTTTCTTTGTTTTCATTGCATTGTGTGGTGCGGGTGATGGAAGTCCAGAATTTTATCGTAGTACGTAGACAGATATTTACACATTCATTTGTTTTTCAGGTATCCTGAGCGGCTGCCCAAACTGCTGCGCTGGGCTGCTGCGCTGAGCAACTGCCCGTGCTTCTGCGCTGAGCGGCCGCCCAAGCTGCTGTATCGAACAGTTGTCTGCTGGAAGTCAAGTCCGAAGTAATCGACACCAAAGATTACCTTGTTTGGTGTCATGCAAAGGTAGTATCGTAAGTTTGTTGAGACCTTCGACAGTTAATCTTCACAAATTGATATCACGCGCTAGTTGTCTTTGGTGTGAATTAATAAAGAAAAATATCACTAAACTGTGCGAGTGTGATCTTGGTAAAGTATGTAAGGCATGGAATGTTTTTCTTTGTTTTCATTGCATTGTGTGGTGCGGGTGATAGAAGTCCAGAATTTTATCGTAGTACGTAGACAGATATTAACACATTCATTTGTTTTTCAGCTGTCCCGAGCAGGTATCCTGAGCGGCTGCCCAAACTGCTGCGCTGGGCTGCTGCGCTGAGCAACTACCCGTGCTTCTGCGCTGAGCGGCCGCCCAGGCCGCTGTCCCGAGCAGTTGTCTGCTAGAAGTCAAGTCTGGAATAATTGACACCAAAGATTACCTTGTTTGGTGTCATGCAAAGGTAGTATCGTAAGTTTGTTGAGACCTTAGACAGTTAATCTTCACAAATTGATATCACGCGCTAGTTGTCTTTGGTGTGAATTAATAAAGAAAAATATCACTAAACTGTGCGAGTGTGATCTTGGTAAAGTATGTAAGGCATGGAATGTTTTTCTTTGTTTTCATTGCATTGTGTGGTGCGGGTGATAGAAGTCCAGAATTTTATCGTAGTACGTAGACAGATATTAACACATTCATTTGTTTTTCAGCTGTCCCGAGCAGGTATCCTGAGCGGCTGCCCAAACTGCTGCGCTGGGCTGCTGCGCTGAGCAACTACCCGTGCTTCTGCGCTGAGCGGCCGCCCAGGCCGCTGTCCCGAGCAGTTGTCTGCTAGAAGTCAAGTCTGGAATAATTGACACCAAAGATTACCTTGTTTGGTGTCATGCAAAGGTAGTATCGTAAGTTTGTTGAGACCTTAGACAGTTAATCTTCACAAATTGATATCACGCGCTAGTTGTCTTTGGTGTGAATTAATAAAGAAAAATATCACTAAACTGTGCGAGTGAGATCTTGGTAAAGTATGTAAGGCATGGAATGTTTTTCTTTGTTTTCATTGCATTGTGTGGTGCGGGTGATAGAAGTCCAGAATTTTATCGTAGTACGTAGACAGATATTAACACATTCATTTGTTTTTCAGCTGTCCCGAGCAGGTATCCTGAGCGGCTGCCCAAACTGCTACGCTGGGCTGCTGCGCTGAGCAACTGCCCGTGCTTCTGCGCTGAGCGGCCACCTAAGCCGCTGTCCCGAGCAGTTGTCTGCTGGAAGTCAAGTCCGGAGTAATCGACACCAAAGATTACCTTGTGTGGTGTCGTGCAAAGGTGGTATCGTAAGTTTGTTGAGACATTGGACAGTTAATCTTCACAAATTGATATCACGCGCTTGTTGTCTTTGGTGTGCATGTATAAAGAAAAATATCACTAAACTGTGGGAGTGAGATCTTGGTAAAGTATGTAAGGCATGGAATGTTTTTATTGCATAGTGTGGTGCGGGTGATGGAAGTCCAGAATTTTATCTAAGTACGTAGACAGATATTAACACATTCATTTGTTTTTCAGCTGTCCCGAGCAGGTATCCTGAGCGGCTGCACTGAGCAACTGCCCGTGCTTCTGCGCTGAGCGGCCGCCCAAGCCGCTGTCCCGAGCAGTTGTCTGCTGGAAGTAAAGTCCGGAGTAATCGACACCAAAGATTACCTTGTGTGGTGTCATGCAAAGGTGGTATCGTAAGTTTGTTGAGACATTTGACAGTTAATTTTCACAAATTGATATCATGCGCTAGTTGTCTTTGGTGTGAATTAATAAAGAAAAATATCACTACACTGTGCGAGTGAGATCTTGGTAAAGTATAAAAGGCATGGAATGTTTTTCTTTGTTTTCATTGCATTGTGTGGTGCGGGTGATGGAAGTCCAGAATTTTATCGTAGTACGTAGACAGATATTTACACATTCATTTGTTTTTCAGGTATTCTGAGCGGCTGCCCAAACTGCTGTGCTGGGCTGCTGCGCTGAGCAACTGCCCGTGCTTCTGCGCTGAGCGGCCGCCCAAGCTGCCGTATCGAACAGTTGTCTGCTGGAAGTCAAGCCCGAAGTAATCGACACCAAAGATTACCTTGTTTGGTGTCATGCAAAGGTAGTATCGTAAGTTTGTTGAGACCTTCGACAGTTAATCTTCACAAATTGATATCACGCGGTAGTTGTCTTTGGTGTGAATTAATAAAGAAAAATATCACTAAACTGTGCGAGTGTGATCTTGGTAAAGTATGTAAGGCATGGAATGTTTTTCTTTGTTTTCATTGCATTGTGTGGTGCGGGTGATAGAAGTCCAGAATTTTATCGTAGTACGTAGACAGATATTAACACATTCATTTGTTTTTCAGCTGTCCCGAGCAGGTATCCTGAGCGGCTGCCCAAACTGCTGCGCTGGGCTGCTGCGCTGAGCAACTGCCCGTGCTTCTGCGCTGAGCGGCCACCCAAACCGCTGTCCCGAGCAGTTGTCTGCTGGAAGTAAAGTCCGGAGTAATCGAACCCCAATAATTGCCTTGTTTGGTGTCATGCAAAGTTTGTTGAGACCTTCGACAGTTAATCTTCACAAATTGATATCACGCGCTATTTGTGTTTGGTGTGCATTAATAAAGAAAAATATCACTAAACTGTGCGAGTGAGATCTTGGTAAAGTATGTAAGGCATGGAATGTTTTTCTTTGTTTTCATTGCATTGTGTGGTGCGGGTGATGGAAGTCCAGAATTTTATCGTAGTACGTAGACAGATATTAACACATTCATTTGTTTTTCAGGTATCCTGAGCGGCTGCCCAAACTGCTGCGCTGGGCTGCTGCGCTGAGCAACTACCCGTGCTTCTGCGCTGAGCGGCCGCCCAAGCCGCTGTCCCGAGCAGTTGTCTGCTGGAAGTCAAGTCCGGAGTAATTGACACCAAAGATTACCTTGTGTGGTGTCATGCAAAGGTGGTATCGTAAGTTTGTTGAGACATTCGACAAATAATCTTCACAAATTGATATCACGCGCTAGATGTCTTTGGTACGCATTAATAAAGAAAAATATCACTAAACTGTGCGAGTGAGATCTTGGTAAAGTATGTAAGGCATGGAATGTTTTTCTTTGTTTTCATTGCATTGTGTGGTGCGGGTGATGGAAGTCCAGAATTTTATCGTAGTACGTAGACAGATATTAACACATTCATTTGTTTTTCAGGTATCCTGAGCGGCTGCCCAAACTGCTGCGTTGGGCTGCTGCGCTGAGCAACTACCCGTGCTTCTGCGCTGAGCGGCCGCCCAAGCCGCTGTCCCGAGCAGTTGTCTGCTAGAAGTCAAGTCTGGAGTAATTGATGTTGGCAACCCAACATAATTTGTTATAATAGTAAAAATCAATGTTTTGTTGTTAGTGTGGCAGCCTTGTTTTTGTATTCGCTTCCTTCTGCCATCGGCCATCAGCCTGTGCACACGTAACGATTGTACATAGTAAAACCCAGGAAATAAATAACGTTAAAGTTTATACCTAGTATTCTTCACAAGAACCCCTTACAGTCCATTACAAATAGCTGAGCCCTCGACAGTGATCCTTCGAACCGTGAAGAGTCGACGAGACTGGTGCGGTGCGGCCTGCCTTTTCATAACCTCAAAACTAAAAGTGAAGAGAAGATTCGCAACTGAGTTGGTGCGCGACCCTGGCTAATTACTGCGATCCCACTCATCAAATCATCAACGGGAACCGTGTGCATCCAGGAGTGTCAGCGTGTGCGGCGGCGAACTTTACTACAAAAATAGCTGCAACGTGCTGCAAATCACACTGCCTGCGACAAAGGCGGCCTACAAGAAGCAAGAAAATCTGGTGTATCAGATACAAAAAAAAAACAGTACGGCGAAAGAAAATAGAACCAGTACTGCAAAGATTATAAACAGATTATCAGCGTGAATGGCGGCAACTTCCCACAAATGTCATCGCGCTGCAATCTCCAAGCAACGAACATACGAAACACGCAAGATCCAAGATCAAGCGGGAAAGACGACGAAGATCATCTGAGGTCAAGTGCAAATAGCAAGTACCTACATAAACTAACTAATCTCAAGTTTAATTTTCAGGTTACAATATTAAATGTAGGTAATTGCTAACAAGTTAGTACCCACTTGTTAATAATACGTGGTAAAAATCATAAGTTCAAGTGGCAACACATTCTGTGAGCTGTGTGAAATTCGTCCGTGAGTTTTTAGCTTTATAAGGTTGGCTAAGCTACTGACGCTAGCGCAGCTAAGACGTTCGTTCATTCGGCATTTTTTCTTGTGAAATCGCCATCTTGTTGCAAAAACCATTTTATTTGTGTAATAAGTACTAAAAACTGTGAATTTAGCTAGTGGTGTGGTGTGGCTACAATATAAGTAATTAAAATGCAAAAAGACAATGTCGACACACAAATGGAGCAGTTAAATAGGGAGCGTGGCTATGTAAAAGCGTCAATCACGCGACTGCTCGCCTTCACTCAAAACGTAAATGAGATCCAAACTGCTCCATTAGCATCACTGAAAGCAAGATTGGAGAGGCTTTCGAGCCTCTTCGATGAATACCATAAATATAATAAATTAATTATGGCCTATACGGCCAGCGACAGTGAAAACTTCGCAGAGGTCGAAGAAAAATTTTATACATGCAAGGCGGCTATTGAAGAGGCTATCACTAGCCGTTCGAAAGAACAAGGGGCTTCGATGCCACCCAACAATGAAAGCAGAATTAAACTGCCAACAATTAAGATTGATACATTTACAGGTGAGTGCAGCCAATACATTCCATTTATTAACATGTTCAAATCGCTTATAGTAAACGATAGCTCCCTAGACAACATACAAAGATTATACATAATTTGAGATCATTTCTAGCTGGCGAACCTTTAGCGCTAATAAACAACTTGCCCATATCAAGTTCAAGCTTTGCAGAAGCAATGACTCTATTAGAAGCAAGGTATTACAATGAAAACAAAATTATTAACGATCATGTATGCCAAATTTTAGATTTAAAATCCATAGCAAAACCAAGCTCCAGTGAAATTAGGCAATTTGTTTCAACTATCAAACAAAATATATACAGCGCGAGCGTACCAACTCGAAAGAGACCAGGCAGAGAAACCCACAGTGGCCCACATGTTAGACTTTTTAGAGCGACGTGCCCTGGCATTGGAAAATGCAGAGCTGGGATCAGTGGCGGCGAAAGGAAGGGTTGCTGTTGTGCATGCAGTTATGGTAAACAAAGAGTCAAAGGGAAAATGCCGCTATTGTCAAGGTGAGCATAAACTTTTTACTTGCCCCAAATTTAAACTATTAAATTCCTATCGACTAGTTTGCCCGCGCAACAAAACTGCAAGGATTTTTGAGGTCCAAAGTGTCGGCGCAACAATTGTTGCAAGTAAGTGTCACGCTCGTTTTTCTTTTGTTTATTTTTTAAAGTCATCCCAATGTTTAACCATAGAGTTTAATTCTTTAGCGTAATATATTTTCTTTCTATGGCAACACTACACACGGACATGTTCTATCTGTAAACTTAAAAAAAAAATATAATCAATGTTTATATTTTCATCTGTGTTTTGGCGGCGAGGTTATGTTTTGTGCTATAGTTTTTAGTGAATTAATCGGGTTAAACTCATGATTTTGATACAAATTAAACATGAATATGATCGTGAATGTGTAAGGAATACTGTAAATATGTGATTTAGGTTCTGACATCAAAATTTTACTATATAAATTTGTCACGAACCGACAACACTCGGTAAGCTAATTTCTCATTGTTATGATTGGTTATAATTTGCTTTATTTTGAATAGATTATACTTTTACATTGTAAAATATCATAAATAAATACGCCATATCATGTCAGGATCGATAAAAAATCGAAGTCACGTGACAGTTAAATTCGCTTGTACTAAAAATTCAAAATTTGTAATTTTTTTTAAATATTTCTGATATATAATTATTCTTTGAAACCTAGTTTGGTTTGTAGGATTTCTAATAAGAATTCCAATAAAATAAAAAAACCAACAAGAAAATTTATATTTCATACAAAAAAAAAATTTTGGAAATCACCATGTATAAGTCTAGAAAATGGGCCCCCAAGTTGAAAAAAAATCATTATTGGCCGAAATTTCAAAGTACCTCTTATTTTTTATGTAATTATTAATAACCTAAGCATATGTTACTAGGTAAAAATAATATTTCTGTTCTAGACATTTAAAATATTTATAAATATCAAATCAAAGTCCTGTCTTGGGAAGCATTATTTATTGATAAAACTTAATTTTTGTGGTCAGATTGCAAGTTTTTTTTATGATATTATTTCTTCTACGAATTCAAATATTTGAATGTAATTAGATAGATATGTGTTTTTACTATTTAATTACCGCAAAAAACCTATAGGTATTAATGTAAAATTTTTAAATTACAATTTTTTTCCACATCAATTCTGATTTTTTCGGCTACGTCAAGTTTGTCCTCGTGTAACATAACATTTTACTAATACATTTGACATGAATGTTTATGTATCAGATTCCTTGGTTATTCAACTATCTCTGACAAAAATTTCGTCTCTTAACTTGCTATAGGTATGGCACAAGAGCCATTTATTCCCAACTCGGCGCAAACTTTTGACGCGGGCGCAGGTCGTAACACTCGGGAGCAATCACGAGGGCGCCACACGGCTCCTTAGGCAAGCTAGTCGCTATAGTCGTATGAAATTTGTCAAAGACCAAGAGCTATGTGTAACATGTTTGAACTCCCACCAAGGGAAATGTAAATTTCATTTCAGATGTGGGCATTGTAAGCAACCACATAATACTTTGGTACATATCAATGATGATAACAGACAAAAGTCTGCACCTGTCACACTGATGGCAGGAAACTATAGCAATGTTTTACTTCCCACAGCTAGGGTGAAACTTATCGCTATCGATAATAGGGAGGTAAGAGTCAAGGCTATACTTGAATCTGCCTCACAAGCCTCGCTAGTTACTAGCAAGGTTGTGGATGTATTGGGGCTAACACCAGTGCAAGATAGCACCAGCCTGAGAGGAGTAGTGAATTCAATTAGTAATTGCAAATATTCTATTCCCCTAGAAGTGCACTCAATGACATCTCAATTCAAAACATCCATCAATTTTCATGTAGTTGAACAAATTACAAGTCGCATGCCACAAACAAAGGTTGATTTAGCAACCATAAAGATACCCCCTGGAATTGAATTAGCGGACAAAGACTGGAATACACCCTCTGACATAAATATGCTAATAGGTGCTGATGTGTTTTTCCAGATACTCCGAACGGAGCAGCTCAGCAGCAACCTGCTGGCCGAGGCCCAGCCGCTACCGAGCGCCTGCCAGGAGTCCACTGATCCAAGCAGCCGGGTAGTGTCATCCAACCATCGATCACCACGACTTGTCAATACTGAATTTGGCTACATCATAGCGGGTTCCCTGCCTTTACAACAACAACCAAAAAAGGTGACCTCGCTCCATTGTTGTCATAACTATGAAGTAAATAATTTATTAAAAAACTTTTGGGAGGCAGAAAAGGTACCAGAAATATTTCCAGAGCAACTTTCTGAGCATGATGTAGCAGAAAATATTTTTCAAACAACTGTAAAACTAGAAAATAACAAATTTCAAGTAGATTTGCCCTTGAAAGTGCCCTTAGATGAGGTCAACGACACTTTAGGTAACTCCTTTGACCAGGCACTCTCTAGATTTTTAACTTTGGAGAAAAAACTTCACAAAAATGAAAATATGCTCAGCGATTATAAAAATTTTGTACATGAGTATATAAAATTAGGTCATGCAGAAGTAGTTAACATTGAATCCTATGATTTAAGCAAAGACCCTATCTCTATTTTTTGCCACATCATGCAGTGGTAAACGAAGACAGCAAAACTACTCGCACTCGAGTTGTATTTGATGGTTCCATGAAAACAAATAAACGGATATCATTGAATGACATCCTTCTGAATGGTCCAAAGGTTCAGAAGGATCTATTTGATATAGTACTGTTGTACAGATTTGGTGATTACACATTTAACACCGATATTACGAAAATGTTCAGAAACATTTTAGTTAACCCGGAGCATACATCACTGCAGAACATACTGTGGCGCGATAGCCCTAGCGAAGCGATCCAGTGCCTAAGACTTGTCACGGTAAGTTATGGTCTAAAATCCTCTAATTTCCTTTCAATCCGCTGTCTGAGTGAGCTTGCCAACAAGCATGAAGCTGACCTGCCCTTGGCCTCTGACATACTATGAAACTGTACTTATGTAGATGATATTTTATATTCAAATTGAAATCTATGTACCATGCTAGAAGCAAAAGCCCAGTTACAGAAACTGCTCAAATTGGGCAGCTTTTCCACTCACAAATGGTCAGCCAATAATGACAAAATTTTGACTGATATCCCCTCGAGTCAACAACAGTTTGATAACATTGAATTACAAAAAGAAAACTGTAGTATAAGGGCACTAGGACTTACAATTGATACAAAACAAGATTGCTTCACAATTAAGGCTCCTAAACAATTTGGTAATAGCAAAAATATTACGAAAAGAGAGATCCTCAGTCAAATATCCAGATTTTATGACCCTCTAGGCTTCGTCAGTCCTATCATAGTCAAGGCCAAAGTAATCATGCAACAGCTATGGCTTGAGAAGACAGCTTGGGATGCGAATGCGCCTGATGTTATAGCAAATGAATGGATTCAGTTTACTGACAGCTTAAATAAGATGAACACTATAAATCTAAATAGGAATATACCTATTTCTAGCGACATTCAAATCATACAGATCATAGGGTTTGCTGATGCTTCTAGTTCAACCGGCTACGGGTGCTGCATCTATTGCAGGGTGATTGAATCCACAGGTAATGCAAAATTATTCTTACTCTGTTCGAAATCCAGAATTAATCCCATTACAAAGCCTTTGACAGTACCTAGACTGGAGCTTAATGCATCCTTATTGCTAGCAAAATTAATGACCAGAGTGACAGAGACTCTTTCTACAAAAATAAAAATAAATGGTATTTTCATGTTCACTGACTCACAAATAGTGTTAGCATGGATAAACACAGAGGTAATTAAATTACAAGCTTATGTGTCGAACAGAGTCAGAGTAATACAGGAATTGTCTAATAGCTGGAGCTGAGTATACTGCCAAAGCCAAGACAACCCCGCTGATCTCATAAGTAGGGGTGTGGATCCCGAGCATCTTGTCAACTATCAGCTCTGGTGGCAGGGTCCAGCTTTCCTGCAAAACAGGGAGTATAATTTTGATAATAACTTTCAGCCTCCTGCAACCTTACCTGAACTGAAACCTAGCTCTGCATTCTCTGACAATGTAGTACTCATTACTCAAACCGCTAGCAAGTCTTTAAATTTTCTAGAAAAATATTCTGACCTAAATAAAATTAAGCGCATTTTAGCTTATATTCTGCGCTTCATAAATAATATAAAGCCGCAAGGCACAAAGATCCAGTCAAATTGGCTTTCTAGCACTGAACTAAGTCAAGCACTTCATGTAATACTACGACATGAACAAAATATTTATTTCAATGATGAAATTAAGTCATTGCGAAAGGGTGAAAATGTGAAGGGAAACCTAAAGCCCCTGCATCCATTCCTGGATGAGCAGGGACTGCTAAGAGTAGGAGGGCGGCTGCAAAATTCTCAGTTGCCTTACTCTCAAAAACATCCTATAATTTTACCTAAGGGTTCACGATACACAGACCTTATAATTAGGCATGAACACCTACGACTCATGCATGCAGGGCCTAAATGTTTGCTCTCCATTTTAAATCAAAGATATTGGCTAATAAATGGAATGAGACAGGTTAAGAAAGTCACTCACCCATGTTTAACATGTTTCAGAATGAAGGCGGATGCAGCAAAGCAGCTAATGGGTTCCTTGCCACGACAAAGAGTAACAGCCTCACGCGCGTTTGAAAAAATTGGAATTGACCATGCAGGGCCCATACAATTAAAAAACTCAAGGGTTCGTCGTTCCATTGTAACAAAAGGGTATGTCCTTGTAATAGTTTGTTTTTCTACGAAAGCAATAGGACTAGAATTGGCCTCAGATTTGTCAACAAGTACATTCCTGGCCTGCTTTAAAAGGTTTATCTCTCGTAGAGGCATGCCTACAGAAGTTTTCTGTGATAATTCAGGGACGTTCCGGGGGGCAAGGAACCAGTTAGCTGACTTGTATAAACTGCATAACTCGACAGAGCATCAAGCACAGGTGCAAAATTATGCAGCTCAGCAAGGGATTAAGTTCCATTTCATACCAAGCTACTCTCCTGTGTTTGCTGGTCTGGTTGAGGCAGCCGTTAAGAGTATGAAAAATTTACTTAAGAAAATGTTAGAAAAAACTGTATTAACATACGAACAATTAAGCACTGTATTATGCCAAATAGAAGCACTTTTAAATTCTAGGCCATTAGTGCCTATATCATCTGATGTAACAGATTTCAGCTATTTGACACCTGGCCATTTTATTATTGGTGGTCCACTTACAGCTTACCCTGAACCTGACATAACTGATGTTCCTACAAGTAGACTAAACTTTTGGAATAAAGTAGAAAGCATAAAACAGAGCTTTTGGAAGGTATGGCATAAACATTACCTAAATAAGCTTCAATGTCGTCCAAAGTGGCGCGATGACCTACCTAACATAAAAGTAGGTACACTTGTAATCCTTAGGGATAAAAATAAACCCCCTTTGTTTTGGCCTATGGCCAGGGTCGTGAAGGTTTCTCCTGGAGCCGATGGCAAGGTGCGTGCCTTTGAAGTAAAGACAGCTACTGGAAAAACCTACATGCGCTCGTTATCTGGGGTGTCGATATTACCTATAGAGTAATAAACCTAGACATAATAACTTTCTAGATGTAAGCTAGAATAACATTAGGTAGCCTTTATGTAAAAAACTCATAGTTTTAGATAGCTTAGAAGATAAGTCTATCTATAAAAAGCTGATAAGTCAACTTTTATAATTGTTAAATAGCATGATATATTACAAGAAAAGAATACTTTTGTTTAGTTTTGTTTATTGCTAAGAAGATAGCACAATAAGTTGTAAAAATATTATTCATTTTTGTTTATTTTTTGGTTGCTAAATAGCACAAGTAAGTTGTAAAAGAAACACCTTTAGTTCCATAAGTACTTAATTTTACATAACTTAATTTTAATTTGCTGCACTGTAAATGTTCACAAAGTAAATACATTCTATAAATGTCAAAATTTTCTAAAGCTAAAAAGCTACATGTAAATGAGCCATTACTTTCCTACCTATGTATTTAGGAAATAGAAATATAAAAGGTAAACCACTGAGTCAAAATTATAGTTTATACATTTAATGTAAGCATAAGATATTTCACTTGCATTGTAATCAAATCTTATTTCATATCAAGCAAATTCAGGCCCCCAACCTGTTGGCAACCCAACATAATTTGTTATAATAGCAAAAATCAATGTTTTGTTGTTAGTGTGGCAGCCTTGTTTTTGTATTCGCTTCCTTCTGCCATCGGCCATCAGCCTGTGCACACGTAACTATTGTACATAGTAAAACCCAGGAAATAAATAACGTTAAAGTTTATACCTAGTATTCTTCACTAAAACCCCTTACAGTCCATTACAAATAGCTGAGCCCTCGACAATTGACACCAAAGATTACCTTGTGTGGTGTCATGCAAAGGTGGTATCGTAAGTTTGTTGAGACATTCGACAAATAATCTTCACAAATTGATGTCACGCGCTAGATGTCTTTGGTATGCATTAATAAAGAAAAATATCACTAAACTGTGCGAGTGAGGTCTTGGTAAAGTATGAAAGGCATGGAATGTTTTTCTTTGTTTTCATTGCATTGTGTGGTGCGGGTGATGGAAGTCCAGAATTTTATCGTAGTACGTAGACAGATATTAACACATTCATTTGTTTTTCAGCTGTCCCGAGCAGGTATCCTGAGCGGCTGCCCAAACTGCTGCGCTGGGCTGCTGCGCTGAGCAACTACCCGTGCTTCTGCGCTGAGCGGCCGCCCAAGCCGCTGTCCCGAGCAGTTGTCTGCTAGAAGTCAAGTCTGGAGTAATTGACACCAAAGATTACCTTGTGTGGTGTCATGCAAAGGTGGTATCGTAAGTTTGTTGAGACATTCGACAAATAATCTTCACAAATTGATATCACGCGCTAGATGTCTTTGGTACGCATTAATAAAGAAAAATATCACTAAACTGTGCGAGTGAGATCTTGGTAAAGTATGTAAGGCATGCAATGTTTTTCTTTGTTTTCATTGCATTGTGTGGTGCGGGTGATGGAAGTCCAGAATTTTATCGTAGTACGTAGACAGATATTAACACATTCATTTGTTTTTCAGCTGTCCCGAGCAGGTATCCTGAGCGGCTGCCCAAACTGCTGCGCTGGGCTGCTGCGCTGAGCAACTACCCGTGCTTCTGCGCTGAGCGGCCGCCCAAGCCGCTGTCCCAAGCAGTTGTCTGCTAGAAGTCAAGTCTGGAATAATTGACACCAAAGATTACCTTGTGTGGTGTCATGCAAAGGTGGTATCGTAAGTTTGTTGAGACATTCGACAAATAATCTTCACAAATTGATGTCACGCGCTAGACGTCTTTGGTATGCATTAATAAAGAAAAATATCACTAAACTGTGCGAGTGAGATCTTGGTAAAGTATGTAAGGCATGGAATGTTTTTCTTTGTTTTCATTGCATAGTGTGGTGCTGGTGAATGAAGTCCAGAATTTTATTTTAGTACGTAGACAGATATTAACACATTCATTTGTTTTTTAGCTGTCCCGAGCAGGTATCCTGAGCGGCTGCCCAAACTGCTGCGCTGGGCTGCTGCGCTGGGCTGCTGCGCTGAGCAACTACCCGTGCTCCTGCGCTGAGCAGCCGCCCAAGCCGCTGTCCCGAGCAGTTGTCTGCTAGAAGTCAAGTCTGGAGTAATTGACACCAAAGATTACCTTGTGTGGTGTCATGCAAAGGTGGTATCGTAAGTTTTTTGAGACATTCGACAAATAATCTTCACAAATTGATATCACGCGCTAGATGTCTTTGGTATGCATTAATAAAGAAAAATATCACTAAACTGTGCGAGTGAGATCTTGGTAAAGTATGTAAGACATGGAATGTTTTTCTTTGTTTTCATTGCATTGTGTGGTGCGGGTGATGGAAGTCCAGAATTTTATCGTAGTACGTAGACAGATATTAACACATTCATTTGTTTTTCAGCTGTCCCGAGCAGGTATCCTGAGCGGCAGCCCAAACTGCTGCGCTGGGCTGCTGTGCTGAGCAACTGCCCGTGCTTCTGCGCTGAGCGGCCGCCCAAGCTGCTGTATCGAACAGTTGTCTGCTGGAAGTCAAGTCCGGAGTAATCGACACCAAAGATTACCTTGTTTGGTGTCATGCAAAGGTAGTATCGTAAGTTTGTTGAGACCTTCGACAGTTAATCTTCACAAATTGATATCACGCGCTAGTTGTCTTTGGTGTGAATTAATAAAGAAAAATATCACTAAACTGTGCGAGTGAGATCTTGGTAAAGTATGTAAGGCATGGAATGTTTTTCTTTATTTTCATTGCATTGTGTGGTGCGGGTGATGGAAGTTCAGAATTTTATCGTAGTACGTAGACAGATATTAACACATTCATTTGTTTTTCAGGTATCCTGAGCGGCTGCCCAAACTGCTGCGCTGGGCTGCTGCGCTGAGCAACTACCCGTGCTTCTGCGCTGAGCGGCCGCCCAAGCCGCTGTCCCAAGCAGTTGTCTGCTAGAAGTCAAGTCTGGAATAATTGACACCAAAGATTACCTTGTGTGGTGTCATGCAAAGGTGGTATCGTAAGTTTGTTGAGACATTCGACAAATAATCTTCACAAATTGATGTCACGCGCTAGATGTCTTTGGTATGCATTAATAAAGAAAAATATCACTAAACTGTGCGAGTGAGATCTTGGTAAAGTATGTAAGGCATGGAATGTTTTTCTTTGTTTTCATTGCATTGTGTGGTGCGGGTGATGGAAGTCCAGAATTTTATCGTAGTACGTAGACAGATATTAACACATTCATTTGTTTTTCAGCTGTCCCGAGCAGTTATCCTGAGCGGCTGCCCAAACTGCTGCGCTGGGCTGCTGCGCTGGGCTGCTGCGCTGAGCAACTACCCGTGCTTCTGCGCTGAGCAGCCGCCCAAGCCGCTGTCCCGAGCAGTTGTCTGCTAGAAGTCAAGTCTGGAGTAATTGACATCAAAGATTACCTTGTGTGGTGTCATGCAAAGGTGGTATCGTAAGTTGTTTGAGACATTCGACAAATAATCTTCACAAATTGATATCACGCGCTAGATGTCTTTGGTATGCATTAATAAAGAAAAATATCACTAAATTGTGCGAGTGAGATCTTGGTAAAGTATGTAAGGCATGGAATGTTTTTCTTTGTTTTCATTGCACAGTGTGGTGCGGGTGATAAAGTCCAGTATTTTATCGTAGTACGTCGACAGATATTAACACATTCATTTGTTTTTCAGCTGTACTGAGCAGGTATCCTGAGCGGCTGCCCAAACTGCTGCGCTGGGCTGCTGCGCTGAGCAACTGCCCGTGCTTCTGCGCTGAGCGGCCACCCAAGCCGCTGTCCCGAGCAGTTGTCTGCTGGAAGTAAAGTCCGGAGTAATCGACACCAATGATTGCCTTGTTTGGTGTCATGTAAAGTTTGTTGAGACCTTCGACAGTTAATCTTCACAAATTGATATCACACGCTAGTTGTGTTTGGTGTGCATTAATAAAGAAAAATATCACTAAACTGTGCGAGTGAGATCTTGGTAAAGTATGTAAGGCATGGAATGTTTTTCTTTGTTTTCATTGCATAGTGTGGTGCGGGTGATGGAAGTCCAGAATTTTGTCGTAGTACGTAGACAGATATTAACACATTCATTTGTTTTTCAGCTGTCCCGAGCAGGTATCCTGAGCGGCAGCCCAAACTGCTGCGCTGGGCTGCTGTGCTGAGCAACTGCCCGTGCTTTTGCGCTGAGCGGCCGCCCAAGCTGCTGTATCGAACAGTTGTCTGCTGGAAGTCAAGTCCGGAGTAATCGACACCAAAGATTACCTTGTTTGGTGTCATGCAAAGGTAGTATCGTAAGTTTGTTGAGACCTTCGACAGTTAATCTTCACAAATTGATATCACGCGCTAGTTGTCTTTGGTGTGAATTAATAAAGAAAAATATCACTAAACTGTGCGAGTGTGATCTTGGTAAAGTATGTAAGACATGGAATGTTTTTCTTTGTTTTCATTGCATTGTGTGGTGCGGGTGATGGAAGTCCAGAATTTTATCGTAGTACGTAGACAGATATTAACACATTCATTTGTTTTTCAGCTGTCCCGAGCAGGTATCCTGAGCGGCTGACCAAACTGCTGCGCTGGGCTGCTGCGCTGAGCAATACCCATGCTTCTGCGCTGAGCGGCCGCCTAAGCCGCTGTCCCAAGCAGTTGTCGGCTAGAAGTCAAGTCTGGAGTAATTGACACCAAAGATTACCTTGTTTGGTGTCATGCAAAGGTAGTATCGTAAGTTTGTTGAGACCTTCGACAGTTAATCTTCACAAATTGATATCACGCGCTAGTTGTCTTTGGTGTGAATTAATAAAGAAAAATATCACTAAACTGTGCGAGTGAGATCTTGGTAAAGTATGTAAGGCATGGAATGTTTTTCTTTGTTTTCATTGCATAGTGTGGTGCTGGTGAATGAAGTCCAGAATTTTATTTTAGTACGTAGACAGATATTAACACATTCATTTGTTTTTTAGCTGTCCCGAGCAGGTATCCTGAGCGGCTGCCCAAACTGCTGCGCTGGGCTGCTGCGCTGAGCAACTGCCCGTGCTTCTGCGCTGAGCGGCCGCCCAAGCCGCTGTACCGAGCAGTTGTCTGCTGGAAGTCAAGTCTGGAGTAATCGACACCAAAGATTACCTTGTGTGGTGTCATGCAAAGGTGGTATCGTAAGTTTGTTGAGACATTCGACAGTTAATCTTCACAAATTTATATCACGCGCTAGATGTCTTTGGTATGCATTAATTAAGAAAAATATCACTTAACTGTGCGAGTGAGATCTTTGTAAAGTATGTAAGGCATGGAATGTTTTTTTTGTTTTCATTGCATAGTGTGGTGCGGGTGATGGAAGTCCAGAATTTTATCGTATTACGTAGACAGATATTAACACATTCATTTGTTTTTCAGCTGCCCCGAGCAGGTATTCTGAGCGGCTGCCCAAACTGATGCGCTGGGCTGCTGCGCTGGGCTGCTGCGCTGGGCTGCTGCGCTGAGCAACTGCCCGTGCTTCTGCGCTGAGCGGCCGCCCAAGCCGCTGTCCCGAGCAGTTGACTGCTGGAAGTCAAGTCCGGAGTAATCGGCACGAAAGATTACCTTGTGTGGTGTCTTGCAAAGGTGGTATCGTAAGTTTGTTGAGACATTCGACAGTTAATCTTCACAAATTGATATCACGCGCTAGTTGTCTTTGGTATGCATTAATAAAGAAAAATATCACTAAACTGTGCGAGTGAGATCTTGGTAAAGTATGTAAGGCATAGAATGTTTTTCTTTGTATTCATTGCATAGTGTGGTGCGGGTGATGGAAGACCAGAATTTTATCGTAGTACGTAGACAGATACTAACACATTCATTTGTTTTTCAGCTGTCCCGAGCAGGTATCCTGAGCGGCTGCCCAAACTGCTGCGCTGAGCTGCTGTGCTGAGCAACTGCCCGTGCTTCTGCGCTGAGCGGCCGCCCAAGCCGCTGTACCGAGCAGTTGTCTGCTGGAAGTCAAGTCTGGAGTAATCGACACCAAAGATTACCTTGTGTGGTGTCATGCAAAGGTAGTATCGTAAGTTTGTTGAGACATTCGACAGTTAATCTTCACAAATTTATATCACGCACTAGATGTCTTTGGTATGCATTTATTAAGAAAAATATCACTTAACTGTGCGAGTGAGATCTTTGTAAAGTATGTAAGGCATGGAATGTTTTTTTTGTTTTCATTGCATAGTGTGGTGCGGGTGATGGAAGTCCAGAATTTTATTTTAGTACGTAGACAGATATTAACACATTCATTTGTTTTTAGCTGTCCCGAGCAGGTATCCTGAGCGGCTGCCCAAACTGCTGCGCTGGGCTGCTGCGCTGAGCAACTGCCCGTGCTTCTGCGCTGAGCGGCCGCCCAAGCCGCTGTACCGAGCAGTTGTCTGCTGGAAGTCAAGTCTGGAGTAATCGACACCAAAGATTACCTTGTGTGGTGTCATGCAAAGGTGGTATCGTAAGTTTGTTGAGACATTCGACAGTTAATCTTCACAAATTTATATCACGCGCTAGATGTCTTTGGTATGCATTAATTAAGAAAAATATCACTTAACTGTGCGAGTGAGATCTTTGTAAAGTATGTAAGGCATGGAACGTTTTTTTTGTTTTCATTGCATAGTGTGGTGCGGGTGATGGAAGTCCAGAATTTTATCGTAGTCGTAGACAGATATTAACACATTCATTTGTTTTTCAGCTGCCCCGAGCAGGTATTCTGAGCGGCTGCCCAAACTGATGCGCTGGGCTGCTGCGCTGGGCTGCTGCGCTGGGCTGCTGCGCTGAGCAACTGCCCGTGCTTTTGCGCTGAGCGGCCGCCCAAGCCGCTGTCCCGAGCAGTTGTCTGCTAAAAGTCAAGTCTGGAGTAATTGACACCGAAGATTACCTTGTGTGGTGTCATGCAAAGGTGGTATCGTAAGTTTGTTAAAACATTCGACAAGTAATCTTCACAAATTGATATCACGCGCTAGATGTCTTTGGTATGCATTAATAAAGAAAAATATCACTTAACTGTGCGAGTGAGATCTTGGTAAAGTATGTAAGGCATAGAATGTTTTTCTTTGTATTCATTGCATAGTGTGGTGCGGGTGATGGAAGTCCAGAATTTTATCGTAGTACGTAGACAGATATTAACACATTCATTTGTTTTTCAGCTGTCCCGAGCAGGTATCCTGAGCGGCTGCCCAAACTGCTGCGCTGGGCTGCTGCGCTGAGCAACTGCCCGTGCTTCTGCGCTGAGCGGCCGCCCAAGCCGCTGTCCCGAGCAGTTGTCTGCTAGAAGTCAAGTCTGGAGTAATTGACACCGAAGATTACCTTGTGTGGTGTCATGCAAAGGTGGTATCGTAAGTTTGTTAAAACATTCGACAAGTAATCTTCACAAATTGATATCACGCGCTAGATGTCTTTGGTATGCATTAATAAAGAAAAATATCACTTAACTGTGCGAGTGAGATCTTGGTAAAGTATGTAAGGCATAGAATGTTTTTCTTTGTATTCATTGCATAGTGTGGTGCGGGTGATGGAAGTCCAGAATTTTATCGTAGTACGTAGACAGATATTAACACATTCATTTGTTTTTCAGCTGTCCCGAGCAGGTATCCTGAGCGGCTGCCCAAACTGCTGCGCTGGGCTGCTGCGCTGAGCAACTGCCCGTGCTTCTGCGCTGAGCGGCCGCCCAAGCCGCTGTCCCGAGCAGTTGTCTGCTAGAAGTCAAGTCTGGAGTAATTGACACCGAAGATTACCTTGTGTGGTGTCATGCAAAGGTGGTATCGTAAGTTTGTTAAAACATTCGACAAGTAATCTTCACAAATTGATATCACGCGCTAGTTGTCTTTGGTATGCATTTATAAAGAAAAATATCACTAAACTGTGCGAGTGAGATCTTGGTAAAGTATGTAAGGCATGGAATGTTTTTATTTGTTTTCATTGCATAGTGTGGTGCGGGTGATGGAAGTCCAGAATTTTGTCGTAGTACGTAGACAGATATTAACACATTCATTTGTTTTTCAGCTGTCCCGAGCAGGTATCCTGAGCGGCTGCCCAAACTGCTGCGCTGGGCTGCTACGCTGAGCAACTGCCCGTGCTTCTGCGCTGAGCGGCCGCCCAAACCGCTGTCCCGAGCAGTTGTCTGCTGGTAAGTCTGGAGTAATCGACACCAAAGATTACCTTGTGTAGTGTCATGCAAAGGTGGTATCGTAAGTTTGTTGAGACATTCGACAGTTAATCTTCACAAATTGATATCACGCGCTAGATGTCTTTGGTATGCATTAATAAAGAAAAATATCACTAAACTGTGCGAGTGAGATCTTGGTAAAGTATGTAAGGCATGGAATGATTTTCTTTGTTTTCATTGCATAGTGTGGTGCGGGTGATGGAAGTCCAGAATTTTATCGTAGTACGTAGACAGATATTAACACATTCATTTGTTTTTCAGCTGTCCCGAGCAGGTATCCTGAGCGGCTGCCCAAACTGCTGCGCTGGGATGCTGCGCTGGGCTGCTGCGCTGAACAACTGCCCGTGCTTCTGCGCTGAGCGGCCGCCCAAGCCGCTGTCCCGAGCAGTTGTCTGCTGGAATTCAAGTCTGGAGTAATCGACACCAAAGATTACCTTGTGTGGTGTCATGCAAAGGTGGTATCGTAAGTTTGTTGAGACATTTGACAGTTAATCTTCACAAATTGATATCACGCGCTAGATGTCTTTGGTATGCATTAATAAAGAAAAATATCACTAAACTGTGCGAGTGTGATCTTGGTAAAGTATGTAAGGCATGGAATGTTTTTTTTGTTTTCATTGCATAGTGTGGTGCGGGTGATGGAAGTCCAGAATTTTGTCGTAGTACGTAGACAGATATTAACACATTCATTTGTTCTTCAGCTGTCCCGAGCAGGTATTCTGAGCGGCTGCCCAAACTGCTGCGCTGGGCTGCTGCGCTGAGCATCTGCCCGTGCTTCTACGCTGAGCGGCCGCCCAAGCCGCTGTCCCGAGCAGTTGTCTGCTGAAAGTCAAGTCCGGAGTAATCGACACCAAAGATTACCTTGTGTGGTGTATGCAAAGGTGGTATCGTAAGTTTGTTGAGACATTCGACAGTTAATCTTCACAAATTGATATCACGCGCTAGTTGTCGTTGGTATGCATTAATAAAGAAACATGAAGTGCTAAGGCTTCCTCCATATCATTGTGACCAAAATGCTATAGAACTCATATGGAGTCTAGCAAAAAGAAAAGTGGGAAGCAAAAATGTAAGCCGAACTCCAAAAGAGTTCGAGGTTCTCATAAAACAATATTTTGAGTGTATTACAGCAGATGATTGGAAAAAAATGACAGACCATGTCATTCATGTGGAAGAAAAGTACAAAAGAAGAGACCATATAACTGAAAATAATTTAGAAAGCTTCATTATCAATTCAAGAGACAGCAGCGACTCCAGTGATTCTGACGATTCACTCCATGTTGAATTTTTAGATTTAGATTTAGATTATAGTGATTAAAAAACAGTATAAAAATATATGGTGTCGTTTTCTTTGATACATACTCACATAGATTTACAAAAATTTCAACTCATGATAGCGTTTGATAGCCTGTTTGTTCCTTTAATACGCCACAATGGAGTGACGTATCCGTGTGATGTTTAGTATGGAGTTAATAAAGAAATAACAAGTGATATAAGCTACTTTTAATCTCGTCATAACGCGGACAACATTGCAAGCATCCACTCGTAAAATAAAAATGAATGTCAAAGTATCAAAGTGAGTTGTTCCAACTTTCCTTTTTACTTTAGGGCTGCCATGCTGATATTTTCTAAATTTGCCGCGCTTTTTCAGTATCAACTTTCATTAGCCAGACTCTACCGTGTTATATGATCTACCATTGTAGATCATATAAATAATTTATCAATTAATTATTTCAATTTGATTTAAATTTATGTGATGAACATTGATGTTTGTTCTGGGTCTGGGTGTTTCTCTAAAGGCATAAGTATGTATTTACAAACAAAAATACTATATCAGTAATCTGGCTCAAGCTTTGCTTAGTTTAGGGCCAGGTGGTGCTGTGTGAAATGTCCACATTTATTAATATTAGGTCGTCCTAGCTTATGAAAATTAACATTGGGGGAAAATAGCTAGGTACATACCAGTTTGTATTTAATCTCCGGTTTGATAATTTAGAATTTCATTGAATAAAGTATATGCTGTAACTGTTATTTCTAGTTAATAGGTACATGGCACAAATAAACAACCAACAATATGTCTTGTCTCTTAATTTTCTATTTGCCGGTAATAGCAGCGTAGCATACACATTACATCTCAATTGTTACATACCTACAATGAAAACATTTTTAGTTTACAGCCAGCATGTCCTACTGGAAGACTGTATAATGTAGGTTTAAAATAGTGGGACACATTAAGAATCTATTTCCTAATGAGTAACACTGTGATGTACTGGCTTCACTGGGTTTTTTTAAATAAATGCATTTTTAGTAGGCAACAATGAATTGAATGTGGGTGGTGGGGCACACCATACCTCGGTAGGGAATATTTAAGGGGTAATATTTGGGTTTAGGTAAAACTGGGAGGTACTTACGGGATGTCGGGTGACTCTGGATCTGATGGGGGCTGATGACCTTGAGAGTCCTCTGGGTAGGCGTCCTGCTTTGTACTGCGTGCTGAATGGTTGTCACTCGTAGGTATAAAGTCTTTGGATTTATTGTTTGTGCACTGGTTTACGCGTAAACACGGGCTGATTAGCAGTCACTCGCGGCGCGGTTAGGTAGGTGAATCGGGCTGACGCGTAACGCGAAGGTTTTGTGCTGATCACGGGTGCCGGGTAATGGCGGTTCCCATGCGGTCGCGGCGCGGAGGCGGAGCGGTATACGTCCGCTAGCGGCGACTCTAAATTCGTGACTCCTGCGAGGCGGTTAGCGACTCACCTCGCGTTTGACGGCCGACGTGCAGCGGGTGGCGGGCGCGCGGGAGGGGGTTCTCGAAGTGACGTCGCGCTTTAGCGCAAACATATTCCCCACGCGGCGAAGGTGTGGTGTGAAGTTCAATCGACAGTCAGGTGGGCGATCTTGAGGACAGGTCGCGTCAAGATGCCCAAGGTCGTCTTGAGTTCCACCACTCGGGTGACGCCATCCCTTCCTGGGAGCGTCTTGGTGATGCGGCCCATGCGCCAGTGTAGAGGCGGCACCTGGTCGTCCACTATCAGGACTAGTTCCTCGACTTGAGGTGGGCTGAATCGGGGAGTCCGTTTGGAGCGGGTTTGGAGGGTGTGCAGGTAGGACTTAGACCAGGATCGCCAAAAGTGTTGGGATAAGGATTGGACGAGCGAACCTTTTTGTGTGCAGAAATGGCTCGTCCTCCTACCGAATACTCAGGTAGGGCGTTGAGCTGACGTTTTATAAGGACATGACCCGCGGTGAGTAATTCAAATTCCGCGGGGCCAAAGAAGAGTGGGCTGAGAGGGCCTGCATTGAGCATGGCTGCAATACGCGCTAAAAGAGCTGAAAGTGTAGGTGCGATATTGTTATTATTGGTTGCAAGAAAGTCTTGTATTTCCCTAAGTTCATTTCTAGTGCCTACATAAATTGTACCGCAATCATATCTAAATAACGTTGTGACTTTGCTGAATACGCGCTGAACAATCACGCGGTCGGCGGGTAAGTCAGCCTTGTACGGGGCCTTGGGTTTAGCGCGGAGACGTAAACAATATATACATTTGTATACTCGATGTCGCATTACGCGACGAGCTGATAACGTCCAGAATTGCTGGCGTAAGGGTGAGTGCAGAATGTCAGCGCCTGGCTGACTTAAGGTGTTTGCGACGACAATTTGTCGTCGTGTGGTGCTGTGCTGAATAATTGTGGGCAGATAAAATGTGTGCTGATTATCTGCGCGCTGAGATTTGTGCTGATTAGCTGTGAGCTGAGCTGATATGTGCTGATTCTTTGTGGGCTGAGTGGATATGTGCTGAGTCGGTGTGTGCTGAATGTGCCGTCCTAGTCATTGCCTAGGCGGCGGGGGAGAACGCGAGGTAGTGCGCGGTGGAGTACGACAGGAGTTCACCATCTGGCCCGTATCAGGTGAGGGATGGCGCCGTGGTACCTCGCGCTGTTGTACCGGCAATAAATGCACTGGTGGTGTGTAGTATCGGGTACATACCCGAAGCCCGGTACAGGCGCGGAGCTGAGAGGTTGCAGGTTCGAAACCTGCGCATAGTACGGAGGCTGCAGGTTCGATACCTGCTGAGCTGATGGTGAGAAGCGCGCGGGTATAGGCGCGGAGCTGAGAGGGTGCAGGTTCGAAACCTGCGCATAGCACTGTGGCTGCGGGTTTGATACCTGCTGAGAAGGCATTTTGCTTACTTAATATAAAATGATAATGTTCTACAGGCCTCATGCTGAATATGAAAAAGCAAAAGAAAAGAAGACTAAGAATAAGAAATATTACTTGCAGTCATTAGACTGCAAGTAATATTTCTTATTTTCTTCTTCAAGTTGATGTAAATGTGTCCGATGATTAATGAAATTGTAGACAGAACATGTTTATTGTTGTGAGAAATTAAATGTGAAAATGGTAACCTATGAGAATTGTACATAAACTTATAAATCTATGGAAAACATTACATTTAAATTCAGATACAAATGTGTATGACCAGGATTACCAGGAGTAAAGATTTCTATATATTTTTTATATTTGACAAGCAATTTTGATTAGCTTATTTATGTAGGTACCATTATACTAAATACCTTTGGATAAGTTTATTTGAATTGTTCCTTGTTAGTACACTTTTAGAATAAAATTGCATAGGTAAGTATTATACCTACTTATTATGACTTTTATTCATAGGCTTTTTGAGTTACATAACTATCAGTCATTGCCCATGGTCCACCTACATAGTTCACCTAACTGTACCAGCGAAGGGTTCCCGCACCCCCCCGAAGGGTTCCCGCACCCCCCGAAGGGTTCCCTTCCCCCCCGAAGGGTTCCCGCCAATGCGGGAATACGTGGGGAGCCCCCCCCCCCCCCCCGTCAATACGTGGGGGGGGGCTCAGTAGCCGTGGCTTGGATCACCACGGTGAAGCCAAGAGGAACCCAGGGGCCGCGCCGGCGTTGGGGTGCGCTGGCCGGCTCAGGCGGGGCCGCTCCTATGGGCTTTGGCCGCCAAGTATTTAGAAAAAATAATATTGTTAGATGCAATGCACTAATTATTGTGTGGTTCCAAGAAAACTTATGCGAGAAACGGAACGTAACCACATGTCAAACATTATTAGTGATGTTTCTATGAAGCATCGTAAGAAAGAATCTATTAACGTTGGTCAAAAAAGTTGAAGATGTCGGATTTAGACCACTTCAGGTCAGTTTAGTCACAACACAGAAACCATAGACAAAAACCATCTATTTATGAAGTCAAGTCAATTATTATATTTATTATATCATCATCATCATCTCAGCCGTAGGACGTCCACTGCTGAACATATGCCTTCCCCATGATTTTCCAAAAGGACCGGTTGGAAGCGGCCTGCATCCAACGTCGTCCTGCGACCTTCCTCAGGTCGTCTGTCCACCGTGTCGGTGGACGACCTACGCTGCGCTTGCCGGTCCGTGGTCTCCACTCCAAAACCTTTCGGCCCCATCGGCCATCTGTTCTGCGTGCTATGTGCCCTGCCCACTGCCACTTCAACTGGCTAATCTTCTGAGCTATGTCGGTGACTTTCGTTCTTCTACGGATCTCCTCATTTCTGATTCGATCACTTAGAAAAACCCCGAGCATAGCCCTCTCCATAGCTTGTTGTGCGACTTTGAGCTTATCTATAAGCCCATAGTAAGAGACCACGTTTCAGTGCCATAAGTCATTACTGGTAACACACATTGGTCGAAGACTCTTGTCTTGAGGCACAGAGGTATTTTTGACGATTAGACTTCGCGGTCCGAGACCGAAAAGTTCATCCGAAATATCAGCTGGAGGAGGCTACGTTCCACATCAGAAGAAGCCACATACTTCAAAGAACGCGCGCATTGTGGTACGGCAGCCAACTACCTTATCCTGCCCTTTCCAAGTGCTTGTGTTAATCTCGTGGTAAAATTAATTTCAGTGACTGGAGACGCGGCGAGTTACCTGCTTACCAGTGGTGACGTGCATCATACTAGAACCAGTTGCCTGTGTTAACCGTAAGTACTCCACCTTTCACCATCCACCGAAATGAGCACTGAACAAAGGGCAAGGTCTAAATCGCCATGTAAAATAACTATTACTGACGACGAATATATAAACCAGACAATAAGGGATCTTGTTAAAAAACGAGCTATAGTTAAGGGTCGACTAACTAGACTTACAAACCATATACATTCACTTAGTAGTAACAGCATATCATCACCTCAACTGCGAGCAGATCTCGTTGAGTCGAGTGTATGTTAAACACAGACGAAGTTCCAACATGTTCAAAGCGATGTCATGGCGATGCTGTGAAGCTTCCTACTATATCGGTACCTATCTTTGATGGTTCAATTGAGCATTGGTTGGAGTTTGGAGACATATTTATGTCATTAGTACATAGTTCTGTTCAACTCAGTAGTAGTCAAAAGTATCACTACCTAAAATCGTCACTAAAGGGAAACGCATCCTTAGTAATTGTTTCTTTAGAATTTTGTGCCAACAACTACTTGGGAATTTCTACTTAATCGATATAATAATAGTCGTCTTATTGTGCAAAATAATCGACACCATCCTAAAAAATTAACGAGTTAGTACTTCTAGGCTAGGTGAACCGGTTGACAGTTGGGACAAACTCATTATCTACATAATTGTTTCCAAACTAGACAAAACCACAGAACGCGCCTGGGAACAACATAAATAGAATACCCAACAACAGTCTAATGATTCGAACATTTCTAAAAGATAGGGCAGACATGCTGGAAACATTGCAAGCATCACATAGCAGCACTAAAACAAATTATAGTAAACACAACACAATTACGCACACTAGTAGTAAAGTTCACTGCAATGTTTCCACCAATATGCCACAACTAAGTAAAAGATCTTGTTTACTTTTGCAACGATATCACTCACTATACGCGTGTCAAACATTTTTAAGCTATAATTTAGAATCCCGAATTCAATTTGTAAAGGATAACAAACTATGCGAGAACTGTTTACGCGGCTGTCATACGGTTATGCAGTGCATGTTCGGTCCGTGTCGCTAATGTGATAAGAAACATAAAGGATGATTCTCGCTACACCGTGTTGCGACCTGACCGGGCCAGTCATTCGTATAACAGTTTATATCTGTTTATAAGTGTAACAGTAATAAATAAGCAGTTTTAGGTGATTGCACGATATGGCAACATCGCGTGGGGTGATTTCTTTGTGGTTCCGGCACTGCTACTGACCGGGGTTGTATGTGTGTTAACTTGTTCAGAGCTGCTGTCTTCACTACACACACAACAATGGAGTTTGTTCCATCATAGTTCCACATCATCTACAATAATGCCGACCGCGCGCGTTGACTTCACCGTCTACGATTACGTTTTACTTCATAACTCAGCTCCCTGATGTCGGAGAAGGAAAATTTAAATGCCAAATTATAGGTAAAATTATAGGCTACCGAATCCCGAACAGTAACGAAGCCAGATTTGTTTTATATACTAAAATGCAACATCTATCTTCTAGTTCGAAAGTATCTTATTATCACAATATTGCGTGCGTGGTACCGACTTCGACAAGTTATTTCACATTTTAGTGTAGAAGTAGGTACTGTTTTTTGATTAAAACATCACTCTTTTTAGTGGCCTTCTACTTACGGGATACACCGTTAATGATGACATCATCAAGATAGGCGAAACTTTTTTTAGTTATTGAAGTATAACCCAAAAACTGCTTGGCCGAATTTGATGCAACTTATATGGTACCACCACGGAAGTATACTCTATGAAACAAAAAAAAACATCAAAATCGGTTCATAAACGACGAATTATCCGCGAACACACAAATATATATGACGGAGAAGAGACCTCCATGATGTTTTTAAAAAAATGTGCAAATAAAACTCCACCTATCACTGATAGGTTTCGTATATTCGACCGGTAGCGTAACGACGTCCCAGAGGGGTCCGTACTGTGCGACGCGGACGGCTCGAACAAGTTTTTTTTTTAGAACGGACTAATGCTGTTTGCCCCTACCGGCATTTACAGCGTCACCGGACGGTTGGCGAGCGCAGATGGCACTCAGCCAGTGTCATCCCGTCGCCAGTGCGACCGCTTTTATAGGTTATGGCGTACTTGCACGTGGTCGTTTTAAACATTAAGATTGCAATACAAAGTGATGGCATGCGATTTATAATTAATTGTACATTGTAATAAACTTAAATCATTTTGAGAATAATTAAATTATAAATTTTAACTGGAATAATTTACTGTAAACAATTTCAAAAGTATGAATCTATGTTTTAGAAATCAATTCAAATAATCAATTTAACAAATATAATTATTGTATCCGCACCGATGATCCCTTACTATGGGTCTCATTAGCAAGCTTAAAGTAGCTCAACGAGCAATGGAGATGGCTATGCTTGGAGGAGATCCGTAGGAGAATTAAGGTCACCGACATAGCTCTCAAAATTTGCAAGTAGAAGTGGCAATGGGCAGGCCACATCGCTCGGAGAACTGATAACCGGCCCCCCGCTAGGTGGACCGACGACCTCGCTAAAACCGCGGGGAATCGCTGGATGCAGGAAGCGAGTAGCCGGTCCAAGTGGCGTTCTATGGGGGAGGCATATGTTCAGCAGTGGACGTGTTCTGGTTGATAATGATGAATGATGATGATAAAAACTTTTGTTAGACCAATGCTTAAGTTCAATTATGGTCATGCCATATTAAAATTATCTGTTTAAATTACGAACACAATCATATAAAACGATGTATTTTACGTAATTTACTCGATGGGGCATCTATTCTTATTAGCATTTAATGGTGCGGCATCTATCCTTATGAAGACATATATCCTCAAATTGTTATGCAAAAAGTTCAACACAATCTGCAACTGTTAGGTCACCAAAAACTAGTTCTAATGTTATACAAAATATCAAACTAGCTATATACATAGAGATAATAACACAATTTTTTTTTAATTAGTAGGCCTATATCCTCATATTACCTACTCTACTGATGAAAATACCTGGATACATATTTCACAAGTTTAAACAGGTCTAGAACCAGTGTAAGCGACACTGCGATTACACAAGTGCAATTTGAAAAATTTAATACCGACTTCCATTCCATTACTTTGGTAAAAATCAGTTCTTGGAGTGTAACTCAAAAACTACTCGAACGAGTTTGACGAAATTTAAATGGGACCACACGGGAAGAAGCACCAGCTTACAAACAAAAAAAGAATTTTGAGAATCGGTCCACCCAATCGAAAGTTATGAGGTAACAAACATAAAAAAAACAGTCGAATTAAGTGCCTCCTCCTTTCTTGGAAGTCGGTAGAAAAGAGTAATTGTGCCTAAGTGGTGACTAGAGATAAAAATTACTTCTAAATAATTTTTATTAACTTCAGTAAATTTGGCAACGTCGCGCTTACGTGTAACAGTTATTAACAGTGTTAACACTTATTTCTGTTACACTTATATTCCTGTTACAGTTTTGAAAGTGTTTTGGGTTAACATATTTAAAAACACATTTATAAGTGTTACATATTTGTTTCTGTTATCAATTCATACTGTAACAGATATAATTCTGTAACATTTTAAAAGGTGTTTTTAAGTCCCTGTTCATGTTACACCGGGCTGTTTTGGAGTATTATTTGCACGACTATATCGCTGTTATGTGGTATTTGTCAGCTAGTGATTTCATCTGTCGATAGACTTGACGCTTAAGTACCTAAATATGCAATTTTCATAATTTGAATTGGCAGCTATTGCAATTGACATCTATGACGAAGTATTGGAAAAACGAAGCGAAACTACTAAAAGAAAGATGGGGTGTACATCTAAAAAATGAGAAAACGAGAAGCAGAAGGAGAATTTGCTTTAATTTACAAAGAATTAATAGATGACGAGAGCTAGTTTTATGATTATTTTAGAATGTCTAAAGAATTCTTCATTTTTTTACTTGAAAAAGTAAAACCAGACCTAAACAAAAAATTACAAGATTTCAAAAGCCTACGAGTATATCTCCCATCGAACGGTGAGCAGTCTGATTAGGTTAATAATAAATTGATATGTAAAAAATCTCATAGTATTTGAAAATGAAGTACCTATTTAGAAAAAAAAAACACCCGTCTAACTACCAGCTCCGATGGATGGTTGTGAGACGGGTAGATTTTTCTAAATACTTAATTTTCAAATTTCAACAATCAAAATTGCATTGTAAATGCAAAAACGTAAATATTTAAATATTTCACATAGTATTTATTCAGTAATTATGCGTTTGCCGTGAACTCTGAAAATTAAGTGACTTATTGTACGTTACGTTCTGCATTTTATGAATAACGCGCGCAACTATAATATAAATCATCAGACTAGCAAACTCACAGAAGACGAATTGAGGGAATCAGAGCTAGGTATGGGCAGGTTAGCCCAGATGGAATCATTTGCTATTGAATATAATTTAATTTTTCAATCGAAACCATTAAAATGTAATCGCAGTCTATCAAAATTGAATGTATTGATGCCAAAAATATTATTCGTGTAGGTGGAAGAATTGCGAACAGTTCCGAATTCAGCTACGATAAGAAGCATCCTATATTACTTTGCGCACATCACAAATACACAGGTCTGTTATTCCGTCACGAGCACAATCACCTATTCCACGCGGCTCCTCAGGCACTTCTATATTACATTCGACAGCAATGGTGGCCTATCGGAGAAATCAATCTTGCGCGAAAGACCGTGCATGAGTGTATAACTTGTAGACGTTTTAAGGGCAAGATCCTTACTCCTCTGATGGGTAACTTACCTCAACAAAGGTTAAATCCCACTTATCCATTTTTATGCTGCGGAGTAGACTATATATATATATGGGACCAATGATCATGTTGAATCGCAAGGGAAGGGGCGCTAGAACTATAAAGGTCTGCTTTATTTATTTGTTTTCTGACGCGAGCTATACATCTTGAGCTTGTTAGTTGTTAGTGACCTGTCGTCAGAGGCATACATTTTGGTTCTCAAGCGGTTTATATCAAAATTAAATAATTAAATCTAACGAAATCTTTTCCGACAATGGAAGGAATTTTGTTGGCGCAAAAACGAATTTTCAAGGTAGGTATTTGGCTAACTGTTCGGCAGACATATCTGAATATGCAGCTAGCCAATCAATTAAATTCAATTTTTTGCCCAGATATAGTCCTCATTTTGGTGGTCTGTGGGAGTCTGGAGTAAGGTCTAGCAAGCACCATTTACGTCGTGCTCTCGGTAACGCTCACCTCACCTTTGAGGAGTTTACCACCGTTTTGACACAGGTTGAAGCCATTTTAAACTACGGTCCCCTTTCTCCTCTTTCACCCAATCTTGATGACTTTCTTCCACAAGTCCCGGCTTCTTTCTGATTGGTCGACCATTTACTGTGCCAGTCTACCAATATATTTATTTATTTAATCTTAGGAAGACTATCGACTAATACAATTGATTAATACTTCTTTTAGTAACACAGAGTCATTTTAAGTCTCCACTGATAGCGCTAAAATAGATACTAAATTGAGCTTATAATGTAAAAGTATAATATACATAAACGATATGATAGAATACTGACTCTACAAAAATCTACAATCACATAATATTAATAATGATATGGAATAAATGCAACAATCTATTTAAATTACTTAGTCAATTATGAATTGTTAAGAAAATATTCGCTTAGCTGTTTCTTCATAGAAAAAATACTAGAGTGAAGAATGTCAAGGTTGCTGAAGGTTTTACACACACGATATATAACACTGTTCTGCCTATAGTTCGTTGAAACTGAAGGAAGATAAAAGAGCGGGTTTGTGCGGAAGGACCTAGAAGGTACGTAAAACTTGAGCAAATTAAGCAAATCTCTCAATAGATGAGGTGATAATCTTTTTCAACAAAATTATATCAGAAATGGCACATCGAGCATGAAGCGGAAGGAAATGATGCTTTACACATGACTTTCAGTAATCATTCTCAGTACTTTTGGTGCGATAATTTATATGGCGAATAAATTTTCGCTGAATGCAGAAAGCATTCTATGGCGGTCTATGTAAACAGAATACATAGGGTTCCAAATTTGCGAGGCATATTCTAGGTGACATCGTACATACGTACTATAAAGAATTTTAACAGTTTTTACGTTCTTAAAATCTGATGATGCCCTCATTATGAATCCTAAAGATTTAGAAGCCTTTCTGACAATAGTGGAGATGTGATCTTGGTAGATTAATTTGGAATCACGCATCACGCCTAGATCTTTCATCACCGACACACGGTTAAGAGTTTCAGCTTTAAGACGATAGTTAAAATGTAAAGGATTCTTTTTACGTGAAAACGACATAACAGTACACTTGCTTGCATTGAGATCTAACATATTCTGAGCACAGTAGTTATCTAACCTTATGAGATCTTCTTGAAGTGCAATCGCATCAGCTAGATAGTATATTTTTTTGATTATTTTCATGTCATCTGCAAAATTGAGGAGTAGAATTTTGAAAGCAGTGATCTATATCTGCAACAAATATCAAAAATAGGAGTGGACCCAATAATGGCCCTTGAGGGACACCACAAGGAACACACATCCATTCTGAAATGTAATTACCGAGAACTACAGCCTGGGATCGATTATTTATATAAGAACTTCTCATTCCATCAATTCCGGCACTCTGAAGCTTGTTTATAAGTATATTATGGTCAATTTTGTCGAAGGCTTTACTATAGTCGGTATAGATTACATCAGCTTGAGCACCCTGATCCAAAGAATCCGTAACTAACTCGTTCAGGAGGGTTAAATTAGTAACTGTAGATTTACCCTTCAGGAATCCATGCTGAGACAACGGAAGTAGTTTCTTAGTGATGAGTATAGCTGGTCATACACAAGTTTCTCAAATACTTTAGAAATAACACATAGTTTTGAAATTGGTCGATAGTTAGTAACTTCATTTTTCTTTCCTTTTTTAAGGACTGGTGATATGTAAGTTTTTCCGGGTTGGCTTTAGAATCGTGACCCCTGAATTTGGTGAAACAAAAACTGTGGGTGGGTTGAAGGGGTTTGTACAAAGCGTATTTACAACATTTTAGCTGCCGGAGACACGCCAAAATAGTCTAAATAGTTGTTTAAAGTTTCAATAAAACACCGTAATTTTGATAGTGACAGGTGACATAAATGACATTAATGCGTAAAACGAAACGTTTCTAGGTAACTTTTAGCCTTTTTTGACATGTACGTTGTATGTAAGTTCTTGAAACGGAACGCAAACATCGAATATAGCGTAATGTGACTGTCGGAATACTCGCGTCATTCCGTTACTTCCGAGTGTACGTGAATGTTTTCTCCTGTTTTTCTGCGCTTTCTTTTGATATAAATATTTTTAATATAAAATATAAGTTCTAAAAATAACAAATTGTTTTTCAATTTTAATTATCAGACCCATACTAGTAGGAATGTGTGCACAATAGTATATTAGTACCTAATGAATTGGCAATGTCACTTGTCTGTGACAAACCTATAGGTTAGGTTAGGTTTGAACTGTGACCCACCAGGCGCGAGCCGAGCGAGCGTAGCGAGCGTGCCGCGGTAGCGGCCGGCGAGCGCTTCATCAAACTACTTTTGTTCCAAATTTGTGCACAATAGTATATCAGAAGCTATCTAATGAATTTGCAAAGTCACTTGTCTGTGACATACCTATAGGTTAGTTATAGTTAGTTAGAATAGGTCGAAGTCAGTGACAGAACCGACTCATAGCACCCCGATTTCAAGCAGTCTTGTCGGATTGCATAGCTGACGCGGGGGTGGTAGTTGATCGAAATGCAGTACTTAACCTCAAAATACTTAAACAAACATAACTCGAAAACTAATGGTCTCCGGCGGGTGGGGTTTGCGGGGGGGCACTACACGAACCCCCCCCTCCCCCTCCCCCCCGAATTCAGGCGCCACGATTCTAAATGTTTACCAAAATAAAAAAAATAAAAAAAATTTTGAATACCTTTTATTTTCAAAAAACCTACAAGTATCGTTTTTGATACAGTATGCATTAGTACACTATATTATACTGTAGTATAATATAGTGTACTAATGCATATTATACTGTAGTATAATATAGTGTACTAATGCATATAGACAAACATATTAGATATTGACAGAGCTGTGGAATACTGTGTAGCAGTCTTTTGACTTTTTTGAACACAAATGGACGTTACATTTAGCACATTTTATAATGCTGAGTAAATGGCAAGAGGGCATCATACATCTACCTCGGGTTTCTGTCCTTATCTGGCTGTGATCCATTTGATCCATTCTGACTCCAAGTGGAGGCAATGTTTGGCACGGTTTACCCCTTCGGATTTTAGGTGGTGGCCCTTGTGATGTGCTGGATGGGCTGCTAGTGCTCGGGCGCCCTCTGGCAGCAGCTGGAGCATACTTGCACAGCGTATCGGCCAGTTCCGACCTAAAATCAGCTAGATTCAGTATAGTTTTCTGTGGCACACCATTTTTAGTGGAAACTTTTTTGTATAGGATCCAGGCATTGATAACGGATAAATCCAGCAGATGATAAAATATGCGCATGTACCATTTCCTACTCTTCATTCGGATTTTATATCTTCCTAGAAAGGAGTGCATCAAATCAACGCCCCCCATGTGAGCATTATATTCTTTGATCAATTTGGGGCATGGAATGGGAATCCGCCGTTTCTCTTTTTTATCGAACCTATCAATATTCTCTACAGGCTCGGCTCCTACAGTGGTTATATCTACGCCTTCGAAATTTGTGACATATTCAAGCGGTTTCGTTGTATAGTTCCCAAGGAGTGAATTCCCTCTTTAGCTAATACGCACATCAAAGGCAAGGACGTATAAAAATTGTCAAAATAGACAATGTGGTTTTGTTGCCTTGGAACTACTCTGAGAAGATTCAGTACTGTTTGCCCAACCACTCCAACATAGGGTTCATTTGGCAATCTATCATCAGCCTCTTTTCCTGCATAAATTTGAAATTTGTATGCATAGCCCATCAAATTACAGAGGACAAACAATTTTAACCCCCATTTGTGGGGTTTGTTGGGAAGGTACTGTTTGAGGAAATGGCCTATTTTGGTTGAGCACATTTGCTCATCTATGGATAATCTTTGTTCTATTGTAATGCTTGAAAATTTTGCGTTGAGATGTTCTATTATTGGTCTAAGTTTGTGAAGTTTGTCATGGTGAGGATGATTCACAGGTAAGTGATTTTCATTGTTGTTGAAATGCAGAATCTTTCTAATTTTCTCAAATTTGTTTACCGGCATTGCATCTTTGATAGGGCTGAAACCAAACTTTGCGGACCAGTAGGATCGTGTGCTGGGATAGTGGTATACAGACATTAATATGAGGATACCTAAATATTTACGCAGGTCTGATATTGTTAGAAAATCCGGTCTATCTAGTTTTGTCTGAACAGCATAACGAGTAGTTTCTGTCACAATTTTTTCCAAAATATCATTTGTAAAAAAGTAGGTAAAAAATTGATATGGACTTTGCAATTCCATCACCGCTGGAGAAAGTTCCTCGTTTCCTCCGAATTTGACTGCATCCTCATTATAAACAAGTGATTGCTTTTTCCATACTAAATTCCTTGAATTCATGCTATTTGAAACATTATTTGAAATTTTCACAACTACTTATTTTTTTTTTTGGTGGCAATTGTCAACATTACATTTGTGCCAGTTTCACGTCAAAAAAAAACAAAAAACATCCAAAAACGAATTTGAGCAAACTATGAACCAGAATAGGCTTATTTTGTATGAAAAAATGAAAATATACACATATAACAATAAAAAATAATAATAACTTATAGAAAACTTATTCGAACATAAACAAACAACATTAAAAACAAATAAATATGTACAAAGTTATAAACGAATGTTATTGACAGTGAGAAAGTGAACGAAAACTTTATATATATCAATATTAGTAAATGATAAAAGTTCAGGAATATGAGTCGGAAATGAGACTTTTAATGATATGAGAGAATTGTAGAAAAAAACATTATCATACAATGGACAGGAAAATAATATATGGTTGAGATCCCCCTCATCCAGGCCACATTCACATAATATAAAGGAATCTTTCACATGAATCTTTTTTAAATGTGAAGGTGAGCAACAATGACCAAGCCTCATGCGAATTAAGGTCGACGTATAAATCTTACCGAAGTACCACCGCGAAAACCAAGGTTTACTTGGTATTTCTGGTTGGATCTTAGCAAAACCTTTGGATAAGCTAGTTGTTCTCCAGTATGTAGACCATGACTTATAAAGAAAACTTTTAGGGAGGCAGATAAGGTCAACGCTATAATTAATAAACGGGACCTTATCACCACAAGAAACCGCTTCTTTGGCCGCTTTATCAGCACGTTCATTACCAGAAAGACCAAGGTGTCCTGGTATCCAAGCAAGAACCACTTCTAGTCCTTTATCAATACAATCAGATAAAGATTTTTTAATTTCGAGAACAATGGGGTGAAATTTAGAGTGAAAAGGGTTAGACAGAAGGGATTGAAGCGAGCTACGAGAATCTGAAAAAATTATGGTCTGACGAAGTTTGAAGAGAAGGATATATTTTACCGCCTCAAGAATCAGCCCAAACTTGGGAAGGGCAACAACTACGATAAGGAACACATTGAGACCGACGATACCTATGTATTTTCTTCCAGATAAGAGATGAAGGAGTATTGGGGCCTATGCTGGAGCAAAATGACTTCCAACCGTTACGTTTTTATCATGAAAGAGACGCTTGGATTTTGCGATCTCTTTATTCAATTCAATAAAATTATCACGGGTCATAGACAGACAAAAGATAGCTTCTGCATCATTGCGAGATCTAACGGCTTCAGAGCAATCCTTATCCCACCATGGAGGAGAAGGAACTTTGTCTGGATGAGATTTCTTAACCGGGAAAGTCAAATCAGCACATTCTACTAGAGATCGTACTAACATCTCAGAACAAGTAATAATGTTAGAGGAATTTATAGGAGGTAAAGTTAAGGCTTTGGAATCAGTACGATCATTGAACACATCCCAGCTCGAACTGTTATTTTCAATTATATATTTAAGAAGCGGAGAATTAATTGAAGCAGGACGGGAATGATTTTGCAAGATTCGTAAAAGAATTGGGAAATGGTCCCTACCATGAGTAGACCGGAGAACACACCAAGACATAAGTGACGCGAGCTCAGGAGAGCATAAAGAAAGATCCACTGCACTAGTAAACTCATTAGGACGAGTTCTTCTCGTAGCGGAGCCATCGTTAAGGATGCAGAGATTAAGACTATCTAATGAATCTAATAAAAAAAGAACCATTAGCATCCGACAAACCGCACCCCCATACCGTATGATGACAATTCAGATCACCTAGAATAAGAAGGGGCTTAGGAAGAGACATAATTACTGAACTTAAATTTCGAATAATAGATTTAGAAGGATGAGGAATGTATATGGAGACAATTGTAAAATCGTTGATGCGTGCAGCAACTGGTACAGCCATCATTATGAAAAGGGATAGAAATACTTGAAAAGTTAATATTATTTTTAATAAATAGTGCAACACCACCAAAGCCATCCTGGCGGTCACTTTGAACGTCAACATAGCCTGACAACCTAAAAAAGGAATCAGGTCTAAGCCAAGTCTCCGAGACGGCCAAGACGCTTAGTTCGTGTTTATTTATTAGAAATATCAAATCAGACTTTTTGTCGCAAATACTATGACAATTCCATTGAAGAATCCTGTCAAAGGGACCCATTTTGAAGTAGGGAAATAAGCGAATTTAAGTTGAAGGCAGCGTTGGACGGTGAATTACTTGAAGAGGAGGAATTAGACATGAGAGAGGATAATAGATTCAAGAGCTGCAGGAGTTCAGCTATTATAGCTTGAACAGAAGGAGTCTCATTTTTTTGGGCCAGAGGATTTAATAAAGCACAACCGTTTTGCGATGCTCCAGAGGATTTTTCTCGAATGATGCTCATGTGCGCTTCACGATCATAACCAACACTAGATGAAGGCAATATATGGGATTTCATAGATTTTCTTCCTCCCCTGTAATGAACTTTAGACGGTTCAGTAGTTAAATTCCTGGATGGACTAGGTAAAGGAGCTGCAACAGAGGTGGAAGTAACTTCAGCAAAGGACTTTTTATATGCAGGGAAAAACTGAGATGCTTCAGCATATGAAATAGATAATTCTGACATACGGGATTTAATGTTATTTTGCCTTTGCATTTCAAGGCAGTACTTGCTATTAGCAAAGTGATTGTCACCACACCACAAACATTTCGCATAAACTTCATCCACGTTGCATGACTTTCCTAAGTGGTTAGAACCGCATTTAAAACAAGCAGGTTTTGACCGACACTGGGTCGTGGTGTGTCCGTATCTACAGCAATGGAAGCACTGAATAGTCGGGAAGGCATAAGCCGCAACAGGGAAAGAGTTGTAACATAGATAAACTCTAGAGGGCAAAATTTGACCGTCAAAGGTCAAAACCACTGTTTGCGACGGTTTCCACGTCACAACTCCATCCGACGTGGCAAATTGTCAGAACTGTCACAAGTCAAATCTTTTTTTATTTTTAGTAATAGACAACGATAAGATTGGCCATTCTACCTGACAGGTCAGTTTAAAAATAAAATCGGAATATGCCTCTGAAGTCTTAGTATCGTTTTCGATACTTTATGCATTTAAGGGTTAAATCTTTTATATATTTGGGGGTTTAATTGTATATATTTGGCACCATAGCAAAGACACTTTTCACATATAAAGCAGTTTTGTAGTTAAAATCCTTATTGGAATACAGGTGGGTATGATTATGGGATCTAATCACAATTTTATAGAAGGCAGAATGTTTCTTGACAAAAACAGCTACCTCATATATGTATAATGAAGGATGAGTCAGTAAGAATTAACATTAGAAATGAGATATTTACCATGTATTGTATTTATAGTGAGCTCTTGATATTTCAGCAAAGTTGCATGCGCCATGTTCACGAGTAAACTTTTACTTTACTCATGCTCACTATAAATGCAATATACATGGTAAATATCTTGATTCTAATGTAATTCTCCCATTAGTGACCATGTCAGCTTAAGATGAGTCAGTATTTTCAGTTAGAACAACAGCTTTCATTGCTTTTTATAGATTTTGCAGAAATCAACCTACTTTTTCAGAAACTGCAACATGTGTGGTCAATGTGTATTACTACATATATAACTTATGGATTTAAAAAATATGTATGTTAGGAACTTTTGTAAGACGTTGTCACACTACTCACCAATGGGGGAAAACCCAATACCTACATATTGTGTACTTACCTATTTATACTTGAAATACAAAAACCTTGATGCTTTGTTTTTTTTATCAACCCTGATTTCAGAGAGTATTCCACTATAAATAGTATTTTATTTATTAGATAATAGCTAAGTTGTAAGTGTTTGTCCTAAGTCCATTGGTGGAAATTGAGAATAATTTGTGATTGTAGTGAATTAACAAAGTAATTGATTATTATAGTTTCAATATTTTCATTCATTTGATTTGAGGATTTTGACTAGATTCTTATACAAGTGATTTTGAATAATATGCTTTCTTAGCCATTAAAAGCGCATATTTTGTTTTTGGCCTAAGTCAGGCCATGTAGCTCAGTTGGTGCTGTCTCTGCCTTCTGAGCTAACGGCTGTGGGTTGGATTTCCAACCAGGACAAACATTTATTTGCTCATTTTAATTCCTTAAGGTGGTATACACTGAGATGTATATATGTAGGTACAAAGTTACATTATACTAAGTGATGAAATGTAGCATTTAACATTACCCACATCTTAACTATTATATCACTACTACTAAACTAATTCAGACTGTTGATATGACGTGTAATATCTACTTAATTGCAATATACTTCAATATAGCTTTTTAACTGAAACTTACTGTAATTACCTATATAATTATACCTACTGTTATTACCTCTATACATATACCTATATTAAAATTTTATATTTGTACATACTTGTTTCTGTCCAGAGGTTTGGATCCTAGTACTACTAGCTACTAATGACTTGTCTTATGGAGGATCCCAATAATCTATCTTAAAGTTAACTTTAAGAACAACATACTAATTAACTTACTTAATAGGCTGAAAATTGCTGAAAAGTGAAAACAGAAAATCCTGTAATCAAATTGTCAATTGAAACAAAAAAATTGAAGTACGAGTATAAACAAAACAGTTAAAATAACAACTCTCTGTGCTGTGGGCTGTGGAGACTAAACATATTACCCGCGGCACGTAACTCTAGCGCTGAGCGAAATGTGGAAGGGATAGCTGCGCATGGGTACAGTCGCGCACATGTGACAGAGAGAGACAAGAGTCCCTCGTCTTCGATGTCACAGAGAGAGACAAGAGTCCTTCGTCCCTCTAGCCCCCCTGTGATACCCAATTTTTGACTTCTGCGCAATAACGGTCAGCGCTAGAGTTACGTGCCGCGGGTTATACCATACAAAAAATACCATAAATCTTGATTCATTGATTGCATGTTGGTCTACTCTACTTGCACAAAGTAGGTAAACGAGGCTTCAATTTGACATTAATTTTGACAGTGTACATGGATTCCGTACTCCGGCTGTACATTCCTGGCTGTGCATTGTCACCCCGTACCGTTTTTGTTCAGGCTGGATTGTACGATCCGTACAGCCCGTATTCCATGTACATGGCCTCGGAATATCTGGTTGTGCAATACGGGTCGTACAATCCAGCCTGAACAAAAACAGTATGAAGTGACAATGCACAGGCAGGAATGTACAGCCCAGGGGCCTTACTATCAGCTTCGTAAAAACCACGCAAGTTCCGTGCAGTTCTCAAACCAGACATAAACAGTTTTGAATGAAATCATACCATGACGCGCATTTAGGTGAACTGTTTGAATATTGTTTTCTCAAAGGTGAACGGATAATATTGTCTCTGGCATTCTAGCAATTTACTATAACCAACATTGCAGACACCTAGACGTTTGTAATCTGATAAACTGAGTGGATTAAGAGCGACTTGTTAACGAGAGTCCATACAAAAAAACAAGTGAATGTCCCGACTAGTCGGCGACTAGTCGGCAAAGCCGATTATCCGGCCACTATTGTAGTCGCCGATTAGTCGGCGACTAATCGGCAAAGAGCGCCGACTATCCGGCTTCTTACGTTGTATGTATTTCTGAATAATATGCATGCGGGGGAACTACAAGAAATAAAAAGCTTGATTATATATATTTTTATTTTATTTTATAATCAGTCTTATACATTAAAGCAATCCTGCCTTTGGTAATCAGTTTTTAAAATTACTTGCTTGTAAAGAAAACATAATTATGACAATTATTGAACAAAATTAGTACCTCTCCTAATTAACATAAAAAAACAACATAATATAATCTTCTTATCTTCAATTAACATTTATAAGTAATTCTAAACAAGAACAGTTTGATAAAAACAAAAATAAAATGAAAAAAACATATTTCTTATAACCATACCTACATAATCTAATAAGATCAAAGTCACAATTTTGACAACCAAAAATATTATAATCTCCTTACATTTTTTATAACTTCATCATCATCATCATCTCAGCCGTAGGACGTCCACTGCTGAACATAGGCCTCCCCCATGATTTTCTAAAAGGACCGGTTGGAAGCGGCCTGCATCCAACGTCGTCCTGCGACCTTTCTCAGGTCGTCTGTCCACCGTGTCGGTGGACGACCTACGCTGCGCTTGCCGGTACGTGGTCTCCACTCCAGAACCTTTCGGCCCCATCGGCCATCTGTTCTGCGTGCTATGTGCCCTGCCCACTGCCACTTCAACTGGCTAATCTTCTGAGCTATGTCGGTGACTTTCGTTCTTCTACGGATCTCCTCATTTCTGATTCGATCACGTAGAGAAACCCCGAGCATAGCCCTCTCCATAGCTCGTTGTGCGACTTTGAGCTTATCTATGAGGCCCATAGTAAGAGACCACGTTTCAGTGCCATAAGTCATCACTGGTAACACACATTGGTCGAAGACTCTTGTCTTGAGGCACTGAGGTATTTTTGACGAGAAGACTTCGCGAAGTTTCCGGAACGCTGCCCAGCCGAGTTGGATTCGACGATTGACCTCTTTCTCGAAGTTGGACCTGCCTAGTTTGACTGTCTGTCCCAGGTAGATATACTCGTCAACAACTTCGAGAACTGAGTTCCCAACTGATATTGGGGTAGGTACAACATGGGCATTAGACATAATTTTCGTCTTGTCCATGTTCATCTTAAGACCTACCCGTTGGGAAACTCGATGGAGGCCTTCGAGCATTGTACTGAGGTCTTCCATGGATTCTGCCATGACTACAATATCGTCGGCAAATCGAAGGTGAGTGATGTATTCGCCGTTAATATTGATGCCAAGTCCTTGCCATTCCAGAAGCTTGAAGGCGTCTTCCAATGTAGCGGTGAACAGTTTCGGAGATATAACGTCTCCCTGTCTCACGCCTCTTTGCAATGGAATTGCCTTCGAACTCTGCTCCTGTACTCGGACTGACATGTAGGCGTTTTTGTACAAACACTTCAGCACTTCAATATACCGATAGTCAATACGGCACCGCTGGAGAGACTCAAGCACTGCCCACGTCTCGATCGAATCAAAGGCTTTCTCATAGTCCACAAACGCTAGACAAAGAGGCAAGTTATACTCTTCGGTCTTCTGTATAACTTGCCGTAGCGTGTGGATGTGGTCTATGGTACTATAGCCTTTTCGGAAACCGGCTTGTTCCGGAGGCTGGAATTCATCAAACCTGCGACTGAGACGGTTCGTTATGACCTTCGAAAACAGCTTATAAACATGGCTCAAAAGCGAGATGGGTCTGTAATTTTTAAGTAAAGTGTTGTCACCTTTCTTGAAGAACAGCACCACCACGCTTTTGTTCCATGCTTCTGGCGTTGAACCTTCGAGTAAGACGGTATTAAAGAGCTTCTGAAGGACTTTAAGTACCGGTGTTCCACCCGCTTTCAGAAGCTCAGATGTGATACCGTCGTCACCAGGCGCCTTGTTGTTCTTAAGCTGTTTCAAGGCCATTCTAATCTCGTACAGGCTGATGTCCGGGATATCTTCGGTATAATGTCGGGTCAGCTTGGCTCTTGGGTCTTTGGCCGAGCTGCTAACAGGTTTAGCGACCGAGGTGTATAACTGTCCGTAGAAACTCTCGACCTCTCCTAACACTTCCGCTTTGGTCGACGCTACACTGCCGTCTCCTCTCTTCAGCTTCGTCAACTGGCTTTGCCCAATAGACATGTCTCTTGCAAACACTTTGGAGCCTTTTTTCCGCTCTATCGTCTCTTTAATACGGTTTGTATTAAAGATCCGAATGTCGTGTCGCAAGGACTTCCATATTCGTCTATTGAGCAGCCTATATGCTTCAGCATCATCCGAAGACTGCAGTTTCAATGAGCGTCGTTCAGCCATGAGGTTGAGGGTATCGTTGGAGAGTTTCTGTGGCCTATCTGTACGGTGGGGTTTAAAGTACTTGGAACCCACTGTATGGACAGTTTCTACTAACCTGTTATTGATCTCGTCCACTGAAGCGATGTTCTCATGTTTTATAACTTACTTATATTTTTTAATTAAGGGTAAATTATGATGTAAGAAGACTAAAGCTTCTGCCCTTTCTGGTAGCAATCGATTTCTTTTTGTTTCATATATGTTTCCAGCCTCTGAGAACAGCCTCTCACTGTAAACAGAACTTGCGGGACAGCAGAGGTATACTTTGGCCATGCGCGACATTTCAGGGTACCTAGAACTATTGCGGCTCTACCACTGAAATGGGTCATCATTACGCTTTATCACCGGTAACGCACAGTAGGACTGCAGTTCATGAGCTGCGCTTGATCTGTCATCTTGAAATTCTTGTATTTTTCTTGATGCAAAATTTTGGTAGCATTGCCAAAAATTTCTATGTGTTGCTGTTTCTATATTATTTTGATCAGTGCAGGTGCTCTGTAAATCATCTTTGCCACTGTCGCTGTCGTCATCACTCATGCTATTCTTTAGAGATTCTAATAAAATTGGGACCTAATGGTAATGAGATCCTCTGTCTCGAAAAAATGTTGCTTGTATCTTGGATCCAACAATGTAGCCAAGGTGAAGATTTTGTTATGGTCCATGTCGAACCTAATATTCAAATCATTTTCCAGTAAGGCTTTCATTTCCATGATTTCTTTGTTTTCATCATAATACATTTCTAAATATTTTTGTAGGGTTTTCAGATGAGGTATTACTTCAGATACTGATGAGCAACTTGAACTTATTATCTTGGTAATCTCTTCAAATGGCTTTAGCAATTCAATGCTTTTTCCTAGTATTTGCCACTCTTCATTAGACAAATTTTCGAAATTTACTGATGTTTCAGCAAGGTACAACGAAACAGCTCGTTTTTGTTCGAAGAGGCGAGATATCATATAGTATGTTGAATTCCACCTGGTACATACATCTTGAAGAAGCTGGTGATATGATAAATTTAGTTCTTGCTGCAAATCTCGAAGTTTTGACTGAGCTTGATTAGAGTGATTAAAGTGTGTCACTATTCGTCTCGATTTTACTAGTATTTGTGCCATGATATCATGTTTCAAAGCTTTATTAATAGCCAGTTGAAGAGTATGTATGAAACATGGTACTCCCTTAAAAACTGAATCGTCAATTGCTTTCGTCACATTTCTGCCGTTGTCTCGTACGATGGCGTGAATTTTGATCGTATCTATATCCCATAAAGTTGAAATTTCTTCTAAACAATCTTTTATATTATTGGCGGTGTGTGCTTCAGAAAAATGTTTCATTTGCAATACTGCGTGGTGATATTTGAAACTATCGTCGAACCAGTGAGCTGTAAAACTCAAAAAACTTTCTTTATTATTTATGTTTGTCCACATGTCAGTAGTAACAGAAATTGCAGTTGCACTCATCACTCCTCTTCGTATTTCAGATTTAGTCTCTTCGTAAAGTTGAGGAATGATATTTTCTGTGAAATACTTTCTGCCCGGTATGTTATATTTAGGTTTAACTTTCCTCATCAGGTTTCTAAAGCCTGTATTTTCAACAATTGACAACGGCTGGTTGTCAAGTGCAATCATTTCACCTATCGCAATATTGATTTCTCTTGATCTTGAGTCTTCACGTGACCAGTGTATAGTTAAACTGTCTTCAATATTTTGTTGGCTTTTCTGATTTAAACTGACCTCTGATGACACTGAAGTTGACGAAGTAGGCACTGCTTTAGGTATTTCTTCTGCTGAGATTTGAGACTTGGTGGAATCGTCTGTGCTTGAACATTTGATAGCAGAACCTAACTGAGGTATCAGGGATGGATGTTTGTATTTAATATGATTGTTCATGCTTGTAGTGTTAGCTGTTTTTCCTTGCCCACCACGAGAAATAATCACTTGGCATTGGTTACACTTAACTTTACGGGAATCATTTTCATTTTGACATGATTAAATTTTAATTCTACTTGTTCACTTCAATGAATAATAACAGTATTATCTTTAATTTGCACAAAAAAATATTTTTTTACACTAAAACACCGCTCTTGACCATTACACAAGCATAAATGAAGGAACAATGCGAAGTAAACAAAACATGTTCCGACACACTCGCAGGCGGCGTATGCGATTGCGCGCGAATCAGCCGTAAACGAAGCGTTACGGAAATCCCCGCAACCGTAATCGGCTTAGCCGACTAGTCGGCCGACTAGTCGGTCTTATTACAACCGACTAATCGGCTAGTCGGCGAAAGTCATAATTGGCACATCTATAGTGAACGGTTTTTATGCGGTTCTTGAATAATATGCCTGAGCAGGCCTGCTTTTAAGTTGTCATGGTACGAATAAACCGGGCAGTTGTCTAGAAGTCCTGCTTTAAAAGCTCATAGTAAGGCCCCGGGATCCATGTACATGGCTTCGAAATGATGATGGGTCGTGCAATACGGGGCGTACAATACGGGTCGTACATTAAATGGCCGTGCAATACTGGCTGTACAATATTGACTCCTCTGTGCTCAGACTACATACGGTTGCTCTGCTCTGTGGTAAAAGAAAATAGATCGGCAGACGGCAACGTCAACGTTAAATTTTAGATTTTTAATTTTCTAGTAGTTATTTATACTTCACACCAAATATTCAGTCGAGTTCATATCCACATACTCTTATTTTCTGTTGAATAAACAAATTCCAAAATGCCACGAGGTGAGAATGCATTCCTTTCACGTTTTCGCTTTGTTTTTTCTCAATGTCGTCCAATGTTACGGGAATGTGCTTGCATTATTTTTTGTTATAGATTTGTTTTCAACACGAGAACATTGCGAAGCTGCGTCATGTACACGTGTATTATATATGTCGTTATATTTTTATGGATTTATCGGTAATTTATATTGTATGTGAAATGATAACCTCGACTCGACGATTGTTTTAGGTAAATACACCAATCACAAAGGTCGCAACCGCAAGTTCACCAGCCCTGAGGAGTTGGAAGAGCAGCGGAAGCAAGAGGAGCTGAAAAAAAAGTGAGTTAAGTTGTTAAGTCTGCACTGACAAACTAAAAAAAGACATTTACCTTTCTATGGCATGTTTCAGTTCCTTTTGTGTCCATTATCAAGGTTTTTTATTATTACTAGAATTGTTGGTTGTACGTTTTGGATATGCCTCTGATAACTAGCCTTCTCAAAAAAAGATAGGTCTCATCAAAAATCCTATTTATTTGTATGCCTCAAATAACTTGTGCATAAAATATGATAATATAGTGAGGTGTTCCATATTTCGGACAAATTTATGAAGGGATAGACCTGCCCTTCTATGAGTTGTGTTTTCATAAGGTTGAGTCATTTACCCACTTTAAATGCTATAATTTTGCATCATAGTCACACTATCTTCATATAATTGCATTATTATGTATACCTACATGAATGTTATTGTTACTTTCAGGTGGCGAAAAGAGCATGGAGGAGAAAGCTCTAGCGAGGAGTCAGAAGAGGCTAAATCTGGCTCTGGGAGCAGTGATGAGAGTGATTCAGATGATGATGTGAGTCTTACTGATCTCTTCATTCTGTTTTCATTTTAATTAGTACCTAATATACATTTAAAACAGCTTCCATTTCAAAAGTATATACACTATCAATATGTGCTTGGTACTATAATGATGTCTAGTCTCTAATAGTCTACTATCCAAATTTTTTTGATCATTGAGCATAACTCTATATATTTTGACCTAAAGTTTATGAAAATTTAATGGCACTAGCAAGCAAGTATAACATCTCCAACAAAAAAGGTATAATGTTGATAACCAATAAAAAATCTTATTATTATTTAACTTATCCTACACACACAAACTACTTGTATGAATGATCTCTTTCATCAAGGGTTTGTTGAAAACAACTCACATTAGGATCTTGTATATTCATTCGCTTAATGTAATACTTAAATGTGTTTTATATGCAATAAAGAATTAAAGAATGAAAACCTAACCTGAAAACCTGTATACAAAACCTTTTGAAGAATTCAGTTAACCACACATATTTCAGTTCCTGGAAAAGTAGGTTGATTTCTGTGAAATGTATTGTATTATTGGCCAAATATTTTGAATTGCGAGTCAACAGGTTAAATACGGTTTTTTCATTAAACAATGTTCTATGTGTAATTTAAAGGTAAGTCATAGGGTAGGACTGACTTGATTGTGGCTCTTACAAATTATGCTTGATCCTTGAGTATTTTTAAGCAAATCCAGCTCGATTTGAATAAAAAGTATGAAAATATTCTTAGAAAATTAAATAGGTTGGGTAAATACAACCTTAGCAATTCCTATACCAAAAAAGTGAGCTGATACCTATTGTTAATTCTGCATACACGTAAAAACACTCTAGTATAATCTATACTAATATTATAAAGAGGAAAGATTTGTATGTAAGTATATTTAAGTATGTTTGTAACAAATTGGCTCAAAAAGTACTGGACCAATTTCAAAAATTCTTTTACCATTGGAAAGCTACATTCACACTGAGTAACATAGGCTATATAAGATTCATCATCATCCATCAGCACGCGAGTGAAACCGCGGAGAGCAGCTAGTGATTATAAAATTGTTATTGCAATTGATAGGCTATGGTGTTTGACCATTATCTTACTTGATGGTTAGTGAGGATGCGGTCGAAGGTAGTATCACATTAGTCCTAGAATAGCTTGTGGCTCTCAAGGACAGCTGCTGGACAAGCTGGCTGCTGTTGAGGGGTTAGTAACAGATGTTCAAACTTGAGGGTGGTAGCTAGTCAGTCGGACACCAGATCTGTCCTATCACCAAGATTTGTTAACAAAATTTTGTACCTTCATGGGAGCTGAATGATAAGGTGCCCACCTTACGCTCCATGTCACCGCTGGACTATTGTTACTATAATAAGGGGTGTACTGCTAGTTTTGCATTGTAATTTATCGATTTGAATCTTATAGTTTCTTAATATATCAATACATTACAGACACCCCAGTTTATTGCAAAGCCTAAAGGTCTAATTCTTGACAGCATTATAAGTTTAACAACAGACTTCTGATTCAGATTTCACTCTTGCTGCATCATTTTATACTTGCATAAACAATTGCCAGAACATAATAAACTTTAGCCACTCCAAGCCACACATTGACCAAATCTGTTAATAATGACTATTGTAGCTATTGTATTTTATCACCTTAACACATACAGCACCATGTGAATATGTTAAACAAAGTGCATTGCAGTGCCAGTGTATATCTGGTTATACACCTGGAGTATTCAGCTTTAGAGGTCAGTGTATCGGTGAATATACACCACTCCAAACATTTTGTGTGGCACCTTTGTAGGCCTTTTTTTTTATTTGTTTTATTATTATTATTATTTTTTGTCCCGGGGAAATCCTTTATGGATAACATCTACCACGGGGAGGTAGGTTGTTATGTGGGAGTCCGTATACCCATCAAAACCCCGGGGTGTTCCGTCACTGCCGCTTTAGGCGGGAACGCGGGACAAATTTGGCACACGACCGCGAACCCGCCGCGGCTGTCCGTTGCTGGACCCTTCTCCTCGCGGCACGCCAGAACACATGGCGCGCCGCAACTGCCTCGGAGACCAAACCCGCCAACAATGGGTGCCAGACTTCCCCGTGTCTGGACGCCCGTGATCTCCCTGCGGTGGGTCGGATACGTAGCCCCACCGCCTGCTACGTCAGCCACAGGGGATAACTCCCCCGCGACCCCACCTCCTCGAGTCCGCGCCGAGCGCCCGGACTCCACCTCCTTGAGCCGGCACCAAAGTGCCCGGGCCCCCCTCCTCGAGCCTGCGCCAAAGCGCCCGGGCCCCACCTCCTCAAGTCTGCGCCAAAGCGCCCGGACCCTGCCACTCCTATGTGGACTTGGCGGCCAACGCCCATAGGAGCGGCCCGCCTGAGCCGGCCAGCGCACCCCAACGCCGGCGCGGCCCCTGGGTTCCTCTTGGCTTCACCGTGGTGATCCAAGCCACGACTACTGAGCCCCCCCCGCCACGTCAATGCGGGAACCCTTCGGGGAGGAACTTTGTAGCCCTGGCCCTCACAAATCGTTCTGTGTGTCTGGGGTACAGAAATGTGATATAGTTTAGAAGTTAGGTTTTATTACATTAAACAGTTAAAATATAGAATTATATATAATCATTTAATTATCTATTTTTTGATATCTTAACAACCCTATACACTTACGTATTTTTTTAAAAATTGTCACTTACAAAAAGTCTTACTTAGTATTAAGACGCGGTCCAACCCCAATTTTAAAATAATTTACGATGCTTTACGTAAGGTTGAAAACAGCATGTTATATTGGACGATGTAATGCGAAATGCATAAATTTTGTACGTTTTCTTAATATATGTTGATATATACTAACACAATTGAAAAAGCTGCTGGTTACTAATTTAGTACTGTATAATGGCTATGTATTACCTAAAACAAATATGGTGTTATCGCTGAAAATTCTGAGAGTTTGGACGTCAAAGTTTATTTTTATGGACCTATTCAAGATTTTTTTTCTTCAGAGTGCGAGTAATATTTAGGAATTCTGTTCGGTTATTACTCTTTGTCTGTTCAAATTCTAACTTAAGTATTTTTTTCATACAATATTATTGATCTGTTTCTTTACACTAGTTGTTTAAAGATTCTGCTTTTTACTATTATCAGGATACGAGCGCGCCTTAAAAAGTATTAGTAGTACTAAATATTTGTATGTATGTAAGTGTGTATGAAATCAGATACACTTTGCCCCTGAGACTGAATTTTCCAGTAGTTTGTCTCAGGGGCAGGTGTTATATAATAATAATAATAAGCCTTTTATTCTTTCCTTTTTTTTAACATTTAACATAGTATGTGTATATTAGGTTTGTTAGTTTATGCTAAGGACCCCTTTCGGGTATAGGCCTCCTCCCATTCTTGCCAAATTTTTCTGTCTTTGGCTCGGTTGAACCATTTTGATCCTGCTGTATTCCGAATATCATCAACCCATCTCATTTTAGGTCTTCCTACTTTTCTTTTTCCTCATGGGCCTAACCATTTGGTGTCTCTGTTAGTCCATCTATTGTCGGTCATTCGTGCTATGTGGCCAGCCCATCTCCATTTTTGTTTAAGACTGAAGTCGAGTGCATCTGCAATATTCGTTATAGACCTGATAGTTTTACTGTTTGTCTTTTTTCTTTATTTTCAATATGCTTCTCTCCATCACCCTTTGGCAGGTTCTGATGCTTAGTTTGGTTTTGTTGGTGTGAACTCATGTTTGGCAACCATAGGTTAAGCTTGGTAAAATGCAGGTGTCCATTACGGTTTTCTTTAGACTAGAGTGAAACTTTCCCTTAAGTATTTCTTTAAGGCTCCCGTACTTTTTCCAGCTTAAGTTTATTCTGCGGTCTATTTCCTCGATATTATTGTAAGCGCTGAAAGTTACAAGTTTACCGAGATATACATAGTGATCTACGTATTCTATTTCTTCGCTATCAATTGAAACTTTATATAGAGTGCTGTTAGTCATTATTTTTGTTTTACTGTAATTTATCCTACGAAGAAATAATAGTCAGGAACGGTAACTGCGTTAAAAAAATGACCCAACAAAAGTCGTGTTCAAGTAGGCGGGGCTTAAAAGTCGTGTTCAGTACGTCATCAGTCGGACATTTTTCTTGCAAGCGAGCACACTTCAAATCTTCGCGTCTATTTTCATTTTTATCATTGTGAACTACAGTTGTGGATCATCATGCCAGCATTCGTTGTGAAGTGGTGCAGAAACAATACACGATTAAAATGTCCAGGGATCACTTTTACTAGTAAATAATAGCAAAATTATAATTATTCAAAGATGTTCAAATACGTTAACAAATCGAGATGGTCAATACTATGCAAAATAAAGTCAGTAAATTTTTATTTAATTTAGGATGTATTTTTTTCTTCAGGACTAAATATTGAAATGTATGTAATGTGCAATGGTTTTGCTTGTTATGTTTTATTCTCGCTTGCTTGCCGATTCAATGCGGCAAAAGAAGTGCCTAGCTGCACTTAAGCTAGAAAAACAAGAGTATGACTGCCTGTGAAAACCAGCATAGTTATACTACGTTAATTTTGACTGAAAACAATAAAATTATAGATAATAAAAAAATTATGGACCATGTTACACAAAACCTACCTACCAGTTGGTACAGTAAGTACCTACTGTTTTTTTAAATTATGTTATATAAAATATCATATTTATCTTTTATGCTGATGATTTGTCCCGAAGAAACATCAACATCTTTAAGAGCCTTTATTCTGCGCAGCGCTGCGCCAGTTTAGGTATTTTACATTAGCGAGTTACTTACCTAAGGTAACTTAAAAAGGTATCTCAAAGACGATTTATACGATCCCAAACACGGTGTGTACTATTATTACTTACCTTACTTAGACCTAAGTGGCGTGCAATTGGAGAGGCCTATGTCCAGCAGTGGACTGCTACAGGGTGATGATGATGATGATGATGAGTTACTTACTAGCGCGCCCTGCGGCAGTGGCCTTACCGCTTGAGCAAAATAGTGCGCTTTTTTTATCTATACTTTGGTTTTTATGTCACAAATAGACGTAGGTCAAAAAGGTGAAATCACGCGGGACACATTTTATTTTTAATATCGACATTAATTAACATAATATGATAATTATTAATCAAGTACATGTTATCTACAAGAGCATAGACTAGAAAAAAAGTAAGATTTAACTCATGTACCTACCAAAAAGAGATGAGAATAGCAAATAAAACAACCATCAGGTAGTTCCTGATACCAGTTTCTGGATCCAGCATCAGGTCCTGGTCACCAGCTAGAAAAAAGGTATCGCGAAGACGATTTATACGATCCCAAACACGGTGTGTCTACTATTAACCATCACATAGTTCCTGCTACCAGTTTCCAGCTCCAGCATGGATTCCTGGATACCAAGTATAAGCATAAAAAATTTGGTTAATAGTAAAATACTAGCCTCTCAAGGGTCGATGTCATTATAACAATGACATTTCTATTGTGTCTGACCTTTGATGCACTAGATGTCATATAAAATTATTTGTTAGAATCCCACTTAGAAATGTTACCTCAATAAGTATCAGGAAGTTTTGGTTGTGTAAGTGCGGGCGTCAGGGCGATACGTCCTCTGACCTCTCTCTAAGAGGCCTCAGCCACGTCTGACGATTCGTGACTGGCGCGACCGAGTTTATGATTGATTTTAAAAACGTGTGTGTGTAGAAACCGCTCGGCAATAACAAACTAATAAACAATTTCTAAATGTAGTCTATGGAACTTGAACTTGTTAATCAAATAATGTTCTAGTACATCAGGTAAGAATAATTGACATAATATACTATATCAATCATTATTATGTGACCCTTCAAACACTCAGCAAAAACGCGAATTGGCGCTTCCAAAGCGTTTACGCTCTAAAGAGATACTACAGACAATTAACAATAAACGATTGCCTACAGTTGGTATGTAATATAGGTAACTATATATTTAAAAAAACAGTTCATTGTTTGGTCAAATTAAATCACGTTTAATTTGTCAAGCTAATGAAAATTCACCATCTGCAAATTTGAAAGTGGTTTAGCTGAGTTGCTAATTAATTTGTCAGTAATATCAACACAGTGCTTTTCTAAAGTAATTCTATAAATTGATTGAATTTTCTAAATTGATAATGAAGGTATTCTGTGACCACTGAAAAACATCCAGCTGGCAAATAAAGACTTATTTTTTTTTGATAAAATATATAAGCCTAAAATGTTTCATAATCTTTCTTTACTACATTGCGAAGAATCTCTTCTAATGTCTTCTAGACAAAAACTTAATAAATTTATCATATTTTGCGAGACATACGAGATTTACGATTGATTTATTATTAAGTTGGTCCAGTCCACTTGTTGCATAATATCGTCCACGCCGCTATGACTCTGCTGTCATTGTAGACGTTGCAGCACGCGTGTAAACCAATCCCTGCTATCCTTCTGAATTTAAACCAATCACCGGATATGTCTATTTGTAACCTCGGAAGTAATTTGTATTTGGAATCATACGTTGTTTTGATTTGAAGGGCCACTTTTTGTGTGGAATTTGTTCTGAATTATGCTTCCTGACAATTATTTCTTCGTAGAATTTATCATTAGCCCGACTTTCTGGCTTTCGTTATTTAGGGCATTTAACATTTCTTTTAGGCCTTCTACATGTTCAGAGAAAATAGCGATGTCATCAGCAAATCTCAGGTGACTTAAATATCTATCATATACTCTAATGCTTTTGCTGTGCCAATCCAACTTACGGCCATTCCGAATAATCAACCTCCAGTTACCGATAGATAGCTATCCCTAACCGTTGGTAAGTTTCTATCTATAATTAAAAACTGTCCCAATTTCGACGATAGCTATCTGTAAACTGTGGTTATTAGTAGATAAGCAAGCCCTCTTTTACGTTCCGGTTATACGTATATTGCCAGAGGGCCTGCCAAATAAGTTTTAACATCATAACATTTTTTTATAACTTTGAAATGAATTTTATAAAACAAATATAGTTTAAAATATATTTCTTTAGATTTTTGCAGTTTCAGCACGGAAAATGCTAAAGAACTTGAATTGATGTTAATCAACAACAACATTTTTGTTCACAAGATAGGAACATAACGTTACTGTCAAAATGAAAGAGTGACTTGAATGTCATTGCACTACTCTAGGATGTGTTTTCTTTGATTTATGTTCAATGGTACTCGCATAATTTTCGCCATTTCATCTAAATTTTAAATAAAACGGTTAGTGAGTGTATAGCATATTTTATTCTCTAGTGATAGGACCTATCTACTATTAAAATGAGTGAAGTAAGTCTGAAAGTACTTCAATATTAACAAAATCTAAACATATCATACTTCAACAGTAATATCTTAATATTCATGCTATTTTTTGCAGCAATGAGGTGTCCCAATTACGAAGGAAGAAATGATGGTCCTGGTGCAATTAGTGGACAGTAATCCTGTAATTTTCAGCAAGGCGACAAACGCTAGTAATAACCAGTTGAAAGAAATGGCTTGGAACAAAATCACGGATGCATTTAATGCCACTGTTGCTACACACCCTCGAAAGTTAGAGCAGTTGAGAGGAAAGTGGGAAAATTTAAAAAAGGCTACTCACAAGAGAAATACCAAAATTAGAATGAATAATCTCAAGGTAGAAATACATATTAACCAAAAAATAAAGATAAGTGGAGGATGTTATCATTATTCTTATTGTTTGACTGCTTATTTATTTTCAGACTGGAGGAGGAAAACCAGATTTTATACCACCAGATGAGGTGCTCAAAAAGGTGGCTGGTTTACGCAATGAAACGCCCACATCTTGGTATGAAATAAAACGTTCGTTGCCCGTGCCACTACCGCGTGGCACTACTATTCCTATTGGCTGGTTAAACATGTGTCATAAAATCTCCCGTGCATTACCTCATTACATATGGCACTACTAATTATATGATTTATTTTGTGCTAATACTAAGTATGTACCTTTTTTTTTTTTTTTTTTTTTTGAGGGGGGAAATGCTGTGCACTTCCCTTCCGCCACGGGGGTGACGGAAGGGGGCGTGTGGGGCTCAGACCCACTAAAACCCCCCCGTGAGCAGTCCTCCGCCAAGGTGGGGCGAGACAGGGTCGCGCTGGCAGTCACCATCTCGCCCCAGCGGTAGGCCCGGATTGATCTTAACCGGGCCTCAGCGCCTGTGAAGAGATGACCTTGCTCACCAAGGTCACCCCCTAGACGTGTAGGGCCGTGCAAACCGGCGAAGAGTCCCCCGACTATTCGCCAGTAACCCCACTACGGAGGAGGGAGGAGACGTGCAAACCGTCTTCTCCGTTCCCCCGGTCGTCTGCGCCGGAGCGGGTCAGCTTGGACATCGTTCTCCCTGATCCGCTCCGCGGCCTCCTTCTGCGTCATCACCGTTTCGCAGAAGGTGGCCACCGCCTGCCACGATCTCTCGCTGCTGAGCATGGAGAACACCACGCTCGGCAGGGAGAGATCTCCCCCTATTTCCGCTGAAAGCGTGTGCCGCTGCGGGCCCCATGCAGCACACACTTCCAGTGTGTGGTGCGCCGTATCCTCCGGCGCACCGCACGCGTGGCAGGCTGGAGTCGCCTCCCGTCTTGCGATTTGGTGCACGTACTTTCCGAAGCATCCATGTCCGGAGAGCACCTGCACCAATCGGAAGGTCAGCGACCCGAAACGTCGTTTCACCCACCTCTGAAGGACCGGACGGATGGCCTCCACCGTCCACTGCCCAGGAACCGGCGGAGCCAGGTCCTCCTCCCACCGCCGCAATAGAGTGGCTCGCGCCTGCCGTCGCATGCGTGTGACCTCCTCCCAGTTTGGGGCTGCTCCTTGGAATCTCCTCGCCGCCACGAAGTGGTAGACTTCGGCAAGGATTTCCGCCTGCAGCTCCCAGGGGGGATCACTGGCCAGCACGCATGCCGCCGTCCATGACACCGTCCGGTATCCGCGAATCGCCCTAGTCGCAATGACTCGCTGCGGACGTCGCAGCAAGCTCCGATTATTGCGACCGAGGGTGTCTACCCAGACTGGTGCCCCGTAAAGGGCCATACTCCGGATCACTCCGGAGTACAGTCGGCGGCAGTTGGCATTCGGACCACCCACGTTGGGCAGCAGCCTTCCCAGCGCGGCTGCAGCTCTCACGACTCTTGGGGCCAGTTGGGCAAAATGGCTCCCAAAAGCCCACCTCCCATCCAGGCTGAGGCCCAGATATTTCATCTGGGCCCCAACCGACACGAGGACCCCGTCCAGGATAATTCGCGTTCCTGGAGGGGCCCCACCCCGAGGCCCGTGGAATAGTAGGGCCTCGGTTTTGGAGACAGCAACCTCCAGTCCTAGGACACGAATGCGGTCGATCACGAGGGTTGTGCCCACCTCGGCCAACCGCACTACTTCCCGAAGGTTCCTCCCTCTGGCTACGACTAGCGTGTCATCCGCATAGCACGCGACCCGCATGCTTGCGGGTAGCGTGCCACGAAGCACCCAGTCGTAGCCTACATTCCACAGGAGTGGTCCCAGCACTGACCCCTGTGGAACACCGCAGCAGATGCGACGGCGCTTCAGACCTTCGCGGCCTTCCACCAGGATCTCGCGGTCCTGGAGGTAGTCAGCCAACAGCCTCCGCAGATACAAGGGCACTCCATGATAGCGGAGCGCCTCTTGTATTGCTCCATGCGGGAGGCTGTTGAAGGCGTTGGCTATATCTAGCGAGACTGCCAACGCCTTTTCTCCCTTGCTGACCGCATCTTGCGTCCACCGCTTGAGCCAGAGCAGAGCATCTATTGTAGATCGCCCCGCTCTGAACCCGAACTGGGCCTCCGACAGGCCAGGCCCAGTACCCTCCAGGTGCCGGATGACACGTGAGGCTACCACCCTTTCTAACAGCTTGCCCATGTCATCCAGCAGTATGATTGGTCTGTACCCGGAGGGCGAGTCAGGGGCTCGGCCTTCCTTCCGTAAGAGGCACAGTCGGCCGTCCTTCCACAGCTTCGGGAACTGCCCTGACGTGAGGCACGCGTCGAACAAATCCCGAAGCTGGTCACCCATTTTCCTCAAGGCGATCGTGAGGACCCGCCCCGGGATCCCATCTGGACCCGGTGCGGTTTTTTTGCCTTGCAAGCGGCCGACTGCTACCCCAATTTCCACCTCCGACACAGGTGGGATCGAGGCCACGTCCAACACGTCGTGGGAGGGTGGCGCCATCGTCGGAATGATGTGGTTACTCATGGCGGGGAAAAGCCCATCTAATACTCTATCAAGAAGCTCTGGCTCTAGGGCCCTCGCTACAGGGGAAGTTTGGCCACGGAATTTATTCCGGGTGGCCTTATACGGACGTCCCCAGGGGTCTCTATCGAGACCCACCAGCACCTCACCCCAAGCCCGAGACTTGGCCTGCCTGATGGCCACCTGCAGCTCCTGTTTTGCGTGGCGGTACACGCCGTACAGCACGGCCTCAGCCGCCAGTTCCTCAGCTGACAGCTGGGCGTCAGTGCGGCCATTGCGCCGTCTCCTGCAGCGGGTGTAGGGCCGCCGCGCCTTAGAGCAGGCAGTTCGGAGATCCGCTATCTCCGTGCACCACCAGTAAACCTCTCGGCGGTCAGGACGACCCCGGGATCTCGGCATGGCCGCATCACACACGGCCGTCACTGCCTCGCGGAAGTGACCTGCCGCGGCATCCACTTCATAGGGTGTGGGGGCAGCCAGCCACGACTGGACGATTGCCGCTTCTTCCGCCAGTTTGACATCGAGTCGACTAATTGTCCAGCGTGGGAAGTCCGCTCGCATGACGCGCTGCGATCCTGCTTGGTTGTGGGAGGTGGAGATCTCGAACCTTATGTATTTGTGGTCCGAGAGAGTCTCCACCTCCGACAAGACCCTCCAGTCACGGACACGTGCTGCGACACTTGGGGTGGTAAAAGAAACGTCTACCACGGACCCCCCATTGTGCCGCACGCACGTGTGGACTGACCCTGTGTTCAGCAGGGTCAGTCCCGTGGCAACTGCCCACTCGCTGACAGTCTCACCGCGAGAATCAGTGGACGGGTTGCCCCATTCTCGGGACTTGGCATTCAGGTCTCCCAGTATGAAAACCTGACGAGGTGCCTGTCTCCTTGCCGCTGCAGCCAAGAGGTCCACAAAGACCTCTAGCTCTGCAACGGGTCTATTGGGGGAAAAGTAGGCGCCGACGACAGAATACTCTCCCCATTTAGCCACCACATATCCCGAGCCCCTCTCTTCCACTAAGAGGGGAGGGCTACTACCCGTCCGTCCCACAATGGCCACGGAGTCATCCAAGTCTCCCGCCCAGTAGGGATGTGGGGGAACATAGTACGGCTCCGCAGCAACCGCCACATCTATTTGCCACTGCGCTAAGCTCTGCATAAACAAGTCTTGAGCCCCGGCGCAGTGGTTCAGATTCGTCTGAAGGAAGTTGTGATGACGGACTTGATCCATTAGTCAGACATCACAACCTCCTCGCACGCCGGATGGGGCATGGCGTCATGTGTGGCCTTGTTCAAGGCTAGAGGGGTGGCTTGGGTCCTGTTGGCTGCCCCTTTCGTCTTCGGAGGGGCACAGTTGCGTCCCCCCATTATGTGGCCAGAAGGCCTACCTGATTCCGCACATATTGCACAACGAGGGTCAGTCCTCTTGCAGCTAGCTGCCCAATGGCCCGCGTCTCCGCATCGGAAACACAGATTCCCCCGGTCGGTTGATGCGGGGCACTGTGGGCGCGTGTGCCCCAGCCCCATACACCTAAAGCAGCGCATAGGGCGCACTCCCAATGCCACCACTCGTACCGAGCTCCACCCTATCAAAAGCCTTCCCTGCTCCAACAGCGCTTTAGCAGCTGGGATTGGGCAGGAGACAAGTATGGACCCGGCACTGCCAAAGCCTGGGCGTATCTCCCCTGCCTTTATCAGCCGCACGTCACACCGACCCGCCTTGGCGACTGCCAGTGCCACCTTTTCTTTCGTAGCCGCATCATCTAGACCCGTAATTTTTAAGTCGGTGGATTTTACGGGCCTTGTGACGCTGGCTACTTCAGACAGAACGCCGCGCAGCTTCTCTGCGAGTCTATCTGCCTTCTCGCCATTTTGTGAGCCAGGGATCTCTAACATCCTGGCTCCCGTGGCCGTCTGGCGAAAGCTGGTTTATTCCCAGCTCCTGGAGATCCACCTTCTCCTGCGCCATATTTAGGACGGCGCTATAAGTTACCCCCTTCTCCACGGCTTCAGGCTGTAGCGAAAGCACCACAGCTGCGGACTTTGGGGATTTCAACGCCGTCCCAGTCTTGCGGGTAGCGGCTGCCTTCGGCTTTTGTTTAGCTTTCGTGGCCGAAGCACGATTTGCAGGGGCAGTTGTGGGTATGGCGGATGGGGGAAAAGACTTCCCCTTACCCTTGCCTTTACCTTTGCCCTTGCCCTTCCCCCCAACCGTGACCCAACCTTCTGCCTGCTTTGCGGCGTGGGAAGTGGAAGCTCCAGCAGAGGTAGAGGTAGAATGCCCTACGGCCAGCGCCTCCGTGGGGGTCGAAGTAGCCTTCAGGGCCTGTCCTACTCGCTTGCCCGTGTTACTGGCAGATTTGCGAGCGGGCTCGGGCAGCGGTTTGGGTGGCACGACCTTTACCGCCGTCTTCTTAGCGTCCGCCTTGAGGGGCGGGCGGATCGTTGGGGTGGGCGGAAGTCGCTCTTCGACCACTGCGATTCGGGCATTGAGCATTTCCCCGAACGTTATGGTCAGTGAGCGCTTCAGCTCCTCCATCAATAATTCAGCCCCCACCAGAGTGGTAGGAGGTGCATGCATCCCAGTGGTAGCAGCAGCAGCGGCGGCAGTGGTAGCGGCAGCGGCTTCAGACTTGGCTTCGCTAAAGCCGCGACGCAGTGCCTTCACTTCCGCCTTGGAAGACTCAACCTCTAGTCGCAGGCGGCTGTTTTCGGCCCTAAGCCGACGCGTCTCCTCCGCTTCACTCCTGCTGGCTAGGGCATCGACCACCTCCCTCAGGATCGACGCGGATCTCTTCAGCCGCCCGACGAATTCCCCCTTGAGGTTGCCCGACTTCTTGGCAACCTCTAGAATACAGGCCAACTTTTCGCCTGCCTGTGCCCTCAGTTCTTGGGCGTTCAACCCGCTGAGGTCACCTATCAGCACAGCGTCGGACTCACTACCAGTCTCTGTCGCAAAGTTCGCGGCTACTGCAGCGACTGACCCCTTCTTGAAGCGTCTGCTCCGCAAAATGTCCCCAAGCTCTCCATCCGAAGCCACCGGCGATGGCACCGGTGAAGGCTTGAGGAATTCCTCTCTTGAAGGACCCCCTTTAGCAGTCCTTCCCCTCCCTCTTCTAGATGTTGCCACCTTAGCGGACGCCGTCCCCTCGGTCTCCGTGTCCGAGTCTAAATGCTCGGGCACGAGGAGCGAAGAGGCCGGGCGCTTTCGACGGCTTAACTCTCCATCCACAGTCTGCGCTCCACTCCGTAACACCATCCCATAGATGGAGTCTGCATCCGACACTTCTCCAATATCTGTGGGAACCTCAGAGAGGTCCACAGATGGGTCCGTAGGGGGGCCCTGAAAAGGGCCTTTTATTTCCCCTGACGGTTCAATTACTTTTTTCGGCATACCGACTTGGTCGCAGCGACGGCGCGTAAACAGCGACGGCAGAAGATTAGCCTGTTGGACACCTGCGTTACCGGGTCCAAACAGTTACCAGGGTGCACCACGTGGAGGTTCTCTGCATACCACCCCATACTAAGTATGTACCTACATCAAACAAAGCTTATTAAATATGTTTTCAAAATATTTATTTGTTTAATTTTTTTTTAAACCAAAACCTAACAAGCTCAAGCTCACACAGGGATTCTTGGTGAGGAATATACTGTGGATGGGCAGAGAAATTTAATAAAAGTTAACTCTGCACAAATAGTCCTTTTTTTTGAAACGCCACATCTTGCTATGAATCAAACTATATATGTATATGTTTTGTAATAAGTAAGCAATACTTTTCAACTTATGTATTACTTTTCACATTAAGTATATTTCCATGTAAGTTACATTTATGGATAGAGATTTTCTTACTATTTAACAGGGAACAGACGTGTTGTCTCTTATTATTTTCTGGTATCCCATGTTATAAAATACGGGTTTGAATACATACGATTTCTCATACAATACAATAGAATACACAAAAGATTTTGGAGTTAAAGCCAGCTTAACAAAGAAATACTATCTAAAATAATAAACAATCAAATATTGGCGTTCTTGAAAATGATTAACAGTATGAGACTCTGGAATATTTTCTGATCTAAAAGATATGTTATGATTTGGTATATCGATTTCAGGCTCCACTTCCGCCAAATTAATTTGTGTGCAAATGTTATGTAGTACGGCTGTAGCAATGATAACAGCCTGTGTAGTTTTCATAGCAAGCCTTATTTTCAGTGAAATTACTGAAAATCTCTTCCAAACTCCAAAACATCTAGAAAATAAATAAAGTTCACTCAAATTATAATAACATGAATAGAGTAGAAAAGTATTTAGTTACTTCTTTTCGTACCTTTCAATACAATTCCTGGTTTTTATATGAGCTCGATTATAATTGATTTCACTATTTGTTTGGGTACTGAGTAATGGAGTTAGGAGGTAGGGTTTGCATGGATATGCACTATCACCAAGAAGCCACCTATTGCCAAACACACTAGCCCTTCATTGAGCTGAAAATAAATTAACCTTCTTTTAATATATCAACTCAGTTTATGATCAATCTTATATGTAATTTAGTTAATTGAAATGTAGTTAGGTACCTCGTAATTCCGAATTGTTAAATATTGTGGCATCGTGGGTAGATCCTGACCATCGTGCTAGGTTCGTCGTTTCGTGTTTTCAGTGATGAAAATACAAAAATAACTGCTCCTATTTGACTTCTATCCCCCGATTTTCTAGGTTACCGGTACAGCTTACTGTCGATAGCCGTGGTTACTGACAGTAAGCACTTAAAATATTATAGGGACGTTTAAATTTTCATATATTGTTTAAGCGATAGTAAGCTATCGGTCCTCCCGTCGATAGATAGAGACGGCTGGTAGGATTGGCTATCGTTGGTAAGATTATTGGGACAAAAATTTGACAGATAGATAACGTTTCTTATCGTTAGTAGAGCAAATCGAAAGATAGATTGAATATTGGGAACGGGCTTTAGAGTATATGTTCTGGAGTACCGCAATAAAAAGTTTTGGGGATATTGGATCGCCTTGTCTCACGCCTCTGCGTATAGGAAATTTCTTTCCTCTTTTTTCCAGTTTAACTTGGCTAGTGCTATGGTTATAGATATTTTTTAGGATGTTGATAAACTTAATGTTTATGTTGCATTCATTGAGAGCGTTCCAGATGGCATTATGTGAAATGCTGTCAAATGCCTTTGTGCAGTCGATGAACGCTATGTAGAGAGTGGTGGGGCGATTGCCACCATACGGTCGTGGGGTAATAAATGGTATATGGGAAGTTGGGTACTCACAGGAATGCAGGCTGGTCCGTGTGAGGCTTCCTCTGGATAGGCGTCCGTCTGAGTAATGCGTGCTGAATGGTTTACTTAATAATAAGCACTGGGGTGACGAGCATTCGCGAACACGTGTATCGACGCGGGCACAAGGGGGCGTTTTCCGGCGGATCGATATTCGCGACGACGCGGTACAGATAAGGGCGGGCCGACCGGGCGTGCGCACGCTACGACGTTTTGTGGGCGACTCACTCGGGGCGATTGCCCGAGCAGTGTGGCGTGGGGCGCATTCCATTCTTATCTCGTCGCGCGTTCCCGCGCGAACATCTTCCCGGCGCGGCAAAGGTGGTGGTGTGGTGCTCAACCGATGGGCAGGTGGGCGATCTTGAGGACAGGTCGCTTCAAGATGCCCAAGGTCGTCTTGAGTTCCACCACTCGGGTGACGCCATCCCTTCCTGGGAGCGTCTTGGTGATGCGGCCCATGCGCCAGTGTAGAGGCGGCACCTGGTCGTCCACTATCAGGACCAGTTCCCCGACTTGAGGTGGGCTGGATCGGGAAGTCCATTTGGAGCGGGTTTGGAGGGTGTGCAGGTAGGATTTGGACCAGGATCGCCAAAAGTGTTGGGATAAGAATTGGACGAGCTTGAACCTTTTTAGTGCAGAAATGGCTCGGCCTTCTACCGAATACTCAGGTAGGGCGGTGAGCGGACGGCCTATAAGGAAATGACCCGCGGTGAGTACTTCAAGATCCGCAGGGTCAGAAGAGAGGGGGTTGAGAGGGCGTGAATTGAACACTGCTTCAATGCGCGCTAAGAGAGTTGAAAATTCCTCAAATGTGAGGCGTTGTTCACCGACCACACGGTACAGTAATTGCTTAGCTGATTTTACTGTCGTTTCATGAAGTGCACCAAACCAGGGTGCCTTTGGTGGATTTAGCCAACACGTTATGTGCTGTTTAGAATGCGTATGTGCGATATTGTCATTATTGGCTGCGAGAAAGTCTTGTATTTCCCTAAGTTCATTCCTAGCGCCTACATAATTTGTACCGCAATCAGATCTAATTAACGTAGGTACACCGCGCCTAGAAACGAAACGCTGTAATGCCGCAAGGAACGCTTCCGTGGATAGCTCCGATACGGGTTCGAGATGGACCGCATTCGTGGCGAGACATGTTATAACGCAGAAGTAGCCTTTTAATAGCCTGGCGTTCCTAAGTGTACTGGATTTTATCAAAAAGGGTCCAGCAAAGTCCGTTGTGACTTTGCTGAATACGGGCTGAACATTCACGCGGTCGGCGGGTAAGTCGGCCATGTACGGGGCCTTAGGTTTAGCGCGGAAACGAAAACAATGCATGCATTTGTATACTCGATGTCGAATTACGCGACGAGCTGATAATATCCAGAATTGCTGGCGTAAGAGTGAGTGCAGAGTGTCAGTGCCTGGATGACAGTAAATTTTATGATAATGGTCGATAATGAGATCAACTAGTGGGCTTGAGCTGGGTAATATCAATGGGTGCTGAGCGTCGTAACGCAGTGCAGACTGGGTGAGTCGGCCACTCACTTTCAGTAAGTCGTTCTCTAAGAATGGTGACAGGCGTTGTACGCGTATCGTGCATTCTTTGTTGTGTCGTAAGTGATTTATGTCTTCAGCAAAGCTATTGTGTTGTACTGAGCGCACCCAATGTAAAAGGGCTTTCTTTCGTTCGCTGATCGTAATGGGCCCAGCGACACGCGCAGAGCGGCTGTCTGCAATTGTGTATGAGTCGCTTTATACACGCCGTTACGCCTATAAGTTTATCCAGTGAGCTGAATCGTGTGAGCAGAGTCTCGTCGAGGTCAGGTACCGCTATGTGTGCAACGGCCTTTTTTGGCTTGAGGCGTGATGACCCAATGCGGGCGGAAGGGCTGGCCATGTTTGTGGTGTGTCCTTGAGCCAGGACGGTGACCACCACAGGTCATGCTTCAAGAGATCTTGAGCTGACATTCCCCTGCTGGCGCCGTCTGCAGGATTAAGAGCTGAAGGTACATGTCTCCACGTGAGATTGCATGTATTTGCCTTGATTAAGGAGACTCTGTTGGCTTCAAATGTCTGAAGCGAGTGTACAGGCGTGTTCAGCCAGGCCAGTACTATGGTACTGTCTGACCAACATATGTGCTGATGAATGGTGATGTGAGCTGATAACTGGGCCGAGACATGGGCCATGAGCTTAGCCAACAAGTGAGCGGCTGATAGCTCCAGTTTAGGAATGGTTTGGCGGTTTTTAATGGGAGCTACCTTTGACTTGGACATGAGCAGGTGCACATGTACCTCTCCGTCAAGGGTAGTTTCGTGGAGGTATATAACCGCGGCGTAGCCGAGTTCTGAAGCATCCGCATATCCCTGAAGGGTGTATGTGGATGTCTTGTTTTAGCAGACGTTGCTTGGAAACCTGAGCGCTGAGAGACGTGGTAGGTCACGATAGATACTCTGACACTCAAGAGCAACGTCACTGGATACTCGTTCGTCCCAATCTAGTTACCATCTGGACTGACGTCAAAATCTTTCGACATCTCGCACTGGTCATCTGGGAACCTTTCTAAAAGCCGACGGGAGTTGGATGTCCACTTACGCAGTTGGAAACCTCCCAGTGCGAGTAAGCTAATCAACTCGGTTTGTAAGGTCATGACTTCACCGACAGTATCATGTCCGGTGAGCACTTCGCAACAAATATTGACCTAGAGAGCACCTGAGCGGCTTTAGGATAGCGTTGACCTTCATCCGCGATCAACTGCTGGATGGTACGGTTCGCTAAGAATGGGCTGGAGCGTAATCCGTAAGTCACGGTGGACAATGCATAAGTTAATAAAGGCTGATCTGGTGATGAACGCCAGAGAATGAGCTGAAACCGTCTGTGATCGGGTTGAACCATGATGTTTCTGAACATCTGTTGTATGTCTGTGCTGAAAACGACCTTGTGTGTTCGGAAGTTTAAAGTGATATCTCGCTGCAGGGCCGGTCCCGTATGTAAAGTGTCGTTGAGGCTAGTGCCATTTGCGCTTTTACAACTAGCGTCAAAGACTGTACGTAGCTTGTCTGAATTGGCCTTAAAAATGCCATGGTGCGGTATGTAGCAATGAGGCTGATCGCGGAACGTATTTGGATGGCAGGGGTTCATGTGACCTTTTATCTAGGTACTCCTGCATAAACGCTACATATTTTGAGCAAAGCTCGGGGTTTCGTTGGAGTTTCTTCTCGAGGTTGAGAAACCGCCGAAGTGCTATAGCGTGCGTAGCCCCTAGTTCGGGGGCATCCGTAACAAACGGTAGCGCGACTACATATTTACCAGACTGGTCCCTCGTGGTGGTAGACTGGTATATTTTTTCGCACTCTTCGTGTGCTAATGTACCATCGGTAATGGGATTACTGACTTCCTCTACTTCCCAAAATCTCTCTAGAGCTGAATGAATGTCTTGGCTTGACTGTTGTGCCAAGTCAGTATGGTCTATTTGAGCTGAGTTGACCTGAGGCTGAATGGCCTTATCTAGTGAAACCGGGCCTAATAACGTGAAGTTAAATATCGTGCCGAAGGCTATGGGTCTGCCGGGCCCTAGAAAAACTTTAGTACCGTCTAAGATGCTACCCAATATGTCTGACCCTAAGAAAAGGTCAATAGGTGCAGGTATGTTAAATGAAAAATCTGCGAGTGGAACGTAATTAGCACTTTCATCCAAACTAGGCAATTTAGTATGCGGTAAAACTCCCGTTACGTTTTTAAGAACATACGCCTTTGTCCTTAATATGGGCCAGTCCGTATGTACAGGTCGAAAAGTAATGTCGACATTATGACGAAGATTTTACTGAGTGCTGATCACCTATACCTTTTATTTTTAATTGAGTATGCTGAGTTGGTAAACAAAGTCGCTTTACTATGTTTTGATTTATTAGTGTAATCATAGAGCCACAGTCTAATAACGCTCGTGCTTGGTGAAAATTGCCTTTGCAATTTGCTATCTCAAGTGAGACTGTAGGCAGCAGTACAGGTCTATCGTGAACACTGTCTGGTGTTGAGATGTCAGTAGGACGACTTAAGGTGTTTGCGACGACATTTTGTCGTCGTGTTGTGTGTGTGTGTGCTGAATCAAATCAAATCAAATCATTTATTTCGACACAAAAAACTATTATTATAATAATAATAATAATTTTATTTATTTGGAACCATAACACGATTTAGTTACAAACATATAGGATTCGATGACACCTGCAGAAGTATTAACTGTGTCGCAGATGTCAACGCCCTCCTCCGAAAGTCAGCTAATAACATAGTTCCTTAGTAACAAACAAGGTACAACTATATAACATATTATGTAAATACCTACGAGAAAACTAATTGTGAAATATTGTTATAAATTTATGTTGCTTATAAATTATAGAGCTATTCAGGTTTGGGTGAGTAGGTGAGAGTAGTTGAAATGTGTGTTTGTGTGTATGTGTGCGTGTGTGTGTGTGGGGGGGGGGGGGGATGTATGTGTTCGGTAAGGGTGTTTTGTATAGGTGTGGTTGTGTGGACGGGTGTGGTGTGTTTGTGTGATCAGATGAGGTGTGCTGTGACGTTATTTTAAAACAACAAGGAGGTCCTCTGTATCCTGGTACGACAATGATTGCAACCATTCAACACATTTTAGTTTGCATTTATATAATGTAAGGGGATATATATTTAATTTTCTGTTTAGCTTATTGTACAGCATCGAGCTGATATGGTAATAGTGTCGTTTTGCAGTTTCCGTCCGTCTTTTTTCTGTGGTGCATACTATGCCCCTTCTACGTTTGTTATTTATCTGGTTCGGATCATATGGCATATGAGCATGTTTCCTTAACACAGTTTGCACAATAAAAAGTTGTCTTACAGTTAGGACTTTGCATAATGAGTATAGCTCACTAGTGGAAAATCGGCGTGGTTTATTAGAGATGACTTTTAATACTGCTCTTTGTGCCCTTTCCAAATATATCATATTTGATTTTACAGAACCACCCCACGCAGTTATGCAGTATGTCATGATGGATTGGGCTAAGCCGTAGTATACAGTCTTAAGGTACTGAAAATCACCATTTGTCGAATGTTTTTAAAAATATAAGTTAATTTTCTGACCCTAGACACCATAGATGTAATATGCTGATTCCAGCCCATTGCATTGTCTATCATGACGCCTAGATATTTAATGTGATAGCACCGTTCTAATAACATGCAGTTGCAGTCGATAGAACCAACGCCATTTCCACACAGATGAGCACGTAGAACAAACGAAGGAGGTGGTAGACCAAATGTGCTGACAGCAAAAGCAATGAATTTGGTTTTGGACACATTAGGGGTTAAGAGGTTTGAACATAACCAGATCATAACAAGACATAGAGCATTCTCAAAGAGTCGACGAGCCTCTGACCAGCTGTGACCATGGACCAGAAGGACTGTATCGTTAGCGTAAGATACTAACTTACAATTTGGGAGAGAAAGGTTGCACAAGTCATTTACGTACACTAAGAACAAGGTAGGTCCCAAGACACTTCCCTGAGGAACGCCGAAGCAGAGCTGTTTCTCGCTGCTTCTAATACCGTCTATAGAAACTAGCTGAGGCCGATTGCTGAGATAGCTGCGGAACAGGTCTAGAACTCTGCCTCTTATGCCTATGAGTTCTAGCTTGGAAAGAAGAATAGGAATAGAGACAGTGTCGAACGCTTTAGAAAGATCTAGAAAAACACCGACAGTTTTTACCTTTTTATCAATGTTTTTGACTACGGTATCCGAGAGTTCTAAAACTGCGTCTTCAGTAGACTTACCTTTTCTAAATCCAAATTGATTTTCAGAGAGAACATTATTGTCCTTTAAAAATTTTACTAATCGTTTGTTGATTATTTTCTCAAAAATCTTTGACATAACTGTAAGCACAGAAATAGGTCTGTAATTTGTGACACTGTCTCTATCACCATTCTTAAAAATGGGATGCACAATAGCTTTTTTAAACACTTGTGGAAAAATACCAGCCGAAAACGAGATATTGAATATATGATGTAATATAGGGACGAGTACAGTTCTGGCGGCCTTAACACGTTCATCGCCATGGTGGGTCAAAATGACCGGCACTTGATCTACCCATTGGGGCCATGGGGGGTCAAAATGACCGGCACGCCAGACCCTACTTTGCGAAGCCCGTTCGCGCCGCAGAATGCAAAAGCTGTGTATTCAATCATACAATATGACCGGCGCGGCCCCAATGAACACCTGTAACTACTTGGTTTTTTGATTTTTTGATGGCATACCTATTTTTAGGACTTAGAGAAAAAAGTTAAAGAATTAGTAATATGGTCCCGTTTTATTTATTTTATTTTATTTTATTTATATTATTTTATATTATTTTATATATTTTATATTATTTTATTTTATTTAATTTTATTTTATTTTACGTGTCTACGAGCATAACGCACGTTGTCTCATCGATCGAACGCTCGATACGCTGACCGGCATTGTGACCGGCACGGCCTGAATGTAATAATTATTCCGTTTAGGCCACGCCGGGTCGTTATGACCGGCACTTAAAAAAACCTAAAATAAAGCCAAAAAAACCAAATGTCACTGTAAAACTTGTATAAATGAACAAATAGAACTGAAAATAATCATAAAAACCAATGACATTTTTTTATGATTTTGTAAAATATTAGTCGGCGATGAACGTGTTAATAACAGATGTCGAGATGCCATCCCAACCATTTGCACATTTGTCTCTAAGATTAAGAATAATCTGATCAATTTCATCATAGTCGATGCTAAATAAAGCCATAGAATGAAATGGTGGTTGGCTAGGGTTGCCGGCAAATTGAAAATTTAATGATGATAAAGTGTTAGGCTGACATTGAGGAGCAAATATTACACAGTTATGGTGAATCCATAGCCTCCCGAACTAGTATACACTGTGTTTCAGGAGACAGTGGCTTCTCTTATTCAAGAGCTATTTTATTTTATGTCGTACATTAATTAATTTAATAACAACTATTTTATTGTTTATGTTGGCATGCAGGTGTGTGCATGTGTGTGTATTGTGTATTTGTGAGTTGTGTATGTTCGTGACATATTATGTGTGTGTGGTGAATGTATGTGTGCAATGTATGTTTGTTTGTTAAAAATATAAATTTGCTAACATATTTTCAATTCCCTCATAATCGTAAGTTTTAAGCCATGTAATAATATTATTTTTGAATTCGTTATTATTTGATTTTTTAATATGCTTTAATTTAAATGCTTTAGTTAATTTGTTATAAATCAGTGGAACCACTACATCGAACTGCTTCTGAGCAAATCTCGTTTTTACTCCTTTAGTACGAATTATATCTACTCTTTTTTCTGATTCTGGTAGAGATGGTACTACAATTTTATGAAATCGACGGAGACCTTCGAATATGAATAGCTTTCGTACAGTTAAAACGTTAGCTTTTTCATATACTGCCGCAGTTGGATGTCGGAAAGGTAAGTAGAGTAAAACTTTCAGGTCAGCGCGCTGAGCACGCTCTACTCTGATAATGTGAGTTTTTGCAGCACTACCCTATGCGCATATGCAATACCTAATGAGGCACTCACAAAGAGCTTTATATGTTCGAATCAGCAGTTCTAAATCTGCAACAGTCCGAAGTGATTTGAATACATAGATGAGTTTCCTTATTCTCGACGCTAATGACACAATATGGTTGCTCCAGTTTAGATTTTCATCTATGGATACTCCGAGGTACTTAATAGTATTGACCCGTGAAAGAACAGTGCAGGTACACTGTGTGGGGCTGGAAATATTACGGTTGCATGGAAAAGAGTGAATTTTTAGACTGGGAGATTTAGGACTGCCAGCTTGTGTTATACTGTAACACATATATTTTGTTTTGGCTGTGTTCAGTGATAAGAGACTGTCTTCTAACCACCTCGTTACTCTAGAGAGACACGTCTCAGCTAGCTCTATAACTTTTTGCCAGGTTTTGTCATGAACGAGTAACACCGTGTCATCAGCAAACATTAATAAGTCCAGGCCGGGTAGGGTAGTACCACAAAGCTCATTTATGTAGATGAGAAAGAGCGTAGGTCCTAGTGTACTACCTTGCGGAACTCCATAGGTACACGAAGAACTATCGCTTTCATAGTCCTCAACCCTTACAGTCTGTGTTCTTCCGGAGAGATAATCTGAGAACCAATCCAATGCTATTCCAGTCAATAAAATGGGAATGGTATGGCAAATAAAGAAGCTTCTTTCCGCTATTATCTCAACAACGGTATTTATGTGCTCTTTATTTAACTGATTATTGCTTTGTGATTCGTCTTTATCTTTGTCGGTAGGTGATGTTGCATATAGATGTTTGTAATAGTTAGTAGCAGTGTCTAAAATGTCGTTTCTTGTTCTAGCTTCTTTTTTGTTGTTTTTGAGTTCTTGTATTCAATTCTTTTTTGGATCAAGTTCTTTAACCCGTGAGAAGGCGCGTCTAATGTTGTTACACGGATAGGCGCGCGCGAGCAAATAGCTCACACTACTTTAAATGCTTATATTTCTGCAACATTAGTATAATTTGCTATAAATGGATCCATAATAAATAAAACAACATTAATTTAATATAAAACCAGAGTTTTAATTAAAACTATGAAAAATAAAAGGAATTTCTACCTCAAATAACAAATTAATTAATTTTTGACCTACAATCTTTGGTAGTCTTAAAAAAATCCCGATAAATAAAAAACTGAAAACTAAATTTAATAATTTCACTCTTCCATGAGATCAAGACAAGTGTGCCTCTCAAAACACATTGAACATATATATGTTATGTGATCGGTGCAGAGTAATTGCTTGCACGAAGTGCATGCTTTTTCTAAAGGACCGGATGAAATCCAAGGAAATAATAAAATAATTATAATAATAATAATTTATTTCCAAAATCATACCAGAAACCTATATAAAAATTTATACAATGTTTACATTTTTGTTGTCTTAAGTAATATAAAAGTTTCCTCTCTTCTCGTTTAGAATCCTCTTTCACCACGAAGAAATTTCGAAGATTTTGTGCATTATACAGATTGTACATTTTTCACGTGTGTTGTAGCTGATAACATAAAACATTAGCATTAAAATATGACTTTAGAGTTATGTACCCGATAAAAAAATTTGTATACAAATTAACATAATAATACACAAGAAAAACACAATAACATGTTTTTATATGAAAAATAAATACTTACGCGAATGGGCGCGCGATGAGCAAATTGCCGCACGACAGTGCAGGCCTTCCACAAGTGCTTCACTGCGCGGAAGCAGCGGGACTGAGCGATGCGTGAATTGCGCGAGGGGAGAGGGGTTGAATAGTTAGGAAGGTACCTAGGAGCTCGGGACGATATGTGGTCAGGAACACCAAAAACTTTCTCAATTAATTTTTGTGTGAGCAAATTGCTCATAGCGCGCCTTCTTTGTACTTCTGTATAGTCGTAACTTATTTTCTATTATTTGATTTCTGTGAATTTTGTAGTCTTTTCTTATAGCCTTGTTGGTGGTTTTAATAAAATACTTAATTCCTTTTTTTTCTTCTGTTGTCCGATTAGGGTTGTTTAGTAGTTTAGTCCTTTTATGTATTAAGTGTTTCGTGTGCTCTTGTAGAATATCGTTCCTGGATCGAACTTGGTTTGCTGTAGATTTTGCTGCTAATATAAAACTTTCTTGTAGCTTATTGTAATAGTCTTGTACAGTCTCAGGAGGATCAAGTGAAAGTTTATTCAAGGTTTCATCTAATTTTTTGGTGTAACATTTAATATCCTCTTCTGTTTTAGGTGTCTGTGGGATAGGTCTAAATGTATTTCTGCTTTTCTTTTTATTGCGGGATGTGAAAGTTGCTCTTATCATTATATAGGTATTATATAATACACCTAAAATACCCGGTGTATTTGGAGAAAAGGTTACAAAGAAATAAAAATCAAATTCACATGGTACCTACTATAAATATGACCAGGATTACATTTATGCAAAAAAACATAAAAGCAGTGTCCACTAAGTGCCTGGACACTGAATGTGTTAAACAAGGAAGCTTAGTTTCTAGGAGTAATATATTATTAACACATTCAGTTTCGTAGTATGCAATGCTATATGTAGGTAGATGTGCTAAGCAATCTGTATAATATCTTTTTGTTCTTCTATTATAGGCACCGACAAAGGCAAAGGGTGTATCTGGACTCATTGAAGTAGAGAATCCCAACCGCGTAGTCAAGAAAAACAAGAAACTTACCAACCTTGATAACTTAGGCGAAGGAGAGAAGCCTCAACTCTCAAGGTAATTATGTAACATCTTATTTTTTCAAACCAAAATAACTTCAACTAGATAAAACACAAGTAAAATTTATTTAGTTATTGACTTGTCCTTTCTAATGCAGATAGTTTTAAGTAAAGCAGAATAAAAATCATTATTTCTCTTACCTAGCTAATTGGATTCAGAATAAAAAAGTAACTGGACCTACCAAAAACAAATGTGAAAAGGAATTATTATTAATTATCATTCAAAATTATTTGTTTTTCCTGTGTATTTGTGAATTAGTGCTTTAGTAAATAAACTGTCATGTGATCATGTTACATATATTTTGAGTCATTAAAGGTTTAAATTGGCTTCAAATAGTTTGTATTGAACAAGGCTGCTGTCAGCAGTTCTTTATTCTTGAACTTGGTTTGGCACTCTGCCGCATGTCCAGACAATACATTGACAACACACAAATACCGAATCGCACTTGGCTTTATTTTTTAGTATTTATTGTTATAGTGGCTTACATAAATACATTATCTGTGAAAATTTCAACTACCATCTATCATGGTTCATGAGATACAGCCTGGGTACAGACGTGCAGACAGACAGACGGACAGCGAAGTCTTAGTAATAGGGTCCAGATTTCACACCTTGGGTACGGAACCCTAAAAATAAACAGCAGTGTAAGTTACAAACTCACTGCCGGAAAAATGTAGATGTAAATCGAATTCACAGCTATTTTTATATCTTTTTAAACATATTGAATGTTCTGTAATTTATACATATATACAGTTAAATAAAAATGAAGTGTCTTTTTGTAATTCCAAATTCACAACTTTTCATTAAATGCATATGAAATATCATCATAATATAATATACAGTACTTACTTAAAAAAATCTATTTATAAAATGTTAGTCTGTTGGTTGCTGCTAATCTCTGAAATGGCTGAACCTATTCTAACGGGACTTTCACTAAGATAGCTGATGTTATAAGGAGTAACATAGGCTACTTTTATTTCATCATTATCAACATCCATCACCGCGCGGGTGAAACCGCAGTGCGCAGCTAGTACGTACGTAAATATGGAATATAAACTAATTATAATCTTAATTGTAATTTTGCAGTGTCGTTTCACCATGTATCTTAGGAACTTAAAAAAGCCAATACATCTTTTAATATCATTCATTGTTTTTAAATCCAAAAATCATTCAAATACTTACATTTATTATAGTTGTATGAGCACCTTCTCGTATATATTTGACGGTTGGCGCAGTTGGTAGCACCCCTGCCTTCTGAGACGCTGGTCCCGGGTTCGATCCCCAGACAGATCAAAGATTTGTGTGCGTGTACATGTCTGATCTTAATCTGTGTCTGGGTGTGTATATTATGTGTAAGTATGTATATCAGTCATCAGGTTACCATAGTACAGGCTCTGCCTAGATTGGGACCTGAAGACTTCTGTGTGGATGTTGTCCCATATTATATTAAAAAAAATATAGGAAATGTCCTGTATCAGTCATGCTACCAACATTATGTGCCGTACAAAGTAATAACGTAAGTACAGGTAGCGGCACGTAAGGTTACCGCTGAGCGAAATGTGGAGTGGATAGCGGCACATGGGTACAGTCGCGCACTGCTGTCCCTTTTTTTGATTTTACCCAAACATCTGATTATAGTTTTCATGTTCCCTGTCTTCCTCATAATGTCTGCAGTTTGTCTTATCATACTGCTATTCGAATGGCTGAGCAAAATCCTCGTTGCTTCATCAATCTCACTTTTTATTTGCTTTATAGAATCAATTCATTGGTTTCTCTTTTAACAAAACAATGCACGTCATACACCATTTTTCGTGCCTGTCTTTTTAAAACAGTATTTCTTCTAGGCATATTGTATCTATCTACAAAAAATACACTAATAAAATAAAAACAACAATAACAAACGAACTCATTTGATTAAAACTTTCATAATTAGAACACATTTTAAAGAGATTAGTATCTGATTTAAACTTATGCAATAAGCCGAGTACGTAGGACTCGACCGGTTTCGCTTCGCACAGTGCATGCGTGGACGCGGTCGGGAGCGCACGTACTCCATGAAGAAGCGGCTCTGAACGTCGCGAAACCGTTCGAGTCCTTACGCAGCTTATTGCGTCAGATAAAAGTTAAAATTGGTTACTAATCGCTTTAAAGCGAACTCATACTTACGAGTAACAATAAACGGCAATAAGAATACACTTTACAACGCGACTGAACAGTCAGAAGTCCGCGGAGCGTCGTATCGGGACAGGGGACGGAATACGACTGCCTAGTCCCACTAGTCTTATCCTTCGTGCCGCTATCTGTAACATAAATTGTAATCTAAATAAAATTGATTGCAGACGTGAACGCGAAGAAATCGAAAGGCAACGGGCGGCGGCAGCGTATCAAAAAGCTCACGCGGAAGGTAAAACTGACCAAGCGCGCGCCGACCTCGCCAGACTCGCGATCATCCGGCAACAGAGGGAAGAGGCGGCTAAGCGCAGAGAAGCAGAGAAAAAAGCTAAGGAGGAGTCCACCACAAAAAAGAAGTACGATATTTTTATTCTTCTTTTAGGCCAGTGAAATAGTAATTTAACCTCGCACTAAATTTGATAAATTTCCGATCAAAATTTTTATTTTTTTGTTTTTGAAGGTATACTTACTGAGCATAACATCACAAAATCCAGGTGGAGCTTCAAGCGCCACCTTGAAAAAAGATTTTGGCCGATATCTCGGAAACTGTGCACTTTAGGGCAAAAGTTATTTAGACTACTCGTATTTATGTAGAGAATAAAATTTCGCATCTTTTATTTCCTGAAAACTTTTTGTAAAATTCACCGTATATGATTTACTAGCTGCAATCCGCGGTTACACCCGCGTGGTGTTGGATGATGATGATGATGAAAAGTATCCTATGTGTCAATCCAAAGCCTCATCTACCTCCATACCATCTTTCATCAAAATTCGCCTTGCCGTTTATGCGTGAAAGAGCAACAAACATCAATGCATCCATCCATCCATCCATCTAAACTTTCATATTTATAATATTAGTAGGATTAGTAGGATTTCATCATCATCATTATCAGCCGGAAGACGTCCACTGCTGAACATATGCCTCCTGCCTATGTCGGTGACCTTAGTTCTCCTACGGATCTCCTCATTTCGGATCTTATCACGCAGGGACACCCCAAGCATAGCCCTCTCCATTGCTCGTTGAGCGACTTCAAGCTTGTTAATGAGGCCCACAGAGATGAATCATTTGCAAACACTTTAGAGCCCTGGTTCCGCTCAATTGCTGCCGTAATACGCGCAGTATTATAAGCACGCAAGTCGTGTCGCATGGACTTCCAAATTCGTCTATTGAGTTTACCGTAGTCCGACATATCAACTGCAGACTGCAGTCTCATTTCGCTCCGTTCTGCCATTAGCTTCAGAGGTTCTTTTAAGAGTTTTTGAGCTTTCCTGCGGCGTTTGGTCTCACAGATTTCGGACCCAACCGCTTGGACAGTTTCCACTAACCCATTGTTCAACTCATCCACTGTGTCGCATTCAGCTAGGCACTGAAAACGGATTAGTAGGATTTATCTCTGCCTTATTGGCCTATTTATCATCTTGTCCATTAATTACGTAAGTTCGTAGTGCTTACAATACTATCTGTCTGTAATGACTGCGTTGCTGGCAGCGACGATGATGGCCAAAAGCGCAGCGTAGCGCATGTCCAGAGGTCGAAGCACAAACAATTTGCGAAGAAGTATTCGTATCGTAAGCGTCAACGCGTCACGCTTCGGCATATAAACTATGAGATGTCTGTGTCGCAGGTGCATGATAAATAACAGTTTGTAGCGACAAGTTGGAATAAGGTCAAGGGCTACAATGATGCCCACGCTTGAAGGTCTGAGCGCAGCAAAGCTTATCTGATAATAATATTATTATACCACAATACCTGCATTGCAAGGACTGGTGCCTGAAATAGGCTTAAACAGCCTGTATCACAGGTCACCAGTAGGTCTACCATGAGTTTACAACGTTGAACCCCAATCGAAGCTCGCTATCGACTGCCGCAAAAAAAATGTATGAAAAAAAGTACAATGCCACCTTGCGGTCAATTGTAGAACTAAAATTGACAGCGAGTACGCCAATCACAAGCTTAATAGGTAGGCGAGATCGAGTATCGACTATAGATGACATTTATGTTGCCAACTCATGGTAGAGCTACAGGCCCCACTCCACGGAAGACATGATTATAAAACTATTTGTAAATGTAACACTTAGGCACAGAAGTAACAGACTGTATACAAAGGAAAATAAGTTTGCTTTGTTTAAACGCAATTTGGAGGTAGATAACAGTGTTTGTGTGCGTGAACGGATGTTGAGAAATTTGCTGTGATGATATGTAAGGTTGTGTGACTGTATGCCTTAAAGATGTGTGCCTAATGCATTGTTTGTAGTTTATGTAGTGTGCGCGTGCGCCATGGCATACGCGATATGTAATGTGTGCAATGTGTGCGTGAGCATAACGACAGGTTTGTTTCATAGGTACTATGCTGTATGTGTTTGTTATATAACATACTCTGGTGTAGGTTTGTATCAATATTGTAGTTTTGCTGGTCTTGCTTATGTGAGTGAGTGCTAAATGAGACTGTGTGAGTTTGCTGTATGTTTATTAGTCAAGGAAAAGTATGTCAATTTTATAAAAGTTCATTTGAGTCAAATTTACAGCGTTATGAAGGTTTATAGAGTATCTAAACTATTATTGTGCTAGTATTATAAGTAAATAAAATATAGATCAAGCCAGCAGTATTTAAGAAATGGGAAACAAATTACTAATTGTATACAATAAATAATTAAATACGAATGTTGGCTGAGAAATGTAACTACTATTACTGATATAATTATGTAGGAATATAAAGTAAGTTTTCGGTTTCATCGTAAGTGAGGTTTTTTAAAAAGGTGGTAAGGTTTATTTTATATTTATATTTCCTTTGAGGAAAAATTGTTAGTGTTTATTTTATTTAGACGGGTATGGTTATGGACGAGTTAGGTATCGACCCATAAAACAAAAGAAATTATGTGACAGGATTGTCTTAAACTGTTGTCTTGCAGACAGTGCCTTTTCGGCGCTTATATGTATATTACCGAGACCGTGCGAACCTTCGACGTCATTTGATATAGCATTCCATATGGCTAAATTCAAAAATCAAGAAAGGAAAATTTTATGGTCAAATACAGCCATCTAATCCCCCTAACCTTGGTTTTTTTTAAATTTTAAAATAACAATAAGGCAACTACTCCAACAATTTGTCGCCTGCGGTTGGGTCACGCATGCACTCCAGTTTTCTTGGCCAAAATTAGAATACGAGACCACTCACTTTCCGAATGCGTTCTTGATGAGGCTACACCGGACCACATTTTCTTTAGTTGTTCGAGATTACGGTATTCTTTGTACGACAAGTTACCATCATTCATATCTCGCCCTGCTAATCTGAGTTCTCTTCTATCACTCGTTTTTACCAAACACCAATATATTCAAAGTACCTATGTTTATCATAATTAATAAAATTAAATTGTAATTTATCATAATTGTTTGTAGGAAACTAACATTTTTGTGTAGTCATATTTATTATATTCAATACATAATATACTTCATTGTAGTTCAATACATAGTATTTTTTTGTGCCGTCCTGTATTGTCCTACAAAAGTTGTTTCAGATAAAGTATCCTCAGACGCAAAATTGTTAAATGGTCCAAAAACTACCGATCATCTCGCTGCTTACCGATCATTCTCCATCGTTTGTTGTCCTTCCTATCCGCGCGAACTGTTATTGGCAAAATTGTGGTTACGCCGCACAAGCCATACAAACAAGATGAAGAAGAAAATATGGTCAATATTTAGTAATTTATTTTGTTATTTTTTCCATTCTGTTTATATTGGAAGATAGATGTAATCGAAGAATACGTACTGAAAATCCACTTAATTTGCGCCCGACACAGTCGTATATTGTTTTAGGTACAAATAACTAATTCCTGCGCATAGTTACTTAGCATAATAACTTCGTCTTCCACTTATCCTATTTATTATATATTTTTATATCCCATATGTTGTTTTATACATATTGTATTACGCTTACTACATACAATTTCCTGCTTGTCCGACAACTCATACTCGTTGCGTTCCAACTAACATTTCATGCTCATTTTTAGGAATTACTATAGACGCTAAATTGCAATGGGGTCCCCACATTAAAAAAATGTCTAGTAGACTCAGTTCAGCGGCTTATGCTGTTAAAACAAATTAGACTATTAACTGATGTAGACACGGCTAGAATAGTTTATTTTAGTTATTTCCATAGCGTTATGACTTATGGCATACTGCTCTGGGGATGTTCTGCAGATATTAATTCTATTTTTATACTGCAAAAAGGGCTATACAGGCTATCTACAGTTTAGCTCCCAGAGTTTCCCTTAGACAGAAGTTTATAGACATAAACATTATAACTGTTGTCTCTTAGTTTATTTATGAAAATCTAATGTATGTAAAGAAAAACATTAACAGTTTTGCTGCTCATTCCATCAACACGAGAAATAAGCACAAGCTATCCGTACATGTAACGCGTCTCCACAGAATTAGCCATTCTTTTATGGGACAATGTATACGACTCTATAATAAAGTTCCCAATGTTATCCGAGGTTTGCCTATTAATAAGTTTAAAATTACTATTTAAATAAAACTGTCAAAAAGGTTATTACACAATTTCGGACTACTTGGAGGATAAAACATCTTGGGACCGATCACTCCAGGATCTACCTACTCGTGTATTAAGATGTCAAAGTGTAGCGTGTCTTGCCCTACTAATACCATTATTATGTTCTCTTTTGTAAGGCAACACACTGGACCTAAAAATAAGCGAACATTTGTTATATCATTTAAGAAATTGGCGATACAGTCCGACATTATATAGAAGACAAAGATGCTTGGAATACCCCACTTCTGGCAAGCTGTCACTCTGCCACCCATAAAATGTGATATATGTAGTTCCTAAGTTTGTAAACATTGTAAACATCTATATAAAATTCTTAACACGGCGGTAGTCTTTAAAGTACATTAAAATGAAAAATTGACGTTCATAAGTGCGTCTTTGATGCCTAAATTGAATAAATGATTTTGACTTTTACTTTGACTTTAACATTTACTACAAGAGTATTATTTTTGTTTCAGGTAGATAAATGAATGATGCGGACTACGAAGGATTACATTTCAACTTATTTGCTATTCGCGTGCTCATGTCTGGCTAGAGCATACAAAATCTCAGTTCTTATAAATTAACTCGTTATACAATATTTGTGCGTACGGAATTGTCTATCGATGTTATCATATTTGTATTAATAGATAACTAATTAAAATACTTTTTTGTATCATAATATTTTAGAATATATCCTAGCTGCGACATATTGAACTTAAGGTTGCGGAAGTACCTTATTTTTCAATAATGACTAACTCTCTAAATGTTCAGGAATGAATGTAAATTGAAATTTTTGTATTGTTTCACTGACTCAAATGTAGATAAAGTTTATTTTTTCATAGCTCTAGTAAATATGAACGTGTATTTGACTTATTGTTGAGTACGTATGTATGTTGTAAATTATTAAGACTTCAGGCGCAAAAAGGTGGTCCAACCGACCGCTTACATAATAGCAAATGTATATATTAGGACAATTTGGAAGTGTGTGTACTATATTATATAACATGTAGATTTTATCTATACACACATAATTATGTGAACGGATGGTTGTACTACTAATACTTAGTATTTTTTAAAATAAACTCTGCTATTATAAAAAAATAAACCTATATATCTATCTATAGTTATTGTCAGTGAGTTTATAAATTAAATTCCCTTGTACAGTGAATATTAATCAATATAGTAATGTTTACACACTCAGTGTCGTTAATATGAAAGTAGATTGGTTTTATCTATAATATTCTACGATTTAGCAATTAAATGTCTATTACAGTGTAATACTAAATATATGATTAAAATTTTATGAAGGGTAAATTGTCTTTCTTATATTTATTTAGTCATTGCGAAACCCATGTATATCAAAATGCTCAGGACAGTTATACCATGTTACAGTATACATACCTACCGCTATATATCCACGAGCACCCCATTTTCAGGACAAGGGATATAAAGAAACTCAATCTGGTTTATTCAGCATGAGCGAACTCTACCGTCGCTAAATCATCAACGCAAGAGCTTGGCTGTAATCTCATAAGCTCTCATATTAACGTCATAAATTTTGTCCAACATTCTCTACGTAGTTTATGCAGATTTTCGGGAGACTGCGAATGTACTCGTATTCTGTAAGTATATATGAGCATGCATGAAACGTTACACTCATCCGAAATTCACTTTACTTAGCGTTTTTCAGGAAAGCTCTTTACATACGCAGTTGTATATCTTCCTGTCCATGTTCCCAGTTTAACTGGGGTAGTGTGGACAGGCCATTGTCTGGGTAGTGAAATGAAAAGAAATATAATTTATTTACGAGGGCACATATACAATGAGCTTCCAAGAATCCAGGGATTGATCCCAGGATGGGCAGCGTTCGGAAAGCTTCGATAATTTTTTTCGTTCAAAATAACTCGGAGCCTGAAAACCAAGGTTTTCAACCGGTGTGTGTTGTCTGATTACTTATGGCACTGAGAGGTGGTCCCTTACTGTTGGCATCATTAACAAGCTCAAAGTCTGCTCTAGCAATCTACTCTTATTTATCTTATTATTATTAGCAAGTTGAAGTAGCAATGTGCAGGTCACGTCGCTAGCAGAACTGATAACCGATGTGGAAGAAAGGTTCTCGAGTGGCGACCACGCACCGGAAGACGTAGTGTAAGTAGGCCGGCCCCCGCTAGGTGTGGCCGTGGACGGTGGATGATGTGGATGCGCTGTGGACCGACGACCTCGTCAAAACTGTGAGGAATCGCTGGATGCAGGAAGCAAGGCGTTCTATGTGGGAGGAATATTTTCAGCAGTGGACATCTTCCGGGCTCATAATGATGATGATATACAATGACCTATTAATCCTTCCTATACCGTGATAATTAAAACAAAAGATTTATGAATGAAACTGACGTATATTTACGTCTTATAAGGAATAAGTATATATAGGAAGAAGAATGATAATTTACTGCTATGTTATAAATTATTACTTTATTGAAAATTTCGTAAGTATGTATTTATGTATACCTACATTTAAACATTATTTTGACGGTTTAACTTACGCGATAGGTAGGTATAGTCGAATATCTTTACCGGGTTCGTGACCTTCCGGGCCACTTCTTCATAGAATACCTCATACTATACTCATGAGTACTAGCGCGGACGGATACTCGACTTTACTTACCGCGTAAGTTAAACCGTCAAAATAATATTAAAATTTCGATACATCGGTACTCAAACTCAGCGCTATGTCATGGATTGTGCCAGGTTCCTCATGTCTTTCTCAACGTTGTACCACTACGTGTCTAGGGCCTACTTTTTCTGGGCTTGTTACAAACACAAATGTGATTACGGAAGAAGCACGAGGCTCGCCTGAATGGCACGCTTGCAGTAGGTACGTCACGACGGGGTGGTATGCAGAGAACCTCCACGTGGTGCACCCTGGAAACTGGACCCGGTAACGCAGGTGTCCAACAGGCCAATCTTCTGCCGTCGCTGCTTACGCGCCGTCGCTGCGACAAAGTAGGTATGCCTAAGAATCAACGAGAGAGAGACCCGTCGGGGAAATTTTTAAAAGGCCCTTTTCAGGGCCACTCGACGGATAATTCTGTGGACCTCCCAGAGGTTCCCACGGAAGTCGGAATATCGGACGCGGAGTCCGTTGGGATGATGGTGCCCAGTGCTGTGGAGACCACGGACGAGGAGGGGAGTTGTAGAAAGCGACCGGCGTCTTCGTTTTACGTGCCCGGGTATTTAGACTCGGACACGGAGACCGAAGGTGCGGCCACTGCTAAAATAAGTACGGCGAGAAGAGGGAGAGGGAGAACCAACAAGGCGGTCCCTTCTAGAGAGGTTTTCCTAAAACCTTCTCCGGTTCCGTCACCGTTGCCATCACCCGTACCATCAGACGGAGAGCTCGGGGATGTCCTGAAAAGCAGGCGTTATAAGAAGGGGCCAATTGCTGCTGTAGTCGCAGTCCTTGGTACAGAGACTGGAAGCGAGTCCGACGCTGTGCCCATGATGGACGACCTCAGCATGCTTAACGCTCAAGAGCTGAGGGCGCAGGCAGGCGAAAAGCTCGCCTGTATTTTAGAGGTCGCTAAGAAGTCGGGCAACCTCAAGGGCGAGTTTGTCGGGCGCCAAAAGAGATCCGCATCGATCTTGAGAGAAGTCGTCGATGCTCTGGCGAGCAGGAGCGAGGCGGAAGAGACTAGGCGGCTTAGGGCGGAAAATAGCCGCCTGCGACTCGAGGTTGAGTCTGGGAAGGCAGAAGTGAAAGCACTGCGTCGTGGTTTTACCGAAGCTAAGACGGAAGCTGCTGCGGCAACCAATGCCGCTGCGGTTGCCGCTGCCACTGCCAATGACATGCAGCACCCTCTGCTACCCTGCTGGGGACTGATTTGGTAGAGGAGCTGAAGCGCTCCTTGACCATTACATTTGGGGACATGCTCAATGCCCGAATTGCGGGGGTTGAGGAGCGGCTTCCGCCCGCCGCGAAGGTACGCCCGCCCCTAAAGGCGGATGCCAAGAAGGTAGCAGCAGAGACCGCGACATCCTGGCCGGCATCTGAGCTGGCTTGCAACCCTGCACACAAAGGGGGCAAACAAGCTAGCCAGGCTTCAAAAACTGTTGTTGCTTCTTCAGTAGCGCCGGTTGTGGCTTCCTCTACCTCCAAGGGGAACCACGGGGCCAATGTGGCTGTCCCCTCCACCATGGCTCAGGCGGAAACCTGGGTCACGGTGGTTCGGAAGGGTAAGGGAAAAGGCAAAGGTAAGGGGAAGTCCTCCCTTCCCTCTGCCGCACCCGCAAGTACCGCAACTTGTGCTCCGGCCCCTAAGTCCAAAACCAAATCTAAGGCTGCTAGTGCCCCGAAGACTAGAATAGCACTGAGGTCTCCAAAGACTGCGGCTGTTGTGTTATCACTTCAGCCTGAAGCTGTGGAGAAGGGTGTCACCTACAGTACCATATTAAATACGGCCCAGGAGAAGGTGAATATCCAGGAGCTGGGAATCGACCAGCTCCGCTTTCGTCAGACGGCAACGGGAGCCAGGATGCTGGAGATACCTGGCCCTCAAAACAGTGAGAAAGCGGATAAACTTGCGGAGAAGCTCCGTGCCGTTCTATCCGAGGTTGTTAACGTCACTAGGCCGGTGAAATCTACCGACTTAAAGATTACGGGCCTGGATGATGCAGCCACGAAAGAGAAGGTGGCAGCAGCAGTTGCCGATGCAGGCAAGTGCGAAGTGCGTTTCGTTAAGGCTGGGGAGATACGCCCCGGCTTTGGCGGCGCCGGTTCCACTATTGTCTCCTGCCCAGTTCCGGCAGCCAAAGTGCTGCTCGAAAGGGGCAGGCTTTTGATAGGGTGGAGCTCGGTACGTGTAGTGGCATTGGGGGATCGCCCCATACGCTGCTTTAGATGTATGTGTCTAGGGCATACGCGCCCCAAGTGTCCCGCGTCAACCGACAGAGGGGACTTGTGCTTTAAATGTGGAGACGCCGGTCATCGAGTGGCAAACTGCAAGAAGTCCGACCCGCGCTGCGCGGTATGCGCGGATGCGGGAAGGCCATCTGGCCACATAATGGGAGGACGAAACTGCGTCCCCCCGAAGACGAAGGGAACGGCCTCAAGGACCCAGGCCATCCCTGCGACAGTAAGTCAATTAGCTCGTGAGGCTGAACAGCATCCGGAGTGCGAGGAGGTTTTAATGTACCAGACTAATGGATCAGGTCGGGCATCATAATCTCCTCCAGACTAATCTTAACCATTGCGCCAGGGCGCAAGATCTGTTTATGCAGTCACTGGCGCAGTGGGCAATAGACGTGGCAGTTGCCACGGAGCCGTACTATGTTCCCCCTCATCACAATTGGGCTGGGGACTTGGACGGCTCTGTGGCCATTGTGGGACCAATGAGTGGCAGCCCTCTCTCAGTTGAAGAGAGGGGTTCGGGGTACGTGGTGGCTAAGTGGGGAGATTATGCTGTCGTAGGCGCATACTTCTCCCCCAACAGACCCGCTGCGGAGCTAGAGGTATTTATGGATATCTTGGCCGCAGCGGCGAGGAGTGGCAGGCATCACGTCAGGTCCTCTTACTAGGGGACTTGAACGCCAAGGCCCGGGCATGGGGCAACCCGTCCACTGACTCCCGAGGGGAGATTGTCGAGGAATGGGCGGTTGCCACAGGACTTACCCTGCTAAACAGAGGGTCGGCCCACACGTGCGTGCGACATAATGGGGGGTCCGTGGTGGACGTATCTTTCGCCACCCCAGCGGTCGCAGCACTTGTCAGGGCCTGGAGAGTTTTGTCGGAGGTGGAGACTCTCTCGGACCATAAATATATTAGGTTCGAGATCTCCACCTCACACAATCAGGGAGGAGCGCAACGCGGGATGCGAGCGAATTTTCCGCGCTGGGCCATTGGTCGCCTTGACGTCAAATTGGCGGAAGAGGCGGCTATTGTTCAGTCGTGGCTGGCCACCCCTTCGCAGCCGGAAGTGCAAGCCGCGGCAAGCCACTTCCGCAAAGCGGTAACGGCCGTATGCGATACGGCCATGCCGAGGTCCCTGCGCCGCGCCAATTGCCGAGAGGTGTATTGGTGGTGCGCAGAAATTGCAGATCTTCGAGCTGTCTGCTCGGAGTCGCGGCGGCCCTACACTCGCTGCAGGAGAAGGCGCAAAGGCCGCACTGATGCCCAGCTGTCAGCTGAGGAGCTGGCAGCTGAGAACCGGTTGCTCGACGTATACCGCGACGCCAAGCGGAAGCTGCAACTGGCCATCAGTCAAGCCAAATCGCGGGCTTGGGGTGAGGTGCTCGTGGGCCTCGAGAGGGATCCATGGGGGCGTCCGTATAAAGCCGCCCGGAATAAGTTCCGCGGCAGGACGCCCCCAGTAGCAGGAACCTTAGAGCCAGAACTCCTAAACAGGGTCTTGGAGGGGCTCTTTCCTGCTAGCAACCATAACTACATCCCTCCGACGATGGCAGCTTCCTCCTTCGATGTATTGGACCCAGCCCCCATTCCACCTGTGACTGAAGTGGAGATGGAAATCGCGGTCGGTCGCCTTAAAGGCAGCTCTACTGCGACGTCCGCAACGGGTCATCGCGACGAGGGCGATACGCGGGTACCGGACGGTGTCCTGGACGGCGGCGTGCGTGCTATAGGAAATAGGCGGAGATCTCTCCCTGCCGAGCGTGGTGATCTCCATGCTCAGCAGCGAGAGAGCGTGGCAGGCGGTGGCCACCTTCTGCGAAGCGGTGATGACGCAGAAGGAGGCCGCGGAGCGGATCAGGGAGAACGATGTTCGAGCTGACCCGCTCCGGCGCAGACGACCGGGGGAACGGAGGAGACGGTTTGCCCGTCTCCTCCCTCCTCCGTAGTGGGGCCACTGGCGAATAGTCGGGGGACTCTTCGCCGGTTTGCACGGCCCTACACGTCTAGGTGGTGACCTTGGTGAGCAAGGTCATCCCTTCACAGGCGCTGAGGCCCGGTTAAGATCAATCCGGGCCTACCGCTGGGGCGAGATGGTGACTGCCAGCGCGACCCTGTCTCGTTCCACCTTGGCGGAGGACTGCTCACGGGGGGGTTTTAGTGGGTCTGAGCCCCACACGCCCCCTTCCGTCACCCCCGTGGCGGAAGGGAAGTGCACAGCAATTCCCCCCCCAAAAAAAAAAAAAAAAAAGGTACGTCACGACGAACTGCCCTGCGCCCATCACATCATCTTGATTTGTTAAATCTCATTTGCATGTAATTTCACCGGCAACCATACCTATTAAATCGGAGCACAGTAATGCGAACTACTGCTTCATAGTGGAAAAAGTTATAGTGGCAGAAGTTTTCCTAAGAGTCAAAAAAATTCGTGGAAAAAATACAGCAACTCTATCCAATCAGAGTGAGACTGCGAGACTCGGAAAATTTGTGTCCAGTGATACTCAGGTAAAACTAGGTACATTAAAGAATTCCAATGGCACCTATACAACACCGGAACAGGAGCAGTTTGAACTGCTTACAAAATCACTTAACCGATTGTTTTTTAACAAGATTTTGAAGTCTGAGTAACCAAATCTACAAAAAATACCAATTACGAAGACCCAGTCTTTTGCAAATTTCATAGTTACGGAAGAATCCCTTCTATGGGCGGTGATTACATTCAAGCCATTTAAGGCGCCTGGTATACGGATAGAATTTTTCCTGCATTAATCCAATGGAGCCTGACATGATCAAAACCTATATGCTGGAGATATTTAGAGGATGCTTAGCATGGAATATAGTACCTACCTAAGTCATGGAGGGAAGTCAAGGTAGTTTTTCTACCTAAGCCAGGAAAATCGGATTAAGCGGATCCAAAGTCTTTCAAGCCGATTAGCTTAAGCTCAAATAAATAAATTATATGATAAATACATGAGAAGTGATCAGTGGATTATTAGCGCAGAATTATATCCCCAAAAATCAACACGCCTACCAATCAGGCAAATCTACAGAAACTGCTCTCCAACATGTGAAGAAAGTTCTGCTTTGGAGAATAAACAGTCATGTTTAGACACTTTTATTGTCATTGAAGGGGCATTTGATAAAACCACGTTCTCTAGCATAGAGGCTGGGCTAAGAGACAAATGCGTAGATAACAGAGTGAACAAGTTTGTGACTAACATGCTATGTGCAGCTCACACAAAAAGTAGATACCCCCAATTTGAGAAATAAAAATAAATTAGATTTAAGAAAGCTGCGTAAGTACATACCAACTATGGAAAAACAACAATTCAATTTGAAGAAGCAAAGCTATAGCTTTATTATATTAGCTTATACAATCAGGTACTAAATTAAGTGAAACAATGTGATAGTGTTAACGCATATCGGAGTAAACTTAAGCAATACGTAAATAATCTGGTTTAAAAAGCTAACCACGCCGGAATATTCAGTGTAAGTACTCGTAGATATGTTAAAGTTAATCTCATTGTAGGTGAACAATAGTTCTTATGAGATATATAGTTCTTTAAACCTAAACCTTAACCTCTTTTATTAAAAAAAATCTAAAATTTTACTTTTTACTTTTTTTAGTCTTCATTTAATATTTTTAGATACTCTTGTAAAACTTTTTTTAAGTTATTTTAGAAGGTTTTTAATTTCGTTATTTTTATATATTATTAGCAATTTATTTCGTAATTACCATTTTTGCATTATTATTTATTTTCTAATGCCTCATTCAATATTTTCAGATATTTTATTACAATTGAAATATTTTAGTGAAATATCTTAAAAGAAACGGAAAACTCATCCAAATCCATATAAAATTATAAGGAATATTATCCAAAAAGTATTTATTGTAATTTTAAGTAGGTATTATATTTAATAATTTTAGACAAGTAGTTACATTAAGCAAAAAAAACATATATTTTTTACGATTTTTTGTCAGTGTGCAAGTTTTGTATTTTTCTCAATTTTATCAAAGTTATTATCTTTATTATATTACATATACGTAAAATTTCTGAAATATATATATATATATATATATATATATATATATATATATATATATATATATATATATATATATATATATAAGTATACTTACATATATATAAAATGAACCTAATTTTTGCTTTATTACGTTTTGTTATTAATTTTAACTGTTTTACTTCATATCTTCGGATATTTTTTATACAAAAAAAAACAAAAAGTTTTAAAATAATTTTGCAAGTTCTGGATACAATTTTCGTAGTTTTTTACATCATTATTGCATTTTTCACAACTTAATTGGATATTATCAGACAATAAGCTTGTATTAAAAATTAGTTTTATCTTTTTTGCTTTTTATACATATTTTTTACTTAATATAATAGTTTCCAATATTTTAGTAAAATTTCATAAAAAACGGAATTTTATAAAATCATTCGATATTTCTTTACATTGTTATTTCTGTATTTTTGGCAATTAGTTGAGTAGTTTTTCATTTTTACATTATTATTACATTTTCAATTCAATATTTTCAGATATTTAATCGAAATTTCTCTAAAATTACTAAATACAGAAAATTCTTCAATTTGTTTTGAAGTTGTCGATACAATTTTCGTAGATTTTCTGTATGAATATTGCAATTTTTATAATTTAAAAAGATATTTCAGATAATTAAGTAAAATTTCTTAAAAAAGGATATCTCATTTATTTAAATATTCCTTAGGGTTTACTTTTACATTTTTTTATTCAAAATTATTTCTCAAGTTTCTGTTTTCTTTATTTTTGCATTTTTTCTTTGCATTTATGGGACAATTTGTAAATGCTTTGTTTAATATTTTCACATATTTTATTGAAATTCCCAGAGTCAGTCAGACAAATACGTCAGTTTCATTCATAAATCTTTTGTTTTCACTTCAAATTATCACGGTATAGGAAGGATTAATACATTTCCCAAAGTTTAGCTTTTTCTTATATTTTTATTGAAATTTTAACTATTGTATTTATTATTTTTAGACATATTAATAAAACTTCCTAAAAAAACTAACTTTTTGTAAATTTTTTACGTTTTCTTTACAGTTTATTGAAATGTTAACTATTTCTTGTATTATTTTTAGATATTTTAGTGGATTCTTTTGAAAAAAAAGGAAAATTCTTAAAATATTTTCCATGATACAATTTTCGTAATTTTATACATTATTCACATTTTTCACACTTTATTGGATATTATCAAATATTTAAGTTTAATTTCTATACAAAAGGTGTTTCTCTTTCTAATGTATTTCTCATTTAAAATTGCCTAATTGTTTGCTGTTTTGCACTAGGTAGGTATCTAAGTATAACATGAGCGTATCGTTGACGTATACATTATAAACTATCATTTATCTTGTACAACTGAGGCACAGTTTTCTCACGGTATGAGAAACGCAAGGGTACGTGGACTTACTGAACGTTAGAAGATTAGGAACCGATGCTATTAGAATTTAAAGGTATTTTATTAGAAAATATAACTAAAAATACTATGATTTAGGATGACAAGTGCAGTGCAGTGTCTCTCAGAACTTTACAGCTTAAGTTATGAGTTGATTTCGTTAAAATTACCTCTGCTCTAATTTCGTAGGTACTAAGCCCACAGTTCTCCGTCTCTGTAGAGGAGATAAACCGAAAATAAAGAAAACCTAATTCTAGGTATATTGGGCATTTGCATTTAGGTAACAAACGTTTTGCGGTTTGCTAGCCTCAGAGCAGAACGTATACGAAAAGTAATTACATTCAGTAAGTAATGAAATTAGTAAACACGCGTCGGGGAATTAACTCCTAACATTCTTGTATCCTAACTATGTGCGATCATACATAAATTATATAAAAAAGTATTAAACATTATAAAAATATAATTGAAACTAATAGTACCTACCGAGTTTCTTGTACGTTTTTCTCGTTCTTGAGGCACATAATAAATAATAATATTGTTAAAGTATTATACGTGCCCTAATTATTTTGGAAAGTGGCAATAGGTTCATTTCATTTGTGCGTTTTTGACACCGGTATTAGTTATGAACTAGGTGTTTTGTAGTCCAGTGTCTGGATACTTTTGGTGTCTTTCAGAACTACGCGGAAAAGTTCAGATGAAAAATACTACACTTGAATAGTTTGACCAACTAAAAGCAAGCTTATAGCGGTTGAGTGCATTTGATCTGAAAAAATTGGTTACAAAGCAGAGGTACAAAAATGTATATACACTCTGTGTACCGCAACATAGGTTAGTACTTTTTTGTACATACCTACACATGGTGTACGCTCGACACGCGACGGGTTAACCACAAGGCTTGTTGTTAGCCGACAATTGCTACTATTCAGTTATAAATTAATTAAATTAAGTGATTTTATTAAATTATTTCAGATGTGACACTATTATAGAATTATCATTATAGAAATAATTACCGGTGTAAGTGCACCTTTTTCATAGTACCTCATAGGGATATCTCTATGTAGTAGGTACCTCCAGCCACAGAGTGTCCATACAATAGATTGAAATACGATTGACGCTTCCCGAATCCCCTTATTTTAGCGAGTCGGTCCTGTCGCCAAACTTTTCCGTACAAACACCTCCACCGAAGAAGATATCAACTAGTCTAATTGAATAGCTAATATACAAACTGTCTAACTTTCCTGGTGGGCAATAAATAATAGATAAATTAAATGGCCGAGAGCGCCAAACAGAATTAAAAGTTTCCGGGAGGTTTCACCTAAATCACCTCTAGTGATTTATATTTCACGCACCTTCGCCGGTGCTCGCCTGCAGAGATTTGCAGAATTATGTTGTTGAGTATCATGACCTCATGTGCTCCAATTTCGTTATTGACTTGTAGTGTTTTGGACGTTTTTCTCGCAGTTTCAGTGTGAAATTTTGTTTAAAATAGTAGGTATGCCCCTTTCACGTGCGGTTACTTTTTATAAGTTAAGAAATGTTCGCGGAGTGAATTTAATGTTTGCTAGACATTAATTACTCGTATTATCCTGTATAAAACAGTTTACGTAGGTACATACATATACAAGCAAAACATACTAAGTATACTTACGTATATCTAGATAGCACTATTTTATGGGATAGGGTGGCAAACGAGCAGGCGGCTCACCTGATGGTAAGTGATCACCATCGCCCATGGACATCCACAATACCAGAGATCTCGAGGATGCGTTATGGAATAGGCTCTTTTCTCGAAGTCTCCTAACTCGTATCTGTTCGGAAATACTTCAAATCGCAGCGGGATCCACATAGTAGTAGTGGGATGAAACCAAAAACACTTTTAAGGGCTAATTACCTACCTACCTAGGCAAGTATACATGCATAAATAAGTAAGTATAAGTAGTTTATATTTTGACTGGCCGGTACGGCATACAATGCATTGTGTATGCTTTATAGATACCATAGCTACTGACCTACAGTCATTACCGAAATATAAATTAAGTTTTTTCTTCAATACGTCTGGGTTTGATACCCACGACCTGTTTTTTTTTAAAATCTATGATATCAGTTGTTTTCCACTAAAATTGATGACCTTCTTTATATATTCTTATAGTTTCAAACTTGCCCATACTGACCGTTATACATGGCCCATTCTGTATAAAACGTCTCGCGAGGTGTCAAGATCCAGTAAAGTGCCGCGCAGAGATGCACACATAGATAGGTACTATTGTTTTTATTTCAGCTTATATTAATAACATCGCTCATACGTCTAAAACTTGATATAAAATTTGAAATTTCATATCGTTCCATACGTGAGCTCAACTGCCTCATAAAAGTCAAAGTGGAGCGTGCACAGAAGTTTCATTGTTGCCTAGCAGTGCGGAGATGTGAGCTACAACAACAAATTGAACCTGAGTTTGAGTTCAACTCACTCAACTCTAGTTGTTTGGCTTCACTAATTGTCGGATAGACATTTGTTACACAGAGTTACATAAGTGTCAGGATAAAGGGGAATGATAATGCGAAAAATTAAACAGTGAGTGTACCTGCTTCTTAATTATGTTACGTTCAATTGTCTATAGGTACATATGTTAATTAATAATTTTTATTATCAGACTGTACTTTCTTCGGGTCGAGTGGAAACTGGGCCGAGTGGGTGCTGAGCCTATAAAAGTACTTAGGACATATTGGCATTTTTAGGATTCCGTAAGAGATTACGGGGCGTTATTTAAGCCTCCAACGCGCCGCTGTATTTCGTCACAAGCCTAACTTAAAAAAGTGCAAAAATGTACTGCGTCCGTAAGCCTGAGACATGATAAACTCGGCCTCACTTAAACGCTTCTACTTTAAATGGTGTTACGAGTACGGTAAGAGTTAGTTACATCTTAAAACTCATGTCTCCGGTCTGCTAGTTAATTCATTTTCTTTAGATACACCCATTTTCACTACTAGCCTGCAACTGAATGGATAGTTCAATCCCCCAAGGTAGTGTACTCGGATGTATTTTATTTTTATTATACATTAATGACCTACCTAAAATATATAAACAAACATGTATTCTCTTCGCAGATGATATCTCCCTACTAACATCTTGCAGAGACAATAGCCACTTGAATATGACCTTAGTTAGCATGCTGAATAATACAATAAATTGGCTTTCTGATCATAATCTAGAACTAAATCTAAATAAAACAAAAATAATACAATTTAGACCGTTTCAAAAACAACCTCTCAACATAAATCTCATTTATAATAGTACAAAAATGGAATGTGTTGACACTTGTACATTTTTGGGTATAGATATTGATACACATGTAAACTGGAAGTTCCATATAAAACGAACAAAACAAAAATTATGTAGTTATATATATGCACTTAGAGAGATAAAAAAAGTAACAGATATGAAAACAACCTTGTGTACCTATTATGCATATATACATTCGACACTGCGATACGGTATTATTCTATGGGGTAACAGCGTTGATGCACATGATCTTTTTATTTCACAGAAGAAATGTATTCGAATCATAAATAACATAAAAAGCCCTGAAAGCTGTAAACCTTATTTCATTAAACTGAAAATACTAACTTTGACATGTATATACATCCTTGAGATATGCAAATTTGTTAAAAAATACCCTAATTTCTTTGACAAAAAACCTGACCAACCGCGACGTTACGAAACTAGATACAAACATAATTTAATACTTCCTGCTTCGGCTTTAAAAGTACATAGCTCTGGTCCTACCATCATGGCCGTTAAAATATATAACAAAATCCCAGACAATTTGAAGGCAGAAGAGAATGACAGGTGTTTTGAAAATAACTTAATGACATTTTTAATAAATAAATGTTATTATGACTTGGACGAATTTTTTAAGGATTAATTATATAATATTAGGTTATTTTAACGATTGTAAATATAATAATGTAAATGTGCTAATAAGACAAATTGGTCCGCTCCAACTCATATTGCCATACCCTTTCAGGGTCATATGTGTACTTAGTAACTAAATTGTAAGATCCTTGTTACATATATGATGCAATAAAATATTGAATATGAATATGAATATGAACTTACCGCCAGGCTAATCGTCCGCTTCGATCTTCTTATCTTTCTCACACCGGGCATGATACACATACTTTAGCGGACAGAGCATATCTAATATCGCTAAACCTTTTCACATTGCTTCCTCGCACTGATCCGCATATTTTTTCTGGTCCAATGGTAACGAACATAGCTGGTTAAAATTGTCACAGATGTTCCGCATCGCGGCAATGAAAGAAAATTGAAGTCTTTGGTTAATACCTATTAATACTATTATGTATAGACATGTGGTTGTAGGGAGCCCTCAAGGCGCCATCGGACACGTATTTGGGCAGTTATTAGGATAAAAACAAACCCTGCTGCAGCTATTACTTGGATGGACCGCTAGCTAGTATCATTTCAACTAAATGCTTCCAACCGGTCCTTTTGGAAAATCATGGGGGAGGCATATGTTCAGCAGTGGACGTCCTACGGCTGAGATGATGATGATGAAATGCTTCCGTGCTTTGGACTTGTAGAGGCCGTTGTTGACTTATAGAACAAGTCGGTACTTTCGGTCAGTCCGAAAATGCCGGTATTATACTAAGGCTGGCCGCTAACCTATCTTCCAATGTACCATAAACTAATATGTTTTACATTACCTACCCAAACTTTTTGTTTTCTATTTAGTAGTAAACTGATGAATTATTACGTTATTTAGCACTAGCGACTTCCCGCGACTTCTTTCGCGTACCTAATATAGTCGCAGCCTTCGGCCTCGCCATGACCTCCCCATGGTTTTTCTTTCTTAAGAACCTTCTCCTGACAATAATTCACACAACAAAAAAACATTAACGAGATTGTTCCATCCGTTCTCAAGTTATAGCGTGACCCTACGATTATTTCTTCGTAGGCGTGACCAGAAGAAATATGGGTTCATTTGTATTTTTATTTAGCATTATTTTACACTTTTGCAAGTGTTTTCATACCTGTTCAAAATGAATCAATCTGTACTCTGTTGCCTTTGTACTAGAAAATATTTGCACGCTCGAAATGGGAAAACTGTTGAGTCATTTAGAACATTGAGGTAAGAACCTGTGTACACAGTAATAATACAATAAATTTTATTCTGATGCTAATTCTGATATAGTATAGTATATACCTGTGTGGTTCGATAGCTAATTATGAATAATATGTAATCATAAAATTAAGAGCAAGCCATTTTAAGAAATACCTAAACCCAACAATATCATATGCCCGCGTTATTGTCCTATACCTATACGTAGGTACTCTTTCTGTTCGGTTCGGGACGCCCGTGATCCGCCTAAGGGGTCGTAGTTAAGTGATTATCCCATGTCGTATTAAATATGATTAATTTTGTTGTTGTTATATATAGCAAGACGAGTCATTGCCGTATTTATATATAATATAATTCTAAATCCTAATTTCGCGTACATGGTTTTAATGAGTAGGTTCTCATTAAGAAAATTACAGATATACATTTAAAATAATTCGGAGCTCTAATTACGTCACAATACTTACTAATCATAGAATCACGCACAATCAAAATTAATCTTTCATGTATAAATCGATTCCACCTGTTTACATCACATATCTTGGCTGGGAATCTATTAGAAGAAAGGCTGCAGTCAAATTCTTTAGAAATCTCTGCTTTCAACAAAGGGATCGGCCTATCTGCAGTACGTCTAGTTATATTGAATTTTGGCTTAATTTATAAAATCACACCGAACCTTCATTGTTCCTAAGATAGTTGATTGCTAAGACAGCTGCTAATTATAATGTAGTGATTAGGCCTGCTTAAATTTACAGGTATAGATTTCTAAAATTATAGTGGAACGCCTGAGCCTATAATCATGTCGCCATTTCTAAAGTTAGTCGATTTGCTATATCATTTTTATCAAGACATATTATGATATCTATGAATGGAGCTTAGAAAAAAATACTGAAGTTTTCATCCTTACAGAAATAATAATGTTCCTACCTTTATTTGTATAGTCTTGAAATCCGGAATTCTATTTGAGCAGTCAAAGCGAGGTATATCAAACGCGAGTTCCAGAACTTTTCTCATCTACATAAGTGACGTAACCTTTATTCATTTAATATTCAAAGAGCCAGATTCAGATGGAAATGGTGTTTTAGCTCCACTTAAAATTATTAACTGTATGGCTATATGTACCTACTTATCTATACAAATACAAACGTATGAGTGGCTTACCTACGTATTCTCTTTCCGTTACACCCTTTTGTATTATTTCTCTCTTTAGTTTTTTCATACTCTTTAGTGACGCGACGGGCTAATAGTGTTTTTGATGTCATACCTGCCCATAACAGTTGCAATAAGTAGATATATGTTTAGTTCTATTCGCGTAATTCGATTTCGTTTTATAAAAATTCCATTTATAATGTTCCAACTACTTTTATGTCTGGTTTATATGTATGCTGCATGTTCAATACCTACCTATATATCTCAACCCTTATGGCAGTACTAGAACTCTTTGTGCATAAGGTTCTCCGGGGAAGTATTGCCTCCATAACTACCTATTTCTACCGCGAAGCAGTATTGTTGACAATAATGTGTTCTGGATTGAAGGATATGAGTGTCGGCGAAATTACAGGCACAGGGACGTAACAAAATGTCTCAGGGTTACGGGCGCAGGCAGTTCGTCACTTGTGACGATATGTTATATATGACTGATATAGACAAAGGTTACCACCGAACACCAGGAGAGCCACGTGTTTGTACCGTCTCCTAATACCATTGACAACTAGCGGACGCGAACCTTATATTATCTTATAATATACCTTATCCGAATAATATCTATTCCACATGAACATTTTCCTGAGATAAACATTAACATTAATACGTTTTATTAAATGGTCTAAATCTAAAGTACCCACATGCCAAATTTCTCGAAATCTGTCGCGCTATTTCAGCGCTGTGTGAAAACAAACTGTGTATGTTCTTCTCATATTAGTAGGAATAGGAAGCATTATGAGCTTCGCATTTATAATATTAGAAGGAAGATGATTTCATGATCATCATCATCAACCCAGCCGTAGAACATCCACTGCTGAACATAGGTTTCCCCAATAATTTCTAAACGGAAGATTATGTGTCTTCAATACTGTGGTTTAGTAGTGGCCGTAATGTGTCCTTTTCCCCTGTCATTTCTAAACTCATAATAATATACTTACTTAAATAAACATTGGCAGCTTTAAATTAAGTATTTCCAACCACTTTTAGACCACTTAGCCATAAAACTAAAAAATACATAACACGTCTTAGTTCAAAGGTCATTGAATTTATACATCAACCCTTTTTGTAAGTGATTGTCTAAAAGACTAAAAGTGCTCTATTCTACACCTAACTATGACGATTGTTCATCGACTATATAAAAGTTTATTATGTTTTATTTCAAATCAAAATATAGGACATATTACACAACCATATTACCATCTCACTTGAGATCCATAATTCGGCCCTGGCAGAAAAACGTTTTTTTTATACAAAACGATTTTACTTCAACTAATACCAGCTTTTTTTAAACGGTTAACAACATTAAAACCAGCACAAAATGAGCCGTATTACGGCTCGGGGACCTAAGCGCGAAAATAGCACGGAGCCGTATTACGGCGCGGCGACAGCAGCGGGGTTGAAATAAAAGTCCCAAGTACGTTTACATTTAAGTAATAATACATTTTCGAATATTTCATTTTCATTTTCGAATTACAGAACTTTATACAAAGTATAATTTCAGCTCGACGTCGTCGATTGTGTCATGATTTCCGCTATTTTATACTCTGTGCAAAGATTTTCTAGTGAATTTATAAATATTAACGGAAGTCATTTGACAAGTTTTGCTAGACACAGACCTTTTTAAAATATGGCCACCGGAAACACGTTGTCTGTCGGAGGTTCCCGCCAACTACTAAGGAGGGGCAAATTGTGTTATGGGGAGGTTGGCTGGCTAGCGAACACTTCTGGTTGAGCCGAGAGGCAGTGAGGTTGTATTAAATAATACGTGTAACTACGAAGGAAGTGTTTTATTTCACTTCAGAAGAGGGAGGAACCAAGAAAAGGTATGTTAATTATTCCGTACATCTGTATTTTATTCGGTTTTGTTCACTTATACGCTCACAAGTGGTGAAATGTTGGTTACGTACCATTACAATAATTGTTTTTCATGATTTCTTTTGGTGTTGCACTTTTATGAACATAATTATCGCATATTGTACAGTGTTCATCATGTATTTGCGCAGCATGTTAGGTCAGGGCAACTCTCTGACAATGTGATGCGTAAATTACAAAAAGGGTATGGAATTATGTGCGGTTACTTGGTCAAGGCTACTCTTTGACAGTATTACGGCGCTAATTTCCATACACTTAGTCAGACGTGTCTGGGTTCGATCAGGGCTACTCTCTGATAACACCTTACATGTCTTGACTTTTACCCGCAGTGTACCTATGCATATTTATGTCTCATTACCTTTCAATATTTTTCATTAGCTGTTTTATGATTATACCGCATGTATATAGTACGGTACAATGTTAGTTTGCAACATGTTAGTTCAGGGCAACACTCTGATAACGTGATGTCAAAATGGTTTGTGTGTGTGCGAGTGTGCGTGTGAATTTGGTCAAGGCTACTCCTTGGCAATACTAGCGCGCATTTCTCACATACACTAGTCCAGCGTGCTGTTGCTGGGTCAGGGCTACTCTCTGATAGCATATTTTACGTTCGGCTGGTGCCTGTTGTATACATGCGTACTTAAATACTTTAAATTTAGATACTGTTTGGTGTGAACACCGAGTTTCTATTATTCTTGTGTGTGCATGCATAGTTAATCAGATACTATCGCAGTGTATTTTTGTGTTTTTGAACAATATGTTTTTACTGTGAAGCGAATACGAGAATAGATTGATCTTAAAATAAAATTTTCATTTTACTAAATTAAAGTTTTTGCAATGCTTAAAACTTGTTGGTTGATAAAAATGATAACAAAATGATGCCCCAGTAATTGATCGTTTCGTTGGAATTATACCCCGATAAGTAAGCACTAATTACTGATGTTTCTTTTTAAACGATGATGCATATCCTTGAACTATGCAATATTACTATTGGTTACATCTTGAATACTGGTTGCGTTCGCAGGGTTATTGTGCGGGTATGTTTCCCGTACGATATTGTGCGAGCCACTGGTAAAATATACTTGATAATGTCGTTGTAATGAGAAGTGATATTTAATTAAAAATGACTGTTTTAAATTTTACTTTGAGTGAACTATGTTTGTTCACTGGATAACTAGTTGAGCTCGCAGGTTAATTGTACGGGTATGTTTCCCGTATAATGTTCTGCGAGCCACTAGTAAAAGATACTCTTAAAAATTATACCTTTGCTTGATTTTGAATGAACTATGTTTGTTCACTGGATAACTAGTTGAGCTCGCAGGTTAATTGTGCGGGTATGTTTCCCGTATAATGTTGTGCGAGCCACTAGTAAAAGATACTCTTAAAAATTATACCTTTGCTTGATTTTGAGTGAACTATGTTTGTTCACTGGATAACTAGTGGAGCTCGTAGGTTAATTGTGCGGGTATGCTTCCCGTATAATGTTATGCGAGCCACTAGCGCTAGGGTTTAGGGGGCGTACTAGTTGTGCTCGCAGTTTTTTTTTATATTACTCGGGTATGTTTCCCGTCGGTTGTTGTTCGAGCCGCTAGTCGTCTGAGGGCAAACATAGACCACTCAATCCAGTAAGCAAACATAGCTTACTCCGTTAAGCTATGTTTGCTTACTGGATTGAGTGGTCTATGTTTGCCCACTGGTTTTATTTTGGTTATTTATAATTAAATATCACCTGCCTATCCTTACGTTTATGTTAACGCTTGTCTGAGGTTTGGAACGATTTAAGTTCTAAATACTTTTGCAAATCTATAACCTGCTACTTAAAATTTACTTTAGTGGTTATTTTGAGTGGATTACGCCAGAAATATTATGTACATTTCAGTAAGACGTGGCAATGACTTCAAGCGATGAAGCTGGTACCCCACCCAATACGCCGCCGAAGCGACGAAAGCGGACGAAGAAGACTAAAAAGAAGAGGAAAAGCTCTTCCTCTTCACCCAGTTCCAGTGATGAAGCTGTACCACGAAAACACCGCAGGTTAGCAAGTAAGCTTTCTACTAAAGCTGTTTTAGAGTTATTGAAAATTGCACTGGGAACGCACCTAAAAGTTCTTTTAGTAACAATAATCTGAACAACGTTATTCCCGAGTTTGACCCATCAAATCAGTCACAATCTATTGAATGCTGGCTAAGGAAAGTGAACGAGTGCGCTACAATATACGGCTGGGATGAGAAACATATTATACATTTCTCATTACAAAAACTAGTCGGTTTAGCGAAGAGATGGTTCGAAGCGTTACCAACGGTCGTGTTCACATGGTCTGAATGGTAAGCTAAACTCCGTAAGGCATTCCCCAGTGAGGAGAACTATGGACGTTTGTTGGAAGAAATGTTAAATCGTACCTCACGTAACGAAGAAAGTCTACGTGAATATTATTACGATAAGTTAAGCTTATTAAATCGATGTGAGATTACAGGTAAAAAGGCAGTTGACTGTATAATATATGGTATTAACGATCGATCTGTTAGGAATGGAGCACAGGCTCTAAATAGTTCTGAACCTGAAGACTTGCTTAGTTTCCTTGCATCGCAGAAACCACAAACTTTCACACACTCCAAAATACGAAAACGAACAATTTATAAACCTAGCACTTTTGACAGCCTAAATAAAACTTCTAACCATTCTGGCTCAAGTACTGTCACGTGTTACAACTGCCGTTCTAAAGGTCATCCTTATTTTAAGTGTACAAAGCCACTTTTGAAGTGCAGGTGTTGCAATAGGATAGGGCACGATAATGAAAATTGTAAATTGAGACCCTTCGCCCCTTCCAATCAAAATACCTCTCATAGTGTTGTAAATGATTCTGAAAAGACAACACTAAAAATTTACTCTTACAATAAAGGTAACGATAAATACTTTAAGAACATTGTCGTTAAAGATCAGCCTCTGGAAGCATACATTGACTTCGGTAGTGAATGTACACTTGTACGCAAATCCGATGCTGAATCGTTACGGTTACTAAAAGATTTTAATAATGTACCAGTCGTGAAAGGTTTTGGTCAGTCGTCGGTCATACCCTTGTATAAATCGAATGTAGACATTAAAATAGACGAAGTTGATGCCACCATAGAAGTCCTAATAGTAGATGATGTGCATTTGCAGACATCAGTATTGGTAGGACAAAACTTCACGGAACTGCCGTTTGTCACTGTTCTGAAAGATAACTCAAAACTTATATTTTACAAAAGTCCTAGTAAAAATCCCTTTTATGACAATGAAGGTATTTTGAAGCTTTTTGTCACTAACACTGTTAAGGTCTCAAAAACCAGCGTTGTCCCTGTACATGCCAATTTCAGTTTTACAGGGGACGTTTTCATCGAAGGTTACAATACGGCCGAACCAGGAAAAGAATACTGTTTATTTCAAGGTGCCTTTGCTATTGATAACGGAAAAAGTGAAGTTGTCGTAACTAATTTATCCTCAAATACCATAATTCTACAACAAAATACATTGATAGCTAGGTCGATTCCATTTACCGAACAAAAGGTATGTCGGGTCAATCGAATAGTCAAAGACTTCTCTACGCTGGAACCCCTTAACAAGGAAGACATCAAAAGTGGTCCAGGGTTGAGTCGTGATCAATTGGAAAAACTATATTCCTTATTACAGAATTACCGTGACTGTTTTGCTACTAACCTTAGGGAAATAGGTTGTGTAGTTGATGTAGAGATGAAAATTGACCTTACTGATAATAAGCCAATTTTCTACCGTCCATACCGTTTATCTCATTACGAGCGTGAGCAAGTTCGGGAGGCCATAGATGAGTTAATGCAAAACGGTATTATTCAGGAATCTAAGTCGGATTACGCCAGTCCAATCTTGATGGTGAAAAAGAAAACTGGTGAGCAGAGACTGTGTGTAGACTTTAGAGCCCTGAATAATAAGACTATCAAGGATCGTTTTCCCCTTCCGCTTATCGAAGATCAAATTTCCAATTTGAGTGGTAATAGTTTCTTTATGACCCTCGATCTTGCGTCAGGTTATTATCAAAGTCTAATGGCCAATGAGAGCAGACATCTTACGGGCTTTGTTACGCCTGATGGCCATTATGAGTTTGAAAGAATCCCCTGTGGTCTGGCCAATGCACCGGCTGTCTTCCAAAGGATGGTCAACAAAATTCTGGGAAACAAGAGGTTTGAATATGCATTAGCCTATTTAGATGACGTACTCATACCATCAAAATGTGTCGATGAAATGTTTATACGACTAGAAGAAGTGTTGCAACTTTTCAGGCAATATGGCCTTACTCTAAAACTAACAAAATGTCGCTTCTTTGATAGTACTGTAAGTTACCTTGGATACGAGATCTCCTCTCACGGCATTCAACCAGGCGAGGCAAAAGTATTAGCGGTGAAGGAATTTCCTAAACCAAATAACATTCACGAGGTTCGACAGTTTCTTGGCTTAGCCGGTTACTTTAGGAAATTCATACAAAATTATGGAGAAATTGCTCGCCCTTTAACATCTCTGCTACGTAAAGAATCTGTGTGGCAATGGTCGGATGCCCAAGATGAGGCATTTTCATTGTTAATAGAAAAACATGTCTGCCGACCTGTTCTCGCTTTATATGATCCTAGCCTTGAGACAGAATTACACACTGATGCCAGTTCTTTGGGAGTGGGAGGTATACTTATGCAATGGCAAAAACATGCAAGAGTTTTAAAGCCTGTTGCTTATTTTAGTCGCCAAACTACTCCCGAAGAAAAACATTTACACTCATACGAACTAGACATTAGCTGTAGTGTGTTCACAAAAAAAATTCAGGGTATATCTTTTAGGTATTCATTTCAAGTTATAAACTGATTGTGCTGCTCTTCGCACTACACTTACAAAAAGGGACCTGGTTCCACGGATAGCAAGGTGGTGGCTACAAATAAGTGAGTTCACATTTGATATCGATTATAGGCCTGGCGTCCAAATGTCGCATGTAGACGCTTTGAGCAGGAATACCAAACTATCCATGGAACCTGATGATAATCCATCTGTCAGTGTATTCAATATAGAGAAAGAGAACTGGCTTTTGTCGCTGCAACTAGCGGACCCAGATATATCCCGCATATTAAAAGTTCTTAAGCCAGACTGTGATCAAGAATGTAGAGACATTCGCAAGAATTACTTGGTCAAAAACAATACGGTGTTTAGGAAGGTAGGTGATAAGTTATGTTTGGTTGTCCCGCGTAGTGCTCGGTGGCAGATATGTAGAGCTAATCATGACGAGATTAGTCATCTTGGATACGCGAAAACTGTAGATAGAATTCAAGACTCTTACTGGTTTCCCAAACTTCGAAGATTTGTTAAAAAGTATATATCTGCCTGTGTAGAGTGTGCTTATAATAAGGATACCTCGGCAAAACAAAAATCTGGACATTTATACCCCATAGAAAAGGTGCAAATACCATTTCATACTATTCATATTGATCACCTTGGACCTTTTGTCAAAAGCAAGGAAGGCAACACACACATTCTTACCGCGGTTGATGCTTTTACAAAATATGTGTTTATAAGAGCGGTGAAAGACGTCAGGACAAAAAACACTATTAAAGTTCTAGAAAAAATATTCTATGATTTTGGTGTGCCAGCTAGAATTATCTCCGATCGTGGCACTTGTTTTACGTCATCGGCATTTAAAACCTTTTGCGAGGCACAGGGTATTAAACATGTTTTGAACACAGTTGCTCGTCCCAGGGCAAATGGTCAGGCTGAATGCTTTAATCAGACTATTTTGAACTCTCTATCAGCACAAAACAGCTCTGGCCATGAGCGTGACTGGGACAAGTGCCTCGGTAAAATTCAATGGGGCATTAACAATACCGTAAACGCTTCAACTCGACAGACTGCGACAGAAGCTATGTTTGGAGTCAAAATGCGTGATGTTTTGTCAAATAAGCTCAACATTCAAGGAAATATCGTGCATTCTAATTTGCAAGATGTAAGGGAACGTATTAGTAAAAATAAAGAAAAGGAACAAGTCAAACAAAAAGAATGACATGACGCGAATAGAGCTCCAGCAACTCTGTATAACGTTGACGAATTGGTTAAAATCTGCCGTAATAATTTTAGTAATGATAAGAAGAGTGCAAAGATTTTGTCAAAGTTTGTGGGTCCATTTAAGATAACCGAAGTGCTCGGCAATGATCGTTATAGAATAGCCGACGTCCCGGGATTTAAAAAGAAAGGAAAACCATATACAACTGTCATTGCGGCAGATAGAATTCGACCATGGATCCATATTAAAGCGTTAGAGTTTCATAATTCTGATGAAAGTAGTTCTAGTGGTAGCTCTTAGATAAACTTATCATTGAAAATATATATGTATATTTAATATAAAATTAAAATAATTATATAAAATTAAAATAATTATGTCAAATATTATGTATGATACATACATTTTATTGTTTATGAATGTTTAACGATTAAAAATAATTAATGTACAGGTATAATTGTATTATGTAGATACAAATCAATGTAGACAAGATCATAATAAATATATTTAAATTGATAAATCTGTCCGAATGTCATGATTTATAGTCACTATTGTTAGAAATGACTGTTTATATTGTGTATTTTAGTTAGTTTAAGTATATTAATTATTTAGCTAGTGTAAGTTAAGCGTATTTATGATATACAACAATCGTCTGTTTGTGAATTGTGTGTTTAATAGTATTATATTCAATATATAACATATGCACTTAGTCAAAATTGTATTAAAATTTAAGTCGTTAAGTTTGTGAATCTAATTTTTTAGTGTATGCCGGGAGGCAACACGTTGTCGGATGGCCGAATGTCATGATTTCCGCTATTTTATACTCTGTGCAAAGATTTTCTAGTGAATTTATAAATATTAACGGAAGTCATTTGACAAGTTTGGCTAGACACAGACCTTTTTAAAATATGGCCACCGGAAACACGTTGTCTGTCGGAGGTTCCCGCCAACTACTAAGGAGGGGCAAATTGTGTTATGGGGAGGTTGGCTGGCTAGCGAACACTTCTGGTTGAGCCGAGAGGCAGTGAGGTTGTATTAAATAATACGTGTAACTACGAAGGAAGTGTTATATTTCAATTGTGTATATATAGTCGATTAGATAGGTATTCGTCGTAAGTCAGTGGAGCTAACTGGTGGTTCCTGTAAGTAACCAAAGTAGTCCGCGAAATCATTATTCAACACAAACGATCGAACTGAAGGCCTATTCTGCTATTGGCCTTGGGGTCTCCCCTCGCCGACGGCAAGTATCTCCTTCCCACCTTACCCTATCCTACTTTCCTATTCTCTGGGCAAGTGTTTGGTTGGAAGCCGGGTTTTACTCGGTCTTCTCTCCTCGCCCCCGGAGCAGCTAGGGCCTCGCGTTTAGGCACACATCCCTCTGCACAATAAGACTGACAGAGGGCACACAGTAGGGACACCTAGGCAATCACTCTCCCGCCTGTACCCGGCGGGAGTGTCACTCATCCCTCACTCGCATCTCGAGTATTCCCCTCGATATGTCTCTTCTTTCTCCCTCCCCCGCTCTGAGCCTCCCGCAAGGCGTATCGCCTCAGGCGTTCGCCTCGTGGGTCTCAAATTGCTACCCGGACATGCTCTCCGAGTATCTCCAGTCCAATAGGGACTTTAAGGAGAGACCCCGCTTCACGGACTCTCAATTTCCCTCCTCCGGCTCCCTCCCTCCAAGGGGGCCCTTCGTTTCTTCGGCGTTCAAGCCCTTAGAAAGCCCTCTTTCTCCCGACCCTGCGCCTTATGCGCCCCGCGCTCCCCGCGCACCTCTACCACCCCGCGATCGCTCTCCGGTCCCTCGGACTGAGTACGAACGCGCCTACGACTCGGCGTCCAACTCGGAGAATGAGATGGATGTAGAGCTCTCCCGCTCCCGCGCTAACTCTGTTGGCAACATATCCAACGACGGGTTCACTACCGTCGGAAAGAGAAAGCGCGTCCCCAAAGCCGCCTCAGAGGCTCCCTCCCCGCCACCCAAAGCGGCCTGCACCGCCCCGGGAGCGAAGCCATCAGGCTCTCTCGCTCCCACCTCCCGCGACCCTCTCGCTCACTCCTATGCTCCCGCAAGCATCGCCGCGTCTCAACGCGACGCCTCCTCTCAAGGAGCGTCAGTTAGGCGCGAAAAACCGCCGCCGCCTCTGTTCCTTCAGGACAAGGCGAAGTGGGACATGGTCTCACGACTCTTGACGGATCGTAAGATCCAATACACAAGCGCCCGCTCAACCCAACTGGGTATCAAAGTCCAGGTGCCTACCCCAAGCGACCATAGGGCATTAACCAGAATTTTCAAAAACGAGAGTATAAGTTTTCATACCTATGCTCTCGAAGAAGAGAAAGTCCTACGCGTTGTCATACGCGGCGTACCAAAAGAGGTGCAGACCGACAGTGTCCTCGCCAACTTGAAGGCGCAAGGATACCCCGTCCGCGAATGCCACCGCATGTACAGTGGCAAGGACCGCAAACCTTACGACCTACTATTGGTCATTCTCAATCGCACGCCAGAGGGCAAAGCGATATTCAACGTTAAAACGGTAGTGAACCTCTCGGGGATCAACGTTCAACCCCCATACCGGAACAGTGTACCTGGCCAGTGTCATAACTGCCAACTGTACGGTCATGCCGCCCGATTCTGCTTCGCCCGCCCGAGGTGCGTCAAGTGCCTAAGGGATCACGGGACAGCCCAGTGTTCTCCTACAGGGACTCAGCAGACCCGCCTAGTTGTGTCCTCTGCGGCACACAGGGACATACCGCCAATTACCGCGGTTGCCCTAAGGCACCCCGCGTATCCGTATCCAGAGGGCCGGCTAGGAGGCCTAACCCCCCTCCTCGCCCGGTCACTACCCGCTCTCAAGGGAACGGCTCTAAGCCTAACCCTACACCCGCACCGCAGGCAACACCTGTTGTACCCGCGCCCGCGCCCGCGCCCGCGCGCGACTCTTGGTCCAAGCCCTTGAGCATGGTACAAGCAAGCGCCCCCCTCACCCCAGCCCGCCCGCAGGCCTCTGCCAGCGCGCCGGCTCCTAAGCCCAAAAATTTCATTCATAAATCTATTGTTATTTTTTGTCCTGATGCGGACGGGTTAATCAGCGCAGTAAGGCGCTACGCCCTCCCCAACGTTTCTTAGGTATCATCCAATATGGATAGTACACCGAAACGTATTAAGCCCCACTCAGTCACCGTAGCGACTTTCAACGCTGACGGCCTCTCTAGTCAAAAGGACGAAGTTCATGAATTTTGTAAGACCCATCAGGTCGATATCCTATGCGTGCAGGAGACCTTTCTGAAACCAGGTACAGCGAACCCTAGGTTTGCAAACTACCGTTTGGTTCGTAATGATAGAGTGGCCACCCCAAAAGGTGGCACTCTCATCTATTACAAAAGAGCTCTGCACTGTATCCCAATTGTTACTCCAACACTTAGAATACTAGAAGCCTCTGTTTGCTTTCTAGCGACGTCAGGGGCCTTACTATGCGCTTTTAAAGCAGGACTTCTAGACAACTGCCCGGTTTATTCGTACCATGACAACTTTAAAGCAGGCCTGCTCAGGCAAATCATTCAAGAACCGCAGAAAAACCGTTCACTTGTTTTTCTGTATGGACTCTCGTCAACAAGTAGCTCTTAATCCACTCAGTTTATCAGCTTAGAAACGTCTAGGCGTCTGCAATGTTGGTTATAGTAAACTGCTAGAATGCCAGAGACAATATTATCCGTTCACCTTTGAGAAAAAAATATTAAAACAGTTCACCTAAATGAGCGTCATGGTATGATTTCATTCAAAACTGTTTATGTCAGGTTTAAGAACTGCACGGAACTTGCGTGGTTTTTACGAAGCTGATAGTAAGGCCCCTGGTCATCAACCTGTCATCATAGCCTCATATTACCTCCCCTCTGGTAAAGAACTTTTACAGACAGACTTGGAAGCCCTCTTCTCTATAGGAAGCTCCGTCCTTCTGATCGGTGACTTCAACAGTAAACATGTCATATGGAACTGTACTAGTAACAATAGTAATGGTAAAATCCTTGAAGGCTTGGTCCGCCACTTAAACTTTGATATTCTCTCCCCTCTGGAGCCCACAAGATACCCCTATGTTGACAACCAACGACCAGACATACTTGACATAGCACTTCTTAAGAACGTTATCCTCCGGTTGCGCTCTATAGAAGTGTTACACGAACTGACTTCAGACCACCGCCCTGTATTGTTGAAATTAAGCCCCGACCCGACGGACATCACCCCTATCACTAGAACGGTAGTGAACTGGAAGCAACTGGGGGAATCCCTCCAAGCTATCAGTTCACCCGCTCTCGATAGAATCCCCGATGACATACAGACAGTAGAAGACGTATCAATTGCGATCGAGGCTCTCAGTGACCACCTCCGCACCGCAGTAGGTGAATCCTCAAAGCAGGTCCAAGTGGCGGATGGTCGCCGCTTCGAACTGCCCGAGGGTGCGAGGAGGTTACTGACAGCTAAGAACGCCGCCACTGGGGCGTATGACTCGATGCCAACCCCAGAGAACAAAGCCACCATGCGCTATTTACAGCGTGCTGTAAAGAAACGCATGAGTGAGCTGCGTGATCAAAGGTGGGACGACAAACTGTCAGAGATTGAGCCAACTCACCAGGCATACTGGCAGTTGGCTCGAGCTCTGAAATCTGACGGACAACAGACAATGCCTCCACTCATTAGGCCACCTCCCCTCTCCATAGCGTTCCTTGACGAAGACAAAGCCGAGTGTTTAGCTGATACCCTTGAGGCTCAGTGTACTCTCAATGTAGATCACGTCGACCAGAATCACCTCGATTCGGTGGAATCTGAAGTCGAACGTAAAAGCTCTATGTCCATCTCTGACCTCCCACTCCTCCCACCGGTTAAAATTATCCGAGGTAGTGTCTCAAATCAAGAGCCTCAAGACCCGTAAATCCCCTGGTGCTGATGGTATCAGCAACAAGGTGATCAAACACTTCTCAGTCCCACTAGTCCATCTCTTAGTTAGCATCTTCAATGCGGCTATGAGCAACTGCTCCTTCCCAGACACTTGGAAGCATGCCATTGTCATTGGTATTCACAAACCAGGCAAACCGACAGCCGAGCCCTCCAGCTACCGTCCCATAAGTCTCCTCAGCTCTCTGGGGAAGATTTACGAGCGGCTCATTGTGAACCGACTCTGGTCCCACGTTAGGTCCAATAACCTCCTTCCCGATGAGCAATTTGGCTTTAGAGCCAAACACTCTTGCGTCCAACAAGTGCACCGCGTAACGGAGCACATCCTAGGCGGTTTCAATAAGAAACCAAAGCCCCAAGGGACCATAGCTGTCTTCTCGACGTAGCGAAAGCGTTCGACAAAGTCTGGCACAACGGCTTGATATTCAAGCTGTACCAACTGGGTGTGCCAGACCGTCTTGTACTCATCTTACAAGACTTTCTCAGGGATCGAACGTTTAGCTATCGCACCGAGGGAACGCTCTCCTCCCCGCATCCCATTCACGCAGGTGTCCCTCAGGGCTCTGTACTCTCACCCATTCTCTTCTCGCTGTACACCAGCGACATCTGACGATCTGAACCTAATGTTCAGATCGCTCAGTTTGCGGATGATACTGCAATCTACTCTACTGGCTGGTTCAAGGTCAGGCAGAGATGCGCCATCCAACGAGCCATCACCGTAATCGGTGCATGGTTTCGTAAATGGCGGATTGCAGTAAATCCTAGCAAAAGTGCAGCAGTGTACTTCACTGAGACCCGGCGGACTCTCATGCCGTCACCCGTAGTCCTATTCGGCGAACCCATCCCTTAGGCTAAATCTGCCAAATACCTGGGCGTCACCCTTGATCGCCAACTCACTTTCGCGAAACACATCCAGATTGTTCGCAATAGGGCGGCCTTCATTATGGGTCGTCTTAATCCCCTCATAGGCAAATACAGTAAAATGTCTCTTAGAAATAAGACGACTCTTTACAAACTTTGCATCCGCCCAGTCATGACTTACGCATCTGTAGCGTTCGCCCATGCTCAGAAACACGACCTCCACAAACTTCAAGTGATTCAGAATCGCTTTATGCGCAGGGCAGTGGGCGCTCCGTGGTACTTACGGAACGCCGAACTGCACTGCGATTTCACCCTCCCCTCTATTACGAAGTATATCAAAGACTGCTCCCGCCGCCACTTCGACAAAGCTCCCCACCACTCGAATCCCCTCGTGGTCGAAGCGGCGAACTACTCCACTGACATAACCAATCCTCACTTCCTTCCCCCCCGTCGCCGTCCAAGGCATATTTTGGGTGACCCGGACGACCCCATCGCAGCCGTTACTTCGGCAGCTTTAGCGTCGTCCCAGGGGAACCCCGATAATGGTTGTAGACCCGACCAGGGCTGTGATCCCGATCGCATTGTAGGCTCCGGCCGAGATCTTCTTCGCAGCCCCAGTCGCAGTCAAGGTAATCCACACACACACGATTGTAGTCCCAGCCACGGTGCGGGTGGCAGTATACAACGCGGCCCCGGTCGCGATGTAATCTCCGGCCCAGGTAATGGCTGTGGACGAGGTAACACTGGTTTATTATGTAGCCCCAGCCACGGCGCGGGCAGGAGTCTACACCGCGGCCCTGGCCTCGATGTAGACTCCGGCCCAGGTAACGGCTGTGGGCGAGGTACTCAAGTTTCTTATTGTTGCCCCACCCAAAGTACAGTCATGAGTGCACAACGCGACGATACTGGTCGCGGTGTGGACCCATGTCGCGAAAATGGGGGGAGGCGAGGTATTTCCGTTTGTAGCCCCAGTCAAGGTAGTGATTCCAATCACGGTGTAGGCTCCGGCCGAGGTAATGACTGTGGGCGAGGTACACAAGGTTATGATTTAGAGGTAAACACAGTCAAACACCGAGCTCGCCGGCGAGCTCGAGGCAAAAATTATGTCTTGGTTAGATTCTCTCCAAATAGTCGTAGAGTAAAAATTCATAGGGCCCACTTTCAACGGTACACTTATGTACCGGGGCGATTCTCTCCTACTCCCCTCTTTCCTGGCGACGGCCCAAGCAGAGGTCCGTACCTTAGTGGTGGCCTTGAGCAAGTCGCCTACTCCTCTCCTTGCGGCGAAGCGTCTTCAACGCTCGCCTTAGGCGGTGCGCCCTCTGCGCCCGCATCTGGCTGAGTGCCATCTGCGCTCGCCAACCGTCCGGTGACGCTGTAAATGCCGGTAGAGGCAAACAGCATTAGTCCGTTATAAAAAAAAAAAAAATGGCGTCAATAGAAAATAACTGCAGTTGGACTGTTTTAAAATAGCAGAATAAGAAACCGTGTAATGCTGGGTTATGAAAAGAAACGGTTCGTTTTGCTTACGACTGTATACTATATAACTTATTGACACTTTTTGTATGAGAAAACTGTCAAAAAGTATCGAGTCGTAAGCTAAACGGTCCGTTTCTGCCGTGCGATTCTCTAAGAGTAAATATCGTTGCATCTTTGACTACATCCGTGAAACAAATGACGAGATGACAAGGAACGTTGGAAAACAACCTTATATACAAGGGCGATATCTCATAAAGTATTAGACATCGGTGAGCTCGTCGACGAGCGCCATAGAGTAAACAATATTATATGGAGATAGAGACATCAGCTTAAGAAACGCTCAAAGCGTCATCTAACCCAAAGTGAATCAACTAATTTACGTGACGTCACATCACGTGCCCTGATATCAATCAATATCATAAAATTATTAATATAAAGATATATTTCAATACCAAGTTTTTACCAGCCTATGGTTAATTAGGGATTGAAAGGCTTATTAAAACTACAGGATTAGTTTAACGTATTTATTTATTTTTCATAAAAATTAACATATAGACAAGGCAATTTTATTGAACCTAAACATATCCCCATCCATAATGAAAGGATTATTATTTCTACTCAAAACTTTGATATTCCCCCTGAATATCAAAGTTTTTCTTACATCAGCTTTGTAAAATCCAAGCAAGTTCCGTGCAGTTCTTAAACCTGGCTTAAATAATTTTGAATGAAAACCATGACGCTCATTTAGAATTTTTCCTTCATTCTATAACATGGTCTAAATCTATGGTCCCTGCTTGTAAAGACTGAGAGCCATAATTTTTTCTATTTGTGTGAATCTCCTAATGTACGAACAATTGAAAGCTTGCTCGGATATTTCAACAACGTTGCATAAACACCATATCTTAAACGTTATATTGTAGGGTAATGAATGGTATACTTAAAAGTTACAATAACTTATAACAACTTCCAAAAATAATGTTTCAGTAAATCGTTAAATGTCAGGTACTTTCAAGCTCGCTGGGAATTGTTTTCGTTGTTGCGTAGACGTTGCAGACTTGCAGACATAACTTACAACAGTTCATATGCAACTTTATATGAACTTAGCCTTGCTCAGTGGACTAAATCCGACATCTTCAAATTTTTTGACCAACGTTAATCGATTCTTTCTTACGACGCTTCATAGACACATCACTAATAATGTTTGACATGTGGTTACGTTCCGTTTCTCGCATAAGTTTTCTTGGTACCACACAATAATTAGTGCATTGCATCTAAAATTATTATTTTTCCTAAATACATTACATAATTAATAGATATAATAATTAAATAAATGTAAAGTAATTGGTAACATATTTTCATTGTAAAAATATTAAAATGTATGAACTTGTATTTAGTGTCATCTAACTGAAAGTGAACAAACTATTACAATTCCCGGTAAACCTACAGTTCTGTCATTTATTCTAAGTAAAAAACGTGTGACGAGCGCATCGACGAATCATTAGAGAATCTCACGGCTGGATATAGAAACCCAGGGTAAAAGTCACCGTTCAGCTACAGTTTGATTGCAATCCGAGCAAAATTATGCTTCCGCCCCTGGTCATTTGTGTTAAATGATCAACAACGCATCTCGATCTTTGGCCTTGGTTAAGTTGAAGTAAAAATTGTCCATGTGAAAGTTGTAACTTCCAAAGGCCAGTGTTGCATTTAGAATATCAATAATTTATATTGACAATAAAAGGTAAATGGCCAGTGGTAAACACAAAAATTTTGTTATATTGCCCCTTATCGCTAAGCTAAGAACCACTGATCTAATATCAAACAATCATTATAGACGGATTTACTGACCAGCGTTGTGCAACTTTTATCCCTAACTTTACCTCTTTTAAGTGTCCTCTAAAATCTATTCGAGAGTTGCTTTATTATTTAAATCATACAACCTAAATACAGATTTTTGACACTACCACATAATAAATAAACCCGTTTAAATATAAAGGATTTTCTCACAAACTTTAATCTCACATTTTACCCTCTTAATTTGCTCTTGTCGCAAAACAACTTTAGAAGCACCTACTAAATTATTAAAAACTAGCTGCTCTCCGCGGTTTCACCCGCGCAGTGATGGATGTTGATTATGATGATGAATCTTATATATCCTATGTTACTCATGGTGAATGTAGCTTTCCAAAGGTGAAAGAATTTTTGAAATCGGACCAGTACTTTTTCAGCCAATTCGTTACAAACATACATACAAACCTTTCTACTTTATAATATTATTTATGAATATGATAATTAACCCGAATCCAGACTTTCGTGGCCTTAGTTTGAAATATATAAGAGTTTCACATAAACTTTTTATCACCACCATTTAATTTCGCTCCCGTAACACCTGCAAATTTCACCTTATGGATTGGATTGACACCTGGATTTATTAATTCGTTCAAAATTTCTTGTACCTAAGTTCTTATAGTTCTTGTGTTAAGTCAGATAGATGGATAATAGGTACTTTATTGTTACACAAAACTACTTTTTTGGGGGACTATACTGCTCGCCTCCGTAGGATTTAGCCCTCGATGTTCTACACGTGTCCCCAGGGTGGCGCCAAAAGAGCAGTACTTTTTTCAGGTGGTAGGCTTAGGCCGCGGCGTGCTACCACCCACCAGACAAAGCCATGCCGCCAAGCGGTCGCGTTACGGCATGATGTTTGGTGAAGCCATTATGGGAAACGGGTCGGAAACAGTTGCGCTTATTACTATAGCTGGTCGTGATACATTGAGGGTTAATTTACCTGGCAGCCAATCTTAGAGAGCAGCGGGATCCGAGGCACGGTTCTCTGCTGGCCGACCGCAGATAGTTGGGGGCCCAAGTAGTGAGCCAGCCACTCATGAAAGGCTGCCTCGCCATCTCGCGAAAAATCCTGGAGGTGCGCCATCGTGCTGGTTTGGCGACCAGACGAGAGGTCCCGATGGACACCTCTGGGGGGGCTCGGGCGTCCCCGCGGTCTCCAGGATTGGTTTCCATAGGGTGGAAAAGCCTAATTTGTGTCACGGGTTGATAATATGCGCCTCGTTTCCACTTCCGTTTCCCTTTACCTATCTACACTCCCCATAAAATGAAAGGAAACAAAAACAGAATAAAGGTCCAACAGCGGAAGCACGTCCTCTCTCTTCAAGTGCACCTCTCAAACACGGAGGCTCGCACTCCAATATCGACTCAGTCCACCACCATCTTGAGACCGCAAAACCGCATATTCTGTTCCTCACGGAGACGCAGATCAAATGCCCAGCTGACGCTGCATACTTTGCCTACCCGGGCTATTTTCTTGAACATAGCTTTAGGGCCAGAGCAGGAAATTGTATGTATGCTCGCGATGACATTTGTTATCGACGTCTCCGTAACCTTGAAGACCCCAAATTTTCCATCATGTGGGTTCTGGTGGACAACGGCATGGAGAAGATACTTTATGCTAGTGTCTACCGTTCGCACAGCGGAGATGAGGAGACAACCAGGCTCACAAATTACCTCAGTGAGGCAACTGACGTGGCCCAACAGAGGTATCCTTCTGCTCAATTAGTGCTTCTGGGGGATTTCAACGCCCACCATCAAGACTGGCTATACCCATACCAGAGCACAGACCACGCTGGTCGAGAGATGTGTAAGCTTGCCTTGACGCTAGACCTCACTCAGCTGGTCCAAGGAGCTACAAGGATTCCAGATGTTGATGGCCACATAGCCTGCTTGGACCTTCTGCTGACAACAGATCCAGACCGCTACTCGGTGTCGGTTTCATCACCCTTGGGTAGCTCCGACCACTGTCTGGTGAAGTCTGTGTCAGTCTACTCCCCGCCCGATCCCAGCCCAAAAGGCACCCGGCGGGTGTGGCGACACAAGTCAGCAGATTGGGATGAGATGCGTAATTTTTTCTCGTCTTATCCTTGGTGAAGGGTTTGTTTTTCTTCTAGCGATTCCTCAGCTTGCGCGGATGCTGTGACAGAAGTGTTACGACAGGGTATGGAATATTTCATTTCATTTTCTGACATCTCGCTGTCCGGCAAAGCTCGACCATGGTTTAATGCCAAATGTGGAGATGCAGAAGCGTTAAAACATGAGGCCTACTTAGCCTGGGCTGATGCTCGAACCCGCAAATCTAGAGATGTACGTGAGAAGAAGAAAGCATTTAACCTTGCCGCCAAGTCCTGCAAAAAGGCTCTCAAGATGGCTCGCTTCGACCACATACGCCGGACAGGGAACAAACTTGCTTCTTACCCTTCGGGTAGCAAAGCGTTCTGGTCCCTGGCGAGGTCGATCGAAGAGAACTTCTGCCGTCCCTCACTGCCTCCACTGCTGAAACCCGACGGCTCACTAGCGCATACTGCTGAAGAGAAAGCAAATTTATTTGCCACTCTGTTTGCAGAGTCTTCACGTCTAGATGCTGGTAGTGCTGTACCTTCTAGTTTGCCAAATTGCGGGACGCTAATGTCAGAAATCCGCATTCAACAGTCTGAAGTCCGCAAAGCGTTGCGCAATCTAGACGTAAACAAAGCTAGTGGTCCAGACGGTATACCAGCTGTAGTCTTGAGGATGTGTGCGCCAGAGTTGACTCCTGTATTGATTCGCCTCTTTCGCTTGTCTATGACGACTGGTCAAGTGCCAAAGTCCTGGAAGCTTGCAAACGTGCAGCCCGTGCCCAAAAAAGGTAGTCGCGCAGACCCTGCTAATTACAGGCCTATTTCAGTCACTTCCATACTATGTAAGACGTTGGAACGTGTACTGAACCACAGGCTCCTGGCATACCTAGAATTGAACGATCTCCTCAGTGACCGACAATACGGATTTCGCCGAACCGGTCTACTGGGGATCTTCTAGCGTATGCCACTCACATCTGGAACTCAGCCATCGAGAGCGCCTCTCCGTGGGGAGAGGCGCTTGCTGTCTCTCTCGATATCTCGAAGGCTTTTGACAGGGTCTAGCACGATAGCCTCATTAGCAAGCTTCCTTCATACGGCCTTTCCACTGGTTTGTGTGTCTGGATTTCATATTTCTTGAGGGATCGGTCGATTCGAGTAGTCATCAATGGCTGTTCTTCCGCCCAATTGGCTATAAATGCCGGAATCCCCCAAGGATCAGTACTCTCCGCAACACTTTTTCTGCTGCATATTAATGACCTGCTGAAACCCGGTATTTTTGGTTACACAGATTACAGCACCGTTGTGGAGAGTTACACATCTAACGCACGAACCAGTGCATTACAAATCCAGTCTCATAGGGAAGCGATGGTTCAGCGCTTGAACTTTTCTTTGCAGGCAGTCTCCGATTGGGGCGATGCCAATCTAGTTAAGTTCAATGCTGCTAAAACCCAGGCGTGTCTTTTCTCCGCCAAACGGAGCCCTTTCCAGCTGGCTCCTACTTTCAGGGATGTGTCCGTGCCGATAAGTAACCATTTCGAGCTTCTTGTCATCTCATTAACACCAACTCTCAATTTCGGCTCCTATATTGAGTCCAAAGCCCAGCTTGCCTCAAAAAAGCTTGGTGTTTTGGCTAAGGTGAGACAAGACTTCACACCGGGACAGTTGCTTAATCTTTATCAAGCCCAAGTCCGGTCGTGTATGGAGTTCTGTTCTCACCTTTGGGATGGTTCTGCCAAATACCACCTGGAGACACTGGAAGCTATTGAGAGGAAAGCCAAGAGACTCATTAACGACGACCACCTAGTACGCAAGAGACTCCAGAGTCTCGAGCATCGTCGCAAAGTCGCTTGTTTATCGGTTTTTTATCGGATACATTTCGGTGAGTGTGCAATGGAACTTCACAATTTGATTCCGCCATCCCCATTCTATAATCGGACATCCAGAGATACTCAGAAGCGCCACCGCTTTATGGTGGATATTACATTTACCCGGACGAAGCGATTTACTTCTTCGTTTATCATACGAACCGCTGGGGAATGGAACACCCTCCCTGAGTCAGTGTTTCCGGTAAAGTACGATATGGGGGTCTTCAAAACACGAGTGCATAGGTATCTTCTGGGTAAGCGCGCTCCATCATCGATCGCATCATCACTTAGCATCAGGTGAGATAGTGGTCAAGGGCTACCCAGTTCGGTATAAAAAAAAAATATTACCATAATATAATTATAATTTACAAACTACAAAGATAGTGCCACAATGGGCGGCCTTATCACTAAACACAATTTCTTCCAGGCAACCTTAAGAAGTATGTAAAAATTCAACGAGATGGGCGCGTTGTTACAACATAAGAAACCACGGAAAAAATGGAGAAATAAAAATAGCAGACGGCATAACGAGATAAGTAAAACAAAAGGGATAGCAGTACGTAATATTGTGAAATCATTATTATTACCATGTACTCAAAAGGTAAAATAAAATAAAAATAACCCAACAATTAAAATACGTACTCAATCAATTTAAGCACTCGTTTCTCATAGTTACTCGTACACCGATTCTTGTTAAGCACTCGCGTTTCTCATTAATGAAAGATACACTGGTTCTGTCGCCGTCTGCTGATCCATATTCGTCTTTATGTGTGTACATGAACTGTTGGGAGTCCACTATTATGTACATTTCACATAATATCAATGAAGTATATGTAAGGTTTTATTATTTTGACAATTTTGCGACGATTTCTAGTTCGAACCAAACCGAAAACGAAAAAAAGCCAAAATGGCTTCCAGTTCCAATTCGAAAGTTTTGTTACACGCAGCCAACGTTTGATTAAATAATAACTAAATAGTTATGTAAATAATAGTTAATTTTAGGTTACAAGCAGTGATGTATTTTTAGTTAACAACAAATCATGTGTGAAGTGAATCATAATATTTGATTGTGAATTAGCTAAACAACTAAAACTCTATTTAAGTACAACTAATATTTTTGGTAATTCAATGTTTGTTACTGTTAAACCAACCATTTAAGTAATGTATAACCAATTAGTTCGATTATTATTTAATGAACTCGGTTTTGCAACTTGTAGCCAAACTGATGTTATGTTAACTGTACATAAAAATACGTTTATCATTAATTTTAAACTATATTTACCACAACCCGTTTTGTTGGCAATAACTGAATCAGATGACGTTATTTAAACACAGTTTGGTTACTGGCAGATTTTTAAGAAATAACAAAACTAGTTGTACCTATTCATTTATTTTTTTCAGTGTGACTTTAATGAGTGTGAAGAATAGTTAATGAAGTTAAAACGTTCTTTGAGATATGAAGGATTAAACACAATATTGTATAGAGATATAGAATGTGGGTATTCCAGCAGAAGACGTATATAGTTTCGGTTTACCTATAATCGGTTTTGGACTAATAATTTTTCTTTCTAATTAATATTTTTAGTTGTATTGCGCCCGTCCACCCATCCAAGCAGTGGCCGCATTAAGTTTTGCTTGACCTAGTTTAGAATGATTTGGAAACCTTATCATCAAAACATCTAAATTTTGATTGAAATCTGATATTTTTTCTGTTTGTTTTGTCTTATTGGCGGTACACAAACATTAATTCAATTTCAAATTTCAAATTCAATTCGTTTATTGCGAATATAGGTTACCTAATAAGTTGTTACAAGTTCAATTTATTTCCATAACTTTCAAATTATATTTCCAAAATTATAATTTCCATAACTTTATAACGTGAACATGTTCACTGAAAAGTTTTCAAAACGTCGGGATGTAATAATATAAAATATACGCGATTTAATTCGCTTAAAGTTGTTAAATTTAAAAGTATAAGAATCGCAAAGGCCTAAGATATCAGTATATTTAGTACTTGCATTAATGAGTTTACTGCGTGAATGTCGGAGTAAACCTCAACCAAAAAAAACTCTGTAATGGCTCTTCAAAGGAAAATTAGTCCCAGCTCACCGCAACGCTTCTGTTAAAGTATGAATATAATATTCTTATTTAAAAAAGCGAGTGTAAAGATGTACACGACATACCTACCTAGTATAAAACACTTTGAACAATATAACAAGTTTCATTTTATTTTCTACTAGTTACTGCCCCCGACTTCGTTCGCGTAGTAGGCTCGGACTTCGGACTTGCCATAACCTACCATAACTTCTTGGTTTTCTTTCATAAGAACCTTCTCCTGACAATAATGAACACAACAAAAAAGAATTAGCGAGATTGTTCCATCCGTTTTCAAGTTATAGCGTGACCAGGAAAAGTAGGGGTTCGTTTTTATGATATAGATAGGTGGAAACTAATGAGGCTGATTTGTTTGTAATTCCATTTTATACGTAGGTATAATTATACTAAGCTGTTTATTTTCCAAGAATGTAAAATTCAAAACCTATTTCTAGTGCTGAAGAGGAATTTTAACAACACGTGCTAATCTATGAACGTAGAAAAATTAAACAAACCCGATGATAGCCATTGTTGAGTGTTTTCCCCGTCATCTATAATTATAATTTATGGGACTTTAACAGTGGCATAAGTTGTAATGAAAAACGATGGTACCCGCGAGAGTTTTGAAGAAAAACTGTTTTCGGATACCAACGCCCTCCTCCTTAATTCCTATAGTATAGTTAGTTCCTAAAATGAATCTAATAATGTATATATATATATATACATTTTATAAGATATTTATCCATCTCACAGTTTAACTAACGCGGTAGGTATAGTGGGGTATCTCGATTGATTTCCTAAAGTGATCTTCTGGGTTACTACTTCATAGAGCACTGCAATGTAAGCGCGCACGCAGCCAAGTACGTGAGTGCTCTATTAAAAACGTCAAATAGGTATATACTATTGAAAGTCCCGATTCTTAATCTGTTGTTTATTTCGAACACTCCTGTACAATTATTTCCAAGTCCTAGTTTTATTATAGTTTTGATAGAAATCTATAGATACCTACTAATATTATAAGGAAGAAATATTCGTTTGTTTGTTTTAATTGAATAGACGCCGAAACAGCTAGACCGATTGTAAAAGTCTTTCACCATTAGAACCCTACATTATCCTTGATGAACAAAGGCTTATATTTTGACTAATTATTCAACATCATCATCTATCAACACGCAGGTCAAAACAGCGGAGAGCAGCTAGTCTATATGTGAGTATATATAAAAACAAACCCCTATTTATCCTGGTTACGCTATAACTTCAGAACGGATGGAACAATGTCGCTAATTATTTTCATGTTGTGTTAATTATTGGCAGGAGAATGTACTTATGAAAGAAAAACCAAGAAAAGATGAGAGGTTATGGCGAGGTCGAAGGCCGAGCCTACTACGTACGCGAGCGAAGTCGTGGGCAGTCGCTAGTAAGTAATAATAATGAAAATAAAACTTTTAATTGCAACAATTTGAGAGTATTGCTTATATACATCTTGTGTAAATAATTGACAGCAATGCAATGATTACGAAATACTTTCAACAACAAAGGACTCTATCATTCACTCACATCCTCCTTCACTCACAAAATTTTGCATGTACCTAGATGCAGGTACCTAGTGTGACATGTCACGTGATCACCTTAGTAGTTATTCTAAGATTGTAGATTAAAAATATATATTTTTAATTTAAAAAGCAACGTAGTATACAGAAATAATCCCAACAAGCAAACACACTGATTGCCCGCTCTTCTGATCCTGATTGCATAATTTCTTTTTCATCCAAGTCTGTGGGTTTAAAAAAAACACTGGCAACTGCTAACGCTTATTCAGCCACCATTAGCCGACGCTGAGGCATCGAGCCGACAAGTCAATAAATCATCTTGGCATCGGCATCTTATCGATTCTATTCAATAGAGATTTATTCGCTGGATGCTTAATCGCCGCTTTTCAAATACGAGTAGGTTCGAAGCACTTAATAAATTTGAAAATAAAATATCGCTTGTAATCTTGTTTCGTATTGTGTCCGGAAAGTTGCGCGCTATTGAAACGGTGGAGTAATCTTTAACACTTTCTTTCGAAGGTACGACAATAATCTATGTATAGATCTATGTATATATACCTATGTATAGATATAAATAAGTATATAAATCGTACTTAATATTATAAACGCGAAAGTTTGTGAGTATGGATGGATGTGTGGATGTTTGTTGCTCTTTCACACTCAAACGGCGGGGGCAATTTTCATGACATGATGGAGGTACGAGTAGATGAAGCGATGGATTGACACATAGGATACTTTCATCATCATCATCATTCATCACCACGCGGGTGAAAAAGCGTAATATTCTTAGGCACAGCATAGACAAAATAATAAGATCTCCGCCTAACTCAAGATCGTAATGATGACAGTTTTGGTAAAGTTTGTGTCAGTTTCTGCCGTGTCTTCTGTATTCTGTCTCTAAGAGCAAACATCGTTGCAACGTTGACAGCATCCGTGAAACAAATGACGAGATGACAAGATACGTTGGGAAAGCAACCTTGTGTACAAGGGCGATATCTCATAAAGTGTTAGATATCGGTGAGCTCGTCGACGAGCGCATCGACGAATCATTAGAGAATCGCACAGCTGATAGCTAAGTCAAAATTAGGTACGCTATTTTGATAGCTCGATACACTAGACGTACCTACTCGGCGACCGTCAAGGGTGATGAAATGTAACACAAATACCGTCAAGGGTGATGAGATGTAATGACAGTTTTTTTCCATGGTGAATAATTTTATATTTGTATGTACGTAAGTCATGTATTTTATTATAAGTGTTTACCGTATATAATTAAATACTAAGTATTTAAATTTACTCATATAATACTTTTTTAGCAATTGGGTTTCACCATGTACATATTTTATGACATTTTGGTATAATGATAGATATAGCTTTGGATTAGATAATAAGCTACTCGAAGTACTAATCCTGCGCAGACGTAGTCGCGGGCACCAGCTAGTAGGTAATAATAATGTTATCTCGCTGTGCCTTGTGTTAATTTATCAGGAATATTTCTTGATTTAAGTATTTTTAGAGTTATGGTATACTTACTTACACTACAACTATTAGACAAACTTTAACTTTTTATAGCTTTAATAAAATGAGATTGCGCTACACAACTGCTTTTTTTAATAACCGTTATTTTCAAAGTTTACATTACTATAGTGTGATATGATTATATTTATTGAATATAATCACGTGAATGAAATATAATGATGTGAATTGACCATCACTACACTATTACCTAATGATGAAATATTAATGCAGTGGAAATGTACCATAACACCTAGTACGTAGGTATGTCCATTTTGTATCTACTTACTTAGATTATATAATAAGTATAATGTATGTAAACGTTATATTTCTAAACTAATATAACCTATTATTAAAAGACCTCATCTTCTTTGAAAAGGATATATTTATGGATTACCTAACGTTTTTACTCGAGACATGTTTACATCTCTTTTACCGCTATTTTTACATAAATTGCAACCACGCTGTAAACTGCTATTTAATAACTACCTACCTTATCATTTTACAAGAAATAAAAAATAACCTACATGTTATTTGTTACTTAACTACGCACCGCGGCCTATTGATTATAAGTATGAAATTTTCGGGTACCCTACCTATGTCTTCTACGCGCTATTTAAGAATCAAGTTTTATCAAAATCGGTTCAGTAGTTACTGCGTAAAAGACAAACATTATAATCACATTTTAATATGTGGAATAATTGTTAAAAACATTTGAAAGTTACATTATATAATATCATATATTATATCATATCAGATAATATAATCAGATGTGTCATATAATAAGAGAACGCGTCGCGACAATTCAGTATCAATATATCATAGCTTTGGCTATGTATAATAAACCTCATAATTTAGCTATGTAATATCCGTAAAGCATTTTTATACCATTTTAGGAGTTTGCCACGGATTCCTAAATCTACCAACTTAGACACAAGTCTTCTGATAAGCACTCGATCAAATGCTTATTCATAATCTAGGTAGATAACATTGTTTGTCCCAATTTTATCCACATATCACATGAAAGTAAATTGGCCTCTTATGATCGCCCTGAATTGAAGCCATGTTGTTCATAAACTATTAGGTTATCTTTCAGAGAGAGAGATAAGTATATTGATTTATATAATATTTACGTGCAATGCCATTTCAGGTAATGAGTATGATTTGAGCGTTTAAATTTTTAATTTCGGACCATGGGTGCTACAGAATAGCACATGACAGGTGCTTGAGATATTCATTCTTAAATTAAGTCCTGTTCGATCATAAATATTAGGCTAACTTAAGCTTAACTTAAATATCGTACCGTAGTTTCATGAAGCTGCTGGAAGATGTACCTACTTCCATCAGCTTCATCTACGGTAGTATGATGCACACCAACATAAATAATATGCAATATGATGATGTGCAATAGCAATGGCTCAGCGAAGTTATCCTCATGAAAGTTTTATTGAAACAATACGTTTCTCCATTCCAGAACATTCCAGATGTAAATCGAAGCTCTGCCAGAGGATTTGGGAACAATGGTCTGTCGTAATTATATTGTAAAGCAATTTTGTCGCAACGCGCCGGTGACGCTCGGGAAATGAAAATTGGTAGAAATTATATGAATATTTGTCGCAGAAGAGAAGCTGTTTGCCAATTCAAAATGAAATAAATTCCAAAATGAGAACTATTATAATGATAAAAATGTGATCCCTGAAAGGTTATGTATAAGTAAGTATATTAAGGGGCTGTCAGTTCAGAGTTTGAATCCTTTCAATTTCTTTCACTTGAAATCGAACAAGAGCATCTCGTAAAACGTACAAAAAATCATAAAAAATAAAAAATAAACACTGTTCAATAAAAACAGTATCCGTCGGTGTATGTGTATTAAAAATTGCTATTTTACGACATTTGCTTCATGACAAATACAATTGTGAATAAAAAGCAAAACTGTTTTAAAGTAAATGGAGTACGCATGGTATGTTTGAATTTTTTTAATGTAGGTACTCTAGTATGTAAGAAAACGTTTTTAAATCCGTCAATGTGGACTTAAAAGTTTTAGAAATGTCCTGTTATTTTTTGTACTTTTAATTAAATCGCTACTATAAAAGACAGATAAATTGCTTCAAGACCCTCATTTTTATTGGCGTCGTGAATTGACAGCACCATAATACAGGCATTTCCCCAGTTACGCCTCACGTCTAAATACTTATTGAATTTATGAGATCGCGGTCACGGATAGCAAACTTGATAAAATTTTGGATGAACTCCACGCAATATTTATAATCGTGTTTTATTTTACACTAAACCAGTGGTTCTTAACCAATGATCTGCGGACCAATGTTGGTTTTTGGAAGCACCCGAAGTCATTCAAATTGACCCTTTTGACCAATTGACATACAAGAGCGGCCCGCGTAAACTGCACTTCAGCACCAGAACCGGGGTGACGATCACTCGCTGATCAGGCAATTTGGCGACATAGAATAAGTTAGAGTTAGTATTAGCCAGAGTAGTATATAAGGCAATGTTTTTCACAAAATAAATTAATCACAACTGAGCCATAACACATTCACAAACACCACCACCACCACCACCCAAGGGACCACGACCACCAAGAAGAAGAACCAAGAAGCCACCACTGGAGGAGCACCACCACAAGAAGCTGCCGAAGACTCTATGGCCTGGACTGGAAGCAAGAGTACCAGTCCATTGCTACTTCAAGAGCCCGCTACCGAAAAGCCCTGGTCCCACTCCAAGGGACGCTGCGCTACACTGAAAGCCTACTATTGGCAATAAAAAACACCTCGACTTAGATGGGGTCCATGGCAAGACGAACATTTTGTACCATTTTACAAAATGTTCGTCACTTATCGCCCTTACCACTTCAAGGTTAAGAAACACTGGTCTAAACAAATACAAAAACTAAACGGTTAAAGCTACGTGTGTCGGACCACCAAGATCCTTAACCAAATGTATTCGTAAGTAGAAAATATTTTCCAAGAACAATAACGTGATATGGTAGATCGTTGCGGTACGCTCATTTTAATTCAAGAGCCAAGATGTTGCCCATTTAATCCAAACCTTTTACTGCCTGTCCGATACATATGACTCGATGAGCTCAAAGGCGGGTACTGGAATTAATGTGGTGATAGGTAATGTGGATCGGCTGCCAATACGAAGGCCGTTGGATATATTCTCAGGCTTGAGCTTTCGGTGAATATTGTGATGAAGTTAGCTACCACCATCAAAATCGAAAACATATCGCTAAGCTTAACGGTGTGTGTGTAATTTAATTCATTGTTACTAGAATGAATAACATTTTATTTATAAGAACGCCTATATCTAAGCTTAATATTATAAGGAGGAAAGATTTGTATTTTTGAATTTATGTAGGTATTAGTAACGAATAAACTCAAAAAATACTGGACCGATTTCAAAACCTCTTTTGCTGTTAGAAAGCTACATTATGACTAATTAACATAGGTAATACAATAATTTCAAAAAAGTTAAGGAACTGTATGAAAACTTTAGTAATGTAACCCAAGTTATAAAAAAATACCAAAGTATATCCTTATTTCTCTTACGCTGCGGAAACTGTAGACAATATAGCAAAATGATGTTGTATAGTTTTATAGAACAGATCAATTTCTATAAAAAAAGTATACAACCCTATATGTCTAACTATTACAGTTATGTCACAATAACTACTTTTCCGTGTTAAAATATGCAATATTAACGCCGGTACAAACTAGGTTACATTAGTAACTTGGTGTTATCGACTCTAATAATAAAGAGGAAAGATTTATTTTAGATTGTAACGGATAAACGCAAAAACAACAGAAACCCGTTTAAAAATTGTTTCACTGGTAATACAAAGCTATATTATGCCCGAGTAACATACGCTATATTTCCTTCATCATCGTCATCCATCACCGCTCGGGTAAAACCGCGGAACGCAGCTAGTGTATATTATAAACACAAAAAAACTAAATGTTTTCACTAAAGATCTTTATTTATTTCTTATGATACAAATAATAACGTTATGTACAACAATGATAATTACATTTATTATCGCTATTTAACTCAAATTATTAGGTATTACATTTTTACATAATGTACGCCACTTAAGTGACTATTCTTTATCCCTATTTTAAATAATTAATTATAATTAGTAAATACAGACATGTTCTAAGATCCCATCTTGTCTATTTTCTACTGCTATATTAGGATGTTTTCCAATTTGGTCATATTTTATAAGATTTATTAATGTAAAAACAATTAATATATTCATAAATGAATGTGTCATATTGTAGAAATATGCATGATGATGTAAGCTTTGACTTTTAATGTTTAAAATATATTGCGAGGCCGAGTTGTTAATCGTAGTAAGGGACAGAACAGAATGCAAACTTCGCCACTATTAAAATAATATTATTTACAAAATATAATTAAAACAAACATTGGCACTAATCTATTAACGATTTCAATAGCATGTTGTACATTATGGTAATGATTTGGTTTAATTAAAGGATATCTTTCTACCTATTTCATAACTTCGTACGCATACAATAAAGGGCTCCTTAATTTAGTAGAACTGTTACAGTGGAACTTAAAGGCCGAGAGTTCTTCATTTATTGTGCACACATTTAGCACATTTCTCGTGAATTTAGTATCTAAGATAACATGTATATGTATTTAAATTTGATAGGATAATATTTATAATACTCACTCGAATAATGCACATAGTGTTATAAAATGTGAAGAGAACGTACAGCGCGACTTAACTGTGCACCTCCCTGGAATGCGACCCTTCTCCCGCTTCCCCGCGCGGCACCCCGCGTATACCTCACGCGGTCAGTTGGCTACCGTTGCGCGTGAATTCCGCCACGTTGACGTCATAGTACGAGATGCACAGTTGAGTCGCACGAGTTATATATAATTTTAGATGAATCCCTCGTGGGCTCGAAGCTGTAGTGAGTAAGCATTACTGTGTCAGGGTATGAAGGAAATCAAACAAGTGACATTACACAGCGAATGGGATGAAACAGACCTATGACGTGCAGAGCTTATAGATTTGCTTAGTGTTACCTAGATAGGTAACACAGTATCTGTTGTGACCAGCAGGGCTATTATGTATCTCAGATGCTAACAAATGTTGATTGAAATCTTGAAAAATGGCCGCTCTATGTCAGTTTTGGCAACTCCAGTAAGCAAAAATATAGCACATATCTAATCACCTTCTTTAGCTGTTCTATGAGAATTGTAGCTATTGGCTATAATTTACCTTGTGACTTATAAAATATGGTAAAAAGTTTCACTAAACTAAAAAGCCTCAAACATTACTAAAATAAATTTGTATACTTTTATAACACCTATGTTATATACACGGCACATTTGTAATTAACACTAAACGTATAAGATAAGAAATAATATTTTATGTCAGTGCTCATTTAATATTTACACGTAATTTTATACTAAACAAAAAGGTACATATTATTTAAAAATAGACAAAAACTGTTTATGTATGCTACTTCGAAAAATACAGTTTTTACAAAAGACAAGATTATTATAGTAGCAAGGGTCTAAATTATTTTCTTTACATACATACATATTTCAATCGAACCTATATTTTTGTCTACAGACCGTCTTGAGTATATTTTTATTTGTGATGATATTTTTGAATTATCTGATAAATCAGACCGTAGGTATTAAATATGGCGAAGAAAAAAATTACATAAAATATGAACAATTTACCCAAAGGTCAAAAATTTGTAAACATTTTTTATTTAGGTAAACGTCTATGAAAACTTAAGAAGATCCTATACCTGAAGAGTCTTGCTACATCACTATAATTACTCGAAGATTAGCAAGATCTACAATGGATTGGATTATACAATGTATTTAAGCGTTCAACTAGAACAGGTAGGGGTTCTTAAATAAGTCTCTGGACCACAGGCTATACACTACCACATATCTACAGCAATCTCGTCGAACACAAAAATAATCCATGTCCACCCACGGCAGCCTATATTGTGAACTAGTAAAACACTTCAAAATACATTATTGAATTGTTATCAATTAAACACTGTTTCTAATTACATGCATAAATGTCTAGTGTCAATACGAATCGTGTAATTTTATTATAAGTTATAAAATATAGTTCAGATTTAAAGTTTACTTGGCTTTTAGATGATTCAATTCATTTTGTATAAATTGTCGCTGTATAACTAAATAAATACATGTTAATCGACGTTTATTGTAATCATTCAAGATGTAGTATCTTGAGTGGTTACAATGAACTATAGTTACTAGATACTATAGTTGATAAATTAAGACTCAAATGTGGTCAAACCGATCCAAACAAACTACGATATTATAATTAATGGTCGATGTGTAATCTTCAGACATTCATTAGTGTCGGATTCTGATAAATATGCAAGTTGTATTGCAATGATTTGATTAAAGTTGTTAGATAGATACTTACTTAAGTAGATTATGTAAGCTATCTTCTACTTTTTAAATTGAGTTCATTCTCTTAATCATGCAACGCTAAATAATTTCTGCAAACGCGCTAAAGTGATTCTTAAACTGTGGCCATGACCGGGTATTGACGAACGTGTCTAACAGCCACTTTCAATAATCTATCTGACCTCAGGTTTTTTTTACTACAGATAAAAATTTGACATAACATTCATAACACGTACAATTTGAAAAATTTAATACCGATTTCCATTCTATTCAGTTCTTTTTTGGGCTGAATTTGATGAAATTTGAATGGGACCACCCAGAAAGCACCAGCTTGCAAAACAAAGAATTTTGAGAATCGGTTCACCCAGTAGAAGTTATGAGGTAACAAATATAAAAAAAAATACAGTTGAATATAATAACCTCCTCCTTTTTTGGAAGTCTGTAGAAAATAGTATCCAATCCAATATTTATCTCTAGTATGGTAAAACGACGATAGATAGATTATTCAAAACGGTCGTAAGCGTTTATCAGTGTACTATTTTGTTCGACTGCGGAATTTATGTTTTAACGGCGTAGTTTCTACCTTGAACTCATCAAGGTAGAAAGCGTAGGCAGAGTGGTTAAAAGAGCATCGTTGATAGTGTCGATAAACGCTCCAATTATATATCATTGTAGTGATAAGTGTGATGTAAGATGAAGAAGATTAATTAACAGACCCTCCTATTAAAATTTGCACAGTGATTTGATTTGTTTTAATACAGAAAAATATAACAGAAAACTAAGCATGTATGTGTTATAAATGCGCTAATATGTCAATTTCTGTAGGGGGTTGTGTGTGAGTTTCATTAAGTGCCGTCGACCCGGACACTGTGACTATGACTGGCTGTGAGTCGGTGTGGACGATGGTGACCAAGTGTTCATCAGGGTCCTTTTCTTGTTCGGTCGTAGATTCGATGTCCGTGTATTTGAGTTCGAGCGGAGAGATGGTGGGGAGGGCGTCGGTGACAGTGACGGGAGGATCGGCGCGGGGGGCGCGGTAGGAGGGTGGACCGCTGTATTCGGAACCGCACCATGTTGCTCCTGTTGTTCCTCTGTAACAAATACATTTAAATTATTTCCCACATTGTAAGTGTAACATTATGAAAACTCGTCTATTTTTCTCCAGGAATATATACAGCGTCTAACAAAAAGTTGCAGTAATACTGAAAGGTGTGCATATGTACCAAGTCAGGATTCACATGGCAATTTATAAACATTAAAATCGCTAATAATTTATTCGTTCAAAGTAAAGAAATAGTAACCGATTTTTTTTGGACAGCCCTATTAGATATGCCTATTCCCCACGCCAACGATTCATCCACCTCCGTCCAGGCTCAGGGTAGGTTACCTGCATGCACCCTCTCCCCGTACCGCACACCAGCCCAAGCCCCGTATAAGCCCCATATTTATCAAGAAGTTCTAGAGGTCATTCCCGTTTTTGGTCTAGCTTTTCAGGGATGAACCTGGTCGACTATTAGAAAAACTTTGGTTACTCATAACTCGGAATGTTTACTACTTCCTTGGACGCAGTAGTTAGGTCTCAATTGTATGCAAGCTTCTGAATGTGTATTTAGTTTTACTACACCCTTTTGTTACACTCTGTATATTCCCTATTAGGAAGCACAAAAAGTAATAGTAGTGTTATCTCACTTGGCAACATCCATGGTATATCATAATTGTACTGTACTATACAGTTTCCAACTTAAGAAATTTATTGTTTTATTTAATAGATCCTCCTCCTATCGTCTCTAAATATGAAACCAAGATCATAACATTCACAGAGGTCAGAGTTCATAGTTGACTAGTATATACAAATTTAAATTATGGACAGAAAAACACAGTTCATACGTCCTCGAATTCTTTTTAGCAAACTCTACTAACTATTAAACAGGTACCTCATGAATTTAAATAAATAAAATTGTAGACAGACATTATGATAAAATCCAATACCGTTTTGCTGTTAGCCCCAAACAGTAAGCGAGCTTATCCATACTTAAAGTAAATAAAAAAACATTGGAGGTCGGGGAGCGATCTCGTTACAATTCCTTTTGGATTGCGATTGTATTGAGTCGGCAATACCGTACCTGACTAGACTGGCGGAGTTAGACCTGTAGGTAGGGGGCGGCGACACCGCTGGCGCACTTCTGTCTAAAAGAAGTAACCTGGGAATTAAATATTATTGATTAGTTACGTACAAAAATAAGCAATACATCAGTAATTTTTTGAGGACAACCGTTTCGACGTTTCACAACTAAGTGAAATTTTGAGTCGGCTAACTTAAGCAGTCATTAGTACGAGTAGCAATTCGCTTTTACGGAACACGAATCTAAACTACCTATCTTTTTCTCCTTTAAGTCCCTCTTCATTACTGAAGGTTGGCAGTCAGCTTCTTAAATTTTTCCTTGTCAATCGCCAATCTGAACAATTGCTCCACGGCTTAATCCCTGTCCACTCCCTGATATTACGGAGCCAAGACATCTTTCGTCTACCCGATTTACGCTTCCCCGGTACATTTCCCATCATCATGGAGAGAAACTAAAGTATAGCGAGCTATAATTTATTTTAGTAGGTACAATATTGTAGTTTTTTTCATATTATATTCACGCTTAAGTCCAAATTCGTTTATCGCTTGCAAATGAAAATGACGATTCTTAAATTTGACCTTTCTGTATGTTTAGTGTGAATTTTATCGTAATGTAAGTTCGTGCTCTCTAAACTAGTCAAAACGATGTAAGATTACCCACAATTGAATAGAATAATTATATTTTTAGAAATGTCATTCTAAGTGATACATGAATGTAGAATTTAGAGTAAATAGAATAATAACTACCACAGTTTAGAGAATTTTAGTTTAGTGTAAGAACAACCGAACCACTACTACGAGTACCATTATAAGGTCATAATTAACATCAAAGAGTGTATGATTTCGAGCGATAACTGACGTTGGCAAAATAAAGTAACAATTCTTCAGCTCCAAATTTTCGAAGTTTCATTCACTCATAGTTTTCTCAGACTTGTTTTCATTATCCGGCTCGAAGGACTAAACTTGTTTATTAAATCTATTTATTCTAAAACCCTTCACCATTATACACAAAGTTAGCCAATACGATGTCGCGGTTTTAGTGTTTAAGTACTCATAAGTAGATACCTAGGGTAGAATGCTGACCTGAGCCTGTACTCTTGCATGGAGGCCTGGTAGGTCGGCGGTGGGGGTCTGTAATGAAACTCCGGGTACAGCATTGCCGCATACGGGTGATGAGGGCGTGCGTAACTCGGCGGCAGCCGGGGCACGAGTCGCCGGCACGAGGCTCGGCGGAGGCCTAGCAACGCGCATGGGGCATCTCGGGCTCCCAGCCGCCAAGCAAGCCCCGCTGCCGTCACTAGCACCACGCCTATACCTGTAATAGTTGAATAGGAGGGTCACTAGTTGTAAAGACAGGGAAATGATCTTTCTCGGCTTGGTTACGTATTTTTTGAAGCACCTGTTAAAGGACATTAAATTATCTAAAAATGGACCCCTTCTTTAATGTTTATACTACTACTACTTGAGCAATGTAGACTAAAGCGTGATTGAAGTTATAAGGTTTAATACTAAACACGCTAAAATATTTAAAATAATTTTATGGGTAACACGGGTATTTTTGAACATAGCGCTGAATAACGATATAGATTTTCTGTAATCTCATGAATAGGCAAATAGGTAAAAATATGCCCAACATAGGGCATATACCTTTATGGGTTTAACATACCTAAAATACAATACAAAAAGTTAAAATTGAAGTAAAGACTCCTTTGAGAAACAAAATTATTTTCAGATTTAAACTTTATCCCTGCCAGCATTGTTTTAAAAATGCAAATATGAAATTAACTTTTCTTTCCGATGAAAAACCTCAAAACAATGGCGGATAATGGGTTTACTGATAACAAATAAAAAAAATTGCAGAGATAACAACAAAAGTGGGCTATTTAGGAACTGTAGTTAATTATTATCGTGCTCGCGATCATGAACAATGGTTTCCGGCGTAATCCTCCTGTATACCACCCGCGATAATTGCTAATCTGATGGTTTATTAAAAATCTGTCAAAAACATCGTGTTTCATGTTTTCATTAATAGCGTTTGATGAAGTTTTACGTATTCAGCTCTAATAGAGTCTTAATTAAAGATTTCCTTGACATTGGCAAAGATAATATACATACCCATGGGAAGTGTAATAGGAGACAAAAAGTCCCGTGTGAGTTCAGTAGAGTATATTGATCAAATAATAAGATTTTCTTGATTAAGTAATTGTTATTCTTCTAACTGTCAGTCTTCTTCATTATTATTTGAAACAGCGTCGTTTTTAGTTCAGATGTAATAAATCAAAATTTTATTTTAACTGGCATCAAACACGTACCCGTAAATAACTACTCAATAGATAGGATGTGTAAAGATTCTCGTAGTTATGATAAACAAATTCATAATAAAATGTGTGTTTGAAAAATGCCACTTAGACACATTTTTGTTTTTAAATGGAAAAGATTAAAAGTACTATATTTATGTTACTATTCCGGAGGGTTCATTCAAGTTACATTCATATCCTTATACTTTTATAATTATTTAGTCAACTTAACATCGAGGACACATATATACATATTATGAATATTGATAACAAATTAATATAAATACTGTAAATGATCATACCACGGGGTTATTGACCAAGCGAGCGAAGCGTCTCTGCTTTAAATTGACTCTGCTTTGAATTGGCCAAATTGACTTTCATCTGACCGTATCTTTGTTAGGTTGTATGCATAAGTACTCGTACCTATGTCTTTCTGGTCGCATTTTACAACCAATCTTGACAAAATTTGGTATGCATGTTTGACAATGTTTTTTGTCGTTTGCGATTTTAGGTGCGGGTATTGTTTTCCTAAAAAGGGGGATGTTTGCTGCGGCGTTATTTACAGACTGATTTTGATACAATTTGGTACACACATTAGGTATCTGACTTTAAAGAAGAATTTCGAATATGAACATAATTGGTCAAGTGGTTTCCGAGATGAATTACTGCGAAAAAATGCCACTGATAAGACTATTTGCGAGGTCTACTGTTCGCAGATACTAGTAAATAGATCTACTACCAAGATGAAGCGGCAGGAAACTCGGGGACAAAACAGTTTAAATACAAAACAGTTTTTGTTGGAGTATAGTGTTTAACACAAGTACCCACTGTAGGTAAAATAAGGCCTTAATTAGCATCGTCAAAACAGGGGCACACATTCGCACTCGTCTGACGTGCCGACAGCGTGGAAGCGTGAAGCTAGCAAGTGAGTGACGCGTACAAATTACCCCATCACGCAACAATAGATCGCTCGCCTGTAACAATATCATCTGTCCCTAACGCTAATGAAAATCCAATTAATCCCGCTCCCAAACTCATTTGAAGTTTAATTGAAAACTTCGGCCGATGAAGGGCGTTATGTGACTGATGTAATGAGATTTCGGCGCAAGTTGTTATTGTCATATGCACGCCGAATAGCAGATGAGCTGCCGCCGCATTGTTTCACGGTTAATTACGGCACCACCACCGGCTACCGGGACCCATTTCATGTGACTTATTAATATTAGATCGATCGTTCGTAACTTCGTACGGTAGGATAGAGCGGAAATTTTTTTGTACGGTTTTGAACGCAGTTCTCGTGCTCGTTTTGTCGCCTCGCTCAGCGAACCGTGTAACTTTAATCAGCTATCGAGGAAAAATGCTTGAGCGTGAAATGAGACGCAAACTGGCAAATGATCAAAGTTTTTTTTCTATGATCCAATAAGGTAATTCAGTGGTTGCACTGCAACATAACTGGATGGAAGACCAGCGCTGGTTGCTTCAACGCAATCAGCTTTATGCTGAGTTGGGGCTGTGTTGTAGTGAAACAATATATTGTGTAGTGTAGAAAATTATTCATTAATTTTATGTATATTATGTCATATTGTTTTACATCAACAAATATATTTTCTTTCTTTCTTTCTTTCTTTCTTTCTTTCTTACATACGTTTGAAGGAGGTTTTTTTTGTAGGAGAGTTAGTATCTGCTCTTCGAATATAGGTTATAGATATGGATAGATGACCTTTCTTTTGTAACTTAGAGGTATGTTATGAAAGGCTTTTATGAATTGTATCCCCAAAGCGGATGGAAAACCATGCAATGTTATATAAATAACCATATTCTATTAAAAAGGAATGTACCTATCATAAGTAGCAATAATGTGAGAGGGGCTCGAGGGTGCGGCCGCAGCGCCCCTAGGACTGCACCGGCGGCCACCAGGCAGGCTCCTACGACCCCCAGGAACAACACGCATAACCGGAGCGGAGGCCGTCCGCAGCAAGACTTTGGGGCATTTCCATCGCCCTCTGAACAGGCGTAGGCTGCTCCTCTACCAGATCTGAAACGAAAGAAATACATCTATGAATGTACATATAGGTAGGTTTTTAGTTTATTATAATATTACTATTTGCGCCCCGCGGTTTCACTCGCGTGGTGATGGGTGATGATGATGAAATCTTTGTATACTACAAAGATTTTGGGATAAAAAAGAGCAACTAGAATTGACTGAACAGATATTGGCCAGTAGTAATATGGGTAATGAAAATTGTCCTGTGTTACTCCTAAAGCAGTTAGTTGTAACACGGGTAAAACATACCCGTACCTACCCGTATACCAAATTTCATCAAAATTGGCCCAGCAAGACGAGCTAGCCGTTACTTATATTATTAACTTATATTAAGAAGCCGTACATACGAGTAAATACTACGCGTTGTGTAAGGTGGGTAAATTGAGCATTTATTGAAATGTGTTTCTGTTTTAAGGTTATGTTTATGAAACATCAAAGTATAAAAAAGCCTGCCAAAAAACTAGTAACCACGTAGAAGGGGCAGAACTGGACTCTTTAATTATACATTTTAATGAAAATGTTTCCGAAGCATACGCGTTCAACATTTCGCATTCTCGCTTAACGAATTCCGTAAACCTATGAAAATATTGCAAAAGCGTGGAAATTGTTAACGTAAATATGCCAGTGATTTCCCGCAAAGAAGTAAAGGAATAAACATAAATTCCAAATAAACTCTTAAAGGTGTTCCTTTGAGTAAAGATCTAGGATGTGTAGTATTATAAATGTATATATATGCTGTTACATTTAACTTCTCTGTTACTACTGCTTATTTATTGATAAACGAATAAGCTAAACGATTAAATATTCAGCTACAGCGTATTCTAATGTAATTTGACTGTTTAACTTACGCGGTAGGTATAGTCGAATATCTCGACCGGTTTCGTGACCGTCCGGGCCACTTCTTCATGACGTACGTGCGCACCCGGCTGCGTTCGCGCTAGTACCTACCGCGTAAGTTAAACCGTCAAATAACATTAAAATGTGTATTACTTACGAAAGTTTCAATCAAGTTACAGCGTATTCGTTGTAAAAATATCTATGATTTTTCATAATGAAATAAGCTCCTTCTCTGTTTACCCGAATTAGGCTTATTCTTTAAGGAAATTCTACGTGTATAGACACATTTTGATCCGAGTCTCAATAATAAGGTATTTCAAGCATTATATGGCTGACCTTACTTAGAAATATAATGTTAATTTAAATTTCTTATGCGTGTTATCATTGCAAGTAACATGATTTAAGTAACAACAACTGAAATAAATATGAAGATAACCTTGACAAAATATATAAATAGTAGGCGTAGTCACGTGAATATTTTGTGTTCGTTTCTATCCTATGAAAACGTTAGAGTTATGAGGTGAAATATATTTTATTGGATGAGACTCGAACTCGCAAATTCTGGCTACCGTGTTACTGCACCACGGTAATATTATCTTAATATTACCGTGCCTTCACCATGGAACTCGACCAAGGTCATGAATAGTTTATAACAGTCACCGTATCAGAAAATTATATTAAGCCTCGATGGGCTAGTAGTCAAGGCGTCTGAAAGTGAGTAGAGAAGATACGGTTCAAGTCCTCTCTACGAAAATATTTTTTCTTGTTAAATTTTTAACCAAGCAGGTGTTGGCAATTTAAAATCCATTCAATAAAAGATGATCAGCATATTGAGTTGTACGTAAGTGTAATAAATCCTTCAACTTCTCCCACTTGTTATTCTGGGAACAGTAGACCATGCGAGCACATAGTCTTTTCAGCGACGATTTTTTGCACTACTTCACAATCATTATTATCTAGGAAACCTCTTGACCAATTGTGTTCATATTCAAAATTCGTCTTTAAAATCAATATCAAATCATTTATTCTGTATAGGCCTACGGGGGTACTTAAAAATTGTCATTTTACATTTATTTTTTCTTAAATCTACTACCGGATCAGAACGCAACCACGACTCGGAAGATCCGGCAAGAAAATCATCGGACTAGTCTTTTTTTTCAACTCAATTTATCACTACTTAATAGGGCAATTCACGCTACACTTTGACATCGTAATTCACGATTAGTTAAATCCTGGAGGGATAAAAGTCAATTTAAAGTCAGGTACCGAATGTGTGTACCAAATTTTATCAAAATCGGTCTGTAAATAGCGCCGCAGCAAACGCAGAGAAAAGTACCCCCACCACTCAAAATCGACGATGTTCAAAAATTATATTTAATAGTTAGAACATGCATATCAAGTTTCGTCAACAAACATACTGACAAACGAAATAAAACAAACGAAAGTCAATTTGGCCAATTAAAGCACAGACGCTTCGCTCGTTCCGTCAAAAACGCATGTGATAAATGTATTCTACTTCAGGAAGTGCCCAAAAAGCTCGTAGTCACGTAGTACATACAAACACGTACATCTACATACACCTACCTACCAGTAGTTCGCCCCTTATGTTGTGGTATTCATAGAGTCCTGAATTATTCGTATTACTGCTCGTTCGCCGTTTGCCTGCCTTTATCTGCTCGTTAACGCAGAAAAGTGCCATTCATACGTTCTTATTGGAGTACCTATCCCTTTCTAAAGAATATCAACAGTACAGTACTTTTAACCAACTGCACTTGCAAAAAGCAGAGTTAATCATACGACTGTATGTTTATGTTTACGCGTGTACAATAATGTTAGGTACTCGATGTGTTTGATTTTCTATTGATAATATCGAATCATAACTGGTTTGTTTTAAAGTTCTTGTTCTCGATAAGTTCAGGTAATTTGCTACTTCATCGCATTTTTTACAGGTCCTTGTTGTTTTTTCGTACGATGACGATGATGAGGGACGAATTGCACTGCACCTATCACCCTGAGACATTAAGCTGTTAATGCTCATGTTACTGTAATTTCACCGGCAATTATACCTACCCATCAACCGGAACACAGTGCGAATAATACTGCTTCATGGTAGAATTAGGTATCACAGAGAGTTCTACTGCTCTTAAATAATTATTATACATATAAAGAATAAAATAACTCTATAAAATAAATCACGGATTAAATTGCGTATATATTTTACATAATATTATTTTATTCCCCACGTTTTGATTGTGGTCTCATTATACTTATAAATAAAACGTACCAAGAAGGTCCGTTCGGGACGCCCGCATCGATGACTTCTTGCTTAGTACTGAATGTGGTCGAAACTATAGACGGACCTATCCGATAAATATTACGTGAGAAATTCCGTACTTCTAAGTAAAAATGAGTTAAAACCACGTTAATTTTTAAACAAAACATACCAAGAAGATTATCGAAAATATAAACATAGACTAGACTGAAAATTTCCGTGAAAACATCACGAGCACACCGGTGGTGCGGGTAGTTCACATATACGAATAAACGCGTTTAGTAGAACGCGTATGCATTATGCATGTGCAATAACAGCGACCGTGTTTCCACGTGATATGAGATTGGAATGTAATGTTTAAATCTCACTTAACTAAATAACGTTTACACGCTACGTTCAGGTCGCACATGGAGCTATGGAGCGGGCTATGCTCGGGGTTTCTCTACGTGGTCGAATCAGAAATGAGAAGATCCGTGGACGAACTAAAGTCACCGACATATCCCAGAAGATAAGCCAGTTATAGTGGCAGTGGGCAGGCCATATAGCACGCGGAACAGGTTGCCGAAGGGGCCGCAAGGTTCTAGACTAGAGACCACAGACCGGCAAGCGCAGCGTAGATCGTCCATCGACAAGGTAGACTGACTACCTGATAAAGGTAGCAGGACGACGTTGGATACAGGCCGCTTCCAACCTGTCCTTTTGGAAATTTGTGGAGGAGGCATATGTTCAGCAGTCGATATCCTACGGCTGAGATGATGATGATGATTGCGTTCAGACACTACGTTTACACACTCATAACCCTGAGGCAGTAGCACAATCAATTTGCGAAAATGTGTACGCGTCACGCTCCGCCGTACAAACTGTGAGTTATCTATGTCACAATTGCCTTAGATAAATGACATTGTACTGTTTCACGTGAACGACACGTTACGTTACACTTACGGAGTTATTCGTGTTAGACCCACTGCAGAGAATTCTCTGCATGTCGCGGGAGGCATGGGAACACACAATAACACATCATAACATCCAATACCCGAGAACAAAAAGTTACAGAGAACGGCTCATCACATAAACCTTTCCCCGGTCAGGAATTGAACCTAGGACCGCGCGTTTTCGCTCTAACTGAGCTAACGGAGCCCTCAAAACAAGACTAGTTCATCATCACCACAATCAGCCTATTATGTTCCCACTTCTGGGACTCGAGCCTTCCTCTCAGAGAGAGGAGTTGGGCAATAATCCACCACGTAGCCAGTGCGGCTTGGTGGATAGGTTAGTGGCCAACCCAGATCGAAGTTGACAGGCCGCTCGAAGACCTTAGGCATAGCCTGTTGTCCTAATACAAACAACCGGGACCGACGGCTTAACGTGCCCTCCGAAGCACGGAAGCGCTTAGTTGAATAATGCCACTAGCGGTCACCCATCCAAGTCCTGATCGCAGTAAGTGTTGCTTAACTTCTTGATCGGTTAAGATCGCCAAGTCAAGCTCCACTACGAGCGCTTCTTCTAAAACTAGAAAGGCTAATTATATGACGTTAAAAGGTTTTGTCCTCTAAATAACTAGTAAAATGGTGATGGGAATATATTGTAGTATTAGGTACTTTTTTAAATCACTAACGCCTGCTTAGCTAAATAAAAATTATAAATGGTTGCGACGTCAATACGAAAGTTTAAGAGGATTGCATAGCTAGTTTTCCGTGCTAAAAGAGAAAACTCTTTTCTACCTCTTAACATTGTCCGATTTCAGTGATTTTTATTAAAACTACAAAGTACTATAAATTTCCCTTTTTAGAACGTAAAAAAACTGAATAAATCAAAACGTACGGGCATAGTAAACAATGTCAAGATTCTATGAAAAAAAAAACAAAGTAGCTATGCAATCCTCTTAAGTAGTACTTCTTTCGGTTGGATAGTGTTGTCAAAGCTGTTCAATAGATGTCGCTCCGTCCCCGTAAGACTGTTAAATCAGATAGAGAGTTAAAATTCGATGCTCGGACCTCGAGCCTCGGTGACCTAGATGGTCATGGCGTCTGACACGAATAGTCAGAAAACGCGGGTTCGAATCCCGTCCGAGACTGTGATTTTTTTTCTCTATACATTTCAATGTTCGGGAAAATTTTGTATTAATGCTTTCCTAAAATAACTAAGACAAATAGTTTAATGTTAGGCAACAGACGCAGTTACTGATAAATATATACCTAAGTATATAAACCCTTTGGAATCCGCACTGTTGAAAGTTGATAACTTCGAACATAAAAATACATTCTTATTTAAATTCATTGTGATTATTATCCCTCTTAAATCAATATTATATATGTATTTCTTAGTAAAAATAGCACAATCAATGAAATCTTATCTATATATTCTAAGTTAGCTTTGTCATTAATTTAGTTGAATGGCTACATAATATTATATCATATTTTCTCACTACTTATTATCTTAACTTACAACGTATTAGAGCAATGTTAATATTTTGTTATTTTATTAGTACTAAATAGACTGTAAATGTAGAAAGCTTTTTCTCCGATCAAAATTTGCTTCAATATTGCTTTGTTTGTGTAAGTGGCATCCGATACCAATTTACTTCTCTCTTTCTCGACCCTGCAGCACTTTTTCAGGTATGATTCGGTTTGTTCTTTGTGTCTGCTTCGGGAATGTTTCAATGTATTTTAGTACATACAAATTCTGTTTTTCATTCCTTTGTTTCGTTCGAGTCTACCTACCTCTACTAGGTAAACATAAATACAGTAGATTAGATTGACTTATTTCTGTATTCTGATTCACAGTTTAATATATTCGTATAGTATATTCGCAAGCTATTCACATACTGACAGCAGAGAAGAAAATGTTTATCCCCACCCGGATCAAGGTGGCATTTAAGTTGTATGCGTAATCCAAAGAATAACTAACTAACAAACTAAGCATTAGGGTTTGGGTCCCGGGACGTCTCGTGTCTCGAAGTATCGGGAATTTTCGTAATTTTAGTTGTCTCTAGTCCCGCGGCTTTCAGGTAGAGACTCGAGACGAGACAACGTAGTCTTGGCCAGTAAAAATAGCCGGTTTTGTGGTCAACCTCGCACTAAATTTCCTAACTAACTTTTCTATTCTGAATGAAAATGAAATGTCTATTTGTAGATGTTGAAATGTCCTATCAGTTTAAAACCTACGTCCAAGGCATGATATTTTAAGCTTAGGTGCGAGTAAGGTGTAGCCAAAAGATGCAAAATAAAATAAATAAATATAAAAAAATAAGATAAAACATGCTACTTTGCAATTACACATATTTTAACGCTAACACTGGCAACACACTTTAAGTAAAAATATTCACATAATTGTCGATTATGATTTCATCTTAGCTGATTAACTATACACAACAAGAAAAGAGTCCACTTATAAAGGAAAAATAACTATCGGCATTAACCCCGTATACGGAAGTTCACCATGTTATCGATGCTGCTGAGGGCAACAATCAGCCCTGAAACACATGACCCATATCTAATGGACTTATTCTGCTAACGTCACTCTTGGTCTTCCCGCATCAACTCACTTTTATTTCCTACTAACATGCACACCCTATTTTACATCAATAATTAATTCAGAGAGCGATCCTACACCGTCGTATTTCCGTGCACTCCTCTCTAAATGGTTACTTAATTTGCTTATGGTAATCGTATTTCATACGAATGCACGATTCTCTATACGATTTTACATTTGAACTTTAAATCCATCTTTTGTACGCTCAGTACAAGTATTAACGAGCTTCATTGAGGCGTACGGTTGAATGCATACGAGTTTGTCGACCCCGTATCATATGACCCCTATAGGAAGAGGGGTTCCTATAATGTTCGCAGCAACAGATAAAACTCGGTTCCCTTTTATATCTGTCACGCTCGATGATCAATTGAAACTATTCATCGCATTAGACTCATTATTACGTATTCTTCTGTCTTTGTTCAAGATCATAATTCCATTGATGTGAGACAAAGAAGTACCAGAAGTCGTCATTAGTATTCCTGTCATGATGTTGCTGTAGAAACAAACTCGTACCGTCAATGGCAAAGCATTTTATCTCTCCAGTGCCCCAGCGAAGTATCGTATTAGAATTGTAGCTTGAGCGTAAAAAAGCAATAAGACGCGAGGCTTTGGTCGGATGAAAGTAAAGCTGGCACGGCCCGATAGTTGCCCGACGTCCGACATTTTGATAAATTACTATCGGTACAATAACATTCATTTCGGTTCTTGGCTCTTCTGTTTTTAATTTGACCAGTCATCGCCCTCGGCGCCAAGAGTTTGAAGAAAACACGATTTTCGTTTCTTCTTCAACGGGCGAGGTCTTTCATAAAACTTTTTACATCTGTAACGTTAAAATCATGCCTTCAACTAAAGGTTTGTGTGTCTAAAATTGATGCCACGCAATTTCTAAATAAAAAAAATATGATAATATACGCATGGAAATAACGATTACAATAATTTATGAATGAATGCAGTCGCGTGCGAGATTCATGCTAGATAGGGCATCGAATGCGGCAATAATACAATAAAGTGCATTGCGCTCGGCCAGATGCGATCGCGTCTGATAACGACGATGAGTCACTGCCTCATCCCTATAATGACCCCGACCACGCGAAGGGAACACTACACTATTATCTATTACATTTTGTTCAAATTAGGACTGATATATTCAACTGTAACGTTCAAAACACCAACCAGTTCGCAAGCGTGCATAATAGCCCCCAGATAACTTCGCGTTTTCTCAACTTTTTAAGGTTGCATGCACATATTAAGCTAGTAAACCAAGCTCTGTCGTATAACCTTCTTAGAATCCCTTCATTCCGGGGTTAGTAACGTGGAAGCTATAAAGACGGTGCAGATTAACATTTTCGTTTAGGCACTCGGCCGCAGATAGGCCTCCCCAGACGAACGCTCAGTGTTATGAGCATATTAAACCTACATCACATCTCGAGTGGTGTGCTTTCAAGTGCGAAATTTATGTCGTTAATAAGGGCTAGGGGGGTTAATTAGCTGATTTATGCTGGCCATATTGTGGCGCGTGGTATTATGGCTCCTGCCATTGACAGTTTAATGGCCTCTTATGGGTATAGGTCGACACGGTGTGTTCTCCTTATTTATGATGAAATCAAAGATGTTACCGACGTGTGACGAATGTAGACGCTGATTGTGAGGGGTAAGCAGTCAGCAGCCGATTGTGAAACTTTATTATGTCTCGTAACATCGTTGTACTGTTAAATGTTTGCGTATTAATTGTAATCTACCAATTTGATTTCTGTCATAGAAGTTTTTCGAAACAGTTATATAACGCAATTTGGAAAAATTACATAAAGATTTTATTACCTAAGATTAGTACATTTTGAACTCAGACCATTTATATGGTCTGTGATTTTGAAGCACCTGCAGAAAGCCTGTTATTTAATTGAGAGCCGATTGGTGTTTCTCAAGCCAAAGGTTAAACACAGCAGGGATAAGTTGGATTGACTAGGACATTTTTAAGACATGCGTGAACAAGTACAATTTCAAAAATTTAATACCGACTTCCATTCTATTCAGTTATTGGTTATATAGTCAGGTGGTTATATCTCAAAAACAACTGGACCGAATATGATGCAATTTAAATGGGACCACACGGGAAGGACCAGCTTTCAAACAAAAAAGAGTTTTGAGAATCGTTCACCCGGTCGAAAGTTATGAGGTAACTAACATAAAAAAATACAGTCCTCCTTTTTTTGAGAGTCGGTAGAAAAAACTATAATATTCAACTAGTAATAATTATCAAACACAAAATCATACGAAATGAAAATGGCTCGCTGTCACAAATACCTATAGGTAAATAAGTACAAATACCTACTTAGTTTACATATTTTTTGTTATACTTTATTATTCACAGAGTATTATACATAATACTATTTAAAATGTAGTATGGTATAAGATTTTGTTATATACGAACAAACCTTTAATTATAAAAAGTTAACATTAAAACGTAAATTGGAAAGACGTTATACATTTTAAGCATGCAACGTCTGTCAAAACCAAATATTACTGCTTGACACGTCATATTTGTCCTTCGAGCTCATTGATAGCTGCAATGCCCACTCTGTACCCAAACCACAAAACCAGAATAATCCGTACAGCAACTACGCACGTAATCAAAAGTACACTGTACAGTACTATATACTATAAAATAATCAAAAAAACAACAGACTATGTAAATCTAAGGATTTAATAATTAAAGGAAGGAGGAGACTATGCAAGGACTAGGTAAGTCCACACGATCTAAACAAATAGCGTCGTCTCTGTGCAGCGACGCGTCACGACAGAAGGTAATGTCTGAAAATGATCGAGCGCGTGCTATAAAAATGGCAATTCTCGGCAAACAAGCGCTGCCCCCCAGTGTTGCAGTTACGGTCCATCGACCAGAGATACGAGAAGCAACCTAATAAACACAGATGTCGTTTCCGTGATCGAACTGGAAGTGAATTGCGAGTAAATGTTATCAAAGGCTATGCTGGTCATTTTTCCTTTCAGTTTTTGTGCTCTTTCATTCTGACTTTTTATAATGTCTTCTACAGAGACATAATATAATATATAGTAGTAATAATATACAGTATAGTACTCGTAATATATAATATATAATAATAGTAACATATAATATTAGTGATTAGTATTAAGAACATATTAGTATTTTGCTCGAGATTTCATGAAAGCACGATAATATTACCGTGATGGAAGTGTTTACTCAATGTAGAAGTAATACAGAGATGTATAGATATATAGATAGAATCTCTTTATTTGCACACTACAGTATACTTATAACATAAAAGATGAAAACCTGAGATAACAAAAACATAGTACTTAGTACAAAAGGTGGTCCTATCGCTTAAAGCGATTTCTTCAACAGCCTTATACAGGTATATAATATACCGAATTATACCGATTGATGTAATAATTAGTAAAGTCGTAAATATTCTTATGAATTTTCTTGTTGATATGTATTACACTACTTTAACCAAATGATTTCGGAATGAGTTTTTACTATTATACAATAACAATTTGAAAAATTTAATACCGACTTCCATTCTATACAATTATTGAGTGTAACTCAAAAATTACTGGACCGAATTTGATGATATTTAAATGGGATCACACGGGAAGCACCAGCTTTCAAACAAAAAAGAATTTTGAGAATCGGTATCGAAAGTTATGAGGTAACAAACATTAAAAAACCAGTCGAATTGAGTACCTCCTCCTTTTTGGAAGTCGGTAGAAAACTATGTTGTTTACGTAATGCTAGAGTTCAGATACATTAAGATAATGTGTTTACCATATAATAACAGCTAGTCTCTTTCTAGGCCAGACAAAAACGACAAGGCATCTCTATAAGGCACACGCAAAATTGCTGAAGATGAGACTTCTTTAAAACAATTTTCCTGGGAACCTTGTCTTAAAAAGTTATAATTTACCTGCTGGCAATTATCTACTGGAACTTTTTAAGCTATTGCATAGCTTCTATCGCGGGCCTTGAGCGTGGAGACCGAATCCAGAAATTCCGTAACGAAAATAACACCCCTCTGACACAACACTCTGACTCCATCTATCGATGAATAGCATAACTTTTAATGACTTTTTGAAATATCACGCTTGTCTCTTTAGTTCAGCAACTCGCCTCTAGATGGCATTGGTTAAATAATTATAATTGCATAAGTTGATTTGGCATCTATCGATGAATAGCAGAACTTTTAATGACTTTTTGAAATATCACGCTTGTCTCTTTAGTTCAGCAACTCGCCTCTAGATAGCATTGGTTAAATAATTATAATTGCATAATTTGATAAAAACAGCTATGCAATAGCTTTACCGCGGCAGGCTCCGAGTGCCACACGTCTTTTTTTTAAATGAAGATTTAACAAAATATGGGTTCCTCAATACCAACCACCGATGCAGCTTTCAAAGTTGCCAAGCTGAAATGAGGTTAGGTTACGTTGTTAAAATTTGTTACGAAAGCACTGTTTCAGGTCCCAGACATCGAACTACCCTCAAAGGACGAGAAAAAGCCCAACAATGGCTATCGTTGATTTTGTTTATTTTGTGTAAATGTATATTTCTACAAGTTTTGACGTGTAATAAGCGGATGTTCATGATTCATGAGTGTAGCCTCATCATGAACAAAATCATGAAACGTTGTTCTGTGTTTTCCTCGTCAATCTCCTTAGAAAGATTTACAGTACCTAATGCATCCACCGCATTACTAGAACGGACATAGACAGTGATTTAATGAAAAAAACATATGTGACTATGAATTGACTCTGACAACTTGACGACAAAATATCAATTAATGCAACTATAACTATTAATATTAGTAAGACATGGCAAATATACAAATATACGAGTCATCTTGTAGTGGAAAAAAACCTGTGATATGACAGCATATATAGTCGAGGTAAGGTTGTGCCGTACTTATCGCGAGGTGATGTCCGTTGTGCCCGCATCCTGCCTGTCCCATGTGGACGCGAATGATGCCATTGAGACAGGGGCCTTACTATCAGCTTCGTAAAAACCATGCAAGTTCCGTGCAGTTCTTAAACGTGACATAAACAGTTTTGAATGAAATCATACCATGACGCTCGTTTAAACGAGCGTAAGAATCGAAAATATAATAACAATACTATACAATATAATAACAATATTCAAACAGTTCACCTAAGTGAACTGTTTGAATATTGTTTTCTCACAGGTGAACGCATAATATTATCTCTGGCATTCTAACAATTTACTATAACCAACTTTGCAGACACCTAGACGTTTGTAAGCTAATAAACTCAGTGGGTTTAGAGCGACATGTTAAAGAAAGTCCATACAAAATAAAACAGGTGAACGGTTTTTCTGCGGTTCTTGAATAGTAGGCCTGGGCAGGCCTGCTTTAAAGTTGTCAAGGTACGAATAAACCGGGCAGTTGTCTAGAAGTCCTGCTTTAAGAGCTCATAGTAAGGCCCCAGAACTGCCAAAGTAAACCAAAGCTCAATCATTCTCCTACGATCGCATTAGTGTCCTGACATTTTGTTTGCCGACACACGCCCAATATAACACGTATAATATAACAAAGATTGTATTTGATTTGCAGTGAAGTTTCTAAAGTGAGGGCGTGTGCGTTACTTACCATAACAAATTAATTTGCAGTCTGGGATTAATTGTACCAACGACTATATAAACTTATATTTAATTACGGATAAAACAAAACGCTAAAAATCACCATAACTTTATCCATTGGTTGATCCATGGTAAGTTTGTGCCATAAGTAGGTAACAGTAAGCAGTTCATCATGTAAAGGTGCATTTTACTAAGTAGTTCGTGTTGTTTCTGATCTGTCTCACGAGTTTTCTACCGATTTCCAAAAAGGATGAGGTACTCAATTCGACTGTATTTTTTAATGTTTGTTACCTCATAACTTTCGACTGGGTGAACTGATTTTCAAAATTATTTTTTTGTTTGAAAGTTCGTCCGTGTGGTCCCAGTAGTTTTTGAGTTACACTCCAATAACTGAATTGAATGGAATACGGTTTCAAATTTTTCAAATTGTTGTTATTTTTTGACATAACGTCTTTAGAAATCACGTTGTCACGTGTCACGTTCCGCCCGAGCCGAGCTTGCAAGCGAGAACGCGGAACAAGCGATAAAGAAGCACGACCGGCTGAAGCGTTCGGCTTGTCTTATGACGTTATCAAATTATCTTCCGTAAACCGACTTTACTGACAAGCATGTTTTGATTCAGGGATAATAATTGATAGATAAATAGGTGGATCTATATAATAAATAAATACTTAATGAAGCTGTTAGAATAAATTAGTGGTACATAACCTAATATTTTCAAAACGATCAATGGAAGTAGGTACCATCTCATGTGTATGTTACGTTGATTAGTTTAAATATTAAATAATATCAGATTTCAATACGCTACAATTGTTTGCATAATAAAGGTATTGTTTATACGAGTAGGTACGATAGAACGACGAACGCTGTTCGGATTTATCTGTCAGGTTTGGCCAAGTAGGCAATTAGCCCGATGACAAAAGTTACTTATATCACAGACAGGTAAATACTAATACTGTGCTTATATTATGTATTGGCAGTCATTAATTTAGGTATCTATGACACTATAGTGATAATATTTTTTGTGTCATTTTTGGGGCAATAAATGAAAATTTCATTTCATTCAAAACTGCAACCTTTAAATATATTGTTTTACAAAATTCATTGTTCTATGTTTCGGTAACATTAAATGTACCTAAACTGTTGTCCGTTATTCTATTCTAATTATATGTTCTGTACAAACAAACACGCGCGCGTTTTGCGCAAAATATTTTGATCTGTGATAATGAATTTTATTTGAAGCGAACCTTTGACTCTCCTTGGAACATTTATAGCCATATTTAGAATTAATGTTTTAAAACTTATATAACATTGAACAATATTTTTGTCCATAATCATCATAGAGATCAAAAATATTTGTTTTAACTGTTATGATTAAGAACAGTACTTATTACTTTACTTGGTACATCATCATCATCATCTCAGCCGTAGGACGCCCACTGCTAAACATATGCCTCCTCCATGATTTTCCAAAATGTCTTTGTGTAGTATACACACAGTTTTATTATCATGATTGTTTTTATAAACAAAATTAGTCTGATTGTTCCCAAATTAGAAATTGCATTCAAGCTATCCAAACTCCAAAAAAACAGCGAAAAGACAATAACCCATAAGGTTTTTTTTACGATTGGAATTTTGTCGCCACCGAATATTAAAACCTACTTTAACACAAAACCCTATATCCTTATTAACAATATATTAAATTTAAAAAATAAATATAAAAAATACATAATGTGTACGGAGAAGTCATAACATATCCGTAAGCAGCACGTTGTTGGCAGCTGTGACATCTTTTATGAATTAGTTATGGTCTCTTTGCACCATCAGCTTAAATCTAAAAAAAAAACTAGATTTAGGCGTAAGTGTAGTGTGTAAGGCATGTGCTCCCTGTTAATTCTCGATTTAACATTATCTCAAAACTAAACTGGTAAATTGAGTTAAGAAGTGAATCTCGAACCAAAACAGAAATTTAAGGGATTTTGGCGCAAGCCTTTTGGTACATTATTGTTATAACTAAGTATTCTAGAAAAAGATGCTAGAAAGCGCTTTCCGCTTTCTGCGGTGTTGTCATTAACAGTCTTACAATAACAGCATTGCTTATAAACTAACAATAACAGGATAACGACAACAGGATAGTCAAGTTTCTACAGTATGTTAAACAAGTGCAATTTGAAAAATTTAATACCTACCGACTTCCATTCCATTATTTTAGTAAAAATCAGTTATTGGAGTGTAACTCAAAAACTACTAGACCGAATTCGATGAAATTTAAATGGGACCACACAGGAAGCACCAGCTTTCAAATGAAAAAGAATTTTGAGAGTCGGTTCACCCAGTCGGAAATAATGAGGTAACAAATAAAAAAAATATAAAAAAACAGTCGAATTGAGTTCTTCCTTTTTTTGGAAGTCGGTAGATAATAATAGAAATGAATAATGTATCTGTTATTATAAAAAAACACCTCTATGTATCAGGGACTACGCAGACAGAAATGTTTGCTTCCATATATTGCCACTTTTTTGACGCAGTAAACCTCTGCGAAGTTTCGTCACTGCCGCTTATGGCGGGAACGCTTTCCTACACGACCGCGAACCAGCGGCTGTCCGTTGCCGCACCCCTCTTCCTTGCAGTACGCCAGAATCTATACATATATTGCACTGAGTTACTTATTGGATATATTGGAAAATCTAGTGCTTTTTTTAGGATCCAACCCCAGAAATTGTACTACTCTTTACCTTCAGATATGGTTGTACTACACTCTACGTAAGTAGGTAAAATGCTTGAAATAGAAGTACCATTATCTAAAAAAAAAACTCAATGGTATAAAATCGAATGGCAAAAATCACTCAATATTATGCAATGGTTGTAACCTTTAGCCGGTGACGATACAAAAGCACTGCTACTGTAATATGTATCTAGCTACACATCCCATATTGCAGAAAAGAGTTTAACTAAACTGAATATTAATGTAGGTAGGTATGTATAGTATTTTAAATTTAACAAATACTATTTCTCTTATTGATTTTATAACTGTTTCCATTTCACTGTTGTTTTTTTATTAATCTCATAAGTTTAGTGCGTTATTTTACTATAGTTTGACTATAGTAAAGTTTTGAGATTCTAGCACTTTTTGCAAAGTTTTAGTGCGCAACCCAATTTTAGATCTGGCAGCACTGGTCCCTTCAGTCCCTTATTGTCTCTCGATTTAATGCAGCGTGCACTCACCAACAGTCCGGTGGCAAAAAGATCTCTGTCATTACTAAAAAAAAATACTAGCGGTAGTATCGATGGCCACAGTTTTAACTTCGACAGGCCGGCAATAGGCAAGCGATATGCCTCTGTGATAAAACTTCTATTGCTGACATTTTACTATCGCGTAGTCTTTGATTATCGCTTTGCTACTATAAAGTTATATGCAATAGGCCTACCGATTAGTGGCTTATGCGTACACTGTTACGTCAGAATAAATCCAAGATAGGCCACAAACACATTCCTGTTCAAAACAAAACAGCTACCCGAGCAGGTGTTGAGATTCAAGATCCTCACACAATGAATACACGTCACTAGATTGGTATTGATTTGCAGATTGCATTACAAAAGGTACATTTGCTTTGTTGCGTAAATGCTTGTGATGTAATGTGAAACCTTTAAATGCATTTGTATCTTTGTACTTTAAGTATCTACCTGCCCTAAATTTTGAATGTGATTGAATAAATTCGGGTATATGTATACCTATATTACGCTAGCCGGTTCCGCAGGGATCATTATTATTATCACTTTTGCAAGGGTTTGCGTGGTATTAGAAATATTATAAAGTCGTAATATTAAATTTCAATCTTAACAAAAATAATCTTAACGGAAATTTACCACGAAATGTACCATTTTATGAATTTCTTTTAATAACTAGTAACATTAAAAATTTATGAAGTGAAGTGCATTATTAAACATATACACGAAAGTTACATTAATACGCTGATTACTCTGATGGCTACTTTCATTGTCTGTTAATCGGCATTATTGGTTAGTGAAATTATTAATGCTACTTTTATATTTATATATATTTCTTTATATAACTATATATCTTTGTATAATAATTATTATTAATATCTTAAATCAATATAATAACTCAATATGTGCAATCAAATGGAAACTAAAATACATGTGGACTTAAAATTTAAATTTTACGTCCACATTCTAGTTTTTAGTCGTAGTAGGTACCTACCTATTCCAAAAGCAAAAAGCAGCAAAAATAAAAGAAGCAAAATAAGCTAAACTAAATGGAGCTTCCTACATCTTACAGTTTAATACTTGTATACTAATGAAAAAGGGCTCGATACGTTAATTACTTGAAAGCTCTCTATAGAGTAAAGCAATACTTTTATTACTGTAGTTAAACTTGAGTTTATTAGTACGGCGTCGCGACTTTTTACAATGTCATGAATAAACGATTCTACTACGCACTTTAATGTTTATTAGAAGATCTATATCTCCACAGTAAAAAATGTTGACATTTAATTTATTAGGCAAAGGGATTACCTACATGAACACTAATATAAAAAAAAATGTGTATGGAAAACATCTAGTCTGGCATGAGTTTCCTTACTCTGGCCCCTTACTGAGAAGGTGGCCGGTATAGCCAGCTCTAAGGAGGAAGTGTCCTATCACCACGTTTTAGATATAGCCTTCATCAGAAGCTCTAGTCTGAGGAAGTATAGATAGCAGAAGAGTGACGTCACAAAATGGCGGTATTTACCATATTTTGGGTAGAAACAAAAATTCTGTGACAAAGGGATTTGTATCTAAATGTTTTCGATTGTTAGCCTAAGCACAATAATTGTAGAGCAAATTTCTGTGTATTTCTGGAAGGCGAAACAAAAAGACCTACACCATCTTCCTACACCACTACCTACTTAACCTACAGGTTTATCTTCTCGAGAGTCGAGACATGGTTGCAGCCGCACTGAGAAAATCGAATTCTGAGCTAAGGTGAATTTGTTCGTACACGGCTGAATTGTAATTACGTGAGGTGAGTTTGTAAGGCTTACGTTTATTTTTGTTTTTTTTTTTAAGCAAAAACGTACAAACGGTTTATTAGATTTAACAGATACAAACTGTTGAATATAACGTACCGTAAGGCACTTTCCGAATCGACCCTACTCCGGTTAAATTAGCAGTCTATACTGTTAAAATCACCTTACGTTTACGACGCTTAATATGCGGCGAAAATCATCGTAATTACGGCAATATTCGCCTTACGAAAAGGTGGATTATTTATTAAGTAAGATGAAATACGCTCGCAATAAAAACTAAACAAACGTAAACCTAAGTTGGGAAGCGACGTTCATATGCGGCATTTACTAGCGGCGGCGGAAGATGATTTTCATGTTATGGCAAGGTATAAAGTGCTCTTACTACGATGCTAAACACTCTCAATGTAAGACCATCGTGAAATCGCAAAAACTAATTTTGCTTCATCTTTATTATTATCGTACATGAGAGCAATGCACCACTCATTAATATTCGGTGATTACTTGCTTTTACCCGTAAGTATTTAATTTAAAAAGTATTTATATTATTAACTGCATTCTCAGCGTGTCGTCTAGCCAATATGTCACTACTATAGACCACGCTAGATGGCGCTGTTCGTCTCTAACACACGCAAGTGTTTGTATCCAAAAAAGAGTGGACTTAGCGCCAAATTCAAATTATGAATAAGGTTCGGAAACAAGAAATACAAGACAGTATTTGTTTCGAATAAAAGAGTGCAGGCAATGGAAGTGGTTTTATTGAAATCCTGAAGGTGGTAGTCCCTGGCAGTCAACTGAACCGTTCTGGTTGCGGGTGCTGGTCAACAATACTTTTGAATAGGCCCTATTCAATAAGGTATGAGTATGGTACACAGTTACTAACGATAAATAGCGCCACTATACTATAGAACAGCTTTAATATTAACGTACGGCGTATTGAACAGTAAACAAGGGTATAAAACAGTAAACAAGGGTATAAAACGCCTGACGAAAGTCAAATATAACCTTATTATGCAGTAAATATTGCTGTAAGAAAGTTTCATTTTGACTTACGTACGGTTAAAATCGCCTTACAACGGTTTAAAATCATCGTCAGCTCTTCGTTTTTAACCTGATTTACCATGTTTACTGATTTTTCATTACGGCTAATCTGTTCGATAGTACGTCGAAACAAATAGTATATCAAGTCATATTAATCATATTCTACTTGTTGAAATCTCCGTAAACTAAAGCGTTTATCGCTTTCTGCATAGAAGGCAATTTTGTTCGTATTACGTTTGGTCGGTTTTTTGCCGTAATACCAACCAAATCGGCCGTTGTTACGACGCTTTCAGCTTTAGATTTTTCTCAGTGCGGGAGCTAAACAATACGGTATTTTATTTGGAGCGCGTAATGCTAAAATCACATATGTTTTCGTCTTTGTTCTTACCCAAACCGCCATTTTGTGACGTCACAGCTTCCACAGTCTATTGGAGTCCACATCAGATCGGTAGCTAACCCTCAATATCCCATATCTTCACTTCTAAACCGCAATATCTTGAGCATTCGAGCGTCATAATAATAGCTGTATATATATATTGTATGTTTATCACCTGTGGTAAATACGAAGGGCACTTTTTGTTACAATCTGTACATGTCACAAGTTATCAAATTATGATTGTAATATACTAGGAAGAGGAAGACTCGTGAGTACAAGAGGCAATGCTCCTATTGCGTGCGCTGACTATTAGCAACGGACATTTGTCAAGCCATTGAACCTTTTAGGATCTAATGGGTTATCGTCACAACATGTTATCGTTACCAAGTTCCATGGTAACTTTTTTTAAGGTTTACCACTATCATTGCTATCTTATTTAGTAGTTTAGTAGAAAAGCACTATACATAATTATGCTTATATCGAATGAGTATATAATTATTGTCTACTGACGGATGACCCAAGCATAACAAATAAACACTTAGTATAGCCGATATTATTTAAAGGTATGGTGATTATCTTTCTTGCAGTGTATGTACATGTTGAATAATTTATTAAACACTATCTACAACTAACTTCAATCGTTTACAATAGAATATCCAAAATTTAGTCAAGCAAATAAAATAAATAGGGACCATGTCAAAGGTTTACACAGTGAATTCATCTATGACTATGAAAACGTCGAGTGAAAATCCCGTTGAAATAAATTGAGGGCTGCGATAAGCGCTCCCTTTGACGAGCCCTGTCTACGGATTAGGGCTTGAAAAATGATGGCTTACCTACACGCGGATGGCACGTTAGCTGTGTTTTGTTACACGTCACAAGTGCGAGATAACAGCTCGGTGACATCTACATTCTAAATAGCCTCGCTTTATCCTTACATCACTGCGCCAACAAAAACGCTCAATTAATCATGACGAACCTCAATTACGAGCTACGAGAAAAACTTTTTAAATACCAATTACGTAGTGCAATAGCTTTTATTTCATGGTTTTTAAATTTAGAATTGAAAAAAAAAACATGCTTTTTGATGGCAATGGCCAGGGCCATATCATATAACTGGTTAAGTGAGAATTAGGATCGCGTACTGAGTGTTCCGTACGTCCATACCACACACAATATTTGTTTGTATTTAGCCTTAGCGCAAGCTTAGTAACTTGTGTGTTATATATAGTTTGCACAATAATTAAGCGAGGTCTAACGCTTGTGTGTGTACTGTGTGTATATGTTTTTACGATATAGCTTATACTAAAAACGTTGAAAATCACGTTTCTTCTATGAGGGATCCTCTCATTTCTTTATACTTTGTTTAATTAGGACGTTCTAAGCGTTTATCACTAGTAGTAAGAGGGTCATATACAGAACCCTAAAAAGGCAAATCTCAGGTAGCTAATAAATTTTAAATCGATCAGTACGGCTATTATGTATTTCAGTTGCTAACAAATGTTGATTGAAATCTAAAAAATGGCGGCTCTATGTCACTTTTGTCAGCTTCAGTCATCAATCTACTAACATTTTTGCTTACAATGGAGTTGTCAAAACTGACATAGAGCCGCCATTTTTCAAGATTTCAATCATCAGTTGTTGGCAACCGAGATACATAATAGCCCTGCAGATCAAACCTATGAATAAACAGAACATTTCTGACTTGACTGATAATAATAATTGTTGTTCGAAATTTGTTTCATAATACCGGCCATGGCAAGTTAAAAAAGAGTACCAGGCAAAATGTCATCCGTCATAATATTTGTCACGATATCTACAATTCTTGGTAAGCAATTTATTAATTGTGACCAACGTTTACACACTCAGCAATAGTACTAATGCTCAAATATTTATTCTCAGGATATATGTGGACTTACAGCACAATTAAGTATGAATAGTGATTGTTGTGGAATTAAGAATGTACCCTATTATTGTGAACGCATCCTTAAACTGTAACTTAGTAAAAAAGAAAAAAAAATAGACCTTCCTTCCGTTTTAAATTACAATGGCGTTGTTTCATTTTCGATAATTCTCACCCAAGTTCCTAATTAAAGAATAGTGATGTTAGATATAAAAAATTCGTTTCTTAATTCAATATTGAGATTTTATAAAACGGTAAATAATTCGGTATGAAATAGATTGACTGACAGTTACTATGGTTGACTGAATATTGCCTGTCTAGTCATTATGGTGGTTTTAGAATATAGCCCATTGCAACACGCAAAAACGACGAGGAACAAACCCATCAAACTATTCCGAGTATAACAGGAAACCAATTTGATCAGTCAAAGAGAGTGACAATAAAGGTGTCTAGCTATACTTACACACATTTGCAATAACTATTTTATCCGCACTTGCACTGTTACTTATTCTGTGGTCCGGGTCAGACGTAAATAAAAATACAAAGCCGGTTAAATCGGGCCAGAGCGTACGTTTTTGCCTAAATCCCAGGCTCAGAGCGGATGTGTGAGGGATAGCTGGCGTGTGTCAAATTTAGCCAAATGAAATTCGTTAGGTGTCAGGCAGTACAATACGTGTTGATGATGTTAAGTTTGGTTTCAGTACTGAAGATATTTTTTATGACTGTGGACCTACCACGAACATTTGCGTTAATGCGCCACCGACCGAAACGGTTTGAATTTTAGTTCAAAGTAACATTAACATAGTGCAAAATGTATATATTTGGTAGTAAATGAACAGAGTATTTAGTTTTACTAATTTCTCAATAATCACTAACGGCCGAAATTAATAATCAATCCTGATCCGTTTTTACCTATCCGAGATCGAATATTCAATCCATTTTACGGTTGGCCCGTGCCAATAACCTATCCAGCGATTGAATTTGCTATCTGTGGAAACAAGCTATCGTTGGGAGGCCGGTTACAGTCAAAATTATTTGATGCTTTGCCTACCAAACAATCGACGTCATTAAACAATTTCTTTAGAAAAATGACACGTTGATCCATAAAGGTTTGCCATCCCTGCACTACACTGTGCAATAATAACTCAACGTTGTCCTTTGTGGTACAGTAAAGATCTTGTAAACACGCCCTAATAGACAAATCTAGCGCGTCTGTTTTCTCTCGAAGACAGAGGGGGTGTTCAATTAGTTACAGGATGTTTATGCGTTCTAACTACTGGTGACATAGGCGGAACGATAAAGATGTAGTGTAGATAATGCGCAGTAACTTTTTTATCTGTGGTAGATTAGTTATATTGCACTGAAACCTTCTAGAAAATACTTCTACTAAACTGAGGTAGACGTGTCTACACAAGGAACATTTATTCTAAAATCAATCCTCACACTAGACCATTGTGAACATTACGAGTAGATACACAAATGGTATATGTAAAATTATTCGCGATGGCTATATATATATATATATTTATTATAAGTATACATATAGATACTCGTAGTTTGATTGATTCAATCTATATTGCGACACTACAGTACAAATAAATATTACAAATAAAGAAATACGAAGAGCAGAGACGAAGAGACAATTAAATACTAAAATAGTGTCACAATAGGCGGTCTTATCGCTCAGAGCGATATCTTACAGACAACCATGATATATTATGCTGATAACTAGCGAAAGAAAGATGGCATATTATGATATGAGTCTTTTTTTATTTTAATATGAAGACAGCATGGCGGTCAGCGGTGTGAACTAAGTAAAACGGTGCTAATCAGCTCTGTTTGAGCGATTCAGAGTTTAGTGCCCAAGGCGAGTCTACCTCAGTTTATATTGAAGTTCATTGCCTTCATTTTATTATTTTAAATTATGTGTCTTTCTATCAGGGAGATGAGTTTAGGCCATATAGGCGAGATCAATCAATGTCAGACTTTTCTAACCACTTCTATGTTTCCAACATAACCGAACGACTTCCGTCGACCGGTTATGCCGACCTGGAACCGACTACGTCCTAAAACAAACAACCAGTGGGCCGAGCACGAAAATCTCTTTAAGTGTAACGTAATCACATCGCTAACGTATTTAGTACATAATGTCATTTATCTAGAACAATAGTGGCACAGATAACTCATAGTTTGTATTGAATACGTAAACGATACGAAAACGTTACACTTAAGCAGATTTTCGTACTCGGCCCACAGGATGCTCCGTATACCATTTATCACTGTTTGTGATATTTTTTGCGTGGATTGCTAATTCCTGTAATAATGAATAGAACTGATCATATATATACCTACGAGTACAGTAGACCTACCTACATATTAGTGGTGTTACAATACAATACCACTACCTAAATAAAGACTAACAAGGCCATTGGATGCTTGCGTATAAATATAAGATGATCTATCAAACCTACACGTAGACTGTCTGATTGTTTTTCTTTCCCTTTAGTCAAAGTGATGTAAATGAACCTTTGTCAACTTTGATGGAGGATCAAACGCCCGTGCAATAATTTTTATTAGTCTACGTTATACTAATGAACTTCTTGCATAATTTTTGTTACCTCACATTCAATTTAAAAATGCGTAAGTTTGTCTGTGTTTAACGCTAATTAGTGACAACAAATAAATAAAATTAAAAAGAATACCATCTTAGGTTAGAGAAAGCCAATAAAGTCAAAACTTTAGGCTTTTTGTATCTTGAAATTAATAGTTAATATTTATAATTATATAGGACAATTTATTGTTGTCCTATATACCTTCTTATTGTATTGTGGCTACATACTCGTATTTATGTAAATTGAAGATTGAAATTCCTAAACACAAAGCCAGTAAACCCTTGAATGTATACCGCAGTTGAACCGTGGAAAAGTTTTCAGCTGATTCTTTATTCATTCGCGCCAATTTCCATTGGAAATAGGGTGAAACGCATTTGAATTTCTTACAGGAAATATTCTCTATTGATACGTATATTTGTTTTCTACTCGATTCGCCGTTTTGAATCGCTGGGGATGTGTTTTACAAACAACTGTTCGATGATTTATGAAAGCTTTCAAACAGTTATGAGCTTGGGATAGCATGGATCTGTTTCTATACAAATATTGCATTAAAAAAACACATGTACCTCTGAGCACATAACTGAGCTTTGATGGTTTTTTTTATGCGATAATTTGGCAAACGAGCTCACCTGATGGTAAGTGATACCGTGGCCCACGGTCATCTGCAATACCAGTGGTCTCGAGGATGCGAGACCGACCTTTGAGGAAAGATGATAGGAAGGAAGAGATAGAAGGGGTGAGGGTGGAAGGGAGGGGGAAGAGAGGTTTAATGGGAAAGCTGGGAATCGGGCCTCCGGAACCTCCCACAAACCGACGTAACGCAATAGCAAGCTATGTTACTTCACGTCGGTGTTATGTGGGAGTGTGGTACTTCTCCGGTCGTGCCAGGCCATTCGGCTGTGAGGTTGCAGCGTGGCACTACCACATAAAACTATTGGAGATATTCCTAAAGGAAATATTACTCTAGAATCTTATCCTAAATGCGTCGATAAAAGATGCCTAAACTCAAATATTTCCAAATATGTTGGATGCCTTTTATGCTATTCAAGCTATTTTCTCTTACATAATAATTATATTTAATATTTAATTATTTTCGTTCAATAAATCCTCATACCCTAAAAATGATGAATTAGTTTAGATGTATATTTGAGGTACTATTCTTGGAACTGTTTCCAACTCTTTCATCAGCCGTTAATACGGCTTACGGAATATAAGGGGCGTGGGTGGTCATTTATTATCAAAACCGACCTCTCGTTTCTTTTGTATCAACAATAAATTCAAAATATTCACAGCAATACGGTAAAACATAGCGATAACACATAAAAATTTGATATAAATACTGTAAAGTCCCACCCAGACGGACTCAATCACGACCTTAGCAACTATTACTTCAGATAAAGTGTGTGCGTGTAGCTTTAACAAAAACGAATGTCTCTCTACCTACGTTTGTTAATTCAAGCCCAAGGGTTCAATTGGGATTCTTTAGGGTTGTTGGGGTGTGGGCGGTTTTTATACGATTTCACCAAACGGGCCCAGCTGCTGAATGAACTCAACCAGATGTAGAGATTTGTCGTTTCTAAATAATGGATATTTAATATTGTAAAGAGAATGAAAACGAAAAACAGGGATCCAAACATAAAGCCATATTGGTAGGTTGTTATGGTGTATTTACAAAATAAAATATTAACAGGAAACGGAAACTGTTAAGGAGATTTAAATGATAAACAAAACGAAATCCGTTATTTTTATCATTCGCATTCTATTTTTCTAATCTCTAAAAACGGATGGCTTTAGAGATACGCGTGAAAGCGATATTTTAGGTGCGCTATCAGTTTATCTTTAAGCAAAAAACAACGAAGCTGGAAAGTAATTTCGAAGTTATCTGAACTGTCCATCACAGTTCGCTAAAACTGTGAAGTAAATGTTTAAATTTAAATTAACACATAAATTATAAAGTAGATACCAGCCTTAGTTACAGAATGTTTTTCGCGTGCTTAATGAACAAGTTAACTTTTTTCTCAAGATATTTACAAGGAAATGGCGTTAAGCTTCAAATTAGAGGCTAAACTTAGAGTAATTATATGGCTCTCAACTTTTGGTCAGTTCTTAGTTTATTTTTTTATAGTTACAAAGCCAGAAAAACTTACAAAGAAACACAATGACAGCATTACTGTTTTATTTACTATCAAGATTCAAGACAGACATATTGTGGGCCTGATGGTAAGCACTACGCCCACACAGGACAACTGCAGTGCCATCCAGAGCTCAAAGCACTGGAACTTTGCTGCACTGCGTCTATCACCCGAGGTATTGGTTTTACAGTCTCATTTTACTTGCTATAGGGTATAGCAAGTAAAATGAGTTAGTTAATTACTGTGTTAGGATGTTAAGGGTTAACATCCTAACACAGCAATACTTGCGCACTATTGCTTTGCAAGTGTAATAACTGTCACTGCGGTGGTAGCAACCAAGACGGTATCTTACGCAAAAGGCTCACTATTCCGTAAGTAGAATTATTCGGCCCTTACGATTCGCATCTCGATGGCGGAGGGGGAGTATTCTTTCAATCGTTCCCCTCACAGAGTAAATTTATTATTATAAAAAGTATTACATTATGTAGTTATAAATAACAAGCTACCAACATAACATTATCAAAGCATGTAAATATGTAAGAGTATTTAGATTAATATGAAATACATGAGCTCGGAAATTATTGATAACAGGCGTAGGCTTTCTTATGGAATTGTAAACATGTTGTTTACAGTTATCCTTGTATGTATTTAAATACAAATAAGTAAAATTAAATTTAATATAAATTTAAATAATATAATATAATAATAATAAATAATAATAATATAATATAATATAATAATAATATAGGACAAAATCCACACAAAGGTCTTCAGGTCCCAAATTAGGCAGAGCCTGTACTATGGTAACCTGATGACTGATATACATACATATATATGATATTAGATACTTATATACATATAAACACCCAGACACAGATCAAACAGACATGTTCATGCACACAAATGTTTGAGCTGTCCGGGGATCGAACCCGGGACCAGCGGCTCAGAAGGCAGGGGTGCTACCAACTGCGCCAACCGGCCTGTCAAAATATAAAAGAAGTACATAAATATAGGTCAATCAAGTATGGAATACAAATTTAATTAGATGTGTAACGTTGTAGGTAGTGTTTCTATACTTTACTTACATTTTACTATGAATTACCGTACTAAACAAGTTAAAGAAGAAGGTATAAATCCTTCATATATCCTTTTTATATTATATACCATTTCTAGAAATGTATTCTTATATTGTTTTTACTACGAGCAAGAAAAAAGAAAACGACCACTATATTTCAACACTTTAGTTTTATTACGATTTATAGTTCTTAATACAACGGTTGGTAAACTTTTTGGTAATGTGACCCAGATGTATTCTTCCCAGTTCTGCATTTGTAAAAGTATATTTAAAAATAATTATTACTATTGAAAAGTTATAGAAACGACGACCTTGCACTGAATTTATAACTTCTCTAATTACGATTGAAATTGTACTTGTTATTTGCTTACTTATGGCTTGAACACGTTACTTTATATTTGAAGCCTAAACTATTAAAAAAATATGAACTTCTATAGATACGCTTTATAAATCTACTTGTGTTACTGTTTTCTTTTATATAGTATAAGAGATATACGAAACATTCTTCTCATTAATCTAAGTATTCAATGAATAAATAAGATCATGCAATTGATCAGAATTATAATTTTTTCTCTCTATGCTTCTTTCTATGCTTTAAAAAATAATAATATAAAAATTACAACGGTTGCGATGTCAATACGAAAGTTTAAGTATTTCTAAATAATGCTTCTTTCGGTTAGATAGTACTGTCAAAGCTGTTCAATAGATGTCGCTCCGTCCTCGTAAGGCGGTTAAAGTCATATAGAGAGTTAAAGTTCGATGCTCGGACCCGAACCTCGGTGGCCTAGTTGGTCAATGGCGTCTGCCACGGATAGTCAGAAGACGGGGGTTCGAATCCCGTCCGAGGATGTGAATTTGTCTCTCTATAAATTTCAATGTTTGAGATCGCTAAAACAAGCGTTAGTGCTATAAAAAGTAATACTATAAGAATTATAGATATACTTATAGAGATAATAAGAGTATTATACTCAGACCGTAAAATACCGTAATGCCCGCCGGGCTCTCGTAGACGCCTCTACGCACTCGCCCTGAAGATGAACATCTGATATGCTGGACTTCGCAAGGTTGATGTATTTAATCCCTAACGTGAGTGCTTTGCCCAATGATTAATAGGTAATATTCGGAGAACACGCGACTTCTTCCAATAAGATCTCCCCTTCAACATCATAATACATCAACATCCTACGCAAGCATGAAACCTTAGTATCAATTGAATTTGGCGCTAGGTACGCTTCAGGAATACGGAAAATTTCCCTTTCAAATTATGAAATTGATACCACCGTCACGCCCTTCATCAATTTAATTAAGGAGAATTTTGTTTCTGACTTTATTAAATTCGTTAGGACACTCCTCAGTCACGTAATTAAGGTAGGAAAGTTTAATTTCGGAGCAGGTGTGGAGTGTGCGTGTATTTATATTAGGAAAATTCATGCTAAACTGCTTAATACATCACGTTTATAGTTCCAGCTTAATAACTAGAATGTTGGGTATGCTCCTACATAAATATCGTAGAAGTTAACTATTGTATAAAAAGTCAAGACAATGTCTATGTATTTGTCTGTCTTAATTTATATTAGGAAAAATTATGCTAAACTGCTTTATACATCACATTTATAGTTTCACCGTAATAACTAGACTGTTGGGTATGCTCCTGCATAGATATCGTAGAAGTTAACTAATGGATAAAAAGTCAAGATAATGTCTATATCTTTGTCTATGTCCTCATTTATGTTAGAAAGAATCATGCTAAACTTCTTAATACATCACGTTTATAGTTCGAGATTAATAATTAAACTGTTGGGTATGCTCCTACATACGAGTAGATATCGTAGAAGTTAACTAATGGATAAAAAGTCAAAACAATGTCTATATCTTTATCTATGTCCTCATTTATATTAGGAAAAATTATGCTAAGCTGCTTAATACATCACATTTATAGTTCCTAGACTGTTGGGTATGCTCCTACATAGACATCGTAGAAGTTGATTAATGGATAATAAGTCAAGACAATATCATGTTCTTGTATTATATTAGTGTACAGAACTAACCATATGACACTCATTCACTAGGAATATAAGGCAATGCACAAAAAATTTTAACATATTCTTAAAAAATTATATCGACTTGAAGTGATTGGGAAATGATAAGAGTATTCATCAACAAATGCAGAATTTTGATGTAACTATGTTTGTTAAAGTGTGCAAAATTTAACAGAAAGCTGACAGTAGAGTCTGATGAAAGACTAATTGGATTGACACAATTCACTCGGGCTTTCTGCCATTTCGCTGACGGTATCCTCAATTGAAAATCAAAAGTGATGATGATGACGTTTTCAATCACGACTTGTAGACGCACTGACGGTGCCTGGTGGTGCATTAAATGAATGTAGGCCGGTTTCTACCTTCGATTATTTTTATAATATTGTAATAAGAGGTAGAAAATTGACATAAGCATAAATACAAAGTGTTAAAAAAGTAGACCGATCTTGCAAAAAAGATTACATCAGATATTCAATAGTTGCAATGTGTAGCTAACAAAACCAGCTACACATGTACGTTACTTTTTTGATCAATTAATTTGATATATAACATCGATAAAAGGGTTTTTTATTTCTTTTGTCAAATATGAAATTTGACATTAGAAATGAAAGGAAAGGAAAAATAAAACCGTTTCTGTCGACGTCAAATTGTCGAATTTATCGATCGACAAAGTACCGTACTTGCACTACAGGCTCTTATATACGGTCTAACTAATAAACTTGGCTATACCCGGAATAGTTACATCATCCATCTGTAAATTTTTCGCTTACGGTAAATGTCACGCGTGAAAGCAAGACAAATGACGTTAGGCCTAGTATATGTTTACGCAACGTTTACTAGTAAAGGCGATTGGGTTTAAATTAAGAAGACATTGCAACAAATTAAGTTACTAGGTGGTATATCGAACTATGAGGATATAGCAAATTTCTTCGATACCAAAATATAATGGAAAATAGGCCTCATGGGACTTATTCTAAGTCAAAACTCTACTCTATTTTAATCATATTCAGAAGATTAACTTATCTAACTTACGAGAATACATATTTAAAGAGAAAAATAGAAGAAGGCAAACCATTTAAGTTTACCCAATAAGACTTACCTACTACAGAATGATTTAAGATTTTATACTGGTTTTAGGATCCGAGACATTTTAATGTAGGTACCATTCACAAAATAAAACTCGTAGAAAAGTTATTCAATAAATTAACCATATGATAAATTTATATGTCTAAAAAATACCAAATAATGGATCCGACTTCAACACCAAAAAGTGTGAAGTGAAATAACTTGTTGATCTCGGTACCATAATAGTTCAAAAGTACATATTATCGCAATGTCGTGCACATGGTACCGATTTCGACAAGTTATTTCACACTTTTTGGTGTTGAAAACGGTTCCGTTTCTTGGTAATAAATGTTTTTACCCTTTTTAGTGACCCTTGCTAATTACGGGATTGATGTCATTCACCGTCAATGATGATATCGTCAAATCATCAAAATAGGCGAAACACTTTCAGCTATTGGACTGTAACTTAAAAACTGTTGGAACCAATTTGATGAAATTTAAATGGGACCACCTCGGATGTAGGTATACTCTAGCTAGCAAACAAAAATAATTATGAAAATCGGTCCATAAAAGACAAAGTTATCCGCGAACACACTTAAAAAAAATATGAGTAGTGGCCGAATTGAGAAACCTCCTTTTTTGAAGTCGGTTAAAAATAATAATATTAAATGACGTCATCATGCCTCACTTCAATAGCGGAAGTCCGTTTCATATATTTTTTACATATTTTTATTTTAGTATAGCCCTTCTTTATAATGGAATACAACAATGAAGCCGACCTTCAGCTTAGTTCATTCCGTTACCGCCAGCTGAGCCCTTCGCAAATTGTAACACCATCTGGCCGAGCCGATTCTCCTTCATGCCAAAGCTATACCGACGCAAACAACATTATAAGGTGAAATACACACGTGAAATTTACGTTATGTGTAAGCATAGTGTTCATAATTAATAGCAGTTACATTTGCAAATAAGTAAGGAATTAGAAATAATATGGTCTTTTCCAAAACGTTTTATATATATAAAAAAGCAAGGAAAAACTAATACTTCCAATTGTAAGTCTAGTTGTTAGAGATTTACTCCTCATTGTTTTACGATATCTTTTTAGGGTTCCGTGGTTCAAGAGGAAAAAGGAACCTTTATGGAACGACTTCTTAGACAATGAAAGACGAATATCGCAATATATACGATATCTATATTAATCCTTCCTATACCGTGATAATTAAAACACAAGATTTATGAATGAAACTGACGTATATTTACGTCTCTGGGACGCAAAGGGTTAATATAAAAAAGGAAAGATTTGTATTTTAATATGTTTGTAACAAATAAACTTAAAAATTACTGGTCCGATTTAAAAAAATCGGATTCAAAAATGTTTAATGCTACATTATCCCTGAGTAACAGGCTGAATATTTTTATTCATCATCATCATCATCATCCGACACTACGCGAGTGAAACCGCGGAGCACATCTAGTAACATATTATACCTTATACGGAAGAAGCAAATCTCGCAAGCACAAATTAAGTAAACAATCCCAATCCCAAAAACAAAAAAACGTTAATAAAAAAATTTGTTAATGGGGTTTTTTGCTTTACCGAAGATACGGTAATATGTAAGAGTGTGATTAAAGACTTGTGTTTATGTGAGTAGTAAGAGTATTGTTTGAACTTGCTGTGATTATAGTGCAAACTCATAAGAATAATGTAAATACAAAAACAGGGCACGGTGGGCTCATGCTAATGATAAATGAGTGACACAAATAAGGCGTGAGGTGCTACGGAACCACCGGCCGGTATTTCATTTATTTATTTATTAATGTGAACGCACTTGCAATTATACATATTATCAGTCCTAAAATGAAACAAAACAAAATCGTAACTAATGTAGTTATTTAAAAAAGAAAAATATATATAATGTCAAACTTTAATAATAATATTTAATAAAATGTCCAATTAAATATTATTCACAAAATGTCAGCATTAAATTTACAATATTAGACCAACTATCGTTAAATATGTCACAATCGGGAAACGTACTGGAGGAACGCGTTGAGGCGCACATGGCGCGGTGAAGCGGGGAGTACCCCCCATGTACCGTACGACACCGGCCAGGGAAGCAAAACTTGTGCCTGTGATTAGGTCTATTCATTTTATGATACAAAAAAATAAATAATTACAAAAGCTTTTCATGTATCATTTTGGATTCCATTGGCCTTAAGAGGATTGCATCGCTATTACTTTCCGTATTAAAAGAGAAAACTCTTTTCTACCTCTTAACATTGTCCGATTTCAGTGATTTTTTTCATGGAATCATCACTTTGTTTACTGTGTACGGGGCGTTTTGATTTTTAAATTTTTTTTAAGTTCTATAAAAGGAAATTTATAGTACTTAGAAATACTGAAAAAATCAAAACGTACGAGCATAGTAAACAAAGTGATGATTCCATGAAAAAAAATCACTGAAATCGGACAATGTTAAGAGGTAGAAAAGAGTTTTCTCTTTTAGTACGGAGAGTACTAGCTATGCAATCCTCTTAAGACGAGGCGCGTTTGCAACGTCGATCTATTTATAATCTTTTACCTACAAATACAATGGTTATACCATGGTGTTTAATATAATAAGCCAGCGAGCAGAATGAGTATCACAAGGTCGTCACAAATACCATGAACAGATTTTATAACAGCACACTTATGACGCACGCTTAATGGAATGAGCTTATAAAAAAGTGTTTACTTCCAATCCAATTTGTTAGTCTAATCAGAAGAAAGTGAATACGGCTATGAACAACAAATAGGGCATAAATTATACGCAGATACTTTTTGAGAACCTGACCTGAATACCTTTTAGAGCACCAAACTCGCCTATTAACTAAACATCGCTAAATTATGTTAACTATCTTCACGACTAGATCTTAAATACCAGTGATATAAGGTCTAAATTCGTTGGTACATGATTAAACCCTAATGTGGGAAGTATACAGTTGGTTGGAGTAAAACGATACCCGCAGAGTCGAGGGATTATCTCGACGTCGTTTATCAAGTATTGTATTGACGGCCACGGCACTAGACGCGGTCGGTAATCCTTTGAGTTACATACCTACTCAATACGCCTTCGCTTTTAAAATAAAGAACTCCATCGTTGCAAACTTCACTCAATCTCAAATTGAAAATATTGAGGTTGGCCCATATTTATAATTATACTAGCGACAGCTCGCGACTTCATTCGCGTAGTAGGCTCGTCCTTCGGCCTCGCCCTAACCTCCCTTCTTCTCTTGATTTTTCATTCATAAGAACTCTTGACAATAATTAACACAACAACAAAAGAATTAGCGTTATTGTTCCATCCGTTCACGCGTGATGCGATGGCCAAGGGAAATAGAGATTCAAATCAAACACTTTTGATACTGCAGTAAGGTAGTAGGAAGGTATTGCACATTGCATTACGCAATCATTATTGGAAGGCGAGTCCCTCTTTTTGAACCCAATAAAACTATCCGCCTTACTATAAAAGATAGGAGAAGGCAGAAGACGTACCTCAATGCCCAATAATCTCCGGACGTGGTTCAACATGAGCAACAGGTCGCTGTTTCGGGCAGCAGCTTCTAAGGTCCGAGTAGCCAACCTCTGGTAGGGGATGGCACCGCAAGAAGAAAAAGTGGACTAAAGATAGCCCCGGGTCAAACCTTGGTTTAAGGGAATTTCCCATACAATATTTGCTCAAACCATGCTTTAATGACTAATGTCCCGAGTTTTACCTTGGTTTAAGGGAATTTGGCTTGCAATACGAGCTTATACCATGCTTTAATGACTGAAGGTCCCGAGTTTTACCTTGGTTTAAGGGAATTTGGCATGCAATACGAGCTTATACCATGCTTTAATGACTGAAGGTCCCGATTTTTACCATGGTTTAAGGGAATTTGGTATGCAATACGAGCTTATACCATGCTTTAATGACTGAAGGTCCCGAGTTTAACCTTGGTTTTACAATTTTTGCTTAAACTATGCTTTAATTATTAAAAGTCCCGAGTGTAATCTTGGTTTAAGGGACTTACCCCCTATAATATTTGCTTACATCATGATTTAAACTCGGCATTATCTTTAGTCCACGTTTTTAATAACTCATATAATTTTATATCGTCATATCGTTAAACTTGACACTGCCAGCCAAAGAAGAAGAAGAATCAACAAACTTTATTAAAGCCCACGGCTTCAGCTATTGAAACTGCTCACACAACGGGTGCTTTTTGGCACAATTATTGCATAATAACCACTGTGGTACTTCGTAGGGCGTAAAAATATGATATGTAGATTAGCCTAAGAATGGAACATTACCTCATAGGTAAAAAGAAACCTAAGACTTAAAGATGATGATGGTAATAATACACATGATACCTAAATAAGTTATTACATACAACATGTAATGTAAATAATTACATCCCCTACACACGTTTCAAACGAGCAAATTATAGCCAGAAACAGGTGGACATTAAAACAAACCATTACGAAATTTACGAATTATTACGCGACATTATGATATGTTTAGTCACAAACAAAACTCATGTACCATTATTATGCAAACAAAACTCATATAAAATGCAAACTCATATTAAATGAGCCATTAGCGTAAGTTAGCGAGACGAGATTTCTGCAGCTCCATTAAGAACGGTGTCGTGCTAAAATGGGATTTTAGTCTAATGCTGGATATAACTTTAGAATAAAAGTCGGGGGTCCAGCAAGAGTATAATACGTTTAAAACTGTAATGTTTTATTAAAAAGAGATAGAATCTAAGACGTCTAAGAACGAAAAATCTGTTTTTTTATATTAATGTCCAACTGAACTTAACTGAATGATCATGGTCCCTTTTAGTTCCACAGCTACGAATGATATGCCGATAATAACTTTGACGTAGGATTTATAGGGCACCTACTAGATCATTCTCATTTACCTTCGGACATAGTTTTAGTACATTATTTTAACTTAAAGGGTAAGTCATCACATTACACTATAAAATTTGAAATGTGAGTTGCCGAGTTGACTGCATATGATGATTCAAAGTCAAAATCATTAATTCAATTTAGGCATAAAAGTCGCACTTATGAACGTAAATTTTGTCATTATAATGTACTTTAAAGACTCTGCCGCCGCGTTTCAAAATATGTAGAGCCTACCGAGAAGAAGCGGCAAGAAATTCGGGGCCATTCTTTTTATATAGATGTTTACAATGTTTCTACTTAGGTACTACTAATATTACATTTTATGGGTGTCAGAATGACAGCTTGCCAGAAGTGGAGTATTCCAAGCCAAGTCTTTTATATAATGTCAATCTTTATAATATGCTTTTTTTACTAAGACGTTTTTTACAGTCAACTTGAATTTTCCCTCTGTGAGCACAGTTATGTGTTTTGGGATTTTATTGTAAAAATGCACACAATTTCCAAGGAATTACTTATTAGTCTTCGCAAGTCTAAAACTAGGTACTAGCTGTACCTAGTTTTAGACTTGCGAAGACTAATGTCCAATTTTTATTTCTAGTATTAAAAGGGTGGTAATTACTATTTAACTTATGTATATGTAAATTTTTACTTCTATACATTTTATATACATATAAGGAAGGCAATGTTAATCTATTGATTTCTTTAAATAAATCTTTCAAAGATTCACGGGGACCCATTTCGTATATAGCTCGAATAGCACGTTTTTGTAGGATAAAGATGGTCTCTATATCAGCCGCTGAACCCCATATTATGCATACATTTTATTAGGAACGCAACGTCTAAGGTGTAAGAAATTAAATTATCTGACACTAGTTGCAACCCGCGGTTTTAACCGCGTGGATTACCACGAATCATCCATTAGGATGATGGTGAAAAGTATTATCCTTCAACTATCATCAAAGGTATCAATTTCAAGTATGTAGCCTTAGTGTTGGCTCTAGCCAGTAAGTCAGGTAAAGTAATTACATATAGTAGATAGATAGATGTGTCTTAATTTTTATACTGTTTCATAGGATACTAATTGCGCTTCGCGGTTTCACCCTCGTGGTGATAGATGATGAGGATGATGAATCAAAATATATAGCCTATGTTACTCCGGGATTGTAACGGTGAAAGAGTTTTTGAAATCGGTCCAGTAGTTTTGTGTACATTAGTTTAAAAAAAAACAAAAAATAGAAATCTTTCGTAATCATATGAGTAGATCGTTAGGTTTGAGTGTTTAGGGTTGTCCGTTTCTTGATTGTAAGAATACCTGTATGTTTTATAATTGTAGTTACAAAAAATACAAATTGAAAGTTCATGTTTGCCACTACAGTTTCGAACAGACTCAACCCTAGCACATCGTCCTATTAATATGTAAATCCTGGATTAAGCTAGCGTTGATATCGAATTTGGCTTGCCATTCGAGCACTGACTATGACCTTCTTCTTCAAGTACTTTTCTCTTCTTTGCATTAAATATACACAAGTAATTGTATAAAACTATACGTAAACGGATATTGTACGGAATTCCTATATTACATGCTACGTCTAAGCTTGAAAATATAATATTTTCTACATACCTATGCGAATCTGCAAAAAGATTTAGATAGTCTTGACATTTCAAAGGACCTTTTCCAGAACCGAGAGAATCATCAAAATTGGGGGATTTAAATCATATTTTTGGCAAGATCCCAACACGTATTGGTAATTATAGATGCAAAGTGTGTTTGTTGATTTGTCCTTCGAGTACGTATATCTGCCAAAAGCGCTTTTGAAAAAATTTGGCCTAGAGATAGAGAGTAAAAGGACGAAGGTTTAGTGGTTATATTAAACAAAAAATACCATAACATAGGACCATTTTGCCGAGATAAAAATGTCATTTTACTTAGTTTGATTTGGTTTTCAGTTGACTTAGTTTGATTTAATGTCACAATTTTATACGGTTATTATATCGTTTGACTACGTTGACTTAGTTTGATTTTTCCAAAGAGATCGTAGACGCGAGTATTTGATATAAATTTCAACTTGATACCTCGATTCGTTCCTGAAAACAAAGGGTTTAGGCAGAAAAAACAATCCAAAGTCAAAATGATCTTATAAGGGTTCCCTTTTCCTTTAGAGGTACAGACCCTAAAAAACTTGAAATAAAAAATACGTAGCTATAAAAGTAATTTATTTTTGTATGTAAATTTCTTTGATGCGTTCATATAACTTGAGATAAAAACATAATTTTAGAAAAAAAGTAGTAAAGTAAAGTTAGAATGAGTTCTGACCTGGTGATCTTAAATATTATGTGCTAATACAGGGTAAGGCAGATTTTTATAGCTTTATAGGTCGTCGTAAGCAAGAGTGTTTGTTTCCAATAGACGTTACTTCACCATAGAAAACATACCACATACCTATACATAGCATATTGTTTAAATGTTTCATCTTTTCCGTTCGAAATTTTCTATTGACAAAAGGTGGCGAGTATTTGCGAGGCTCGGCATTATCCAGGTTTGGAATGTTATCGAATGGAAACAAGGCCAAGTTTCACAATAGCTGTAACTTCCTTCCATTATGATTGCTAAATGTTTACCACTGAGACATCCTTGGTGTTTTATGCAAAAATCTAATATTTTAGCATTGCAGAATGTGCTGTGTATACCTTTTAAGAAACACACCTCGAACAACGGAATATGAATAGGTTCTTAGGTATAAACGACTAGCTGCTCTCCGTGTTTTCACGCGCGGTGATGGATGATGATGATGATAATGAATCTTATAGCCTATGTTGCTCAGGGTGAATGTAGCTTTACAATGGTGAAAGAATTTTTTAAATCGGCCAGTACTTTTGGAGCCAGTTCGTTACAAACATACATACAAATCTTTCCTCTTTATAATATTATTATATAGATTATTTTATATAATGAAGAATCTAATAAGTTTATTTTGATATAGCATGAGTTTTGACTCACCTTTCTAATCATCACGTCTAGACGTCCAACTAAACATAAATATGTATAAAGGAATATCCAACCTATACAACTTTCAACATTTCTTGAAAATTAGTTAAATTACTTAAATGAGTTTTCCATTAACGATAAAGCGTTTGCAGAAGTGGAGATGGTGAATCGGCAAACTAAGGTATACGTATATTCAAGAAATATGCTTAGTTATGAATCTCGATTTGAATGAACATTTGATAGTAAATGTCATACAAAATGTTCTCAGTATCTAATGTCTAAAAATCTCAGTATGTATAGCAACAATTACAACAAACTCTCTTTAAAAAAACATGAATAACTAATACAGTCAAACCTGAGTAAGAGAGAACTGGGTAAGCGAAAAACTCTATAAATGAGAGTAATTGCCTGTCCCGTCATTTCAGCTGTTATTTATGGCACATTGTTAAATTCCTTTGAGCTTAACAATGTGTCGTTATAACAACAGTATCGATGTTTTCTATTTCAATGAACTAACATTATCTTTTCGCGTATTTGGCCCTTACTGCAGTTAATATGTATCAAATTTCTGCGATAGCTATATCGCGGGCTGTATTTTATCGATTACTTTATCCTATCGACAATCAATGCTCGCATCGCTGTTTTGATATACCGTCCGTTATCATTACAACAAATGCAACACCGGTTATGTAGTAAGTGACAATTATATAAACTTACACCGGGAGGAAACATAATTATCCCAATGATTGCTGTTGCTAGTGGATGTGACAGCGGTAGCACATCCGTGGGCAGGTGTCGGGAAGTAGCGTCCTCGTTGCTCGAGTGGTCTAGTGGGACGGATGTGGTCACTGTACAGATTTACTCGTATGTTTGAAATTAACCCTTATTTGAACAGAGTTGCGCATACTTACAACACAGAATTACAAATAGTAGACTATTACATCATTTTATGTCCCGTTGACTCGCGATTCGCCATATTTGGCCAATGATAGATTTCGCAGAAATCAACGTACTTTTCAGGGAACTGCAACGTGTGTGGTTAACGTCACGTTTATGTGATGCTGATCTTTTGACTTCATTGCTTTGATATGAAATGTTTCCATCGGAAATTTAAGGGACTATATCAGAAATAAATGTAGGTGCCGAAGAAGGAAACATAAATCATTTATTATTGATTATAGTACAGAATGCTCGGAAGCCTAAGGCCCATTTAAATAAGAATAATAACGTACTAAATGAATACAAATAAAAAAAATACCAAAAATTGGAACCGACTTCAACACTAAAACGTGTGAATATTTGTTGAAGTCGGTACCATGATAGTTTAAATGTACCTTTAATCACAATACTGCACACTTTTAGAGTTGAATTCTGTTCCCTTTGTTGGTATAAAAAAAAATCACCTTTTTTAGTGACTCTTGCTATTTACGGTATCGATTGTTATTCACCGTCAATGATGATATTATCAAATCATCAAAATACGCGAAACACTTCTCAGTTATTACAGTGTTACTCAAAAACGCCTGGGACCACCTCGGAAGAATACTCTACCAAACAAAAAACCATCAAAATCGGTTCATAAACGACGAAGTTATCCGCGAACACACATAAAAAACAATATTTATACCATCAAATTGAGAAACCTTCTTTTTTTTGAAGTTGGTTAAAACAATTTAAGTGTCTGTTTGTTATGTCAAAATAACTGGTATTAACTAAACACTACAGAAGAAAGTATTAACGGTACTATATACCATAACAAGAAAATAATTTCCCATCTGTCTATGTGTCCATTTATTCCGGCTATTCCCTGAAACATATATATAACCTGAAACAGCTTTAACCTTTATCAGAAGGGAGTCGGTCTCGGTTGTTAGCTTAGTACAACAACCGTTAGTCCATGTGGGACTGACAACCTGGATAAAAGGGGTATCACACAATCCACAAACTTCAAATAAGACTGTTAGACATGATGCACCTACAGGAGGTACTGCCGTGTCCTCAGCCCTCAAGGATGCAACTGGTAGGGCCGTGGAGGAACCCACGTTCAATTACCTAATAGGCAAAAATAGTTGAGCCCACACATAATTACGAGAACCTATAGCTTTTAATACAAAATAAAAGACCGTTAACATAAAACCAAATTTCTGTACTGTACTAAACTGTAATTAGATTTGCCTTCGCTTTTAAATATAGCTACACTACTAGAAAAAGAAACATAAAAACATAAATATGACGTTTCTCCTTTTTTAGAATTGGGCCAGCACCATTAAATTAAAAACGTTGATCATACAAGATCCACAGTTGACAATAATGGAACTGCTGCATACGAAAGTACGTAGGTAGATTATAAACTTAATGATATCGTAGGTTTTAAACTCTCCTATGGATTTCCCTGCTTTCTTTTTGTCATCAGTGACAAATGAACTCAAGCTAACTTTCTAGCGCAAAGGTGACAATGAAATTTGTCCACAACCAATTAAACTTATTTATGTACATGTACAGTAATCAAGTGAAATCAAACAAATGATACAATTGAGCATTAAGTGGATAGTTGTGGGCGTCCCTCTGTCCTGATATCTCCGGTTTTACTTTTACTTTGAATCATGCGACATACCCAAAATATATCATCCAATTTACGTAGTAGATTTAGATTCGTTTACGGTTCAATTGGCTGGACAATTTTTGTCCTTCTCTATTGGTTTCAATAGTTCCTTATGATTAAACTGTCCTTGAAGCAGGTAGGTTGCGAGCTGTGACTAAGCTTTGTCCGAAATATGGCCCTTGAAAGGAGACAAAAGACCGTCCGGACTCTTGGAGTAACGATCTTGACACCGATCTATTGTCGACTATAACATTGTAAGCTTCATATTGTTCGTCATAGATTGATTGTTTGAAGACGTCTCACCGTCTGCCATAATGGTAGAGGTGAGCCGCGTCTCAAATTTGCTGTTATTGATGAATGAAAGGCATTTGTTACAGTCTTGTGGAATGACCCAAACTCGAGGTGAAGAAAATATTTCGTTTGTATTATTTACCACAGTTGGATACCTACTGATTTTTTATAAGGAAAACATATATGATCTAAAACTAACTATACTAATATTAAACTATTACTGTTAACCGGAAAAACACTCACGGTAGGCATCGAATACGTCGCATCTGATATGCTCGAAACCCGGGTTTACGTATTCAATCCCTAACGTGAGTGTTTGCTGGTTAACAGTAATAGTTTAATATGTGTTAAACACATGAGAATTTCTATACTAATATTATAAAGAGGAAAAATGTGTTTGTTTGTTAGAATTGAATAGGTTCCGAAACTACTGGACCTATTTGAAAAATTCTTTCACCATTAGAATCCTACATTACCCCTGATGAACATAAGTTATATATTGTGATTCATCATTATCATCATCCATCACCACGCCGGTGAAACCGCGGAAAGCCGCTAAATAAACCAAGCCACTTCTAAAAAATGCAAATACACGTGTTGTTATTTTGCTAATATGTAGAAAAGTTACATATGTATGTACTTACCTCGGCATAATAGACATTATGCAAACGATATTCAATAGGCTCCCCCATTCCCATCCAAACAAAAACAACATGAACAAGAGACGAGTATTATGGTTTCAATGAAAACAGCGGCACGGATCACTCGGGGGCTCGGAGCCGCCGCAAAAATATGAAAATGGTTTTTTGTGAAAAACAAACACGAGAATCCTCATCTATACGTTTGGTACTTTGTCATAAGCCCCGACCTTTGTCTTGGCCACAGATTCTGCACCAGCGCCATTGACAGTGATCTTGATATTTTTAGTTAAACTTTTTACCACTGTTATTTAATAAAAATATCCGCTTTTTTATCCCAGCAAAAAAGGCAATGAGCGAGGTGGCGTTATTGTGTTACACCGTAATGATTCTCCAACAAAAAATGTGAATTATGAACGCCCATTCGTTTAAAATACGGTCCTGGCATTTCAAGAGCTTATTTTTACGGAGCTAGAGCGTTATATGAAAAAGCAATTTTGCGTTGATCAATATTTGCATGTCTGAAATTTCATTTAACTTTCCTTTATCTTCAGTGTCGAGGAAATTGGAAGTTGTTTACGCATTAACACAATAAAAATCTATGAGGATAAATTATAAATAAAATTTGGCAGGTTTCTTTACAATTCATCATATTGTTTACCAACCGTAAACAATACAGGCTCAGTGAATAATACAGTATGTGCTTTTAAAATGATCAATTGCCTTGTTTGAAAATATGTAAATTAAAATGTACGTATAATGTCTATTCATCATCAAAATATCCGTGAGCTAAGATTCCCAATGCAAACTAATTACACTTACATATTATACGTATCATATTAACATCTTACCAATCGTCCTAATCAAATCACTTCTCACAATTCAAGGAATGTGTTCTATATAAACTCTATGTTCACCAAGTTACCGTCCATATTCAAGAACACGTATCTTGGCAATTCGTTCGGAGGCTTTCGATTTATAGCTCATAGCTAAGCTTAAATAGTAGTAGCAATTCGGCTTGTCATATTTGTTTACGCCTGAGGGCCGTGGGAACAGTAGTTTTGTTTGTGTCCGTCAGCACAGCCATCAGGGTCTGGTTTTGTTTAGATTTAAAAAGACACCGCTGACCGTGCGAATGTTCTGACCTTGTTACGTCACGAAGCTATTTAAATGTATTTTCCTTGTCATAAAACGAATTATCGCTATTATGTATTCTGGTAAAGCACAATAGGTGATTTAAGTTACGAATTATCTTGTATGAGTCCACAGTTATAAAATCTAAGGTTGTTTCAAATGATGAAGAAAATTAATCCAAAACCTTTTGTGTGATATAACACTATACATACACTTTATAACACGATATAGATAAGTTTACGCTTCATAAAACAAGAGAATAAAGAATTTATCAGTCTTGATCAAGTTCCTGATGATTGATAATGATTTGATAGCTAATATGAAGCCAAATACTATAGTAAACCCCGAACATCTCATTTAAGAAGGCTGAAACACAACAAAAGGCTTATTCGTCCATAATTTTCAGTAGCTTTAACATTCTAGCCATTTTGTCCGAGATTTTCCTCGACCCATCTCTCGTTTCGTGAGTAGAACCAAAGCAAGATAAAACCTTTAACAAACTGAAGCAAGCTTTTAGTAAAACACTTTATCCTCGCATAAATCACTATTTTCTCTAAGATTACGTCAAAGAAGGGTTAAGTTTGATTTTAGACTTACCCAAATACAGATTGTACCGTAAACATAATTCAATGGTTTATTGGTACGAAAATTCTAAACTACTCGAATGTTTGGATGGATAGAGGTTTATTACTCAATCACGCCAGAACAGCTATTATTTGTATAAGATATATTGGATTTGTATAAGATTTGGTATGTAGATAGATGAGGCGCTGGAATAATACTTCGGATCTTTTCATCATCATCCAATCACCACACGGATGAAACCGCGGCGCGCAGCCGGAACTACATATTATATCGCCAAGATAACAAATAGCATTCAGTATTAATTCTTAAAGTTGATAAACATGTGTGAGTGTTGTGAGTGAATGTTCTATATCATATAGAACAGAGGAACCCTAAGTCTTACGGTACTGGAAATTATACATTATGATATAGAACAGTAGGTATTATACCAAAAAAACCTGCTTCAGGCCTATTCAGACCTGAGCGTTATTCGCTACCGCTGTGGGTAGCGAAAAATACTACGCGGAACGCGATGGGTAAATGAAGTAACAAGTAAGTATGAAGTTCCATAACTGCAGCGAAACTAGTTCCGCCCCGCCCCGTTAACCGTTGCCAACGAATATCTCTACTGCGCGCGGTAGAGGTGTCCGCTTTGGTGTGAACAGTGAAATTAACGCATACCCTTTCGGATTTCTCTATCGCTCGCGGTAGCGAATAATGCCCAGGTTTTTGAATAGGCCTTAACTTAGGAGAGAGTTTGTATGTTTGTTATTCTTCACGTTTAAATGGATTTAAAGATGAATGTCTCATTTAGCAGGTAAGTTAATTTAAATTTAAGTGTAACTATTTATTTGAGGTAAGTAATCATGTGAATTTACATTATCTATCTATAAAATTTCTTAGTCAATACTTCATTTGTGATTTTCGTGAACTCGATATTTATCCACTAAGTACCTACATATACAATTGGTTGCAATACACGTTATGTAAATAATATTCTTCAAATCTCTCGATAAACAGTTAAGTAGAATCAAGTACAAAACCAAAATTGAGTTTCCCCCTCATATCAGTCGTTCACGTTAACTGATATGAGATTATGAATAAAATACCTTAAAGCCAGAAAATACAGATTACTACTATTTTTCACGATTTTTTACATTACAACGAGTATTTATATTAGATATTATTTATATTCTTGAAGGATCATAATGATCTAATTTCACGCTGACGAAGTCGCGGGCAGTCACTAGTGATAGATCACATAACAAATAGTATTAATTTCGTTTAAACAACTTAATTATGTGAATAATATACGTAATATTTATTATACACGTATATGACATAAAGACAAAATTACTAGTAAAGCACTAAAATATACCTATATGATTGGCACATACGATTCTGTATTCAATATACCGACAATGATTTGACTAGTAAACCATTTTTGAACAACGGTTTTATTTAAAAAAAATAATAGTTATGTACGATATTGTACAGAGGTATTCATGTGCATTCCAGGCCATACCGCTGAAAGAATCCCCGAAGTATGAAATACTGCTTCTATCAAGGCATTACTTTCATGTTAAATTCAGTTTGAAAATGAGATTGCTATGTTAACAAACAAAAATAACGACTTTATCATATAAGATTGGCTTGTTCTTGAACACATTTCGTGGTACAGGTTCATAACTGTTTGATGGGCCACAATATACCAACCCGTATGCGCAGTAGCGACCTAGCTAATGTTAACTTTGACCCTGCACACGCACTGTTAACAGCGTTCTATTAACTCAAGCACGCTAAACAAGTAGCCTTGAACTGAAACATTTCGCACGAACAGTTAAAACGCCGACAGCATCAACCTAAACCTTCAAAAACATGTTTAGTTTTTTATTTTAATAATACCCAACAATAAATAAATTTTATCTAAGTACAAAGTTATTGTTATAAAATAAATCTATCTATTAAGCATTATTTATCATTGTTTTGTTTAAAAAGACTAAGTGGAGTGCGCGATTGTACCTAAACAGAGTGAAAAGCTAGTTTATTAGTCCATTTCAGGATAAATGCCTATATAATAATATTAAAATTAAAGAAAAAGTTTTTTATTTAACCTTTAAGAAAACATGTACCTATTGCAAATTGCTTTTTAGCATGAAATGTTTCGTTTAGAATGTCATTCTAGATGCGCCTTTATGATTTTTTCGAATCTAAATGCTATTTAAATGTTTCGCAAACAGCTTAGTTCTTAGATATACTAAGCTGCGCTTAGCGGTTTCACCCACGTGGTAATGACGATGATGATGATGAATGAATATAGCGTGTGCTACTCAGGAATAATGTAGCTTTCTACTGGTGACAGAATTTTCAAAATGGGTTAACTAGTTTTTGAGTTTATCCATTACAAAGAAACAATCAAATCTTTCCTCTTCATTCGTGCAGATTCGTGTAGGTACTATATTTTTCATTGCCTTCTGTTGTTTACGGCTCTTAGGATAAAAATGGCAAATGGACTTACTACATAAATAAGCTTTTTGGTGAATATATAGTGGTTTAATTACATTACAAAAATTAAATTATATATTTATTTTTAAAACATCATGGTAAGATTTGACATAATTAAACAAAATGTGTCTGATCCGGCGCTGTCTTGACTTGCACCACAGCTCTACAAAGTTTAAGCAAGGCCATTGGGTTTCATAAAATACTGCAATGGTTAGAACTTTTTTAAAAGCTTGATAGGGCGGTGTCGGTGTCTTAAATCCACGTTTTATTCGGCACATAAACTAGCCAGTCATCAACCGAGCAGCCTATTAAAACTCCGTCCAAATTCACATAAAGTTTATGTTCGCGCATGGCATCGTAAATGCCCTCTAGGTACGGATCGGATTAAATCCACACTACCTATATAAAATTCGATTTCGATATCGTTTTAGTTACTAAATTCTACACTAAAATGTGTTTTACTATCATCCTTATCAAATTGTTGAGGATTATCATAATATACAAAAATACCATATATACATAATAAGTTTTTAATATCAGACTTCCAAACAAAAGGGGAGACACCATGTTTCACTGTATATTTCTTTTAATGTATATATTCACCGATTTCTCCGCAAACTGTTGATCGATTTGTTTGGTAGGGTATACTTCCAATTCGGTCCCATAATCACCAAGACTGAGTCTAATCATGGGACCGCGGGGAAATCGAGGGCAACCCTCAAATTTTACAGGCATTTATTATGTTTTTCATATATTTTCTAAAGCTGTTCAAGTACTGCGTCTACAACTGCGTCTGATAATAATCAGCTCGTTTGTATGAGCTGATGATGAAACATACAACTCTTTCAATATACGGAGCTATATTTTTCATCATTATAGATTTTTCAAATTGTACTTGCTTTGTTCTTATATCTACCCTAGTAGATTTTTTTATCCATTTTCGAACACGAATGGTATCCGATTGTATTACATTTCTCATACATCATCATACAACATTTTCGTGATAAAATAGTTTTCAGATTTCTATGCAAGATAAAATTTGTTACTCCACAAAAAACTTGTCATGTGTGCGAGTGACAAGCACGTTATAGCAAACGTCAAACCCTGCCCATGACAGCTGCAAAGCAATGGATTTATGAAACTTTGGCTACGTTCCGGAAAGCGCCGAAATCACTCGCGGCGTCATCTATGACATCACTGAAATCGCTCACGCCGCGACCACAAGGCTCGCGGTTCGAAGGTGGGTCTACGTGATCATTGCAAGCTGTCACTGTCAACCAAAGGGAACAACAAACCGGGGCGCGACAGTCGTGAGCGTTGAGGCCGCTTGCCGGAACGTACCCTTTGTGTCTGTATATAAATATATCCCAACAGTGTTACTTGCTACAGTAACATAGACATCTAAACATAGACCGGTAGTAGACACTATATAGCTAGAAGATATAGATGCTCAGCTAAAAAATACATTAGTGGCCCTCCGATCTAAGTAGTGACTCCAGCAACATTTCCTTAGATTACTTTACCGAATAGTTTACTTTCCACAACAATATTTTGTCTAAATTGAGAACGTAAAGGAAAATCGCAGCAAGCGCTTCAGACTGTGGCAATACCAAAGTAGTATCTTTGCCACCTCATACATTTAGGCGTTAGATATTTCTTACTCTGTATTTATTCAAATGTATTTATTGTTACAAAAAGTATACATTGAATGTGCTTAAATTAATTAACAATTTACTTATTTGTACATAGGTTGGTACTTACATATATATATTAGAATAGACATGCGATACAAACATTGTTTAGTAGGTAGTTAGGTACGAAGTGAACAAAATAAACTAAATACAAGAACATACCTGTGTATGACAAAAATAATGTGTCTATATTTGATATTGTTGTTATAGATTTGTCTAAAACAATGGGTCTCAATGTAGGTAGGTACTTACATACATAAAAAATAAAATAGAACAACACTAACAATTAGAGTAGTGTTTGACACTAGGACAGGAAACATTTCTAATAATGATATTGCTAAACCAAAGTAGCTAGCCAATGCAATAAATGCATTAACTTACTCTTTAAGTAACTTACTCCATAATCAAAATCTTCCAATCTTACTTTTACTACTATTATAAATCGCGATTGCGATCCTCCATTCAGGATGGAGCTTTGTTACTCAATTATGCTGTAACGCCTGAACGGTAATTTTGGTATGTACCTAGGTAGATGAGGTGAGGGATACTTTTCATCATCATCTATCACCACGCGGATAAAATCGCGGGGCACAGCTAGTAAGTATACGTTTAAGTAAGGTACACTGTAGTGCATACTGTAGGTTTATCAAATGCTTCATTAATGCTACGTGCCGATGTCAATAAAATTCGTTTCGTAAGTGCGATCGCATTTGGTCTGTTCGCGGCCACTGAGCCTGTTTCCCAATCGATGAATTAGAACAAAGACTGGGTGTTTTCAAACGTGGTTAGCGGCGGTATTGCGAGAAACACCCGATGGGTGGGTTGCGACATATCTGACAGTATGCTCGTGACCACGGCTCGTGCTTCGTTTTCAACTCGTGTTTTACCGATACCGATAGTATTTGTACGGTAATTCGTTATACTCACTTGGAAATTGATTACGAATAATAATTAACTAGCTGTGCCACCTGCGTGACGGATAGTGATGATGAAAATAATCTTTTGTCATCCAGCGCCTCATCTACATACTAAATTTCATCCTGATCCGTTCAGTCGTGATTGAGTAACAACATCCATCCAATCCAAATATTCGCATTTATAATATTAGTAAGATTAGTTTGAAGTTTAGTGATGAAGTTGCGAAATCCCTTTGCTGTATTATGATTTGAATGAAGGTTGTTAAATCTTGTTGATTAAAGATATGAATATTAAATAAAAATATTAATTATTATTTTTATAAAAATAATAATTATTATTTTTATTAAATAAAAATAATAATAATTATTTTTATTTAAACAATTTCACGGGTTTCACCCGGTCCTTTACATAGGCATAAGTGGGGCTGTAGCCAACACTTAGAGGCCCGTTTGGTATAAAATACAATGTAGTATAAAAAACAGACATTTTGGATGAAGGGTAACATGGTATATCTATTAGTATATTATATACAAAAATGGGTAAAATGCAACATGTACAAACTATGAGTTATCGCGGCCACAGTTGTACTAGATACATGATAGTTTATTTTGAATACATCAACGATACGATAACGTTACACTTTAGCAAATGTTCGTGCTCGGGCCACTGATGTTAATTAGTAACCACAAATGAAGAATTGCACTGCGCCCGTAACCTTGAGACATTAAGTTGTTCAGTTTGATGTGCCTGTGATTTCGCCAGCAACCATATCTTCAAACCAAAACACAGTATTGCGAACGTTACTGATTCACTAGAAAAAGATACCTATGTTGACTACCCCGGACGAACTCATCACAATGAGTTCTACTCTTAAGTTTCGTGGCAAAATGACTGGCACTGCGATGGCAGCAACTAAGATGATATCTTGCACAAGAGGCCAACTGCCTAGTAAGTTGGGTTCCTTCGTCCCTCACGTTTCTCATCTTGACGTTGTACTTGAGAGAAAATAATCCGTCCTCTCAAGCAGTAAATTGATTACGACATCTGAGCTTTGGCTAATCATTGTTCAAGCGTGATTCCGCCAAATTGCTCGACCGGTGCCTTGACAAAGCCACAGTCAACAATACTGCATCGATTTAAGTGAGTTTGGATCGCCTCCGCCACTACTGCCACCATATAACTTACTTTGTATTTACTAACGGACGCAGATAAAAACACACCCTTCTCCAATGGATTGCAAATCGTAAGCGAAGGAACTGACGTTCAGAGCTTGAATTCTTTGAATTTCTTTCACTTGAAATCAAGCAACCGCATCTCGTAAAAAATAATGTTCACTATTCAATAAAAACAGTATCCGTCAATTTTTGTGTATTAAAATTTGCTATTTTATGATATGTTTTCTAGACAAATACATTTGTGAATAAAGAGCAAAACTATTTTAAAATGAATTTAAGTATGATTTTTTTATGTACGCCAGAGTCTTAGAAATGTCATATTACTCGTATTCTTTGTATTTTTAAGTAAATCCCTGCTTATGAGATAAACTGCTTCAAAAACCCTCAGTTTTACGTCGTGATGTGCGTTACGCCGTCATACATTGACAGCACCTTAAAGTTTACTTCTTGTGCAAGAGGCATTCGTAATCGTAGCGCGCAAACGGTACTTTGTTAGGGTGTAACTTTACTTTATATCAGCGTTACTGTGTGATTGAAACTCATATACCAATGTCACGGGTGACGTATGCAGTAGAGTTCCACGCCAAATATCAGTTCTAAGTTACTATCAAGCACACGACTTGCCCGTCTCTTGATAGTAGGTACCAATATAACATACATGTAATGGTAAAGTCTAAAATACCTCAATTTATAGCATAGCTATATCATAATCATCATAATTTGCCCATTATCTTTCCACTGCTGCGACTCGACCCTTCCTCTCAGGGTTCGTTTCGGTAAGCGCCGTCAACGCTGACAACTGTCGCGCCCCGGTTTTCTGTTCCCTTTGGTTGACAGTGATAGCTCGCAAAGACCATGTAAACCCACCTCCCATCTGCGAGCGTTGTGGTGTGAGCGGTGTGAGCGTTTTCGGTGACATCATCGATGACGTATCGAGTTCGCTCAGTCGCTCACGATCATGATCGTGGGCTTGTAATGGAATGGATGTGCGAACGCCGCGAGTGATTTTGTCGCTTTCCAGAACGTAGCCTCAGAGAGAGGAGTTGGGCCATAATCTGCCACGCGGGACCAGTGCGGCTTAGTGGATGGGCAAGTGGCCAACTTATGTTGAACTTTAGAGGTCGCCCGAAGGCCGTCGACATAGCCTAAGTACTGTTGTCCTAAGACAAACAACCGACGAGCACTCAGTTGAACAATGCCACTAGTGGTCACCCATCCAATTCCTGAACGCAGCAAGCGTTGCTTAACATTGTTGATCGGGTAAGCTCGCCAACTCGAGCTCTGCTGTGAGCACTTCATAGTTATATAAATTAATATAAAATGTGCAATAGGTTTATGTAGGTATGTCTCAGTGCACCGTTGATGGTAATAGGTTCGCCCCCATATTAAGAGACCAAAACACATTTTGCGAAACATGGGTTTTTAATAAACACCTGCCTCACCCTTCGGGATATATTCGCATGATAATGCGTTATGTTTTCATACATATATAAAATCAAAGCTTTCGTTTATGATTCTTCAAGCATGACTCCGCCAGATTGCTCTACCGGCCTATCGCGATTGTATTGACAAAGCGTCAACAATACAACATTAGCGTGAGTGCCCGTAATTATATAACGCAATGATGTGTTTAATTTAACCGCTGCGTAACGCGCAGATTACGCATTGTTACAAGGCTGTACATGGATGCGAGTTGAATCGGAACAAAGCCAATTATAACTTTGAATAAAAAACGTAAGCTGTGTATAATCAACATAGAATTACGTTTATTATTCATATAACATCTCAGTACCGAATATGTATTTATTAAATTACAATGTTTAGTACTTTCATACTCTGGTGAGAATTCCAAAAATGTAATCAAAGCTGAGGAGTAGAGCTCATATCAAAAAGGCTCATATAAAATATGCTTCTAATACTAGATCTTTATAAGTTTGCATCGTAAAAGTTATTTTTTTCATATTGTTTTGTTTTTAGTTAAGCGGTAATACTCCAAAGTCCTTGCACTCCTGTGCCGAAACCCTTCCAGGTATCACTATACACACACACACACAGATCCTGGCTTTCTCACTACACTAAGTATCACGTATTTACGCGCGTAGCCCCAAATATACTAATTTTAGTGTATTTTTTTGCGCGGAGCAGATGTTATAGCGGTCGCGGTCTATCTTCTTTGTTATATTATCTAATAGAGTTAGTGGTGTAATAAAAACGTGAATAAAAAAGACAAACTGTAGCTCTTTCATTTTTCTAAGAGACTATATAGATTAGCTGGATTGGCTACTGGTTTCTAGCAGTGGTTTCATTTTTACCTGGTCACGGTAATATCATACATAATATTACCGTGACCTGGTTTAAAAGGTAATATTAGACCTGGCTCCGTTTTTACCACTTCATAGGCTGTCGATATGTAACCCGTTTCCTGTCATGGAACATTTCACGCAGTAATATTACCTATAATAAAACGTGGCCTGGTTCCCTATAGACCACTTAAAACTTAATCCTATATAGAACATTACCTGTCCATACTATAGGTACTATACTGTACTATTTATTATTACTGGTGCCTATTTTATAAGTACAATTGTTAGTTATTATGTTAAATAAATAATAAAAAAACAAATATACAACACGTAAATCAGAGAACATTTCATGCAACCGGTGCTCATAATATAATTACGCAGCGCACATGAAGTATCTCATTATAAAAAATATATACCCCATTATGAAATAGAATACGTTTAGGATGGGATAAACATTTCATGAAGATTTTATGCAATATGCTATTACAAAAATATGTAGGTAGGTAAACAGTGTCGTATGTGACTTTCAAATCCTTCTAAAACACGAGTTAAATATCCAAGTAGAAAGGAGGTAGAAAGTACTACTTTACGGATACAGATATATCTGCGAAGGCGACTTCTTGCGCAACACAAACGGAACAAATTGTTAAACCGATGTTAGGTAGATATAGGCAGGGCTGTCTCTCTAATAAAAAAGTTAAATTTTAGATTTTTTTATACTCGTTTTTTTAGCAACTAATTTATTAAACCACTTGATAGAAACTTTCGTAAGTGTTTAACATTTTTAATATTATTTTGAGGGTTTAACTTACGCGGTCAGTATGAGTATCAAAACACTTGTGCAGAATACCAAAATAAATTAGCAAACTAGATTGTCTATGGTAATTTTTATTCTGTCCAAACTCAAATCCAAATTCGTAAAAAACCTACAAACGTTAAACTTGCGTCAAAATGATTAAAATATTATGATGTAGTCGCTTATATGTAGTTTTACTTTACGCATGTATTTTACTTTGTAATTTGTATAGCTTTATATTATATTATTATTATTTTAATGGTTCACCAATAGACTGGTACATTTTATAGAAAGTATAAATAACGTGGTGTTAATATTAATGGCTTATGTAACAATCCAATAATAGGCAAACACAGCATGTTACCTATATCAAGTGACTGGCAACAAAAGTCTAGTGCCTTCTTAGTGCCTAATAATTAGTTATGAAACTTTTGCATAATACCTAATTATGTGCAGATGTATGCATATCTAAAGATATGATAAAAGATTAGATAGATCTAAAATTCTGTTTCTACCGATGAAGTGAAACGCAATCCGTCTTAATAAAACGTGTACTAAAGATAGTCTCGAGTTTAACCCGTTCTATACCGTGATAATTAAAACAAGTGCAATTTGAAAAAAATTATACCGACTTCCATTCTATTACTTTGGTAAAAATCAGTTATTGGAGTGTAACTCAAAACTACTAAACCGAATTTGATAAAATTTACATGGGACCACACGGGAAGCACCAGCATTCGACCAAAAAAAGAATTTTGGAAATCGGTTAACCCAGTCGAAAGCTATGAGGTAACAAAAACTCTCTTATAAAAAAAACATACAGTCGAATTGAGTACCTCCTCCTTTTTGGAAGTCGGTAGACAAAAGAAACGCACGTAAATTTACGTCTCGGGTACGCAAAGGGTTAAAAAAGTGTCATAATATATCAAATTTTCTTAAACTATGGTCTAAACTCGGGACTATCTTAGGCTCACTTTTATAATAAGGGGGATTGTGTTTGGTAACCGTAGGGTAAGTATAACTACAGACATAAAGTCAAACAATAACGACAAAATATACTGTTTAAGTTCGCGAATAAAAACATAGTTTATTAAGAGAACATCAACGAGCCTGTATTCAAATATTCATAATGGTAAAGGAATTAGAGGTTTTCGTTTTGAGTAAAGATAAACCACTTTTATGAAACTGAGTCTGAAGAGATTAAGTATAAATTACAGTATTTTTCATAGTCAAAGTCAAAACTGCCTTTGACAGTCTTCTTATAAAACTGCCAATGTCTCCTTAAAATCGAATACATACGGGAGAGCTACTAGTAAGCAGCTATTTAGCTTATGATCTCCAATATTTTGCCAAAACATTTTTAGTAGTTTATTTTATGAACTTTGTATAATTGAACTACATCCATTATGTTATTATTATTTTATTTGGTAACCCTAGTTACGCGGAAGTTTTACCAGAATGATGTATCACAGATGTTCTTCTTTCATTGTAGGTAGTGTACCTATTAACGGTAATCTTCTTGTAATTGATGACGTAATATAGTTAATGATAGATGCAAGATTGAAAAGTAAATTGTAAGTATTGAGTCCAGTATAATAACGCATTCCGGGCCCTTATGAAACTTCCGCGGTACTGCAGTGCGTCGAGTATGTTCGCTGAGGCGAGGGTCCCAGACTTTTATGCGGTCCTTAGATCACGCGTGGCTTAGTTTTGGCATCGTCTGCGCCGTTCGGACAACAAAATACTCGTGGCCATGTCTGACGACATAAGCAGTCCCATGTTCAGGTACTGGATCTCGGTCCACATGAACGAGAATAAACAAATGACCAAGCACAACTGTGCATGTTAGTTTATAAGTTATTAATAACGCCCCCTATACAGGTGAAGTTTATTTTGTATATTTAGTTTTATTTTTATTTGTAATTTGATGATGTGTGTTGTATATTATACAATATGTAATTATTATTATTGTGATATTTAGATGGGTCCTTTAGCCTGCAATAAACAATTTTATTATTATTATTATTATTATTATTATTATAACCGCAGCACTTTGACTGCTTAATAAAGTTTTATAACATTGTATCCAATTTAAAAAAAAAAGTCCTCTATTAGACGAGTATGTTTCATAAGTACACCTATTTCAAGCAGGTTTTGATTTTATCTGATTATATGAGCTTTTTGGTTATTCGGTGCACTCCTCCACAACTCTGCTGAAGTCGATATTCTTTTTTCCATGAAGACAATAGCTTGACATTCGTAGATTAAAATCATAAAACCACTTCACATTGTTTATAAGGCATTTTCACCACTCTCATTTGATGAACAGCGATGATGCAGTCTAAGATGAGAATTGAGAACACACTAGACACATAGAGACTGGCTCTCAAAAAAAGATGCCGAAACAAACTAAATGATCAGTACTTCGTGGCAGATTACTATCATAACTGAATATACAAAAAGTATGAATTTACACGCGATGTTACCTAGAATCCCAGACGAAAACAGACTTAAACTCAAAAAGTATGAATTTACTCACGATGTTACCTTTACCAAGAGCCAGAAGTTTTTTTTTTGTTTGAGCGGGGAAATGCTGTGCACTTCCCTTCCGCCACGGGGGTGACGGAAGGGGCGTGTGGGGCTCAGACCCACTAAAACCCCCCCCGTGAGCAGTTCTCCGCCAAGGTGGGGCGAGACAGGGTCGCGCTGGCAGTCACCATCTTGCCCCAGCGGTAGGCCCGGATTGATCTTAACCGGGCCTCAGCGCCTGTGAAGGGATGACCTTGCTCACCAAGGTCACCCCCTAGACGTGTAGGGCCGTGCAAACCGGCGAAGAGTCCACCGACTATTCGCCAGTAACCCCACTACGGAGGAGGGAGGAGACGTGCAAACCGTCTCCTCCGTTCCCCCGGTCGTCTGCGCCGGAGAGGGTCAGCTCGGACATCATTCTCCCTCATCCGCTCCGCTGCCTCCTTCTGCGTCATCACCGTTTCGCAGAAGGTGGCCACCGCGCCATATCCTCCGGCGCACCGCACGCGTGGCAGGCTGGAGTAGCCTCCCGTCTTGCGATTTGGTGCACGTACTTTCCGAAGCATCCATGTCCGGAGAGCACCTGCACCAATCGGAAGGTCAGCGACCCGAAAGGTCGTAGCCAGAATTAAGTCTGCTTGAACGATGGCTGACCCTTACTATACCTATTTGAGCTATGATTGCTTCACACTGTATGAACTTCAACCATTACTTTAAGGAAACCGCAGCAGGTTGGCCGATACAAACGTATATTTATACATGTATACAATTTATGTAATGTAATGTATGTATTGTAAGTAATTTTAGATTTTGTATCTTGATCTCAAAAGAGTACCGCCATTCTGTAGATTTAAACCTTCCTATACCGTGATAATTAAAACAAAAGATTTATGAATGAAACGCACGTAAATTTAGGTCAATGGTACGCAAAGGGTTAATCACGATGTACTTTTTACGGAAGTTGAAGCTTCACCTAAATACCTCAGAGCTATCATAACACTCAGTATATGCAAATATGTGTAATGTGTATACCGTAATCCGATAACAATATTTTATTGTCAGACTAGCGGAGACTTATGCGGGTTTACAAGAGGAAAATAGTAGTTCAATTTAAATAACAATACATACATTTAATCAGTGGTAATATTGCAAATAAATCGATCGACCTTAACCCAATAATGAGTCCGTCCTCAGTCCTTAATTGGATGGAGACGTAGGCAGCATTCTAATGAGATTTACTACCAGTGGAAATGCAGGGCAAGGTTCCGCGTTTACTGCCGGCGCGGCTTCGAAACCTTTGTGTACATATATACATACCTACTGACTCTGATACATAGGTATTATAGTTTTCAATTATAGTCTTATTTCCAGATTCTAAAGCTGCAAGGTAGCATAAATAGAGCAGCTGTTAACTTCAAAGGCGCGAATGTGTAAACTTGATGGATTCATGATTGTTTCATATTTTTGGACTTAGGATCCGTGGGAATGAGTTTTAAAATAAAAAGAAAATAAATTTCGTCAGTAAAGAAAACGTTAATTTAAACCAAACTAATTAGCTTGATATGTTATAGCGCAGAAGCCATAATTATAATAGTTGGATGTATTTACAAACGAGTACGCGATTGGAAACAACGACCCAGCAAATGTAGGTGACATTAGGCATTACTTCAAAAAAAAAATCAAGGGTCATTGTCTTTACAATGAATTAATATAAAACGAACTTGTCGAAATAACATCTTCCATATTTCTTTCAAATCGGTATAAATAAGAATAATACATCTTTTTATTTTATGATTATTTGTCGATTATTTTTTTATAAAATTATTTACTGGCGTGTACCCTATAAATCAGTTACCACTGAAACATTATCACGAATTGCGTGTGCGTACGATACTTTATTATAAGTTGCGTATTTATTACACCCGCTGGGCATAAATTCCTGTATTTCGTGAGTATTTGCCGAATTGCCTATAAGTTTTGTTAGTTTATCGAAAGGAAATATAGTCCCGTCTTTTTTCTACAGGCTTATTATTCGATAAATGTTAAGGTATTTTATATAAGGCATATTTTTATAGTTACTAACTCAACCAAAGGATTAAATAGACATCAATATAATGAATATAATATATTATAGGTCCTAACAAAATAAAGTTAGCGTTTTGTCGAACTTGGAGACTTTTATGTCAACTATCTGACGTTTTACTAGTAATTACGCAGTAACATACGCAGTTATTGGACGTCCCACTAGTCAGCACTAATTATGGTCAGAATTCGGTGTTATGTCGCGCCACTAGAACAATAAACATTTTTCTAGCCTGGATTTATTTTTTTCCTCAAAATCATCATTAAAAAAACAAATAAGACTGCTTCATTGCGATTAATATTTAACACACACCCTCTCTCACTCACACACAAACACCTGCTATTCTTACTGTAATTGTAATATGACCTGTGCCTGTATCTTATCTTTGTCCTTTACATATATTTTTTCGTTTTATTATTACTTTTCTGTAAATTGTTTTTAATTTAAGTAATTCTGTTTTGGCCATCTTTTAAGTTTTTTTACTTAGACACATGTTACATGTTAATTGTAAACGCTGTTGAATTACCAAAAATAAATAAATAAAGTACAAATTCAATTTCATTTCAAATTTAGGCTTGCGTATTTGAGTTTTGAATTTAGTGACTCAATAGTTTTCATATTCATCTCCATTAGATTTTTCTAGGATATCGGTCTGTTCACAATATGGAAAACTCAAAACAACGCAATATTTAAGAATACTAGTTACAACGCTGAAGAAACTGTTCAAAGCATTAATGAGCTGTATGGGGAAGTAACTGTAAGAGCAAACACGGTTACACACACATACGTTTTTGGTTCCAACGTTGCCGTTCTGTAAATTTAGACTTACAGGAACAAGCCTCATGGACGACCGGCGACCTTAGTTGGCAACGAAGAATTAAAGTTGATCGTGGAAGCAGATCCATCGTCAGAAATAGCGGTAGGCTTCGGTGCGAGTGAAAAACAATTTTAAATCTCTTGCAACAAGAAGAGAAAGAAACGAAGAAGAGAAAAGAGAAAAAAAACTCCAGAAATCGCTACCACATGAATTGAGTGAAGCATATCTACAAACACGCATTAATAGCTGCGTTACATTGCTCAACCGTCACAATAACGAGGAATGTTTTAATCGCATTCTTATTTGTGATAAAAAATGGATCTTGGACCCAGGAGAACCGGCTAAGTCCTGTCCCAAGCGAAAGTTGACTCAAAACAAAGATACATGGTGAGTGTTTGGTAGACCAGTGCTGGCATCGTACAGTACAGCTTCATAAGATCTAGCTAGACGATAACGGCAGATCTGCATTATCAACAATTCTAAACCATGATGGAAAAGCTCGCTATTCAACAACTGAGACTGGTCAATTGCTATACCCCACTACTGCTTCCGGACAACGCCAGACCTCACACTGTATGGCAGACGGTCACTTAATTAGATGAGCTGCCATTGGAATTACATTTTTTCAGCAATGGACTGAATGCACTACCTAAGAAATTGCGAAAGTGCATAGATAATAATAGAAACATACTTCGATTGATTTAATATATAATTTCATTTTCTTTTCGTTTTACTTCTTCCATATAAGACGACAATTTCAGATGAAAGGAACTAATATTATCATGCCTGTAATCACCAGAATTCAATAAGGATCCTCGAAGGGGAAGGTAGAAATACGTGCCTAAAAAGAACAAGCTTGGTAATAAAACTATTCATCATTCTGACGTACATAAAGTAAAATGGCCGAATAAAAGTACAAAATCTTATTTTTTTTAAATTTATTTATTCTGGTTCACTGGTATCTTCCTAATTTCCTGGGACAATTCGAAGTTTCTGTTTTGTATTTGTATGTTTGTCCGATGTCACCTTGGAACCAATTGATCTGTTCTTGACAAATGTTTGTCAAGCATTTTAGATTTACCTTACTATTAGATAGATATTAGGCACTATTTGTATGGGCCTCAAGACAAGAGTCTTCGACCAATGTGTGTTACCAGTGATGACTTATGGCACTGAAACGTGGTCTCTTACTATGGGCCTTATAGAAAAGCTCAAAGTCGCACAACGAGCTATGGAGAGGGCTATGCTCGGGGTTTCTCTACGTGATCGAATCAGAAATGAGGAGATCCTTAGAAGAACGAAAGTCACTGACATAGCCCAGAAGATTAGCCAGTTGAAGTGGCAGTGGGCAGGGCACATAGCACGCAGAACAGATGGCCGATGGGGCCGAAAGGTTCTGGAGTGGAGACCACGGAACGGCAAGCGCAGCGTAGGTCGTCCACCGACACGGTGGACAGACGACCTGATGAAGGTCACAGGACGACGTTGGATGCAGGCCGCTTCCAACCGGTCCTTTTGGAAAATCATGGGGGAGGCCTATGTTCAGCAGTGGACGTCCTACGGCTGAGATGATGATGATGATTTGTATGGACGTTATGTCAAATTTCTATCGGTAGTAAGGAACACCGTGAATAGATAAATTATTGGGAACCCCCATAAGTACAAAATATGTAAAAAATCCGTTGATTTATGAAAAAACACTGCATTAAATAATTTGAAAGTGTCGCTAATAGGATTGAATTAATGCAAGTTTTATAAATAATGAACTTATTTTCAACTGTCACTAACCTCACACGTAGATTATATTGTCTAGAGTTTGGCTTTGCTTTAATGGCCGACCGCCTTCCTGACACCAACTCATTCAATCAATAGAATCCTCGTTCCGGGCCATAAAATCTCGTTAAAACTGCTGTTATTCCCCTAATGTACACTGCTACAACTTACTACACATAGATAGTGGCATTCTGCTCATTAGGCGTGTTTTTCCTTTAGCCGCGTTTACGATCATCCAATGAGAGAATAATGGAACAGTTCTGGATTCTTAAGCCGAATAAGTATACTCTACGGCAAGTGAGGCTTAAACTCGAGGTTAATTAAAGGAAGCCTCTGAAATCCGCAGGGAAGGAATTCCGGCAGACTTAATAGAACATCTATTGTTATCTTTAATCCGGAGCGTGATGCGTTAAGAGCATTCGCAGTTATTACGTTTATTTTTATAATGCGCGATTCCGGCATAATTTTATGTTCATTATCATCGTAATCGTATAATAAGTATTCCATAAAAGTATACGAGATATTTGCGCGTGTTATGAGTACCTTGCGTGACTGCGAGCGTGTTAGAGCCTCGTCGTATCCAGAAGTGTTATGACAATCGTATGTGAATTACCTGAAACAGACATAAACTTATGTTATTATCTTTGTCGAGTTTTGTTAGGATGTTAATAAACTTGTGTAAGTGCTTAACATTATCATCAGACGCGGTGAATGCGTATAGACTACAACTGCCACTGCAACCATTGTTATGATCGAATAACGTCGTATACCGATCAAAATTAATTTGTATAGTATCATCATCATCTAACTAAACTGTAGGACGTCCACTACAGAACATATGCCTCCACCTCCTCCATTTAATTCCAAAAAGAGTGGTTGGAAACAGTCTGTATCAAGAGCGACATTTACCAGGTCGTCTGTCCGCCGTGTCGGTGGACGAAGTACTCTGCGCTTGCCGGTCCGTGGTCCACTCCATACTTCCGACCCCATTGGTTTAGGCTTAGCAGGGTTTTACAAATACATACATATACACAACATAGATTTCTGATTTTGTATTTATAAGTTTAGCGTTTGTTATGTATTCACTTCAGGCTGTATACGTAAATTCGATATTGAGGTTTCCAAAATCTAGATACATATTCCAGGATTGGTCTGAATGAATAACATTATTAACGTTTTTTTAATTAAGATCCTCTTTATTAACTCCTAAAATAAAACCTAAACGAAAGTCCCGACCAAGGCGACCAGTAATGTCAGTGTTAAAATGATGTGAAATTGGAATATGAGTTTTTCGTCTAACGATACTCCTAAATCTGTCACCACGGTTGCTCTGAAGAGGCTCATCATTTAAGATAAAGTAAAACTCATGCCAGTTACATAATTTCATAAATACATATAGGTATTTCCAATAGTATTGTTGGGGAACCTTATTATTGTCGTCTAATTTAATTACATCCTGGATGAGAAGATACCGGCCACTGAGATATTCTCTATGATGATCATAATAGATATAGTTTAAGTCAAAAGTTTTACTAAAACGTGACTTTCAATCCACTGTGACTTACTCACTGAACTTTACTGTGACTTGATTGTGATTAATTTACAAGTCTGACTTTTAATCACACTAATAATTTTAACAAATGGCAAATGAACACTGTTTGAGCCTTTATAGAACATTTACTTTATTCTAGTTACCGATCTGTCTTTAAACTTGTAGTAAAAATAAAGTTGCTGTTAGCTCAGCGCTTGTCTACGTTCAGTTTCCTATACTAGAAATCAAGCAAGCACATCTCGCAATAACGTACAAAATTAATTAAAAAATAATGTGCACTCTTAGATAAAAAAAACAACCCGCCAATGTATGTATATTAATAAATTGCTATTTTATGATATATGTATCATGACAAATATGTCATGATACATATAATCAAATAATACATTAGTGAATAAGGAGAAAAACTGTTTTAAAGGTGAAATTAAGTGGTATGGTTGAATTTTTTTTAATATACTCTGGTATGTTACAAAATGTTTTTAATTCCGTCAATGTGTACTTAGAAGTCTTATAAATGTCATATTATTTTTTATAGTTTTAATTAAATCACTGCTTATGAGATATACTGCTTTAAAAACCGTAATTTTTATCGACATCATGATATGACAGCACCTTAAACGTAATTTGCCAAATGGCATGGTATTTTAAAATGCATAGTCACGAACACTGATAATCCACCATTACTTACTATACGTCAAAATTCGTTATCAAATTATCTAGCTCCTACAACTGTGGCACATACAACTCAAAAATGGCACGACGAAGTGCAAAAAATTTTTCAAATGTTTACATAGATAATACTTACACATATTTTTTGTGCTACGTTTATTGACCACTTCTTTCAATTGTTATTTGGTGCAATGCGCTTATACTAGGCTTTACCGATCTATAGTATATATAGTAACTGAGTACTCCACATTTGCGGCTGACACGCAGGTGTCTGTTTGTTTTTATTGCTGTTTTAAGTGCCAGTAACAATTTTACGCCCCACCGTTCCAATTGTTTATGGATGGGAATCAATCGTGAAATGTTCATAAAATACAGGTGCACTTTATGAAGTTGATTTAGTACAATATTATTTAATGAACTGCGTGCATATGACAATGAAAATGAGATATTGGTCGACCGTGATATTCAAATTATCAAGGAAGATTATCCAACACGCATGTTTTTTATCGTGTATATACATATTTACTAGGGAATGTCGTGCTACAAAATTTTCGAATACATGAAGATAGTAAAATCATATATTTGCATATAACGCAGAAATCGACTTAATTGAATAAAATTATTAAACTAGTTGCGTCCAAGGTTTTACCCGCTTGGTGATGGATGACAATGATTAAAAGTAAATAAAAATAATCCTATTATTATTCTAGCGCGTCCAAAATACCAAATTTCATCCAAATCCGTTCAGCCATTCTGCTGTGATTGTGTGATTGAGTAACAAACCTCCATCCATCCATTCGCATTTACAATATTAATAAGAAGTAAGCCAGTTGCGCCTCACGGCTTCACCAGCATGGTTATTTTCCCGAGAAAAGAATAAATTATGTGGTATTCCATCAATAATCTTCCTATGTTAAATATTCTTGTAAAAATATGGTTTATTACTCATTTACGCTAGTTATGGCATAGAAATCCACCCATGTGTCCAGATATTATTCATTGTATATAACTGTGATAAAAGCATAAGGATTCAATCAAATTGATCGATGTAACAAAGCTTTAATTATCTATGATTATGAGCTATATGTCAGGTCAGCTGTGCGATTCTGTAATGATCTGTCGACGAGCTCACCGATGTCAAATACTTTATGAGATGTCGCCCTTGTAAATAAGGTTGTTTTTCCCATGTTTCTTATCATCTCTTAATTTGTTTCACGGATGTTGTCGAAGATGCAACGATTCGATGTTTGCTCTTAGAGAATCGCACGGCTGGTCAATGTGATGAACCCACTGGTAAAGTACAAGGCCTAACTGGCACCATACGTGTCCTATGGGACCAGTCTGTATTGTGAGGAGGGTGGCAAGGGGGGAGGGTCTTAATTAGGTAACTTTTAATGCTTTCCAGGCACTACACAGTATTAGTAAAGCTGAAACTGCTCCCATGTTGATACTATGTGGTAATCATCTCACACTCTGCACTTTAATAATCTGCAAATTCGTTAAGAGAAACGCAACGATAGTACTTGTCTACCTATTAATATTGTCCGTAAAAAGGTAATTTTATAGTACTTTAAAAAACCAAAAAAATCTAAATGCACAGGCATAGTAAACATGTTGATTACATGAAAAAGAATCACTGAAATCGAACAATATTAAGAGGTAGAAAAGAGTTATTTCTTTCAGTATGAACTAATGCTAGCTATGCGGCGTGAGTGATTTCCATGACACTAATAAAGTAGCAGAATTGCCGCCCTATTCCACACCAGACTGTTCCCGTTTTAGTAATTGCAGTATACCGTTTAGAGCGTGTGTAAAAGCGCAGACGCCATTTGACCTGGATATATTCTTTATTACGGCCCGGATATTTTTATAGCCGAAACTCTTTTGACCTTCGTCATTTTATGTTTCTTTACTGTAACTAGAGGTACGTGGCTATATTTATTTTCACAGCGGTTTATTGCCTTCCAGGCTTTACTTCAGGAAGTGCTTTCGACAAAATGTGTTGCAGAATTAATGTGTGTCATGACCCAATCAACCCTTCTTCTTCACCGTTGATAGTGTTTAACAAATAGGGCATCTGGTCTCAAGGTTTTGAACATATTCGTACTTCATGTTTAAGTCGATTTAATTGAAATTTCTTAATTAATCAGTAACGATCAGTATTAACGACATTTTACCCTACTACAGATAGATATATGACATAAGTTTCATAATAATTATGTCAAACTTGTATCCCTGATAAAGGCCTATTCAAACCTGGGCGTTATTCGCTACCGCGAGCGATAGAGAAATCCGAAAGGGTATGCGTTAATTTCACTGTTTACACTTACTGAGATATTCGTTGGTAACGGCGAGCGGGGCGGTGGAACTAGTTTCGCCAAACAAGAGAAAATACCGCCTCACTAGGCGGTACAAGTTTCGCTGCAGTTATGGAACTTCATACTATTTACCCATCGAGTTTCACGTGGTATTTTTCGCTACCCACAGCGGTAGCGAATAACGCTCAGGTCTGAATAGGCCTTAAGATAAACTGTTGATAAGTAGAAAATAGAAACTGGCAATTAGGGAATATCAAAAATAAGGCAGATTTATGTTCTCCATTTCCAAAGTGTGTACAGGTCAAAAATTGTAATTGTACCCTTGGAATGGCATAGAACTATAGATGAATTATATGACAAAATAAGCTTAACCTCTAACTGGCGTATTTATAATCAAGTAAAAGTAATAACTTCAGTAAAAGTAATTACTTAAGCAACGATTTTAATTCTATAGACTATTGTAGTATTTTCCTGAAGTTAGAACTATTAAAGGTTAAAATTCTTAGCCGACTAATATCACCATTTTCTTTAATTTTAATCAATGAGAACACGTCTAGTTTTTGTGATTATTGCAAAAGTGAATTGTATAAAAATGACATTCGTACTCACATCTTAACTGTGATGGATCTATCTATCTATATATATATAAGGATCATTACTTACTTAAGCATTTACTTTAGTAAGTAACGTTAATTGCTCGACTACATAATAAGATTTTATGTTGAAGTATTCTATCGTCAAGTAATTACTTCATAGAGAAATTACTTAGCAACAAGTAATTACTTACTATATACGAGTGTTAAGCTTTAACGCAAGTGACAAGGAAGATAGAATACAATAAGCCCTGTCTACTCGAATGTATCAAGAATAGTTTTCTCAATTCGCAAAAGATATACAAAATAACGTTCCTTTATGCTAGCTCAAATTTTAGCATTGTAAAGCCCAACAGGTAAGTCATTAATTCACATTCGACGCTCCAGAGTACAATCATCAACTCGGATTCATTCAATTATCGTTCTAATTACAATGTGTGCGAAGCCAATCAATAGAGTATCGTTCATTGTTGTTTATTCAATCCATTGCATTGCACGCATCCGGACGTGTGAAGCATACGAACATTAGTAATTATAAGAACACTCACATGCACAAGCAGACGGAATTAGCAAGGTTAACAACCACTCATCAATGGATTCCGAGGGCTAACACGAAGTCTATTTCATTATGTTTGGCCATTGAGAGAAACGAGCGAAGAGGCTGTAGCACAAACAATTTGCCTAAATTTATTTTACAAAAAAATGGAACCGAACACCAAAAAGTGTGAAACAAATTGTTGAACCGGATTTTTTTCATCATTTTTAGTGACCCCAGCTACTTACGGGATCGATTGTCAATGATGATATCATCAAGTTAGGCTATCATTTTCAGTTTTTGGAGTGTAACTCGAAAAACTGTTTGACCGATTTTGATGAAATTTATATGGGACCACTTCGGAAGTAGGTATACTCTACCAAACGAAAAAAGATTTTTGAGAATCGGTCCATAAATGGGAGAGAAATCGGCTAACATACACATAAAAAAATACATACAAACGAATAACCTCCTCCTTTTTTGAAGTGGATTAAAAAGTATTCGTGTCGCAATCTAACTATGCACCTGTGCCACAGCTGCCCTAGATAAATGTCAGTTTGTACCGTTTCACGTGAACGATACGTTATTACACTTACGCAGTTATTCGTACAGAGGTATCTTCGTAATTTGATAAAAAAATTGAGAAGTAAAAATACATGGTGTCTAAGAACACACGTACAAATTATTAACATTTTACCTGACTGCGACGAAGCCCAAAAGGAGGGTTATGTGTTTGACCTGTATGTAAGTATTTATATTCGTTCCTATGTCTACTCGTAATTACTCAACGGTTCGTCCAATTTTGATAAATGATACGTCATTAGATTCGTCTTGACGTCCCTAGTTTCACAGGCCTTTATTAATAAACGTTGCGTAAACATAGATTAGGCGTAACATGCTTTGTCTTGCTTCCACGCGTGACATTTACTGCAAGCGAAAAATTGACAGATAGATGTTTTAACTACTCCGGGTTTATTACAAGTTTATTAATAAGGCCGCCAGGTTATAACCCGACTACGGCTAAGTCGAAAGGAAGGAGGGCTGATTTTATGCGCATTAACTTGCGGGATAATTATTTCCGTAATCAGGTGATTAAACTTTTCGACAGTTTTTTTTGTTTTTATAGTACTTAACTAGCTATGCTCCGTGCTGCATGATGATGGACGATGATGATGAATCAAATAATATAGCCTATAGGCTACTCTCTACTGTCACTCAAGAATTTCAACTTTCCACTGGTGAATAAATTTTCAACATCACAAAGAAACAAACAATAAAATCTTTCCTCTTTATATTATTAGGGCAGATTGAAAAGAACGCACTCTGCGATTTCAATATATATAACCAAAGTATGTATTTAAATTCTATATAATATCTTGCAAAGGAAACAAGTATTTTTAGTAATTATATTAGTAAACTTATTAGTAAACATAACCTACTACATCAGTTAAGTGACAAAGTTTATACGACGCACCATTTGGACAAACATAACACATGATTTATATCACTACTTTCGGAAAGACATTCGGCCGCAAAGAAAGCGGTTAAGTGACTGAAATAACTGAGAAAATAAATAAAAAACTTTAATTTTGTATTTATTTTATATATTGCTCTTATACTATGTCAACAAGTAGTAATTCTGTGAACAGTAAACCTCGCTAGTGGCACAGTTTTACAGCGGCAATCTTGACCAATTTTACTACAATTTTATGTTCCTAGCATAGATTAAGTATATTTATTAATCTATGGTTTCTAGCCAGGGTTTAAACAAGACTAAATATGCTCATATTCAAAATTCCTCTTTAGAGTCAGGTACCTAATGTGTGTACCCAATTTCATATAAATCATTAGGTAAAAAGCGCCGCAGCAAACTTCCCTCCTTTTTAAGGAAAAGTACCCGCCCCGTTCCACTCAAAAACGACCAACAACATTAAATATATTGAATAATATAACTGGCATACCAAGTTTCGTCAAGATTCGCAACCTAACAAACAAACGGACAGATGAAAGTCAATTTGGCCAGTTAAAGCAGAGACGCTTCGTCAGTTATCGCGTTTTTACAACTGAACCCGCTTTCTTCGCAGCTCAGTGTAGTTGATATTCAAACCTACTAGGTACACTCTCGGGTACACCAAGTAGTACTACTATTTCGGAAGTAAATCCGTGTCCTTCCCGAATCTAAGTCAGATTTGTGTGCTTGTGTAAATCAAGGCTAGCGGTGGAATAGCACAGTATAATAGGTGTTACGGAGAACTCGGTCGCATAGCGTCTGGTCCTTGCATTTTGATGAAGGCTATGAGAATATGGAAACTTTACTAATTTACTCAATATTTAATAGTTCACGAAATAATATACAAAAATAATGTTATGTAGTAACACATTATTTAAAAGAGAAAGATGCTTGGAGTTTTTCACCTCTGCCATGTTGACATCCGCCACCTCAGTCCGTCACCCATGCAACTATTTAAGATTATAATAAAATTATTACCCAAGTTTCTGGTCATTCCGGTTCTTCTTGGTAGAGGATCTATTTATTTTAGATCACGGCAGTAAAATCTTTTATATAATTTTTTTAATAAATTGACTGTCATATTGCGCATTGATGCCTACATTATATGCTAGTTCTAAACGGTGTCGCTGGATGGCGTTGATCATTGAGCGTCTATTTCTGAATCGCGCAAACGTTTTTTGCACAGTTAATCCCTGATTGCCTGCTATAGCACGCCTGCGTTTCCTCCATTGATTAGCTCGTATGTGTTTCCTCGCAAATAACCTAACCGTGTATTTTTTGATTATATCTATTTAATATTTGATATTATATATTAATATTATTATTCCTAATTCCGGAACCGGCATTTTATTACCATATTTTTATTTGTACATATTATTTTTACACTACAATTAAGAAACCGCAATTTTATTACACAACAACATGTACTCGTAATTCTAATTTTATTGATAAGATCAACGAATGCATAAAAACTAGAATAGGAATCATGCATGCTTGCTTATTACTACTAAGTACATAACGTAACAGTAAAGTGCCGAAGATTAGATGACATAGTTTGTAAATGCTATAATTACTCTGGGCCGCAAAGAAGACGGACTTTAAACAAATTAGTTTTTTCAAAAAGAGCAAGCCTTTTAAAATAATAATTAAATCAAAGTTTAAAAAGTAAATCCTTTTTATTTCTTTTTAAAATGACAATCTTTCAGTAGTTTTCGAAAAATGTTCGCATTTTAGTATGGTGTATTGCCACCAACCTGTAATTTCAGTTATAAAAAATACGATAACTTAAAATATTAGTGCAATCCTTTTAAAATAAAAGCTAAACCAAAGTTAAGAAGTAAAAACGTATTTTCTTTTTAAAATTACAATTTCTCTAGATTTCTAAAAATGTACCCGTTTTATTTTTTTGTATTGCCGCCGAGCTGTTATTACAGCTAACAAACGGTTTGGCATGTTTACTTCTATTTAATGATATAAATGTATACTTGTTCACTACTATATTTTAATGAAATAAACTTTAATTTAATGTTTTCTTAGAATTTTACGATTCTTACACATTGCAATTGAACATCTATCTTTTTTTCTTTCTTTAATTTGATTAAATCATGTATAAATTTGTATTATTTTGTCCAAACGTTTTGAACACTTATCAGTTAACTGCAGGGCTATTATGTATCTCAGTTGCTGACCAGTTTTGATTAAAATCTTAAAAAATGGCGACTCTTATGTCAGTTTTGACAAGTACAGTAAGCAAAAATATTAGTAAGTTGATGACTGGAGCTGAGAAAAGTGACATAGCGCCGCCATTTTTTCGATTTCAATCAATATTTTTAGCAACTGAGATACATAGCCATGCAGGTCACGGGTAGACTGGACCATAGAGTAGACTGGATGACAGCTGTATGTTAAGTATACAATTATGAACATTACCTATCATACTTTAATAAAAAAAAACGTCGGGGTAAAATAATATAAAATTAAACGCGATTTAATCCGTTTAAAGTTGTTTAATTTCAAGGCTTAAACGGAGTTTTTATTTTACACAGATTGCTCAAAAATTTTAAGTTATCGCATCCGCTGCCGTTGTGGCCCAGTGTGTCACTATGTACCTTATACTTCCTCTACTATTTGGTGAGTAAATCCGGGTCCTCCCCAAATCTAGGTGAGATTTGTGTGTCTGTGTAAATCAAAGCTGGCGGTGCAAGGGGGCTGCCGTAATAGGTATTATGGAGAACTGGGTCGCACCGCGTTTGGTCGATGCAGTTTGCAGATTGTAGATGGGTAAGGCTTAACTATGGCAACTATTTGGTAACACAAGTATAATGCTTCAGATATCGGTAAGTATATCTTTATTGTAATTTTAAACGTAATTTAGGTAAGTAATTTTTATAATAAGATTTTTAAAGCAAGGCCTTAGCCTGCTTAGCGATACCCAAACATTGCAATTTTTAGAGAGAAAAATTCACATCCTCGATTGAGTAACAACTCAATCCCACTTGATTGCTTAACGAATTTGTAAGACATTTGGTATGTAGATTGATGAGACACTGAAATAAGACAAAGAAAAGTTTTCATCATCATCATCCATCACCACGCGAGTTCAACCACGAGGCGAAATTTCTTTAAACGAATATTTAAGAATGTATTTATTTTTAAATCTGTCTCATATACGTGAGGACCCATACTTTCTAATACTTAATTAAAGATGATAATTAATGTAAGCTGTAGGAAATCCTATTATTACCTTCCTATTAGGAACCTCTATTTTTTCCAGGTTACCTACATTTGAATTCTACCAGCTTCAATGCAAATGAATGTGGATATTAAAACTTTTCCAACCGTTTCACTGTTACCTAACAGTCAGATGTTCTCTTGCAGTTGCGGCTGATTATTCACGGCACTATTTTAGCTGGTGATTCTTCATTTGAGCGGCAGTTTAATGCAGTTAGAAGATATTCGTCCCAGTTCCTTAGATCCGTTTTGGTTCACTTATTCGCTCTAATTCTGATAGTTATTGTAAAAGGACATAATATTGTAAGATTCCCAATGAGTTCGAATATACCAGTACAGACACTTTGCGCTGTGTTACACTAGTTTATTTTTATTTTATTTATTTGAACCCCAACATAATGTACACTGTTTCTTACAATAGGTTCTATGCTAACTTAACAAATAAATACTAAATGCCATTACAATTAAAGGGGAAGACAACATGCAAAAAATTTGCGAGCAAACAGGGGATTTAGCGCTACTAGTTTCAGGTATACTGCACTTCGTCAGATATTTGTTTTTGTTAGTTTAGGATAAAAAAAAATACCTACACACATACCAGAACTTCCTGTCCAGGCATATATCACATCACAAACATTAAAGAATCGAGAAAAACATCCCCCAACCAGGTACTAAACCTGAGACACCTCGTTATAACATTCTAAACTAATGATTTTCTGATAAAACAAAACTAATTTACACTTACTACACTAATTTACATTACACATTTACATTGAAAATAGATTATAGAACTTAGTTAAATAAAAAAAAGGTTTTTTTTATTTAACTTAGGCCTTGTTTTTCAAACATCAGATAAAATATTAATATTATTGTTTACTAGTATTTATTTTAAACTAACGACTGCCCGCGACTTCGTTCGCGTAGTAGGCTTCCATCTTTTCTTGGTTTTTCTTTCAACAGAATGTTCCCCTGACAATAATTAACACAACAAAAACAAATAGCAAGATTGTTCCATCCGTTCTGAAGTTATAGCGTGACCAGGAAAAATAGGGGTACATTTATATATATTTACTCATATGTATATCTGAAAAGGCAATGATACAATTAATAAAGTTAAATATCAATAAATAATATACAACATTTTGTGCCTATTGAGTAAAATAACTTGGTCAAAATCAGTTTTTGAACGTACCACCGTCTAGTTTATTTTTATTATCGCCATGCAATTCCAAAATGGGGTGTTCGAAATTTGCATCACTTTACCTCACGCTTGCAGCAAAAAGCGATTTTACTGCGAGATTTTACGAACCAAAAGAGCCCTTTTCGTGCTGGAAATGTGAAAATGAACATTTCATTGAAACCACCAATAATATATAGAGTATACATTTACTCATGGTAATAATTTATACGTTCTGATCATTAAAAAGCCGGGCTTTAAGCAGTACCTAACCTATATATAGGACTTACTTACGAGTCAAAGCTTTCAAGTAGTCTAGTAGTATTGTATTACGTAAATAATTCCATGAACACTCAAAAAATACTTCCGTGCTAGCTCAAATAAGTTCAGTAAGAATTTGAAAGAATTAAAAACATTATTTTACTAGTATTATAAACACTCCAATTAATACTTTTAATGGTAACTTTTCTCCTAAGGTCGTTAGTAAAATATTGGCTTACATGGCATTGGCATAGAAAGTTCGGTACTTAGCAAGTTCGAAAGAAAAGTTTTACTAACAATACTGCCTTAACTTATAACAAAAGAAAACTATTCATTCTCGTATGCTTTTGGAGCTTTATGTTACTTTTACGTACTATTATGAACGAAAATAATTCACATATATATATATATATTTGTGTACCTATTCACAGTTTTCTAAGTTACTTTTATAAGTATTTGTATGGAAGCATATTTGTATAAGATATACCTATCGAAGTATATATACTGATGATATGAGTGAGTGAAACTTAACTTTGTACAAGTACAATTTGAAAAATTTAATACCGACTTCCATTCTATTCAGTTATTGGAGTGTAATTCAAAAACTAAAGGACCGAAGTTGATGAAATTTAAATGAGACCACACGGGAAGCACCAGGTTTCAAACAATAAAAGAATTTTAAGAATCGGTCGATCCAGTCGCAAGTTATGAGGTAACAAACATAAAAAAATACAGCGAATTGAGTACCTCCTCCTTTTTGGAAGTCGGTAAAAAAATTACATAAAAATACCGGCTGAATTATGGCATTACCACTTGAATTATGTGCATTATAAGTACCTACAGTAGGACTCTTTGTTAACGAGTTCGTCCAGGGAAGAACTGCCACTAGACTACTGCTTACCTATTTGTACCGCGAAGCAGCAGTGCTCACAATATTGTGTTCTGCTGTGAATAGTATGTGTTAAAAACTACAGGCACATGAGACATAACAACTCGAATGTCTCAGGGTTAAACACGCAGTGCAGTTCGTCACACACTTTAAAAAAATGTCGGTGTAAGTCACAGTGAACGACGCGATCTCCAAGCGTGAACACTATCTGAAAAAGAACGTATTATACGTTCGAAACGTCGTCGGACTTAAACCGACATAATACAAAGTGAGTGCATAATCACGATAGTTTACAAATTCTTAACTAAACTTTGTAATGAAATAACTATTACGATATGACGAATATAAATAAACCACTTGCCAAGCATGTTTGGTCATGCTAATACAACGTTATTTATCTGATAAATCTATACATCAATCTGTATGTATACAAATAAAATAAAATTGAAATGTCTGTTTGTTATTCCAAATTAATAGCTATTTACTATATATACGGAAGTATATATGGAATATATATGAAATTATACATGAAAGTATATACGGTAATTATATAAAAACAATTATCTACAGAGTCCAAAAAAAGTAGTTTTTGAGATACACTCCAATAACTGAATAGAATGGAAGTCGGTATTAAATCTTTCAAATTGTACTTGTTAGAATTTTTGTTTGTCTGTCTGTCTGTCTATCTGTCTGCTCCTGCTAATACCTGTAATGGCGGGACCCAGATAGCTGATATTGCCATTTATAGAGAGAAAAATTTCATCCTCGGACGGGATTCGAACCCGCGTCTTCTGACTCTGCGTGTCCCGTCCGAGGATGGAATTTTTCTCTCTATAAATGTAAATGTTTGAGATCGCTAAAGCAGGCGTTAGTGCTTTAAAAAGTAATACAGATAGCTGATGTTTAAAGTTAAAAGGAGTAACTTAGGCAACTTTTAATTCAGAATAAAACTATGGGTCTCTGTTTGTTACCATATCAATAGGCAAGGTTATAGATTATATCCTGGGGAAGCACATATGATACTTTTCAACATCATCCATCACCACGCGGTACGGAAACTACCTACAAGCGTTCAAAACGGCTCACTCACACAAACATGCGTATAGACGAGACCCCTAAGCGGTTGTCGCGGTGCTGTCAGTAGTGAAGCTACGTCAAGACGAGTGGTCACGTATAAGTTTATATCCGCTTAACTAGGCTTAGTTTCCATACCGTGAAACCGCGGCTAGTAAAGTAATAAAATATAGAAAGTAATTTATGAAGCGTACTTTGTTAAGTTTACGTAAGTAGTAACAAGGTTGTGAAGGATTAGGGCGAACGGAACGGGCGGACACAACGATGTTTTAAGGGTTTCTTGTTGAACTACGGACCCTAATAAAACTGCTACTGTGTTATGTTTTGGCACCATATTATTTGTGGTTTTAGTAAGGTTGTGGTACTTACCGTATACCAAAATGTAGTTTTATTTTACAAATGTTCCTACATGACCTTCATTTGTTTTATATTTACATATAAAATAAAATTTACTATATATACATATATAGTATAATAACTGACTGACTGGCTGATCATTGAATGCAGAGCCTAAATCGCTGAAAAATTAACTTGAAATTTTGGTAGTTGATACCATGTATGTTGTAAGTATTCACTAAGGAATTAGTTTTGGAAATTTTACCTCTCAGGGGGTGAAGCGATCGGAGCCACCGATAGGTCAGCTAGGGTACTGCATAACCTATGCTATTTCCACAAAACTGTTGCTTATTGCGCCTTTTTACGTTGACAGTTTTAAAGTTAAGTTCATGTTCAAAATCGTATAATAAATATGACAATATGAATAAAACACTTGCCAAGGGTATGTTTGGTCAAGCGTATACAAGGTTCCATAGCTGATAAATAAAGAAATTAAATAAAGTCTTGACATTGTACATAAGTCTTGTTTTAGAGATATAAAACTAAACCAAAATAAAAGAAAAACTTTGAGACACGTACCTACCACGTAGTACATAAAAGCAAAACGAAATACAATTGAATAAGACATTAACACGATGGTCATAAAACGTTTATTGTCAATTAGATGTGACCGCGATGATTTATGACATAAAAAGTGCCTATTCACTTTATACATATACACCTATATAATGTAAGTACAATATATAGTGCTTGTATACATACGTGTGTGAAGAGAGAGAAAATTAAGCTGGGAATATAAACAAGCCTATAAAGTTATTTAGGGGCCGATTCAACTAAAATGGTACCTTTATGCGAATTGCAAACCCCTACACGAGATCCGAGCGCGGTGCCAATCAGGTGACACAAGTGAATAGAATTCTTCTACAGATATCCGTCTGGTAGGTACCACCGTAGTGCCAGATATTATTCCTGGTATTGTGTGTGTTGTCAGTGATGATTTAAAGCACTGAAACGTGTTCGCTTACTATGGGCCTCATCATCTCAGCCGTAGGACGTCCACTGCTGAACATAGGCCTCACCCATTTTCCGTCATTGGGGGGATTTTGCCAATACCCGCCACGCTTGGCAGGCGGGTTGGCGAGCGCAGTTTTGTGGTTTTAATATTGAGAAGGTGCTGCTGCCCACCTTCCGATTGTTATCCCTTAGCAGATTTCTATGCACCCACGGGTAGAGTTGGGGGGTACTATTCTAAGCCGGTACCCCACGGCATACATCCCCATGGGCCTCATAAGTAAGCTCAAAGTCGCACAACGAGCTATGGAGAGGGCTATGCTCGGGGTTTCGCTACGTGATCGAATCAGAAATGAGGAGATTCGTAGACGAACGAAAGTCATCAGAAGATTAGCTAGTTAACATGGCAGAGGGCAGGGAATATTGCACGCAGAACAGATGACAGTTGAGGCCGGAAGGTTCTAAAGTGGAGATTACGGACCGGAACGCGAAGCGTAGGTCATCTACAAACAAGATAGACAGATGATCTGTTCAAGGTCGCAGGACGACTTTGGATACAGGCCTTTGCTTCCAATCGGTCCCTTTGGAAATTTGTGCAGAACGCCTATGTTCCAGTGGACGTCCTACGGCTGCGATGAAGATAAACTTATATTTCTCAGCACCTTGTGTCACAGACTAAGTAATAGTAGAGATGTATTATGTCATTGCGCAAGCTAAAAGCATGTGTATTCTCGCCTTTATGAACAATGGTCTGCCTACGCAGTGCACTTAAACATAGTGCTCGCGGTAGAGTCCAGCCCGCTGTGCCCACGTTTATCTTAGTGGATCTAATGGGCAGGTCACGAATGAGGACGTTGTAAATATCAACACGTACATCACACCATAAGCAGAGCTCCTAAAAGTGTAGTCGAAGATGTTGTATAGACAATAAAGCTGTTAAACTTAATATTATCTATGTATGGCCGAGCAATGAATTGAAACTGTTAGATCCTTATGGAGTACTGAGTTGAAACAAACAGATAAGTTACCTAACAGATAAACAGTTACATTCGTTTTATCGTAAAAAAAAATAGTGGCCGTGGCTAGGCCTTTGGTTAATTTGTACAAAAATTTATGAAATCTTGCTCTTTTTCGTTTTCGTCATAGATACTCATGAACTGTAGATACGAACCGCGAGACCACTCCTTCAATAGGCATTAATATTTTTTGGAATAAGAAATATCGGTGGTATCAAAACTTGGAGTTGGTTCAACAAGGTTCAGTCGTGCTGACTGTTGATAAAGATTCAGTAAAGCTCCTTAAATGTAGTAGAAATGGCTAAACATCTTTCAAGCTCTTACTTACGTTTTATAAGCCAAAAAGAGAAGACTGTTTCATCCTTGATTAATTACTCAACATTTCAAAAATAATAAAATATCATGGATAGATGTCATAGAAAACTTTTATTAATATATTATGTGTATGTAATGTAATCTAGTAGAGTAAATTCAATATAGCTATATATATACAAATGAACACCTATAAATTGAGAACGGATAGAACAATCTCGCTAATTATTTTTTGTTGTTTTAATTATTGTCAGGAGAAGGTTCTTATGAAAGAAAAACCAAGACAAGATGGGAGGTTATGGCAAGGCCGAAGGTCGAGCCTACTACGCGAACGATATCGCGGGCTGACGCTAGTATAAGATAGAATGTTTAAATACGAATTACAATAACGCCAATCAGCCTGGTAAAGTGGTTAGATATATACATGTTTAAAATAAATCGCAGATTCAGATCCTAGGTTAAGACATACCTACTGCTAGATGGGGCACGATACAACCGAATGCCAGGCTGCCAAAGCAGCAGGCAGAAGCTTGTAATGTCCAACAGTTACTCATAAATATAAATATCTACTAACTGCAAACTGGCTGGGCCTCAGGACTCCGCCTATGCATGTAACCCCGCAAGAAAAAAATCAGGGATAAAAATAGTTGTTATGTTAATCGTGGGTATAAACCTACGTCCTATTCAAATTCATCTAAATCCAATGTGTCTATGTGTGGTGGTGTGAAGACATACATAAAAACATTGGGATATATTGATTTCGAAATAGTTAAAAGTAGCTTTGCACGAACCTTCGATTCCTAATTCATAACTCCGGTACATCGCACCACACTTTTTTGGTTCCTCTGGTGGTGAATGTTGAAGCTGTTCACATGTGGAACGCTTTACCTGTAAAAATCAGATGTGGAGCACATCTGATTCCTTGGATGAAAGTCCATCCAAGGAAGCACAACAACAACGTGTCAAAGCGTTTTACCTCTTTCATCAGCTACGTACTGCATAGCTATAACTTGTTTTCATTGTTGTAACTAGTAGTATATTATATATTTTTTAATGTTTAACTTTTTAATTTTCGACTGGTCGGTTGGCGCAGTTGGTAGCACCTCTGCATTCGCAACCGCTAGCCCCGGGTTCAATCCCCGCACAGGTCAAACATTTGTGTGCATAAACATGTCTGTTTGACCCTGCGTCTGGGTGGACATATGTACATAAGTATATCAGTTATACACCAAGTTGTGTAAAAATGTAGGCATACGAAACGAAATATTCTATTCTACGGTACGTTGATAAAAGTTATATTCGTTGAATCTGTATGAACATTTTTTAATCTTGTTTCTAAAAGTTGAATTCAAACTTTTCTCGCAGCTACAACGGTTTTGTAATTGTCATGCCCTATTCCAAAGATCCACTCAGTTAACAAACATAATACTATCTGTAGTACCTTTAAGTAAATCCAACCCGGCCTTCTCTTAAGGCTGATTATCGTTTGAACCACAATATCTTATCTTCCCCCTTTAAGGCTGATTATCTTTTGAATTACAATCCCTACGAAAGAGAACGGAGCAGAATATTCCCTCAGGCGTTGAAAATCGAATCGTAAGAAGCAGGAAACCCTATCTACTAAATGTTAGTACTCCTGTGCAAGAACTCGTCATGGTTGGTACCACCACAGTGCCAGATATTCTGCCGTGTGCTGTGAAGGAATGTAGCAAGTGAAATTACTGGGACAAAGATACTCAAAAACCAATGTCTCAGGATGACTATTGCAGTACAGTGCCAAGAAAAACTACAGTTTAAAGCCCTGGATGGCAATGCAACATGGACACACTTGGTGCTTAAAATTAGGTACACGAATTGCTCATCACTATTATATCACTCACTCATCACTTACTCACATACACAGATTTTTCTCTCACGGTTTTATTTATGTTCGAATACCTATTTAACTAAAGCAGTAAGTACATTATAACTTCGCATCCCTGACACATATACCTAGTACGGAAACAAACCGGCCGCACGGCCAGTCGTGTCCATTTAGAGACAACGTAAGTTCTTTTGCTTGTTCTTTAATGCATTGCATTGTTCATTTAATTCATTGCTTGCGGCCATCTGTTTTGTTGACCAGTTAGGAGGTTTTGCTATTTTGTTTGTCATGCCAAGGTTTATCTACTTTACTTGTGAACCGGAAAATGTTTTTTATTTTATTTTGACTAATGATACAGAACTGAAATATAAAACGGATACCAATAATTATTATTATTAACATCACTTTGAAGTCACGACATAGATATTATTTAAAGTAATTGAATTAATGACATTGAAAGGGTACTTAATAATGTGAGGTAATTTTTATGTGTAGCTTATGCGTGGTGGGTTTAAGGGCTTCTCGGGTTTGCATGGTGACTGAAGAGTGAACGTATTAATTACTTAGTAGTCTGTACTATAAAAATGAAACCCTATTTATCCTGGTCACGCTATTTAACTTGAGAACGGCTTTACTGATTTAATTTATTACTTAAATGTTTTCTAATACTTCGTAGTAGGTTCCTACATATAAAAAATATGGTAGGAAGGTTATGCTGAGGCCGAAGGCCGAGCCTTCTCACAAAAACTTTTCATTGAATGAAAATATCTCCATTTGGGAACTTTAAAAATAGCGCGAAAGTCCTAGGATATAGACGCAGTAATTTAATCCTTCTAACTCTTGCACAATTAAATAGTTTTTCCTTTAGCAGTAGAGAATAAAAGATATAAATTACACGGAATCCCCGTCCCGTTAACTTCAGAGCTGTAAGTAGGGATACCATTGTCGCATGAGTTTTTATCACTAGGCCCTATTTTCTGGGAATTTATTTGTAAAGCGTGGGGTTTTAAGAAAGGCATTCCTGGAATTGAAGACCAAAATGTTATGATTATAATATAAGTAAATTATAGTGCAACTGTATTACCAAACTTTAATTTATGTGATAGCCGCGTCATGCGGTATCCATAAGGTAATCAAACATCATAGGTTTTTTATTTATATATAAACTAGAATAAAATGTTTTGGATATCACATTAGTAGTTTATTTTCATATACTAACCGGTGACTTATATGTGCCTGTACAACAAAAAACTGAATAAAAAGGATTTTTTGGTTATAATAATCAATTGTAATGAATATTTTTGTCATCCTGCATAACATCACATACAAATTGACAAACGATATTCCACATTGATCTCAACTCTAACGTTCACCTTATTGAAAAGCTAAAATGGATTGAAAGGTTAATAAAACAATTGAAAGGCTAATAAAACAATTGAAAAGCTAATTTGGGCGACTGTGCAAGACAATGCATCTTAAGGATTATCGGCCTTACATACTTATAAACGCTGCTTAAAATTAAATGACGTTATTTAGTACAACGCAAAGAAAAAATGTTCTGCGCCGTACTAAGTGACGTTATTTTAACTTAAGCAACGTTTATAATTAAGGCCGTATTATGCTATATATATTTAAAATATAGAACTACGACGCATATGCCGTCTAATTAGGAATATATAAAACATTACACATACTTTTTTTTTGTACTGTTGTAAACAGTCCGTACAAAAGTTGAGAAATGGTCACTTGTAAGGAGCGAGGTTCACAGGTAATTACTTTGTATCCAGCTAACGAAGTGCTAACTCGCAATATGTACGCAGTTCGCAGCACTTTAATAACTTCACTTTGAAGAAATATCTTGCAATCTTTCCTTTCCAGACTGTAAAGTTAAAAAAAATACCTAAAAAATTTAAGTCACGCGTGTACATCGAAGGTATTATCATCCATAGCATAGTAGGTACAGAGTGGGTGGTGTAGGCTGGTATAGTACAGAGTATTATAGTAGGACGGTTTCAGAGGCCATAGCACAAACAATTTGCGAAAAAGTATTCGTATCACGCTTCGGCGTATACTATGAGTTATCTGTGTTACAGTGGCCCTAGATACATGACAGTTTGTACTGTTCCACGTGAATGACACGTCACGTTAGAGTTACGCAGTTATTCGAGCCACTGATGCCGCCTGGCTAGCTACCATATCTGCTAGACTTGTGAACTCGCTAAGCAAGCTACCGGTGTTTTCCGGCAGCTATTCTTGAAAGCCCGTCGTCATTGTGACTGACCATCAAGTGAGATAGTATTCAACAACTAGTCAGTCATGTATAAACATACAAACGAACCAATTGGAATGGATAAATGCAGCATCGCTTTTAACACTCCATTTGCCGTACAGTTGATGCAAACTATTGAATACAGTATCAATATTAATTTATGGAGCGTAATGGGAATATTACTGCAACAAATTTTAAATAACGAGAGCGTTGCGAAAATTATAAATCGTACGAATACTCCATTCATTTATGTTCTGAATAAAAGTGAATCGTTATTTGTTTGTGAGCCATTTACTTCATTAATTTATGTTATGAAGAAAAATGAATAGTAATGTGTTTGTCGAATGTGCGGTCCATCTATTAAATCGATTACAATGAAACTTTGATGTGTGTGTGAGGTCCCGTGGTATTCTAAAAAATAAATAAAATTAGAAAATAATTTGTTTGTACATGTAAATGTGTTAGAGTGTAAGTGATATATGTATATGATTTCGAAAAACTTTGGTCAGTCATTATTGCTACTTCCTGTTTTAAAAAGTTATTATACTTGTATTTATAAATGTACACCTCAGATTATAAAACAAAAGGTTTTGTTTTATTTTATAATCTGAGATGTACACATTCTTAGAAAGGAATAGAGGCTGAATGCAGACCACAGCTGGTATATACGAGTATACTAGCAATTTATATCTGCTTATTTATAGATACTCGTATAATTACTTGTATAAGTCTATTATACACCTACTTGACTAACTAATTCTTCAACGCAGAATCTAAACTTCCCAGAAGTTCATAATACAAACATGAAAGTCAGTTGATGAATTTTATTGTAAACATCCACGAAGATTGTTGTTTAGCTTCCCATGGACCAAACAAGCAAAGCCGCTGGCGGGTCACATAGTTATTTAGTATTTCATATTATATAATGTTGTTAGTTTGGAATTTGTGTTATTATTATATACAATACTCCATGTTTTTTAGAACAATAACGCAACAATATATAACTTTACATAATGAAGGTCTGTGTCTGTTTAAAACTGCTTGTAATAATTAAAGGTTTTTATTGTATTTCTAATCAGCTTGACCACTATCTGATCGGAAGCCTGGATACCTAGAGGTTGTCTATTTACTCACGATTTAAAACCATTTAGAATCCACCTAGCAGGCAACACGGGCAGGAAATTAATTCTACACCCCCCAGTATATATAATATAATTCCACTTTCACGTTTACGTTGTAAAGGAGGAAGAAAACGCTTCTTGCGTTAATATCTACATTCGTACATTAATATAGGCGTATTTCTGGTCGTCCGAAGGTGAAATGGGAACTAGTTACCAATATCAAATGTGTCCAACAGTAATCAGCCTGCAACAAGTCCAATATTTGACAAACATTAAGTAAATATATCAATGGATTGTATAATAATAGTGGCTTTCGTTCAGACCAAAACGCAGATAAAGGTTGCAAGAATGTAAAATTTCAATTTCAAAACCAAACGAAAGTACGATAGAACGAGCGCGGCTATACCTATAAAACTAAAAAAGAACTCTGAAAAGCTCTAACGCTTGGTTGAAATCAATAATTGAAAGTTTCTCAAGCAGCCGTTAAGCTTTACTATAAGAATATTCTTATAAAAGTACTAACGGCGAACAAAATTTAAATCTCTAGCAAAGATTGAAAAATAAAAAATAATTTAGAGGCTCGTAATATAGTGAACCGATAAAGCAGGGTATCCATAAATTACTCAGAGAGTGTGGACGCTCCCTTTTTTTTCGTGGCGTCAAAACGGCGTCGACTAAAAATACCCCGGTCGTTAGTCGGCGCGCTCCTTTCCTTGATTAAAATTAGTCAAAGTTTATCTTGTTGCACCACTACTGGAAGTACTTCCTTTGTGATCACCAATTAATTTTTATATATCTAATTAACGGCTTCCTCTAACGCAAATATTATCATAGATCAAAGAAATACAACTAAGTTATTTGTTAGCTGTAATAAAACAAAATGTAAACTTAAAAGCAGAACTAAATGCGGATTAGTGAACTGCATAGAAACCGTCAATAATCACGGTTATCAAATCTAACGCAACTGTCGACAATGACGCGTATTTGAACGAGTGATTTTCGCCGTAATTATCTGATCATTACAGCATTAAATGCTATGCAATAAAGTCAATGAAGCGTTTTTAGATAAGCGTTTCATTGCAAGTAGAATTCGTTACATAACATTGTGAAGTGGTGATAATGATAACTCAACGGTAGTGGAGATCGAACACTGTCTGGAATCCTACCTCAGCCTAGGTTTGATCTTTCGGACAAAGCAGGCACATCCTCCATGAAATAAAAGTTACTTTATGCTATTAGGCGACGCTCGAAGTACGAAACCCACCAATAAGTGGTAACTTCTGCCTAGAACAGATGCAGTACATTACAAGTGGCGAACTGCACTGACACATTAAGTTGTTAATTCTCAAGTGCCTGTAATTTCGCATGCACCCATTCCCTTCAAACCAGAACACAGATTACTGAACTTAGAAAATGTTGAATATTGGCCCGCTATTTATGTTTATCTACAAAAAGAATTCACGTAATTAATAAGAACAATGGCTTTATCACACGTGCAGGTGAGTTATTAATCAGCACAATGCCATGTTGGAATTTCCCGCAAGCCGTGTGCATCGCATTCCTTTAAAGTTTAACAGGTACATCGATTTAAAAAGACTATTCGAGCGTCTGCCGACTTACGAAAAAATCCATTTAGGAATCTCTGATTAAAATAGCTATTCCGGCAACGAAACGTTTAGGTCGTGCGACTAGATTAGATTCGGGTACTGGTTGTTTTTTCCGGGTAAGTTCGTGCAGTAATCGTTTATCTCGTTACGCATTTTTGGAATTGTCCTAAACTCTGTGTCAGGTGTGGTATGATGTGGTCATCACGGCCTCGTCGGATTCTTTGTCGTGTGTTTTTCGAACATTACAATTTTAAAGAAAAAATGGCCATGTTTGGTATCGCTAAGCTCACAACGCAATACTGTGTTTTGGTTTGAGTGGAATGGATGCCGGCGAAATTAAAGGCACGTGACACTTAACAACATAAATTATATGTCTTCTTTAATATACATATTATATATATTGATATCTATACAAGGAAAATATTTGTTTGTTTGAATTGAATAGGCTCCGAAACTACTGGACTGAGTTGAAAAATTATTTCATCATATTCATCATCATCATCATAATCATCAATTACCACGCGGGTGTGAAACCGCGGAGTGCAACTACTTAGTTTGAAATAAATCTGCTCACGGTTGGATTATTACTGTCAAGCTATTCAATAAATGTTGCTCCATAGTTTAAAATCATATAGAGTTAAAATTCGATGTTCGGAGGGTAAGCCTCGGTGGCCTAGTAGGCATGACGTCGGACACGGATTGTCGTAAGACGCGGTTCGAATCCCGTCCGAGGATCTGAATTTTTCTCTCTAAAACTTCAAGGTTTGGTATTGCTAAGCAGGCGTTAGTACTGTAAAAATCATATAAAACTTGTGTCTTTTGTATTGAACAAGCGTTAAAAGCTTTTAAAGATTACCTAGTTATCAGGAAAACAGTTGGTTTTGTTGAGTCATTGGCTATTTCTTATAATAGTCTAAGCAAAAAGACTGACTTCGTGAAGTACAGTAGAAGTTTCTTTCGTAACTACTTTATGAATTTCTTTAACATACTGTCACTGGTCACTACTGACAGTTTGTCTTATGAAAATCAATTAAAGGCCGTTTTCAATAATCTATCTATCGCCGGTTTACCTTACTAGAGATAGATATTTGACACTATTTGTATGGATATTATGTCAAATTTCTATCGGTAGTAAGGAAAACTGTGGATAAATAGAAGGAAGACCCATGCATGACCCGTGGTTGCGTTAGCTGGGTTGTCTAGACATCTGGCATGATAAAAGTGGGTTCAAAACTATATCTCAGTTATGAAAATACTTTTTGTAATTATAATTAGTTTATTATCGTTATATAAAATTCTCTAAAGTTATAGATAGTTATATGTATATTCCTTTTTATAGTATAAATGTTTAAAGCACTAACGCTTGCTATAGCGATCTCAAACATTGAAATTTATAAAGAGACAAATTCCATCCTCGGACGGGATGGAATTTTTCTCTCTATAAATTTCAATGTTATATTCCTACTATAATATTATAAGCGCGAAAGTTTGTATGTATAAATGTTTGTTATCCTTGCACGCAAAAACTACTGAAGGGGTTTTAACGAAACTTAGTATGTTGATGGATAAGGCGCTGGAATAACATATAATATACTTTTTTATCATCATCATCATCCATCACCACGCGGGTGTAACCGCGGAGCGCAGTTGGTGATATAATAAAAAGTACGGAGGGAGTAAAGTTAAGGTAGACGATCTCTATAACTAACTATGAATACGTGTCATTATAAATTATCTCATTAAATTGTCTATAAAACGCTTAATAACGCTTTATTCTCACGCGATGATTGACATTAAATTTATCTATTAAATACAGAAAATGTGTGAATTCGAGGAAACTTCACTTAGCGCCCGTGTTGAAACCACTTCTCAGGGTACTTAGCTTAACAGAGCTGGTGTGAAGGGGAAATAGAGCATCGCTGCATTAGAGTGCACCCCATTAAAACCACATGTGCGGCGTCACCTTAACGTCTTCACATCGCGTACTAATACTGATTCTCAATCTAGTTTTTTTTTTTACTTAGTCGTGGATGCATTTTTATAATACTCATACTTAAATACCTACTAATTATAGAATGTTATTTTATAATTTAATCATCAATTTCGAATCTAAGACAAAAACTGAAGAGTCTGTATTGCCCAAATTCCTTTTTGCAAAATGCCAAATGAAAGTAAAAAATAACCAGCGAAGTGCGAGTTGGACTCGCGCACTGAGGGATCCATACAGAAAGCATTTAATATCTAACTGAAAAAAACTAGGTTAAAGGGCAAACTTTACTTTGCCATTCGATCTCTAGACAAGACTAACACCACCACAGACTAGAACATAGACACCACATTTTATGCCAAATACCCTTTAGGTTTGGATTCCCTTGTGAGATCACAGAAATGCGAAAATATGGGACATAAGCGGTCATATATTTTGATCTCGTTGACTTACAAAATTTTCACAGCTGAAAGAGACCGTAGAGTATATTATATAACATAAAATTCAACTCAATACCTCAACGCGTTCCTGAGAAAAAGGGTCTTGACAGACAGACAGACAACAAAGTGTATATAGGATTATAAGGGTTCCTTTTTCCTTTTGAGGTAATCCTACAATATTTTTTTTGCCTGTTTGTTCCGGCTAGTCGCCAAACGGCTGAACCGATTTTGATAAGGCCATAACCTGGCAGATAGCTGATTTTATAACGAGTAACACAGACTTTTTTATAAAAGAATTAGGGTTCGCGTCAATAAAGAACTTTGTGTTATAGTAAATTACCCGCGTGGGTGAAGTCGCAAGTTAGTCGGTACTACGGAATGTAATAAATATTTTATTCTATGAACATAAATATATTATATCTATTCAAATTCTCTAAGACTAGGCTATAAGAACAGGATTATATAGGTAGTTGAAATTTTGATCACAAATTTTTGAATTTTTTCACTTATTTGTAACTTAATTAATGCTTCTAAATAACCACGCATATTTAATGCATTTAAACATTATTTTCTATTATTAAATTACGTCAATTTAACAAAAAAAAGTGGCCAATATGAATTAAATTGATTGTACTTAAATGATTCCATATTTATTAATACTAAAATAAATACGTATTTCATTTGGCAGTCAATATCGTTTTTAACTAATTTTATATAATATCATTTTTAAAGCACTATCGCTTGCTTAGCAATACCAAACATTACAATTTTAGCGAGAAAATTTCACATCCTCGGACGGGATTCGAAGGAAGAAGGAAGACGCGAGTTCGAATTGTAAATGTACTCTCTAAAATTGCAATCATTTGAAAATTGTTTGTTTTTCCTGGATACATAGTCATGATTCATCTACAGTCAGTACTGGCTCTGGGCTGAATAGTTTTCCATATGGCGTGCATTAGAAAAGATCACAGGGCGCTGGTGCCGAAACTCTAAAAATGTCATGACCTTCCCCAAGTTGTCTCTCCATTTAACTGTGTAAATCTCTTAAATAGTTACTTCTCAAATACACCCGAAAACAGAATAGGTTAGCGCTAAAATTAATCAATCCAAATAATTTTGTAAACAAACATGAACTACAGCGAGCGTAAAGTTTGAGAAACTCTACAGTTAATTTGTGTACGCTCGCGGCGGTGGTGTCTGTGTTTTGTTTACGTTGGTATCAAAACCGTTTTGTAGAAAAGGATTAGAAATAGGAAAATAAACACTATTTTAACCTATTATCGTGTTATTTTCACTATTCTCAAAATACTTTGTCTCTACTTCTGATGTTTCATCTCATTTTTATTCCAAAAGGAATATATAATAGGCGGTGAGAAACTGAACAACGTGTTTTAGCATGTGTTTAAGGCGAAATGCGTGTAGATTACTTGCGTTTTTAGACGCTCAAACCTAATAACCGAAATTCGAAACAAAACGTAGTGTAAATTGAATATGTGTTCTTATGAAGTATGGAAGCCAATACACGATTGAGCAAACTTGTCTCGATAGATAAAAATCGGCAACATTCCCTAAATTTAGCAATCTTTCTTAAGTGCTTCGTGGGTAAAAGCATTTTTATTCAATTATGGGCAAACATATTTCAATGAATGTATCATATTCGAATTCCCAGTGAAATTTACTAGTAAACTATGGACTATTTTACTATTTTTAATTTAATCATTTGATTGTATGAAATAAATATTATTAGCACGTGTTCAATTGCATCTTCGCATTACATCATCCAATCTGATAAGCGATTCTCAACCTTATGTAAAACATCGTAAACTGTTTTAAAATTGGGATTGGAGCGCGCCTCAATGTATTTTCCTTTAACTGTGTGGACGATCAGTTACAGATATGTCATAAAAGGTATTAGTAACAATTAGTACACTAATAATGGTATTAATAATCATAATTAGCAGATACCTTCACGACAAACATGCTATGTAAAACTCGACTGTACAAGTTTAGATTGTTTGTCTCAATACTTTAACAGACAAAGACTTTATTTTAGATGATGAATTACATCACATTTATTATACTTATGTTAATAACATTTATCATTATTATAAATGAGAAAGATTGTCAGCGAGCGAGGATGTATTAATGTGTGTGTATACGTGTATTTGTGACATCTTCGGGCTGAAACATAGGGATTTAGATTAATAATATAAAAATAATAATGACATAGCTTTAGTATATCTAGAATTAACACATAAACTGTGTATCCCTTGTTTGTGAGATATTATGATAACCTTATTCCACACGGACGCAATCGTGTCAAAAACTAGTTGTAAAATAAGGTGTATAAATTTATACAAATTAAATTGTTTATTTTCATATATACATTATAGACTCTTTGTCTACATTTCCTGTGTCTACCACATAATCTGTGGTCTACGTCCATATACGAATGGAAAATTATCTTGATGCAAAAACATTTACACATTATTTTAGGAATGGCAAATGTACTGAAGTAGGAGACCAAATATAAAGGAAAAAAATACATATGAAAACGTTTGTAGCTCAGTCACTCTGTATCTCTGTCTGTTTGTAATCTTATTACGAATAAACGTCTGAACGAATTGTAATGAAATTTGACAAAGAGATAGCTTATATCCCGGGGAAGGACATGGGATAATTTTCATCACGTAAGTGAAACCGGGAGCTACAGCTAGTATCACTACACACTCTAAGAGCAATCTACACGTTGCTCTAAGCATGTAATCAATCTCTTAGTGTGTTGGCACCTAGATTCTTAACCAAAAGTCGCCTTAATATAAAGAAGTTTGAGAATCACCGACTTTATCTATTACTATTTGAGCCACATTTAATTATAACATAATATTTATACGACAGGATTAGAATAAGAAATACGGCTCTATATTTGTCCGAGGGATGTTGTGACAGTAAATCACTCGTAGATGCATACTTAAAGATATTCACTATATTTATATATTTTATGATACAGTTATTATATATTTACTTAGCTGAGAATAGTGAGATTTGTGAGACACTGTTATTTAACTTTTATTGTTTATGTTTTCAATTTTATAATTAGGTATATCTTTCTGCGTTATCAGGATAATTAGTATTAATTATTCATTACATGAATATTATAAATATAAAAGTTTGTTAGTGTGTACTGAGACAGCTCAACAGATTTTAGAGAAATTTCGAATGATGCTTTTACACCCTGTATCAATACTTAGACTTATCATCCTGAAGTAAAAAGGTGAAAAATTACTATCCTGTGGGATAGTAATTTTTCACGCGGGTAGAGCCGTGAGGTAGCAACTGCTATAAAAGCATCATTAATAATAATAAAACAATTGTTTAATGTTTTATTTCATTCCCTAAATTCTTATATTCCGTATCTAGCGTATAGTAGGTACTACTAGACTTGTAATAACATAAAACCTATTAATAATAGCAAGTTATCAAATACTCAACGCACGTTTGTAGGTATCGGCGGGGTACGTAATACTCGTAATTATTAATAAGACAGAAAATATATGTACTTTTATTTTATTGAAGAAATCTATGTAACCATTGATCAAATAGACACACTATTACCGATAGATAATAAGGGCGCGTTCATACCCAACTTTAATAAAAATGACGATGCCTTACGCAAGGTTCAAAATTGTTAAACAGATGGACGATGTAATGCGAAGGTGCATTATTTTGGACGTTTTCTTTATATTTTCTACCGACTTCCAAAAAAAGGAGGAGATACTCAATTCGACTGTGTTTTATTTTAAGTTTGTTACCTCATAACTTTCGACTGGGTGAACCGATTCTAAAAATTCTTTAAAAGTTTTTGTTTGAAAGCTGGTGCTTCCCGTGTGGTCCCATTTAAATTTCATTAAACTCTGTCAGGTAGTTTTTGAGATACACTCCAATAACTGAATAGAATGGAAGTCGGTATTAAATTTTTCAAATTGTACTTGTTCGATATACGAGTATATACTAACACAATTAAAAAAACTGCTTGTAACTATTTTAATAATACGCGTTAGCTATGTATTACTTACAAAAAAATAGTGAAATCTGAAAATTCTAAGAGTTTGGACGTGAAAGTTTATTTTTGTGGGCTTATTTAAGATTTGATGAATTCTTTTCCTGTTCCCTTTAACCAAAGTATTTTTTTTATTCATAGAATATTATCGGTCTGTTTCGTTACACAAGGTCATTAAAGAGTCTGCTTATTACGCGCTTAAAATCATGTCATATAAGAAAATCGCAGGCAAATTATTCAATACTTCATAATTAGTATGCACCTTTATTAAAAAGCAAAAATATATTCCATAAATTATTGTATCTAAAATAAGCTCTATACTCAATACTCCTTATACAAGCACGAGAAAATGAGCTTTTAAAAGATATAAAAGAATCTCAATAAAATATCTTATTTGAGCGGTGAATGGAGCGGGACACATCTGTTTCTAATAAAGTTCACAGAAATAAACATAATACACGGTCTTATTCATCATTCTTTATTTGGGTGAAAGACGTTTTGTTAGAGAAAATAAGGTTCTGTGATTTCAAATTGATTCAAAAGAATTTGTGATAAATGTCAAATTCAACAAATTGATAAATAAACTATGTCCCAGGGGCTAAAGATACATTTTAAGAGATCAAAAGAAACATAACCCGAACAAGCGCTTAAGAAGTTAGGTTACAACCTTAGCCGTTTAAAGGTCGGTCTTAAAGCAGACACTGATAATATTTTGTTGTCAGATTTAAAGAAAACCTACGCGCGTTCTTTGAGACGACATTTGTTTCGTAGTGATTCCAATCGTTATTGTATTGTAGCGGTCTTTGATGTTACAATTCAAAAGCTATGTAAGGTCTTCATTTAGTAAAACAGAAAATCTATTACTTTTGCATGATAAAAATTATATTTGTTTTCGTTTATTGTTATTATTGTTTTAAAGTTTAGATCGTATGTGTAAAATATATTAAAGTATGATCAAATTATCCTTCAAACTAAGTTTAGAGCTTATTAGGGTCCGATCCCACAACTGATTCCAGACCTCAGTAGTCCTAAGAAACATACGAGTAGCTCAATGAATTCCGAAATTCGAAATATAAATATAATTATACTCATCGAATAAAAATATATATGCATTCAATATATCAATTTGAAGTAACATACTTTTATTGTTTTCATATTTATTATACTTGACCGAGCAAACGAAGCGAGCGAAGTATCTCTAGCTATTTTAACTGGCAAAATTGTCTTTCATCTGTCCGTATATTTGTTAGGTTGTTCGTTTGTTTTCCTGTACAGGTCGCATTTTTCAACCAACCTTGACGAAACTTGGTATGCATGTTCTACTATTTAATATATTTTTTGTCGTCGGTGGTTTTTAGAGTGAGGGGGCGGATACTTTTTTCTAAAAAGTGGAGATGTTTGCTGCGGCGCTTGTACGGACCGACATGCATAAAATTTGGTACACACTCGTTAGGTCCCTGACTTTAAAGAGGAATTTCGAATATGACCATAATTGCTGGAGTGACTTCCGAGATAATAGGTTGTCAGTTACTGCGAAAAATTGCTGCTAAGACTATGTGCTTGCGAGGTCTACTTTTCGCAAAACTACTAGTATTTTAGTTATGTATTAATAATTTACAATACTTTGCATTTCAAGCGCCGTGCTAGGCAAATCAAATAAGGCAACAAATCGTTTCAAGAGCTAAATCATAAGTACCTACATATTATTCAATTTAACCATTGAAACTAAAAACTGAACATTTTATAACATAAATCCAGGACCAGTCTCTAATTGAATATTCTCTTTGCGTAATGCCGCCTTATTTCACCCTTTAAAATAAAATAAAAGCTGAACTCGAAACATGTAAATTTTATCGTGTCTGGAACCAAGCCGCGCGGGACCGACACGGATTTTTCCATTTTTTCACGAACCAAAGGTAAAGGAGAAAACTTGGCTCGTATTTTCAGCTAAAAGTTTCCCTGTAATGCTCGTCGAAAAATACTTTTGTGACTTACGGAGCGAGTTATAAAAGAATGGCGGATTGTGTAAGCCGGCCGAACTAACAAATCATTCCGGACGTAGCATGGAGGAATCCGGGGACAGTAGAGCGATTCTGTAGGCCACTCGTATGATATAGTGCTGGCACTGCTGGCTAGTTTGTGATACATGTATAATATGCGTTCTATTAAGCGCTTACGAAGTGACATAGGAAACTAGTACTGTAGTACTTCAGAAATCAAAGTATGCAACAAAATAATAAAAACAAAGCAATAAACGCCTTTACGTCCCCGATGAGGTTACCAATATGTATGAAACAGTTTAGGGAGAGAGGAGTTTAGAGGGTTCAAATTGCACTGATGATCGCCGACCTTCATTAGAAGATGGCACCTCGAGAAGAAGATGAAACAGTTGGGAGTTTCGACTCGTGCTATAACAAGGAACCCATTGGTATCCTCTCCCTTAGTTGGTTGTTACGATGCAGTAACGACTAAATATAAGATAAAATATTTTTTTTTTTTAATAAAGTGCAAAAAGGCTCTAGTTTTAAATCAAGTAATCAGTACATATTATTACCGACTTTGAAGCCTGTGCATGTATCTGTCAGAAGTTACTAGACAAACCTAGTGTTGTGATAGGGATACTCTTTACTCAGGTAAACGAACTCCATCTTTATATATTATTTGACAGCTCCCTTATAGCTAAGTTGGTAGTGACTCTGCCTTCGAAGCACGGGGTCCCAGATGCGATCTCTGGCCGGGCAAATGTTTGTATGCTGAATGTTTGTATTTGGGTCTCGGATGTTTGTAATGTGTACATGCCTCCCGTCACATAGACAATCCTAGTGCGGAGGTATGGATATATAACGTTTATTAATTTATTCATTTATTTGCAAGTATATGTAGGTGAAGAAGTATTATATAAAAGTTTTCGTATTTTTTTATGTAAGGGTTTAAAAATGCAATTAAAGAGCTTATTATATATATATTAACCTGATATCATATGATTACTCTATTTGTTATATGTATATTTTATTCACCTTAGTCCTTCAAACTGTAACACAGGTATTGTTTTCCCAACTTACTTAACTTACAACTAAGAGGACTGAAACTGCGCTAGCACCAATGACAAACCTTTGCAGTAGGGTCCTACCACCTAGCTATTCAACTGATTGGCACTATCCAGGAACCACGAAGGGATTCCATGATGGGAGGTACGCATACTACTGACATAATTCATTATAGTACTTCTTTTTGGTTCGCTAAAAATATAGTATTAAAAAAGTATCTACTCGTACCAAATATTACGAAAGATACGTTTTATACGTATTAAAACCACGTTTGTAAACGACGCCCGTGCCGTCAATTGATGTATATACTTGTATAGATAGATTATGTTTCGACGATGCGCCGGAGTGCGACATAAAATCGGTCATTCTATGAGAACAACAAGGATAGCGCGCAACGATGTCGGAACAAAGATTAGTGTTTCTATAGATGCGACAGGACAAAGTGATTCGGAGGATTAATGCATACTTATAATATATTAAAATGTAATTAAAATTATCTATTTTAGTTAAAAAACACACAACTTTCAGTTATAATCATTATTTATATGTATACATAAAGTGTAAACTTATTGATAAATGAAAAAATAATAAGGATAGAAACATAAGACTAAAACACATATTTAGAGCTACAATCAGTTATTTACGTGTATATAGATCATTTTACTTTTAATTTACGATTAGGACAAATACACATTGTGTGATAACATTAGACCCAGTCATATCAACTCAGCCGTAGTAAAATATTATTGAAATCAAAGTGAGTGCCGAGTTTTGTAGTTAAGTTTGCAATAAAAGAACAAAATTACTACCTTAAAAGTACTTTACACACCTTATTCCAGCCAGGGATAGTTTAGCACATACGGTTGACTGACATTATATACAATACATAGTACATTTAAATTCAAAAGAAAGTATCAATTAATTTGTTTCAAAAGAATATCCTCTATCTTACAGAATATTAATTTAGTAAAGTAGGTACTAAATCACAGATGCAATGTCACATCTACTCTATTCATCTATGACACGGAACACATCGTCTATATAAGACGTCTACAAGTATAACAAGTATATAAGACGTCTGATAACCGCGCTTTCCATACTTGTCCTGCGCACTACTGCATACGTTTCACTATCCTTTTCTATGATTTCAAGCACTTCTTTTCAAGCAATTCAAAAAAATATATAAATTACAAAAGAAAATGACAATTTATGATGACTTACAGGTGATACGTAATTCCTTTTGTTTTGTTTACTGTCCTATAATTATTACTACAGCTCTTGTACGCGCAACATGGCATTTTTAAAACATTAATTGCGTCTCAATGTAACGCGCGCACGTCGGACAGTCTCTCGCCGAATGAGTGCGGTCAGATACGAGACTGTCCCGGGGGTCGTTTAGACGGGGCCATTTGAGTGCGCGATATAACATATCTCCCTCTTTTTATATATATAATATCATTCACTCGTACTACCATATTTATAATATAGGTCATTGTAATGTAATATCCTCTGCATCTTGTTTCCAGCACAATACTTTTATTTCAGAGTAAATTTAATACCCGTTGAACCCGCTATTGGAGACCTATTTCTGTTCCCTTTTTAAATCTATTAACGTTATCAACATTCCTAACTTGAAATAACTGAATCGTTCATTTATTTCAAGCGCGTTGAGTCACGTGCTGGTCGTTGTCTTCGTATAGTTGCTTTAAAGTCCAAGGCTTTTTTCCTCCCACTTGAATGGAATTGCGGAACGTCAGAGCTCGTGTTATTCGATAGGTAGGTAAGTCCATTTAAATATTTTTCACTAGCGACTGTCCGTGACTTCGTTCGCGTAGTAGGCCTCGCCATAACCTCCCATATTTGTTTGTTTTTACTTCAAAAGAACCATCTCTTGAAAATAATTAACACAAAAAAATAGCGAGATTGTTCCATCCGTTCTCAAGTTATAGCGTGAGCAGGAGAAATAAGGGTTCATTTTTATATACATAACTAGCGACTGCCCGCGACTTCGTTCAGGTAGTAGGCTCGGCCTTCGGCCTCGCCATAACCTACCATCTTGTGCTTTTACTCTCATAAGAACCTTCTCCTGACAATAATTCACAGAACAAAAAAAAGAATTTGCTTCATGCGTTCTCAGGTTAAATAGCGTGACCTGGGTGAAGGGTGAAAATGGGGGTTCATTTTTAAATACATATATTATCTAGCCCACATACGTTGGGTCGATTAATACGTACTATGGACATTTTAGTTTTTGTTGTTTCAGCAATTTGTCTTAGTACAAAGTCGCTAGTCCATATAAGAGGCGCTGATATTGTATATTTTGAATATTTAAACTCCGAGGTTTAGAACACTCTAGAATGTATCCGAGACCAACGAATGTAAAAAATATTGGAGAGATCAGGATCAAAATTACCTATTAAAATTAACGTGAAGTATAGACGATTTGATCCGTGATGTGATGTCCCAGTATCGAGAGCCAACTAGTCTTAACATCTTAAATAACTTCTGATATGATTGACAAAAATGCTGTCCACTTCCCTTCCGCTACGGGGGTAGACGGAAGGGGGTATGTGGGGCTCAGACCCACTAAAACCCCCCCGTGAGCAGTCCTCCGCCAGATGGTGCGAGATTGGGTTGCGCTGGCATTCACAATCTCGCCCCAGCGGTAGGCCCGGATTGATCTTATCCGGGCCTCAGCGCCTGTGAAGAGGGTGCCCTTGCTCACCAATGGCACTCCTCAGACGTGTGGGGTCGTGCAAGCCGACGAAGAGTCACCCGACTCTTCACGAGTGACCCCACTACGGAGGAGGGAGGAGGCGAGCAATGATTGACAAAACCTAGCTTAATTCATCTCAACCTTTCGAAACCTCTTAAACAAACTCCGCGGCTGAGAACATAGAAACAATAACAGATCTCCGTATTCCAGAATCCGGTTGAGCACCGCATAACAATGAACTTTATGATGAGGATCGTAAAGTTTAAAGTCAAGAACCTGATTAATACAGCGACTTGTGGGTAGTGGTTTGCCTTTCACTTTGCGATATTATTGTAGACTATAGTAGATAGATATAAAGGTATTGAATAAGCCACGCCGCGACCTGCGAAACTCATGCCTGTAGAGACAAAAATCCTGTGGCAGAGACAGTTATACAACTTGATATTGCACATTTAATTAGTTTCAGCATTTCCCAGACTGCGTCCTTCCATCAAACATCCAATTATCTTTTATACTTCATGTTTTGTATTTTGGAACGAACTAAATGCAGTGCCTCTACCGGCATTTACAGCGTCACCCTGTGGGCCTTACTTCAGCATAGGCAAATTGCATATCAATGCTTATATCATTGAGTACTTTTGAATGTAAATAAGTCAGTAATAAAGAAGCAAGCAAGTAATAAAGAAGGAAAATAATTGGAAGATTACATTCAATACGTTGAATGTAATATGCCAAATTTTTCCTTCATAGTTTATAATATTAAACATAAGATTATTTTGATTGCATATTGCTGAAATATATTTATTAGACGTGGATTTAAACCCCGTATTTCCTAATTGCAATCCTATATAGCCTTGGCTGCAATTATGCCTATTTTATGTAAAGCTGCGTAGAAACAGTCACGATGTTAAAGCAGAAATTGGTATAAAAGCATGACTCAAAAATTGTTTCTACCAATTTTTTTATCTATTCTACATGTTGCGTATATTGCAACTTCATTTTCTACTTTTATATTATAGGTTAAAGGTGAGGAAGATAATAAAAACTATAGTGTTGCTTTAATTATAAAATTATTAGAAGTTTAAATTAAGTTGTAGAAAGTAGTCCGGTATATCATTATATAACTATATATATCATAGATGAATGGAAGGATTATATCGACTGACTATCGTATAATTGGAAATCTCACTATACTGGTTTTATTTGACGATTTGGGAAAGAACTTTAATACTAATGTATGCGGAGGTAGACAATACATATGTATAACTTTGCATACCTATACATACAGTTAAGGATTCACCGAATTGAAGGAAGGTTTTACAGGAAGCAATGTCTTTATAAATTACGGATGCCATACTGATTGAAATCTGGATATATGGAGGTACACGTTGTACATAGCGTATGACTTGCCATAATGTGTTGTTGTTACAAAGGTACAGAAACTTTCATTTTCGTTATGATTATGTTTCTGACAATTTATGTCAAAAATCTTTTGAAAGCCCTACCACTTGCTAACAGAAAATCATTATTTACGAGAAAAACAACTCTTATTCGAACAACCATTTTCTGGTTCCTTTAGTTTCCATCGGACTAAATGATAATGAGACTATAAATTTAGTTGCTTTTATTTTGTTCTTATATATTCGTGTTATATGCGGTGTCTTATCCACAAAAGCCGAAAAGGAATACTTATTAATAATAATCAGCTTATATCAGTCCAGTTCAAGACATACGCCTTTTCAACAGCACGCCATTGCGCACGTTTTTCAGTTGTCCTTCTCCAGACTATCGTCAGATTAATCCCTTTACGAAGCGAAGTTCGTATTCAACACGAAGCACGGTGTATTCAGTGGGCCTAGCACGAATAACTGCGTAAGTGTAACGTGACGTATCGTCCACGTGAAATACAAACTGTCATAGACAAATGTGACACAGATAATTCATAGTTTGTAACTCGAAGCATGACACGTTGACGTTTATCATACAAATATTTTTTTGGAAATTATTTGTGCTACGGCCTCTGACTGCTGTCTTCGAGAGCCAGTAGGCACTATTGAGTCAGATTTCAAATTCTAGATTCCAGAATCCGCTCAGTTGTGAATCTCGGTTTGAGTGAAGCAGTGACAATAAATGCCATATATATTTTCTAAGCGTAGATTCAATACTAAGCGTACTTCTGGAATGCGAACCGTATACTTTAGAATCTGTACCAATTTGCGAAAAAGTATTTGTATCGCAAACGTCAACGCGTCACGCTTCTGCGTACAATCCGTTAGTTATCTGTGTCACAGTTGCTTTAGATAATTAACAGTTTGTATTGTATTACATGAAGGACACGTTACGTTACACTTACGCAGTTATTCGTGCTAGGCCCAGCCTTTGAGTGAGACGGTCAAACACGAGCCTATAATTATATTTTAAAAAATCTAGCCTTCGTATATCTTCTACTGTCTACTGTTCCACCATTATTAGATATCTATTTAAAATAATAAAAATAAATTCTCTAAAGGATTATTTAGAATAAGTGATCTTCATTATGTTTGTATTCTTTATTTTAATGTGCCTAATGTATGAAAAAATAACTAGATAGTATTAGGTACCTATATTATAAGTTTTTGCATGCTATTTCATTAGCAAAGTGTGTAAGGTCTTACTGTAAATGATTAAATCCACCTAAATTGTACTCACATTTTATGCAAATAAATATTATTCTATTATTCTATTCTAATACTATTAATATGTACATTCTATAACTGTGAACGTAAATTGAAATCAGCTCCCAAAAATAAACAGCTTCACCCAACAAGCAATTGTTAATTTATTTAAGTTAAACAATTTGCCCAAAACTATAGCCAGTATTGTTATTTCAGATTTGAGAGCACCGTATTATATTTTTAATTATGCTATTATTTAACTAAAAGCGCTAATTACGAAGGTAGTCTAGTAGTTCGTAACTGTATCTTCAGCTGTATCAGGAATCAGACGAAATAGAAAATTTATGGTAATCCTGGTTAACGACAGCTCAGGGGCAGCAAACCTTGTTGAACTGACTGCAGCAAACTGTTCAATTGAACACCTTTCGAAGGTAAGTTAAGCAATCGGTCCCGGTGATTGTCTTAAGAAAATAGGTGTAATCACGTCGAACACATTCGGGCGTTCTAGGATCTCTAGACTAGTACTACTAGGGTTATAGGGCTGACCACTAGCCTATCGGGCAACCTGCACCGGAACCGCGTGGTGTGTTACTCCTTTCACTAGGAGGAATTCTCTGGTTTTTATTATGTTATTGCATGGTACAAAACTACGAAGCTAAGAAGACAATCACAGTAGTAGTTATGTGGGTACAGCATCTGTAAACCTAGTTTCTTATACCCAATAAGTAATTCTTCTCACAGCATATATTTTTTTGACGTTTGAACCATATAGAGATATAGACAAAATGAAAAATAAAAGAGTATCAAGAACTGATATAGACGATTTGTAAGGCAGCGAAAGAAGACTGCATCAACTAGCCATAAAAATCGTATGACAAGTAATGAAACTTACATTATTTTTTCTTTTTTGTTGTAATGGAGATGAGTAAGTTGTATAGATGTACTTCCCCAGGCGAAAATTGCAAAAGTGCTACTACAGTAAAAGTAATTTCTAAAGTGATTGACAAGCAAACACAAGAACAATCCTTATATGTCCTGATTATGATGAAACTTATACTCCTATACTCATGCACCATAACAATCTATCTATATATACATAATATAATACAACTTTAGAGGTCGAATTTCTGTACAATGTAAAAAAAATCTAAAGACCTAGTCTGGGGAGCAGAGGTAGTAAGGAGCAAGATCGAACTAATTAAGATCTCTTTAAAAAAATATTTCTCTGTTTGTACGGGCTAATCTGCGAAACGATTGGACTGATTTAAATGAAATTTTGTATTGTAGTAGCTTATATACCCACAACATATAGGATACTTTTAATCCCGGTAAATTAAAGAGTTCCCGTGGGATAGTTAAAGAACTGTAATTAACCGTATCTCGCGAGGCGACGCGAGCGAAGCCGTTGGCGGGTCAGCTAGTCTTAAATAGTACACGTCAAACTCACAGAAACACAAATCTAGGAAAATAAAACAAAATCTGAAGTGATCCTTCTCTTTAAAAAAGAAAGTATGTACTGTTATGGCATTAAATATACTAGATATGAATCTGACTGTCTCAGAGTAAATGAGCCCGCCGCATTACCAATGTACCAGAAGAAGTAATTTTCTTTTCTTTTCAGAGTTCAATAGTCCATAAACGAAAGTACAGAGTCGCAACTGTTCCGTTAAATTGGTTGGCACTATAAAACATTTCTTTGGCAGCAATATACAGGGGATAGAAAAGTAACATGCGAATTTACGACGGCAACTCGTTTATGTGGGTATTTTCAGTTGTCACTACTACTCGTGTTTTCATGTCGGCCTGCTTCCATGTCGTAAAAAGCGAGAGCTGCAATACCTATTTTTGCCGGACGATAAAATCAATAGTCAAGAAAACTTGCCGGAAAAACTAATTACTATTAACGAGGAGGCCACTACGATCCTATGAGTGAATTTCTTAAAAGAAATTGTATTACATTTACTATCACTAAAATAATTTGAAATATGAACTTAAAAGTAATAAAATTATATTCAACATAATCTCGCTTCGAGTTTGAGTATTTTGTTGTGTCTTACCGAAAACAGGCATAGTTTTCGGTAAGATATAGTGATCTCGTGTATGAGGCGGGACGCAACGACGAGCGCACCGCACTCAATATCCTTATTCTTATTCTGAATCGGGGCGCTAAGTCCTGCACTGACGTCCTGCTTGGGGTTTTTGTGCATTTCCCCCGCCAGCTACCCTAGCCATCCCAACTCCTTTATATAACGGAGTATGAACCTGGGTCGCTGGTACAACTGCTCCAGTGATATTTGATATGTTAAAACTGAGTATGATTTAAAACTATAGTGATCCTCTAGTAGTCCGGTAGTGTTCCGAATATTTTCCGAAGCCGTGCACTCCAACACCACGTGCTTCACGCTCTCGTTCTCCTGCAAACATCCTCTGCACAGTGGACTATCTGTTGCACCAATTTATATAGATGCTAGTTGAGATTGCAGTGACCTGTGATAATGCCTACCATTAGGCGGAGGTCCTGTAGTTGAAGTTTGAACAAATTATTAGTTGTGTATTTGTTCAAGGTTGGAAACATAGATTTTGCTTGTTTGCAGTCCTATTTGTTGTTTGTTTTTTGTTCAAGATCCTGAAGACTTCTGGACTTCTGGACGAAGCCGAAACAATTGTCGTTGATATCGACGACGTGTAAGTCTCACGTTAATCCCGTTTTACTATTATGCAACTGGAAGTTGTATCTACCAAAAACAATACTGGATAATTATACCCGCTATAAGACAATTGGATACAGATCACATCTCTAGAAAAGACGTTATTATCGTAAAAGAGCTTTTTACTTTCGGTCATTTTCGCAGCAGTATTCTTGTATATAGGCTTTTTAATGTCCAACGTATTTGGAAAGCTGCAGACAATAGAATCTGATACGAGTGACTCAAAGTTAAAAAAGATAATACCACTACAATGTTTGTGGAATCTAATGGACTCGGTACAACCTGGCCGGAAATATGGCATGGCAGCTGTTTAATTAGAAATTGTAAATATTGTGTTAGTATCGTACTATTATTTATTCTGTGGTTATAGTAGATCAATACAGTGTAACTACAACTCTACCTATCTCATCCCTAATGGATATCGATGGTAGTGTTATATGTATACATTCTGAGCAATTTATTTTAGCACTTATGGATTTATTTGTCTTATTTTATTAGTTATTATCTACTCAGAATTAGCTAGTTATCTGTAGATTAATAATTAGTGCGCTACCGAGGTATACTCGCAAATCCGTGTCTAAAAATATAACTTTATAATATGTTTAAGGAAGTATGTATTTTAATTTTTATTGAATAAAAGTTGTAGTAGGTAGGTAAAATTTCATATTATCATAGTAGGTATTAATTAGTAATTTATATAGTACCTACATATTCAAAAAGTAACTGTCTCTAAAAGTCAATAGTAAATAAATTAGATACATATGATATTCTCGCATCATTTTGACCCGACTTTGCTGCAAAACATATATAGAAATAGGCACTGAGCACTTGTTTCTTAAAACGGAAAATAAATTTAGTGATTAGAGACAACATCGATATTAGTTCAGCCGTGCGATTCTCTAATGATTCGTCGACGAGCTCACCGATGTCAAACATTTTATGAGATATCGCCCTTATACACAAGGTTGTTTTTCCAACGTTTCTTGATTCTTCTCATCTCGTCATTTTTTCACGGATAATGTCAAAGATGTAACGATGTTTGCTCGAGAATCGCACGGCAGATTAGATACTGTAGGTAGTAGTCGTATGATTTTCCCATTAAGTGCCGCCAAAAATTTTTTTCAGGTACTCGATAAAAAATTACACAAACTCACGAGAACTAGTCCAGCTTGAATGTATGATCGACATTCGCTTTTATATAGATCAAGGTAAGCAATATTAACTACCGAGTAAAAAACTACCGAGCGATCTACACTCGAGAGCAATGAATCCGGGTCACTTAAAGAATCCTAAAAATCTCGGAAACTAAAAATGCTAGGTTAATGCAATAAATTGTATTTAATAGACAATGTAATACTCCTCAGATGAAGGTATTAAAACTTCTTAGTTATTGTAAAGTTATATCATAAAAAAATCAAATTTGAAAAAGGGCCACTTTCGAAGATGGAACTACGAAATTACAGCATTTGGTTTTGCTTTTGTTTGTAATCTGTCATTTATGTGGGTACATAAACCATGTTGATAGTGCTCTATATTCATTATTCAAGCTGAAATTATGTCGCTTACGCCTGAAGAATGCACCAGAATACTTACAATGCTGGAAACCGGCCGGAGTCAGCGCGATACAGCCAGGACTGTCGGTGTGTCGCTGTCAACAGTACAAAGAGTTCTCCGACGTTACGAAGAAACTGGTTCTAACCTACGCAGACCAGGAACGGGCAGAACCAGGTGTACCACAGCACGAGAAGACCGATACTTGGTGAACACCATGCTTCGAAATCGCTTTCTCACAGGAACTGAACTCACAAATCAGTTTCGACGCATCGGAGGAAGTAACCCAAGTGCATGGACAGTAAGACGTCGGCTTGCTGAATCTAACTTAAAACCCCTTAGACCTGCAAACGGCCCTAAACTGGAGCGTGGGCATCGTATTTCAAGACTAAGATATGCCCAGAGCCACGTAAATTGGAGTATTGAAGATTGGTCAAAAGTTATGTTCTCCGAAGAATCAAAATTTATGCTCTACAAGCACGATGGAAGACACAGAGTGTATCGAAGACCAAGGGAAAGATTCAAGCAAGCATGCATCGAAGAAAAAGTAGCCTACGGTGGTGGGTCTGTACTTGTGTGGGCCGGAATTTCTTCTGAAAGTCGCACAGAGCTGGTGATCATAGAAAACGGCTCTTTTACTAGCGAAAGATATGTGGATGAAATCCTCAATGATCACGTTGGTCCTCATTGATCATTTATGGTCAATTTAGGTGAGGATGCTATATTTATGCATGACAATGCCCGACCTCATACAGGTAGGATTGTGAATGACTACCTTCAAGAGATGAACATTACTCGTATGGAGTGGCCAGCGCGCAGCCCGGATATCAACCCGATCGAGCATGCTTGGGACGAGCTAGGCAGATGCGTAAAACAACGAAACCCTCCCCCAATCACGCTTCGTGAGCTCAAAATTGCTCTCACAGAGGAATGGGAGAATATTCCCCAAAATCGTATAAGGAACTTGGTGTACAGCATGCCAAACCGCGTAAACGCAGTAATGGAAGCACGAGGAGGCAATACGAAGTATTAAAATTCAAGAAAATCGTAATAAAGTTCAAAAATTTCATGTTTCCTATTTTTGTTTTAAGGAGAGATCAGCAGTTTTTTTCTTTATGTAATTTTGTGTTAATAAAATGTATGGTGACCCATATTTTTTTTACTTTTATTTAAGGAGTATTACATTGTCTATTAAATACAATTTATTGCATTAACCTATCATTTTTAGTTTCCGAGATTTTTAACATTCTTTAAGTGACCCGGATTCATTGCTCTCGAGTGTAGTTGGCAATTATACATTTTCAACAATACTTATCTATGTAATAATCTACTTTATATACTACTTCATTCAACGGATTGAATTAGTATACTTACTTAGATTTGAATCATACCACGTATGTGTTATTACTGTTATGAGGTGCAAACAGAACATATTTATTTACGTACACTACACATATACATTTATTTTAGACTTTATTATCATTTCTGTAAGAATCAAAACGATGCATTTAACCACTCGACCTCCGTTTCAAGGAGCTTCTTTATGAAGTGGCTCACGCGAGACGCTTTGCAATGGATTCCCTGGAAGTGCAAGCCAAGGGATTAACATAGTAAGAAGGTAAATCCTTGATAATATAATATATAATAATGAAAGTACGCTATGCCCTATTTAAGAAGCCAATGGTCAGAGGTATTCAGGTCGCGTAACAACTTCAAAACAATGATAGTCAATCCAATTATCCACCAAGACACACTGCATGCTGAATTCTGGCCTTTATTTCCGTGAGGTAGGCCGTACCTAGTTCCCAGCTGCAGGAAGACAATGGGCTGATTACATTATGTTATTTGGCGTAATTAATAACACTGCTTGAAAATGGTAGACTTATAGATAATAATATAAAAAATAAGTACTTGAAACGCTCCACCCGCGGTTCCGCTCGCGCGCATTGTGTCTCTCAAAAATACGAACACTTTTCTGGGATGAAATACCCTTTGTTTTTTTATGGGCTACAGGATATCTCTGTGCCAAGTTTTATTAAAATCCGTTTAGCAGTTTAAACTACATCGTTCATTTAGCCTAAAAATAAAGCAAATTAACGATATACCGAAAAAAGTACTTTCGCATTTACAGTATCGTTACTGATTACTGATGTTAAGTACTTAATACAAGTTTAGTGTTGTCACAATTTACATGATTCAATTCTAACTAAATTCTATTTAAGGTATTAATAAAGTTTTCACCTCAAGTGTACGTTGCACTGGTATAATATTCGAAAGAAATGTTCATGAAAGATCAAAGGCAGCTAAATCTCCATATTTCTCAGATAAAACGTCGCTTACCAGCGGTGTCAAATCTTTTCTTCGGTTTTCCCTTATCGCACGAAAACTTGAGGGAAATGTCGGAACATAAAACGTGTAGTGTGCAGGCTTAGCCACTAGGCGTAGCGTTTACAAGTCAGTGGGATAAATTGGATCCCTCGGGATTTACGGACGCCTTCACGCAAACCCAACCCAACCTCGCCAGTTTACGTCCGCGTGTGAAATATTCACATACCCTGTCGAATGTACTTTACGTCTCTATAAACCCTACACAGAATGCAAATATCCTTCCTATTCCTAGTCCGCAAAGATGAACATCATGATTTAGAGTAGGTACTACGAGAGTACGAGAGATTCCCCCTCTTTCGGGGTCGTTATCATTATTGTCTTCTACAGCATACAAATTACTCTGATTAAAATGCACCCTACGTGAATACGCGCGAAGACTACTGCTACAAATAATTTGTCTAATACATATTTATGGAATATTAAGTTGAATGTTATTTTACGAGTTCGTATCGTAACGCAAATGACGTCTAATTTAATGGATCTCGTGTTCGGTATCAGTGTTCGAGAGACGGCGCAGGAACACGGACTAGTAATTGGGCCCGTCCCCCGCAGGGCACCCATTTCAAATCCCTAACGTGGACCCGGATTGCTTTAATGACGCACATGTCTGAAGGTTTTTGTGTACCGTTCTTGCTCTTCAAGTCTAAATAAACAAAAAACAGCGAGTTATCTGATCAGGGTCTTTACTATAAAATAGTAGCCATTATTCAAATTTAACCTGATTAAAGCCTACATACCCTACCATCTAATAAAGATTGCTACATATATCTTGCTACATTTGTCGTGAACATTGGGATTATGAAGCCTTTCTTTTATGCTCAGTATTGACCTAATTTTCGAAATATGCCTTCATTTCTGTCGTTGAAGTGGATCGTCAGCAAATGCAACGCATCTCGCGTTTCCTGACTATACCACACGCTCCGACCCGAACCGAAATGAACTTCTAAGCAAAAATGTATTCTGTCATTTATTTTTCATTCACTGTAGACTGGAAAGTGGAATAAACCGTCAAATCGTACGTGACTCCGGTTGTCTGCACATCTCATCGTGGAACCGCTTTTATGCTTTCCTCTTATTGTGATCGTTTCAAACGTGCGGTTTCGATTTACGTAACTTAAGATTGCGTGCTTTGTTTGCTTTATTGACCTCATTTACGGAGGGTTTATGTGTTTTAGAGAGTTTTATTGAACTGTACAAGTGACACAATTCAACCATAAATGTTTCAATAAGTGGTTAACAGTATTATTCGTTAGGATTTATGCCCATGTATAATGGGTTAATGTAAAATATAAATGCTTAAACTTAATCAATCTTGTGCATTTTTAACGACAGTATAATAAGTATATATATATAACATTAAGGAATAATAGACTATAAAAATGAACACATCGACGGATCTTCCTGACAATTATAATAATTTGTTTTTATATACAAACATGCTAATTAGATACACATAACTAACTGCTTTGTGAACTACAATGTAACATCCTTACTACTCGTTTCATCCGCTTCCCTGTAGATAAGCAAAGAGACGATGGTGTAATGTTGAAAATATTAAGTACCTACTTAATGCGAAGACTTACTTATAATATCTTCTTGTTTTCTAATAGTAATTATAGATAGATTTTAAATAATTTCAAAATATTGACAAATACTCGTCAAGCCACAGTATAACTATCTAACAGTTATCAAATTCTTACCCCGTTATTATCTCACCCGATTCCGTGACCTCTCGGGACACCTCTTTTTAAAGCTGTCGCGCACCCGGAAGTTTACAAAATTGGTCAAAATACTCGACTGCTGACCGCGTAAGTTAAACCGTAACAAAAAACTTAAAAGGTCTAATACTTTCGAATGCTTAAATCAAGTATAGTAACACTTATATATATCCTCAGTCATCCTCATGTTAATCCCGTATTACAATGTATTACAAAAGTTTCCAATTTTGTAGTACATAATAACATACTTAAGGTCTATTCAGACCTGCCGTGCGATTCTCTAAGAGCAAACATCGTTGCATATTTGACGACATCCGTGAAACAAATGATGGGATGACAAGAAACGTTGGAAAAGCAACCTTATGTACAAGGGCGATATCTCGTAAATTATTTGACATCGGTGAGCTCATTTACGAGCGCAACGACGAATTATTAGAGAATCACACGGCTGGGCGTTATTCGCTACCGCGAGCGATAGAGAAATCCGAAAGGTTATGCGTTAATTTCGCTGTTCACACCAGAGCGGATATCGCTACCGCGCGCGGTAGAGATATCCGTTGGCAACGGTTAGCGGGGCGAGGGCAGGAAGCATGTCGCAGCTACCTGCTCTCGCGTCGCCCGGCGGAACTACGAGTAGTTTCGCCAAACAAGAGAAAATACCTCCTCACTAGGCGGTACCTACAAGTTTCGCTACAGTTATGGAACATCATATACTATTTACCCATCGACATCCGCGTGGTATTTTTCGGCTACCCACAGCGGTAGCGAATAACGCTCAAGTCTGAATAGGCCTTTAATTGAAAATGTGTTTTGACAACAAGGCACTTTCAGTATTATGTTACTCTGAATTCCGAATTAGTCTATGTTATTCTGGCTGGCATCCCCAAAAAAAATCAATCACAGCACAAAAAATTGTATAGTTACTTTATGCACAATATATTTCTAGCAGACAGCTAATAACTAAGTTACCTAAACCATTAGACGGCAAAACAAGGTCTTAAATCCGTTTATGTTATGTGAAAGTTTAGAAAAGTTTGGCGATCAGGTTGTTTTGTAACTAAGCTAGACATTAACGCCAATAAACTCTGAGCTTTCGACCTTTTTCCGGCCTTGCCGTCTCAGAGAATATGTTAATGACAACCATTGTTCATAGACTTCGATGGAACAGATACTCTCACCACTTGCACGGTCACTGAACGAAGTGATTTGCGAGCAGCTTTAACAGTATTGTGGCAACAGTTTCATATAATTATGATGATGCAGTGTTTTCGCTGAAGATTTTTTACTTGAAATATACTCGTAGGTATACATTCTCACAACCACAACTGTAAATACTTACATAATATCTGACCATATCCACATTAAACCCCAGTTTCTAGAATGTTTGCCAATGCATTGATTAGTTGGCCAACTAAATACTAATCGCTCATTGGTCAATGGTATTCTATGACGCAAAAATGTCACCAATCAGCGGTCAGTATTATGTCTATTAGCTGATCAAGCTTCGACAAACGTTCCAGAAACTGTAAGTCTTCAATTTTAACTCAATCACATCACCGGTGGGTCTAGCACGAATAACTGCGTAAGTGTAACGTAACGTGTCGTTCACGTGAAACAGTACAAACTGTCATTTATCAGGGACAATTGTGACACAGCTAATGCATAGTTTGTACGCAGACGCGTGACGCGTTGACCCTTAGGAACCAAAAATTTTTTCACAATTTGTTCGCGCACGGCCTTTGCTCAAGTTGATTTAGCTATCATTGTGTGGTGATATACTAAAAGGTCATAACTTCCTAGTTACATGTAACTAGGAAGTTATGACCTTTTAGTACCACTCCATGGAGTGGCATAGTAGTTTATGGTTTGGTGCCCACGAGACTAATATTTTTTGTACTAAGAAGGCAATATGGTCCAAGTCAAAGACTAGGGACCGATACATTTTCCATTATAGGTAATCCTAGTTGTTCTTGATTTTTTCATACAGGAAATTCTAGTTAGATGTCTGAGTCTGAGTAATCGTCCTTAGTACGTAATTTAGTACTTCTTTGCTCTGCGTTTCCATGCGCTAATTGTGATTTTCTTCATTCTCAACTTACACGATAGTTTGAAATACTTATACCTCGCGGTTCTTTGTGTTTAATTGTGTGTATTGATTGACTACCTGTAACAAAAAAATATAAAATTAAATTACACTGTAAATAATTAATTACTTTACACATGCAAGATATTAATGACTAGTACTTTTCAATTCACGTACAATTCAATTCCCAAGAGTTGTTAACCACACACGTTGCAGTTCCTAGAAAAGTAGGTTGAATTCACAGAAATCTATTGTATTATTGGCCAAATATATGGCGAATCGCGAGTCAACAGGTTAAATGAACTTACGTTTCGAAAATTACGGATTGACTACGGAACCAGACGCCTAGATCAGCGCTTGAGGAACGCTATATACATATGTTTATTCCAGCTTGCTATTTTGTTTGTACGTAGCTTTTCTTGGCATGGTTCTGAGTAAAAAGTAAAATTTGGACACTAAGGTAAATCTCGCTAGAATGTGTTGTAGAGCCAAGGTTACAAAGGGAAACAGAGTTAGCGTGTTGCAAACACAGCCAGCAACACACGTGCATAGCATCGGTAGACGACTATCAGCATACCTTAAAGGGGTTATGGATATAATTCGAATCTTATTACGCCGGAGTTACATCATCAAAACAATATTCTCTCCCCCCAGATAATTAAGACAAATGCTTCGTTCTCCCAAGGACGAGAACATTTGTTGGCTCTAAGTTACTTTTTTCTACCAACTTCCAAAAAGGAGGAGGTACTCAATCGACTGTATTTTTTTTGTTATGTTTGGTACCTCATAACTTTCGATAGAATGAACCGACTCTCAAAATTATTTGTTTAAACCTGGTGCTTCCCGTGTGGTCCCACTTAAATTTCATCAAATTCGGTTCAGTAGTTTTTGATTTACACTCCAATATCTGAATAGAATGGAAGTCGATATTAAATTTTTCAAATTGTACTTGTTAATTTTAAAGTTCATATATACTCCCGTCCTCAGGATTCCTGTAGCAGAGGCATCAATTAAAATCCTTTGAGATGGTAAAACTGCATCGATAATAATTGCCATTACTTATATTAACCCAAAGACTCGCTATTCGCCATATTATTTGGCCAATAATACATTAGATTTCGCAGAAATCAACCTACTTTTCCAGGAACTGCAACGTGTTTGGTTAATGAAATATAGGTTATGTCATGTCACATGTCAATAAATTTTAATCTTTTCTACATGAAACGACAACTTCATAGGAAAGGACCGCCTCTAAACGGGGGTTTGTCCGGAGCGTACCCTAAAAATATGTTTAGTGTGGAGATGAGATATTACACCGTGTCTTTATGTAATCTATTGATGCAGACTCTACTAGGTATGTATAATCTATAAACAATCTGAGCCACTTCTTTCTACTTGAGTAGTTAATCAATTAAAATACCAAGAGATCACTACTTTAGCTTAATCACTATGTTTCAAATAAGTCCTGAAATAGGAATCAACTTATACAACATTTTCAAACTCATGAATTCCAAGAAACTGCGTCTATTTCTACACTCATTTTGAACTCTCACTTGATTTGGGCCTTCCAAATTCACATTTGTGGGAGCGTGTTCGTCGCAGGTCATTGATTTTTATTTATCCAATACGTGATTGAATTGAATACTCTCGCTTTTGCCTCGTATTCGGTATTCTTGACATGACAAAGGCATTTTTATGGAAGCCCCTCACGGTTTCTTGGGCGGATACATCGCATCGTGATACAAATTCCATCCTTTTTCTGTATTCAAATATTAATGATTTAACAAGAATCTCATTCTTAGTGCGACCTATACGACCTACGAAAGATCATCCATCAAAAGAAAAATGCTAACTTAGTACTTTTAAATTAATCCCTGTCGAAGAACGGGTATTAAAGTTGAACTAGGTTAAGCAGCGACGATCTTTTTTAAGTTTTTAGTTGACCGTAAAATGATTTCATTCAGTTGGAAACTGCAATTTCATTGGCAGTGAACGCTGTGATCCGTAACGTATTGTAAGGAGCTAATGCTAATATTAAATAGTTTAATTGCAGTCTAACATAGGAATTTCGATCGTTCCTATATGTACTAATATATATATATATATATATATATATTAGTATGATATTGTCAAAGATGTGCAGTAGACGATCAATAGTTAATATTGCTAATGATGGGTTGTTAAGGAGGTTGATGAGGCGCTGGATTAACACATGATACTTTTCATCATAATTATCAGCATCATCCATCACCACGCAGATGTAACCGCGGTGCGCAACTAATTTTACATAAATTTTACATTTTATAATTAGTATGATTATATTACGTAATATGTAAAATCCCCAACTGCAATTTTAAGAAAGAACGAAATGTGATTTGTAGTAAATACACAAACAGGTTAATTTTAAACTTTATATAGTTATCAGACTCATGCACATTGAAAATGAAATAACATTGAAATGAACATAGACGATAATAATACTAATAATAATCTCCACCTGGTTGAGTTGAAGGCAGGTTGTAAAATTGGCAGATGTCCGAGTCAATAGAGCAAAAGTTATAGCGAGAATAATCGGTCAATAGAGCCACGACTTCGTGGTTCATTTCATCCGACAATATTCGTAGAACATACGGATTTATAAACGAGATATTATATGTACAGATCTGCAACATTACGATTGTGTTGTAAAGTATAACTTACTTTGGCAAGAAAATTAAACTAAGTACAAAAAAATGGCACAAAACCATTCCAGTCTGATCAATAGCAAATCATTTATTCTGTACAGGCATAAGCGTGCTCGTATCCTGAATGATAACAGATGGATAATATATTATGAAAAATATACAAAGGTAAAAAATAAAAAAGGAAAAAAATATATAAAAGGTAATAACCGAATAGAATTCATAAATATAACTCTCTTTCAGCAGAAAAAAATCCTGAATCGGTCCACAAAAATAAATTTCCATCTCCAAACTCTCAGAATTTTCAGCGATAACACTATATTTTTTTAGGTAATACATAGCCAACGTATAAGTAGTACTAAGTAATAACCAGTATTATTTTCAATTGTGTTAGTATATATCGAAAAATATAAAGAAAACGTACAAAATTAACGCATTTTCGCATTACATCGTCCAATCTAACAAGCGATTTTCACCTTACGTATAGCATCATAAATTATTTTAAAATTGGGGTTGGACCGCGTCTTAAAAATTTAAATGTGACGTTTATTTTTTCTTAAATCTACAACCGGTCGGAACGCGACCACGACTGAAAAGATTCGACAAGAAACTCAGCGTGCTTGTTTTTTTTACATTTTTTTATCGCCACTTATTTAATGTATTTAAGAAATGTTTATTTATTTTTAGCTCTAGTGTGTTGCCTTATAAAAGAGGTCATAATAATGGTATCAGTAGGGCAAGACACGCATAAACTTTGACATCGTAACACACGATTAGGTAGACCTGGAGTGATCATTTCCAAGGTGTTTTACCCTCCAAGTTAAAGAGTAACAAACATCCATACATCCATGTATACAAATTAACTTTCACGTTTATAATATTAGTAGGAATAATAACTGAATTACACTTTACGAGGTGAGGTGTTGCAATATGTTAAGCTAACCAAACATGCGCGCAGTGTAATGGGCTAAGTGTCATGGCCTGCCGCCTGCCTTCCTCTTCATAGGAATTATTTTTATACCCGATGCCTTTCAGGTCATAATAGCGTAAAGATAGTGCGCCTAATGAGCAACAACAATCTATTTACTTTAGTATGTACACATTGAAATGAGTATGGCATGATGATCATTTGGTGTATGTTTCCCTAAATCGCCTTCTACAATCAATAAGTGGAAGGACATAGAACAGGCTAGGAAGTGTATACAAAATTAGGGACAGTAAGGGCAGGTACCTCTAGAGTTACCAACCGTATTCAGGAGACCAAGCATAACTTTTTAATTATTAAAATATTCTGAACTGCATTCACAAATTTTGTATAAAATGTACAGTCCGCGAAAAAAAATGCGTAATATAGCATTTTTTGCAAGAGACTGTAAGTTATTTTATTGTATTTTTAGTAACAACAAAGAGGTTTTTTGCCGCTGAAAATCCATATATATATCAAAGTCAAAGCCAAAATCATTTATTCAATTTAGGCATCAAAGACGCACTTATGAACGTCATGTTTTCATTATAATGTACTTTAAAGACTACCGCCGCGTTCCAATATATATATATATATATATGTTATATATGTATACATACATAACATTTTTGGAATAAATAAAAGTGTAAGTATTTCCTTAATTAAGTCAAAACAACATGTATTATTAGCATTTATTCATAATTCACAACATAAGTATAAAATATTTATATATTTTCATGTTATTACTCAAATTATAATTACGAAGTAGGCTGTATCACTCTTCTTGCATTTAGCACGTGAAAAAAAAAACGGACACGCCATTGCTCATAATTTTCATATTTTGGTTGTATCTTATTTGTCGCTGTGTTGTTAAAGCAATAGGTATGTATAAGTTTGCTTTTCCTCACAAATGTGAAAAACGTCGTATGAAACTCGCTGACTCTTGCCAATCGATCCTATTTATTAGTATAAAGATATACTACGTTGTACATTATGGAATAAACTGAACGTAGAGTTTTGGCACAAAACCACCAACCACCACAACCAACACCAGTCAACGTTTTCTTAATAAATAACAATAGTTATAATAACGGTAGTATATATATATAATATATATATATATAGAAAACAGCAAATGCACGTTTAGCACGTTCGCACTTATAGGTATGTGAGCAAAAAGGTGAAAGGCATTTCTGTATACACTATGTCAAGGACGAGGCGAAGGCTGGCGTTTATTTTGATTCAACTCATCGTAAATTCAACTTTACCAAGAATTAAACATCTAAATATACATATATTTATTATTATTATTATTATTATGTTTGAGTTTATAACGTGGTTATACGATAAATAATTGATAGGTCTCTTAGACCTATTTTACAGCTCTAATAATTTATATAAGTACCTAAAGATTTTTTTAAAAGAAAATAATAGTAAACATTTTTGAATAACATCTTTTTCTCCCATGCGTATTTTTTCACCTATCCTAAAACAAAACTCAACCGGTATGTAATATTTTACAAAACAAATGCATAATTATTCCTTTTATTTATTATTATTAAGTATAGCAATAATCCTATTAATATTATAAACGTGAAAGTTTGTATGTATGGATGTATGGATGTTTGTTACTCTTTCACGCACAAACGGGGGGGCTAATGTTGATGAAATTTGGTATGGGGGTAGATGAGGCGCTGGATTAACACATAGGATACTTTTCATCATCATCATCATCATCATCCATCACCACGCGGGTGAAACCGCGGGGCGCAGCTAGTAGTATATATATTATATACGACTGCATCAATGGTAATAAATATCGATGTCTGAACCATTCTTATTGAATAGAATAGACGTCCGTGCAAAGATAAGCACATCATTATTTATGCTCTACTATGATATGACACTAGAGCTCGCGGACCTCACACAAACCGTAGACAGTAAGGCTTCCGCACATATAAGTAACCTTAGTAGAGCGTGCAACCAGCATAGGGTTGTCACTGTTGCTAGATTTTATTATATTATATAGCTCTTGCAAATAAAAGAAATCCACTTAATAACTGAACTGTTAACCAAATCATTCAATCATTTGAAATGTCAAGATCTAATCAAGGTTATAATTGCATACATATCGTGAGTTCATAAATGTAATCTTTTTTTAATTTTATGAGCAAAAATAAAAATAAAATATTTAAACGTACTGACAAATTTTGCCTCGTTGTCATTTTCTTTTTGTCTCGTAAATAGAGATAAAGCCGAAGGGCTATACTAATATACGTTCCGGTTTATTTTACTAAACTCTCGTCAAGTTTAGCCCTTTGCAAACATAATTACGAGACAAACGTCGTTGGTATAGAAATTGATGTCCGAAATAGAATACGGATTCTATAAATATTTATATCCCTATATTGTGAGGATTTTCGTATCCTAAGTTTTTATTTAATGCAAAGATATACATAATAGAGTTTATTAAACAAACGACGATGATAATTTAAAAAGTCCTAAATTGACCGACTAAATGATATATGTCAACTCGTAAACCGCTAGCTAAAAGTTTAAAAGATTCGTAAATGCGCACACGCCGGCTCTTAACTAAACCGGTACTGCGAGGTCGACGTTCGTTCACCAGATGTCGCATCCTGCCTCATTGATAAAGCCTCTGGAAGAGACTTAGCTACACTTTATAAAATATAAATATAATATTATACAATATTTCGTAGCCATTGTTTTTGCTAACCGTTGCACTTTATTGTAAAACTAGCTGGACCCACGGCTTCACACGGCCAGAAGAAAATCACTATAACATCTTAGATTACGCGCGCGGAGACCAATCATTAATCTAAGTTTATCACAATATTTTTAGTTACTCCTTATAAATTCAGCTAACTGCCAGTGAGAGTCCCGTAAAAATCGGCCCAGCGAACAAATACAGGCAGGCAACATTTTCTACAGACTTCCAAAAAAAAGAGGAGGTACTCAATTCGACTATTTTTTACTTTTTTTTATGTTTGTTACCTCGTAACTTTCGACTGGGTGAAAATTGATCAAAATTCTTTTTTGTTTGAAAGCTGGTGCTTTCCGTGTAGTCCCATTTAAATTTCATCAAATTCGGTCTAGTAGTTTTTGAGATACACTACAAGAACTGAATAAAATGGAAGTCGGTATTAAATACTTCAAATTGTACTTGTTAATTGCTCTTTGTTATCTCTCGCATATACTTTCTTAAGTATTTAGTAAAAAACCCGTATTTGAAATAACAAACACTGCAATTTAATTTATTTGTATGGATTACATTATTTTAAAGGGGAACCTTCTTCAAAACAATGTAGGTATTTTTGCAAAGTAGGTAGGATTGAGAAAAACAACTAAATGACACTTTTCCAAATCCGCCAAAACTATCCAATAGGTATCATCAAAAAATTATTCTGATGTTAGTTGATGCATAATCTTAATTGGAGTGAGATAGTTTGTATTATTAATTATTATTACACATATCATCATCTATTCTTCGGAGGGAGAGACTGGAGTAAGCCTGCATTTAATACGCAAGCGTATTAACAACTTGCTTTATATGTAACGCGGTAGAGTATCATCGCATTTCAATTAAGCTTTCTTCGATGCTTTGTTCGGCTCACATTAACCCTTTATATACCGTGATAATTAAAACAAAAGATTTATGAATGAAACAGACGTACATTTACGTCAATGGCACTCAAAGGATGAAGCTGCTCAGTTGTCGAAACAATTCATCTATTACTCATTCATCTAAACAATTATTGATTTAAAGTGATAATATACGTGTCTAAAAAATATAGCGCGCGATTGACCACATGATTCAAAGCGAAGGCAGTTTTAGTAATAGTTGAAGTAACGCGTTCATGATGATCTATCAAAATTGCACAATATAGCCTAACAATTATTACTTACTATTTGGAAAAAAAAAAACTACAGGCTAATTTACAACAACTGTATTCTAATATATCACAAACTCACTCAACCACAAACCATCAGTACTGTGTAAGAGATGGAAAAAAGTATAATGACCGGATATACCACAGCTTGCAATACCAGTTTTGGCATATTAACTGTGCAGCTCTGTGGTAACTGTGATGTACACTGTGGAGCATAGTATGGTCTCCATGGTTACCAGCGCGTGGTCGTTCCACAGGGTTGCCCACAGTTATTTATCGTGATGTTACGACATCAACCGAGAAAACTATTTACATAACACTAACGTCGGACACCTAATACTCACATTCGTACATCATGTAAAGTTGTATCTGTTCTTATATTCAGAATACATAATTCTTTTTTCTGTTTTAAAAAATAAAGTGGTTTTCACTTATTTTTACAAAAGAATATGGGATTACTCACGTAATACTTGTCGGATAGATCAGAGTATATAGTTCAGACACTTTGGACCACATCCTGGTGGTCTTTTTCCAGGAGTAACAATAATAATAATTTTACTCATATAAAAACTTCTGTTACATGTATACAAATGACAATATAGAAATATTGTATTTAGTGATAATTTACACACAGCTAATATAAGTGTTCGGGATGCCCAGGTTGAGAACTATAGATCTATAGGACAAGACTGTATTACGTGAGTAATCCCGTGTTTCTCAGTAAAAATATTTTCTTATAATTAATAACTATAAATTATCTACTGTGAATCTTATTAATGTTACTGAGATTGTGAGATTTAAGTACATCAAACAACCCGATACTTCGATACCTAGTCACGATATAACGCAGAGCACATTTATAGATCCATAAAATTAAAAACAAAACACAATCGCGTATACCGAGCTGTAGAGCAAAGCAACTAAAGCGAAAGGAAAGACAAAACCTTGTTCCATCGGCTTCCCACGATGCGTCGTCCAAGCCACTTTTGCTATCCTTTTCAAGCATCAAACATAAAAACGAAACGGAAGATATTCTGTAACTACAAGTTGGTTACAAGAAAAGCGTATCCTGGAGGAGCAGGTTTTAAGAAAACGAGAATCGGGGTCAAGGCGCCGGTTCAGGACTACATCGAAAATAAAAGCAAGTAACAAAGAGAAAATGTTCAAAATTCAACCTGCAACTTATTATTTTATTACGCCCTCGATATTGCGTTATAAAACTTAACAACTTCGAAAGCAAGTTGACAATAAAAGCGTGTACTCAAAATACTTGGCGATATGAAAAGACATTGTATAATAAACGTATTGTATCTAAACGTTGGGAGCAGGTAGAGAACCATTGTGTTTCATCGACAAATGTCCCTGAGGGTCAGGGTTGCTGTTTATTGTTGTAGCTCAAATCGGTGCAGCTGGATACGAATTCCGGAAAGATCTGACCGCTCGGTACAAAACTGATATTGACATTTTACTAATGATAAGAAAATTTCAGAAATTTCAGAATGCATTATCAATATTACGTGTAAACAACCTTTCAGAGTTATACATAATTTGAGCCGATACAATTACCATTGAAATGTTTTTCAGTTCACAACCCGATACTTTCATTACCTATTTATTATAAGTCTTGAGTGCCTAGACTCAAGTCACGTTAGAAGCTAATATGCTAATACATATTATAGAATCGAACGGGAGGGTACATTATATTACAGAAAGACGCACCGATCGCCCTCACTGATTAACAGTATTGTTTTTTGTAATTGATTGTATTTTGTGTGTCGGGATATGTGATGGATCGTAAAAAATACTTTTATTATCTCACTTGAGCAACTCAGCGCATATATGGAGGTTTTTTTGAGTCAACTAACTGAGTACTACAGTTTATTAAAGTAATTTCTATTATTTTTAGACATCCCGCTAATATTATAAATGTGAAAGTTTGGATGGATGGATCGATGGATGAATAGAATAAATGTTTGTTACTCTTTCACGCTCAAATTGTGATGAAATTTGGTATGGAGGTAGATGAGGCACTGGATTAACACATGGGGTACTTTTCATCATCATCATCATCATCATCATCCATCACCACGCGGGTGTAACCGCAGCTAGTTTTTTTAAACTAGCTGCGGTTAACTATATTTTTATATAGTTAAATAAAACGATCGACATGGAAATCATACTAATCAATCATAGGTCTCATGAGATAGTCCTAAGCTAACGTGGGAAGGGAGGCTAAAAAGCAAATAAAATTTAGAATTAGATTAAATTGAATTAAGTATGTAATGTTGAGGATGAGGTCGTGTCATGATTATATGGACGAAGAAGAAATCCAATTTCACTAACATAACATTAATTCTTAAGTGAAGCTTCTCCCAAATGTATTCCTTACAACACTAATCAAACTTACGAAGGTCTACCCCAGCATCAATAGCCCATCCTGTTGAATAAAGGTTAGTGATACTTCGTATATTCATGTTTACCGAGTCGAACACATTTCTATAGCAGGTAAAAGCATCCCTTGTCAAATGACGAACGTTTCCAGCGTTCCTTGCTAACCACACACGTGTGCCTTTATTCAATAAATCACCGATCACAATGCTGTGGGGTAAATACCAACAGAATATATAGAGCTACAATATAAATTAGAAAGCCAAAAACCTATCTGGACTAGATAAACAAAGGTGGAGTGAATACCTATTCAGATTGAGGTAATAAGTCCTGTACCTATAGTGAGTATCTCTATGTACCTATAATATAGATTCAAACCGGTAACACACTAAGTAGACATTTTTTTCTGATTTTTCCATGTGTTTTAAAATATAGTTTTTTTTTGTAATCAACACTACCATACTCTGGAACTGGAATGCCCTGTGTCGCGAAAGGCATGGCCATGCATCACAAACATCCAGAGAACGATAACAAATTTTTGCTCATCACATTTTTGCTTCGAAGGCAAACTAGGTCAATCACTACCAACTAAGTCAACGGGACTGTAGTTGGATATCTTCTTCATAAGACGTAGATTAAAAAAACGCATGACTACAACAAATGATCCGGATTTATTCTTCAAACTTCATTTTTTCCCGAACAGACGGTGCTAAGTTACATAACTTGTATACAAATAAAGCATTGTATATACACAATCCCATGCTGCACTGTGAGTCATAGAGTTTAATCGGTCCTGAACAGGTTTGCCTAAAAAAAGATGGTACACACTGACCCGCGCCGCAGTTCCCTCAAGTTCAATACATTTTGTTGACTATAATGTGTGCGAGAGCTCATGTCGGCGAAGGCTTTGAAACTCGCGAGGTTTTACGTTTGTGTGTGTACAGCGAGTCGTAACCTGTTCGAGGCGGCTGAATGAAGAGTGGCTCAGGAGGTAAGCTACTTTCTACCGACCGCAAGCGGGCCACGCGATCTTTCTGTTTACCAAACTGTGCGATACTATTTTTGATTATCTGAGGCCGTAGCAAACAATATGCGAAAAAGTATTTGTATCTAAAGCGTCAACATGTCACGCTTCAGCGTACTAACTATAAGTCATCTGTATCACAGTTGCCCTAGATAAATGACAGTTTGTACTGTTGCACGTGAACGAAATCTTACGTTACACTTACGCAGTTATTCGTTAACGCAATTTGCTCTTTTGACAAAGCATTGCACTTAGTTGATTGTTAAGGCTTATTTATTGTCTTTAAAATAATCTAGGACTTCTTGCTTAAGTTAATTCATTTTGTAAAGGTACACACATACGTTTGAGTATAGTACCGATGGCAAGTTTTCTATACATTTTGTGGTCATCATTATTAAATTTATCGACATCTATCCGTCTGAACGGTCGGCACGCGGTTTCGTTTATAGCATTCGAAAGCTAGTTATGAACAAGGCCGGCATGCATTCGCAACAGTGACATTTGCACTTTTAAGATACCTAATTATAATATTGCTGTGTTATTAAGCTAAGTAATTGAAGTCAAATGTGATTAGAATTTATAATTATATTCAGGGTTATTGGTAAGTCGACCTATTCACGTTAAGGGCGTGTAGTTTACATCGTTTCTGCCTGTTTTGACTATGCAACACCCTATCCTAAATCTAACCGTTTTCCAGATATTTGAATTTAATTGCTTTATTATTTATAAGTTTTTATACGGTTTAATTATCTACAAAGACTTATTTATTAACTTTACGAACTATATTGGTTATTGAGGTCCTAAACTAAAGCATCTAATTTTACATTTTAAAATCAAATAACATTAGTAATAATAAGACTTTAACATTTCAATTAAATTCAAATATCTCGAAAACGGTTAGATTTAGTATAGGTTGTTGCATAGTCAAATCAGTCAAAATCGATGCAAAACAACACGCCTTTAACGGGAATAGGTCGACTTACCAATAACCCTGTATAAACCGCGAGCATTAGCAGGTCAGCCAAAAAAGTACAGATTTTTGCTGAAATTTTTTAATCTGGAATATCGAGCTGACTATGGTAGAAAACAATATAGTCCCTCATACCTACCTATCTGGTGAAATGTGTCTATAAACTTAGGCCTAGATACCTTCGGAGATTTATCTACAGATGTGATGTTATGTTACGTTTATATCATACTTAATATTCTTTGCAAATAATAAAACAATTCGCATGTGTAAATTGAATTACATCTATACAGAAAATAAAACTAAAGTGTCTGTAATTCGAAATTAACAGCCTCAGTCTCTCTCTCTGTTTGTTCCCTTATCACGCCTAAACGGCTCAACTGATCGTAATCAAATTTGGCAAGGTTAAGTTAGCAAGGTAAATTATATCCCGGGGAAATACATGACATTCTTTACCATCATCATCATCATCCATCACCACGCGGGTGAAACCGCGGGGCTTTTATACGTAGTAGGTACTAGTGCAGCTACCTGTGGTACTACATATAAAGATGACTTTGATTTTATATTTTAAGGACTAGTTGTGATGTAAACTATTTATCAGACTGCGACGAAGTCCAAAAGGAGATTATGTGTTTGACCTGTGTATGTATGTCCGTTGAGTCAGTTCCTATGTCCGCCTTAAACTACTCCACAGCTCTACCGCGTTTACTATATAATATATTACGCCATTAGATACTCGTACGTGTTGATGGCGCGACTGTCATTGGGTACATAATTATACAAGTGCGGCAAAGCACAAAAGGAGGGCGGATTTTTATCCGGTTTAATGTCCAGGCTAATTGTTTCCATAGTCGGGTTATTTAAGTATTTAAAGTTTGTTTTATTGTTTAGGTATGTTGTTCGTCAAAAGTAACCAATTTTACTGACAACGATAAAGGAAGGATACCAGCTAATTTTTTTCGGTCCATAAAAAACGTGAAGGTGTGAATTCAATAGGGTTGCTTAATTCGGACATTGACGAAATTGGGTGCCGGGAGCGAAGGGAGCGAGGGTACAATAGGGTCTGTCCACGCCATTAGGGCCCATTGATACGCAGTCCCCTGAGATGAAATGTATGTGGGGTGTTTGAAAATAGCGTACTAACCACGAATACGAAATTCGCATTGATACGCTTTTAGGGTAGGCAAGTTTTGGGAACCAAGTCAGCTTTATCCGTAGAGGGGTACCCTATAGCTAATCCTTATACCTCCCAGCTTGGTGCATATAATACAGACATACTAGTTAGTAACTAGAGGACTACTGTGCCCGCTTTTGGTGTGTACCATCGCTATGCCAGATATTCTGTCGAGAAGCTATGATGCGAAAGGATAAGTTTTAAGGGCAAGTATAAAATTGAAGAGACGTACTCAGGAGTGCATTCGGAACATCGGTTAGAACTTAGAGCGCACTCGGAAGTCGGAATACAACGTTTCGCCGTTCGGGACCTCATGGTAAAGCACTTGGTTGTTTCCAACTCGAGCGTGCGGAACATCTGAAGGTTGCTACTTTTAAACCATCAAAATCGATCGGTAAACGGTTGCAACCGCATCTGACATAGCTTTGACGTTGTCATATGACAGGATTATAGGCGGCAGTGAACCACACACATCTTCTAAAATCTTCTTCTTACCTTTATCAAAGATGAGGTAAGACTCAAGTGACCTATCAATGTCGAATTGGTCAAAATTTGTTTGCGGTTCGGAAACAACCGTAGTCGTTCACCTAAAAGCGAGTTTTAAAACAACTAAACAAGTACTCTCCGAGGTTCCGAACACGCTCCTGTATAATGTATAGTCACGGTAATATTAGATAACATTACCGTGGTATAGTGCCGAGCAGAACTTTAAAGCTTAAGAGGATTGCATACTTTCCATGCTAAAAGAGATTCAAAGAGAGTCCGATTTCAGTGTCAGTCAGTCAGGCTTAGGCGCCTATAGTTCGAGGGTTAACTACTGCTTTACATCTCTATTGTGAAGTAAGTAGAAAAAATCCGGCATTACAAAAATAAAATTGATGACTATTATACTCATACGAAGACAAGGCTGAATAGCGAAGCGACTTCTTTTGTGAATGGGTTGAATGCATGATGTCTATTGCCAGTATGATGGTTAGATGTACGCGAACTTTTTGAAAGAGTGAAGTGTTTTTTTAAATTACTTACCGCTCTTTAATTGGCTTTTCTAGCTTCATTATTACCCTAGAGCGCTAATTGGTCACCTACAAGCCCCATTTGGGGGTAATAAGGACCTACTTACCGAATATGAGACATGTAAACCGCCCTAGGGCTTTTATAGCTACATTATTACCCTAGAGTGCTGATTGGTCACCTACAAGCCCCATTTGGGGGTAATAAGGACCTACTTACCGAATATGAGAGATGTAAAATAATTTAATAGAAACACTCTTGGTCGCGGACTAATTATTTAGTATTTATATGATATATATTACATTATATGACAATGTATGTACAAACAAATACATTACTTGGTATATTTAACTGACTAATTTATTTATTTATTTATTGTATGTAATTACGTACAGTAAATTAGTATTTGTGGCAGCCGGGAATGTATGAACCGATTAATGAAGGGTGTGGCAACAGAATTAGAAAGCAACACAGATAATGGAAACAGTAATAATATCCATGGGAAATAATAGGCAGTTCAATAGACACCCCTTGGGGCCTCATTGTTAAAACAATGTCCCGAGGGAACAATGATAATAACTCGTGTTCAATAGAATTATTTTCGGTCAAACGATTAATATGGTGATAACATAAATTATTGTAGATCGGTATTTAGTTATTAATAGGGATAAATATTTGGGAGCATACATTGGTGAAATATTGTATCAATAAGTCAATGGAATGAGAAATATACTTTCTTATACATTCTATAATATAACTAAAGTATATATCCGCCTCTGTCTGTCAGTATACCTGGTAGCCCAACCGATTTGAATGCTGTTTAACCCTAAGTTAGTCAAGTTTTCAATTAAGGTTGAAGAATTCTAGTAATTTATGGTCGATAATGGAATGTAATATATATGTAGACACAACGACTTAGTTTATATTGAAATTACACAACTTTAAACGCATTAAATCGCGTATAATATTATATAATTTGTTTTGTTTCGATCACTTTTCAGTGAACATGGTACTGCGTGCATTGGGATCAATTTGATTAAAACCTGATAGGTATAACATAAAAATAATATCAATAATTTTAAACACACAACTGTCATCCAGTCTACTACGTAAACAAGTAAATCAGTTATTAGAGTGTATCTTAAAAACTACTGGACTGAATTTGATGAAATTTAAATGGGACCACACGGGAAGTACCAGCTTTCAAAGAAATAATTATGAGAATCGTTTCAACCAGTCGAAAGTTATGAGGTAACAAACATAAAAAAATACAGTCGAATTGAGTACCTCCTACTTTTTTTGGAAGTCGGTAGAAAAAAAACAAATGCATAAGAATCTTGAAAGTCTAAGTAATCAATTAATGAGTAACTAGTAGTTTAATTAGTACTCGTTATATTTAGTATTATATTCTTAAAAAATATCTTGGAAAATATATAAATCACCTGATGCTCTAACCTATGCTAGTCGCAGTCTCACCCAGAGCATTAACCAGCAGGCTCAGTAGGCACTTCTAGGAGTTGACAGCTCTGTGGGCCGTGTGGTTCATTGAACAATCGAATACCTAGAAACGGTAACCACACTGATAAGTTTCTCTGTGTACGAGTAGCACTGAAGAGACCAAAACTAAACAGTTGTATTCGCACATAATGCACATTTTACTTGCTACAATTCTCTTTAGAATTTACGTTCGTAGCGGAGCTCGACTTGGGGATCTTTACCGAGCAAAAACTTAAGTAATACTTGCTTAAATTGTTGATCGGTTGGGTTGCGGTCAGGATTTGGATTGGTGACCACTAGTGTAATTATTCAACGGAGCGCTTCCGTGCTTCGGAGGGCACGTTAAACCGTCAGTCCCGGTTGTTTGTCTGTTGACAACAGTCGTTAGGCTCTGTCGAGGGCCTTCGGGCGGCCTGAAAACTTCGACATGGGTTGGCCACTAACCTATACACCAATCCGCACTGGGCCCGCGTGGTGGATTATGTCCCAACTCCTTTCTCTGAGAGGAAGGCTCGAGTCCCAGCAGTGGGAACTAAATGGGCTGATTATGATTGTGATGAATCCTCTTTAAATCTAAAATGCACATATATGTCAAAGTTTAACAGAAAATCCTACCAACCACTTAGGGAGCGTATGTGTTTATGTTATGTACTGTCCATGCCTCTGGGAACACGGGAAATAGAAAAAAAGTGGTTTTATAAGAATTAACTTAAGGCAAGTATATAACTACTGTTTCATCTAGTGTAAATACTCACGCGGGTGAAGCATGCTTACATAAGTATTTATTACAGGTAATGATAGAAACACTGGCAGGGTCATAATTGAAGGTATTGCTATTCCTTTGTAAAGCTTAAACAAACTTTTCTTAGGGTTTCGAGGATCATATCAATAGCTTGAAAGTAGGCATGCCGTATTTGTCGTGCATATTTTCTCTTTACACAATGAACCGTAAATTGGACGTATATATATATATACTGTTCATATATACATACAGCAGGCAAACTAATTAAATTTATGCGATAGAAATACCAAGTAATGTTATTTTCCTTCTATTTAATTAAACCATTACTTTTACACCCACTTCATGAATAAGGAGAATTGAAATTGTGTTTCCCGTAATTATATTTAACGAAGGCAAATTTGAACAAATGCCAATTTTTTCTTATGACTTATGAATACCTATATGTAAGTATCTTTACCATACGTAGCTGTTTTATGGAGTATCCGCAGATGATGCTTTTTGTCGGATATCTCCAAATTCACTACCTATATTTAATAATTGAACAACATCCGTTGAAATTTTTAGGGTTTTGCCCAATTTCAGAAATGCATATTTAATGATTATATTTATGGTAGCGAGCATAGAGAAGTATTATATATTTAGTGAAAGGATAATCTAAACATGTGCTTACAATGAACAACAAGCTCAGTAAATTTTATATTTATTGACACTACTTACTAAGTACTTATTTAAGGAAGTAAGTAAGTAAGTAAGCAAGCAAGCAGTAAGTAGTTTATTGAGATTAGACATACTCGTTTATCTGTGATCGTATAAACTTTACTCATCTCACACAAAGAGTAATCCGTAGAGCCAAAACAGCCTCAGGTTAAATTGTAAAGCTTGAATAAAAACCAAAGTTAAAATTACGAGGGCAATAACTCAACTGGTTGGGGACGATAACTGTCAAAGTAGAGAGCCCCTCGCATTTGAGAAGACTGGAGAGCGGTGATTCAAAACAACTGGGAGTTGTTGGGGGATGCGAGATATGGATGGAAGGGGCATTGGGATTGGGCTGTCACCATCTCGATCATCTCGGGCGTTCGCTTGGCTAATACTCTTACTCTACGTATGTACTGAATACAACAGAAGACATGCATAATATGTACTTACGAAAATTTCAATCATGAAGACGTGTATATATATGTATATAATGTATATATATATGTATATAAATTGTAAATAAGCCTAATTGGAATACTTTCGAAGCGTACCGTAGCTGGAAATGCGGTTAGAAGGAATAACAAAGAATTATCCTTATTTTAATGAGAGTTGCAATTAGAGTATTAAAATAGTCTCCATTTTAACCCAAAGTTACTTCCTATTGAATTAGTAATGTATTTAAGCAGATTTTGTCTGTGTTACACAAACATAAATATTTCATAACAAGTACAATTTGAAAAATGTAATAGCGACTACCATTCTATCCAGTTATTGGAGTGTATCTCAAAAACTACTGAACCGAATTTGATGAAATTTAATTGGGATCACACGGGACACCACTTTCAAACAAAAAAAGAATTTTGAGAATTACCCAGTCGAAAGTTATGAGGTAACAAACAAAAAAAAATTGACACGGTCGAATTGAGTACCTCCTCCTTTTATTGGAAGTCGGTAGAAAAGTGTAAGAAACGTTGGAGTTCCCTATACACATGATACTCTACCACTATAAATTATGCTACTCTAGATTACTAGAACCTGCTTTTATTTGTTATGGTATTAAGAGACGGCAGAGGCACGAGGGCCACCTGATTTTAAGTGGTAACCTCTGCCTAGAACAGATGCATTACGTCATATGTAATGAACTGTCGTGCGATTCTGTAATGATTCGTCGACGAGCTCACCGATCTCTAATACTTAATGAGATATAATATCGCCCTTGTACACAAGGTTGTTTTTCCAACGTTTCTTGTCATCTCGTCATTTGTTTCACGGATTTTGTCAAAGGTGCAACGATGTTTAGAGAATCGCACGGATGCACTGCGCCCGTAGGTACTTAAGTTGTTAAGTCTTATGTGCCTGTAATTTCGGCGAATATTTCGCCGGCAACCTTCAAACCAAAACGCAGCACTGCGAACATACTTAATGGTAACTACTAACGAACTAATACTTCACGGTAGAAAAAGTTATGGTTGCAGTACTCCCCCAAACGAACTCATTCACAAAGAGTTCTACTGCTATTTTAAAAAAACTACATATAAAAGGTACATACATTTATTTTTAACCGTTGTCCGCTATTCATTCCTCGCATTTGACTAATTTGCTCTACCATATATACGTTTGTAAGATAATCAAATTATGGCGAACTATATACAGTACGCATTTTCCCACGTCTCGTCAGTCAGACAGAAGACAGTAATGATAGGCTGTGTCGAGTTAACAATGCACAAGTGGAGTGGAAACATGCCTTTAATTGTGGATACGTTCCCATGTGATGCTCCATGTCGATACTCTAATCTAAGGTTCTAAATGGTGCCCAATGGTGCAGGAAGTTAGATGCTGATGATGCTAACTAATAGCTTTCCATGGATCATAGAGGAAAGGGGCTGATTGCCTCTATGCCATGGATTAAGGCTCTATATTAGTGACATTTTATATTAAGCTTTTCTGTACTTCGGAGGGCACGTTATGCCGTAGCGTCGGTTCACATTGTTTTACAGTCGGCGACATAAGTAACTGAGCTCTATTTATATTTTAAAGGAACGAAATATGATGGTAAAATAATAGAAAATTTTAGATGTAAATTGCTACATAATTGAAGCTGTAGTATAAAATCTAGTTAAGTTGAATATATACGTAGATACGTATATGATTAAGTACTCGGCCCTGACTGACTGTATCATTAACGCAAAAACCGCTGGAGCTTAAACTTTTAAATTTTGACTATTTAATGTTTTTTTTGTTGATGCGTTAATGTAAAGTTCCTTATTACCTATGAAACATTAGTGAAATAATTGTATTTTTGTAGCTTCATATCCCATAGCATAGACAAAGCGAGCGAAGCCACTGGCGGGTCAGCTAGTCATGGTTAAAATAATCTTATTTGTTTTGAGTTACTTTTGTCACTGACTGTATAACTACTGTCATCTTAACAAAACATCCATTGTTAGAACTTAGAACAACATTGTCGGTTGCATTTGGAGGGTCTCAAAACACTAAAGCTACTTGCCTATTCGACAAACCGCACAGGGTTTGCGTGGTATTTTTTTACTATTCTTTTAACATTCTCCTCTCTCTGAGAGGACGTGTCCCAGCAGCTGATTATTCCGATACCGGTACCGAATACGATGATGTTTAGACCTCGTTTCATTGCACAAGTCACAAACAAAAATATTGATCTTTAAGTGCCCAAAGTGATTAGTGAACTTACTTGTACTTACACAGGTTAAACGCGGAACTCAAATCTATTTAAGTTATTATGCGGACTATACTAAAACAGTTTGGGTACTATGTAAACCCGAAGTAATTGTTAAGTGAAATACCGATAAACACACTAATAAGAGCGTGCAGATCATACTTAACAGATATAAAAAAAATACGTGCTGTACTTACAATATTGAAATAAAACTTTTTTCTCATTTCCAATCCTACGTTGTTGACGGATGGGACGCAAATCGGAGTCGCCAAGTTTTATACCGCTTTTACTCCCAACGTTCCTCCGTTCAATTTGATGCGATACTCACGGAATAATGCTTTTGACCCGTTCCAGCAATATTTCGCTTTACGATTTATTTACTTCTGTAGCGCAGTTTACTCTACATTCATTTTCATTTCATATCAGCTTTGAAGTATGTTTTAAAATTTGATTGGTTTACATGAAAGCCTCGAACAAGTGGATTGCAAATAAAGTTTTACTGATTCATTCTATAAGTTTGTCATATCTATTATTCAATGTAAGTAGGTATGTATTATACGGTGACGACTCGTTAATCTCTTTTCTACATAATCCATCAAAGGTCATTGGGCATCATGCGGACACACCAGACAATAGAAATGTCATTGTTATAATATAACGACTCTTGAAGGGATATACAAGAAATTTCTGTACAATGAAAAAAAAATGCTAAAAACTGAGCCAGGGGAATAAGGATAAGGAGTGAAATCGAACTAATTTAGATTTTTTTGAAATTTTTGTTTCTCTGTCTGTTTGTCGGTCTGTTTTTACGGGCTAATATCCGAAACGAATGAACAGATTTAAATGAATATTTGTATGGTGGTAGCTTATATCCCTGGTCAACATATAGGTTACTTTTGATCCCGGTAAATCAATGAGTTCCCTTGGAATTAAAAAAAACTGTAGCTGCTTCGCTCGCGTGGCCTAGCGGGATACGGTTAATCCTGCGTGGCCAATCCTGTGATGATAAGTACCAAGTCAGTTTAATAGCCGTTTCAATGCCGCTTATAAGTTGCCTAGCTCCTCGCGGATCTGCACGTGCTTGTCAGTCCCGACAGATTCATTCAGAGTCTATGCAATATTACAAAATATGCATTTCACGCTCCAGTTAAATTTAGAAGCAAAACATCTGCCGCTGTAGTCATTGAAAGGTAACTCAAAAGCTCGTAAAGTGTGATTCATAAACACTTTAGTTTTAAGCAAACTCCTTTTCTTTTTAGTAAGTAAGTCAGTTATAATGTTTGGAAAATGACACCTCCATTGAAACGTAAAGACCTTATTAAAAATTGAGAAAAGGTACGGACCAAAGTGTCTGTAGTGCGTACAATTATTTTTTAAATCATCTCACGTTCATGCTCATCCTCATTGATATTGTATTATTATTGGACTTCATTCGACGCGATTTCTTCGTTGATTTACTGTAGCTGAGTCCCAGACTTCAGCTCAACACCCAGAACACCCAGGTAAATCCCGTAGAATGAAGTCTTCTAATAATAGTGATCGAACTTCACATCCTTCATCATCATCATCAGCCAGTATCAGGCCACTGCTAGACATAACTAGGCCTCTCGTAATGCACAGCGGACTGAGCCCGATCTTCGGCTTTTCTCATCCAGGTTCTACCAGCCACTTTGTGTATGTTGTTGCTCTGTTGTTGTACTAGTCGCAGGACGTCATACACTACGTGCGTACTACTATCACATACTTGGGTAAGTTCTTTTTATCACTATATAATAATAATTATAAATGTGAAATTATGCCCGATTAGTGGACGGATCTTCTTTGCCGTTTCATGCCAAAACTACTGAATTGAATCGCTGAAATCTATGACATAGGTAGCTAGAAGAGTGTTATCCATAGGCTATTTTATATCTTGGCAAAAAGTTCTTGTAAGGTACTTATTTTCCGCGCGAGTGGAGCGCAAGTGGAGTGTAACAGATAAAAAACTCTTTTTTGTTTTATTTTAGATCGAACTTGAGATTGTGTCTAAAAGTTATACAGTAAGTTTTTAGTATAACAATAAGAATTGTAGTATTAATGTTAAGTCAATAAATTTAAGTAGTCTTAGGTACTAATATTATATAGGCGAAACTTTATTTGGTATGGATGTTTGTTAATCTTTTGATTTTAATGAAATTTGGTATGTAGATAGATGAAGCGCTGGAATAACATAAAGGCTATTTTTCTATCACCACGCGTGTGTAACCGCGGGGCGCAGCTAGTAATAAATAATAACATGGTTACGTAAGCAAAACAACTTGCGAACTACAGCTTTGAGTATGGATATCCGGTACCGTAGTGACGGTAACTCACCGCAATAGTGCTGTGCTTATATCAACGGAAAAATATATATGAAACATTAGAACAATGATATTGCGACAAGTTTTATATGCACTCATGTGTTTTGTGCATTTGCCATTCGTAAAACTAAACCTAACATTAGCAGACCAGTATTAAAATTGTCAGAACTAAGTCACAGTCACTTGGAAGGTATGTCAGTAAGTCACAATCCTGTTGATTATCTTTCATGGGTATCAAAGAGCAGAAAACAAAAATCACTTTTCTAATTGTACATCTGTGCTCCGTCCATACACTAAACAGTGAACAATCTTCCATTATTGCCGGTTAAAACTCTAGCCCCCAGTTTCTAGAACGTTTGTCAAAGCCTCGATTATTTGACCAACTAAATACTAAACGCTCATTGGTCAATGGTAGTCTATGAGGCGATATGAGACCAATCAGCGGTCATTATTCCGTCTGTTAGCTGATAAAACTTTGACAAACGTTCCAGAAACAGGAGGTATGACTCGCATAACTTTTAATATGATACAATCGAATGCTACTTTTGAAATCTACCCCGCCAATATTTGAGCTGCTTGTTTGTTCAAGGCTTTTTGTATCACGTCTAGATTATTTTTGCAGACTAACATCGAAAGCATCACTACAACAATGACTTCGAAATTTGGTCAAAAATTTCAAAGACATAATACCCAGTCCAATTATCTGTTACACAGGCGTACATTACCATAAATTATCTTCATTGTCAGTGAGAGCTGTTGTAATTTCAATAGTATTATAATTAAATAATAGATAAGTAATGAATCGTAATGATGGTGAATAGGTCTCGAACGTTTTGGTTTTCACTGAAATAATAACCGGATTTCACCATAGATACAAATTGGTCACGATAAGTCGAGTGGTGTGGTACCGTTCGCCAGGTGTGGCTGATCACAAGTGTGAGAGAGACAAAGGAATTTCAGCCTTGCGTTCATGATGATGTTAATGGAATGACTGCAAATATAAACTTGCAGGTGAAGTGCATACAAAAGGCCGCGGCACCGAGGTCACGTGGCTAAAATGTCAAGCTCTCAAGTCCGTTTCAGTGTCGCGTACAACCTTAGTGCAAATATTTTTTTTGTTTTGTCTTAGGCACTTTATTTATATATAAGAATAAAATGTCTACTTATAAAAAGAAAGCAATACAACATTACAAAAAGATGGAGCTCCCGCTCATAATAGTCGAAGAGCAGCAGAGCTTCTGAATGAATGTCTTCAACTAAGATAGAAATGGTCTGATTAGATGGCCGGCGAGATCCCCAAATCTAACACCGCTAGATTATTTTTATGGGGGGATACGTGAAAAAAATGCTATGCATACAAAAAAGCAATACAACAACGTGGGCGAGTTACAAACGAATTGAGACATACTTGTATGATCTCCATATCGAGTAGTAATCTACTACTGGATATGGAGTATTCACCATAATATGATAAGAAAATCAACATGCAGCGAACTTACTAAAAGATTGACGATTTGCATAAAATAAGTAATTTAACGGTATTCCCTTCTTTTGAGATACTATGTCACTTATGATGAATTATTATTTTATATCAGTTCTTTCGATTGGCATCATACAAATTCAGGGTGGTTTTTTTTTACATTAGAGTTGGTTCGGTTCCCAGACGAAGTTAGTAATTTTTAGAAAATCTTTGAATGATAGATAGATAGATAGATTGACTCTTTATTGAAACATCACAATACAAATATATGTTACAAATAAAGAAATAAGAATAAAATAAAAAAAATTCACAATTAAATACTTAAAATTAAAAGTGTCTTAATGGGCGGTCTTATCGCTCAAAGCGATCTCTCCAGACAACCATGCAGTAATACTAACTTTTAAAAATAAAATAAAGTCTCCTTTCAGCGAAATATCCTATTTGCAATATTTAAGGTACTTTCCCTTCATGTCGCATAGTCTTGGGACGTCCTGTATACCTACCATCGGGTACTGGTCAGGACGAACTGTACATAGGTGACACCCTATGATGGCAAAAATCAGTAATATTTTAAATGCGTCTTCATAACAACGCTATGTTTATTATCCAACACATAATAAACAGATTGTTTTAATGCAAAATATTATGTTATGGACGGAGCCGCGGGAGCAACTACTAATTAATCAACTAATTAAAATGTATTTTTTTAATATGTTATAATTTTTAAAATTACATGCCCTTTAACTTACAGTCCTTTGTAAAGAAGACCCCGGCTTAATTTCGTTTCTTAAAAGAGGAAAAGAAAAAACTTCTACCATCAAAAACCATTCAAACATCATCAAGCCTATACTTATAGCGTATTATAATTAAACTTTCCGTTTTATTTAAGCCGGATGCTTTTTGTAACCACTATAAATTATTGTACACGAATGTCATAGAATGAATAACAGTATATATCGCGTAGTACCTAACGCACAGTACGATCAATATAAGTTTGTCGTACAAAAAGCCCAAAAGGTCATTGGTCGGTTTTGATGACTCTGTGAAAGGCGTGACAACTGACCCATCATTACTGCTGAACCGTCATGAGAGACGGTCGTTTACGTAATGACCTTAGAGAATGACGGTGAAAAGATGGCAAACGAAAGCCCGCTTTTACATTAATAACCATTGGCTTGGCATGTACCATAAAATATGAATAAAAATGATTATACTGTGAAGTATGGACGAAATAATTTTATGCAATTAACTAATCTTTATTCTCTATTACTACTTTAAAAAGCAAATTACCTATACATAATATCATAATGAGCCCATTATGTTACCCTGCTGGGACTCGATCCATCTTCTCGGAGAGAGGAGTTGGGCCATAATCATCAATCGGGCCCAGTGCGGCTTGGTGGATAGACTAGTGGCTAAGCCATGTCGAAGTTTTCATGCCACCTGAAGGCCTTCAAAATAGCAACCAGGACCGACGGCTTAAGGCGAAATGAGTTCCAAATACCATGATTCGACTTAGCGAAATTTTTCGTGTTTCGACGCTTAAACCTAATAACCGAAATTCTAATAAAAACGTAGTGTAAATTGAATATGCGTCCTTATTAAGTATGGGAGCTAATACACGATTGAGCAAACTTGGCTCGATAGAAAAATATATTTCAATGAATGTATCAAAGAATGTATGTATATTCGAATTCCCAATGAAATTTACTACTAAACTATGGACTCCTTTATAATTAAAATTTAATCATTTGATTGTACGAAATAAATATAAAAAGTATTAGCACGTATTCAATTGAATTTTCGCATTAAATCGTCCATTCTGGTAAGCAATTCTCAACCTTATGTAAAGCACCGTAAATTGTTTTAAAATTTTGGACTGCGCCTTTAAGTGCCCTCCGAAGCACGGAAGCTCTCAGTTGAATAATGGCACTAGCGATCACCCATCCAACTCCTGACCGCAGCAAGCGTTGCTTAAAATCGCCAAGTCAATCTCCGCTGCGAGCGCTTCTAGGTGATGATACATGCTTTTATACATACTCCTACATTCGCCCCTACGGCCTACAGAATGTAGACAAATTAAAGATTCATGAGTATCACGGGATGTACCTACTCGTATATAAGCATCTGCACAAAGAAAGACGTACCTACTACTAAAGCCCACCACATCTAGTAAATCGGGTTTCCTCGCATATTACGATTACCACAAGCCGTCGACGGAGGAAAACATACTCACAAACTTTCGCGTTTATAATCCATATTAAGTACATAAAGCGTGATATAAAATAACATTTCTGTACCTGCATGTTATGTATTTGTAATAGTTTCTGATATGACTAATGAATGATAGCTTCTTTCCTCTGTAGGTATTAATTAGTTGAAATAAAATTTTAACAAAATCATTGGCTACATTGTTAAATCCTGAAAAATATTATTAGCGTCGGTAGGTAGGTAACAATTGTTATTTTCCTTAACTATGTGGGTTTTATTACAATGGACTTGCATGTTATAATGTTTCAATGACGAATATAAACTGCATTTATAATCCTTGATAAAACCACATAATAACTAACAGACGCACACATAATATATGATACAGGTTTTATTGTAAAATTCAAAATATTTGTAACCGACTATCAATTTATTATTGATAAATAATTATCCAAAAAACTGATCAGATCCTGATCACATTTAAATGGTAGCGAGATGATAAACACCATGAGAAACACTTTCAAATAAAAAAAAATCATCAAAATCGGTTCACTTAGAAAAAGTTCTGAGGTAACATATAAAAAATACAGCCAATTGAGAACCTCCTCAGTTTTGTAAGTCTGTTGAAAAACTAGTAAATTCAATTTAAAATTAGTTTTAGTATAAAGTTAAACTAGTTTCCATGTCATATAATAAAAAAGGACTGGTCAGATTTAGATTACACTTAGGGATGAGATGTACCAGTTTTGAAGTAGAAACATAAGTCATCAAAATCTCTTAGAAAAAGTCCTGAGGACATAAAAAACACACACATAAAAAATACAGTATGAAAAACTCTAAAAACTAGTAAAATTCAAAACTAGTTTTAGCAAAAATGTAAACAAGTTTCCACGTCAAATAAAATATAGCCACGTCAAACCCAAACTAAAGAAAAAGGATTCATCAAAGTTACTTTAAGTTGACGTCTACTTATAGGTACTAAGTACATAACACTTCGAACTTTACAAGGCACTTGTATCGGTTCGGAATACTTCTTTGTTCACAGTAATCTACGTCTATGTCACAACCTTAGTATGTGTGTCACGCTCCCAGTTTTCGGCGACAAATCGTTTCGATAACACACGAAAGTGATTTAATGTATTATTGTGTAATACAAGCTTTTATCCAGTCCAATCATATGGACGTTTATTCTGTGCTTGACATACATTTTCTGATTCAATTTGACTGGAATAGTGTTTAAAAAACGCAAAGGTACTCGTAGCACTACCTTACTTCTGCGCGAACAGAATTGTGTTGATCTAAAAGACATATAACGTATTTTCTACCGACTTTTTTTATGTTTGTTACCTCATAACTTTTGACTGGGAAACGATTCTCAAATATTTTTTTTTGAAAGCTCGTGCTTCCCCTGTGCATTTAAATTTCATCAAATTCGGTCCAGTAGTTTTTGAGATACACTCCAATAGCTGAATAGAATGGAAGTCGGTATTAAATTATTCGTATTGTACTTGTTCTTTGAAAAAGTACTACAAGTCCTTAACCATGATACATTTAGTTGTGAAGTCTCATGAGCCTGTAATTTCAACGCGCAAGATGGGCATTAAATAGAGTTTATTTTAATATTTTAATTGTTGTTGTTTATTGAATTGTTTTCAAAAATATTTCATTATGACTGTTTATTATTTATGTCTCAAAAAGTTTAATTGTGTAGATAGTGCAAATATAATGCAAAAAATAGTTATTCGCTAGAGCTTAGGTATTTGATAAAGTTATTAAATTAAATAAGTATAAATTACTAAAACTTCAGACTGATTACATCTTACCTAGCATGCAAGCAAAGACAATTAACGAAAAATATAATATTGAAAATAATGATTTAACTTTTCCCTTTACGCACTATTTCGTTTTAACCAATATATTTGAATGATAATAAAACATGTTTAATTTAAATGATACCTTTTTTAAAACACATGATTAAAATCAATGACGTTAAAAAAACACATAGTTAATTTAAATCTTACAACCCGTAGATAAGTAAGTAGGTATTTTTTTTATTAAGTCTGCGACCGTGATCGGGCTGGTGAGGTAAAAACGAATACTTATTTCAAAAGCAAGCGAACAGAGTCGTGGACAACAGCTAATATCTCACAAAAGCGTTACGTGCTACATACCGTATCTATCTCTATTCAGTCGACGGTGGTTTGTTGCGCAACTAATGCGATTGCTTTGTTCGGCAACAGTTTTAAGTAGACCACTGATTTTTTTGAACAAACCTAGTAAAACTGCCGCGGTGAAATTAAAAATATCTAAGATTGTTATATATTCGCGCGAAATGAATAGATTATAAAGATATTACTATTCGAAAACAGATTATCTAACTTATTTCTTAATCGACATTATCTGTTATATCATTCGACACAAGATTGAAATGTTTTGGTGTTTATGTAAGATACTTTCTTAATAGCATTCCTGATGTTTTATCAATATTTTTAAGGTAAATTATTGTTCAATTCTAGCTGATGCACGCGATGTACGTCTTTGTATTCATGTCTTCGTGGATTAAGGTAATCGCGATCCATAAGAAACTACCCGCTCAATCATATTAAAATCTTCTTCTTTTGGCGCCTCTCCACTACTGGAGGTTGGCCGTCATCCTTCTAAATTCTCTTCTCTAAAGATCTTCAGCCCTTCTTATCCCGGTCCATTGTCGGATGTTACGCTATCTATTAAATTGATTAAAAGCATTCTTCATACTAAATTTAAAGCCAAACTTCTTCAACCAATTCAGACTGAAGTAAAATAACATACTCAACTCACTCACTAACTTTATCAAAGCGATTTAATCGTATATTGCGGTTAGGCTAGTTATAAAAATGTTAAAACTGTTGGACGACCTCGATTTACATATTTAACCTTTACTGATTCACGGATCACCATGAATTCCTTCCTATAAATAATCAGTAAATCGAAAAACAAATGAATAAATATCATGTACAATGTGTTCCAGGATTCACAAGGTTCACCGTGTCAGCACATTCGGTTACAATAGTGCATAATTAATGTATTTGTTGCGCCGGCTCATTAGTTATAAACAGGAGACGCTCCGTATCGCTTGTTTATTAATCTAGGGAAATGAAACGAAATCAGTAAGTCTACGATGCTCGATATCGACTGCCGCGAAAAGTGTATGAAAAAAGAACAGTGCCACCTCGCGGTCCATTGTAGAACTAAAATTGACAGCGAGTACGCCAATCACAAGCTTAATAGGTAGGCGAAATCGAGTATCGACTATAGATGACAATTATGTTGCCAACTCATGGTAGAGGTACGGAGCACCGGAGTAAAGTTACTAGAACTATGTTGCAATATATTAAACAGAAATTACGTTTTAAGTAGTAAAGTAACTTTTTTCAGATTTTCTAGGCGATATCTAAGCATTTTTTGCTAGTGTTACCCTGTGAGTTCCTAAATAAACTCTGCATTTATGCTTATACTAGCTGGTCTCCGCGGTTTCACGCGCGAGTTGATGGATGATGTTGATGATGATGATGAATATTATATAGCCTATGTTACTCAGGGTGAATGTAGCTTTCCAATGGTGAAAGAAGTTTTGAAATCGGTCCATTACTTTTTAGCCAGTTACAAACATACATACAAATCGTTCCTCTTTATAACATTAGTATAGATTTGTACAAGTTTCATAAAGTATCCGAAAAGTTATACAATAAGCGTATTTATGCCCAATACGAACTTATATATAACTCAGGTTTTGTGTCTGACATGCGATGAAATTGTATCGTATAAGGAAAACTCGAATGTAATTAAATAGTTTAGGTGCGAGTTGGAGTTAATATCCCACGTCCAATTAGTGCGGTATAAACACGCTCGATAATTACACCCGAGGGAATTATATCGGAAAACATGATAGCTTTCGATACACCGTTATTATATTATTTACACTTTATTTAACTGTTATGTAAATACTCCGTGACTGGAGGTAAGGGTAGTGGAGGTGAGTGGACGAAGACTTACAAAAAGAATATTCCCTCTGCCGCGCCGTCGAGAGTCTTAAGAGGCATATAATCCCGACTTGCAAGGTTGTAGGCCAATTGTGCGAGCGACCGTCTTGGTTGTACCACCGCAATGCCAGTTGTGAAGGGCGCAAGTGTAGCAAGTGAAATAGGCGAAAGAGGCACAAAAATAAAAGTTTCAGAGCACAGTCTAGTACTATGCAAAACTATACAGCCGTGCGATTCTGTTATGATTCGTCGACGACCTCACCGATGTAAAATACTTCGCCCTTGTACATAAGGTTGCTTTTCCAACGTTTCTTGTCATCTGTTCATTTGTTTCACGGATGTTGTGAAAGATGCAACGATGTTTGCTCTTAGAGAATCGCACGGCAGTTCTAATCACTGGGTGGCGCAGCAACTGTCATGGGCAAACGTTATGCTTACCATCAGGCGCACGACTTGTCTATCTCGTCACTTAATAGCATAAAAACACTTATGAATTAGTAACTTAACATCCCAAGTAGAACCTGCTATCATATTTGCATGTCAGCAAAAAGAGATGACAATAGATTTGTAGCACACCAGCCATGGCTATTATGGATCTCAGTTGCTATCAAATGTTATTGAAATCTTGAATATTATTCAAGATTTACGCGTCGGCTTACGAAGTCGATTAAAATCCATGTATTACCTAATTAAAATACTCTACGGGCACGATCTACGAGTAAAATAAAGCCTTTACCTAGAAGAACCTGCAAAGCAAACTGCGAGCAAATCTTTACAAGATCGTCGATGGTCATTGAAAATAAAAGAACATCTCGGCTATAGTGCAAACAGGCTCAAAAAGTAGACAGTACTTTTCTTTATGTTATGCACATAATAACGGAGGAAACTAAAATATAAGAACTTTCCAGTTCAGTTTTCTGAACAGATTCTCAAGAGTCGAGTTGAAATTCGAGCGGAGTGCACAAAACTTTTCAAAAAGGTCTGTTTGTGCTCTGTTTAAGTTTGTTGCACATTAATTAAATTTATTTTCTTTTTCCGTATTTCAATACAATAAATGCAGATAATTCTTTTGGAAATATAATCATTACCTAAATGGTTATAAGCTTTAACAATTCTACAAGTCAGTTTATATTATATTATAACTGTTTGAAATCTACTAAAATTATAAACACTTTATTATTTTACTATTTGCATTCCTCCACCGACCTCTCCCGCGTTCGATTATGTAGTTTTCCCACAGATTTTCTCCCTGCAATAAGGTTTCAAAGATCAAAATTTCATCCAAATCCGCTCAGCTGATTCAGCGTCAAGAAGTAGTATGCCAAACAAACTTACTCAGAAACGTTAAAGATATTACGAAAAAAATTATATGATTATATATATACAAACAAGTTTTCCAAGATTATAATCAAAGGATAATTATAAGAATTGAATGGCTATATAGTAAGACATCTAATATATATATATATATATATAATACCCTTAAACGAAGACCCAATTCTTGTATATATGTAGGTATGTATATATATATATATATATATATCCTGAATCTTGGAAACAGCTCTAACGATTTTCATGAAACTTAGTATGCAGGGGGCGATAAATAGATCAAGATAGGTCTCATTATACGAGTACAATAGATGGCGTAAGCAGCACTATGCCAATGAGGGTTAATGTTTACAAAATAATACTAATGGTGTTAGCTAGCCTACACAAAAGGAACAGGTAAAAGCACACATTTAATAAATACACGTTCAGAATAATAATGTGAGTGCATCTTGTTCTCTATTTAAGATAAGTCCTGGCGCTAGGTGCTTACTCTTTCACGAGTAATATTCCGTAGCGATAAAAGCAAAGTCAGGATGTATTAGGTTGTTCGCTAGAATAAATTGCAGGCGACTCAACACTTTGCAAGCGAAATATAAAGCTGGCTCCGACAGACTCCAACATGAGTTACCGGCGCTTTTCACACGTTTGTAGCTTTCATATTTAAGTCATAATGTTATTTATCAAGATGTACTACAACCACAGAACACTTAATAGTATAAAAACCGAGGCGAAAAACATGTACGTAAATGAAGAGCTCAACCCGGATATGTATTACGATCAGGAGGCCAATTCTGTTATTTAACAACGTTCAACAATCTACCCCGCTGAAACAGCAGTTCGACTCCGGTTGTCGTTCGATACTTTGGCAAAAGGCCATTCTACTACTTCTATAGACAAATTGGATTGTAGCGTCACATAAACATAACATAAACGCTACTTTTTGATAAATATATAATTGACACTACTATACATATATACGAATAGTGAGTTAACAACGCGTTCAGGATCTATGGAGTTAGCACAACGTAAAGTTTTGATCGATCGATGGTGTCAGTAGAAACGTAACTACAGCTGGACTGTTTTTCGATAGCAGAATAAGAAAACGCATAAAAGCCGCCGTTCAGCTACGGTTCGATTGCAATTTAATTAGTGGAATCGGCCCCCTGAACAGCACAAATTTTATATAAGAAAAAAAGAATTTATTTCGTACATAGAAACACAGCCAGAAATAGAAACTAAAATTATTACAAGTAGAAAGAAAGAAAGAAATGTTCATTTCGGAATTAGAAACACAACTATGATTAGAATCTGAAATATTATTAGAAGCACATAATACTTAATAAACATGGGTGAATAACATAGAAATTAAAATCTCAACTCTCTAACCAATACTCCAATAGTATAAGCACACAGTTGTATAGGTACGTTCACAGAGAATGCAAAAATCATGACTTTCGGTATTAGGAATAAAAACAGTAACGCTGTATAAATATATTATATGTTGAATTTCGAATACAATAAATAGTCACAAACTATCACTGACTATAGTCACTCTTATAAATACAAACTTGAAATCACATTAAAAAGTCGGATGTCTAATGTTACCTAACGAATTAATTCCAATAGGCAAGTGACCGCTGAATTCAATTATTTCTGACAAAGCGTGAACTCGGCTCACTTGCCTTGGCTATTGAGCGTAGGTTTCGACACTTGACACTTTCTCCCCGCTGCGTTGTATCGACCGTAGAAGTAGAATGACTCGATGCAGCCTACTCCGTTTCTAAAAGGCTATGGGCACACCAGGCGCGGCTAGATGATACGCACTCAGAAGAATTCTGTTATTTCACAACGTTCAACAATTTATCACGCTGCAACTGCAGTTCAACTCCGGTTGTCGTTCGATACTTTGGCAAAAAGCCATTATACTTTTTCTTTAGACAAATTGGAATATAGCATCACGTAAACGTAAATTAAACGCTCCTTTTTAATAAATATAAAGTATACACTACTATATACGAATATGAGTTAACAACGTGTTCCTGATCTTTAGAGTTACCAGAACCGTAACTGCAGTTGGACTGATTTGCTATAGCAGAATAAGAAATAACATAAAAGTCGCGGTCCAGCTACGATTCGATTGCAAATAAATTAGTGGAATTGGCCCCCTGGAGGCCGATTGCACTAACTGAATATCTTCCAACTGCAATGTAGCTGAATTATACGTTTAATTATTCTGATATTTAAAAACAGTCTAGCTGCTTGTTTCTATTGATGCCAGCGATCGAACAAAACTTTATATTATGCTAACTCGATAGGTCATGAACGTGCGTGACGCTAACTAATATTGGTATAGTAGTGTCTAATATATAAATTGTTATAAAGTACCTAACGTTGGACACAACGAGCTATGGAGAGGGCTATGCTCGGGGTTTCTCTAGGTGATCGAATCAGAAATGAGGAGATCTGTAGAAGAACGAATGTCACCGACATAGCCCAGAAGATTAGCCAGTTAAAGTGGCAGTGGGTAAGGCGCATAGCACGCAGAACAGATGGCCGATGGGACCGGAAGGTTCTGGAATGGAGACCACAGACCGGCAAGCGCAGCGTAAGTCGTCCACCGACACGGTGGACAAACGACCTGATAAAGGTCGCAGGACGACGTTGGATGCAGGCCGCTTCCAACCGGTCCTTTTGGAAAATTATGGGGGAGGCATATGTTCAGCAGTGGACGTCCTACGGCTATGATGATGATGATGATGATGATGATGATGACCTAACATTTACGTGACGATACGTTCCAATTTGTCTATAGAAATAGTAGAATGTCTTTTTGGGTGATTATCGAACGCCTACAAGATTTGAACTGCAGTTGCAGCGGGATAGATTGGTGAACGTTATGAAATCCCCCATAGACCCCAGGTCACCAATCGTGGCTAGTAGATGATACGCACCCAGCCAGACCAGGTGCAGGGATGAATGAAAAATTGAGTTAGAGGGCAAGGCTGACAAAGCGCGGCCTGACATGGTCTGGACAATTTTATTCTTTAGTTTTGTTCGGTGAAATGAAGACTGGCCATCGCGATGTATCTAAGTAAACAATGAACTACCAAAGGATCGCTATCCTGGAGGTAGTTCCCTGTTTATATAGATATCGGGTATTGGAGTGAATAAAGTTGTTTTTATACTAGTTATAGTTGCCAATGAGTTTTTCATAAATCTTAACCACACACGTTGCAGTTCCTGGAAAAGTAGGTTAGGAAGGTTGATTTCTGCGACATCTATTGTATTATTGGTCAAATATGGCGAATCACAAGTCAAGTTTTTTCATAAATCTTAATTTCAGGACAAGCTTGGAGCCTTTTTTTTTAAACTGCAATTTGTGAGCAAGGTTATTTGGTATCTTGAGTGGTCTAACTACCTATATCTAGTGCTAACGACTAGGTAAACATCGCAAATTGATTGCATATTGTTTTTGCATTGGAAACCCGTATGTAACGCAACATAAAATAGCGCTCGTTACCTTGACCCAATATGTTTGCTGATTCATTACGATGTGCTAGTTATTTTCCACAAATAATAATAAAGAGCTAAAATTTGATTGTTAGTTTGTTTTGGGTAAACTAAAAACTACTTAATTAATATATATGATAAATATATATTAATTATATATAATATAATATATAATTATATAATTATAATTATATATTTTAATTATAATTATAATTATATATTATATATAATTATAATATAATTATATATTATATATAATTATTATATATATAATTATATAATATAATAAAATATAATAAATAAATACGATTAAAAAAAACTATAACCAGTAGAAATATACGTTATACCTGAGGCGCAATTAGTTAAAGATAACTTAAGAAACTTTGGGAAAACAGTTTTATTTCATGCATTTTTTTGGTACTACTTGGTCATCATCGCTACCAGCTCATTCTGCTCTCTGGAAGTCTCCGTCTTCTTTAGTTCTTCTTCGCAAGAATAAACGATGCTGACCTTCGTCTCTTCTTCTAAAATATATCTACTTAAATTAAAGGTGTCTAATGAAAAAAGATGGTATTAGGCAGGATGGAGGGAGGGAGGAAGAGGATGATATGGAAGAATGAGGAGCATTTAGCAATATAAGCATTGCGAATACGAATATCTGCCGCCGATATTCGTAAATGCGACTGCAGAGGTGTATCCAGTTCTTAAATAAATAACGAACGCTATTTATCAATAACTTTAATATTATATATATATATATATATATATATATATATATATATATATATAATTTACTTAGTGCGTCTTACACGACGATCAATAAATAGATTTAGCGTTAAACTAAAACGAATTATGGATTTCAGATTTGAAATTAAAGACAGAACAACATCAGACAAACAGTGAATAAAAGACAGATGGGACAATCTCGTATTATTCTTTAGAGATAAACGCATTAAGTAGAATATTGTGCTAGCATCAGGCATATATGCTCCTTTTACACTGAGTTCCTTATTCCGCCATCGCAGCGCAGTGCAGCGCAATACGTATTTTGCTAAACAAAACATCAAAAACAAAAAAGGTACAATCGAAAAATTCAGAGCCTTTTAATATTATCATTGTACAGTTGTGGCCTGTTCATGGTTCGGATGTTGCACGAGATGGCTACGACCAGCTCGAGCATCTAGCCAATTACGGGCCGCGCCGATGCTCGCGGCAATCCAATTTGCAAAGCACTGTCCGCCAAGCATTTCAAATCTATTCAGAAATAATTCTATTGAGTGGTAGATTATTCTATAAATCCTATTTATACCAGCTAATGAGAAATCTTGGAAGTAATCTTTATTAATGACTACTAAATGTGGTGTTTGTTTGGAGTGTTTGACTTTGAAGTATCTTATTATTTCCTCTGTACATGACATAAATGTTCAATATATCAATTACTGGTTAATTAGGTCTAATTAACAAAGATGAAAAAACGAACAGTATTTTGTAGAAATTAAGCAAATGTAGCTACCTGCATATGTACATTAGTACATTGTAGCTATTGGCAAATAAAACCTTAATGACGTCATGGTTTCTCTAATTATAGAGTTATCGTGGTTGCCACATGCTTACTGCTGCCGAATGCCAATCTTTTACAATAGAAAGTCCCAATAGTCCCCTAGAAAGTATAACATACATAAAATATAATCAGCCTATTATGTTCCCACAGCGGGTACTTGAGCCTTCGTCTTAAGAGAGGAGTTGGGCCATAATGCACCGCGCCACGCGGATCTAGTGCAACTTGGTGATGGGATAGTGGCCAACCCATGTCTAAATTTTCAGGCCCCCCCAAGGGCTTCGCTTCGACGCATAGCCTAACGACTGTTGTCCTAAGACAAACAACCAGGACTGTTAAAATAAAACTTAACCAATAATACACTTTACCTCGGCCATCGTGGTGCTGGCACAGATTACTGAATAAGTGCTGGTCTTTCACCGAGCGCGTGTTTCACTCTTTTTGTAGTTGAAATACCGGGACATTTTTAAGATTGTCCGGTACTACCGGGAGATCTCACAACCGCAGGACTATTATGTATTTCAGTTGCTGATAAATAATGATTGAAATCTTGTGAAATGGCCGCTCGATGTCAGTTTTGACAACTACAGGAAGCAAAAATGTTAGTAAGTTGACGAATCAAGCTGAAAAAAGTGACACAGATCCGCCATGTTTCTTCAATTTCAATCAACATTTGTTAAGAACTGAAATACATATTAGCTCTACTGGTAACATGTCCCGCTGTACCGGGACGGATGGCAACCCTATCGTAGCGTATTATACGTAGTACTGTATCGTTTTGAATATTTTATTTAGCTAACCTGGTTAGCATTATGGCTGCATTCTAATTGATAGGTACGTACGAGTTGAAGATGAGGCAAAAAGTACAATTAATGATCCGTATCGACACATTCACTTGCAAGGACATTGTTGGCAGTACACGTGCGCAAAAACGCCAGCTGGCCTTTAACGCAACGCTCACTGGAGCGTGCCAAACTCGCCTCGAACGAGATTTTATTTGATTGCGATAAGCTAGAGCCAAGAAATTGCAGGTTTTTTTATGCTTGATCACATAGAACACATTTCTTTTCTTACGCTTTCGCGATTCTATTTGACGACATTGGAATTAAACAACTCTGCTTAAATCGCGTATAATGTTTACCCGTGACAATGTTCACTGAAAAGTGTTCGAAACGTCAGGATAAATTACACACAACACATTTCTTGTTTCGTTTGATTACTGAAACCAATTCAAGCAGAAGCAGTCTTTTTAAATTACACTATTGAATCACGTTCATGAGAGTGTCGTTAAGATGTATAGATTGAATAAATGATTTTGACACTTCGCCCTTGACAATGAGTAGGTAAATAATATTTCAACACATCTGCCGTGCGATTCGTCGATAAATAAGGTTGTTTTTCTAAAGTTTCTTGTCATCTCGTCATTTGTTTCACGGATGTTGTCAAAGATGCAACGATGTTTGCTCTTAGAGAATCGCACGGCTGATGTGGTCGATATAATGCGTAAAACAAACACATATTTTTTCACATATAATTTTTAAAACACTAACGCCTCCTTAGTGATACCAACTTTACAATAATTATAGAAAAAAAAAACACTATCTAATAGATCTAGATTCTCAGATGTTATTTTTTTTCTGCCTAAAATTGCAATGTTTGATCTCACTAAGCAGGCGTCTGTGCTTTAAAAACTATATACCCAATAAAAAATTACGAAGGGTTGCGACATTCTGTATCGATATGAAATTTATGTGTTAAAAAACTTTCTTTCAGGTTGGATAATGCTTCTCAAGCTGTTCAATAGATGTCGCTTCGTCCCCATAATACCGTTAAAATCATATAGAGGGTTAAACAGTTTGATGCTCAAACGGTATGCCTCACTGTTCATGACGTCTGACAAGGATTGTCGGAAGACGCGGGCTCAAATCCCGTCCGAGTATGTGTATTTTTCTCTCTAAAATTTAAACAAACATCTTTTAAGCTTTCTTAGTTATCTATACAAATAAATTAAAGTGTCTGTAATGATTCTACTAATTGCAGCGTTTAGCTAAATGCATATTTTGAGAGTTATTAGAAGTATATTTAAAGTAATTGTACAAAGAAACAAACTTAAAATGTTTTTCTGTCTGCTCCGGCTAACCTCCGATTTGTGCAAAAATTCCCAAGCTTGAAATAAGAACGTATGCCTCTTTAAAGTCTGCATTAAACTTTTTAAAGGACCTTTAACGTGAAACAGAATTCGACTACGCATACTTTGGGATCTATACCAGTTTATAGCTTGCTATTTATGCCGGACGACAGGATAAGTTTCTAAAACTCGGGCGCTATTTTCAGATCTTCATCCGTTGTCCGGAATCCTTGTCGCCAGTCAAACGCTCTTTTAAAGAATGGAATTAAAATGCCGAGAGTTATGACCTTTTTTTGAAGTGAAGCTTTTATTTGTGCAATGTTTTGATTAAAAAAATCCCAAATAATGGAACCGACTTCAATACCAAAAAATGTGAAATAACTTGTTGAAATCGGTAGTCGGCCACGATAGCTCAAAAGTCGGTACCTGTCATCACAGTATTGTGCGCATGTTACCGACTTCGACAAGTTATACACACTTTTTGGTATTAAGTAAAGTAGGTTCAATTTTGTTGGTATTTTTTTCCCTTTTTAGTAACCCTTGCTACTTACGGAATCGATTGTCACTCACCGTGAATGATGATATCATCAAGATAGGCGTAACACTTTGCAGTTTTTGGAGTGCAACTCAAGAATTGCTTGACCGAATTTGATGAAATTTACATGGACCTCGGAATTATACTCTAAACAAACAAATAAAAGAATTTTGAGAATCGGTCCACAAATGGGGGATAAATCGATCAACATACCTAACCTAACCTCCTCCTTTTTTTAAGTCGGTTAAAAATGGTGGGCCTATTAAATGGCCCTAATGGGTTACACCTACCTTTTTTAAATTTACTATAGTATCGTGACACCTAATGTGTCACCTGTCACCTGAGAAATGTGTTTCTCTTACACATATTACTAGAGGCTCCCTGCGGTTACACCCACGTGGTGATGGATGATGATGATGATGACAATGAAAAGGAACCTGTGTATTAATCCATCGCGTTATCCTACTTCCCTAACGAATTTCATCGGTCCAGTTGTTAGAGCGTGAAGAAGTAGCGAACATACAAACACAGTCACAAACTTTCGCCTTCATAATATTACCATTAAAGGCTCATAAAATAATTATATTGATTTTAATGGTATTCTATATATCCGTAAATAACTGATCCATAAACTAAAACATGAAAGAGTATATTCAAGACGTTTAGGTCAAAGACTAAGTCAATCCATTTCTAGTGACCAGTTTCCAGTATGAGGAGATTTTCGGGCTTTAGCGCACTCCGAACCATTAGGATGTTGGCTCTCTGCCAACAATTCTGGAGGGCCGAGAGGTGCAACTATTTATTTGTAAGTTTAACTCGAGGAAGTGTGGAGTCTTGGAATAGACGCCACGTGAATAGACGGCCTGGAGGGCAATTCTAGCCGAAGCGACATACTTAATAAGAGAGACATAATTATAATTAATCATTATGATACGACATAAAAACACAATTAATCTGTGGTTACGCGCTTCAATGATTGTTGTTTCGCGGGTCGTGTAGCCCACGGAAGAAATCCTAGAAACGGTGGCCAAGGAATTAAGATTGGCTAAATGAAAGTTATCAGAATATGAATGGTAATTTTCGTAAACAAAATCGAAAATATATCACGGACTCAGACATAAAGTATAGTTTAGATTTTATATAACATTACAAGAAAACCAGACGTATAAAATATTACAATACAAAACGGTCATTTTAATGCAGCATAAAATAAAGAATGACAGTATTTTGTAAGGCTGAAATATTTTGTTACAACGCCCTTCTGCTGTATATGACATTAGGCTATTACTAGTGTGATTAAACATATTATATATACAGATGTTCTTTAGCGTAGCGAATTTTTATCAAAAGTGACTAAATGACGTCACGATGTTAATATTTTTCTTTACACAGGACATTACATTATTAAATTATTATAGTATAACACATCGCTAGTGCATTTGTTGCTTGTAATTGGTAATTCTTGTTTCAGAATTACCCCCTGCTGGAAATAGCATAGGGCTGCTTGTTTGAGCGAGTTTAGTAGTAGCTTAGTGTTATTTAGTGTTAGCAACGGATTTGGTAGGCATGTTTTTAATTAAAAGTGACTAAATGACAATGTCAAATTATTAACATTGTTGTAAACAAACGCATCATAATAGATAAGTACGTTGATGAAGCTACAATAGCTCATTGTTAAACAACATAGAGTTATTTATATAAAATATAGTTTATTTAGTGACAATTTGTTGTTAGCCTCTTTTCCGTTGAAAGTGACTAAACGTCGAAAAAACGTCCCATCATACAATCATATGACATGACTTTTTTGTATCAGATAGATACAATATTTTTCCATTAACCTTATACCATGATAATTAAAACAAAAGATGTATGAATGAAACTCACGTAAATTTACGCCTCTGGTACGCAATGGGTAAAAAGTGACATAATTTGTCACGACTAGAGACCTTTTTATCTGGCAGAATATAAATAGACACACCATTAGTGGAAAAAACAAGGTGCCCTATCTCCCACGCAAATCACAGGAGAATCACCGTTACCTCAGATGTACTACTATGATAACTGCTCTAATAACAACAAATAACGAACAAAATGTCTTTTTTTTTTTTTTTTTTTTTTTTTTTTTTTAGGAATGACATAGAGCTTTTTGCCACTACGGGCATTAAAAGCGACACAGGACTGTTGGTGAGCGCACGCAGCACTCAACCGAGGAACAACATGTCATTTCGTAACATAACGTTAATTAACTAACTTTTTAATTAAGCTAACCTTACATTACTTTAATGAGTAACGGGTTAAATGGATTTTCATATGCCAAAAACAGGTCATTTTAAATGACTTCCAAATAAGGGGGTCCTTCAACACTCATATACTTTTACACGCAAAACTTTTTACAGGAGTACATCTGAGTTGTTGTTGAATAAACTACGAATTTGATCCCAGTTGAATTTCATCACCAACATTTGGATTTTTTTTCTGCGCTAGAATAGAAAATTTGGCTTCGCATGACAACGGCAACTTTTAACATGAATGATGCTCAATAATTGACTAAGAAATAATCACGTATGATATGATATTTTAATTTTATTGGCATTGCATTTATTAGTACCTACTTAATGGAAGTCAGTTCCGTGTTATAAATATAATCTATGTGTAAAAACAAACGGAATTGTACTTGTTGCATTTTTTTAACATTTTAACAACCTGTTTTCAATTAATAAGGCGACACCTAGATCTGGCAAATTAGTTATGGAGTCTAAGTGGAATGTAAATGGGTTTTCGCGCGATGTGACCAGAGTTTAAGCTTTTTTCTTGCAGCTCACGCACTCACATTCGCGCGCGAAACGATGTGACGTCGTTTGTATTATTTTAAAACAAGGAGGCGGGACCCGGTATTTTATTTTGATGACCCGGTACCGGGTCGCGACCAAACCAAATGGGAAACGCTGCCATAGAACATTATAATATAACTCTCTACTATAATTTGATCCATGCCAAAACCAGTCCAAAAACTTAAAAGTAGTCCATCTCATATTGTATCATACAAATGTTATAAATGTGAAAGAGTTAGTATAATTATGTGTGTTAGTATGTTTATTACCACTCGACGTTGAAACCGGTGAACGCATTTTGATGAGATTTGGTAGAGTTGGTTAATTACTATTCGCCTTATATAAAACGTGGACTAAACAAAGTCCCGAGTTTAAACCGTGATTTAAGGCAATTTCATTTACGAAATTTGCTTAAATCATGGTATAAACTCTTATTTAATCTACGTTTTATAATAAGGCAGTTTGAATGTAAATAAAATACTTAGTATTATTTAGTATCTACCTACTTCCTATAGATTTTGAAAGCGGCTTACGGCCAGAATTAATATTCTATCTATCAACAGTTTGCCTTACTACCGATAGAAATGTGACAAAACGTCCATACAAATAGTGTCAAATATCTATCTCTAGTAAGGTAAACCGACGATAGATAGATTTTTGGCACCGGCCGTTAGCCTGCTTGCCAAGCCTAAACTTTGGAATTTAGTCGAATTCCGTCCGAGGGAATATTAATTTCTGAAATAGTATTATTTTACGCCAGTGTCGGGACGGTCAAGTCGTCCTCCTGAAAGTGAGTCCCCAGAGCTGCAGTGAGCCTTACGGTTCAAAATTCGGCGTCAAATCATATTCAAATACTCTTGCTACCATGCCCTCCTAACGCAAAAGTGCTTAATTGTCTGTACAATTAAGCACTTTTTTAATACTTTGATACATAATAATAAACATATCCTCTGTAACTAACATTAACATTAATTTAGGGAACCGAACACAAACATAGTAATTAAAATAATAAAACAGACGCAGTTTAATTCTTACATCCATACTATCTGCGCCAAGCGGTTGTAGTAGCGGTTGTGTTCCAACACAACCGCTACTACAACCGTGATGCGTGATGAAGGTGATGCGCTGAATTAACACATAGGATACTTTCCAAAGTATCCTATGTGTTAATTCAGCGCATCACCTTCACACCAAGTTTCATCAAATTGGTCCAGCGGTTCAAGCGTTAAGAAGTAACAAACATCAAACACACTTACATACTTTCCTTTATATACCTTTATAATATTAGTGTGACAAAAAAAATTCACTTTTCGAATTAGAATCGCAGAAGCCTAAGAATCATAAATGTAATTTAAATTTAAACTATACTTTTTATGCCATATAAATGTTCGTACAGCGCGTGTCGTAAGTGCCAACGTACGCAATACCACGAGGCGCACGCAAAATTAGTTAACACAAGCATTTTTTTCTTGTACATACACCTGCTTAAATCATTCTTCAGGTCAACAAAAAGGTTTTCCCTTTCATAATTGCCCTGTTTCCAATGACCGGCCCCACAGAGCCTCGTTACTTTTTTCTCAAACCCTATAAACGTTACTTTTTTCTTTGAACCAGTTAAGTGTGCGTTACGGATGCGCCCGGGCAACACAATTCTCAGCGCGACGTGTGTACGCGCCGTGATTTCGCAAACGTGCGATGTTGACCGACAAACCACTTTGGAGGGCAGCTTTGTTTACCACATGTTTGTAAACTAATTTTGCTTGCAACATCGGTTTCTTACTTTTTGACATCTGTGGACGAACTGTTTCATATTCTCACGCATTCAATTTATAATGGCAATAGTCTTGCTCTCGATTCCGTGATCGGCTTATTGCGTAGTCGTGGCGCTTACCATCAAGCGCATGACCGTTTCGTCACTTGATACCATAAAAGTAAATATTAATATTTATCGGATAGGTCCGACTATAGTTTCGACCACATTCGGTGGTCTTATTCAAGGAGTGTTCGGGACGCCCGCGTCTATGACGTCTCGCTTAGCACCAGTGCAGTGCTTTAAATTTACTCTCCATAAACGTATTCCAAAGTAATATTCCAAATATGATGCAGTTCCTCTGCATACTTATTCCTTAGCGATCTAACATTACATAATCATAAGACTATATTAAATAGTTCTGGCACCAATTACGTTTAAATTATTTGTTTGCTTTGATTGAGTTCTAATTGATATGATTTTCAGCCTCCTTTTATAATGATTGCTTACCACAATCTAATCTTATACGCTACCACTAACGGTACGCAAAACAATATAACAGCATCTAATGCTCAAAATCATTAAGATAAACAAACAACTTTCTAAATGATTTCATTTACTTTTGTTTAACCTTTCAATTAACCAAATGATTGAGAAACGAGTTTAATATCACTTTAAAAGATTGGTTGATAAGATTGAGTAATAATAATTAGGGTATCGTTTGCACTTCAACCTACACGTACAGTCGCCTACAATAAGATGTACACATTTCACTATTATCAATAGTGCCTCAGTGTTCAATAACATAAAATTGTACACTAAAAATTATTCTAAAATAAAGATTATTCTAATATTTTCCTGCTTAAAATAATCCTTATCAACATTGCTATAAAATGTAGGACTGTATCATAGTTTTTAAATTTGTGGATGTTTACATCTTATTGCAGGCGACTGTACAGGATGAGCTTTATTTCAGTATAAATAACTTCAAAGAGCCGAGAACACGTAAGACGCAGCCTAACGCAGAATATTTAAAATATCAGAATACACACGCGACAACATAATGAAATTCAAATGATTAACGGCCTGATTATAACCGCTGCCTAAATTTAAATAACGTCATTTAGTACGGCACAGAATAATTTTGCTGTGCGCACTTTTAAATAACGTCATTTAAAGTTAAGCAGCGTTTATAAGTATCGCCCTTAATGCATAGCGTTATAACTTAACAGTCATGATGCTTAAGAACTTTACTAGTAAACCGTCTGGGTCTTAAAATATCGATCATAATTATCTTGTACATCAATAAAATAATTCTTTCTTTAATTAATAATCAAACTAGGTACTTCAAATCAAAGCGAAAAATCAACAGCCCCAAACAATATTCTGCAACCCTAGGTGGTCCCTGTGGTCAGCCCAGATGCTCTATCTACCAACAAAGCTACCGAGACTACGATGGTCTAAGTTAGGGGAAAGAGTGTCGAATATCTCCGTCTTCATTATTATATATTAAACTGTAAAAATTAGCAGCCGCACTATTAAACTGTAAAAATGTAAAACAAGAAATTATGGTTACGATCTAATGCAAAATGAAGTTCAAAATTGTTCGCATTATGTAAAGGTAATTATGTAAACAGTGCATTATGTAAACACGTGGATTTGTAGACAGTTAATGCTTAGCTGTGAACGGATCAGTAAGGTATACTACAAAAGGTTGTCGTGTTATTGATATTACTACAATAAAGAGGGTAGTTTTTATACGCTTTATAACAATAAAACGACTATGTGTACCTCACCTACCACATTTATTTTATACATCTTATATAAAATAAATCTTCTATAATGTATCTTGCTTGCTACGTATAACTTGCTATTTAGTTAATGCCAGACAAGACTACAACACAGACCCAAACTACCTAAGATAAAATTCAACAAAAAAAATGTTGTGCCATCATAATGCATCAATTCTATTAAAAATGTTTAATGAATCTCTTGATGGGATACCTACTAGTCTATTATCTATACTGTTGATGTTAAGTGATTCTTTATCAAACTAAAATCATGAAGCAATTAAGACAATCTATGATATCTTATCGTTATTTTTATCTTGTTTCACTCATAAATGTCTGTTATTACTCAATGTTAGTAATTTTTTTATTTTAGATATTTGCAGCTGGTAACTATTTTCAATTAAGTTAGCGATATATTTTGTAACGTACTGTATAAATTGCGCCACTTAAATATGTTAATCTTATAGTTTTATGGACATTGAATTTTTATTTCATAATTACCAACTCTCCCTTTTCAACATACTTCCAAAAAAGGAGAAGATTCTAAAGTCGACACGTATATTTTTTATTGTGTGGTCAATTGAACACGCATATATTACAGAGTAGTTCTATTTTGATAATATTTTTTTTGTTTGGTAGAGTATACATCAAAGGTGGTCCCCATTTAAATTTCCTCAAACTCGGTTAAGCGGTTTTTGAGTTACACTCCAATAACTGAAAAGTATAGACGTAACCACGTCTATTTTGATGATATCGCAATTAATGGTGAATAACAATCGATCCCGTAAGTACAAGGGTCGCTAAAAAGGGTGTTTTTTTTTACCTGAACCGACTTCAACACTATAAAATTTGAATTAACTTGTTGAAGTCTGTACCGGTTTAAGGTAAAGATTTTTGACGTGATAATGAATAAATCGATGAACGCCGGCCGTCACGTTACGTTATCACGTTACACCTAAGCGTTCAGTTTGTCTTATGACGTCATAACGTAAAATTATCGTCCGTAAACCGACTTTATATACAAACATTTTTTTTTGTATTCAGAAATCTGTCGTGGAAGACGGTCTCAATGTACTTTATAGCTCAGACTGAAAACATTTTGAAGTATTTTTTACGACATTTATTTACTTCCAGCCTGTGTCACGTAAAACAAGTCGAGCATTATTTGTAATGATTATATATAATATATATTATATGTAATGATTTATTTAACCAAACAATATGTTGTTATCCATCTACGACATATTCAGTGTGATTGATGGACATGAAAACAATTCGTCTCAGATCAAATAATGCGTGTCTTACTTGACACTGGCAGAGTAACGTCTTTCAACATTACAGCCAAAGAATAAGAAATAATGACAGGTGTAGGTATTAACGGCCTTACTTAGAAAATCTATTTTAAATAACGTCATTTAGCGTGGCGTAAAACAGTTTTGTTTTGAGCAAAACTACATAACGACATACTTAAATACATACATACATACTTAAATATATGCAGCGTTTATAAGACCCTGTGTTCATCAAAATATATATTTTACGTATTTTAGGTTACGAAACAAGGAACAAGCAATGATCACCTGGTGTTAAGCGGTAACCTCTACCATGAGATATTAAATCTTAAATCTCTTAATGTTAATTCTTCTAAAGCTATAATTAATTTCACCGGTTCCAACCGGAACACAGTAATGCGGACATTAGTGATTCATGGTAGTAATAGGTATGGCAGCAGTTTCCCCAACCCCAAATGAACCCGCGTACAAAGAGTTCTACTGCCTTTAAAATATACATGTTGTTTCATAAAATCGCTATAAACCTGTTGTCTACCGAGTAAGTAAGTCAATGCAGCCTACACTACCTCTGCTACATTTCACCATGTGGTCGTTGCAAACCAGTTTCGATTGTAACACAAGTCACTACTTCGCTCGTTCGCTATAGTCATGAACATGTGTGTATCTAAATACTATCGTACACAAACACAGTTTAGATGTTTCTATCTGCAATTTATGTTGAATAATGAATGAAGAAATTTTTGATTATAGAATAGCTTTGTTACAAACATACTGTATTATATATTGCCTGGTTTAGGTTAAATCAATTCATCATTATCATCATCAACACTCAGCAGCCGTAGGACGTCCACTTCTGCACATACGCCTCCCCCACAAATTTCTAACAGGACCGGTTGGAAGCATCCTGCATCCAACGTCGTCCTGCTACCTTTATACCCGACACCGCCTTGAGACTGTTGGTCGCCCTCCCGGTAGTAGAGTAGGTTACTTGATTTTAGGGTTATCGTGTCCCCGCTCTTCGGACTTCTGATAACCCCACAATGTCTCAGTGTAACCTATTTATTTCTCTTCCAGCGTATCGCGTTAAAGGAATTGACTTCATTAAATTTAGTTCTTCTAAAAGTATGTGTTCATTACTGGATTACTTTGCCTTAATAGAACTGTAAGATACATTTCGAGGGGTCGCTGGTATCAAAAATACACACAACGAAGATACAAAAATATATGTATATTATAAGACTAGCTGACCCGCCAGCGGCTTCGCTCGCGTGGGCTCGCGGGATACGGTAAATTACAGTTATTTTACTATCAAACGGGAACTCTTTAATTTACCGGGATCAAAAGTATCCTATATGTTCTGTTGACTAGGGATATAAGTTAGCACCATACAACACTTAATTTAAATAGGTCCAGTCGTTTCAGAGATAAGCCCGTACAAACAGACAGATAAACAGATAAACAGAGATAGAAAAAAAATAGTTCGATTCCACTCCTTATATCCCCCTGACTCGTATATTATAAGATATGGGTAAATATATAGGTAGTTTTTTTTTTATCTAAGCACTGTTCGATCCTGAAGTTGAAACTAATAAAATTATATAAGTGTTAATATTATAAGTCACAACACGTAAATGCCAATGAAACTATTCACATATGTAACGCATCTGGGCAGAAGCTTCAATTGTCTGTTTTTTTGGAAACTCGAATACATTTTAATTGTTTGAACATCAAACCAATGAACAGATTTTTTTTCAAATCTAGATAGATGAATGTAGAAAAATAGATACCGGCCATGAAAGGTTACATTTGTGCTAAACTTAAAAAAAGGATAATTCCACTAGGTAGGAAAGTGCATCTACCTATACATAAAATACAGAAACAAACAATATAGTTTGATTCCGTCGCTTTTGTTAGCTATATCACACGATTTTACTTTCGCAGTAATTATGCATATTGTTTTGATACTTTTATAAATAAAGGTCGTAGTATGTCTTAAACAAACAGCTATCCATGCTATTCATTTGGTCGACCAAATTATATAAAATATAGTATTTAATCAATATTGATTTACGTATTTCATCGTGGAACTGGACTTGGCGATCTTAACCGATGATAAATGTTAAGCATCGCTTGCTGCGGTCAAGAGTTGGATGGGTGACCGCTAGTGGCATTATTATTCAACTGTGCGCTTCCGTGCTTCAGAGGGCACGTTAAACCTTCAGTCCCGGTTGGGTTTCTCAAGAAAAACAGTCGTTTGGCTTAGTCAACGGCCTTCGGGCGAACATGAATACTTCGACATGGGTTGTATATCCACCAAGCCGCACTGGGCCCGCGTTGTGGATTCTGGCTCCACTTCTCTCTCTGAGAGGAAGGTTCGAGTCCCAGCAGTGGGAACCCACTATGGGCTGATTATTATATTCGAAGCTTCTGTTTGCTTTGTTTGTTTTCGAGAAGACCAAGATGGCCTTCAAGTATTTTTCCGGACTAGGCTTAAATTTAGTCTAATTCAATTAAGTGCATAAACCCGGGCGACCTTGCGAGTATGTACTCATATGTGTAAACAATCAGGTTACATAACGAGGCCGCAATAGTTAGCGACTATTACTAAACGTAGCATGACCAAAACAATTACAATGCAAAATAAAAACCATTGCGTGATACAAATGTGTAAACTTTTTTTCTTCTACGTAAAGGTCTCAGACTTCTGTTGTTGAAGCGTTGAATGCCGCTAAAGCAAGTTTTACAAACATTGAAAACACCTAACTTAAATCTGGTAGGCTATGTTAATTTTTTTCTATTTTTTTAATGTAAAAAATAAATCTTTAATAAGTGTTATGCCAATTTTCGCCCAAAAAAGTTAGTTATAGTCCAGATGAATCTAGTTTCCGACCATGATTTGGAATAAGGAAAATAATATATAAATGTAAGCATTTATAATAATGAACAAATGAACTATGTGAAAATGTATTATTTAACAATAATCAACTATCTTTTTTTATTAAATAATATAGTAACAATATTTAAATTAAACAAAACCAAAGCTTTAAAGAAATGAAACACTTCGATGAGAATTATTAGTACCTACCTATTAGTCTATGCTTTAAAGTATCTCAAGTATGTCATGTAAATTTTCATGAATTGTTGTGTGTTTACGTCTGAAACTATCTAGTTTTCTTATGTTCTGTGTAACTTTATTACTTATTTTTAAGTAAGTGATTGAAGTGAAATGGTTGAAATCAGTAAAGTCGTTCTCACGTTATGGCGTGACCAAGGTGAATTGATATAATAATAGACAAAACATTTTTTTAATAGATTTTAAGTACTTATTGGGTTTATCCATTACAAACAAAGAATCCAATCTTTCCTCTTTAACATTAGTGTAGGTAGTGTGTATTATAGTTTGCGGTATTCTAGAAATATGCTCACTTGTTCTTTTATTATGCCGTACAAAATTTAGCCTGATCTGTAATGTGTGTCAAGCCTAATCTCACAAACTAAACTTACTTCCCGAATACAGATTTATAAATTGCATAGAAATCTATGAACAAATGTTACTCAGAATGCCTGTACGCGTTACCGCTTTTTGTACCTATATGTACTACTCTTTCACCCCGGAAGGGGTCGGTAGAGCTGTAAAATAACATTGAACAAATAGGCAGCTTCACGCTCAGTGGTAATATAAGCCTATATACACGAATATACTGAGAATTTCAACGTCATCATCGCGTTTGCAATATCTGGATATTTTAACAACAATCTGCAATTTCAAAACTCTATTGCTGTTTTACATTGTTTGCGCAACATGCAAGCATGCGATTATTTTTATAGCCTTTAGTAATACTCTAACAGTTTCTTTTTTATTTAGTTTTCTATTTGATTGCTTCGTAATGTTTTGGATTCGAAGATGTCACTTACAGATTACTTATAATAACTTATACCTTAATATATATGCCTATATTATAATTATAAACTGAAGAATTAACATATTCATAAATTACAATCTCTGAAGATAATTTCAAAACGCAAATAACTAAAACCTTATTATTAACTAAAAAAAATTGAGACTACCCAGATTTTTACTCACATTCACGCACCCTCACACATACTTACACACACTTCTTATTTATAATAGACACCTTTACAAGGACTTTGACAGTTATTGATCAAACCAAGGACGCTACAAAAAGACACACATATTAAGTACCTACTCGTATATAATAGAAAATGTGTGAAACACGGGTCACATAAACGCGTGTTCGCCTCATAGAAAAAAGTTTATGGTTCGCCTTCTGTCTGCGCACTCTCTAATATAGTTAGGAGGAAATTTTATGAGTTTTTCCTTTTTTTCCGGAAGAAATCCTGTAATTTTTAATCCTATAGAAATAAAATCTTTGACTTAGACTATATATGATATAATTATTGTGTCTAATTTTATACTCGTAGATATAAATTTTCTATTTCTATAATATTTGAAGATTATTGTTCGATATTTTTAAATAAATTTATTCAGTTTTTAGTATTTTGATGAGAATGTAATACGTTATTATTGTTTGTTATCATTATTTCATATTTCTGTAACTTTTGTACCCAATATTAGTTTTCAAAATTTGTGTACGTGTGTATAATGAATAATGATATGGGTTGCCATTTTGTATTTTAATGAGAAGCAATATTTCTTTGGTCAACGATTTCATAAAATCATTTTTCTATTGGGCCTCGTATCCCACGTAAAATAGATACCTACCTACAATCCCGGTTAATTCGAGCTTTGTGAAAATGTCAATTATTACTCGTAAGAATGAACTTTCTGACCTTAGAGGATATTTTAGTAGGTACCATGGTATACATGTACCATGTCGGTGTTTATGTTTATAATAATATGACATCGAACGAAAAAAACGGTAACCGGCACAATCTCGGCACGAGGCACGCGCACAGGCTCATTACTCCCAAGCATACACTCGCCAAATCCGGCAAGTGTACGAAAATTATTGGTGCGAAGGTGTTCAACGCCCTTCCCGAACCAATACGAACTGCTCAAACTCTTCGTGCTTTTAAAAATAAAATGAGAAGTTTTCTGACTGACATGGCACCGTACAGCGTCGAGGAATTCATTCCAAAATGATTTAATAACAGAAGGGAATTTATGAATATTCTTGACATGAAATCTTTTGTATAACTTGAACTACTATTGTATAATTATATTTTTTTTAAGTAGGCTAATAATAACAATTTATTACAGCATATTATTATTATGACTGCATAGCAATAATGTGAAATTGAATTTTTGTATATTTAACAAATAATCTAATGAATAGCATCATGTTTGACATGTAATTCTTTATTACCAATAAATATCAATATCAATATTGTGTTTGTTTATAGCACTCGATCTCCGCGTATTTGCGTATCTTATATTCACGAGTATCTTCACTGATGTAACTGCTCAAAACCGAATACAGCATGGTAAATATTCAAATTACCTAGTGTATTAGTGACCATATCCGTTTCAAAGCGCATAATGATTACTTTGCATCGGTACTCTAGGTGCCTGTGACCCTGCTAACAGACGAACATAGCCGGCGTAGGTTTAGTAATAGATATAATAGTTTGAACACAGAACTCTAAAACAGAAGAATGTAAACGAGTGAGTATTAGTTAATAAAATGTTTTTCACATTATCGATGTAAAAGTAGGCAACGGTTCGGCAGCTTTCGTTCCCAAAGCGAGTAGCATCGACGCGACGCTCGGATTCGCTCCACTTTTCACTTGTACTGTCTGTCTACTTGTACCACTACCTAACTTTCTGTTTGCTACTTAATGGCACGGCAAAGCTTTGAAGTTGTTACATCTTTACCTCAGTTCATAGTTCAATGTATACTGAGATAATAATACGTTGTACTTAAGCGCTTATCGGATCCATCTGTCCTATATCCCGGGATTATTGATTCAAACTCACTAATACCTAGGTAGGTATATGGTAAAGCAGGGCTCATCTGTTCAAAGGGATCGTTTTGACTAATTGACAACATTGAACTTATTATAACTGGATTTAAGTAGTACGTAACGTCCAATTTATTTTAATGGTATATTAGCGCACGTACAAAAGACATCAACGCACAGATAATAACATACGCGAAGACTTGCTCACTACGAGATGTTGCATTACTCGTAATGTAATGAAATTCAAGGCTGCATTATGATTGTGAATAATGTTGCCTCGATTTAAGAGGACTATTCTGCCGAATATAAATCCAACATTTACTCCTGTTCTGCAAGTAAGTAAACGTGACATGTACAGCCCATTTCTCAAGCGTATAGGTAACCTTGTGTGTCACTTAATAACATAAATGAATGTCATTAATGACATTCATTTATGTTATTATGACTATTATTTAGGGTTGCCATCCGTCCGAATTTCCCCGGATTTGTCCTAGTTTAGACGGCATCCGGGGAGCGTCCGGGCGGGGTTTCATTTGTAGTCCAGGTTTAAAAATGTAAAGTCTATATAATACAAAAATAATATTTAAAAAAATATGACTGATTCTTAACACAATTTGTAAGCAACTATAAGTAATCAGATTATGTTTTGTTAGGTATATTTAAAAGGATGATAAAAACGAATTTTAATGTCTAAATGTCTAAAAAAAATATATAAAGGACAATTTTTATTGCACTGACTATGTTAAAAAACCTGTTGACATGTCCGGGTTCTGGGCTCTAAACTCCGGGGTTTTCACGCGTCTTGTCCTGGTTGCCAAATTTTAGAAATGACAACCCTACTATTATTATATACTATATATATTATACTACTTATATTATTACTATCCAATTTACAACTGTATGATTAATGCTACAGTTGTAAATAGGAGAGTTGCTTCAGAAGAAAGTTGAGTAGGTTACCTGAGCGGGATCGGCTGGAAGGGGAAGCGGTGTGTCGGTGGATGCGGCGCGATGATTGGCGCAGGTGGAGGCGGGTGCACCGGCACCGGCATGGGCACCGGCAGGGGTGGCACGAGGTGCGCTGGCGGGGGATGGTGCGTCGGCGGCAGCGTGCTATACGGCGGCGGCGGGCACGGCTCGGGTTCAGGCGGTCGCGGAGGACGCGAGCGCCGTAAACGCCGACGCCGCGCCGGTTCCTCCGTCTGACACTCCGCGCTAGCGACGCTGCGCTCGCGCTCCGTCTGCACAGCACTGTTCACATTGCAACTCTGCGGTTGCGGTGCATCCTGCACCTGCACTATGTTTACGTTCACACTGCTCACGTTCTGTCGGCTGGGCTCGCCCGGGACGCGCACAGAGACCGAGTCCGACTTGCGCAGCGGGGCCGGCGCCGGCACGGGCAACCGCATCTCGTCGCACGATGTGTGGGCGCAGTACGACGCGCGCGCATGACGACCGCCGTTCGGCGACTGGCGCGCGGGCGCGGCAGCCCCCCCGCGCAGGCAACCATCGGTGCAGGAGCGTGCGAGGGGTGGCGGCGAGCGGCACTCGTAGGGCTGCCACAAGAGCGCGGAGAGCGCCTCGGCGGCGGATGGCGGCGGCGGCGGCGGCGGCGACGCGTGCAGCGACACGCTCATCTCGCCACCGCCGCCATCAACCACCACCCGTCATCGCTGTACCCGCTACTACCTGCAGACACAAAATAAAGACTGTTACAGGTCATAGGATAGGTTAGGGCAGCCTGAAATGGATGTGATCGAAAGTAGCTGAGCCGTTATTCGCTATGACCACTCAAACAAGTAACGCGGTGCGCTATGATAACTTCAAGGAATGACCATGAAATCAATACAAACTTGCGATCATTCCTTGAAGAAATCGTAACGTACTCGCGTTATGTGCTGAGTGGTCATAACGAATAAGGCCCCAGTACTGTCATCTATTTATAACATACTACGACAAGCCAAGCAGGGTAGTTATTATGTGTCTGTCATTGAAAAAAAAACTTCCTTATAGAACAGCAAAGTCAAGTCAAAAAGTAGGTGCTCATTACCACTTTTAACTAAGTATTCATGACTGTTCTTAGAATATACGTAAGTAAGTACTTAAATCTTAATTAGATAGGTAGGTATACTTTATTTGTTTTTTCCAACTTCAAAATCTTAATAAGTATTATGTCATTAACTCAAGTGTGGCGAAAGGTGAATAATCGTCATCTACGTAGATTTCTATAATAAGTTTGTGAGAAAGCTTACTATGAATAGAGATTTACCGCGGTGAAGCTCAATATTATGCGGCGAGCTCTTACGTAAGAAGAAAACCCTACATTGCAGAAGCTTTATGAAATTTTAATATCGGCTCTATAAAAGTCTAGATTTTACTTGATAAATCTTGGTATGACTCAGATTTCAACTTTGACCTTAATTATATCGTCTGGAAATCGTGTAAACCACTTGCGGCTAATGATTTTTCACGTTTTATATTGGTGTAGTAAATTTTGTATTAGGATGTTTTGAACAACTTTTCAAAAATCTACTATAAATATCTACTTAAATTAAATATTTCTATCTATACAAAATTATATTGGTCTGGCCTGGCCCTAATTCAAAACTTTTTCGACTATATTTGATAACTAGGAGAAGCAAATCGCGTTTTTACCACAGAAAAAGTGTAAAAGTATACTTAATGGTATCGATTTATATATAGCTGCTGACTTGCATGGTTATTATGTATCTCAGTTGCTAAGAAATGTTCATTGAAATCTTGAAAAATTGCGGCTCTGTATTAGTTTTGACAACTCCAATAAGCAAAATTGTTAGTAAGTTGATGACTGGAGCTGAAAAAAGTGCAGACATGGAAACGCCATTTTTTTCGAATTCAATCAATATTTGTTTGCAACTGAGATACATAATAGCCCTACAGATTGAGCCTGTGACTTCACCCACGTGGAATAAGATAATCATGATCCCTGAGAAACTTCCAAATGAGTTGTATCAGAGTGAATGAGTAATAAACATCATTCACTCACATCCTCCGACTTACAAACTTTCGCATTTTTTTTTAATTCTTTACATTATTTACGTGATAATTAGCATGAAGAGCACAGATCAATATTATATTGGTCTTAAACCTACTTGTACATGATAACTACCCCATTAACAATATGATAATTTCTCCTCACCCATTATATGCCCCCATATTTCGCAGGTATTATTACGAGTATCAGTATGTGAACGTGCTATAAGCGAGAATATAAGTCAAACCGGCCGGTTTCCAAACCTAAATCAAAATAGCGATCAACCGGCCGATTGTCTTAGCTTGCATGCGCGGATAGCATACAAAAGATGTATCATATAGCTCTGAGCTCTAAAACTCGGTGTTGGATTCAAACCTTCTTCCATTTGAAGTAATATAATGAGAAAGATCAGTTGCTATGAATGGCGCAATATTAGTAACAATAGAACTCTATTACTGAGTTCGTCCGGCGTCCGGGGAAGTAATGCCTCCATAACTATATCTACCATGAAGCAATTCGCATTATTGTGTTCCAGCTTATAGGTGCCGGTGAAATTACAGGCACATGAGGCTTGATAACTTAAGATCTCAGGCTAGTCAGCAAACCCATGTCGAAGTTTTCAGGACGCCCGAAGGCATTCGACATAGCCTAATGAATGTTGTCCCAAGATAAACAACCGGGAACGACGGCTTAACGTGCCCTCCGAAGCACGGAAACGCTAAGCTCAGTTGACGAATGGAATGGCACTAACGGTCACCCATCCAAATCCTGCATTACTTAACCTGTTGATCGGTTAAGATCGCCAAGTAAAGCTCCACTGCGAGCGCTTCAATTTCATTGCAATACTTGTTAATAATTTTATAACATTACTTAATTACGTTTGCAGTTTTGTGATTGAAGTCACGAATCAGAGTGACGGACCGAGCTCGGATGTCGTAAAGGCGATATTTCCGTTACATCAGTCGGGTAATATCTCTGGGAGATCAGCCAGGGGCAGCAGATCTGCGGTTTCACTGTGAACACTTTCTCCAAGGCTGCTGGCGCCACACTAAATCGCAATAGTCAGTATCCAAGCTCACACATTCTGATCGCTACCCTTCATTAGACAAGCTAGGTTGGTGAGCTATACTTGATAAGGGCACATATTCTGCCTTACACATTCAGGATATAATAACTATACTTATAAATATTACATAGTCTTGTCATTATAAAGCCCAAAAACTCAACATTTTTGTTGAAGCAAATATATTAGTTTAAAAGTATAAAGCCTAAATAATATACTTAAATTTTGTTTATTTACTTTTAATTGTAATTTAGTTCGATTGTATAGGTAAAATTTGTTATAGAAGTTATACATGTGCTTTAAATTACAGATGAACACTTCAGTTAAATTACTGCACCAGTTATTGAAGTTATTTAAAACATAATATATACAATTATCTGACTTGAGTGCAAGTGACTCTTCCACATTAATTATAATTATAATGTTTTAACCTAAACTCAATCAAGTACTTGCAGATATTTCACATTCTCATTAAGGCGATCAAAATTCGGGCGCGCTTCAACAAATGCCTTTTCATAATGATCCGTTCAGCCGTTTAGTCGTGATAAGATAACAAAATATAGAGATACTTGGGCATGCTTGATTTTAGTATTGATTTAAATAAAAACGTAATTCCGATTAAAAATAACGTTAGGACTAATGATTAAAATGAATTAGAATTTAATAGACATAAATGCGTGTGTGAATCTAGTATATAGGTAGTCCTGTTCAAAGCTTCGATACTGAATTACACTGGAGCATCGACGCCGACTATAAACATATAGAAACAAACACGGATACTGTTATATCATACACTACTTTCATATAAAGTTGACACTGCGAATACATCATTTGGCTAATTGAATACGATTACCTAACGCTTTGTCTGTTTCTGTGAAGTTAAAAACGTGAACACTAGGTTTTACTGGCCTACTTATAAATACTTTCAACCGACTTCTTCTTTGTATTTGTATGTGTGTTCCTCAGACCTGTTTTATAAATGAACCGATTTTAATGATTTTCTACCGACTTCCAATAAAAGGAGGAGTACTCAATGCGACTGTTTTTTTTTTGTTTTTTCCTTATAACTTTCGACTAGGTGAACCGATTCTCAAAATTCTTTTGTTGTTTGAAAGCTGGTGCTTCTTGTGTGGTCCCATTTAAATTTCATCAAATTCGGTCTAGTTGTTTTTGAGTTACACGCCCATAACTGAATAGAATAGAAGTCGGTATAAAATTTTTCAAATTGTACTTGTTGACTTTTTTATTCGAAAGCTGGTGGTTCTCATGTGGATGCATAATTTGATCAAGATCTGACCCGTCGGACTATTATGTATCTCAGTTGCAATCAATTTTTTTTAGAGCTAGAACAATTGCGGCTCTATGTCACTTTTTTCAGTTCCAACCATCAAAAACTTACTAACACATTTTTGTTTACTGGAGTTGTCAACAAAACTGATATAGAGCCGCCATTCATCAAGATTTCAATCACTATTATATAATTATATATACAATTATTTGTAACTAAGATACATAATAATGATAATAATGCCCGGCCGTAGTTTTTTTGATAGTAATTTATCATCAACATAGGCATAACAATTACGTAACTCAGTCAAAATTCAAAATTCAAAATTCAAAAATTATTTATTCAGTTTAGGCATCATAGACACTCTTATGAACTTCAACATTTTTAAATGATTCTACCGCTGTCTTCGGAAAAGAACCACCGCCGAGAAGAAGCAGCAAGAAACTCGTGGGCCATTATTTTTTCAAGTCTTTGTACATTGAGGTTACATATGAGTAGTATTAAAATAACAAATTTATTCAATAGTTGGCTATTAGGCAGAAGTGGAAAGCTTCCAGGCATCTTTGTCTTCTAAGTAGTTACTCAATTTATAATAGGCTTTTTTCATTAGTATATTTTTGACACGTAACTTGAATTTCCCTTCAGTGAGCTCAGTAATGTCTTTCGGGATTTTATTATAGAAACGTACACAATTGCCTAAGAAGGACTTATTTTTAGTTTACGTGAGTCTAAATTTAGATACAGCTATCCTATCCTTATTTCTAGTATTAATATTATGCATATCACTATTTATTCTAAACTTCTTTATATTTTTACGAACGTACATTATATTTTCTAGGATATACAAAGATGGAAGAGTTAATATATTAATTTCTTTGAACATTTGTCTTAAGGATTCGCGGGGACCCATTTCGTAGATGGCTCGAACTGCCCGCTTTTGCAATATAAAAACTGTCTCTATGTCCGCCGCTGACCCCCACAGCAGGATACCATAATGACATTATGCTGTGGAAGTAAGCAAAGTAGACCAGTCGAGCAGTAGCTATATCTGTCAATTGCCTAATTTTATGAACCGCATATGCAGCTGAGCTCAGTCTTCCAGATAGTGCATCAATATGAAGACCCCATTGTAATTTAGAGTCTATGCTAATACCTAGAAAGACTATTGCCTTGTCAATTTTCAATTTATTTCCGTCGAGTAATACGTTTGGCTCTATATGTCTTACATTAGGCATGGAAAATTTTAAACATTTCGTTTTCTTTGCGTTAAGAAGCAGGTTGTTTGCGGCGAACCAATTTGAAACAATAGTTAACGCGTTGTTGACTTGAACTAGTTCTCTATCTTTCCTATCTACTTTAAAAATCAGAGAAGTATCATCCGCAAAAAGAACTATGTCAGCAAGGCCCTCAACCATATGTGGTAAGTCATTGATATATGCTAAGAATAAGAATGGACCCAAGATCGACCCCTGTGGAACCCCCATTCTGACCAAAGATCCAGAAGATGTCACGCCATTAATGCCAACTTTTTGCTGCCTATCAGATAAGTATGATTCTACAAGATTCAGAGCAGCTCCACGAATTCCATAGTGGTGTAGCTTATAAATTAGAGTGCGGTGCTCTACACAGTCGAAAGCTTTGGAGAGATCACAAAATACGCCAATGGCATCCTGTGAGCTCTCCCAAGCCTCCAGCACATGCTTGACTAACTGGACTCCTGCATCTGTTGTTGATCTGCTTTTCGTGAAACCGAACTGATTTTCGTGTAAAATCCTATGTTCATTAAAATGAGACAAGAGTTGTTGAAGCATTATCTTTTCGAATATTTTGCTCAAAGCCGGAAGCACAGAGACCGGTCTATAATTTGAGGGGTCGGCCTTACTACCTGATTTAAAAATAGGGGTGATTTTACTCATTTTCATTAGGTCAGGAAATGTACCCCTATCAATACATAAATTAAATATGATCATCAAATGTGGCGCTATAACTTCTATTATTGACTCTAGCATTTTTACGGATAATCCCCATAAATCCTCTGTTGCTTTAACAGTAGCAATGAAAGGCGGCGTTATGTGAATTTTATCAGCTTCAGTCAGCAACTAACTAACATATATACTTACTGGAGTTGTCAAAACTGACATAAAGCACGTCTTTTTTCAAGACATTTGATTGGCACTGAGTTACGTAATTGCCCCACTGGTCTTTAAATTTTCAGTTGGTATCTTCAATGATAGAACGAAGACGGTTTAAAAATTTTCAAATTGTATAATTTATAATTTTATATTCTTATTATGTTTCCGTTTTCCTATGCTATGGTATTAATAGATACTTATAGAACTATAGACCTAATTTCATGCAAATCAGTTAAAAGGGCAATAAACAAAAAGACAAACAAGGAGACACAGATAGTTCCTTTCGCTCTTATAATAGATACTTATAAATCTATAAACCTAATTTCATGAATATCCGTTTAGCCTAATAGGGTTAATAAACAAAAAGACAAACGAGGAGACAGAGAGAGTTCCTTTCGCTCTTATAATTTATACTTATAGAACTATAAACCTAATTTCGTTAATATTAGCTTAGCCTAATAGGGCAATAAACAAAAAGATAAACAAGGAGACAGAGAGAGTTCCTTTCGCTCTTATAATAGATACACAAAGAACTATAAACCTAATTTCATTAATATTAGCTTAGCCTAATAGGGTAATAAACAATAAGATAAACAAGGAGACAAAGATAGTTCCATTCGCTCTTATAATAGATACTTATAGAACTACAAACCTAATTTTATGAATATCCGTTTAGCCTAATAGGGTTAATACATAATAAGCTAAACAAGGAGACAGAGACAGTTCCTTTCGCTCTTATAATAGATACATATAGAACTATAAACCTAATTTCATTAATATTAGCTTAGCCTTATAGGGTAATAAACAATAAGATAAACAAGGAGACAGAGACAGTTCCTTTCGCTCTTATAATAGATACATATAGAACTATAAACCTAATTTCATTAATATTAGCTTAGCCTAATAGGGTAATAAACAATAAGATAAACAAGGAGACAGAGAGAGTTCATTTGGCTCTTATAATGGATACTTATAGAACTATAAACCTAATTTCATGAATATCCGTTTAGCCTAATAGGGTTAATAAACAATAAGATAAACAAGGATACAGAGAGAGTTCCTTTGGCTCTTATAATGGATACTTATAGAACTATAAACCTAATTTCAAGAATATCCGTTTAGCCTAATAGGGTTAATAAACAAAAAGACAAACGAGGAGACAGAGAGAGTTCCTTTCGCTCTTATAATTTATACTTATAGAACTATAAACCTAATTTCGTTAATATTAGCTTAGCCTAATAGGGCAATAAACAAAAAGATAAACAAGGAGACAGAGAGAGTTCCTTTCGCTCTTATAATAGATACACAAAGAACTATAAACCTAATTTCATTAATATTAGCTTAGCCTAATAGGGTAATAAACAATAAGATAAACAAGGAGACAAAGATAGTTCCTTTGGCTCTTATAATAGATACTTATAAATCTATAAACCTAATTTCATGAATATCCGTTTAGCCTAATAGGGTTAATAAACAAAAAGACAAACGAGGAGACAGAGAGAGTTCCTTTCGCTCTTATAATTTATACTTATAGAACTATAAACCTAATTTCGTTAATATTAGCTTAGCCTAATAGGGCAATAAACAAAAAGATAAACAAGGAGACAGAGAGAGTTCCTTTCGCTCTTATAATAGATACACAAAGAACTATAAACCTAATTTCATTAATATTAGCTTAGCCTAATAGGGTAATAAACAATAAGATAAACAAGGAGACAAAGATAGTTCCATTCGCTCTTATAATAGATACTTATAGAACTACAAACCTAATTTTATGAATATCCGTTTAGCCTAATAGGGTTAATACATAATAAGCTAAACAAGGAGACAGAGACAGTTCCTTTCGCTCTTATAATAGATACATATAGAACTATAAACCTAATTTCATTAATATTAGCTTAGCCTTATAGGGTAATAAACAATAAGATAAACAAGGAGACAGAGACAGTTCCTTTCGCTCTTATAATAGATACATATAGAACTATAAACCTAATTTCATTAATATTAGCTTAGCCTAATAGGGTAATAAACAATAAGATAAACAAGGAGACAGAGAGAGTTCATTTGGCTCTTATAATGGATACTTATAGAACTATAAACCTAATTTCATGAATATCCGTTTAGCCTAATAGGGTTAATAAACAATAAGATAAACAAGGATACAGAGAGAGTTCCTTTGGCTCTTATAATGGATACTTATAGAACTATAAACCTAATTTCAAGAATATCCGTTCAGCCTAATAGGGTTAATAAACAAAAAGACAAACAAGGAGACAGAGAGAGTTCCTTTGGCTCTTATAATGGATACTTATAGGACTATAAACCTAATTTCGTTAATATTAGCTTAGCCTAATAGGGCAATAAACAAAAAGATAAACAAGGAGACAGAGAGAGTTCCTTTCGCACTTATAATAGATACACAAAGAACTATAAACCTAATTTCATTAATATTAGCTTAGCCTAATAGGGTAATAAACAATAAGATAAACAAGGAGACAAAGATAGTTCCATTCGCTCTTATAATAGATACTTATAGAACTACAAACCTAATTTTATGAATATCCGTTTAGCCTAATAGGGTTAATACATAATAAGCTAAACAAGGAGACAGAGACAGTTCCTTTCGCTCTTATAATAGATACATATAGAACTATAAACCTAATTTCATTAATATTAGCTTAGCCTTATAGGGTAATAAACAATAAGATAAACAAGGAGACAGAGACAGTTCCTTTCGCTCTGATAATAGATACATATAGAACTATAAACCTAATTTCATTAATATTAGCTTAGCCTAATAGGGTAATAAACAATAAGATAAACAAGGAGACAGAGAGAGTTCATTTGGCTCTTATAATGGATACTTATAGAACTATAAACCTAATTTCATGAATATCCGTTTAGCCTAATAGGGTTAATAAACAATAAGATAAACAAGGATACAGAGAGAGTTCCTTTGGCTCTTATAATGGATACTTATAGAACTATAAACCTAATTTCAAGAATATCCGTTCAGCCTAATAGGGTTAATAAACAAAAAGACAAACAAGGAGACAGAGAGAGTTCCTTTGGCTCTTATAATGGATACTTATAGGACTATAAACCTAATTTCATTAATATTAGCTTAGCCTAATAGGGTAATAAACAATAAGATAAACAAGGAGACAGAGAGAGTTCATTTGGCTCTTATAATGGATACTTATAGAACTATAAACCTAATTTCATGAATATCCGTTTAGCCTAATAGGGTTAATAAACAATAAGATAAACAAGGATACAGAGAGAGTTCCTTTGGCTCTTATAATGGATACTTATAGAACTATAAACCTAATTTCAAGAATATCCGTTCAGCCTAATAGGGTTAATAAACAAAAAGACAAACAAGGAGACAGAGAGAGTTCCTTTGGCTCTTATAATGGATACTTATAGGACTATAAACCTAATTTCATTAATATTAGCTTAGCCTAATAGGGTAATAAACAATAAGATAAACAAGGAGACAGAGAGAGTTCCTCTCAAAATAGATACATATAGAACTATAAACCTAATGTTATGAATATTAGCTTAGCCTAATAGGGTAATAAACAATAAGATAAACAAGGAGACAGAGACAGTTCCATTCGCTCTTATAATAGATACTTATAGAACTATAAACCTAATTTCAAGAATATCCGTTCAGCCTAATAGGGTTAATAAACAAAAAGACAAACAAGGAGACAGAGAGAGTTCCTTTCGCTCTTATATCACTAGTGTAGAAGTGTAGATGACAAAGCCTTGTTACTGTGATCTGTGTGACAAAGGCTGTAGGTATGAATCGGTCAATGTGTGAGCTTTCGCTTATTTCAATGTATTTCTCTTTTCATGTCAATACATATTTATTAGTCGGTAATTATTCAAAGGTCGTTAGTTTTTTTTTAAATTTATAACCATTACGAGAAAAACCTAAATCTGCTAAAATTCGACTTTAATCTACTTTAAAATCTACTAAATTATGTTGAGAAAAAAAGTCATAGGAAAACAAACTGAATTTAAAAAAATGTTTTTTTTTCCGATAACTCTAAGTAATTATAAATTAATGATTTGTTCTTAGTTATGGATGATAACCGGCACTGACAGATTAACACGTGGCTGCCTTCATAGAAGGGCTGTTTTTGCCACAAGCGGTCGCCTATATAAATAAAGGCCTTTAATATATTTAATTTAAAAAAATACATTTGATAAATTTGAACAGCTTAGACCGACTAGCCCAATTCCGCAACGCATGGTTCCTACTCTATGAGCATTTTTAACAATTTAGATATATATTTAAAAGTGAAACAATTTCTCTTCAAGTGAAATCTCGACGAGTTGTTGCTCGGATTGGGCGGATTTATTCAATAACTAGTCGACCCGCCCGTAGCTTCGCTAGTGTGGTTTCGAGGGGTAATAATTATTATGATACTTATTTAGTTAAAGTAATTGATTAGGAACCTTTATAAAAATATGAGTAACTAATTACCCGTTTTTAATAAATAAGAGTAATTATAGTCCTTATAACATCAGCTATCAGCTACAGCAATCACAAGTGCAGTCAAAACAGTTCCAGCCATTTCGGAGATTAGGCGGAAAATAAAATATATATATATACATATATATATATTTCTTCAGAAATGCAGAGATCCGTAGAAGAACGAAAGTCACCGACAAAGCCCAGACGATTAGCCATTTAAAATAGCAGTGGACAGGGCACATAGCACGCAAAACAGATGGCCGATGGGGCTGGAAGGTTCTGGAATGGAGACCACGGACCGGCAAGCGCAGCGTAGGTCGTCCACCGACACGGTGGACAGACGACCTGATAAAGGTCGCAGGAAGACATTGGATGCAAGCCGCTTCCAACCGGTCCTTTTGGAAAATTATGGGGGATGCATATGTTCAGCAGATGATGTCCTACGGCTGAGATGATGATGATATATTTTTTATAAGGTACCGTATAATGTTATACTATCATATGCATTTAGTAAGAAGCTGCTTGACTGTTATTTATACATAGGTAGGTATAGATAAGCCACTGCGATAGTCCTTATAGTGACTATCTTCATCAGTTTTCAAAACTGACCGTAACGGACAGACGTATCGACAATTGAATAAAATACTAGAAAATTCAATGAAGACATTCAATTTTCAATTCAGAAATCGCTCTGTCGACGCATTGCGAAGTTAATGCATTATGAAGTAATTTATCAAGCAGACTCGCAAACTTCCTGCCAAACCATCCATTTTCATAAGACGATAGCGTTGGTTCCTTCTCTCCCTCGTTTCGTTTTGCACTTGTTTCGTGGGAAAATTTATTTTATCTTCTACAGTTTTTTTCATAAGGACCTTGAAAGTAAATCAATATTCAATATGTTATTTTAGTTCTGCTCTGTTGCTGTCATTGTATTATAATCTCAAATTAATGTATTATATTATGTTTATATACTTATTAGTATCGTATAGTAGAGTAGCTGTCGATACAGTTTTGCAATGTTTTTTATTTAGTCTGCTGTAGAGCTTACTAATTTTTTAATAAATATGTTGTTATAAGACGAGTAAAAGTTTTTGTTAACTTATTAATTTCCATAAACATATCAAACTGTAACAAGTTAAGAATAACAATGAAAATATCGAGATAGGAGCCGAGTTATCAAAACAAAATTTTGTTTATCTTAAGAACCATTAATAAAACTTTTTAAAGTTAATATTTTCTATGAAAGTTATATTCAAACTAGATATTGCGAGTTTAACGATAGGTAATATTGTAAATGTATAGAAATTTGTAGCATAGACCTCTGTGTACCGTTGTAACTGGACAAATGTAACCACAGATTAATGGCGTAGCTAACGATTAAAAAACACTCATAATTTAAGAAAAAATTAGCAAAGTTTGACTGAAAGAAAGAAACATGCTTTTTAGCCATAAATCTGCTTTTTGTGTCTATTATAAGTTTAACCATAGCAACGCGGTGACAAACAATCACAATCCGCCCCTCGCTGCCCGCGCACGCTCCGCGTAACCCTGGAGTACAATCGCGCAAAAAGGTTCACTTTTTCGACATTTTGATATCTGTCAAATTAATGTGTGATCTTTAAATTTAATTTCAAGAAAATTACAAAACCACAACCAATTTTAAGGAGAGGCGAGTTTTTTGACGTACGAGTATATAATTATTTTGAAAGGCAAACAACACATTATTTTACTAATTATACCATAGCGTCAATACAATCTAAGAAGCTTACGTCAAAAGAGGCCACGTCATCCATAATATGACAGTAGAATTTATAACCCAGTCGGAGATTCGGAATTGGATTCTTCAACTGACACAGAAGATTCTTGAATTCATGAAATCGCAACTCTTTGCCCAAGTTCTAGAATATCACTTAAAAATTATGTAGCAGAAGTAACGCTCATGAATAGTATTTCTATAATTTTTCTATTTCATAATACCTAACGAATGCTTCCCACAACACTTTGTTCAAGAAATACAATCATTTGAAAGGAAATCGATATCAAATTCTATAAAAATAATACGAGATTATTTTTATAGAATTTGATTTTTGGTTTCACTTGCGTTTCGTTTTTAACGACCGTAGAGTAAGTATTCGTCTATCACATTTGTCCATGCGCAGACAGCCACCATTTTGGTTCAACTTACGTGCCTCGAACTGTACTTGCATAGTACATGCTAAAATCAACACATATCTATCCATATCAACATTATGGACACGTTCTCAATTGATGGTTGTTATCGTATTTTGAGTCTGATAATACATAGTGTTCTTATATCACATTACTTTGTTTTATGTGAAAATTTCTATTTAAAAGGTTCATTTAAAATAATACATGGTGTGTCCTAACATTTTTGAAAGGGATGACTTATGTGAAAATGGGATGAAACTTTGTATGGAAATTCTTTGTTCTTGAAGTTCTAGATTTGGAAATTTGTATTTAGGTAGTTCATTTAAAATAATACATGGTATGTCTTAGGGGGGTGAAAAGAGGGATGAATCGTTGGATGGAAAATTCTTTGTTTTTGAACCTATAGGTGTGAATAATTATATTTAGATAGATCATTTAAATTAAAAAGTGGCCTATACATGAACTATGCAGAATAAATGATTTGATTTGAAATTTCATCAGCTCCATAGATCTCTAATACAATTTTTCAAACATACAACAAACGTATGTACATAAATGACTACCAGTCTTGTTACCATACCGATCTCAACTTCTGTAAATGTGTAAAAGATTACAGAATTGAACAGCCCACATTAGCATAATTAATGCACATACATCGGTAAACGTACGCATAACCTCCTTTTAGTGGGTATAGCTGTTAATACAAAGATCTCACGGCCGAGTTGCAAGTGTAGAGATCACGAGACCGCACAATTCGCCCGTAGTGTCATTTCGCGTTTACATAATGCTTTCTCCAAAACGCAGTCCGCGTTGGGAAATAAAACACAATGCACTCCCTTTGTGATAGCACCAACAACAATAGCGTCGCCGCTCCGGAACTTGGAATAAAAATGAAAGTGGAATCGCCTGTTATTTTTATAAAGCCGCCAATCTTGTTTCGTACCGTTGCGCCCTCATTAGCATACGGTGTCGAGCTGCCGAGATCGCACTGCCCCACTGTCACACGGCAAAACATATAACACGATTTGCGTTAACGGCGATTGCGAAATCTTGTAAAACTTCTTCAAATCAAATCGCTTTCGCTGTTATTTGCTTGGTAGAAGTTATTTTTCATTATTGTCTCTGCAAAGGCTTTCTTGTTTTGGGTTATTATTCGTGAGGTGTAAAATAATTTCATTTCAATTCAAATAAACCAAATAAATAAACAAAAGAAAAGTAATTATACTATGAAAATTGTGTTTAAACATTGGGCGGCCTTATAGTTACAAGCAGTTTCGTACAGGCAACCTTTGCTTGAATAGGAAGTACGGCAGGCAGTAGGCCTCTTGTTTAAGAGACCATCTTTGTCTAACGTCGCCGGCAAAATGAGTGAAACAACAGCCTACTTCAAATTATAACTCTAAGTGACAAAATGCAAATATTCTAATAATAAAAACAAATTAATATGAATCATCAACCTGGGAACGGACGTAGGTACACGTTGATTGATTCCAGAAATGTGTAGGTATGGATTTTCAGCGGCACAAAACCTCTTCGTGGTTTCTAAAAACATAACAGTAAAATACACAAAAAATACCAGGTTAAATTGAAAATGCTCTCTTCACTCGCCTATAACGTACAAGGAGGTGGTAATTTAATATTGTATGGATAATTCTATAATGCACTATGTCATAATTTTATTATGCACGCGTGTGTTAAAGCTCGGTGTCTGGCCCTAAAAGCGATGTAATAAGGTTCACATTACGATCAAGTGTGTTGAAATTTAACCTACTACGCAATAATTTTGTGACGTCCACGCATCTATTATTAAAGTACAATCAACCACAATCAGTAGTATGCAATATTAACCGCAGCACGTTTCAAACCATCAAATAGTCCATAATAGTTAATGACTTAGCACTATCTGCGACCACATCATTATTGGGTTCATCAGAGCGATTTGATTTATATTTTTCTGCTTTCTGCTTTGACAGCTTGTCTGTTTATTAAGCGCTTTCCTTCTTTCGTCCTCGATTATTTTTATTGCCCAATTAACATCCAAACACGTTTATAATGAAAATCATATAAATAAGTAACTTTTTCATTTATTTTGTAATACTTATTTAAAAGTATACTGCACGCTTCGTTGTTGGATACGTATCTATATTTCGAATAAAATTAAATAAAACTTAATTTTAAATGTCTAGTTTTTTCGGGTCCTTTCCGAACTACGCATAAAAGTTCAGATAAAAAATACTACTCTTGAATAGTTTGACCAACTCAAAGCAAGTTTATACCAGTGGAGTGCATAGGATCTGTTAAAAGTAGTTACAAACAAGAGGCAGAGAGAGACATGTGTCATACATTGGTGTACGCGCGACATGGCTTAGCATTTTTTTGTACGTACACATGGTGTACGCTCGACACGTTAGGGGCTTAGTGTAAGCACATAATACAATTATATACATTGATATTGTGTTATGTCTATCTGCACTTTTTAACACTAATTCAACGTTTAATAATAAATAGAGGCACTACACAGAATAACTGGTAAACACGAAAAAATAACATACTTACCTAGTATTTGACAGAAGACAAATATGGCACATAATATTATATCATTATTTGTGGCAATAAATAATTATTTTTTGTTGTGAGTATTTAAAGTGATATTAACAGTGTTATCATCAATATTTTTCAATGACCAGAAATTTTCAATCTATTAGCTATATAATGGTGTCGATTCTGTATACATTCTCTAAACTAAAATCTTCTATATTATGGCAGTCCTTATCTTGTTTAGGTTTAAATCCAAATAATCATAACACTTCCGAATGACATCACTAAAATTTGACATTTCTCTTTAATTGTGGGTATATTTTAGAAAGATTATGAAGTCGTCATGTAACTTGGTGTTCGGTAAACTAACGTAAAAATACGCAACATTGAATAAAATAATTATATTTTCAGATGCCATTCTATGTGTTACATGCATTTGCATTTTAGTGTGAACAGAATAAGGGCTACCTTAATAAAAGTTTAGTTCGCAAGTTTAGTTTAGTTTTTCGAACAAGTGAATCAATACCATTGTATTTTTGAACCATTTTAAATGTTGCTTAAGGAGTTTTTCGTCATTACTAATCTCTTTATGCTCTCTTTTACTATTTATTTATACTCTCACGGCCTTATTAATAAATTTGTAATAAACTCGGAGTAGTTAAAACATCTATCTGTCAATTTTTCGCTTGCAGTAAATGTCACACGTGAAAGCAAGACAAATCATGTTACGCCTAATCTATGTTTACGCAACGTTTATTAATAAAGGCATCACTCTCTATTACTAATCTCTTCATTATTATTATATCTCTTTATATTATTATTTTTCTAACACTCTTCTGTGGTAACATTGCAATGACCAGTGTAAAAAATTAGCTTAGGTGAGCTTATACATAGAAATTATTCAGAAATGTAGAAGGGTGGCAAAGTTTAACTATATATTTAACTTGATTCTACATTTTACAAAAGTACTTTGTTCGTATTATAATCCACTTTATCGTTATCGACTTGGCATCGAATGCTATGTTATACGCTTGACCAGATTCAATTACTACAAACCGATTACCATCTGTCTAAGCCGATCTGTCTCTATAGATATGTAGGAACTCAATATTGATAGCATATGAATCTACATGCTGTGAATTGGAAGTACATAATTAAATTGGCATAGCTAAATACGACATCGTTGTAGAAACATAGGATTTAAACAATACATATACAGGTAGTACATACCTACATAGGTTCTTATACCGCACAAACTTATATCATGTTCACCTAGTAGTGGTTGCGTTGGGTTTCAATAGAGCCCCCCCGAGTGTTCCCGCCTTGCCGTGGCGGGGGGGGCTCAGTAGCCGTGGCTTGGGTCACCACGGTGAAGCTAAGAGGAACCAATGGGCGTGCCAGTGATAGCCGATAGCTGGCGGGCCCGAGGTTGGACCGCTCCTATGGGCTTTGCCCTCCAAGTCCACACGGGAGCGGTCACTGTAGGTAGCGGTGGTGTATGGGCGCCACTGCAACTGAGGCGGGCTGCGGTGTCGTATGGGCGGCACCGCGGCGGGAGAGGAGTGCCGGTGTTACGGTGAGCCGCTCTCCCTGCCTTCCGCGGCCTTGACGGGGCCGCTACCGTTAGATGGGGGACGCGGTGGGGTCGCAGGGGAAGAGGACTGTCGGTATTGAGAGGCGCCGCTGTCCCTATCCTCTGCGGCTGAAGTAGCAGGCGGTGGGGCTACTCACCTGACCCATCGTAGGGGGACTTAGGGCGCCCAGACTCGGGGGAGTCTGGGGTCCATTTGCGGGCTAGGTCCCCCGTGGCGGTTGCTGCACGCCAAGTGTTCTGGCGTGCTGCAAGAGAGAAGGGTCCGGCAACGGACAGCCGCGGCGGGTTCGCGGTCGTGTGCGAAATCTGTCCCGCGTTTCCGCCAAAAGCGGCAGTGACGGAACACCGCAGAGGTTTGGTGGGTATGCTGCCCTTCTGGCAGAGACTCCCACATAACCACCGTGCTCCCCCCGAGGCCGGTGGTATCCATAAAGGATTACTCTGCGTAAAAAAAAGGGTTTCAATAGAGAATGAATTCGTCAACCAGGCAACTTTCGAGTATACTGTCTTTATGTAATACTTCACAAACGCAATATGGTTCATATTTGCTAGCGTTACAAAATGGCTGTAACGCTCCAGCTCCTCGGTCGAAAATGCAATCTAAAAACGCTTATGACATACTTATAGGCAGCCTTAAAATTGCCTATATATAACCTTAAAATTCCTATTAATAATACATTTCTTTATAATACAATTCTAAGTGTTGCGATAACTAAGTATTTTAGGGTAGATCTATATACTGATATAAACTGGTAGTGGGTAAAATATAATTTGTCATTCTGAATACAGCTACGTAACACAGTACTTGTTTAAGAGGTATTCAAATTATCAACGGGAAAATTACCATGTATTTGCCATTAGTTACCAATTTGAATACCTCTTATTAATTAGAGTACTTGTGGTTTCCCTTATTCTAGTTCCGCCAGTCCAGAACCTTATAAAAATAATGCAAAATCTTGGATTCCGTCGATTCAAGGGCCAAAAAAACAGTCTTATAAAAATACATAGCATTAATACATAGCAACGGGCTTTTCGAGCGCTCGTAGCGGAGCAAGACTTGGCGATCTTAACCGATCAACAAGTTTAGCAACACTTGCTGCGGTTAGGACTTGGATGGGTGACCGCTAGTGGCATTGTTCAACTGAGCGCTTCCGTGCTTCAGAGGGCACGTTAAGCCGTCGGTCCCGGTTTTTTGTCTTAGGACAACAGTCGTTAGGCTATGTCGAATGCCTTCGGGCGGCCTGAAAACTTCTGAATATTATAGATTTTATACAGAAACCTAAAACTGAATGAGGTATACAAAATATCAAATCTGGTATGGAAAACGTTGCTTGTGATTCGTCAATGTCCAAATGGTAAGTTTATATAGAATACCTACAATATTTTGTCAATACATTGTGTCTATAGTGATTGATTGCGAAACATTGAACTGATCGAATTAAAAACGGCCTGTTTGTAGCAATTTATCAATGTCGTGACCAGTATTGCCAATATTGGAATTGATTTTGATTGTATTACTACAAATCAAGCGCACTCGTTATCAAAAAATCTAATTTGCTGTTTTTAGACAAATTTAGGTCACGTTTGACTTTATAACTGTGGACCCTGACTTCGTACTGAAAATAATGATAGGTAAATCACTTTGATAGATATAATAGGTATACTATATTGAATATGCTTAAATAAAACTAAGTTAGTGTCAAAACCGCCTTTTTAGATATTCCCTTTTTATAAAAGACTTTTACTATGAGACTTTTAGTCTCATTATCCCTACGAAGAAATAATTATTTCTTCGTAGCATTAACCCTAAGAATGCAATAAGTGAAATTTTATCTTATTAGTTATTTAATAGGCTAGTGGTTGATCTCTATCTCACTTGATGGTTATGAGGCTTACGATTATTCCGTCGAAAGTGGTATCGCCCAAGACATAGAATTGTTTTCTGTAGGTGAATCAGGGTAAATTATTAAATTGAAACTCAAGGATATCTTCTCGTTTTACGGAAATCTTTTTTTTTAATAATGGTTAATCAAAGTGACTCCCTCTCTCCTGATGGAAAGCGAACACGAAATCAAGAAAAGATGGCCATTAGTGTAGTAATCGCCACCCCTTTGAGAGATGCTTTTTCACGCCCCGCTTGAAAGACCCAGGGCCATAGCTGCAAGAAAATACGTAGGTACGCCGGCAGAGTATTCCACAATTTACTGCCAAACTTTTTGGTTCGTGGTAAGAAGTTTTGAACAGTATATGGATGCAATGCTAGGCAAGAACGAGTAGTTCAGGATTGGAATGGTGAGAAAGGCATAATATTTTAAAGAGCTCTTCAAAACATTCACCATGAAACAAACGTTTAAAATCGCTTAGAGAAGCTTTAGTTCTACGCATTTGTAGGGGTTCTAGGTGTTGAGTGACTTTAGTGTCTCCAATAAAACGGACAATGCGAGGTTGCAGTGTGTCGAGAGCATCCCTAAGGTACTTAGCGGATCCATCCCAGAGGTGGCAACAATATTCTCTCTCTATGTATTTTGGAACGCGGCGGTAGGCTTTAAAGTACATTATAATGAAAAATTGACGTTCATAAGTGCGTCTTTGATGCCTAAATTGAATAAATGATTTTGACTTTGACTTTGACTTTGTTGGGGCGCAACTGAGTTTTATATAGAAGGCAACGCTGATCAGGAGTGAAGAAACACCTCGCTCTGTACAACTCCGAGTTTGCGGGAAGCTAACTTGATAATATTCGATGTAGTCACGCTGATTCCGATCACTACGGATGTCCATGCCAAGGATTTTAAGATTACAGATAAGGTGATATTCTGAAGAGAAGGAAGAGGGAGAGATGGAGGGATGTTTTTACCGAGAACGCGCACAACTAGAGATGTTGTAGAAAATATGTTTAAAAATGCCAAACAATATTCATATTCTTGATTTAGCTTTAAGGCGAATGGGCTCGACAACCGGGCAATCCTATGCGGCCAAATGCCTGCGTGGTGATGGATGATGATGAAAAGTATGTTATACCTTTCCCCCGGGGTATAATCTATCCCCTTGCCAAATTTTATTACTTTTATTACCATCCGCTCAGCCGTATATATATACTCCGTAGGCGTGAAAGCGTATAACAAACAAAAAAATAATCAAACATTATTTAGTAGCTGCGTCCCGCGGTTAGGTCGATGACGTCGGCGAATTACGTGAGTAAAGTTAGTTTTATATCAAACAGTATGTATCAAACTTAGGAGTATTTTCAAACAAAAAAGGTACCAATACCCTGTATTGGAGTCCACTTTCAGAATAAGTACCCATCAGGTAAGTAACTTTAGGTACAAGCTCTGATAAAAACCGAACATTTAAATTTGCTTAATGTAATCTATTCGTAGATAACATACATTACGAAGCGCTCGTAGCGGAGCTTGACTTGGCGATCTTAACCGATCAACAAGTTCAGCAACACATTTTGTAGCGGTGCCCATCTTGATCCGATTGTCATTAAACATAGCTAAGAACACTCTCGACTAATACACCTATCAAACAAATTAAACAAAAACCGGTTCATCGGATCGAGTGCTACAGACACACACACACACACACAGAGACACGTCAAACTTATATAACATCCCATGGTCTTTGCATGCCGTTGGGGGTTAATAAAAGAGAAAAGAACAGATAACCTTAAAATCTTTTTAAAATTAATCCCAAAGAGAACAACTTTGCGGAGACATAAATTATTACCTAGACAGGTATAAACAGCATAATTTACGAAACTCTGCTGCAGACAATGGAAAAAGTATGCTAATGTATATATTATCCTACAAATAACACTATCGAAAGTTGAGCAATCAAATTTAAATAGCTAGCTAGCCGCACGAGAAAGTGTTACGGCGCATCCTTTGCCTAGTTACAAAATTCAGATTAAAATATAATTATGATGATAAACGTATACATAAGCCTGTAGTTTTGTATATCCTATAAATTTCCTTGACTTGGCTATAAATAACAATTAATTTATAGAATAAGTGCCTTCGGCCTTGCCATAACCTCACGTTTTTCTTGGTTTGTCTTTCATAAGAACTTTCTCCTGACAATAATTAACTAAAACTCAACAAAAAAAGAATAAGCGAGATTGTTTCATCCGTTCTTAAGTTAAAGCATGACCATGAGAAATAAGGGTTCATTTATAGATTATGGAAGTTGTTAAAATAACACCAAATACCAGATCGCGGCACATAACTATGACTATAACCTTGAATGCGCAGAGAGGGGCCGAGCGTAACCCATAGTAACGCACGCGGTGCACAACAATCACACTCCCTATAGAGTAAGCCTACACAATCGCGTCTTTTTTCTTGTTTTTATGTATGCTGTCTCCATAGGTTACTACCTATTAGAGTTTTCCTACAACTAACGTTCCAAATCCAAATCACTTTACTCCCCAGGGAGTTTCATACAACTTTACAGCCCCGCGTATGTAATGCCTTGCTTTACGTTGATATGCGATTTATGTAATGGGACATTTTCGAGGTGGTATGATTAATAATTTCCATAACTTTATAACAGACTAACTGCGCTCCGCGGTTTTACCCGCGTGGTGATGCATGATGATGATGATGAATCAAATATAGCGTATTTTACTCGGGCATAGTGTAGCTTTCTCTTCCCAGCGCGTCGCTTGAGCAGTATGGAGGGGGGTAATCTGTCGGCAATACAGGGCTGCAGAGAATGCGCAAGCAGTGTCCCGTGGTCATGTTTGCAGTCGTTGGTGAAGGTCATCGTGGGGTTTTTAGTCGGTAGTGAGAGTCCGACATAACCCGTTTGCTATCCCCAGCGAGCGGGTATGCGTAAATGCTATTTCCCCACGCATTACAAGCGGAACGACAACATGTGTAAATGACCCTCGATACAGCTCGATATAGGTAATTACTCGTATCAAAGCATATTTAATGTACAAGTGTGGCTCAGTTACTTTTATTTTAAAACTAGCTGCTCTCCGCTGTTTCACCCGCGCGGTGATGGATGATGATGATGGCGATGAATATTATATAACCTATGTTACTGAGGGTGAATGTAGCTTTCCAATAGTGAACGAATTTTTGAAATCGGTTCAACTTTTTGAGCCAATTCGTTACAAACATATATACTAATCTTTCCTCTTATAATATTAGTATAGATAAATATGTTAGATAGAGTATATATAGATAGATAATTCCACAGAATAACTAAAATACACTACTACTGTTTACAGCTGGAATATGTGTAACTGGAAAATAAGATCTGAACTGAAGAATTCAAGCCAAATTTTGACGTCTTTTAGTAGAACTTATGCCACCTGTGTAAGAGTTACCCCATTAAAATTCAATTCTATTTAAAAGTTATTTAATCATATTTGGCATCAGGTAGGTAATGAGCTCAATTATTAATAAATAGACATAGGACTCTGTTGCCGCGTTTCAAAATACCCGCGTTATCCCACAATCGTAATAAGCTTCACCCACACAATACCGAAATGAATTTTTCGGCACTTACATGATTTATGCGTCGAAAAAGTTTGCTGTGAGCTCACCTGACCAAGTCTCGGGGCACCGGGGCCCAATAAACCGTGTCTGGGCGCCGCCGTCACCCGCAGGCCGGGGTGCATAAATAATTTAGCCGGCCAATCCGTCGGTTGTTTGCATCCGGATTATCATATTAAACGGATAGCACTGAGATACCCAAGCATCCGTTTTTTCGGAATATCGCCGAGTTATAGCCGTTCGGATTTGTGTCATATTAAAATAACGTATCTCCATAGTAAAGTATATATAACTCTTCTGTCATAAACTTTAGGTTACTCTGAGTCTCCAGGGTTACAAGTTCTGGATTTTAGAAGGTGATCCGCTTGAGCGCTCATCACCAGCAGGACAATTACATATATTAATAACAATCAAAAGTTGATTAAAATCTTGAAAAATGGCGGCTCATGTCAGTTTTGACAACTCCAGTAAGCAAAAATGTTAGTAAGCTGATGACTGGAGCTGGCAAAAGTGACATAAAGCCGCAATTTTTTAGATTTTAATCTAAATTTAATTGCAACTGAGATACGTAATAACCCAATATATTCCGATTTTAGGTTGAACTCAGAAATTAGCATTTCTGAGTCCCATCATATCCTCCGATTATGCTCAATTGATCTGTGATCTGTGGGGGTCACCTGGAAAATATCCATTACAGTAATTGTATATTTCATTAAGGTATACGTTTTTCTTTTTACATGAGAATATTGTAACTGTGTAATATATTATGCATATTATGTAATACATGGAATAAATACTATTGTAAACTACCCAATTAACAAAGGTTTTCTAATTTTATTTTATGACTGTAAATCTAACTTACTTACATATTTATATCATCGATATTTTAACTGTCACTGTATCATTTTCTCACGTGTCTCATCTATACTCCTTATATATGTTTTGTTATTGTTTGCAACGTATCTATTGTTTCACCATTTGCCCTGGAGGGACTAGACAAGCTGAGTCCAAACTGAAAAAAAAATATAAAAAGCACTTCTCCAGGATTTTGAACAGCGTTCTGCTCAGTCGTTATATATGTGTGGGATATTGAGGTGATTGACTGCGATAATAAAATATAGACACTGACACTAGTATGTCTATCGACATCGTACATCCAGCCGTGCGATTCTCTTAGACCAAACATCGTTGCTTCTTTGACAACATCCTTGAAACAAATGACGAGATAACAAGGAACGTTGGAAAAACAACCTTGTTACAAGGGTGATATCTCATAAAGTATTTGACATCGGTGAGCCCGTCGACGAGCGCATCGACAAATTATTACAGAATCGCACGGCAGCACAACTCATGAGCGTAAATAATCTCGAAACGCTTAAAATAAATGTCCTGTTTTTTCTCTGAGCACACCTGGCAACCCTTCATATCAGGGTGCGGAACGAACGATACGAATGCAAACAATATCATCCAACATTTATAAAGACAAACACTGTGACCAAGAGGAAGCTGTTGAATAACGGCTGCATTGATTGAGCTCGTACGTTTTCATTTTACTTTGATGTTTTATTTATAAGCGGCCATTATATATTTATAATATAAGACATATACAAAATTACTTTTACCTAGCTCATAACGATGAACCTTTATTATGGCTTAAGTCAGTATGAATTTCGCGCAATGAAAATGGTACCTAACTTAATTGTTTTAAAAGCTACATAGCAGTTATATACGGCCATGTTGGTGTTGTCCAATACACCTACAGGCAAAACTAAGTCAGTAGTTATCACCAAATGAATTGATGAAGGGAATGGCGTAACAAAGAATAAGATCTCTTCATAACCGTTTTCTCACCGTGTTTATCTAGAAAAAAAAATCATAACTTACGTACTCCCAAATGCATCCATTACGTTGCGTTTGTTTGCAATCACGGCTATAGCTATTCAGTCAAGAACTCGGCTTATGTAGGAAAGTTGAAAAAAAAAACAATCTGCTTTTGTTGCCAATCCCACTTCGGTCTTAATAATTTCTTCTCAAATTCAATTTTCATATCCACCAGCAATATATCTTCTTTTTCGCCTTATTAATGCTAAAGCCAGAGGACCATCCCACTTTCTTATTCTATGCCTACTCTGAAAAGTACAGGAAGTTATTCCTCTACATCCTCATTCTATCGACATCAGTATGTGGCGACTTTGGACCTTGATGGAAATATTCTCAGCTTGCTCATAAGAGTCGTTATATTATAACAATGAAATTTCTAATGTGTCTGACGCATGATGACCAATGACCTTTGATGGAATATACATACCTTTATTTACAAAAAAAATATTGATTTGCTGATTTTGTTTGGTGTTCTGCAAAAGCGAATTGCTACCATTTGCTATATCTAGTCATATATCCAGTTTTGCTTCATATTGAGCGTGATTGATAAACGTGATCATGCGAGTACACAGGACTCAATTCTGTTTCATGAACATAACTTCATAATTCCTTAGCTCGGCGACATCTAAATTCTAATTCAACGGTCCCAACAAAGCGTCTAGGAGTCGTTTCATTTTATAAACGGGTTTCCGTTTTCGTTCCCCGGATCTGACAACAATGCGCAATGGTAATTACGTTCACAAATAATTTCGGGGACTCTGGGACTTGTAATAAGTAGGAGAAAACAACGCTACAAGAAATTACTTTGTTACGACGGATCCGCGACGGGCCGCGTCGCTTTGCATATTGGAGCAAACACAAGTTTCGTTCATTAAAATAATAAAGCCCAAGTGAAATATAAACTAGATAGGTAAAATAAAACAAGACCCTGATATTTTGTAAACTACCTTAGTCTGTAACCGTGATTTATTTACAGTTTCTTAACATTTTATCTATACAGATAAAATATAAAATGGAAGTGTCTGTTTGGATTTTCAAATTAACAGCTTTTCACTAATTCCAAATGAAAGTATATACGATACGTACTTAAAAAAATCAATTTTTAATATTTTTGTCTGTCTGTTTGTTCCCGCTAATCTCTGAAACGGCTGGACCGATTATAACGGGATTTTCACTGGCAGATAGCTGATGTTATAGGAGTAACTTCAGCGTATTTTTATTCCATCATCATCATCATCCATCACCCACCACACTGGTGAAACCGCGGGTCTAGTTATTTTATGAAATTTACAGTATTTTTTTTATATCTATTAACAAAATTCTTTGGACCGCAAATATCGAGCTGAAAATTTACATCGCAGATATTGGTATGGCATTTTTCTAAATCGAAATTATCTAAAGGGCTGAAGCTCACGCTTGGATGAGTAAACGACTCCTTTAGAGGGTTAGGAGAGATCTCAAGTCCCTTTTCGATAAATGGCTGCTGATTTTTATCTGCCCTTTTGTGGTAAAAACTTCAAAGAAACAGATAGGAACCAAGTAAGACATATAGCTAAATATATATAGCTAATACAATCCTCCCTTTTAAAGGTTGGTAATAGTTTTATCGTTATACACTGGTTGTATTTGTTAACTGACAAATAACAATTCTTAAAAAACTGTTTGTCAAACATATTATTCATATCAGGGTGTGTCGAGGTAAGTGACCTTCACGAGCTTAAGGCTCTTAGCAGACCAGACTTGTAATATCAGGAGCATACTTAGGAACACACTTTAGGTTTTAACAACGTTGTAAGCGATTGCGTAGTAGGTGCTATTTAAGTTATCAAGGTAACAAGGAACGGAGGTTGCTGAACGAAAATAAAATCGATCTCCTATTTTGTAATTATTTTTAATTATGTTACAATTTTCAAAGTACATAATATAATAATTATTATCCGTTAACTGGATTAAATTATACGAATACCTTTTATAGGTAAACTATACGAATTTCGTAGTTGTTTTGTAGTAGAATTTGTAGTAGAAATATAACAATAGTAATAGAATTAAATAGCGTTAAGAATATTATTAAACTAATTAAATAATAATATTATTTTAATAAAATAAGTTTATAACTATGATTTTGTGTTATTTTAATTTTGTAGTGCTACAACTTTTAAATCAGATTTTATATACCAAAGTTACGAAATAAAAAGAATTATACACCAGAGGAGGTGCGTAGACCACGCGGATATAACCGCTGGCGTATCAGCAATATAGTGTCTTATAACGGCGCGTCTTACCCCTCTTAGATTAAGTGCCTTTTAAGAAAAGGCAGGAAAATGTAGACATTGATAAGATCGAGGTAAAGCTGAAAATATTGGGGTAGTTTACACAACCCTTTTCAAGAGAAACCCTAAACTGTCTGTCGATGTTAAAATACACGTCAGTGATATTTTATTTCTAGAAGGAAATCTCTTAGGACCACCTCTTGGCAATATTGACGGGACGCCTATTGGCTGTAGTTACAAATTTATTGAATACGACAGCGGCCCATAAAACTTACCTTTCATCAATTATTATTTGAAACATTAAACTAAATGTGATATTTTTCCGAATCTTAGTAAGTCGTAGAAATCCACTGGTTGTTTTGGCAGGCATATTAAATTAAATATTAAACAACGAAGATGATCCAGATAGTTCAGAAGTTACACAGCATAAAAGTTTACTAAATTTACTATTTTGTCAAGTCGCAAGTTCGTATTTTTTTATGTATATGTTATACATAAAAAATCATAAATCAAAATCAAAATAAAAAAAAACAAAAATCACGCAAAACTTTTTGCAGAGTAATTTGATTTTAATAATTTTTTTACGCTTTAAAGCCCGCTAGGACTCGCGTATTATTTACCGGGAATATTCTCCGAAAAATTTCTTCCGTCCGAACTGTCACTTACGTCAATGTCACTTTCAGTGTCACTGACAAAATCTGACAGACACAGCGCGACCGTCGCAGCGCCAGTTACGTGCTGTGGCCCGCGCTCGCCGCTGTGCACAAGAGTGACTCCCAGAAGAAGAACTTCAAATAAGTTCGAAACTGGTCGGAGAATATTTCCGGTAAATAATACGCGAGTCCTAGCCGGTTTTGAAGCGTAATTATGAACATAACTCCCGATAGTTTTCTATCTGAAATATTTTTTTTGTTTTGTAGAGTAGGTATACGTCCGTTATATATATAAATTTTATCAAATTCAGTCAATAGGTTTTTCAGTTACAATCTAATAACTGAAAGTGTTTCCCCTATCTCAATGATATCAATTAGATATCATCGAGGTAGGTGAAACACTTTTCGGTGAAATACTTAAAAAAAAGTACACGTAGACTTGAGCAAGTCCTCCTTTTTTGAAAAAGATAGCCAGAAAAGATATGATCCGTAGCTTGCACATTGGTACAAGTTTAACTGAACGTTTATGATGCTTATAGATTCCCAATAGTAAATTTGTACCGTTATTCAGAATTTTCCTAGAGCCGCAAATCAAAAAAACCAATAACAAGTATTCCGTACGTCACACGACTTTTTATTGAAATGCATTACACCTTCATAAAAGAAGCCTTTATTCATTAATACAATAAACTATTCCAATTTCTTTGAATGTTTCCGATTAACGGACCGTCAAAGTTTATAGTTAATATTTAACATGGTTCGGTAGGTGCTAGAAACAGCCGTGCGATTCTCGAGCAAACATCGTTGCATCTTTGACAACATTGCATCCGTGAAACAAATGACAAGATGACAAAAAACGTTCGAAAAACAACCTTGTTACAAGAGCGATATCTCAGAAAGTATTCGACATCGGTGAGCTCGTTGACGAGTGCATCGACGAATCATTACAGAATCGCACGGCAGTGCAAACCAGGGAGATACTTCTAGCTGTGTTTTCTAACGATTCCAGAAGAGTCTACAACATTCAGAATTATGTCCATACTTTATCCTAATTTGACTGGACTATTATACATGTAAATGAATAGTAGAACAAGATAACGTTTTAAATTGTTCTATGCCGTTTATGATTCATTGTCTCAACTTCTATTCAATTTGCATGTATCACTATGCCACAGCAAAGAGCTAAGTATATACTCATTCAAGAGGTATGCAAATAAATACTAGGTCCGGCAGTGCTCATATTCACATATCTACACCAGTGGCTTGTTAAAATGATTTTAAAATAACCCTCTACGTTACACCCATAATATAATTTCGGAAAAGCTCGTTGACCAAGAACGCTTAGATGAAAATGCAGAGCGCAAACTTTGCCTTGTCTAAAACATTAGGCGCATACTGCTCAGACTACATTAAACTTTACTTATAGGATTATGCGAGGTAATAAACTAGATAGAACCTGGCTTATGCTTCCTAAACACTTTATGATATTAAATAAATGTTGGGTTAGATATTATGAATCATAGCAGCTGTATCCAGCTATAAAATCTATATGCATAAAGCCTTACGGCCTTATTAATAAACTTGTAGTAAATCCGGAGTAGTTAAAACATCTATCTGTCAATTTTTCGCTTGCAGTAAATGTCACGCGTGAAAGCAAGACAAAGCATGTTACGCCTAATCTATGTTTACGCAACGTTTATTAATAAAGGCCTTAGAGTACGAGTATAATAAAAGTTCTGTTACTACTCTTTCAGTACTAAAGTCATTGTTACTGCAGAAGCTATATTAATTAAGTACGATACGAACGAATCCGGTCTGTAGCAGAAAAGTTAGTCCAGGCTCAGCAAGGCAAACTTTTCGAGATTGAATTTAGCCAGATTTGCTGTCTGGCTTCGTTTCGCTACAGCGGAGTTTTTAGTACCTGACACGACTTACAAATATTGGCAAGTTTCAGGTGCCAACTCCTGGCACGGTTGGAAATTGTCTTTTGTATAGGAATCGGTCTCATGTAACGTAGATAGTTTTGTTGAACTTTACCTACTCATATGTTAACGTCTGCAATACAACATGCAAGGAATCAATTAGTGACTGAGTTAGACATTTTGTGAACTTAGTAAATAATGAATTAACTTGAAGCGATTGCTAAGTTAATGCGGGTCAAGGAAAATATCGAACGAAGTTTCATTGACAGTGGTTCTTACGTTCAGTGGGCCGAGCACGAAAATCTGTTTAAGTGTAACGTAATCGCATCGTTAACGTATTTAGTACAAACTGTCATTTATCTAGTACAATAGTGGCACAGATAATTCATACTTTGTACTGGATACGTCAACGATACGATAACGTTACACATAGCAGATTTTCGTACTGGGCCCACAGTACTTCGTTTGAAAATGCAAAATGAAGTACACAGTATTATTAAATTTATATTAACCTAAGAATTATAATTAAGTAGTAAAATGGTTTGGATTATAAATAAGATTGTAATAATAATATTGTTAATAAATGTAAGTACCTAAATTGGTTAGATTTTTTTATTAACTTTCTACATTTCTTTAAATAGGTTCGAATAAGTCTTGTTTGTAGTAAAATTACATCCTATTTACGCTTAGAACAAAAGATTTATGAATGAAGCTATCGACGGATGCGTAAGCGTTAAAAAATACATCTTATTTCAAATTGGCTGCAGCATCATACTATATCCGGGTTTTAAATGATTATTGAAGAAACTGCTTTCTATATATGAGTAACTCTAATGTTCTTGTTTTGGGGAGGCTTCATTATCAGTTTACGTAACATTCTAGAGTAATACAAACATTTAAAAAAAAACGCCATACTAGTTATAGATGCAACTTTAGTATAAATAAGTATATTTCTTCTTTATTATGTGGTGGGAGACTTGCTTATGAAGTAATGTACTACTTTGGTAACATCGACGTGTGCCATGAACTCATTCCATCAATAAGTAATCATGAATCAATAATTTATTTCAATGAAAAAGTGATTATCAGCTTCCAGGTCTTCGTCAACAATGTTAACTTATCGGCCTGCTATCATCGTTACAAAGTATTTTATTGTTATCTCTATTAATATAACTTATCTTCTATTTATAATGTTCTTCAAATGTATCTAATACTATAAAATAATATAACTCTATTAAAAGATCTCTAACTATTATAACTAAGCTGAAAGTCGCTCAGGGTTTCTGTGGTCGCGTTAGACATGAGGAGATTCGTAGACGAACGATAGTCAAAGCGGCAAAGCCGTAGGATAAGCCAGTTGCAGCCTGGCAGTGTAGCGATGGAGCCGAAAGGTTCTGGAGTGGAGACCACAGACCGCGGGCAAGTGTCGTCCGCCGACATGGTGAGCTGGCGAACTGATAAAAGTCGTAGGTTGGCCTGATGAAACATATGAGGGAGATATAAGTTTTTAAGCTATCATGGTCACAAACATTAGAAATATTCAAATTATCAACGGGATAGTTACCATGTAGGTATATTTTCTATGAGTTTCCGATATTTCGGCATTGTTGCAAGCGCCATGATCACGGATGAACTGAGGAATTGCGGGTGGGCGAATGTTTACGAGCAGACGAAACGGCCTACCTTCTTCCGTACTCGTTTGTTATGCGAGGCACCACTACTATTATTCGCACTGTTAGTTTTTGTTTTATCCCGACACACGACACTAACCGTATAAGCTCGAACTTTGGGACTATTACTGTTTTTGTTGTGTGTTTGAGATTATGGTGCTGAAAAATAAAAGTTGATTAGCTTTTGCTGAAATATTACCCGGAAGTCCAGGATTAAAAGCGCCTACGACTATCTATTCCTGAAGTTTTCTCCATAATGTTACCACAACATTATCATACCTTCATATACAGTGAAGTGAAATGAAGGTACCTCATATTTATTAGATGGGGTCGGATTTAACGTTTTAATAGTTGGAGAATGATGAGGGTGTGCAGGATATGGCAATAAGTGTTTAGTCATTCATAACTGAGGGGTTGGTATATTTAGGAATCGATTTAGGGAATTCAACAAGGTGTTTGCGGTAGATAGGAATTTATGAAGACCGTATATATACTTATATTATTTCTTTATTTGTACTGTATTTATAGTGCCGTATAGCAAGTATAGGGCGGCCCGTAATCGTGTTACCGAAATTTCCAAATTGATATACTTATAAATATTCAGATCACAATAATTCATAGTCCTGGTAAGCTACCAAAGATGATTAAAACAATCAAGCAAACAACCGTCGTGAGAAAATATGAAAACGGCACACTGGTGTGCATAACTGATGCCGCGCCAAGCACAAATGTTATTCCATTATTTGTCTGCCTGTCGCCTAGTGAGTATGGTAGTTTCAAATTGTATACAAAGACGTAAAATGTGAAGGGACACTGTTTGTGAGGAAACGTTATTTAAAACTTGCCCTAGGCGCCATTTTGCCAGAGGTACGCCAATGGGTATTATAGACTGTTCAACAAAAGTTCACCTTGGTGGTATACGTATACCACCTGAGCTCCAGATGCTCTGCGTTGAAGCAGTAGTGTAAGTTATAGTGTTTAAATTCAAAGGATTTGTAGCAAGTAAAATACCTAGACAAATTAGAATAAAAAGCTTTTCTTGTCATGTTTTTCCAGCAGAAGTCGTACAATTTTTTAGCGAAATATATTCGTACAAATGACAGTTTGTACCGTTTCACGTGAACGACACGTTATGTTACAGTTACACTTATACCAGTTATCCTCCTCCAGTCCTCCACATAATAATATTATTATAAACACGATAGTTTGTGTGTATGGATGTATGGATGTGTGGGTGTATGGATGTGTGGATGTTTGTTACATTGGAGCCAATTTTGATGAAATTTAGTATGGATTTAGATGAGGCGCTGGATAAACACATAGGATACTTTTCATCATCATCCAAATCATCCATCACCACGCGGGTGAAAAATATTAATATGCTTCGGCACAGCATAGATATAATAACAAGATCTAGGCCTATGTTAAGATCGTAAAGATGACAGCTTTGTCAAAGTTTGTGTCAGTTTCTGATAGCTTAGTTTAGTCAAAAGCACGCTATCATTTTGACAGCTCGATACACTAGACGTGCTCGGCGACCGTCAAGAGCGATGAAATGTAAAACAAATACCGCCAAGGGTGATCAAACGTAATGACAGTTTTTTTCCATGGTGATTAATTTTATATTTGTATGTACATAGATACTGTATTTTATTATAAGTGATTACTGAATGATTTAGTAAGAACTTAAATTTACTCATATTACCATGTAAATATTTTATGACATTTTGGTATATGGCCTGGAGAAGATAATAAGCTACTCGAAGTAATAATCCTGCGCAGACGACGTCGCGGGCGCCAGCTAGTACAGTTATACAGTAATTCTTGCTAGGTCCTCAGTAGAACTCTTTGTAAATAAGTTCGTTCGCGAGAAATACCTGCTGCATCCATACTTTTTCTACCGTAAATCTGTAATGTTCGCAATACTGTGTTTAGTTTTGAAGTTATGGTTTCCGACGACATTACAGGCACACGAGACTTAACATATTAACTTAATGTCTCAGGGTAACGGGCGTAGCGCAGGTGTGAGCAAATGTATCTGTTCTAGGCAGAGGTTAAAACTTAACATCAGGTGAGCTTCGTGCTTGTACCGGTTTTTTTTAAACATATAAAACGGGAAGGACCGCTGAAAACGTACCTTGCTCACATCGAATTTGAGCAGGTGTGGCATTTTACAGCAGGTAAGTGCAAATGCTCTGGTGCAGATAACAAATGCTTATAACATATAAAATATTCAATTTTAAAAGCACGAATATAATTAATAAAAGGTCACAAATGCCTAAAGCCAAAAATACGAAAAGAAAGCCTAGCGCCAATGAAAGGTCTTCTTTCTTGAAGTAAAGCCATATCACTTTCCTCGAAGCCTTTGCATAAGCCCTTATGTACAACTAGCTGCTCTCCGCGGTTACACCCACGCGGTGATGGCTGATGATGATGATGATGATGAATCTTACATAGCCTATGTTATTCAGGGTGAATGTAGCTTTCCAATGGCGAAAGAATTTTCAAATCAGTCTAGTACTTTTTGAGCCAATTCGTTACAAACTTTCATACAAATCTTTCCTCTTTATAATATTAGTAAAGATAGTAGGTATAGATTAGATGTTATTTTGCGGGTTGCCTTAAAGTTGTGCATTAATTGAGCTCTTGAGCTCAAGAAGCTTATTCCCATTTTACTCGTATATTAGAAATAGTTATGTATAAGTATGCCCTATCATAGTGATCCTCCGTCATTATATAATAGGTCAAATATGTCTACTTGGCGACGTGTTCAGTCTAGCACTTCTAATGAGTCTAATAATAAGGGTTAGCACTTAGCAGTTCAGTCATAGTAATTAAAATTTTAGGAGATTTTAGACTAGCCTAAACATTAGATCCATGTTTATCGGAAACGTAAACAGTTGCTAATATAAAATTCCATGTCCTAAAATAAATATAAATGGGCATAATAATGATAGAAGTTTTACAACTGCATAAGCAAAACTGCTTGCAGAGAATTGACTTATAGCTATATATTAGGTCTATATGCGACCTTATAACTGTTGCAAAAAAATTACAAATAAATACCAACGGAAATGCTATAATCTGACTAAAAGTAGTTTAATCCTTCCTATACCGTGATAATTAAAACAAAAGATTATGAATGAAACTGACGTATATTTATGTCTCTGGGACGCTAAGGGTTAACATACTAAAAGCAAAAACATAATAATCTACACAATAAAAACTATGCTCTAAAAACGGTTAATACGTTATAAGTTTTGATATATTCAAATAACTGTGAAATTTGACTCAACTATCCTAACAATTGGAAGCGCAGCCCTATTCTCAACTAGTTCTAGTTCGAGTGAACGACGTTTCAACCGCAGCTTCACTTCACCCTCGCTCGATTTGAGCCGCATCGCGTCTCCAATACTCAAGTACAGCCGAGTTACTGACCTGGACAAGCTTTTGAAAATTGAACTATTAACCGTCCTTATGATTTCAGAGGTCCCAGACATTTCATGTTCAAAACATGTTCTTCTGAACTCTTGGTGAACTTCTTGTGGATTTTCTTTGAGTTAAGTTGTTTTTGTTGGGAATTGGATGTTACACAACTTACGCAGTTATTTACCCATAATAACTTCGTGGGCTCATTTTGTGTTGGAATCATGCGTTCTATGTATATGGTTGTCTAATAATCTGCCTAAGGGTAGGATGCCAATAGTCGTCCCCAAATAGAGAGCTAAATAGAACTATCCAGTTTATTATCACGATAGTTATTCTTCACTGATTACTTATTCAGAGATGTAACAGTAAAATGAAGCTGAAGCGAAAACATGAATGTTCGTGAGCGCTGTCCAAGTATAAAACAAGTTCATTTGTTAGCTTTTTTTTTACAAGTTCATTTGCCAATTTTCGTTATTTATTGATTTACTTTAGAGCTTCCACAGTAATCGTATCAAGTTTTGTTATGTATCTGGTTTTTTTCAATACAGTGAAAGAAATAATATTTTTTGCAGACAATCAAAGAGCTGATTAATCGGGCATCTTCTCAGCTACTGACATCCCTTTTTGGTTAACTCATTAATCATCGTCTTCACATACTACGTTACATATAACAGTAAAGAGGTACACTACAGAAAATTTTGAAACGCTCCAAAACTAAACTATTACTAGTACTACACTATTAAATTTAAAATTCAGTTTATTGTATTTCACTAATTTTGTATGTTTTATTATTTGTTGGGTACTGTAATATTATTAAAAACTAGCTGACCCGCCAGCGGCTGCTCTAGCGTGGCCTCGCGGGATTCGGTTAATTACAGTTTAACTATCCCACGGGAACTCTTTAATTTACCGGATCAAAAGAATTCTACATGTTGACCAGGGATATAAGCTACCACCCTACAAAATTAAAATTTAATTTAAATCTGTCCATTCTTTTCGGAGATTAACCTAGACAAACAGAGAAACCAAAAATTTGAAATAAAAAAACTAAATTAGTGCGATTTTAGTCCTTACATCCCACTTTTTTCTTTATAGGTACAGAAATTTGACCTCTATAGTTTTATTATAATATGTATATAGAATAGAAGATATAGAAGATATTTGTGAAATTTTTAATTGGTTGCCTTTACGGTTCCAATGACAAGTTAAGAGAGTTTCTAAAGGTATTATCAAATTTGTGGGTATCTATTATACGGTTGTCGACAGAAAGACGGTCACCGAAGTCTTAGCAATTAGGCCCACAAGGGTATGGCAAATGGAAGAAACATACCATATTAATGCTTTTTACTGCTATTACTTGATAGTCGATCAGTGTGTGTTCAGTTTGAAGGGTATATACATGTTTAATATAGATGCCGATGAAATTACAGGCACATGAGACTTCACACAGTTCGCAACGTGTGACGTAATGCATCTGTTACCTAAGATTTTTTGTATTTCAACTCTCTGTCTGTTACTAGTTTTAAACCAGGTATGCCTCATGTTTGTCCCGTAACCTACTCACATAAAAATAAAACAAAATCAAAGAACTTGCAAGCTCACCAGTAAAGTAGATTATTTTTTCCTTTTGCTCGATTGACCTTATGCCTCGCTGAGGATCGAAAACACAAAAACATTGCAGTAAATCTCGACTGAAACTGCTTTTCTTGATAGGCATCACAAAATCGCCACTAAAGGAAGGTCCAATCACTTCACAATTCATGCTCATTTACTTATCTTACACATGTTTTTGGCGATCGTTATGTGTTCTCGTGAAACAAATGACGGTATGACAAGAAACGTTGGAAAAACAACCTATATACAAGGGCGATATCTCATAGAGTATTAGACATCGGTGAGCTCGTGGACGAGCACATCGACGAATCATTAGATAATCGCACGGCTGTATGGGGACGGAGTTAAAGAACCTTCCGTCCGCCGTCAAAATGGGAATCGTCTTAAGACCCGAGGAAACCTGACCTACAAGGTGGTATGCCTTATTATACAAGAGTCAACCTAGACTCTTGTCAAGTGTGGAAGTGCCATCGTTTCCCACCACCATATGATTGTGTATAATATAAAACAGTGTAAACAGTGTAAAAAAGTGTAATATAAAACAGAACTAATTTCAGCACAAATTAAAGGATATGCAACATAAAATATTTACTTAGAAATATGGGATTACTCACGTAATATTTATCGGATAGGTCTGACTATAGTTTCGACCACATTCGGTGGTCTTTTTCAAGGAGTGTTCGGGACGCATCGTCGACGTCCCGCTTAGCACGGCAAGCAACTGCAACTGCTAAGCGAATAACATCATGAGATTTTTAATATTTAAGATTCTAACTAAAACACCACGAGGCGGGAAATGAATTACTCTACTTGACCTAATTATTTTTTAAGGCTAATGTCGACAACGCCCCAACATATTGGCTCATATATTAATAGGTACGAACTTATATTCTACTAATACGAATATTTCTTCTGTCACATTTGATAATGATACTATTATGATTAATATAATATTCGAGTATACCAAGTAGAAAACGCAGACCACGTCCGGATTTTGCTGTCAAAAATGTTTTGAGTGTTGTCTTCTTCTTTGAAATAAACATAACTTTTCAAACGACATACCGTAATTGTTTAATTTCATTAATACGTCAAATTTAATTTTCTTAAAGACCGCAAGAGAACAGAGCACGTAAATAATAGTTCCGCAGTAGAGTGACAAGACTAACGACATTTCTCGAATAGTGCCACTGAAACAATGTCCATCACAGAACTGGGAGAGATGGAACAGACGCTCTCGATTGATTAATGCTGGAGCACGAACGACGTGGATAACCTTTTCTATCTGTATTTTGTAGGAAACAAATGAAGGAAACCACTATGCTGATTGGACGTACCTATTTAAAGAGTATTCGCACTGGATCTTGTAGAGTGTCTTGTCATTGTCATAATCTTCTTGTCAACGGATCAAGAAGATTATGATAGTGAGTGTAAGTGGGTGTATTAACCGCTCTTATTACAATAATTTTTAATTTGGATTTATTTGGATTTTGATTTGATAATGAAGATAATTTTGCTGCGGTCACATTTTGGATGGGTAACTTTAAAGTTTAAAGTTCACTAAGCGCTTTCATGCTTTGAATTTTAATTCGGACTATTGACGACTATTACTACGCGGATTTTGAAATTTAGTGTAGTCAAATAATATCTCATGAAGGATAAAACGTACATATAAGTAGGTAAAGTGAACCGTATTGTAGCTATGACTTGGATTGGTGACCCAATCGTATCTACAGAGTGTTTCCGTGTTTCGGAGCGCATACTAAGCCATGGTTCATGGTTGTTTATCAGACAACAGTCTTTGGACTATGAGACATTCAGTCAAATTATATTTTATGAAGGATAAAAAAGTACATATTGGTAAAGTAAACCGTATTGTAGCTATGACTTGGATTGGTAACTCAATCGTATCTACAGAGTGTTTCCGTGTTTCGGAGCGCATACTAAGCCATGGTTCATGGTTGTTTATCAGACAACAGTCTTTGGACTATGTCAGAGACATTCAGTCAAATTATATTTTATGAAGGATAAAAAAGTACATATTGGTAAAGTGAACCGTATTGTAGCTATGACTTGGATTGGTAACCCAATCGTATCCACAGAGTGTTTCCTTGTTTCGGAGCGCATACTAAGCCATGGTTCATGGTTGTTTATCAGACAACAGTCTTTGGACTATGTCAGAGACATTCTGTCAGGGGCATTCTGGCGGCCGCAAGCTGATCACTAGACACAATAATAACTATGAAAAATTACCCCTACTCGCGTATCTGACCGCTGACGAAACGTCTGAATCCCAGCAAGTGGGAATGGGAATTCACTTATTATGCAGAAGTATTCCACTGGGTGTAAAACTGTTATTTATGCATAATGTTATTCATGAACCTTGCATAATTGGCTCCGCACTGTTTCTAAGGGGTTGCTAGTTTAATTGTAATAATGTTGTTTAGATACTATATCCATTTTGCAATTTTAGGGAGAAAAATACACATCATCGGACGGGATTCGAACCCACGTCTTCTGACGCCATGACTGCTAGACATCCGAGCATCGAACTTTAACTCTATATTTGATTTTCACCTTCGTATGGGAACAGTAAAAGTCAAATCGTATGGGGATGTATTTTTCTCTCTAAAATTGCAAAGTTTGGTCTTGCTAAGCAGGCGTTAGTGCTTTAAAAATTATAATATAGGTATCTAAGCAATTAATGAAAACCAATGTGAAGTGCTATTGTGTATTTTCACTCTCTTGCATAGATCCCTTAAAAACTTGATCAAACTTGTAATAATTATAGTATTTACTTAACTATATTTGTATACGTTGTTTTTCACAGAATAACATTTCATCATGTTATTTTACAAAGACATATTTTATTTATAACGTAATACAGATGACAATCACTTTAACTCCATTAAAACAACAAAAGAAACTTGCAGAAACACGAACAGCCTTTATTACCTACAAAAAAACTAATAAAACAGAGCGAAAGTTGTCTAGGCAGCGGGCGTAGCACATCGCGTTTTTCGTGATAATTCTGGCCAAGTTTTCCTTTATATCAGGATTTTTTTCATTTTAATATCATGCAAAATGAAGGCCGTGGCAGGCCACGGAATGGCCCGCCGGATCATTGCATCCGCCCATAAATCTACAGCGATATTTTTGTACTTAGGTACTTACTAATGAAAATGGATAGATAGGTTAGGTTTTATTCCAGTTATCGCTATTCAGTTTGTATTGACAGACAACTATCGAACTTGCTATGTGAGAAGAGAATCGGGTCGCCAGAGCGGATATTATTTCGCAAAAGGAATTTTCTATACTATTAAATTATAAAAGATTTGTTTCTTTGTTTGAATTGAATAGGCTCCAAAACTACTGGACCAATTTGAAACATTCTTTCACCATAAGAACCCTAAATTATCGCTGATGAACATAGGTCATATATTTTCATTCATCATCATGCATCACCATATGAAAAATACTAAAAACTACAGGGCCGATTTCGAAAGTTGTTTCACCATTGGAATCTTTTCTTTTTTTTATCCCCAGTACCATAAGCTATATACACATTTTGATTCATCATTATCATCATCCATCACGGATAAAACCGCGGAGCGCAGCTAGTAGTTCAATAAATGTGTTCATTTGCAAACAGCGCAGATCAAGCCATAAATGATTAATTAGGCATCATGATAATTTTCATTTTCATTCATTTTCATATGAACAGTGATATTGAATACGATTAGAAACGCATGCTAATTATAATTCAATCAAACAGTATTTAATTACTTACTTTACTTTTGGGATGTGGACAGATAGACGCATGGTGTCCATTAGCTGAACTCAGAGGGTGACCAATGTACGTGTTCTTCATTGCCAAAACCGCAACTTCATGCTTACGGTTATAGGTAATACGTACAATCTCTTACCTCGGTCATGTCCTCCGTCATCAGCGATATGACCTGCTGCATCTGATAATTATGGGTAAAATTTATGGAAAAAGAAAGGTGGGCAGCAGAAAAATCGTGGTTGTGGAATATCCGACAGTAGACTGGAATATCGGGGCGTCTTAGTTGTTCCGCCGAACCAAAAACTTTGAAGAAGAAGTATTTAATTCTTTAAATAATATGAAAATAGCCAATTTTTATCGATGATATTTTCAATTTTCCCGCTCTTGTCCGCCTGGCACCGTTATTTTGCGATAAGCTTTAACATCAATTTTCATTCAATATATTTAAGGTATCGGTTGTTTCCTTATAGCTCACACAATCAATCTAAAAGCTTCGTTCAGACGTAGATACTCCGTCGATACCTATCACTTGCCAACGTTTTATTCCCCAAGCGACATCCGTTTATCACAGTGTGAGAATAAACAGAAGGATTCTATAAAATATTAGTCCGTATAAACCATTCGCACACTTTAAGTAAGTAACTAGTGGAGCTCACGGCAGGACTACTCAACTTGGTTTTAAGTAAATATTTTTAATTAAAAATGTATTATATTATTGACTGAGCGAGCGAAAGCTGGCCAATTTGACGTACATCTGTCCGCATGTATGTTAGGTTGTATGCAGGTCCTCCTGTACAGGTCGCATTTTCAACCAACCTTTGACGAAACTTGGTATGCATGTTCGACTGTTCAATATAGGTTTGGTACACACATTAATGTACCTGACTTTAAACACATTATATATGACGGAGAAAGCACCTCCGGAGTGTTTTTAAAAAGTGTGACGTCAGCATTGCTGACGTCACAATTGTTGTTTTCATGATGATCACTCATTTTTGGGTCCTCGAAGTAAAACTTCACAAGTACTTTTATAAGCTTCGTATATTCAACGAGCAGCGTAACAACGTCACAAAGAGGTCCGTACTGTACGGCGACTCGAGAGCGACTGAGACGAGCGCCTACAGTGCGGCCGTACTTATAGGACTCGGCGCACGTGCACGAGTTTACAAGTTTGTTGGTAAAGTATTGAAATTACAATCATAACATTAATTTTACATCGTAATCAACTCAAAAATAATCAACTGATGATTTATAAACTATTTTTAGGGTAATCAAATGATTAAACTTAATTATTCTCGACGAACTGTTGTAGTTGCGCCGATACGGCCATACTGACAGGCGGTGCGCGCTCTGCACCAGCCTCGTTGGTTCTCGTAGATTGTTATGGATTCTCGTAGATTATTTGGATTCTCGTAGACCATTTATTCTGATGGGTCATCTTGGTTCGAGTCGTGTTGGCTGTACTTGCAGCCCTTCTCGTGAGGTCGACGGAATGGGCTCATTTGATTCTGCAGTGGGATCTCGTTGAATAGATGATTCGTTTCCCGCCGATACGGTCAACTGATCCCCAGGTTGCGGAGCGCGGCGCAGCTGATCATGGGCAATCTTGCGAGGTCGTCCTCTACCGACAACTTTCTTTACCAGATATCAGTCATTATCCAGTATTCTACAAACTTCATATGGTTCGCTGTATTTAAGGTCAAGCGAGGTTTGGTTTCGAGGATTATTTTTCACCAATATGTAGTCTCCTCTTTGAAAATGATGGATTTTGGCTTTGTGTAGGTTGAAGCGTTGTCTGTCTTGTTCGCTACAACGAATCATTTTCTGTTGCACCTGTTGAGTGAGCGCTTTAATATCAACGGTTTCGTTGTCAATATCCACCAGGTTGAGAAGCTCAGGAGGTACACAGTGCTTTCGTTGCGTAATAAGTGTCAGTGGAGCAACACCGGTGACTCAGTGGGTTGTACAGTTCATTGCCAGCTGAAGTTCCTCGAGTACAGTGTGCCACTGCTCTGCTTCGTAATTTTTAATCATTACCAAAGCATTTTGAGGGTTGCAACGACTCTTTCAACTTAGCCATTCGCTCGGCTGACTCCTGGAGCGATAGCATGGATATTTATTCCGATGGCGTCACAGTAGTCCTTGAATTCGCCAAGGAACTCTCTTCCTCCATCCACTATTATTTGAAGCGGCGCACCAAATAGATGCACAGTGCGTTCTAGAGCGGCCAATGTGCTGTGTGGGTTTTTGTTGGTACTGAAGTACAGTAAAACGTACTTTGAGAAAGCGTCAATGGTGACTATGACGTATTGTTGATCATCTGGAGTGCCCAGCTTCCCTGTTATGTCCATATGAATAACTTGGAAGGCGGCCGTTGGTTTTTGTATGGGGTGTAACTGGGCTTGAATGGCCCCTGATCTTCCTTTAGATGTTCGGCATACAACACAGTTATCCACAAATCTTTCGGATAATGGAACTCATTTTGTTGAACCAATAGGTTTCTCTGATCTTCTGCAGTGTCTTTTCCCAGCCAGGGTGTTTTAGTGCAGTGTGAAATGAGTTTATAATGCTCCATTGAAATGATTTGGGAACGACGGTACTGAGCTGCTGACCGAAGACAGGATCATTGACGTTCCTTTTTTAAAACGTTGTCCTCTAACACATAGTCTTCCACTGGGTTATTGTCACTGAGACTGTCCATTATCGGACGCAGTTCTTCATCCCGTCGCTGTTCAATTTTGAGCCAGTTCAAGTCTCTTGTCATAACATTGACTGCAAGCTCAACTGGATTGCGACAGCGATGAATCCTTGGCAGAAGGTCCTTTTTGTGTTTTGACGCTTTTAATGCGTTGCAATCTGTTATCACGGTGAATTTTCGCCCATATAAAGTGTTTTATGGCTCGTACCACTGCCAGTGTCTCCAACTCGTAGGAGTGGTACCGGCTCTCGGCTTCCGTGGTTCTCATGCTCATAAAGGCAACAGCATGTTGTCGTTTTAAACGTTGACTAATTATTGTTGGCTAATTATTGTATCCGCGTCGATACGGCCATACTGACAGGCGGTGCGCGCTCTGCACCAGCCTTGTTGACTCGTTAACTCTCGCAGACTGCTGTTAATTATGGCTGGCCTGCAAAGAATGAGATATTCTCTGAGTAGTGAGTCTGTAAACAACTTACGTTGCTTTATCTTGTTTGTTACATTAACACAACTGTTATGTAACCTTAGGAGTCTTTTGATTAGTAAACAGTACACAAAGACATCGTGCACTGCCTTATTAATTTAGAATCTGTGGTGTATACGTGTCTACCCATAGTTCCACAAGGCGTCCCCACGGTATCTCAGGGTTCACTGTGGATGCATCAAGGATCCGTGGTTAGCTCAAAGGTAACACATGGTTAGCTCAGAGGTATCACTCTCCAGACATTTTTGTAGATTACAACAGTACACTAAGACATCTTAAGTGCACTGCCTTATTAATTTAGAATCTGTGGTGTATACGTGTCTACCCATAGTTCCACAAGGCGTCCCCACGGTATCTCATGGTTCACTGTGGATGCATCAAGGATCCGTGGCTAGCTCAAGGGTAACACATGGTTAGCTCAGAGGTATCACTCTCCAGACATTTTTGTAGATTACAACAGTACACTAAGACATCCTAAGTGCACTGCCTTATTAATTTAGAATCTGTGGTGTATACGTGTCTACCCATAGTTCCACAAGGCGTCCCCACGGTATCTCATGGTTCACTGTGGATGCATCAAGGATCCGTGGCTAGCTCAAGGGTAACACATGGTTAGCTCAGAGGTATCACTCTCCAGACATTTTTGTAGATTACAACAGTACACTAAGACATCTTAAGTGCACTGCCTTATTAATTTAGAATCTGTGGTGTATACGTGTCTACCCATAGTTCCACAAGGCGTCCCCACAGTATCTCAGGGTTCACTTGTGGATGCATCAAGGACCCGTGGGTAGCTCAAGGGTAACACATGGTTAGCTCAGAGGTATCACTCTCCAGACATTTTATTTTTGTAGATTACAACAGTACACTAAGACATCTCAAGTGCACTGCCTTATTAATTTAGAATCTGTGGTGTATACGTGTCTACCCATAGTTCCACAAGGCGTCCCCACAGTATCTCAGGGTTCACTTGTGGATGCATCAAGGACCCGTGGTTAGCTCAAGGGTAACACATGGTTTAGCTCAGAGGTATCACTCTCCAGACATTTTATTCTTTTAGATTCTAGTTGCAAATATCGTGAAACATAATGAATGTTATACTCGCCGGTTTTAATCCGATGATGCGTGTTCGTCGTCGTGAGTTATCTGGACTGACTGGCCAGCTTGAGATGTGGATCACACTTAATCAGGGGCGGTTGCAACGTTGTTTTGCAGTGTATCGAGATCATATCCATCATTTGCATCATAAACTGGGGAGGGCATCCGACTATATGAGTAGTTGGATGCATATTCGTTGTGTGGGACGATCCAGCAGCGATGGGTACCCCTGGAAGGTATACTTCTTGATTGTAAGATGTGGGTCCCATTGACATGAATGGTATCCCGACGGAAGCTGGTATTCCCGCAGCGATTGGTGTAGACGTCATGCCTGTGGTAATTCCCGTTGTGATGGGCTGCACGGTATTAAAGCTGCTTTTTGGCACTCCTGAAGTGTTCAATGAGGCAGGGCCTATCAGCCTGGTACTGCCCTGCGCTGTTCCAGTCGTGACAGGTTGAACCGAAGTCGATGAGGATGTGGTTGGGACCAGAGCTTGTTCTGATCCCACTTCTGATGACGGAGAAAGCACCTCCGGAGTGTTTTTAAAAAGTGTGACGTCAGCAATGCTGACGTCACAATTGTTGTTTTCATGATGATCACTCATTTTTGGGTCCTCGAAGTAAAACTTCACAAGTACTTTTATAAGCTTCGTATATTCAACGAGCAGCGTAACAACGTCACAAAGAGGTCCGTACTGTACGGCGACTCGAGAGCGACTGAGACGAGCGCCTACAGTGCGGCCGTACTTATAGGACTCGGCGCACGTGCACGAGTTTACAAGTTTGTTGGTAAAGTATTGAAATTACAATCATAACATTAATTTTACATCGTAATCAACTCAAAAATAATCAACTGATGATTTATAAACTATTTTTAGGGTAATCAAATGATTAAACTTAATTATTCTCGACGAACTGTTGTAGTTGCGCCGATATATACTATAATCGCAGTAGCCGATCAATAAGTATAGTTAAGCAACCCTACCTGCGGTCACGACTTGGATGGGTGCCCCTTAGTAAAAATTTCAACTAAGCACTTTCGTGCTTCGGAGGGTATGTTAATGTAATAAAATGGCATAAAAGCTATGACACTATAGGTTGGCTACTAGTCTATCCAACAAGACGATCTAGGCCCACGTGGTGGATGACCATACTCGTCTCTCTGAGACGAAGGTCCAAGTTCCAGCAAAAGGAACAAGGAACATGTTATGTACCACATAACTATATATCATACAGTCATAAATTTTTCATAGCGTATACGATTTGCTGTCTACAAAGTTAAGATTTCAAATCCATTGCCTAGAAGTAAGACTCCGAAAGCTTGTAAGGATGCATATAAGCAGAAAACAAGCTTCAACCCGAGGCATAACAACTCAATAACTATAAGTTTTCAGATAACTATCTATGGTAACAAACTAAGTTCTATAACATAGGAAACACAGTAGGTAGGTTGGTAGTTTGCATAGTATAAAGACCGTTTTCTGTGTTTATACCTATACTACGGTACTTTTATTGTGACACCTTTTGATCATAGAAACGTTTCAACAATGTTTCCACCCAAGGGAAGAAAAGTTTGAGATGAGATCTTCTTTAGGTTGTTCGATCACAATGTAGCGTACATAAAATTGTGCCAACACCAGTTTATGACTAGCAACATTTTGTAAAGACTTATTGTCGTGTAAATATAACAAACGTTACTGACAATAAAAACAAGGAATTACGGTGAGTTCAAATCAGTTTTATCTCTCAGAGTGATCTCTTCCAACCATTCGATGGATAAAAAACAAAGCTTTAGCGGAAAGAGAAATAAATAACAAATTAAAAAAAACTAATTAAAGTGAAACACAAGTATGAAAAGAAACATACACAATAAACAACCAAACTTACAGAATAAAGAAACATATATTATTATATGTTGCTATGTTGCAGATAAGCACCCAAGTGCGGTTATACTTAGTTTACCTGCAGCTACCTATCATCGGACAGAGCTAGGCTTAGCTTTCATCATAGATCGGCTAGAACAAACAGTTCACGGTTTGCGCGGTGTATCTACTTAGTCAGAGCAAAGTCACAATAGGTACGACGTCGAGCGAAGCGAGGAAGAACCACAGGATTTGTTCAAACCTATTTCTATCCGAAGGTAAGTAAGATAGATCTAAGTTAAACCACCTGTGCCCACTGCACCCAGCTCCAGCTGGTTTAACCTTGGTGTAACCGCACTTTGGATTATAACCGCAACATATACATGTTGCGGTATATGCAATAAGTACATTTTGGCGACATATAGGTTACCTATATACGTACTCGACTACTCGTAAGTCATGCATTAAGTATTTTCAATTAGTCTACGTGAGATTTAAGTGAAATCGATAGATGTATCTAAATATATATATCGATAGACTCATTCTTTTATAAAAATACGAGTATCTACTGTTTACTGTACGTTTAGATATTTGCCCATAATTACTTTCACCGATAAACCGATGTCAATTTTCTACAGGAAACTAAGTTACTAAACGGGTGAGGGCACTTACTCTCTATTAGCTTACCTACAATATGCTATCAGCTTTCTGCTGCTTTGTGGACAATCAGGTTCAACGACATAGAATATTTTATGCAAAATAATAAGTTTCCTGCAATCCTGATTTTATCATGAAAAACCGAACAACCGAACGCTACCAGGCCCAAATGAGAATGAATTATCATGGATACCCAATATCGGTTAAAATCTGCAGCACTCCTATAGCACGGGGCGGAGAGTAAGAGTCTTTCCACCGTTTTTAACCACCTGTCAGTGGAAATAATTGTCTTCTCCCCCTTACAGGGCACGGCAACCGGGGAAAGAGATAAAATATTTCCTTTTGAAGTATCTCGTAGACAGTATGTTCCGCTACTCCCGCTATAGAGCACGGTCTCGTCGAAACGTGGATATAATTCTCTCCGATTGCATAACACGGAGAAAGGTTATCACCTTCTTTGAAGGTGGTGGATAAAAGTTTATTTTTATCCAAAAATGTCTCGTGCATATTATACTACCATTTTTCTAATGGTTTGCCGGTGCATATCAAGGTTATTATTGTATTACTTTCATATCTACTTTCTGTGAAATACCTAAGTTAAATAATTCTTATTTGTTTTTAATCTACAATAGGTCCCCACTTCCATACGCTTTAAACGAAATAGGATACTACGTATGGATGGCACACGTTACTCAGAGACTTTTGTTACATTTGCTTTAAATGGCACCTAGAAGTACAAACCATAGGAAACGCTACTCCCGCCTTCTATCCACGTGGATAAACTATCCTCTGGCGTTGCCGTGCTCGCAAGGGAGATAAAAATGACATGGTGGAATAGATTTTTTTCCTCTCCACGGGGATAAATAGTCCACTACCCGTGCTAGCCGTGCAGCAACCAATTTGAAAACCAGTCAAAATATGTTACAACTAGCTGACTCGCCAGCGACTCACTTAGACTATGGAATACGAAGCCACACAAATAATATGGTGGTATTTCCAAATATTCTTTCATAGTAAATGTTAACAACATTTTTTGGTTTAGATTTAGGTTCTGCGTTGATGAGTTAGTCAGTCAGACGATAATCAATCAGTTAGTAAATAATTATCAGTTAATTTATTACATAGATATTTTTTTACCACACAATGGAACCGACTTCAACACAAAAATTGTGAAATAACTTGTACAATGATAGTTCAAAAGTTACCTACTCGTATTATCATAATGTTGTGTGCATGGTACCGATTTCCACAAGTTATCACGCAAGCTTTAGTGTTGAAGTCGGTTCCATTATCTGGTAAAAAAAAATATCGTCCTTTTAGTGACCCTCTCTATTTACGGGATCGATTGTCACCCGTCAATAAGGATATCATCAAGATAGGCAAAACAATTTTCAGTTATTGGGGTGTAACTCAAAAAACGCTTGTGCGAATTTGATGACATGTAAATGGCCCCATTTCGGAAGATTCTGCGATCTCTTTCAAATAAAAATATTATTTTGAGAATCGATGTTAGTATAATCTCCTCCTTTTTTGAAGTCGGTTAATAAAAAAAGCTTATGATGTAGTAATGGATTTAAATGAAATATCGTTCGTATTTCATCTCCGGTCTAAACTGTTTTCGAAATCCAATCTGAGAGCAAGCTCCGACAGTAGTAAATAGTTACTTCTATAGTACTTCTACATAGGTTGACTCCGACAATAGTTTTAGATACCGACAAGTTCCACAGTTCCCAACAATAGATTACTGTTCTTGTTCTTGTGTTCTCGCCTACAGAAGATTAATTCTGATTTCCAAGCGAAGGCCTAATTACAATTGAAACGAAATGAAATGGAACGAACGATTAATTTTGTGTTTATGAAGACGATTTGTGTGCTTTAATTTTAACCAATTTATTTATTTATTTTAAAAATTTTAACTAAATTTCTGTGCTTTTATTTCTAAAATATTAAAAGTTAAAATTAAAACTAATCTATAAGTCCCACGGAGAGGAGAATAGTGGCCAAAACGCTAGCAGCATTGCCACGCTGGATGGCAATGTTGTTTGCCCAAATTAGGCGCCAGCATTATAAGTTTCGAATTATGATAAATTCTGGTAGCGTGGCCGTGTCCGATGACGTTGAACCGCCAGTGCCAGCTGACGCCTACCACCCGCCGCTAGAGGTGACTCTTTCTTTGGTCCGTGGTAATGACGTCCCTGACTTTATGCCTTCTCCGCCGGCATGTAGTACTTCGTATGCGCCTGATTGGAATTTTCACAAAGCGGATTATTGTTCTCTCTACTCCAGTGTATCTGCTATTGATTGGACTGAAGTGCTTTCAGAGCAGGATGTCGATGCTGCGGTGGATCTTTTTTACTTAAAGTTAAATACAGCAGTGAGTAGTCATGTGCCCCTTAAGATAAATTTCATGTCCTTGCAGTGGCGGCAGTATCCACCATGGCATAATGCAGAAATCAAGAGTAAACTTAAAATCAAACATTTTCATCTAAAAAATTTAAAGAATTAGGTTTGCAATTCAATCTTGAGGTATTTAGGTATTACAGGACTCATATTAAAGAACTTGACGATAACGCGTACAAGCAATACATTGCATCTATAGGCTCAAATATAGGTCGTGATCCTAGGCAGTTCTGGAAACACGTCAGACAAAGACGCAGTAGTAGGGGCCAGCCGAATGAATATACTCTTGATGGAGTACCGGTTGCAGGACAAGAGGCGGCAGCAGCGTTTGGCGAGTACTTTAGTTCTGTATTTCTTAATGATGTTCCGGCGCTTGACTCCGTAGCGGCGGAGCGTGTTGCCGCCACTGGAGACGCTCGGCTCGTTGTTATAGATAGTGTCACTGTGGCTGACTTACGCCGCGCTGTACGTCGATTAAAATCATCATCTGCGGCCGGTCCCGATGCGATACCCCCTTTCCTGGCTAAAGACTGTTTCTCGGTGCTAGAATTACCGCTTCTTCACATATTCAACCGCTCCCTTCATACTATATGTCGCTATCCTGTTAGGTGGAAAGTATCTAGAGTGGTACCTATTCCTAAAGTAGCTTCATCCACTGATGTTACGACTTATAGACCTATTACTGTACTCGCCGTATTTGGCAAATTTTTTGAATCAGTCGTCAACTATTATCTCACTCGGCAAATTGAGCCTTATCTTCATGACTCTCAACATGGTTTTCGCGTCGCCCGGTCTACTACTACAAACCATATTACCTTTGTTGACTCTGTATCCGCGGATATGGATGGTGGTCGTCAGGTTGATGCTCTGTTTCTCGATTTCAGGCGAGCATTTGACAACGACATTTTGTTGGTGAAGCTTTCAAAATTGGGGGCTTCGCCTAAACTATTGCAATTTCTTGCTGACTACCTAAAAGATCGTAGACAGTATGTGCACGTGAAAATGCACAAATCGGACGAATTTTACACAAGATCAGGGGTTAGTCAGGGTAGTACTCTGGGACCTACCCTATTTCTAGCTATGATTAATGATCTTCCCACTGATCTCAGCACGTCGCAATGTTTAATGTTCGCTAATGACCTGAAGGTATACCAGTCGGTGAGTGAAGCCTCTGACTGTGTAAGACTGCAGCGTGATATTGAGTCGGTGGAAAACTGGAGCCGAGTAAATAGGCTTGCCTTCAACACTGCTAAGTGTAAGGTAGTCTCCTTTACTAGATCATCAAATCCCATTGCAATCTCATACACCTTGGACGGCTCGACTTTGGATCGCGAAAATAAAATTCAGGATCTTGGCGTTATCTTAGACGACCATCTTGATTTCCGCGAGCATGTTGTCAATATCTGTAAAAATACCAACAGGACTCCCTAGAGTCTCATTATAAACCCTAGTTTATAATGAGAACTGCTTCACAGTTTCCAGATATAAGTGTGGCAATCACACTGTACAATGCTTTCGTTCGCAGTAAATTAGAATTTGATGCTACAGTCTGGGATCCCCGTGAAGCCAAATATACTCTGCTCATCGAAAGACTACAGCGACAATTTGCTAGGTACGTTTATAAGCGTATGTTTGGTTACTATCCATATTTATTTCCGTCACTCTTTGTGTCAGGTATGATCGGACTGGATACACTGGAGCTCAGACGGAAATTACTTTTAGTTGTACACTATTGCCAAATACTTCGTAATAGGGTGAACAACCCGACGGTGTTGGGTGCACTTGCACTATTTGTTCCTAATTGTAGTCACAGCAGGCGTCGTCCGCATAAGTTGTTCCTACGGCCCATATCGAGGACACGCCACGCTAGCAATGCTCCAACGCAGCGGGCGATGCTAATTCTGAACTCATTTGTTTTTCTCACTTCATGAGTTTGAGCATGTAGATCTATTTACTGACTCTATGAGTACCATTGTTACTAGCATTAGGTTATATTTAAGCCATTATTTAAGGTAGTTAGTGCTTTGGCCATGCTGTTAGCTTTCTATCTATACTGAAATTAAATAAATAAATGTCACCAGCAATATATCCGTACCTATAAGCTCGACAATACAAAATACGGATTCAAATATCAATAAGCTAAATCAACCACGAGCAGATTTACAATCCAATCCAATTGCACGATTTACATCCAATTCTTAATTAGAGACTTCGTTTGAATCCAAGTTCCAAAATCGAAATGAGACTTTATTTCGTTCCATCGCACCAATCACAGCAATTAACGGACAATAAAAGAAAAACCGTATCCGACCCACCCCCTCGTGTGAAGGGGAGGTTGTCCGGAGTACCTAATAACAGTAATTCATTTAGACACTTTTTAACTTGTACTACTGCACCCTCAGATACACTCCGAGTAATATGTTCATTATTGAAAATTATAATTCCCTAAATAAGTCTTGTTCTTGTTCTTGTTCATAGTGGGGGCGATAAGTCCTGCACTGACGTCCCGCTTGGGGTGTATTGTGCATTTCCCCCGCCAGCCTATACCCGAGCCATCCCAACTCCTTCATATAACGGAGTATGGCCCTGGGTCGCTGGCACAACTGCTTCAGTGATGTTGGTGGTATGTTAACCGATGTTAATCTAGAACTATGCTGATCTTCAAATAGTCTGGTTGTGTTCCGTATATTTTCCGTAGTCGTGCACTCCAGCAGCACGTGCCTCACGGTCTCGTCTTCCTGTAAACATCCTCTGCACAGTGGACTGTCCGTTGCACCAGTTTTGTGCCATGTCCATCCAGTATGAGCCATGTCCTTTAGTCCATGCTACTACGATTCTATATTTCTTTGATAAGTTTTGGAGAACCTCATGACACTCGGCTATCACTCTTGACCTGGTTACCGGCCTTCTAAGTGCATAGATGACCGCCGCGCTATCCGTTTTAAATGCTAGTAGTTCCCTTTCTTCAGAGATTGTGGTGGCCATCTCGTCTTTGTTTGAAATGTCTTTTGCTGCTAACAGTAGGCCCATAGCCTCTGCTTGTGTCGGTGATGTGGTCTTATTCAAGGCCTTTGAATTTGAGATACCAAGAAAAATACCCGCAACCTGTTCCCGTTTTGTTTTTTGCCCCGTCTGTGTACATGTTGTATGTCGGCGATAAATCATCCAGAGCAGTTTTCTCAGTAACCAGCTCATACCTTTTCTTGTCAAGGTACGTGCTGACTATCTTATCAGTGCTCCCTAGATAAGTTTTAGTATAATACGTAATTAGTACTTTATATAAGCTGAATGAAACGGACTCGTACTCGTGGACGGTTGTGCTGTGTAATTGAAAAGTTTCTTTAGCCACCTTTCCGTCTTTATTATCAGTCTACGTTAGCATATTATTGCCTAATCAGCAAAATTACATTGGTCAGCTCAATCCATTGTCAGCATAGTTAGAAGAAGCAGAAGAAGAAAGCAGACGAAGAAGAAGCAGAAGAGAGTATATGAAGTGAGTTAAATAGAATCTTATAGAGGTACTACTCGTCTACATCTTACACCGTTACTAATTTTATTTTGAGGCAGCTACACATAGTAGGCGGTAAAAGTTAAATTAATCTTGAAATCATCTTAGTGCTAGATATGCTGCTGTTAAGCTATTATGTTTAAGTTTGACACTTTAGCCGCTGGAACACAGCTATTGTCTTACTCGTTTTGGTTTTTCTTCAGTCTACGTTAGCATATTATTGCCTAATCAGCAAAATTACATTGGTCAGCTCAATCCATTGTCAGCATAGTTAGAAGAAGCAGAAGAAGAAAGCAGACGAAGAAGAAGCAGAAGAGAGTATATGAAGTGAGTTAAATAGAATCTAATAGAGGTACTACTCGTCTACATCTTACACCGTTACTAATTTTATTTTGAGGCAGCTACACATAGTGGGCGGTAAAAGTTAAATTAATCTTGAAATCATCTTAGTGCTAGATATGCTGCTGTTAAGCTATTATGTTTAAGTTTGACACTTTAGCCGCTGGAACACAGCTATTGTCTTACTCGTTTTGGTTTTTCTCATCAGCGTCTTACCTTAACCCAGTTGTGTGTTGAGCCCATCAAGACTGTGGCTCAAGAGTCTTTTCTCTAGCAATTCTACATCGAGGTTAAATATTAGATCTAGGTGTGTTATTCCCAGTTACGCTCTGCCCGCGTGGAAAACTACTATCCCATATTTTAACCCTCTGAATTCACTTTACGAACACGCACACTTAATTAACTCTAGAAAGTCCTGAGGTTATATTAGCTACTTATACTAGAGATCGTATACTTCAACTCATAATTTGAACAACTACTTTACTTTCATAATAATATAGAACAAGTGGATTTTCATTTGTTTATTGCCATGTATTCTTTCTGTTTATTTAACCACTTGTGTAATGTAAGTACCTACAATGATGCTCTAACAAACGTGATCACTTTCTGTATATTAGCACTCTGAGTCTCAAGACCCAGGCTCCCGCCTATTTTGAGGTTAACCAGTAACCTTAAAACGCTTGATGTTGCAATTTCAATAAGTAGTAGTGTAGTGTGCTTGTTAATTAAATTTCCTGTAATAAACAATTTATTATAATTTTATTTAAACAATTTCACGGATTCACCCGGTCCTTTACATAGGCATAAGTGGGGCTGTTGCCAACACTTAGAGGCTCGTTTGGTATAAAAATACAATGTAGTATAAAAACAGAAACATTTGGATGGATTTTTGCATTGTATATCTATTACAAAAATGGGTAAAATGGCATGGCTATTGATATGTACTTATTAGTGGTACGGGAGATAGTGGGCTATGGACGAGACTAAGGCACCTGTCAATTTCAGTCTTATTTAAAATATTTAGGCAGGTGGTGACTTGCCACCCACTAAACAGGCCCACCATAAGAGCCACCATCAATGGTGACAAAAGGGGCAACGTTGGTGTGGATGGCTGAAGGGTGTTGAGAGGTGTGCTGCGGTTTCACTAGAGCGCTACTACCGGCGTTTTGCCCTTTAACATTTCCACCCTTGGAGCTTTTTGTGTCTTGCTCTTGCGTCTCCACCCCCAGACGGCCAGTTAAGGCAAGCTGGGGGTCAGGGGTCTCATTTAGCCCCAGGGAAAACCGGTTCAGTACTTGAAAACGTAAAAAATATGAAAATCCCTCCACCGATCCATAACCAACATAATGTTCGTGGTGCAGTTTCATCAAGATTAATGACGTGTTCACAAATGTATCATGTCAGTCTGTGTATTTGATTGTACATTCCATACTGCATTGTGTACTATATACTACAGGGGGATGGATACCAGGAGAACTAATGGTTCTCGGTAGAACTGCGGCGGCAGACAATGCGTTCTTTATGCACGACTTAGTCGGATTACCGGGACGCAACGGTGATTATAATCATATTAAGCTTTCTATTGTTTGTTGACCCACTTTTGTTTATATTTATACTGATTAGAGTTTTCTATTGGCAATTAATGTAATATTCTACAAGACGATAAGATAACACAACCATTTTGCTTGCTTTGTGAACGTAAGCGACTTCAGAAGGAGAATGTTCTCAATGTGTTTTTTCATTATGTACCACTAGTATGTATATGTACCGTAGTCCCACTGCATGACAAATCGAATCGAATCAAAATCATCTGAAAGTACTGGAGCTATATGAAAAAAACTTTCACTATTAGAATCCAACATTATCCCTGATGAACATAGGCTCGATATATGCGAATGAACATAGGCATAGGATGATGATGAATCGTTATTTTCATTTAACTATTCAAGATTGTAATACAAATGATCCACCATTAAATTAATTCAAAACAATGCCTCTTAATTTTTGCCTGCTCTTCTCGGTAGAGGATCTACTTATTTTGGATCGGAGCAGTAGAACCTTTTTAAGAAAATACTTCTTAACTTGCTGCGCTCTGAAGTTTCACCCGCGGGGTGGATATATATATAAATATGGGACAACATCCACGCAAAGGTCTTCAGGTCCCAAACTAGGCAGAGCCTGTACTATGGTAACCTGATGACTGATATACATACTTCTATACATATACGCACCCATACACAGATCAAACAGACGTGTTCATGCACACAAATGTTTGATCTGTCCGGGAATCGAACCCGGGACCAGCGGCTCAGAAGGCAGGGGTGCTACCAACTGCGCCAACCGGCCTGTCGTTTCATCATCATCATATGATGATGATGAAACGACAGGCCGGTTGGCCGGTTGGAAGAAACGACAGTTCTACTGCTCATCGGAGCAGTACTACTGCTCATCATCATCAAAATAAGTAGATCCTCTACCGAGAAGAGCAGGCAAAAATTAAGAGGCATTGTTTTGAATTCATTTAATGGTGGATCATTTGTATTACAATCTTGAATTGTTACATAGGTAGCAGATGTCGACTTGGCAGAGGTGGAGTAGGTACTCCAAGCTCCTTTATTATCGAAATAATGTATTACTACATCATGCCTGGTACAGCCAACTAGATTTTTTTTGTGTAACGTAACGTGTCGTTCAAAATTGAACAAAAATACTAAAATTTAAACAGTACACACTGTCATTTATCTAGATCAACTATGACACAGATAACTCGTAGTTTGTACGCCGAAGCGTAACTTGACGCTTGCGATAAGAATACGTTTTCGCAAAAAGTTTGTGCTACGGCCTCTGTTACATCTTTTAAGATTTTATTGTATCAACTCACTTAATGCGGCTCCCTCTATAATTAGCCATCACAGACACATGGTATCATAACGCGTGAGGGCTAGGACCAAATACAGAAATGCAAATAGGACAAGATAGGTACAAAATGTACCAAAAATATTACTGTCACGAACTAATAATTTTCTTATGTAACTACTACTGTGTAATTATCTTCACTAATATTCTCGTCTAAATCACATCAGTGCCTCAAGACAAAGCAAAGGTTGGAAGCTTCCAACCAGTCCTTTTGGAAAATTATGGGGGAGCCCTATGTTCAGCAGTGGACGTCCTACGGCTGAGATGATGATGATGACACTAATATTATAAAGAAGAAAGATTAGATTGTTTGTTTGTTTGTTTTTAATGGATAAACTTAAAAACTACTTGGAAATCTTTTGACCAGTAGAAAGCTACATTATTCCTGAGTGACATAGGCTATATTTTATTCATCATCTTCACCACACAGGGAAAACCGCGGTACGCTATAGTGCTAAATATAACAGTGAACCCTTTTTCCCGCGCTCCGCGGTTTCACCCGCGTGGTGATGGATGAAGATTAGTTACTCAAGGATAATGTAGCATTGTAAAGGTAAAATAATTGTATACTACACCCACTCAGAAAGTGTCTCATTATTCGTTCATAAACGGGTTACAAAGTTCGCCATTTCTCCCTTATAAATGTGCGGCGGGAAAAGTAATAAGGAATTTCATTTCTGCTCTCCTTAGCAGGGTAGAAATGTTATTAAGATATAACAGTACCTACGTTTTTAATTATTCTTAATAATTTTCCAAAACGTCATCTGTAATTGAAAGTGGCGATTTTGTAAGGACGAAGACACCAGAATAAAGATGTCTTTAATTTCTTACAAAAGCTCCAGACAACAATTATTATTTACTGAAGGTAATTATGAAGGTAAATATTTTATTTTTCTCGTAGGTGCTGTATAAAGCACTATGTATCACTCGGGAGAAAGTTTTATTTCTGTTCGAGAGTATGTTTATATGGCTTGAAAGAAACTCGAGAACAGAAACAGATCGTTTTCTCACTCGGTGTACAATGTACTATTGAATCTGTCCAATAATCTTTGAGTTTATTAACATAATAACAACATATTATAGTACATTGTTCACCGAGAGGAGAAAGTGACCGATTACCGTCGAGGGTGTCGTTTGAAGCCCGAGCCGTAGGCGAGGGCTTTAAAACACCCGAGATCGGGAATCGCACTTTCTCTCGAGTGATACATAGTGCTTTATACTACACCTACGAGGAAAATAAAAAACTAAATCTTTACTAATTGAAATTTATATTGAAATTGTTGCAGTTAGTGAAGCTTAATGTGACACTTTTTCCATTAATGTTTGTTTGAGATGTTTGCGATAATGTAGGAGGAATAACTGGCTGTGCTGTTGGCACTGCGCTCGTAGAAGGCTGTGGTGCCAAAGGGGCAACTGGCTGCTGAGGGGCATCTGGCATCGCCGCGCTCGTTGATGGTTGAGGAGATGAGTCTTGATGCACATTAATCGATCCCGATATTTGGTTATTTATTCGTGTTTTGTTTTCTACGGAATTCTCTATGTAGCTTTCTGCAACAGCGGACGATTTCCAACCACCGTGACGTTTTTTTGTGGTTAAATCAGCACCAGTATTGGCAAGAATAGTCGCATAAGTTCTGCGAAAGCAGTGGCCAGTGTATTCTAGTGGATTGAGTAAATTAAGGTACGAAGCTATTTCTCTTGGCACAGTACTTATTTTGTTTTTCCCAATTACTTGTTTCGTACATTTTTTGTTTTTATATTGTAGTAAAAACCGATTGGTTTTGGGGTCACTGGGGCGAATTTCGTTATATTTCTTCACTATCTCATAAAATAAGCCCGATATAACAAATGATCGCTGAATTTTGGTTTTTGTGTTAGGAATATTGACGATTATTCCATTTTCGAGGATTTCGATATCGTCTGTTGTCATATCCACAAGTTCTTGCGAACGACAGGCCCCATTTACTCCTAAAATCAAAATAACCTGTAAACAAAAATATCTAACATGAAAACCTAGTAGATTTCTACTCATAAATAGGTACGTAATAAATTTTAAACCAGTGCATTTTGTTCATAAACTTACCTTCATCAACAAATATTTGTCATCTGGAGCATTCTGCAAAAAGGAATAAACATCCTTTGTAGTAAGCACTATTAATTTCTTACTACGGAATCCCTCCGACTTTCTTTTCAGAAATGCTGTAAGTTTTTTGTATTCTTGAATATTTATGTCGTTTCTTGTCAATATAGTACTTTTCAACATTGAGTACATAGACCATAACGTACTTGGTTTGTATTTTTGCGCTTTTTCACTGAAATAAGCTAGCAAAACAGTTTCAGAAAAAGATGCCGTATTTTTTTCACTTTTCCATTGCAAAAAATCGTCATAAGTTTTATTATATTTTTTAATTGATTTCTGTGGTAAAAGGTTATCAATCAGTATTTTTGCTGTTTCCTTCAACTGCGGCGGAGTTAAAAAATCTTCATCATCACTATCACTACTTATCATTTTGATAGTTTTATTTTACTTTTCTACGAAAACTGAATCCTCAAACAACACACAAATTGAAAATGGCGCCAATGGCGTCTGCAATTTTCACATGTTCTTTTTTCAAATTGTTTGACACCATCCAACACACAGCTAGTGGCCAGTGTCATTTTGCGAACTTGGAGATAAAAACTCACTGTAAAAACTTTTTGGCTTTTGATATTTAGGTTACCAGCGCATAGTCTTACCCAAAATTAAAAAAGAAAAACCACGTAAGAAATGGATTTTCATACACTTTTCTCTCCCGCTCAGATGCGTTTTCTCGCCGCATATTTGTTCGATATGCAATGACTTTCTACCGTAAATTTGATAAATTATCAAGGTACTTTCCGAGCAGGTGTAGTATAAATAAATTATTAACATATTAAAAAAATGTTCTTTTTAATATTAGTATAGAAATCTTTAAGTTACTCAAAGATAAAAGAAGGTTACTGCTTGCAATAGCATTTCAAATATGCACCCAAGCAAGTTCTTTATTGTATATTATTTAGGTACAATTTGTTTACTTATGATTCATGAAGCTATTTCCGTAAGAAATAGATCGTGCCCCTCAAACCTCACACTCACCCCAGGCGCTCCACTCGACAGTACGACCCAACTTCCCCCAGGGGAGGGAACCTGAATATAAAACACGCTAATGATAATGATATAAAAGATTATTGACAAAAAGTAAAGACCAATCCCTCGCTGAAAAGATAAAACAATTTCCTGAATTAAGGCGACGACTACGCCAACGTTCAAATTGGAACGGTTTTATTTTACGGACTATTTAACCTAAGACGTTCAGGTTAATAAGCCGCTAACTTGATCTCTGGAGATATGAAATTTAGCGCTGTGAAAGTATATCTTGTGTAAGTATCAGGTGGATAGATGAGGTATAACATTTAAAAGTATAAGGTACTTAATTCGAGGGATTTTGAACCACTGGTGAACAACATAGAAATTAAATAGAATACTTTTCACTATTGTCTCATACTCAGACAGGATTCAAAACATATCCTTTGGCTTATTTACCACCGAATTGAAATTCTGTTGATATGTCATTTTAAGAGGATTGCATAGCTAGTACTTTCCATACTAAAAGAAAAACTCTTTTCTACCTTTTTTCGTGTAATCATCACATTGTTTACTATGCCCGTACGTTTTGATTTTTTCAGTATTTCAAAGTACTATACATTTCCTTTTTTAGATTAAAAAAAAACTGACCAAATCAAAACGTACGGGCATAGCAAACAATGTAAAGATTACACGAAAAAAAAACACTGAAATCGGATAATTATAATTAAGAGGTAGAAAAGAGTTTTTTCTTTTAGTATAGAAAGTACTAGCTATGCAATCCTCTTAAGGTCACGTGCATCCTATCGACATATCCCCTACTTCCTACTAATATTATAAATGCGAAAGTTTGTGTGTGTGGATGAATGGACGTTTGTTACTCTTTCACGCAAAAACTACTGAATGGATTTTAATGAAATTTGGTATGTAGATAGATGAGGCGGTGGAATAACATATAGGATATTTTTCATCATCACCATCATCATTATCATCCATCACCACGCGGGTGAAACCGTGGGGCACAATTAGTATAGTACGAGTAATAAAATTAATGATATGGAATTGAACAAAATAATTAAGTTTTATGAAAGTATGTATAAACTTACATAAGTGATATTGATATCTATGTAATATAAGTTTTTAAACTGACATGGTCACTAATGCAAGAATTGATTTTGGAAGCGGGACATTTACCATGTACACGTTACTAGTAAACATGACGCATGTAATTGTGCCGAAATATCGAGAGTTCACAATATATACAACATGGTAAATATCCCGTTTTTAAAGTTGATTCTTTTCTATGTAATGTTTCCTTTACATAACAAGTCAAAATGTCTTTAATGTTAATTCAAAAGTTCATTAGTTTTCAGTATACCATTTTGATTAAGAATCAGAGTATAAAAGGAAGCACTTTATAAAAACAGAGCACTTTTACATTCGGCGCGAAAATAAACCAAGTCCAGAGACATTTTAACCCAGACTTAGTTCGGCTCAAATGAAGTGGAGCCTCTGAATTACGCTTAAAATGTTTGCTTACAGGATTGAACTAGGAACACGCCGGTTTAATATTTAGTTAGGGGATCAGGCGAAATTTCCTGATATTGTTTCTTTATTCGTTATATGTGTTTGGCTTACAGCTTTATTGGAAATTAATGTTTATCCAGTAGGGATATTATCTTCCGAACTGTATTTGCTTTGCTATAGACGGTAAAATTGGAAAAGAGATTTGTATTTTATTTGATAACCTCGCGTTTTATAAAAGTATTACAAAATAACAATCTTCTTATACAATTTAAAACATAAGTACAGGTTGAAATTAAACATCTAATTAAATACTGGTCTCATATTTTATTAAGTATTATTTTATTATATACTAGCTGCTCTCCGCGGTTTCACCCGCGCAGTGATAAATGATGATGATGTTGATGATGAATCTTACATAGCCTATGTTACTCAGGGTGAATGTATCTTTCCAATGGTGAAAGAATTTTTTTAATCGGTCCAGTACTTTTTGAGAAAACTCGTTACAAACATACATACACATCTTTCCTAGATATAATATTAGTATAGAAGTATAGATAATACTAGCTGTGCTCCGCGGTTTCACCAGCGTGGTGATGGATGTTGATGAGTATGAATCAAATATAGCGTATTATATGTTACTCAGGCTTAATGTAGCGCTAAACTCGTGAACGAATAAATCGGTTAAGTAGTTTTACGTGTATCCATTACAAACAAATAAACAATCTTTCCTCTTTATTATTAGAGTAGATATGGATTAATACCAAGGTGCCGGCTTTACTATTGCATAGTAGATATTGACGTCTTCTATATTACTGTAGTACCTACGTCACTTTGCTTTCTTGTCAATAGCATAGACTAATATTATAATAGTTCCTGCAGCGTACGCGATATAAAGGATTTTTTGAAATTTTTTCCACACCTTGAGTTACATTATAGAAGTTTTCATATGGATCCCTTTTTTTTAAATATTATATAGCATGTATTTTATGTTAATCAGGAAAAATTTAGGATTCAAATGGTGAAAGATTTTTTCAAATCGGTCCAGTAGCTTCGGAGCCTATTCAATCAAACAAATTCTTCCTCTTTATAATATTATATAGTGTAGAAGAAGTGTAGATGTAGATGTAGAAAATAAGAGTAGGTGCCTATTTATTTAGAAGCTTTATTGCACTTGAACTTTATGGCATATAAGTTTTATCTAAGCTCATAAAATTAACATAAGTAATTAATATGATAACGAAACGAAAGTTGATTTGAAATTGATCAAATAAATAATTGGATTGAAGAAATAAAACACGATCCGTCAACAATGTACACAGTTTTCGATTTCTTTTCAATTGAACAAATACTTAGTTCAATTAACTATAATTAGTACTCAATACAAATACTTATAAGTTCGTATTTTAAAGATATTCTTAGTTAAATTAATTTAATTACCATTATTGTTGACCGAGCAAGCGAAGCGTCTCTACTTTAATTGGCCATATTGCCTTTCATCTGTCCGTATGTTTGTTAGGTTGTATGTTGGTCCTCCTGTACAGGTCGCATTTTTCAACAACTCTTGACAACACTCGGTATTCATGCTACTATTCAATGTAACTTTTTTGTATTTGTATTTATATATTTGTGGGAATAAAGCATTTTGTGATGTATTGTGTGTCTGAATAAACAATTAAATATGTACTGCCCTTAAATGGGTTGAGAACAATGCTGCTTTTAACATCAACCGAGATCGAGTCCTTTCCGGATTTGGTATCTTTCAATATTCCTGTACAATTTAATTACCAATTTGCATTGTGATAAGGGTAATTGACAGATCGTATCACCTTCTTATTGTATTAGGCGTACCCTGTGAATATATCATAAAGAGTAGTTGTTCTATGCAACAAATCCCAGTAATCCTCTCGATCGTTTCACATCCAGCTGAAGGCAATCCATTTCCCCCCTAAGCACACACACACAACGTGACTGATGTGATACAAGAGCAGATCACTCCGCGTCTTCGCGCCAACCGCACGGCTTTCAGACGCTAATCGTCGCCTTTCAAACGCGAGACGTAGACAAATTTAATTAAACACGCTTTTACACTTTAGAACGCTCCATTATTAATTAGAATAGGCATGCGAATACACGAATATTGTAAGTACATAGACAAGCGCTCAGGTACAAGCTCTATTTACATAATTGATCGAGAAATGATTGTTCAACTTCAGCCTCGGGAGGAGTTTCAGGTTTCAGTCAGTTTATTCGATTTTGATGTTGATATAATTACTTATTTTCCTTAGAGACTTCTTCTTTGTATTACATTAATATTGTATTCTAGAAATAAGCTTTTAAAAACATGTAATTTAATATTCGACGATAATCTTAGTGGAGATTTTTGTCTGTAATTAATTTAGCTTATGAATAATTACTTCAATTAACATTAAAATTTAAGTTGTTATGATGACGCCGAAAGAATATCAGCACAGCCGTGCGATTCCCTAATGATTCGTCGATGCGCTCGTCGACGAGCTCACCGATGTCAAATACTTTATGAGATATCGCCCTTATACATAAGGATGTTTTTCAACGTTTCTTGTAATCTTGTCATTTGTTTCACGGATGTTGTCAAAGATGCAACGATGTTTGCTCTTAGAGAATCGCACGGCAGGACATGCTAAAAGACTGTGAACTAGCAAAATGTCTACAAAAATGCTCCCTATATTCTTTTGTTTTTTTGAATGATTTATAGAGATCTGACGATGATATCTTTGTATATGGTGTTAAGATGAATATCTTTTATTCTACTGGGAAATCAAATTTTCCTTTTAATATCGCTGTTTCTGTAATCATGAATCAGCGAAGAAAAGAAAAATCGAACGGCGACTCGAGAAATGAGCAGCTGATTATAAAACAAAGCCACTTTCAAAATTAATTTGAATTGGATTTCCCAGTAGAATAAAAGATATCAATGTAAATTGAATTTGCGTGTTACTTTACAATACGAGTCCCGTCGTGGACGCTTACAATATGGCACGCAATATCAACGACGTAAATCTAAGATGACTTTGTTACCAGTTTTATCACAAGTGGTTATATGAGGACAGTACCGAAGTCCTTGTGAGCCCTTATAACTTAGCAGATACCGGCACTATACCTTTTCCCATGGCTTAGCAAATCCATTTTACATACATATAATGCTACAAACTTCCATCCTCATTTCCCCCTCCCTTTGATTCTTATTTCGCAATATCTTGTGTAGAATGAAGTTCTTAGCGTACCTCTCAAATTTGGTTGAAATGCGTCGATAAATAACACTACAGCAAACTTACCCCATATCCCCTCTATTTTCCCTACTCAGAAATCTCGATCGACTAATAAATTAAGATAAATAAAGGAACTTTTGTGTCAATTTTCATCAAAATCGGTTTAAAATGCGACCTGTGGGTGAGAACACACAATAATACAATATAAAATACAATACAATAATCGGTATATCATTTATCCGGTTACCATAGTTCAGACTCTGTCTAGTTATGGACTCGAATACCGTGGATGTTCTCCCATTTTATTATTATTGTAACTTAAATGAAAAAAATGCACTAAACAATTTTAACTGCATGCCTGTATTTATTTTGTTAAAGATACTACAATCTCTAACATACCATTAGAACATTTCTGAACATATTTGAGAGGTATCGAGAAGGGACCATGAGTGGCTCAAAGTTGTTGGTCTAGAACAATTCAATGTGTGTACAAGTAGAAAGTATAATATAATAAGTGTAGTCATATTTCAACCTTACCATTAAATTTGGTACCACCACATCAGCAAGCTTAAAACAATAATGGATTAGAATAGACCTTTTGATGACGTATTATCACATACTCAAATGCTTATTTCAACGTGACTTTTGACGCTAAGTTTAATTGTTCCAATCATAGAGTAATTCTTCTAAGGTTTCAATGGTAAAAGCTTTGAAGGAGGAGGCGGCATTTACCCCTTATTTTGTTTGGAGTATACTCTCGTGGTGGTTCCATATAAATTTCATTAAATTCGGTCAAGCAGTGTTAGAGTTACACTCCAAAAACTGAAAAGTTGGTTATTTTGATATCATCATTGACGGTGTATACCGTAAGTAGCAAGGTCACTAAAACGAGTGAAAATATTTTTTATTAATAAATAGAACCGACTTCTGCCCTAAAAAGTGTGAAATAACTTGTAGTATAGGTACTTTCGAACTATCATGATTATCAAGATTTTTTAATCCAAACGTTACAATAAGGATATTATGGATTTAATGAAATCAGATGATATGAAATTATATAACAATATACACACCTAGACACAGGTCAAACAGACATATTCATGCGCACTAATGTTTGACCTGTCCGGGGATCCAACCCGGGACCAGCAACTCAGAAGGCATGAGTGCTAACAACTGCGCTAAAACACTCATTTAATCACGAAGACATTTCATCAAATTCACCACAAAACCAATGAAAACTACGCAAAGGTCCGTAAAATAAAAAGATATGTTATTCCAGTGTATACAGGGTGTTTGGTAGAGGGACTGACATACCAAATGAGCGTGTTCGGGAGCCCCACTTGGAGAATACAAGTTGGCCAAAAAATCCCAGACCCCCCAATTTTTTTTACTTTTTTTTGTGAATTTTCCCTTTTTCTCCGAAATCGTACCTATTTACCACCATAACATTTGTAAAATCTGTTTTAGACAGGATGTTTTTAGTTGAATTTGGTCTCTATACACCTTCAGGCCAAACAAAGCAAAATTGGATACGTGGATTTTGAATTGGATTGGCCTGAAGGTGTATAGAGACCAAATTCAACTTAAAACATCCTGTCTAAAACAGATTTTACAAATGTTATGGTGGTAAATAGGTACAATTTCGGAGAAAAAGGGAAAATTCACAAAAAAAAGTAAAAAAAAATTGGGGGGTCTGGGATTTTTTTTGGCCAACTTGTATTCTCCAAGTGGGCCCCCGAATACGCTCATTTGGTATGTCGGTCCCTCTATCAAACACCCTATATATAATAATACAAACAAATTACAATTTAATATAGAACTAAGCCAAAACAGTCCCCAAAGTTATAACCGCAATTTATTAAAGTTAGCCAATGTTTGGTGCCATCAGATATTTCGTCATTACGGTCACTGAGCATGATTGCAATTAAATCTGATTTCAGTATAATTTATACCCGAGCTGTTGATCCCAGCGGCCCGTTTGTAATCCAAGAATAAGCGAGATTATACCGACGCCAACTTGCTAATTTGATGTCGCATATAATACGTATTTACTTTTTGCGAGTCACACAGGAGTCATCACTGTTTTGGTACTTGAAGTAGAATATAGTACATTTCTTTCTTCTTTCTTTATATCCTACCGATCTTTGCCCGTAAATAAACAATTGATTTTCTTGGTCTAACTTCAAGCCAAACACCCATTGACTTAGTGTTGCTTAACAACACAATCTACTGTCGAGTAGTTTTAGTGTTGCTGTGTCGGTAAAACACTTTAGTTGTTGTTTAAGCTGATATATAATTGCCATAATGATATTGTAGCAGTTTTTCATTGACCGAAAACATGGTAAAAACGACGTTTTCTGAAAATGAAACCTAGCTAGATCGATTAATGGCCCCAGAAACCCCTGAATATTAAATTTCATGAAAACCGTTAGAACCGTTTCCGAGATTCAAATTATATTTAGAAGAATAGCTCGTTTGAAGGTATTAGATAGATAGATTGAAGTAAGTAACATATTAAGTAACGTAAGTAATATAAGGGAGAGATATAATTTTAGAGTATACCTTCACTACTACCTGACCCCCAGCAGCTTTGCTCGTAGAATACAAAGCCACAGATATTAATTAAAGTGTTTCCCCCGTTTATTGATGCCCTTAATAGGTGAAAATTCCAAAAAGCCTTCCTTTGTGGATGGCATCAATTACCAAAAGTACAAGTTTTAAGACCTGCCTTGAAATTACGTATCTTTAAAAAAGAATAATCACAAAAAGTTTGACACTTGTATGTAAGAAATACCGTTTTTACTATAAAGCATAAAAGTAATAGAAAATATCACAGTTAAAAACATGTATATATACTTAATTCACGTTTTATAAGACGGATTGTGATCAAGTAATTATCGATATCTATGCAACGGTAGGTACAGATAAATAAAATTGAAGTGTCTGTTTGTAATTCCAAATTAACAGCTTTTCACTAAATGCATATGAAAGTATATACGGTATAAACATAAATAACAGGTTTTAAAATGTTTGTCTGTATTTTATAAAAAAAAAAAGAATGGGTAAAAATTACAATGGATGGTGGGAAAAAACACTACATTGGCTATCGTAAAATTTGTATCTTTTTTAAATATGTGTTTCTTGTAGGTTTAACCTGAAACATGGTTGGTTTATTAACCGTTAGTGTTCGTAATGGTGCACGATTGTAAGCAAAGTGTACAAAATCATGAAACGTTGTTTTAGTGTTTTCCTCGACTTAGAATATGTTAGTAATGCATCCACTGCTTTGTACCAGAAAGTGACTTAGACAGGACAGTGACTTTATGACAGGCGTATATATTTCACAATGACAAGACTGTAACTATAATAAACTTCCCAATGTTATCCGAGATTTGCCTATTAATAAGTTCAAAATTACTATTAAAACTTAACTGTGTCAAAATAGTAGACTATGCACCGAGGGAGTAAAGCAGTGTCTTACGTCATGGGCGGTATATTGAACGCTGAGTGTAACGGGGACTCTTGGGCGCAGCGAGGGGATTAAAATTTAATTCCCGAGCGAGTTATGCTGTCTTGAGCGAAGCGAGGGATTAAAGCCGCCTAAGACGAAGACAGGCTTTATCCTCGAGGTGCATACTCTACTTTTCATACCTACTGCAAGACAATAAAAACTCAGAGCTTTAAAAAGCTATTATTTAGTAAAAAGTAAAATACATTAATAGTTAATATTCAAATTGGACACATTTATCCCGTTATAGAGACAGAGTAATATTTTTGGAAGGAACATTTTACGGGAAAACACTGTTTAGACTTTCGCGGTTGTTAACTAAGTTATAATTAGTACTCACGAGATTTGGTTTTAACAAAAGAGCCAACAATAGGTTGGCTAGATGTTAAAGCGTTCGAAAAGCTCATCACAAACAAGCATGCTATTGCATGGACGTAGGTCAAAAATGCACTCTTTTTTAGCTTTCTGAACCATGAACAAAAAGAGAATAATACACGACATTTTCACCTACAGATTTCCAATTCTAACGCCCTGGTGAGCGTTTTTATCGATATTTTCGCCAACTTAGGGCTATTCGAACAAGCGCTTTTTTTCTTTTTTTACTGTCTACGTAACTCCGTGGTAAGAGTTTATATGAACCCAAGGGAGTTTCATACATTACAGCCCCGGAGATGTAATGGCTTGCTTTACGTTTATATTGCGTGATATGTAATGGGACATTTTCGAGCAGCTGGTATGAAAAGGTTATTACTAAATTTTGGATTACTTGGAGGATAAAACAGCTTGGGACAGATCCACTCCAGGATCTATCTACTCGTGCATTACGATGTTAAAGTGTAGCTTACTGATACCATTAGTATGGTTTCTTTTATAAGGCACTGGTGCTAAAAATAAACGAACATTTATTATAACCATTAAGAAATTGGCGATAAAAACAAATGGAAAAATCCTGCTGAGTTTCTTGCCAGATCTTCTCAGTCGTGGTCATTCCGATCTGGTTGTAGATTTATGAAATAACAAATGTAAAATGACAATTTGTGATTTCCCCCGTAGGCCTATCCAGAATAAATGATTTTCATTTTGATTTTGATTTTACTATAAGTCTCACGGATAGAACTGCATGTATTAGAAAAGAACTTAAGAGATGTAACCATACAAACGTGAGTCTACAAGAAAATGAAAATAAGAAGAGTGAAAACCATAAACAAAATTGAAACAGAATCATATCGGGAATAAAACCCAAAACATTTTCAAATATACCTATGAACCAAATCTCTGTAGGAAATTTACATTTAAGTATCTCTTCTGACGTCATAAATATGGTAAGAATTCAGATAAAGCGCTCTCAAGAACTCTCATGCGTTACAGTAAATGCCTTTTGTATGAATAACATACGACGCAAGTTAAGGAAAAAGAATGAAAACGATTTCTTTGTTCGACCGGTTCATTTGTCTTTTGAGTTTTCGTCTACCGGCAAGGGTATCCCCTTGATCATTAAGTGCGCTTGTTAGGTGGTGTTTTCTGGACCATTTTCTTTTTTGCCATACTTTTATTGATACTTTGCTCAGAACATATTTAGAAGTGCGTAAAATGATTAAATTATTTTCAGGTCACTCTTCGGCACGTATATGAACAATTTTTATGTTCCTCAAAAACATTGTTTCTTTTGTACTTTTCTAGTCCTCTACATTTTCTCCATGAAAAAAATTTACGACGTTTGCATGTCATACGTCTGAAATTTGCTTTAGTTTAATGAGTTTCGTAAAACCACCTGTAGAGAAGTAGGTATAGTTTTGTCATAGATATATAGTCTCAATAGGGCGAATTCTGTGAGTTTTGTTTTGTAATTACAAATATACGGGACCCTATTTTAAGCACATCTTGGTATGTTCTTAGCAATTTTACATTTAATTAAATATTAGTGACTTAACTTCTTTATAAAACTTATTTCCAAACTTTTCTCTAAAAAACGTGAATATTTAGGGAATATTAATTTGGTATCATAATACAATCTAACCTTCAATAAGAATATGTATGTTATACAATACACCACATACTTTATTGTATATTAGTTATAATCAAATAACTACTATACTATCAAAAAAATACATGAATGAAAATTTAATTCATGGGGCGCTATCGGCTGCATTTTGTCACTGCGAAATCATTTCAAACAATTCACCTCATGTTTTTTTATTGTCACTTTTCAGTCTTATTCGTTGTTATTTTTATGTTTACGTAGAAACGTTGTCTGTGCAAAAAGAAGCGTCCTAGAAATTGAAATTGCGACTATGCTAATAAACTTGCTTTGCTACTAAATAAAATGGCTAATAATTTACTGTTTTATAGTCGAAGTTCACACTTGATAGTTGCGTCGCCGAGTCGAGAGAAGGTTGCGAGACGGACGCCGTGCGATTATCTAAGAGCAAACATCGTTGCATCTTTGACAACGTCCGTGAAAAAAATGACGAGATGACTAAGAAACGTTGGAAAAACAACCTTGTATACAAGGACGATATCTCATAAAGTATTTGACGACGGTGAGCTCGTCGACGAGCGCTACGACGAATCTTAGAGAATCAAACGGCTGGATTCAACTGCCATATAAAAATCTGAATGTTAGTTCTCCGCAACCCCACGACGGTTTTATTTTTGCACAGACTCTATAGTTAATAATATATCTATCATACATAGGTATGTTTATTTTTGTTTATTTCTATTATAATAGTAAGTTAATTTTAAATAGACAAAATACTTTGATCATCATTCATGAAGTACAAATCATAATCCGTAATCAATTACATTATTATAAATGCTGATAAAGTGTAAGTCGTTGTTTTACTTTTTTTCGCCATTAAACCGGACCAATTTGGTACTTTACCACGGTAATATTATAATATAACCTGTAGCCCATAAATTAGCAATAGAGGCTTTTAAATATGGAACCAAAATATGGAAAAAAATGTTTCTGTTACTTAAAGCAAAAAAGAAATAACTAAAAAAAACATAACAAAAGAAAAGGAAAAAAAACAAAATAAGGCAAAACTCTTGTTAATAATAAAGTCTGATATATAAGCAATTAATAATAAGATATTGCTTACTTATTAATTAAATGTAATTAAATTAACCTAATTTAACCTTTTTGTAACATAACCTTGAGTGACCAAAGGTGACGATATTTTGTATTCATAACGTTTTACAGTACACTGGCATTACAATTCACAATTCGCACGAGATTAACATAAAGATCGAAGGCATAGGGTCAAAGTGATATTAAGTAATAAATCCGGCACGGGCAGGCTGTAAACGCTTTTGAATTACCGGTCGGCGTAATGGGAAAACTTAATATTCACGGGGGATGGTGGTCCTATGGCTATTATAGGTAGTCTGATGCCGGATCGAATTAAATTTACGCGTTGTATTGTTTTCAGAATAAAATCGAAGCGGTTCGAGACTTCTTATAGTCAAATTAATAAATATCTGACTGTTATCTAACTATAAAGATTGTTTGAATTAATCCTCAAAAAATAACAATATTTGACGAAAACATGGGTGGTAAAATATCTGAATAATCTTAATAATTTTCCCAAAGGGTATGATGAAATTAAAAGCAAATTACAAATACTCTACTACTCCCAAAATCCTACTAGTTACTACACCTACCACTAACTACTACAGTCGTTTTCAATATTTTCCCAATAACAATTTCCGTTAGGTTGTGTCATTTATATTTCTTTGAAAAGAAACGAAAAAAACGGTCTTCCTGCACTTAAATGAACGAAGTGAACATGTATTTATAACTAATAGGCTGGAGACCTTTCAGTATATGATTTTCTCTTATTTCACATCAATAGGGTTTAAAGTGCAGACCAAGAAAAATATATTTAGTCAATTAAGGTTTACGTATGTATAATAATTCATCATAAGCTTATTCTTTCAGATATGTTTTTTTCTTACATGTGCCGTCTTATTCTTAGTTCTTCAGCTATACGCAACAGAAAAAGGTGTAGTTTCCGTTCTGATTTTATTATTATTCGTACATTAATAAAAGTTCGTTAAAACACTATTTTTCATCGTGCTCAGGGATGATGCGCTTAAAAATACATACCAAATTTTTTTTTATATTATGTTTCATTTTTATGCAAAAAGAAATGTTTCCCCATTTTTAGGCATCCTTGCTACTTACAGGACAGGATCGATTGTCATTCACTGTCAATGATGATATCATCAAAATAGGCGTAACACTTACACTTTGGAGTGTAAACCAAAAACTGATGGACCAAATTTGATGAAATCCAAATGGGACACGTCGCAAGTGTATACTCTACCAAACGAAAAAATAATTTTTAGACTCACTTCACAAATAGGGGAGAAATCGGCCAACATACACATAAAAAATACATACACACGAACATATAAGCTCCTCCTTTTTTGAAGTCGGTTAATGACAACTGCCTCACAAGATGACTACGACAGCTCCGCCGTGCGATTCTCTAAGAGCAAACATCGTTGCATCTTTGACAACATCCGTGAAACAAATGACGAGATGACAAGAAACGTTGGAAAAACAACCTTTTGTACAAGGGCGATATCTCATAAAGTATTTGAAATCGGTGAGCTCTTCGACGAATCATTAGAGAATCGCACGACTGTACCTGAGTGTGATATAAGCTCTAGAAATTTCCCTACTACCTTGCTGTGAATTTTCCACGTTGTTCCTTTGTATCCGAGGTACGATTTGAACCTATGACCGGCAGCAGGCAAGGCACCTTGAAAATATAATTACTCACTGAAAAGGCCACAAGAAATCATTTGTGCAAAATTTTCAGTCCATTCGTATGCAAAGTTAAAATAATTGAACACATAATCCGAATGTGCTGACTAAATGTGCTACCGGGCCAAAATTCTGCAAAATCATGAAAATCACTAATCGCGCGGTGAGAAAGCTTTTATCTCAACGCGAGCATCATTAGGGGGATTGTAAACAAATCCCTTACAAAGTTTGGATAAACGAGATGAAAGGGCACTCCCGCCATTAACATTTAAATATTTTGAACGTAGGTACGTAATTGATATTAAATTCATGGATTCGCGGCTCGCAGACCGCGAGATAACACGACAAGTTACCTATTATTTAGCTTCAATGCGTTTATTGTATCAATTGGAACATTTTTATACAATATGATTGTAATGAAGTATTCACACGCAATCTATTTAATATAAACTAGCTGCTCTCCGCGGTTTCACCCGCGCGGTGATGGATGATGATGAATCTTATATAGCCTATGGTACTCACGGTGAATATAGCTTTCCAATAGTGAAATAATTTTTGAAATCGGCCTATACTTTTTGAGCCAATTCGTTACAAACATTACAAATCTTTCCTCTTTATAATATTTCTATAATAAACCATAAGTATATTACGTATAGAATTATAGACTAGCTGCGCCCCATATGCCATATGCATGCATGATGATGATGATGATGAAAAGTATTATATGTAATTCCTCGAGATATGACAAATCGCAAAACATAAAAATAGACCCCGCGGGTTCACCCGCGTGTCTTATTAGTTTCTTAGATATGACTAATCGAAAAAAAGGAAATATATAAAAACTTATCCAGCTGTTCTTGAGTTGAAAATGGTGTAACTAACACGACTTTGTTTTATATATATATATATAAATGATATATTATAATAAACCATAATAATTAAATTCTGTGCTCCACTGTTTTTTACGCCCAAATCAAATATCTTAATGGCTCTGCTGAATTATTCAGACAATCAAGTTGGATATAATTTAAAAATTTAGCGATCAATGCGATAACTTAAAATAATAAATGTTAATGTAAACTCTACAGTTTTATGATTTTGGGATAAGTAAATGTAAGAAAATGATTGGCTTTATAAATGTTAAAATATTAGAGAGAAAAAATCCTATCCTTGGACGGTAAGCCTCGGTGGCCTAGTCGTCATAGTGTCTGACACGGGCTGTCGGAAAATTGTAAAGATTGGTCTCGCTAAGCAGGCATTAGTGCTTTAAAAATCATATGCTAAAAATTATAAATGTTTCTTAAACTAGTTAAAGCATATGGCAAGCAATCACAATGGGGTGAATATAAACGTGATGGTGGGCGGCAAAGCGCAGGCTGGGCGGGCGGCCGGCGAGCGCTACGGCTACGAGGCTACGAGCCGCTACGACCATCAAACGAACGATAGTTCCATCGCATTTCTTTTGTTATTCGCCTATGAGATCCATTCTCTGTTTTGATCCTCTACATTTCGAATTATTCTCTTTTTCGACTAACGAATCGAATGTTTCAGCTATATTTCAATGTCGATTTCTGATGTAGTGGTTGAGTCTGAGTGCACGTCTACGATCCACAATGGCTTACAAAAACATTTTTCCAGCTACCCAACAACAGTGTAGAGTGGATGGTAAGTTTTGTATTTATGCGGTTTTCTACCTTTGTATAAATAACTGAAAAGCTAATGGAAAATTCAGGGGTAACATTTTTTAATCAAGTCTGTAGAATAAAAAAACAAATCAGAATTGTTTCAGAATTGAAAACCAAAAGCGTGTTGTGTGTAATAAATCATAATTACAAATTCAAGTTACAAACCTTGGAAACATTTTCGTTAACATACCTCATTAAGTTAACGAAGGCCGCGTGGCCTGATTTACAGTGAATAAAGTTCATTCCATTATTACAGTCGTATTTTCGCTTTGCCACGCGAGTTTGGAGCGAGTTCACAATATTAATGTCAATTATTAATTAAAACGCAAACAATTATCCTACCCCTTAATTTGGAGACCACGCGGCGCGCCAGTCTCAAATTATTGCGCTAAATACGCAGCCCAATTTATCTCGAATCTCGCCTGGATCGTAGAAATTTAAATTAAAATGTAAATGTTGTCGAGAGGGGGCCGCTCTCTAATTGCGATCTGAGTCCGTCCGTTGTCAAAGTTGTCCTATTTGCGGTCGAACGCTGGATTCACACATCGGATGACGTTTATTCATGTGATTTAGTTTAGCCCGATCTAAGGCCCCCGTTTTGGGATCGAACCACAGGATCGGACTGTTTCATTTTCATTAAATTGAAGCTATTTTCGTTAGCCTTACAAAATCCGGTTTTTAACATATTAGGAATTGGCAAGACGGGGAAGTCAAATTCAAATTCAAATCATTTATTGGCCATATTATAACAGTGAACGTTATACAAGGCAAGTCATTCATATAACAATAGTGATGTCTTATATCTAGCTTCGTTTTGTTTTTACATTTAATTTATTTAGTATGTTATCTATTTAATTATATTATTTATGTTACGTTGAAAACACTTTCATTAACAAGTCAGTCACAATGTCAGTCATTATTCATTCCTTCACTCGTCCCCTCTCGTGCACCATGCAGCATAATTTGTATACATCCATACATAAATGAATCCCTTAACAATAAGCCTGAAGGCAAGCGTCACGCCAACCCATGACAGAGCAGACATTGCGGTGCGTAACAAGAGTTCTGCGCAGCACTGCAATCATATATTTGAGCTTTTTTACTTTCACAGTAGGACAAGCTAAGAAAACTTGTCGTTCTTCGTAGTTCCTTTTCGGTTGTAGGCCTTCAAAACATTCGGCCCCATCAGCCGTTATATAGATGCTAGCTGCACCCCCACCCCCCGCGGTTACACCCGCGTGGTGATGGATGACGATGATGAAAATCCTACATCCAGTGCTTCATTTACCTCCATACCAAATTTCATCAAATTGGTCCAGTCGTTTGAGCGTGAAAAAGTAATAAACATACAAGTCTCAATGTCAAAATAATTTATTCAATTTAGGCACTAAAGACGCTCTTATGAACGTCAATTATCCATTATAATGTACTTTATAGACTCTACCGCCGCATTCCAAAATATATAGAGCCTACCGAGAAGAAGCGGCAAGAAACTCGGGGCCTCTTTTACTCTTTAAACTCTTTTAATATAGATTTTTACATAGTTTCTACTTAGGTACTACTATTATTACATTTTATGGGTGGCAGATGACAATTTGCCTGAAGTGGAATATTCCACGCATCTTTGTCTTCTGTATAATTGCGGACTTTATAGTACCCTTTTTTTATTAAAATGTTTTCTAAGTCAACTTGAATTTTCTCTCTGTGAGTTATGTGTTTTCGGATTTTATTGTAAAAACGCACACAATTTCCTAGGAACAACTTATTACTCTTCGCAAGTCTAAAACTAGGTACAGCTATCCTATTCGTATTCCTAGTATTAAAAGGGTGGTGATCACTATTTAACTAACAAACACACTAACAAACTTTCGCCTTTATAGTATTAGTGTGATATAGCGGGTTGAGCTTGCATTCGATTTTGCATTCAACCAGCCGACAGACTATTCGGTCAACAGTGTGCCTAGCATGAACATTTTTAGGTTATTATCGTATCGTTGATGTACATTTACAGTACACACTATCATTTTTCTTCTACTACTGTGGCACAGATAACTCATAGTTTGTACTGTATAATGAACTTTTCGTGCTAGACCTACAGCCGTGCGATTCTCTAATTAATTTATTTATTTCAACCACCAATAATGACTACAACATTCTTAAAACTAGTAAGTTTACATAATATGATACAGTTTCATTTATTTATTTTTTTGTAAGCCCTGGTCTCCACACTAGGATTCCCTGTGTTGTGGAGATCAGTTCCTCACAAATTGGTTTTAAATCTAATTGCGTTACAAGTATGTGCTTTAATTTTTTGTTAAGGTTACAGATAGAAATTACTTAAGTTATTCTGTAAAAGTCCGACATTCTAAACAGTGTAGTCGCAACTTCATATAACTACCTACGCAGTTGATACTTATAGCAACAAGAATTTTAAAAAACAATACAAAATGAATAGAGGTTTCCATTTTGAACTGTAATTAAATTTATATTATATACTATTGTAAATATCTAAGTTGTTATTCTGTAATTATATCCTCGCACATATGTTTTTCAATTTAGTAATCAATAGATCTTCAATAGTGTGTATAGTGTTTAAACTACTATAAGTGTTTTAATTATTATATATTTTATCTGTGTTGTTATTTATCAATTTGGATTATCTGTTCATTTTGTTCATAGCTTAGATTCAATAGCCAAAGCTTTACTGTTTGTTTACATTTATATCGGGTAAGGGGTAATATATTAAGAAGTCTGTTAAGCTTAGTGCATATGTACGGTGCTGTCCAAGAGTAAGTCCGTCGGTAGAACTCAGAATGTCTAGTTGGAACTTTCCATCGGATGTGTCTGCGGCAGATAATAACCTTGTTTGGAGCAATTTTATGGTATCTTAAAATAACAGATAGTATGTAAAGCAGTCTAACCCTTAAATATCCACTGCCCTGATAGAGATCATCAGTAGAGTAGAGGCGTGGTTTCTTGTGTGCTATTTTAATAATAGCACGTTGAGCACGTTCAAGCGGTAACAAATATGATTTGAACGCGCCACCCCATGCCACCACACAATAGCAAAGAAATGATTGGCATAAAGAAGAGTAAAATTGCCGTATTAGTTCATCATCTGCTACAGACCTCAATCTTTTAAAAATAAACTTAAGTTTTCTCAACCTGCCTGAGACAGTATCAATGTGTTGCTTCCAGCAGAGATTTTGGTCTATGATAACTCCGAGGTATTTCAGTGAGTATACTGGCTCGAGTGTGATACAGTGACAGGCATTGCTAGAAATATTTCTGCAATTATGTATTTTCACTACAAGAGGTTGGAATGGTGCTGTTCTCACGGATATACTAAATGCTATCAGTTTAGTTTTAGATGCATTAAGTGTCAAAAGGTTGTTGTTAAGCCAGTTTCCAACTATGTCAATCCCTTGCTGGCATTTTTTGTTGACAGAATTCCAGTCGTGACCATGGAAAACAATCGCAGTGTCGTCTGCAAAGGTGAAAGTTTTGCCATGATAAAGGTTTAGTGCGCAAAGGTCATTAATATAAACTAAAAATAGTGTTGGACCTAGGACACTTCCTTGTGGCACGCCAAAACTAATACTTTCCATGTCACTACATACACCTCCGACACACACTTTTTGCCTTCTTTTAGAATGATAATGATTCGTTATTGTGCTCGTCGACGAGCTCACCGATGTCAATACTTAAGAGATATCGCCCTTGTACACAAGGTAGTTTTTCCAACGTTTCTTGTCATCTCGTCATTTGGTTCACGGATGATGTCAAACATGCAACGATGTTTGCTCTTAGAGCATAGTAACCTAAAACTCAATGACAACTGTGTCAGTAAATCACGCGAAGTTGAACGTTTTACGCTATTTGAATCGTCCCATCACTAGTAACCAAACAAGTGCAATTTGAAAAATATTATACCGACTTCCATTTTATTACTTTGGTAAAAATTAGTTATTGGAGTGTAACTCAAAAACTACTGGACCGAATATGATGAAATTTAAATGGGACTACATGGGATGCTCCAGCTTTCAAACAAAAAATAATTTTCAGAATCGGTTCACCCTATCGAAAGTTACGAGGTAATAAACATAAAAAAATACAGCCGAATTGAGTACCTCTTCCTTTTTAGAAGTCGGTAGAAAATGTCATTTAGTCTCAACCTTGTTCTCTTCTATACATATAATAAAAATGTAACGGATCGCTGTCTGTACATGAAAGATAAATGACAAATAATATTATTGGGGCTTTTATAAACGACAAGTACAATTGAAAAAATTTAATTCCGACTTCCATTCTATTCAGTTTTTGGAGTGTTACTCAAAATATACTGGACCGAATAAGTTGAAATTTAAATGGGACACGGGAAGCACCAGCTATGAAAAAGAAAAATAATTTGAGAATCGGTTCCCTATCGAAAGTTATGAGGTAACAAACATAAACATTAATTTATTGCTTACATGTCCAATAAGCTTGACAAACATCTCAGCTCAAGCAATGGGGTATGCTGAAAACCAGCTCTGCGTAGACCTAGTTCACGCAGAAAAACGCTGAGCCTACCCCAATTACCATAATCATCAAAAGTAAATTTTAAGTTGGTATTATTAAAAAAAAAAATTTAGTTTCTATACATTATTCTACCTTGGCAAATGTTAAAACTTTTGTAATATTTTTATGGTTTTGGCAATAAAAATCTATTTTATTTATTTATTTTATTTATCGGATCGGACGTCCTACGGCTGAGATGATGATGATGATGATTTTATTTATTATAAAATAAAAAACAGTCGAATTGAGTACCTCCTCCTTTTTGAAAGTCGGTAGAAAATAGAATCTAATCTCAGCTAATCTCAGAAACGGCTTATCCTTATTTAAATGTGGTTTTCACTAATATGTAATGGTAATTTATAGTATTACTTTTCAAAGCACTAATGCCTGCTTAAGCGATCTCAAACATTGAAATTTATAGAGAGAAAAATTCATATCCTCGGACGGGATTCGAACCCGCGTCTTCTGACTCTCCGTGTCAGACGCCATTGACCAACTAGGCCACCGAGAATCTGGTCTGAGCATCGAATTTTAACTCTCTATTTGATTATTGACCAGATTCTCGGTGGCCTAGTTGGTCAATGGCGTCTGACACGGAGAGTCAGAAGACGCGGGTTCGAATCCCGTCCGAGGATGTGATTTTTTCTCTCTATAAATTTCAATGTATGTAATGGTAAGATTCACTTAACATTTAGTGTTTGTTTCATGTCAATCGGTTCTTAAATTAAAAATGGTTGTCTCTGTAAAGTCTGTTAACGGACAATAATTTTACGTGATAACCGTCTTTAGACAAGCCAAACGCTTAAGCGTATCGTGACAAAGTAACGTGAAAACGTAAAGTGAAAATAACGTGACAATGAGTTATGATTTTCGAGGGTGCAGCCGGCGTTCATCGATCGAGACATTATCACGTCAAAAATTTATTGAATAATAATGGTTACTTTTATTTAAAAGACGCCGTATTCCGCGAAGCCACGCGAGGGAAGCCGTCGGCGGGTCAACTAGCATTACATAAGATCAATGCTAACCTGTTTATAAGTCTTGCTAGAACTCAAAAACGGTTTGATCTATTTATTTTATTTATGTTTTGTTTGCTCTTATACTAATGATTTAGAAATAAATAAAAACAAACATTATTTACCACGCAAGTAATACCACTCGGAGCTCGACCTGGCGATCATAACCGATCAAAAAGTTAAGCAACACTTGCTGCGGTCAGGACTTGGATGGGTGACCGCTAGTGGTATCATTCAACTAAGCGCTTCCGTGCTTTCCGTCGTCGGTTCCGGTTGTTTGTCTTAGGACAACAGTCGTTAGGCTATGTCGAGGGCCTTCGAGTGGCCTGAAAAGTTCGACATGGGTTGGCCACTACCCTACCCAACAATCCGCACTGGGCCCGCGTGGTGGATTATGGCCCAACTCCTCTCTCTGAGAGGAAGGCTCGAGTCGCAGCAGTGGGAACAAAATGGGCTGATTATGATGAAGAAAAACCACGGGGCGTAGCTATCAAAAAATACAAAACATTTTATGCTAATTGTTTACTTTACTTTTATATATTTCATTGATCAAATATATTTCTATATGCTTATCCTGTAGCTAACCGATTTCAATTTCCGCTCACTGAATATCCCATCAAACGCAACGCGAGATATGAGCAGTGACCTGTTAACTACGGCCATATCGTGTGTTTGTTCGGATTGCTCATTCAGGTATCTTTTATTTATCCACTTCTGTACCCACATAGGTTTATTGTGTCGATATCATAACAGCGGTAAGAGATAATAAACCAAGCTACGATTTTGTCTTAAAACCAGGTCATTAGTTACTTATTTAGAATTAAAAAAACCGGCCAAGTGTGATCCGGACTCGCACACGAAGGGTTCTGTACCATTATCTATAAATCTCCCATACGACAGACATGATCTTTTTGCTGTTTTTACAGAAACCTTCGTGCGCAAGTCCGATTCGCACTTGGCCGGTTTTTTTGTATATTTAGTCATAGCGGCAACAGAAATACATCATTTGTGAACATTTCAACTGTCTAACTAACACCGTTCAAGAGATACAGCCTGGTGACAGACGAACAGACGAACAGACGGACGGACGGACGCGATTTTTACCCTTTGGGTACGAAGTCCAAAGAAAGAGCGGTCAAGTACTAGTTGGACTCACGCACCGAGGGCTCGGTACAATAAGAAGGCATCTAGGCAATCTGACAGATTTTTATTCTAAATAAATATTAACCATTATTACACCATAAACATATATATTATATACCCATAACATACTCGGATACATACTCAGACAAACACATACACATAAACCATACACCTAATAACAACAGCACATTAACATTTATGCGCTTTTCTACAGACTTCCAAAAAAGGAGGTACTCAATTCGTCTGTATTTACCTCATAACTATCGATTGGGTGGACCGATTCTCAAAATTTTTGTTTGAAAGCTGGTACTTCCCGTGTAGTCCCATTTAAATTTCATCAAATTCGGTCCAGTAGTTTTTGAGTTACACTCCAATAACTGACTTTTACCAAAGTAATGGAATGGAAGTCGGTATAAAATTTTTCAAATTGCACTTGTTAATATCAAAGATCGGACATAATTACTCGTACGCAGGTACCAGTAATTATGTCCGATCTTTGATATATGATATGTATTAATGGGAGAAGCCACTGGCTCCTGAATCACAGTTCATACTAGCTCGGGAGCTTATGAATTCAAATATATAATGTACGTACCTTTTATGTCAATAAACTATTTGTATTTGTATCTAACATGATTGCTCTATGTATAAGACATAGTTATAGGACAAACTTAAGTTTGTCGTTCGATCCTTTAACACGCTTATTGCACCAATCGCAAATAATAAATGTGTGCATATTTGCTTTTTTGTTTGTAATACTTTGCTTCACATATGCTATATGACATTGCTTTTTACCTTAAAGGTTTTGATTGAAAAAAAAAACTTAGAAGTAAGCGCGTTCGAAAGGGCTTATTCCAGAAATCCGCTTTACAGATCCCCTGCGAAGGGGATTTCTGGACTTTTTGGCCAAAATCCAAAACCAAAAATCACTTGCGCATCGTCTTATGTTGTCGGAAGGGGATAATTGGACAAAAAGTCTATAAATCCCCTTAACCACTCAATTGGACAAAAAGACTAGCCATCCCCTTAACTATTTATTTGAAATAAAATTAAATAAATACTGGATAACTATACACCTTGTATAAATACTAAATCTTCATTATATTCATAAAATGAATCATAACCAATAATTTTCACCAGGATATGTGTACTTTTACAAAATCTCATATATTTCGAAAAAATATAACAAATTACAAAATACCACAGTAAATCACGACTTACCATAATTCTCCTACAAATAAATCTATAATATTGGTATTACAGAAGAGTTACATCTCTGTACATAAGTATCGCTAGATAAGGCCGTTTATGTCGCATTTTACCCATATTTTGCGATTTCACAAGGAAATCAAAACCTATAGGGTAAGTGATTCCCGTTTACCTAGAATTATGAAATTTGGCAAAAAAAAAATGTTTTACAATAAGAAATCTTATATCTAACTTCTTATTTGCATTAGAGAGCCCTGTCCAGGTACCGAACGGCAATTAAGTTTGTACTATAACCTAATTTGTGTTTTAGATAGAGCAATAATGTTAGTTGCTTTCTTTATGTATGGAACCCTTGCTGCGTGAGTCCAACATGCACTTGATCGTTTTTTTTTTCAATATTATAAATCAATGTTTATTTTTACTATTAAAACAGTTGTATTTAATTTCTCGTTACTCTAAATTTTCAATTTCAAATACTAAATTTCACTGCCCAATTTCAAGATACGTTTCTTAATAGCCTTCAGCTGTATCAGGAACCAATAAACAATACAAAATCTATTGTTATCCTGGTTACCGCCAGCTGATGAAGAGTATTGTTATTGAGTTAATTTATTGAATAGCTATCTATAACTGTATAAATTAATAAAATTGAAGCGTCTCTGTAATAACACAAATTAATTAGAAAAAATTGAAAATGACTTCCATTCGATTTAGTTATTGGAGTGTTACTCAAAAACTACTGGACCGAAATATAAATGGGACCACACGGGAGTGTAAACCAATAATAATTTTGAGAATTTCGCGAAGAGGTTCACCCAGTTGAAAGTTATGAGGTAACAAATATAAAAGTCATCGAATTGAGTACCTCCTCCTTTTTGGAAGTTGGTAGAAAATTATACCCTTTACTAAATGGATCTTTTTACACTCATAACGTTGGACTTTTTGTTGGACTTTCGTGGGAGACATGGATTACAATAAAACGTCACAACTCCCAAGACATATAAGTATTTTTTATAGTATTACTTTTTAAAGCACTAACGCCTGCTTTAGCGATCTCAATTATGGTCAATGGCGTTTGACAAGGAGAGTCAGAAGACGCGGGTTCGAATCCCGTCCGAGGATGTGAATTTTTCTCTCTATAAATTTCAATATATAAGTATTTGTCTGGGCAAGGGATCAAATCTGTGACCCCGGACTTAGAAGGCATGGTTACTACCACCTGCGGTAACGGAGCCGGCCGATATGTTACGCTTTCACGCCTAAAAAGCTGAATCTCGAAGAAATTTGGCACGGAGATAGATTAGGTATATCCCAGGGAAATACATAGGATACTTTTCATTATCATCATTTTTATTATCCATCATCAAAAGTTTGTGGGTGTGTTTGTATGTTTCTTACTCCTTCACGCTCAAACGGCTGGACCAATTTTTCTGAAATTGCGTATGGAGGTAGATGAATACATAGGATACTTTTCATCATCATCATCATCCATCACCACATGGGTGTAACCGGTAAAATTATATACGGTACTTATAACAAAATTTTCCAGGTATCTCTGAACGGCTTGACCGATTTTGATGGATTTTTCACTGCAGATCATTTTCTTATTAATACAATGTGCAATAATTTATGTGGCTTTATATCTAGTAGACCAAGAGAACGAAGCCGCGTTTAGCTAATTTTGATAAGTTAGATACAAATGTTTATTATTTGTTATTAACAGGTATCCGAATTACTATCTAGTCGTCGCTCATCCGTCACTCACAAAGGGTAACTACCCTCGTATCAGGCCCAAGTTCTTGTACCAATTAAACTGATTTACCGCTCGGATTGCCTCGCCCGGCTTGTTGGCGAATTTTAACTCCAAGCAAACTGTATCAGATCCAGCTACGAGCCAAATTGCCACAACTATCCGGCTTGAGGCTCTTAATTAGCAAACCTGGTATATCTTGAGACTTAAGTCTCGAGCTCGACCGGTCCGGGTCGCCTGAAATGCGCTGACGAATTAACGGCGAGTGCGAGGCTCGAAAAGTGTGCCAACTTGTCATTTTAATGGCTAATTGGCATCATTAAATCTGAAGCCCGTTTTTGGGTTTCAAATATTTTGTTTTATGTATACCTACATAACTAAAGATGAATTTATAAACATTTATGTTGTTAACTCTACCAAAATATGTTTGTGCTTTTATAATATAAAAAACACGCTCCGAAAGCTTAGGAAAATATTATAATTCAGTTATAATTTAAATAAATAAAAATAATATAGACAGTGTTTAATGCGTCCAGAATCACTCAGTCAGTCAGAATCAATGTTATATTACTTGTTACGCAGTAAGTGTAATTCCGCTATTGTAACTAATTTAAAATAGTAAACATCAAAATTAATCTGCAAGAAAATGTAATACTCATAATTTAACAACTTACTTATTGCAGTCATTTCTAATCTCACATAAACACTATCCATTTACAGCTTGGGAAAATGTTTGTCATATTTTCCGATGGCACTATGTATCGTATATTACTGCACGTTAAAGTCACGTTTCATTAGCTTTCGCCCATTTACCGCATCCGTGTTATTGTTCACCGAACTAGATAAGCGGGGTTGACGTGAGTCCGATCGTTCCGTCTACCGAAATCGTAGGGTAAGCAGCCGGGAAGGCGTCAGGTCCCGCCGCCGTGCGGTACGAAACTGCCAGCTTTTCCCCAAAGCAACACATGATCCGATTCAACCCCCGGCAAAACTCGGTCGAGAGTGCGAAACCTTCACACAGTGACACGAGGGTGAAACATAATAGCAGTTCGTTAGCATAACTCCGCCCTTAGGTAGGCAGTCAGAAAAGCTTAAGTAAAATATTTGCCTTGTTAAATGATTCCAGTCCTTGAATTTTGACTGTTGCTGAATTAAGATTTATTCAGGCTCATCGTTTAAATTCAAGATCATGGAGCAGGAATTAATCATTGTTGACAGTTTGTAATATAATAATTTTACAAATTAGTAAGTTTTGGAGCGTTAGAACTCTTTGTGAATGAGTTAATCCGGGGTTGTACTGCTACCTTAACTTGTTCTACCGTGAAGCAGTAATGTTCACAATACTGCGGTTTGAAGGTAAAGATGCCGGCGAAATTACAGGCACATGCTACTACAACTGGATGTCTCAGGGTTACGGGCGCAGTGCAAATCGTCACTTGTGAAGAAATGCATCCGTTCTAAGTAGAGGGAACTTTTTTATTTAACACCAGGTGAGTCTCGTACATGTATGGTTTCCTATTAACATAAAAAAAAGTAAAACATGTATCTATCATAATAAATAAACTTTTCAGTTCTTGCAATAACTTGCACAGATCACGTCATCTTTTTCAGTTATATCTTTATTACTCTAAAAACTATGAGGAGGCGTGGACACACACATTAACACATGACAGACATACAAGACCCGGAAGAAATATTTCTGCTTACACAAATATTTATCCCGTCCAGGGATTGAACCCAGGACCACGCGTTTCAAAGACAAGGTCACTACCAACAAGGCCACTGCCATTACACTTCCTAGGAAAGACTACACTTCAAAGGATGGCAGTGACACATTTTGGCAAGTCATATTTCACAAACTGCAACACACTACAACACAACAAAAACTTGCCACCGTATACCTTTCCATTCTAAACACCGCAGTTACACGCTATTGATTGGAGCAAATCGTCACTAGCATTATATTGTTTTTCTCCGAAAGAAATATAAGTAATTTTATATATCAACCAAACTTCACACCAAAACAAAGTATTGCGAACATTACATGTTTACGGTAATGGTGCAATAAAATATGGTGCAAAGAGTTCTACTACTTAATAAAATTGCTTACTGTCTTTTATTGGCTCATTATACAGCCAACATACAGTTATAATGGACTGATTTATAGAACACTTCAACGTTGGTAATGAACACAGGTTAGACGGTCGTATTTTTTAAACTTTGAAACATATTCAAATCACGGTTCGAGGCGCAGCTAAGTAAATTGTGTAGGTGGTTGGCCCGGTGCCGAATAGGTCGCTTCACCGCATCGCCAGAGCGCCACGCGGGTATGCGGATCGCCACAACGCCACCTTGCGGTTTCATGTCATCAAAATTAAATGTTGGGACGGTGTGGTGTGTGTTTGTGCAAACTTTTGGATAAGAGGCTCTCTTGTGTATCTTTGAAAAAGACTCATAATGCGGACTGAGGACACGATGGAGCTGGAAAAAGTTTTACGTTAAGCAAAGGCACGCCTGCCACTAGAGTATCAGTGGGCATAGCACGAATAACATCACAAGTAGGTAACGTAACGTGTGCACGTGAAGCAGTACAAACTGTCATTTATCTAGGACAATGACACAGACAACTCATAGTTTGTATGTTAAGCATGACATGTAAACGCTTTCGATACGAATATTTTTTAGCAAATTGTTTGTGCTACATCCTCTGTACTAACAAAAGCTTTTAGATAACACAGATCTAAGTTTATATTTATTATAAGATTTTTACGAATGGGTAGGCATTAACAGTACATAATACATATTATTAATCAAACTAGGTGACTCACACGCAGCGCCGCTCGTATACGGAATATACGACGCTACAATACATACCGTGAACAAACTACGTTTTACGACGTGGCCGATTTAAGAGGTCACCTTTGAGAATTTAAATCTTGAAGTAATGAGCTTATACTATAATATTAGTTTATTGGCTGTTCCAGTCACTTCCAATTACACTGCTCATCAGAAGACCCTCAAGTTCAACCTAACACAGTATTACTAAGTACTAAGTCAAAACAAATCTTCTCTGGTTATTTCAATGTATATTCGACCCGGTTGTGTTGTTTTGCTCACCAGTATAGCGTCATGAGTCTATAAAGCGGCAGATTACCACCGTAATATGAAGTTAGAAATAATAAAAATATACCTAATAGGTAAATCATTTATTTCAACAAACAGTCACAAGTTATGTAAACATGGTATCAATGATGAGTGTAATACAATTTCTAAAAGAATAATTTATACTACGAGTATTATGATAGTATTAAGTGGAAACCTGGAATTCAAACTAGGTTTCCGATGCTATGAAGTCCTCACCCTCCCGTTACAGATAGGTACAGGTTACAAGTAATAAAAAAAAGATAATGAAGCAAATAAAAATAAATAACAAAAGTAGGTATTAAATATGAGCTTGATTCACACGAAAGTGTCAACCCAATATGTAAGACTGATTTTTGTTTAAATAAGTAGGAATCTGTAAGATTAAGGTTTTCGCAATCAAAGCAAGTGTAAATCACTGCTCAACGCAGATGCAGCATTGTAACTGAGTATTATATATATCAACCTCTGTCGCCTTTTTCAAAATTCCTATCCAGTGCCTAAACCCTACTCTGATGAGTAGGGTTTAGGCACTGGATAGGAATTTTGTGAACACCTCAGTTCTAGTCGAGATTATATTATCATTATTATTACTTTTACCATTATAAAGAAATAATTTGAAGATTGTAAAGTTAAAGTTAGTACCAGAATCTTGTGATATACGACGATGTAACGTAAAGTTATCCCTAGAGTTCAAGAATGATATCTCAAAACTTACCAATGTATATAACTTTATAACTTATACTTGCAACAGTACTTAAGCTTTGAACAAAACTACTATTGAACCTGAAGTCGTATAAAGCGGTTATGAATAATTTTATACGACAACTAGGTAAGGGCATAAGATAGAGTAAGACTGCTTTGCTTGCGTAGAGGATGACTTTTATATTGTACTGGGATGAAGAGTAACCTATGTACTGTTCCAGTTCATAATCATTTAGTAAACAATTACGGCCTTACTTATAAACGTTGTTTAAATCTAAATAACGTCACATAGTACGGCGCAGAACATTTTTCCTTTGCGCAGTATTAAATAACTTCATTTAAAGTTAAGCAGCGTTTCTAAGTTAAGACCATTAAGCCAAGTTGCTTAATTAGTTTTGGCGTGAAATAGTAACAAAATTTGTTACTATTTACTATTAATAACCATACATCCATTCAATCACATTTTACATCGTACCCGATTATATAGAGGCACTCTCGCATATTATAATAATTTGTGGGGTATAAGCGCAATGATATTTAATATAGATAGATAACTAGATACTTTATTGATACACGAAAAATTTAAGAAAAACAAAGACTGTGACGAATCGGGCGGTTTCATACCGTACACTAAAAACTATTTCTTCCAGACAACTTCAGAATGGAAATAATTTAAAAAAATTATAGAGATGATCGCGTTGTTAAAAGCAAACATGGCAATTAAAACATACAGATATAGAGAACTCATACCCAGGAATTACATACCGGCTACTTTTATCCCTATATAACGGGTAGTTAGTGAAGAATGTAATGAATGAAGTACAGTTGTGGAGTAAAAGATGTATTTCATTCTATTTAGACATGTCAATCTAAATTATAAACAAATTATATTTTTAAGTTAAAATATTTTAAACACTAGCTGCTCTCCGCGGTTTCACTCGCGCGGTGATGTATGATGATGATGATGATGAATCTTATAAAGCCTATGTTACTCAGGGTGAATGTAGCTTTCCAATAGTGAAATAATTTTTGAAATCGGTCCAGTACTTTTTGAGCCAATTCGTTACAAACATACACAGAAATCTTTCCTCTTTATAATATTAGTATAAAAGTTTAGATAAATTGTATATAAATTATAATTATATCTATAAACGGAACATTCAATTTCTTGTTTTTCTATGTCTAAGATTGAATATAAAGAAAATATTAGAAGGGATAGAACGATCTTATATATTCTGCGCAAACCTAAAAACAGCATAAAAATCGACCACTTATTTCAGAGCACAGACATTCAGACAGAATAATGGACGTTAAACTTCACCCCTCTTGTTAGTCAGTGGCGGGAATAAAAGGAGTTCTCTTGGAAAACATGGTGAAAGGATATTAAGTTATCATCAGCATACGAAAAAAGACGCGAACAAATGTTAAATTTGATAAATAGTAACTGAACAACGAGTTATGGAGAGGGCTATTTTCGGGGTTTCTCGACATGATCGAAGCAGAAATGAGGAGATCCGTAGAAAAACGAAAGTCACCGACATAGCCCAGAAGATTAGCCAGTTAAAGTGGGCAGAGCACATAGCACGCAGAACAGATGGCCGATGGGGCCGAAAGGTTCTGGAATGGAGACCACTGACTGGCAAGCGCAGCGTAGGTCGTCCACCGACGCGGTGGACAGACGCCCTGATAAAGGTAGCAGGAAGACGTTGGATGCAGGCCGCGTCCAACCGGTCCTTTTGGAAAATTATGGGGGAGGCATATGTTCAGCAGTGGACGTCCTGCGGCTGAGATGATGATGATGGTGATGATTATATTGATGAACTGAACAAATTGAAAATCGTGTCCATGTTAAGATGCTGTGAAGAAAGTATACTGCGGCCATGTGAAATAAATAAGTTACGTTGTTAACGAGCGCACATCGCGACTTGGCACTGTACTTAGAACCTGCGAACTTCCGTCTTCTTCAGTCATTCTTCCTTCCGTTCTTCAATGAAAGTGCCTATCATATACTCTCGGCTCGACATTCATGCATAGATACATAGATAAATACTTATTAAAAATTCGACTGACAATCGATTCATTTAATATAAATGAATAAGAAATGCGAAAGCCTAAGAAATCATTAAGGTTCATATAGGTTTGCTTTTTTAATAACTAAATATATATCACACCACATTTAGGATGGTTAAGTTAACGATATCCATCACAAAATCACGATCGATGATTCCTTCGACTTAGTCTGTTTTACTGTGTTAAGACACAGTACAACACAGTAAAACAGCTAAGACTAAGGTTAGTTAGTAGGAATTAAGCTAGAACAAAAATGTTCATCATGGTATCTAAAAAACGTAGCATTTATCCCATCCCATATGTAAGTAGTACCTCAATTTTAATAACATGGACATGCCTAAAATAGTGATCATATTATTTATAATATTTATAAAACTAAACTATAATATGCATATAGACCAATATTGACTCTTGTTTTATATCTAAATTATTAAATTATTCCAAGAGAAAATACCTCAAATTTGTACATAATAGGTATTTTTAAATGAAAGGAATGGCAGAAATAAAAAAAGGAGAGTATAACATTTCATGTTTTAGCCGTTAGTAAGACGGAATGAGGTTCTCGAGTGAGGTTATTAACAAAGACAATAACGGTTGCGGTGCTCAGAACGAAAATAAAGTTTTTAGGTTTGTCGCCGCGATGGCCCGCTTTATTTCTACGAAAGTTCAAACTGACGACAAGACGACATTTCCTTTTTATAGCGAGACGTTTTATCAAGATTATTTTCTTTTCAAGACGCTTCCGATGTCTTCGCGGACGCTATCAATTCTCGCGAGAAAACCTTAGAAACCACTTTGTCGTCGAATCGTTTCAACCTCTACGAGATAAAGAGATGAAACGCGTTGATAAAACCCACTTCAATTTATTTGTTTGATTTCCGAGTGTATACTTTCATGTATCTACGGAAACACAGGCAAGCCCATTAGTTTAATCAGAGACGTGTCTAATTGAATTTAAAAGGGTGTTGGGAATGCCCCACTTAACAATCTGCGAGAGAGCCATAAACAATGGAAACTTTAGACAAGTTTGAATGTATTGTGGGTGCGATTTTGTCAACAGGAAAATGGCGGACCTCGCTGTCGCTTTAGGATATTTATGACCAAGAGTCGACAAATTCTGCATCCTTTTATTTTCAACACCGGACTAACTGAGCGTTAACGGTAAAAACTGTAAAACAAACATTGCAGTTGAATGAGTGCACACGCGCTTGTTAGTCCTGTATCTATTTGCACGTAATACAGGCCGAGTGTACATACGACTGAAAACACTGCATTGATTTCGATATTCAAAACAAAAGCTTTTCGGATAATTAAACGTAAATAAACGTTTGTACCTAATTACTTCTTTTATATGCACACTTATGTATTGTCCTACATTCATACCGTACTAACACAAAGCCGTTGCTTTACGTAAAACAGAGTTAAAAATATTAGTATTCCGTGCCTGAGTTCATCTCTGCGAAAGGTGTGGAGTCAAAGGCGTGGCAAGCGACGCGCTCGCTGCGCCATTAAGCAAGAAATTGCCAAGGATAATTCCTGACTTAGCGACCTTATACGATAAGCACATAGCGATAGGAAAAGGTCGCCGACTCAGCAAACCCATTGTTCGAAAGGTATTTGTTGGGACTTTGATGTAGGTTTTTATTACTCGCATGAGAGATAGGGTTGAGCCTCTGAGGTGGAGTGTTAATTAGATTCTTATTACATTACGACAAAGTCAATAAAATATGTCAATACTGGTAAGTTACTGCGTTCTTTAGGTTCTAAATCTCTAGTTATATCGTAGTAGAGATAGTATGTCGTATATAGTAGATAATTATTTAATGTAGTTTGTTGTTATACAAAATACATAATAATATTTTACTTCAAGTGTGCTTCATGCTCGTATTTCGTGGGTCGTTATATTACTTATAGTTGTGGCATCGAAGGAAATATAATTCTATATACATATATATATATATATATATATATAAAAGCGAAAGATCACTCACTCACTCATCACGAAATCTCAGAAACTACAAGTGCTAGGAGTTTCAAATTTTGCATGCGGGTTCTTTTTAGGACATAGGTGCTCACTAAGACGGGATTTTATGAAATTCAACCCCTAAGGTTTGTTTTGGGGTTGATAGTTTGTTACCTATATATATATAAAAGAAGATGTCCTGACTGACTGACAGACAACGCACAGCCTAAACCACTGATCGTAGAGACTTGAAATTTGGAGGGTGTATTGTCCTTGATGCGTAGAGGTGTACTAAGAATGGGTTTGTGAAATTCTACCCCTTAGGGGGTTGAAAGGGGTGAAAACATTTGTATAAAACTCCTTTGATTTTGAACTTATAGTTGTGATTTTTTGCATTTGAATAGGTAATTCTAAATAAAAAATGCTGAACTATTTTTTTTTGGATAGTGGTGGTATAAGTGGGTGAAATGGAGGGGGTGAAAGTTTGTATGGAAAGTTTTTTGTTTTCGAACACACAGTGGTGAAAATTAGCATTTGGACAGTTGAAGTGATGATTTCAATATTTATTGACAGGGATTACTTAAGGGGGTGAAACGGGGGATATTTTTTTCAAAAGTACTTTGTTTTTGAGCTACAGTGATGAAAATTGATAACTGGATAGTTAATTTAAAATAGTAATGCTTTCAATATTTTGTAGGGATGACTTAAGGGGGTAAAACGAGGGATGTAAAAACTACTACATATTATAAACTGTAGAGGTCAAATTTCTGTACAATGAAAAATATGGTAAAAACCGAGCCATGTAAGGAGTGAAAAATAAGTTCAAATTGTTTGTTTCTCGGTATGTTTGTCTGTCTGTTCGTACGGGCTAATATCCGAAACGACTGGCCCGATTTAAATGAAATTTCGTATGGTGGTAGCTTATATCCCTGATCAACATATAGGATAGTTTTGATCCCGGTAAATTAAAGAGTTCCCGTGGGATAATTTAAAACCTGTAATTACCGTATCCCGCGAGGCCACGCGAGCGAAGCCGCTGGCGGGTCAGCTAGCATGTTTATAAAGAATTTTGTATTGTTTATTTTTCTCCGTGTATTAAGTCATGAAACATTATTGCGGTTGGTGAAAGAGTTGATATTTATGAACATTACAAACAATCGAGTGAGGATGTCAGCGTACTTTTGAAATACCCCACTGTGTCTCGTGAGACCTGTACCTGTACTTTGGTAACCTGTTGACTGACATATACTTTATACTTTAACCACACACGGGTCAAACAGACATTTTCATGCACACAGATGTTTGAACTGTCCGGAGATCGAACCCGGGACCAGCGGCTCAGAAAGTAGGGGTGCTACGAATTGCTCCAATAAGTCAGTCAATTCATCTTTGAAGTTTATATGCAGAGTATTATCTATGCTGTACAATATCCGATGATAACGTGGTGTGCGCCCTCCGAAAATATAGTCATCTCGAAAACAAATACAAAAAATCAATCATACTTGGTAACCGGATTACAGTTAGAGAATTCATTTTTTTTAGTGACTTAGCAGTTCACTGTTATATGTAGCGTCCAATACCGCAACAATGATATCTAAAAAAACATCAACAAGGTAATTCTTTGCACCATCCTCGTCATATCATCATATTAAAAAGTGGCAGGCTTCTTGTTCAAGAATTCGTCTTGGTTTATACCACCGTAATGCCAGATAATCTGCCGCGAAATAGTAGATGGCCAAGCATTAGGTTCTACAGGAAGGTAAATAGTGGTCGGAACTAATGTCTGACGTGACGAGCACTATTCAGTGCCACGTAAAACTGATGATGGCACTGCCACGGTTAAGAACAGACGTGGTGTATATTATAGTTATCATAAGGTGTACGTCTTGCAAGTCTCTTCACTAAGTATAAAAACAATTTACAGTAATGGAAGAGCTACCTACAGCATTTCTTACAATAATAATATTATAATAAGTCTTTATTTCGGATATATAACCCATAGATTTAAGTATGTATATACACAAGATAAAAATAAAACATATATAAAATATTACTATTAAAACTTAAGTGACAATAGGTCTATCACAGTCATTTTTTGTTCGCACTCTGGTGCACCGTCAACCAAAATTTAAATATTGGGATATTTAGATATTCACCCAAACATTGCAGTATGCAGTATTGCAAATTCCGCAGCCCATCGCAGAAGGAAGCTATCCTTGACCTAATAACTGCAAAAAAGTCAAGAACCCGTGCATCAGCGAACATGCCCGACGCGCTACAACATCGCTCTTTCCTCATAAGGATGCAAATACCCATCATTATAGTAATCCAAGAATTACGTTATCATTTCTCAATTAAAATAGCACACGTAACTTTCTCGTTGAGTTTCGATTCGATCCAGCCTAACAAAATAGCCAATTCAAGCAAGTAGAGCAAGCGTCACAAGTTAGCATTCCGACGCGGCAGAGGCAACGTTCGAAAACAATAACACGGTCCAATACACACTGATAAACTTGCTGCCTGCACGGTCCACTTCACAAATATAGCTATGGGCAGGACAGCCACCTGAATTTCCTGGTTGACCGTCCTACCCGTAGGGAAATTCAGCATAGTATCTTTTGCTTTTTACTGATACCATTTTTTTACCTTGGCTCCTCTCTGTTACTAAACAATACTTCTAAGCTTTTCTTTGCGCATTTGCGTAATTGTCTATCACATATGTATATAAGTATGTATATCAGTCATCAGGTTACCATAGTACAGGCTCTGCCTAGTTTGGTACCTGAAGGCCTTTGTGTAGATGTTGTCCTATATTATATTATTGTATATTTTTAAATGATTACTTACAGCACTAACGCGTGTTTAGCTTTGCAATTTTATAAAAAGACAACCTCGAACGGGATTTAAACCGGCGTTTTCCGAAAATCCGGATTCGATGGTCGGACGTATTGCCTCGGTGGACTAGCGGGCATGGTGTCTGACACGGATTACCACAACATTTTTCCTTTGCTAGCTTTAAATTACAAAAGAAATCAATTTAGACTTTTAATCACATAATTACCAAGTAACATACATACATAGTATGTTACACGCAAGTCACCAAAAGAATCTTGATTAAGTTATTTAATCATATATATGAACAATTTGAGGGAAAGCTAGTCATAGTATGCAGTCATATAATATACACCGCAATTCAACTTTTTTCAGTGGTTTTCAAACTAATCAAAATTACTCATACAATTGGACATCAAAGACGCATTTATAACATCAACTACTAATAAATGTACAGTAAAACACTTAATTGCCGCTTTCGAATAAAAGTAAATAGAGCCTTTACCAAGAAGAACGAGCGAGAAACTTGGGCAGTAGTACTTACACATCTTCTCCGCAGCCAAAAAAATACAAAAAGAACAGCCAAAGAAAATATTACATTATAGTCGTTTTCATCTAAACAATTAAAACCTTTATAATAACTTTTTACCGCGCGTTCCAAAATAAATAGAGCCTTTCGAGAAGAACGCGCAAGAAACATGGGCAGTAGTACTTACTAACAGCGAAAGAAAATATTACTTTAGACGTTTTCATCCAAATAATAATAACGGATAATAATTTTCTAGCTACGGTACTTGAAACCCTTCGACTAAGTCCTGTATCTGCTATAAGAAGTTACTTGTATGTCTAGTTCTAAATAAAGCACTACCAAACACACTTCCATATCACACAAAGGTTAGCTGGAAGAAAATGCTAATGAGCATTAAGTTCGCCTATGTAATTTTAGTTTTGTGCAATAAAGTATCTTTCTATTTTGTTGTAGGTATTGTGTACTTGATAACTAAACATGAGGAGCATGTACGGGTTCAATACTACGCAACATATAAATAAATTTGCACTATTCCATCAAAGGTCGTTGGACATAATGCGGCCAGACACAATAGAAATTGCATTGTTATAATATAACTACTCTTGAAGGGCTATGTTGTCTATGCTTTAATATTATAAAGAGGAGATATTTGTTTGTTTTTCTCCAAACTGGGCCGATTTGAAAAATTCTTTCACCATTAGAATCCTACATTATCCCTTATAAACATATGCTATATTTTCATAATCATGATCATCCATCACCACGCGGGTGAAACCTTGGAGCGCAGCTAGTAATCTATAAACACTGGCAGATCTAGCGAGTACATCGAGGCATATGCTAGTACGGTCAAGGGGCCAGGCATATTAATTTGTGGTCATAATATTTTCGCAAATCAGTTAAGGCGCTGTCAGCTCAGCGCTTGACTACGTTCAATTTCCTTTACATGAAATCAAGCAAGCGCATCTCGTAAAAACTTAAAAAATATCATAATAAAATAATAAGCTCTCTTAAAAGTAAAAAAATAATCCGTAAATGTGTGTGTATTAAAAAGCTATTTCACGATATGTGTTTCATGACAAATACATTAGCGAATAAAGAGAAAAACTGTTTTAAAGGTGAAATGAAGTGGTATGTTTTTTTTTATGTACTCTAGTATGTTAATATATGTTTTTAATTCCGTCAATGTGTACTTAGAAGTCTTAGAAATGACATATATTTTTTTGTAATTTTAATTCAATCGCTGCTTATGAGATAAACCCCTCATTTTTATCGACACCATGAATTGACACTATGAAATTAAATGTATCGAGTAAAGTACGAGTAGAAAACGCCGTTATTCAAAACCACTAAATTTTCTCAAAGAGCTTCGTTTACTTACAGTTTAGCAGTGTTTTGTGTAGAGCCTGCGGTAAAGGCTAATTACACGCTCTGTGTTCTGTAGGATTTAGGGCGCGGTTTATTGCAATAGAATCGCTTTGCCAGCCATATTGAGCCTGGTGGGAAGTGAAAAGCACCGAGCCAGCTTGCAATTTGTGCCCGTTTATTTCAAGTTTCTTTAAATTTCTACATCTTTCTATGTTCATGTAAACTATAAATACGTTGTGCTAAACGAATCAATATTTTGAATCTATCAAGTATCATTTATAAAATTTGCTTGCTTGCGAGGGCGTGTAAAAAAATGACATTCCGACGATATTAAAAATACAGTGAAGCGAACAGTTTCATAATAATTGCATAATTTATTGTGAGTTATGAACAATTTGATAAAATTAAAAAATTTCATATATAAATGATACAACTTTATTTATTGTTGAAAATATGCACTATTTATATCTATGCACATAAAAACTCTTTGTTAGTATTTACAACTCAATCTAAATAATGACGTTTAAAAAATATTACCCGGGTAAATTAAGATTGCTTCATTTACATGCATATTTGTAACGAGATAAATTTTTTTTTCACGATAATTCTATAATGAACTCGTGCGGTAATGGTAAAATAAAATGCACATGTGTTTAAAACCTTGGATTCCGAGCCTAAAAACTATGTAATAAGAGCCACTTTATGAGCATGTGTGTTAAAAAATATTTTTTTCACTTCAGTAGCTCAAACATGTAGGTTTTGCTGCGTGAAATCAGAGAGCCAAATGCGATTTTGCTCACTGAGTGAGACATATTTTTGTCAGATAGCCGCGAATATCTTATTCAGCCTTGGCCATACAATTCGAAACATTCACACTCTCTCTTTTCCGTCATTAGAAAGAGAGAGACAAAGACCAGCCCTTTCGATGTTCCGATTTTGAATTCGACCTCAAAGACAAACACGTTCGGAATTTCGTACTAACTAAAGAAATTTTGCAAAAAAGATAATTATGTATTTTAATGTAATTTATTGAATTGGTACCTCTACCTACAGTGTTAATTATTTTGATTTACAATAAATAGTTATTTCAGTCTATTCCTGTTTATTTTTTTATCTCCTAAAGTGTTCTCGCTGCTGAAGTGAAAAGTTATGTAGGTATGTTAGAAAAAGCAAGCAGAGCAAATAACGATATTAAAAAAGATTTAGTGATAATCAATAAATTATCTGAAGCAGAGCAAAGTTTTTTGCATCTCGTGCCTTTGAATCCCTCGCCACACTCAGGATTCAAAATCAGCACTAGCAGCATAAAACGACTTTGCTCTCTTGTTGCACAAATAACTATTGCAGCTCCTGCTCGACAATGCCACATTATACTATATCATGCTATCTGGGTATACCAGCACGTATAAATGCGGTGAAGTATAATGGAAATAAAACACAAGCCCGTTCAATACACATTGCTTTATTTGTATCGCAGCTTTGAATTATAAGGTCACATCCACCGCTAGATCTACCTACAAGTAAGTAAATCTATCACATCTTCCCCCCATGGACAAACTATTTATGCCATAGATTAGTCTTGCTAGGTATTCTCAAACTGGAATTTTATTTTATTTGATTTTCGTAATTTAACAGCGTTTATAATTAACATGTACACTACATATAAAAACTTAAAATATGGCCAAAATAGAATTACTCAAATTAAAAACAATTTACAGAAAAGTAATAATAATACGAAAAAATATATGTAAAGGACAAAGATAAGACACAGGCACAGGTCATATTACAATTACAGTGAGAATACCAAGAATAGCAGGTATGTTTGTGAGGTGTGTGTGTGTGTGTGTGTGTGTGTGTGTGTGTGTGTGTGTGTGTGTGTGTGTGTGTGTGTGTGTGTGTGTTCTTCCTCTATAGTCCAAGTGCTGCGTCTGTTACTATAATCTGCGTGACTATTTCGTTCTGATCAACAAGCTCCCTTTACTTGATAAATATCCGTTGTCTACAAAATAAGAACCTTTTTTTTTAGCTACGTGGTGGAGACGTAAGTAGTTAACTTGATTTTATACGACATAAAATAAACTAAAAATCCACGAAGAGCGTCAACACATCGTGTTAACGCACCACGAGGTTTGTCATGATAACACACTCGATTAAGTTTTGGTCTTGCCAGCGATCCTATTTGTCAGTGTGTTCAATAGTCAGTTGTACGTAATATGGAATATGTTTCAAGTTTTCGTATAACGGGAAATACGTCATATTCAATAAGGATTCAATATAGAAGTTCTGCGTCATTTATATTAGGCTGGTTACCTTATCTTTGGATGGCTAATAAATTATTAAAGGAGTTTCATGTCTACAGCTTTCATGTTTATTGCATACACTGTTGCAAAAAATACCATATGGATACTAAGTATGGCTAAGGTTTTCTGAGCAAAATAATGTCTTTGACTTTATTAAGAGCTTGGCCTCGAATAGTTTACTTGAGCATTTGAATAATAATGCTACGCCACGAATAAATTATTCATTTGTAGATGCTACGACTATTTTACAAGTTAATGTTCCGTCGCGCCGGTGGTGCGACTTTATCGCAAAGTGATATTGGTGGTGTGGAACAGCCGGAAAACAAGTATTCCTAGATACCGAAAGAAGCGACAGGTATTATATTTAGTGTTAGAACCCTCGGAACCCTTTATAATACGGACTGATCATAAACCTTATTATGTGATTAATAATATAAAGTATTATAAAAGTGTTTTCTACTACTGTATAATACATATCCTTCCAGTGAGCGGCCGTCATTATTGTCGTTGTTTCGAAGATTTATGCCCGTTTTCACCAACATTTTAGGTGACACCTTACCCAAGTTAGGTGACATTTTTGTACTACTAAGTCTACTAATTACCTAACTGGCTTATATTTTACCTAAAATGTTGGTGAGGACGGGCATAAATCACAACTTTATTGTTTATATGACTATTTTCTATAAAAGTCTACTTATGAAATGGGTTAGGGTGGGACTGGATCATTTCGGACTAGGTACAATTAGTTTCAGACTTCACTAAAGTATGTTTGACAGATCTGATAATTGTATAGCTACCTAGTCCGAAATTATTGTATTAGTGTTTAAAGGACTTCATATGGGCGAATACTTTCAGAAATCTGTAAAAGTCAACTTATGAAATTACTGAGTCATTTCGGACTAGGTACTTAATACACTCAGAATCAGACTTCACTAAGGTAAGTTTGATGGATCTCATAATTGTATAGCACTACCCAGTCCAAAATTATTGTAATAAAATGTAGTGTTTAAAGGACTTCATATGGGCGAATACTTTCAGAAATCTGTAAAAGTCAATTTATGAAATGGGTTCGGGTGGGTGGGACTGAGTCATTTCGGACTAGGTACGTAATACACTTAGGATCAGACTTCACTAAGGTAAGTTTGACGGATCTCATAATTGTATAGCACTACCTATTACGAAATGATTGCTTTAATTGCATTAGCAAAGTTGTGCATAGTGGTGCATATAATGAGATAGCCGCGTATGTTGCTGTAGAAGGGTCTTTGCCAGTTGCCACGCGAGTAAAAAAGATGATCAATATGTCGGCCACTTAAAAATCTAGACCCTAAAGTACAGCCATATTTATATGCCGGTTAGGACCCCAATGAATGAAAAACGAGAGGTCATAAAGTACACATTCCAACAAAAAAAAAGCAACTAGAATTCCGGGCCAGCGTCTCGTTTCCAGATATAGAAGCTGCGTTGGAAGAGCTTGTTTTTTTTTTCGAACTGACTAATGCTGTTTGCCTCTACCGGCATTCACAGCGTCATTGGACGGGTGGCAAGCGCAGATGGCACTCAGCCAGATGCGGACGCAGAGGGCGCACCGCCTAAGGGGAGCGTTGAAGACGCTTCGCCGCAAGAAGAGGAGTAAGCGACTTGCTCAAGGGCACCATTAAGAGAGATAGGGTAGTCGTAGAGAACGGAAGAGCTTGTGGAACCATGTCAACTTTGTGCTCAATTGCGTCACTGCCTCGCTCTCAGCTTGCACTGCGGCCTTGCGGCCGGCATTGGATCGGAGTGCCTGGCATTTCACAGAATCCATCTCAATTCCCAGGTCCATGCAACAAAATGTTTCTCGTAGCTGCGTACCTACTTGAAGTGGGTTGAACACTATGTTATGAATGACATTACGTACTACGAAGGCCGTCATCGCAAAGGTGTGTTATTCATGGCTAGATTTGATACCGAGCATTTTTTAAATTTTCGTCTGTGTACCATCCTAAAAGCAACGAGCAAAGTTTCTTCAGCTGTGTCTTTCGTGAAGAGACTTATGAGGGGTATAAAGACCTTTGTCTGGCTTCTTATACTATAAAACTAGTGTCTGGCTGTAAGATTTTTAATATTTCATCATAAATAATAAAATGATTATGTGTCTATTGTAATGGCCACCTCTGCGGATACCTCTCAACTTTAGTATTCGGTTACAAATTTCCAATGTAATAGTTGTTTACTCATACTGCCGATGCTCCCTTATCAACGGCGGTGTGTATATTGCTCAGTCAAAGGTCAATAACTATGGTGGATGTACATGTGAATTAGGTATAGAATATATATAAAAGCTGATAAAGTAGGAAATCAATATATAGGTACCTAAACAAAATATACAAAATTAGGTCTAAGCATATTACTCCATGAAGAAGTGGCCCGGACGGTCACGAAACCGGTCGAGATATTCAACTATACCTACCGCGTAAGTACCGTCAAAATAACATTAAAACATTAAAAAATAGGCTGTTATGTGTTAAATTAAATTCTTCATGATCTTACCTTTAAACGAGCAATTCTTTCTAAATCTCGAGAAACGGCTGCAACGATTTTCATGAAAGTTATTATGCAGAAGGCTATAAATCGATCTAGCTAGGTAACACTTTTAGAAAACGTCGTTTTATCCGTGTTTTACCTTATATAAAACACCTCCACTTACCTCACCAAACACTCATTGGCTTAGTGCTTGGTTTGAGGTAGTATGTATTTATCGAAGAATATTATTCATATTTCAGATTTAATTATATAATAAGTAATTCGTATCTAAATCGACCAAAGCTCGGTCATCCAGAATAATAATATAATAATAACATAATAATACGAGCTAATTGAGTAAATCTGATCTATTTGTCGTCGGAAGCAGTATTCATAATGGAACAGAATACTTGGACTTAACAATAAATTGCTACAAGATGACCAAGTAATTGGCACTCGACTGGGACTTCAAATGTCCACGACTACAGCACCAAAACTAGAATCCATCGTAACCGTTAATTACCAGGGCATAAGCTTCACTGCAGTCAAACTCTCCAAGGTTGTCGCCATCCCTCGACAACTACTCTTGAAATCGGAAAAAAGGAGCAATTATATGTGTTAACCCTGAATATGAGCTACCTTCATTACGAATTTCATTTAAAATCAATTAAGCTGTTTCAATGTGAAGAAATAACAAACATTCACACTTACCCACACTTTGAAATTATCGAATGTATAATTTTAGTGTGATTTTTCGATAACTTTAATAAAATCTTCTAGTAAAAATAAAATATAGTTAATAAGAATTTTCTATACCTGGAGTATAAAGTGTAGCGTAGCCTTTATATTGGGCGAGTCTCAAAGCCCTCGTTGCCTTCAGGATTCTTTTCCTAGTCTTAACAACCTCGGACTCTTCGTCGTTTTCTAGGATGCAATATGACGCCCATGATGTTTTATACTGTTTCCCTTAGTACTATGAAATCTGGCTATCAATTCATCTGGCGTTTCTAAGGCAATAACAGTAAGTAAGTACGTAGTTCACCTCATATTATTCCTTAGTAAATCGACCCATCATTTACCAAATAGGAAGTATGAACTACATACACGTTATTTGTCAATGAAATAGCCTAATATGTTTCTTGGAGATACGATCATGGCCGACAACAAACAACATTAGATGAGTTATGATGGATACGTTCATCCCACATAGGTTATGTATTATTCATATAAGCGTAATAAATCACGTTCGTACTTCCCCGTGGAATTGCGATCATTCCCTTTTCTAAATCCGAAGTCCATTATACGAAATTTAGGCGAAGACGGCCTCGGTTGGAGTCCCTTAGGTGAAGGTGCGAACTCTTGACATAACACAAATGCGATTATCATAATAACATTATGCCCTTTTCAGAATTTCTGCTGTAAACTTGCTCCGCCTCGTCTTCACCCCGTCTTTTTATACAATTGTATAAAAATAAAGTGGGAGACTCCAACTTATAAAACGATTTGAATAAACCTTTTGAAAAGAAAACAAATATTGTACCAGACAACATAAATTAAGTTGGATGCCGGATCGCGTTTCGTTTGAGTCATAGTCTGCTAGGTACTCTGTATATTTTTTTTAGTAAATAGTATTTTTGACAGGTATTTTATTGCATTTAAATATTATTCTATTACTAAATTATATTTTTTTATGTTAAATCTGTGTTTATCTATATACGTTATTATGATATTAAAATATATGTAGTTATTGTACTATTTGCTCTTTTTACTCTGTTGTTAATTTCTCGCCGACTAATAATTATTAAATTGAAGCGCACGCAGCGGAGCTCGACTGGGCGATCTTGACCGAACAACAAGTTAAGCAACGCTTTCTGCGGTCGGAGTGGGATGGGTGACCGTTAGTGGCATTATTCTACCGAGCACTTCCGTGCTTCGGAGGGCACGTTAATGGGTTAGTTGGCCGCTAGCCTATCTACCACGCCGCACTGGGCCCGCGTGGTGGATTATGGCCTCTCTCTGAGAAGAAGACTCAAGTGGGAACATAATGGGCTGATTATGTTATATAATCATTATTATTGCCGTGGAGTCGTATTCTCATCGCCATCTCACCGTCCAAAGTTGCCCAAAACCAACTATTTTGTTTATTTTAGCTCGTGTTATGGTGAGGTTAAACATTAACGTACATACAAACATACATACATACATACATATAAACATTAACGGCTTCGACTCAGACCGTCAACAATTGTTTCATTCCTATAATATTGCAAATTACAAGACAATTACGGGTATATGAATATTTATGTGGCTTCATCGCAGACTAACTTCAGCCACAAGATTAACACCAAGCTTCAAAGTTTGCAAAAGGAACGCGCGAACACAAAACTTCTCGGAGAACTGGAGAATCGAGCAAGGGGAAACAATAAAATTCACGGATGGCTGGAACAGAAACGGTCCTCGATCGAAGCGATAAATTTGGCGGTAAGCCGACCGATCTCAGACACTTCCGACGCCGCAGTTTTGTGCTTGAACTGTGCATGTATGCTGACAGCAGTTGCATCCTAGTTTACTGTAATGTGGTATAAAGTATTCACGTGGGGAAAACTTGTTGATAACAACTGGCGCAGTTAGTTATGCCTTATATACACAATCAGCAATGATCAAATAATCAAGTCAACAGAGTTCAATCTACTGATATCCTGCAGTTCGAAACATTCCATAGTTGATATATTTAATCAAGCTGATAAAAACAAGGGTACAAGGGTACAGGCTGCAATCGCTTATGATCGGTGTGATAATGGTTAACCTAGAAAACATTAGGTATGCTATGTAACTTTAACAACCGAATGGGCCGGCACGACCGGACATGTACCACACTGCCACATATCGCACCGACGTGAAGTACCACAGCTTTGCTATTGCGTTTCGTCGGTTTGTGGGAGGTCCGTCCCCCTTCCCCATTCTCCCTCTCCTTCCCCCTCCCCCTCCATCCTCACCCCTTTTATCCCTTCCTTCCTATCATCCTTCCTCAAAGGTCGGCGACGCATCATCGAGACCTCTGGTATTGCGGATGTCCGTGGAAGACGGTATCACTTACCATCAGGTGAGCCGCTTGCTCGTTTGCCAACCTATACCATAAAAAAATGTCATTTAGAAGTTGGATTGTACCCTAGTTTGCTTTAAAATATAGATTGAAAATCAGAAATATTATCATGATAGCCACAAGGACACTTAACTATTCATAAGCCATATCACATAAGAAATATTAGTATGGCTACATACTAAACTTAGCTGAGGGATACTGTTTGCTTATGCAACGTTTTCTTGAGAGACAGGTGACTCTATTACTATTATTTATTTACGTACACTCTGCTGTACTGTGAACTTCCCACCTAGTTCTACACCACATTTACGAGCTCGTGGATAGGTATACTGCTGTGTGCACAGTGTGTACAACTATGAACATTTATTTTTAAGGCTCTGTGTGAATTTTGAAAAGTGCTATCATTAAACCCACCACGGCAGCTGAATAACAAATAGTACATTAATGCAGAATCCAGTAAGTAAGCCTTCCTGGGCAAGTATGAGTTAACCGGACCGAACCGCAGGTGAGTTGCGGTTATATACGAGGCCAGGATAGCTTACTTACTGGGTAATGCGTTTCTTAAAAATTGTATTTTCAGACCAATTAATTGTTGGCTTGTTTTTCTGTCTTCCACTTCATAAATTTTTCATAAGTTTTCATATAACGCTCCTTGGATTTTGAAGGAAGTAAATTGTTTTTTGCTATTTTGGCCTCAGCTTTTAAATCAGGAGGAGTGCCATCTATTTCCGAGTCAGATTTGCTTGAACTCAGTTTTTAGGATTATCTATGTCCACACGGTAAATAAAATACAATTGTCGCAGTTGAATGTGAAATCCTGCCAGTCGTTTTTTTATACTAAAAAGTTTGCGTTTAGTTTTGAACATTGTTCTATTTTTACATTACATGAATGTTTTAGTAAATAAATGTAAGTTATTGTTTTTGAATCTCCATGTTAATTTTAGAATGGAGAGAGTTAATCCAACACATTTAAACATAAAATCACGACATTACTAAGTACAAAACGCATCGTGCATACTTTTTTTGCGTCGCGTCAAGTGTCATAGACTGTTTAAGGCTCCAAAAATATATCTATCTCATAAAATGTCATACCAAAATAAGAGATAGATGTATATATTTGCCTCCTCCATGTTATCCTACCATGTTATAATGGCTAAACTCTAATATGTGTCTGGTGTACTATGTTTTTTTTTCTAAGCAGATCTAAAGAGGATGACCTACTGTCCAGTAAGTAAATTACATACTTATTTACTGGATAGTAGGAGATTCCAATTTTAAAATTTCGCTTCTTACTGGACAGTTGTGATTAAGTCTCCGGTAGAATTCACTTTCTGGATACTTTTTAGAGATGTTATGGCAACATTACATACCATTTTTGAGTAAATATTATTTTTATCAAAATTGTATATACCTAATATATAAACCCAATACCTAAAAGTAGCTTTTGTTTACTTTGTTTAATTTTTCTAAATAAGTGTTTCATCAAGTTTTGACGTGTAATAGTGGTGTACTGTAACGTTTGCTTTTTTTTTTTTTAAGACGGACAAAGAGCTTAGTTGCCACTACGGGATGGACGGAGGCGGATTATTCATCTTCTAGTTTCACCCCGCGGTTTCACTCGCGTGATGACGGATGATGATGATGATGGTGATGATGAAAAGTATCAGTGTGTTAATCCAGCGCCTCATCTACCTCCATATCAAATTTCATCAAAATTGGCCCTGCTGTTTGAGCGTGAAAGAGTAACAAACATCAATACATACAAACTTTCGCATTTATAATATTAATAGGATTTACTTAATTTCCCTTATACGTGGACTCGTACATTTGTATATTTGCCACTCATCAAGTTAATTATGTTCATACTTCAAGTTCCATCAAGTGAGATGTTCGTTCAAGTCACAGTCGCGTAAATAAGTCTGTCAATAAGTCACTGTCCTGTCTAATACACGTTTTAGGAAAGTTCTGGATTACTAAAACTTCTTAAAGGCGATTGACGGGGGAAAGATAAAAACAACGTTTTATGATTTTGTATACTTACATCACATACCATATAACCACTTGACTGCGTGTAGGTCAATTTCTTCTAAGAACACAAGTCACCACTGCGGGTCGGGGGGCTACGTACAAAAAAGGATTTTGATTGGCCGGCTCAAAATGTAGCTCTAATCATAGTATCTAAATAGTGTTGTGGTACAGCATTATGTAATCACCTTAATTGTCGATAAAATTCACTACAAATTATCGTTTATCTTAACTGTACAAAGACCTGAAATATGTATGTAAGTATTAAGCAAATAAGATTATGTAAGCAAAACTTCAATTAATGAAATTATCTTAATAATTCATTCGATGTTTCACGGTGAAACAGAACACATTGATCTGAGTATGTTTATTTTGCATTATTATTAGTATGTAAGTACTTAATATCACCACAAAATAGTTACATATTTTATCTACACTAATGTTGTAACATTCTACTTATGTTTCCAATATTTGACTTATAATTACTACTGTTATAGAACAGACAACAAAACACTCAATTTAAGCAATTTCACATGATGGTATAATATCCACATCGATATCGTAAAATCTCATTATAACATCAATAAAACGCGACCAATTAACGTGGCGAGCCTTATGTCAAAATCCTCATACAAGTTGTATAAAATTTTGATATTAGGCTGGCTTTTGAAAACAGTTGGGCTATACGTGAAAACTTCGTCGAAACTACTAAACTCACATACACAAAACTCTTTGGTAAGATCTTGTGCTAATTAAATAAAAAAAGAACAGCGCGCGCTCGCTCCTGATTGGCCCTGCGCGCGCAGCTGCATTTTAATAGCGGCAAGTTCACTGTGACAATAAATACGCGAGAATTTTATGTTTGTTTTGTTTTTAAAATACAAATTAAAAGTTAAAAATGGATAGCGACGATGATATTTGTACGCCTCCGGATATTCTAGATTTGGCAACAAAAGTAACTCACAATCTTTTGCCAGAAAAATCTAGAAAATTATATGAAAAAGAATATAATAACTTTTTGGCATGGAAGACCGAAAAGAAAACTACATCATTTTCTGAAAATGTCATTCTTGCGTATCTCAAAGACCTCTCCGACAAATTCAAACCATCTTCTATGTGGGCTAAATATTCTATGCTCAAGTCCACACTGAGTATCTACAACAATATTGATATCACTAAGTATTCAAAGGTCATAGCGTTCCTGAAACGCAGTTCAGAAGGACACAAGGAAAAATAGTCCTTGACGTTTACATCAGGTCAAATAAAGTTGTTCCTGGAAGATTCACCAGATATTTTGTATCTTTTTGAAAAGGTAAGTGTATTTTAGTTCTGTTATTTAATCTACCTAGTACTTACGTACTACACACGCAAGTTATCTAGACACTCCGTTTAAGCGCTTTGTGTATAAATTTGGTAGTAGGTACCTACACTTTACTACTTCATAAATCATAGTTTTTGCCTTGGCTATGTACCTCAAGCTTATTATATCGTTTATTGTTACAGGTTGCACTAATCTTCGGCATAATGGGGGGCATGCCGAAGGCAAGAGCTATACAACATCCAGTTCGATGAAGTCTCTAACATAGACGACAGTACAATCATGGTGGAAGTTTCGAAAACAAAAACGAAAATAGATCGTACTTTCGTTGTGACGGGCAACTGCTATGCCGTATGTAAAAAATACATGGAACTTCGACCCACCCCCTGGCGACCCTTCTCATAGATAGCGGTGGTGATTTGACCGCACTGAAACGACACGGGGGGTGGAAGTCTTCTACTGTGGCTGAAAGATACATTGATGAGTCTTTAATGAATAAAATTCAAGTCTCAAATACGATCTTGAACAGTATAGAAAACAAGACGAATGAAGTAATTATAAATATTTCGACTCCGTCTACGAGCTCTACTGCTTGCCCCGCGACCGCTACAGCTGCTGGATCAATAATTAACATTAACTCTCAAAATTGTACCATCCAAAATTTAAACAATTATTATAAATAAACTATTGTCAGCTTTTACTCTTGTTGTTTGATTAATTGCATTAGTGAAGATAAAGTAGTGTATGCAACTGCATATAACACGGGTATTATATGACAGTTGCATAAACTACTATTTCACCATAGTAAAACCACATCGTTATAATTTTAAAATAGTTGTAATTGTACAAAGTATCCAAAGCCTTGACACAAAATGTGATTAAATACTGATTGTAAACAAACAATCAGATTATATTTGTATACTTTTTCGGCACTGTATATTATACAGTCATTAGGATACAAGGATACAACACCTCATTCTATACAATACTGGATTTGTACGACCGTAAAATTTGTCAATGTATGGACGACACCTAAAAATTATATATATTTTTGACTGACTCACACTTTTTACTTTTAGAAGCCGGTTCCATGTTATTGTTAATAAAAACTATAATGTGTATGTCTAAATCATATAAAAAAGATGCCAGCTGGGTAGAGAAGAAGTAGTAGAATTATCCAGTTAGTCAAACTAAATAGTCACTTACAGAGGCACACACAGAGTAGGTGCTAGGTATAGTGATTTTATTTTAAAAAATATGAAGTAGATGTCAATACTACTTTTAATTTGTATCTTCAAATGAAACCACTCATATAATATTGATCGAACTTCACTTCAGAAGTTCGTTTGATCATATATTTTAAGACCTTTATTAATTATGTTTCATATTACACTCGGGTTATTTCGGGTAGTATATTTACATTATTATTAAATAAGATGTTACATAAATGGTACTACATAATTTATGATAACGTAAAAGTACATCTAAATATAAATAAATAATCGAATATTTATTTGTATTTTTATGCACTCTTAAAAATAATAAATGTATTGTATAGAAGAATTATTTTCCTCACGATATATACAATCGATAAATTGCCCGTTAATATGGGAGTACCGCACTAATTTACACGTGCCAGTGAATAAAAGAAACGGCGTTATCTACTACTGCAAAGAACAGTACGGGATGGCAAAAGACATCAGCGCGTTCCCATATTTTTTTATTTTTGAGTCACTGTTTAATTACTTCATTTGTGTATTTTGTTTTCTTCCAATAATTAATAAACTAAAATTATCTGTGAAATGTAATTCCATCCTTTGCATACCTGGATGTCTACCTGATTTTTCCGTACCACTTTACTGAACAATAAGGCATAATTTGATTTGTTTAAATTATTTTTCATCCGCTTGTTCTCCACGCGAAGTCAAACTGGTACTGACGTGTTGGTTTGATACGTTAGCTTTTTATTTTCATAGTCTTGGCAGCTGAGGGGAAACCGTATGAGCAGTCAAGGTGTTATATGGTCTGTGGTCTGTGACTTACATATACTCGTGCTCTCGGTACGAACAAAGGTTAATAATCCACCAAGCACTATTACACGTCTAAGGCAAAGTATACAAAATCATAAACGTTGTTTCTCTTGACGCTGCTGGTAGCGGAAGTAGCGGATGCTTAAGAAGTGTGAAGTCATAATTTTTCCCATAGGGACTACTAAGATACTAAGTAGTAGAGATACGAAGACAACAAGTACAATAAGAAAATTTTTATGCCGACTTCCATTCTATTCAGTTATTGGAGTGTAACTCAAAAACTACGGGACCGAATTTGATCAAATTTAAATGGGACACGGGAAGCACCTAGCTAGAAGCTTTCAAAAAATTATAATTTTGAGAATCTGTTCACCCTATCGAAAGTAATGAGGTAACCAACATAAAATAAAAAAAGAAATAAAAAAGTGAGCAGAATTTAGTACCACCTCCTTTTTGGAAGTCGGCAGAAAACGGTTGTATTCGTGTTTCCATCATCAAACGACTTTAGAAAGTTTTAGTAATGTATACACCGCTTTATTAGAAAGTTATTTCTAACTTCGAAATGCAAGGTGTAATTTGGGAAAGTAAATAGGTTTTTTCATGAATTTATAGGCTTCTCAGGAACCAAGTTTACCGCCGCTGGGCACTTCGTCAAGCAAAGGTAATGAATAACAAATGAATAATTCATAATATTGTCATAAACTTGTTCACTGTAAATTTAATTACAAAATAAGCTAATATTAATTACACGTATATAAATTTGTTGTTTGTTATCGACCGAAGTTAGTAGATAAAAGGAACAAGTACAATTTGAAAAAAATAATACCGACTTCCATTCTATTCAGTTATTGCAGTGTAACTCAAACACTACTAGACCGCATTTAATGAAATTTAAATAAGACCACACGGGAAGCACCAGCTTTCAAACAATTAACAATTTCAAGAATTTTGAGAATCGGTTCTCCCAATCGAAAGTTATGAGATAACAAATATAGAAAAAAAGTCGAAATGAGTACCTTCTCCTTTTTGGAAGTCGGTAGAAAAATATAGTAGGTACCATTGTTCTTCTTCTTCATCGTATGTTTCATCGCTGGAGTTCGTGCCTGTCTCGGAAGGTTTGAGTAGTGTTTCACCAATTCCTTTCATGCACGCTAGTCATCGACATGTCTCCGGGTAGTGGTGACAGGAACTCCTGTGAGAGCCTTCACTTGGTCAGACTGTGGCAATCACGTTGCAGTGGCAATCATCGGTCACGTGGCCATCTTCCCCTCAATCCTATCCTAATCCTAAGTACAGTATATTCAATTAAGTACTTAGCCCATGTAGACTGAATAAGGTACTTGAAACTAAGGTTTTTGAAATTTCACGTGGAAGAAATCGCACCACAGAAAGTAACTCATTAGGGATTCTTTTTTTTGTAGATATTTACGAAAACGGTTTTTTAATATAAATACCGTGCAGGTCCCGCATTAAGAATTAAACTTAATGTTTTTCTACCCTCCACATATTATATGTCATAAGCGTTTGAGATGACACAGAAAAGGGCTCTTCCTGCATGCAGCAAACACATTTTTTTTTTGTAAATATCTGTTTTGTGGGTAGCAGTAAAATCAATTTTAGGAGCGGCGGAACTAGATAAATGAATTAAATTGATTGATAAATAAGAAAATATATCGATTGGTTGAACTGTAATAAAATATCTATATTAATATTTAATAATTGACAACCCCGTTAGCCTAGTTGGTAGTAACCCTGCCTTGGAAGCGATAGGTCCCAGGTTCAATCCTTGGTCGGGGCAAATAATTGTATAATGAGCAACAATGTTAGTTGTCAGATCTTGTATATTTGTAATGCCTTATTGTGTGTGTTAATGTCTCCCACGAGTCAGGAAATCCTAGAATTCATGAGTGTGTTTATCGCTGTTAACTAAATTTAATTACTTTAAAATCTGATAAAATCGTCGTTTGTGCAACGATTTAATGTAAGATTAAAATTTAATGACGATTTTAAAAGTTAAAGATCACTTCTGCAACGGGCCTTTTTAGTTAGCGGACTTTTATAACCCGACCAATTTAAGATGTTCGTAATAAATTTCGTAATTTAATATTTAGATTACCAGCTGATAAAATAAAATACATTGCCAGGGTTGGCAATGGTCACATATAAAAGGTTCAGATGTAAAAAATATGAAAATTTTAATATATATAGATATGATAAAATATAGAAACCATTGCGTCAGTAAATTGTGAAGAAACCAACACAAATATCCCCGCGTGAAAATGGGTCGCTCTCCAATTGACAACGTATGATTAATGTTAGAAACTTCGCATAAATCATGAGGATGTTGCGGTATCGAATCTGAGGTATAAGTGTGTTTCGGTGATTTATGAAGGACAGAATCCGAGAAATAATGTTATCCTTTGTGGAATAATATTACATAATAGACACAACCAGTAAATAAGGATCAATTTGATGCTTTTATAGCGAGCTGAAAGCATTTTTAACAGACTTCAAAAAAAAAAGGAGGACTCTACTGTTACATTTATTGTATGTTTATCAGGCGATTACTTCACCTATTATCTATATTTTTTTGGTAGGTCATACTTCAGAGGTGGTCTTATCTCAGGTTATTTTTACATTTTATCAAGATTAATTCAGCGCTTCTGGAAAAATCATTGTTTGTTACTCCGATTTGTCGGTACTGAATCGATTTAAAAAGAAATTGATGGACAATACATTATCAACAACGAGTCTTTAAATTTTGAGTATCTGCAATAATAAGCAAGTCTTTCAAAATTTTCAATTTATACCCTCTATATTCAGTAATAGTGCTTGGTAGGGAAAATCGTGTATGAATACAAATTTGTGTAAGTACTGGTTAGAAAGTTACCGCACTAATATTGTAGGACAACATTTTATTCTAAGTTATTATAGATTTGCGATAGCGTCTGGTTAAATTGCAATCTCGATACCAAATAGTTATCTAACAGCTCACTGTAAACGAAAGTAATACCCTACTATCGGTCTTACATTGAGATCATCAACATTAAAACAAGTTTGTGATCTCTGCCTACATTTATTAGTTATTAGATAACCATCCGACGAGGTGGGCCGAACACGAAAATCTGCTTAAGTGTAACGTTATCGTATCGTTTAAGTACTCAATACAAACTATGAGTTATCTGTGCCACTATTGTACTAGATAAATGTCAGTTTGTACTAACGTTAACAGTGCGATAACGTTACACTTAAACAGATTTTCGTGATCGGCCCACAGGCTACGGATTAACCCGTGTATCTGTCAGGATACAAGCTTACTCGTATCTATCGTCTATGAAGTTTCATAATAATAACAATAGCTCAAACTCAAACAACAGCCTTAATAACAATGCACTCTAAAAATATCGAAAGACTCAAATAATGACAAATAAAAAAAAAATCGGTCCTTTAGTAAATCGAACGGGGAATCATATGTTCACATATGACGTATACCTACTTAAAAGGCTAATTGTGAAAGTTAAGTTTTTAAAGTTAGTTACTTAGGTACACCTTATTAATTAATTTTTAATCGATATCTAGTATAATAATATCAACTAAAACCATGATCACAAAATTTTATTGTACATATACTTATAGAAAAAAAACAGGAACGTCTTTCGAAAATAATTGCTTTACTCGTATTTTCTACCAACTTGAGAACCGTAGTGATATCGCCCTGTTATAGATTAGATAAAATGACTAGGGGCGAGGAGAAGGGAAGGTGTTCTCACGTATCACCACGTATTCTAATTAATGTTATGCACTGCTCAATAAAACCTATTTCTCTAACATGCTTGGTATTTTGACTACCTTCTTTGAGATAATTTGCTGTACTGGCCAAATACATGCGATCAGCGGCCGGCAAATGTAGTATAAAAGTCCATACCTACATAGTAAACACATATCTCTCGTGCAATTTAAAAATGGAACGACCTTTTAATCCGAAACATGGCAACCAAGGAGGTAACTTATACAAGGGTGTTTTTTTCAATTTCGCTGGCTAGCAAATAGAAAGCTGTTATTGACTATACTAGCTGCGCTCCGCGGTTTCACCCATGTATGTGGTGATGGATGGTGAATCAAACATAGCGTATGCTACTCAGGCATAATGGAGCTTTTTACTGGTGAAAGATTTTGTTGAATCGGCTAGGTAGTTTTTGCATTTCGTTTATCGTAGACTTTTTGTAGATATTGATGTCTTCAGTAAAACTGTAGTAAATACCTACACACATCAAAAGAAGTAAGGTAAGTACATCACTTTGTTCTATAGTCAATAGTTTCCACAGCGTACGTTATACAAGGATTTTCGGCGTTACAATTGCATATTTTGAAATGAAAAAGTAGTTATAGTGACATATCTGTGGTGTCTTGTATATAACTGTAATACACCATTTTGCTCTATTGTCAATAGTTTCCGCAGCGTACGCGATATAAAGATTTTAATATATTTTTTTTCACACCTTGGGTTATCGATACCTAATATTTTGAAAATATTCTATAGCCTATGTTCATCAGAGATAATGTAGGATTCTAATTATAATAAAAAAAATTATAATAATATTTATCATTTGGATGGAGGTACGAAATGAAGCAAATATACCTGTATACAATAGGTAAGTATACTGGCTGTATTGGCGCAGGCTCGAGGAGGGGGGCCCAGGCGCTTTGGCGAAGGCACTAGGAGGTGGAGTCGCGGGGGTTAGGCAGAGTCGCTTTGGCGACACGCTGCTCTCGCTATCCTCTGCGGCTGACGTAGGAGGCGGTGGGGCTACGTATCCAACTCACCACGGCAGGGGGGGCCACGGGCGTCTAGATTCGGGGGACTCTGGCGTCCATTCGCATGCTTGGTTCCAGAAGCGTTAGCGGCACGTCACTTGTTCTGGAGTGTCGCTGGAAGGAGAGGTCCAGAAACGGGCAGCCGTGGCGGGTTCGCGGTCGTGTGCAAAAACGTTCCCGCGTCCCCAAACCAAAAGCGGCAGAGACGGAGACCGCAGTGTTTTAGTGGGTATACTGCGGACACTCCCACGTAACCAGCTGCTCCCCCGGGGTTGGTGTTATCCAAAAAGGATTTCACTGCATCAAAATAAAAGGTACACATAACTAATAACACAACCAATATTTTGCTTTTTTGATTTGGGACCGATTTGTGACATGTATCTATCATGTCCTGTATTATGTAACTAAGTCTTCTTCTTACTGCTTTTCATAATTATTTATGTACTCAACTCGCTGCGCTCCGCAATTTCATCCGCTTGGTGAACTGATGGATGATGATCATGATGATAAATCAAAATACGAGTATATAGCTACGTTGTTATGTATGTATGTAGATATATAGTACATACATACATATTTATGTATGTACATAACATACATAACAACACCATTATAATGGTAAAAGAATTTGTGAAATCAGTCTATTAGTTTCGGATCCTATTCAATTCAAACAAACAAACAAATCTTTCCTCTCTACAATATTATATAAATGATTTATTAGTACAGACTACATATATATTTATATAAAAACGTACGAATCCACCAATATAACCGTATGGCAAACATCACGACTATCTACGAATGTTTTTCTTCTTCATATACTATTGTTTATTTCTATCCATTTCCTCATCAATTTAATCAACACTGTTGTCCGAAAACCTTCCAGAAACTTCCTAAGCGGCAATAATTGAGCCTTTGTTAGCATCGATGTTTCCGATCGCTGACAAATGGGGCACAGGAACTCTGGACAGGAGGTCGTGTTATTAGATTGATCCAACTACAAAGGGTCAATTACGAGGGATGTCATGGCACAGGTTAGAATGGTCCAGTAGGTCAGCAAGGCTAGCACAACACAGCTTTTATATGATCCAATGTTTTGATTTAGGCTTGAGTTCGTTGTTAATACTCTACTACAGGATGGATAAGGAACTATACCTACATTTACGTTTTCATCATAGACGTCGGTAACTGTGTCCACACACGTTCCACACAGTTTTAGAGTACTTGGTTAAAAATATTATTATGTAAAAATATTATTATGTAGAAAAAAAAACATATTCAATGGAAGATTGGAGCTATTATTACTACGTAGTAATCATTTCTCAAAAGAGAGATCACACTAATATATACAGGCAAAAGTTTGTGAGTGTGTTTGTTACTTCTTCACGCTCAAACGGATGGACCAAGTTTGATGAAATATGGTATGGAGGTAGATGAAGTGCATAGTTTTCATCACCGTCATTCATCACCATGCTGGTGAAACCGCGGGGCGCAGCTAGACACAGATAAAGTTACCCTTAAGTAAGTCTTAACCGTATTACCATGTTGCGTTGTCAACCTGGTCCAGGATCCTCCCAAGTCATCATATTAGTGTTCAACCACATTTGTTTCCGCGTTCGTTCGACGAATCAGACTAAACTACTCATAGTTATCATGAAACTAAGCTGTAGTCAATATCCGAAGGTACGTACTACGTACTAATGGCCGAGCATGAAAATCTATTTAAGTGTAACGTAATCGCATAGTAAACATATTTAGTACAAACTGTCATTTATCTAGTATAATAATGGCACAGATATCCTATAGTTTGTACTAAATACGTTAACGATGCGATTACGTTACACTTAAACAGATTTTCGTGCTCGGCCCACTGTACTCGTAGGTTACGCGTAACGGTTCAATATATATACATATTTGTTAAAATAAATGTTTAATAAAATCGAAAGCACAGAATTACGTCGCAAGGCAATATAACTACTTAATTTTATTTCGAGTAAGAGAGAACTATAGCTATAAAATTACAAGTATGAATTTAATTTTCTCCTAACAGCTGTAAGTGTACAGCTCTACCTCTATCTATATATTTACAAAGACGTATATTCTGAATAAAATATTTGTAATTATAATTACTTATAGTATTGTAAGATAGTAAGTATATAGGTTAGTAGAGGAACTTGAATACTATCGGATGTTATTGTTATCGGTATGCAGCCTTAAAACTACAGAGTTTTAAGGCTGCAAACCGTCACAGTTGCTCTAGATAAATGACTGCTTGTACTGTTTCACGTGAACGTCACGTTCCGTTACACTTACGCAGATATTCGGGCTAGACCCACTGTACGTAATGACGTAACCGCCAAACATAAAGCTATGCCGCGCGAAACAAAAAACCTACTTGTTTCATGTTAGTTTACAGAGCTCTGTGTACGTTAAAAGGCTATGCGAATAGTCGTATATATTATATACCAACGTTCGCAGATTTTCTTATATACTATATAAGATTGTCGGGCTCTGCTCATGAAATTATAGCCAAAAATGACGAGCGCATTGCAAAACCGTACACACTTGCTAATTGTCAGTGTGTCATAAAAGCTGTTCTGATATGACGTAATGATACCTAAGTGGTAAACTACCACCCATTTCGTTATAGGTACTTGAATAATAAAAAAATGTAGAAACTCTTTACAGCTATGTAGCTATACCCTTTCGTTGACACCCAAACACGTATTTACCTTAACCTTAACCATTAACCTACACCCTGCGATTTCACCCGCGTGGTGGTGGATGATGATGATGATGAAATGTATTCTATGTGTTAATCCAACGCCTCATCTACCTCCATACCAAATTTCCCACCGTTACACCCTGATGGTTATGGACAACGATGGTGATGATGAAAAGTATCCTATGTGTTAATTAAGCGCCTCATCTACCTCCATACAAAATTTAATCAAACTTCGCCCAGTTCACACGCATGGTAATGGATGATGATTATGTTGATGATGAAATGTATCCTATGTGTTAATTCAGCGCCTCATCTACCTCCATACCTAATTTTATCAAACTTCGCCCAGTTCACACGCATGGTAATGGATGATGATTATGTTGATGATGAAAGTATTCTATGTGTTAATCCAGCGCCTCATCTACCTCCATACCAAATTTTATCAAACTTCGCCCAGTTCACACGCATGGTAATGGATGATGATTATGTTGATGATGAAAAGTATCCTATGTGTTAATTCAGCGCCTCATCTACCTCCATACAAAATTTTATCAAACTTCGCCCAGTTCACACGCATGGTAATGGATGATGATTATGTTGATGATGAAATGTATCCTATGTGTTAATTCAGCGCCTCATCTACCTCCATACCTAATTTTATCAAACTTCGCCCAGTTCACACGCATGGTAATGGATGATGATTATGTTGATGATGAAAGTATTCTATGTGTTAATCCAGCGCCTCATCTACCTCCATACCAAATTTCCCGCCGTTACACCCTCATGGTTATGGACAACGATGGTGATGATGAAAAGTATCCTATGTGTTAATTCAGCGCCTCATCTACCTCCATACCAAATTTTATCAAACTTCGCCCAGTTCACACGCATGGTAATGGATGATGATTATGTTGATGATGAAATGTATTCTATGTGTTAATTCAGCGCCTCATCTACCTCCATACCAAATTTTATCAAACTTCGCCTAGTTCACACGCATGGTAATGGATGATGATTATGTTGATGATGAAAAGTATCCTATGTGTTAATTCAGCGCCTCATCTACCTCCATACCAAATTTTATCAAACTTCGCCCAGTTCACACGCATGGTAATGGATGATGAGTATGTTGATAATGAAAAGTATCCTATGTGTTAATTCAGTGCCTCATCTACCTCCATACCAAATTTTATCAAACTTAGCCCAGTTCACACGCATGGTAATGGATGATGATTATGTTGATGATGAAAGTATGCTATTTGTTAATTCATCGCCTCATCTACCTCCATACCAAATTTTATCAAACTTCGCCCAGTTCACACGCATGGTAATGGATGATGATTATGTTGATGATGAAAAGTATCCTATGTGTTAATTCAGCGCCTCATCTACCTCCATACCAAATTTTATCAAACTTCGCCCAGTTCACACGCATGGTAATGGATGATGAGTATGTTGATGATGAAAAGTATGCTATTTGTTAATCCAGAACCTCATCTACCTCCATACCAATAGTATATAGATACTATATAAAATTTCCATTATACAAACGCTGCAAGCATTCTTAATACAGATAAAATGACGTTTACTAGATATTACAGAGGCGAGTTTGTCGGACAAGTATAACTGTGCCCACAAAACGCTCTTTCACGACGGACCTATCTCCAAGCTTGCTCCATTGTCCATTGTTTCTATGAAGAATTCATTCATTTGTGCGAATGAAGATCGCAATGTGTCGATTTATCATGAGACTATTGTTTACGAACAAATAGCTGAGAAAACATTGCAAGTAGAATTCATGCTTTATTAATTTAAACAATGCAGCGAAGTTTGTGTTGGAATAAAATTTTGTAGTTATGGAGAAACTTTATTTTAAGCATAGCAAATTTCTCCTCGTTATAATTTTACTAGCTGAACCGCGGCTTTGCCTGTATGGTCTACAAAATCTAGGGCCAAATAAGTATGCATGCAATCAACTATAGAAACCCTTGTTTCAGTGATCTGTGATAGAAACCCTTGCACAGTTGCATGTATGTTAAGATTATATTGAACCCATAATTGCCCGAGCGAGCGAAGCATCTCTGCTTTAACTGACCATATTGAATTTCATCTGTGTCATTGCATGTTTGTACTGTAGTACGTATGTCTTCCTGTACTGTGCATTTTACAACCAATCTTGACAAAACTTTGTATGCATATTCTATCTACTATCCATTTCTTTGTTTTGTAGCAAATTTTGGGGTAGGGGTACTTTTCTGAAAAGGGGAAGCTTGCTGCAGCGCTATGTACCGACATATGTAAATACATTAGGTACCTTACTTTAGAGGAATTGCGAAAATTAGCATAATTAGTCAAGTGCGGTTGCCGAGATATGAAATTTAAAATTTGTTCGATTTTGATAGCTCAGATTGCGAAAAATTGCCGCTGATAAGACTGTGCTCACGAGATCTACTGTTCGCAGAACTACAAGTCATTACAACATGTTCAAAGTTGCAAAAATGCAAGGTACTAGGTGTATTCTGAACCGTATCAGCAAACCAATTCCTTGAAACTGTGATGGTGTGAGCGCTTTGCCCGTATCTGCCATCTGCGACAAAACAACATAACCTGTTATCGACATGATTTGAGACTAGGCGAAGAAAGGGGAAAGCAAGTATACCCCATTTATTGTATCTACTAGCTGCGTTGTGCGGTTTCACTTGGATGATGATAATTATGATGATGAAAATATATAGCCTATGTTCATCAGGAATAATGTAGGATTCTAATGTTGTAAGATTTTTTCAAATCGATCCAGTAGTTTTGGAGCCTATTCAATTCAAACAATCAAACAAATCTTTCCTCTTTATAAAACTAGCTGCGCTCCGCGGTTTCACCCGCGTGGTGACGATGAATCAAATATAGCGTATGTTACTCAGGCATATTGTAGCTGTCTACTGGTAAAATAATATTTTGAATTGGTTAAGTAGTTTATGCGTTTCTATTACAAACAAACAAATAAACAATAAAATCTTACTTCTTTATTATTAGGATAACCAGGAAATACCAAGGTACGAATAATGTGGCTTAGTTTGTACCGGCGTTATATACTATTGCATATTTTAACATGAAAAAGTAGTTACATTATGTAATAAATAGAAATATATAACACTGCAGACTTTTTTGTAGATATGAATGACCTCTATAAAAATGTTATGATATGATATAAAACAATGCTTTAAAACATAATATTTTTAATTATTAAAGAACAATGTGTCCCGACCAAGGAGGTTTCAATTCAATTTAAGTACACATTATCTGTGGGGAGCGCGCTGCGCGCGCAACGCGCTGGTTCCGAGCCAATAGACCGATAATAACAGACTTTTTACACTGATATTGGCAAAATTGTGGTTATGCCGCACAAGCCATACAAACAAGAAGAAAAAGAAGACTTTTTCCATTTTGGCGGTATTTCGTACATACGAATTTGAGTAATATTTTGTTGGATAAAACTTTAGTAGCAAAAATGTCATGAGATTAAATAAAGTAGTGTATGCAACTGCATATAATTAGGTATTAAAACACTCGTGTAATCTTACTTTGAAACTACACTCATGTTTTAATGCCTTCTATAATATGACAGTTGCATAAACTACTATAAAACAATCTTTTCTTTTTTTTTTCTTCAATGGCCATGACGCGACCAGCGTATTGTGCCAGTGCTTCGAGTTTCATTTTGCATAGGATTGATAAAACATGACGTAACTTGTATTTCTATATTTTATTACTTTTAAATAAAAGCGGGGAAAAAACAATAGCTTTGACATTACTTTAAATTACAGGCATTATGGTATTGCAGACATTTTTTTTTGGCATGACGTCTTCTATTAAAAGGTTTTTGGTTTTTTTTTTTTACCGTTTTCCCTCCTTAGAGGGTTATGGTCCCGTACTTCTCGTGCATTTGCCAGTGTCAAGTTATTTGTATTACAAAGTTTTAATAGAATATTCTGGTGATATTAGTCGTAGTCAGTTAGAGTCCAAAATGTCAGTCAGTCATGGTTCAGTCAGTCTAAGTCATGCTTTAGTAAAGTGGTGGCAACTTTACCATCAGCTTCTATGGAGTTTTGGAAACAACACGGAAAGACACGTTTCACCACATTATATCACTTGCCCACACACATGCACGTAAAACAGCACTTAATGAGTAAAACGCCACCAATTTTAAACATTAAAACTGAAAAAAAAGCATAAGTTTTGATAAATAATACAATGTAAAAACGTTGACTTTTCCGCGTTCCGGTTTTTGGTTTTTAAACATCACTTTGCTCTATTGTCAAAAGTTTCCGCAGCGTACGCGATTTATGGACGTTTTTTGGTATTATTTTCATACCCTAAGTGGCGTGCAATTGGAGAGGCTTATGTCCAGCAGTGGACTGCTACAGGCTGATGATGATGATGATGATGATGATGATGGGTTATATTATCGAAGCTTTCATACGGATCCCTATTGTTTTTAAACACCTTACTAGCCTATGTTTAACAGGGATAATGTAAGATTCTAATGGTTGGCCGGTGATCCCCCCTGTGGGCTCCAAACGGAGATCCTCGCTGAAGTATGTCACTTCGTGGCGGCAAGGAGATCCCGTGGAGACGCTCCAGCGTGGGAGGAGGTTACACGTATGCGGTGGCAGGCGCGGGCCGCCTTGTTGCGGCGGTGGACGGAGGACCTGGCCCCACCAGTCCCTGGGCAGTGGACAGTGGAGGCCATCCGCCCAGTCCTCCAGAGGTGGGTAAGGCGGCGATTCGGTTCGCTGACCTTCCGATTGGTGCAGGTGCTTTCCGGACACGGATGTTTCGGAAAGTACCTGCACCAGATCGCGAGACGGGAGGTGACCCCAGCCTGCCACGAGTGTGGGGCGCCAGAGGATACGGCGCACCACACGCTGGAAGTGTGTGTTGCATAGGGTCCGCAGCGGCACACGCTTTCAGCGGAAATAGGCGGAGATCTCTCCCTGCCGAGCGTGTTAATATCCATGCTCAGATCGTGGCGGGCGGTGGCCACCTTCTGCGAAGAAGCGATGGCGCAGAATTATGCCACGGAACGGATCAGGGAGAACTTCCATACAAACCATTATCCTACATATTCTTCAGGCATATTTTGATTTTTTTATCACAATGCAAAATTGCTAATCTGAGATAAGTCCCCGTAACAAGGGAGGCTATTTCATAGTATGTCTGAAACTCGCGACCTAGGTCTGGCTAATAAATGTCTAGAACTTTACCTGTCTTTTATGCTAATATCCCAGCCGTCTAGGCAGGTAGGTTGCACCCATTAGTTATTTTCGCGTGATGCGTGCAGACGTAGACTTACTTACGAAAATTTTACACATGCTGTTATAACTTTCTATTCCTAATCGATAAACTGAATAAAAAAATAATAACTACCACGGCCTCGTTTTCACAGTCAGAAAAATTGGTTAGATAAAGGTATTAATATCAGAAAATAGTGCATCCAAGTATATATTTTATCAACCAGGTAGGTACGAGTCGTTTTCGATACAAAGAAGATAATATAAAAATGATTTTTTGATGAGCAGACAGGGACTGCCTCGGCTGAGTATAGACGACCGAGTTGGTAAATCTGTCATCCGGCACCTAACGTGTGTTGCCGCAACGGTCCTTGAGAATCGTCGAATTCGTCGACGAGCGCACCGATGTCAAATACTTTATGAGATATCGCCCTTGTACACAAGGTTGCTTTTCCAACGTTTCTTGTCGTCTCGTCATTTGTTTCACGGATGTTGTCAAAGATGCAACGATGCTCTTAGAGAATCGCACGACTGTCTACTCTGTACTATCAATTTGGGTGGGATTGTAACTTTTTGTTATAAAAACTAACGTGGTTTTCAATGATTATTAATTAAAAATACGGGATTACTCACGTAATATTTATCGGATAGGTCCGCCTATAGTTTCGACCACATTCGGTGGCCTTTTTCAGGGAGTGTTCGGGACGCCCGCGTCGATGACGTCTCGCTTAGCACTGCGGGCGGCCGCTCGTAGCGCTTGTGATGTTAAAGGTTGGTGCGGGGGGGGCGGGATACACTATGTTGGGTTGGCGCGTTTTGGTCTGAACCCTCTTGATCGTCGTCGCTGGTGAAGCGCCTGCTGGTGTGTGAGGGGACGTCCCAGCAAAAAGTATAAATAGTATAAAAAGTATAAAAAACTATAGTGGGACTATCCGATAAATATTACGTGAGTAATCCCGTATTTTTAATTAATATGGATTGTAACTAACGTTTAAATATAATAAAAATACGTTACACACTATTTTAGGCAGGGATAGTCATCACAAACATCCAAAACCCGAGAAGTTGTATTTTTAACCGACTTCTAAAAAGGAGAAAGTTAATCAATTCGACCGTACATATTTTTTTTTTCTATATGTGTTGGTGGATAACTTCGTCGTTTATGAACCGCTTTTGATGATTTTTTTAGAGTATACTTCCGAGGTCCCATTTAAATTTCATCAAATTCGGTCTAGCATTTTTTGAGTTCCACTCAATATCGTTTATGAACCGCTTTTGATGATTTTTTTAGAGTACCTATACTTCCGAGGTCCCATTTAAATTTCATCAAATTCGGTCTAGCATTTTTTGAGTTCCACTCAATATCGTTTATGAACCGCTTTTGATGATTTTTTTTAAAGTATACTTTCAGAGGTCCCATTTAAATTTCATCAAATTCGGTCTAGCATTTTTTGAATGCCACTCAAATAACTGAAAAGTGTTTCGCCTATTTCGATGATTTGATGATATCATCTTTGCCGGTGAATGACTTCGATCCCGTAAATAGCAATGGTCACTAAAAAGGGTGATTTTTTTATTATTATATTTTATGTATTAAATACTGGAACCGACTTCAACACTAAAAAGTGTGTATTAACTTCGTTTAAGTCGGTACCATGCGCACAATATTGTTATAATAGGTATTTATGAACTATCATGGCATATCATCAAGTAATTTTAAATTTTTTTTGTTGCAGACGGTTAAATTTTTTACAAAAAATATTTTTTTGTTCTACGACACAGTTTTATATATCCGTGTTCTACATATACTTAATTATATTATAATAAATATATATTTGTCTAGACCAAGGATGGTTGGTAGGTACCTCGCGCATCGAAGGTATGTAGCTAAAAAAAGTAACGTTAAATTAAAGAAAAATATATCAAAAATTGACCCGACTTCTACATTAAAAAGTGTTGAAATAACCTATTGAAGTCGGTACTTTGATAATTCATAAATATCTATCGCAATATTGTGTGCATGGTACCGACTTCGACAAGTTACTCGTATTTCATACTTGTTAGTGTAGAAGTCGGTTCTATTCTTTGATTAAAAAAATGCACCCTTTTAGTGACCTTTCTAGTAACGGGATATACCGTCAATGATGATATCATCAAGATAGGTGAAATACTTTCTAGTTATTGAAGTATAACTCAAAAACTTCTTGACCGAATTTGATAAAATTTATATGTACTTTTACTGTGACCGTAATCCACGTATGACTACTGCATATAATAGTATATAGTACCGGCCATACATTAGTATTGTACGTTGTGCTGAAATACATATGTGATAAACATTCCCATTAATCTTCTATCCATTCATATTACAAAATTTCCGTTTATTAAACACCACTGCAGTGCAGCTAGTCATTTGCGTTGTGCAAACTCATAATTGTAACAAATTATACGTGACCAATCAAAGCCAGGGCCTGTGTTGTTAATTATACATCGAGGCGCTGATTAATGCCATAATTAAATGTTCCAATAAAGGCAGGCTAAACGTTACCACTAATAAAAAACACACTAAGCAAATAATGTTCGTAGGCCGTAGCACAAACAATTTGCGAAAAAGTATTCGTATCGTAAGCGTCAACAAGTCACGCTTCGTATACTTCTTACTAACTATGAGCTGTTATCTGCGTCACAGTTGCCCTAGATAAATGACAGTTTGTACTGTTGCCTGTTGATGTTTTCAACACGTAATGACAAGGCGGGCAAGACGTTTGCTAGATGGTAAGCGTCAGAACTGCTCATAACATGTTCCATTGCAATTCAAAGTTAACATTTATCGATGGAACTACACTATGTTCTCATAAGCCAGAGGTTTTTTTTATAGTGATTAATCAAAGTGACTCTCTCGCCTGTTAGAAAGCGAAGATGGAATCAAGAAGCGATGGTCGTTGCGCCGTACCTAAGCTGCACTAATCGCCACCCCTATGATGACCTGAGAGATGCTGTTTCACGCCCCACTTGAAAGACTCAGGGTCATAGCTGCAAGGAAATACGTACGCCGACAGAGTATTCCACAATTTACTTACACGACAGAGGTAGAAACTTCCAAAATTTTTGGTCCGTGGTAAGTTTTGAACTTGGATGCAATGCTAAGCGGGAACCAGTAGTTCGGGATCGGAATGGTGAGGAAGGTATAGCTGATTATAACTATTCGCTTCGCAATTTCACTTACCGTAGCCGTTCATAGTAGATTATGCACCGAGGGAGTAAAGCAGTGTCTTACGTCATGGGCGGTATATTGAACCCTGAATTGAGTGTAACGGGGACTCTTGGATTAATAATAAATGGGCCTATTTTTTTTAGCCTTTCGAACGCTGAACAAAAAGAACAACACACTATTTTTCACCCAAAGATTCAATTCGAACGAATTCGAACGAATTGAATCTATGGGTGAAGCCCTTGTGAGCGTTTTATGCGTTATTTTCGCAAAAATATGTCTATTCGAACGTATTACTTATAGTACAATCGCGCCTTTTTTCTTTTTTTTTGTATGCTGTCTCGTACTAAGAGTTTTCCTACGTTAACGTTCCAAATTCAAATCACTTTACACCCAAGGGAGTTTCATACAAAATTACATTCCCGGGGATGTAACGCCTTGCTTTACGTTGATATTGCGTGATATGTAATTAGGCCTTTTCGAGCAGGTGGGATGAAAACATTATTAACAGTAATGCCTGCACTACCTACATCTTCGAAGCAATATGGAAAACTTGTCACTGTGGTGGTACTCACCAAGACGAATACTTGGTGGAAGAATTAGTTAATATTAGTTATTCTGTGCTAAAGGGCTCCCTCCTATGACGTGAGTGAGTCGACCCGCAAAGAAAAGAGAGCAGGAGTAAGAGCATTAATACTTGCTCATCGGAAACTCACTACATAAGTTATGTTGTTCGTTTGCTCTATTATTTTAAAAATATAGTTCCATACATATAGTAATAATAATACATAAGTATATACCATAAAATAATAATGATGAAGCAATTACTAGCGTTACTTAGCGAAACCTTCTGCCGTGCGATTCTCTAATGATTCGTCGATGCGCTCGTCGACAAGCTCACCGATGTCAAGTACTTTGAGATATCGCCCTTGTACACAAGGTTGTTTTTCCAACGTTCCTTGTCATCTCGTCATTTGTTTCACGGATGTTGTCAAAGATGTAACTATGTTTGCTCTTAGAGAATCGCACGGCTGCTTGACGTTTCATTTTTTGTATGCTGTTAATTATGTAACTTTGAAATTGAAATGAATTTGATATAATAAAAATAGAAACATGAAATCGCTACCAAATAAACCACGTACCGTTAGTAGAAAAAAACTTTTTACGTGTAGAATCCATCCTGATTTGGTGAATGACATATATTTAAATATTTTGTACCTAGTTATAATTGCTCGTCAAAATACCAGATTTAAAATCAAGATTTCATCATCAATCTATCGAAAATCATTCCGTTATGCCATGCTACGTAACATCGTGGCAATACAAACCAACTGGCGACCTTAATAGACTCACCTATTCAAATACCTAGATCCTAATTATTAGGTATTACTCTAAGAGCACAAGGTCAAGCCTGGGTCAATTGGTAATCAGCTCCAGAAACGCTCAACGGACCGACTAATGATCAATTACACCAATTAAACTCTTGACCATTATAATTTTGAACAACCCTTTCGCTTCTGCACATTATCTTAAATCGTCTGCATCAATGGCCACATTTCGCTCCGTACATTACACTCCGTGACTCACACTTTCAATTTTATTCATGCCCAACTTGATCGATCAACGTTTTGGCATTCTAGTTTAGTGAATAGAAAACGCATAGAATAAGTAAACTTAGACGAGTGTCTTTTCGCATTTGTTGAGTGCTTTGCTGTGTCGTGACTTGGTTATTACCCCTGCCCCACATCACAAAGTACACTTTTCGCCACCGTTGTATACCTAAACGCTTTACCTCTACATCCTTGCTCATTTCCTTTGTTGTACCTACCTTTAATACACAGGTAATGAGAGTTCGCTATTACGCGCGAGTTTGTGCTTTGTTTACGTTACTTATGAAGTACTTAAGCAGGAACTACACACCCATGCTGTTTTAAACATCTGTTCCGTGTTCTTATTAGAGTCATGTTGGGATGACAAAAACCGGAACATATGGTTGACAAATAGGACGGCCTCCATCGATAGAGTCATAGCTGTAAACCTGCCTAATCCAGCTGTAGTCGTCATTCAGCACATTAAATTGCAGGGAACAAACGGCAAACCAGTCGAAGTAGGTACCTCGTCAACCTGAGCCTGTGTCGGCATCGGCGCTCTTTCCGTGTCCGTGTACTTCCAGTCGTGACGCGCCAGTCACCGGAGAAACGTCTGCGCGTGCGACCGTTGCCACGCTGCTGTGCGCGCATCGTACATGTCACTACGAAACTCGAATTCAAACAATTTCAAAAACGTGACTTAAAGCTAGTGTTGTGCCCATTCGGTTCGGAATATCATTCCAGATATCGATTCACCATAAGTGAAGTGTAGTGAAAACATGTGAATTTATTAGTGGTGCGATACTGGTACGACCGAAGCCTTCACATTTTTATGGTGAGGAAATATTTTTACTATTACATACCTACTTTACTTCAGTAAGTATCTATATTAATATAATATTATAAAGAGGAAAGATGTCTATGCATGTTTGTAACGAATAGTCTCAAAAAGTACTGGACCGATTTCAAAAATTCTTTAACCATTGGAAAGCTACATTCACCCTGATTAATATAGGCTATATAAGATTCATCATCATCATCATGATCCATCACCGCGCGGGTGAAACCGCGGAGAGCAGCTAGTGTTCAATAAATATACTAAAATGAAAATAGTTAGTATTTATGATTGGTTCATTTCTTCCTATGGATATTTGGTAAAGAATAACTATACCACATTATTAATAATGTGACATAGGTAAGTACCTATACAGCAAGTAGGTAAGTAGAACGGATAATTACGTCAACCACAACAGAGAGATCCACATTCAGATGTATTCAACAATCACTTACAATTCGCTTACCTTAACATCTACTAACCCCGTGCTATGGCATCCATAACCACCTATTAAATCTATAGCATCGTGTTCATTGATACATACGCATAGTTAGATAATTACAATGTGATGTGTTGCAACAAAACCGTAAACCATTTGACGTAAATAAAATCAGATAAAACTGTTTTATTTGGATTAAGGAAGTATTTAAATCTGTGTTGTTGAAATGATATGTATTAGACCGAATAAGCACAGTGACAACATCGAAATCCGTCTCAGTGTTCGCACATGGTTATGCTATTGGCATACGTTCTCGATGCATATTAATGCAAACCGCATAACGACTCCATGCCTTCACAATGTGGTTACGACACTTCCTGGTATGCTATAGAAACGAGAAACACGGTAAATGTGTCCAACACAAACCTAAACAAACATATTTTAGAATTCACAGCTCCAGGCAAGCATTATTTACCATAGAAACTGTTTTCTTAATATAAAATAACTTAAATATATGAAAAATTCTTACAATTATTTGCATTAGCTACATAATACATTTAAATACCGTGGAGTGGTTTGTTTGAATATGTTACATTTATGAAGTAATGTAACAGTTGTTGGAAATAACTTATCGAGAACCAAACAAGGACACATATGTTTCCAGACGGTCATGACGGCTTAGTCACACATACACTTGATATTATAATTCCATCATCAATATTCATATACCTAGATCGCGACCTTGTGGATTAATATATTTACCTTTGACATCGTCTCTTTACAATTTACGGTCGTAAAAATAAAAACCAATTTTGATTATAATTTCAAATTAATATGCCTTTCATAAAATCTACATATGAATATACAAAGTTACGGAAACACTTTGGTAGGCAGCCATTATTTCAAGATGTGCCTGCTCAGATGTTGGATTCTATTATTCCTAACAAACAGTATAAAAAGGAATACATACTGCGAAACCCTGTTAATCGCTTCGTACAGGCTACACTGCCGCAATCAAGCCACGAAGCTAACACAAAACAATTAGTGACTCACGAAGAAGGTGTCGACCATACTGAAGGAGGATGGCCTCGGGATGTTCATGTCTTTAATGAAGATCACACAACGAGGTATCGACGTCGTGTTATGCACGAAGAAAATTACATCCATACTGTCCTCAGCTTAGGGCCGGTAGTGGAACACTATCTAGATCAAAACAATGCGATCGAAATTTACCAAACATACTTTGATAATATGAATGCTCAAGAACCCGTAGAAAAATGTAGCATCCGAATTGCTAATGTATTCCGAGATGAACTTGAACGTCCAGTTACTTGTGTGGAATGGACGAATGAGAAAAATCCTAAGCTCGTTGTAGCATATAGCTACAGAACAGATACGACATCCGATTTCGACAATACCGTTCCAACCCATTGCTATTTATGGGATGTGACCATACAAACTGCTCCAATACATAAAATTACACCTGAATATTCTTGTTGGCAGTTGGCTTGTTCTCCATCAGATCCTGAAATAATAGTAGGTGGACTCGTGAATGGCGTCGTAAACGTTTTTGACATCAGAACAGGTTCAGACTGTGTGTCAAGCAGTTCCATTTACACGTCTCACCGTGGCCCGATTACTTCACTACTTTACTCTCATTCTAGAACGAATACCGAATTCTTTTCTGGTTCTCCAGATGGTCAATGTATCTGGTGGGATTGCCGAGACCTAACTAAGCCTTTAGATAGACTAATAATGTCAATCAGAAAACGTCCGGGAGAAATACCAAGTTTTAATAACTCTGAAGGAGTTAGTTCTTTAGAGTTCGATAACGGAGTACCTACAAAGTTTCTCTGTGGAACGGAATCCGGACTGATTATCAATGTCAATAAAATGGGACGGGAACATTCTGAAAAATTAGTTTCATATTGGGATGCTCACAGAGGCCCGGTTCGTTCTGTGCAAAGAAGCCCTTGTACTCTGCGCATGTTTCTTAGTTGTGGTGATAGTACAGTCCGTGTATGGAGTGAGGAAGTTCGCACAGCACCTATAATAGTGACCCAACCATATCGTTATGATGTGATGGACGCGGCGTGGGCACCGTTACGTTATTCTAGTTATATGTCTATATGTGCTGGTGGGTTTTTCTATTTCTGGGATCTTCTTCGCAAATATGAGGAACCGATAGTGACACTTCAGGTATCGAAACATAGTCTGACTAGAATGAGTCCAATTATCGAAGGACACTCGGTTGCCATAGGAGACTGTAAGGGATCTTTACATCTTATCCAATTGTCAGAAACTATGACTGAACCTGGTAGTCGAGACAAAGCTCTCATGTCTCAATTATACGAGCGTCAAACACGACGAGAACATATTTTAGACAATCGGATTAAAGAAATTCGTCTAAAAATCAAAGCTGCAGAAGAAATTAAAGCTGCAGGTGCAATTGAACCAGATGAAGCTATTGATGAAGATGGTGATTTACACAAGGCTGAAGATGAATACTTTAAAATAGTGAATTCAGAATTAAGCCAAATGGAACATTTGACGCCGAGTAACGATTCGCTTCTAGTACACATTCAATAAAGAAATACAATTAACAAAGTAGTTGATGTTGATGTTTCGTTTTTCTTTTTTACCTGACTTATTTTTTATGTTTATCAATGTATGTATGTATGTATGTATGTATGTATGTATGTATGTATGTATGTATGTATGTATGTATGTATGTATGTATGTATGTAAGATTCGAACTTCCCATCACACTTCACACTTGCATTGTAAATGCGAACGTTTGTCGAGTGAGGGTGGGTGTGAGTGAGTGTTGGGTAAATTTCCTGAGAGCTCTTGATAACCTTATTCCACGCGGACGAAGTCACGGCCAGAAGCTATAAGGATAATGTATAAAGCAATCCAGGCGGCTGTAACCTGCCATTTTGCACTTCAAATCAAATAAAAGTTACATTGTACTAGCAAAACAAAGGTCTTATAAGATGATTTATAATGTATAATACTTCTACTCCAATATCCTGAACAACTACATAACTGAAAAAATTGTGAAAATTACTACCTATTAAATACTAAATTTAATGTTGAATAGCAAGTTGACCCATTCGCCACCCTCATTTCTTCACCAGTCTTCGTTTGGTTCACAGTCAAGTTCTTTATTTATGTAATAATAATCACATGTTTTATGACGAATCAAAACACAAGTAAATTTGAAGTTTATAGATTTCTTAGACTATTGCGATAATTAAACTTCTTATTTTATTACGTTATTAAAATTATTCCAATAAAAATAGTTTCAAACACGTTTCAGTGATCTTGGTCACGGGTAAACTCACCGAAACGGCAGGATTTAAAATTATATAAACTATATGCCGGTTAATCCTTTTAAGAATGTAGATTTTAATAAAATGTAAAGATACCTATTTATTTACTATTTAAGTGGATTCTAGATATATAGCAAGAACTTAAGTGAATATCTACAATAATTTGCATTTTCCTGTATGATTTTTGTTTCGGAATCTTTTATTTCCTGCAAAAACAAGTAACAAGCTCGGAGGATACTAATATCCAATTTTTACGTCATAAATAGATTTTAAGCAACAACAGGCATCCCGGATGTAGAGGCGGTCTCGAAGCCCGCATGTCTCCCCGAGAGGCTGGGACCATGACCGCCGATTTATCTCACAAAACGACAACTCTAACGTGAGCTACCAGAATTCAATTCCGATCCCATTCTGTGGAGTATGTGAGAATCGATTTGTAGGGGGGGAGGAGGTCTGCTATAAGTGGTAGCGTAAATTACTAGCGCCTGCGAGTATACGCGTACTGTGAATACAAAAGTGCGTCACCGACAACTTTCACCGCGAGTACGTCAGAGGTAACTGCACGGACTGCTTGCTGCCCTGTTTCCATTAGCATTTCATTCCTGGTTTGCGACTATACGAACAGAATACAATAAAGCTTTGAAACACTAGCATCAAGTCAAACAAGTAAAAAGTAACGGACTGTTTGAAAATACTACAAACAATGAGTGGCTTTTGCCTCATGAGCAAAGAACCGAAGAGCGTTTTTTTTTTATTTTTGGATGAGCTGTTACTATCCAAAACTGAATTGTGTTGAAAAGATGTCACACAAAAACTGTAGCAAAATAGGGAAAAACGTAAGACATGTAATTGTCTGTGACCGTAATTACGGCAAAAAGTTGCTTAAATTTATTGTTTATTTGCTAGTAAACATATTATATTGCAGCTTACTCTCTTTTACTCGAAAACTTATCAGAATCAAAAGATGAGTTGTTTGAGATAACTAAAATTGTTCCTGCTGCCTCAACACCGATTGCATTCTGGTTTTGAGAGCAAAAATAATACTATATATATTATGTACTCGTACATGCAAAGATGAATTGACCCGTTGACTCGCGATTCACCATATTTGGCCAATAATACAATAGATTTCGCAGAAATCAACCTACTTTTCTAGGAAATGCAACGTGTGTGGATAATCGTCCATGATGTAACTTTCGAACTGGTTAACTATACTCGTATATTCTACAATAGTATCTGCCAGTGAATTTGTCCGCGTGAAATAAGAACATCGCGATCTGCGGAAACTGCCGGTTGAATTATGATAAAAAGAGATATTCCTAAGTATGATACCTGCACGAAATCCGTCAAACTGTTTTAGTGTCAAGAAGTAAAAAAAACATACACACTTTTATCCTCACTCACTCACTCAAAAACATTCGCATTTATAGTGAGATGATAGATAAATAGATAAACTCTTTAATGCAAAACCTCAGTACAAAAAAAAGATATACGATAATTGTGTCAACAATACTGACAAAACTGAAAAACTTGTAATTAAGTGTGACAATGGGCGGCCTTATCGCTCAGAGCTATTTCTTCCGGACAACCATGCCAGAGATGATTAGGCTACACCACATAATCATAACCAAAACTCGTTTATATAATACTAGCTGCGCTCCGCGGTTTCATCCGCGCAGTGACGGATGATGATGATGAATCTTATATAGCCTATGTTACTCAGGGTGAATGTAGCTTCCTAATGATAAAATAATTTTTGAAATCAGTCCAGTACTTTTTGAGCCAATTCGTTACAAACGTACATACAAATCTTTTCTCTTTATAATATTAGTGGGATGAGAAAGATCATCTATAGCCCCTGAACCCTCACATCCTGTGTAAGCCGTGACAGGCAGACGGGCGGACGGATCAACGGACGAAAATCGTTTGTATTAGCAATTGGGTTTCATTGGTACCCTTTTATTCTAAACATTTTTATTAAATATTAAATCATGATATGCATAATGAATCCGGTCCGGAGGCGAAAAACGGGAATTTAGTTGTTATATCTAAGTTAAAGAGCATTCCCTCTGCCGTTGGGTTGCGATCGTAAGAGGCGAGGAAACCTGACTTAAGTACTAAGTGGTAGATTTCACGTGCAAGAGGCTGTCTTAGTTGGTACCACAGCAGTGCCAGATATTCAGCCGCGCAATGATGCGCAAGCATTACTGTTTTAGGGTTGAAGGGCGCTGTAGCAAATGAAATGACTGGGCGAATACGACTCAATAAACCAATTAATATGTCGTCAAAAACCACCAATCACGGGGTGACGAGCGTAGTACAGCTGCCATGGTGCAGCGTAGTGCTTACTATCAGGTGAACTCAAACTCAAACTCATTTACTTATAGCTTATATGTCAGGTTAATATACAATGCAGGTCTTGTTTCCTAAGGTTTACAATAAGTGCATGTCACATAATGACCCCCTGTGGGTATTGCAATTGTGCTGAGAGGACCAGTCTATTTTAATGTATTATCATTTAAAATTTCATCAATATTATAATAACAGTTCTGTAAAGTTAATTTTTAAGTGTAAATTTAATACATCATAAAATGAAATATAAGATAATAAATTTTACTGTCAACTTGAATTTTCCCTCTGTTGTGTGTTTATGTGTTTTGGGATTTGGGCGCAGACAATTTCTAAGGAACCACTTATTAGTCTTCGCAAGACTAAAACTACGTACAGCTATCCTATTCTTAATCCTAGTATTAAAAGGGTGGTGATCACTATTTAATAACTTATATTTAGGTATAAGGAAGGGAAACTTAATTATATTGATTTCTATAAATAAATCTTTCAAAGATTCGCGGGGACCCATTTCGTATATAGCTCGAATAGAACCAACGTCGTCCTGCGACCTTTATCAGGTCGTCTGTCCACCGTGTCGGTGAACGACCTACGCTGCGCTTGCCGGTCCGTGGTCGCCATTCCGGAACCTTCCGGCCCCATCGGCCATCTGTTCTGCGTGCTATGTGCCCTGTCCACTGCCACTTTAATTGGCTAATCTTCTGGGCTATGTGTGACTTTCGTTCGTCTACGGATCTCCTCATTTCTGATTCGATCACATAGAGAAACCCCGAGCATAGCCCTCTCCATAGCTCGTTGTGCGATTTTGAGCTTACTTATGAGGCCCATAGCAATAGCCTTGTAATAAATCCCTGTCCTGTCTAAGTCACGTCTAGTAAGAGATAGTAATGCGGTGGAACTATTAGTAAAACTTTCTAACGCGATTGACGTGATAAAACCCAAAACGACGTTTAATGATTTTGTTCACTTTGCCTACACTCATCTCATGCACCACCACTATTACCTACACGTCAAAACTCGAAGAAACACAATACAAATCTAGGCAAAATTAAACAAAATCAACGATAGTTATTGTTAGGCATTTTTCAAACCATCACCATCTCCAAATGGTTTGTAAGTGTGAATGTTTGTTGATTCTTCACGACGAACCGACGGATTTGAATAAAAAATGTAACGAAGATAGCTTAGGTAAGTATTTTTAACTCAATTAAAGGAGAGTTTATGAGGTATTGCAATAACATTACCATAAAAGATTACGTTTATATAAATATTTTACTGAAGTTAAAATATTTGTAATATAAGGAACAGGGTTCTTTTTAATTTTCTCATAGGAGTAAAACCTTCATTTTACTATCGTAAAGAAAATCATAATTCTGGATAGGTAATTATTTGCTCTAGGCATCACTGTTTGATTCTGTTTATGAAAACATTTATCTATATGTTTAAACTTATACTCAATATTTTAAAAGAATACACGGTCGAATTGAGACACCTCCTCCTTTTTTGAAGTCGGTTAAAAAGGAAAGATGTATTAATTTATTTTTGCTTGAATTGAATAGGCTCCGAAACTACTGGACCGATTTGAAAATATCTTTTAAGATTAGGATCCTACATTATCCCAGATGAACATATGCCACATATTTTTATTCATCATTATCATCATCCATCACCACATGGGTGAAACCGCGGACCGAAGAGAGTTAAGTCATATTTTCAAGCCATACAAAACTGTTGAATAATAACGTCTTGTATAGTACTGCGCGCTACAATTTGCTGACCTACTTACTTAATAATTGTAAATGACGTTATTTAAATAGCGTTTATAAATAAGTATGTATAGGTAAGGCCATACACCCATAGAAAAAGATATTTAATGGATTTCTATGTGTACCATAAAACAGCCTCATTTTCTTTTAGCGGTGCCAGATAATTCTTATTAAATTATCAAAGGAAGCTTTCTTCGACCGACAGTATAAAACTAGACCTTTAGGTCACTGCATCATGTCGTATGGTTTAAATGGCATAAATACCGAGTAAAGAACCTTGCCGCGATCTCAGATTCCTTGAGAAAATTGTTTTACTTATTTCCATTCATTTTATAAAACTAGTTTATCTAAGTTAGGTATGTTCGAGTCGAGCTATATGAAGGTGAGTACTGTAAGTACTGATTTGTTGTTGTGAAACACTGACCTTATTTTTATAAAACGTCTATTATAGATCATTATTTTCACCTCAGGAGGGGACGTCCACTGCAGCACATACGCCTCCCCAATAATTTTCCAAAAGGACCAGAAGTGGCCTCCATCCAATCTCGTCTTGTGACCCTTATCAGTGGACGAGCTACGCTGCGCTTACCGGTCCGTGGTCTCCACTCTAGAACCTTCCGGCCCCATCGGCCGTCTGTTCTGCGTGCTATGTGCCCTGCCCACTGCCACTTTAACTGGCTAATCTTCTGAGCTATCTGGGTGACTTTCGTTCTACGGATCTTCTCATATCTGATTCGATCACGTAGAGAAACTCCGAGCATAGCCCTCTCCATAGCTCGTTGTGCGACTGTGAGCTTACTTATGAGGCCCATAGCAAGAGACCACGTTTCACTCTTCTTTCACAGTCATCACTGGCAACACACACTGGTCAAAAACTTTAATCTTGAGGCACTGTGATATTTTGGACAAGAAACTTCGCGAAGCTTCTGGAACTATTATAGATAGTCCCGAGCTACACTTCGGACTATATTATTTTAGTCCGAGTTTTATACTAAGACGGTGAAGGCTTGGACATTTACATGTATACTGTAACAGATGATTAATTAGTTAGTACTTTCCTAAATTGACCATATAAATTAATAATTACACGTTTTCAAATATAGCGTTTAGTAAATAATATTTTCTCATAATATATCACACGCTATTAGCTACTTACTATAAGTTGTAACTTTGTATGAGAAAGTCTGGGAGATTTCAACACCTTTTTGTAAAGTAGACAAACGTACAAAACATTTAACGATTCAAACCTTACATCTGCAGATAGGAAAATGTATGTAGAGCCATTTAGTAGCCTAAACTCAAATAGTTTTATTGTTGTACTCATTAACGTATAGAGGGCCAGGAATAAGGAGAATCTGTGACCAATATTTCACCCTTGTAACTTGTGAAGTGTGGTTATATTTGGGATGGCTCAAATATCTTCGAAGAGTTTATCGTAAATGAAGAAAGATTTTGCACATTCTAAATACATCAAGCGCGGATCCACAGTTGTGGGCACGGTGGGCATGCCCACTAATGTTCCACAGGCTCATGATATGACCTTTCATATCCAATGTCTTAGTAAATATACAAAACCTGGATATCGATGAAATTATTAACGTTTTTGCAAATAAAAAAACGTATTTGTACTGTAATCACCTATTCGTAAATAAAATTATTTATTTAAAAATGTAGGTATCAGTACAAGAATTTTATATGACATCATTTGATATCCTTTGTAGTTGTCATTGCCATGCAGGGTTTTGAAGTGTTATACCCAGTTCAAAATTTTGAATGGCACTGGACTGTTGTGGGCAAGCGTGACGCTTAACATCAGCCGAGCGACTTGCACTTGGCTGGTTTTTTGGTGGCTGTGACCACAACCTTTTTTGTGGGCTGGATCCGCACTGAGATACATAATAGCCCTACTGAAATACATATCATGTTATAAACTCTGACATGACGTACTGGGAACAAAAGCTCTTGTGTAATATGTTAACATTTGTGTAAACAGAACATTTATATGTAACTAAATAATATGGAGAAATAATCAATAAATTTGTACAAACATTTATAAAGTTTGTGAGTAATGTTTTTTATTCACCGATTCACGAATTATTGACATAAAAAAGGCGCAACACATTCTTGAAATTTAGTTTTCTTCTGGGAGCGTTATATAAAACTAAAGCGGTATGTACATGGCCTGCCAGTCAGTACCGCTTTAGTTTTAATAACGCTTCGAGATAAAAAAAAAACACTCACTTGATAAGGCTGGGCCAGCAGGACCTTATCAGCCCTCGGAGAACATTTATACTGGGGCCAGCCTGACGGTCTCATAATATTAACACATTAGCAAAACAATAAGTCATTATTCGTCGTTGTGCGACCTGGAAATCAGGAGCACTAGCTATAACGGAGTACGGACGGTTTTACAAAACTCGTTGAATAAGCAGTTTTAGTTTAGGATATCAGTATTGATTTATTTTGACTAGGAGTGGTTTCCTATTTCATGCGAACTATATATTAATTGCACCATTTAACGTAATGGTTTAAAATAAAGTTTGCGGTGTGACGTAATTGTAATTATGTCTGAATTCGGCACAAAACGTGTTCACAACAAGGATGATCGTCGATGACGCGTTGGGTTTCGTAAACAATACAATTATTATGAACGAGGCGCGTGACACGTTAGCTGTAGCGAATGCCAATGCCAGATTTGTAAACCTTTACGAGCTAGGGTTGTCGATCTCCTCCTGTGAGCAAATAAGAGTAGTAGGCACTTGAATTTATTTATGTGTATTTTCTTGTGCAGAACACTAAACTAAAATACAAATACTTATACAGAATAATAAAAGTAAAACTAAAAATGTATCTTTAAGGTGGGGAGAAAAGTAATATAGTATATCTCTATACTTATAGCAAGTCTGCTGTCCATCCGTTCGGCCAACAGAGGCTTGTAACTTAAGCGTGATTAAGATGCGTACTTCAAAATATTTCACAGTAAGTAAATACCTAACTGTGTGATATACCACCACCTAATTGATGTACATAATCAGCCCATAATGCTCCCAGTGCTGGACGCCTCCCTCACAGAGAGAGGAGTGATACCTAATTGATGTATGTGTAAAGTAAAATGAAAGGCTTAACGCGTTGTGCACGTTCATTCTGTTTTATTTCTCTTTCACACTTAGAGACCTAAATCTATTGCCTTCTTGCTCTAATGCTTACTAAACGTCAATGTAATTAATTTACGTTACACGTTGTTAGCTTACCCAAAGAGAATGCTTACATATGTATTGTTTAATTATGCTATCATCTTATATCCATATACATATACATATTTATTGTATTTACATTATTTGGATGTATTACTATTATGGTATATCAATTTTATTTTTATGTAATTATTATTAGCTGTGGCTCCACGATTTCACCCGCATTGAGATGGACGACGATGATGATGATGGTAATGATGATGAAAAAGTAATGTTATTCCAGCGCTTCATCTATCTACGAGTACATACCTAATTTCATTTAAATGAATACAGTAGCAATATTATTCTATAGTACAGTACAATATGAGAGTACATACCAATAGCAGTTTTGTGTGAAAGAGTAACAAAAACCCACACATCCATACATACAAAATTTCGCGTTTATAATATAAGTACAATATATTTGTTGTTTCTTATACAATCACGCTAAAATTGGCTGAATGGATTTGGATGAAATTTGACTGGAGATAGTCTGTATCCGAGATAACCTATAGCCTACTTTTTATTCCGTTCAACATGATAGTTACCGAATCATCGATAACATTATTCCACGCGGACGAAGTTGCGTGCATGAACTAGCATTCTATAAAGAAAACCTATACAATGTACTTTTACCATCTAAAATGCTATGTGAGTATTAGGTAATGAGGTATATTGCAGCTGGCAACCCTACAAAGAGTACCATACCAATACTGTTATCGAACCATTCTGACCCACATAAGTTAAAACTATTGAAATGACTTGAATAATTATTATAATGGTAAGTACTTAGGTACTTACATAATAATTACGACAGCTGTCTTACCATAAATGCAGTTCAGACGAAAATCATCCTTTTTTAACCGACTTCAAACAAGGATGAGGTTATAAATGTTCAATTGTATGTTTTTTTTGTATGTCCACCGATTTCTCCCCCATTTATGGACCGATTCTCAAAGTTCTTGATTTGTTTCGTAGAGTATACTTCCAAGGTGGTCCCATTTAAATTTCATCAAATTCGGCCAAGCGTTTTTTGAGTTACAATCCAATAACTGAAAAGTGTTTCGCATATCTTGATGATATCGTAATAATTTTTTTACCAAAATTGAAATCTACTTCAACACTAAAAACTTGTCGAAGTAGGTAGCGCACAATATTGTGATAAAAAGAGTACTTTTTTAAACTATCATGCAACCAGGAAAATATTTAAAATGATGTAGGTATCTTTAAAAACACAGACACTTAAAAATAATTGAACTGTTTTATATTTCTATTTAAAAAGAGAAGTATTTAATAGACCAGAAAATTTAAGAGTGCTTTTTAACGCGAATTTAGGTTAGGTATGTGTTTGCATCGTCAAAAAATCGTTGAAAATAACCGCAACATTGTCACAAGAAACTGTTATAGCTAGGAGGAAAACCGGTCACAATATTACTTATTATGGTTTAAAATTACGTTCGTATTTAGTCTCAATTATGCCGAGGTTTTTCAATCCTCAGCAGTGGTCATTGACATCATTGATATTACGAGTAAGTTGAAGGCTAAAAATACTCACGCAGCCGTTATAAATAATTCCGTTCCCTCGTTCATCAAGTTAGTACCTACTGTTAGCGCTAAACCAAAACTGTTTCTGGTTTAACTTGATTGACTTGTATAGGCTTGGCTTTTTGTCGTGTAGATTAGTGATTATTTATACTCTATACCTACATAAATGCTACCGTTAGGCGCACAACTCACTTGTCTCATCACTTAATTATAGAAATGCAGTTTTGTGATACAAAATAGAAAATTAAAACTCATCTACTCGTATAAGCCCCATGATAGAGGGAAAAGTGGCCAAAATGCTGGCAATAGCCACTGCTGCCTCTCTGAATGATAACGCTTTTTAACCAAAGTAGTCACCAGCGTTTCGGTTACCCGTCGCATCAACCAAACGTTTAGAGCCAATGGGCCTAGCACGAAGTTTGGGTCACGTAATCGTATCGTTGACGTATAACAATAACAATTTACGAAAAAGTATTCGTATCGCAAACGTCAACATATCAGGCTTCGGCGTACTAACTATGAGTTATCCGTCTCCCAGTTGCCCGAGATAAATGACAGTATTATTTCACGTGAACGACACGTAACGTTACACTTACGCAGTTATTCGGGAAAAAAAGGCTCACAGTACATAATGTGAAACAAGTTGAAAGCGTCCGGCCTCCACGTATTACATAATAAACATATACTCAAAAATGTATAATGACACTCAGTAAATAATTCTTTTATTTTATACTAGCTGCGCCCCGCGGTTTCACCCGCGTGGTGAAAGATGATTATGTTGAAAAGTATCCCATGTCCTTTCCCAAGATAACAAATAATAATTTATAACGAATAGAAAAACGTAAAAATTGGTCCAGCCATTCATGAGTTATAAATGGTGTAACCAACACGACTTTGAATATGTGTAGAAATAATTTTACATCTAAATAAAACTATTTGACCCAGATACTACTGTTCCATCATCGTTTTACGATGCCATTTTTAAAATGTTGCGCCATAACGCCATAAACTTTACAACATAACTTTTATTTCCTTAAATGGATAGCAGCATTCCTTTGAAGTGTCAAAAATAGTTTAAACTGGTTATTACTAAATGCCATTCTCACCATAACAAAGCGTGAAGATCTAGACGTAATATAATGGACATTACATGCCAAATACATAACGGAGAAAGTTAATGCTTAGATGTACGTCCACGGAAACTAAGTAGAAGGTGGCTTGCTCGGCACGCGATAGATTAGCATTCATGATTTCTGTTACGTAAGCATTCTACGTAAGATAATCAACTTGAACTGTTTGTCACATATCTTTTATTTATATCTAGTTATGTCCGGAACTATGCAGAGCAATGCCTCATTTTTCATGGGAGTATAACCTACTTGAGTGTCATTTGGTTACTTAACTGGTCATCACTTGCGAAGCAGGAGTGCCAACAATCGGCGACGAAATTTGGTTGTGCGATGGGCCTAAGCGCTTTTTTCTAATCTCCATACTTACAATACAAGTATGACTTTTCAAATTAGAAATACGGTAGACTATAGTATAGACCACATTCGGTGGTCTTTTTTTAGCACTGCGGCAGTGTTAAGCGAGACGTCATCGAAGCGGGCGTCCCGAACACTCCTTGAAAAAGACCACCGAATGTGGTCGGACCTATCCGATAAATATTACGTGAGTAATAACGTATTTCTAATTTAAAATGAATGAAAACCACGTTAGTTTTATAACAAAAAAAAGTACATAGGTACTCAAAATTACTTTTCTGGATATTATAACCTGAGTCATAGGACTCAGGTTATAATATCCAGAAAAGTCTCACTTCCGCAGGAATTGCATTATTTCGTGGGCCATAGAACAGGATTTTCTGCGAAGGTTATTGACGAATTAATTCTGTAATTTTTGAGTGTTTTATTTAAAAAGAGTTTCAACAAATCAAAATACTAAATAGGGATAGTTAGCTAATCTTAGCACTATAGAAAGCATGGATCTCCAAGTTAAATATATATCTCAACTCTAACCACTGTCTTAGAAGGGCTCTTAATCTTTTTTATTTCCAATATCAAGATGCACCTAGACCTCACCCCTAAATGCAGTGGTTAACTTTGAAGATCAGCTCGACTTGTAGCAACTACCGCCCACCAGAAAAATAAGATACTACGCAGTACCTATAGGGTATGGTCACCATCGTTTACCTATTAGGGTTTTTTAACCTACTTCACAAAAGGAGGAGGTTATAATTATGTTCGATTGTATGTTTTTTTTTGTGTATTTTCATCCCCATTTCTCCCCTATTTGTGGACCGCTTCACAAAATTATTTTTTTGTTTGGTAGAGTAGGTATACTTCCGAGGTTCCATTTAAATTTCATCAAATTCGGTCAAGCAGTTTTTGAGTTACACTCCAATAACTGCAAAGTGCCTATATTGATGATATCATCATTGACAGTGAATGACAATCGATAAGTAGCAAGGGTCATTAACGGCCGGTCCCAATAATCTACGCCGGTTTACCTTACTCAAATTTCTATCGGTAGTAAGGAAAACCGTGAATAGATAGACTATTAGGATCCCCCATAAAAAATAGTAAAAAAATATTTGTATCAATAAATGGAACCGATTTCAACACCAAAAAGTATGAAATAACTTGTCGATATCGGTCGAAAACATTTACAAAGATAGCAATTATAAAAGGTAGCTATTATTTTCCCACGATTCCTGTTGTATTGCGAATGTGGCATCGCTATGTGCACATGGTTAGGCAGTCCAAGTGACTTACCTATTTATTCGTACACGTAAGCATTCTTTATAAAAAACGTACGAGCCCACCGAGCCAGTAGGTACCTACCTATACGTTCAGTTATAGGAGAGGAGCGGGTTAGCGGCGGGCATTGTTTCATTTTAAATTCAAGGCACGTAAGTGATCTAGCTGCTGCAGTGCCAACTTAGGATTTGTAATTTTTCTCCGCGTATTCCAGACTTTTGCCCTGCGTCACATTTCTGTGTCCGGTTGAGTCGTGCAATTGTTTATTTGTCGTAGTCACATCTGTTGCCAAACAATTTCTGAAAAATCATAACACTTGATAATTACGTCTATATGCAATGACATATAGGCATTTAATTGTTAATCACTATATAAGCTCTGTTATATCCATAATTAAAAATGTATGTAAGTTAAACAGGGATTATACTCCGATATCAGACTTTTTACATTAGAGAACAATAGAACAGCAGCTGTATCTATGTTCTTAGACTAGTGACAACAATAAGTCTTTAAAAAGCTGTGTGCGTTTTCACAATAAAATCCCCAAAACGCTGGTTGGCTGCAATCTAGAGCACAGATAGATAGATAGATAAACTCTTTATTGCACCACCACAGTACATAATCTACACTAATATAAAGAGGAAAAATTTGTATTTGTGTGTGTGTGTGTAAGTTTGTAATGAATAAACTCAAAAATTACTGCGCCGATTTAAAAAATTCACTACTCAAAAATTCACAACTGCGTCAACCGGCCTGACGCCGGTTGGCGCAGTTGGTAGCACCCCTGCCTTCTGAGCCGCTGGTCCCGGGTTCGATCCCCGGACAGCTCAAAACATTTGTGTGCATGAATATGTCTGTTTGATCTGTATCTGGGTGTGTGTATGTATATCAGTCATCAGGTTACTATAGTACAGGCTCTGCAAGAGCCTCTGCCTAGTTTGGGACCTGCAGACTTTTGTGTGGATGTTGTCCCATATATATTTATTTATTTAATTATTTTTTTCACCATTGGAAAGCTATATTCACCCTAAGTTATAGAGACTATATTTAATTCATCACCATCATCCTCAATCATCACTGCGCTGGTGAAACCGCGGAGAGCAGGTAGTATAACGTAGAGAAATAGGATGATATTGTAGAAGAAAAGCATATTACCTATGAAGTAACGCATTATATAGAAGACAAGATGCTTGGAGTCCTCAATTTCTGCCGACTCTAATCCTTTGAGTACCCTTGACGTACATTTACGTTCGTTTCATTCATAAATCTTTTAATTAACATCTGTCATCCATGTAATTTTCAAAAAGCAATGAATCAATTTCGATAAAATTATATAGTGAATTCGCACTTGGTCGGTTTTTTAATATTTGTAGTTATAGCGGCAACAGAAATACATCTGTGAAAATTTCAACTGTCTACCTATCACGGTTCATGAGACTGCATCGTGATTCTTTAAGAGCTAACATCGTTGCATCTTTGACAACATCCGTGAAACATCGAGGTGACAAGAAACGTTGTAAAAACAACCTTATCAACAAGGGCGATATGTCATATTATTTGACACCGGTGAGCTAGTCGACGATCGCAACGACGACAGTGACAGACGGACGGCCAGCGGAGTCAAAGGTTCCCGTTTTACCCTTTGGGTACGGAACCCTAAAAACATGCAGTCCAATTGAGAACCTCGCTTTATGAAGTCGGTTAAAAAGTGGTGTATATTGTTTTTTTCCAGTAGCGTGAGGATGGGCGTCGCGCGATGAGCCGAGCCGCGCTGGTGGCGCTGGCGCTGACGGTGGCGGCGGGTGCAGTCACCGCTCAACTGCGGCCCGCCGACGCGCCGCCTGCGCTCAACGACACACGTGAGTGAGTCCATTACTTTTTTATAATGGTTCATCATAGTGACTCTCTCTCGCCTGATGGAAAGCGAAGACGAAAACGAGAAACGATGACGAATAGTGCAGCCGTAAGCTGCACTAATCGCCACCCCTATTTTTAGAGATGCTTTTTCACGCCCCGCTTCAGCAGGTCATACGAAGGAGGAAGGAAATACGATACAGTTAAATAAGTTAAGTTAAATAGTGATCACCACCCTTTTAATACTGGAAATACAAATAGGATAGCTGTACCTAGTTTTAGACTTGCGAAGACTAATAAGTCATTCCTAGGAAATTGTCTGCGTTTTACAATAAAATCCCAATACACATAACTGAGCTCACAGAGGGAAAATTCAAGTTGACTGTAAAAACGTTTTAATAAAAAAAGCTTATTATAAAGTCCGACATTGTATAGAAAACAAAGATGCTTGGAATACTCCACTTCTGGCAAGTTATCACTATGCCACCCATAAAATGTAATAATTGTAGTACCTAAGTAGAAACATTGTAAACATAAATCTATATAAAAAGCATGGACCCGAGTTTCTTGCCGCTTCTTCTCGGTAGGCTCTATATATTTTGGAACGCCGCAGTAGTCTTTAAAGTACATTATAATGAAAAAATGACGTTTATAAGTGCGTCTTTGATGCCTAAATTGAATAAATGATTTTGACTTTTGACTTTGTTCAATACAGGAAGCTAATTCTACTATTTCATAACGTTCAACAATCTGGCTACAACTGCAGTTCGATCAGTACCCAAAAACCCATTCTACTATTTCTATAAACAAATTAGAACCTAATGTCATCTTGAACACTACTATAAATTAAATATACATTAAACTATATACGAGTACGAATATGAAAGAAGAAGAAAGAAAGAAAGAAAAATGTTTATTGTGCACATGAGTTAACGACGCATGTATGATCCATCAAGTTAGCAGAATATAAAGTTTGGATCGATTGCTGGCGCTTAGGCTATTTGTTTCCAGTTGCAATCGTGTACGGAAGGGGTAGTTACTGTTTGAAAGTATTGAGTACGTCATATTACATCACTCTAATCGTACTAATATTCTAAATGCGAATGCTTGGATGGATGAACAAGTTTATATACAACATCATTGTGGATGAAGGTTTATGTTACTCAATCACGCCGAAACGCTTAACGGAATGGATGTATGATGAATTGAATGAAATTCAGTATGGAGATAGATGAGGCGCTGCTGGAATAATAGATAAGATACTTGTTATCATCATCTCATCATCCATCACCATGCTTGGATATATGGATGTTTGTTACTCTGAAACGCCTAAACTACTGAACCAATGTCGATTTTGGCAAAGGCCGGTTTTTAATGTTATACTAATAAGTCTACGGCGCTGTCTATTTATCTGTCTGTCCTGTCTTTACGGGTTGTCTTCTGACCTGTAAGGATGGCGGTAAAGCGAAATTTCCACAGTGTAGATATTATGTGTTATTATGACGAATGTACCAACAATAAAAAAAGTTTAAGAGGATAGGTAGAAGAAACGTGACATTTAAATACCTATATGTTTTGCGCTATCATATATACGGCAATACCACAGAACAAATAATAGTACTAATGTTTAATTCCTTCTACTATAGGTGGGTTCGTTTAGCTTTTAGGGCATTGGTGGCGTTGTCATTGATGGCTCTTTTGCTAAAGCGTTCGTAAAGCTCAAAAACGTTATTTTTGCAACTTTTGCCTCTTTTGCACACACCCTATTTGAACGCCATATTGAGCATAAGACCTAAAATCGCATGAGTATGCTGTCAAAAAACGATCACAAAAAACCATGCTCCGGACGTGGGTCAAAAATCGCACGCCGAACGCTGAACAAAAAGAGACATGAACGACATTTTCACCCACAGATTCCCTAATCGAACGCCCCTTGTGAGTGTTTTTAGCGAAAATAATGCTATTAGAATATCAATTCGAACGTACTATATAATAACAGTTCTAAGCGAGACGTCATCGACGCGTCCCGAACACTCCTTGAAAAAGACCACCGAATGTGGTCGAAACTATAGTCGGACCTATCCGATAAATATTACGTGAGTCATCCCGAATTTCTAAATAAAAATGAGTGAAAACAATGTTGGTTTTTATGACAAATTTGAGATAGAAAACTATCGCGAGTTATGTTCATAATTACGCTTAAAACCGGCTAGGACTCGCTTAATATTTACCGGAAATATTCTCCGACCAGTTTCGAACTTATTTGAAGTTCTTCTTCTGGGAGTCACTCTTGTGCACAGCGGCGAGCGCGGGCCACAGCACGTAACGTTTATGACAAACTTACTGTAATACATACAAGCGTCGAATTTTCTGTGCTTACTTATAGTAAAAACTCTAGTAAACATCAAATAATACACTGCTAAGCGCGAATCGGGCATGTAAGGATTTACCACACCATATGAACTATATTGATGACTTATACGAGTATGGGATGGGAATTACGAACCTCGTAGCGTGGTTACCATGGGTAAATAGCACATAGCCTGGTTTTTATCCCCGAATATCCTGTTTACTATTTAGTCAATAACCACGCGGGAAATGCCAAGGGGCGAAGCTAGTCTGTTCTAAATCTAAGACAGTTTTTCCTTTAGTTACATACAAACAAGGAAAAGGTAGCATATTAATATATATTTCTTCTACCTAGTTTCATCATATAAGTAGGTAGTATTATGTATATTATTTTTCTATACGTGATTATACGGGCATTATCCTACTAAAAGTAACTAAACCCCCTTTAAAGGCATGAATGAAATGTTTTATGTTTGAGGATTTTGAAACTTGGGTAAGTAGGTATCTACTGGATGTTAGCTGGTCAAGTAAGACCCACTTGAACTTAAATTTTTACAAAAAATTTAAAATTTTGTCTAAAAATAAATATTATACTTAAAATTCTTATTTCTAACCGAGTGTCAAAACTACATTTACTCGTACGTACTGTTGTTCGATAGCAGCTGTAGTTAATACCTTCTGAGTGAGAGGAACTAACACTAAGTGGCAAGCAATGGGATATACAGACGCCAATGGAGCTATTGTGATGTGTCATTTTATTGGGATTGTATTGAAGAGGAACATCCAGGCCAATGTATACCTTTAACCCGTCCCGTGTCATGTGCTTTTCGGTTTATTTTGGAGTTACGGATAAAAGTTCAAATAAAAAATACTACTCTTGAATAGTTTGTCCAACTCAAAGCAAGTTTATACCGGTGGAGTGTATTGGATCTGATAAAATTAGTTATAAACTCGAGGTCTAAAAATATTATGTAGATACCTATACAATTTGTGTACCTATGCGCGCCGTGGCTTAGCACTTTTTTAAACGTACACATGGTGTACGCGTGAGACGTGACGGGTTAAAAGAGTATATATATATTTATACACCCTGAATCATCTCATCTGAAATATTGATTTTTGAGTTATTTTTTACACTTGATATGACTAGTGTTTGATTATAATCACACTTATGTGTGATAATGTATGTGTAAGTGATGATGCGTTCGAAGACGGTATCATATTAGATCTAGAATGACGATTGGATTTCGAGGACACTGCTTGAATACATTCATAAGCTGCTTAGCTGAAGTTTTTCAATCATGAAGGTGGTGGATAGTCAGGTGAACACTTTTGGGTCATCATCATCATCTCAGCCGTAGGACGTCCACTGCATATATCAAAACTGTTAAACTTTCGAGAATTTAATTAATGTTTTAATAAAATATGAAATCCCGGTATAATGCAAGAACATTTGTATATTAAGTGATGTTAATATATGTTCACCCACACTAAGACCACATTTAAGCAGCAAAACCTATGGTAGAGCTCTTTGTGAACGAGTTTGTCCGCGGAAGTACTTTTACCATACTATTATTTATATTTGTATCTCATAGCAGTAATATTTGCATTACTGTGTTTCGGTTTGAAGATTATGGGTACTGGTGAAATTACAGGCACATGAGAATTAACATAAACAACTTGTAATATTTCCGGGTGATGGATGCAGTGTCTATGGCCAGGCATTATATTTTATATGAACATGCAAAATACCAAGCTATATATTAAATATTCATGTAAATTCTGCCAAATATCTGAGCAGCAGTTTATGTAAACAAAGCACGGCTAGGTCCGGCCGGTACCGTTAATTGAACACCGTCGGACAGCGCACTAATCGCATATTGCGCAGCTTTCCCTTTGGAAAGTAACGAATCACTGTCAAATGAACGGTGAACTGCCTTCAACATTGATTTATCGAGTCATTCTCTTCACTCAAAACAGGCAAGAGTTACCAACTCATAGTTTGCTTAACAAAGCAGTTAACTCACAGCTCGGCGTGAAATCGGTAACGTTCAAGACAAATAAGGCTCATTTGCTAAGAGTAAATATGCAACACATGTTGCAACTGTTGCCAGTAACTCTAGTTTATGAACTAGGCAAGAAATTAATCTCTCCTAACCTACTTACAAAAGTAACAGACTCGAGCAATACTTAATTATATTTCTATGCGATTACTTGCGCTATTGCACACGTATGAGTTTCCCAGTGAAATTCACGGTTTACTTTTTGTTTTCGTATGTTGTATAGTTGCAATTCAAACTATTAGGTAATTTTCTGAACTAACAAACATGATAATCAATGTATTTATATGGTAGCAATGGTTGTCGTGCGTTCAATGCGTGGGTGTGTGGTGAAATTTTACATGCACAGCTAGCCATGTCGTTGGCTATAATCATATTATGACAGTGCATCGGCACGCATACATTATGCCCAAACATGTTCCACATTTATAATATAATATATGTTGTGTTTTTTGGTGTTATTCAACTTTCATAACATATTATTATTTTCAACGTGGTGCATGTAACTGTACCGAAATATCGGGTGCTCCAAAAGCTAATAAATCGTGAGTACTAATTATAACTTAGTTAACAACTGCGAAAGTCTAAAACATTGTGTTCCATAAAATGTTCCTTCCACAGATATTGTCTCTGTCCCTCTGAAACGGTACAAATGTCCATTGGACAATATGTTGTTAAAATAACACCAAACATAAGGGCACGTAACTTGAAGCTATCTATGACTTGAAGTAAGGCCTTGAATGCGCAGAGGGTCCGTGCGTAAATTACGCGTTGCTATGGGTTACGCAGCGTAATCCATAGCAACGTGGCGCACAACATAACACTCCATAGGGGCGTTCGTTTAGCAATAAGGGCATTGGTGGCGTTGCTATCTACGCTATGCTATCTTCTTTCTTCGTAAAGCTCATTTTTGGTGGCGAAAATAGCTTTTTTTTAGCTTTTCGAACGCTGAACAATAACAGCCATTAACATTTTCACCCATAGATTCCCAATTCGAACGCACTTGTGAGCGTTTTTAGCGCCAACTAATTTCGCCAAATTAGGGCTATTAGAACGCACTACTAAAAGTACAATCCCGCCTTTTTTTATTTTTTATTCTGTATGCTGTTTTTTATTCTACGTACTAAGAGTTTTCCTACAACTATGGTTCCAAATCCAAATCACTTTTCTCCCCAGGGATTTTCATACAACTTTACAGCCCCGCGTATGTAATGCCTTGCTTTACGTAGAGATTGCGTGATATGTAATTGGGCATTTTCGAGCAGGTGGTATGAAAATTATCATATTATGTGTTTACCCGGGATGTAATCTATAACCTTGCCAAATTTTATTATGATCCATTCAGCCGTTTGGGCGAGATAAGGTAACAAACAGACAGAGAGACAGATTTTATATATTATTACTTTTTCTACCTTAAGAGTAGCCTAGGTTACTCCTTTTAACATCAGCTACCTGCCAGTGAAAGTCCCGTTGAAATCGGTCCGGCCATTTCAGAGGTTTGAACAGACAGACAGATAGACAATTTTTTTCTTTTCAGATTTAAGTATCGTATATACTTTCATATGCATTTAGTGAAATGCTGTTAACTTGGAATTACATACAGACGCTTCAATTTTATTAATCTACTTACAGTTATAGATTATGTGGTACAACGTACTATTACGACTTTCTGTAATCTGTGGTACTACGAGTATGTAGTACAAAGTCGATGTCTGATACTATAAACAAACTAAGTTCAACGTCTCACGACGTGTGCGATAATGTACATTTTTATGTTACCTAATAAATATTCCATATATTCACGCCATTACGCCAGCCCATTAGCCTGAAGTTTAGTTTGTAGTGACTCTGGTTCCCAAGCAAGGGATCCCAAGTTCGATCCCTGGCTGGGGAAAATATGTGTATAGTGGGCAGAAATGTTAGTTCTCGCGTCTTTGATGTTGGTGGTGTTTCAATGTGTGTGTCCATGCCTCCCACGACACAGACTTATCTAGTGTGGGGATATGAGCGTAATAACGTATCAGCACCACCCGCATTTCGCCGGTCATGTTCTTCTTCCACAACTATCTCATCTACCATCTTATCTCTGCCGATCCTATTGCACTCCTATTCCTTAGTTATTATTATGACTACTGAGACCTGTGAGACAAGACAGACAAGTCAATCGTTTCATGGTACGTTTCTTGCCGCTGGTCATTTTAGTTTGTACTGCCAGAGCTATTATATGATAGCGCAAAGGTAAAAAATAATAAATGTTGTTGCAAATGTATTTTATTTCTATATTTTGTCTTTGTGTCTAATATATACAGTTTACACAAAGATTAAAGAAGCATTGCACTTCGCTCGTCACCTAGAGATAAACAATATTTAGTTACTACAGCTAAAAATCTAAACACAAACCCTGTCAGATAGCTGTTCGTGGCAATCCAAGCCAACCAATTTTTGTATAATAGTTTATCAAAGTGACTTCTCGCTTGATGAAAAGCGATGATGGAATCAAGAACCGATGATGAATGATTAGTGCAGCATTTAGGTCGCTAATTGCTATGCTTATGATGGCTATAGAAATATTATTTTCCACGCTCCGCTGAAAGACCCAGGTTCCATAGATGAAATGAAAAACGTAAGGCGGCGTAGCATTCCCCAATTTAACATCACAAAGTAGGAACTGAACTCCCGAATGTTTGGTTCGTGGTAGCTCTGGATATCCTTTAGTTCAATGTAAACTAAAATTGTATATTACTGTCTAACGCTTTTTTGTCGTAATGTAGTATGTAGGTATATACGGTATACATCCTTTGCACTTTTTTTATTAAAAGTCTTATAATGGCAAGTACATATGTGAGTAGTGAGTGTCTTTAAATTTTTATGTTCTCTTAGAGTATTGAGAAAATGAAATGTATAAAACCTCTCCGTATCTCCTTAAACATTTTCCATATGTTAAACAATGTCTCTACATATCGATGAATCAGAACAATGTAAGGCAGACATATAATATGGTCAGATTACAAAACAAAAGGTTTTGTTCGCGCGCGATATAATGAACATCATTTCAATGAAACTTCCTCCTATCGATCTATATGACCGATGCTTCCTCCTATATTATGTGTATCAGCCCGCAAAAAGATTGCTTGGTTGCTGAAACCATCCGCCACATACTGCTATCCTACCCCATGGCGCGACAGTTTAACGTCATGTCGAGATTAAATGAGTGTCTATTATTCTCACACATTTATTTTCAGGATGTGGCACGGAATGTGTACGGTGCGCAGCAGACGGCTGCGTCAAATGCGCTCGTCTCCTAGTTCTCCCGGAAGGTACCTGCGCGCACGACTGTCCCTCAGGCACGAGGGAGTCCTGGGCACATGACGACCATTTAATGGGCAGAGTTTGTTATCCAGCACATAATTTTAATGAGGTTAGTGTCACACATTTTATCTGGCATTTCTTCTATTCGTGACAAATTAAAAATCCTCTTTTCTTTACATAGTTAAGACGAGCAAATCGTTCGCCTTGTGATAATTGTGTCACAATATCTGCCCGTGACAGTTACGGTGTAACTCAGATCTTTAGCTCCAAAAATCTACTTAGTTTTCAAATTATACAAGGGGCTGTACTTCGTTCCTCATCTTAGACATATATGAGTACTTATTTTGTAATACTCGTAATAAAACGGGATTAGCGCGAGACTTACGCGTTGTCAATTTCACGATCGACGCATGTTTCGGTTTCTCCCGGAAGCCTTCTTTAAGATCTTGAGTGCAGTGCGCTCGTCGTTGCGTCCCGAAGCCGAGACTATTGTCGATCGTGATATCGACAACGCGTTTAGTCCCACGTTAATGTCGTTTTATTATTACAAAATCATAATGAACGTGAGTTTCAATAATCACTACATATAATAAAACTATACAAGTCGAAATTCTGTATGATGAAAATAAAATGCTGAAAACCGAGTCAGGGGGATATATGTAAGGAGTGGAATCGAACTAATCTAACATTTTTTTTACATTGAAATTTATCGAGAGAAAAATTCCATCCTCGGACGGGATTCGAACCCGCGTCTTCTGACTCTTCTGACACGGATAGTCAGAAGACGCGGGTTCGAATCCCGTCCGAGGATGGAATTTTTCTCTCGATAAATTTCAATGTTTGAGATCGCTAAAGCAGGCGTTAGTGCTTTAAAAAGTAATACTATATTTTTTTTTATTTTTTTGTTTCTCGGTTTGTCTGTTTGTACGAGCTAATCTCCGAAACGACTGTACCGATTTAAATGAAATTTTGTATGGTGGTAGCTTATATCTCTGGTCAACCGATACCGGTAAATTAAAGAGCTCCCGTGGGATAGTTAAAAAACTAATTAACCGTATCCCGCGAGGCCACGCGAGCGAAGCCGCTACGAATACTTTAATTTCAATTAATACAGTGTCCTTCAAATGTTAATACATACCATAGTAATACCACAGTCTATGTATGTGGTAATACCATAGAATGTAAATGCTTACACACAACCGTTTTAACCCTTTGCGTCCCAGAGACGTATATATACGTCAGTTTCATTCATAAATCTTTTGTTTTTAATGTAATACGTGATAATTATCACGAGAGAGGAGCGATTAAGACAGAATATCTGATCACCTTGATTGGCACAAACCTGGGACCATGTGGTAGGAATTCACTGAAAGTTTCTTCTTATATGAACTATATGTCTGAGTATTCGGCCTTAATTTTTTTTATTATAACATAAAATTAAAGCCATCATTGTATGTTTAGGTTTTTTCCATTACCATAACACATTCTCAATTCCACTAAATTTTATATATCTCCACGTATCTATAGTTTTCAACAGGCTTAATAGAATACTGCTAAAAATAGCTCCCCTTTTTGAAGTGGCGCTCGTTTATATCTTTATTTAGAACTTACAGACAATAACTTCAACGTTAGAGACTGTGCCGGAACATCAAAGGGCAAATGAATGTTTCCATAGGCAAGACATAATCCGTTCCATGCATTGCAATGATGTCTTTATATTCAAAGCATCTTCTCATGGAAGGAAACAATGAGATGGTACCTTAATATCTCTGCTACAAATCATTATACAAACCAAGCGCAAATGCAGGTTCAAATCCTGACTGATCCAAATTCAAATTCAATCATAAAATTTAGGATTTCATTTAAGAGGTTAGTGGTTTAGTATACTAAAGGATGATACTATATAATCCTTGGTATAATGTATTACTGTTTTAAATGTCGAATGTTAACTTGGTGTTATTATGAAGGTAAAAAAACAATAGAGTACGAGTATAAGAAAACACAGTAATAGCCTACGAATAATAATAAGTCAGGAAGCATAATTCAGAATAAATTCCAAACAAAAAGTGGCCCTTCAAACCAAAACGACGTATGATTCCAAATACAAATTACTTCCGAGGTTACAAATAGACATGTTCGGTGATTGGTTTAAATTCAGAAGGAAAGCAGGGATTGACTCACGCGCGTGCTGCAACGTCTACTATGACAACTGAGTCGTAGCGGCGTGGACGATGTAATGCAACAAGTGGATTGGACCAAGTCAATAATATACACAATGTTTTTTATTTGTTGTTTTTTTATATCGGTTACTTTTTAAAATTCAGTGAACTTTATGTCCCGCAAAATATTAAGTTTTCGTCTAGAAGTAATAAGAAGAGACTCTTTTTCCGCAAGGTAGTAAAGTGAGATTAAATAACCAAAAATATATTTAACTAGCTGGTGCCCGCGACTACGTCTGCGCAAGGTTAGTACTTCGAGTAGCTTATTATCTTCTTCAAGGCTTCACCCTGACCAGACATCCATCTAAAAATACAAAAATATCATAAAATATGTACATGGTCAAACGCCATTGTTATAATAGAAAACCAAGAAAAAAAATACTTAGTGTATCAATCAGTAAACACTAATTATAAAAGACAGGAATTACGAGTACATACAAATATAAAATTAATCACCATTAAAAAAACTGTCATTACATTTCATCACCCTTGACGGTATTTGTGTTACATTTCATCCCCCTTGAGTCTAGTGTATCGAGCTGTCAAAATACGAGCGACACAAACTTAAGGCACAAACAAAAATTAAACTTAACTTAAATGTAGGCGTTGAAAACACTGCTGCTTACCCCTTCGAGGATATATAGGCAAAACCATTTGTTATGTTGTGTTTAAAAATAACATGTAAGTATTGCGGGTGATTCACTCAAAACTACCTCTAGATGGCATTGGTTAAATAATTATAATTGTATAAGTTGATTTGGCATCTATCGATGAATAGCAGAACATTTAATGACTTTTTGAAATATCACGCTTGTCTTTTAAGTTCAGCAACTCGCCTCTAGATGGCATTGGTTAAATAATTATAATTGCATAAGTTGATAAAAACAGCTATGCTATTGCATAGCTGTTTTTATCAAATAGCTTTAACGTGGCAGTCTCCGAGTGCCACACGTCTTTTTTTATTTTTTTTCTTCAAAATGAACGGAGTAAGTATATAATGCTGGTTTTCACAGGCATCTAGTCATACTCTTGTCTTTCTAGCTTAAGTGCAGAGAGGCATTTATTTTACTGCATTGGATCGGCAAGGAAATGGAATTAAAACAAAATAAGCAAAATACATTGCTGTTACATTTCAATATTTAGTTCTGTAAAAAAATATACATTAAACAAAAATAGACTGACTTTATTTTGCATAGTATTGACCATCTCGGTTTGTATACGTATTTGACCATCTTTGAATATAAATATAATTTTGCTACTACGTACTAATAAAAGTGATTCCTGGACATTTTAATCTTGTATGGATCCTGCACCACTTCACAACACATGCTGGCATGATGATTCACAGCTGTAGTTCACAATGATAAAAATTCAAATGTATGCAAAGATTTCACGTGTGCTCGCTTGCAAGAAAAATGTCCGACTGATGACGTACTGAACACGACTTTTAAGCCCCGCCTACTTGAACACGACTTTTGTTGGGTCACTTTTTTAACGCAGTTACTGTTCCTGACTTATTATTATTCGTAGGTAATAGCATAAATTCTCAACCGTTCGCACGATGAACGTATAGAGTTATTTTAAGGGCAGTCCCCCAAACCTTAGAAACGGTGTCAGCCAGCACATCAAAGTGCAATGCCTTGAGACGATGGAAGTGACGCAACAGACATAGTAACTATGATATAGTCCGTGGTAATGTTTTGATGCGCGATGAGGCAATGTTGAAGTCATTATGAAAAGGTAAATCTGGCCCTGTGCTCCAAACATTTGCTACCTTCATTCCAATGCATGTAAGGTTTTAAAATATCTCATTACATCCTTCCTCTTCTGGACAAAACAAATATATACGTAACACACAGACCAAAATCACAGGCTCCATGGTTGTAAACAAAATAAATCTAGTGTATTCTGATGACTAACATAAGTATGAGGAAATCATAAACAATAACTAGCCTAAGTAGTCGAGCTTAAGAAAATGTCCAAAGAGTGGTGAAATGTCACAAGGCACCGTAAAGCAGGTCATGACATGTGTCGGGTTGGAGACGATGGCTGGCACATGCGTTAACTCGTGAATGGTTGATACAGATCTACTTGGCTGGATAGAAATGCTTAGATGTTAGACAAAAGTCAAAAAATTAGGAAAATAAAATGAACCTAGAAGAAGAATTTAATTTAATTTTATACCTATCTAAATACATCCTGGACCATGAAAAATATGTATTTTAATATGTATGTATGTATTTTGCGAAGTATGAGAAACAAAATACACGTCAATAAAACAAACCACTATACTCCTCAAGAACGCGGAATATTTGTTACTTTTTTTGCGATTTTTCGGTGGTGTTGGCGCAACGTGAATTCAGATGTACATTTCCCTGTCTTCCGATACCAACTGGGCAAACAAAAAAACGTGAGGAAATCGTGAGGATCAGGGAGTAAACATTTTAAAAATACGCCTATTGTAAATCCATCGTAATAATTGGTAAGGTTTACTAATCTGGAGAAGATAATGAATACCTAGAGTCTAATGGAATATTTATAAACTAAGAATAATTGATAACAAAATGAGTACAACTCTGCAGAATGCACAGTAGCATACATTTATTACATTACGTTACTTAACGGATATATTATGCTATATTATATTTGTAAAAGTAATAAATGTTAATTTAGAAAACTTTATAATTAAGAGAGATGTAAAAAAATGTTTCCCCAAACAGGACTGCAACTCGTGACTTTGCTACTGACTCACTGACTGTGCCGGACCTCGACCACCTTATGGCCACCAAGGCACCTTTATAAACATGTGCATCTGACCGAGGTGGATAGGACTTTATTTATCTCTTTTTATCTAATATACTATTTTTTTATAATATTTATAAAAAGGAAAGACTTGTACGTTTGTTTGTTTGAATTGAATAGGCTCCAAAGCTGCTGAAATGATTTAAAATATATACCACCATTAGAATGGTACATCTGTGATGACCATACTCTATATATTTTGATTCATCATCATCTTCATCCATCACCACGCGGGTGAAACCGCGGAGCGCAGTTTGTTAGTTATATATGTAGCCCTCGTATGGGGACGAAGTTGATTTAAACCCATATAATAAAATATCAGATATCTACTTATAATAATATGTATGTACTTTTAAAGTGAATACTAAGCAATGGAAGACAATTATAATATTCGGTTTCAGTTTTCAGTTCATGCGCAGCTCTTAAATAGTGAAACTCTTATTTTTCTTTTTCACAATGTTGCACATTTGACCATACACTCCCATCTTACAAATTCACATGCGCATAAAGTTGTGCTCAATACATACAAGTTGGACCGTTTTACTGCGTAAGTGCCCACATCTTAGCGTATGATCAATTTATAAACTGGCATTGGTATTTTCCATTTTCTCTAAGAAAGTAGTGTCTATAGGCTTTTCATTAACATCAGTCACTTGTTTTTCCGCACTTTCTCTAGCATAATACTTAGCTGTTGTAGATTTTTCATAACCAGCAATAGTTCTGCAAGTTTTCCTACCTATGTTATTTAGTATGCGTGATTCGGAATATTAAGTATATTCCAAATCACGCCATAAGCACTATTAGTGCGCTCATAAGTATTCCATATTGTGTGAATGGGCAAAGGGTAAGCGAATGTGAAGTTGAATTGAATTGACTAGTCTTGGTTGTAGAATTGCGAGCTTCTCCATCATTGTTTGCAAGCTCGCAATTCTTGGCAACACACATCTGCAGTCACTGTTCTGCCATTCGATAAGAAACTATGATGTACAAGTCCAGCACTAGTCTACTAGACACTCACCATGCACCATCTTCCTATGAGTAATCTTTTTTTAGCGCAATGATTAGGTGCTGCACCTGGGTCTACCCACTGAGACGAACGGTTACGGTTGTCGTATAGGATTCACTTTTCATTGCTGGTAACAATTAATTTAGGAATTCCCTTGTTTCCATGCCGATTCAGAAGTGCTATGCATGCTTCGACGCGTAAGTCTCGCTGTAGGTCGCTTAGTTCGTGTTGCACCCACATTATCTAGCTTTTTTATCATTCCGATTGGAAGCAAGTGCTTCAATGTTGCTTTGACACTTAACTCCAAGGCTCGCAGCAAACTCAGCCGTAGATTGAGTTGGATCAGCTTCCATTATCGCCTTTAATTCGTCGTTGTTGAAAATGGTTACCGGTGATCGCGACGCTCATTCTTCAACTCAACCACGGTACGGTTACCAATCGTGTATAGAAACACTGCAATTATTACCTATTTATATAATTGATTTTGTTATAACTTCAACGACAGGACCTATTCTTATTTGTAGACCTCAATGGTCACAGCAACCTCAAATTCAATACACTACCACTTAAACAAGTTTAGTCTGAATCTACAAGGTATATAGGTGGGAATAAGCAGAGATGCTAATACGAATACGATGCATAGCATCTCTGCTCAGTGCTTAATTGTGAAATGTGAATGCTAGTAAACCTAGTTATAATTTCAAGTAATCTCAAAATTCGGAAATAGACTAATACTGATGTTGTGTAACTTTTGTAAAGAAGAGATTTAATTTTCTTTTATAGCTGATAGTCGGTGGAGCATGCGGTGTAGTCGCCTGCATAGCGCTGGTCGTTGCAGGCGCGGCGTATGCGCGATGTCGGCATAACGCTCGGACGCAGGCGCAGCCGCTGCCTCAGGCTAATCACGATGACGACACTAAACTACGGGAGTTCCACAAACAACTCGACTGCTTGCGAGTGAGTACCTACCTCCCTAAAACCTTATACTAGTAGTTCTGCGAACAGTATAGACCTCGCGAGCACAGTCTTATCAGTGGCAACTTTTGCAGCCTGCGCTATTTGCAATTAGAATTTTTTTATGTTGTTGGTACCAAATGTTCTTGCCGAATATTACCAAAACCGTCCAGTTTGTAAACTTCACAACCTATTATCTCGGCAACCACTTAAATTTCTCTTTAAAGTCAGGTCATAAGTGTGTACCAAATTTTGTCAAAATCGGTAACTAGCGCCGTAGCAAACTTCCCCCCATTTTAGGACAAGTATTGAATATTAGAACATGCATACCAAGTTTCGTCTAGATTGGTTCAAGAACGCAACCTGTACAGGAGGACCATCTTTCAACCTAACAAACATACGGACATCTGAAAGTAGATTTGACCAGACAGCAGACGCTCTTGCTTCGCTCGCTGGGTCAATTACGTAGTGATTGCCGTCCTTAGCACTACGTAACACGGAGTCTCTATTCCGTACGGTGTCACAGCATTAAGAATTTCCGAAAGGAAACTACGAGTATTCCACAGATATCACAGCTTTTAAGTGATGACCGTTGTTAGTGTTACGTAACACGGTGTAACATTCCTAAGTACGGGAGTTTCACAAACAACTTGAACGCTTGCGACTGACTGCTAACGTACCCAGTAAATGTTGGTTGGAAAGCGATGGATACAGCTGAAATCGCACGTGAGTCGCGTTGCTTCATTTACATTCTTCCCGTTGGACACCATAATGGTGCTGGTGGATCACGCAGGTGGTATTTAGCTGCGGGAGTTTCAGAAGAATTAGAATGCAAATGATAAACGTTGGCCCTAACCGCTCAAATGTACCGTGTACAAACAATTTGCGAAAAAGTATTCGTATCGTAAGCGACAACGCGACATGCTTCGGCGTACAAGTTATGAGTTATCTGTGTCACAATTGCCCTAGATTAATGAAAGTGTGTACTGTTTCACGTGAATGACACGTTACGTTACACTTACGCAGTTATTCGTGCTAGGCCCACATAAGCAAAGTAGGTATGTGTAATTCGCTCGGCGTCACTGTTATCGTGTCTACATTGTGATCGTCGGCTTAAACCACAGAAGATATGAATATTAGGGGTTATGAAATTGCTATATCGTACTGAAAAATGGTAACGTTATCTTATTCGTTGTCTCTAAATTTTTCCTATCTAAACGGAACATCATTCAAACCTTTGCTATAGAACGCTGGGGACCTACTAACACCTCTTAAAGTAGTCATATTTAAACCTTACCATTAAATTCGGTACCACGTCAATATAGCTAGCCTAAAATAATAAAAGATTACGATAGACGTTTTGATGACGGTAGTATTCATTTGTGAGGATTGAGTGCACTAGCACTCAGTTCGTGTACTTTGCAACTGCGTTAGTATTCTATTCTGGTTGGGCATTATAGGTATTGATCCAGAAACGAACCATTAGGATAGATTTCGGCTAAAAAGGAACACGCCATACAAAAAAAATAGTTTTGACCTAATATGTTCGACCTTTTTGTGTCGGTGGGAGTACGATAGTAAGTATGATTATTCTAAGCTTATTACAAAATGCTCCTGATTTATGATAGTTCCGTAAAAGGTGGGAGTAGGCCCCCTGGACTCCACAAACTGTGTGAAGGCATTTTATACAGCTCCATGGGAATAACATTTATTACCGTGCAATACTTAATTGTACAAATCGCGGAAAAATGCTGTCCTTCCACTAATAACTCCACTAATAAATAGCCTAAGTTTTAATCATCATCAAATCAAATAAATCCATGATTAAAATCACAGTTACGTATACCAGATCAGTATATTCTTGGAATAAGTCATAAACATCCGTTCACCCGTCATCCATTCTTCCAAATAGAACTTTGGCATTCATATTATTAGTAACTCGCCTTAGATACGGGCTGTACTTGTAGTCTTTCATAATGTGGCTACGGGAACTCTACAAAGAATACTTTGTACATTTACAAGTGAAACATATCTTGTCTGCTATCCATTGACGTAAATCCTAAAAAACGGACTTCTACTGACTTCACTGGCTATTTTACACCCCTGCACTCTCCTGCAGGGCCCTAATCCTAGTGTATGAGTGTGTAAACGTTTATTATCATACGGTGGTTTCCCTTTTTAAGTGCCTTGATTTGTAATTAGTCAAGTATACGCACCTATAACATGAGATCTCCGTTAGCCTAGTCAGGATCGCTCGCCTCGCTTTGAAGCTCCCCCTTCGGGCGGAGGGCATTACAAAAGTGATGACCAGAAATGTTTTTGCTCGGGTCTTGTATGTTTGTGAAGTGTTTATGTGTCTCCATGCCGCGGTAGGCATAGAGACACACATTCAGCATGCAGGCAGAGTCATGAGTGCTGAATGTTAAATAAAAACAACAACGATCAGCCAAATGATAAGCACCAGTAATGACACATAATTTTGCCATTCAAAATATGCTCAGATAACCAACAAGATCTATTACTATTATATATAACACATCCATCACCGCGGGGGTCAAACCGCGGAGAGCAGCTAGTTGCTATATGAAAACAGAAATATATTTCCTAAGCCCTCTTATATTTTATACGAAATTGAGAAACACAACCGACTTGTATCTTGTATCTAATATTAGAGATTGGATACAGCAATTTGAAACCTTTTCGAAATTAAATCTTCCAAAACCGAAAACTTAAATCTTCCTCGACATCATCCATTAAAAGTGATATTATGCTCTTCGGACCGGTTTTGGGCACGCACGTGCATTCTGACTCATCAACATAGTAACTGTTACCCAATCTGTTACGTAAACGAACCTAATTACCTATAACCGTTTTTGGCCGTAACTACGAAGATGATTTATCTGTTTCTGTGGCCGTACCTAGTGTTCTCCGGTCCTACTTAGGATTGCCAACTAACACATAAAATTAACAGAGTAGTATAGGTAAACTTAGTTAAGATAGGTAAGTAGTATTAAGTAACGGCCGGGTTCAATAACTTATCTATCCACAGTTTACCTTACTACAAAAAAAAGTGACATAACTTTCATACAAAGAGTGTCCAATATCTATCTCTAGTCAGTAAGTAAACCGACAATAGATAAGTTATTGAAGCCGGCCTTAAGTCACTCACGTTTCCAAGAATTTTATTATTTGTGGGTAGGTACATAGGTCAAACAAAACCAATCAATATTAGGAAAATATTTTAATTAAATGTGTTGAATTCATAATTTAACTAAGTGGATACGCAAAGCAAAGTAAGTAAAAGCCGCGCGCTCAAAGTACTTTGCGCAAAGCAACGCAACGCCAACGGCATGTGGTCTAGCTGTAGAGAAAGACACGACATTACCTATTTGCAATATGGTAAACGTTGCAAAAAAACGAATAGATCCTAAAAGAGCTGAAGATCTAAAACGATAGAATGCTACGAGTATCTACTATTTGTCTTCAACGGGTTCTGCAGTATTTCGGTCATATAGCACGCAGAAACCCTGAAAACCTGCAAAGATTAATCGACACAGGGAAAATGGAGCGCAAAAGGCCAAGAGGCAGAAGCATAGATTAATCAAACTATGCAGGGCAGAAGCCCAAAACTGTGGGTCTCACCAGGCAGGAGCTAGATATACCGGTCACTTCCCATGAAGCCAAAGGCCGAAAAAGGTGTAAGAAGGTAAGGTAAGCTAAGGTAAGTAAGGTAAGCAGTAAGAAGACTTCAAAACAGTCTAAATTTTAAAAATTGAGGTTAATTAAATATATTAATTATTATTTAATATTATTATAATATTATTATAATTATTGAATATTTAATATAATTAATTATTTAATATATTAATTAATAATTTAATATATTAATTTAATATACCGGTCACTTCCCATGAAGCCAAAGGCCGAAAAAGGTGTAAGAAGGTAAGGTAAGGTAAGTAAGGTAAGCAGTAAGAAGACTTCAAAACAGTCTAAATTTTAAAAATTGAGGTTAATTAAATATATTAATTATTATTTAATATTATTATAATATTATTATAATTATTGAATATTTAATATATTTATTATTTAATATATAATTATAATTTAATATATTAATTTAATATACCGGTCACTTCCCATGAAGCCAAAGGCCGAAAAAGGTGTAAGAAGGAAAGGTAAGGTAAGGTAAGTAAGGTAAGCAGTAAGAAGACTTCAAAACAGTCTCCATCCTCAACACTGAGGGAACGACTGAGGAGGAGGAAATTTGCAAATTCAAAATTTTATTCTATGAACAGACAGAAAATGTATTTTTCCTCTGCCGTCATCGCGAATCGTAATAGACGAAGAAATCCAACTACCTTTGACCCGACTACCTCTCACCCGACTACCCGTACTGTAGCAAAATAAATTACTGGGCGAACAAGACTCTATAACCAATGTATGGGGCGATGAGCGCAGTGCTGTACCACGTGAAACTTCAGGTCTAAACTCTGGATTGGTCCTGGGTCCTGGGATTGGCCTGTGCAGGCGTAGCGCTTATCATCAAGACGTGTGCCTGAGTTGCTCGTCTCATAACTCGAAAGAATTAAAAAATAATTACTTAAAAATTAAGTGCTTGAAACTTAACACGAACATCGATATGCATATTCTTAGAATTAGAGCATAGGTATATAACGAGATATTATTTACATATTACCTACTGATATAACCACCCTATTTCTATGAGATTCATTTATGACTATAGTTACATATAAATTAAATTATATTTATATTAGTTCAAATTACCTACTTGGAACTGTTTTAGTTTAAAATTCTTAATGGCACTGAATTGTTATGGGCAATCGTGACGCTTAACATCAAGCGAATGATTTGGTCGCCTCGTCACCAATTTTCCTTAAAAAATAATAAACATACTTACCTACCTAACAAACCTTTTTTATCTGTGTTCTCAGCCTCATGCCTACACTCTGCTCGCAATCTTGAACCACACACGGCACCAAGTGCGGGAACTTTACCAGCTCGGAAACAACGACGCAGCAATCGCTTACAGGTAGATACCTAATATTTTTGAACTACTATGATATACTACGTTTATAATAACACCGATGACGATTGCAAACCGAAAGCAGTTATCGGCTATTATAAATTGATATAGGGTTGATATCGGTCACAATGCGTTTCTTCGAGCGCGAATAGCGCGTCGTAAGCGAACTTAAACATTTAATAATTGTGTTGGGTCCCCTACCTAATATTTCATGTAAATTCATCATAAAGCCTAATTGGATAGCGCAAAATGTTTCGTCTAGTAGAGTAAACCGTCGATGGGTCTAGCTGTAAGTGTACCTAATGTAAAGGTGTACCTAAATTTGTTTGGATAAACATTTTTTCAGGCACCGTTACATTCATTTTTATTTCTTCATTTCTTATTTAGACCCTAAATTATAAGTTTGTAGATATTAAATTACCTATAACAGACACGCAAGATTCTTCATAAACCATGCACAATATCAAACGACACCAATCAACCCACATTAAGATTATAAATAAGCAAGCATGAAAAAATGCCCAACATGTGTGAGGTTTTTTTCCTTTCAACAAAAAACCAGGTCGAATACTGGTTTCATCTCAAACGGCGTCCGTGCGTGTATGTTTATGTAACATTAACATTAAGCAACTGTTACTTAATACAAACTATAGTACACTGCAGAGTAGAAACAGGGACGTCTAATTATAGATTTAGACATAGTTAACAGTTACATCTACATCTTAATAGCGCGACGGGGTGGGTAGAGGTATATAAAAACCCACCTGTACCTACGGCCATCAATTTTTTTACAAAATCGAGTAAGAAGTTATACAAGGTACCCAACTACAGTTTACAGAAAGTGGCTCCTGACCAAAATTTATCATTTTCTTGTAAAACTAGCATCAACAGAGCATCATTCAGCAGAGGTGTATGATTTAAACACCCGCATTTCACATGTCAAGTTCCGGGTCTCATCACAGAAGATGAAAAGAACCTTCTCATAGGAGGCAAGCGTATATTACCATCCAGTTGGGTTTTACGACAAAGATGTAGAAGAATATCAAAGAGTCTAATTATTAACTCTGGAACTGCGCGAGTGTCATCCAATACTTAACTATATACATAAAAAGCGTTTTCTTTTTTATTTAGTTGCATCATGAGTGATCTGGCGAAGTTGCTGATACTGCTCAACAAGCAACAAGTGCCAGTTGTGCCGGATGAATGGCCAAGGCTCGCCAGTTGGGCTGAGAGGTGAGTGTTGGATATTTAAGTTGTTCTAATCAGAATATGTTCAAAGCTGAGCGAAGTCCAAAGCAAAAGACAACCAACACAGAACACCCACAAACTCGACATAGCTATAAATAAATAAATAGCACAGCTTGTTCAAGTTATTGTTGATGTTGCAGTCAAAACTCTAACCAGAGAAAAGTGCTTTTGACTGAAGGCCTTCGACAATAATACTTGTAACTGAAAACCTGACCTAGGTTTAGCCTAATTCTGGGCAGCAATTGCCGCGGCACGCTCGCTTCGATCGCTCGACTCGCGCGTTGTTTGGTCACTAATAAATCTAACGCTCCTCTTCGCTTCGCACGTCGTCGCATCCATCATGACTTTGCTCTGACCAGATACTCCGCATGAACTGTGAACTGCTAGGTTTAGGCTAAACCCTATTCTTATCGAAGATTAGTACCTCCAACCGGCTAAAACTAGGCGTACCTACTCAGCTTTTACCCGTAACATGATTTTCAGGCAAACAACATTTGGCCAAATTGTCGCCTTATTGTCTAACTTGAATGAGAAATAAATGAAATGATGAAATGTCACTTCATTCTCATTCCCATTGAAGGTCCCAGCCAGTAGGCTTGCAGGGTTTGGCCCAGAATGGGATACAAAAGTCAAAATGAAGCCCATTCTCATTATCCGTAAAGATAGACAATAAGGCCGCTGTTCAGTCAAAACTACTTTTGCCTGTTTTTTCCGGTTAAATGTTTGGCTGGTTAAGAGTTTTGACTGCAACATATTATTATATACTTATATAGCTTTCAAGTAGTTATAGAAAGAACATAATATAGTTTCTTCAAAATATCCAAACGTAAAGGTTTTCGTTTATAATTGTGCTATAAATTATTCTAAGTCAGATTAAAAGGGTGGGATTTAACGTGGGAACTAATAGTTTGAAAAATCTCTTCTCTATGGACGACGCATTCCAGTCGTATAGCAGGACTGAAAATTCCGAGACTAGGGGCTGGCCACTAGCATATTCGCATCAAGTGAATTTACTGGGCGGACGAGACTTAAAAACCAATGTCCTAGAAGTAAAAAGTGCAATGTAGTGAAAAATATAAGTATAATGTAGTAAAAAGTGGCAGTGCCACGCCAAAACTACTTTTGGCACTGCAACAACGGTCGTGGCGTACGACTTGCCCGTCTCGTTACTTGACTGCATAAAAAAAACTTAAAGTAATCATGCAACGTCTAAAATCTAATAACATTTATAACTAATTTCAGAATACTTAAGCGGTTCCGTCGCGTTAACGTGAACCAGCCTCAAGAGAACCAATTGGTGAACTTTTTACCAGCGCCGCCGAGCCAAGGCTCTGACTCGGAAACGACACAACAATCATTTTCTACGTTCAAACCTCCATCTTACTCCCCCACTTCTTACGACAGTACTATCATAGACAAGGATATCGAGTGGAGTGACGTCAGACCCCCCAGTTACTCCCAGATTGAAAGGGAGATTGGAGAGGCTATTGACCTGTCTGATCTTTGGGAGAGGCGGCCGATTGTCCGGCGAGAGAGTGTCTGGTTGGAAGATGAACTGTTTGAGATGACAAGACGGCCGCAGGACGAGCTAACTACCGAACTATGAAATAAGATAGAATAAGGACTTAAGAAGATAAGTTTCTCATGTTCTCTGGCCACTCAAATAGCAACGAGAGATATGAAATGTCTCAGGCAAGCCTTGAAAGCGTAATATAATGCTATTATAAGAAAGAGATACGTGACAAATAGATTAAAAAAGAATACTCTTCTTCTCTTGTTTAAAGCATGTGTGGGGCTGCCACAATTGCGCCACTGTCACATGGAAGAGCTAAAAACAAACTGAGGAGATGAAAGGTTTTTGATACCAATTCAGGTGATGCACACTCATAACACTATAATTTTATGAGTATTCGTAAATAATGACATATGTTTGATGCAAAAAAATCTAAGATAATGAATATGAGACGAACGGACTACCGAACTGTAGCAACGAATATACATAGGTAATATAAGATATATTTTTTAATATATAGAGTACAAAACATAGTATAAATAAAAGTTTATTTAAATATAAGTGTACTTGTAGAACTAAGTAGTTGTAATTATGAAGAGAGATCTGAATTCTCATTGTTGGTGCTTTTATAGTTGCATTGCCGGATTAGTCTAAACACATTTTTATAAGTTTAGTAGCAAGTGTCATCGGAAGGAGTTTGTGGCTCACTAAAAAAGTCTAGAAATATATATATATATATATATCTGATATGTTGTATTGTATTGTATCTGGTGGTACCTATGTGGTTATAGGCTCCTATACGAGTAGGTTTAGACTGCTTAGGAAATCATACAGTCTTAATCCGGCTCTGCTTTACAATATAATATTTTTTAGTTACAGGGCAGTTACACAGATCATGGGATCTGTGGTTATTCTCTATTTTTTAACGTATTCCTAATAATAGCATTCTCGATGAGTATTTCTTTTCTTTGATTTTTCAATGCGTGACCGCGCATAGCTTTCATCTTCTGTTTTTGATCATTCATTTTTAATTGTGGAATAGAATAATTATGCTTTTAGTTTTAATTGCGTTGATGGTATCATAAATTCAACCGTTTCACTTTTAAAGGACAAAGTGGAAGGCGGTTTGGTGTTTTTTTTTCAAACAACGATCTATTATTCTATTATTCGCCGCTTTGTCATCTGTTGTATTTTTTAGATTTTATGATTGGACCAATAAAAGCAATTAACTTATTTATTTAATTTTTTAGAAATATCTCTTCTCTATAAAGTCTGAAATCCGTGCTTTTCCTATACCCTATAATTATTTAGGTACCTACCTACACCATGTAAATAATGAAACTTTGTACAAATAGTTAATTTTGTAACAAGACATTATGAAGGAGTGTATTTATAAATTTAATTTTAATGTTAATACCAAAGTAGTTTTTATAATGCTTTAGTAATATATTTTAAGTAAGTAAGTAATTAGTTGTCTAGTCTTATTTCATTTTAAAGTAACTAACAGATTGGGTATTTGTATCGTCGTACAGAGACCAGGGATCTGATTCGGTATGACCAATCACACATGTAACGATGTAACGATATTCCAAGAATTGCTTGAAGATATCGTAACTTGCAGCGTTACGTGCCAGAATGGTCATAGCCAGATAGAATAAGGTCCCAGCTAGAATCGTTCACCATAACTTGGTACTTTGTCATAGAACCATGTTGTTAATTTTATATCACCTACTGGGCCGTTATTCGCTATGACCACTCAAACAAGTAATGCGGTGCGTTACTTAATAACTTCAAGAAATTAAGTACTGTTAGTTCAATACAATTTTGCGATTATTCCTTTAAGATACCGTAACGCGCCGCGTTAAATGAATACCGTGGTAAAAGATCATAGCGAATAAGGCCTCTGATTTGTATCAGCTTATTGTAGTAAATGTACCTACGTAGTACTATTTTTTTTTCTATGGCACTGGGAGGGTTTTATTATTTTTTGTTATGTGATGACTGTGACTTAAGGGTATGCGGAATGCAACATCACACAATATCTTAAATAACTTGACAACATTGGATGTGTACCTATACCTGCCGAGTGTTAAAACAAATACCTAAATTAAGTATACCTATGCCCTACGAATAAATATTATTTATTCGTAGCCTATACCACTTAGTGATAACGAATTCATAGAGTAAATTCAGAGTATCGGATCCGACCATGGACAGGAAGAACAGGAAAAATGTGACGTAGGTACATATGATATGCTCGCCCTATAGTCTGACCGCAACCGCTGTACCGCGCCTTAGGTGTGACAGATGTGGTGCGGAGAGGAAAAGCCTCAGTAACTATGGTCTAATCCCTGGCAGCCCATGGCAGCGAATATCTACACGGGCTAACTCCTGCGTCTCACTAGGCACATGGCTAAGGCACATACCTAAGGCGCGGTACAGTGTTTGCGGTCAAACTGTAACTATTATATACCCGCATGCAAATACTATACAACCTAATCTCTGCCCGCATGCGTACCCTATACTTCCTGTTATTTATGATCTAGAACATAACATTTAAATATGAACTTATATTTTACCATGTTTGTAATAATAGTTTTGTCTGTTAATTAATTTAAACTGAATTTAACTAATATATAAATGATCTATAAAAAAATTTGTTTAATGTACAATTTTCCTTGTGAACCTTGTGTGGGCGATCACCATGGAGCTTCCAAGCACGAGAGAAAGATGAAAGACTTAAAACATAACTCACTACTGTGAGCCGGGGAAGATGTGTGCCTCTATAATAAATTGTCCAATGTAGACAATGTAGGTAATATAACATAACATAATCAGCCCATTTTGTTCCCACTGCTGGGACTCGAGCCTTCCTCTCAGAGAAAGGCTATCCTCCAAGCGGGCCCAATGTGGCTTGGTGGATAGGCTAGTGGCCAACCCATGTCGAAGTTTTCAGGCTGCCCGAAGGCCTTCGACATAACCTAACGACTGTTCTATTCTGTGTGACTGTTCTAGGACAAACAACCGGAACCGACGGCTTAGGCTTACGGTGCCCTCCGAAGCACGGAAGTGCTCAGTTGTATAATGTCACTAGCGGTCACCCATCCAACTCCGCACTGCAACAAGGGTTGCTTAACTTGATGATCGGTTAAGATCGCCAAGTCAAGCTCCCCTGCGAGCGCTTATGGGTATCATATTCATTGAAATTATATCGAAACCTTAAATAAATGATTAGTCTACGCGCGCGCGAGTGAGACCAATGATTAATCTAAGATCGAAACACTATTTAAATTGTACATTTTAGTGTCACAGCTGTTTAGACCTATAGGTTGGCCGTTTACCTTATTCCTCGCCTCCGCGGTACACGGGCGCGGGGGTACGACGACAAAGGGGACTGAGAGAGGTGCGGGCCGCGGGGGCGCTTAGTATGATACACACGAGAAGAAATGCGCCATGATAGTTCCTAAGATATGTGACGTCATAGTGGTTAGCTTTGAAGAAATAGTGATTTATTAAATGAAAATTAACCCTTTGAGTATCATTGACGTAAATTTACGTGCGTTTCATTCATAAATCTTTTGTTTTAATTATCACAGTATTTGAAGGGTTAATTGATGATGATACAATATTAGAATGAACTAACTATTTAAACTTAAGCTAATAGGTAAGTAAATAAAATATTTGGTTAATATACTATTGTAGTATTTATTACATAGTAGAATAATTATCAAAATTATAAATCAGTCACTTATATCAATATCGGTGGAACTTGATTCTTCACTTTCGATGCAGCCATCATCGGAATCATCAGAGTCGTCCTGAGTGGTAATAATAAAATCAACAACATCATCTCGAATTCCATCATGTTTGGTAGGTACTCGTCCTCGACATTACATAGTTAACGTTTAATTACTCGTACATTGTTAACGCAATGCTCCCACTTCTCTACGTGTAACATTATAAATAAAGAAGAATGGAACGTTGGCTTAAAGGTGTTAAACGTGTTGCAACAACATCTTCTAATGACGCTGAATGTTCAAAAGCAATACGCGCAGAGAATATAGCAATCACCGATCCAGACGATGCTGCCACGACGTCAGGCTCGACGGTTTCAAAGACGATTCCTTTTTTTTCGTTCGAACAAATCCGAAACTAATATATATTAGTTTCGGATTTGTTGATTCCAACGGCTCACCTCTCTGCATGCTATGTAGTAAACTGCTTCCTAATAGTTCCATGGCACCTGCCAAATTGCGCCGACATTTAGAAACTGTACACCCCGAGTCTAAAGACAAGAATAAAGATTTTTTTATTCGTAAAAAAGATCAGTTATTGGTAAGTCAAAAAAATATGATGCATGTAACACAAACTATCAACGAAAAGGCCACGGTGGCATCATATTTAGTTAGCTATCGCATTGCACAAGCAGGTGAAGCGCACACTATCGCTGAGAATTTAATAAAGCCATGTGTATTAGACATAACAAAATGAATGCTCGATGAAAAATCTGCAAAGCATCTTTCTACTGTGCCGCTATCAAACGATACTGTTTCACGGCGAATCCATGATCTGGCAAGCTACGTCAAACAAGAACTAGTTACACGTCTACAAAAAACACGATTCGCCTTGCAAATGGACGAGTCAACTGATGTCGCTGGTTTGGCTATCTTGCTGGTTATCGTGAGATATCCATATGAAAGTTCTTTTGAAGAAGACATGCTTATGTGTTCACCGCTGCTCATAAACACTACCGGGGAAGAAATTTTTTATAAAATAAATATATTTTATGAAGATAATAATCTCAGTTGGAACAATTGCATTGACATTTGTACAGATGGGGCCAAGGGGATGACAGGTAAAACAGCAGGAGCAGTGTCACGAATAAAAAATAAAGCGCCTAATTGTAGTTCCAGCCAATGTATTCTGCATAGACAAGCACTTGCGATGAAGCAAATGCCGTCAAATCTAAAATTAGTTATGGATGAAGCGGTAAAAATAATTATTTTTTATCAAATCACGACCACTACAATCCCGATTGTTCTCATTATTATGTGAAGATTATGGCAGCAAACATAAAACACTGCTGCTCCATACAGAAGTGCGATGGCTGTCTCGGGGTAAAACTTTAACAAGGCTATTTGAACTTAGAGCCGAGTTACAAATGTTTCTTTCAGCAGATACTTCTTTTAATTTGAAGGACCGTTTGTATGATAAAACTTGGTTGTTCCGGTTGTCTTTTATGGCGGATATCTTTCAAAAATTGAACGAATTGAATTTATCTTTGCAAGGTAAACAGACAACAGTGTTTCAGGCCTCTAGCAAAATAACTGCCTTCAAAAGAAAATTAGATTTTTGGATTATTTGCGTTGGTTAGAAAGAAATAGAAAGCTTTACTTCACTCAGTGAGTTTGAGACCCATTTGACGTCATGGATAACGTCATCAAGGACCCATTTTGCGATTTCAACGACTACGCTACAAACTGAAATCACCGTGAGCAGTCCGTCAAAAATGACAGTTCGTTGATGTGCGCGTACTGCGCTAGCTATCATCAGTGTATCAACGTGAGCGTGGTTTCAACCCATTTCTTATGGCTGATAGATATTATCTGTCAAAAGCGCAATATTGAATCGGAATGGAAAATAGTGATAATATCGCCAAAATCAGTTTTGACGCCACTCGAAGTCTCCACATATTTGTCTGACTTTTAAAGTTATGTCAAAATAAATACTTTTTTATGTTAAAAACGCAATTGTATCGCCGAAAACGCCTTATATCGCGTACGCTGAAGAAACTATCGACAACACAGCAAGTCGTGTAGGTACTACAGTTTTATAGAGGACATTAATATCTACAAAAATGTCTGCAGTGCCATATGTCTATTACAGTTATGTCACATTAACTACTTTTGACGTTAAAATCACAGAATTCGCCTTATTTACATAGGAGAAGGATAGTTTTCATACAAATGACATTTAAAAGTGAAGCAATAAATATTTTTTTGAGGTTGGCCATCCTGCCAGATCTGATAATATTACAAAACAATACTTATGGTTCTATCTTGCCATAGGAAATCTTTTACCCTAAATCTAATCTTTTTTAAACTATCGAATTTAATGTTAATACATTTGAGTGTTGAGTGGCGTTAGTGAACATTAACATTGCATAGCTGTAGCTTCTGTATCATTGCATTAATGCCAAACCTTGTATGTGTGTTGGTATGTCTGTGTATTTGTTTTTTCTTCACACTGGAGGGATTTGCACATTTTGAACAATATTTGCGGTTACTTTGAAGATATGGGGGTTCGCAGTGGTGAATACAGATACCATAGATAAACACTTATAGGTACTCCTTTTTTTCATCATCATTATAATTACCACTCATTACGCAATCTGGAAAAATCCAATTTGGAAACGAAATTTTAAAATAAAAAAAATTATCACGCCTGAGTGTTGTAGGGCTACTTGATCAGAAAAGATCGAAATAGCCTTAATGATGCAACAGACTATACAATAAGTTTAACAAGTTTTACAAGATTCTGCATACGGTTTATATTTGGCCTTCGCAAATATGACCATGTCTCTGAATTCCGCACTAAACTCAAGTGGCTTCCCATCGTTGTCGCCGGAATGCTCATATATTGTCCCTACTTTATAGTATATTGTTCAATCCCTCATTCCCACGCTATCTTCAGGAAAATGTCGAATTTTTACATGTTGGAAGCTCTTTTCTCTACGATCATCAGAGAACTTAATGTTAAGTACCCCGATACACCGCACCACTTTTTTGGTTCCTCCTTTTGTGTTGAAGCTGTACGTCTATGGAACACTTTACCCTACGAAATTAGATGCGTGCTTTCTCTGGACATCTTCAAACATCGTGTCAAAGCATTTTACTTAGCGAAATAACTAACTGCAAACCTACTTACTATCTTTGTTATAATAATTAAATATAAAATAATAAAATAAACTAATAAATAAATAATAAAAAATAAGTATATTTTGTGGTATAATGTATAGTATAATTATATAAGTATAGTTTGTTTATATTATAAGTATTTTTTCCTAGCTTACTTCCTATATTATTGAGTTTTAGCTATACTCGTATGTAGTGTTAAGTACAATTGTTTTATACACCAACGCCTTTATAAGTGTATGCCTATTTCTTTCCATGCATGTATGTCTCGAAGACATCGCTCTGAGCGATAAGACCGCCCATTGTGACACTTTTAATAAGTATTTAATTGTGAAATAGTTTGATTGTATTATTAATGTATTCTTATTACATAATTTGTAACATATATTTGTATTGTGGTGTTACAATAAAGAATCTATCTATCTTATCCAAAAAAATATCTGTTCATTGTGTGAAAATAAAAAAACTAGTCGTGCCAAATAATAGATAAGCCAAAATTCAACAATAAAGACGGCAACCTGGGATATTATTAATGTTCAATAAATTTTCTCTAAGAATTACCAATCTACATTATAACTTGTTCTTAAAAAACTTGTTGGTTTTTTCTAAACTAATAGCATAGCAAAAGTATTTTATAAGTTAAAATAAAAATATCGATATGTACCAAAGTGTATCTTTACCTAGATCTTTTGGAAACTTATATGACACCCAATCGGGATACTAAACACTAATTGAGTTTTGCATACTATTAGAAAATTCTCTTGTAAAACACTTTCACAAAAGAGGTGTTAGAGACTACTTTTGCGTGAATGGCGACCGTGGTCTTCTTTATTTTACATAAACTCTAATTTTTACGCAATTTAATCGCACAAAGAGGTATTTTTTATTTCTCATCATACTCAGTATCCACAGCGAGTGACACTTGTTCACTGATTTTGAATTTGACAAGTGAAAACCAAGTGTCCCTGCTAGGGTTAATTTTTTTTGCTTCAAGAATTTTGACGTAATAGGCATCTGGAGACTATGTTTAAAATATGCAATTCGTTATAATAAAGAAGAAAGATTTAATTTAACATCAAGTTTGTTTGTAATGGAAAAATTACTTCCGCTAAAAACAATGGTTATGGCCGAGTTGCCACACCACCAACCACACAAATTCCGCAATAATTTGGTTGATTGGGTTGTTTTGTGTGTGGTTTATTCTGTATATTTCCTGTTTGCAGTTTGTGCGGGAGGGAGGGTGATTCACACCGCAACTCGGCCATAAGCATTGTTTTTAGCGGAAGTGTCACTAAATATTTCTTCTAATATCCATTTTATAATGGATTTCCGCAAAGTAACGCCTGAATCAATAAATAATTAAATAAGAAAAATTACTTAACCGATTCAAACAATTCCTTCAGCAGTAGAAATCTACATTATGCCCGAATAATATACGCTATATTTGATTCATCATCATCATCATCCATCACCGCGCGGGTGAAACCGCGGAGCGTAGCTAGTATACAATAAATGCGTGTTTTGCCTGCGTTCTATCAACACGGGCTGATATTGCTCGGGCAATAATACGCGGCCATGAAAAGGGATCCATTCCATGTACCTACAGTAAACTCCAAAAGGTCCATAGGCAAGCTCAAAAAGAAATAGCTTGATGCTTGTTTAGTTTAACTTACGACCTTCATTTTCATGAGACACATGCATCAATAATATCATCAACAAGTGACCAAGTAGAAGTAGATCAATCTGTGGATAGATGACTTTGGAGTTTACTGGGAGTACATGAATTATTAGGTGTGCATTTTTGACCGTGAAATACGAGTAGGACACTTTTTGTATAGGGAGATGATATATAAATCCGTCTACATCACAGATTGACACAGACATGGCACAGTCAAGGCCTCGTTTGCCTCGTTTGTTCCAGTGTCCAGTGTAGATATATTTTGCGATTTTAACAAGTTTCTGGCGCTTAGCTGGTCGCTGCCGCAGCACGCTCGCTTCGCTCGTGCTGTTCGCACGTTGGGTGATTACCATTACACCTAACGACCTCCCTTTTCCCGTCATCGCACGTACAGTGCCACAAGTATAAGTTGGCGGTGGCGATTTGAGGAACTAAAACGGCCATCTTGAAAATTCACTTTGACACTTCCGAGTTCATAGTAAACATCGTTGCGAATATACTACTGTGCTATCATCATGCCTAAAGTGATAAAAAGTGGTACAAGAATAGCAGTTATAAAAGTACATTCGTTTTGTACAAAAGAATGTGAAACTTTGAGAAAAATTATATTAAGGTGACTATTTTTAATTTTCACGTTACACTCCATGGTGGTTTCAAATTTTTCATTGCTTTGACGAAAGTTTTTATTTTTTAACTACCTAAATATCTTTATTGGACTCCTAGACTAGAGATGTATAGATAAGTATAAATAAATAATAAGATTAGACATGACGTGGTCTTCGAAAGTGTGCATTTGACTAACCATAGCCTATTTACTTATAGATATAACTTAAATAATGTGATTGTAACAAATCTACTCAATATTTCAGGTTGGGGTTTAAATTCCGGAAATGCCAATCAAAACGAAAAGTTCTCATGGAAAGATATGACATAGCAGCATGGAGGTCTCGTTACTTGAGAATTTTGAAAGCAAATCGAGAGAGTGCAAATCGACGTTCAGTTGTATACCTAGATGAGACTTACATTCACTCGTCATATGGTGTCAACAAATGCTGGCAATCTGAAGAAGTTGCTGGCAGTATTAGTAGCAGAAATATCTTTAGGACAGCGATGGATTATTGTACACGCTGGAAGTGAACAAGGATTTGTGCCGAACGCATTGTTGATTTTTAAATCAAACACCAAAAGCGGAGATTACCACGATGAGATGAATGCCACAAAGTTCAAAAAATGGCTAGTTGAAAAATTAATCCCCAATTTACCATCGCAATCTATCGTCGTCATGGACATCGCGCCATACCATTGTGTGAAATTAAATAAGCCACCAACCATGTCAAGCCAAAAGAAGGTTATGCAAGAATGGATCAGAAGTAACGGGCTGTCTTATTTAGATATCATGAAGAAATCTTAATTGTATGAAATTATTAAAATGCACAAAAAACCTGATGTGTTTGCAGCAGACGAACTGTTGAAACAGCATGGGCACCAAGTTGTGAGATTACCGCCCTATCATTGCGACCTGAACCCGATAGAGCTAGTTTGGGCGTCGGTAAAGCGCAAGGTGGCAGAATTTAATGTGGGTCGATCGAAATCGGAAATATTGGGTCTGGCACAAGATGCTTTTCAGACTATAACGGCTGCTACATGGAAAACGCATTGCGATCACGTTGAGCGGTTAGAAGATGAATATCACAATGATGATGTCGACTTAGCAAGTTTTAATATATGTCTTGCTAGCGACAGTAATACCTCCTCATCTGACAGTTCTGCGTCGGACTTGGAAGATCTAGATCATTTATTAGATCACACATATTCTAGTAATAAATAATGTACTAACAAAAACTGTTATATTTTGGTCGAACCCCAACACACTCACCTCTAATTCTAACTTAGTTAAAAACATATCAGTATTCATCTATGTTTTAATATTTCTGTTAATACAAAGACAGGCAAGTAAATTAAATAAATACTACTAATAATAAAATGACGAAGGTTTTGCGTCCATGGGCTCTCGGTCTGTTATCATAATACTCCTCAAGTAAATCCGTAAATCATTGAACTAAATTTCATTTTTTTCCCAGTTTTCGCGTCATCTTCTGTGCAGTGGCAACACTGACATTGAACACAGTGGCGCACAGCCGCGCCAAGTTATACTTGCTGTACTGTGACTTTCGTTCACTCTCCAAAACAAGCGAGGCATGAAGATGAGATTCTATATTTGTCTATGGTTGGCATCGAATTATTGGCCGTGCAATATTGGGTGTGCATTATGGTGACGGGCTAATATTTCGTATCTAGTGATTGGAAGCATGTACATGAATTATTGGCTGTACAATACAGGTTGTGCATTATCAATACGGACTAATTTTGTACAGGCAATACAACGTGGCCATAAAAACGCCCACCATGGATTTCAAATCCATGTACACGAATTATTTGCAGTGCATTATTGGCTGTAAATTATTTGGCTGTTCAATATTATAGTTTTAGATGATTGCCTCCCGGAATTTGGATAGAATTTGTGAACCATAGCAAAAAGGTTCGGAATTTATATTGAGTCCCTATAATTTACAGCCAATAATTCGCGGCCAAATAATGTCCAGGCAAAAATACGCATCCAATATTCCGTGGTAATAGCATCGAATTATTGGCTGTACAATACAGGCTGTGCATTATTTGGCTGCGTTTTATCAACACGGGCTGATATTGCTCGGGCAATAATACGCAGCCAGGAAAAGGAATCCATTCCAAGTACACAAAATATCAGGCTTTGCATTTTTTGTTTATAGTAGTTCATCAAAGTGAACCCTCTCGCCTGATGGAAAGCGAAGATGAAATCAAAAAGGAATGACCATTATAACCAATAACCGCCACCCCTATGATGACCTGCCAGATGCTTTTTCACGCCCGCTTGAAAGACCCAGGGCCATAACCGCAAGGAAATGCGTACGAAGGAAGGAACTGCCAAACTTTTTGGTTCGTAGTAAGAAGTTTTGAACGGTATATTTAAATGTTTAACTATTATTATTAGCCAGCAAAACACTCGAATATGTCAACCGGGTTTCGATCCTTAACGTGAGTGTTTTGCTGGTTAATAATAATAGTTAAATATGTTTCAAACTCTAGAGAATTTCAATACAAAAAAAGTACATTTACAGTTTATTATGATTGGCCGTGACATACGGTTGGGACACTTTTTGTACAGGGCGATGATGTACAGCCAATAATCCGTGTACATCACAGACTAAATAGACATGGCTGGCCGCTGTTCAGTTTTATTCATCATAATTCTGGCTTTGTGTGGTCACCATTTAACCTAACGCTCACCTTCGCTCGTCATCGCACCTACTGTAATATTCGTTTTTTTAAATTGGAAAGTGAATCCAACTCGCCTACACAAGCGAAGCATGAAGATGAGATTCTATATTTGTCTATGGTTGGCATCGAATTATTGGCCGTGCAATACTGGCTGTGCATTATCGTCACGACCTGATATTTCGCATCTAATAATTGGAAGCATGTGTATGTATTTATTATTAGCTGTGCATTATCAACACGGACCGATTTTGTACAGGCAATAAAACGCGGCCATGAAAAGCCATGTATTTCAAATCCGTGTAGGTACACGAATTATTGGCCGTGCATTATTAGCTGTACATTATTTGGCTGTGCATTATTATGGGTGTACATTATTGTCTCCCTTTCTGATTCTCAGAGTAAGTATCAAATAGAGCTGTCATTAGCGTATACTTACCGGTAAGAGACAAAAACGCAACGCACCCAACTAATTTCAGAAGTATTCATGATGCCTAGGAAAAAAGTCACCTGGATTCATTTTACTTACTTACTATAATGTAGGTGGTTAATGTTACAAAATTCGATTATTTTCTTAGACGAATTTACGTATTATTTCGTATTTTCTATCGATTACTTTTCCCGCGCCACGAAATTGCAAGGATTTTTGAGGTCCGAATTGTCGGCGCAACAACTGTTGCGAGTAAGTGTTACGCGCGTTTTTCTTTTGTTTATTTTTTAAAGTCATACTAATGTTTAACCATAGAGTTTAATTCTTTAGCGTAGTATATTTTCTTTCTATGGCAACACTACACACGGACATGTTCTATCTGTAAACTTTAAAAAAATATAATCAATGTTTATATTTTCATCTGTGTTTGGCGGTGAAGTTATGTTTTGTGCTATAGTTTTTAGTGAATTAATAGGGTTAAACTCATGATTTTGATACAAATTATACATGAATATGAATGTGTAAGGAATAATGTAAATATGTGATTTAAGTTCTATCATCAAAATTTACTCGAAAAAAATTTGTCACGAATCGACAACTCTCGGTAAGCTAATTCTCATTGTTATGATTGGTTATAATTTGCTTTATTTTGAATAGATTATACTTTTACATTACAAAATATCACAGAAATAAGTTTGTCAAGTAATTACACCCACTCAGAATATCATAAATACGCCATATCATGTCAGGATCGATAAAAAATCGAAATCACGTGACAGTTAAATTCGCTAGTACTAAAAATTAAAAATTTGAATTTAGTTTTTTAATATTTCTGATTTATAATTATTCTTTGTAACCTAGTTTGGTTTGTAGAGTTTCTAATAAGAATTCCAATAAAATAAAAAACCAACAAGAAAACTTATATTTTATTAAAAAAATTTTTTTTAGAAATCACCATGTCTAAGTCTAGAAAATGGGCCCCCAAGTTGAAAAAAAACATTATTGGCCGAAATTTCAAAGTAGCTCTTACTTTTTTATGTAATTATTAATAACCTAAGCATATGTTACTAAGTAAAAATAATATTTCTGTTTTAAACATTCAAAATATTTATAAATATCAAATCAAAATCTTGTATTTGTAAGCATTATTTATTGATAAAGCTTAATTTTTGTGGTCAGATTGCAAGTTTTTTTTATGATAATATTTCAAATATTTGAATGTAATTAGTTAGATATGTGTTTTTACTATTTCATTACCGCAAAAAACCTATAGGTATTAATGTAAAATTTTTAAATTACAATTTTTTCCCATATCGACTCAGTATTTTTCGGCTACGCCAAGTTTGTCCTCGTGTAACATAACATTTTACTAATACATTTGACATGAATGTTTAATGTTTATGTATCACATTCCTTGGTTATTCAACTATCTCTGACAAAAATTTCGTCTCTTAACTCGCTATAGGTATGGCACAAGAGCCATTTATTCCCAACTCGGCGGAAACTTTTGACGCGGGCGCAGGTCGTAACACTCGGGAGCAATCACGAGGGCGCCACAGGGCTCCTTAGGCAAATTAGTCGATATACCTACGTTGTTGCAGTCATGCGAGTCTTATAAGATACGAGTATAATCTATATTCATTTATATTAACAAGGTAAAAATAATGTCAACATTGTGGGCTTACAATGAAAGTTTATGTTATCGTTTTTACGTTCACTTCGGCTTTTGCAGCCTAAAACACAACAATGTTATATGTTCTGTACACACAAACACATATCACGATAACGATACAACATAGTTTTTTTCATTGTAAACTCAGATTCCACTAGAATTTCAAAAATCTCTTACATTTGTTTGGCACACCTTTGAAGTGTTTCAAGAAAAAAAATGTGAGACTACGAGCAGGACAAAAGTTATTCTCCAGCTCTGTCACTCCTTGGGAATAGTGTATACCTATACTCATTTCGCTCACTCACATAATATTATTACTAGCGTAGCGGAGCGTCACAACTTTTTAACCATCAAAATCGATCGGTAAACGGTTGCAACCTGAATCTGACATAACTTTGACCAATCAGACTACACCAAAATTCCTCTTCCCTCTTCTCAAAGAAAATTAGGTAAGGATCAAGTGATCTGTCAATGTCGAATTTGTCAGTCTGTTTGAGGTTAGAAAACAACCGTGGCCGTTCCGTCCGTACCTCAGAGCGAGTTAGAAGTTAGAAAACAACTAAACAACCGCACTCTGAGGTTCTGAACGCCCCTCATTACTAATACCATCCCATACATAAAATTGTCTGTGCTGTGTCCAATAACAACTAAACAACCGCACTCTGAGGTTCTGAACGCCCCCAAGTACTAATACCATCCCATACCTACATAAAATTGGCTGTGTCCCATTACGGGACTCCCATCCCATACCACCTCTTTAGATATAGTCTGATTAATCTATGACCATACCACCACAGACAATTATATGTACTACGTAAAGACTGGAAACTCAGGTTACGTTCTGGAAAGCGCCGAAATCACTCGTGGCGTTCGCACACCCATTCCCTTAAAAACCCACGGTCATCGCGAGCGAACTCGATACGTCATCGATGACGTCACCGAACACGCTCACAACGCACTCACAAACACTCTAGCAAACACAACTCGCAGATCGTAGGTGGGTTTTCGCGGTCGTTTATGAGCTGGCACTGTCAAGCATCAAATGTAAAGGATTCTATCGATTTTTGACAGAAAAGTTGCCGCGCTTTTCGTGACCGCGTAACTGTTCCGCTTGGGTTGAACACTGCAAGCATTCATTCTAACCGGAACGCTAAACCGGGGCGCGACAGTTGTGAGCGTTGACGGCGCTTCCCGGAACGTAGCCTCAACAGGCGAGGGGTATAACGTTACGACAGGGGTACGGGAGGGGGAACCGATACACTAGAAGTCGCCATTTTTCTTTATTTTTTTTTCTCGCCCTTTGTAACCTATTTATTGTAGTGACAGGACAACCGAATATGAAATCTATCGACAATAAAAATTACGATGAAGTTTCATTGTTTTTTTATTATTATTAATCCGATGTTAACATACAATAAAAATTTCAAAATCAACATATCCCTTTTTCAAACCCCACATTTTAGGACTATTATAATGGCATATTATAATAACTGTAGGTATTGCAAACTTTTTGTCTTTATAACTGCGTTATTTTTGTTTCAATAATAAACGAAAGTATAGTTTTGGTATTTATAAAGTTTATCGTGTGTAGCATCTTTTTTTTCAAAGGGCTAAAGCCATATTTATTTCTTATTTGGTAAATCTTCGTCCTTTACCTTTTTTTTGCTGCTAATTTTATCTGCATCCAGAAAAATAATATACATACACGTTTTATTAAGGTCAGCTGTAAATTTTTCAAAGTATTGACTGTTCACACTTTTTAGCCAACTTTAGCCGCATATTATAATTCATTTGTCTTCTGCTATTCATTAATTTGACGCATTTGTAAAACATTTTCCTACAGTTTGGCGTCAATAACGCAATATTGGCGGTAAGATTCCTCCGGGATCGCTTTGGACTCTCTGAAAGAATCAAAACTCTACTTTAAGTATAAATATGAAAAAAAATATGGATATAATTGCTGTACACATAGGATGGCGAAAATGTTTTTGAAGGTTTACCTCTACTTTCAGGCGTGATAGGGTAACGTCCTTGTTTCCCCTTGGACTGTTGTTGGGACTAATATGAAACCAGATTGGACAGGTGGGGTTGTGGTGTTGAAGATGATCAGGCACACATGAAGGAATACCAAAAGTGGTACTACTTCCTAGAAAAAAATAAACAGATATTTTGTTTAAATCAACATTTTATGAACAGTTTTAAAAAGTACGAGTATATCATTTTTTTGATATAAAGGAGTTTTTGGCTCTGAAAATCCATATATATTTTTACATGTCTTTATGCGTGTTCTTGTAAATATAACATCTGTGGAGGGGCGTTCCTTTATTGAATGGTTTATCTGTTTATTAGCGCGCGCTGACGCCCGGAGGCTCTGAGGAGCTCTCTTTGCGTTTGATCGTGACAGCGTTCGCTACTAAGTGGAATACCTTGTCCCCAAGTTAATTCAAGTTGATCTCTAAACACTATGTGCTTTAATAATAGATCTCAGTGTGACGTAATAAAAGCTGACTCAACTACTTGCAACTATCTTGTAAAAGTTTTACGTCGTTTAAAATTGCATATAAGTTGTGTACAGCTTCTTCTACTCTACAAGTCAAAATTACTTCCGGCCAGTTTATGTTTGAAAAATAGTCATTGATAGCTAGGTAATTTGCTTTCTGAAATTGTAATTTCAATTGTGTTGCTGGTCTCAGTGGTGATATCAATATATCCGTTGCATTTATATGGATGGCAGAGTGATAAGCATCTTCTTTAATTATTGGAGTATCCGACTTGTGTAAACCTAAAGAAAAATTTGCGATAACTAGATCTAGGGTATTTTTGTGAGAGTTACCTATAGTATTGTATTGATTAAATCCCGCATACAACGTTTTATTAATTAATAAAGCCGCACAGTTTTGAACCTCAATTGAGCCCTTTTTCAATAGTATTGGATCCCCCGATGACCATTGAATATAGGGCAAATTAAAATCTCCCGCTAAAATAATGTTATCATGAGGATATTTTTCTACAATTATTGAAAGAATGTCAAGTAGTGTGTGTATGCGCTTAGGTATTAATTTATCCGGCGGCAATAAACAACGCCAACATGGAGATCATGGCGCGGACGAGGGGAGCATGAGACGGGGGCAGCGGGCGCGGAGGCGCGCGAGCCCGGTGTCAGAGCGCGGTGCGGTACAGTCACCCACACGCACTCGAGGTCATCACGCTGCCATTAGGGACGCGCGCGCGCACCCATGCGCGCAGCGCTCATGATCATGACACCGCCACCAAGCGAGCCGCGATCACGGCGAAATACCTCATACCTATCGCCGTTTACCTCGGCATCCAGGATACCTTCGCAAAGCTATGTCTCAGTGATAAGAATCATATCGGCGTCACAAACCAGTGCATTATTTTAAAAATCGTTCGTCTTTGTTCTAAGCCCGCGCACGTTCTGATACAAAAATTGCAATCTATTAAACGACATCATTGTGTATTAGTGAAATAGTGAAACTTATGGGTATGTGTTTATGTGTCGTACATAAAACAATTTGCTTAAGTAGTTCGCTCAGTGTTTGGATAAACATTATGAAAAAGTTGTAGGTAATATTAAGTAAGTAACATGTATTGTAGGTTAGTAGTTTTAATTTGTGATGTTTTAGGATGTAAGTAGGTTCGGAGAATAATGATTTAATTGTGATAAGACGATGGTATATTGTATTAATGTAAATAATATATAATGTAAATATAATAAATAGTAATATGAGTTGTGTTTGAGGTTGTTGCAGACAGAGGTCAAGTAGTGCATACAATATGTAACAAAAATATTTATTAAATAATATTAACTGACAATGACTTGTTTCTATTGTATTTTTACTAAGTCTGATGCACTTATTATTGCGATGGGAGGCGAAGTATCGGTTTTTCTCAGATAAATGCGGCAGTTTTTTGTCCAAACATATTTAAAGTGAAATTCTGATGCTTTTGCTTTACATGAGTTAAGTAATTGTTTATTTTCTCTGGTTAGGTGTTCATTAACGTAGATCTTTTTGATATCACCTCTCATCCCAAGCTCCTTAGAGGTAATGTGGCGATGCTTTCGTGCTGCGGCGACGACGGCGTCCTTTGTGGCGCGGCTCCTGAAGCGAGCTACGATAGCGCGGCTGATGCTGGTGCCACCGGTGCTGGTCCCGGCTGGACGGCGCGGCTGCACACGGTGCGCGAACTCAATGTCAGCGCTTTTTATACTGACTCCGGCTTGAGCACCGATCTGTACAATCATGTCGACAGTAGATTCACCTTTTGTTTCCGGTACACCAACCACCTCAATGTTCTGTGCCCTGGACCACTGCTATTGGCGAGCTTGCCCGCCTTCTAGGATTTTTGTTCGTGCCTTCACCGCGTTGAGCTCCTCGCGTAGTTGTTTATTTTCATCGCTGAGTATCGCCATGTTCGCTTTCGTGGTGGAGTAGAATTTGAACATGTCATCACACTGACCACTAAGGTACTTGACGGATGTTTCGAGACTGGTTATCCGGTCACCCAGGGCAGAAAATTGGACCACCATTGTGTCTGTTAGGGCTTTACTAACCTCCTTTCTTATCATGTTAGCCATGTCTTTCTGTCCCTCGAGCGATACTAATTTCGCGGACGGTGCCTGTGGGTAGTCGGCCCCATCATGGGGCGAAGTAGGAGTTGGAGTCCCTCTTCTTACCGCGACATTAACATTGGCGCGACCAGCGTCTTCCGAAGGCAAAGTTAGGCTTAACTTCACCGGCGTGTCGGTATTATCTCCTGATTTGGGTAGCTTGCTTGTGCACAATGGACACACCCAGTGTTCCGAGCTGGGTTTCCCGTTCTTGGTTATAAAGAGGTTTGCGCAACATTGTATGGAGTAGTGGCGTTGTTTTTCTTTTTGCAGCCACAAAGGGCAATGCGCAAAAGTGTTTTTTTTTAAGTTTCTTCAGCTAGGTACTAATAAAACAAGTATTTTTCGAAAGAAGTCTTCAAAATAAACAATTTATAATTTTACAACAACTGCCTAAAGTATATACCTACCCGCTTAGAATAGGTACAACGTGCGAACGTTGACCCGCCCGGGCCAGCCGTCCGTCGGCAGTAGGTTTAGGCATCAGCTGCGTAAGCATTCGCGAGTAGGTAGGTTCCTTCGTCGTTATATCTATTCTAAGTGGGTAGGTATGACTGGCGTAATTACTGGTGTCTATTCTGTGATGCGTTCATTCGCGCAATGGTAAATAGATGCGGAGTAATCAATATGGGATCACAATAATTTAAAAAAATGTATTTTTTTCTCTCACATAATGACCATTTATCAATTCTAAACCATCCCATTCAATATTGTGCACTAATGAACAAAGACCTAATTTATGAATATTTTAGTGATTTTTGAAAATTCTTACAATACAAATAGCTCGGCCCCGATATATTTTAAGCAGTTGTTATAAAACTATAAATTGTCTATTTTGAAGACTTCTTTCCAATAATACTTGTTTCATTAGTGACGGACGAACTTAAAAAAACGCCACTTTGCGCATTGCCCTTTCCTGCACAATTATCCTACTTGCTAGAGCCGAGCCAACTTACTAGTCTTTTACCGGTTAATAATAATAATAACTTCTCACCGTTGATATGAACAGGGAAAAGGATGTTTGGTTAGAAGCAAAGCAGAGATGAACAAGTCTAAATAACACTATACGTACCTTGCCAGATAGCTAGAGTATAGTTTCGTAGGAATATATACAGCTATGTATATAATAATATGTAGGTATAAATAGTTGTTGAATATCAATCGGAATTGTTGCGCTGCCTACATTTGTTCGCAAGTTGAAGCCGTGATTCCGTCATGGACACTGCAAAGATAAAGGTAAATTAATGCTACGATAAATAGAGTTACAGTATAATTACAGTTTTTTTTTTTCTTTTTTGTGGCAATTGTCAACATGACATTTGTGCCAGTTTCACGTCAAAAAAAAACAAAAAACATCCTAAAACGAATTTGAGCAAACTATGAACCAGAATAGGCTTATTTTGTATGAAAAAATGAAAATATACACATATAACAATAAAAAAGAAAATAACTTAAAGAAAACTTCATCATCAGCCTGTAGCAGTCCACTGCTGGACATAGGCCTCTCCAATTGCACGCCACTTAGGTCTATCTTGGGCTTCTCGCATCCAGTTTTTGCCAGCCGTCTTGCGCAGATCGTCACTCCACCGTGCCTCAGGACGTCCTACACTACGTTTGCCGAGACGCGGTCTCCACTCTAGAACTCGTTTACCCCAACGGTTGTCGGTTCTACGGCTAATATGGCCAGCCCACTGCCACTTCAGCTTGCTGGTCCGGTGGGCTATGTCGATGACCTTGGTTCTCTGACGGATCACTTCATTTCTGATGCGATCCCTCAGAGAAACACCGAGCATAGCCCTTTCCATAGCCCGCTGAGCGACTTTGAGCTTGTGGACCATTCGAGCCGTCAGTGTCCACGTTTCGGCTCCGTATGTCATGACGGGTAGGACGCACTGATTGAAGACTTTCGTCTTCAGGCACTGTGGAATCGGCGAAGTAAGGACTCGACGTAGTTTCCCAAACGCTGCCCAGCCCAGCCGAATTCTTCTATTCACCTCGTTCTCAAAGTTGTTTTTTCCCAACTGCAATGTCTGCCCGAGGTACACATATTTTTGAACAACTTCGAGAACGGCGCCGTGTATCGCAATCGGTTCCGGTAGAACATGTTCGTTGAACATGACCTTGGTTTTGTCCAAGTTCATCCGTAGGCCGATGCGTATAGAAGAGTCAGCCAGGTCATTCAGCATCTGTTGCAGGTCCTGCAGCGTCTCTGCCACGATGACGATATCGTCAGCAAATCGCAAGTGAGAGATGTATTCGCCGTTGATATTAATGCCACGTCCTTTCCAGTTCAGCGTCTTGAACATATCCTCCATTGCATTTGAAAACAATTTCGGGGAAATAACGTCCCCTTGTCTCACTCCTCGATGCAACGGTATGGGACTTGTTTGCTGATTCTGTACTTGGACGGACATGGTGGCGGTTTCGTAAAGACATCTCATCACTTGGATGTATCGCCAATCTATCTGGCAACGCTGCAGGGACTCCAGAACAGACCAGATTTCAACCGAGTCAAAGGCCTTCTCATAGTCCACGAATGCTAGACACAGGGGCTGATTATACTCTTCGGTCTTCTGTATAATCTGCCGCAATGTGTGAATGTGGTCTATGGTGCCGTATCCGCTCCGAAACCCAGCCTGTTCCGGTGGTTGGAATTCGTCGAGTCTACGCGCAAGACGGTTCGTGATCACTCTTGAAAACAGCTTATAGACGTGGCTTAGAAGGGATATGGGTCGATAGTTCTTCAGCAGGGTCTTATCTCCTTTTTTGAAGAACAGGACGACCACACTCCTACTCCACGCCTCTGGAGTTCTCCCTTCGAACAGGACAGCGTTAAAAAGCTTCTGGAGCTCCCTCAGTACGGGTTTACCTCCTGCTTTTAGTAGCTCTGTTGTAACGCCATCCTCTCCAGGGGCTTTTCCATTTTTAAGCTGTCTAAGAGCGATCTCGATTTCGCCAATACTGACTTCTGGCAAGTCTTCGGTGAAATGGCGTGTTAACGTGGCTCTAGGATCATTTTCGAGATCAGGTCGAGATGCATGCGATGCGTATAATCGGCCATAGAAGTCCTCCACTTCCGAAAGGACTGCCGGCTTCGAAGCAACGACTTCTCCACTAGCTGTGGTCAACTTCGTCAGGTGGCTTCTTCCAAGAGATTGTACGAACACCTTTGACCCTCGATTCTGCTCGATCGCTCTTTCGATCGAAAGAGTATTGAAGCACCGGAGGTCGTGTCGTACGTTCTTGTTGATCTCTCGGTTTAGAGTCCGCTTTTCTGACGAAGTGATGGGTGGGTTTTCACGTCGTTCCTTCATTAGCCCCAAAGTCTCTTCTGAAAGCTTGGACTTCTTGCCCTTACGCTGCATGTAACAAAATCTCGTACCTTCTTCCCTGAGGACCCGAGTCACATTTTCGAGGTTCTGGTTTACGTCTGTGGTGGTATCCACGGCAGCGAATTGGTTCTCCAGGTTTAACTGGAATGTTTCAGATCCTGCAATGGTTTGGAGCAGTGTTGGTCGGAGCCTGGACTTCATCAGACGGACACGTTGCGCCTTGAAGTTGATATTCAGAGAGCCTCGGACAAGTCGGTGATCGCTACCGGTATTGAACCTGTTGATCACGGAGACATCTCTAAATATGTGCCTTTTATTCGTCATGATGAAGTCAATCTCATTTTTAGTCCTAGTGTCGGGGCTTAGCCACGTCCACTTCCTTTGGGGCTGTTTCTTAAAGAAGGAGTTCATCAAGAAGAGCCCCTCCCGTTCGAGGAAGTTGACGAGCATTTGCCCCCTATGGTTTCTGCTTCCAAAGCCATGGCATCCTACTACCGATTCGCTGAAATTCTGTACTCCCACTTTAGCGTTAAAGTCCCCCATGACAACGGTGTACTGGGTCTTTGTAGTGAAGTGGAGGGCCCTCGATATGTCATCGAACATATCCTCCACTTCATCGTCCGAGTGTGTTGAGGTCGGTGCGTACACTTGCACCACCTTGAGGCTATACCTCTCGGTGAGCTTCACAATAAGGTACGCTACCCTGTTCGACACACTGGACACTTCCACAACGTTGTCAGAAAGGGACTTGTTTACCAGAAACCCAACGCCACCTTGGGATTGTTGGTCTCCCTCTCGGAAGTACATAAGGTGGCCCGATTCTAGGGTTAAGGTGTCCTCCCCCTCTCTTCGGACTTCACTCAACCCCAGTATGTGCCACCTAATTTTCCCAAGTTCCACCTCGAGTTGCGCCAGATGCGAGTCAAGCCTTAGCGTGCGTCCGTTATACGTCGCCAGGGTCAGTTGTTTGTGGTGGCCTTCCGTAGCCCGGAGATTCTTAGCACCCCTCGCCCCGCCGTTACCATGGTCGCCACCATGACCAGGAATAGCGGGGCCGCCGGGAACTAGGGGCCGTGGCTTGTTGTTGTCCTGCATTGGAGGAGATTGCCCGTAATCGCCACGCTGGGCAGGCGGGTTGGCGATCGCAGGGCGTAGCTTCTCGCACCGGTGACGCTGCTGCCCGTCACCGGCCTGTTGCATTTAGCGACGCCTGTTGGGATGGGTATACCGCCATCGGTCGGTTGTCAGAGCCTCGTTCGTCGATCAGCAGGATGTACCGCGTGCAGGTGAGGTTGACTTGGGTCAAAAGATGTTGGCTCGCCCCTTACATCCCTTCACTTCCCTTACACCTAAAGAAAACTTATTCGAACATAAACAAACAACATTAAAAACAAATAAATATGTACAAAGTTATAAACGAATGTTATTGATAGTGAGAAAGTGAACGAAAACTTTATATATATTAATATTAGTAAATGATAAAAGTTCAGGAATATGAGTCGGAAATGAGACTTTTAATGATATGAGAGAATTGTAGAAAAAAACATTATCATACAATGGACAGGAGAAGAATATATGATTGAGATCCCCCTCATCCAGGCCACATTCACATATAGAGGAATCTTTCACATGAATCTTTTTTAAATGTGAAGGTGTGCAACAATGACCAAGCCTCATGCGAATTAAGGTCGACGTATAAATCTTACCGAAGTACCACCGCGAAAACCAAGGTTTACTTGGTATTTCTGGTTGGATCTTAGCAAAACCAGAACCTTTGGATAAGCTTGTTGTTCTCTAGTATGTAGACCATGACTTATAAAGAAAACTTTTAGGGAGGCAGATAAGGTCAACGCTATAATTAATAAACGGGACCTTATCACCACAAGAAACCGCTTCTTTGGCCGCTTTATCAGCACATTCATTACCAGAAAGACCAAGGTGTCCTGGTATCCAAGCAAGAACCACTTCTAGTCCTTTATCAATACAATCAGATAAAGATTTTTTAATTTCGAGAACAATGGGGTGAAATTTAGAGTGAAAAGGGTTAGACAGAAGGGATTGAAGCGAGCTACGAGAATCTGAAAAAATTATGGTCTGACGAAGTTTGAAGAGAAGGATATATTTTACCGCCTCAAGAATTGCTAGACATTCACCTGTAAAAACAGAGGACTCAGGAGGGCATTTTATCTTTTGAACAATATCAAACTGGGAGTGAAATACACCACAACCAACACATCCAACCTGAGACAATTTTGAGGCATCCGTAAAAATGGTATGCCATCCACGCCAATTCCTGAGCAAGAGCTCTTGAAAATACTTATCAGCGTAGAGGTCCCCCTTACAGATACCAAAGTCCAAAATTATTTCCGGCTGCGATATTATAACAAAGTAATTAATATTATAAATCGATAGTTTAGTAGACCGATACGTGGGATCCTTAAGCAATTTAAAGATTGAATAACTTTTCAAAAGAAGCGGATGTTTTTTAAAAGTCCAAAAACGGGAAGTGTAAACATATTGTTTGAGAAGTTGGAGTTTAGGAATGAGAGGGTGATTAGAGAAATGAATAGAACGGAAGAAGAATCTATTAGCTAGGAATTGACGACGAAGATGAAGAGGAGGGTCCACACACTCCACCTGAAGAGCGTTAATTGGAGATGATTTCATAGCACCAGTAATAATCCGGAGTAATTTGGATTGAATTAGATCAAGTTTGGTAAGATCTTGCTTACGTGCAGGTTCCAGCAAGAAGGAACCATAATCCAAGACACTACGTATAATGGCATTATATAGTAATTTAAGATTAAAAGGGTGGGCACCCCACCACACCACAGACAAACACCGTAATATGTTAATATTCCTCTCACACTTATTTGAAATGTATTCACAATGCTGACGACCACATAGTTTACTGTCCAACCACAGACCTAAAAATTTAACCGACTCCTTTATTGGAATTCTGCACTCACTAATAGAGATATTTAAATCAGGAGGATTTCTTTTACGAGAAAACAGAACGATATTACTCTTTGTGGGAGATAAATCTAGACCATTTTTTTGAAGCCAGTCATTTAAACATTCAAGGGAATGGGAAATACACTTACTAGCCACATCAATTTTGTGATGAGAGCTGTAGACAAGAATGTCATCAGCGTATTGAAGGATACGACTTAGACCAACAGAGGATTCCAGATCATACGTGTATACATTATATAGAAGTGGACTTAGGACAGAGCCCTGCGGTAAGCCCCGCCAAATGACCCTATTAGAAGTAATAGAAGAATCACTGCAACGGAGATATACATATCTCTCTGAAAGAATATTCATAATAAAATTGCCTAATTTAGCTGGAATTCTCAATCGATTTAGTTTATTTTTAAGAAGGGGACGTCGGACACTATCATAGGCTGCGGAAATATCTAGGAAAGCTGCTATAATAGATTCATTGCGCGTAAATGAAAGTCGTATGTCAGTCGTAAAAATGGCAAGGCTGTCCATAGTGCTCTTGCCTTTTCTAAAACCGTATTGAGACTTAGCGAGTAATTCATTGTTCTCAAGAAACCACTCAAGGCGGTTCTTAATCAAATGCTCCGCAATTTTAGTCAAGACTGAAGAGAGAGCGATAGGACGGTAAGAGTTAGGGTCCAACGGATCTTTATTAGGTTTCGGAATAGGAATAATATATTGAGACTTCCAAGAAACTGGAACAAATCCGGTTGCAAAAATTGTGTTAACCAAAGTTAAATAATAGTTCTGAAGGCGAACATTAGCTTTAGAAACAAAGGAATATGGTATGCCGTCAACACCCGGAGCAGAATCTTTAACGGATTTCAAAATGTTTTTCAACTTATTAAGTGTAACGGTTGATCGAGGGGATCATTAGAAAAGGGATTAGAAAGAGATGGTAATTCTGAATGATGGGGACAATAATGAGGGGCCAATTTGTCCATAAATTCATCAGCTCAAACTTGAGAAGGGCAACAACTACGATAAGGAACACATTGAGACCGACGATACCTATGTATTTTCTTCCAGATAAGAGATGAAGGAGTATAGGGGCCTATGCTGGAGCAAAATGACTTCCAACCATTACGTTTTTTATCATGAAAGAGACGCTTGGATTTTGCGATCATTTTATTCAATTCAATAAAATTATCACGGGTCATGGACAGACAAAAGATAGCTTCTGCATCATTACGAGATCTAACGGCTTCAGAGCAATCCTTATCCCACCATGGAGGAGAAGGAACTTTGTCTGGATGAGATTTCTTAACCGGGAAAGTCAAATCAGCACATTCTACTAGAGATCGTACTAACATCTCAGAACAGGTAATAATGTTAGAAGAATTTATAAGAGGTAAAGTTAAGGCTTTGGAATCAGTACGATCATTGAACACATCCCAGCTCGAACTGTTATTGTCAATTATATATTTAAGAAGTGGAGAATTAATTGAAGCAGGACGGGAATGTTTTTGCAAGATTCGTAAAAGAATTGGGAAATAGTCACTACCATGAGTAGACGAGAGAACACACCAAGACATTAGTGACGCGAGCTCAGGAGAGCATAAAGAAAGATCCACTGCACTAGTAAACTCATTAGGACGAGTTCTCGTAGCGGAGCCATCGTTAAGGATGCAGAGATTAAGACTATCTAATGAATCTAATAAAAAAACACAATTAGCATCCGACAAACCGCACCCTCATACCGTATGATGACAATTCAAATCACCTAGAATAAGAAGGGGCTTAGGAAGAGACATAATTACTGAACTTAAATTTCGAATAATAGATTTAGAAGGATGAGGAATGTATATGGAGACAATTGTAAAATCGTTGATGCGTGCAGCAACAGCATCAAAGCCATCATTATGAAAAGGGATAGAAATACTTGAAAAGTTAATATTATTTTTAATAAATAGTGCAACACCACCAAAGCCATCCTGGCGGTTACTTCGAACGTCAACATAGCCTGACAACCTAAAAAAGGAATCAGGTCTAAGCCAAGTCTCCGAGACGGCCAAGACGCTTGGTTCATGTTTATTTATTAGAAATATCAAATCAGACTTTTTGTTGCAAATACTATGACAATTCCATTGAAGAATCCTGTCAAAGGGACCCATTTTGAAGTAGGGAAATAAGTGAATTTAAGTTGAAGGCAGCGTTGGACGGTGAATTACTTGAAGAGGAGGAATTAGACATGAGAGAGGATAATAGATTCAAGAGCTGCAGGAGTTCAGCTATTATAGCTTGAACAGAAGGAGTCTCATTTTTTTGGGCCAGAGGATTTAATAAAGCACAACCGTTTTGCGATGCTCCAGAGGATTCTTCTCGAATGATGCTCATGTGCGCTTCACGATCATAACCAACACTAGATGAAGGCAATATATGGGATTTCATAGATTTTCTTCCTCCCCTGTAATGAACTTTGGACGGTTCAGTAGTTAAATTCCTGGATGGACTAGGTAAAGGAGCTGCAACAGAGGTGGAAGTAGGCTGAGCTCGCGTGTCGTAGCGAAATATTGTGCGTGAACGACGACGGAAGGTTGATATTTTTTTACCCGCAATGGTTATTAAAAAATGTATAAAATGCAAGAAGAATATAACAAAAAAATCCCCAGGTCTAGAGTGTAGCAGATGTGATAAGGTCGTACATGCAGACCCCGTGTGTTCTAAATTATCAAATAAGCAGTTAAACACTCTTCGAAACTCTTCGGGCATTGAATGGAGTTGTGAAGATTGCATGAAAAATCTCTCTCGCAGGTCGTCGTTCCTTATTCCTGACGATGACGGCGAAGACGATGAATCCATGACGGACGCATCTGCTAACGTTCAATCTGTAGATGCACGGAAACTCGTCCAAGATATTAATCGAGAGATGAAGAAAACGTTTCGTGACGAAATAAGTAATTTTGAGTCTTCACTGGAATTCTTTGGTGATCGACTTAGCAGTATGGAACAGACTTTTAAAAACCAAGCAACCAAAATCAGTGACCTTGAACACAAAAACCAAGACCTGCAAAATAGGAACAAGAACCTTGAACTAAGAGTGTCTGTATTAGAGCAAGTGATGAAAAATTTTGAGCAAAAAACCCTTTCATCTTGTCTTGAAATAGGTGGACTTCCTGAGACAGCTTCTAAAGATCAAATAATAGCAACAGTGGCCATCAAATTGAATATGGACGTTGGTGCCGTACAATCATCACAGCGCCTACCTGGATCCAAGGATAGGCCAGGGCCGATACTTATGGAGATGAAAACGAAGGCGGATCAGAAGCAGTGGATAGCTGCTAGTAGGGAGAAGTGTCTCACCGTGGGAGCATTGTTGCCTGACGTCACCAAGGAGATAGCCGACAAACGTGTTTACATCAGTGAAGCCCTAACTAAATATCTAAAAACCCTACTTTATAATGCAAAAACCCAGCTAGGTAAATCTTATCAGTTTATATGGTATAAAGATGGCAAAGTCTGTGTTAGGAAAAGTGCTAATACCAAAATTTATTATATTCGTTGTATGGAAGACATAAAACAGTTGCAAAGTCACGTAAAAGTTTCTACTCCTGCGTGAACTAGCTATTTTCACTTAAATCTATTTAATTTAACTCCATCTGTGTCATATAATTATGGATACACAAATTAATGAAATTTTCAATTGTACTTCTGTGAATGATTACTTCCAGCAACTACCTTCTAAAAACCATTTAAATATCTCCTGCATCCACATAAATATTCGATCACTCATAAAAAACTTTACAAAATTATTACTGACCATCCAAAACTGTTCATTTCCACTAGACATTATTGTAATAACCGAAGTAGGTATCTCTGACGCTATCGTTAATCTATTTAAGATACCGGGCTATAATATGTATTCTCAACTACGTACTAACAAGCGAGGCGGTGGTATAATAGTTTACGTAAAGAATCACATTAAATTCACCGTAATTTCACACAAAACTGTAACATTTGAAAGCATAACTGGCACCTTTAAAATAAATTCTAACCAAGACGTAGTCCTATGTTCTATATATAGACCACCAACAAAAAATAACACTATAAAAAAATGTTTTGTTAACGAACTCGGCTGTTATATTTCTAAGTTTAACTCGAAACAAAATCTTCTATTAGTTGGTGACATGAACATTGACCTAAAAACCATATCATCAACCAAAGATTTATATCTAGAAACACTCAGCGAGCACGGACTAATGTGTGGAACTTCTGATTATACGAGAATAGAAAAAAAACTTAATATCATCACGAAATCTTGTATCGATCACATTTTTGCACGCTTCCCGTCATTAGTTCCGTACTCGGCGGTGCTAGACGTCGTACTAGCCGACCATCGAGCCATTATTTTTACCTGCCTTGGCGCAGCGAGACCCAAGCATATACAGGCTGTAACAAAACACCGCATCAACTATGACATCCTTAAGCATGAATTAAAATTAGTAAACTGGTTGTCGACTAAAAATATGAATACTCCGGATGACATTTTTATGTTCATACGTAACGCGTTTCAAAATGCTACCAAAATTTCAAGCTCCAACATGAGCAACAAGTATTTCAGAAAAAATCATCTGAAAATACCGTGGATCGATAAAAATGCCATCCGTCTTTGCGATAAACGTGATAAGTTATTTAAATCGTGGAAAAATAGTTCGAACGATCCGCAATTAAGACTAGAATACAATTAAACCCGCAATAAAATACATAAAATCTTAGAAAATAAAAGAAACTCTTACTACTTAAACCAGATCAACGATAACTTCAAAAATACTAGAAAAGTATATCAAATTATTAATCAAATGCTAGGGCGAGTATCATTATCGATCGATGAAGCGATTCTCAAAGCATTTGGTGCACAAGGTCTCACCACAAAGGAGATTGCCAATAACTTTGCTATCGGGTTTGACAGAGCAGTAAAAGATATTATACCTAACTGTAACCTAAAAGTTCTAGATTCAAACATAAATTGTGAACCAATAAACTGCAGTTTGCTTTTCCAAAAAGCTTCTGGAGAAAAAATTCACAAGATCGTAAGCAAGTTAAACTCGAATAAGGCTCCAGGGCCGGACAATATTAAAGCATCTGACGTTAAAATGATAGGCTTAGATATATCCACAGCTATTGCAAACCTAATCAACTGCAGTATGAAGTCCGGTCTGTACCCCGATGTACTAAAAGTTGGATGTGTTAGACCAGTGCACAAAAAGGGTAAACGCGATGACTATTCTAATTACCGTCCAATCACGCTGCTCTCGTCTATTGATAAAATAGTGGAAAAATATGTGTGTGAACAAATACACTCATTTTATAGGTCACATGATGTAATTTATCCTAATCAATTTGGGTTCCAAACGGGGAAAGGGGCTGCAGATCTTTTATCTAAATTCACTGATGAGGTGAATGAGCACCTGAACCAAAGGAATGTAGTACTTGCCCTATTTATTGATTTCTCACGTGCATTTGACACATTGGGACACAAAAAGCTCATTGATAAACTAGACCTATGTGGAATACGTGGCCCATTGTTAAAGTGGTGCAATAACTACCTACACAATCGCAAGTTCACCGTTAAAATAGGGGACTCACTAAGTGATCACGTTGACGTGACTGAGGGGACAGTCCAAGGGTCAGTACTCGGACCACTCCACTTTTTGTCATACGTTAATGATATGAATAAATATATCAACCACTGCACATGTTATCAGTTCGCAGATGACACGTGTCTAGTAGTAGGTAAGAAAAACCCACACGAAGCTAGTGACAACTTACAGTCTGATCTGAATTCGCTAATGAGATGGTGTCACGACGTCGGCCTAGTGATTAATTTTAACAAAACCAAACTATTAGTAATAAAATCACCTTATCTAAAAAGTTTACCAATTAAAAACATAGTGGCCCACACTCACAGCTGCTTGCACGATGTGAACAATAACACGTGTAGCTGTCCATTGATTGATGTAGTAGACTCTCAAACGTACCTCGGATTAGTCATCGATAGTAAATTTAACTGGAGTTCGCATATCGAACGTGTTTGTACTAAACTAAGGCAGTTCTTAGCTAATCTTATAATCTTAAAAAATCGCATACCATTCAAGGTCAAGATAATGTTGTATAACTCACTGGCGGAATCCCATATACTCTACGGGCTCAGCAGTTATGGGCGTACTTATAAATCATATCTTAAAGAAATATATAGACTTCAACTAAAAATACTGAAAAACATAGTAACTACAAAAATCAAAGAACAATTCCAAAACCAAGATAACCTTCTTTTTAGTCATTGTAAAATCCTTCCCATATATACCCAATTTAAATATATTCTGCTCAAAGAACAATTCTTCAATAAATCAATACAGAAAGAGGTGCACCATCCTGTATATTATACGCGCGCCGTTGCTCGTAACCGGCTTTGTACGACCCGCGCAAACAATACCTACGGTGAACGCACAGCCTCGTACCTGGTCCCACGTTTAATTAATAACTTATCTATTGATTTACGTAAAAACATTACACCAAATAATATTAAATATAAACTCAAGGATTATTTCCTTCAACGCATAGAATGTTGATTATATAACTTGGTACCTAGCGGATATCGCATGGGCTACGAAGATAAATAAATAATCTTCGTCAACAGTCAAAACATGCTTGTATATCCCTGTAGTAGTGTAGTATCACTTATGTACCCTCTTAGATGTATGATTAAGTTAGATTCTTACATTATAGCATTATGTACAAACCTATGTGGTTTAAGAATGCTATGTTAATTACTTCAAAATGTATGTACTTTTAATTTGGTAAATAAAAAGCAAAAAAAAAAAAAAAAAAAAACTTCAGCAAAGGACTTTTTATATGCAGGGAAAAACTGAGATGCTTCAGCATATGAAATTGATAATTCTGACATACGGGATTTAATGTTATTTTGCCTTTGCATTTCAGGGCAGTACTTGCTATTAGCAAAGTGATTGCCACCACACCACAAACATTTCGCATCAACTTCATCCACGTTGCATGACTTTCCTAAGTGGTTAGAACCGCATTTAAAACAAGCAGGTTTTGACCGACACTGCGTCATGGTGTGTCCGTATCTACAGCAATGGAAGCACTGAATAGTCGGGAAGGCATAAGCCGCAACAGGGAAAGAGTTGTAACATAGATAAACTCTAGAGGGCAAAATTTGACCATCAAAAGTCAAAACCACTGTTTGCGACGGTTTCCACGTCACAACTCCGTCAATGGAAACTTTAAAATTGAGCCGGCGAACTTTTAAAATTGGACCACACTCTTCAGGAACTTTCATCTCGTTCATAACATCCTCTGGAGTCATATCCACTGGGATTCCGCGAATTATACCCATCCGAGTAATATTAAACGACGGAATGAAAGCTCTGAGTTTGTTGTTTGGCAATGAAGGGGACTGGGTGAAATTATTGGCTGAAATGGCGGAATGAAAGTTTAGAGCTATACGATTGCGACCAACATTCTTTATTGAGCCATCGATGATTCCTTGAAATTCCCGGGCGCGGCTAGAATCTCCCAAAGAAAGAGGAATCTCCAAAATGTCACCGGGTGAAGGGATGTCCCAGCGGTAGGTGAAGTCTCTTCCCTCTGAACATGGACCGTAAAAGGGCCACGATCTGTTGAGTCGTATAATTGCCGACCGATAGGTGTAAATGAAGTTTTCTGTGAAGCTGCAGGGGTCCGCTAGGAAGGGGGCTAGAGGAACTAGGGGAGAAGGAGTTGGGAGGGGTACATTGTCCAGCCTGGAGAACAACGTCAGACGCATCTGTAAATTTACACGTTGTTTCATCTTGAACCATTGATTTTGTACGTGATCGTGAACGGTCACTACGGGGATCTTTAGTCACGTTACGCTTTTCCGATCGTCGTTTTCTGTTGACTATTTCAAAAGCCTTTTCGTTAACAGATGATGAAATTGATGTAAACGCCGCAGGGGAAGGCGGCTGGACAAAGTCCATGCCTCCACCAGGATCAGGGGGATCATTCATCACGCAACAATATACTAAAAACGCTAATGAAATGAACCTACTAACAAGTGATGTCTATAAACTAATGAAATGGAACACAAAAACCTATTCTGGTGAGATTAATTAACTAAAATAAAAATTTTACCAAAATACCATAAAATTCGCGTGTTTACGATTTGACGTTCCACCTCGCACCCTATTATATTCTTTTTTTTTATAATTACAGTTAGAGTACAGCGAACGTGCATAAAATTTACGAAAATCATATTTTTTGACGTGAACTTTGTTTCCTTTATTTTGACAGCGACATATTTAACTATCTGTCATAAGCACATACGTGTATATCCAAAGAGTTCGTAACAAATAGAAATCATGTTCAAGGTTTAATATACCTATAATTTAAATGCTAAAGTTATATACTCGTATTATTTTAGATATAATAAACGGTATGATTAGGTATAAGATGGAATAATAACTAATCTGTGGTCAATAAATGTCCATATCTCTTTGAGATTCTGTGATCAAGATATCTTTAAAAGCGCAAACGTAATAACAATACTTTGTAGATATTTGAGGTTTATATTTTATTTAGATCACAATCACAGAAATTTAGGGTCGTTATATAGTAGTGAAATTTGGGTAGAGGTCGTAATAAAAAAAAATACTTAAAAGTTTAGTTGTTGTAATGCGACCGCAAAGTCGTAAAATAGCACGGAGCGTTTTCGTTAAAACTTAAAATTTCGTACAATAATCGTAATGGGATACTTTGAGTGATATCTTTCAGTAATGCGTTACAAAGACATTGGCAGATATAGTGTACTTATGATAATGACGTGATGATTATAAATTTTAAACAAAATCAAACACATTATCACACATGACAAAGTTTAAGGATTTTTGTACATTATTAGCAGAGACGGATTCATTAGTGCAGGGTTATTCGAGGACCGGAAAAACAGTCGTGTTGATTTTGGCTTTGAAATTCATGGAAGATGTAGCTAGGGAAATGTCATGGAGATTTGGAGAAATTTGAGTAACCACACAGTGATAGCACAGCGTACACATGATCTCGTAATAGCAAATATGTGGATAGATAAATAGAAATAGAAGAGATCTTCGGAATATTACAAAAGAATTGAAAAATAAAATCTAATCTGCGATTCACTAATTGATTATTTGTAAGTAGCCAAGGTTTGATGCAAATGGATTACGAAGGTTGTAGAAGATGGGGGTTGGACATTACAAAGACAAATGGAAATAAACATAACTGAGTTCTTTTGTTTGTACATTTGAAATTAAATTAAGGTAGAAATCAAACTATGAAAAATAACTTATTAGTTATAGACCGTTATCAATCTAGTCATATTTCAGCAAACGTCGAGCATAGAAATATTCGAAATATCTTGTTTTTTTCATATGTTGGGTTATAGAAATATAAACAAATTACCATTTTATATCCTTGTAATGGGTAGGCTTGCGGAAATTTAATAGGTATTACATCTATATCTTTCTAATCGATAATTTTCAGGGAAAAAAATAATGGGTAGCAAATTACATTAATACTCAGTATACCTACATCGCAAGTTCTAGTTACGGGATACCACTAGTTTACTAGTTCTTCTGAGACCTAAACCTATTATAAACCTATTATTAGTCTTCACCTATGGTATGAGTATTCTAATTCACGGCGTGTCGTTAGTTTGGTTTATAGATAACTATAGTCCCAGAAGAAAAGGAAAAATGGGGAAAGCTGAGCACAGGGCTGTTTATTATATTGTAGTGTCTACGGAGCTGATAGTATTAGAGTGTTATTATTGATAAGCGTAATAAATTTCAATTTATGGATTACATTAAATAAAAGACCAAATAGTTAGAGATCAGGAAATAGGAATAAAAAAGAGAGAGACATTCGTGTGTTTGACGTTTGCGTATAATATTGACAACAAGCGATAGGTGGCCTTAATAAAAGCAAAAGAAAAGGTAAATATAATATTCTTTATGTTTATAGGGCGTTTCCCTGTTAACTAAATAAACAGTCGTAACGAGTTTCATTTTATAGTTATGAGTAGTATGTAGAGGAAGAAGTTATAGGGCTATTGTAGGTATATCTTGTTGGAACGAAGTATCTATAATTGACATATTACCTTCATAATTAGTCGGGTTTAATTTGTATCGAACAGAAAAGGGGTGATGCAATTGTGCATGGAAATGAATGTCAGAAATATAGGAAGGTACCTATCATAGGGATACATTATTAATAACCTAGTTTCAAAACCGAAAATCAAAAGTTATAGCAGAAGGAAAATACTGTGCAGCTATTTCTATAATATTAGGAATCACAATTTTAAGGATTCTCTGCAAATGAAGTGGGTACATGGAAAGCGTTAGGAAAATCAAAAAAATAAAATAAAAATACCAAGGTACAGCAATATTTAATTAAACTTTATTATAATTAAACAAAGATGTTACAATCATTTAATAAAGAGCGGGCGTAGACCTCATCAGGGCGGGTTTTGTTACAGCTTTTCCTATTTTTTTTGACATAGGGTTTTAAAAATATGATAATGTAAAGGGGCATATTATAGAAATAAAAGTCTGAAATTTCAATTGATAAAAACTATTTATCGTGAGTATTCGTAGACTCCAGACAAAAGGGTTGAAGGTTTATTTAGGCAGTATGCAGGGCAATGTAAGAGAAGATAGATTTAAGTTATGATAAAGGGATGGGAAGAGATGAAAGAACTCATGGCGCCAGGGAGAGATGCGTGTGACAGAGTTAGTATTGAATTTTATTGAGGGCCTCTATGAATCGACAATACCGACTGGAGTCGATTTGTTAAGTTTTGTTTTCAGACAGACACACACTATTCAACGAATGATTTATGGAGTACAAATTGGAGATAGGTTTAGGTCAGAAGACACCACATCAGTATTTACAACTGAATTATTCCATAAAGAGTTCGTACTTTACAGGTAGCCAATGTTTAGCCATGTACACTTACATTCACCGAGTTATTAGGCGGTTGCTTGTTTGGTTTGATTTGAAGAGGGATGTATCAGCCATGGGGAATTATTGCTTGTTAGCTATTAACGAGATCTGGAGTAATAAAGGGTGGCGTAGGTTCTACTCCACATACTCGATCCCAAACGAAAAATTGGTTTGGGTGGTAGCACGTATGCTGAATTATTCGAATTGACTAGGTGCACAATTTGGCACAATACCCTTTCGTTATTTCAGATTGTCCTTGGGAGAAGTCATTTTTACTCATGGAGGAGACATTAAGATCGGATATATCAACCCATACAGTAAATTTATTTTTAACTCGGTCTTTTAAATACACTCCACTAGTGAGTTCACGTACTCACAACCTTGTTTGAAAACGAATTTAAACAAATTAGAATAAGCACACGTTCAGTTTTGGTGGGACTATATTTGTGAAGTTGAATATATGGAGGATGGGAAAATTTCTTCCGGTAAATTATGAGAACCTGCGTAAATTTTGGGGGTTGGCTGTAACGGAACAGGCTCTGGATGAGGATTCCGTCACGATTCACAAATATAGAGACATAAAAAGTATCTTGGTATGAACAAATATTGATGAAATTTAGACAATCAAAAGTAGAAGAAACCGTTAATGTGTGATATTGAGACTAAGATATTTAGTCGGGTATTTCTTATAGCAAGACTATACTTATTGAAAATGATAAGCAGCATAGAATATTTAAGCTATCAAGATATTATATGTATTAACCATTTTAATCGATTGTTCAAACAGAACTGATAAGTTACTTCAAGGAAAAGGAAATGTTGAGTAATCCTTTAAATACATAAAAGTTTTTTTTATATTTTTTATTTACTGTCGTAGATCCAACAGCACTTAGGAAAACATTCTTACAATATTGTTTAATTAGCACTTACTGCCAATTACAGGTTCATTCTTTTTATACATTAAAATAATATCGCCGATCAAAATAACTACTAAATATAAAGTAAATAATTATTAAAAAGTACTTAGTTAAAAAGAAGGTACGCGCGTAAATTCGAATTTAGGTAAAGGATGAAGGTGTGTGTGAAAATGTATAAATATATCTAAAGTAGGGTGACTGCATGTGGGTGTGCGTGTGTATGTGTTAGTGAGGGTTTGTGTATGTGTGTTTGTGTGTGAGATGAGATGACTGAATGAATAATTAACAACAAGATATTATTATGTTATTAATTATCGAAACTATTTGGTTCTTAACGCCTAATTTACTGTGATGAAAAATATCGATTGTTGAAAAATCTTTGTTGAAACTATTTAGTGTCCGGCAAATGACGGAATTCTGAGCATAGTTTGTACGGCTTGGTGGAACGTGAAACAAAGCTGTATGTCTAGTACGCTTATAGGGAGTTCTGAGTTGTAAGAAGAGAGATTTCAATACTGGGCTATTTATTCTGTTACTGCAAACATCGTGAAGAAAATGAATTTGTAACAATATGCGACGATCCTTCAAGGTCATTAATTTGTGATGGTCGCATGATTGTTCGTAACTGCAAGCTATATTTCGTGTACGGTAATTTAGCACCTTAACAAATTTGGATTGAATACGCTCAATATCATATATATAGGTCATGTAATTGGGGTTCCACACATTACAACAGAATTCCAAAACGCTACGGACGTAAGAAAAATATAAGGCTTTTATGCATTCCGCGTCAGAGAAAGGTCTGCTCACTCGCAGCACGAACCCTAAGTTTTTATATGCTTTTTTAACCGTTGCCGTGATATGCTCTGCCATAAGCATTTTCGAGTCGAAAATTATTCCAAGGTCTCTTGCGCTCTCAGTTCGCGTTACGGGCACGTTGTCTAACTTGTAATGATAATTAATTATATATCTTTTATGGGTAAAACTTATTTGAAAACATTTCAATGCATTGACTTTAATGTGATTGGAGCGGTAATAGTTACAAAGTTGGTTTAAGTCGTGCTGGAGCTTATGTGCATCTGCTTCAGTCTTAACAGAGGCGTAAATTTTTGTATCGTCGGCATACATCAAAAACTTAGCAAATTCGTAGCAATTGCCTACGTCATACAGGTATATCGTATATAATAAGGGTCCCAAGATAGAGCCTTGTGGGACACCAGAAAGTATTTCTACGATGTCAGAACGATGTCCGGCTACAACAACAGCCTGCGAACGATTTCGTAGATAGGATTCTGTCCATCTGAGAAGATTTCCACGTATTCCTAGCTCCTGGAGCTTGCGGAGAAGGATAATATGGTCCACACGATCAAAGGCTTTTTCGAAATCTGTATATATGACATCCATTTGAAATCCATCATTCATACCGCGAAGTACATCATTGACAAAAACGGAAAGGTTCGTATTAGTAGAGCGACCACGCACAAAACCGTGCTGCTGAGAAGGGATGTGACGAATAACAAATATATATAATAATATAACATATACATATGGACTACTCTCTCCATTACCTTACTTAGAACATTAAGAATAGATATTGGTCTATAATGCTCAATATTTGTTTTAGTCCCTTTTTTATGTATCGGAACGATGTTAGCAGTTTTCCAAATTCTTGGAAAATACCCTTCAAAAAAACATCTATTAAAAAGTATCATTATGGGAAGTGCTAGTGATTCAGCACATTTCATGAAGAAAAACGGTGGAATTTCATCGCAGCCAGGGCCTTTAGAACACTCGAGGCTTCTCAGTAGTTTAAAAATGTCGTCAGCTGAGACGCGTATGTTCGTGATGGCGTCATAGCACGGCGCTGTGTCTGAGAAATCAGTGTAATTTTGGGACGGAAGACTTAAAGTTTCTAGAGAAAAAGTCATTAAAAGCATTACAAATGTCACGCTCAGTAGATATAAACATGTTATTATATTGCATTGTTTGAGGATAATTAGATCTATTATTTCTTTTTGATTTTATATAAGTCCATAAAAGTTTGGGTGAAGTTTTGATTTGTTTTTGTGAAAATTCAATGTATGATCGATAGCATTCTTTCTCAAGTTTTTTAAGTCTTAAACGTAATCAACTGCGTTATCATATTTTTTCCATAATGCATGATATTTAGCTTTTTCTTTTATTAATTTAACAAGGGGCTTACTATACAATACAGGGTAATTATAGGTGTGGGAAATTAATTTTTGTGGTACGAATTGAGAAAACTGAGTAAAATTTATCAACAGCCTCCTGAATGCACAAGGTGCTTAAGAATGTCCAGTTGTACTTAGAAAAGTTTGTATTCAAACACTCATAGTCTGCTTTGCGAAATAAATTTCTTTTGCTACTGGTTGGTTTAATAGAGGATATCATAATGTCAGTAACGCATATATCTATCGTTGGGTGGCAGATATCCTCCTTAACAAATGGAAAACTGGATTTATTAATAAGTAAAGGCGTATTTGAGAAAAACAAGTCTAATATATTACCATATTTGTTGGGAATGTAATTAAATTGAGTCAACCCAAAGAAACTGCATAGATTTATCAATTCGGTTGCCGCATTCTGAGTGTCCACTGAACCCTTTTTCAGAATATAGGGATGTTTCGATTTCCAATCGATACATGATAGATTAAAATCTCCGGTCAGAATAAAATAATCGTCAGATCGAGAGCTCAATAATGTTGACAAAACTTCTATTAGCTTTATAACTCGTGATGCGAGCGCGCGGTTTGGGGGAATATATACACATATAATATCTAAAGGAGATCGCGAGTTAATTGCACGCGCTGGTATTGTTACGCATATGCATTCGATATCGTCGCAGTCGAGGTGATGCAACCGGGTCGCACCGAAAACCGCAAAGTTATAAGCAAAATTAATAAAATTACTATAAAAATGAGCAGCATTGATATTTCTAGCCATACAAAGGTAATGTGAGGAACACATTTTTGTTGTGTCCGTGTATTTGAGTTTGCTTCACCAAAATGAACCCTAAAACTAATGAGTATTGACGCCGGTCTGACGCCGATAGAAAGGGCATTGATTGGATCTACGTACCTCTGATCGGCGTCATTCGAGATTCAAAATATGTGTTGTCATGAGCGGATTTTGATGAGAATTTGAAATTAGAATAGGGATTCGCTGGAAGGCAGAGATTGGCTGAGGTGGATCTGAAGCCGTTTTGACGCCGATAGAAAGGGCATTGATTGGATACCTATCGGCCTCACTGTCAAGTTTGAGAAAGTATATAAGCAGTAGAAAGACCAAGAAAATGCTTATTAAATTCTCGAACTTCCGTGAGGTAATATATTCTGCTACGGACATGGTTCCGGACGTGGTTTGGATACCTCACAGTGACAACTAAGATCCACCTCGATAGGGAACGCCCAATCCTTAGAGTTGGACACTTTTGGGAGCGAGCCAACAATCGCTTTAACCTATTGCAATGGGTACGATTAACTGCTCCTCACTTCGATTGGAAAGAATATTCCAGTGGAAGTGTCTTCTATGTATTATATGTATTTATTTCCTCTCATACTAGAACGTCGCTCTGCAGCCTTCCATAGCTTCGGCTATAGCGGTATAGTCGCGCGACTATTTCCATGCGTGGAGTTGGACACCCTAGGGGCCATAGGTTCGATTCTCGGCTTGGCACCGAACTTTAGAGGCTAGTTAGGGATCAAACTTGAGCCATCCTATCAGGGGGATGAAAGCTCATGCGCAATTAACTTTGGGGGGTTTGTTGGGGAGTTACACACATTTTAGCAGACTAGGAATTTATTTAGGACCGAAGTAGGTCTAGGAAATAGTATTTTTGTTTACCGGGTTATACATTAACTTCGTGATGGTTCAATCGGGAGCAAATAAGTAAATTCACGCCCTAGTGGTGTCTACCACTAGAGACGTAGGTTTCAATAATGAATTCGTCATATCAATACAATCTATTGGTATGCTAGACTTAGAAACTAAAGACTAACTACGAAATATAAATGTCAAAATAAATGTATATTTAATCAGTATAAAGTAAGTAATACAGAAATATTAGTTCGAATGAAATGTAATGTATTTATTGCAATAATATATTATATACTTGCTAATGAATCGAGTTTGAGCTAGATTGTCTATTCTGATCCTAGCATGAGAATGCGGTAATAAATTATAGCAATTGGATTATTTGCTGAAAGTATAATAATAATATTTTTTTTTATTGGCAAATTAAATTGTGACATTACATAATTATATTTGAACTATTGATTAAATAACTTAAGATCTAGACAAGAATTCAACCTCTAATTTTCGCGGTAGGATTCCCTGTGTTGCGAAAACTAGTTCTCTTCCAGGGATGCGTTACATTAACAAACTTTGGCAATATCCTATTACATAAATAGCGGAATTACAAATAAATTTACAATTAAAATAATAGGGCTGAGTGCTTTGTTTTTCTTGCATTAAAAATTGGTATTAATATTAATAATAGTAGCAGTAATTTCATTTATAGAAAGATTAATGATTGAATTTACTGAAATGTTATAATATATCATATGTTTGTTGGCAACAAAACTGTGTGGAGTTATGTCAGTATTAGCGTGTGTTTTTATTTTATTTATTTACATTTTATGACCGACATCAAAGGATAGACATGAAGTAAGATTATGCTTTAAAAAAGGAAAAAGAAAAGAATAATTGTTATTATATTTTTACATTACTGAAATATACAGTTTTACACAGTGACTCGCAATAGCTCTTCTGTTCTATTGTAGCCTAGGTTGTATAAAAACTCTAAAACTGTCTTTTTGCATTTTTGTTTGTTATTTCTGTATATGTTGAGTTCTTTGTTAAGTTTATTGTATAGGAAACAGCCCAGGAAACTATAAGTCCTTTTCCCTATTCCCGTATTTGTTTTTGGTACTGACCAGGAAAGCGTTCGCCTGGATCTCAAACATGAACTGTGAACATTATTGAGTGCTGTCCTATGGAAACGAAGTACACTTGCTACGATAAATATTTGTCTGACCCTCGGATGTTTCGTTTCTTGGTATAAAGTGTCTGTCGGATATCTATATGGTTTTTTGTAAGCCACTTTTAGGACAGATCGCTGTGCTCGTTCTAGTTTTATGAGAGAGCTACTTATAGCAGAACCCCAGGATGAAATACAGTAGCTAAGTACTGATTGGACCAATGATATATATACCATCGATATGATCTTTTCGTTCGCAACGTTACGCAAGCGTTTAAAAACAAAAAGTAACTTGCGGAGGCAGCCGCTGAGGACTTGGATTTGTTTGGTCCATGACAACAGTTCGTCAATATATATGCCCAGATATTTGAAGTTTTCTTCTTGACCCAGCTTTGGACACTTACATTCCGCTGTGTTTGCACTATTGCAGGAATGTAGTTTGATGTTTAACTTATCATTGGGCGCACTACGACATGAGACTCTGAAAGCAATAATTTTACTTTTGCTGGCGTTTAGCGTTAGTAGGTTTAATTCTAGCCAATGCACTACTTCGCGTAGACCATTGTTTGCATTATGGCTCACGTCACTCCAGTCATGACCATCAAAAATAATGGCAGTGTCATCCGCAAATGCAAACAGTTTAGCTTGCTTTAGGGTTATGCTGCAGAGGTCATTTAAGTAGGCCAAAAACAATGAAGGTCCCAGCACGCTACCTTGTGGGATTCCGAAAGACACTTCGAGATAATCACTCATGTTATTATCGTTCAATTTTACTCTCTGTTTCCGGTCACTTAGGTAGGATTTGAACCACTCTAGTGCTATTCCTCGTACGCCAATGCACTCGAGCTTTTTTAGAAGGATTTTTTTAGAGACGGTGTCAAAAGCCTTGGCGAGGTCCAGGAATACCCCTACACACCTTCTTCCTGAGTCCAGTTTATTGGCGACATAATCCACTAACGAAGTGACAGCATCTTCTGGAGACTTACCAGACCTAAACCCGTATTGATTATCTGAGAGTATTTTATCTTTTTCTAGAAAGGACATGAGGCTGTTGTTAACTACTCGTTCCAGTATTTTGGAAATTGAGCTTAACAGTGATATTGGCCTGTAGTTTGTAACAAGCTCAGTGTCTCCGCTTTTATGTATGGGACAGACATTAGCTCTTTTGAACTCATCGGGCACAACCCCACTTTCAAGGCTTAAATTGCATAAAAAAGCTATAGGGGCAGCTAGGCTGTTCTTACACATTTTTAATAAATAGTTACTAATATTGTCACTTCCAGGAGCTGATTTAGATTTTAGGCTACTTATTATTTTTCTAATTTGTGCAGGATTTGTTGGAGTTAAGAACAAAGATTTTCACGGCGAGTTCGTTATTTTGATGTGCATACACAAATCTTGTTCTGTCTGTTTTCGTTTCGTTAATATATCGTTTGCCAGTGTTTCACCTATTGAGGAGAAGAACTGATTTGCATTGTTCAAAGCTTCCGCTGGCGTCGGTGCAGTACGTAATAAGCTGGCATTCGACGATTTAATTGATTTGATGTTGCATACGTCCTTTATTGCCTCCCATACTTTCTTACTATCCCCTTTACTAGTCTCTATTTTCTGACAGTCATATGCATCTTTGAGATTCTGCAGTATGTTATTACAGTGGTTTCTATAGCGTTTGTATTCATTTTGTAAGTTTATGTTTTTCGGTTTCTTTTTAGCTGCAAGTTGTAGTTGGTCTCTACGTCTTATACAATTGATCAACCCTGGAGTAATCCAGCTTTTGCGAATACATTTGGAATTCCGAACGATTGATATTTTTGTATGACTTTCGATCGTTTTGTTTACTATATTTATAAATTCTTTGCAGGCATTATTTACATTAGACTGAGAGTATAAAGTCGACCAGGTTATCAGATCCAAATCGTTAACAACTGCGGTATAGTCAATTTTCGTAACAGTTTTTGCTTCTCTACTCGTGCGAGATGGTCCCGCTAGACTTACTAGGACACAATCGTGGACTTTATAAATGCATGGTCCAGACAATTATAGCCACGTGTGGGTAGATAGTGTCCAGATACAAAACCGTGGCATGTTATTAAGTCTAAATAATTATGTGACCGTAGGGCCGTATTCCTAAAACACGTTTAGTAATGAATCCAACCTCAATCTGAGTCAGAAAAAATAGATCAGAGAAAATAGATCCGAGTCAATTACGGTATTTACTGTCAAATTTCCACACAAGAGGAGATCCACAACTGAGCATCTTAGTGGAATACAGCCCTTAGTTCTTCACATAGAATGCCTTGCACTTTATAGCATCACCTATAAACTTAATATAAAATGATAATGTTCTACAGGCCTCATGCTGAATATGAAAAAGCAAAAGAAAAGAAGACAATAAGAAATATTACTTGCAGTCTAATGTTGATCTAAATGTGTACGATGATTAATAAAATTGTAGACAGAACATGTTTATTGTTGTGAGAAATCAAATGTGAAAATGGTAACCTATGAGAATTGTACATAAACTTATAAATCTATAGAAAACCATTACATTTAAATTCAGATACAAATTTGTATGACCAGGATTACCAAGAGTAAAGATTTCTAATACAATTTTTATATTTGACAAGCAATTTTGATTAGCTTATTTATGTAGACATTTTAATAAATGCCTTTGGATAAGACCGTTTATTTAAATTGTTCCTTGTTAGTACACTTTTAGAATAAAATTGCATTGGTAAGTATTATACCTACTTATTATGACTTTTATTCATAGGCTTTTTGAGTTACATAACTATCAGTCATTGCCCGTGGTCCACCTATATAGTTCACCTAACTGTACCAGGCTAGGCTAGAATTATGTTATGTAAATTAATATTAATATTAATGTTAATCTTAATTGTAAAGATTAATTCATTGTTACCTACTAAAAATGCATTTATTTAAAAAAACCCAGTGAAGCCAGTACATCACAGTGTTACTCATTAGGAAATAGATCCTTAATGTGTCCCACTGTTTTAAGCCTACTTTATACAGTCTTCCAGTAGGACATGCTGGCTGTAAAAATAATGTTTCATTGTAGGTATGTAACAATCGAGATGTAATGTGTATGCTACGCTGCTATTACAGGCAAATAGAAAATTGTAAGAGACAAGACATATTATTGGTTGTTTATTTGTGCCATGTACCTACTAACTAGAAATAACAGGTACAGCATATACTTTATTCAATGAAATTCTAAATTATCAAACCGGAGATTAAATACAAACTGGTATGTACCTAGCTATTTTCCCCCAATGGTATTTTTCATAAGGTAGGACGACCTAATATTAATAAATGTGGGCATTTCACACAGCACCACCTGGCCCTAAACTAAGCAAAGCTTGAGCCAGATTACTGATATAGTATTTTTTGTTTGTAAATACATACTTATGCCTATGGAGAAACACCCAGACCCAGAACAAACATCAATGTTCATCACATAAGTTTAAATCAAATTGAAATAATTAATTGATAAATTATTTATATGATCTACAATGGTAGATCATATAACACACTAGCTGCGTTCCACGGCTTAACCCGCATGATGATGAATCAGAACTTATACCCTATACTTATTCATCAGGCATAATGTAGGATTCCAATGATGCAAGAATTTTTCAAATTGCTCCACTAGTTTTGGATACTACTTATTCAATTCAAACAAACAAATCTTTCCTCTTTATAATATTAGTATAGAATTATAATTTTCCCTTAGTATTTATTAGCTTAGACAGTTCATTAGTAGCTAGTAGTACTGGGATCCAAACCTCTGGAGAGAAACAAGTATGTACAAATATAAAATTTTAATATAGGTACCTATATGTATATAGGTAATAACAGTAGGTATAACAATTTACTACAACTTACAGTACACTAATATGATATACTTACAGTAAGTTTCAGTTAAAAAGGTATATTGAAGTATATTTCAATTAAGAGCTTGTCCAGAAAGGGCGAATTCGCCGCGATTCTCTCGCGCGTATTACGCGCGACCGTTGCGTCCACAAGGTGCGTACCAACGCGCGAGCATTTGGGAGGAATTCAGTACGAAACATGGAGTTGAACGAAACGGTCTCGTTGTGGTTAGCTTACCGTCGCTGGAAGAGACAGAAACGTAGGGAAAATAGAATGTATTAAAGTACATCCAATTCTTAATGATAGAATCACACATAGTATGTTTGAAACTTTGTATCCGAAATTAAGACAACATGAGAAGAAATTTTTTAACTACTTTCGTATGTCCGTAAAATCTTTTGATGATTTACTTTTATTAATTGAAGAAGATTTATCGCCACGTGCAAATTATGTTCCGCGCGAGGATGTTGTTTCAGCGGAACAAAAACTCGTGATAACTTTAAGGTAAGTATTGTTTTATTCATAATCTCTTATAATACTAATACAGTCTTTTAGATACAAAATCAGGTTTACTAATAAAAACGAATTAAATGTAGTATCAGATTAAATATAATAATTAAACAATGTCATGGTTTTGGAAGAGATCAAGACATTCACTATCCTGAGAATCTCTTGATGATGTAGATGGAGAATTTACGTATAATGCTGCCTTAGAAGATTTTGGCACTGAAATAGAATTTCGGCCTTGCCATGCTGTTATGGATGGCGTTTCTGGGCCATATTCTTGAAAATTAAATTCATTTGGTCTTGAAGGTTGTGCATGGTATCGAGGTCGAACCGGAATTGAAGTTGAAGATGAAGCCGAACTGTAAGAAAAGTACGAATACGAATTGTTTGAATACACAGTTGATTGCGAAGATTGTTGAGCTGCTTGCAAAATTTTCATTAATTCAATTTTTACTGCTATACGATTGGCCTCAGGTACCTTAAGTAATTCTTTGTGTAAAGATAAACAGAACAGTTTGTCATCATCACCTTCCGTTACGCTGGAAACCAGTGGTTGTTGTTGATTCCTAGTGCTTATATTGGTTTTAATTATATTCAAGAATTCAGCACCAGCGGCAGTAATTTTTTTTTTTTAACATTTTGATTCGGCGGCCTCATTATGTCTTCCCTTGCATCTCCTGTAGACTCTTCGTTACCTGTCTCTGAGTTTTCAGAGGTGTCTTGAATTTTGCTTTCTGTTTTTTTTATTACGTACTGGCCTTTCGAAAAACATAAGACGTTGAAAATATATATTAAATATTCGAAGCTCCAAAGCCAGCTGAAAAACAAATGAATGTGTTAATATCTGTCTACGTACTACGATAAAATTCTGGACTTCTATCACCCGCACCACACTATGCAATGAAAACAAAGAAAAACATTCCATGCCTTACATACTTTACCAAGATCTCACTCGCATAGTTTAGTGATTTTTTTCTTTATTAATGCATACCAAAGACAACTAGCGCGAAATATCAATTTGTGAAGATTAACTGTCAAATGTCTCAACAAACTCACGACACCACCTTTGCATGACACCTTACAAGGTAATCTTTGGTGTCGATTACTCCGGACTTGACTTCCAGCAGACAACTGCTCGGGACAGCGGCTTGGGCGGCCGCTCAGCGCAGAAGCACGGGCAGTTGCTCAGCGCAGCAGCCCAGCGCAGCAGTTTGGGCAGCCACACAGGGAACCTGCTCGGGACAGCTGAAAAACAAAAAAACAAATGAATGTGTTAATATCTGGCGACGTACTATGATAAAATTCTGGACTTCCATCACCCGCACCATACTGAGCAATGAAAACAAAGAAAAACATGCCATGCCTTACATACTTTACCAAGATCTCACTCGCACAGTTTAGCGATGACAACTAGCGCGTGATATCAATTTGTGAAGATTAACTGTCGAATGTCTCAACTAACTTACGATACCACCTTTGCATGACACCACACAAGGTCTACTTTGGTGTCGATTACTCCGGACTTGAATTCCAGCAGACAACTGCTCGGGACAGCAGCTTGGGCGGCCGCTCAGCGCAGAGGCACGGGCAGTTGCTCAGCGCAGCAGCCCAAAGCAGCAGTTGGGGCAGCCGCTCAGGATACCTGCTCGGGACAGCTGAAAATCAAATGAATGTGTAAATATCTGTCGACGTACTACGATAAAATTCTGGACTTCCATCACCCGCACCACACTATGCAATAATAACAAAGAAAAACATGCCATGACTTACATACTTTACCAAGATCTCAATCGCACAGTTTAGTGATATTTTTCTTTATTAATGCATACCAAAGACAACTAGCGCGTGATATCAATTTGTGAAGATTAACTGTCGAATGTCTCAACTAACTTACGATACCACCTTTGCATACACCACACAAGGTATACTTTGGTGTCGATTACTCCGGACTTGAATTCGAGCAGACAACTGCTCGGAACAGCAGCTTGGGCGGCCGCTCAGCCCAGAAGCACGGGCAGTTGCTCAGCGCAGCAGCCCAGCGCAGCAGTTGGGGCAGCCGCTCAGGATACCTGCTCGGGACAGCTGGAAAACAAATGAATGTGTTAATATCTGTCGACGTACTACGATAAAATTCTGGACTTCCATCACCCGCACCACACTATGCAAAGAAAACATAGAAAAACATTCCAAGTCTTACATACTTTACCAAGATCTCATTCGCACAGTTTAGTGATATTTTTCTTTATTAATGCATACCAATGACAACTAGCGCGAAATATTAATTTGTAAAGATTAACTATCTAATGTCTCAACAAACTCACGATATCACCTTTGCATGACACCTCACAAGGTAATCTTTGGTGTCGATTACTCCAGACTTGACTTCCAGCAGACAACTGCTCGGAACAGCAGCTTGGGCGGCCGCTCAGCCCAGAAGCACGGGCAGTTGCTCAGCGCAGCAGCCCAGCGCAGCAGTTGGGGCAGCCGCTCAGGATACCTGCTCGGGACAGCTGAAAAACAAATGAATGTGTTAATATCTGTCGACGTACTACGATATAATTCTGGACTTCCATCACCCGCACCACACTATGCAAAGAAAACAAAGAAAAACATTCCAAGTCTTACATACTTTACCAAGATCTCATTCGCACAGTTTAGTGATATTTTTCTTTATTAATGCATACCAATGACAACTAGCGCGAAATATCAATTTGTGAAGATTAACTATCTAATGTCTCAACAAACTCACGATATCACCTTTGCATGACACCTCACAAGGTAATCTTTGGTGTCGATTACTCCAGACTTGACTTCCAGCCAACAACTGCTCGGAACAGCAGCTTGGGCGGCAGCTCAGCCCAGAAGCACGGGCAGTTGCTCAGCGCAGCAGCCCAGCGCAGCAGTTGGGGCAGCCGCTCAGGATACCTGCTCGGGACAGCTGAAAAACAAATGAATGTGTTAATATCTGTCGACGTACTACGATATAATTCTGGACTTCCATCACCCGCACCACACTATGCAAAGAAAACAAAGAAAAACATTCCAAGTCTTACATACTTTACCAAGATCTCATTCGCACAGTTTAGTGATATTTTTCTTTATTAATGCATACCAATGACAACTAGCGCGAAATATCAATTTGTGAAGATTAACTATCTAATGTCTCAACAAACTCACGATATCACCTTTGCATGACACCTCACAAGGTAATCTTTGGTGTCGATTACTCCAGACTTGACTTCCAGCAGACAACTGCTCGGAACAGCAGCTTGGGCGGCCGCTCAGCCCAGAAGCACGGGCAGTTGCTCAGCGCAGCAGCCCAGCGCAGCAGTTGGGGCAGCCGCTCAGGATACCTGCTCGGGACAGCTGAAAAACAAATGAATGTGTAAATATCTGTCGACGTACTACGATAAAATTCTGGACTTCCATCACCCGCACCACACTATGCAAAGAAAACAAAGAAAAACATTCCAAGTCTTACATACTTTACCAAGATCTCATTCGCACAGTTTAGTGATATTTTTCTTTATTAATGCATACCAATGACAACTAGCGCGAAATATCAATTTGTGAAGATTAACTATCTAATGTCTCAACAAACTCCCGATACCACCTTTGCTATGACACCACACAAGATAATCTTTAGTGTCGATTACTCCGGACTTGACTTCCAGCAGACAACTGCTCGGGACAGCGGCTTGGGCGGCCGCTCAGCGCAGAAGCACGGGCAGTTGCTCAGCGCAGTAGCCCAGCGCAGCAGTTTGGGCAGCCACTCAGGAAACCTGCTCGGGACAGCTGAAAAACAAATGAATGTGTAAATATCTGTCGACGTACTACGATAAAATTCTGGACTTCCATCACCCGCACCACACTATGCAAAGAAAACAAAGAAAAACATTCCAAGTCTTACATACTTTACCAAGATCTCATTCGCACAGTTTAGTGATATTTTTCTTTATTAATGCATACCAATGACAACTAGCGCGTGATATAAATTTGTGAAGATTAACTGTCGAATGTCTCAACTAACTTACGATACCACCTTTGCATACACCACACAAGGTAATCTTTGGTGTCGATTACTCCGGACTTGACTTCCAGCAGACAACTGCTCGGGACAGCGGCTTGGGCGGCCGCTCAGCGCAGAAGCACGGGCAGTTGCTCAGCGCAGCAGCACAGCGCAGCAGTTTGGGCAGCCACTCAGGAAACCTGCTCGGGACAGCTGAAAAACAAATGAATGTGTTAATATCTGTCGACGTACTACAATAAAATTATCACCCGCACCACACTATGCAATGAAAACCAAGAAAAACATTCCATGCCTTACATACTTTACCAAGATCTCACTCGCACAGTTTAGTGATATTTTTCTATATTAATGCATACCAAAAACAACTAGCGCGAAATATCAATTTGTGAAGATTAACTGTCGAATGTCTCAACAAACTCACGATACCACCTTTGCTATGACACCACACAAGATAATCTTTAGTGTCGATTACTCAAGACTTGACTTCCAGCAGACAACTGCTCGGGACAGCGGCTTGGGCGGCCGCTCAGCGCAGAAGCACGGGCAGTTGCTCAGCGCAGTAGCCCAGCGCAGCAGTTTGGGCAGCCACTCAGGAAACCTGCTCGGGACAGCTGAAAAACAAATGAATTTGTTAATATCTGTCGACGTACTACGATAAAATTCTGGACTTCCATCACCCGCACCACACTATGCAAAGAAAACAAAGAAAAACATTCCAAGTCTTACATACTTTACCAAGATCTCATTCGCACAGTTTAGTGATATTTTTCTTTATTAATGCATACCAATGACAACTAGCGCGAAATATCAATTTGTGAAGATTAACTATCGAATGTCTCAACAAACTCACGATATCACCTTTGCATGACACCTCACAAGGTAATCTTTGGTGTCGATTACTCCAGACCTGACTTCCAGCAGACAACGGCTCGGAACAGCAGCTTGGGCGGCCGCTCAGCCCAGAAGCACGGGCAGTTGCTCAGCGCAGCAGCCCAGCGCAGCAGTTGGGGCAGCCGCTCAGGATACCTGCTCGGGACAGCTGGAAAACAAATGAATGTGTTAATATCTGTCGACGTACTACGATAAAATTCTGGACTTCCATCACCCGCACCACACTATGCAAAGAAAACATAGAAAAACATTCCAAGTCTTACATACTTTACCAAGATCTCATTCGCACAGTTTAGTGATATTTTTCTTTATTAATGCATACCAATGACAACTAGCGCGAAATATCAATTTGTGAAGATTAACTATCTAATGTCTCAACAAACTCCCGATACCACCTTTGCTATGACACCACACAAGATAATCTTTAGTGTCGATTACTCCGGACTTGACTTCCAGCAGACAACTGCTCGGGACAGCGGCTTGGGCGGCCGCTCAGCGCAGAAGCACGGGCAGTTGCTCAGCGCAGTAGCCCAGCGCAGCAGTTTGGGCAGCCACTCAGGAAACCTGCTCGGGACAGCTGAAAAACAAATGAATGTGTAAATATCTGTCGACGTACTACGATAAAATTCTGGACTTCCATCACCCGCACCACACTATGCAAAGAAAACAAAGAAAAACATTCCAAGTCTTACATACTTTACCAAGATCTCATTCGCACAGTTTAGTGATATTTTTCTTTATTAATGCATACCAATGACAACTAGCGCGTGATATAAATTTGTGAAGATTAACTGTCGAATGTCTCAACTAACTTACGATACCACCTTTGCATACACCACACAAGGTAATCTTTGGTGTCGATTACTCCGGACTTGACTTCCAGCAGACAACTGCTCGGGACAGCGGCTTGGGCGGCCGCTCAGCGCAGAAGCACGGGCAGTTGCTCAGCGCAGCAGCACAGCGCAGCAGTTTGGGCAGCCACTCAGGAAACCTGCTCGGGACAGCTGAAAAACAAATGAATGTGTTAATATCTGTCGACGTACTACAATAAAATTATCACCCGCACCACACTATGCAATGAAAACCAAGAAAAACATTCCATGCCTTACATACTTTACCAAGATCTCACTCGCACAGTTTAGTGATATTTTTCTATATTAATGCATACCAAAAACAACTAGCGCGAAATATCAATTTGTGAAGATTAACTGTCGAATGTCTCAACAAACTCACGATACCACCTTTGCTATGACACCACACAAGATAATCTTTAGTGTCGATTACTCAAGACTTGACTTCCAGCAGACAACTGCTCGGGACAGCGGCTTGGGCGGCCGCTCAGCGCAGAAGCACGGGCAGTTGCTCAGCGCAGTAGCCCAGCGCAGCAGTTTGGGCAGCCACTCAGGAAACCTGCTCGGGACAGCTGAAAAACAAATGAATTTGTTAATATCTGTCGACGTACTACGATAAAATTCTGGACTTCCATCACCCGCACCACACTATGCAAAGAAAACAAAGAAAAACATTCCAAGTCTTACATACTTTACCAAGATCTCATTCGCACAGTTTAGTGATATTTTTCTTTATTAATGCATACCAATGACAACTAGCGCGAAATATCAATTTGTGAAGATTAACTATCGAATGTCTCAACAAACTCACGATATCACCTTTGCATGACACCTCACAAGGTAATCTTTGGTGTCGATTACTCCAGACCTGACTTCCAGCAGACAACGGCTCGGAACAGCAGCTTGGGCGGCCGCTCAGCCCAGAAGCACGGGCAGTTGCTCAGCGCAGCAGCCCAGCGCAGCAGTTGGGGCAGCCGCTCAGGATACCTGCTCGGGACAGCTGGAAAACAAATAAATGTGTTAATATCTGTCGACGTACTACGATAAAATTCTGGACTTCCATCACCCGCACCACACTATGCAAAGAAAACATAGAAAAACATTCCAAGTCTTACATACTTTACCAAGATCTCATTCGCACAGTTTAGTGATATTTTTCTTTATTAATGCATACCAATGACAACTAGCGCGAAATATTAATTTGTGAAGATTAACTATCTAATGTCTCAACAAACTCACGATATCACCTTTGCATGACACCTCACAAGGTAATCTTTGGTGTCGATTACTCCAGACTTGACTTCCAGCAGACAACTGCTCGGAACAGCAGCTTGGGCGGCCGCTCAGCCCAGAAGCACGGGCAGTTGCTCAGCGCAGCAGCCCAGCGCAGCAGTTGGGGCAGCCGCTCAGGATACCTGCTCGGGACAGCTGAAAAACAAATGAATGTGTAAATATCTGTCGACGTACTACGATAAAATTCTGGACTTCCATCACCCGCACCACACTATGCAAAGAAAACAAAGAAAAACATTCCAAGTCTTACATACTTTACCAAGATCTCATTCGCACAGTTTAGTGATATTTTTCTTTATTAATGCATACCAATGACAACTAGCGCGAAATAACAATTTGTGAAGATTAACTATCGAATGTCTCAACAAACTCACGATATCACCTTTGCATGACACCTCATAAGGTAATCTTTGGTGTCGATTACTCCAGACTTGACTTCCAGCCAACAACTGCTCGGAACAGCAGCTTGGGCGGCCGCTCAGCCCAGAAGCACGGGCAGTTGCTCAGCGCAGCAGCCCAGCGCAGCAGTTGGGGCAGCCGCTCAGGATACCTGCTCGGGACAGCTGAAAAACAAATGAATGTGTTAATATCTGTCGACGTACTACGATATAATTCTGGACTGCCATCACCCGCACTACACTATGCAAAGAAAACAAAGAAAAACATTCCAAGTCTTACATACTTTACCAAGATCTCATTCGCACAGTTTAGTGATATTTTTCTTTATTAATGAATACCAATGACGACTAGCGCGAAATATCAATTTGTGAAGATTAACTATCTAATGTCTCAACAAACTCACGATATCACCTTTGCATGACACCTCACAAGGTAATCTTTGGTGTCGATTACTCCAGACTTGACTTCCAGCAGACAACTGCTCGGAACAGCAGCTTGGGCGGCCGCTCAGCCCAGAAGCACGGGCGGCCGCTCAGCCCAGAAGCACGGGCAGTTGCTCAGCGCAGCAGCCCAGCGCAGCAGTTGGGGCAGCCGCTCAGGATACCTGCTCGGGACAGCTGAAAAACAAATGAATGTGTAAATATCTGTCGACGTACTACGATAAAATTCTGGACTTCCATCACCCGCACCACACTATGCAAAGAAAACAAAGAAAAACATTCCAAGTCTTACATACTTTACCAAGATCTCATTCGCACAGTTTAGTGATATTTTTCTTTATTAATGCATACCAATGACAACTAGCGCGAAATATCAATTTGTGAAGATTAACTATCTAATGTCTCAACAAACTCCCGATACCACCTTTGCTATGACACCACACAAGATAATCTTTAGTGTCGATTACTCCGGACTTGACTTCCAGCAGACAACTGCTCGGGACAGCGGCTTGGGCGGCCGCTCAGCGCAGAAGCACGGGCAGTTGCTCAGCGCAGTAGCCCAGCGCAGCAGTTTGGGCAGCCACTCAGGAAACCTGCTCGGGACAGCTGAAAAACAAATGAATGTGTAAATATCTGTCGACGTACTACGATAAAATTCTGGACTTCCATCACCCGCACCACACTATGCAAAGAAAACAAAGAAAAACATTCCAAGTCTTACATACTTTACCAAGATCTCATTCGCACAGTTTAGTGATATTTTTCTTTATTAATGCATACCAATGACAACTAGCGCGTGATATAAATTTGTGAAGATTAACTGTCGAATGTCTCAACTAACTTACGATACCACCTTTGCATACACCACACAAGGTAATCTTTGGTGTCGATTACTCCGGACTTGACTTCCAGCAGACAACTGCTCGGGACAGCGGCTTGGGCGGCCGCTCAGCGCAGAAGCACGGGCAGTTGCTCAGCGCAGCAGCACAGCGCAGCAGTTTGGGCAGCCACTCAGGAAACCTGCTCGGGACAGCTGAAAAACAAATGAATGTGTTAATATCTGTCGACGTACTACAATAAAATTATCACCCGCACCACACTATGCAATGAAAACCAAGAAAAACATTCCATGCCTTACATACTTTACCAAGATCTCACTCGCACAGTTTAGTGATATTTTTCTTTATTAATGCATACCAATGACAACTAGCGCGAAATATCAATTTGTGAAGATTAACTATCGAATGTCTCAACAAACTCACGATATCACCTTTGCATGACACCTCATAAGGTAATCTTTGGTGTCGATTACTCCAGACTTGACTTCCAGCAGACAACTGCTCGGGACAGCGGCTTGGGCGGCCGCTCAGCGCAGAAGCACGGGCAGTTGCTCAGCGCAGTAGCCCAGCGCAGCAGTTTGGGCAGCCACTCAGGAAACCTGCTCGGGACAGCTGAAAAACAAATGAATTTGTTAATATCTGTCGACGTACTACGATAAAATTCTGGACTTCCATCACCCGCACCACACTATGCAAAGAAAACAAAGAAAAACATTCCAAGTCTTACATACTTTACCAAGATCTCATTCGCACAGTTTAGTGATATTTTTCTTTATTAATGCATACCAATGACAACTAGCGCGAAATATCAATTTGTGAAGATTAACTATCGAATGTCTCAACAAACTCACGATATCACCTTTGCATGACACCTCACAAGGTAATCTTTGGTGTCGATTACTCCAGACTTGACTTCCAGCAGACAACGGCTCGGAACAGCAGCTTGGGCGGCCGCTCAGCCCAGAAGCACGGGCAGTTGCTCAGCGCAGCAGCCCAGCGCAGCAGTTGGGGCAGCCGCTCAGGATACCTGCTCGGGACAGCTGGAAAACAAATGAATGTGTTAATATCTGTCGACGTACTACGATAAAATTCTGGACTTCCATCACCCGCACCACACTATGCAAAGAAAACATAGAAAAACATTCCAAGTCTTACATACTTTACCAAGATCTCATTCGCACAGTTTAGTGATATTTTTCTTTATTTATGCATACCAATGACAACTAGCGCGAAATATTAATTTGTGAAGATTAACTATCTAATGTCTCAACAAACTCACGATATCACCTTTGCATGACACCTCACAAGGTAATCTTTGGTGTCGATTACTCCAGACTTGACTTCCAGCAGACAACTGCTCGGAACAGCAGCTTGGGCGGCCGCTCAGCCCAGAAGCACGGGCAGTTGCTCAGCGCAGCAGCCCAGCGCAGCAGTTGGGGCAGCCGCTCAGGATACCTGCTCGGGACAGCTGAAAAACAAATGAATGTGTAAATATCTGTCGACGTACTACGATAAAATTCTGGACTTCCATCACCCGCACCACACTATGCAAAGAAAACAAAGAAAAACATTCCAAGTCTTACATACTTTACCAAGATCTCATTCGCACAGTTTAGTGATATTTTTCTTTATTAATGCATACCAATGACAACTAGCGCGAAATATCAATTTGTGAAGATTAACTATCGAATGTCTCAACAAACTCACGATATCACCTTTGCATGACACCTCATAAGGTAATCTTTGGTGTCGATTACTCCAGACTTGACTTCCAGCCAACAACTGCTCGGAACAGCAGCTTGGGCGGCCGCTCAGCCCAGAAGCACGGGCAGTTGCTCAGCGCAGCAGCCCAGCGCAGCAGTTGGGGCAGCCGCTCAGGATACCTGCTCGGGACAGCTGAAAAACAAATGAATGTGTTAATATCTGTCGACGTACTACGATATAATTCTGGACTTCCATCACCCGCACCACACTATGCAAAGAAAACAAAGAAAAACATTCCAAGTCTTACATACTTTACCAAGATCTCATTCGCACAGTTTAGTGATATTTTTCTTTATTAATGCATACCAATGACAACTAGCGCGAAATATCAATTTGTGAAGATTAACTATCTAATGTCTCAACAAAATCACGATATCACCTTTGCATGACACCTCACAAGGTAATCTTTGGTGTCGATTACTCCAGACTTGACTTCCAGCAGACAACTGCTCGGAACAGCAGCTTGGGCGGCCGCTCAGCCCAGAAGCACGGGCAGTTGCTCAGCGCAGCAGCCCAGCGCAGCAGTTGGGGCAGCCGCTCAGGATACCTGCTCGGGACAGCTGAAAAACAAATGAATGTGTAAATATCTGTCGACGTACTACGATAAAATTCTGGACTTCCATCACCCGCACCACACTATGCAAAGAAAACAAAGAAAAACATTCCAAGTCTTACATACTTTACCAAGATCTCATTCGCACAGTTTAGTGATATTTTTCTTTATTAATGCATACCAATGACAACTAGCGCGAAATATCAATTTGTGAAGATTAACTATCTAATGTCTCAACAAACTCCCGATACCACCTTTGCTATGACACCACACAAGATAATCTTTAGTGTCGATTACTCCGGACTTGACTTCCAGCAGACAACTGCTCGGGACAGCGGCTTGGGCGGCCGCTCAGCGCAGAAGCACGGGCAGTTGCTCAGCGCAGTAGCCCAGCGCAGCAGTTTGGGCAGCCACTCAGGAAACCTGCTCGGGACAGCTGAAAAACAAATGAATGTGTAAATATCTGTCGACGTACTACGATAAAATTCTGGACTTCCATCACCCGCACCACACTATGCAAAGAAAACAAAGAAAAACATTCCAAGTCTTACATACTTTACCAAGATCTCATTCGCACAGTTTAGTGATATTTTTCTTTATTAATGCATACCAATGACAACTAACGCGTGATATAAATTTGTGAAGATTAACTGTCGAATGTCTCAACTAACTTACGATACCACCTTTGCATACACCACACAAGGTAATCTTTGGTGTCGATTACTCCGGACTTGACTTCCAGCAGACAACTGCTCGGGACAGCGGCTTGGGCGGCCGCTCAGCGCAGAAGCACGGGCAGTTGCTCAGCGCAGTAGCCCAGCGCAGCAGTTTGGGCAGCCACTCAGGAAACCTGCTCGGGACAGCTGAAAAACAAATGAATGTGTAAATATCTGTCGACGTACTACGATAAAATTCTGGACTTCCATCACCCGCACCACACTATGCAAAGAAAACAAAGAAAAACATTCCAAGTCTTACATACTTTACCAAGATCTCATTCGCACAGTTTAGTGATATTTTTCTTTATTAATGCATACCAATGACAACTAGCGCGTGATATAAATTTGTGAAGATTAACTGTCGAATGTCTCAACTAACTTACGATACCACCTTTGCATACACCACACAAGGTAATCTTTGGTGTCGATTACTCCGGACTTGACTTCCAGCAGACAACTGCTCGGGACAGCGGCTTGGGCGGCCGCTCAGCGCAGAAGCACGGGCAGTTGCTCAGCGCAGCAGCACAGCGCAGCAGTTTGGGCAGCCACTCAGGAAACCTGCTCGGGACAGCTGAAAAACAAATGAATGTGTTAATATCTGTCGACGTACTACAATAAAATTATCACCCGCACCACACTATGCAATGAAAACCAAGAAAAACATTCCATGCCTTACATACTTTACCAAGATCTCACTCGCACAGTTTAGTGATATTTTTCTTTATTAATGCATACCAATGACAACTAGCGCGAAATATCAATTTGTGAAGATTAACTATCGAATGTCTCAACAAACTCACGATATCACCTTTGCATGACACCTCATAAGGTAATCTTTGGTGTCGATTACTCCAGACTTGACTTCCAGCCAACAACTGCTCGGAACAGCAGCTTGGGCGGCCGCTCAGCCCAGAAGCACGGGCAGTTGCTCAGCGCAGCAGCCCAGCGCAGCAGTTGGGGCAGCCGCTCAGGATACCTGCTCGGGACAGCTGAAAAACAAATGAATGTGTTAATATCTGTCGACGTACTACGATATAATTCTGGACTTCCATCACCCGCACCACACTATGCAAAGAAAACAAAGAAAAACATTCCAAGTCTTACATACTTTACCAAGATCTCATTCGCACAGTTTAGTGATATTTTTCTTTATTAATGCATACCAATGACAACTAGCGCGAAATATCAATTTGTGAAGATTAACTATCTAATGTCTCAATAAACTCACGATATCACCTTTGCATGACACCTCACAAGGTAATCTTTGGTGTCGATTACTCCAGACTTGACTTCCAGCAGACAACTGCTCGGAACAGCAGCTTGGGCGGCCGCTCAGCCCAGAAGCACGGGCGGCCGCTCAGCCCAGAAGCACGGGCAGTTGCTCAGCGCAGCAGCCCAGCGCAGCAGTTGGGGCAGCCTCTCAGGATACCTGCTCGGGACAGCTGAAAAACAAATGAATGTGTAAATATCTGTCGACGTACTACGATAAAATTCTGGACTTCCATCACCCGCACCACACTATGCAAAGAAAACAAAGAAAAACATTCCAAGTCTTACATACTTTACCAAGATCTCATTCGCACAGTTTAGTGATATTTTTCTATATTAATGCATACCAAAAACAACTAGCGCGAAATATCAATTTGTGAAGATTAACTCTCGAATGTCTCAACAAACTCACGATACCACCTTTGCTATGACACCACACAAGATAATCTTTAGTGTCGATTACTCCGGACTTGACTTCCAGCAGACAACTGCTCGGGACAGCGGCTTGGGCGGCCGCTCAGCGCAGAAGCACGGGCAGTTGCTCAGCGCAGTAGCCCAGCGCAGCAGTTTGGGCAGCCACTCAGGAAACCTACTCGGGACAGCTGAAAAACAAATGAATGTGTAAATATCTGTCGACGTACTACGATAAAATTCTGGACTTCCATCACCCGCACCACACTATGCAAAGAAAACAAAGAAAAACATTCCAAGTCTTACATACTTTACCAAGATCTCATTCGCACAGTTTAGTGATATTTTTCTTTATTAATGCATACCAATGACAACTAGCGCGAAATATCAATTTGTGAAGATTAACTATCGAATGTCTCAACAAACTCACGATATCACCTTTGCATGACACCTCACAAGGTAATCTTTGGTGTCGATTACTCCAGACTTGACTTCCAGCCGACAACTGCTCGGAACAGCAGCTTGGGCGGCCGCTCAGCCCAGAAGCACGGGCAGTTGCTCAGCGCAGCAGCCCAGCGCAGCAGTTGGGGCAGCCGCTCAGGATACCTGCTCGGGACAGCTGAAAAACAAATGAATGTGTTAATATCTGTCGACGTACTACGATAAAATTCTGGACTTCCATCACCCGCACCACACTATGCAAAGAAAACATAGAAAAACATTCCAAGTCTTACATACTTTACCTAGATCTCATTCGCACAGTTTAGTGATATTTTTCTTTATTAATGCATACCAATGACAACTAGCGCGAAATATCAATTTGTGAAGATTAACTATCTAATGTCTCAACAAACTCACGATATCACCTTTGCATGACACCTCACAAGGTAATCTTTGGTGTCGATTACTCCGGACTTGACTTCCAGCAGACAACTGCTCGGGACAGCGGCTTGGGCGGCTGCTCAGCGCAGAAGCACGGGCAGTTGCTCAGCGCAGCAGCACAGCGCAGCAGTTTGGGCAGCCACTCAGGAAACCTGCTCGGGACAGCTGAAAAACAAATGAATGTGTTAATATCTGTCGACGTACTACGATAAAATTATCACCCGCACCACACTATGCAATGAAAACCAAGAAAAACATTCCATGCCTTACATACTTTACCAAGATCTCACTCGCACAGTTTAGTGATATTTTTCTATATTAATGCATACCAAAGACAACTAGCGCGAAATATCAATTTGTGAAGATTAACTGTCGAATGTCTCAACAAACTCACGATACCACCTTTGCTATGACACCACACAAGATAATCTTTAGTGTCGATTACTCCGGACTTGACTTCCAGCAGACAACTGCTCGGGACAGCGGCTTGGGCGGCCGCTCAGCGCAGAAGCACGGGCAAATGCTCAGCGCAGCAGCCCAGCGCAGCAGTTTGGGCAGCCACTCAGGAAATCTGCTCAGGACAGCTGAAGAACAAATGAATGTGTTAATATCTGTCGACGTACTACGATAAAATTCTGGACTTCCATCACCCGTACCACACTATGCAATAATAACAAAGAAAAACATTCCATGCCTTACATACTTTACCAAGATCTCACTCGCACAGTTTAGTGATATTTTTCTTTATTAATGCAAACGAAAGACAACTAGCGCGAAATATCAATTTGTGAAGATTAACTGTCAAATGTCTCAACAAACTCACGATATCACCTTTGCATGACACCACACAAGGTAATCTTTGGTGTCGATTACTCCGGACTTGACTTCCAGCAGACAACTGCTTGGGACAGCGGCTTGGGCGGCCGCTCAGCGCAGAAGCACGGGCAGTTGCTCAGCGCAGCAGCCCAGTGCAGCAGTTTGGGCAGCCACTCAGGAAACCTGCTCGGGACAGCTGAAAAACAAATGAATTTGTTATTATCTGTCGACGTACTACGATAAAATTATGGACTTCCATCACCCGCACCACACTATGCAATAATAACAAAGAAAAACATGCCATGACTTACATACTTTACCAAGATCTCACTCGCACAGTGTAGTGATATTTTTCTTTATTAATGCATACCAAAGACAACTAGCGCGTGATATCAATTTGTGAAGATTAACTGTCAAATGTCTCAACTTACTTACGATACCACCTTTGCATACACCACACAAGGTAATTTTTGGTGTCGATTACTCCGGACTTGACTTCCAGCAGACAACTGCTCGGGACAGCGGCTTGGGCGGCCGCTCAGCGCAGAAGCACGGGCAGTTGCTCAGCGCAGCAGCCCAGCGCAGCAGTTTGGGCAGCCACTCAGGAAACCTGCTCGGGACAGCTGAAAAACAAATAAATGTGTTAATATCTGTCGACGTACTACGATGAAATTCTGGACTTCCATCACCCGTACCACACTATGCATTGAAAACAAAGAAAAACATGCCATGCCTTACATACTTTACCAAGATCTCACTCGCACAGTTTAGTGATATTTTTCTTTATTAATGCATACCAAAGACAACTAGCGCGTGATATCAATTTGTGAAGATTAACTGTCGAATGTCTCAACAAACTCACGATACCACCTTTGCTATGACACCACACAAGATAATCTTTAGTGTCGATGACTCCGGACTTGACTTCCAGCAGACAACTGCTCGGGACAGCGGCTTGGGCGGCCGCTCAGCGCAGAAGCACGGGCAGTTGCTCAGCGCAGCAGCCCAGCGCAGCAGTTTGGGCAGCCACTCAGGAAACCTGCTCGGGACAGCTGAAAAACAAATGAATTTGTTAATATCTGTCGACGTACTACGATAAAATTATCACCCGCACCACACTATGCAATGAAAATAAAGAAAAACATTCCATGCCTTACATACTTTACCAAGATCTCACTCGCACAGTTTAATGATATTTTTCTTTATTAATGCATACCAAAGACAACTAGCGCGAAATATCAATTTGTGAAGATTAACTGTCGAATGTCTCAACAAACTCACGATATCACCTTTGCATGACACCACACAAGGTAATCTTTGGTGTCGATTACTCCGGACTTGACTTCCAGCAGACAACTGCTTGGGACAGCGGCTTGGGCGGCCGCTCAGCGCAGAAGCACGGGCAGTTGCTCAGCGCAGCAGCCCAGTGCAGCAGTTTGGGCAGCCACTCAGGAAACCTGCTCGGGACAGCTGAAAAACAAATGAATTTGTTAATATCTGTCGACGTACTACGATAAAATTATGGACTTCCATCACCCGCACCACACTATGCAATAATAACAAAGAAAAACATGCCATGACTTACATACTTTACCAAGATCTCACTCGCACAGTGTAGTGATATTTTTCTTTATTAATGCATACCAAAGACAACTAGCGCGTGATATCAATTTGTGAAGATTAACTGTCAAATGTCTCAACTTACTTACGATACCACCTTTGCATACACCACACAAGGTAATTTTTGGTGTCGATTACTCCGGACTTGACTTCCAGCAGACAACTGCTCGGGACAGCGGCTTGGGCGGCCGCTCAGCGCAGAAGCACGGGCAGTTGCTCAGCGCAGCAGCCCAGCGCAGCAGTTTGGGCAGCCACTCAGGAAACCTGCTCGGGACAGCTGAAAAACAAATAAATGTGTTAATATCTGTCGACGTACTACGATGAAATTCTGGACTTCCATCACCCGTACCACACTATGCATTGAAAACAAAGAAAAACATGCCATGCCTTACATACTTTACCAAGATCTCACTCGCACAGTTTAGTGATATTTTTCTTTATTAATGCATACCAAAGACAACTAGCGCGTGATATCAATTTGTGAAGATTAACTGTCGAATGTCTCAACAAACTCACGATACCACCTTTGCTATGACACCACACAAGATAATCTTTAGTGTCGATGACTCCGGACTTGACTTCCAGCAGACAACTGCTCGGGACAGCGGCTTGGGCGGCCGCTCAGCGCAGAAGCACGGGCAGTTGCTCAGCGCAGCAGCCCAGCGCAGCAGTTTGGGCAGCCACTCAGGAAACCTGCTCGGGACAGCTGAAAAACAAATGAATTTGTTAATATCTGTCGACGTACTACGATAAAATTATCACCCGCACCACACTATGCAATGAAAATAAAGAAAAACATTCCATGCCTTACATACTTTACCAAGATCTCACTCGCACAGTTTAATGATATTTTTCTTTATTAATGCATACCAAAGACAACTAGCGCGAAATATCAATTTGTGAAGATTAACTGTCGAATGTCTCAACAAACTCACGATATCACCTTTGCATGACACCACACAAGGTAATCTTTGGTGTCGATTACTCCGGACTTGACTTCCAGCAGACAACTGCTTGGGACAGCGGCTTGGGCGGCCGCTCAGCGCAGAAGCACGGGCAGTTGCTCAGCGCAGCAGCCCAGTGCAGCAGTTTGGGCAGCCACTCAGGAAACCTGCTCGGGACAGCTGAAAAACAAATGAATTTGTTATTATCTGTCGACGTACTACGATAAAATTATGGACTTCCATCACCCGCACCACACTATGCAATAATAACAAAGAAAAACATGCCATGACTTACATACTTTACCAAGATCTCACTCGCACAGTGTAGTGATATTTTTCTTTATTAATGCATACCAAAGACAACTAGCGCGTGATATCAATTTGTGAAGATTAACTGTCAAATGTCTCAACTTACTTACGATACCACCTTTGCATACACCACACAAGGTAATTTTTGGTGTCGATTACTCCGGACTTGACTTCCAGCAGACAACTGCTCGGGACAGCGGCTTGGGCGGCCGCTCAGCGCAGAAGCACGGGCAGTTGCTCAGCGCAGCAGCCCAGCGCAGCAGTTTGGGCAGCCACTCAGGAAACCTGCTCGGGACAGCTGAAAAACAAATAAATGTGTTAATATCTGTCGACGTACTACGATGAAATTCTGGACTTCCATCACCCGTACCACACTATGCATTGAAAACAAAGAAAAACATGCCATGCCTTACATACTTTACCAAGATCTCACTCGCACAGTTTAGTGATATTTTTCTTTATTAATGCATACCAAAGACAACTAGCGCGTGATATCAATTTGTGAAGATTAACTGTCGAATGTCTCAACAAACTCACGATACCACCTTTGCTATGACACCACACAAGATAATCTTTAGTGTCGATGACTCCGGACTTGACTTCCAGCAGACAACTGCTCGGGACAGCGGCTTGGGCGGCCGCTCAGCGCAGAAGCACGGGCAGTTGCTCAGCGCAGCAGCCCAGCGCAGCAGTTTGGGCAGCCACTCAGGAAACCTGCTCGGGACAGCTGAAAAACAAATGAATTTGTTAATATCTGTCGACGTACTACGATAAAATTATCACCCGCACCACACTATGCAATGAAAATAAAGAAACATTCCATGCCTTACATACTTTACCAAGATCTCACTCGCACAGTTTAGTGATATTTTTCTTTATTAATGCATACCAAAGACAACTAGCGCGAAATATCTATTTGTGAAGATTACCTGTCGAATGTCTCAACAATTTCACGACATCACCTTTGCATGACACCACAAAAGGTAATCTTTGGTGTCGATTACTCCGGACTTGACTTCCAGCAGACAACTGCTCGGGACAGCGGCTTGGGCGGCCGCTTTGCGCAGCAGCCCAGCGCAGCTGTTTGGGCAGCCACTCAGGAAACCTGCTCGGGACAGCTGAAAAACAAATGAATTTGTTAATATCTGTCGACGTAGTACGATAAAATTCTGGACTTATATCACCCGCACCACACTATGCAATAATAACAAAGAAAAACATGCCATGCCTTACATACTTTACCAAGATCTCACTCGCACAGTTTAGTGATATTTTTCTTTATTAATGCATACCAAAGACAACTAGCGCGTGATATCAATTTGTGAAGATTAACTGTCGAATGTCTCAAATAACTTACGATACCACCTTTGCATACACCACACAAGGTAATCTTTGCTGTCGATTACTCCGGACTTGACTTCCAGCAGACAACTGCTCGGGACAGCGGCTTGGGCGGCCGCTCAGCGCAGAAGCACGGGCAGTTGCTCAGCGCAGCAGCCAAGTGCAGCAGTTTGGGCAGCCACTCAGGAAACCTGCTCGGGACAGCTGAAAAACAAATGAATGTGTTAATATCTGTCGACGTACTACGATAAAATTCTGGACTTTCATCACCCGCACCACACTATGCAATAATAACAAAGAAAAACATGCCATGCCTTACATACTTTACCAAGATCTCACTCGCACAGTTTAGTGATATTTTTCTTTATTAATGCATACCAAAGACAACTAGCGCGTGATATCAATTTGTGAAGATTAACTGTTGAATGTCTCAACTAACTTACGATACCACCTTTGCATACACCACACAAGGTAATCTTTGGTGTCGATTACTCCGGACTTGACTTCCAGCAGACAACTGCTCGGGACAGCGGCTTGGGCGGCCGCTCAGCGCAGAAACACGGGCAGTTGCCCAGCGCAGCAGCCCAGCGCAGCAGTTTGGGCGGCCACTCAGGAAACCTGCTCGGGACAGCTAAAAAACAAATGAATGTGTTAATATCTGTCGACGTACTACGATGAAATTCTGGACTTCCCTCACCCGCACCACACTATGCAATGAAAATAAAGAAAAACATGCCATGGATTACATACTTTACCAAGATCTCACTCGCACAGTTCAGCGATGACAACTAGTGCGTGATATCAATTTGTGAAGATTAACTGTCGAATGTCTCAACTAACTTACGATACCACCTTTGCATGACACCACACAAGTTATACTTTGGTGTCGATTACTCCGGACTTAACTTCCAGCAGACAACTGCTCGGGACAGCGGCTTAGGCGGCCGCTCAGCGCAGAAGCACGGGCAGTTGCTCAGCGCAGCAGCCCAGCGCAGCATTTTGGACAGCCACTCAGGAAACCTGCTCGGGACAGCTGAAAAACAAATGAATGTGTTAATATCTGTCGACGTACTACGATAAAATTCTGGACTTCCATCACCCGTACCACACTATGCAATAATAACAAAGCAACATGCCTTGCCTTACATACTTTACCAAGATCTCACTCGCACAGTTTAGTGATATTTTTCTTTATTAATGCATACCAAAGACAACTAGCGCGTGATATCAATTTGTGAAGATTAACTGTCAAATGTCTCAACTAACTTACGATACCACCTTTGCATACACCACACAAGGTAATCTTTGGTGTCGATTACTCCGGACTTGACTTCCAGCTGACAACTGCTCGGGACAGCGGCTTGGGCGGCCGCTCAGCGCAGAAGCACGGGCAGTTGCTCAGCGCAGCAGCCAAGCGCAGCAGTTTGGGCAGCCACTCAGGAAACCTGCTCGGGACAGCTGAAAAACAAATGAATGTGTTAATATCTGTCGACGTACTACGATGAAATTCTGGACTTCCCTCACCCGCACCACACTATGCAATGAAAATAAAGAAAAACATGCCATGGATTACATACTTTACCAAGATCTCACTCGCACAGTTCAGCGATGACAACTAGTGCGTGATATCAATTTGTGAAGATTAACTGTCGAATGTCTCAACTAACTTACGATACCACCTTTGCATGAAACCACACAAGTTATACTTTGGTGTCGATTACTCCGGACTTAACTTCCAGCAGACAACTGCTCGGGACAGCGGCTTAGGCGGCCGCTCAGCGCAGAAGCACGGGCAGTTGCTCAGCGCAGCAGCCCAGCGCAGCATTTTGGGCAGCCACTCAGGAAACCTGCTCGGGACAGCTGAAAAACAAATAAATGTGTTAATATCTGTCGACGTACTACGATAAAATTCTGGATTTCCATCACCCTTACCACACTATGCAATGAAAACAAAGAAAAACATGCCATGCCTTACATACTTTACCAAGATCTCACTCGCACAGTTTAGTGATATTTTTCTTTATTAATGCATACCAAAGACAACTAGCGCGTGATATCAATTTGTGAAGATTAACTGTCGAATGTCTCAACTAACTTACGATACCACCTTTGCATACACTACACAAGGTAATCTTTGGTGTCGATTACTCCGGACTTGACTTCCAGCAGACAACTGCTCGGGACAGCGGCTTGGGCGGCCGCTCAGCGCAGAAGCACGGGCAGTTGCTCAGCGCAGCAGCCCAGCGCAGCAGTTTGGGCAGCCACTCAGGAAACCAGCTCGGGACAGCTGAAAAACAAATGAATTTGTTAATATCTGTCGACGTACTACGATAAAATTCTGGACTTCCATCACCCGCACCACACTATGCAATAATAACAAAGAAAAACATGCCATGCCTTACATACTTTACCAAGATCTCACTCGCACAGTTTAGTGATATTTTTCTTTATTAATGCATACCAAAGACAACTAGCGCGTGATATCAATTTGTGAAGATTAACTGTCGAATGTCTCAACTAACTTACGATACCACCTTTGCATACACCACACAAGGTAATCTTTGGTGTCGATTACTCCGGACTTGACTTCCAGCAGACAACTGCTCGGGACAGCGGCTTGGGCGGCCGCTCAGCGCAGAAGCACGGGCAGTTGCTCAGCGCAGCAGCCCAGCGCAGCAGTTTGGGCAGCCACTCAGGAAACCTGCTCGGGACAGCTGAAAAACAAATAAATGTGTTAATATCTGTCGACGTACTACGATGAAATTCTGGACTTCCATCACCCGTACCACACTATGCAATGAAAACAAAGAAAAACATGCCATGCCTTACATACTTTACCAAGATCTCACTCGCACAGTTTAGTGATATTTTTCTTAATTAATGCATACCAAAGACAACTAGCGCGTGATATCAATTTGTGAAGATTAACTGTCGAATGTCTCAACAAACTCACGATACCACCTTTGCTATGACACCACACAAGATAATCTTTGGTGTCGATGACTCCGGACTTGACTTCCAGCAGACAACTGCTCGGGACAGCAGCTTCGGCGGCCGCTCAGCGCAGAAGCACGAGCAGTTGCTCAGCGCAGCAGCCCAGCGCAGCAGTTTGGGCAGCCACTCAGAAATCCTGCTCGGGACATCTTAAAAACAAATGAATTTGTTAATGTCTGTCGACATACTACGATAAAATTTTGGACTTCCATCACCCGCACCACACTATGCAATAATAACAAAGAAAACATGCCATGCCTTACATACTTTACCAAGATCTCACTCGCACAGTTTAGTGATATTTTTCTTTATTAATGCATACCAAAGACAACTAGCGCGTGATATCAATTTGTGAAGATTAACTGTCGAATGTCTCAACTAACTTACGATACCACCTTTGCATACACCACACAAGGTAATCTTTGGTGTCGATTACTTCGGACTTGACTTCCAGCAGACAACTGCTCGGGACAGCGGCTTGGGCGGCCGCTCAGCGCAGAAGCACGGGCAGTTGCTCAGCGCAGCAGCCCAGCGCAGCAGTTTGGGCAGCCACTCAGGAAACCAGCTCGGGACAGCTGAAAAACAAATGAATTTGTTAATATCTTTCGACGTACTACGATAAAATTCTGGACTTCCATCACCCGCACCACACTATGCAATAATAACAAAGAAAAACATGCCATGCCTTACATACTTTACCAAGATCTCACTCGCACAGTTTAGTGATATTTTTCTTTATTCATGCATACCAAAGACAACTAGCGCGTGATATCAATTTGTGAAGATTAACTGTCGAATGTCTCAACAAACTCACGATGTCACCTTTGCATGACACCACACAAGGTAATCTTTGGTGTCGATTACTCCGGACTTGACTTCCAGCAGACAACTGCTCGGGACAGCGGCTTGGGCGGCCGCTCAGCGCAGAAGCACGGGCAGTTGCTCAGCGCAGCAGCCCAGCGCAGCAGTTTGGGCAGCCACTTAGAATACCTGCTCGGGACAGCTGAAAAACAAATGAATTTGTTAATATCTGTCGACGTACTACGATAAAATTCTGGACTTCCATCACCCGCACCACACTATGCAATAATAACATAGAAAAACATGCCATGCCTTACATACTTTACCAAGATCTCACTCGCACAGTTTAGTGATATTTTTCTTTATTAATGCATACCAAAGACAACTAGCGCGTGATATCAATTTGTGAAGATTAACTGTCAAATGTCTCAACTAACTTACGATACCACCTTTGCATACACCACACAAGGTAATCTTTGGTGTCGATTACTCCGGACTTGACTTCCAGCAGACAACTGCTCGGGACAGCGGCTTGGGCGGCCGCTCAGCGCAGAAGCACGGGCAGTTGCTCAGCGCAGCAGCCCAGCGCAGCAGTTTGGGCAGCCACTCAGAATACCTGCTCGGGACATCTGAAAAACAAATGAATTTGTTAATATCTGTCGACATACAACGATAAAATTTTGGACTTCCATCACCCGCACCACACTATGCAATAATAACAAAGAAAAACATGCCATGCCTTACATACTTTACCAAGATTTCACTCGCACAGTTTAGTGATATTTTTCTTTATTAATGCATACCAAAGACAACTAGCGCGTGATATCAATTTGTGAAGATTAACTGTCGAATGTCTCAACTAACTTACGATACCACCTTTGCATACACCACACAAGGTAATCTTTGGTGTCGATTACTCCGGACTTGACTTCCAGCAGACAACTGCTCGGGACAGCGGCTTGGGCGGCCGCTCAGCGCAGAAGCACGGGCAGTTGCTCAGCGCAGCAGCCAAGCGCAGCAGTTTGGGCAGCCGCTCCGGAAACCTGCTCGGGACAGCTGAAAAACAAATGAATGTGTTAATATCTGTCGACGTACTACGATAAAATTCTGGACTTCCATCACCCGTACCACACTATGCAATAATAACAAAGCAACATGCCATGCCTTACATACTTTACCAAGATCTCACTCGCACAGTTTAGTGATAATTTTCTTTATTAATGCATACCAAAGACAACTAGCGCGTGATATCAATTTGTGAAGATTAACTGTCGAATGTCTCAACTAACTTACGATACCACCTTTGCATACACCACACAAGGTAATCTTTGTTGTCGATTACTCCGGACTTGACTTCCAGCAGACAACTGCTCGGGACAGCGGCTTGGGCGGCCGCTCAGCGCAGAAGCACGGGCAGTTGCTCAGCGCAGCAGCCAAGCGCAGCAGTTTGGGCAGCCGCTCAGGAAACCTGCTCGGGACAGCTGAAAAACAAATGAATGTGTTAATATCTGTCGACGTACTACGATTAAATTCTGGACTTCCATCACCCGTACCACACTATGCAATAATAACAAAGCAACATGCCATGCCTTACATTCTTTACCAAGATCTCACTCGCACAGTTTAGTGATAATTTTCTTTATTAATGCATACCAAAGACAACTAGCGCGTGATATCAATTTGTGAAGATTAACTGTCGAATGTCTCAACTAACTTACGATACCACCTTTGCATACACCACACAAGGTAATCTTTGGTGTCGATTACTCCGGACTTGACTTCCAGCAGACAACTGCTCGGGACAGCGGCTTGGGCGGCCGCTCAGCGCAGAAGCACGGGCAGTTGCTCAGCGCAGCAGCCCAGCGCAGCAGCCCAGCGCAGCAGTTTGGGCAGCCGCTCAGGATACCTGCTCGGGACAGCTGAAAAACAAATGAATTTGTTAATATCTGTCGACGTACTACGATAAAATTCTGGACTTCACTCACCCGCACCACACTATGCAATGAAAATAAAGAAAAACATGCCATGCATTACATACTTTACCAAGATCTCACTCGCACAGTTTAGCGATGACAACTAGCGCGTGATATCAATTTGTGAAGATTAACTGTCGAATGTCTCAACTAACTTACGATACCACCTTTGCATACACCACACAAGGTATACTTTGGTGTCGATTACTCCGGACTTGAATTCCAGCAGACAACTGCTCGGGACAGCAGCTTGGGCGGCCGCTCAGCGCAGAAGCACGGGCAGTTGCTCAGCGCAGCAGTTTGGGCAGCCACTTAGGAATCCTGCTCGGGACATCTGAAAAACAAATGAATTTGTTAATGTCTGTCGACATACTACGATAAAATTTTGGACTTCCATCACCCGCACCACACTATGCAATAATAACAAAGAAAAACATGCCATGCCTTACATACTTTACCAAGATCTAACTCGCACAGTTTAGTGATATTTTTCTTTATTAATGCATACCAAAGACAACTAGCGCGTGATATCAATTTGTGAAGATTAACTGTCGAATGTCTCAACTAACTTACGATACCAATTTTGCATGACACCACACAAGGTATACTTTGGTGTCGATTACTCCGGACTTGAATTCCAGCAGACAACTGCTCGGGACAGCGGCTTGGGCGGCCGCTCAGCGCAGAAGCACGGGCAGTTGCTCAGCGCAGCAGCCCAGCGCAGCAGTTTGGGCAGCCACTCAGGAAACCAGCTCGGGACGGCTGAAAAACAAATAAATTTGTTAATATCTTTCGGCGTACTACGATAAAATTCTGGACTTCCATCACCCGCACCACACTATGCAATAATAACAAAAAAAAACATGCCATGCCTTACATACTTTACCAAGATCTCACTCGCACAGTTTAGTGATATTTTTCTTTATTCATGCATACCAAAGACAACTAGCGCGTGATATCAATTTGTGAAGATTAACTGTCGAATGTCTCAACAATTTCACGATGTCACCTTTGCATGACACCACACAAGGTAATCTTTGGTGTCGATTACTCCGGACTTGACTTCCAGCAGACAACTGCTCGGGACAGCGGCTTGGGCGGCCGCTCAGCGCAGAAGCACGGGCAGTTGCTCAGCGCAGCAGCCAAGCGCAGCAGCCAAGCGCAGCAGTTTGGGCAGCCACTCAGGAAACTTGCTCGGGAAAGCTGAAAACAAATAAATGTGTTAATATCTGTCGACGTTCTACGATAAAATTCTGGACTTCCATCACCTTTACCACACTATGCAATGAAAACAAAGAAAAACATGCCATGCCTTACATACTTTACCAAGATCTCACTCGCATAGTTTAGTGATATTTTTCTTTATTAATGCATACCAAAGACAACTAGCGCGTGATATCAATTTGTGAAGATTAACTGTCGAATGTCTCAACTAACTTACGATACCACCTTTGCATACACCACACAAGGTAATCTTTGGTGTCGATTACTCCGGACTTGACTTCCAGCAGACAACTGCTCGGGACAGCGGCTTGGGCGGCCGCTCAGCGCAGAAGCACGGCCAGTTGCTCAGCGCAGCAGCCCAGCGCAGCAGTTTGGGCAGCCACTCAGGAAACCTGCTCGGGAAAGCTGAAAAACAAATAAATGTGTTAATATCTGTCGACGTACTACGATAAAATTCTGGACTTCCATCACCTTTACCACACTATGCAATGAAAACAAAGAAAAACATGCCATGCCTTACATACTTTACCAAGATCTCACTCGCACAGTTTAGTGATATTTTTCTTTATTAATGCATACCAAAGACAACTAGCGCGTGATATCAATTTGTGAAGATTAACCGTCAAATGTCTCAACTAACTTACGATACCACCTTTGCATACACCACACAAGGTAATCTTTGGTGTCGATAACTCCAGACTTGACTTCCAGCAGACAACTGCTCGGGACAGCGGCTTGGGCGGCCGCTCAGCGCAGAAGCACGGGCAGTTGCTCAGCGCAGCAGCCAAGCGCAGCAGTTTGGGCAGCCACTCAGGAAACCTGCTCGGGAAAGCTGAAAAACAAATAAATGTGTCCATATCTGTCGACGTACTACGATATAATTCTGGACTTCCATCACCCATACCACACTATAAAATGAAAACAAAGAAAAACATGCCATGCCTTACATACTTTACCAAGATCTCACTCGCACAGTTTAGTGATATTTTTCTTTATTAATGCATACCAAAGATAACTAGCGCGTGATATCAATTTGTGAAGATTAACTGTCGAATGTCTCAACTAACTTACGATACCACCTTTGCATACACCACACAAGGTAATCTTTGGTGTCGATTACTCCGGACTTGACTTCCAGCAGACAACTGCTCGGGACAGCGGCTTGGGCGGCCGCTCAGCGCAGAAGCAAGGGCAGTTGCTCAGCGCAGCAGCCCAGCGCAGCAGTTTGGGCAGCCACTCAGGAAACCTGCTCGGGAAAGCTGAAAAACAAATAAATGTGTTAATATCTGTCGACGTACTACGATAAAATTCTAGACTTCCATCACCTTTACCACACTATGCAATGAAAACAAAGAAAAACATGCCATGCCTTACATACTTTACCAAGATCTCACTCGCACAGTTTAGTGATATTTTTCTTTATTAATGCATACCAAAGACAACTAGCGCGTGATATCAATTTGTGAAGATTAACTGTCAAATGTCTCAACTTACTTACGATACCACCTTTGCATACACCACACAAGGTAATCTTTGGTGTCGATTACTCCGGACTTGACTTCCAGCAGACAACTGCTCGGGACAGCGGCTTGGGCGGCCGCTCAGCGCAGAAGCACGGGCAGTTGCTCAGCGCAGCAGCCCAGCGCAGCAGTTTGGGCAGCCACTCAGGAAACCTGCTCGGGAAAGCTGAAAAACAAATAAATGTGTTAATATCTGTCGACGTACTACGATAAAATTCTGGACTTCCATCACCTTTACCACACTATGCAATGAAAACAAAGAAAAACATGCCATGCCTTACATACTTTACCAAGATCTCACTCGCACAGTTTAGTGATATTTTTCTTTATTAGTGCATACCAAAGATATCTAGCGCGTGATATCAATTTGTGAAGATTAACTGTCGAATGTCTCAACTAACTTACGATACCACCTTTGCATACACCACACAAGGTAATCTTTGGTGTCGATTACTCCGGACTTGACTTCCAGCAGACAACTGCTCGGGACAGCGGCTTGGGCGGCCGCTCAGCGCAGAAGCACGGGCAGTTGCTCAGCGCAGCAGCCCAGCGCAGCAGTTTGGGCAGCCACTCAGGAAACCTGCTCGGGAAAGCTGAAAAACAAATAAATGTGTTAATATCTGTCTACGTACTACGATAAAATTCTGGACTTCCATCACCTTTACCACACTATGCAATGAAAACAAAGAAAAACATGCCATGCCTTACATACTTTACCAAGATCTCACTCGCACAGTTTAGTGATATTTTTCTTTATTAATGCATACCAAAGACAACTAGCGCGTGATATCAATTTGTGAAGATTAACTGTCAAATGTCTCAACTTACTTACGATACCACCTTTGCATACACCACACAAGGTAATCTTTGGTGTCGATTACTCCGGACTTGACTTCCAGCAGACACCTGCTCGGGACAGCGGCTTGGGCGGCCACTCAGCGCAGAAGCACGGGCAGTTGCTCAGCGCAGCAGCCCAGCGCAGCAGTTTGGGCAGCCGCTCAGGATACCTGCTCGGGACAGCTGAAAAACAAATGACTGTGTTAATATCTGTCGACGTACTACGATAAAATTCTGGACTTCCATCACCCGCACCACGCTATGCAATGAAAACAAAGAAAAACATTCCATGCCTTACATACTTTACCAAGATCCCACTCGCACAGTTTAGTGATATTTTTCTTTATTAATGCATACCAAAGACAATTAGCGCGTGATATTAATTTGTTAAGATTAACTGTCGAATTTCTCAACAAACTCACGATACTATGATACCACCTTTGCATGACACCACACAAGGTAATCTTTGGTGTTGATTACTCCGGACTTGAGTTCCAGCAGACAACTGCTCGGGACAGCGGCTTGGGCGACCGCTCAGCGCATATACAAAATCACGACAAGGATTGACGTCACCACAATAACGAACTCCGAGATTTTCACTCGTCGACGGTTGAAGGCAGAGTGAGCCTCACCGCTCTGCGCGCCGCCTTTTATACTTTTCGGTCTACTAGGCTATTTTCGTCTCTAACAATATATATATATATATAGGCGCGGATACAATAATTAGCCAATAATAATTAGTCTATAACAATTAGATTTGTTAAATTGATTTATTTGAATTGATTGTTTACAGTAAATTATTCCAATTAAAATTAATAATATAATTATTCTCAAAATGATTTAAGTTTATTACGATGTTCAATTAATTATAAAACATGCCATCACTTTGTATTGCAATCTTAATGTTTAAAACGACCACGTGCAAAAATAGGATTTCATCCGGTCCTTTACAATGGCATAAGTGGGGCTGTAGCCAACACTTCGAGGCCTGTTTGGTAATAAAAAAAACGAAAGTAGTTTAAAAACAAACATTTTGCTTGGATAGTTACATGGTAACCTACGAGTGTATTACAAGTAAAATTTGAAAAATTTAATATCGACTTCCATTCTATTCAGTTATTGGAGTATATCTCTCTAAAACTACTAGACTAAATTCGTAGAAATTTAAATGGGACCACACGGGAAGGGCCAGCTTTCAAACAAAAAAAATTGAGAATTGGTTAACCCAGTCGAAAGTTACGAGGTAACAAACATAAAAATAATAACACAGTCTCACCGACTACCTCCTCCTTGTTTTTGGAAGTCTGTAGAAAATGGTTAAAAGGTAAGGCTATTGATATGAAATCTAATGATTAGTGATAAGGGAGATAATGGGCTATAGACGAGACTACGGCACCTATCAATTTCAGTCTCATCTTAAAATATTTAAATGACTTGCCATCCACTAAATGGGCCCCCCATAAGAGCCATTATCAATGGTAACAAAAGGGGCAACGTTGGCGTGGATAGCAAAAGGGTGTCGAGAGGTTTGCTGCGGTTTCACTAAAACGCTACTACCGGAGTCATGCCCTGTAACATTTCCATCCGTTGAACTTTTTGTTACTTGCTCTTGCGTCTCCACCCCCAGACGGCCAATTAAAGCAAGCCGGGGTCAGGCGTCTCATTTAGCCCCAGGGAGAATCAGGGTCTACGGTGTCACAGTATAAAGATGCAACAGTATAAAGATGCAACAGTATGGAACTAAGCCTAGTTGATCAAATAATTATCTATGCCCCATTGAAGCCATAGGGTTCTCACTTTTGTTTTAAAGTATTGTTTTTTTTAAAATAAAACATTCTTTGTTCTGCTGTAGACATTAAATCTAGTTAATTCTAGTTTACTTATAAAATGTATGTAGGTGTATCATGGCGTCGGTTAATCTTGATAGTTTAAAATACAGAAAACTGTTTAGTATTGACACAACTACTTGTAGATCTTAGGATTTTTTGTAGGTTTACTACACTAACTTATCATTATGGCATAACCTTTTACAAGTTTTGGCAGGAGCGTACGTGAGCCTCGGTTGGGCGCGTGGTAGGCGCTGCAGGTGGCGCGGGTGCAGTGCTCATGAACTTTGTTTTCGGGTGTTTGTCACGCATTTTCGGACTGAACCGTACTGCGTTTCAACCTCAAAAATGCGTTTGATACCTTGTAATTAAAAAACATTACATAAAAAATACTTTTATTCTTCATAAATTACAAATTATTGACTCCAAAAAAGTTGATAATTTCGCCCAGACGCCAGCCGATTCAAATTAACCTTATTGATTCATTCATCCCCAAGTAAATTACTAATCATTACTCTTAACATTATAGTCCCCTTTGTTATCATTCTTCCTCAATCGCTGATTCACGCAACTCTAACAATTGAACAAACTCGTCAAGTATGAAATTTGAACATTGAAACCAATAATTCTTAACTTTTATTAACCCATATTTCAAATTGAAATATAGTTTAACTCAATAACTAAGGTTTGTCACTAAATCGAATATTTTATCATGACGGTAATAAACTAACAATGCCGTTTTAAACCTCGTCTAAGACTGCCTAATTCATATCTATCTCTAAATGTCTTATTTTGCAAGTTTTTCATTGTATATGAAATTACCGTACATAACCAATGTACCCTATTGATATAGGAGGTGAGCGTTATAACATTTATTGTCCCTTATTTTTATTTTAAAGAACTTCCTCAGGAAGAAACTATTTTCTACTTACCAAAACCAACAGAGGTGGCAGTGTGCTTAAACATGGATGGACCTCTGATGCAACGCCCTCCTTTGATGCAATATTGTACGAATGGGATCGCATATATATACATACTTTTTTTGTACGTAACAGTAAACAAATCTAAGGAACAATTTTCATAAAAATCCACCTGTATAAATCTATATTATACCTGTACAAATATTATGTAACAACACCGCGCGAACGCAACTGTGAGCGTAGCTAGTATTAGGTAATTTGGATTCTAAGTATAATTTTGTGGCATATTCCCTATAGTTCTATTAGCCAACTACTACGAATTTCTTTTTCATGTTTTATTCTTCTTACCTGCCTATTTTAACTCTGCTTATTTACACTATAATATCATAAGTAGGGAAGATTTATTTGTTTGTTTCTTTGTATTAAACAGGCCCGAAAACTACTGGACCGATCAGAGATTTTTTTTGGCCATTTGGTTCCTACTTGTTTCCCTATGACCAAAGGCTATATAATATTATCAAAAAGGTTAGAATTCCGTATGAAAACATCGATAACGTAACCTGAAGTGTGGAAAAGAATAACAATTAGTCCATATATCGCGTATGCTGCGGAACGGAATCTATTGACCATACAACTAATATAAGTTAACGCTGTTTGGCATTAGAGCATAGTGATGACAGGGGCCAATTCCACTAACTTAATTTGTTGCTACTAGATTCGAACCGTAGCCGATTTACACACATTCTTAAGCTGCTATAAGAAAACAGTCACAACTACAGTTTCGCTTCTATTGACGCCAGCGATCGAATAGTATTTTATATTACAATTACTCAATAGACCAGGTACACCACGCTAACTCCTATTAGTGTTTACTATTTATCTATTAAATTATGCCGTAGCGTTTACGATACAATTACGTGACGTCACGTCCCAATGTCCGCAGGAATAGTAGGATGGCATTTCGGGTAATTATCGAACTACAACCGGAGTCGAACCGCAGTTGCAGCCGAGTGGATTGTTGAACTTGTGAAATAGTTGAATCGCCCCCAGTTCCATAGAGAGGACGTCAACATAACTATTACTACTCTGATAGTAAAAGAAAAGATATATGAGGGTTTATTTCATTTTAGGTTATGGGAACACGTGAATCTACTTTTCCGATTTAAACAATCATTTCACGAGTATAATAATATGTAAAGCTACATTATGTCTCAGTAACATACCTACGCTATATTTGATACCTTCTCAATAACATACATCACCACGCGGGTGAAACCGCGAACCGCAGCTAGTAATTTATGTTCTCGACAAAATATTTTAATGTTAATACACTTATCCTACTTTATTTTTTCAATCCCACATCAATTGCCATCGTCGAATAAATCTTAATCCAGTATAGGTACTTAATACATTTATTGATTTATTCCCGTCAGCACACTAAGTCCTCTGGAAGCAATTTATTTTACTGCTAACCCCCGCCTATACAGACCTTGTACCTACTTGTTTTAATTGCTAGATTTTACCTTCTCATATTATTTTTGTGTACCAATAACGCGTTTTCTATGTATTTAACTAAACCACCCCTTAAATCTCATATCCATTTATTTCATTGATACCTATCAAGAAATTTAAGTAAACCAGAATTATGCGTTTTACAATAACTTATGACTTCTTAAATGACTAATCCCAAACTTTCGACTAAATACTTATTTCACGATTGCAGACTCTATTTTCAAGGTTTCATGGAACGCGCGCGCATTGACGTAACCTTCAATTTTAACTGAGCTAGTTTTTTTTTATGTATCCTAAGAATGTTTTACTAGAACCTCACAAATACTAACTTCACCGACACGTAATTACTCTTTCAAATAATCTGTTATAGAATAAAATAAACAATTTAGGGTTGATAATTATGTTTAGATATTTATTCCATATTTTTATAAATTTTTTATTTAGTTAATTTCCTAGGTATTCAATTTTGATTTAAGATCTTATTTGTCATTGTCTTATATGAATACCTACTACTATATCTTAACAATTGATTTGTCATTTATAATTCTAACCCCGCGTTAATTTCAATTTACCATAAACATATTTTAATTTCAATAATAATTTATAACTATCCTATGACCCATTCTAGATATGTACCACACTCATACCTTCATACGAATATTATCCAATATGAACCTACCTTATTCGTTTATCACGGCAAAATTGAATTAGTACTAGTGAATGCTTTAAGAAAGGTTCAATAAAATTACATTTTAGTTTATTAATCCAGGTATTTACTCAGTAGAATAAAATAAACACATTTACTTATTGAAAACGATGCATGTAATTGTACTTGTTCTAATCAAATATTCACAAAATATATCACGAATACTGAATATAGGAATATATTAATCCAGGTATTTACTCAGTAGAATAAAATAAACACATTTACTTATTGAAAACGATGCATGTAATTGTACTTGTTCTAATCAAATATTCACAAAATATATCACGAATACTGAATATAGGAATATAGTAAGCTATACGTAAACGTTACTAAATAGCGGATGCGTCTACTTTCGCGTAGGTACCTAATAGACGATCGTGTCAAGTAATAGTACGATAAAACGAGAGCGATAACCTATACCACTGTTTATTTCAGATTGGCATATTATTCGGCTGATATCATCAAAGTGGAACAATTTTCATTTAAACAAAATTATATATGATTTATGTAAGTAAGATATATTAAGTCCGTTAAACTTTAAAACCTAATAAACCCCGAAATCACAGAACATTATCATTAGCAATTTATTATATCTCTCTATTTTCACACCGCATGTATTCGATATGTCATGACGCGTATTCACTAGTATAGTTTGAATTGAATATCCTAAATCAGAGGTCATTGCATAATTTCGCTAAGATAAGATACGTACTATAAAACGCTATATCGATTGCCCTTTCCTATTTTCACAAAAATCCTTGATTTAGTGAAATAAATGAACAGGTATTTGATTTAATTTAAATGTATTATTAATATAATGAGCGATTTAATTAATGTCAACAAAACAAGTACATTATTAGATCCCTTTTCCCTCTAAATATATACTTCACGCAAGCCTACAATTTTCTACATACTCTTGACACCGTTTACTAATATTTGAACTATGGCGGTTGGCTTCCGTTCACTTGGCAACCACTTTCATGTTATAAAAAGCCACACCGCCATCTGTGAGCCGCCTAGGTAACTTCTACTCCAAGTTAACTTTTATAAAGCCACTACTCGAGTATTTATTTTTATACCATTCAACATTATTTATATCTCTTTCTAATTTTGAATTGATATTTTGCTTTAAGATTACATACACTACTTACTTTCTCAACTATCCTAATAACAACTATCTAACCTATTTCACCTAATGAGGCTAGCTATCTTAGTTCCGTTGTTTTTCGTAAGAGGTCGTTTTTTGACAGTAGTTTAAAATCTAATTTTCTATTCCAAAACGGCCATTTCATATCCGATGAAATTGGTCACAGAATAAATAACAGTACTTTATTTCCGCATTTAATCAATTGTTAATACATGTTATGTTTACGCGCGACATGGCCTAGCACTGTTTCGTATGTATAAGTACCTACATGGTGTATACTCGACGCGCGACGGGTTAGATATTTCACACAATGCCTTTTTTCCATTTCACGTCAACAAATTGTACCGACTCAGATTCTCGTAACTAGCTTTTTAACCAACTTCTTATTACTTACTTACATACTTCCTAAATAAGACATAATCATTAATTACAATTTAGAAGAATCTCTCGCCACTTTTGAACTTTTGTACGGCAGTGCCTATCAGTTGTAATGAGTACCTAATGTGTCAATAATTAATTTACCTAAACATCTCTAAACGCTTCTAATCCTTGTCACGGCACTACCAAATTGTAACGCCCCCTCTATATTCATTTTTTTCTTCTTTTTTCTTAAATCTTAAACTATCTATCTATCTATATATTTTGTACTCTATAATAACTACTTGTAATGACCCACCTCTAATACCTACTAACTATCGCTGACCTAACTTAATTACCTGAACCCTGAGCGTAGCAACCACTTCATTCATATGTTAACTAACTGTAATTTTCTAACTCAATTCGAGTCAACGCGGTACCTACATCATATGAATAGGTTTTAACCTCCCTCCACCTACCTGACGCCTAAACTCCTGGATGTTCATAACTTACTGCTTTACCGGAATTACTGAGCTTGTTCCATTAGTTTTATTGGCATTTAAAGATTTTGATAATAGATATTAACGGAGTTACATTAAATAAATAGATGCTAATAATCGTCAGCTGGCTAAAGTAATACCTAGTTCCGAATGTTGATTAAATACTAGTTTAAGAATCTGTGAGTCGGTATTCCGATTTGGCTATGATTTCGTCTAGTGGCTACCTACAGAGACCCTGCGTATAGACGTAGTCCGTAACCCGGGAACGTTAAAGGCTGTGCGAGATATTAACAAATCGAACTCTTCACTGATCGGTACTTACCTATAATTACGCATCTATATCTACCTACCATTAGCGCGGTACTAATATAATTAATCAGAGTTAATATTGTGGATTTGAAATATCAAAATATCTTTGATGGTACATCTATTGATTTTATATACCTATGGCGGTTCCTTATAAATTTTTGTTTGCATTTACTACAAATTGCGATAAAAATTTCGATATATTCAATTGTAGCTTATCTGTTGTTTCCTAGTACTGGTTATAATAAGATATGTCGACGTCATAAGTTAAATCCGTGAAAAATGTCTATACATTAGATAGTTGTTACGCGAGTTTAGCATATCGCCTCCCTTTTAGACAATTTATTTTGTATAACTATATTATTTCCTAAAACCTAGTAATTTGTTTGTACAGATAATTTCCTTAGAAATATTAGATTAGTTTTGTTAAGATATTTTTTTTATTATTTTTTTTTATTTATACTTTGGAATGTGAAGTCTATTATTCCTAAAGAAAAGGAACTTTGATACCCCCGGGCTGACGACCGGCTTGGGCTGGCGGCTTTGCGGTTACCAACATTCACCAATTATACCAAAGTCCCCTTCTAAAAGTGTACTCTTTGCGGTTACCAACATTCACCAATTATACCAAAGTCCCCTTCTAAAAGTGAGACGAGAGCGATAACCTTTACAACTGTTTATTTCAGATTGGCATATTATTCGGCTGATATCATTAAAGTGAAACAATATTAACAAAATTATATATGATTTATGTAAGTATATTAAGTCTGTTAAACTTTAAAACCTAATAAACCCCGAAATCACAGAACATTATCATGAGCGATTTATTATATCTCTCTCTATTTTCACACCGCATGTATTCAATATGTCCATAAGTGGGGTTGTAGCCAACACTTAGAGGCACGTTTGGTATAAAATGTACAAAGTAGTACCTACATAAACAGCATTTGAAATGAAGGTGAAATGGTATAGCTATTGCTAAAATTAGTAACATAGTAGGGCTATAGATATGAACTCCTAAATCATAAAGAAATGGCTATTGACGAGACTACGGTACCTGCCAGTTTCAGTCTCATTTTAAAATATTATTATTATATATATGTATATAATATTGAATGCTACATTTAACGAAAATAAACAATACATTATACAATTACCTACGCAGTCTATCTCTCACCTAACTACACAACTTTATTTTATTTTAATCACACCTATCCTCGCATACACTATTTTTCACAGATATACCTGAGATATGTTATATTATTTATGTATTGCTTCAGATTTTTTTTAATTATTGTTTAGTATTTAAGTATTATTCCTTTTGGACAAAGTCAGCATACATTTTATAATTATTATAACCTTCTTTTAAAAAAATTATAAAATCCATGTAAAGATCATTGGAGTAATTATAAAGGAAGGGACTGAATCTCACGACACAGGCCATCCTAGTGTGGGATTCAGTGATCATCACCCAACTTACGAGTACTATATTATAATTTATAAGCCTAAAGATGTAATCTATTTTGTAAGTAATTAGCATAAGTTTTATTTCCTAATAAACGTTTCCTAGTTTCCTAATTAATTTCCTAATATATATTTAGGGGGCCACTAAACGGGCCCCCATAAGGGCCACCATCAATGGTGACAAAAGGGGCAACATTAGTGTGGATGGCTAAAGGGTGTCGAGAGGTGTGCTGCAGTTTCACTAGAGCACTACTACCGGCGTTATGCCCTTTAACACTTCCACCCTTGGAGCTTTTCGTTACTTACTTTAGTATTATGTATGCAAAAAAAATTATGCTTACCTATTGTGAAACTACCAATAGTAATTATAAAGACTCAAACTTTAGATTTGATTTACTATTAAAGTTGTTCGAGGTATAATTGACAATCTTTATTGTGTTACCCTCTAGCAATAACGATGTTTCATCTTCTTAGCATTTGCAGAGTCATTCCACTCGTACCTGTATAGGTATACCATATTCCCGCTCTCCGCTTGCATAAAGATGCGTTCTAAGCGGCCTGTAAGGAAGAATCTGCCGATTGGAATACATTGAATTATGAATAAAAATTATATCTATTGTATGTACTGTTAGTACTTTCCTTTTTCAATGGTTCTTATAGAAAATGCTTGGCAGAACACGGCTCTTGTTTTGTACATAAAAAACATACATTGCAAAATGTGGTCTTTGTACAAATTGTTAGTCTGTGCGAACACAGACGACAATATATCTTGGTATTCGTACAAATATACAAAAAATATGGTTGTCTATAAATTCGGTACGTGATAACGTCATAAGACAAGCCGAATGCTTAGGCTGATCGTGCCTCTCTTGCTTGTTCCGCGCCGTTACGTTTGCTCCAAAACGCACGTAAAAGTATGCCTCATTGTCACGTTCCGCCTGAGCCGAGCGTGCAAGCGAAAGCGCGGAACAAGCAATAGAGAGGCACGATCAGCCTAAGCATTCGGCTTGTCTTATGACGTTATCACGTGTAGTTAGGTGAGATAGACTGCGTAGGTAATTGTATAATGTATTGTTTATTTTCGTTAAATGTAGAATTAAATATTATATATATATATATAATAATATTTTAAAATGAGACTGAAACTGGCAGGTACCGTAGTCTCGTCAATAGCCATTTATTTTATGATTTAAGAGTTCCAAATCTATAGCCCTACTATGTTACTAATTTTAGCAAAAGCTATACCATTTCACCTTCATTTCAAATGCTGTTTATGTAGGTACTACATTGACCCCACTTATGTCTTTGTAAAAACTGGATAAAATACGAGAAAAAAAAGAAATAATACCGCAGCGGCCGGCGGCTTTGTGGCGAGCCGTAGGTGAGTGGCGACACCGGCACAGTAGATATATAGAACAGTACGGAAACTACCTTCAATCGTTTGAAACGGCCCAGTGACATAAACATGCGCATCGACGAGACCCCTAAGCGATTCTCGCGGTGCAGTCAGTAGTGAGTGTTACAAACTATTTTTACATCATAACCTTTTTTATATGATCTAAAATATGAAATGTCACACTTGACTGACTGCTATGCGTTTTAAAATTGTAAAATAAATTCGTAAAAAATAACACAATATACAAATCTCAGATGGCGGCTGCAATAGATTATTATATTGTGAACTATATCGTACTGGGTGTCGTTTTTATGATTTTCGAGGGCGTTGATGCCGATAGTGCTAACAAAACTGATATCGAAGATGGCGGCTGGGCGAAATTATTAACTTTTTTTCGAGTCAATAATTTGTAATTTATGAAGAATAAAAGTATTTTTATGTAATGTTTTTTTAATTACAAGGTATCAAACGCATTTTTGAGGTTGAAACGCAGTACGGTTCAGTCCGAAAATGCGTGACAAACACCCGAAAACAGAGTTCATGAGCACTGCACCCGCGCCACCTGCAGCGCCTACCACGCGCCCAACCGAGGCTCACGTACGCTCCTAGGGATTAGTCATTTAAGAAGTCCTAAGTTATTGTAAAACGCATAATTCTGGTTTAAATTGCTTGACAGGTATCAATGAAATAAATGGATATGAGATTTAAGGGTTTGTTTAGTTAAATACATAGAAAACGCGTTATTGGTACACAAAATTAATATTAGCAGGTAAAATCTAGCAATTAAAACAAGTAGGTACAAGGTCTGTATAGGCGGGGGTTAGCACTAAAATAAATTGCTAAGTATACTGGATTAAGATTTATTAGACGATGGCAATTGAGGTGGGATTGAAAAAATAAAGTAGGAGAAGTGTATTAACATTAAAATAATTTTGTCGAGAACATAAATTACTAGCTGCGGTTCGCGGTTTCACCCGCGTGGTGATGTATGTTATTGAGAATGGATCAAATATAGCGTAGGTATGTTACCGAGACATAATGTAGCTTTACATATTATACTCGTGAAATGATTGTTTAAATCGGAAAAGTAGTATCACGTGTACCCATAATCTAAAATGAAATAAACCCTCATATATCTTTCCTTTTACTATCAGAGTAGTAATAGTTATGTTGACGTCCTCTCTATGGAACTGGGGGCGATTCAACTATTTCACAAGTTCAACAATCCACTCGGCTGCAACTGCGGTTCGACTCCGGTTGTAGTTCGATAATTACCCGAAATGCCATCCTACTATTCCTGCGGACATTGGGACGTGACGTCACGTAATTGTATCGTAAACGCTACGGCATAATTTAATAGATAAATAGTAAACACTAATAGGAGTTAAAGTGGTGTACCTGGTCTATTGAGTAATCGTAATATAAAATACTATTCGATCGCTGGCGTCAATAGAAGCGAAACTAGTTGTGACTGTTTTCTTATAGCAGCTTAAGAATGTGTGTAAATCGGCTACGGTTTGAATCTAGTAGCAACAAATTAAGTTAGTGGAATTGGCCACTGTCATCACTATGCTCTAATGCCAAACAGCGTTAACTTATATTAGTTGTATGGTCAATAGATTCCGTTCCGCAGCATACGCGATATATGGACTAATTGTTATTCTTTTCCACACTTCAGGTTACGTTATCGAAGTTTTCATACGGAATTCTAACCTTTTTGATAATATTATATAGCCTATGGTCATAGGGAAACAAGTAGGATCCGAATGTCAAACAAAAAAAAACATCTCTGATCGGTCCAGTAGTTTTGGGTTCTGTTTAATACAAAGAAACAAACAAATAAATCTTCCCTAAATATGATATTATAGTGTAAATAAGCAGAGTTAAAATTGGCAGGTAAGAAGAATAAAACATGAAAAAGAAATTCATAGTAGTTGGCTAATAGAACTATAGGGAATATGCAACAAAATTATACTTAGAATCCAAATTACCTAATACTAGCTACGCTCTACAGTTGCGTTCGCGCGGTGTTGTGTTACATAATATTTGTACAGGTATAAAAAAGATTTATACAGGTGGATTTTTATGAAAATTGTTCCTTAGATTTATGTTTGCTGTTACGTACAAAAAAAACGTACGTATATAGATATATATATATGCGATCCCATTCGTACAATATTGCATCAAAGGAGGGCGTTGCATCAGAGGTCCATCCATGTTTAAGCACACTGCCACCTCTGCTCGTTTTGGTAAGTAGAAAATAGTTTCGTCCTGAGGAAGTTCTTTAAAATAAAAATAAGGGTCAATAAATGTTATAACGCTCACCTCCTATATCAATAGGGTACATTGGTTATGTACGGTAATTTCATATACAATGAAAAACTTGCAAAATAAGACATTAAGATCTACAAGTAGTTGTGCGTCAATACTAAACAGTTTTCCGTATTTTAAACTATCAAGATTAACCGACGCCATGATACACCTACATACATTTTATTAGTAAACTAGAATTAACTAGATTTAATGTCTATAGCAGAACAACGAATGTTTTATTTAAAAAAAATACTTTAAATCATTAAAACTGAGAACCCTATGGCTTCAATGGGGCATAGATAATTATTTAACCAACTAGGCTTAGTTTCCCTACTGTTGCATCTTTATACTGTGACACCGTGGACCCTGATTCTCCCTGGGGCTAAATGAGACCCCTGACCCCGGCTTGCTTTAATTGGCCGTCTGGGGGTGGAGACGCAAGAGCAAGTAACAAAAAGTTCCAAGTGTGGAAATGTTACAGGGCATGCCTCCGGTAGTAGCGTTCTAGTGAAACCGCAGCAAACCTCTCGACACCCTTTAGCCATCCACGCCTACGTTGCCCCTTTTGTTACCATTGATGATGGCTCTTATGGGGAGCCCATTTAGTGGGTGGCAAGTCACCTAAATATTTTAAGATGAGACTGAAATTGACAGGTGCCGTAGTCTCGTCTATAGCCCACTATCTCTCTTATCACTAATCATTAGATTTCATATCAATAGCCTTACCATTTAACCATTTTCTACAGACTTTCAAAAAAAGGAGGAGGTAGTCAATGAGACTTAGTTTTCATATTTTTGGCATTTTGGTTGACCATTCGAGCCCTTCATACTTATTAAAACATTTCATTCAATAATTCAAATTAAACTTATTGATTCATTCATCCCCAAGTAAATTACTAATTATTACTCGTACCATTCTAGTCCCCTTTGTTATCATTCTTCCTCAATCGCTGATTCACGCAACTCTAACAATTCAACAAACTCGTAAAGTATGAAATTTGAACATTGAAACCAATAATTCTAAACTTTTATTAACCCATATTTCAAATTGAAATATAGTTTAACTCAATAACTAAGGTTTGTCACTAAATCGAATATTTTATCATGACGGTAATAAACTAACAATGCTGTTTTAAACCTCGTCTAAGACTGCCTAATTCATATCTATCTTTAAATGTCTTATTTTGCAAGTTTTTCATTGTATATGAAATTACCGTACATAACCAATGTACCCTATTGATATAGGAGGTGAGCATTATAACATTTATTGTCCCTTATTTTTATTTTAAAGAACTTCCTCAGGACGAAACTATTTTCTACTTACCAAAACGAACAGAGGTGGCAGTGTGCTTAAACATGGATGGACCTCTGATGCAACGCCCTCCTTTGATGCAATATTGTACGAATGGGATCGCATATATATACATACGTTTTTTTGTACGTAACAGTAAACATAAATCTAAGGAACAATTTTCATAAAAATCCACCTGTATAAATCTATATTATACCTGTACAAATATTATGTAACAACACCGCGCGAACGCAACTGTAGAGCGTAGCTAGTATTAGGTAATTTGGATTCTAAGTATAATTTTGTTGCATATTCCCTATAGTTCTATTAGCCAACTACTATGAATTTCTTTTTCATGTTTTATTCTTCTTACCTGCCAATTTTAACTCTGCTTATTTACACTATAATATCATATGTAGGGAAGATTTATTTGTTTGTTTCTTTGTATTAAACAGAACCCAAAACTACTGGACCGATCAGAGATGTTTTTTTTTGTTCGACATTCGGATCCTACTTGTTTCCCTATGACCATAGGCTATATAATATTATCAAAAAGGTTAGAATTCCGTATGAAAACTTCGATAACGTAACCTGAAGTGTGGAAAAGAATAACAATTAGTCCATATATCGCGTATGCTGCGGAACGGAATCTATTGACCATACAACTAATATAAGTTAACACTGTTTGGCATTAGAGCATAGTGATGACAGGGGCCAATTCCACTAACTTAATTTGTTGCTACTAGATTCGAACCGTAGCCGATTTACACACATTCTTAAGCTGCTATAAGAAAACAATCACAACTACAGTTTCGCTTCTATTGACGCCAGCGATCGAATAGTATTTTATATTACGATTACTCAATAGACCAGGTACACCACGCTAACTCCTATTAGTATTTATCTATTAAATTATGCCGTAGCGTTTACGATACAATTACGTGACGTCACGTCCCAATGTCCTCAGGAATAGTAAGATGGCATTGCGGGTAATTATCGAACTACAACCGGAGTCGAACCGCAGTTGCAGCGGAGTGGATTGTTGAACTTGTGAAATAGTTGAATCGCCCCCAGTTCCATAGAGAGGACGTCAACATAACTATTACTACTCTGATAGTAATAGGAAAGGTATAAGAGGGTTTATTTCATTTTAGATTATGGATACACGTGCATCTACTTTTCCGATTGAAACAATCATTTCACGAGTATAATAATCACTACGCGGGTGAAACCGCGAACCGCAGCTAGTAATTTATGTTCTCGACAAAATTATTTTTATGTTAATACACTTATCCTACTTTATTTTTTCAATCCCACCTCAATTGCCATCGTCTAATAAATCTTAATCCAGTATTAGGTACTTAATACATTTATTGATTTATTCCCGTCAGCACACTAAGTCCTCTGGAAGCAATTTATTTTAGTGCTAACCCCCGCCTATATAGACCTTGTACCTACTCGTTTTAATTGCTAGATTTTACCTTCTCATATTATTTTTGTGTACCAATAACGCGTTTTCTATGTATTTAAGTAAACAACCCCTTAAATCTCATATCCATTTATTTCATTGATACCTATCAAGCAATTTAAGTAAACCAGAATTATGCGTTTTACAATAACTTATGACTTCTTAAATGACTAATCCCTAACTTTCGACTAAATACTTATTTCACGATTGCAGACTCTATTTTTAAGGTTTCATGGAACGCGTGCGCAATTGACGTAACCTTCAATTTTAACTGAGCTAGTTTTTTTTATATATGTATCCTAAGAAATTTTTACTAGAACCTCACAAATACTAACTTCGCCGACACGTAATTACTCTTTCAAATAATCTGTTATAGAATAAAATAAACAATTTAGGGTTGATAACTATGTTTAGATATTTATTCCATGTTTTTATAAATTTTTTATTTAGTTAATTTCCTAGGTATTCAATTTTGATTTAAGATCTTATTTGTCATTGTCTTATATGAATACCTACTACTATATCTAACAATTGATTTGTCATTTATAATGCTAACACCGCGTTAATTTCAATTTACCATAAACATATTTTAATTTCAATAATAATTTATAACTATCCTATGACCCATTCTAGATATGTACCACACTCACATATACCTTCATACGAATTTAATCCAATATGAACCTACCTTATTCATTTATCACGGCAAAATTGAATTATGTAGTACTAGTTGTGAATGCTTTAAGAAAGGTTCAATAAAATTACATTTTAGTTTATTAATCCAGGTATTTTACTCAGTAGAATAAAATAAACACATTTACTTATTGAAAACGATGCATGTAATTGTACTTGTTCTAATCAAATATTCACAAAATATATCACGAATACTGAATATAGGAATATAGTAAGCTATACGTAAACGTTACTAAATAGCGGATGCGTCTACTTTCGCGTAGGTACCTAATAGACGATCGTGTCAAGTAATAGTACGATAAAACGAGAGCGATAACCTATACCACTGTTTATTTAAGATTGGCATATTATTCGGCTGATATCATCAAAGTGAAACAATTTTCATTTAAACAAAATTATATATGATTTATGTAAGTAAGATATATTAAGTCCGTTAAACTTTAAAACCTAATAAACCCCGGAATCACAGAACATTATCATGAGCGATTTATTATATCTCTCTCTATTTTCACACCGCATATATTCGATATGTCATGACGCGTATTCACTAGTATATATTTTGAATTGAATATCCTAAATCAGAGGTCATTGCATAATTTCGCTAAGATAAGATACGTACTATAAAACGCTATATCGATTGCCCTTTCCTATTTTCTGATTCAACAAAAATCCTTGATTTACTGAAATAAATTAACAGGTATTTGATTTAATTTAAATGTATTATTAATATAATGAGTGATTTAATTAATGTCAACAAAACAAGTACATTATTAGATCCCTTTTCCCTCCAAATATATACTTCACGCAAGCCTACAATTTTCTACATACTCTTGACACCGTTTACTAATATTTGAACTATGGCGGTTGGCTTCCGTTCACTTGGCAACCACTTTCATGTTATAAAAAGCCACACCGCCATCTGTGAGCCGCCTAGGTAACTTCTACTCCAAGTTAACTTTTATAAAGCCACTACTTGAGTATTTATTTTGATACCATTAACATTATTTATATCTCTTTCTAATTTTGAATTGATATTTTGCTTTAAGATTACATACACTACTCACTTTCTCAACTATCCTAATAACAACTATCTAACCTATTTCGCCTAATGAGGCTAGCTATCTTAGTTCCGTTGTTTTTCGTAAGAGGTCGTTTTTTGACAGTAGTTTAAAATCTAATTTTCTATTCCAAAACGGCCATTTCATATCCGATGAAATTGGTCACAGAATAAATAACAGTACTTTATTTCCGCATTTAATCAATTTTATTGTTAATACATGTTATGTTTACGCGCGACATGGCCTAGCACTGTTTCGTATGTATAAGTACCTACATGGTGTATACTCGACGCGCGACGGGTTAGATATTTCACACAATGCCTTTTTTCCATTTCACGTCAACAAATTGTACCGACTCAGATTCTCGTAACTAGCTTTTTAACCAACTTCTTATTACTTACTTACATACTTCCTAAATAAGACATAATCATTAATTACAATTTAGAAGAATCTCTCGCCACTTTCGAACTTTTGTACGGCAGTGCCTATAAGTTGTAATGAGTACCTAATGTGTCAATAATTAATTTACCTAAACATCTCTAAACGACTCTAATCCTTGTCACGGCACTACCAAAATGTAACCCCCCTTTTTTTTCTTCTTTTTTCTTAAATCTTAAACTATCTATCTATCTATATATTTTGTACTCTATAATAACTACTTGTAATGACCCACCTCTAATACCTACTAACTATCGCTGACCTAACTTAATTACCTGAACCCTGAGCGTAGCAACCACTTCATTCATATGTTAACTAACTGTAATTTTCTAACTCAATTCGAGTCAACGCGGTACCTACATCATATGAATAGGTTTTAACCTCCCTCCACCTTCCTGACGCCTAAACTCCTGGATGTTCATAACTTACTGCTTTACCGGAATTACTGAGCTTGTTCCATTAGTTTTATTGGCATTTAAAGATTTTGATAATAGATATTAACGGAGTTACATTAAATAAATAGATGCTAATAATCGTCAGCTGGCTAAAGTAATACCTAGTTCCGAATGTTGATTAAATACTAGTTTAAGAATCTGTGAGTCGGTATTCCGATTTGGCTATGATTTCGTCTAGTGGCTACCTACAGAGACCCTGTGTATAGACGTAGTCCGTAACCCGGGAACGTTAAAGGCTGTGCGAGATATTAACAAATCGAACTCTTCACTGATCGGTACTTACCTATAATTACGCATCTATATCTACCTACCATTAGCGCGGTACTAATATAATTAATCAGAGTTAATATTGTGGATTTGAAATATCAAAATATCTTTGATGGTACATCTATTGATTTTATATACCTATAGCGGTTCCTTATAAATTTTTGTTTGCATTTACTACAAATTGCGATACAAATTTCGATATATTCAATTGTAGCTTATCTGTTGTTTCCTAGTACTGGTTATAATAAGATATGTCGACGTCATAAGTTAAATCCGTGAAAAATGTCTATACATTAGATAGTTGTTACGCGAGTTTAGCATATCGCCTCCCTTTTAGACAATTTATTTTGTATAACTATATTATTTCCTAAAACCTAGTAATTTGTTTGTACAGATAATTTCCTTAGAAATATTAGATTAGTTTTATTAAGATATTTTTTTATTTTTTTTTTATTTATACTTTGGAATGTGAAGTCTATTATTCCTAAAGAAAAGGAACTTTGATACCCCCGGGCTGACGACCGGCTTGGGCTGGCGGCTTTGCGGTTACCAACATTCACCAATTATACCAAAGTCCCCTTCTAAAAGTGTACTCTTTGCGGTTACCAACATTCACCAATTATACCAAAGTCCCCTTCTAAAAGTGAGACGAGAGCGATAACCTTTACAACTGTTTATTTCAGATTGGCATATTATTCGGCTGATATCATTAAAGTGAAACAATATTAACAAAATTATATATGATTTATGTAAGTATATTAAGTCTGTTAAACTTTAAAACCTAATAAACCCCGAAATCACAGAACATTATCATGAGCGATTTATTATATCTCTCTCTATTTTCACACCGCATGTATTCAATATGTCCATAAGTGGGGTTGTAGCCAACACTTAGAGGCACGTTTGGTATAAAATGTACAAAGTAGTACCTACATAAACAGCATTTGAAATGAAGGTGAAATGGTATAGCTATTGCTAAAATTAGTAACATAGTAGGGCTATAGATATGAACTCCTAAATCATAAAGAAATGGCTATTGACGAGACTACGGTACCTGCCAGTTTCAGTCTCATTTTAAAATATTATTATTATATATATGTATATAATATTGAATGCTACATTTAACGAAAATAAACAATACATTATACAATTACCTACGCAGTCTATCTCTCACCTAACTACACAACTTTATTTTATTTTAATCACACCTATCCTCGCATACACTATTTTTCACAGATATACCTGAGATATGTTATATTATTTATGTATTGCTTCAGATTTTTTTTAATTATTGTTTAGTATTTAAGTATTATTCCTTTTGGACAAAGTCAGCATACATTTTATAATTATTATAACCTTCTTTTAAAAAAATTATAAAATCCATGTAAAGATCATTGGAGTAATTATAAAGGAAGGGACTGAATCTCACGACACAGGCCATCCTAGTGTGGGATTCAGTGATCATCACCCAACTTACGAGTACTATATTATAATTTATAAGCCTAAAGATGTAATCTATTTTGTAAGTAATTAGCATAAGTTTTATTTCCTAATAAACGTTTCCTAGTTTCCTAATTAATTTCCTAATATATATTTAGGGGGCCACTAAACGGGCCCCCATAAGGGCCACCATCAATGGTGACAAAAGGGGCAACATTAGTGTGGATGGCTAAAGGGTGTCGAGAGGTGTGCTGCAGTTTCACTAGAGCACTACTACCGGCGTTATGCCCTTTAACACTTCCACCCTTGGAGCTTTTCGTTACTTACTTTAGTATTATGTATGCAAAAAAAATTATGCTTACCTATTGTGAAACTACCAATAGTAATTATAAAGACTCAAACTTTAGATTTGATTTACTATTAAAGTTGTTCGAGGTATAATTGACAATCTTTATTGTGTTACCCTCTAGCAATAACGATGTTTCATCTTCTTAGCATTTGCAGAGTCATTCCACTCGTACCTGTATAGGTATACCATATTCCCGCTCTCCGCTTGCATAAAGATGCGTTCTAAGCGGCCTGTAAGGAAGAATCTGCCGATTGGAATACATTGAATTATGAATAAAAATTATATCTATTGTATGTACTGTTAGTACTTTCCTTTTTCAATGGTTCTTATAGAAAATGCTTGGCAGAACACGGCTCTTGTTTTGTACATAAAAAACATACATTGCAAAATGTGGTCTTTGTACAAATTGTTAGTCTGTGCGAACACAGACGACAATATATCTTGGTATTCGTACAAATATACAAAAAATATGGTTGTCTATAAATTCGGTACGTGATAACGTCATAAGACAAGCCGAATGCTTAGGCTGATCGTGCCTCTCTTGCTTGTTCCGCGCCGTTACGTTTGCTCCAAAACGCACGTAAAAGTATGCCTCATTGTCACGTTCCGCCTGAGCCGAGCGTGCAAGCGAAAGCGCGGAACAAGCAATAGAGAGGCACGATCAGCCTAAGCATTCGGCTTGTCTTATGACGTTATCACGTGTAGTTAGGTGAGATAGACTGCGTAGGTAATTGTATAATGTATTGTTTATTTTCGTTAAATGTAGAATTAAATATTATATATATATATATAATAATATTTTAAAATGAGACTGAAACTGGCAGGTACCGTAGTCTCGTCAATAGCCATTTATTTTATGATTTAAGAGTTCCAAATCTATAGCCCTACTATGTTACTAATTTTAGCAAAAGCTATACCATTTCACCTTCATTTCAAATGCTGTTTATGTAGGTACTACATTGACCCCACTTATGTCTTTGTAAAAACTGGATAAAATACGAGAAAAAAAAGAAATAATACCGCAGCGGCCGGCGGCTTTGTGGCGAGCCGTAGGTGAGTGGCGACACCGGCACAGTAGATATATAGAACAGTACGGAAACTACCTTCAATCGTTTGAAACGGCCCAGTGACATAAACATGCGCATCGACGAGACCCCTAAGCGATTCTCGCGGTGCAGTCAGTAGTGAGTGTTACAAACTATTTTTACATCATAACCTTTTTTATATGATCTAAAATATGAAATGTCACACTTGACTGACTGCTATGCGTTTTAAAATTGTAAAATAAATTCGTAAAAAATAACACAATATACAAATCTCAGATGGCGGCTGCAATAGATTATTATATTGTGAACTATATCGTACTGGGTGTCGTTTTTATGATTTTCGAGGGCGTTGATGCCGATAGTGCTAACAAAACTGATATCGAAGATGGCGGCTGGGCGAAATTATTAACTTTTTTTCGAGTCAATAATTTGTAATTTATGAAGAATAAAAGTATTTTTATGTAATGTTTTTTTAATTACAAGGTATCAAACGCATTTTTGAGGTTGAAACGCAGTACGGTTCAGTCCGAAAATGCGTGACAAACACCCGAAAACAGAGTTCATGAGCACTGCACCCGCGCCACCTGCAGCGCCTACCACGCGCCCAACCGAGGCTCACGTACGCTCCTAGGGATTAGTCATTTAAGAAGTCCTAAGTTATTGTAAAACGCATAATTCTGGTTTAAATTGCTTGACAGGTATCAATGAAATAAATGGATATGAGATTTAAGGGTTTGTTTAGTTAAATACATAGAAAACGCGTTATTGGTACACAAAATTAATATTAGCAGGTAAAATCTAGCAATTAAAACAAGTAGGTACAAGGTCTGTATAGGCGGGGGTTAGCACTAAAATAAATTGCTAAGTATACTGGATTAAGATTTATTAGACGATGGCAATTGAGGTGGGATTGAAAAAATAAAGTAGGAGAAGTGTATTAACATTAAAATAATTTTGTCGAGAACATAAATTACTAGCTGCGGTTCGCGGTTTCACCCGCGTGGTGATGTATGTTATTGAGAATGGATCAAATATAGCGTAGGTATGTTACCGAGACATAATGTAGCTTTACATATTATACTCGTGAAATGATTGTTTAAATCGGAAAAGTAGTATCACGTGTACCCATAATCTAAAATGAAATAAACCCTCATATATCTTTCCTTTTACTATCAGAGTAGTAATAGTTATGTTGACGTCCTCTCTATGGAACTGGGGGCGATTCAACTATTTCACAAGTTCAACAATCCACTCGGCTGCAACTGCGGTTCGACTCCGGTTGTAGTTCGATAATTACCCGAAATGCCATCCTACTATTCCTGCGGACATTGGGACGTGACGTCACGTAATTGTATCGTAAACGCTACGGCATAATTTAATAGATAAATAGTAAACACTAATAGGAGTTAAAGTGGTGTACCTGGTCTATTGAGTAATCGTAATATAAAATACTATTCGATCGCTGGCGTCAATAGAAGCGAAACTAGTTGTGACTGTTTTCTTATAGCAGCTTAAGAATGTGTGTAAATCGGCTACGGTTTGAATCTAGTAGCAACAAATTAAGTTAGTGGAATTGGCCACTGTCATCACTATGCTCTAATGCCAAACAGCGTTAACTTATATTAGTTGTATGGTCAATAGATTCCGTTCCGCAGCATACGCGATATATGGACTAATTGTTATTCTTTTCCACACTTCAGGTTACGTTATCGAAGTTTTCATACGGAATTCTAACCTTTTTGATAATATTATATAGCCTATGGTCATAGGGAAACAAGTAGGATCCGAATGTCAAACAAAAAAAAACATCTCTGATCGGTCCAGTAGTTTTGGGTTCTGTTTAATACAAAGAAACAAACAAATAAATCTTCCCTAAATATGATATTATAGTGTAAATAAGCAGAGTTAAAATTGGCAGGTAAGAAGAATAAAACATGAAAAAGAAATTCATAGTAGTTGGCTAATAGAACTATAGGGAATATGCAACAAAATTATACTTAGAATCCAAATTACCTAATACTAGCTACGCTCTACAGTTGCGTTCGCGCGGTGTTGTGTTACATAATATTTGTACAGGTATAAAAAAGATTTATACAGGTGGATTTTTATGAAAATTGTTCCTTAGATTTATGTTTGCTGTTACGTACAAAAAAAAACGTACGTATATAGATATATATATATGCGATCCCATTCGTACAATATTGCATCAAAGGAGGGCGTTGCATCAGAGGTCCATCCATGTTTAAGCACACTGCCACCTCTGCTCGTTTTGGTAAGTAGAAAATAGTTTCGTCCTGAGGAAGTTCTTTAAAATAAAAATAAGGGTCAATAAATGTTATAACGCTCACCTCCTATATCAATAGGGTACATTGGTTATGTACGGTAATTTCATATACAATGAAAAACTTGCAAAATAAGACATTTAAAGATAGACATGAATTAGGCAGTCTTAGACGAGGTTTAAAACAGCATTGTTAGTTTATTACTGTCATGATAGAATTTCGTGACAGTGATAGAAATTCGATTTCGTGACAAACCTTAAAGTTATTGAGTTAAACTATATTTCAATTTGAAATATGGGTTAATAAAAGTTTAGAATTATTGGTTTAAATGTTATAATTTCATACTTTACGAGTTTGTTGAATTGTTAGAGTTGCGTGAATCAGCGATTGAGGAAGAATGATAACAAAGGGGACTAGAATGGTACGAGTAATAATTAGTAATTTACTTGGGGATGAATGAATCAATAAGTTTAATTTGAATTATTGAATGAAATGTTTTAATAAGTATGAAGGGCTCGAATGGTCAACCAAAATGCCAAAAATATGAAAACTAAGTCTCATTGACTACCTCCTCCTTTTTTTGAAAGTCTGTAGAAAATGGTTAAATGGTAAGGCTATTGATATGAAATCTAATGATTAGTGATAAGAGAGATAGTGGGCTATAGACGAGACTACGGCACCTGTCAATTTCAGTCTCATCTTAAAATATTTAGGTGACTTGCCACCCACTAAATGGGCTCCCCATAAGAGCCATCATCAATGGTAACAAAAGGGGCAACGTAGGCGTGGATGGCTAAAGGGTGTCGAGAGGTTTGCTGCGGTTTCACTAGAACGCTACTACCGGAGGCATGCCCTGTAACATTTCCACACTTGGAACTTTTTGTTACTTGCTCTTGCGTCTCCACCCCCAGACGGCCAATTAAAGCAAGCCGGGGTCAGGGGTCTCATTTAGCCCCAGGGAGAATCAGGGTCCACGGTGTCACAGTATAAAGATGCAACAGTAGGGAAACTAAGCCTAGTTGGTTAAATAATTATCTATGCCCCATTGAAGCCATAGGGTTCTCTGTTAATGATTTAAAGTATTTTTTTTAAATAAAACATTCGTTGTTCTGCTATAGACATTAAATCTAGTTAATTCTAGTTTACTAATAAAATGTATGTAGGTGTATCATGGCGTCGGTTAATCTTGATAGTTTAAAATACGGAAAACTGTTTAGTATTGACGCACAACTACTTGTAGATCTTAGGATTTTTACTACACTAACTTATCATTATGGCATAACCTTTTACAAGTTTTGGCGGGAGCGTACGTGAGCCTCAGTTGGGCGCGTGGTAGGCGCTGCAGGTGGCGCGGGTGCAGTGCTCATGAACTCTGTTTTCGGGTGTTTGTCACGCATTTTCGGACTGAACCGTACTGCGTTTCAACCTCAAAAATGCGTTTGTTACCTTGTAATTAAAAAGACATTACATAAAAAATACTTTTATTCTTCATAAATTACAAATTATTGACTCCAAAAAAAGTTGATAATTTCGCCCAGCCGCCATCTTCGATTTCAGTTTTGTTAGCACTATCGGCATCAACGCCCTCAAAAATCATAAAAACGACGCCCAGTACGATATAGTTCATAATAATATAATAATTATAGCCGCTATTGCAGCCGCCATCTGAGATTTGTATTTTGTGTTATGTTTTACGAATTTTTTAAGTTTTATGATCGATCATACAAAAACACTATTACAATTTTAAAACATAGCAGTCAGTCAAGTGTGACATTTCATATTTTAGATCATATAAAAAGGTTATGATGTAAAAATAGTTTTTAACACTCACTACTGACTGCATCGACGAGACCCCTAAGCGGTTCTCGCGGTGCAGTCAGTAGTGTGTGTCGAATCGAAGATGGCGGCTGGGGGAAATTATCAACTTTTTTTGGAGTCAATAATTTGTAATTTATGAAGCATAAAAGTATTTTTTATGTAATGTTTTTTTAATTACAAGGTATCAAACGCATTTTTGAGGTTGAAACGCAGTACGGTTCAGTCCGAAAATGCGTGACAAACACCCGAAAACAGAGTTCATGAAGCACTGCACCCGCGCCACCTGCAGCGCCTACCACGCGCCCAACCGAGGCTCACGTACGCGTCCGCCAAAACTTGTAAAAGGTTATGCCATAATGATAAGTTAGTGTAGTAAACCTACAAAAAATCCTAAGATCTACAAGTAGTTGTGTGTCAATACTAAACAGTTTTCTGTATTTTAAACTATCAAGATTAACCGACGCCATGATACACCTACATACATTTTATTAGTAAACTAGAATTAACTAGATTTAATATCTACAGCAGAACAATGAATGTTTTATTAAAAAAAAACAATACTTTTAAACATTAAAAGTGAGAACCCTATGTCTTCAATGGGGCATAGATAATTATTTGATCAACAAGGCTTAGATTCCATACTGTTGCATCTTTATACTGTGACACCGTAGACCCTGATTCTCCCTGGGGCTAAATGAGACGCCTGACCCCGGCTTGCTTTAATTGGCCGTCTGGGGGTGGAGACGCAAGAGCAAGTAACAAAAAGTTCCAAGGATGGAAATGTTACAGGGCATGACGCCAGTAGTAGCGTTCTAGTGAAACCGCAGCAAACCTCTCGACACCCTTTTGCCATCCACGCCAACGTTTCTCCTTTTGTTACCATTGATGATGGCTCTTATGGGGAGCCCATTTAGTGGGTGGCAAGTCACCTAAATATTTTAAGATGAGACTGAAATTGACAGGTGCCGTAGTCTCGTCTATAGCCCATTATCTCCCTTATCACTAATCATTAGATTTCATATCAATAGCCTTACCATTTAACCATTTTACTACAGACTTTCAAAAAAAGGAGGAGGTACTCAATGAGACTTAGTTTTCATACTTTTGGCATTTTGGTGGACCATTCGAGCCCTTCATACTTATTAAAACATTTCATTCAATCATTCAAATTAACCTTATTGATTCATTCATCCCCAAGTAAATTACTAATTATTACTCTTAACATTCTAGTCCCCTTTGTTATCATTCTTCCTCAATCGCTGATTCACGCAACTCTAACAATTCAACAAATTCGTCAAGTATGAAATTTGAACATTGAAACCAATAATTCTTAACTTTTATTAACCCATATTTCAAATTGAAATATAGTTTAACTCAATAACTAAGGTTTGTCACTAAATCGAATATTTTATCATGACGGTAATAAACTAACAATGCTGTTTTAAACCTCGTCTAAGACTGCCTAATTCATATCTATCTTTAAATGTCTTATTTTGCAAGTTTTTCATTGTATATGAAATTACCGTACATAACCAATGTACTCTTTTGATATAGGAGGTGAGCATTATAACATTTATTGTCCCTTATTTTTATTTTAAAGAACTTCCTCAGGACGAAACTATTTTCTACTTACCAAAACGAACAGAGGTGGCAGTGTGCTTAAACATAGATGGACCTCTGATGCAACGCCCTCCTTTGATGCAATATTGTACGAATGGGATCGCATATATATATATCTATATACATACTTTTTTTTTTTTTACGTAACAGCAAACATAAATCTAAGGAACAATTTTCATAAAAATCCACCTGTATAAATCTTTATTATACCTGTAAAAATATTATGTAACACAACACCGCGCGAACGCAACTGTAGAGCGTAGCTAGTATTAGGTAATTTGGATTCTAAGTATAATTTTGTTGCATATTCCCTATAGTTCTATTAGCCAACTACTATGAATTTCTTTTTCATGTTTTATTCTTACCTGTCAATTTTAACTCTGCTTATTTACACTATAATATCATAAGTAGGGAAGATTTATTTGTTTGTTTCTTTGTATTAAACAGGCCCCAAAACTACTGGACCAATCAGAGATTTTTTTTTTTTGGCCATTCGGTTCCTACTTGTTTCCCTATGACCATAGGCTATATAATATTATCAAAAAGGTTAGAATTCCGTATGAAAACTTCGATAACGTAACCTGAAGTGTGGAAAAGAATAACAATTAGTCCATATATCGCGTATGCTGCGGAACGGAATCTATTGACCATACAACTAATATAAGTTAACACTGTTTGGCATTAGAGCATAGTGATGATAGGGGTCAATTCCACTAACTTAATTTGTTGCTACTAGATTCGAACCGTAGCCGATTTACACACATTCTTAAGCTGCTATAAGAAAACAGTCACAACTACAGTTTCGCTTCTATTGACGCCAGCGATCGAATAGTATTTTATATTACGATTACTTAATAGACCAGGTACACCACGCTAACTCCTATTAGTATTTATCTATTAAATTATGCCGTAGCGTTTACGATACAATTACGTGACGTCACGTCCCAATGTCCTCAGGAATAGTAAGATGGCATTGCGGGTAATTATCGAACTACAACCGGAGTCGAACCGCAGTTGCAGCGGAGTGGATTGTTGAACTTGTGAAATAGTTGAATCGCCCCCAGTTCCATAGAGAGGACGTCAACATAACTATTACTACTCTGATAGTAATAGGAAAGGTATAAGAGGGTTTATTTCATTTTAGATTATGGATACACGTGCATCTACTTTTCCGATTGAAACAATCATTTCACGAGTATAATAATCACCACGCGGGTGAAACCGCGAACCGCAGCTAGTGATTTATGTTCTCGACAAAATTATTTTAATGTTAATACACTTATCCTACTTTATTTTTTCAATCCCACCTCAATGGCCATCGTCTAATAAATCTTAATCCAGTATTAGGTACTTAATACATTTATTGATTTATTCCCGTCAGCACACTAAGTCCTCTGGAAGCAATTTATTTTAGTGCTAACCCCCGCCTATATAGACCTTGTACCTACTCGTTAATTGCTAGATTTTACCTTCTCATATTAATTTTGTGTACCAATAACGCGTTTTCTATGTATTTAAGTAAACAACCCCTTAAATCTCATATCCATTTATTTCATTGATACCTATCAAGCAATTTAAGTAAACCAGAATTATGCGTTTTACAATAACTTATGACTTCTTAAATGACTAATCCCAAACTTCCGACTAAATACTTATTTCACGATTGCAGACTCTATTTTCAAGGTTTCATGGAACGCGCGCGCATTGACGTAACCTTCAATTTTAACTGAGCTAGTTTTTTTTTATGTATCCTAAGAATGTTTTACTAGAACCTCACAAATACTAACTTCACCGACACGTAATTACTCTTTCAAATAATCTGTTATAGAATAAAATAAACAATTTAGGGTTGATAACTATGTTTAGATATTTATTCCATGTTTTTATAAATTTTTTATTTAGTTAATTTCCTAGGTATTCAATTTTGATTTAAGATCTTATTTGTCATGGTCTTATATGAATACCTACTACTATATCTAACAATTGATTTGTCATTTATAATGCTAACACCGCGTTAATTTCAATTTACCATAAACATATTTTAATTTCAATAATAATTTATAACTATCCTATGACCCATTCTAGATATGTACCACACTCACATATACCTTCATACGAATATAATCCAATATGAACCTACCTTATTCGTTTATCACGGCAAAATTGAATTAGTACTAGTTGTGAATGCTTTAAGAAAGGCTCATTAAAATTACATTTTAGTTTATTAATCCAGGTATTTTACTCAGTAGAATAAAATAAACACATTTACTTATTGAAAACGATGCATGTAATTGTACTTGTTCTAATCAAATATTCACAAAATATATCACGAATACTGAATATAGGAATATAGTAAGCTATACGTAAACGTTACTAAATAGCGGATGCGTCTACTTTCGCGTAGGTACCTAATAGACGATCGTGTCAAGTAATAGTACGATAAAACGAGAGCGATAACCTATACCACTGTTTATTTCAGATTGGCATATTATTCGGCTGATATCATCAAAGTGGAACAATTTTCATTTAAACAAAATTATATATGATTTATGTAAGTAAGATATATTAAGTCCGTTAAACTTTAAAACCTAATAAACCCCGAAATCACAGAACATTATCATTAGCAATTTATTATATCTCTCTCTCTATTTTCACACCGCATGTATTCGATATGTCATGACGCGTATTCACTAGTATATAGTTTGAATTGAATATCCTAAATCAGAGATCATTGCATAATTTCGCTAAGATAAGATACGTACTATAAAACGCTATATCGATTGCCCTTTCCTATTTTCTGATTCAACAAAAATCCTTGATTTACTGAAATAAATTAACAGGTATTTGATTTAATTTAAATGTATTATTAATATAATGAGTGATTTAATTAATGTCAACAAAACAATTACATTATTAGATCCCTTTTCCCTCCAAATATATACTTCACGCAAGCCTACAATTTTCTACATACTCTTGACACCGTTTACTAATATTTGAACTATGGCGGTTGGCTTCCGTTCACTTGGCAACCACTTTCATGTTATAAAAAGCCACACCGCCATCTGTGAGCCGCCTAGGTAACTTCTACTCCAAGTTAACTTTTATAAAGCCACTACTTGAGTATTTATTTTGATACCATTCAACATTATTTATATCTCGTTCTAATTTTGAATTGATATTTTGTTTTAAGATTACATACACTAAGAACGCGTTTCATTCAGTAGCAGTAAATAAGTAGGTACAGAGTAATTTATTTTATGTATAAAATGAGATATCACCCCCCAGACCTTTTAAGCTCACTAGTTTTATACAATAACCTCTCGTATACTATTGTTTTAATCCTTTAATTAAATATGGCCGGTGTAGTTAACTTATTTATTTATTAGTTGTCTACAAATACGTATGTTTTATAATGATTATTAAATCATTATATAGAAACTTGGGATTACCCAAGTTTCTTCTCACAGCGCCACCTATCTAAAACCCATGTACCTCACTTTCTCAACTACAGCCCCAAGCAATTAAAGATTTTTTCGCGCCATCTATCTAATGCTTATTAAACTAAAGGCATGGTAATGCTAGTTTACCTAACTGAAGATCACGTCATCCATTCGATACTGCTAGCCGCGCCATCTATCTAACCCCCACAGTACTAACACAAATATTCGCCAATTGTTGATATTTCACCTGATGAGGCTAGCTATCTTAGTTCCGTTGTTTTTCGTAAGAGGTCGTTTTTCAAAATCTAATCATTTTCTATTCCAAAACGGCCATTTCATATCCTATGAAATTGGTCACAGAATAAATAACAGTACTTTATTTCCGCATTTAATCAATCGTTAATACATGTTATGTTTACGCGCGACATGGCCTAGCACTGGTTCGTATGTATAAGTACCTACATGGTGTATACTCGACGCGCGACGGGTTAGATATTTCACACAATGCCTTTTATGCATTTCACGTCAATAAATTGTACCGACTCAGATCCTCGTAACTAGCTTTTTAACCAACTTCTTATTACTTACTTACATACTTCCTAAATAAGACATAATCATTAATTACAATTTAGAAGAATCTCTCGCCACTTTCGAACTTTTGTACGGCAGTGCCTATAAGTTGTAATGAGTACCTAATGTGTCAATAATTAATTTACCTAAACATCTCTGAACGACTAATCCTTGTCACGGCTCTACCAAATTGTAACCCCCCTCTATATATATATTTTTCTTCTATCTGAAACTATCTATCTATCTATATATTTTGTACTCTATAATAACTACTTGTAATGACCCACCTTTAATACCTACTAACTATCGCTGACCTAACTTAATTACCTGAACCCTGAGCGTAGCAACCACTTCATTCATATGTTAACTAACTGTAATTTTCTAACTCAATTCGAGTCAACGCGGTACCTACATCATATGAATAGGTTTTAACCTCCCTCCACCTACCTGACGCCTAAACTCCTGGATGTTCATAACTTACTGCTTTACCGGAATTACTGAGCTTGTTCCATTAGTTTTATTGGCATTTAAAGATTTTGATAATAGATATTAACGGAGTTACATTAAATAAATTGGTTCTAATAATCGTCAGCTGGCTAAAGTAATACCTAGTTCCGAATGTTGATTAAATACTAGCTTAAGAATATGTGAGTCGGTATTTCGATTTGGCTATGATTTCGTCTAGTGGCTACCTACAGAGACCCTGCGTATAGACGTAGTCCGTAACCCGGGAACGTTAAAGGCTGTGCGAGATATTAACAAATAGAACTCATCACTGATCGGTACTTACCTATAATTACGCATCTATATCTACCTACCATTAGCGTGATACTAATATAATTAATCAAAGGTAATATTGTGGATTTGAAAAATCAAAATATCTTTGATAGTACATCTATCGATTTTATATACCTATAGCGGTTCCTTATAAATTTTTGTTTGCTTTTACTACAAATTGCGATAAAAATTTCAATATATTCAATTGTAGCTTATCTGTTGTTTCCTAGTACTGGTTATAATAAGATATGTCGAAGTCATAAGTTAAATCCGTGAAAAATGTCTATACATTAGATAGTTGTTACGAGAGTTTAGCATATCGCCTTCCTTTTAGACAATTTATTTTGTATAACTATATTATTTCCTAATACCTAGTAATTTGTTTGTACAGATAATTTCCGTAGAAATATTAGATTAGTTTTTTGTTTGTACAGATAATTTCCTTAGAAATATTAGATTAGTTTTATTAAGATATATATTTTTTTTTTATTTATACTTTGGAATGTGAAGTCTATTATTCCTAAAGAAAAGAAACTGATACCCACGGGCTGACTACCGGCTTGGGCTGGCTTAAGAGTAGGTACTCTTTGCGGTTACCAACATTCACCAATTATACCAAAGTCCCATTCTAAAAGCGAGTTATAATATGGCCATATTATCCCCCTTATTCATATACCTACTTCCTCATACATTTTATGTTTCTTTCCCTAAGTCCGTAGCTTTTAGCACGAAACTCCTAAATACTATCCTAGCTCTGCATATATTTATTTTAATGTTTAGTAATATTTTCACTTCTGTTACATAGTATGTATTCATAATTTTTCTCTTATTTGCTACTCTCTTACGCGGATTCGTTTAAGATTTAATTCAGGTATTTTTACCTATTCAAGTATTTTGCGTAATATAAATTACTTGTTTTGCTCTTAGAATTTCGTAAGAACCAATTTGTCCGAAAAGCCTAATCTAGCTCAAACATAACTACAATGAATTTAGTAGTAAAATATCAGTATCTCTTGATATTAATGTAGGTATTTAATTAGATGTCTGCGGTATGCAGAATTTCCACCTTTCTCTGAAATGGAAACCCACACACCATGGAACTGCTTTTGCTCGTCCATACAACCAATTTAATACATAATGATTTATTTACTGGTTACGAATGTTTATGTTAGGTATGAGCTGATCAAACCTCCGGAACTATTTTGTCCTATCTAGTAGTTAGTTTGTTACTTTATTTTAGTTCCTAGTAGTTATTTAGTTTTTCCCTAGTAAGTAGGTATTTATGTATGGTTTTAATTCCCGTTTAGTCTTTCTTCGCGCCTAATTTAACTTTTTAAAGTGTGTACCTTCTACCTAGTCCCTAATATCTCCTAGGTATTTCCAAACTAGGGGCCCGCGTCTTCCCCACATTTACTTTTAAGCGTGTGGTGTGTAAGGCAAATCTTCTCTTAGCAAAGACAAGATTGAGTGCACAGAGAGTTTCCACAGGTAGCTTTCTGTCTAACAGCTAAGCTCATAATTAGTGGAGGAGCAACCTCCCGTGTACCTAGTGCTAATTGTGTACCTAAGCACCCATCACGACTATCGAAATAGCCAGGCTGTGAGCGGGGTACGGGGTAAATACCTAATAGTGTAATTTTTAATGTCACCGAGTACGGTGCCGTTTTTATCAATGAAATTTTTCGACGCGGTTTCGCTCTGCCGCGGTTTCCTTCCTGCTCTAAATGTTGCCACTGCTATAAAACTGTATTAAAAGTCTCATTTCACCCCGAATTTCTATCATGCATTTCTTTCTTTGACCGCTGGTATCCCTATTTACTTTTTTTGTTCGTTTTTGTGAAGAATCTAGACTAGGCATAACGAATTAATTTATTATTTAGTTTGTTCGAAAGAAACTTTCCTTGTTGTTTATTTAAAAGTTCCAATTACTTCAATTATTTATTCCGCTTAATTTATTAGTTAGTTTTACGAATCGATATTGTAACTAAATACTATACTTTATGACTTTAGGGTGATGTTAAGGTGAATATGGAGATTCATCCCCTAAAACGACAAGTTTCTGCTACTAATGTTTAAATAGGTTAGATATTATGTTTGGTTTTTATTTAAATTCTTTATTATCATACTTATAAAGTTTCTTGTATATATTAATGCGTGAATGAGCGGAATTCTCATACTCTTACAAAAATGGGTCCCGACTCGCCAACCGACCCGTCGTCTGTCTAATTTAAATATTTGTTGTACATCTAAGCAACTTGTTATGTTTTCTTAGCTTTACATAACTAGATATCTAAACGCATGTATAGATAGTTGACGCCTAATAATACGTAAATCTATCGTTTCCTCCTACCGACATTATCCTACTTTTCTCAAAATCTAGAATACCCCATTTTCCGAATATTGTGGGCAAAATCTTATATTATTGTGCAACGTTATTTATTATTACATATAGTGGGTATAACTAATAGATTCGATACCTTTACTTTGAAGCTTTCCTTCATTTCGAGGCGCAAATATAACGTATTGGCGGATAAACTTAAAAATGGTTGACAGTTGATTCATTTTGTATGGAATTTTCTCTACTTCGTTTCTATTTTACAATAATTTAAAAGATTCCTTTAATAATTATTCTCATATTTAGCCGCACGGATTTATTTGTGAATGTGCGGAATACCTATTCAAGGTTGGTTCAGTCACACTGGCCCATAAATATATGAAAGGAGTCAGCTATAACAAAACGTCCTCAGGAAGCCTCCAGACCCATGCCGCGAGTCAATCCACTAACTTGCGATCGATATAAATATGGCACCTAACTTTCCTTTTCGTGGTGTTTAGTAGCTGTGACAATCACTAACGTAAACAAGTCTCCATATTAGTACGTACATATACAGCCACTTTAAAGATAACTATCGCGGGTAGCGTTAATATTTTAGCTATTCGAAGCGAGTTCTTATTTTCCACAGCTCATTACGTGTCTAAAGCACTGCATAGTCCTACGATGTAAAGGCAGTCGCTCTATGATACAAGACACGATACCTATCATCTCATACTTAAAACAGAGTGGTAAAATTAAATTAACAATGCACACCTAGAATAGAAACAGTGCGTTACGTTACAAAAATATGGATTGCACCTACCAGATTCATCCCAAGCTACTCGCTGTACACGACTCCAAGGTCCCGGCGGTTTCGATGTCGACGGCTGCCACGGTGCCAGAGCTGCACTCAGAGTCTTGGCCCCCGAGACCGGCCGCGGGGATCCATTAGTGATTCCAATTCGGTAGGTAGGTAGACCAGGGGATCGGTTGCGACGGGTAAATCCCACATCTGAAAATGTAACACCCATTACAATAAAACAATAAAACCAGATTATGCACATGTATTCCATAACTTGAAACTCAAATCTATACCAATTACATTCAACTGAATTTACAAGATGTTAAGTAACAATTACATTAAAGCCTACATAAACATTTGCTTATAATTATCCTTAATACACATTTCTAAGTATTTTGCCATCTGGCTTACTGACAAGACGATACCAGCAATTAAAATTAATAATATAATTATTCTCAAAATGATTTTTATATATATATATATATATATCAGTAGGCTATTTTAATCTCCAACAATATATATATATATTGTTGGAGATTAAAATAGCCTACTACACTATACAAAATCACGACAAGGATTGACTCACCGCAATAACGAACTCGGAGATGTTGACTGGTCGACGGTTGAAGGCAGAGTGAGCCACGACCGCTCTGCGCGCCGCGTTTTATAAACTCATAGCGATGTCTTCCGCTGGGATTTCCCTTCACCGCCGCCATTTTCTTGGCGGGACAATGCCACGCTCTTCATTGGCTGTTGGAGGCTACGTCTAACCACGTGATGCCCTCCATTTTGGTCTCGCGGAAGTACTTCAGTTCACGTGGTTACAGCCATGTTTTACTAGCGGAAATGGTGGTGTATTCTTTTATTTGTTCTTGGACTCGCGGAAGTACTTCAGTTCACGTGGTTGCCGCCATGTTTGACTAGCGGAAATGGTGGTGTATTCTTTTATTTGTCACACTAATCTATGAATAAAATATTGTTTTTACATTTATAAAGTAGACTCTTATGGTTTGTATATTTGCCTAAATATATGACTGAAAAAAGAGCCATTTTTTGATTTGTTATGCAATGATAATAGGATCTATACTTTTCTTCTAAATGATAACACCATGATCACAGAACAATATTACCGGGGGGAAGAACGCCGACTTCATTAAAAAAAGTAGGGTGTAGATTTCAAGTTTTAGTAAAAAGATTAGGGGGTACGACACAGATGGAGTGATTCAAAATCTCACATGCGGGATATTCAAATCCGTTTCTACAGTTAATTTAGGCTCTAATATTATATTTTATAAGCTTTATATAAGTGAAAGCTGGTAGGTACATTAAATAAAAAGCAAGTATGGTACTAAGAAAACTTTATTGATGAATATGCTCTCGCAAACAATCTTGTAAACATTGTTTATTACAAACGAATCAGTTATGAAATCGAATTAAATCTTTTTATTCTAGGTACGTAAATAATATAAAATGATTTAGGTGCTTATTTTAACAAGTGGTTAAAGTCTGGGTTTGTTTTTATTATAAAACAATTAATTAATATAGAAATTCTTAAACTTATTCATAAACGTAGATGTTTTCGAATGTTGCACAAAATAATTTAGTGCATGGTCCAACCTGTGGCGGGAAGTTCTAAGCTTTTCGCAGCAATCGCAAATTTGACTGCTCATTGTCTTGATTTTTATCACTAACTAACTTTTGCCCGGGACTTCATCCGCGTAATTTTTTATAGATTTGAATTATTTTAACAATATAGAGCTATGTTCATGGCTATCGCCCACTACTATTTGTAAAATTAAGGAACACCATTTTTTATTTTAAATTAACTATTTGAATACAAAGTTCAAAAACATATTACTTTCATACAAACGTCTTCACCCATTATTATTAGGGCTTGAATATCGAAATACTCTTTCTTAATACACCACCTATATCCACCAAGACAAAAACATTCTCCAAAATTTCAAGTTTCTACTATCAGCGGTTTAGGTTACGTGTTGTCTGTCAGTCAATCATTCAGGACTTTTGATTCTTATATAATATATAGATAGACCCCATTACTTGTATTGGTTCCTAAGCCGTTGGAAATATGAAAACTAGTTTAGGAACCAATATGAGAAATGAAGTCCACCTCCCAATGATTGTACTGAATTCCATACAAAAGCTTTCTTTTTATTCTTTAACTTAAGATGTTTAAACAACTTTAACAGTCTTAATAAAGATACATTTTTATTAAAATTGCGAAATAAGAAAAAATATAAAAATAAAAGTATTAAGCTAACAATGTTTGTATTTATCACCTTAGCCGAAATGCTTTGCTATAGAATATAGTACTAGCTGTTACTACATGGTATTACATGGTAATGTGTACCTTGAGAACATTTATTTGTGTTGAAGAATATCTATTTTTCTTCTGAGAGCAGATTTAGTAGACTCTTCTGTGAACTGCCGATTTCTCAAGATGCAAAACCTTTTAATACAGATAAAAAATATACTGTTTATCATATAATTTATATTACACTCATAGTGGTCTGCACAATTGCTGAGGAAACTGAAATCTATTGATTCTGTTAGGATGTATTTAACATTTTTCTTTATATTTTTTTATATGCTTCGTTTTCTAAATATGTATTCATGATTGTTGCACCACTTTCTACACACGCAATCAATTGCTTAGAGGCATACATTAGCGACTTTTTTATATCGTCATACTCTTTAAAGTCAATAAAAATGTGTTCATCCAATTGCGTCTCAGACACAAATATTTTTTTACATTGTTGGCACTTATTATTTGGGTTGTTTTTAATAAAAAGCCACAGACATATGCACATGCCTGCGTTTCACCACTATTTTCTTTAAATACCTCTTCAAACGTGTAGTGAATGTTACATCCTATAGCAGGCAATCTGCCTCAATGGCATTTTTATTGCATATGTCTGTGGTTGGTGTCAACAATGTTTTATAGTTTGATATGAAAACATCATTTTCATCGATTTCGCAGTTTCCTACAACAATGTGGGACAAGTTGCTTAAGATTGCAGTTTTAAGCCCTGCAACGAACTGTCCAGCAGTTGGGTTTGCGTTGGCTCCACAGTTGCCTCTAATGCACCCGAATAAATTTTCTAGTTATAATCTTCTAGTTGCTAAACTTTTAATGTCCTTATACTTATTATGTCTCCAAACCCGTTCCAGCCCGTTCAATGTCCAAACCCATCCTTTCTGAGATGGGGGTGTTCTTCTGCATCCAAGGAATTTAATTTTTTTGAAAAAATCTTTCATTTCTTTATAGTATTCTATGTGCTATGCTATTATTCTGCATGTTGGTGGCGAGCGGTTTCCCTCTTCTCAGATCTGGAGTATAGGCATTCACACTGTCAAACAGTTTGTCTATTTTTGCAATGACATTTGCAGTTGTTGTGGCTTCTGTTGATAACTCTCCTGAAAATATAAAATATTTATTTTTTCTCACAATAAAATAAAATCTTAAAATTCACAAAAAATAAAATGCTTTAACTAACTGCTTACAAAGTTTACATATAATTTTGAAAAATTCAAAAAAAGCGATACACCCAGTGACCGTATCAGGTGATTATTATACAAATCTCTACAACCTATTTCATCTAGTATTCTAGACTCTATACTTCTGGCTCTAGAATCTAAGGTTAGTGTCCGTCTACCGTCCGGTACCACTGCAGTTATAGATATTACGCCTCAGAGCTGTAGTCTGTGTAAACATCTTGGGGTGACGAACACTGGAGTGCAGGCCAGCGCATAATTATGAACATTGAGAATTATCATCTGGGTAGCCCTGCAACTGTCATAGGCAGGCGAGATGTTTAACAAGAAGCAAACTACTGACACAGTATCAACTAGGCCAAATATCTACATATTATTAACAAATAAATAGTTATTCGGGAATTAACGAATTTAGTTTCAAAAACCATTAAATAAAAAACATTTATACTTAACATCACAATCACTGAAAATAGGATATCCATTACTAAATAGAAATATATTGAATTAATCTGGGTAAATTGAAAATCTATATCATAATTACTTAATGTATACAGGGCCCTTTCCATGTGTCAATATTGGAAAGTCTGAAACTACAAGACATACAAAGATCTTTTCTTAGAAACCGTGTCATTGATTTTAGTGAAATTAAATTTATTTTATTCCAAAGAATAATCATTAATAACCTTGTGATATTTTTGCATACATCCCTGCAGCAACAGAGTGGCTCAAAACTTGAGCAGCAAGTTTTACCTTCATCTTCTGTTTTGTATTTGGCCCCAAATGTTCTTGTTTTAAGCTTGGGGCAAATACAAAATTAGGATTACTATTGTCAAGCTCATAGAACTTTTTAATGTGGCTCCATTTTGAATCCATCCTGTAAAAAGTGACATATGCTTAGATTATTTATATTTAATATTTAATCAGTTCATCAATAGTAGATTGTTGTACCAAGCAGAAAGTAAGTTATGATTGCACCAAGTGCTTATTTAACTAGCAGTTAGACATAAAGAATATCATAAAAATGTGAAATCTATTATCTTACCAGTTCCGCATCTACTTCCAATAGACATTGGACATTCTATATCATACTTCAAGAATACATTCCTGAAGCATTTTAACAAATGTGAAGTGTCAAAAAGTGTTACTAGTTCTTGATTTTCAATATCTATGTATGGTTGGTCCACAGATGCACCTAATATACTTAATGCCTTTTTGTTTACTCCATCTAAATCACAGACTGTGGCAGAGATCTTCAACCCAGCGTTGAAACAGTGATGCAAAACCTGAAATGAATATAAAATTACTTTGGACAATCTAAAATACAAAATAACTGGTACGGGTCTGAAATTGACAAATCTATAATGACCCATTGGACATTATAGATTCAGCACTGGATCAGATTACTTCAATGGAAGTAATCTGGATCCAATGCCTCCCTGCAACCTTTTCGGGCCAACTTACTCAGCTTGTGCTTCAAACTTACTAATCCACTGTCATCAATTTTTCACCTATGGATTTGTTCATTTCTTATTCGATCTTGCAGAACACTGAGTATGGTGAGAGCACTACATTGCGACACAGTACCATATCATTATCAGAGCATACCATATTGTTATCAGACGATGCCATATGGTTATAAGAGGATAACCGTGATTGCATGCTACCTACTGTAACAAAACAATAGATTCTGCAAAGTAGCATACCACAGTTTTTGTACTAAAAATATGATGTAAGCAGGTTATATTTTATGTGATATACTTTCGTTACAAGGGTGGCATATTCTTAAAGAATAATACCCTGTTTAATAAACAAAAGATAACCCTACCTTTATTTTAACATCTCCTGTTTAATGATACCACACATAATGGGGAATTAAAAAATATTTTTGTTATTCCTAGAGGCCACCATATTCAATTTAAAGTGATGTAATTTAGCCTGTAACCAGCAGACACACAAGACGCTTATAAGATGATAATACATACACACATACTGGTCAAAACATAACCTTGCCTTTGCTTCGCCATAGTCAGGTAAACATTGATTGAGAAAGACTAAGAACTTTGCTCACCTCCTTTACTATAACTGCCAGTCTATCAGCAGTCACAGATCCACCAGAGAAGTAAAATGCAAGTGGTTGTTTTACTCTCTTTCTAATGCCAGCAACCATAAAGACAAGAGCACCTGAGCTGCATGGTCTTGGAAACCTTCAATTAAGTCTTGTTTTTCATTGTAATACAAGTGTTTTTTATTGACATTTCGTCAAACATTAATACATGCTCATATTCAGACTGCTCCTCATTTTCTTTTACTTTTTTCTTCAAAACTTTGAAGATCTGCTCATTTATTCCAACAGTGAGTTGAAATTTGTTTAACAGACATTTTAATGTGCTTGAAGCTGGCAGGCATACCATTCTTCTTAATAATTTATAACATGTTGGAGACCTTTTGAAGAGTCTCAGTGCTACAATTTTTGAATTTGTATCCCATCTGCGGCTTTTACCTGCTTTCTTAAAGTTTCTCATTTCCCCTTGCAATAATAATGCAAAAGTTGGTGATATCTGACTTTTCATGAGAGAGTTTACTGAATTACTTTTAAAAATCTTGTTGATAAATGATTTGTTGTTCAATATCTTTATCTTTCGTTGCAGTCTATAAATTTTTTCATGTGTTTTCTGCACTTTTTAAATAGGTACTTATTTTTCCTGCTTAAGTCCGATTGCTTGGTAGATTTTTGCATGGCAGAAGGTTCCAATTGATTCTCAATATTTATTGGAGGAACAATTTCACAGTCCTTTAGTAAACCACCTTGTAGTGGTACCGGCACCTCAGTAAATATCCTTGCTTTTGGCTGGTTTATATTAAGGAGACCCACATTTTCTAATAGAGGCTGTGACATCCCGGATGTTCTTGCTATAGGTTCAAGTATAGAGCTTGATCCAGATATGTCCAGAACTGGGCTTGTAAGCATCTGAAATATTATAAAAAGCCATACTTTAGGTAGGTACTTCTATAGTATACTCTAGGAAGATACGTAATTGGTTTTTTCAAATAGGACTATTCTCAGCATAATGCTAAATGCTTTGACATTCCATAGTGGTTTACAGATAGTGATGAAACAATTCAAAAATAAAACCATATATAATCGAATAAAACTTGTAATCTCGAGGGGATTGTACTATTCCAGTTTTATTGAGTAAAACCAATATAAATAGAGCTCTACTTGATATCCCCACATATTCCTAACAAGAAGGCTCTAGAGGGACAGACAGACAGACAAGAAAAGTAAGGATTCCTAGAATTCTAAACTTATTAAAATATCATCCGATAATGGCCATGTTAACAATTGACATAGGTATGTATGCTGCCACTTCTACTTGGTTACAGTGACATTAACTTGTAAAATGACACAATTACCACCAACCCCACTGACATCGCAAATGAATTTAATAATTATCTGATAAACTTGACGAATAACAAAATCAATAATGATATCAAAAACAAAAATAAAAAACGTGTGTAAAGTAGTATTTTTTTGACGCCATGCACCATGGAAGAAACATTAAATATAATTCAGTCATTAAAAAACACCAAATCTGAAGGATTTGATGAAATTTCTACCAAAATAGTGAAATGTTGTAAAAATGTTTTAGCACCAGTGTTTACATTCCTCATAAATTTATCTTTTGAGACGGGGAGTTTTCCTGATAGACTTAAACTTTCAATTGTTAAGCCTTTATTTAAAACAGGAGAGCGATCGGATGTTTGCAATTATCGTCCTATTGCGTTGTTACCAATCTTTTCAAAGATTTTTGAAAAGGCTTTTCAGAAAAGAGTGGTGGGTTTTGCTCAAAAGTTTAATATTATTAAGAAGGAACAATTCGGCTTTCAGAATAAAAAAACAACAGTGCTCGCGGCATATAACTTAGTCCATGAAATAACTATTAATATAGACAAAAAAATACCTAGTAGCGTCATTTTCTTCGATATGACGCGCGCTTTTGAATTGTTTCACATGATATTTTAATTGATAAACTAGATAATCTTGGAATTCGAGGACCAGCACTAAATTGGTTAGCTTCTTACATACAAAATAGGAATCAATACGTAGAAATAACTGGTTTAAGTAAAAAATCAGTGGTAACAAAGTATAAATGTGATGTTAGAGTAAATGCTTGCGGCGTACCCCAAGGTAGCATTTTAGGTCCTTTACTTTTTTTACTCTACGTAAACGATCTCCCTGACATTACTAAAAATAAATGCACTCTTTTTGCTGATGACATTTCAATAATAATTAAATTTTGTGACAATATAAATAATTATGAAAATGAATTTAATAATACAATTAATAATGTGACATCTTGGTTGAGTAATAATAATTTAAATGTAAATTTGACTAAAACAAACTATATACAATTTCGAAACTATGGTAGTAAACCGTTGAATCTTAACGTAAATCACAATAATACCGCAATCAAGGAAGTGCAAGAAACTAAATTCCTCGGGATTATTATAGATAAAAATTTGAACTGGAAGTCCCATGTGGACTATATATGTAAAAAATTGAATAGTTACGTTTATGTCCTCACCAGGTTGAGACAAACGTCAGCGCAGAGTACAATGCTTGCAGCCTATCATGGGTATGTATCATCTGTTCTGAGGTATGGTTTATTGGTTTGGGGAAATTCGACCAATATTAACAAAGCATTCATTGCCCAAAAAAAATGCATACGTGCAATGTGCGGGGTGCCGCCATACGAGTCTTGTGTACCGCTTTTTCGAAAGCTCAATATTATTCCCCTTCCATGTATGTATATATACGAACTTGCAATATTCGTAAAAGCAAATCCTCATTACTTCAAGACAGCACGTGAGATTTTTCCTCAATGTACACGCAATCCAGACAGACTGGTCTTTGATGTTCACCCCAGGACTACTCTGTATCTCAAACAAAGTCAAGCAATGTCCGTTAAGGTTTATAATAGTATTCCTGATCATATAAAAGCTCTTAATATAAAAACGTTCAAACTAGAGTTACTTAATTGGTTAAGGACAAAAACCTTTTATTCTGTACAAGAGTTTTTGACATCGAAATAGTTTAATTAAGTAGCCTGTAAACTACCTAATAATAATTCATGATTGTATGACATTTAATAATTTTATGTACCATGTATGACATCATAAATATTTGCATGCTTTAATTAAGGCTGAATGTGAATTAGAACTTATATTATTATTATTTAAGATCTCAAACTGTACCACATTTACAGCAAATAAACAAAATTTCAATTTCAATTTCAATAAAAATTTTTGCTTATTTCTGATTTAATCTTACAGGTAAATTGTGATACTAAAGAAAATGGGTAGAAACCAAGAAATTTTAAAGTAGGTATTAAATAAAATTATTCACTAACCTCATCAGATTCCTCATTCGGTGTTGCAGATTTAAATAACCTTCTGTGGTCATTATCAATGAAGGATGTTTTCTTAAAATGCCTATTACAGAGCATTCTATATTCTGCATGCAACTTCGCTTGAAATTCGTGTGAGTGCCATGGGCCATGACGAAAACAGTACTTCGCCCATAACTCACAACTGAAAAATAAAATAATTTGTTTGTAAAGTAAACCATTAATTAGAATGCAGTAAATCAATACATATCTATTTTTTTTACCACCATCGAACACATGTGTTTTATATGTGTAAAACATATTTGTTTCAAAGGCGACTTTTGACTTTATCGAGGGTCCATAGTTACTGTTTTTTTTCTTTTCTTTTGTCCTCAACTCGACTCCGTTGAGGAATATGGCGTCGCACGTCATGTGCATTTGCCAGCGTCATGTTTTTTTCCAAAATTCTTCCAAGTCTTCGGCATCGATTCATTTTCAGGTTTGACGTGGGAGCGGCAAGGTTTGGAGTATGATTTATAGGAAGTACTCGTATGTACAGTTAAATGTTTTTTTTTTGTTTGAAAACGGGGAAACGGATATGTTACATATTATAAGGAATAAGGGAAATTATAGGGTCAGAGGAGTTATGTATAGGAAGAGAATACATCTAAAAATAAGTCTACATACAATTTAATAATATTAAGAGAAAAATATTAAAATATATATCACTATTTTAAACCAATTTTTTTTACAAATTGATGTCATTAGCCTCAATGAGTGAAGCAATGACTTTATATATAGGTATATAATTAGAAGATAATAAACATAATACGTTAGTAGGAAGAGGTACATCAAGATCTATCAGACTTTGGCTACGAAGAAATAATATTTCTTCGTAGGACTTTGGTATAGAAGAGAGTAATCATATCGCGGGCAATTAAGAAAAATGTGGTTAGAATCACCCACATCCTGCCCAAATTCACAACTATTTGAATTTAGTATACGTATCCGAGCAAGGTGTGCTGGAGTGCACATGTGTCCCAGTCTCATTCGTATAATCACGGATGTAGCTCTTTTGTTCAACTTAGCCATATAAAACCAGGGTTTTACTGGAATGTTAGGTTAAACACGGAAGTAATACTTTCCTTTTAATTGAGCGCTCTTTTTCCAAGCTTCACTCCAAGATTGTTGAAGAAAAGGTTTGGCAAGAGCAGCCAGGTCTGCACTATAATTTTTGTACGGGTGCATGTCACCACATTGTATAGCGCTATTAGCCAGTTGGTCAGCTTTTTCGTTGCCCTTTATACCGCTGTGACTTGGAATCCAAGCAAAAGAAACAGAAAGGCCCTTACTCACACACTTCAAAAGCATTTCTCGAGAAGCTATAATAATCGGGGAGTAAGCATTTTTTTGGAACGGGAATCTTTCAATAGCCTGTATCGCACTTTTTGAGTCGGAAAATATTACTGTTTTCGAAAGTTTTAGTAAATGTATGTATTCTACAGCCTTATAAATACCGAAGCACTCAGCTGTAAAAATTGATGTTTGTGGAGGACATTTAATCTTTTGTATAATTTTGTACTGTTGATGAAATACTCCTACACCAACGCAGTCATCATTAGAATGTTTGGAGGCATCACAAAATATTTGATGCCATTCCTGCCAATTGTCACTAATTATTGAATTTAAATAATTATTTGCTAGAATATCACCCTTGTGAATTCCTAAGTTAAGGTATACGTTTGGTGGAAACATTAGTCCTTGGTAACGCGACTCAAAAAGGGCTAGATTACGAGAACAATGTGTTGGTGCATTAACAATTTTTAGTTTATGGTAAGACTGAATTAAGCAAGGTGGAGATTTGTGTTTCCAATATGAAGATGAAGCGATTTGGTCTGCGAGAAGAAAAAGTTTAAAAAAAAGCGGGTGTTCAGAAAACTGTAACATTCGGCAAAATAATCTATCAGCCAAATATTGTCGACGTAGATAGAGTGGAGGATCAACACATTCAACTTGTAATGCATTAATAGGGCTGCTTTTCATTGCTCCAGTTATAATCCAAAGGGCTTTGGCCTGAACGGCATCCAATTTCTTCATTTCAGCTAGGCTACATGGCTCTAACAAGAAGGCCCCATAATCAAGAACACTTCTTATCAGAGCATTGTAGACCAACTTTAAAGAATATGGGTGCGCACCCCACCAAACCCCCGAAAGACACCTAAGAATGTTTAGTGAGCGCTCATACTTGGCAACAATATTAGAACAATGAGACAAACCGGAAAGTTTTGCATCAAAAATTTTGCTTCGGTTTTAATGGGAATGCATTCTCTATTGTAATGCAGTGTAATGGGGGGAGGCATGCGCTGTCTAGTGAACAAGAGTGCACAACTCTTGGACACAGACAGTTCCAGATCATTCTTGTCCAACCAGGTTTTCAGAAGTGATAAGGAGTTAGATATGTGGGAAGAAGCAGCATTGACGTATTTATTGGAGCTGTATAATACCACATCATCAGCGTATTGTAAAATATTACACCAGATCCATTTAACGAACTTTCTAGATCATGTGTATAGATATTATACAAAATTGGGCTCAAAACAGAGCCCCTCGAAATTAATTTTCATCCACAACAATAACAAATGTAGAATGCGTTGACGCATCGTCCCTGTTAAGCTTAGAACTTGACACGCATGTGAACTGGCAAATTCATATCAAAATAAACCGGCTAAGTGCAAGTCGAGCTCGCGCACTGAGGGTTTCGTGCCACCAGAATATTCAATAACGAAATTACAAGTTATAACTTGGTAATAAACAGAAACTTGTCACCGACTAACACTTGCGCATTTTTTATTATTTGCTGTTATATTTTAGAGTGTGTTCTATAATCATGTTAAGTTTGACGGTTGTAAGTATTATTACCGTTTTTAGATCAGAGCTAATGCAAAAATACTTGAAAAAATACCTTTTGTTTTTACTTTTTTTTTTTATTATTTGTTAGTCAATCGGCCGTAACATTACATATTCTGTGAAAATTTCGACTAGCTATCTATTACGGTTCGAAAGATACAGCCATTAATAGGTAAGACAGACAGACGGACAGACAGCCAGATACACATCATAGTCTTAGTAATAGGGTCTCCTTTTTACCCTTTGGGTACAGAACCCAAAAAAATTAAGGGAAACCTGTCTAACTTCTGCTACGCACTAAGGGAGCTTAGACGAGCCACCAACCTACGCAAAGCCCTAACTGCGTAGCACGCTTACGCTGCCTCTTGACTTAGATATTATGAATATATGATCTAACAATTTAACAATAAAATACAGTAAGAAAATATACCTTTGGATGTTGATGGCATCTCCATATTAATATCTTTTTTAACGACATTTAAAGTCGTCTTTGTTATGTCTGTCATTGGCTGTCTCCTAGCAATGAGTCCTGAAAAATAGTAACAGAATAATTTACACAGGTGTCTGTTCATTTATGTCGCATTTTATTTCCTATATACATACATATACATAGAATATGAAAGGGTGACAGTTGAGGTTCACAGTGGTCCACTGATTTAATTATCTTTTATCATTACATACAAAATGGTGTCAGGCCAAACCTGACAGTGCGAGTCAGGCTTGCACACTGAGGATTCCGTACAACCACAAAAATAAAAAACTTAATATAAAACAAAAGAGTAGTGCAAAAAAGGTAAACATAAATTTTTCAACTCTTTCACTTTGCAGTATTATTTGTTGTTTTACTTTAGAATATGTACTATAATCATGCCAAGTTTGACGGTTGTATGTATTATCATTTTTACACTAGAGGAAATACAAAATTATGTTTAAAACCAATGTTTGTGTTGTACCTATTCCCTTTTTTAAAAATAAATGATAGGTTTGCGTTTGACCACCACCTCGCCTGATGATGTGGTCTATGTTCGAGCACGCTTGCCTAGAAGAAACCGATTCACTTGTGAATGGAAGACACCGAGATTGTAAATAGTTACAATCCGTTGTTAGTTGTTTAGTTAGTTCCGATAGCGGGGAACACCCATTCTGGCAGCGCATTCCACAGAATAGCAGTTCGCACAATAAATGTGAAATCAAAGCGCTTCGTAAGTTTTTTTCATGCCATAGGTGGCTTACAAGCTGACGGACCGTCTGATGGTAAGCAATTACTATCGCCTATGGATACCTGCAACTCTATCATATCACAGATACGTTGCTGAACCTAGCATATTTTTTTTCGGGTTTTTGGAATATCAACCATAAAGCGGTGATGATTTTTCATGCCTGCTATGGCAGTCCGGTAGAAAAAATGGTTCCCTTTAATTTAGAGGTCCCCCTTTCCCTTAAGTTTTTATTTTATTATTATTCCTTAGTAATCTGTCGTAACATTACATGTTCTGTGAAAATTTCAACTGACTATCTCTTACCGTTCGAGAGATACGGCCGTTAAAAGGTAGGACAGACGGACAGCATAGGCTTAAGTAATAGGCACCTGCTTACATCTTTTGAGTACAGAACCCTAAAAACTGGAATAAAAACACTCCAAGCATCATCCAGTTATGTATGTGTTCCATAATTATGTATAAGAAAGTATGTAAATAATTCTCTCAAAGCAAGTCAGATTGCATTTGACCTGTTATTTTTTGTCGTCGAGAGCCTCGCTTAATATGAAGTAGTAAATGCCTCCCATTACCAACTAATAGGTATAAGAAAAAATGTTGCTACATACCTGGCATGGTTAAGGTCTTGAATCGAGTCGCCTGAATTTAGGGGGGAGGGGGAGGGGGGAGGGGGAGGGGGCCGGGGGGGGGGGGTGCGGGGGGGGGAGGAAAACCACCCCCCACCATTTTTCCCTGCCGGAATCGCGTAGTTTTTTTTTAATTTAATATCAAAGATCAATTTTTCTACTCTATTTAAACACTTTTACACTTAACTTTGGGGGAGGGGGAGTGGGTAGGAGTTGGGGGCAGGGAACCCCCCCCTACGATTTCCCCCTGCCGAAACCGCGTAGTTTTTTTAAAAATTTAATATCAAAGATAATATTGTCTACTCTACTAACACTTTTACACCTAAATTTAGGGGGGGGAGAGAGGGGGGGGTCAGAGTTGGATTTGTCACTAATTTCGACCTAACCGGTCTGACTTGGACTCCGGGTGGGCTCCCGCCAGAAGCTCTAGCATTATTTATAAACACTCTAGGGGTAGTAGCCACAAGAATAGGTGGCGTCGGGGTGCTCTGTGTCGGTTTTCTGACTACTTTCAACCTAACCGGTCTGAGTTGGTCTCTGGGTGGGTAAAGGAGGAAAATAATTTTCACAAAACTATGTAGGAGTATTTATTTTATTTTGTAAACATAGTTAAATCACAAACCTCAAAAATAGCGATCAAAACGTTTCTTTTTACGAACATAAACATAGCAGACGTTCAAATTTATGCAATATTTCCTGATATTGCGTTCCGTTTCACGCATCCGCATGTTTTTCGTGTGAAATTACAGAAACTTTAAATATTAATTTAAAATACTTTCGCGTAACTCCGGCAGCCAAAATCGAATTGGGAGGGTCAAGACAAAGCCCCTTGACCATTCCACAGTAGCAGAATCCTCAAATTCAGGCGACTCGATTCAAGACCCGACCCCCTGGCATAGTCAATGTTGGCACTTCAATGTTCGATAGCCTTTTTTTCCCCAAATGATATTTGCTTTCAAAGTGTTTGCGGCAAATGTTACGGTATTTATAAATATACTGGTGGTCCAGTGCATGAATGTAGCCTCCAACAGCATAAAGCCAAGTTCTGAACCTTTCTGGGTCAGTATTCGGATTGGGAAATCTATGTAGAGATGTTCCAGGGGAACCTAAAAGAAACAAATAGGATTAGCTCTGATTTTCATTCATTTTTCATCTTGACAGCATATTAATAGCGCTTTCAAGCCTGATACACCTGAAGTTAAGATGTAAGTATATACTTACTAAGTTTGTGTGGTAAAATGTGAATGTGTTGTTTGAGGTTATGAATATATTATACCTTATTATAGTTTCATACATGGTAAATTTGTATTATTTTTGAAGAGCTAGTATATCTAAGAGTAGCAAGGTATACAGTTGGTAATAATGTTATGTACTTACGTGGTCTTTTACAACCGGTAACACAACAATGTTTTTCGGAATCCATATCGTTTTGCAAATCGTTATTCCTTATTCGTAGCCGTATTTAGTCGTTTAAGCAAGATATCAGAGTCAGGTTTAGAGAAGCAGTTATTCGTAAAAATCACAATTCACCAAAAACAACACGAAATGAAACAAAGAAACCAAAATAATTTGTTTAAAGAAAAAAAAGATAGCAGGTTAGGGTTGCCAGTGTCAAAAAAAATAATCTCCGTACTTTTGTTGTACAAAGCAAAGGAAGTTGTTTGGGTTTTTGGTCTGGCTGCAGAGACTTTTTGACCATGTCCTTATTTAATATAGTCATAGTAACTGTCAAAATCAAGCGAAGTAAGTCACGTTCATGTCAAACCCCAGTATAGTGCCACCAACTTATCTGTTCAGGTGGGCAAAATTGGAACTACAGTGTACATACCAACTAACTTTGGCGTTTATAATATTAGTAGTATTTTTTATAGAATTTGCAAATTAATGAGTGGCTTGAAAGACTGCCCTATGTTTTGTTTCTCTTTTTTCTTGGTGAATTTCTTAGGTTGCAATACCAAAATTCTACACTAGCGACGCTGTCACCTGAACAGATAAGATGGCGGGACTGTACCTCCGCCGTATCGTCGGAGACTACCTCTCAGCAAGACATGTGGTCTACCCGACAAGTCAGGGCGGAGGCCGAAGCCCAGTGACTCGCGGCGTTCCTCAGGGGTCTGTTCTTGGACCACTCCTTTGGAACGTTGGGTATGATTGGGTGCTGCGGGGCGTTAACCTGGATGGTGTTGAACTCATCTGTTACGCCGACGACACCCTGGTTACCGCCCGGGGGAAGACAATCCGGGAGGCGTCCATCCTGGCCACTGCTGCAGAAGCGGCGGTAGTGGCCCGGATCCGGGTATTGGGCCTGGAGGTGGCGCTCAACAAATCCGAGGCCATCTGTTTTCCTGGTCATCGGAGAGCGCCGCCCGCAGGCTGCAATATAATTGTTGGGGGGACCTCTATAGCTGTCAAGTCAACGCTATAAGTAATAATATAATAGGTACCCTGTAGATATATATATTTATGTAAGTAGAAGTAGTATGTAGTTTCATAAAGATATTTTCCTTTGTTTCAGATTGCCCTAATTTCAAAAATCGTTTATTTTATTTCTTATAATAACTCTTTTGACGTGACACTGGCAATAATGTTCTAAACGTTTGCCAAAACAAAAACAAACAAACAACAATAATAATTTAGTGCATTTTCTCCAAGATTTGAAAAAAAAGGAATACGGGATACCATCTTCACCGGGAGCTGAGTCCCGAACGTTAGACAGCACCCCTTTGAGTTCATATAAAGTAAAGGGAGAACTTATGAAATCATCATTATTACATGCCACTTGTGAAAAGTTGAACAACTCTTGCTCTGGTACAAATGGAGGTGCTAAGTGATTCAGGTACATACTGGACATCGATGATGGGATTGTGTTAAAGGTGGAATCTGAAATGCCTAGCCGAAAGCGTATAATTTTGTTCCACATCACTGCAGCAGATGTTTTAGGCGAAATGGAAGTGCAGTTCCGCCTCCAACTTGAAAACTTTTTTTGTTTAAGAAATATTTTAGTATCAGCTATTAAATCTATAAAAGTTTTGAAATTCTCATCAGTCATTATTGTATTGTACCTACCTCTGCTTCTTTCCTTTTGTTTACTACTTCTGTACATTCACTGTCCCACCATGGCGGAGATGCTAATCTACCTGTGGACGCATTCTTTAAGGGAAAAGAAGCATCAGCTGCTTCTGTAATTAATTGGCACAGTGCTGTGCTACATTCTTGTTTACAATTAATAGCTATGTCAGGTAAATATTGGAACTTATTTTCAGTATGTTCTTTGAATTTAGGCCAGCTATCTTTCATCAATCTATATTTCATTCTAGGTTTAGGTGGGATATTTTTCATTTTACTACCAGGGAAACTTATGACTATTGGATAGTGGTCACTGCCAAATGTTGATGAAAGTGTTCTCCAAGACAGTGAAGAGGCTAATGTTGGAGAGGTGATTGAGAGGTCTACAGCACTAAGGTTTTCGTGTGGTTTTGTCCGTCTAGTTGGTACACCAGTATTTAATAAACATACATTGTTTTGTTCTAATAAATCTATCAGTTCTTCACTGTGATGCCCTGAGATTGAACTTCCCCATGATCTGTGGTGGCAATTAAAATCACCTAATATAAATAATGGTTTAGGGAGTGATTGTATGATGCGGCTAAGATCCTGTATTATAGAGGAAGATATATAGGGAATATAAATAGATACAAAGCATATATTAATTATTACGGCTGCAACAACAAAAAAATCATTATGATGAGGAAGAGAAATAGGGTTTATATACAAATTATTTTTGAAGAGCAGAGCTGCACCATCATGCCCGCCACTTCTGTCTTGGCGAAGACAGGTGTAACCTCTGATTTTGAAAGGAGAGTTTGGTTTTAACCAAGTTTCTCCTAAAGCAATAACAGATGGTTCATATTTATTTACAAGGTTAATTAATTCAGGTTTTTTGTCAATCACACTTCGGCAGTTCCACTGCAGCACCACATGAGGATACTGCAGTGGAACCGCCGAAGAATGACTACAGTTATTCATGGTTTGGTAGTTTATATCCATTATGGATAATATCTATGATTTTTTTGAGTAGGTCTATTATAGGGGCAGCGTGGTTCGGTTTTAAAAGGTTAGACTGAGAAAGAGTGCTTATTAGCATAATTATAATTTCTGTCAAAGATTGGTCATTAGAAGTAGTATCTGATTGAAAGCCACATCCATTAGCTGGTGCCGGCATATCATAGTCTTTTATAAGTTCCTGGTGAGTAGTACGGTCATATCGAGTAGAAGGCTGACGTGCCAGGGAGTGTTTTGATGAAACTGTTTTTTTATATGAAATGGTGGAGGGAGATGATGTTGGGATTTTACCTTCTGTAGGAGATGATGCACTAGTAGAAACAATTTCTCCATATGATTTAGAGACAGGTGGGTGATATTTTAAGGCTTCAGAATATGATATACAGGATTCAGCCATGGATTGCTTTATTCTCCTCTGTCTTTCGTGTTATGGACAACACTTGCTAGTTGCGAAGTGAGAACCAGAACAGAGACAGCAAGCAGATCTCATTTCATTAACATTACAGCTGTCAGCTGTGTGTGCTTGACCACATTTATAGCAGCGAGGTTTGGACCTACACTGGACTTTTGTGTGACCAAAGCGGCAACAACTGTAGCATTGAATAGTTGGGTACGTATAAAGTTCCACTGGTAAAGCATTATAGCAGATATATATTCGTTTTGGTAATACTTGACCATCAAAAGTAACTACCACTGTCTGTGATGGCTTCCATGTTGGTGTTCCTTCTACATAAGTTTTGTAATTTAATCTACGAATTTTTAGTATTTTACCACAACCTACCGGAACAGTGATGTTATCTTTTACCTCTTCAGGGGACCACTCAGCTGGTACTCCTCTGACTAGGCCCATGCGTGTTAAATTGAATGTTGGTATGAATGCTTTAAAACTGTTTTTGTTTAAACTATCATGCACTAGGAATGTATTATCATTATCAAAATGTGTGAATGCAAGGGAGACTCTGTTTCGACCTATTCTTTTCAGGCTGCCATTAACAATATGTGTGAAACATTGCTTCTGTAAAAATTTACCGAAGGCAATAGGATGTAGAGTAGTAATATCATTGGGACTGGTTTGTTCTCTTTGCACATGAACAATAAAGGGAGCTACATCTGTGGGCTCATACATTGTCCTACCAATAGGTGGAGGGCGAGGACGGGTATCATTTCTATCAATAATCAAATTGTCCTGAGGGGGTGTCAAAACGGGCTTAGGGGATGTAGAATTTTCGCGAATAGTACTATTTTCGACAGTTTTTTGTTCAGCAATTATATCTACATGTTCACAAACGCAATCGATTTCTTTTGGTTCAGAGGTTGAATTTCGCTTACGTCTGCGATTGTTGCAATGTTTGCACACCTTGCTCGGACGGTTTCTTTTTAAAGATGGAGCAGATATTCATGACGATGATCCGTCAGTTTCCATACCGGATTCATTGGAAATAGTTACGAAAGCCTTAGCTGGAGGAACAGAGCCCCATTTCGAAAAAGACAAAAATTCACTTACCAGAAAAAATATACACTACACTATATACTAGAACTAAATAATATGTATATTATGTACAAAATAAGACTCTACTGTTCACTATTTACACATAAAATGATAATTTAAAATTTACAAAATTTTACGCGCCCACCAAGTTTAACGTTTCCCGCGCTTTTTTTCATAGTTACTGTTATATAAAATCTATTTATTTTTTATTTTATTTTTTTGAGGCAATTGTCAACATGACATTTGTGCCAGTTTCACGTCAAATAAAACAAAAAACAGCCTAAATCGAATTTGAGCAAACTATAAACCAGAATAGGTTTATTTTGTATGAAAAAATGAAAATATACACATAACAATAAGAAAGAATAATAACTTAAAGAAAACTTATTCGCACATAAATAAACAACATTAAAAACAAATAAATATGTACAAAATTATAAACGAATGTTATTGATAGTGAGGAAGTGAACGAAAACTTTATATATATCAATATTAGTAGATGATAAAAGTTCAGGAATATAAGTCGGAAATGAGACTTTTAATGATATGAGAGAATTGTAGAAAAAAACATTATCATAGAATGGACAGGAAAAGAATATATGGTTGAGATCCCCCTCATCCAGGCCACATTCACATATAGAGGAATCTTTCACATGAATCTTTTTTAAATGTGAAGGTGAGCAACAATGACCAAGCCTCATGCGAATTAAGGTCGACGTATAAATCTTACCGGATGTACCACCGCGAAAACCAAGGTTTACTTGGTATTTCTGGTTGGATCTTAGCAAAACCAGAGCCTTTGGATGAGCTAGTCGTTATCCAGTATGTAGACCATGACTTATAAAGAAAACTTTTAGGGAGGCAGATAAGGTCAACGCTATCATTAATAAACGGGACCTTATCACCACAAGAAACCGCTTCTTTGGCCGCTTTATCAGCACGTTCATTACCAGAAAGACCAAGGTGTCCTGGTATCCAAGCAAGAACCACTTCTAGTCCTTTATCAATACAATCCGATCTCAGACAAAATAAAAAAGTCAAGACAGAATGTTGTGAACAGAAAAGTGAGGCCGGTAAAACTACGCCTCGGCGTGTACATACACAATTACACACACACACGCACAACGAAACTACGCCTTGACTCGTCAGTCGAACTATGGCTGCGCGTGGAAGCAACACGTAAAGTAAATCGACAAATTTACCAGTCAAAATGCCGAATTGTGTCGTGAAAGGGTGTATAAAACAAACTACAAAACATAAAAAGAAGGATGGAATCACATTTCACACGTAAGTAACTTGGAAACCTATATTTTAAATAAATAAAGATAAAAATAAAGGTTATTGCTTGGAACATAGAAGGTGTTGCCATGGTAAAGCCTATAAGGTTTACCCTATTATTGGGTAATCTTAATATTCAGTATATACGTTACGTTAATACGTTTTTATAATAGTTTATCAACGTGTTTTAACCGACTTCAAAAAAAGAAGTAGGTTCTCAAATAGTTCTTTTCTTTAAATATAATATTGTATGATACGCGACGCAATATCTTTATACAAAACCGGTTCCGTCATTTGAAAGCAAATAAAAAAAAATAGGCAATTCTTTTTTATTTTAGTTTATTTTTAACCGACATCTAAAAGGAGTAGGTTCGTAAGTAGGTTCTATTGTTTTAAATATTTGTTACTTTATAAGTCCGTTATTTATAAACCGATTTGTTTTTTTACAATTATTTTTTTGTTGGAAACCTGATACCTTTAATATGGACTCATATTATTTCATACTGGATTTTCAATTTTGTACATATTGAAAGCGGTTAGGTTTTTTTGTAAAAATAAACCATATTTCTATTGAAGTCTTTTGTTTTTAGAGTGTATCTATATTGAATGTTGTTGTGTGTAGAGTGGAATTATAACCATATTATAAAAGCAAACTTCAGTCGTCTGTTATCTGTATTGTGTTTAAATATTTTTTATTAAATGAAAAAAGGCTGTTTTTTTTTTACCTACTTATAAATGAATCCATTTGGAGATTCAGAGAGACAGTTTAAAGCAAGCTACAAAAAAATACTATGTCATTTAGAATTAAAATGTCTTACAAAACGTAATTGTGTTCCTTTAGAACACATAGCAATACTTAATTGCACTTCAACAACTAAAATTATAAATAGCACTTCATCATCGTATAGACACGAAGAAAAAGAAGAAACTATTGAGAATTCTTCGTTGCAACTTCTTAATGAAATTGTTAATAAATCATTTGATTGGGCCAGTTGTTTACATGACAATTCATATTAAGGTGACTACAGAAAAATGATAATTGGTTACATATCTAGAAGTACAGTGCACTATCTGGTTAAAACCATAAAATGCTCTAAATGTTTAGATGCCTTGCAGACTGATGAGAAACTTTATTTTCACAAGCTCATTAGTTTAAAAAACAAAGGCGGTCTTCGCTTCCCGTCTAAGGATTTTTTTGACATTTGTGTCACTTGTGAAGCAGTTGTTCGAAAATTATTGAATGAAAGTATTGCAATAACCGCAGAAAATCAACACCAAACTATTGTCTTGAACATATTAAAGAAATGCATTGGAAACAACCAGATTTTTATCAATTTAGAGTCAAAACATGAATATGCTGGGCAGGAACATAAACTTAATTTAATACGGTGTGTAATTGAGAAATACTTAAACATTAGATTCCACCATATTGCCAAATTAGAAAGTATTTCTAAATCAGTGCAAAGTAAACGACAAGCGTACAAAAAAATTGATTCAGCATAAAGGTTTTTTAATAAAACTAGCTGTTACACCGAGTAATTTTATTTCTGAAACTCTTTATCTTTTCTCTTTCACCACCCAATGCCACTACTTTTTATCGACACCTGATGTAGGAACCCTATTATTATATTAAAACTAATAACGTTATAACTTTATAAAATAAATAAATAAAATAAATAAATTGATAACGTTATTTTTATGGGGTAATTTAAATTATCATGGCAACACCGATTCACGCACTACATGCATAGAAAACCGGCCTCACTTCTCTGTTCACAACATTCTGTCTTGACTTTTTATTTTGTCTGAGAATCCGATAAAGATTTTGTAATTTCGAGAACAATGGGGTGAAATTTAGAGTGAAAAGGGTTAGACAGAAGGGATTGAAGCGAGCTACGAGAATCTGAAAAAAATATGGTCTGACGAAGTTTGAAGAGAAGGATATATTTTACCGCCTCAAGAATCGCTAGACATTCACCTGTAAAAACAGAGGACTCAGGAGGGCATTTTATCTTTTGAACAATATTGTACAAACTGGGAGTGAAATACACCACAACCAACACATCCAACCTGAGACAATTTTGAGGCGTCCGTAAAAATGGTATGCCATCCACGCCAATTCCTGAGCAAGAGCTCTTAAAAACACATCGAGAATATTAAATCTAAACTATCCAGTTTTACCTACGCATTGAGCGTACTAAAATATAACACTAACTTCAAAACCGCGTTGTCTGCATATTATGCTTATGCTTGTTCATGGTTTAATTATGGAATAATACTTTGGAGTGATAGCACGGACTTTAATGATCTTTTCAAAATGCAAAAAAAATGCATCCGTATCCTTGTTAATATTAAACAACCTCAGAGCTGCAAACCGCATTTCATAGAGAAAAAAATACTAAGTTTACCATGCCTATACCAGGCCTCCGTCACTCCATGTACTTGCGCGCTATAACTGCCTACCGCCCAGCCGAGCGGTCTCAGTCCGCCGGCGGTTCAAATTCAGTGCGGTTTTCGCAAGCGAAGCGCGCGCACGCCGTTCAATTTTAATAGTGCTGTTCGTTCGTACGCGTATTACGATGCCGTGTGGTGCCTTATGTGCTGTAGATGGGTGTAAATCAAGCAAAAGAAGGGATAAACACCTAACATTTTTCCATTTACCTGTCAATGAAGAATGGTAAGTGATAAATTATTACTAGTTTTTGTCGTTTAAATTTTTTTCCATTCACATACCGTCATTAGAGACATAATTAAAAGACAGTAGGTGTGCGGACACCGGTATCCACTTAGAATTTGACAGTTTAATAGTTATATACTAAGCATTAGCTTGCCTTTCAGACACAGATTTACATAATTTTGTTGCATAGAAACGTTATACCACAGAATAATTAATAGTACAAGGTACAGAACATGCACTCTTCGAAAGAAAACATTCGAATATAAACTGCTAAACTAACAACTGCAATAATGTTCATAAAACATTGCAAAGCACGGACGTGACCTTCAAAAAATGTGCCTACAAGTCCTTGACGCGCTCGTAACGAATCAAAATGCGCTTTAAGTCTGTGTAGCGAGAGTTCTTTTTCTTACGCCCGATGAAAACCTTTGAACAAGCCGCGTCTGTTGTAAGGTGACTTGTTGCGAGAAAACGAATCAAATTAATTAATCTTAATAAATTTGATTCGCGATAATTGGTAGTAGTACAATACACCTAGATATGTACAACTAGGAACTAGATATATTTTTTTATTTTGAAGGCCATCGACTTTTCGCGTGAAAACTTTCGAAAACTGCAGTGTTTATGTATTTTTGTGTGAGAGTGTTACACTCGTTAATAAAATAACTTACGGCTTAGTGCTTTATTTGAAGTCGGTTCTCTTTTTTTAAGGCTTTTTTTTTCATTTCTAGTGAACATCTCCGAAGATCATCATCAAACTAAGAAGTATTATACTTATTTTAAAACGTTCTCCTAAATGTAACAAATACTTTTCTGAAAACCGCATCGTTATCGGTTTAGCCAAACGCGAGATTATCGCGCACAAACATACATACCTACAAACCATACAAGTCAAACATCTCAGTTTGGCCTGTATGTCTGATCACCTCCTTTTTTTTAAGTTGGTTAAATATTTTATAAATGATAAAAATTTTAACTGCCACATAAAAGTCAGAACATATTCACAGTTCTCAATAACATAGATAAAAAGTTATGTTAATTTAATTTTATCGAAGAGGCAGCCCTGCGATTACTGTGGAATCGCGCGGTGCGAAGCAATCACTGCTGTACGCTTGAGCATTTAGGCGCATTTTAGCATACAGTGGTTGTTGACGCGAGGGAGTAGGCTATTATCGTAATAGGTATTGGAAATTTTCTACTGAGTGAAGTATCTGTTCTTATTCAGTAATCTGTGCCTATACATTCTTCAGGTATGTATGTTTGTAAAAAAAATACCGAAACTACTTCAAATCGAACAGTGAAATGGACGAAAACTACAGTAGACGAAATAGAAATAAACTCATTTTACCAAACACACACCTAAAATTTGTAGGAAAAAGCCCAAATTTTAGAATAATATCTATCTTCAATAAAATTCCAGATTGTTTGAAAAAGGAACCAAAATATAACGTTTTCTGTAAACAACTTAAACAGTACCTCATTAAAAAATGTTATTATTCCATAGATGAGTTTATGACTGACAGGCACTTATAAGCGACATCATTCAATAATTAAACTAACATTTTGATAATTTATAAATAATTAGGATTAATAGGATTATCGACATTATAAATAAGTGTAATATTGACATATTGACATTGTAATATTGACATATTGACATTGTAATATTGACATATTGACATTAAATATTGACATTAGGAATTGAAATAATGTAAGGCTTTATGTTAAATTTAACAATAGTATGTATAAATGTTAATAACCTAGATTATGTTAAGCTGAATTACTCAGACTGTGGACTGTTGTACAGTACCTACCTATCTGTTTAATGCAAACGCCCTTACACTTACAGGGTACATGTACTACCTATTAACTTGTCCATTTTCCTTCCTATGTGACATAACAATAATATATATGGATGTACATGAATGCAAATGTAAATAAATAAATAAATAAAATACTTATCAGCGTAAAAGTCCCCCTTACAGATACAAAATTATTTCCGGCTGCGATATTATAACAAAGTAATTAATATTATAAATCGATAGTTTAGTAGACCGATACGTGGGATCCTTAAACAATTTAAAGTTTGAATAACTTTACAAAAGAAGCGGATGTTTTTTAAAAGTCCATAAACGGGAAGTGTAAACATATTGTTTGATGAGAGGGTGATTAGAGAAATGAATAGAACGGAAGAAGAATCTATTAGCTAGGAATTGACGACGAAGATGAAGAGGAGGATCCACACACTCCACCTGAAGAGCGTTAATTGGAGATGATTTCATAGCACCAGTAATAATCCGGAGTGATTTGGATTGAATTAGATCAAGTTTGGTAAGATCTCGCTTACGTGCAGGTTCCAGCAAGAAGGAACCATAATCCAAGACACTACGGATAATGGCATTATATAGTAATTTAAGATTAAAAGGGTGGGCACCCCACCACACCCCAGACAAACACCGTAATATGTTAATATTCCTCTCACACTTATTTGAAATGTATTTACAATGCTGACGACCACATAGTTTACTGTCCAACCAAAGACCTAAAAATTTAACCGACTCCTTTACTGGAATTCTGCACTCACTAATAGAGACATTTAAATCAGGAGGATTTCTTTTACGAGAAAACAGAACGATATTACTCTTTGTAGGAGATAAATCTAGACCATTTTTTTGAAGCCAGTCATTTAAACATTCAAGGGAATGGGAAATACACTTACTAGCCACATCAATTTTGTGATGAGAACTGGGGCCTTACTATCAGCTTCGTAAAAACCATGCAAGTTCCGTGCAGTTCTTAAACCTGACATAAACAGTTTTGAATTAAATCATACCATGATGCTCGTTTCGGTGAACTGCTTGAATATTGTTTTCTCAAAGGTGAACGGATAATATTGTCTCTGGAATTTTAACAATTTATTAAAACCAACATTGCACACCCCTAGACGTTTGTAAGCTAATAAACTGAGTGGATTTTGAGCGACATGTTAGCGAGAGTCCATACGAGAAAAACAGGTGAACGGTTTTTCTGCGGTTCTTGAATTGTAGGCCTGGGCAGATCTGCTTTAAAGCTGTCATGGTACGAATAAACAGGGCAGTTGTCAAGAAGTCCTGCTTTAAGAGCTCATAGTAAGGCCCCTGTAGACAAGTATGTCATCAGCGTATTGAAGGATACGACTTAGACCAACAGGGGATTCCAGATCATACGTGTATACATTATATAGAAGTGGAATTAGGACAGAGCCCTGCGGTAAGCCCCGCCAAATGACCCTATTAGAAGTAATAGAAGAATCACTGCAATGGAGATATACATATCTCTCTGAAAGAAGATTCATAATAAAATTGCCTAATTTAGCTGGAATTCTCAATCGATTTAGTTTATTTTTAAGAAGGGGAAGTTGGACACTATCATAGGCTGCGGAAATGTCTAAGAAAGCAGCTATAATAGATTCATTGCGCGTAAATGAAAGTCGTATGTCTCGTAAAAATGGCAAGGCTGTCCATAGTGCTCTTGCCTTTTCTAAAACCGTATTGAGACTTAGCGAGTAATTCATTGCTCTCAAGAAACCACTCAAGGCGGTTCTTAATCAAATGCTCCGCAATTTTAGTCAAGACTGAAGAGAGAGTGATAGGACGGTAAGAGTTAGGGTCCAACGGATCTTTATTAGGTTTCGGAATAGGAATAATATATTGAGACTTCCAAGAAACTGGAACAAATCCGGTTGCAAAAATTGTGTTAACCAAAGTTAAATAATAGTTCTGAAGGCGGACATTAGCTTTAGAAACAAAGGAATATGGTATGCCGTCAATACCCGGAACAGAATCTTTAACGGATTTCAAAATGTTTTCCAACTCATTAAGTGTAAACGGTTGATCGAGGGGATCATTAGAAAAGGGATTAGAAAGAGATGGTAATTCTGAATGATGGGGACAATAATGAGGGGCCAATTTGTCCATAAATTCATCAGCCCAAACATGGGAAGGGCAACAACTACGATAAGGAACACATTGAGACCGACGATACCTATGTATATTCTTCCAGATAAGAGATGAAGGAGTATTGGGGCCTATGCTGGAGCAAAATGACTTTTAACCATTACGTTTTTTATCATGAAAGAGACGCTTGGATTTTGCAATCATTTTATTCAATTCAATAAAATTATCACGGGTCATAGACAGACAAAAGATAGCTCCTGCATCATTGCGAGATCTAACGGCTTCAGAGCAATCCTTATCCCACCATGGAGGAGAAGGAACTTTGTCTGGATGAGATTTCTTAACCGGGAAAGTCAAATCAGCACATTCTACTAGAGATCGTACTAACATCTCAGAACAGGTAATAATGTTAGAGGAATTTATAAGAGGTAAAGTTAAGGCTTTGGAATCAGTACGATCATTGAACACATCCCAGCTCGAACTGTTATTGTCAATTATATATTTAAGAAGCGGAGAATTAATTGAAGCAGGACGGGAATGTTTTTGCAAGATTCTTAAAAGAATTGGGAAATGGTCACTACCATGAGTAGACGGGAGAACACACCAAGACATAAGTGACGCGAGCTCAGGAGAGCATAAAGAAAGATCCACTGCACTAGTAAACTCATTAGGACGAGTTCTTCTCGTAGCGGAGCCATCGTTAAGGATGCAAAGATTAAGACTATCTAATGAATCTAATAAAAAAAAACATTAGCATCCGACAAACCGCACCCCCATACCGTATGATGACAATTCAGATCACCTAGAATAAGAAGGGGCTTAGGAAGAGACATAATTACTGAACTTAAATTTCGAATAATAGATTTAGAAGGATGAGGAATGTATATGGAGACAATTGTAAAATCGTTGATGCGTGCAGCAACAGCATCAAAGTCATCATTATGAAAAGGGATAGAAATACTTGAAAAGTTCATATTATTTTTAATAAATAGTGCAACACCATCAAAGCCATCCTGGCGGTCACTTCGAACGTCAACATAGCCTGACAACCTAAAAAAGGAATCAGGTCTAAGCCAAGTCTCTGAGACGGCCAAGAGGCTTGGTTCATGTTTATTTATTAAAAATATCAAATCAGACTTTTTGTTGCAAATACTATGACTATTCCATTGAAGGATCCTGTCAAAGGGACCCATTTTGAAGAAGGGAAATAAACGAATTTAAGTTGAAGGCAGCGTTGGACGGTGAATTACTTGAAGAGGAGGAATTAGACATGAGAGAGGATAATAGATTCAAGAGCTGCAGGAGTTCAGCTATTATAGCTTGAACAGAAGGAGTCTCATTTTTTTGGGCCAGAGGATTTAATAAAGCACAACCATTTTGCGATGCTCCAGAGGATTCTTCTCGAATGATGTGCATGTGCGCTTCATGATCATAACCAACACTAGAAGGCAATATATGGGATTTCATAGATTTTCTTCCTCCCCTGTTATGAACTTTGGACGGTTCAGTAGTTAAATTCCTGGATGGACTAGGTAAAGGAGCTGCAACAGAGGTGGAAGTAACTTCAACAAAGGACTTTTTATATGCAGGGAAAAACTGAGATGCTTTAGCATATGAAATAGATAATTCTGACATACGGGATTTAATGTTATTTTGCCTTTGCATTTCAGGGCAGCACTTGCTATTAGCAAAGTGATTGCCACCACACCACAAACATTTCGCATCAACTTCATTCACGTTGCATGACTTTCCTAAGTGGTTAGAACCGCATTTAAAACAAGCAGGTTTTGACCGACACTGCGTCATGGTGTGTCCGTATCTACAGCAATGGAAGCACTGAATAGTCGGGAAGGTATAAGCCGCAACAGGGAAAGAGTTGTAACATAGATAAACTCTTGAGGGCAAAATTTGACCATCAAAAGTCAAAACTACTGTTTGCGACGGTTTCCAGGCCACAACTCCGTCAATGGAAATTTTAAAATTGAGCCGGCGAACTTTTAAAATTGGACCACACTCTTCAGGAACTTTCATCTCGCTCATAACATCCTCTGGAGTCATATCCACTGGGATTACGCGAATTATACCCATCCGAGTAATATTAAACGACGGAATGAAAGCTCTGAGTTTGTTGTTTGGCAATGAAGGGGACTGGATGAAATTATTGGCTGAAATGGCGGAATGAAAGTTTAGAGCTATACGATTGCGACCAACATTCTTTATTGAGCCGTCGATGATTCCTTGAAATTCCCGGGCGCGGCTAAAGAGGAATCTCCCAAATGTCACCGGGTGAAGGGATGTCCCAGCGGTAGGTGAAGTCTCTTCCCTCTGAACATGGACCGTAAAAGGGCCACGATCTGTTGAGTCGTATAATTGCCGACCGATAGGTGTAAATGAAGTTTTCTGTGAAGCTGCAGGGGGCTAGAGGAACTAGGGGTGAAGGAGTTAGGAGGGGTACATTGTCCAGCCTGGAGAACAACGTCAGACGCATCTGTAAATTTACACGTTGTTTCATCGTGAACCATTGATTTTGTACGTGATCGTGAACGATCACTACGGGGATCTTTAGTCACGTTACGCTTTTCCGATCGTCGTTTTCTGTTGACTATTTCAAAAGCCTTTTCGTCAATAGATGATGAAATTGATGTATACGCCGCAGGGGAAGGCGGCTGGACAAAGTCCATGCCTCCACCAGGATCAGGGGGATCATTCATCACGCAATAATATACTAAAAACGCTAATGAAATGAACCTACTTGTGCAGGACTCCGAGCCTAGGTTAATGAATGTACATAAGTAGATTAAGATAGAATAAGTGAAATGTCAATATTTAAGTTTTATGTAGTAAATAAAGACTGAAAGAGATAGTTGTAGACAGAGAAGATATAGGTGCTCTCTGTAAGGTTAGGATCAATCTTTATTCGAGAAATTAGGGTAAGCGAGACAACCTATACTTCTCTCTCAACTATACGACCTTAGAGTCGCGATAGGTTCGGGGAGCACGAGTGCTATATAAATAGGCTAAGTTTGTATCAAAATCATTCACTCCGATGCTCCCGCAAGCATCGCCGCGTCTCAACGCGACGTCTCCTCTCAAGGAGCGTCAGTTAGACGCGAGAAACCGCCGCCGCCTCTGTTCCTTCAGGACAAGGCGAAGTGGGACATGGTCTCACGACTTTTGACGGATCGTAAGATCCAATACACTAGCGCCCGCTCAACCCAACTGGGTATTAAAGTCCAGGTGCCTACCCCAAGCGACCATAGGGCGCTTACTCGACTTCTCAAAAACGAGAGCATAAGTTTTCACACTTATGCTCTCGAGGAAGAGAAGGTATTACGAGTAGTCATACGCGGCGTACCTAAAGAGGTACAGACCGATAGTGTCCTCGCCGACTTGAAGGCGCAAGGCTACCCCGTCCGCGAATGCCACCGCATGTACAGTGGCAAGGACCGCAAACCCTATGACCTACTTTTGGTCATCCTCAGTCGCACGCCAGAGGGCAAAGCGATTTTCAATATTAAAACGGTTGTGAACCTCTCGGGGATCACCGTTCAACCCCCATTCCGAAACCGAGCACCTGGCCAGTGTCATAACTGCCAATTGTACGGGCATGCCGCCCGATTCTGTTTCGCCCGCCCGTGGTGCGTCAAGTGCCTAGGGGATCACGGGACAGCCCAGTGTTCTCGCACTAGGGACTCATCAGACCCGCCTAGTTGTGTCCTCTGCGGCACACAGGGACATACCGCCAACTACCGCGGTTGCCCTAAGGCACCCCGCGCACCCAGTGGGCCGGCTAGGAGGCCTATTCCCCCTCCTCGCCCGGTCACTACCCGCTCACAAGGGAACGGCCCTAAGCCTAACCTTACACCCGCACCGCAGGCAACACCTGTTGTTCCCGCGCCCGCGCCCGCACGCAACGCTTGGTCCAAGCCCTTGAGCATGGTACAAGCAAGCGCCCCCCTCACCCCCGCCCGCCCGCAGGCCTCTGCCAGCGCGCCGGCTCCTAAGCCCAAACCGCCGCTCTCTAGGCCTCCAATGGCTGGGCTCATGGACGCCCCAGGTCAATCTGACCTGGCGGCCGACATAGCCCTTGTCATGGACTACGCGATGGTCATAGACGTGGACGAAGTACGTGCATTCGCGCACAAACTTCGTACTGCCACAAACGACCAAGACCGCTTGCGAGCCACGCTCACACACGCGGGTCTAATCAGCGCAGTGAGGCGCTACGCCCTCCCCAGCGTTTCTTAGGTATCATCCAATATGGATAGTACACCGAAACGAATTAAACCCCACTCAGTCACCGTAGCGACTTTCAACGCTGACGGCCTCTCTAGTCAAAAGGACGAAGTTCACGAATTTTGTAAGACCCATCAGGTCGATATCCTATGCGTGCAGGAGACCTTTCTGAAACCAGGTACAGCGAACCCTAGGTTTGCAAATTACCGTTTGGTTCGTAATGATAGAGTGGCCACCCCAAAAGGTGGCACTCTCATCTATTACAAAAGAGCTCTGCACTGTATCCCAATTGTTACTCCACCACTTAGAATACTAGAAGCCTCTGTTTGCTTTCTAGCGATGTCAGGTCATCAACCTGTCATCATAGCCTCATGTTACCTCCCCTCTGGTAAAGAACTATTACAGACAGACTTGGAAGCCCTCTTCTCTCTAGGAAGCTCCGTCCTTCTGATCGGTGACTTCAACAGTAAACATGTCATATGGAACTGTACTAGTAACAATAGTAATGGTAAAATCCTTGAAGGCTTGGTCAGCCACTTAAACTTTGATATTCTCTCCCCTCTGGAGCCCACAAGATATCCCTATGTTGACAACCAACGACCAGACATACTTGACATAGCACTTCTCAAGAACGTCACCCTCCGGTTGCGCTCTATAGAAGTGTTACACGAACTGACTTCAGACCACCGCCCTGTATTGTTGAAATTAGGCCCCGACCCGACGGACATAACCCCTATCACTAGAACGGTAGTGAACTGGAAGCAACTGGGGGAATCCCTCCAAGCTATCAGTTCACCCGCTCTCGATAGAATCCCCGATGACATACAGACAGTAGAAGACGTGTCAATTGCGATCGAGGCTCTCAGTGACCACCTCCGCACCGCAGTAGGTGAATCCTCAAAGCAGGTCCAAGTGGCGGATGGTCGCCGCTTTGAACTGCCCGAGGGTGCGAGGAGGTTACTGACAGCTAAGAACGCCGCCACTAGGGCGTATGACTCGATGCCAACCCCAGAGAACAAAGCCACCATGCGCTATTTACAGCGTGCTGTAAGGAAACGCATGAGTGAGCTGCGTGATCAAAGGTGGGACGACAAACTGTCAGAGATTGAGCCAACTCACCAGGCATACTGGCAGTTGGCTCGAACTCTGAAATCTGACGGACAACAGACAATGCCTCCACTCATTAGGCCACCTCCCCTCTCCATAGCGTTCCTTGACGAAGACAAAGCCGAGTGTTTAGCTGATAGCCTTGAGGCTCAGTGTACTCTAAATGTAGATCACGTCGACCAGAAACACCTCGATTCGGTGGAATCTGAAGTCGAACGTAAAAGCTCTATGTCCATCTCTGACCTCCCACTCCTCCCACCGGTAAAATCATCCGAGGTTGTGTCTCTGATCAAGAGCCTCAAGACCCGTAAATCCCCTGGGGCTGATGGTATCAGCAACAAGGTGATTAAACACTTCTCAGTCCCACTAGTCCATCTCTTAGTTAGCATCTTCAATGCGGCTATGAGAAACTGCTCCTTCCCAGACACTTGGAAGCATGCCATTGTCATTGGTATTCACAAACCAGGCAAACCGGCAGCCGAGCCCTCCAGCTACCGTCCCATAAGTCTCCTCAGCTCTCTGGGGAAGATTTACGAGCGGCTCATTGTGAACCGACTCTGGTCCCACGTTAGGTCCAATAACCTCCTTCCCGATGAGCAATTTGGTTTTAGAGCCAAACACTCCTGCGTCCAACAAGTGCACCGCGTAACGGAGCACATCCTAGGCGGTTTCAATAAGAAACCAAAGCCCCAAGGGACCATAGCTGTCTTCCTCGACGTAGCGAAAGCGTTCGACAAAGTCTGGCACAACGGCTTGATATTCAAGCTGTACCAACTGGGTGTGCCAGACCGTCTTGTACTCATCTTACAAGACTTTCTCAGGGATCGAACGTTTAGCTATCGCACCGAGGGAACGCTCTCCTCCCCGCATCCCATTCACGCAGGTGTCCCTCAGGGCTCTGTACTCTCACCCATTCTCTTCTCGCTGTACACCAGCGACATCCCACGATCTGAACCTAATGTTCAGATCGCTCAGTTTGCGGATGATACTGCAATCTACTCTACTGGCTGGTTCAAGGTCAGGCAGAGATGCGCCATCCAACGAGCCATCACCGTAATCGGTGCATGGTTTCGTAAATGGCGGATTGCAGTAAATCCTAGCAAAAGTGCAGCAGTGTACTTCACTGAGACCCGGCGGAATCTCATGCCGTCACCCATAGTCCTATTCGGCGAACCCATCCCATGGGCTAAATCTGCCAAATACCTGGGCGTCACTCTTGATCGCCAACTCACTTTCGCGAAACACATTCAGATTGTTCGCAATAGGGCGGCCTTCATTATGGGTCGTCTTAATCCCCTCATAGGCAAAAACAGTAAAATGTCTCTTAGAAATAAGACGACTCTTTACAAACTTTGCATCCGCCCAATCATGACTTACGCATCTGTAGCGTTCGCCCATGCTCAGAAACACGACCTCCACAAACTTCAAGTGATTCAAAATCGCTTTATGCGCAGGGCAGTGGGCGCTCCGTGGTACTTGCGGAACGCCGAACTGCACTGCGATTTCACCCTCCCCTCTATTACGCAGTATATGAAAGACTGCTCCCGCCGCCACTTCGACAAAGCTCCCCACCACTCGAATCCCCTCGTGGTCGAAGCGGCGAACTACTCCACTGACATAACCGATCCCCACTTCCTTCCCCCCCGTCGCCGTCCAAGGCATATTTTGGGTGACCCGGACGACCCCATCGCAGCCGTTACTTCGGCAGCTTTAGCGTCGTCCCAAGGGAACCCCGGTAATGGTTGTAGACCCGACCAGGGCTGTATTACACATTCTTATTGTAGCCCCACCCAAAGTACAGTCATGAGTGCACAACGCGACGATCCTGGTCGCGGTGTGGACCCATGTCGCGGAAATGGGAGGAGGCGAGGTACACAAGGTTATGATTTAGTGGTAAACACAGTCAAACACCGAGCTCGCCGGCGAGCTCGAGGCAAAAGTTATGTCTTGGTTAGATTCTCTCCAAATAGTCGTAGAGTTAAAATTCATAGGGCCCACTTTCAACGGTACACTTATGTACCGGGGCGATTCTCTCCTACTCCCCTCTCTCCTGGCGACGGCCCAAGCCGAGGTCCGTACCCTAGTGGTGCCCTTGAGCAAGTCGCCTACTCCTCTCCTTGCGGCGAAGCGTCTTCAACGCTCGCCTTAGGCGGTGCGCCCTCTGCGCCCGCATCTGGCTGAGTGCCATCTGCGCTCGCCAACCGTCCGGTGACGCTGTAAATGCCGGTAGAGGCAAACAGCATTAGTCCGTTCTAATAAAAAAAAAAAAAAAAAAATATCAAAATCATTCAGTACTGCTCCGACCAACTTGGAAGAATAAACAATAAGAAGAAACCGAAGGAAATTTTACTACAGTCCATTACTCATCAACAGCTGGTCCTTCGAGCCGGATCTCACCGCAGCAAAAACCTACGGAACTAAGCAAGAAAGAAAAACGTCTACCTGAACCCGGAAAAAAGGATGGTTGTGACCCGAAGCCAAGCGGACGCGGCGGAACAAGACCGTCGCGACGCCGAACGGCGCGAATTTGATCACGATCTCCAGGAGCGGAACGTGCTCCCGACGGCAATGGAACGACATATAATTGAGCAAGAACGACGTAGGAGGTTGTCGCTGGATCCACCCGCGTCACCGATCGTAACGCGAACAAATGAAGGTGCACACGCTGGTACGTCAAGGGCACTGAACGCGGAGGAAAGAACCAGACCGCGGTCCCCCACTCGTTCAGTGCGATCGACCGCTAGCACCACAACTAGAACACGAATTGCCGAACTAGAGGCGGCGGAAAAACTAGCCGCCCTGAGGAAGAAGCAGTTGGACATCGAAACGGAACTGATTCAGAAACGGCTGGCCGCGGACCTAGCGGCCATACAGGATGACCAGGAGAGCCTTCAAGGTGAACCGACCGTAGACCATCACAAGAAGGTTGACGCCTGGCTCCACACGAACACCCTCCCCGCACGGGGGGAGAGGCCGGGACACTCGAAAACCCCGGCCAACAAAGACGAACGGCATTTACGCTTCAACGTAAGAGATAGATCGACTACTCCTGTCCGATCGAGGAGTAACATGGATGCGTTGACGGAAGCCTTAGAGAAGATAGCAAGACCGAGAATAAAATGTCCTGACCTGCAAGCGTTCAACGGGACCCCGAACGAATGGTTGAGCTTCAAGGCGAGCTTCCGTGATTCAACACACATATACCAGCTAACATCGGCGGAGAATATACAGCGGCTACGAAATTGCCTGAAGGGAGAAGCAAGAGAAATGGTGGCTGCCCTGCTATATACAGCCAACGACCCTGAAGTTGTTATGAAGACATTGGAACAGTGCTTCGGGAGGCCCGAGATTATCATCGATAGAGCGCTCGATGACTTGAAGAAGCTTCCGAAACCGGGATCATCGGCAATGGAGTTAAACAACTTCGCGGTGAAGCTACAAAGCGTCGTGTGTATATTCAAAAGCATCGGCCGCCACGGGTACCTCTTCAACCCACTGCTGGCGCGGGAAACGTTAGAAAAATTAAGTCCGCATCTGCGATCGCGATGGTGCGACTATGCAAGTGAACAGGAAGGTACCTCGGACCCAGAGATCGTCATACTATCGCGCTTCTTGATGAGGGAGTCAGACAGAGCCCTGCGATACAGCTATGCGCCGACGACAAGTGCGGCGCCTACTACTACGACCAAGAAGATGGTGCGACCCGCGACCTCTGCTACCGGGTATCAACGGAAGGCGAACGCCGTGTTCAACATAGCTGAGGAAGAGCAACAGGAGCGATGCCCGAGCTGTGAAAAAGGGCACAAGTTAACAGAGTGTCCAGAATACAAAGGATTATCGGCGGAATAACGTTGGGAGCTGATACGCGAACACAAACTGTGTTTTAAATGTATCACGAGGAGGCACCGACGGTTGAACTGCAAAGCAAAGACATGTGGGGTGAACGGATGCCAACGACCTCACCACGCGACCCTGCATCAAGACATGAAAAGAGATGACCCATCTACGTCACGCGGCAGTACCGAGGCCGTACTAGCAGTGGCGACCACCAACGTCACTGCGCCGAGGGCCGTACTGTTGAAAATGTGTCCGGTGACAGTGATAGGACCGCAAGGCCAGGTCGACACGCACGCCCTGCTGGACGAAGGAGCCACCATCACGCTCATCAACGAGGGGCTAGCACGTCGTATCGGCGCGGACGGACCGACGCTGCCACTACAAATGCGAGGAGTCAACATGTCACAGAGAGAAAGAGATAGCAAGATAGTCACGGTACAACTGAAGAGTGCCGACAACGTACTGCGCCCACTAAAAGCGCGTACGGTGAGAGACATGAAGTTACTACGACAATCGATACCGACTACACTGTTGGAACACGAACATCTACGCGACCTGCCGCGAGACAGCGTGTGTTATGAGTCAACACAGCCCGGTATCCTAGTGGGGGCCGACCACTGGGAATACATCGTCTCACAAGAGCTACGGGTCGGCGAAACGGACCAACCGGCTGCATCACGAACACAGCTCGGTTGGGTTATACACGGAACGGTGCCAAGCAGAATGATAAAAAGCCAGGACGGCGTGCTGCATGTCTACACCCCCGAACACGGTGTAGAACGGAGCGAGCAGCAGGACCAACGCCTCCACGACCTGGTCGAACATCACTTTTGCTTAGAGGCCCTGGGGGTCGCGCACAAACCGCGAGTGAGCGACGCGGATCAGCGCGCAATGAAAATCGTAGAATGCACTACAAAGAAAACCGAGACGGGTTACGAAGTTGGACTGCCGTGGAGAAGCGATCATCTTAACTTACCGGAGAGTTACAACATGGCGTTCCGGCGGCTGCGAAAAATAGAAAAGAAGATGGATGAAGACCCAGAGTTCGGGAAGGCGTACAGCAAACAGATCGAGAATTTGCTACAAAAGGGCTACGCAGTACCCTGCGACGGAACCGAATCCTTAAGTTCCGTCAGCTGGTACCTACCACACTTCGCGGTACAAAATCCGAACAAACCTGGGAAACAGAGACTCGTCTTCGACGCGGCGGCGAAAAGTCATGGTGTCAGTCTCAACGACCATCTATTGGAGGGACCGGATCTGCTGTTATCATTGCCAGGGATTTTATTCAGATTCCGAGAACGACGCGTAGCAATGACAGCCGATATCCAAGAGATGTTTTTACAAATAAAAATACGGGCGGATGATCAACCGGCACAACAATTCTTATGGAGGGGCACGGAACGTGAGAAGCCACCTCAACGCTACAAGATGAAGAGCATGATATTCGGCGCTAAAAGCTCACCATACGTGGCGCACTACGTGAGAAACTATAACGCGAAACTACACGCTCACACACACCCGCGCGCGTATGAAGCAATTACGCAAAGTCATTATATGGATGATCTCGTAGCAAGCTACGAAAATAGCTACGAAGCCCACCGAGCTGTGTCAGAATTACAAGTAGTACATGCGGCGGCCGGGTTTACGCTACGAGGCTGGAATACGAACGATGATAACGTTCTACGAGACGTAGCACCTGAGCTACGGGCTACGACACCTACGCAACTGGGTAGAAACGGGCCCGAAAATAAGATACTGGGACTCTACTGGAACGCCGAGCGAGACGAGTTTGGTTTTAACACGTCGATGAACAGAGTACCCACCGAAGTACGCGCACGGACCCGCGCACCCACAAAGAGAGAGGCACTCAGCGCAGTCATGTCGATATATGACCCACTTGGACTGCTGAGTCACTACACGATACGAGCAAAGATAATATTGCAAAATCTGTGGAATTTGAAGATGTCGTGGGACGAACCGATACCGCACGACGATAACGAGACGTTCGCCGCATGGCTAGGTCAGTTATCAGACCTGTCCTGCTTGCGACTCAATCGACGGTACGCGCTGGGAGACGACGAGGAGCTGGAACTTCACATGATGTGCGACGCTAGCGAACAGGCTTACTCGACCGTAGCCTACTGGCGTCTCGCGCGGCCGGACGGGAGCTTCAGCTTGAGTCTCGTGGCTGCCAAGGCGAAGGTAGCTCCAAGGCGCGCGCAGACCATACCGCGCTTGGAGCTGCAGGCGGCAGTCATTGGAGCTCGGCTGGCCGACGCAATAAAGAAGGAGCATCGAGTAAAGGTGAAGAGGACCGTTTATTGGACCGACTCCATGACGGTCATCCACTGGGTGCGACATGACACCCGACGGTACACCCCGTTCGTCTCACATCGCCTGGGTGAGATTGCTGAACTCACCCACAAAGAAGAGTGGAGATGGGTGCCGACACACGAAAACGTAGCAGACGACGCTACGAGGTTCTCGTGCACACCCATCACGGCGAACGACCGCTGGTTTCAAGGACCGGACTTCCTGCGGCACGAAGAAGACCAGTGGCCTACAGAACCGAACAACGGCAGTGATAGCGATGACAGTGTAGAAGTGTTGTGTCATGTGACCGAGGACAGGTCCAGTGATGAATGGGTGCCCGACCCGGAACGATTTTCGAAATATGAGACATTAGTGCGGGCTACGGCGCGTGTGTTAGCGTTCATAGATATGTGTCGACGGCGAACAAAACACATGGACGAGCGACACATAGAGCGAGCGGAACGCGCTATCATACAACGCGCGCAACGAGATAGTTTTCGAGACGAGATAGAACGATTGAGAGCGGCACGCCCTATCACCAAGACGAGTCGGCTGCATCGATTAGATCCCATGATGGAAGATGACGTATTGCGAGTAAGAGGACGCATTGGAGCCGCTACAGCACCTATAGAGACGAAAAGGCCTATAATACTTGACGGCCGCCATCGGATAACACGTTTAATAGTGCTACGAGAACATTGTGCGGCGGGTCACGCCAATAGAGAGCGCGTGACGAACGATCTACGTCAGCGATATTGGATCATACATTTGCGACCAACCGTGCGAACCGTGGAGAGGAGTTGTGCTCTATGTAAGGTACGGAAATCAAGACCGGTGTTTCCGGCGACGGGAGATCTGCCCCGCGCACGACTTGAGCCCTTTCAGCGTCCCTTTTCCAACTGTGGGACGGACTATTTCGGGCCGATGGTAGTAAAAGTCGGGCGGCGTCGGGAAAAGCGGTGGGGAGCCCTATTTACCTGTCTCACCACTCGCGCGGTACATCTGGAGCTCGTACCGTCACTCTCCACCAACTCGGCGATAATGGCACTACGGAGGATGGCAGCGCGGCGAGGTTGGCCAAAGATGATGTACTCGGACAACGCGACCAACTTCAAGGGCGCCGACCGCGAACTAAGGGAGGCGTACGCGGAGTGGGTGCCGGCGCTGCGAGATGAAGGCCTGCTGAATAGGATGACATGGAGATATACGGCCCCAGGGGCCCCAAATCAAGGAGGAGCGTGGGAGAGACTGGTGCGATCGGTCAAAGTCGCACTGGCCGCCACCCTGAAAGAGCGAGAACCTACAGAGGAGGTGTTGAGTACGCTGTTAACAGAAGCAGAGTTCGCGGTCAACGCGCGACCACTCACTCACGTCAGCGTGAGTCACCAAGACCCCGAGGCATTGACCCCAAATCACTTCTTATTGGGGTCATCGAACGGTCTACCCCTCACTGGACCGTGCTACGAAACCGACCGACGAATATGGAGGGCTAGCTTGGCGCTCGCCGACCACTTCTGGCGGCGCTGGGTAAAGGAGTACCTACCTACACTGGTACCCCGTGGAGAGCCCAGCAGCAACAGTCGGCCGGTACGAGTCGGAGACGTCGTGATCGTCGTGGACCACACGCTACCACGAAACGTGTGGCCCATGGGCGTCGTCGAGCACACCTACGAGGGACCTGACGGCGGTGTACGAGTGGCGGACGTGCGCACCCGGACCGGCATCTTCAAGCGACCCGTGCGGAAGCTCGTCGTGCTTATCAGAGAAGAAGAGGCTACGCAGGCTGCGCCGGGGGGAGAGATGTGCAGGACTCCGAGCCTAGGTTAATGAATGTACATAAGTAGATTAAGATAGAATAAGTGAAATGTCAATATTTAAGTTTTATGTAGTAAATAAAGACTGAAAGAGATAGTTGTAGACAGAGAAGATATAGGTGCTCTCTGTAAGGTTAGGATCAATCTTTATTCGAGAAATTAGGGTAAGCGAGACAACCTATACTTCTCTCTCAACTATACGACCTTAGAGTCGCGATAGGTTCGGGGAGCACGAGTGCTATATAAATAGGCTAAGTTTGTATCAAAATCACCCTATCAGTCTCCTCAGCTCCTTGGGGAAAATATATGAGCGACTCATTGTGAATCGACTCTGGTCCCATGTCAAATCCAACAATCTGCTTCCTGACGAGCAGTTTGGCTTTAGGGCCAGACACTCATGCGTCCAACAGGTGCACCGCATCACGGAGCACATACTCGAGGGCTTCAATAAGAAGCCAAAGCCTCAAGGGACAGTAGCGGTCTTCCTCGATGTAGCGAAAGCCTTCGATAAAGTCTGGCACAACGGCTTGATCTACAAGCTGTACCAACTCGGTGTGCCAGACCGTCTTGTACTCATAATACAAGACTTTCGTCAGGGAGTAGTTTCGTACAGGGATCGTAGCTTTCAATACCGCGTAGAGGGACAGCTCTCCTCCCCTCACCCCATTCACGCAGGAGTCCCTCAGGGCTCTGTACTCTCACCCGTCCTCTTCTCGCTGTACACCAGCGACATCCCACGATCCGAACCCAATGTTCAGATTGCTCAGTTTGCAGACGACACTGCACTCTACTGCACTGGCTGGTTCAAGACCAGGCAGAGAAAGTCGGTCACAAACGCCCTGCACCATGTAGGAACATGGTTCCGCAAATGGCGTATCGCTATCAACCCAGAGAAAAGTACAGCAGTGTACTTTCACGAGAGTGCTGGTCCACGGAAACCGCCAGAACCCATTATGTATTTTGGCGAACCGATACCATGAAATATCTAGGCGTAATCCTTGACAGGCGCCTCACCTTCGCTAAACACATTGAAAGTGTTCGCAATAGGGCAGCTTTTATCCTAGGTCGCCTCAATCCCCTTATATGCAAGAGTAGTAAAATGTCCCTTAGAAATAAGGTGACACTTTACAAAACTTGCATTCGTCCAATCATGACCTACGCGTCTGTGACGTTCGGTCATGCTTCAGATAGGCACATTCATAGACTTCAAGTGATTCAAAATCGCTTTACCCGCAAGGCAGTAGGCGCACCGTGGTACTTACGGAACGCTGACCTCCACTGCGACCTAGAACTCCCCTCTATCGTACAGTTCATGAAAGACTGTTCTCGCCGCTACTTCGATGCGGCCCCACACCATGCCAACCCACTAGTGGTGCAAACCGCTAACTACTCAACACACACATCAGATCCATACTTCACCCCGCCACGCCGCCGCCCACGACACCTCCTGGATGACCCGGACGACCCCATCACGACAGCTCTGGCGTCGATCAGTCAGCCTCCTGGTAATATTGGTATTTCAGGTATTTCAGGGTCTACTCGCCGAGCCACGAGAGGTAATATGTCTGATTTTGGATTTCCAGTCTTCACAGTTAGACATCGAGGTCGTCGTAAGCGACTTCGAAATAATCCTAAATCAGACACAAGGTAACCTGTATTATATTTTGGTAATGCGTATTAAGGTAAAGGTAACGTATCGATTTTCGATTAAAAGTTTATAAGTATCATCAATATTAACCTGTGTTTTATTTCATTAACCTGTGTTTTGTTTTCTTTCAGACAGTGCTGGCAGCTACCGGCACCTCTATTCCCTACTAGGCAAGGGTTCGCCCTTGTCGTTGTCTAGCGCTTTATGCGCCCTTGTTGTCCCTCGGTTGAGTGCTGCGTGCGCTCACCAACAGTCCTGTGTCGCTTTTAATGCCCGTAGTGGCAAAAAGCTCTATGTCCTTCCTAAAAAAAAAAAAAAAAAAAATATCAAAATCATTCAGTACTGCTCCGACCAACTTGGAAGAATAAACAATAAGAAGAAACCGAAGGAAATTTTACTACAGTCCATTACTCATCAACACTACTAACAAGTGATGTCTATAAACTAATGAAATGGAACACAAAAACCTATTCTGGTGAGATTAATTAATTAAAATAAAAATTTTACCAAAATACCAGAAAATTCGTGTGTTTACGATTTGACGTTCCACCTCGCACCTATATAAAATCTAATCAACTGTTTAATTAAAGATCAACAGGGGTGCGTTTTTTATTTGTCGTCCGACCATATTCTCTTTGCGTCCGACGACGGACGATCGCTCCAAGCAGAGCGACGCTCATCATCCGCCTTGTAAGAACGGCTCTGTGTCATTTCTGTCACTGTCAAAATCACCGACACGTCAACTATTTGAAGTTTCAGGGCACAAGCCATACAAACAAGAAGAAGAAGATATTGTCTAATAATATATAAAATATATAAGAATATCGCATGATAAATTCCCAATTATCGTAAAAATTTGAGGATTTAAGTACCTTCTACGCGCACTACGATGGATCGCCAGGTTGCTAAAACTATTTTCTGCGCTGCAGCAAATGTCTTTAATTAAAGGAGCTTTTAGCCGCATTGGTCGCTACTCTTTGTTGGTCGCAGCCATGCCAGCTCCATCGGTACATACATTACTTATTTATTACAATTTAAAATTTTATGGCATAACCTATAGCTGTAAATGAGGAAGAACATATTGGTCCTTTACGTATACAAAACTATATAGGAAATTTAGTTGTAACTTGTAGCCACAAACAGTTTCAAGAAAATTTTCGGCTTCCAGTGAACTTGTTCCAAAGTTTATTGCAAAAACTTCATGGTGAACTACAATCACAACATCATAAAAGACCACAAGTCGATCCCAAGAAACAACTGCTAGCAGTGTTGTGGCTCTTGGGGACTCCGGATTCTTACAGGTATGTACACCATATTATGTGTTCCTATCCCAAATAAATATAATAAAAGGTACATTGACTTTATACATCACAATAATCACTTGAATTAATATTGTTATTATTTTATTTTTCAGCTTGATATACATGCTACTAAGGCCCACTTGCATGTTTGCTCGGGTTGAATAATAAGTCTATGAGTTTGTAAACTTGCGTTAGTCATATCAATTGTTAAATCTCATTTTGCCTTGCATGACTATAAAAGATCACCGGTTGCGCTAAATTGACATTTGTAATCTTTAGATGGGAACATTGAATTATCTATGCGCTTATATTGTAACCTGACCAATAATGAATGAATCGAAAAAAAAGTTAAACTTATATCTATCTCTTTGGTACTACAGTAGAATGTATATAGACTTTCTTGTTTATCCTAACCTTTCATGGTGCAAGATAAATTAATTATAAAACCTCGGTTTAGCAGTTGACTCTGAGTTATTGAAGCTAACTCTGGAACATGCAATTGGGCCTAACAAGAAGTTGCAGGTATACCATTAACTTATGTTTATAGATAACCTCTTGACTGACTTGACTCCTGTCAAGGTATGTTTTTTTTGTTTTAACTGTTTACTGAACCAAAGTGACTGTCTGATCCTTTTTACTCTGGATTGGTTTACCTATATTACAATTATATTCCAGGATATGCTGCGCAGTCTGTCAGTGATCCGCTTGCCCCCTCTTCTCCACCATCAGGGGAGATAAATGGGATATTTCTTCCCAATGCAGAAACTTCTCCAATGGGTTGGTACCACTGCATGTTATTGACAATATATATTTTATTTCATACATATCCTCTTGCCCTCTCTAACCCTTGTTATGTCTGATATGTATCTACCAAGGGATATTCGAGATTACCGACAACTCCGCTAGGCTAGGTTTGCCGGGTCAGATGTACTTTGGGGTTTGGGGGATACTAAGTGTGGATGTATCAAAGATTATTAACACATTAAATTATAACTTTAATTCATTTGTCTTCTTTTCATATCAATGGACCAAGTCGATTTGAAATAATAATCTCACTAAAACAAGACTTTCAATTTACCTGAATTTTGACTAGGATGAGGCATATAATTAAATTCACTAGAGTCAGTTTATTCTGTCTATCATTATTATGTAGTATAAGGATAAGTTCTCAACCCACTTACACCACTCTGCTCCCTTCCGGCAAATGGAGAATATTTTAAATTTGGACTTTAAGTATTCCACTTTAGATGTAATTTACATTGGCAACATAAAATAACTGACAGTGAGCTTAACATTTTGTCTATGTGTAAACATAATATTCTTACCATAACCATATACTTTTCAAATTTCAGATACTTCTCTACATTCGCCACAAGATGAACAGTTGTCCCAAGAAGCAATCCATAGAGCCCATTGGAACCGGCCTGAAATTCTACAACTAATTAATGCATATAAAATCCATAAACATCTTTTTGACAACTCGACAATAAAGCATGTGCTACACGGTTTTAAACGGCGGTTTAAAACAGTGTAGATAGTCGTTTTATGCCAAATTTCGTTTGACCTCTAAACAACCTTGGCAGCAAGGCTTGCGTTTGAAACCACTGGTAGAAGCGTTGGTTTAAAACTTGTTTGAAACCATCTAGCCGTTTGTTTAAAACCTCGCGAACGACAGTCACGTTGCAGCGGCGAGCGCAGGCAGACGCACGAGACGACGCGTCAACAACGTTCTCAAAATGGCACAAGAAAAAGAACGAGAAGTGGATACAGAACTTCTCGAGCTGTATCGAGACTTGCCCTGCCTTTGGGACCTAACATGCGAGTCGTATAAAGACTCAACGCAGAAAAGAAATGCATGGGATATTTTAGTTCATAAATTAAATGAAATTTACCCTACAGCCAACGCGGCGTCTGCAAAAAAGAAGATAGACAATCTAAGAATTTTTTATTTACGGGAATCGAAGAAGGTAAGTAACTTACATAACTTAAAGTTAATTAAAATAGAACTACATAACAGTTTTGAATGAAAAATCTGTTGAGTACTTTATAATGCAGGTACATAATATTACGTAGTTTAAGTACCTACCTACTTTTTTGTTCACCTGGTAGGTATTTACTTATTATGACTGTTCTTCAATAGCTGCTTACGTAAACCCAGAATTAACAATATAATTGTATGAAAATATTTACTGATTGTGATAATATTTTTTTATTAAATTAAATTCCGAACCTACCTTAACGTATGAATAAGCTAAAGCTATAAAGGTATTCACTTTATTTTTTTCGATAACTTTTCAGGTCAAAGAATCAAAAAATAGAACTGGATCTTCCACAAGTGAAGTACATAAACCAAGCCTTTGGTACTACGAATTACTAACCTTTTTAGATAAAAAAAAATGACGTAAAAAGAAAGGGAGTTGATTCACTCATGAGTGACGACGAAGACGTAACTTGCATTTGTGTATTATGTTACCTCTATAATTCAGTAGGTAGGTACCTACCTATTCTATACAATAAATAAATATTTTTGGACGAATTACACAACGCCATCTACTTAGTCCCTAACTAAACTTATTAACTTGTAGATAACTGACAAATATACACAATAGTACATTGTTCACCGAGAGGAGAAAGTGACCGATTACCGTCGAGGGTGTCGTTTGAAGCCCGAGCCGTAGGCGAGGGCTTTAAAACACCCGAGATCGGGAATCGCACTTTCTCTCGAGTGATACATAGTGCTTTATACTACACCTACGAGGAAAATAAAAAACTAAATCTTTACTAATTGAAATTGTTGCAGTTAGTGAAGCTTAATGTAACACTTGTTCCATTAATGTTTGTTTGAGATGTTTGCGATAATGTAGGAGGAATAACTGGCTGTGCTGTTGGCACTGCGCTCGTAGAAGGCTGTGGTGCCAAAGGGGCAACTGGCTGCTGAGGGGCATCTGGCATCGCCGCGCTCGTTGATGGTTGAGGAGATGAGTCTTGATGCACATTAATCGATCCCGATATTTGGTTATTTATTCGTGTTTTGTTTTCTACGGAATTCTCTATGTAGCTTTCTGCAACAGCGGACGATTTCCAACCACCGTGACGTTTTATTGTGGTTAAATCAGAACCAGTATTGGCAAGAATAGTCGCTGAAGTTCTGCGAAAGCTGTGGCCAGTGTATTCTAGTGGATTGAGTAAATTAAGGTACGAAGCTATTTATCTTGGCACAGTACTTATTTTGTTTTTCCCAATTACTTGTTTCGTACATTTTTTGTTTTTATATTGTAGTAAAAACCGATTGGTCTTGGGGTCACTGGGGCGAATTTCGTTATATTTCTTCACTATCTCATAAAATAAGCCCGATATAACAAATGATCGCTGAATTTTGGTTTTTGTGTTAGGAATATTGACGATTATTCCATTTTCGAGGATTTCGATATCGTCTGTTGTCATATCCACAAGTTCTTGCGAACGACAGGCCCCATTTACTCCTAAAATCATAATAACCTGTAAACAAAAATATCAAACATGAAAACCTAGTAGATTTCTACTCATAAATAGTTACGTAATAAATTTTAAATCAGTGCATTTTGTTCATAAACTTACCTTCATCAACAAATATTTGTCATCTGGAGCATTCTGCAAAAAGGAATAAACATCCTTTGTTGTAAGCACTTTTGATTTCTTACTACGGAATCCCTCCGACTTTCTTTTCAGAAATGCTGTAAGTTTTTTGTATTCTTGAATATTTATGTCGTTTCTTGTCAATATAGTACTTTTCAACATTGAGTACATAGACCATAACGTACTTGGTTTGTGTTTTTGCGCTTTTTCACTGAAATAAGCTAGCAAAATATTTTTTAATTGATTTCTGTGGTAAAAGGTTATCAATCAGTATTTTTGCTGTTTCCTTCAACTGCGGCGGAGTTAAAAAATCTTCATCATCACTATCACTACTTATCATTTTGATAGTTTTATTTTACTTTTCTACGAAAACTGAATCCTCAAACAACACACAAATTGAAAATGGCGCCAATGGCGTCTGCAATTTTCACATGTTCTTTTTTCAAATTGTTTGACACCATCCAACACACAGCTAGTGGCCAGTGTCATTTTGCGAACTTGGAGATAAAAACTTTTTGGCTTTTGATATTTAGGTTACCAGCGCATAGTCTTACCCAAAATTAAAAAAGAAAAACCACGTAAGAAATGGATTTTCATACACTTTTCTCTCCCGCTCAGATGCGTTTTCTCGCCGCATATTTGTTCGATATGCAATGACGTACTTTCTACCGTAAATTTGATAAAGTATCAAGGTACTTTCCGAGCAGGTGTAGTATAAATACCTTTTTTGTAAATAAATACATGTTATACATAGAAAACACCCAGACCAGAAAAGACAGACATTTGTGTGCAATAAACGTGGACACAAATGTTTGTCTTGTGTGGGAATCGAACCCACGACCCACGAACAGTACCTATAGAATACCAAAACGTTTAGGTTATGTATGTGGTTAGTAATTATTTGATAACCTCAACTGTTCCTCAACTAATTAAGGGTAAAATAAGTACTAGAATAGATTACTTTCAAAACAGAGATTTATTTTAATAATAACTAAGGTTAATAATGTTTATTCGGTCCATCTGGCTTATGTAATGTAATTATATATCGTAGGGTCGTTTAATAGAATTTTAATAGAATTATTTATTTCAACTAGGTATTAATTTATCATTCTATCTTGAAAAGTGACGCTACCGGCACCGTTGAAATACTGAGTGAGAGTGTTTCTGATGTTCTTCCCATCTGTCGAAGGCCTCTGAATGTTTCTTTGCAGAGATATTAGTTCATTTGTGGCTTGACGCCAAGTCCCATTAATAAAAGTACCTCTTTCTAAGTCTTCTCTATCAACACACGTAGGAGTCAAATAAGTTTTCGACTTTTTCCTTAAATAATTGTGTAAGGCACAACTTGCCAATACAACTGCATCTATATTTTTGAGACTTAAATTTAGCGGTTGTCTAAAAACTCGAAAACGAGACGCAAGGATGCCGAAAGCGTTTTCGACGATTCTCCTAGCTCTGCATAATCTGTAGTTGAATATTGTTTGCTCCCTTGAAATGTTCCGTTCAGGAAAAGGTTTCATAACATGTTTTTCAAGTGCAAAAGCACTATCCCCCAAAAATACATATGGTACAGATAAATCTGTCCCTGGTAGCAAGTAGGATTCAGGTAAATGCAATTGGTTGTTAGTAAGCTTTGCATAAAATGATGTCTCCTTGAATATGCCTCCATCAGACTGGCTCCCGTTTGAGCCTGTATGGACGTAAATAAATTCGTAATTTGCATTTACGATGGCGAATAAAACTACGCTAAATGTGACCTTATAGTCTTTGAGTATATAGCCAAAAGGAGTCGTCACCACGGGCGATCCCCGCTCGCCAAAGGTACAAGAGCGCGACTCTTGTCAGTTATATAAAACTAGTTGAGACACGTTCCGCGTCATTCGAGAGTTGTGCTGCGCGAGAGAACGATCTCCGTTAAAAATGCCCAGTTGTAGTGTTTTTTGGTGCAAAAACCAGTCAAAAACTTCAAACCTCCAAAAAGATGGAATTTCCTTTCACATGTAAGTACTTATTGATCAATATTTTTACTTATTTGTTTCTAAATGATAAAATATTGTAAGTGCCAGAGTGCTGCCACTGTATCACACTATTCTAGTTTTAGCAAAAATATAGATAGGTAAGATGGATAATAAACAATAACTTTGCCTGTGTATCTTAACATTTATTAATTATGATGTATAAATCATATTGGAAAATAAAGGATATTTTTATATATGTTGCCGGATGTATATGCCGTATAATCGTGATACTTAGTTAAGATTCGCAACGTGGGATCATAATTTCAACTCATTAAGTATTTGGTGCAAGAGAAGCTCATTATTTAAAAAATATTACCAAAGTAGTTCACATACTTGATTTTTCTTTCGAATGATAGCATATTTCATTGTCGAAAAGCTGGCCACACCATAGCGACATACAGATAAATTAGGGATGTGACGCAGTCGATATATTTTATCGAGCCCCATCCAAATTTAACCTGCTTGATGTTCTTTAGCGGTACATTAGGAAGTTTTGGGCTCAGAGATTTGACCGAGCGAGCGAAGCACGCGAAGGTCTTAGAGTTTAGGAGAATCGGTCTATGTATGTTTATTTGTACGAGGATATCTTGAGTTTCTTTGGTCCTATCGTCATAAAATTTGGTAAACACGTAGATAGATAGATAAACTCTATGATATGTACGAACCAATATAAGTAATAATTCTTAATTTAACACATCGTGCCACAATCGGCGGCCTTATTGCTAAGAGGGATCTCTTCCAAGCACCCTTAGAATTAAAGAAGTTGATAGGACGAAAATAAAAGTAGGTAGCTTAGATGATTAGAATTTTTAAGTTAGGACTTATATAAGTTAAATTGGGTTATCAAATAACTAATTCGGCGTTATAATAATAGAGAAGTTTCTAGTTTTAGAGTTACGTTGTACTACAAGGAACCCTTATAGTTTCACTCTGTCCGTGCGACCGTCCGTCTGTCTGTCCGCCCTATGGGTAACTTCTACAATTATAAACGTAAATTCATAAAATTTGGTTCACTTATGTATCAAATATAGATTTTTTTTGGCATAATAATAAATGTTGTATGTATGTCCTTATCATTAATAATTATTACAGATTTCCAAAAGAGCTTGTGACTCGGGCTGAATGGATTAAAGCTTGTAGGAATCATGTGACCTGGGTTCCTAAACGGACAAGCACAGTTTGTTCTAGACATTTTGAAGCTTCTTGTTTCGTGCTGCTGGCTAATAATAAACGACGATTGAAACAGAGTGCCGCAACAACTTTACAATTATCTGAGGTAAGTTTAATTTGGACAATAAACATAATAATAAAAAAGTTTTTTAATTCATTTGTCTGTCTGTATTATGTTAAAGTCTTCAATTATAATAATGTGTACTATTGTTATAATTTATTATTGTTGTAAATATGTTGCTTATTTTTACAGGATAAATTACCTGAACATAAAAATTTTGATCAGACTGAATCAGGACCATCAGAGTGAAAAAAAATTAAACTTGAAATATTAACAGTTGCTCAAGAACAAAATGTTAAGGAACTAACACATTCATGCAAACATGATCCTCGACAATGTCCTCAGATGCCAACAGCTCCAATCAATTTTAATCTTAAGGAACAAAAAGACGAACAACCACAACAATCAACATCAATAGGTGATACACCAAGGAAGAAAAAATTAAAGATGCGTCTACAGTTAAAAAATAAACAAATCATGAAATTGCATTCTCAAAAACGACATCTCAGGAAGAAGGTTGCTGGGCTCAAAGAAATACTTAACACTCTCACGCGAGATTCACTCATAAGCAAAGAAGAGTGTCTCATTTTAAACAGTATTGGCGTTGAAGAAAAAGAGTTATTAAACCGACAACTGCTTAAACATAAAACTGGTAACATTCCTAGAACAAAATATTCAGCTGAACTTAGGAGTTTTGCTTTAAACCTCCATTTTTATTCGCCAAAAGCATATCGCTATGTGAGAAAAACTTTCGGAACGTGTCTGCCTGCGCCCAGAACTTTGACGAAATGGTACAGTACCATACCAGTTTTACTAATGAAGCGTTGGTAGCATTGAAATTACGTGCAGAAAGTCATTCCGATAAGAAAATATATTGCAGTTTAGTAATTGATGAAATGAAAATAAAGCATCTGACAGAGTATGTTGCAAGCACTCGACGGCATTATGGATATGTAGACTTTGGGTTTGAATCCACCTCTGATACATCCGAAGAAGCGACAGACGCATTGGTATTTTTACTTGTGGGAATCAACACAACATGGAAACTACCGATAGGTTACTTCCTTGTCAAGGGTGTGAAAGCTACTTTAAAGGCGGAGCTTGTGACACAGGCTTTACGTCTGGTTCACGAAACTGGGGTTGAAATAAAAGCTCTAACTTGTGATGGTACTAGATCTAACGTAGCCATGGCTGAAGAGCTAGGATGTTGCTTCACGACAGATAAATTGCAAACCACAATTCTCGATCCCCAAACAGGACAACAAATCTATTTCTTTTTAGATGCGTGCCACATGCTTAAGTTGGTTCGAAATGCATTCGAACATTATGATACCTTTACCCAATCTAAAACTGATAATTACATTTCGTGGTCATATATAAAAAAAAATGCATGAGTTACAGGAATCTGAATTATTTTATATGGCTAATAAATTGAAGGCAAATCATGTTTATTTCAAATCAAAAATTATGAACGCCCGACTTGCAGCCTAGCTTTTTAGTACCAGTATTGCAGATGCACTGATATTTTGCAATGGCGTTATGGAACTAAGCGCCTTTGCAAATGTCGAACCAACAGCAAATTTTTTGAAATTAATGAATGACCTGTTTGATATCCTTGACTCAAAAACATGGAGCAATGGATTCAAACAAGCGTTAAACAAACAAAATTACGCTCGCGCATTTAAAAAACTTGATGAAGCAAAATCAATGCTTTTGAATTTAGAAATAAACTAGGTGTTGGGCGGTGCGCGGGCCACGAGTGGCCCGCGTTTGTCCTTGTGCATTAGTTTTTGGTCATCAAACTTTTAACCATTTGAACAGAAAAGTAAAAATTTTCATACAAGTTCAATTACAGAAATTTTGCCTCTAATAACAGTTGAAGTCGGGGCATAGAAGCCATTCGGAATTTTTATTTAAAAAAAAACTGGTCCTTGTGTATTCTTGTTAAGGGATTCAACCCCTTAGTGCAGTGGTTAACGTGAACAGTTGCCTTGGAGACCAGCTTGAGAGGTGGAAAAATGATCAGCATTCAGTTGTAAAAAATCATAACTCCCATACAAGTTACAAAGCGAGCATTTCTCTTAGAGCAATTGAGGCTCAAGGATAAGGGTAAGCTTGAGTTAAAAAGACAAAAAAGTGTGGTATAGTCGTTAGATTGTAGGTAGTAGTACATACCAGAATTCTTTTCAATTTTTTTTAGGGGCCCTACTTCTAAGTGTGGTCGGTGGTAAATGTGTCACAAGAGTCTCCACAGTATTCAAGCTTCCTTTTCAATAATATGGTTGTCTGGAAGAGATCGCTCTGACCGATAAGACCGCCCATTGTAACACTTAATTTTAAGTTTTTTATTGTTGAGTAATAGTATTCAATTATATTAAGCCATTCATACCAACAGCTAATTTTAATTAATTTGTCTGGAAGATATTTTATAGGTGAATTATACTCGTAAAACCATGTTATTATATTGAATCATATTATTGTAAGCAATTACATAAAATTAAAGTACCTATATATTTTTAATAAACAATAACAATGTGAAAATACCTGTGTTTGGATTGAACTCCTACGTGACAATTCTCTTGAACCGATGTATTTTAAAATTTTAACACAAGTAGTAATGTCCGTAAAGTAGTACTTCTAATAGAAAACTAATCTGATGTCGGATAATATTTTCAAAGCAAGGCGGTGCACGCATTATGCTTATTAAAATATTTATAAAGCGAAAGCGTATTTGTCGCTTCGTAGTTTATTGTTTGTTCGTTCTTCTTTTATGCTTAAGGTGCTAAACTGGTGTTGATGAAAGTTCACACAGAAATAGACCGCAAAACAATGTGCTTCGGTATATTAAATATCCACGCAGACGGAGCCGCAAACTCCATGATATTTGAACCATGCTGGCCATATCTTACATCAGTGTATGTTACGAGTAATGACTTATGGCCCTGTTATCTAACTATGGTCCTCATAATATGTAAGCTTAAAATCGTACAATTCGTTACAACAATCGTACAAGTCTGTGCTCTGAGTCACTGTACGTGATTGAATCAGAAATGAGATGAGCCGTAGGACCTGTCGTAGAACAAGTCGCTCGCCTGACTTCATGCATCACGCTTGCACATACAATCCATTGCAATACATAATTTTAAACTGCAACAGTTAAAAACCCTACACGGCAAAGCACTGCGCTCGGCATCCTGATTTATGCAAATGTTAACTCTCTTGCCCTGTAATTTTGCTGGAAACATTCACCAAAACACAGTAATATTTGCACACTACTGCTTCACGGTTGAATAATTGGAGTGTAACTCAAAAACTGTTTCACAATATTTTATGAAATATAAATGGGACTACCACGGAAGTATACGCTACCAAACCAAAAAAAAAAAAACTTTAAGAATCGGTGCATAAATGGGGGAGAAACGGTCAACATACCAAAAAACATGTAATGGAACATATAACCTCCTCCTTTTTTGAAGTCGGTTACAAAGAATAGTATGTCAAACAATACATTATTAAATGTGATATTTCTGAAGTTATGTATAGGATATTGTAAATTAAAGAAAATTTATAGAATTATCATTTAATTAGATGAACCATTATATTAAAGAATTATTTTAGATTAATTAAAAGAAGTACTGCTTAATAAAAATGCTGTTTTTCGTATGGTTTTCTACATGGATGTATTGAATAAGAACTTATGGTAACGCGAACCGGCCGTTACATGGATTCAGGTTTCAAGTAATAAACCCAAGTTTATTTACAGTAATAATTAGATTTAGTAAACCATCCTTGAAGAAATCCAAAAACGCACAGATCAATGCACTGCTGTTTTTTGCGGCAGCGTGAAAATTTTTGATACTTACTGTGCGCTGACCTTAGTCATGCCAATATATTAGTTTACTTTACTTTAGTTGACATCTTCCAAAATAATTTCAATTTTTTTTAAAAACATTCTTATGTCAGTTAAACAGACCAGCCTGGTCGTCTTCAAGTGATATTCTGCTTTGCATACTGAGAATATTCACAGACGGCAGTCTGTGAACTCCGGTCGATCGGTTTCCAAGGGCAGAGTTCACGTTAATTGATGACATCTTTTTCAAAATTATTTTAACTGACTTTCTTTGCTTGGTAAGGATTTTAAAATCACAGAGATACGCAATGTTCTCCATCTAGTTTATTTTTTCACTTTTGAGTAAAGAAGAAATATATGTTTGTTTGTTTGAATTGAATACGCTCCGAAACTTCTCCACCGATATGAAGAATCTTTCACCATAAGAACCCTACGTTATCTCTGATGAACAAAGGCGCTAGAATATTAAATAAAAGTGTAGGATCCTTGTGAAAACTTCGATAATGTAACCCAAGGTGTGAAATAAAAACAAATAAATCCATATAAACCATACGCTGAGGGATTTATTAAAAATAGAGCATAGTGATGTACTTCAGTTTTGTAGTAGACATCAATACGAGTATCTACAAAAATCTCCGGAATGATGACTATGACTAACTAATACAGTTTTGTCACAATAACTAATAGTATTTTTCCTTGTTAAAATATGCAATAGTAACGCTGAAAAATCTGTATATTGTGTACGCTGCGGACACTATTGACAATATACCACAGTTGTATAGACATAATCAATATTTACAAAAAGTCTGCGTTACCATATGTCTAATTATTACAATTATATCACATGATTATGCTTAGTGTTCCGTCCAAATGGGAGCTATAAATAAGATCTGCTCTAAGTGTACCTTATACTGCCAAAAAATTGGGCCGATGAACTTAACCGTATGTGTTGTGAAAAAAAGTCTCTCCAATATTCAGCAGCCGCCTCAGACAATAACAAATCTTTGACAAATAATCATTCACTGTCTGGATACTTTTAACCAACAGACGTGAACCTAACGCTCCTCCTTGCTTTGCTCGTCGTTGCACGTATCGTATACTTTGCTCAGACCAAATAATCCACAAAAGGAATGTTTAATTTGGTATGCAATTATTATATTTCACAGACAGTTTGTTAATTTTGTAGCATAGTGATTCGTCATATTAGTCATTGGTGTTGATAACGATGATTTATGTTAGCTATTATATAGGTTTACCGTTAAACAGTTAAGTACTTCGTACCTTGTTATTATGTCTATATTTGAGTACAAATGACGTTGAAGCCGAATTGGAACGCCACCCAAATAGTTTTATGTGGTCAAAGTATACACTTTTACTTCTATAAGAGTTTTAGATTTTTTACGCAACTGAATGCAGAACATTTTTGAACTACTTAAGCTGGTCTTAGTTAAGTACAAGTAAATAAGTAGCCAAGTTTGTTTGAATGTAGTACTTACATTAATATTTGTAGAATTGTTCTAAGATATAGGTATAGTTAACAAAAAGAATAGACATGCACGCAGAAACCTAATACGAAAGTGTGCTGCAAGACACCTGTGTCAGCTTCTGCATACTGACTATCTTCGATACTTATGAAATTGTTAAGTAACGGCAACTATCTTCAGCTAAGAAAACATAATTGCGGTAAGGCATTGTTGATATATCTTTGGCGAAGCTCCTTAAAATCCCGTTTGAACCTGTGGTTAATTGTGGTCGTGGTCCATTAACTGAAGGCTACTATGTAAAACACATAAATGCAATACATTACGTATGAATAGCAATACTTGGCTATTACCGAAACTACCATGTTAAATAGATAATTAATCTGGAAATATTTATATTTTGAATTTGGCGCCATAGTCATTTTTAAAAATACCTATCCAACTATGTAACATACATAGATGTTGGAAGGACCATGATTTGCATTCTCCTTTGTTCTTTCATGCTTAAACTTCTAAATCTTAATGAATCTTTGCAAAGCAATAGACTGTTACGCTGAAAAAATGTTAGTATTGGATATTCAATTTACACGAAGTCGGAACCGCTAACCAAATGCACTTCATACTATTTAAACCACTTATTAATATTAAAAAATAAACTGTTTCAAGAATGGTTTTCTACATGCACTAACCTCTCCCTCTCGACCGTGAATTTGAAAAACGTGTCAATCGAAATTTGTGTTATTATACGATTTCATCAAACAATTTTCTTTACGTGTGCTAAAGCGTATCTGTTCTTACTTGAACTGAAATTCTGGTTGATAAACCCAAGTTTTATTTTCAAACATTCTCCGCGCGCTGTCCTTATATGTAACGTAAATAATTAAATACATATGTTTAACAAAACATACCATTATGTTTACACTTACATAATATATTTGAAAGGTAGGTAGAGGTCATTAACTACATTGTACTTAATTAGTAAAATATCTGGAACTCCAAAACCTGCCTAATCGTAGTGTACATCCCGTGAGTACTTATTATAATGTAGGTAGAAGTATTTATCAAACACCCATATACCAAATAAGTTTTGGTCCCATATAATATATGAAGAGTCTTTTGTCATCTGCAGGGCACTATTTAGACGCCAGACTTCTAATGTGAATTTCTCTGTCAGAAATAGTAACAAAATAGCGCTTACACAACTACACCTACGATGCAGTAAATCTTCAAACGTTATTTCTCATTCTTACTCATATTTATACGATTTGTGTAGCTTTGAATCTTGTAGACAACGCAAGCGAAGCCGCAGATGTCTTCGCTATTAATACATATTAAAACGTATATACTATAGGTATTGATATACTTGTATTTATCCGAACACGCGTCTGTATAATTCCATGACTGATCCAAGCATTTATTTCTGTAATTAATTTTAACCGTCATATTTGGAAGCAGCTTTAAGAATTTCATTTCGCTAAGCAGGCGTTAAAGATTCAAAAATTTACGTGGTTATCGTTAGTTGTAATTTTTTTCTGCTTTCGCACTTAAACTATTGAACCGACGTCGACGAATCTTGGCAGATGGGTAGCCTGTAGCTTGGAGTCACTAAACACGCGGGCAGGGCCACGGGTGAAAGCACGTTCATAAAATTTTAACCACGCAGGCCAAGGTTTAATAAATCTAATGTACGCAATTATATGCTATGTAATACATGGATGTTATAACACTAATACAGCTTTCTAAGTTTTTCCTTTAAACATATCAAGAAGAAGTAGCTCGCCTGATGTTAAGCGTCATTGTTGCCATAAAAGTTTATTGCCGTTCAAAACTTTTAGAACAAAAGCTGTACAAATCACTGGATGGCGATGCACTAATTTTGTCACCATGATTTAAAAGATGTTAAATCCCTTACCCTGTAATTTCACTGGAATCATCATTACATTTCAAACCGAAAAAACGTAATGTTTGCACACTTCTGCTTGGCGGTTTAATAACTGGCAATAGTGCGGTAGAATAGTGTGGTAGCCACTTCACACACATGCGGACTCTGTAAAATCCATACCACCTCAGCCATTTAGGAATTTAGGTAGGTAGGTGCTATACATATGTAGTAGAAATGACTTTACATGTATGTAATTAGTTTTACCATTACATGGAGGTGGCATCGAGAGTAACATGATGAAGAAACTGATATATCTAGGGGTCTTTGCAACAAAGTTAACTCAAATTACATGATGCGTTTCTTATAAATTTAGGTATTCTTTAATTCAAAGGTATCTTTACCATAGGTTTTTGGATTTCAATTCTGTCTACCCTAATCGTACCTACCAGTCTACAACCGTACCACTGAAATAATAACATATACCTAGAGTATACAGACAGTGTCTCTACCTTAAGTAGATGTCTGAATAAATTTGATTCGTGAGTACATATATAGGAATAAACAATTATAAAACGGCCAAATTGAACAAAGAAATGCGGAGGTGTCAGACATTATTTGCTTGCTCTTGGGCTCTATAATTGTTCGATGTGTTAATGTGTGTGTTTTGTTCCGCGACACAGGGAATCCTATAGTACGAGGGTATGAGTGAGTACATGTTATAAACATTATTCCGAATTTCATCCAAATCCGTTGAACCGTTATATTGTAACGAAAATCTAAATAGGTACCTACACACTCATTCATATCCATATTCACGTTTATAAAATTATTTTCACATCACATTTATCTAACAATCCGTGCCAAATGCCATGACTGGCAGGCCACCCATAGGCACCCATCCAAGCATCAAATTTATTTCTCTTAGTTGATTTTAACCGATGTATGGGGAATGTTTTGCAAGATTTGGTATATCTAAACAAGCTTTAATACTTAAAATCATATTATATTAAAACTTAGGTATATAATTTCATAAATACTAAAGTGTAACGCTCAATGTGGGTTTTCGGTTAAATCTTAAAGATAAACTCTTTGAACTAAATATGTTAGGCAGTGGTGTGATGTTTGTCTGTTCATCTGTCCATCTGACTGTATGTCTAAATAGCTCTTATTTTGATATGTAGTTGTAATTAGTCCACCGACAATGTGGATGACGTACAGAACAAGGTATGGGACTATGTTGTATGCATGCCGCTTCTATCCAGTCCTTCCGTATGCATATCTTCAGCAGTAAATAAATTACGACTAAGATGAATTCCTTGAAAAGTTGACTGTTCCATGTATTTCACACGATGTACGTAATATATCGTAACACCTACTAAGAACTTAGATTGCACTGCATTGTGCGGTACATATTGGATATAGTACCTATGTACCAAGACAATTAACTGGTTGTATTTTTGTTCTGCTTACTCCCACAGTCCCACTACGATATAATTATACTATTAACATTATAAGATTAACTTAAAAATAAACCAACCTGCGTACCATATATTGGCACATCAAGATTGACCTAGGGGACGGTCGCAGTGTTTTTTACTTCCATTCCTTGACTTTCAGAAAACAAATGTTAGATTGAAGAACTTTACAAATCGTAACACCTCTAAAACTTCATTGTGTTACATTTTATTTAATCTAGTGTTTCTAATCTTCATTTTCGATTGATTTAATCGCGATATTCAATGCAGAACCACAAAACATCTTTACCATAAAATGCCTACTCTGCACGCTTCTAGTTGCTACGGTAAGTTGTTAATTTAAAAGCAGTCAAATTAATGATTTTGTCAAGCCATTCTCTTGATATATTCAAGGGAAAATGAACAGAGCTATACATTTCTCAATAACCTGAGTTCTTATTCAATATAGTTGAAAAAAAAATACTGTCCCAAGCGTGAACACCACACCACACTTTGTATTTATTTTATTAACATGGATGTATGTCGTACCAGTGACTAACGAATGACAACAAGTAAGCATCTCTACCATGACATTAAGATCGTGACCTTCAAAATCTGTATATTAATGTCCCCATGAAAGGCCTATAAGCCTATTATATATAGATATATTTATTGCTCAAAAGTAAGTAATGGCTTAAGATGTCGCCATTAGTTTTCCAGCTAACTGTGACACCTTAAGCTTCTTGGAAGACGCTGCACCCTTTTTATACCACTGCGTGAAGTGTTGTTTGGACTCAAGTTCATAACAAACCCAAGCCTACGAAGGAAATTTAACGTTTATCTACTTGTAGCATGTCATATCAGTAGTACGTAAAATGTTGAATTTTTACATGTTAGGAGCTCTTTTTCTCTACGATCATCAGAGCACTTAATGTTAAGTACCCCGATACACCGCACCAATTTTTTTGGTTCCTACTTTGTGATGAAGCTGTTCGTCTATGGAACACTTTACTCTACGAAATTAGATGCGCGCCTTCTTTGGGCATCTTCAAAAAACGTGTCAAAGCATTTAGCTTCGCGAAATAACTAACTGCAAACCTACTTATTATCTTTTTTATAATAATTAATGTAGTGTTTAGTACACTTGTTTTATTCACACCGTCCATATAAGTTTATGCCTATTTCTTTCCGTGAATGGTTGTCTGAAAGAGATCGCTCTGAGCGATAAGATCACCCATTCTGACTTTAAATTTAAAGTACCTATTTAATTGTGAAATATTTTATTCTATTTTATTTATTTGGTACATATATTTGTATTGTGGTGTTTCACTAAAGAGTTAATCTACATATCTGTATAACTAATAATTAATGAAGTACTTATAGTAGTATTCATGATTTACACAATTTCATGACATTACCTATGTTAACGTGGGCAGATGTCTTGAAATTTTGAAATAAACTCGCTATGAAAGACTTCTATTTCCTCGTAGGCTCAAAACTCGGACTCGCTTCGCTTAGAAGCACGCTCGGCCTTCGGCCTCACTTCGCTTAGAAAGACGCTCGGCCTTCGGCCTCGCTTCGCTTAGAAGCATGCTCGGCCTTCGGCCTCGCTTCGCTTAGAAGTACGCTCGGCCTTCGGCCTCGCTTCGCTTAGAAGCATGCTCGGCCTTCGGCCTCGCTTCGCTTAGAAGAACGCTCGGCCTTCAGCCTCGCTTCGCTTAGAAGCACTCTTGGCCTTCGACCGACATAGCTCGGCCTGCGGCCTCGCCAGTATAGCTCGGCCTACGGCCTCGCATGCTCTAATTTCGACCTACGGCCATTGCGAAAATTATGAACAATGCCGTCATCAAAAAATGGATTTCATATTTCGAATCGGGGACTCTAAAAACCTTTAGATATCGATTTTCAGTCGGATCGGACTAATATTTAAGGTAGCCGCCATCTTGAATCCGCCATCTTGGATTTTTGACATTTCCGCCAAATCGCATTTCCGGTCCCCTAAAACATTAGTTCAAACCCCCCGTACATATCTTTAACGGTTTCGGCGTTATAAGCATTTACATTTTGTATGGGCGCGATCGTCTTTTGTTCGGGAGGTGTGTTTATTTTTTAATTTTTAGGAAAAACCCAGGGTGCTAGTCAATATTAGTTCTGGCACTAACTACCTTTCTCTTTTAGTTTCTGAGAGCCGTCAAGCTGTTCCATCAGAAGGTTTAGATTCAGCTTATTTCAGGTGTCACTTAAGGACGTAAGACCACTGCCTATACTTTTCACTTACAAAGTCTCAGCGTTCCATCATGCCAACATGTCGAAAAACTACGATAAAATTTCCAGAGAAAAAAATTGTATGGCGGCCATGTTGAAAAATGACGTCATCAAAAAATGGATTTCATATTTCGAATCAGGGACTCTAAAAACCCTTAGATATCGACTTTCAGTCGGATCGGACTAATATTTAAATTAGCCGCCATCTTGAATCCGCCATCTTGGATTTTTGACATATCACCCAAATTGCCCTTCCGGTCCCCTATCATATTAGTTAAAACACCTCATACCTATCTTTAACGGTTGCGGCGTTATAAGCATTTCCATTTTGTATGGGAACGATCGTCTTTTGTTCAGGAGGTGTGTTTTTTTTTTAATTTTTAGAAAATGCCCAGGGTGCTTGTCAATATTAGTTTTGGCACTTACCCCCTATCTCTTTTAGTTTCTGAGAACCGTTGACCTGTTCTACCTGGTATTCCACGTTCAGCTCCATTCAGTTTCTTCTTAAGTCATCTACCCTAACCCCACATATAACCTTACAAAACCATAATCCCCATCACGCCCACTGGGAGAAATGATCCATTAAAGTTCCGAAAAAACATTTGTATGGCGGCCATATTGAAAAATGACGTCATCAAAAAATGGTTTTCATATTTCGAATGTGTGACCCCAAAAACCCCCCGATACCAATTTTGAGCCGGATCGGACCAACTTTCAATTCGGCCGCCATTTTGAATCCGCCATCTTGGATTTTTGACACTTTCACCAAATTACTCTTCCGATTCCCTATGACATTTGGTCAAACACTTTATACTTATGTCAAACGGTTTAGGAATTATAAGCATTTACATTTTGTATGGGAGCGATCGTCTTTTGTTTGGGAGGTATGTTTTTTTTTAAATTTTTGGCAGTTGCCCAGGGTTTTGGTCATTTTTAGTTTTGACACCTACCCCCCATCTTTTATAGTTTCCGAGAGCCGTTGACCAGTTCCATCAGACTTAAACAATCAGCACTTTTCGGATTTTTTCCCAAGTCACCGGAACCCCCCCTAAAATAATCTTTAACATACCAAAAAAGCAGAGGCGGGCTGAAGTATGCATCAAACGAAGTCACAGACTCATGTCGCCTTACTGAACTTGAGATACGTAAAAACCTAACTGATGATAAAAAAGTTAAACGCTCATGCACAACAGAGTGTATAACTAATAAAGTGCTCAAAATTTTGTAGGCAAACAATTATTCCCTAATATAGAAGAACATTATTTTGATAACGAATTCGCGGTGCATAACATCGAACTGGCAAAAGTGGTAATCGAAAAATATGCTAACACCCGAATCAGTTACTTGTCAAAAAAGACGGACCCTAAAAAATGTATACGACATATATATACAAAACTTATACACTTTAAAAACCAATAGGATTAGATACCATGCCATGAATATTTGATTGTTTAATGAATATATGGACGTTCTGAAGTCTGTTATAGGGAAAATAAATAACTTTCACCTTATAAAAAAATAAGCTGAAGCAACATTCTAACTTAATTGTAAATTAGTAGGTACGTAAGATGTAAATCTATACATTGAGGAATAAAGAGAAGAATAAAGTAAGTACATACATACCAATTAAAGTGGTTTTTTTTGACATCCTCTGCTAAAAGTATAAAATTATAGTTTATATTTCAATGTATGTAATGTTTCGGTCAATAATGCCTAATGTGTGGCATTAGATCATGTATAATATTTACCGAATATAGCTTAAAAAGCAAAACACGGTTTAAAAATTTGAATTTCCCGCCACCACTTCAGCAAATATCGAAAACAAGGTGCCGATAGTTTCAATCCCTAGTTCGTTTACAGGAAACATCGTGTACCAACACAACGCTTCTGTGTGTGTGCATGATTGTGTGCGTAAAATTGCGTCAGTGTTTATCTTTTTCGTCGTATGCGTGCGTAGCAACGCGATCGAAAATTACTTATGTGGTAATTGTTTGTTTGTGAGCGTTTCCTCTCCCCCTTCAGTTTTTGGCGAACTTTCTTGGACTGACCGAAGCGCTTGTAACTAATCCATTTGGTTTATTTATCTGAGCTTATAGTTGAAGAAAAGAGATCCACTTTCAGGCGGTTTTTGTATTAAAATGTGTTTTCCGTCCATACAACCGACACAGTTATTGAAGTGCCATTGTGTTTCAAATAACTTTGCAGACATTTTCCATTCTTCCTCCGTTGACGGCAGCTGTAATGAAATAAAACATAATTATTATCATTTTAAATCTACTCACGTTATAACGTACATTTTTGTTTCCGGAACAACAAATAGGCGGGACTAAACGAAAAAAGCTGACAAGAGAACGCAACATCGAAATTAAAAAAGAAAAACTGATAGAGGCAAATAATTTATTAACCAGCAGAACGGAAACTAATGCATTCGGAGTATATGTGGGCAAGAAAATGGAAGAAATACCCCTTGGTCAGCAGCGAGATCTAGCTGAGAAACTAATTTCAGAGATCATGTTTCTTGCTAAAACAAACAATTTAACTTTTGAAACAAGAATAGAAATTCCACAGAGAACACATCAATCATACTTCGCACACTCACCTCCTTCGATTTCGTCTAACTGCTATCAGTATATTCAAACTGAATCAAATCCTTCTCATTCCTCTCTTACACAACATCCGTCGCCGTTGCCTGCTTCATCTCATTCTTACATAATCTCTCAACCAGTAAATTCACCATCCCCAAGTTGTCCATTTCCCATTCAGTCACCCACTTCTCCTTCCTCTCTTACACAACATTGTTCTCCGTCACCTACTTCATCTCATTCTAACCAAAACTTTCCAAATTTCTCACAAATTACACATCCAAATTCTACGCTATCGTCACAAAACGCTGTCAACATAAATGAGAATGCAGTGTTGTATGCAGAGGGTCCGGCGGGAGAAATATTGAAAGAATTGTTAGTTTTTAAAAAACACAAATAAATTTCGTAAATTACTTACATTGATTGTTTTTTTTTCAAAACCTTGTAGATTGCCCAGCAAGTTTCCGGAATTATTTTTGATAACAGTTGATGAGATATTATAGAGCTATATCTCAAATCTTTATAGTCTCTTCCAGTGGCTAGAAATCTTAGCGTGGCGATAAGCCTTTCTTCAACAGATATAGCTGGTCTCATGTACAAACATGAGACCAGCAATTACAAATTTTCAATTACATATGGCTTCACCTTGGACAATAATTCGTAAAAACTTTCTTTATCCATTCTTAGAAAGTTATGTATGTCATCAAAGTCCAGTAGGTTTATTAAGTTAATATGACTAAGGGTTAATCTCTCCTTTAACGATCGCTTCATCCATATTCTATTTTTTCTTTCTTTTTTTTCCTTCAATTGCATACAAAAGAGCAAGACACACCCCAACTCTTTGTTCTTTAGATAGGTAAGGCGCCATGACGTCGTTGTAGTGAATATACGGTGCGAGCGTAGAGACGTCTTATTCACCCAACGTTCTATTAAACACTGATGGTTTAAAACATGTTTTAAACCGTGTAGCACATGCTTAAGGAATGAAGTTGTATGGAGAAAAATTTCAAATGCCATAAACCACCACTCATAGTCACTCAACATCAATAGTTTAACTCTCTTATGGAACAAGTCCTAGGAAAATTGTGATTATGCAGGTCAACATTTTTCTAGAGTGTAAATCATTTGAGAGCATCACATCTATAGGCTTCTTTTCTAATGGTGGTTTTTGTGTTACACTCAAATAACTGAAAAGTGTTACTACTATAGTACTATTGCCCACTGCGGTGTCAGTTAGGAATTCGATCTTCAAAGTTGTTGATTAATACGTCTACCCTAGTACAAACAGTCCAGCCAGACAGGTACAACTTTGAGTCAATCGTCAAATCCAATTTGGCGTTCGAGAAAGTTCGCAACATTGTTTTGTCCAAAATACCTCAGTGCCTCAAGAGGAAGGTCTTCGATCAGTGTGTGTTAGCGGTGGTGACATATGGAACTGAAACGTGGCCTCTAACTGTGGGCCTCATTAAGAAGCTCAACGTCGCACAACATGCTATGGAAAGAGCTAAGATCGGGGTTTCTGTACGAGATTGAATTAGGAGTGGGAAGATCTGTAGACGAACAAACGTCAATGACAGCTCGCATGATTTGTAAGTTGAAGTGTCAGTGGGTAGGGCACATAGTTTGCAGAACCAATGGCCGATGGGGCCGAAAGGTTCTCGAAAGAAGACCACGAACCAGTAAACTACACATCAGAAGACCACCCACGTAGTGAATGGACTACATAGTTAAGGTCGCAGGAAGCCGCTGGATGCAGGCCACTTCTAACCATTCTCTTTGGAAACGTTTGTGGAATGTCCAGCAGTGAACTTTCTGCGGCTGAGATGATGATGATGTTATAAGTATTGTGCCATCAAGCAATTTGTGCTATTTATGAAATGGTCCTTGCGAATCTCTGAGAGATACTTATAAAGAAATTAATATATTAACATTACCAACTTGATATATTTTTGATAACATAATGTAAGTTCGTAAAAACATTAGTAAATTTAAATTAAACAGTGAAAACTACTAAAGATAAAATATCTTTGCCAGGACTAAGATTTGTTAAGAGAAAGAAAAAGTCTTTCTTAGAGGATTACTTACATGCAATTTTATAATTAAATTCCAAAAACATTACAGCGATAACAGAGATTTAAATTGTATGAGAAAAACACTGATAAAAAGGATACCACACAGTATGCGATTATTTAGATGACAAACATGCTTAAAAATGTTTCACCTCTGCAGCTTTGTATTGTAACAAAAAATAATAATAAAATGTATTACACAGTGTACAAGATATTTCAAAGGAAAGTGCCTGTGTAACTTGCCCGTTCTTCTCACAGTGGCCCTTTACCCTATTTTTTCTAAACATGGCTATAAATTTAGATACATTAGAAAGTAAAAACTTTGTAATCAACCTTCATAAGAGCATTGTAGACGCCGAAAGTGAATACATTATTTCAACTTTGCCACAGACATGCATTTGACTTGACTTTTCACCTGATGGTTTTAGGTTCCATGTAATAAAGGGCAAGGCTATTGCTACCTACTGGACTTATTACTATACTTCAGTTGGTTATTGAATTACTTGGCATAAAATCACTGGTCCTTTCCACAATACAAAGCCTGGACCTCGAGATTGAGAAACAACCTTTACAGCTTGTCATTGTAATGAGGCAGTTGATAATACACTATAACATTAATAATGGAAGTCTTAAATATTCATCTGCTTTTTTATCCATCAAGAAATAAGCATTACAAGCATAACAAATCAGTCTGTTAACCTAAATATTAGCAATAGCAGACGACCATAAAACCAAAGCCAGGGAACCAGTTATCTAAGTAAAACATTGATCACGATGGCTACAAGTATACAAAAAATGTACAGTACTGGGAAGGTATTCAATATTTTTTTACTACAATGTATACCTACTATTTGTGCAATAATCGTGATCAATGTTATGTTTTACTTTAGTTAAACAGGACCCAGCACTTTTACAATGATGTCCTTACAAAATTTTTATATTTATCTAGTATTGTCTTTGTGTTGGTAAACATAAAATACAGGCATTTATGAGACATATAACTGAGACTATGATTTATTATATTGTAATATAATATGCATGAAACTAAATTCCATATGTATATTCACAATTATCAGGCTTGGGCGATAAAAGTAGAATAGCTGCTTCCACTTTTCCAACCTGGATTGGAATAGTGTAAATGAAATTCCACTTTTCTTACCTAGCTAGGAAAGTGGAATAGTTGACTAATTCCAAGCCCTAGGTGATCCAGCTCTTATTATGGACAGGGTTAAGCATGATAGAGTACTTGTTCTATTATATTTTTTTGTACTGTGATATCTCGAAGACTTTTTAGGGCTAATGACAATATACAATATTAGCATTAAGTAAGTACAATAATTATGTTGGTGCTATTTGTAGCTTCTTCTCATAGAATATTTTTTTGAGTCCTAAACCTAAGTAATAATAAAATTTTTAATATTAAATACATTTTGTTATAAAAACTAACGTGGTTTTCAATCATTATTAATTAAAATTACGGGATTACTCACGTAATATTTATCGGATATGTCCGACTATAGTTTCGACCACATTCGGTGGCCTTTTTCAAGGAGTGTTCGGGACGCCCGCGTCGATGACGTCTCGCTTAACACTGAACTTAGCTTAGCATCGAATGTTGTCGAAACTATAGTCGGACCTATCCGATAAATATTACGTGAGTAATCCCGTATTTTTAATTAATAATTAAAAACATTGTTTTACTTAAAATCTATCCTATAGCATAATTTCAACAAATATATTTTTTACTGCTTTTTAGGCTTGTAAATGTTGACTGTTCTGTAACAGCCTGCAAAAGAAGGTATAACAGTTTTTCAATTCAATTTTCTACTAAACTATTAAAGACCTGACTTAGAGACTTGAAACAAAAACAACATTTAGAACAGTTACAAGATTTATTGAAAATAAGTTTATTTTCTTAATGTTTTTAACATAAATGAAACATACACAAAAAGTAGCCATTTTCACTGAATGGCAAAAACTTAAAAAAAAACCTAAAAAGGTATGTTTTAAAATCACATATTTAATAACTGATACCTTCTTTTGCAGGCCAGTGTAGATAAAATTAAAACACATTTATTGATAATATATTATGTTCTATTCTAAGTCCTCCGAGCTGATAGTGTTATCGCTATTTCATCTCTTCGACGATGAGCAGAGTCGACATTTGCTTCATGTGTCACACTATTATCTTGATTGTGGAGGTGAGGCATTCCTTCATCAATATATTCTTCGATGTTGAGATCATGGCCCAGACAAAGGTTGTGAAGTACACAGCATGCAATAATAGTAAAAGGTATCAAGTCAACCCTGTTCCTGTCTAAGTACTTAAGTCGTCTAAATCGTCCAAAAAGTAATGCAAACGATCTTTCAACTACTTGTCTTGTGAATGGTATTGAAGTTTTTTTGGTATTCTTGCAAATTTCCTCAATCTATGTATGAAGCGATACACCAATTCAGCACTGGGTATGCTTTGTCCCCAATAATATATTCATTGTTATGAAAATAATTTTCGTATAAATCACTGTTTTCAAATATACGCCTGAATTAAGTTGAGCGAGTCCAGAAGATGCAAAAAAAAACAAAATGTTTTACAGGAATTTATTTTAGAAAGTTACATTTATTATATTTAATAGTAATAAGTATGTGTCTAATGGTCAAAGTTGGAGCCAAGAGTGACACGAAGTGGCGGCGAGGCGAGGCATCCGGTGTCCGGTGGCGTACGTGTCGGTCGCGCTCACGTTGTGCTGCGTCGGCGCCTCATGTTCGCTGTTACCGCGTTGCGCAATTCCTATGTAGGTGAATTGCGTCAGCGGATTCACTGTGTTACCGATATGTAACATCTCCCCCCGTACTTCAGCGACTATTTCGAAACAACTTTTGGAAGAGTCGCTGAAATGATGCTGTGGTCGACTTTGATCTCGCGAGGGTGACATCTTCTTGTCTCTGTTATTTCAGTATAGATCCCATCAGGAGTGATAGCGTTCGTTTCAGGATGTTTGATTGGTTGAACGCATCGGGCTCGAAGTGGTTTGTATAAGAAACCGATGGCGAGTGCGGTTGCACTTAACAGGAGCACGTAGACTGGAATGGTAGTATGATATAAGCTTCGATCAAAGATTTCACTAGTTTTAACTGGGCGAGTGTGAAGTTTGAAGTGAGATTTTCTCGTTTATTAGGTGGAGATTTTCTAAGTTGATTGACTGCAGGATAATAGATGCGTCTTTGCTAAGTGGTTGTTCCTTGTACGGTGGTAGCTCCATGATTTTTAAAGGATGGCCTTTGATGCGATCGTTGGAGTTTGAAATGCGGAAATACGGTGTTTTCAGGTAGCAGTTGAAAGGGATAACTGCTAAGTAGCTTCCTTGCAGGATCCGGTACTGTTCTTGTCCACACGAAGTCTTGAGTTTGTCGTCGAGTTGTTCCATCGCTTCTCTTCTCAGGGTGACTTCAGTTAGCTTACAGGATGGGTGTAGTTCCTGTCTGATGATCAGCTGGTGGATGCAATCAGGATCTTCTGGAACCTTGTAGTTGGACCTTTGCTCGCAGAGGTACCATTCTTTTACCATCGGGCATTCTGCCTCCATGTACTCAGAATCTTCTCCAGAAATTGCTATGAAGGGTAGGAAGGGGATGAGGATTTGTCGATTCTTATTGGGAACAATGGATAATTTATAGAGATCGTACGTTATGGGAGAGGCAATCGGTATCCTATGAACTATAACTATTTGACTATCTTTATAAAAATAACCTAGCTTAATTCGTATCGTACAAATATTTTATTTCTACGTCCAGAACTTCATCCTTAGAATATAAATTTTGTAACCTAACTAACATCGTCTTAAAATCTGCTATATTTAAAATTGAATGAGGGGTACTCGATACTTTGATGAACGCTAGTGTGTTCTCTAACTTAGTGATCTCCTCGGACAATTTTATTGGTCTATATTGTCACCGAGAATGATGAAGTACTGAGCTAGATGAGCGTATTTAATTAATTCGTTTTCCCTAGTACTATCACTGCTCATTATAAGATCAAGAACATTTGCAATTTTAGCTTTGTTTAGAGTTATTTTCTGTAGTATTTTAGGGTTTTGAAGTATCCATTCTTTGTTCAAACTAATATGATTATTTAATTATAATTCTAACTTATGCTCGTTATTTCTTAAGATTTGAATGGCATTGTCGTTTTTTTTTATTGCGTCTGTATAATCTAAGTTACCAGAGATACTTTTAATTACTGAACCAAGTCCGTTAATAAGACCTCTTTTCTTACGTTCGGGTTCAAATGTCTGTAATTGGTCATAAATTCGTTCCAGTTTAGTACTTAGAAAATCGATATGAGGCTCATAAAGCGATAGAGTCTTATTGTTTAATTGAGGTCTGAGTTCAGACAATTGAGATTTCACTGTGCTAATTTGCGAGTGAATATCGCTTAGGTCAATACAAGTCAGGAAAGAATGATAGTGGGAAATGATTTTAGTGGGTCCTAATTTAAATGGAAGTAAACCTGGTCCGTCTTGTAATGAGTCAATCGTTACATCTTGTCCTTGAGTCAGTGGTAGCAGTAGCGACAGTAGTATCCTGTAACAATACAGGATTTTTAGGACTTCACTTAAGGCGTGACTTAGCGACTGGACCTCGCTTCTTTTTATTGTAAATATGTATAGGGAGATCGGCTAAAACTGCGTCCTGCGTAAAACGCGGTGCTAGTTTCTGTCGGGTCGCTAAAGGGTTCCGTACGAATACTTGTTGATCAGGAGAGTATTATTTTTCATGTTCACGGTCTTTATTCCTATTTTCAGTCAATTCGGTTCTATTGTGTAATGAGGTCTCATGAATTAAGTCATATACCAAAGTCATTTTTCTCTTGTGGTCTTGTAGGTACTGTTGGAATAAATGTTCAGTCAAATCTATGTCAATCGGGTCGCGTGGGTCAAAATGTCCTGTTATAAGGTCAATAGGTCGGCATTTGGTGAAACTATGTATAGAGCTATTATAACCTAAGATTGCATATGGCATCAGATTAATCGCAGGTTCGCTTTTCCGTTCTAATTTCAATATCCTTAGGTTTTCTAGGATAGTTGAATGGAAACGTTCAACGATATCATTATCGTTAGGAGTATATGCAAGAATTTTGTGGTGCTGTATTTTATGAAGTCGGGTGAGTTCTGAGAATAGCGCGTTAGTAAATTCAGGTCCTCGGTCAGTCACAATAGTCAAAGGGATACTGTGATGGGTGCAAAATATGAGGAGAGCTTGAACGACACTTAAAGCTGTGCCGTCTCGCAAATGGTAAGCTTGGGCGTATTTGGAAAATGCATCAACTAATGTCAAAAACTTTTTATTCTGGACAGTGAAGAGGTCCATGTGAAGGATTTCGAAAGTTTTCGTTGGCGGTGGTACTATGGAAAATTTATGTTTGATAGGATTACGGTCGTATTTAGCCTGGCCGCAGATATTACATTCGTTAATATATTTGGTAACAGATTCTTTCATTTTTGGCCAGAAATACTTAGACGACAAAGCTAGAAAGCACTCATTAATACCACGGTGGTTGGTTTTACCCTCGTGATATTTTTTTATAATCTGCTGTCTCAAATATTCCTTAACATTTTCGACTTCGGTTTTAGTCAAAACTAGATTCATGGATGAGCTTTTAAATTTATCCTGAATAATAGGGATAATTTTATACATGGCCAATGGTGGATGTATAATTATACCTGTTTTTACTTTGGAGTTAACATATTCTTTTATTGCGTTTATGACGTCATCTTCTAAGTAAGACTCTGATAACTGTATGGTTGTCCTGGTGTGTGTCTCAAAGGGTTTAGTCACTGTCGGTCGTTTTTTTATGTCTCCTATTACTACAAAGCATATTTGTCTGTGGAATCTATTAAGTGGGTCGTCAGATAACGGAATTTCCAATATTGGATTTTCGGCACTAGTGTGAGCTGTGAGGGTAGAGGAACCGGCTTGTGAAAAAAAAATTCGGTTTCAGGAGGATTAACTGCAATGGAATTAGCATCCTCGTTATTTATTTCAATACGAGAGAGTGCATCCGCGTTGGTATTGAGTTTACCCTGCTTGTAGATGGGAGTGAAATTGTACTCGCTTAGTTTTAATGTCCAACGTGTCAACCGAGAACTGGGTTCCTTGAGTGAAATAAGTAGGGACGGAAGTATTTCGTTCCCCAGACTATTACCAGAAATTCCTTCTCTATGGCGCTGTAATTGATCTCACTACTATTTAAAGTCCTTGATGCATAGGCTATAGGTCTGTCACTACCTATGGGTCCTTGCGAAAGGATAGCACCGATAGCGAAGTTGGATGCGTCAGTAGTCAATATGAACTCTTTGTCAAAGTCAGGGTACTGTAGTATAGGGTCGTTAGTGAGTAAGGCTTTGCACTGTTCGAAACATTTTATATAATTGACGTCATCAGGTGAAATGCGAGATCCTTTTTTAAGGCATTGAGTCATTGGCTTCGCTATACGAGCGAAGTCAGGTATGAATTTACGGTAATAACCTAATAACCCGAGGAATCGTTTTATTTCGGTAGCGGTTTTAGGTATTGGGAATTTTTGGATAGCTGTGATCTTATCCGGGTTCGGCTTAATGCCGTCTTTACTGATGACGTGTCCTAGATAAGCGGTTTCTAGTTTTAAGAACACCGACTTATCCATTTGGATTTTGAAGTTGGATTCTCGGAGTCTCTTGAACACTTTTTCTAGATTAACCATGTGTTCTTGTAATGAGACGCTGAAAACGATGATGTCATACAGATAGACGAGGCATACGTATTTTGGAGATCCCTAAGGACATTATCCATCACACGTTGGAATGTAGATGGTGAATTATTAAGGCCCATTGGCATTCTTAAGAACTCAAAATGCCCGTGCTCAACATTAAATGCCGTCTTGGGAATATCATCAGGGTTCATCTCTACCTGATAAAAGCCACTGGCGAGGTCTAGGGTAGTAAAATAATGGCAGTTGCCTAATTTGTCAAGTACATCAGCAATATTAGGGATGGGGTACTTGTCGTCGATGGTCTTATCATTCAGCTTCCTGAAATCTACTACTAAGCGCCATTTGGTTTTACCGGACGCGTCTGATTTTTTAGGAACAACCCATATTGGAGAGTTCCAAGCTGACTCGGAAGGCCGAATTATTCCCTGTTCTAGCATCTTAGAAATTTGGTCTTGAACTTCTTGTCTGTGAATGTACGGGTATCTATAACTTTTGGTGTATACCGGCACTTCATCTTTTGTACAATTGTGGTGTTTCATTTTGTTCGTAAAAGTTAAAGGCTTACCGTCAAGGTAAAACACATCGGCGTATTGAGTGCAAAGTGTCTCTAAGTTAATACGCTCTTCCTGATATAAGTGACTTGTACGTAAACGTGACAGCACTTCTTTAGCGCGAGTTAATTGGTTATAGTTGCGCGTGCACTGCACATTAAATAATTCTGCACTAATGGGGTGGTCCATTGAGAAAACTACATCATGACGAGTTGGGTTGCTGATTTCTATGATACCGCGATTATTTTTAACCGTAGTAACACAGTCTCCTATAACACAATTAGATATAGATTGCTCTGAGATAAACGCATTGCCATCATGGAAGTTAATTGGGACTCTAACTAACTTGCAAGTATTCGCGGGTATAATATCTTCGTACAGGTCACAGTTACGTGAGTCATACATTAGTAGTGGGTTGGTCGATTGTCTTGTTACTAACGTTTTATTTTTCAAGTCGATATTAGATTCCCATTTCTCTAATAAGTCAAGTCCAATCAGTCCATCAAAGTAGTCATGAAATTTATAAATGAACAACGTTATGTCATCCTTCTCATTAATTTCTTGAAAGCACGGTACCGTTATGGAATAGTCATTGCGGGTGGTGGCATGAATATTCGTTACTTCGAAAGGATCGTAATTGCATGGTACCTCCGGATAAAAATGTTGTACCGCTTCAGGACTGATAATAGATTGGTTAGCTCCAGTATCAATTAGAAGTTTCAAGGGCGGATTTAATATTTGTACGTACGGTAACTGTCGTTGTGTCTGAAGGTTGAGTTCTATTTTAATTTGTCTAACTGCGAAGCTTTCAGAAAATCCTCATTTTCTGGTGTAGGGACATCTACCTGTGTCTCTTCTACACAGTAGCTCTCCGAGTACTGAGATTGCTGTTCATAATAAGTTTCATAAGAATAGTTAGGGTGTTCGTAATAGTCTTGGTAATAGTCATGTTGATAGTCATTTTGGTAGCCGTCATACCCTTGTTGGTTATAAAAAGCGTTAAAATTCATTTCCCTTGACTTAAAATAATTCGTTGGAGGTGGATTACCAAACTTACGCCAGTCATGAGGTTGGCGGGTAGGGAGCTGTTTGGCTACGTAGTGACTAACTCCACTCATCGGTTGCGGGCCGGTAGGCGCGTTTCGCTGTGGTAACTTAAATACGTTACTTTGAGGTCTGTAGTTAGGTGGAGGCGCTGAGAACATCTGCTGCGTCCTCGTGGGTCCTTTGAACTGTGGGGTCTGTGGTCTCCAGCCTGCGGAAAAAGGCCTGTGTGGCTTTGAAACTAATTGCTGAGATGGTCCAGGCATGTTGAACGGTCTTGGAGGTGGCATTGCTAGCTGTCGTGCGGGTGGCATAAATCCGTAATTAAATTTAGTTTCACTTACCGTCGAGCACCGAGCAATGTAACTCGTGGAACGGCGGCCCCTGGATCAGCTGTTTGTCCTTTATCTGCTTCCGAGCGAAAAGCTTACTTGCATTTGTATTTCGTCCAGATTGGTAAAACAACAGAGCAAGTAGTTACTTATTTGGAATCTATCTGTCCCGGTGATAAATGTTCAGCCGAAGCACTAAAATCGCGCGGTGATTATGCGTCATTTAAGTTGACAGTCCCTAGTAGGAACCTCGATAAGTATATGAAACCCGAGTGCTGGGCTGAGGACGTCCACATCAAGCCGTGGCGTAGTGGGTTTCGAAGCTCACAACAACAAGCAAACAAATAGAACCAATCCATTCAAGACATATATGTTTTTTTATCAAAATGTTAGAGGTCTACGGACTAAACTTGACGAGTGTAAAACATCCGTATTAGCTAAATCGGCAGATGTGTTTGTGTTTACGGAGACGTTTCTGATTAGTAGTGTAAGTGACGCTGAGCTGTTTCCCCCGGGATACACAGTGCTCCGGCGGGATCGTGCCCGCTACGCCGGCTGGGGTGGCGTTTTGCTCGCGGTGCGCGATCACTATACTGTCAAACAAATAGTCGATATAGACGGGTATGATTCTGATGTCGAGGTACTAATAGGCATTATTTCGCTAAAATATAAAAATATTATTTGTTGTGCTGTTTATATTCCTCCTCGTTCCGGGGACGTGAAATACTGCAATACGTTTACTGTTCTCGAAAATCTTGTAGCTAAGTATTCGAGACTGGATATTTTAATTTTTGGTGATTTTAATCTAAACTCGTGCAGTCAAAACGTAATTAGGCACTATAAGTGTTTTTTAGAATGCTGTAAGCTGAAACAACACAATTCGATTTGTAATAAGTATGGTGATATGTTGGATTTGGACCTGAGCAGTCTTGGCAATGAGTGGATTGACGTTAGCGGGGACACAGAGCCCATGGTAGAAGATAAGGAGGATGCGTATCACCCCCCTCTGGAGGTGAGCGTACGGTGCGCGCGCCCGGTGCCACCGCGACGCCGCGCGGTGCGCGTGCATCCGCCGCCGGCTGCTCCCGACGGTGACTCATGCCGCGAGTGGAATTTCCGCAAAGCCGATTTCGTGTCTTTATATGCAGATTTAGATTATATTGAATGGGACGAATTGTTTCAAACAACTGACATAAATAATGCTGCTTCGATATTTTATGATAAGCTTGGCGAATGTTTTGACCGTCACATCCGTCACAAAAACAAAAGTCATATTAACTATAAATATCAATATCCGAATTGGTTTAATTCAGAAATAATTCGCACACTGAATAATAAGTATTTCCATTTAAAAAAATATAAATGTTTTAGCCTGTATTTTAATCGTGAATTATACAAATTTTATAAGCACCGTGCAAAGTACCAAATTAATGTTGCTTACTCCAATTACATACGGCGAACGGAGACGAATATAATAAGGGACCCAAAAACTTTTTGGACATTTGTAAAGGACCAGCAGGTTTCTAGGCAATCACGTAGTGAATTTATTTTTAATGGGCAATCTGTATCAGATTTAGATGCGGCTAACGCGTTTGCTACGTATTTCAGCTCAGTGTTTCTGCCTCAACGACCTACGCTTTCAGCAGCTGACGCCGAGCGTGAGTCTGCGACCACGCAATGCTCTTCTCGTATTGCTATTGAGAGTATTACCCCAGCCGATATATCAATGGCTATCCGCTGCCTGAAAACTCATTCGTCTGCAGGACCTGATGGAATCCCACCATTTCTGCTGAAAGATTGCGAATCAGTTTTCATGTCCCCTCTCATCTTCATATACAATTTGGCTTTAAAATCGGCTACCTACCCTGACATCTGGAAAACGTCGCGAGTCACCCCGATACCTAAGGGCAGCGTTAGTCAATTGGTTGAGAACTATAGGCCCATAGCTATTCTATCGGCTTTCGGCAATGTTTTCGAGTCAATCCTGAATCGCCACATCACCAGGCAGGTCCAAACTCAGTTAACCGAGTGCCAGCACGGTTTTAGAGCTGGCAAGTCCACTGTCACTAACCAGGTCAATTTTGTGGACTATGCAGTCACTGAGATGGATCGAAGGAAGCAAGTAGATACAGCATACTTCGATTTCATAAAAGCTTTTGACCGTGTTAATAATGACGTGCTTTTAAAAAAATTTGCCTCAATTGGATTTACGCCATCGCTACTGCAACTTTTTGCAAGCTATTTTTCGGATCGGTTGCAGTATGTGCAGATATGTGGGTACCGCTCGGACCCCTATATCACCTGTTCTGGCGTTAGTCAAGGAAGTACCCTAGGACCGACCCAGTTCTTGATAATGATAAACGACCTGCCGAAAGTAGTTAGAACGGCTGAGTGCCTTATGTTCGCCGACGATCTGAAGCTGTACTTAGGTGTTCGAACTGTTGAGGACTGTGATGCGCTTCAGGCTGACATTGACCGAGTGGTGGATTGGAGCGTGAGTAATCACTTGGAATTTAATAGTTTCAAGTGTAAGACTATTACATTCACACGACTGCGTACACCCATCATATACGACTATAAGGTGTCTGGGGCCAGTTTGGAGCGACTTACAGAAATCCGAGATTTAGGTGTGATATTAGACAGAGAGCTTAAATTTAATTCGCACATTGAGCATATTTGCAATAAAGCATTCAAATCACTGGGCTTTGTTATGCGCCAGACAGCGAGATTCCAGGATAGAAGTGCTATAATTGTGTTATATTACTGTTTGGTGCGCAGTAAACTTGAGTATAATGCCATAGTATGGGACCCGCACGAAGATAAGTATAAGCTCATGATTGAGAAAGTTCAAAAGAAATTTGCTCGGTATCTGTATAAAAAAATGTATGGATGTTATCCATTTTTGTATCCGTCTATGTTCGTATCCGGAATGGTAGGCATCAATACGCTTGAAGTAAGGCGTAAGTGCACTTTATTGCTGCATTATTATCAGTTGTTGAACGGTCTGATCGACAATCCCAGCGCGCTGTCTCGCTTGTCACTAGTCGTGCCAGACGGGGTCCGCGGGTCGCGCACGTGCAGTGCACGCCGGGTGTTTGCGGCGGTGCCGGGTGTGCGCACACAAACGGCACAGTACGCTTCCACTGCACAGGCCATTCATTTGCTCAATGCTATGATTGCTCAGATGCCAGACCTTGACATTTTTTTTTCCGAGTATAAGTATGTATTGTTATGTTGTCAAACTTTTTTTAGTGATTCTAAATTTTATAAGAGTAGATTTAAAGACAGATAAGTGAGTGTTAATTTAAGGCTGGCCTACTGTGCGCTTTGGGTATCCTGTAAGCACAGTATGCATTTGATAAATAAATAAATAAATAAATTACCTGCGGCTGCATGTGCGTCTTCCTTTCGGGAAGGTGCTCGTTGCGCTGCTGTAAGTACAAGGTGTTGACCTCCTCGTGCACGAACTCTAGAGCCTTTTCGATAGTATCAGGTCGCATGCAACGGATACGAGATCCCAACGGGTCGCTGAGACCCCGTAAGTACGATTGCAGTGTTAACTTCTTATATAAAGATCGTTTTGACTCAATGGTACTCGCTACCGTTTCATGCAGGCTGATATACGTCATTATAGTACTGAACAGGTTCTGACATTTTTCATAAAACTCTTGAGTAGTGCGAGATCGTTATATAATGATGTCTCGTCTCGCTGGTCGGCGAAGTTATTTATTAGGGCAGATCGAATGCCAATCCAATTCTCAGGAATACCGTTTGAATTTATAAGGCGGGCGGCAGGCCCTACGACTTCATTTAAAATGCCATTTAATAAGGCTATGCTGAGGCTTGCGCCTTTGCGCAAAGCGCAAATAATTCGACCCAGCGACTCGCGGTATCTTCCACAAGAAAGATCCATTTTTCCCCTAGATCACCCTCAGGGAGCGGACCAAACAGATCCATTGCCAAGACTTCAAATCTTTGGTGGAGCACAGGAGTCTGGAGTAGACCAGCAGGCTTCAAATTAGTGGCCTTGTACTTTTGACATTCAAGACGGGACTTTAAGTAGTTCGTTACATAAGCTCTCATGCTCTTAAAGTAAAACCTTTCCTTTATCTTCTTCAACGTCCTTTCAACTCCTAAATGACCCGCAGTCGGTGCATCATGCAACTGCTGCAATATTTCGGTACGAAGAGATTCTGGTACAACCAGTTGAGGTTCGTCGGATTCTCCGTCCAAATCACAGCGGTATAAAACCCCTTGTGCAAGATAGTATCCTCTCTCAGTCCAGCGCAAAGCAGAGTTCGGATTATTTACATCTTCAAAATCGTCTATGATCCTTTTTACCTCAGGATCCTTTATCTGGGCGTCGCGAATATCTTCAGAGCTTCGTCGTGGCAAATCCACGACTACTGGGCAGATATTACATGGCTCAGAGGCGAGTTTCTCTTCCTCGTCAGTAACAGGACGACTGAGCGTGTCTGCGACGACATTACCATGGCCTGGTGTGTAACCTATATCTATATCATACGACTGTATTTTCATGGCCCAACGGGCCAATCAGCCACTGGGTGTCTTCAACGACAGCAGCCATTTTAAAGGTTGGTGATCCGTTGCTACCTGTACACGGGCTCCTTCTACGTATCCCCGGCATTTTTCCAGTGCCCACACTACTGCCAAAGCTTCCCGCTCAGTAGTGTGGTAATTCCGCTCAGCTGGAGTTAATAATCTGCTGGCGTACTCAATGGGCCTTTCTTCCGTAGGACTAGGGCCTTGCATTAATACGGCTCCGAGAGCGAATGCATTAGCATCCGTGCGTAAGACAAACGCCTCCTCAAAGTTAGGCTGGCGGAGGACGGGGCTAGTGGACAGACGATGCTTTAGCTCTTCGAAGGCTCTATTTTCGTCCTCCCCCCACTGCCAGCGTCGATCCTTTTTCGTCAAATCCGTCAGAGAGCGGGCAACTTCAGAAAACTGGGGAATAAAATTACGAAACCATGAGCAGGTCTGGAGGAAAGTCTTTAATTCTTTTAGGTTCTTTAGAGGTGTCATGTTAACTACGGCCTCAACTTTCCTGGGATCCGGCTCAATGCCCTGAGTAGAAATGACATGTCCCAGATAGGTAAGTTTTTCCCTAGCAAACACACACTTCTCACGGTTTGCTCTTAAGTTAAAAAGTCGAAGCCGGTCAAAGACCTGTTGCAGGTCTTCCAGGTGACTTTCCAGGTCCTGGTATATAACTAAAATATCATCAAGATAGGCCAGCGCGCATACGTTTTTGAGACCAGCCCTCATCCTATCCATCAACCGCTGGAACGTTGCCGGCGCATTTTTGAGTCCGAAAGGCATCCGGCAGAATCGGAAGGTTCCAAATGGCGTGGTGAACGCCGTCTTGTGACGGTCCTCCGGCGCCACCTCTGTTTGGCAGTATCCAGCCTTTAAATCGATGGTAGACATCACACAATTGGTCTTAGTGCTCTTCAGCAGCTCGTCGATTACTGGAATAGGATACTAATCCGTTCTAGTCACGTGATTCAACTTCCTGTAGTCCACGCAAAAGCGAACTTCACCATTCTTCTTCGGTATAAGAACTACAGGTGCAGCTCACTCAGACTCGGCCTCCTCGATGACACCTTCTTCGAGCATCTTGTCCAATTCCTTACGGATAATTTCCTTTTTCGCCGGAGAAACGCGATATGGAGGTCCTGCAATCGGTGCAGCATTTCCAGTATCAATATGGTGCACTGCGAAATTGGTGGGCCCTCCCCCTGGAGCAAAAATGTCTTCATGGACATTCAGGAGGCGGGACAGTCTGTCCCGTTCTTCCGGCCTTAGAACCTTCGTCCTCGCGAAGACTCACGGCCGCACAATCAAGCTGCTGGCTAGTCGAAATTTCAAAACAAAGCGGTTGCGGAGTCCTATCGTGCCTCATGTACCACACCCCCAAGTCAAAGTCCAACACCATACCAGCACTTTGAATGAAATTCATACCTAGTAAACTTTCAGTCGCATGTGGCTACATTATAAAGCTAACCACCAGCTCTACCTCTTCTACCCTTACATCTACATGTGCTACTTCTACGTTCTGAGCGCATACACGACCGTCTGCATATTTAAGCTCAGTAAAAACATTTTCAAATTTATATCCATTTACAAGCAAATGACGTCTTAAACTAACACTACCAATTGAATGTTTCGCCCCAGTGTCCACTTATAATTTGCCCTCTTCACCACAAATACGCACATTAATGACCGGTCGTACTCGCGAACCCAAAGTGACGGCACTCGCGGACACGGATTGAAACGCGGACGTAACAGTTTCCTTCTTTACTTTGCACGTAGCACAGTTTGAACGAATCACACCGGGTGCGGAGCACCCGAAACATGTAACTGTAGGTTTCACCCTTTCGCCTTCGGCGCTACCATCTTTAGGCTTTCTAACCATAAGCTTTTGACAAACATCTTTCAAATGACCATACTGTTTACAATATGCGCATTGGGGTCGCCTTTTACTCGTTGACGTCGATGATGAGGACCCCGAATGCGTTGACGTTGACCCCGAAAGTGTTGACACTGACCCCGAAGTTCTCGACGAATACGGCGGTGAAACAGTTGATGGCGCGTGACTTTCTCTCAAAATATCTTCTACTCGTCTAGCACACGTCAACAGTTCACCAAAAGTATTAAAACTTGACCGAGTTACTCTTTCTCGAATATGGACATGAAGGAGACCATAAATCATATCTAATTGAACATCCACCTGTAATGAATTCGGCGGCAATTGCGCGATCAATGCTCGTAGGAGACAGACAAACAAGTCTGTGGGTTCCTGTTGTCGTTGCTCCCTCTCGAATAGCTTTCTATAAATTTGGTGGGGTGGCAGACGCGGACCAAAAGTACTTTTTAAAGCAGCAATTGCTTCAGACCAAGTGTTCGTTGTAGGCTTAACTCCTTGCCACCAGGTTGCAGCCATATCGGTTAAAAGCATTGATAGACCTCTCAGTGCGATATCTTCTACATTGGCACACTCTTTATAAGTTTCAATAGCATCGATGAATGCCAGCACATCCGACGACTTATCGCCGTTAAAACGTGCAGTACATTTTTAAAAGTTACTAGAACATGGAAGGATGGTGCTTACCGATGGCTCTCTACTTAGCCTGTTTATGAGAAGCATCAATAGCGATTATGCTCGCTAGCGACTTCGTAAGAGATTTCTATTGAAAATGTACGAGTTTAATCAAAAACTGTTTGATGCTCGTTTATTTGCTATCGATGGAAGAAAGTATTCGATAGCAAGCGTTTCAAAAATGTGCATTTAATAAAGCCTACACCTTAAGCCTAATGTTGAGTAGTAATGTTTTTGCCAACTTAAGTCTTTTCTGTCCGAAATCACCTATAATAGAACTATTATATAATTTATTTATTCCGGCGTAATTTTGCGGAAATCCATTTTAGAAACGGTATTAAAAGAAATATTTAGCGATACTTCCGCTGGAAATAAATTATTATGTGTATTTATTTCTTCTCAAAACTTGAATATGTATGTATAATAAAGATGACGGGTCTACGCCATTTGTTTTCCATGGTCTAGAATGGGTAGCTTCATCTGTCACAATCATGTTGAACAACGCGATGGTTATTCAAGATTTTTGTTCAAGATTCAAGTTTTCTATTGCGCCTGATGCCTTGTTCTTATTATTATATTATAACCCTGTGTTAGCTATAAGCCTGTCAACATTGACATGAAGCAGTCCAGTCCACTCGCAGGCCGCCGTCCAAACGCCAGCTGATCACGGGCAGTGCAACTAAGGCAGTCACCACTTTCACAAACAACCTGTCTGCCTTTAAAAGATCAGCCATCACCACTGTTAAGAGGTAAGCTTTTTCATTAAAAGTCAACACATGCAATCGCGTGTTTTATGACGCCAAGGTGCTCAAACGTCTTATTAGAAGTGCTGTTAGCTGATTAGGAGGATCAAGTGAAGTATTTTTCACTAAATATAATCTAGGTAAAAACATCTACAACTATCAGTGAATGTCTGTAATTTGAAAATTACAACACGTTTTTAAAGCTGTTCTGGAGTTACGATTACACAAATAACAAATAACTTCTTAGATGTACAGAATGTGTCTGAGTCCCACTTGATTTGATTTTACACGATTAATCGCGCTCAGACCAAATTACTAACTGACCTAACTGCATAATGCAAACCAACAAGCGTGGTGAATATAACACAATAATTAATTGACCGTTTCACGTCTGACGCATTGCTTCATTTGTTCTTGCATTTGATCATGCAACAGACATGCTTACTTCCCCTATAATATTAGTCTGTGTATGTACCTAAATCGAGTTAGATAGCTCTGAAATGTAACTAACAAAGTACTTATCTCAATACTTTGTAGACATATGCTCAGCGATTGATTAAAAAAGGCAACAGATATTGGTCCCAATTTAAGGGTTAAGTATTAATAATTTATGATATTATTTAAATTGTATATCGACGCCAATGCGCGTATCTTCAAGTATGTTTAAATTTTATAGCAAAATTTATAAGTTTAAAGCAGCTAATATACCTATGCATATTTAGATCGCATATCTGGGACACCGATGTGTCCAAATCATGTTTTTGATTAACCGGCGATAGATGTGAATTCTTAATTCTAAGCTTCTTAAGATGAACAGCAGAACAACAATGGCCAAATCTCAACCTAGATATAATAAAACAAATTTTCCTATTGCACTTAAATTTAGAAAACCAGGGCTTAGCTTCAATATCAGGTTGGTATTTTGAAAAATTAGAGCCTTTATATTTACTACTAATTGACCATCTCTTTAGCCATCTATGTTTCAAGTCGCGAGCAAGTAAACGTAAAAGATCTTGCGGATAATTTTTAAAAGGCACCTTATCACCACAAATTACTGATTCTTTTGCAACCCTATCAGCCTTTTCATTACCAGTGATATTACTATGACTAGGAACCCAAGCAAAATGAATAATATAACCTAACATAGTACATTTTAATAAAAAGCATTTTACATTGAAATACAATCCAGTTCCTGGAACCAATTTTGAAGTGATTACTCTGGAATGCTTGAAGAGCACTTAGAGAATCTGTAAAAACAACAGTTTTATTTAATTTAAACAAAATAATATAGTTAATAGCTTCCATAATACCCCTGCATTCACCCACAAAGACTGAAGTTTCAGGTGGAAACTTTATCTTTTGAACAATGTCATAGTTTTGATGATATAACCCAACACCAACACAACCATTCTGGTCTAGTTTAGAAGCATCAGTGAATATGCAATGCCAGTCACGCCTAAGGTTATCCTTAATCCTAAGACGGATCCCCTTTCACTATGTCTAAATTAAGATGCAAAGTGGGTTCAAAGAGAATAGATTGATAATCAAATTCAAATAAGGGGATTTTGGGACTTCTATGCGTTGAGAATTTAAGGTTCTTAATTGTAACATAACTAAAAACTAAACAAGGAGTTTTATTATGCGACCAATAAGGCAGCAACATGAAATTATTTAAAAGCTGTAATTTAGGAATAAGGGCATGTGAAGAAAACTGAAAAATGCGGAAAAAAAACATATCTGCCGCCTTAGATCCAAAGGCGGTTCAACGCATTCTACTTGCATGGCATTTTTAGGAGTTGACTTCATCGCCCCTAATATTATACGAAGGGCTCTAGCTTGAATCAGGTCCAGGGCGCTAAGTGCTTTTTTATTACATGGTTCATACAGGAATGACGCATAGTCGATAACACTACGGACAATAGCGTTATATAAGAGTTTTAAATAGAATGAGTGAGCACCCCACCAAACTCCAGCTATACATCTTAATATATTAAGTCTTTTGTCACTTTTTTCTGATACATATTTTAAATCAGATGAGAAATTTTATTTACCATCTAGAATAAGGCCCAAAAATATTTTCTCATTTTCAACAGGTATCCTTATCTTGTCAAAAAATATGTCAAGTCTTGGTTTCAATCGTTTCCTAGTAAAGATAACAACTGAACTTTTTAAAGGAGCTACATCAAGGTCATTATTAAATAACCACATACTCAATGAAACCAGAGCTTGGGAGATTTTTTCAGCAGAATTTACAATATTACGATCTGCTACATATAAAACATAATAGTCGGCATATTGCAATATACGACAGTAAGAAGAAACAAAATTATTTAAATCAAAGGTGTATATATTAAAAAGGGCTTAAAACAGAGCCTTGAGGCAAACCCTTATTCAAAGTTCTTATGGCCTTTATTTCACCTTCAACGCTTAATTGAGCTGAACGATCTACAAACAAATTACATACATACATACATAAAATCACGCCTCTTTCCCGTAGGGGTAGGCAGAGACCACGGATTTCCACTTACTACGATCCTGACATATGTCTTTCGCTTCATCTATACTCATCAATCCTTTCATACATAAGCGTCGGTTTAGGGTACTTTTGACCTGGCCTTTTTTCAGAACGTCTTCAATCTGATTTCGGAACGTTCGCCTAGGTCTTCCCCTTCCAACACTTCCGTTTACTTGTGTAAGACAACCTTTATTCTGTATCTGTATACAACAATAATACTCTTGTATCTAGTAACGAGCATCTGTGGACGTTGTCCGTGGTCTATGGTAGCAAGTTCAGTGATTGTGACAAACGCGGGTTTTACAGGCACATACCACCACACCTCGTTACTGTGCTGGCCACATTCTGATCTGTGTGACTGTGACCATTCTCTGTGGTGGATAGGATTTGACTCACTTGTCATCGAGCTGTTATACGGAACGCTGTATTGGATTTGAGGAATTAAACCCAAAAATATCATTGCAATCCTAGTTTTATTTCTGAGTTGAAAGTTTATTCTTACACTTGTCCCATGTATACCTGTTTAGTCATTCTCATTTCATTCATTCTCTCCACATGTCCAAACCATCTTAACATACCTTTCTCGATTTTTGTCACTACACCCTCATTCACACTACATCGTTCCCTTATCACACTATTCCTTATCCTGTCACTCCGTTTCACTCCAATCATGCTCCTTAATGCTCTCATCTCCACAGCATTTATTCTACTTTCATGCTTTTTCTGCCACACCCAACTTTCACTACCATACATCAGTGTCGGAACCAACACTCCCCCATGAACAGCCAGACGAGCCTTTTTAGACACCTTCTGACTGTTCATAAAAGCGTGCAATGCTCCGTTTACCATGTTTCCAGCGTTCACTCTCCTTTCTATATCACTTTCACACTCACCATCTTTTGTAAACATGGATCCCAAGTATACAAACTCTTTCACTTGTTCCACTTTTTCACCCCCAATCACAATATTGCAATCGGTCACTCTATCATCTCGTTCAAACACCATCACTTTCGTCTTACTTACATTTATTTTCATTACCTTTCTTTCTAAAGCCTCTTGCATAACATTTACCATCTCCTGCAACTCTTTTACCGACGACGCAAGTATCACTTGGTCATCAGCGTAGAGAAGACATTTGATGAGTAACTCGTTCATTCTTAATCCACATTCACTGTCTTTCAGGTTTGTCAAACAATTATCCATGAATAAGTTGAACAGCCACGGTGACGCTACACATCCTTGTCTAACACCTTTTTCGATCTTAAACCAATCAGTGTATGTCCCATTTATCCTAACGCAAGCACTGGAATCCTTATAGAGGGATTTCAGCGCTTGGATCAGGTTACTATTCAGCCCATGCATAGACAACGCTGACCACAGTTCATGCCTACTCACCCACATCACCAAACAAATTAATAATAACATTAATAATCTTCGTAGGAATGGACAGACTAACCATCTTATTTTTAAAGGAAAAAGACAGCCTTACATCAGTAACAAAAATAGATAAGCTATCTAAAGTACCTCTACCTTTTCGAAGACCGTACTGACAGTTAGGCAGAAGATTTCTATTTTCGATGAACCATTCAAGGCGATTTTTTATTAGATGTTCCACAATCTTAGTAATGCAAGAAGACATGGCTATTGGACGGTAACTAGCAGAATCTTCTGGATCTTTGCCTGGTTTTAGGACTGGAATAATAATTTGCGCTTTCATTTGTGGTGGGACAGAACCTAAATCTCATCTCATCATCAAATTCACCATTTTGAGATAATTCAGTAAAATATTGTCACCAGCATTAACCAAAAATGAATATGGGATCCCATCTGGACCAGGGGAAAAGTCTTTAAGTGAGGATAGTACAATACGTAATTCCTGCATAGAAAATGGTGCAAAATCTTCAATAACAGGACTAGTAGATAAAGTATCAATAAAATTAGGGACAAATGGAGGAGCCAATTTATCCATAAACTTATCGACCCAACTTATACTACTTGGATAAGGTGGAGACGGATCCCTGTATGAACCACGGAAAAATCGAATGGATTTCCATACATATGAAGAATGGATATTAGGAGAAATGGAAGAGCAGAAATTTCTCCAACCTGCTGACTTTTTAGAGTGAAGTATATATTTAGTGTCAGACATAACCTTAATTAAATTATCATAATTGTCATTTGTCATGCTCATGCAATACATCTGTTCAGCATTATTTCTATCCTCAACAGCAGAGATACACTCTTGATCCCACCATGGAGGAGACCTATGTTTCATGTTTTGTTGCTCGAGAGGAAATGAATGTTTTGCTGCAGAGTGAATACACTTTATTAATGACATCAGACATTCATTTCAAAAATGTGGAAGAATGGGTAGAAGTTCAGATGCTACTCCTTCTAAAAAAGATGAAAACTTAGACCATTGATCAGACAGAGGGTCATTGCTTATCTTATACTGCATTAAAGGCTTATATAGTATTGGCTCTATTTTAGAGAAAGGTAGATCAAATACAATAGGGAAATGATCACTACCAAAGCAAGAGGACAGAGTTTTCCATGACATAGAAGGGGCTAGGCTAGCCGACACCAAAGTCAGGTCCACAGCACTAATACGTTCAGTTGGTTTTGTACGACGTGTCGGAGAACCACTATTTAACAAACACAGACCTTTATTGTCCATTATATTAAATATACAACTAGCCAGACCATTCACAGCCTGGCAACCTCAGACTGGGTGATGTATATTGTAATCACCCCTTATAATTATGGGACCAGTGATTCGAGACAAGCCATTGTAAATTTTGTTTAAAATATTGTGTGATTGCCTAGGTATATATAATGAGATGAATGTAATGTTTTTGAAACTGACAGAAACTATTGAAAAGTTGTCAGATTCAGTAGAAAATGGTAAATGTACAAGATGAGTATTTACAGAATTTCTGACAAGTATGGCAGTACCACCATACCCATCAGCTTTGTCATCTCTGAAACATAGATAGCGTGGAACCTTAAAAAAGGAACCAGGCTTAACATGGCCAAAATTAACTTGATGTAAATATGTATTCACTGAAGTGGACAATGAATCAGTCTTCTGCACATGCACAACAAATGGTCCCTTATCTGACAGGTTATATAGCTGCCTATTTGAAGGTACATAAGCAGGAGCTTATAATAAGAACCTTAGGTTCTTATTCTATGAGCATGAGTATTTAGCGTTTGTAATGTCGTCACTGGAGGTTTATCACTGAAACACTTCACGGAAACAAAATTAAAATTGAAAGAAAATAATTTGAATTTAATGATGGGCATTATAGATTATAATAAATCGATAATGCTAACTGAACAGCTATTAAGATTTTCAATCGATTAAAATATAATATATTTAAAATAATTGACTTGACTTCATAAATAGATGGTTTTTGTCTATGGTTTCTGTGTTGTAACTAAACTGATTGTCACAATTCTGCGAGTGTCTGTACCAAAGATATTATAACAAGAACAAGATTGTGCACTATAAAATTATTACAATGTAAACGGAATTCTATGCGGTTATAATAAAGTTTACTTTCCTATGCCATTACGCTAAACGGAAAATCGGTCTGAGCAAAACGCCCCTATTATGGAGTGCGTCTCTGTCTACTGGGCTGCCACTGTAAAATATTTTATCATGTTGTAGAATATCATTATATATTTTATTCCCAGTTGTCGAGATTATTTCAAAATATTTACTAGTTAAATGCAATGTTTAGCTTATTTAATGATGTCCATAGCATTTGTATTATTTTAAACCGTGGTAAATCACTTGCTTCGTTTTGTAATCGGCGTTATGGTAGTTTTAAAAATATTTAATATGCAACACTAGGCGTCGTCAATCAATATGGCGATTGTGATTATTTGTGTCAACTGTGTGATGCGTAGTGCTTAAACGTGGTGAAAAATCGTAATTACATTGTTATAATTGTGTTTAAATATATAGAAATGGTTCTCACATGTTGCGTGAAAGAATGCAAAAGTGAATCATACAAAGGAAGCGGCGTATCTTTTCACAGGTGAGTATTTAGGTAAAGTTTTATTTTTGTTTAGAATAGGGTGTCCATGTTGATTGTAGTCTGTAGACCTAAATTTACTTTGTTAGCGCTCGTGTACATGGGACCGTGACCGCCGCACTGCGCCGCTATGCTGTGTACACGGACCGCCACGCGCCGCTTGGCTGACGCCGCATCATTTTAGACATGACTTAGTAATAGATTGCTGTCACGGACGAATACGCTTTTCGCAGCTAGCAATTTATCTCTAAGAACGTGTCTAGTGGTTTGGTAAATCGGCGCGACGGTGACGATGCAGACCACACGAGCGCTTACTATATTACCAAAATAAATAATTGTTTCAGGTTTCCTAAAGATGAAGAAATTAAAAATAAATGGCTAACCGTTATACCTGGAAACGTCACTCAATATTCAGCTGTTTGCAGCTTGCATTTTAAAGCTGATGACTTCGCGACCCATCCTGCTGCATCAAGAAAAATATTGAAAGTTAATGCTATACCTTCAGTTTTTCCTGTTGTAAGTATATCACTTATATAATCCTTTATCAATGATATAGATATATATATATATATATATATATATATATATATATATATATACATATTTATAACGAGGAAAGATTTGTATATTTGTAATGAATAAATTCTTAATTATTAGGTAACAAAGGCTTTATTCCGTCTCCATACATTGTAAAGGAGCTGAGTTATAAAGTTACTCATGCGTAGCCACGGGCAAGTCTGTGAGTCACTCATATACAGGGTATAACAGATCATAAGTAATAATATAAATAAATCTGACTACCTCGTTGGTCTAGTGGTAGCAAGCGCGACTGCGAAACACGAAGTCCCGGGTTCGATTCCCAGGTCGGGCAAAGTGTTATTGAGTTTTTTTCCATTTGGAATTTCTCAGTAAAAAACGGAGTCTGGATATGTGCTTGGTTGATGGCAATAGACTCGCCACCTATCACATGGGACCCAAACACCGCGGCGAAATGTGTTAGTACTTGTGTGCAGCTCTGCCTACCCCTTCGGGGATTACAAGCGTGATAATGGTAGTAATTCGCTTGTTCAGAACACCAAACTAAACTAACGAACTAAAATCTATTTTTAGTAAATTATGGTAGTTCTTATTGTGTTCACGCTTAAATCCAAATTCGTATAATGCTTGCTAGTGACAATTCTTAAATTTGCCATTTCCGTTTATGGGTATGTTTAGTGCAAATTTAATCGTCATGTATGTTCGTGCTCTCTAAACTAGTCTAAGCTGATGTAAAACTACCCACATTTGAATAGAATAATCATATGTTTAGAATTATCATTCTAAGTGTTACATGAATTTGGATTTTAGTTATAACATAATAAGAACTGCCATAGTTTAGAGAATTTTAGTGTAGTGTACGCACAAGCGAATCAGTACCATTGTGTGTGAAGTCTAAATAAACAAACATATACATATATGGATTGTAAATAAATAATTACTTTCTTAACTTTCAGATAGTACCTGACACTAAAAAAGTGCACATACTGAGTTCTATTAAAATATGTCCAGAAATACCTCAGTGTCCTGGAATGTCATCCGAGCCACCATCTAAGAAGATGAAGTTGCATCAAAGTGCAAGCACACAAACGTCAATAACAGTCAATACTCCAAGGAAAACGAAACTGCGACGTGAAGTTAAAATCCTATCTCAAAGACTGAAAAGACGAACTAAAACCATAAAAAGTTTGAAATCGTTGCTTAATGTTATAAAAAAAAAGTGTGAAAATTACAACGAAGTAGAAAATATGGTACAACTCAATTTTGAAAATATTCACTTACAATTAAACAAGAATGTGTCAAACCGTGGTGCTAGATATAATGACGATGTTAAATCCTTCGCACTGTCGTTGTATTACTATTCGGGTAAAGCGTATAAGTTTTTAAGAAACCATATTTCGCTGCCACACCCTGCAACATTGTGTCGCATTTTATCGACTCACGACTGTGATGTAGGTTTCATGGCAGAAGTTTTAAATGTTCTTCAAAAAAGGGTTTCTCCGAGATGTAGCGTTGATTTTTGATTCTATGCACATAAAATCTCAACTTGAATATGACCCTGCAACAGACAAGTTTAAGGGACGTATAGATTTTGGAGGCGTTGTGCCCGAAGATCCAGAAAAAATTGCAACTGAAGCATTGGTGTTTCAGATTGTTTCGCTGAAAGATAAACTAAAATGTCCCATCGCCTATTTTTTTGTTGACAAAATATTAGCGTCGGTTCAAGCTAAACTTGTTGAAACAGCTATTCGTAAATTGGCGGATATAGGTATGGTGGTCCGATCTATAACTGCAGATGGAACTACTGTGAATATAAGCACTTTCGAAATATTAGGCTGTTCTTTCGAATTTCCTCACATTAAAACATACTTCAATCATCCCTCAGTATCCGTTAAAGTGTACTGTATCTTAGACCCTGCCCATATGGTCAAGTTGGCTAGAAACGTTTTTGCTGAAACGTCAATGTCTTCAAAAAATGGTGACATCGATTTTCAGTTCGTCAAACGATTACAAGAAAAAGAAGGTCTCAAATTGGCGAACAAAATCAATAATACACACGTGAACTTTTACGGCAAAAAAAATGAATGTACGATTAGCCGTTCAAGTTCTGAGTAGCTCGGTTGCAAATGCCATCGAATTTTTAAAATGTAGTAAACATCCAGATTTTTTTGGCAGTGAAGCAACTATCGAATATATAAGAATGCTGGATAGAATTTTTGACTTGTTCAATTCTAAAAATCCTTTCGGAATAGGTTTTAAATCGCCTATGCGTAGAGAAAACAATGAAATCTGGCTAAATGTATTACGTGATACAAGAGATTATTTGTCAAGTTTAAAAGTAAATGGACAGAACTTTTTATCTCACAGGCGAAAGACCCCCGCTTTAGGTCTTATAATTGACACCTTAAGCTTTGCCTGTTTAGCAGAAGATCTCTTGGAAAAAAACCCATACTTTTTAACTTACAAATGCTCTCAGGACCACCTTGAGATGTTATTCTCGTGTATTAGAGCTAGAGGTGGTTCTAACGATAATCCGGACGCTCTCCAGTTCAGGTATACGATGCGATATTTCGGAACAGTAGTTTTCGCATCGTATGATGCGAAAACTACTGTTCCGAAATAGTATCAAGGCTAGCATTAACTCTAATTGCACCGATGCCAATTACGAAACAACACGAATTTTTCAGAAGTACAGAACGTGATTTACAAACTCTTTTTCCCGTCAGTTCACAAACTAGTGACGCAAACGAAGAAAATTACATATACATGCTCATGGATCAGGCAGACAAAAATACTGTATCTGATTTTAAAAACAATATCCTTTATTATATTTCTGGTTATATAGTCAATAAAATACTGGACAAAATAACTTGCCAGCATTGCCGAGCTGCATTGTTGGTAAAGAAACGGCATGACGATCACTCGTATATAGTGTATATCTGTGAATTTTCTTCATTTACTGCCATTGTTGATAAAGGAGGTCTGAAATATGCCTCAAAATTTGTTTTCGATGTAGTGAAATACGCTGAAATGCTTTTTAGTACTGCGTCTAATAGAATTTGGCAAGATCAGTTAAAGAATAAATTAATTCTCATCGCAATTCGTCATTTCTATCCAAAATTAAATGATATAGTCGTTCCAAGGCATCCGGTTCTGTCAATTAGATGTGAGAACAGGCATGAAACAGAACTCATTAAATGTATAACGTCGAAATATTTTAACTTAAGACTAAAAACGTACGCTAAAAGCGAAACATTAAAATTAATTGGATACAAAGCCACGATGCGTCAAAAGTTACGCAAAACAATTTTATTTAGCAATGTATAGAAAAATAAACTGACTTTTATTTCTCTACAGCTTTTATTTTCGTAACATACACCTACCAGAATACCTAAAGTTACATAAGAATCACCTCATTAAAAAAGTGTATGGCTGTGATGTCTGTCATGATGCCGGCTATGTGGTGCTAATCTCCCCCTATGCACCGTTATTGTAAAATTTGTTTTAAATAATAATTATTATTATTCCATCCATCCATCAGTCCACTCTTGGACATAGGCCTCCCTCATAGTTCACAACCAAGTCCGGTTGCTATTATTATTTGTAGGTATAGCTTTCAAATCCTTCGACCCTCTTTTAATAAATACAAGTATACATAAAGCAAATTAAATTTAATAATTACTCAATTATACAATCAAGGTCAACTATAAATTGTCCTGGGAGAACCAAATTTTGTAGTAAGCCTACTAGAGAAGGACGCACACCATAAAAGCGCTATCTCGCTCAGCTCGAGCTTTCGTTCATGAGTGCGCAATCTTGATCTTGTTATAATATCTTTGGATACAAGAGTATTATTGTTGTATACAGATACAGAATAAAGGTTGTCTTACACAAGTAAACGGAAGTGTTGGAAGGGGAGGACCTAGGCGAACGTTCCGAAATCAGATTGAAGACGTTCTGAAAAAAGGCCAGGTCAAAAGTACCCTAAACCGACGCTTATGTATGAAAGGATTGATGAGTATAGATGAAGCGAAAGACATATGTCAGGATCGTAGTAAGTGGAAATCCGTGGTCTCTGCCTACCCCTACGGGAAAGAGGCGTGATTTTATGTATGTATGTATGTAATTTGTTTGTAGATCGTTCAGCTCAATTAAGCGTTGAAGGTGAAATAAAGGCCATAAGAACTTTGAATAAGGGTTTGCCTCAAGGCTCTGTTTTAAGCCCTTTTTAATATATACACCTTTGATTTAAATAATTTTGTTTCTTCTTACTGTCGTATATTGCAATATGCCGACTATTATGTTTTATATGTAGCAGATCGTAATATTGTAAATTCTGCTGAAAAAATCTCCCAAGCTCTGGTTTCATTGAGTATGTGGTTATTTAATAATGGCCTTGATGTAGCTCCTTTAAAAAGTTCAGTTGTTATCTTTACTGGGAAACGATTGAAACCAAGACTTGACATATTTTTTGACAAGATAAGGATACCTGTTGAAAATGAGAAAATATTTTTGGGCCTTATTCTAGATGGTAAATTAAATTTCTCATCTCATTTAAAATATGTATCAGAAAAAAGTGACAAAAGACTTAATATATTAAGATGTATAGCTGGAGTTTGGTGGGGTGCTCACTCATTCTATTTAAAACTCTTATATAACGCTATTGTCCGTAGTGTTATCGACTATGCGTCATTCCTGTATGAACCATGTAATAAAAAAGCACTTAGCGCCCTGGACCTGATTCAAGCTAGAGCCCTTCGTATAATATTAGGGGCGATGAAGTCAACTCCTAAAAATGCCATGCAAGTAGAATGCGTTGAACCGCCTTTGGATCTAAGGCGGCAGATATGTTTTTTTTCCGCATTTTTCAGTTTTCTTCACATGCCCTTATTCCTAAATTACAGCTTTTAAATAATTTCATGTTGCTGCCTTATTGGTCGCATAATAAAACTCCTTGTTTAGTTTTTAGTTATGTTACAATTAAGAACCTTAAATTCTCAACGCATAGAAGTCCCAAAATCCCCTTATTTGAATTTGATTATCAATCTATTCTCTTTGAACCCACTTTGCATCTTAATTTAGACATAGTGAAAGGGGATCCGTCTTAAGATTAAGGATAACCTTAGGCGTGACTGGCATTGCATATTCACTGATGCTTCTAAACTAGACCAGAATGGTTGTGTTGGTGTTGGGTTATAATTCTCTGTTATAATATCTTTGGTCTGTACACGCTAGTGTCATAAACCGTGAGGAATATGTAGGTTGTAGTCTAATATTTATAATCAAATATAGTGTATGTTACTCAGGCATAAATCAAATAATAATATAGCTCTCTACTAGTAAAATATATTTTTGAGCTGGATGTAGTTACCGCGCTTATCCGTTAAAAACAATCAAATATTTCCTCTTTAATATAAGTCTAGATAAGGATTAATTAACAGCAAGGTTATGCCTGTAGTAACTGGTGCGTCACCATACGGTCGAATGAAGGTATTAAGGTGCTGGATTAATTATCCGTGCTCGGAGGAAATTTGGTGTGTTTACACCATACGTCGGTAGGGGATAGTTATTAGGAGGGAATAGTTAAGGAAAGGTATGTACTTACAGGAAGTCGGGTGACTCTGGGTCGTGCGGGCTGATGACCTTGAGAGTCCTCTGTATATAGCGTCCGCCTGTGGACTGCGTGCTGAAGGGTTGTTGTATCTGTATCACTCGTAGGTATAATGTTTGTGCACTAAGTTTATGGTTTACTGAGCCACTAACGGATGCCAATTTTGACATGCGCGCGCGCTGATTTCGATCGAGTCACTGTCGGGGGGAGAGAGCTCTTAGCGACTCGCCTCGCGTTTGACGACTGCCGGCCAGCGGGAGGCGGGGCGCGCGCGGGTACGGACGCGGGGGTCCGCATTCATCTGTTGACGTCGCGTTGGCGTGAACATCTTCCCCACGCGGCAAAGGTGTGGTGTGGTGCTCAATCGATAGGCAGGCAGGCGATCTTGAGGACAGGTCGCGTCAAGATGCCCAAGGTCGTCTTGAGTTCTTCAGACAGACGTTCGTCCGAACTCCGGCTCGAAGGATCATAATATAGTGCGTCACCATACGGTCGAATTAAGGTATTAAGGTGCCGGATTAATTATCCATGCTCGGAGGAAAATATGGTGTGTTTACACCATACGTCGGTACGGGATAGTTATTAGGAGGGAATATACTCACAGGAAGTCGAGTGACTCTGGGTCGTGCGGGCTGATGACCTTGATGGTCCTCTGGATAGGCGTCCGGCTGTGGGCTGCGTGCTGAAGGGTTCTTGATGACTTGTATAGTCTTTGCATTAGTTTATCGCGCACTCGCGTACACTGGGGTGACGCGTAAACGCGGAGCTGATTTAGGAGCTGATAACGACGTGCGCACGCGACGGTATAGTTTTTATGACTTGCGTGATTTGAGCTGATTTGAGCTGATAACGGATGCCGATCACGCCGTGCGGACGCGACGACTCCGATTTGGTCACTGTGGGGGGCGAGGCGCTCAGCAACTTGCCTCGCGTTTGACGGCCGCTGGACAGCCTGCGGCGGGGCGCGCGGGGGTGCGGACGTGGGGGTCCGCATTCATCTGTTGACGTCGCGTTGGCGCGAACATCTTCCCCACGCGGCAAAGGTGTGGTGTGGTGCTCAATCGATAGGCAGGCGGGCGATCTTGAGGACAGGTCTTGTCAAGATGCCCAAGGTCGTCTTGAGTTCCACCACTCGGATGCACTTATCATTCGAAAGGCAGGTTGCGTGTTGTGTTTACGACTAGGATACTCTCCTGGAAGCACACGGTAAATAGTCAGTATCGAACTCTACTCAAAGTGACCCGAAGGTTTTAAGAACACTTTTAGTATTGAACGACTTATGAAACTCACTTGGGAGCCAAGAATACCGTTATAGAGTACTGAAAGAGTTATTGTATAGTGTTAGGAAAGGAAGAGAGTTTCTGCATGTTGAAGTGCCGTCACTGTATTCGCATCACAAGGATTACATTTGTAAGCAGCAAAATACAGCGCAGATCGTGGACATGTCTGTATATAATCGTTGTTTGTTACGTTCGGAAGTATTAAGAATATAAAAATGTGTGAACGTTAATAAATGGCTTACCTTTTTGTCCGATGAAATTTATGGTAATTAAATTATAGCAAAAATCTACATACGTAATTACTTCTATTGCATTTGCGAAGGAGATAAATAGGTCTACAATAAAAGTTGCGCAACTTTAATTGAGCGATGATAAGTCTTGTTAGAAGTTTTGGTTGATATATGTTTAGTCGTAACATTGGGGGGTTGAATTTATCATTCAGATTATTAGCATTGTGGAAATTCATATAGACAAGTCAGATGGTTGTATAGTTATTCGTAAAGGTTAAATAAATCAACGATATGCAGATTTAATAGACAAACATAGTAAGCGCCGAATTTAAGTATAAAAAACTAATATTATAGCTAGGTACTGATGAGTCTTCGGAATGAAGCTGGTAAAGTGTTGACAATGTAGGCAGGCTGAACAGGAGCGCCGACTATCAGAAGCTTTGGGGTGAAGCGGCTGGTCAAGTAGTGCGCCTCGACGAGATCTGCAAATATAATCGGGAAAATTAGGGAATGGTGAGCAAAGCCGGGTTATCTATCTAAACTTAACATAATGGGGAAAAAACAAACATTATGTAAATCAAAGTGAATAAGGAAACTTTAATTTAGGGCACAATAATAATTGTATGGATGTTAATAGTTATGTATGTATTTATGTTCTTATGTAACATAATTGATATGTAAGTAGTACGCGCAAAGTATATACAAAACCTTAAATTTTAATCTGAACTCAGTATACATCGTAAATTTGGGTCTGTGAATAATAGTAGAAACTATGTTAGAGTTTAGGCCATTTAACACTAAATATAAAAACCCGGTTCTATGCCATGAAAATCGTAGGAATCGTGGAACTCATATAATCAAGTGAGAGGTTATTGCAGAACAACAGACAAATATACAAACGTTCATTTTATATATTACTAGTAACGGTCGCGGATATTCCCGCATGGTGATGGATGATGATGGTGGTGATGATGAAAAATTATCTATGCGTAAATCTTGTATCATCTATTTTCATACCAAATCTCATCAAAATTAGTCCAGCCGTTAGAGAGGAATGGTGTAACAAGCATTTATTCATACATACAAACTTTCGCGCTTATAATAATAGTACCTAAGAAGTCTTATTAGGATAATGATGATGATGAGGGAGAGTATCATATATGTAAATCAAAACTACATCTACTTTCGTACCAATTTTCATCAAAATTAGCGCAGCCGTTTAAGTGGGATGGTGAAGCAAACATTAATTCTTACGTACGAACGTCGTGTTTGTAATATTAGTACCTAGGAAATATTATTAGGATACTAAGTAAATAGCGAAACTTACAAACCTATCATTCAATCATAAGTAGGTTACGTGAGTTGCAGAGCTTGTCAGGTTTCACTGTGGTCTATAACAACATCACAGTCGGCAGGCAGGGATCTAGAATTCATGGAAAACTATAAAATATAAATAAACATAAAACGAGTAAAATATAGAATCAGTTTTCATCAATAATCTAAAACTTACCGAAGGTTGTATATCAGGGCGCGTAGAAATATGAGAAAATCAATTGTAGTTTTGTTCACAGCAATTAGGTTCCTATCTTAAAATTGCTATTGAATAAATAAACAAAGGTAGAAAAAGAAATATGTTAGCAATAATAAAATCAATCAAAATGACATGACAATCAACATTTAGGTTACCTAGGCTACAGAACTTTATAGAAAGGTAAACACAAAAGAGTTCTTTGCTTTTACTTGTTTTGATTGTGGCACTGAGGGCTTGGCTGATGGTGGAGGTCCTCGTGGGGAACACCCCATGTCCAGCTGGTATCATTCCTGGGGTAAACTGTACTGACCAGGAACCCAATGAGAGAGATAACTTGTATAAATATACGCAATATCTAATGTAAAAGGAAGACCCGGGTGCAGTAAACACGGTACTGCGCTCTGACTGGAGCCATAGTCGATCAAAGGGTAACTGAACGGACCCTTGTATGAGGCAAAGCCTCCTAGCACCAAATGTTGTCTAAATTGCGTGCGTTGGTGGTCGACTCATTGTTTCATCCACGTGTTCTTCTTTATATTCTTTGTCGTGTGTTTATTTTAGTATGATTATTTACCGGGCACACACAGTAATCTTGCTATGACATAGGAAGCGCGACAGTAATCGTATTGTCAACATTGGCGTTGTTAGTGTTTTTTTTATTTTTAGTGAATGCTTACGACCACGTCTTTAGTTTCTACATTCCTCGCAGTTCTGTTACATGCATATGTTGTAGTAAAGAGTTTTTATACATGATGATGATGAACTCTTTTCTATGTATCTCATTGCATGACATATGGTAATTTGTTTATGACAGAGAATGTTTTGTCACAGCTTGACTCGAAATAAATTCGTGTAGTCACAATGTTTGTAAATTGTTGTTTTATGTTATCATTCCACTCTAACAGCATAACTGAAGTTTAATGTCAACATTATTTTCAATATGACGTGGTATCAAAACAGGTTGATTTGGAGCTTAAGGTAGTCGATAGGTAGAATCAAGCTAAAATAGGTAGGTAACCTATAAGTTGGTAGATATGACAATATGACACCATCCGATGGGGTCGGAAAAACTCGACTAAAGTCGGCTGAAAAACAAAGTCGGATGACATGCGGACTCTATCGCCGAAAGTTTCTAGTACAGAAAAGGATACTACGAACTCCAGTGTGTCGAGCTGTCAAAATCATAGCGTTATATTTTATTCTATGATGATTCCATAGCGTGCATACCACAGATAATTTTCACAAGTAGATTTTATCAAATTCAATAAACTTTAATAAAAATCATTATTTACATTTTATTTTACAAGCTGAACAATTTGCAATTTACCTACGACATAAGCGGCAAAAACTACAATGAACACTAATTAGCGGTAGGTCTAGGTAAACTTTACTTCAACACTTTTATTATCATTGAAAATTCATGAAAATTAAATTTGTTTCCCTTGTGAGGGTAGCCCGCCAGTGAGCATAAATTTGTAACTTAAAACCCTACGTTCGGTGGACTTTCGTGTTGAAACATGAAAGTTATTTTTCTGTAACAGTAAATATATATATTCATTATTGAAGTACTTAGATAACTATGTGTTGACTTTATGAAACAAAACACTCATTGTATTCAATTCGTAAAGTTTGGGATAAAATCTCATTTGCAGATAAAGTATTCGCAAGATTGACTCTTGGTTTCGAAATATCATCTTTGCAGCTGTAAGCCAAATGGTGAGTGATGTAATAATTTAGTACAAACTACAGTTTTATGCGTTTTGTCTAATGTGAGTATTTCAGTTCTGAGGGTGCTGAAAAACTGAGGAGTGTCGGTAAATATGCAAAAATGTTTGCTAATTTATAGAATCTGACATAATGTGCATGCGATTTTTATTTCCTGTATAAATATATATATATTAGGAATATTACTGATATCCTCCATCAAATGTTCCTTCACCATAATCCTTTCTATGCTGTGATAATTAAAGCAAAAGATTTATGAATGAAACTGACATATAAATATGTGACTGCGATGCAACGGGTTAAATCCATCTTACTCATAAACACTGTTTAAATTTTGTAAACTGACCTACTCTTATGGTTTAGTGCCATGAATTATTTAATACCACATAATATGTTCATGTCTTAAACTAGGCAAAGCCTGTGCTCAGCTAACTCGATGACTGCTATAGGTACATACTTATATTCCATATACACACCCAGACACAGTTCGAAAAGACATGTTCATGCACACAAATGTTTAACCTGTCCAGGGATTGCACCTGGGGCCTTTGGTTCAGAAGAAAAGATTGTGACCAACGGCACCAACCAGACAGATGGGGCAGGCCTGTCCTTCTTCAAACAGCCCAGTTAATTCAAGTTATACTAAAAGTTTGTTAAAGGTGTTTGCTATATTGAATAGCAGAACCTTATGTGCATTATCTAAATATAATTAAATAGCACATTATTTACATCTTACCTTAGCAGTGCTAATAGTGCTTGCCAATATTTTGTTTTATTTCAATTAAGCATAATGCTGATTTTTGTGCTTTGTGTAGTATAATGATGGCAGACATTTTTGATCCATTGATTTAACTTTATTTTATGTGACAAATGCTGATAAATGTTGCTTACCCTGTATCATTCGATTACATACTTTAATGTAGTGTATGTTGTAACACTTTGTGAATAAAATTCTTCAAAAGTAGAAAACATAACCATTCTATAAAACCTAAAAAAATTGATAGCTTATCCTATCTCACATATAAATAATCAGGATTCTGAATGTGATTTGATAGATCACTAGCTGACCCACCAGCGGCTTTGCTCACTTGGTCTTGGTGTATTAGTAGGAGCACCGCTTTAGAGTTTAGAGGTATTGGGGTCAATAACCGGGTCGGACTGTTATTGGGATTTCCTAACAAAAAAATTCTCAATTGCAGTCCTGAGTCTAGAACAGTGTCCCATAGATAGCAAAAGGCATGCCCTCTATGAGAACAGAATGAGACAAAATGAGACCAAAAAATATTATCCCTCTGGCGAAACATAGGTGTTTCAGACACCGCTCCCTGCCCCTTCGAGGATGTAGGCATGGGAATTTGTTAAAATGTATTTCATTAGGTATAGTATAAAGTATTCTAGGTGTAGTATTGCAACAATAAAAATATGTGTTATATTCTTAATTATAATTATTTATACACCTCTAACCCCACTATTCCCTAGTAATACACTCACTGTTGTGCTGGTTTTGATTTATTGTTATAGAATAGGTTTTTATCCGTACCATAGTTTTATGAGACTGTGTAGCATAGAGAGATAAAGCTGCCATCTTGAATTTTTATGACAGATCGAGATAAAAAGTTTATAGTTGAGAGCTCAGGGCTCTATTCTATACATATACCATAAGTCATCACAATCTGTGCAGTAATTCTTTAGTTATGCATGAGCATACAGACAGAGATATTTTTTTTTCAAAAACGTCGTATTCTGGTTTAGTAGGTAATTTAACGTCTTCTGGCCTACTTTTTTTTTTGCTTCCAAGTACAGACTTTTTTGCCTCTACTCCTTTATAAGTATAGATTATCAAATTTTGATTTAAGAAGATTCAACAAAAAAGCTCACGTCAGCAAATTGTTGTGCTATTTTTCAAGCATAAAAATTTTTGGTTTGAAATAATAACATATAATTAAAATATGAATATGTTAAAACAAATAACCTGTGAATAATTACTAAACTTAAATCAAGTTAAAGCTTATCTATCAGTTGAGTTTATTGCAATCACTGAAGACATTAATGTTTCATTTTCAGATCTCAAGTGTAAATGAAGTGTCTCTCTTATCAACTACTCACTTCATATACTGGACACTATGAAGCAGCTGGCAGCATGGTAAATAATCTTAAAATGTTACTCGCACAAAATAATCATATTTAGTTTTAATTTTCCTAGCACTAATTACGGCGTTGTCGTCATACAAACAGGCTTTAGTATAAATCATATAAACCTGGCTGTATAGGTTGCAAATATGGATACTATTTGACACAGTGGCCAACCCTTGCGAATAAATACTAGTTCAATCAAATTAGGATAAAGTATGGACATAATTCTGATAGTTGTAGATTCTTCTGGAATCGTTAGAAAACACAGCTAGAAGTATCTTCCTGGTGTGCACAATTTCTAGCACCTACGGATTTATGTATATTAGGTATAAATTTTAACGGTCCCTTAATCAGACAAATTCAAAGTAGTTTGAATAGTTTATTGTCTTTATAAATAAAGGCTTCTTAATGAAGTACGATAAAGGCTTCCTAATGAAGTACAATAAAAAAAGTCGTGCGACGTACGACATATTTGTTATAGGTTCTTTTTTTGATTTGCAGCTCTAGGAAAATTCTGAATAACGAAACTTATTATTAGGTATCAGTATCATAAACGTCAAACCAAAAAATAAAGAATGATTAAAATCGGACAACTCTGCAAAAAGTTTTACATGATTATAACATACATAAAAAAAATGCACGGCGATTTGAGAAAATCCTTCTGTTTTTGGAAGTACGTTGAAAAATACTTAGTAAGAAGGTAGATTATAATACCTACTTTACAAAAGCCCCGACGTACTGCTAAGCTATACGTAATTCTGATTTTAACTGGAGGCTAATGATTAAAACAGAATCAATAGAAACTCCTACATTCAAATTGTGTTTGTAGTCACCAGTCCCTTGAATGATATCTGAGTAGGTACCTATAGTATAAAAATATAGTGATCAGGGCCCCGTTTCATAAAGCTACAAGTAACAATTATTGTAAAATAAAATAGCAACATTGGCCTAAACTGGCAACATTATTCAAAACAAGTGTTTCATGTAGGACATATTCTACAATTGTTGATTTGCTGGCTACAATTACAAAGTTACATATATAGACAAATTGTCTATGTTTATTGTTACATATTGCAAGAGTCGAACAAGTGTTTCATAAAGGATCGTTATTTGTCGGCACGTGATATATATTTTAACTGTCATATTTTTTACAAGTCTACATAGCTTCAGAGATAAGTAACTTGTAAAATTGTGTGTAATAATGGTGATGATCAAAGAGAATATAATAATGGTGATGATCAAATGGCCAGTTTGCTAGGGCCATTCTTAGAACATCCAACACAGTGAAACCAGGCAAAAACGTAAAACTTAGTGTTTATATTCTCTTTGGAAACCAGGCTTTTAGTGTGAAAGTTCAACAGTGAAAAAGTACCAAAAAGCGTTATCTTTTTTTTCTAACCATCTTAGGTACATTTAAAGCAGAGAATATAATATGAAGTACAATGCGATTAAAATAAGAATAGGACGGGCTCTCGGCTAACTTCACTCATATAAGTATGGTCAGCAGAACAAACTTAAAAATAGATTAATTTTAAATGAATGACTAAAAATCGTTCATTTTATAAAATTTATATATTTATAAGGTTGGCAGCACAGACGCAGTGTTGCAAAAGTTTCCGATTTATTGGGAGATCTACTGATTTTGGTCATTGTCTCTCGATATCCCGATTTAGCAATTCAGTATCCCGATTTTTGAATTATCATCTAATGTAAAATAATATTCATAAATAAACATGGAAAATAATATTCTTCATACGGCAAAACTAAAAGATCTTGAATAAATGAATATATTATTAACATAAAATACTCGATCGCATCAATCACGAAAGATGACTGGAAGAAAGAAATAAACCATGTAAAAAGGATTGAGAAAGACTACTTCGAAAGGGAATTACTTGAAGACGATGACAATGGCCCATTCAGTTTCATTATAAACATAGGTGACAGTAGTAGCAGCAGCAGTGATGATGACGACGATTACGAGGAGTCTGATTCAGTTGGGCATCAGGACATGAGTGGAATTGAAGAGCTGAGCGATTAAAATTAAAATACGTACATTCACTAAGTAAAGACAGTTCAATGTGTTTCTGTGTTTACTTTAGTTTACCTACCTATGATTCGTTTTAAATCTAATTTTTTCTCTACCTATCAGATAAAAAAGTACGTGCTATTACAATATAAAACAAGCCAATATTTTTTAACATTGCTTTTTTTGCACACTATACCAAGTTCCCGTAGTGACGTCACAACATGGCGCTAGGCCGGTCCTATTCTTATTTTAATCGCATTGTACTAGGTTTTATCACAAAATCAACTTTTAAACAAAACAATAAAAAAAAGTTTGAAGACGTGAATAAGGTGCGTTCGTCTAGCTTTTAGGGCATTGGTGGCTTTGTCATTTATGGCTCTTTTATTAAAGCATGCGTAAAGCTTAAAAACGTGTTTTGCCACTTGTGCCCCTTCTGTCCACAGCCTATTCGAACGCTCAACTGAGCATATGACCTAAAATCGCAAGATTATGTTGTCAAAAACGATCACAAACAGCCATGCTACGGACGTGGGTCAAAAATTTCAGTTTTTGGTTGGCAAAAATACCTATTTTTAGCTTTCCAAATGCTGAACAAAAAGAGACATGAACGACATTTTCGCCCACAGATTCCCAATTCGAACGCCCCTTGTGAGCGTTTTTAGCGTTATGTTAGCTAAAAACGCTCACAAGGAGTCTATTCGAACGCATTGTTAGAAGTTACTATGACGTATGAGTGAAAATAATGAATGGTTGAACGAATGATTTAGGGTTGTACAGCTATAATAATGAATCGAGATTTTTACTTTTAACAAGAGTACGAAGCCAGTTTTACAAGTGTAGGTGGTGTTCATGAATTCTGTGAAACACTTGTCATTGTAAATTGTTAGAATTTTCGGCTTGTAAATAGTAAATTACAATTTATTATTTGTAGCATTATTAACGGGGCCCAGCACTCTTTCCTGAATGAAGTTATGCAATTTCAAAGTGTTTATTACTTACGTTGGGATTGAGTTAGACATGATTCTGAAAACATATTAAACCATAAACAAAAAACCCACATACGCGAATTACTTCTACTCTTTTGCAAAGTATTGCCTACTTTGACTGGACTACCACGCCATAGGAACATTTTTCCACCTATGTGCATTAAAACCTATCTCCATTGAAAATTTCATTCTAATCCGTGTAGCTAAAATAAAAAAAAGTCAGCGCAAAGACGTCACTAATATACACACACACTAACCTCATTATATATAGGTATATAATATTATTAGTGTTAAGCACAAATATACATATATTTATATAAACTATAGATAACGCAAGTTTCACACGATTTGTATTGACACCAAGCGTACCGACTTTTTAATTAAATTAATTTATGTACGCATAGTATAATTCTAAAATCACTTGCCTATGATAGGAAATAGGAGGTCTTTGCCATTGGGGGCTCGAAAATATTGAGCTTTACAGTTAATTTACCACGCAACGAGTTTTTTTACTTTTCGCGGCCGTCCGAGATCTATATATATATCTGTGGTATGACGTAAACCTGAGAAAGGGCAGTTGTTGTTTATTGTACTCTGAAGAATGCTGCACTCGATATTTACCCTATAGGTACTTTGACTTCGAAATTCTATATTAGCTAGGCTGGGTTAGTTATTCAACAACTCCATATCAAAATTATATATCATGGAAGTTGGCGGATTTGAAACATACTAAATAAAAAAAACTACAAAATATTCAATTTATTTGTATTTGCCGCTATTAACCAGAGCATTCAACGAATTTAAATATTGCAAAGTAGCTGACCCGCCAGCAGCTTCGCTCGCTTGGTCTTGGTGTAGTAGTGGAAGCGCCATTTTGGAATCTCGGGGTCCTGGGTTCGATCCCCGGGTTAAACAGTTATTGGGATTTTCTCACAAAGAAATTCTCAATATCAGTGCAGAGCCTGGAACCTGGTGTCCTGTAGATGGCAATAAGCTCGCCCCCTATTACATGAGACCAAAAATATATTCGGCGAAGCGCAGGTGTTTAAAATACCGCTTCTTACTCCTTCGGGGATATATAGGTGTGACGATTTGTTATGTTGTGTTGAAAAATAACATGTGTTGAAGCTGTAATTGTACACATCAAATTGCTAGGTAAAATTAGTACCTAAATTTTCACATAGATGGCGCTGTATGTCGCTAACACGCGCAAGTGTTTGTTGCATAGCATTATAGTAGGTCCGAGTGCATCGTCGATTATGTGAGTTTCAGTTGGTAAGAAAATAAACCTTTCGCTCTAGTCAATTGAGTTTAATTTCGGGCAATTTTGGAAGCGAGTGGTATCAGGAGTGGACCGAACCTCCGCCGGCAACATTGGCCCTTCGAGTCGGATATCCGGCATACGCGTTCGGGAGTGTTCGGTCGATTACGGTAGTGCGTGCGTGCCTGACAAGTGACAGTTAAGTGATAATTATGGATTGCAGTGATGTACTATGGTAACAGTGAGTAATAGAATAAACAATTTTGAACTTTATTTGCAAGTGAAATATAACTTTTAAAAACTTCGTGCATTTGTAAAAAGACTTAGTTAAATTCAGTGATAAAAGAACTTTGAACAATTTTAATGGATTTATGGACTTAGAAAAATCGTAGCTAAAAAAAAAGACTTGTAATATTTTAAGAGTGCATCTTTCTTCAACTTAGCAAAATTCCGACGAAAAAAGACTTAGTGATATTTATGTTCAATAAAAAGACTTGTAATATTATACAGTGAATCTTCAACTTTTCTGTAATATTATACAGTGAATCTTCAATTATTTGTCGTGACGCAAAATACTTTGAAGGTGTACTGATTGGATTTAACTTGTGTGTTTTATTACTATAAATTGGCATCGGATATTTAGAGTTCACATAAATACAAATTATAATCAGAATGGAGGAGTTATTGAATCAACAAGAAGAAATATTAAGACAGTTGAAAACGTCTTTATCCAATTTTAAGAAAACACCTAAGGGCCGATTAAATAAAACTTACATACAAATTAAGCTAAATCTAACGGAGGAACTATGGAGTAAATATGTAAAAAATCATATGCTCCTAACGAAACAGAATATAAGGTCAGACAAGTATTTTTCTGAAGATCACTATTCACAAGGAGAAGAAGCATACACAATGGCAAAGTGTGAGATGTTGGAATCATTAGAAAAGATTAGTCCAGTTGCTCCTACATCGGGGACAGTTACAACACATGTACAACAACAACCAGAAATAAAGCTACCGCGAATAAATCTAACTACATTTAGTGGCCGATATTCTGAATGGAGTTCGTTCCATGATTTATTTATTTCATTGATTGATAAGAACGGATCACTCACTAATGTTCAAAGGTTGCACTATTTAAAGGCTAGTCTGAGTGGAGAAGCTGAAGCTTTGTTGCGACATATACCCATCACAGATGCGAACTACGAAGAAGCGTGGTCTACCCTTAAAAGGCGATATAGCAATAAGCGCTTTGTTGTAAATGCACTATTGAAGAAATTGATGACACAGAAGTCCGTTGCATCAGAGTCGTCACATGCAGTAAAAAATCTACTTGACACGACCAATGAATGTTTGAATGCACTTAAAAATATGGGTATCGCAGCGTTCTCTTGGGATCCTATGTTGGTATATCTCACGGTAACGAAATTAGATACAGAGTCAGTAAAACTATGGGAGCAACACATCGGTTGCAATGAAGATCTTGACAATGACCTACCAACATACAAACAGTTGTCTATGTTTCTAGAGTCGAGGTTTAGAACATTGGAAGTTTTAGAATCCTCAAAATCAACGACGACACCCAGGCTGCGCGCAAACCAACAGTCATCATTCCACGCTGCAATAAACACAAACTGCAAATACTGTAATAATAATCACATGTTATACCACTGTAAAGAATTTATTCAACTTTCCTATCTTGAAAGGAAGAAGTTCGTAGAAAAGAATGGTCTTTGCTACAATTGTCTCACCTCAAACCATACCGTATACAATTGTAGAAATAAATCCACTTGTCGCAGATGTGGCAAGAAGCATCATTCTTTAATACATCCCGATAAACTCATACGAGAGAAGCAAACCGAAGAAGTAGCCACACCAGTAAACAATGTAGTAACTCATTATGCGGAAAGGCAAGCTCCTACTAACGTGCTGTTGGCCACAGCGATCGTAAGAGTTAAATCAAATGGTTCTACATACAACTTGAGAGCATTGATAGATCAAGGGTCCCAAGGATCATTTATAACAGAGTCCGCAACACAGCTCCTTGGGTTAAAGAAATTCGCGACGAATTGCACTGTCAATGGACTGGGCGATCAAGGGAGAAGCCTCAACTCCAAAAATATGGTTTCATTTAAAGCACATTCGAGGTTCGAAACAGACTTTGCAACACCAGTGAAGGCTTTTGTCCTTAAATCACTAACACGAATGTTACCAACTACTGAGGTACACAACAGAGACTGGTCACATTTGCACAACCTACAATTAGCGGATCCTACCTATGATAAACCGGGAAGAGTGGATCTGCTGTTGGGAGCAGACGTCTATGGTGAGATTATCACCAATGGACTAAAGAAAGGCCCTCGAGGAACACCGTTAGCACAGAAAACTCACCTCGGGTGGATATTGACAGGCCAGATAAACAGTACCAAGGCTTCGCAAGGCTACACCACAACACTCAGCATGCATATAAGCATTGAAGACAATATACTTCAAAAATTTTGGGAAATTGAAGACACTGCATGCACGAGACACCTCACAGAAGAAGAGGAGAAATGTGAAGAACATTTCAAAGATACGCATACCAGACGAGACGATGGGCGTTACGTCGTGACTTTACCGTTTAAAGATGGAGATCCCACGTGTCAATACGGAGAGTCAAGGGACGTTGCCAAAGCGAGACTTATGCAGCTAGAACGACGACTAGAAAAGGATCCTGCGCTTAAGAAGGATTATATAGCAGTTATGAAAGAATACGTAGATCTACAACACATGGACGAAATAAAAGACGATACAGCCAGAAACAAACCAACTGCGGTATACTTACCTCATCATGCTGTCATCAGAACAGAAAAAACGACATCCAAATGTAGAGTTGTTTTTGACGCAAGTTGCAAATACAAAAATCAAGTTTCTCTGAACGACAATCTTATGGTCGGCCCGCGAGTACAACAAGATCTAAGACATATAATAATGCGATGGCGGCTACACAAGGTGGGCATAGTGGGAGATATAGTCAAAATGTACCGCCAGATATTAGTAAGTCAGCTGGACTTCCAACGTATTCTATGGCGCGAGGATTCTACTGAGGAAATTAAGGATTTTAGAATCAATAGAGTCACTTTCGGAACGGCAAGTGCCCCCTATTTAGCAACGAAGGTGTTACAACAATTAGCCTATGATGAGGAGGAACGGCATCCATTAGCAGCAGCAATCACACTGAAGGATTTCTATATGGATGATCTGTTAACCGGGGCTGATAACTACGAACAAGGGCTTGAGGTCTACAATGACATAACAAGTTTAATGAAGTCTGGAGGGTTCCAGCTTCAAAAATGGAATACGAATGATCCAAAACTTCTCAAAGCTATGCACCTTACTGAAAATGACAACATAAACAAGGAATTGAATCTGGATATGACGATTAAAACACTAGGAATAGCCTGGAACAACAAAAGAGATGAATTTCAATATTCAATTAACTTACCCGAGCAAACTATAGTGACAAAAAGAACTATAGCCAGCGACGTCTCAAAACTTTTCGATCCGATGGGATGGCTTGCTCCAACGATTATTCTTGGAAAGATTTTCCTACAAAGATTGTGGCTTGCAGGCGTGAGCTGGGATCAAGAGATACCTGAAATTATTAAGCAAGACTGGCTTAAGTATCGCGCGGAATTACATTTTCTATCTGCAATAAAGGTAGAACGATGGCTACACACTACAACAACTCACACCAAATTAGAAGTTCACGGATTTTCTGACGCAAGTACAGTAGCGTATGCTGGAGTAGTATATGCTAGAGTAGTTAGCCCTGAAGGCGACATTCACGTTAACCTGATCTCCGCTAGAACGAAGGTAGCACCTGTGAAGACAATATCCGTACCTCGTCTAGAACTCTGTGGTGCTGTACTGCTTACTCGACTGCTTAAGGAAGTTGCTGACCAGCTTAACGTACCTAAGGAGAATATTTACGCATATACTGATTCCCAAGTAGTACTGGCGTGGCTTCAAGGGCATCCTAGTAAATGGAAAACTTTTATAGCTAACAGGACAGCTGAAATAATATCTAACTTACCTAGTCACCATTGGAGTCACATCTCATCGAAAGAAAATCCCTCTGATGTAGCGTCAAGAGGTGTCCTAGGCTCGATGTTGGTTCACGAAGAGTTGTGGTGGAAGGGGCCAAAATGGTTGCTAGAAGGAGAAAACAGACATAAAGTCCCTACTGACTTACCTCAAGATCTGCCACTCGAAGAACGGTTCGTACACTTCGTAGAATCTGAAACAGAATTCACACATTATTTATTTGAGAGATATTCAACACTTGAGAAATTATTGAGAATTATTGCTTGGTGCAAAAGGTTTAGATACATAAAGAAACAAAATTTTCCTACTTACCTTACTGTTGATGAAATTGCAAACGCACTTACGGTTGCCATTCTTCTTTGTCAAAGAGAAGAATTCTCAGAAGACGTAGATCGTTTAAGGGAAAAGAAGCCCCTTAAAAAACGGAGTAAACTTCATTCGCTTAACCCTTTCTTAGATGAAATGGATGTTTTAAGAGTTGGAGGCCGATTACGTCACGCTAACATTCCGGAAGATGCTAAGCATCAAATTATTTTACCGCACAATCATTCACTATCAAAACTTATAATAGCCCAAGCACATACAAAGACGCTCCATGGGGGTCCAAATCTTATGCTTTCATACATTCGGCAAAGATTTTGGATTCTAGGTTGCAAGAGCATGATAAATAACGAAGTTCACAAGTGCGTTGTTTGTGTGCGATATCGGGCAGCAACGCGAACACAATTGATGGCAGACCTTCCCTCACAGAGAGTCACACCCACAAGAGCGTTCCTGCATGCCGGCGTTGACTTTGCTGGCCCAATAGATCTGAGGATGTCAAGGGGACGTGGTTGCAAGACTTACAAGGGATACCTCTGTATATTTATCTGCATGTCCACACGAGCCATACACGTAGAGATAGTCAGTAGCCTAGAAAGCGAGAGCTTTGTGGCGGCCTTTAAAAGGTTCACAGCCAGGCGTGGGCACTGTAGTCATATCTGGAGCGATAACGCTACCAACTTTACTGCTGGAAATAAAATATTGAGAAACCTGTTTGAAGGTCAGCTTGAGAAGGTTACAAACCAGATTTACGACCAACTAGCTAGAGATGGAACTACTTGGCATCACGTGCCGCCAGGGGCACCACATATGGCAGGGTTATGGGAAGCTGGAGTGCGTTCCATTAAACATCACTTGCGCCGAGTTTTATCCAACTCGACTTTAACTTACGAGGAGATGTCAACGGTTACAAGCCAAGTTGAAGCCTGTCTAAATTCCAGACCAATCTCGGCTATTAGCAACGATATCGATGACGTTTTGCCATTGACTCCCGGTCACTTCCTGATCGGCGAACCTCCAATTGTAGTGCCAGAACCATCATATCTAGATTCCAATATTAATGGACTCACGCGGTGGCAACTCGTGCAACGACTAGTCCAACATTTTTGGAGCCGATGGTCGAACGAATATTTAGCTCGGCTTCAACAAAGGCCAAAGTGGGTGAAACAAATGGACAATAACTTAAAAATTGGTATGTTAGTGTTAATTAAGGATGAAAATTTGCCACCAGGTAAATGGTCTTTAGCCAGAATTATTGAATTACATCCTGGTAAAGACGGACTTGTGCGCGTTATATCACTCAAATGTAAAAACACTGTTATGAAACGACCTATTACTAAAATTTGCTTGTTGCCAATAGACGTATAAGGTTTTGTTGGTAAAATTTAATTATTCATGATGGGTGGCAAGCAATCACAATTGTATTGTTGCAGGCAAAATTCTTTCACGATGGGTGGCGAGTAGTCAATGGTAGATAGTACATAATATTCTGCTATTGGATTGGCTACTGTACATACATGCATGTTCTTATACTTAATGTTAAAGTTTCTTAAACGATGACACTCGGCTAAGTATTAGGTTTGTATTCAGAATGATTTAATCCTCACTCGGATCTGTAATAAATTAAACCTTTCACTCATATTATGTAGCCCATTACTGGTTTTCTAAGTTTCATGATTAGTTTGTATTCGTTTTGCATGGAACAAATAGGTTTCACAATTTTTATTATTAATATATGAAGGACATTATCTTCTATAATGATCCTTGATGGGTGGAATGTTGAAGCTGTAATTGTACACATCAAATTGCTAGGTAAAATTAGTACCTAAATTTTCACATAGATGGCGCTGTATGTCGCTAACACGCGCAAGTGTTTGTTGCATAGCATTATAGTAGGTCCGAGTGCATCGTCGATTATGTGAGTTTCAGTTGGTAAGAAAATAAACCTTTCGCTCTAGTCAATTGAGTTTAATTTCGGGCAATTTTGGAAGCGAGTGGTATCAGGAGTGGACCGAACCTCCGCCGGCAACAACATGTATTGCATTGTTTTCGTTAAAGTTTATTTTTACTAAGATTTGAGTGAATTGCTATAGAAATATATTTTCCTTATATTAATTTCTGAACTACTGCACACCTTATTTGGATATAATTCCATAAATTAAAAAAAAAGACGTGTTAGATTTTTAATTATTACGGTCGATCGAGACCCCAGTTTTATATGAGACTGTGTAGCATAGAGAGATTGAGCTGCCATCTTGGATTTATATGACTCATCAAGATAAAAAGTGCATAGTTGATAAGAAGTTGACAAGATAAAAAGTGCATAGTTGCTCCGAGCTCTACTCTATCCATATACCAAATTTCATTGAAATCTGTGCGGAAGTTTTTAAATTATGCGTGAGTATACCGACAGATGGACACTTTTTTTGAAAACGTCATATTCTTGTTTAGTAGGTTATTTTATATTTTTCGACCCACATTTTTTATTTTTCTTCCAAGTACAGACTTTTTGGCTTCTACTCCTTTATTATAAGTTACACAGCACAGTTATTAATATCCAGGTACCAGAAGAAAATAAGCTCCTACGACAAAGAGGAATGGGAGACCATGGTCGAACAGCTGTTAATGCGGGGCACTTACCGTCGGCGCATCGTGGACTTCACCGCTCATGGCCAGTCTTACCTCATCGACGTTGATCTGGTCAGAGGTACGTGCGCACGCGCAGTTCACTGTTTTATGATTTAGGCAGGATCGGGATTTTTATGAATTACATTAATCTTCTCCCGATGTACATCATATCATTTTACTACTTGGTCACACAAACTAGACTAACAGCCGTATTTATAAACAAGTAATTACTTGTTGCTAAGTAATTTTTCAATGAAGTAATTACTTCAAGATAGAATACTTCAAAATAAATTCTTATTCTGTAGTAGAGCAATTAACGTTACTTACATAAGTAAATGCATATGTAAGTAATGACATAACCCTATCTAAATTGGATGTCAAAGTCAAAATCTATATTAAATTTACGCATCAAAGACGCACCTATGAACGTTTATTATTCATTATAATGTACTTTAAATACTACCGCCGCGTTCAAAATTATATATACGAGGGTGAATCAAAAAGTTCTTAGAAGTGCATATATATGAAACCTTTTTGGATCAAGTTCGATATTCAAATTAAAGAGTGTCTATCACACTATATTTATGCAGACTGTCACTTGTTTTTGTCAGTTCGTTCGCATGTAATAAATTTTTTTGTGCAACGAGTTGCTAAAAAGTCAAAATTATGGATAAAAGTGAGTTACGTGCGGTGATAAAATATCTCAGTTTGAAAAAAATGTCTACGAAGGAAATTTTTTTGGACATTCAGCAGACATTAGGGGGTGATGCTGTACCCTATTCTACGGTTGCGTACTGGGTGGCTGAATTTAAAAGAGGTAGATCAAGCTGTAAAGATGACCCGCGTTCTGGGCGGCCTTCAACCTCCGTTACAGAAGAAAATGTCAAAAAGGTTGAGAATCTGGTTTTGGAAGACAGAAGAATGACTATAAAACATATAGCTGAGATCCTAAAGATATCTTTTGGTAGCGTTCAATCCATTTTAATTGATTCACTGGGGTTCAAAAAAGTGTCTGCAAGATGGGTGCCACGAATGTTAACCGACGAAAACAAAAAGCGACGTTTGGAAATTTCCAAGCGTAATCTCGAAATGTTCCAGCGTGATTCGGATAATTTTTGCCGTCGTCTTGTCACCATGGATGAAACGTGGGTCCACCATTTTGATCCTGAAACTAAAAGACAAAGCATGTCTTGGAAACGACCATCCTCTCCATCCATTAAGAAATTTCGAGTTGCTCCTACCGCTGGCAAAGTTATGGCCTCTGTGTTCTGGGATAGTGAAGGAATCCTTTTTATTGATTACATGCCAAAGGCCAGACGATTACTGGACCCTATTATGCAAATTTAATCCCGAAAGTGCGTGAAGCGATTAAAGAAAAACGTCGTGGAAAACTGTCGTTGGGCGTGTTGTTCCTTCAAGATAACGCTCCTGCTCATCGATCGGAAGTTGCGCTCAACGCAATCCGCTGTGCTGGCTTCAATCTCCTTGACCACCCACCATATTCTCCGGACTTAGCCCCAAGTGATTTTCACTTATTTCCAAAATTAAAAGAGGAAATTCGTGGAACAAAATTTCACGATAATGACGCGGTTATAGCTGCCGTAGAGGACTTTTTCGAAAGTCAAAATAATTTTTTTTCACAAGGAATAAGGAAGTTAGAAACGCGTTATTCTAAATGCATTGCATTGGAGGGAGATTATGTAGAAAAATAAAATATTATTATATAAATCTTTGCATTTTTTAATATTGATTCCAAGAATTTTTTGATTCACCCTCGTATATAATTTGGTATATATATATATATATATATATATATATATATATATATATATACTCGTATATGGGACATTTTCATATAGTTTTTACAATGTAACTACGTACTACTATTATTACATTTTATGGGTAGCAGATGATAACTTGCCAGAAGTGGAGTATTCCAAGCATCTTTGTCTTCTATATAATTTCGAACTTTATAATATGCTTTTTTTATTGAAATTTGTTTACAGTCACTTGAATTTTCCCTCTGTGAGCTCAGTTATGTGTTTTAGGATTTTATTGTAAAACGCACACAATTTTCTAAGAACGACTTATTACTCTTCGCAAGTCTAAAACTAGATACAGCTCTCCTATTCGTATTCCTAGTATTAAAAGGGTGGTGATCACCATTTAACTATATTATGTAATGTTCTACGAACATACATTATATTTGCAAATACATATAAGGAAGGCAAAGTTAATATATTGATCTCTTTAAATAAATGTCTCAAAGATTCGCTGAGACCCATTTCGTATATAGCTCGAATAGAATGTTTCCATAGGATAAAGATCTGAAAAAAAATTAAGTTACTCAGAGAGCAAAATCGCATTTTGCTTTCTGATTTCAGGCAGCAAAACCTACATGTTTGAGCTACTGAAGTGAAAATTATATTTTATGTGTAATCCCAACATCTTATATCCAGGGTCATCGTTTCCCAAAGCAAAACCGACGCTGGGTATATACCGCGTTGTGTGGTTTGCGCTCGTCCGTCTGGTTTTCCTCCCGGTGCTATTCCAGTGGTGGGCTCAGCAGACGTCATCAATATGCGCAAAGTTTCTTTTGTCTATATGGGTCATGCAACTCGTGAATGTGTCCTTGTACTTCGTATCACCCGACGGTTTGGACCTTGACGTGAGTATGTATTCTATTATTTCTTATTAAACATTCCATGTAGAGCTTATTGAAGGACATTGGGAAGAATATTGGGACAAAATTCATATGTATGTTACGGTTAACCCCAGAAGACCAATCAAACCTAGGATTACTGGGTTTACTTCAGCTCTTCAAAAACCACAGTGCCTTTTAGTCTAAGAAAGAAAAAGTTTAAAATGAGACTAAAGCTTAGAGACAATAATTCTGCTCTATGTAATACATTAAATACCCTTGTTGAATAAATAATCAAGAATTACTAATGTTATGATTAATTTTGATTTTCAGCCCAAAAGCTGGCTTGTGCCGCTCGGTTTGATGCTGGTGCTAAGTATTGTACATTCACAAATAGTGAGTACGACTGAAATGGAGCTAGCGAGGGTACGGCCACGATCTACATTTCACAGAAAACTGCCACGATACTTTAGGTTTGTACTTACCTAAATGAATCGAAACCTTATAAACGGCCCAACATTAATTCATAAACCTTTACCCCCATATTATAAAACGTGTACGTAAGGTAGTCCTGAGTGTAAACCATGGCTTACGCAAATTTCATATATGAAATTCCCTTAAACCGGTTATAAGGTGGTTAGTGTCGTCACCCTCGAGGTGTTAAAGTAATAAATAAATATCCATAACATACGAAACCTACTTCCCTATCGTCATGAGTGTAATATCTAAAAAGGACTACTTTTCTGCGTCCGACACTATTATGATAACACCTAGATTAAGCAATTGCTTTATCCATCATTGAGCACAACTTCAAAACTGCAAGCGACGTTGATAACATCTTTCATTATGACCAACATGGAGGAATACCAAACTTGTACAAAGAAGTAGTTCGAAATATGTCGAATGAGGTTATTGCGTGGTCATACATAAAATAAAAATGATAATATGCATCGACTTGAGAACCTTTTTTTATCGCTTATAGGATCCCCTCCTTTATTGCCAAGCGGTTAAATTTTTTTACTGATTTCCTCAACCACTCCGTAGTTCAGGGTTTAGGTATATTTATTTCTCATTAATAAATGTAAGAGAAGAAAGATAAGAACATATTTCACTTGTAGGAGAATAACAAATATTAATATTGTTATTATATGATGCAAAATTATTTGTATTTGAGGGTAGTTTCACAAGGTTTAGTTTATACGCGTAGTTTAGTTCGATACTGGTTTTGCATGCAGATGTTAGTCAGCTACATTACATAGATCAAGCGTATCTGGGCTGGAATCGTTGCCATCAAAATAACTGATGGAAAGAGTTGATGCGCTTTTCATTCTGATCGGGGCGTGGTTTTGATTAATACATATCTAGTGTACATTAGTTACTATTGTACACGACCATAATATGGTCGTGTTAGAAATATATATATATTAGGTCACCTAGATGGATATCCTAATCCTTCTAAACTTCACGTCTCTAAGAGTTCCTAACGTAAATGAATGCAGGGTTTTGGGCACAATAGCACAAATCAGCAAAAGTACTGGTTTTGAAAAAAAATATGTCATATTTATTTGATACAAATAAGATTTGTCCGTGCTCCAGACGTCCCCGATCTGATTATGACGGTGGAAGCGGCGGTGGCTCCGCTGAGAGTGGCGCCACGTCTAGCCAAAGCAAGACTCCTTCCACCAAGCCGGCTAAATTCAGACGCAGGCAATCGCGTCCAGAAGTCGTAGAAAATGGACTGAGGTAATCCTTCCAAAATGATCCTGTATGATGCTCGCACAATCGTAAAAACGTTAAATATATAGGTGTGGATAATTTGACGCAGGTGCTTGTAAAGAACTTACATTAGGAAGTAATTTGGTTCGTTATATCCTTTCAGAAAGCGTAAGAAGGAACTGAGTAAAGAAAATGTGATAAAAACCCAAGAGGCTCCTATTAAGAAAAAAACATTGCTTAAAGTTAAGGTTAAAGATTCTGATGACGAAGACTACATGGCTTGGAAGAAGCCTGATACCGCTCCTATAGTTACTTTCACCCCACCCCCAGACGATGCAACACCCAGCTCGTCTGTCCGGTACAAACCAAACATACTCACTAAGAAACATCTAGAATCTTTCAACGTTAGACAAAATCAACAGATCAATATAGCTAGAGCTATGTTCGCGGATGGTGATGACGGCTTTGAAAGCCTAAATGGTAATGATAACAATTCGAATGCTAGTGATAATGATAATAAAGGGAAGACTGAACAAAATAGGATGCGAGTTGCAGACGCTACAAAGACGGTAAAAGTTACTAAAGAGAAATTGACTGAGAAATCAAACATACCAGATGATGATAAAAATGGTGTACTGAAGGAGAATTTGAAAAAAGGCGATGATGAGAAATCTGAACAAGATTCAGATGGAGCTATGCCTATGAGCACTCCCAGTTCAGGGAAAAGAGTTGGAGTTAGATTTAGAGGCAAATGGACTGAACATAGCACCCGCCAAGAATCCAGTGACGAAATATTTGGAAACATTAAGAAGAAAAAGGTAATATTCATATTATTGTATATTAATTTAATCCATCATAATAATACACATGCAGTTTCAAACACACATATTAACCGTTTAATTTTTAACGTAGGTGATAGAAGGCAAGAATTTACAGCACTTCAAGAAAGGTAGCTATCGGGTATTGTTAATGTTAAACGAATGCATGGTATCATAAGAGACCCCAGGTAAAAATGCTTCCTCATTCAAATGCAACGCTTTTAAGATATTCATGGATATATTTGTAATACTATAATAAAGCAGGACACTAGTAACTAACACACATATTCACAATTTGCTAATAAAATATAAAATTTATAGGAGGATGGATAGGTAGATGGAATTTACGTAAAACTGTGGGAGTTGTGTGTTGTAGCATTGTATTCTAATATTATAGTTTGTGAGGTTTACCGCATTGATTGTTTTAGTAGGTAATCTTTGATTCACATTCTACAAACCTGATCATAAATAAATCTTTGCTAATAACAAAAGATTAGAGAACGAAACAAATTCGTTACAGAGGTCATTTCAAAATCTTATAATATATAAATATAAAATAAATATAATATATAAAATAAATATTCTTGATAATGTGATTACTTAATAAACTCTACTCGCTCAAACTATATACAGTCTTTATTTTAATCTAAGTAGTTGCGTTAAAATGAATCGGGTAAATCAAGGCTCGGGTTTTCCTAATATGTTCTTATGTATCAAAATTATTAAATATATGACTTTACTATTTTATTCAGTTAGGATATGAACTAATTGAAATCCAGTTTAGTTTTGGATCTTCAACCACAAAATTTAAATTGCATCCTATTACGTGTAAAAAATGGTATGTTGAAGTGTAAAGTTTCAGATTTTATGATAAAACAAACTGATATCCTTATAATCACTGCTATAAGTTTACTAGGTAGTTGCTACGACTTACGTTACACAATTCACAATGTATCTAATTCATATATTTTCGTAGAAGGTAGAAAACTACCAGACATCCTCGTCAGAGGGCGAATGCTCGGCGTCGGCGCCAAGCATCGCTCTGCCATCGCACCATACCATGTCAGATTGGGTTGGGCAAACTACTAACAGTAAGCATTGTTCAGTTTTACTGCTAGTTGGTGTAGATATTGCGCGGGTGTACAGTTTCTAATGCAAATATCTATATCTTTGTTAGCTAGTGTTCACTGAATGTCAAAAATCAATGTCCAAAAGTCGCCATCCAACTCCATTCTGCTTTACATTTTCGCACCCCTTTTTGCAATACCGCCCGTAGCTTTGTAGTTTTTATAGTTTTAATGCTTTTTTTCATGTATAAAAAAAGCTTTCGCTTGGTCGCTTGCCTAATTTTAAAGACATAATCACAAGATACGAAACGTGAACAGAAAAGATAGGTACTGAATCGTATATGAATTAACAAGAAAAAGTATGCCCGCGTAGTTTAGTTTACTAATATTGTACATGCTTGATAACAATTAAGTGAATATGCTTCTGATGTATTTATTTTCATATTGGCCCAGGTGAAGAAAGCAGTTACTGCTCCCAATCAGAAGGCGCTAATTCTGATGTTGGGTTTTCCTACGCGGGAGACAGTTCTTGGGATCCCTTCGCTATACTTGACCCTACTAGTGATACAGGTAAATTTAGCCATATAGGTCATATAACTAAATCTAAAGAATGGATGGATTCTCGTCTCGACTCTTTGTTAGTCACAATCGATTGACTTGACTTTGTTCATTGAATTAGCTTTTTTCGATTTGGCTGTTTTTTTGAATATGTTGGTATGAAATGCCAGGAGCCCTGTTCTCTACGCCCCTTTAGTATTTCAAAAATTAATATATATGCTACACTTGAACTTATGTTATTGGACGATGGCTGTGGTAGATTGAGCGCGCATAACAGACTTGGCTTTTCTCGACAAATTGGAGCCAAACTCAATTTCTCCATCGTTTTGTGAGCAAATATCCGCGTGGTTGCGGTGATACACATTCAAAATTCCATGGTCACGGATTTGCAAAAAAGATCCTGTACCTACCTGCGTAATATTCAAAAACTATACAATATAAAACAGCATACTTTACCCTACTAAGTAAAAGACCAATCGAATTTGTACACGCCACGTGAAACGAAACGCTATAAATACTATATCTAAATATAGGGTGAACAATGAACATGCTACAAAAAATCGTTTGTTGCCCGTGGTTCAATCGTGGAGTTCAACTGGTTGATCCATGGGCAAATTTATTTGCCTGTGGTTCTATCAATTGAACCATCTTTATTTAAACATCAAATTGTATTGGTACTAGATCAATTGGTAGAATAAGACCAAAATAAATATATTTGCCCATGGCACTACCCGTTTCGGACCCTATATGTGATAGCTGTCAATGTGACAGTTCAAGTCGTATTTTATGATTTTGTAGTCTAAGTTTGAAATCAAAATCATAAAATACTCACGCCGAATGCATTCGGCTCGACACTGATCAATTGACATCATACTACGGTTCTTTGAATATTTAGGAAATAAGAGCAGCATTGGTCTTCTTGGCGTGTATAGATAAATTCTGCCTCAACTGACCAATAATTTACTTGTAACTTGTAAAGCAAATAATACTGCCAAACGGTTTTGGTATATTTAACTCAGGCATTACAGTAGACAATAGTAAATGTATCTTGCAAGGGTGATTTAAACAGTGAAATGCACGATGTGGGAGCGAGGATCGACTCTGCGCGCTGAGCTATCTGCCGTGGACATAAGCTGGTACGTGGTGGCCCGAGCGGAGCGAGCGATGGCGGCTGACGGAGGTTTATGGGCGGTACTTTTCATGGCTAGTGCGGTGGCACTGTTTACTCCTTTCCTACGGCTACTTCAGGTAAATATAAGCTTTGACTGACGTATTTTTAAAATAAAAAGCTATTTTTATACATGTGTTACAGTAGTGCTAAAAAGTATATTTAACCGTTTTTCTCAATATTTTAATAATAAATTGTAAGAGTTTGCGTATGCTCTTTTGTCCTATATTTCGAACTGAGAATATATATTTGATACTCTTGCGAAGCTGTCATTCTTCACTCGTCCCAAGTTCCTTTCCTCGTTCCGTAAAATTATCCAGTAGGGTCAGGAAATACTATTTGGTCGGAAATTGCAGACTTTCCATAAGTTATGGCAAATTTGCTTTAGTAGAACATTGAACTTTCGATAAATAAATAATAAACCTACATTCGCAGTTATATAGATATTAATACAGATTACTGATTCTTTTGTTATCTACGAATTATCTATACCATTTGCAGGCATCTATAGAACAAGATTCGCGAACCGAGGAGGATGTCCAAGCGATATCAACCGTGACCTATGTGGCTTCATCTGTGGCCAATTACACGCAAGGATCCGTCAAGGCTTTCATTGGTGGTGCTTATGGCGACAACGTCTGGTGAGTTTGAAAAACATTGTACGCGTATTTTGCAGTTTCCGGCTTAGTAATTGGACTGTTCTATATTTGTCCATATCTACTCTAATAATAAAGAGGAAACATGTATATGATTGTTGGTTTGTTTGTAATGGATATACGTGAAACTAATTAACCGATTCCAACAATTATTTCAAGAGTATACAGCTACGTCATGCCTAAGTAATACGCTATATTTGATTCATCCTCATCATCCTTAAAACAGCGGAGCGCTGCTAGTGAAGAATAATGCTCATATTGTTATAAATAGTAATCGACACGTAAGTCAAATCAAAAAATAAGTCATGGCGCTGCGCATGCGCCTTAGTCGCCTCATATTCTCTTTACCCCGCGCACCCACCACTCGACTCCGTAGTGCAGGCGAGTTCAACCTCTTTATACATTTTTCACTTTGTTTGTAGTGATGTGTTGTATACGAATGCAACTTTGTGAAATTTGATTATGCTTCGAAGTAAAACTTTAAGAAAACAAAGCATGAAGATAGTTTCTGACGTGTACACATATTATTATGTTAAAAGAAGCAAAGCAAGGTGTACAAAATTTGAAGCAGGTACAAATACGCGAATAATATTGTGAAGGAAGCAAATACTTCCGAGTTACTGCCATTTTTTTGCAATCCCAGAAAAAAGATTAGAGCCCAAACTTTTTTTTATTTTATTTTATTTATTTTTATTTATTGCAAAATTCATATACACAAATTATTACAGGAGTGTCCTAATTCAATCGTGTATGTAACATAATATGATTTAAAAAAATGACTAAATACCTTCACCAAACAATACAAACGAAAAGCAATAATTAAAATTACAGTCTAATCTAAAATATTACCAATTAAATCAAATTCAACTACTATGCATTATGATAAATAAGTCAACGTCCATTATTACAAGTTTAAATCCATGTCAGTAATTACAAATTAAAAACCATGTCAATAATTACAATTTAAATTTCCTGTCAATAATTACAAACTCAAAAATTCATGTCAATAATTACAAAAGTCAATAAGATAAATCTAATTTCTAATAATAAATAATGTTAATCATTAATCTAAACTAATTAATAGGTATTAATGTCAATTACACCAATCAAATGACAATACAAATTAATACAAATTAAAAATATCTGGTATATAATAAAAAGTATCAGCGGAAATATGAATTATTCATTTGTGTCATAACATAAGTGAAATAGAGTGCATGTCTTAAATTCTGCAACTGAGCATATAAATAGGTCAATTTTATTGGCAACTCGATTTAGTATGTGCAACGTACGGATCAACGGAGTCTTGGCTAACAGGTTAGTTCGTGCGACGGGCACAGCAAACAGTAGTGGCCGCCGCCGCCGCGTTACGTATTTGTCCGGCACACATAGACTCATCATTATCAATATGTCCGGGTTTGAGACAATGCCCCGAAACACTCTAATCATATAATATGCGAGTGCCAAATCCCTTCTCGTCTCCAACTTGTTGTATCCCACCATGCCCAAAACGAACAATGTGGGATACCTCAATGGATAGAAAGGGTACACTCCGTAACGTCTTAGGTATAGGTACCTCATAAATTTATTTTGTATGCGCTCCAACATGATTCTGTATTTAGTTTCATGTGGAGCCCACACTACAGCATTGCATTCTAGCTGGCTTCGGATAAGGGCATCGTACAGGGCTGATATGGCCTTTATGTTTGTGAAGCCTTCTGCTTGACGCAGCACAAAGCCTAAATTTCTGTACGCCTTTTTACAGACTTGAACAATGTGGTCTCTGAACGTCATATCAATATTTATATTTACTCCAAGGTCCTTAATCGCGACAACACGCTTCATAGCTTCGTTGTCGACTTTATAGTCAAAGTGGAGTGGAACCGGTGACCTACTAAAAGATATTACTGAGCATTTCGTAATATTGAACTGTAGTTTATTGTTTCGACTCCACTCGACCACTCTATCTACGTCCTCCTGCAAACGCCTGCAGTCACTACTGTCTTTAACAGCCAAGAGTAACTTAAGGTCATCTGCGAAGAGTAAGCATCGAGCTGATCGAACTACGTCTGGGAGGTCGTTTATTAGAATTAAAAATTCTAATGGACCGAGATTCGAGCCTTGACTCACCCCAGTTTTAGTGAAATATGGCTCCGATTTGATACCTGCGTATTCCACATACTGCTTTCTACCTCTCATGTAACTCGCAAAAAATAGCAATAACTTCTTGGTGCAACCGATAGCCGCCAACTTTGACAAAAGTATATCATTGTCGACCAAGTCAAAAGCTTTTTTAAAGTCAAAGTAGGCGGCATCAACTTGCCTCCCGGCGTCCATGTGAGGAATGACATAAGCCATTGCATCGAGCAGATTGCTGTTGGTGCTACGCGCTGGTCTAAAACCATGCTGATGGTCCGAGAGTTGCGCAGACACCTGTCGTTGAATACTGCTCTGTATAGCTGACTCAAAGACTTTCGCCGGTGTCGAAAGGATAGCTACAGGTCTAAAGCTGTTCACTTCCGAACCGGTACCACCTTTGAATATTGGAACCACGCGTGTTAATTTCCAACAGTCGGGAAAATATGATGCTTCTAGACATAAATTAAATACGTGTAAAAGTGGTTGGCTTGAGCCGCTGGAGCGCCGCGCGTACCTCGGCGAGTGACAGGTGCGGTAGCTGCACACAGGCTGCGCTCGCGCCACCCGCGCCCGCGCTCGCCTCCGCGCCCTCCACATCTAATTTTGCCCACTCCCTGCCGTACACAGAATGAAAGAATTTCGCAAACTCGTTTGCACATTCCGAATCTGATAGTACTTTTCCTTCTTTAGTAATTTTTTTATTATTTTCAGAACCCTTTTTCGACCTAACGTATTTCCAAAATGACTTAGGATCTCGGACCAAATTAATTTGTACTGTCTCTTTATGACTACGATGTGCAGTATTAATCATGTCTTTGACCTTAGACCTACAGTCAGAAAAAGCCTTGTAGTTTTCTGACGTTCTATTAGTTTTGTACATTTTATGAAGTCTGGCCTTTAATCGTATGGTTCGAATAATGTCTAAAGTATACCACTCTGGATAGCTATACCTACCTGGTTTTTTGAATAACTGTTTTTTTGGCACACATTCATAAATAATACTGTCAAGCATATTATAAAAATAACTTACGGCATTTTCGGGCTCTCGCATAGTATATAGTGGATTCCAGTCAACCTCAGCCATTAACGCATAAAATCTATTGTAATCGGCTTTAGCAAAGTTAAAGTAGTGCGAAGCATTGTGTGGCTCGTGAGAGAGGGCTGCGGGGGTGGAAGGGGGCGCGGGGCGGGGGAAGCACACCATGACGGCCAGCGGCGGGTGATGCTCGTCTACCGGCACCAGCGCTTCGTCCGCCGCGCTCACCTCCACTCCCATCGCTATACTCGATGAACATAACACCAAATCGAGCTGCCTATTATTACAATTTGGAATCTCATTCAATTGTTTCAACTCGCAAAAGGCTAAAAAATATTCATAATAATTAATTACATTATCATTAGAAGAATGTAAATTGAAATCTCCTACTACTATCAATGTTTTGTATTTAGTACACCAATATTCTATTATCTCAAACAAAATCATGTATTCAATTTCCTTACTTCGCGGAGGTATATATAACACACAACACAAAAACAAAAATCTATTGTGCAAGTATACCGTCGCGCCGACTATTTCGAATGAACATGCATCTATGTTAACGTGACTCGGTAACTTCGCTTGTTGTAGTTCGAATCGGTGTGTGGCCACTAAAAACGCGCCTCCCTGCTTTCTTCCGTCTGTTCGATCACACCTCAGTATTTGATATCCGGGTGGAATTATTTCTGCATCATGAATAGATTCATTGCAGCCTGTCTCTGTTACTGCAAACAAATCGGCGCATGAGGAATCTATGTTATTATTAAATAAATTCAACTTTGTTCGTAGTCCCCTCGTATTTTGGTAGAATAAATAAATACTGCTACACTTTGTCGATAAGTTTATTTCTCGGTCTCCGAAACCACATCCATTCTCCAAATGCTGCATTTATGGGCCATGCTTCAGGTTGACACAATTTTTTATATAGTTCCTCCGAAACCGTGATAACAAAAGAGGAATACTCTCGTTCTATCTTATGTTTAATTTTTTCAACTTTAACCATAATATCCGAACCACATATACTTTTTACATGAGATATCAAGTTATCTACTGTGGTGTCTGATGTCAGTCTCCAAACATGAAGATGTTTTCTTCGCTCCAAGGCCCGAATTTCCGTAAAATTAGTATTTTGACCCCTTTGTATTACCTTTTGTTGCAGTTTTGCGGTTGTCTCGACTTTTTGTTTCATTTCATTAATTTTACACTCGTCGCTAGCTATTTCCGACTGATCTAATTGGCTAATTGGCCTCCCACCCGTAGTATTTCGGGCCATTTTGGCTTCCTGAGTACTCTTACTGATACTAGAATTCCACGCAGTTTTTTTACGTACTGTAATCCACTCACTTTCATTGGAATTGGTTATTTCACTCGATTTCGTTGTTTCCGATATCTCTGCCTCGACTATTATAGGATGGCCACTTTGTTGAGGAATCGCTGGTTTAGTGGCCCCTTGGTCGTGATTCATATTTGTGTTGGGGGTAGTTTTTAAAACAGTTTCACTGATATTACATGCGCTAGCTTTACATGTCAGAATATTTTTGTGTTTCTGTACCTGTGATTGTTTGGTCTCCTGCTTTTTCTCAATAGCCTCTACTGTAGTATTATAGTTTTCTGTTTTTCTTAGCAAAAGCTCGATCTGCTGGTTACGATCGCCTATTAATTTTAATTCACTTTCTATTGAGACAATACTACGGCCAGTTTCCTGCAATCCCTGCACAGTAACTTTCAGTTGTTGGATGTCGTTTTTTGTTGCATAACACACTTCCTGAATATCACGAATACATTGTTCTTGAGTGTCCAATCTATTTTTCAGTTCCCAACGTAATTCTCTCAATTCCGTGAAGATGGTAGCTTCGTTATGTCGCATGGAATTTTTCGATTGCTTACTTGTATTGCTCTGTTGAGTATCAACGTAAACAGGACTAGAATTTGCAATAAGCCTTCTCTGCTCCGGTGTACGAACAGGAGTATCATTTCCCAAACGTTTCGGTTTACAGCTTACACATTCCGGGCATACCCATTGGCATTTATATTCCGTTGTAAACGATTCAAAATCTTCCAGTTTCATGCCGAGACACAACAAATCATAAATTTTGTCACACTTAGATTCAGAACACTTCATAGTTGGTTCACCACTCACTTCTTTATTACAGGCTCGGCAATAAATAAACATTGCGACGAATTAAAAACAAAGCTATCGCGACTAACGAAAAACACGTCCACTCTGTTGCGCGTACGTCGAACGTGAACTTCTAACCGATATAGATGAATTTGCCAAAGTAATAAAAATATGTATTTACAACTTCCATGTTACGAACAAGGAACTGCAATCAATCATAACTATAATTTTACTTTAGTATTGCTACATCAAATTTTTATTGTACACACCTGTACCTGCGTAAGCCCCCCCCCTCCCCCCCCCCACTACTGCCGCTCGACAAAGCTTATCTTTCGTGGTGTGATATATACTAAGTTTATGTTTTGTTGTTGACGTATAATATAATTTCCTTACCTATAATTTGATAAGTAATATAGATAGAATATGATAGAAGATAGAAAGTGTAACTTACCTAAACGTATTGACTCGTTACAAAAAAAAATAAAGTCGAATGCAGCGCGGGGGGTGTGAAATGGAGTGAGGGGGAAAATCCGGTCTCCATTTCGATAACATAGCTTCAGTCTTCTTGGCACTGCCTATTCACACTACTCGCGTTCATTGTCTGTCGTCATCATAGGTTTGAGATACGTAGTTTTTGTATGCGTGTTAAACATGTCAGCTAGAAAAATGCCTGCTTCTGGCCTTTTGGCCCCTAGTTAAAATTTGTTACCAATTCTTATTTTATTTAGTCATACATATACTCTTATTGATATTTCCTTTTCAGGGAGATATCAACAAACGTGGTATCGTGCATACTTCGCTTCGCCCTGAGCGGTCTAGTCTTCTTTCTGCTATCAGTCGCCGAGCGCGCGTATAAACAACGGTTTCTATACGCCAAACTGTTCTCACATCTGACCTCGGCACGGCGCGCTAGGAAATCTGAACTACCGCACTTTAGACTCAACACTGTAAGGAATATCAAGACATGGCTGTCCACAAGGTCTTATCTACGGGTAAGGATACTTAATTTGCACGATATCTTTTTAACATCCACACAAGGTGTGTTGTTTCCAAACTAAGCAGTGTCTGTACCTACTGTGGTAACCTGATGACTGATATACATATACGCACCTAGTCACAGGTCAAACAGACATGCACACAAATGTTGGAACTGTCCGGGGATCGAATCGGGGACCAACGGCTCAGAAGGCAGTGATCTATCAACTGCGCCAACTGACCTGTCATATTATTATAATTAACTAGCTGTGCCCCGCGGTTACACCCGCATGGTGATGGATAATGATGATGAAAAATATCCTGTGTTAATCCATCGCCTCATCTACCTCCATACCAAATTTCATCAAAATTGGCCCAGCCGTTTTTGCGTGAAAGAGTAAATAACATCTACACATACAAACTTTCGCGTTTATAATATTACGTAGTAGGATGTATTTATAACAAACCTGCTTTGGCTTTTCCGGAGCGTACCTATAGTCTGTTTCATGTTATTAGTCAGTGTTCGTGCGTACAAAAACGATTTCTGTACGCTTAAAACTGTTCCAACACGCCAGGAAGTCCGAAACGAGACAGTGTGATTATATTTAAACTTAGAATGACACTTCAAAAATAGGATTATTCTATTCATATTTGGGTTATTTTAGGTTAGTTAGCGAGCACCAAGTTGCGTGACGACTAAATTGTCTAAAATATGCCCATAATTGAAAAGAAATATCTAATTTTAGTGCTGTCATTCGAATGTGTTATACTAATTTGTAGCCTAAACAAAATAAGTACTGCCTTAAGAGATTTTTAAAACCACACTGTCTCATAAATTAAGTTTAGCTTTAGAGTTTCGGACTTCCTGGTGTGTTGGAACAGTTTAAATTATTTTGGATTTTATTGTTAACAGAATAAGGACCACCATAATAAATGTTTAGTTCGGTAGTTTAGTTTTTTGTACAAGTGAATCACTGCCAGTGTAGTTTTTATTCTATAAACTGTCCCAACACGCCAGGAAGTCGGAAACTCTGAACCAAAACCTACTATTATCTTAATACTGACGAATAAAGCGCATCTTAAAGTTTTAACTATAAGTGCATAATTAATTTATATATTTAAGCCCTGATATGATTTTATGTGTTGTTCTAGCGACGAGGGCCGCAACGCTCAGTCGATGTTATTGTGTCCGCGGCGTTTATGCTCACCATCACTCTACTAGCATGCGTCAGTGCACAACTGTTGAGAGTAAGTGTCAAATACATAAACCTCTATCTCTTGGTCTAGGTTACTTAGACATTGATTTTTATATCTCATTAGCCTAGAACCTACTTGCCACTAAGTGTGCTAAGAACCTTAACATAATTTATACTATAAGTATTTGACAATTTGATGATGTTTTAAGAGTATATCGGGACCTTCTCCTTATTGAAATAAAGTCCGGATTTATGAATAAATTCAATTCGCGAATGTTTGAAAAGTTCAATTTGCAGACTTGTAGAAGATGCTACTACCTAAAGTTTCCTAACTCTACGTTCCAGGGTATCAGAGTGTGCCCCTTAAGGACACAATTCTGTCAAGAAAAGCATTTCTATGCGGTAATAAAATATTGAATTATGGACTGAAATACCATTGAAATAATTAAGTTCATGTCACCGCGCAGTGCACCGAAGTTGTAACGACAGATGCAATAAGAAAAATTGCAAAGGAAATGCGCGTTCACATAGATGAAATATATGAATAACTTGGAGCTTGTCCTAAAAATATAATTACATAATGTCAATACAATAATCTGACTGTAACATCATAACATATATAAAACAGAAATGGTAGAATATATAAATTATCTGAATCATTTACTTTCTGTGAATATTAGACTTTTTTATCATTAAACTAAATAACCTTATTAGAATAACAAGGGAAGCAAAGTTTGTAAATTGATAAATTATAGATTACGGTCTCTTCGCAATATAAATGCATACCAAAATTATGAAAAGAACTAGCTGGTGCCCGCGACTACGTCTGCGCAGGATAAGTACTTTGAGTAGCTTATTTCTCCAAGGGCATAATATCTGTCTTTCTACCAAAATGTCATAAAATATGTACTTGGTCAAACGCAATTCCTATAATAGTATATGAGTACATTTGAATACTTAGTATATCAGTCAGTAAACAATAATAATAAAATAGAGGACTTACGTACATACCAATATACAATTAATCACCATGGAAAGAAACTGTCATTACATTTCATGACTCTTGACGGTCGCCGAGCACGTCTAGTGTATCGAGCTGTCAAATTGACTTTGCTTTTGACTAAGCTTTCAGAAACTGACACAAACATTGACAGAACTGTCATCATTACCATCTTGACGTAGGCGGAGATTTGATTATTTTGTCATGTTTGACAAAATAATCATATTAAGTAATAAGCATATTACGCTTTTTCAACCGGATGATAATGATGATGAAAAGTATCCTATGTGTTAATCCAGTGCCTCATCTACCTCCATACCAAATTTCATCAAAATTGCCCCCGCCGCGCTGTTTGTGCGTGAAAGAGTAACAAAGATCATCATACTCACAAACTTTATTATAGATTACGCGTTTACAAGATTATTATAATATAATATAATATATATGTAGTAGGATATTAGCAATTCTTGCATTGTACATGTAAAAGACAAATGGTAACCTTTTTTTATGACATTAGGTTAAAAACAAGCAGGAAGTGAAGCGGTGTTGCACAAGTGACTGCACTGCGCCCATAAGATATTAAGTTGTTATATCTCACGTGCCTTTAAAATTTATAGTACTGCTCTATATATTAGTATTTTAATTAGTATTATGACAGTAATGTTTGCATTACTGCTTCGTGATAGAAATAGGCAGTTGTTCCCCGTATGAACTCGTTCACAAAGAGTTCTACTACTCTTGCTATGAGCATAAATGACTATTGGAGGCAATTTTTAGCAGGACTCCTTAACCCTTGAGCGACTGTGGGTCCTCGAAGCAATGGTCTGGTCCCTATGCCTCGGGATCTACCTCCTGCGCCTGTTGACCCTTGGCAGCGATGTTTACCGCAAGTACCGGGGCTGCCTCTCCGCTATCATCACGGAACAGATCAACTTGCATCTCGCGATAGAACAACGGCCGGAGTGTAAGGAACAGCTGACTGTCGCTAACAACGTGCTCAAACTGGCTGCTGATCTACTCAAGGTATGGACCACAATTTTTAAAATAGGCGATCCTAATTCTAAACTTATATTTTACTAGCAGCGCCCCGCGGTTACACCCGCGTGGTGATGGACAATAAAATTATGATGAAAATTAATTAAGTATCCTGTGTTAATTCAGCGCCTCATCTACATCAATGCAAATTTTCATCAAAATTGGCCCAGCAGTTTGAGCGTGCAGAAGTAACAACATAGAAACACTCACAAATATTCGCTTTTATAATTTTGGTGTGATAGTGGGACTACACGACTAGGCGCACTCTGCCAAAGTAAAAAGTAGCAGAGTTCAGATCAGAGTTTTAGCGTGAAAGCGAAACAAACATTCGTACAAACAGGCGTACTTTTGCATTTTTTATAGGGACTTATTGTGATTTTAAAATGTATGTGACTTTTTGTAAACGAATACAGGAGTTACGCTTAAGCAATGTTATTTCGGCTTGAAACTAGTACTTCTAAGATTTGATGGACTGTAATTTCAACTACTTTTGTTTCTGTTACAGGAACTTGACGCACCATTCAAGATTTACGGCTTCTGGGCGAATCACTACATCTACACGATTACTAAGGTTGTCATTTTATCCGCTTTATCTGGGGTGCTATCGGACATGCTGGGATTTAAACTGAAGCTGCACAAAATCAAAATCAAATAAATCAACAGCCGATAAAGCCGACCAGACAGGGAGAGGTAGCGTTAGTGTAGTGTAGAATAGAATCCTGCGGGGTTCCACAGGGGTCAGTGCTGGGACCACTCCTGTGGAACGTAGGCTACGACTGGGTGCTGCGTGGTACGCTACCTGCAAGCATGCGGGTCGCGTGCTACGCCGACGATACTCTAGTCGTAGTCAGGGGGAGGGACCTAAGAGAGGCGGTGCGGTTGGCCACGGTGGGTACAACCCTCGTAATTGATCGCATTCGCACCCTGGGGCTGGAGGTTGCCCTCTCCAAAACCGAGGCCCTGTTGTTCCACGGGCCTCGAGGAGGACCCCCTCCGGGAACGCGGGTTATTTTGGATGGGGTCCTGGTCCCGGTTGGAGCCCAGATGAAATATCTGGGCCTCAACCTGGACGGACGGTGGGCTTTTAGGAGCCATTTTTCACAACTGGCCCCAAGAGTTGTAGGAGCTGCAGCTGCTTTGGGTAGGCTGCTGCCCAATGTGGGTGGCCCGAATGCCAACTGCCGTCGGCTATACTCCGGAGTGATCCGGAGTATGGCTCTTTACGGAGCACCAGTCTGGGTGGACGCCCTCAGTCGCGACAACAAGACTCTACTGCGACGTCCGCAACGGGTCATCGCGACGAGGGCGATACGCGGGTACCGGACGGTGTCCTGGACGGCGGCGTGCGTGCTGGCCAGTGATCCCCCCTGGGAGCTCCAAGCGGAGATCCTCGCTGAAGTATATCACTTCGTGGCGGCGAGGAGATCCCGTGGAGACGCTCCAGTGTGGGAGGAGGTTACACGTATGCGGTTGCAGGCGCGGGCTGCCTTGTTGCGGCGGTGGACGGAGGACCTGGCTCCACCAGTCCCTGGGCAGTGGACGGTGGAGGCCATCCGCCCAGTCCTCCAGAGATGGGTGAGGCGGCGATTCGGTTCGCTGACCTTCCGATTGGTGCAGGTGCTTTCCGGACATGGATGTTTCGGAAAGTACGTGCACCAAATCGCGAGACGGGAGGCGACCCCAGCCTGCCACGAGTGTGGGGCGCCGGAGGATACGGCGCAACACACGCTGGAAGTGTGTGCTGCATGGGGCCCGCAGCGGCACACGCTTTCGGCGGAAATCGGCGGAGATCTCTCCCTGCCGAGCGTGGTGATCTCCATGCTCAGCAGCGAGAGAGCGTGGCAGGCGGTGGCCACCTTCTGCGAAGCGGTGATGACGCAGAAGGAGGCCGCGGAGCGGATCAGGGAGAACGATGTTCGAGCTGACCCGCTCCGGCGCAGACGACCGGGGGAACGGAGGAGACGGTTTGCTCGTCTCCTCCCTCCTCCGTAGTGGGGCCACTGGCGAATAGTCGGGGGACTCTTCGCCGGTTTGCACGGCCCTACACGTCTAGGTGGTGACCTTGGTGAGCAAGGTCATCCCTTCACAGGCGCTGAGGCCCGGTTAAGATCAATCCGGGCCTACCGCTGGGGCGAGATGGTGACTGCCAGCGCGACCCTGTCTCGTTCCACCTTGGCGGAGGACTGCTCACGGGGGGGTTTTAGTGGGTCTGAGCCCCACACGCCCCCTTCCGTCACCCCCGTGGCGGAAGGGAAGTGCACAGCATTTCCCCCCCAAAAAAAAAAAAAAAAAGTGTAGAATAGAAAATCATAGAAGCTTCTTAGTGCGTGATATATTTGACCTTATAGTAAAATATGAGCTCCTTTATAGTACCTAATAAGTAAATCAAAATAGTTAATTTCTCCTAAGACTTTAACTTTATGCTAATTAAAATTTATTTTTAAAAATTATTTATACTAATTTTAAGTCGGTTTTCGTCTATGTGCAAATAGTAATAGTATTCAATCATTCTATTTTCTATATTAGTGTTTACCTTTCTCTTTCGTCTCCTGTGCTTTCGATCTAAGCAACAACTTTATTTAGAAATAATGATACAGGTCGCAAATATATTAAGTAATTGTTATTACAGACATATTTAACTCTGAACAAAGTACTAAATATCACTTAATTTTTAAGGTTTAAGTGAAACTAGCTGTTATAAAGTAGAATTCCATTCAGACTGTTTTCTATTACGATTAGATCTTTAATAAAGACAAAAGCTTAACTTTTTGTGAATGTGTAGGTTAGACAAATAAGGCCAGTGTTACATTATGGAAACAATAATAAATTATACAAATTTATCACATCCTAGTTAGTATCATACCATGTGAATCAGATTTATTTTTTTAACTTTATTTTATGAATGACGTTGAAATTGCTCTAAAATGTTGTCATTCAGTGGTGCGCATATATTGAAGGAGTACTAGCGTATGCTGTACTCAAAGTAAAATATGGCAGAATATGTCGACAACCATAAAAATATTTTCAATGATGGATATATATACATTGGCTAAATAAACCGAAATTATTCCTAAGGTTTTTGAATGATTTTATATTTGTCTTTGACACTTAAAACACTGAGTTATGATGGGCAGGATGGTTACAAGAATAAAGAATAATTCCATCATTGTTCAAGATAACATTAAATGTTGATGCAATCCTGGCTCCTGAACACACAGATTAAACTAGTTAGGAGCCTATGGATTCATAACATATTGTGGAATTATTTTATGTCAATAAATCAGATTTGTATTTGTAATTAAAAAACTGTAAACGCATTAAATCGCGTATATATATTATATATTTTTTTATTATTTTAATCAGATGTATTATTTATTTAATTGTTTTATTCTAAACGGTTTTTTTGGGTGTTAAATGTCCATTTATGTTCATTTACCACTAAATTTCCGACGCCAAAATTTTAAATTATTTAGGTATTGCGTTAGTAAAAATTGATTACTTGAAAATATTTTCTGCTAGAAGCGTACGCTTTTTTGCAAAACAAAGCTAGGAAACTATTTGCTTGATCTCGTGGTAATATAATATAGATGTAATTTTCGTAACGTCTCACAGGTCTGTAGAACTTAGAAATACAAAAATAATAATTATATCCAACTATGTATTTAATAAATTACAATATTGATACAATCCGAATTAAAACATTTCAATATGTAATATTATTTTCATAAGTGTGCACCGAAATCATGCCATCATCACTTTACATTATTATGTAGTAATGTTTTTCATTTACTGTAGATAAGAATTAAGTTCCTGTGGTAGTCGTAAGTGGCATATTTTAGATATTTTATACTTTATTTTGTTACATTATTCTTAATTTCGTTAGATATTACACGAATTTACCAAGGAACAAACACGTGGTGACTAGATGTGTCGTAAACAGCCAAAAAGTTGTATAATTGAGGTATAAGGTATTTTTTTATTATGGTTTATTTATGAACACATCTCCCACGTATTACGTCTATTTTGGTAGACAGTGGTTTATATCTGACGCACTGTATGGTGCCATCTTTTGTTGCAGACATTTTTGTCCTACTATTGTCGTATCTACTTTATATAAGCATGAAATGCATAATTAAAGACAAAATAAATTCGAAAGATGACTTTTCTTTTACTTTAACATATGATCGTGTATGGGCAGGCTAAATAAAAATAATATTTTCTTAGAACGTATTTTAATACAATTTAACAAACAAAATCCACAAAACAAGTTCAATTCATATACCTTCTTAAACTAACCTTTATTATTTTCTGTTGTGGCATTTTCCCAATTCTTTGTGAGAATATATTATCTACAATGCTTCACAGCAAATGTTCTTAGAATAAATCTTAGTATTTCGTCCATAAAAATTTCTATTTATAGGTGACACCTAAACCAATGTCCAAATATTAATAATGATAAATATAATTCATCAGAATCGATTCTTTACCAATTTATAGTCATACCAAAAATATACAAAACGCCAGAGATAATTAAAATTAAACAGACTACCCAAGGATCGATTCTTTACCAATTTATAGTCATACCAAAAATATACAAAACGCCAGAGATAATTAAAATTAAACAGACTACCCAAGGGTGCATTCAGTTTCAGGGATATTCAAATTTACTAATATAGTAATGTATATTGTAGTTTTAAGTATCCGTTAATGTAGGTTGTGGTGTAATATTTCGTCGCCCTACTTTAGAATTTAGATATCTTTTGAGTGCACTAAAATTTTGCAGTGTCTCCACGCATTCGACAATTACCTAAATAGACAAATTCAAATTTAAATTACTGCTTTAACCCGTCCGCATCAGCGCAAAAAATAACAATAGATTTATGAATGAAACTTAACTCGAATGAGTCTTGCTGATTCGGACAGATTAATATATTTTACACAAAGATTTAAAAATCAAAAGGAACTGGTAAAGTTATTGAAAGAAGACAAAACTTAAACAGCTATATATAGTATATTATAATGGTTTATGATAAATCAAAGCGTATATGTAAATAAAGTCATATTCACGTTTGAAAAACCGCGATGGAGCACTATTTCAATAAAAATAACATCTGTCTCACTGTTAACATTGACCCCAATTCTGACCCGTCTATTCTTTTCATTTATGGTTAACAAATAGTCCACAACACAAAATGGCAACAATGCATACAACAAACTAAACTATAGCTTCTTATCCTTTTTTATGTGAAGTGTATGTGTCAGAATTATGGCCAATTACATGTTTCCAAACAACACGCGCGTAAACCTACTTACGCTTAGATTAGATTAGCTAAGGCATGCAATAATATACTAACTGCTACGCACTGCACTAACGACTTTTTGTAAGCAACAATCTCCATCGCGCTCAGTCGAACGGACATAATGAGAGGATAGTTCTAAAGTAGATGTTGAATTTACTCGCGGCGTCGTTCCCTTGAGCCAGAGCGGTGGGAGCGACTACGGCGCATGTCGCGGTCACGTCCGCGGGACTCTTCGCGTTTGCTACGGCTGCGAGATCGGCTCCGTCTGAAGGGAGAAAAACAAAGAGTTGTTAACCAGAAACAGATATCATGCTGCTCGGCTTTTGAGCGATAGCGGTCATGCGTTCTCCGCTCCATCGTGCATACTTGTCCAGGCTGCCTGCTGTGTGGCTATGTCTTATGTAACGCAATACAACATACAAACGCAGAACGCTAGAACGCGTGACCACTTTCAGTCTTATAGGTCTCCTAAGCCTCTCTAGAACTCTCTGAGGGTTAACTTCACACAATGAAGTCTATAAGTCTAAGGCGGCAAAGGCACCCGATGTGCCATTGCAGTCTTGTGTGTGCAGTGTGTGAAAAAGCGCAGCGGAGCTGTAAAGCGGTGCGAGTCTTTCCACTGCGAAGATATGCACCAAACTCTATTAAATATTGATGCTTGCTAGCTAAGCTAACATTATTATTGAACAATAGCTGCCTTGCATCGCATGCAAGATAAAATCCAGGTCTGAAATCAAATACAATTAATTCAGTGCAATAATCAACAACTTGTGCAGCTTACCTCTTGTCACGTTCGCCTTTGCCACGCTCGCCGCGTTCACGGTCGCGCTCACCACGTTCACGGTCGCGCTCCTCTTTGTTGCGGTCACGCTCTCCACGTTCGCGTTCACGCTCTCCACGGTCACGTTCACGCTCCTCTTTGTTGCGATCACGCTCCTCTTTGTTGCGGTCACGTTCTTCTTTGTTGCGGTCACGCTCCTCCTTGTTGCGGTCACGATCGTCGTTATTGCGTTCGCGTTCTTCCTTGGTACGATCATCTTTGTTGCGGTCGCGGTCACGATCTCGATCACGCGGGGTCTCGCGATGCCTGCGCGCGCGTCTGTCCAACTCGCGCCCACCTACGTAGTGTCGGCGTCCGCCACTGCGTTCACGCTCGGACGCGCCACGCTCCTCGCGACGCTTATCTACGTTTTTCTGAAAGCAGGAACATTTTGAAACAACAATACAGTGATACAGAATGTTTCTTTGCATATTTTCAAGGGAGGACAAGACCGAGGAGGCAGACTGGTGTCTTACCCGTAAGTCCGCAACTTTGTCCCCCTGGGGATTAGGGTATTTTACCCCTATAGTCCCACAGGACTATATTTAGACCACAGGTAATTTCAATTGTAGTCCAACTGCATTAGACAGAACATTTAATTGAAAGAAACCTCTCACTCTGCAAACTAGTATGAATTGTGTCATATTAATTAATTCGCATTATAATTTCATTATTTTTTAACTCCACGGTCAAAATGGAACTACAGGTATGAATTGTGTCATATTAATTAATTCGCATTAATATTTCATTACTTTTTAACTCCATGGTCGAAATGGAACTACAGCAAATGTTAGTAATCCTTCTAAATGATATTACTCTTCGACTATAGCCTCGCCTCTTGTAACAAGTATAGAAAATAATTTATGCTACATACAGGCTTACCGAAATCATATTCGAAATGGGCTCACACTTAGTGCATTAATGACTTTCAACGGATGCCAAATGAAAGGTTATGATAATGAAGACCTATTAGCTCCATCACAAATGTCACATGTGACAGATGCCAATTCAACAGATGAGCGGACAACAGCTGAAAATTAAAAGCACTAAGACTATCTTGACAACTATCATAGTCTCTAGATTTTCAGGAAAAGTAATGGGCCTTATATAATCTTCATATGACAGCTGGCGGCAAAATAAAAAAAGCTTAAACTCAGAAAATAGCGATCACCAATAACTACACAAGTTATGTTACAAGTCATCTTATGAAGATTTTTATTTCCTATGCCATTTTTCAGAGTAAAATTAAAATCTATGAAACATTCTGTAAAGGAAATATGGCTTAGTAGTTTTCGAGATATTAAGTTTGCTAATTTCACCTGAAATAAAAATCTCAAAGAGACTTCACTTCTGTAAAGAAAATATGGCTCTGGAAACTAAAAAAGTTTTACGGCTGTAATCCAATAAGATCTATCACTTCTGCACAGAAACTAGTAATGCGTTCGAATAGGCACTTTGTGAGCGTTTTTAGGGAAAATAACACTAAAAACGCTCACAAGGGGCGTTTGGTTTACGGAATCTGTGGGTGAAAATGTCGTTCAGGTCTCTTTTTGTTCAGCGTTCGGAAAGCTAAAAAAAAGAGGAATTTTTGCCACCAAAAAGTGCAATTCTTGACCCATGTCCGGAGCATGGTTGTTTGTGATCGTTTTTTTGCAGCTATGTATAAGGTCCTTACGTATGAAATTGGCGTTTTTCGTACTGGCCACTTTAATCACGAATTTCTCCTCTTTGGTAAGGAATTCCAAATTCAAATTTGTACAGCTATAGACTCATGTATTTGTGCTTCGATGATCGTCATTCATTTGTTTTTTTTCTTCTGTTTTTTTTCTGTTTGCGTCACTCATTTTACAAAATGGAAAACTTAAAATATCGCATTATTTACGAGTACGAGTTCCGCCGTGGCACTAGTGCTGCGGAAACAACTCGAAGGGTGAATGATGTGTATGGCGGTCGTGTTGCAAAAGAAAACACAGTTCGTTTTTGGTTCCAACGTTTTCGTTCTGGAAATTTCGACCTGCAGAACAAGCCCCGTGGACGGCCTGAGACTCAAGTTGATAATGAAGAGTTGAGGGCTATTGTGGAAGCGGATCCATCGCAAACCACGTCCGAGTTAGCTGCAGGCTTCGATGTTAGTGATAAAACTGTTTTAATTCACTTGAAGCAAATTGGGAAGATTAAAAAGCTTGAAAGGTGGGTACCTCACGAATTGACTGAAGCAAATCGGCAAACGCGCGTCGACTGCTGCGTTACATTACTAAACCGGCACAATAATGAAGGTATTTTAAACCGAATCATTACCTGTGATGAAAAATGGGTTCTTTACGATAATCGGAAGCGCTCAGCGCAATGGTTGGATCCTGGCCAGCCAGCCAAATCCTGCCCCATGCGAAAATTAACCCCAAAAAAGTTACTTGTAAGCGTTTGGTGGACTAGTGCCGGTATTGTTCATTACAGTTTTCTCAAATCTGGCCAGACTATTACGGCTGATGTCTATTGTCAGCAATTGCAAACCATGATGGAAAAGCTAGCGGCTAAACAACCTAGGTTGGTCAATCGCTCCACGCCACTGCTGCTTCACGACAACGCTAGACCACACATTGCGCAACAGACGGCTACTAAATTAGAAGAGCTTCAATTGGAAAGTCTAAGACATCCTCCGTACTCCCCGGACCTTGCTCCAACAGATTACCATTTTTTTTCGAAATTTGGATAACTTCTTGCAAGGGAAAAAATTCAACTCCGATGGGGCAGTCCAAATCGCCTTCAAAGGTTTTATTGATTCCCGTCCGACTGTTTTTTTTAGTAAAGGGATCAATGAACTACCTATAAGATGGCAAAAGTGCATAGAAAATAATGGTTCATACTTTGATTAATTAAATATATTATATTAAAAAATATTCGACTTTTTGTTCCTCCCATACAAAACGCCAATTTCATATGTAAGGACCTAATATTTGACAGAATAATCAAGCGATTTTAGTCTTATGCTCAGTTGAGCGTTCAAATAGGGTGTGGGCAAAAGTGGCAAAAATAACGTTTTTGAGCTTTACAAACGCTATAACAAAAGAGCTATCAATGACAACGCCACCAATGCCCTCATAAGCTAAACAAACGCACCTTAGGGCTTAACTAGTGCCCATCGCTAGTTTCCATGATAGCCATTCACAATTTGACAGCTGTCAAATTGTGAAGTGTATTATGTATTTTTGAGAGTTAGTCTTTAAAAGGCCAAAATAAATTACGGTCCCACGGTCGAAAATGCTTTTAATCGAAATTAACTGTGAACCCACTGTTGGGTTAAAGTAGTGGGACTTCGAGTAAAACCTCGGCGTAATGCCTGCTGATCTGCATTTTCGACCAAAACTTCGAAGACAGACGCGTTTATCATGGTCGGTTTTAAAAATACTCACCGGCAGGCCCATTACACAACTGGTAGATAATAACTTCAAAGACCCTTGTAAATGTCCCTTTCATGCTGCCTTTTGCCTAACCATATTACCGTGGGCTACAAAATAACTAAAACACGTATAAAATATCACGTGTATTTGAATTGCCCAACATCAGGGACCAAAGATAATTTTCGCATTCAGGATACTTTCTCTTCTTGGTGTGAAACAAATGCTGGCGTTCCTCAAGGCGGCGTACTCTCACCTCTTCTTTTTGCCGTTTTTATAAACTCTATATCATTCTTTCTTACTTCTTCCTACCATCTCTATGCAGACGATCTTCAAATATACTTCACTAGATCATTTATCACAAAATTAATAATCAAGTAGAGAAATCGGGGAATAAATCTGTATAGAGAAGACGACATAAATTACGACTACAGTGTAGACGCTCGGTAATCCGGCATCCTTTTTTTCAATATGCCGGATTACGATGATAATTATGATACATATGATGTAATAGTAGATTATGCACCGGGGATAAAGCAGTATCTTGTCACGGGCGGCATATTGGACCCTGAGCGCAACAGGGACTCCAGAAACGCTGAGTGCAGCGAGGCATTATGTCGAGAAGGCGTGATAAGTGATTGGACATTGTCAAGCAGGTGGTATGAAAAATAAATTCTACATTATCATGGACAGGAAAAATAAATTAAAATGAAATAAATATATTAATAGTTCTACATAATCATTTATCTATACACAACAAAAGACTATATAATATATATGGCTACATCTTTTTATTATAAAAATAAAATTGACAAAATTGTTTACTTAAGGTCAATAATGTTGTGTCTCATTATTAATTCAACCACCCTGTGATCCGGCGTTCCGCTGTGAAAAGTACCGGATTATCGAGCAGGTTATCTGAGTCGCTAAGTCTCGGATTACTGAGCTTGCCGGATTGGCGAGTGCTCCGGCACTCGCCAATCCGGCCGTACCGACTGGTTGCTGTATATACCAAAGCTGTGGTCCCAGTTATTTCCTCTTAGCGTAATATATCGTGCGTTGTCTTTCGCACTTTCCACGAGTGCATGAGTACATTCACTGGCCATAACGCGACATTTTTCTATCCTTTTTATCGGCACCTTACACAGCCGAGACTCAACTGACAGAGATCACGACGAATGTTAATGAGCGAATGAGACAGCTTAATTTGAAAAAGGTTGCTATAGCCTTTAATGCTTTGCTTACATACACGACTTAGATACTAATAAATTGTGTATATCAGAAAATAACCTATCATTGGTACAGACGTTAACCCCAAAAAGGAAGCACATCATGCTTTGAGGCATTATTGTTTATGAACCACCTGGTGGAAACAACATCTTACCTTCAAATCAGCAAGTTTCTCACGTATAGTGATGAATCCTAGATGCAGTTTCCCTCCAAAATGATCGGCGAGCCGTCTGTCGTTGTCATGAATACCGAGGTACGCTGAGCACACTTCACACACACGCAGCTTTTGCTGTTGATATGATGACGCTGGCATGGAGTTACGGTAGTCCTGTTCTGCTACTGCTTTCTTTTTGCGAAGTTCATCAATCTGCATATAAAAGAGAGTATGAGTAAGAAAAATAAATCATTTAGAACCTTTGAATGTGGAGCAAAAAGAGAATTGTCTGCATGGTTTTTACTTATTCCTAACATTCAGGAAATAATATAATGTATTCATAGAAGACGATATTAAATTATTTAATCTAAGGAGACCAGTCTTTCAAACGTGATATTGAATATTACCTCTCCCATAAGTTTAACACTCTCTTCTACCATACCATCTTCCCCCAACGCCTCAGCACGAGCCAGCTTTTGACCAATTTGTTCTGCGAGTTCATGAACAGCATTAGCTTTCTCTGTCACTTCTGTAGATAATTCTTCTTGTGTTTCAGCAAGCCGCTGCTTAGCTGCAGTGGTGCGGCGATCGCAATCCGCTATGAACGCCTCTAGATGTTCTGTAGCCTGTGTATCATTATTTTGTAACATTAATAGAAATTTATAGGACTTTGTAGGTAACTCTAAAACCTTAGGAATATTATATCACTTACATGTTTGTTATTGGACACCCAGACTTTTTTTTAACTGTTGGTACAATCTCAACAAATATTTAGCAAAGTGACGAAAAGACATGTTGGTACAAATTTCAACTTATATGCTACAAATGACAAAATAAAACACGACAATACTTACATCAATGTCATAGAAATAGTCTTTGGTTTTGGATGCTAGCTCAAAATCCGCACGAAGAGCCAGATCATGTATTTTTGGGCACTCACCTAAGTCCATGCGCTGCAATCAAATAAATCACATAAACAAGATGTGCCCTGAAAACAATCCTTAGGCACATTATAACATAATATTTTTCTGAAATCAGACAACAAAATAACCTAAGGCCGTTTGTTGACGACACGACACACGACAAAATGTAGTCACGATTCAGAGCTCTGTATTTGTATGGGCCGTTTGTTCATTGCACGTTTACTCATGTGACCGCACTACACGCGACACGATTTACAAACGGTTTGTCGCCTATGTCGTCGATGTCGCTATGTCGTGATTTTTTGCAGTGACGATTTATCGGGTGTACGAAACAAGTATGAGCTTGTTGACGATACGACACATCGCACCGCACGGCTCACGCAAAGGCAAACGCGGAGTGCGGAGACCACGACTGTAGTGTCGTTCCAGAATCGTGTCTAGTGAACAAACGAACGGACGACATATCGTCTGCAGTGTGTGTTAAAAATCGTGACCGCAAATCGTGTTGTGCGGTGCCTCAACCGACTTAATTAACACTTATAATGGCATGGCCACATCAACAAGAAACACCATTGATTATCGCGATGATGAACGTTAGCCCTAAATGTAGCCGCCACTTACCGCGATAATTTGACAACGATTGCCGTTGACGTTGGGCAATAAATCGGATTGCGATTTTTTTTACGAACATCAAAGAGATTTTAGTTTGTACAGAGCCAATAGTGTTGTTGACCTTTTTTAATGTATATTAAATTATTCAGGACACCGAAATACACATCTAGTATTTTTAATAATTTATTAAAGAACTCTAAACTAAGAAAACGATGTGTTTATTTCAACCTTTGAAATTGGCGCTAAAAACATTTATCAATGGCGGCCTATACGTCGTACGACGTCACTAGGGCAAAAACAAATAATGTGATTATATTACTTTTTGTTTGCTTGGAGGTTCCTTGCTTACTTGAACATGGACATGGCGGTAAAAACCAACAATTACTATTATGTTTTTTTTTGTGTGTTTATTCTCAAGTTTTGACGTGTAATAATGATGGATATTAACCGTTGATATTCACAAAGGTATACGAGTGTCAGTAAAGTGTATATAATCATGAAACATTATTTTTGTTTGTTATTCGTCAATCGTGTTAGCAAGATTTAGTTATGCATCCACGTGACTTAAACAAAACAGTAATTAAATGACTGACTTATTTCTTAGAGCAGACTCTAACTACTTACTTGGAAAAAAAAGTTTATAACTCTGCAGTTACAAAAATAAACCTACATTTTAGCCGCATAATTTGTTCTATGTAGGGTCTTCCACCTCAAAAAGAAAAAGAACCCTTATCGGATCACTTTGTTGTCCGTCTGTCTGTCTGTCTGTCAAGACCCTTTTTCATTCATAAAATAAGAAAAAATCTGTAATCCATATATGTGTGATAACAAGAAAAACGAATTTACTATGAAATATTATTATAAACTTAGGTATTTAATTGACATAAAAATTTATAACAAACTTATTATTTGCAGTTGCGGCAATAACAGTGTTTATGGATCGACGGTTTGTCCTTTGACCTAGTATGTATTTAGTTTTAAAGCAATAATATAACGAGGGTCATTTGAAAAGTTCTTAGCCTAACATGGTTAAAGTCATTGGTTTTTTAACTACCCTCATTTTGTAGTTACATTATTTAGCAACAAGTATGCAAGTAGTTTATTCACAGTAACTCATTGTTCGTTTACACGTGATACCGTAAGTCAAGTCAGAGCTATTTTTGAAAATGGATAAAATTGAACATCGTGCAGTGATAAAATACTTGAATTTGAAAGGTTTAACTCCAAAAGCTATACATGAAGACATGTCTGCTACTTTGGGTGAGTCCGCTCCTTCGTATGCGACTGTTAAAAACTGGGTGGCAGAGTTTAAACGTGGTCGTGAGACCATTCAAGATGAGCCCCGTAGTGGCCGGCCTTCGACTGCTTCCACTGATCAAAACAAAGAAAAAATCATTTATTAAATAATAATTAATTTTATCTGATCGAAGATTGACTGTCGAGGAGATAGCCAAGACTGTAGGCATCTCATCTGAGCGAACACATCATATAATTACTACTGAACTTGGATTCTCTAACTAAGGTGTCTGCGCGGTGGGTACCGCGACTGCTTTCAGTGGAACAAAAACGCAACCGACTCACAACTTCTCGCGACTGTTTAGAGTTATATGAAGCTCACCCAATAGAATTTGTTGAAAGATTTATAACCATGGATGAAACCTGGGTTCACCAAAATACACCCGAGGCATAAGAACAGTCGAAACAATGGAAAAGAGCAGGATCGCCCCCAAAGAAGGCAAAGGTGGTTTTATCGGCGGGCAAAGCCATGGAATCCGTTTTTTGGGATGCAAAGGGTATAATTCTCGTGGATTATTTTAAAAAGGGTGAAACAATAAACTTCGATTACTATTGCAACCTGTTGCATCGTTTGAGAGAAGAAATCAAAGAAAAACGCCCAGGTTTATTGAGAAGAAAAGTCTTGTTTCATCAGGACAATGCGCGCGTTCACACCTCTGTGCAATCCATGGCAGAAATCCATCAATCTGGCCTGAATTGTTACCTCATCCCCCATATTCACCGGATTTAGCACCGTTCGAATTTTATCTGTTCCCAAAGCTGAAAAAAATTTTAGGTGGTAAACATTTTTTTACAAATGAATAGGTCATAGCCGCCGTGGACGCTTATTTTGAGGAGTTAGACAAAGATTTTTTTAAAACGGGTATCGAAGCCTTACCGGGTCGATGGAAAAAGTGTTTTGAGCTCTGAGGAGAGTATGTTGAAAAATAAAAATAAACTCAAAATCGTGTGGTTTCATTAAGTATGTTAGGCTAAGAACTTTTCAAATGACCCTCGTAGATGCTTTCTTCGCTTGCTTGATCCTCAATCTGTTGATAAGGCACGACACTGTCATGTTTTTGCCCTTATGACATCATTTCCCTTATGAAATCACGTGACTTCTAGAAACTTATGTTTATTCAAAAATTTATATATAATTTGAAAAATTTAATACCGACTTCCATTCTATTCAGTTATTGGAGTGTAACTCAAAAACGGCTGGACCTAATTTGATTAAATTCGGTATACCACACGGGAAGCACCAGCTTTCAAACAAAAAAAGAATTTTGAGAATCGGTTCATCCTATCGAAAGTTATGAGGTAAACATAAAAAATACAGTCAGTACCTCCTCCTCTTTGGAAGTCGGTAAATAAAGTAAATCCGATGCTAATCGGTTAAATTATTTGAGTTATGTGCTCCAACCACTATTAAGTTAACATCATTGTAATTTATTTTTGACTGTGTCAACTACCCTTTTATTATGGAGTGGATGAATGAAAACATCATTGATTCCAGGAAATCTTCATTGAAACAGTCGTGTATTTTATTTTTCTTCGTGAGAAGGCGCGTGATGAACGCTTTCTTTCAGAAGCCACCTCATAGAAAAGGGACCTAACTGAGTACCGATGGTTCCACGAGAAATGAGATTGACTTCATTTTGACCACCAAGAGACTAATATTCAATGATGTCTCCGTGATCCACAGGGTGAAAACCGGTAGTGATTACAGAATGGTAAGAGGCACATTGGATATTATCAAAATTGAGAGGCATCGTATGTTGAAGTCTACGCTTCTACGTCCTACTCGTGCCCATATTCAAGACCTCGAGAGCTTTCAACTTGAGCTGTCCAATCGCTTCGATTGCCTTGAACATCGATTCAGTGGACGAGATCAATATCAGATTAGTAGAAACTATCCATACAGTGGGTTCCAATTTCTTTATACCCCACCGTACAGATAGGCCACAGAAATACTCCAACGATACCCTAAACCTCATGGCTGAACGACGCTCACTGAAACTGCAGCCTTCGGATGATGCTGAAGCATATAGGCTGCTCGATAGACGAATATGGAAGTCCTTGCGACACGACATCCGGATCTTTAATACAAATCGTACTAAAGAGACGATAGAGCGGAAAATATGCTCCAAAGTGCTTGCAAGAGACATGTCTATTGAGCCAAGCCAGTTGACGAAACTGAAGAGAGAAGACAGCAGTGTAGCGACGACCAAAGCAGAAGTGCTAGGAGAGGTCGAGAGTTTCCACGGACGTTTATACTCCTTGGTCGCTAAACCTGTTAGCAGCTAGGCCAAAGACCCAAGCTGACTCGACATTATACCGAAGATATCCCGGACATCAGCCTGTACGAGATTAGGATGGCCTTGAAACAGCTCAAGAACAACAAGGCGCCGGGTGATGACGGTATCACATCAGAGCTTCTGAAAGCGGGTGGAACACCAGTACTTAAAGTCCTCTTTAATACCGTCTTACTCGAAGGATTAACCCCAGAAGCATGGAACAAAAGATGTGACTCTATTCTTTAAGAAAGGTGACAGCACCATATTTAAGAATTACAGACCCATCTCGCTTTTGAGCCATGTTTATAAGCTGTTTTCAAAGGTCATCACGAACCGTATCAGTTGCAGATTCGATGAATTCCAGCCTCCGGAACAAGCCGGTTTCCGAAAAGGCTATAGTACCATAGACTACATCCACACGCTACAGCAAATTATACAGAAGACCGCAGAGTATAACTTGCCTCTTTGTTTAACGTTTGTGGACTATGAGAAGGCCTTTGATACTATCGAGACTTGTAAGCAGTGCTTGAGGCTCTCCAGCGATGTAGTATTGACTATCGAAGTGTTGAAGTGCTTGTACAATAACGCGAACATGTCAGTCCGAGTACAGGGGCCTTACTATGAGCTCTTAAACCAGGACTTCTAGACAACTGCCCGGTTTATTCGTACCATGACAACTTTAAAGCAGGCCTGCCCAGACCTACTATTGAAGAACCGCACAAAAACCATTCACCTGTTTTTTTTTGTATGGACTCTCGTTAACATGTCGCTATGAATCCACTCAGTTGATTAGCTTACAAACGTCTAGGCGTCTGCAATGTTGGTAATAGTAAATTGTTAGAATGCCAGAGACAATAAATTATCCGTTCACCTTTGAGAAAACAATATTCAAACAGTTCACCTAAATGAGCGTCATGGTATGATTTTATTCAAAACTGTTTATGCAAGGTTTAAGAACTGCACGGAACTTACATGGTTTTTAAAAAGCTGATAGTAAGGCCCCAGGGGCAGAGTTCGAAGGCATTGCAAAGAGGCGTGAGAGAGGGAGACGTTATATCTCCGAAACTGTTCACTATTCGTCATGGCAGAATCCTTGGAAGACCTCAGTACAATGCTTGAAGGCCTCCATCGAGTTTCCCAACGGGTAGGCCGTAAGATTAACATGGACAAGACGAAAATTATGTCTAATGCCTATGTTGTGCCACATATTACTTACTACAGTTGTTAGTTTAGCAGTTTATATTCGAATGTTTTCTTTCGAAGAGTGCATCTTCTGTACCTTGTACTATTAATTATTCTGTGGTATAACGTTTCTATGCAACAAAATTATGTAAATCTGTGTCTGAAAGGCAAGCTAATGCTTAGTATATAACTATTAAACTGTCAAATTCTAAGTGGATACCGGTGTCCGCACACCTACTGTCTTTTAATTATGTCTCTAATGACGGTATGTGAATGGAAAAAAATTTAAACGACAAAAACTAGTAATAATTTATCACTTACCATTCTTCATTGACAGGTAAATGGAAAAATGTTAGGTGTTTATCCCTTCTTTTGCTTGATTTACACCCATCTACAGCACATAAGGCACCACACGGCATCGTAATACGCGTACGAACGAACAGCACTATTAAAATTGAACGGCGTGCGCGCGCTTCGCTTGCGAAAACCGCACTGAATTTGAACCGCCGGCGGACCGAGACCGCTCGGCTGGGCGGTAGGCAGTTATAGCGCGCAAGTACATGGAGTGACGGAGGCCTGGTTGTGCCTACCCCAATATCAGTTGGGAACGCAGTTCTCGAAGTTGTTGACGAATATACCTACCTAGAACAGACAGTCAAAGGAGGTCCAACGTTGAGAAATAGGTCAATCGTCGAATCCAACTCGGTTGGGCAGCATTCGGGAAACTTCGCGAAATTTTCTCGTCAAAAACACCTCAGTGCCTCGTCTTTGACCAATGTGTGTTACCAGTGATGACATATGGCACTGAAATGTGGTCTCTTACTATGGGCCTCATAAGCAAGCTCAAAGTCGCACAACGAGGCTATGCTCGGGGTTTCTCTATGTGATCGAATCAGAAATGAGGAGATCCGTAGACGAACTAAAGTCACCGTCATAGCCCAGAAGATAAGCCAGTTGAAGTAGAAATGGGCAGGCCACATAGCACGTAGAACAGATGGCCGATGGGGCCGAAAGGTTCTAGAGCGAAGACCACGGACCGGCAACCGCAGCTTAGGTCGTCCACCGACTTACGACCTGATAAAGGTAGCAGGACGACGTTGGATGCAGGAAATTCCTTTTGGAAATTTGTGGGTGAGGCGTTCGTTCAGCAGTGGTCCTACGGCTGAGATGATGATTATAATCAAAATTATTATTATCTTTAAAATATATTTTTCAATATTTATTAAGTAAACATTTTCATTTTTAATAAAAAATGTTAATTATTAAACTATCGGTAGCATTTGTGCTTTTCTTCTTTCTATTTAATGTTTGTGTGGCGCTTTCAATAATTGATTGCGTTAACGAAACCAATGCTAATATCATAGACATTTAGATCAGTCGTAATTTCTGTCAGCTTTTGGAAACATGTGTGATGAGAATATTTTACTTGGTGGAATATGTGCGGCTTACTTGGTCATTAGAAATTTCAGAATAAATACAGCCAAGAAAATGTTTTGGATATAAGGTTATTATAATAATCAAAGTATCTAAAGTGATTATGAGTGAACTACAAGAAGAAAGAGATATTATTTTTTTAAATGTTACACGCATGTCCAAAAGATATTTCCCGGATCCCTGCGGTCTTTCTCGGACTTGCATCTAGGGTTCAAGTGTGGACACGAAATTTATCGCAATAATTATCGGAACAATTTGCGCGTTGTATAATCACACACGTTGCAGTTCCTGGAAAAGTAGATTAATTTCTGCAAAATCTATTGTATTATTGGCCAAATATGGCGTATGGCTAGTCTACGGGTTAAGGCGATGATGGGCATTGACATTGAAAGTTGATGTGGCCAAGCCATATAGATATATAGACATGAAATATACTCAGTGCAAAAAAGAGAGAGCACCAATTTAATTTTTATTATTTGAAAATTATCCAAAGAAATACATACTATATCACCAACAGCTCCCTCCCACGGCCCATTGTTCTCACTCTCCAGTTAAATAATTTATTGTTAATACTTACAAAACCATAGTGGAAACACCCTTGAGAAATTCTCTGCCTAACTAGTATGCTATCCTAGTACCTATGTTAAAATTATAATTAGGTCCCAATATATCACACACAGAGATGAATTTTGAAATAAGCTAAGACAGGAAAGTATTTATGTTACATACACTAAAATAAGAATCATGAACATTGTTAGTAAATTGTTTGATAAAAAAACAATTTAATAACCTAAACCATTTTTATTTAATTCTTCCTTGTTCAGAGCATTAGAAAAATATTTTGTCTTTTCTGAGCATTCATTTAAAGATATCCGAAATATGATTACTGTTTATATTATTGTTATTAAACTGCAACATTTATGATAAAACTTTTAATAAGACATTTATATTTGAAAGTAGTTAATCATTAATGTACCAAAAATAATAAATTGTGCCATATATCCATGCATTGTTTTCCTGATTTCTAGCCATTTGATAGCTCAGTACGTACCCAATGTAGTTAGAATGAATAACACCAATATTCTCTCACCCGGCTCATGTTTTTCATGTTCCTAAAATTTTTATGATGTACTCACCAAATCAGCATTAGCAACCGTTGGGTAAATTTATTATGAGCCTTATTAAATTAAAATACTGCATAGCAGTAGTAATACAATCAGCTATCTATAAATGTTTTATACGTACATCTTGGTACTTACAGAACAGCCTAACTCATACAATCTATCCCTCATCTCTTAATTGTGATGAGCAATAAAGACTAGTGTTGGGCATTTTCTGAAAAGCATATTTTACCACAGTTAATGCCACTCTGATGTAACATTGTTCCAGCAATACTACAATAACGTAAGTCAACAAATGTATTTAAAAAAAACAGAACCACACACATCAGGATATCACAAGTATGAAATCAGCTGTTTTCCATAAGTACAAAATAATTTTTCTCATGCACCAACATACTAAATTAAAAGTTATAATTAATTTGAATGGTTCAATGGATTACTCAATTTGGCTTGTATGGTGGTGCATGAGCCACATTATGGTATAAAGGCAAATATCATAAAAATAGGCACCAGTTACTGTGCAAAATGCTGCAACAGGATTCCCATTGATTGAAAACATCAACCATTCAAACCTATTCACAAGGGTAAGTTCAGTAACATCATTTTATAATAAGTCAGTGTGCTCATTTATCTATCACACCAAATTCCTCACTACATAATTATTGAGCATTTAATCATTCAATCAATCATTTATTTAAACCTTGTGGATCTAGGTAGTACATATACATGTGATGTTAAAATTAAATAATTTCACTAGATCCACTTAATAAGCTTACAAGATGTTTGCATTGTCAAGCATATGCAGCAGTTACCATGAAAATTATTAACTTGAAAGTCACCCTGCTAACAATTTGACAGATAGACCATCATTTGAATGAAAAAAAAAAACAATTGCAATTGATAAATTTACAATAACCATTACTAAACATTTTTTAAATTGGTTTACTGTAGATAATTAGTTGGTCCAATATTATTGCATGGCTTGGCCTTCCAGAAGTATTTTAAATTTCTATAAATTATAGTCATTGATTTTGTTTTAAGCTAGCAGCTAGAACTTAGAAAACTACTTGTGCATTTCTAAATCCTGATGTATGTGGATGAAAAGTAAGCACTGCAATTCCCAAACATAGTGGTTATCTTTGGAGATGAAGAAAATCCATTAAAATGATCTCAAAATATTGGTAAATTAAACAGAGCATACCATCATCACAATATGATTAGAGAGTAGGTATATTATTAGATAAATAAGAAATACCGATTTTATTTATAATTCGACATACAAAAAACATGAGGCAAAGATGATATGCTCTGGTTATAACGGTAATACTGCCCCAAAGAATTATACTGAAATAAATATCTTACCGTTGACGACAAAATTTCATGAGGACAACATTGTAATAGAAACGATTTGCATACCGCGTCGTCATAAAACTTAACACCATGTCTATCGGCTTCACCTAAAATACAAAGTTAGAAAACGGTTTAATTCAATTTAATTATTGATGACGAATAAATAATTCGAAAACCTAAATACCATTTCGAGCTGTGCCCATCAATTGATCCAACATTGCCCTCATTTGCTCGTGTGCGGACATGGTCAAAATCCTCCCGAGACAAATTTAGATCAAATTTGATTCACCTTCTTAGACAATGAACTAAAACAATAAAATCATTGAGAATTGCAGATTTTAATACGTGCTAAAATAAAATACTGAAAAACAGCACACGCTACGATTTCCAAATTCACTTTTCTTTCTTTCAAGATGGCGGAAACGCTAGCTACCACAGATACTCATTTCATTACATAGCTCATTACATTACAGAATTTAACTCCGTTTATAAATTGTTTAGTTGCTGCAGCATACTTACGCAAGCGGAGACGGCGTCAATGTAGAAAAAGATATCACATTAACCCAATTGTTGCTGATAGGGTGACGAAATGTGAATTTTCTACATTATTTGAAAAGCTACGTCAGGACGAGGAAAAGTTCTTTAATTATTTTAGAATGAAAGTAAAAACTTTTGATGAACTGTTATCAATGTTAAAAATCACCTGAAACACTGCTCTATATATCGAGAAATTATACCTCCAGTGGAACGACTTGCTGTTACATTGAGGTGAGTTACATAATATCAATCTATTATTGGAACATAATAATAAGAAAGAAAACAATACATTTTTATATAAGCTTTTTAATATTTTTTTTAAATTTTAGAAACAGTATTTGATATATCAGGGAAAGTTTCATATTCATGTACGTTGATCGGATCTTGACTGTGTAACATCGATTCAGACTGTTGAGAAAAATACAAATCTGAAGAATTCGGTCTACTGGTTATTTCATATGGATTGTGCATATTACTAATTTCCATTGCTTGTTTGCGCATTTCTTTACGGAAAGTCAATTTTTGATGCGTTGTAAACTTTTCTGTTATTGGCATGAGAGACTTGAAATAATGTATGTCATCATTTTTAAAAAGTTTGGTATTTTCTTTGAACATCATTAGCATCTCTTTATCGAATTCATCAGTGTCGGTCTGTTTTCTTTTTCGCTGATTTTTATTAGAATGTTTATTACGAAAATTAGAGTCTGTAGAATTTTCTTGAGCAACGCTTTTCTGTAATTCTCTATTTACTTCAAGTCCTGTGCTCCTTGATATGTTCTGACTGGGCGTACTTGGTACGTTAGACGTCTTGATTAGATATGCTTGGAATATACTGATTAATTGCGCTCGGTGTAGCCTGATTACTTTCGATGGAGTCCTCAACTTCAGCTTGGTGTTTTTAATCAAGAAATTTCATATCTTCAAAATATATACACCTTTTTTTTCCTCCTGATCCTGAGGGATTATTTTTACGACATTTTTGCAATGCATATATGCATCTCTTGCAGTCTTCCATCGTTGCTGTTTTTTCTGAAACAATAAAAAAATAAGAAAAACGAGTAAAATTAATACATATTACACTTTACAAATTCCTTGCGACCGGCAATACCTACATAGATCTACATTACCACTATCGGCTTGGAGAATCAACTATTGGAAAAATCATTACAGAAGTGTGTTCAAAAATTTGGGATGTTGTGCACGACGAAACTTTAAGACTGCCTTCGTCACATGAAGATTGGCTGAGAATCGCTGAGGGTTCCGAATCACGAGCAAATTTTCCGAATTGTGTTGGAGCGATAGATGGCAAGCACGTCCGTATTATTTGACCTGCATTCAGTGGAAGTTTATTCAATAATTATAAAAAAATATTATTCAATCGTTCTGTTGGCTATGTGTGACGCTAATTACAGTTTTAAGTATATTAATGTTGTAACCGGTGGGTTTGGGTTTAGGCCTCCAGATGACGTAAGGTAGAAGAATTCAAACACGAGGAAATTTTATCACGTTACTTTAATTAATGGAAATTATCACTCATGCTAGCACCATTTAGATACGTACTTAACTATCTTATCTAAATACTAGGCACTTATAAATTAAGTCTGGGCGGAGCCCTACGGTTACGCTAGGGAAGGCGTCGCGGCGCACGAGTTCGGTCTCGGTTACGGTCGTCGGCAGACTGGGGCGATGAGAACGCGGGAGGCGCGCACGCGGTGCCTATAATGGCGGTGTCGTTGTTGACGCCTGATTGGTCGTCACACGCATTGCTGCCAACCTTACTATTCACCGCGTTGTTGAGTAAGGGTTGCCCTGTCACATACTCCCCCTCTAGACCATGATTACGACCTCGATCGTGGTCTAGCTCTACAATAGGTTCACCCTGAACCTGCTTCAAACGAGGGCGGCCTCGTTTCTGTTTTGGAGCAAGCGGTTGAGCACACGGTTGACTCATCGTCACGTGCTCGACGCAGTAAGTTCACTCACGTGGAACTTGTCCAATACATCATCCGGATTATGAGCTGTCGCGATAAGGTACGTTGTAGGTGACAACTTCTTCTTTACAACGTACGGCCCATCTCGCTTGGGAAAAAACTTTGCAGTCTTCTGCTTATTAGCGTTGCTCAACTGGTGGGTAGCTAATAAGACTTTATCCCCTTCTTTGAACACTTCTCCCACACTTCTAGATTTATCTCCATATGACTTCCTTTTATCCTGCTGCCTTTCTACTTTTTCACGTATTTCACTCAAAGAATTTAAAAACTTAGTCAAGTAAGGTGTGATTTGTGGAACAAAATTATCCTTACTGAGAACTGCCTTTGGTTCATTATACACTTCCAACGGTGACCTTAACTCACGGGCCAACGTCAGGTATGATGAAATAGTACCTGTAACTTCACTGACTGAACTGTTTATGCTAAAACGCACCATCGGCAGCTGTTTAGGCCATGAAGGATGATCCAAACCAACTAATAAAGCCAACTGTGTCTTCATATCTCTGTTTTTCTCTCTGCTGGGTTAGCTTCCGGGTGGTAGTAAGGTATCAAGTCCTGTGTGATGCCTAAGATGTACATGCACTTTTGCATAACTGCAGATACAAATTGTAGACCTGAATCGGAAATGACTCTTCGTGGCAAACCAAAACGGAGAAAGTATTCCTCAATCAGAACTTTCGCGCAAGCAACTGATGTAGCATCTCTAAGAGCGTAGATCTCAATCCATCTCGTTGCGGTGTCTTCTACTAGGAGTATCCATTTCTCTCCATTTTCACCTTCTGGTAATGGTCCAAAAAGGTCAATTGCTAAGACCTCATTCCGCTGGTTCAAGACCGTTTTGAATGGCGGCGTTTGAATGAGACCCGCTGGTTTCCGGTTCGTTATTTTATAGCGTTGACATACATGTTAAATCGTGTGCTACAGCACACTATTTAACATAATCTGTAATGACTCGTCTCATACCAGGGAAGAAATAATTTTGCGATATTTTATGGTATGTCCTTTCAATTCCAGGGTGACCTGCTATAGATGCATCGTGACATTCACGTAATACTTCTTCTCGCATACTAGCAGGTATTACCAATTTTGGTGACTCGTGGAATAGATTCTGACTCAATAATATTTAGGGACAGTAACTTGTATACAAAATTACAAAGCGGCGAATTAAACCTACCAGAACCTCCATGGTGACTCCAGAGCCGTTGCTGAAAGAAGGTTGAATGGTTTACATTCACGGCTGAAAAAAGATGAAGACCTAAAACAGAATTATACAAGGGTAATGGAAGAATACCTAGAATTAGGATATATGGAGAAGATTAATGCAGCAGAAATTAATGAGACGGTATCGGTATACATACCTCAATATCCAATCGTGAGAAACGATAAAGACACCACAAAGATCAGGGTTGTGTATGATGCACAACCCTGCACTCCTGCAAGTATTAAAATGGTGTATCGTTAAATTACACATTAATGACAGAGCCTACACTTCAACCATCAACACACCATCAACACATCAACATCTAATGATCCTTCCACCTGGTTGGTAGCCTTTGCTGATAAGCTTACACCACCTTTTGTTCATATTCCCTTAAATTTTAATAACCCAAACTACTTCTCCGCTTCAGGAACTATAGACTCTCCTTTATCTTTTGATGAGCTGCAAATTGCGTTAAATGGTTTGGTTGATTCTTCCCCCTTCTTAGATAGAATCCCATACTCTTTCATAATCCAATCAACAGAGAAAACAAAAACATTATTTTAGGATTTAATTAATATTTTTTATAAACAAGGTTTCATTCCAGAGTCTTGGGGCACCCAAGTCCCAACTCTGATGATCTGATAAAAACCCAACAGATCCTAACTCTCATCGTCCGATAGCCCTTTCATGTGTTTTAGCAAAGATAGCAGAAATCTTAATTAAAAACAGAGTAGAATGGCTTGTAGAGTCCAAAGGCCTTCTAGCTAAGACACAGTTTGGTTTCAGAAAAGGTATAGGACCTTAGATAACATTAGTATTTTGACAACAGAAATCCATCATTCTTTCAAAAAGAAAGAATATCTATTAGGTGTATTCCTGAACATTGAATCTGCTTATGACAATGTGCTTCTCCCTATGCTCAGAAGAAAGCTGTTACAGCTTAGTATTCCTGTGAAGATAGCACGCTTTATATGCTGTTACAAAGGTCAATCTTAATAAAAACTCAAAACTCATATTTCGGCCCGATAATTCCTTGAAAGGGTCTCCCTCGGGGTTCAGTCCTTAGCCCACTCCTCTATAGCATCTACACTTGTGATCTTGAATCAGCCGTTAGTCCATTCTGTGTTTTACTCCAAATATGCTGATGACCTAGCTCTGTTTACTTCAGCAAAAACCATTTCAGAGGCACAGCATAACTTAAATTCTGCACTAAGCTACTTAAGCGAATGGCTCCTGGATAATGGACTATCAGTATCTGCCTCCAAAAGTTGTCCGATTTGGACATACGATATGAAAATGTTTCCGTCCCACAACACAAAGTGGTCAAAATTTTGAGAATTTGGCTAGACACGGGACTGATAGGAGTAGCACATTTCAATCATGTTGTGGCTAAATGTGAGAAATATATTAACATTCTTCGTGCATTATCTGGCGTATGGTGGGGATCATATCCATTTAGCCAAAAAATGTTGTATAACGCAATAATGCGAAGCTATCTGGTTAATTTTACTGGATCCAGGTAACAAAGCTGCCCTTGATAAATTGTCCAAAATTCAGTCCAAATGCCTGCGTATTATTCAGAGTGCAATGAAATCTTCGCCAATAAATGCAATGCAGGTAGAATGTGTCGACCCACCTTTACATCTTCGTAGACAATTTCTTTCAGACAGGTTTGTCTCTAGCTTATCCAAAACCCAGACCACACCCTTATACTCAAAATAAAAAACAAATGTTTGATCTTACTCAATCTTCTAACTACTTATAGTCCTGAAGAAAAACTCCCCTGTGTCGTTCGTAGTTACCTTAAATTCTCACAGTTAACTGTCCTATAGTCCAACTAAGAACTAATCCACTTTTTCAATAAGTTATGATGCTTTAATTTTCCAGCCAACAATAATTCTGAATTTCGGTATTGATAAAGACTCTATAGAACCTTGCAATCTTTTTTATGAAATAATTGGCAAGAAATGGAAAGTCTGCCTTACAATTTATACAGACACTTCTAAACTTTCAGATGACAGTGAAGTGGGTGCTCCTGTTTGGATCCCAAAATACAGAATCATCCTAAGTAACAAATGCCCTTCATTATCCTCTGTATTTACTGGAGAAGCTGTTGCTATTCTCGAAGCCATTTTATATATCAGTTCCTATAAACCTAAGAAAACAATAATTTTCACTGATTCCAAAAGTTGCCAACAGGCCCTCCTATCTAACCAATTTAAATCTAAATCTAGATTTCCCATTATACTGAAAATTAAAAAACAAGCACTTTACAAATGCTCCCAAGCTGATTTCAGAGTAGTTCTAGCATAGATTCCTGGACATGTTGGCATCCCAGGTAATGAAACAGCAGACTCATGTGCTAAACAGGCTGTTGCACATGGTGGCATGAACTATTACAAGGTTTACTCCCATGATCTCTCCTCTGTCTGTCGAGTACAGATGCATTCTATATGGCAAACACCTGGCATTTCATACGGCAAAATTCAAAAATCACTGTTATGTCACTCATGCACTCCAGTTTTCTTGGCCAAAATTAGAATACGAGACCACTCACTTTGCGAATGCGGTCTTGATGAGGGTGTCGCGCTTCCTATGTCATAGCAAGATGACTCGCTAGCTCTTCAGTCCAATTTCCTTGACTACCAGTTAATGTACATTGTACGCAATCATTGGACTCTGCCTAACCGTAAAACGTGACTCGTTAACGGTCGTCTCATTATCACATCGCACGGTTCTTGTAGAACTAGGAATCATGAGCTAAAAGCACTTACCAGGACCTCTGCTGGAAGTTTTCCATCGAGACCTCAGCCAGTGCCTCACACGTGCTTACCCATCCGCCATTTTTCTCCGTACCCTCCTTCCTGCCGGCACGCCATTCGTAGTCTGCCCCAGAGATGCGTTAGCATCTGCTCGTCTGTGCCACAGAGTACCTGCGTCAAATCACTTACAAAAGGCAGAGTTGCCATAGTGCAAAAATAGATTGACAATAAGGATACAGTTACACTCACCAATTCGTTCACGGAAACTCGCGCTGCGCGCGACACTCACAACGGCAGAGAGGTCTACTTCAAGAGGGCTAGCAGTTGACATGTCCACACAAAGATTTTCTCCTGTCCCGAATGGCAGCTTACTTAGCACTTAGCAAAAGAGACGTCATTTGCTCCTGGTCCTTACATCGCTGGGCTGCAGATTATTTTCACTTGCAGTTCCCATACAAGGTGCCGATGCGCTAGCGGATATATCATGCTCAGTTACAGTTACTTCATCACCGCCTTTTTCCCACTCAAGTCTGTTATAGCCAGACTCTATCTCCATTGAGCATGTGTTTTCAGGCAAACAGGTGCTCGTGTCGATTTTTGGTTGTACCTCACTATCCGTGATATGTTCTGCGGGTAAAGCTTCTATATCCAGAAGCGATGTGCCCACTCCTACTCCACTGGAGTATTGTTACTTCTCAATCCTCTGTTCATCACAGGCAGAGTGTCATTGACATCGTCTGCAAGAGGGTATAGATGTCCTATAGAACGCGTGAACAGGGAGTCGTCGACTTTGACTTTCGCAACTCTGCATTTGCTATCTGCGGTAAGAAAGTCTGCTGGTCTTAAGACATGTTCAAGTTCTATGCCAACTCTTGCTAAAAGTGTTGAATTAAGTATTGCTTCTACTTACTTTATAACCGTCAGCAATTTATACTCGTGTATTACTAGATGTTTCCTCTAGGTTCTACTGAGGCAATTCTTAGCTAACTTAGATTTTCTTTTTGATATAGTACCTACGGGTTTTTAAGTAGTTCCGCTAGTAATGTGAAATTATTTACATTATTAGAATTAAAACCTTTGCGGGGTGCCTCTTGTTGCTTCAAATCTCCGTAAGCCACTCTAACCAGAAGACTTTCTTCAACCGATTTGTCCTTTACTATGTCTAGATGTACTGCCCTTACAGTCAAACATGTAAATAAGTCTACCCATCTCTTCTCCTTTCCTGCAGCTGTGCATACATATAGTGGCCCAAAGAAGTACGCACCAGTGAATGTATACGGCTCGTTGTAATTTACTCTCCTGTGGCAATGCTGGTGTCTGGGGCAACTTGTATGGACCTCCCCCATGCTTTATATACTGTGGACAACTACGGAATACCTATTTTACTTGAGTTCTTCAGGAAAATGCTGTCCTTGTAACCTATGACGTGATAACGTCATATAAATCGATGACGTTGGCTGCACGCATGAAACTCACGCATAAAACTCATTGTCAGGTTCCGCGTGGAAGCGAGAGCGTGGAACAAGCGATAGAGAGGCACGATCAGCCAAAGCGTTCGGCTTGTCCAATGACCTTATCACGTAAAACTATCGTCCGTAAACCGACTTTACAGACAACCTTTTTTTTTTAATTTTAATTGTAGATTCAGAACTGGCACTGGTTTGAGTAACAATTTCGCTATATGGCTCTCTCCTAACTGACCAATGTTGGCTCGGAAAGTCAGTAAACTCAGAGAGGTCCATTGGTTAATTTAGACCATTATAATATGGTACTTCCATTTCCTCTGGGGATTCACAAGTTTCTGTCGGCTCTCCTGGGCCTCGGGGCCCGGGGGCTCCCCAACTGAAAGAAAAGTCTTATGTGTCTCATAATGGCGACTCACAGGCAAGTATGACTCTTCTTCTTTCAAGAATGCTGGGCCATTGTACCAAAGTTCTTTCCTGTGATTCCCGAGTTCAGGTTCAGGTCTCGTGGCGATGTCTGCTGGATTTGACATTGTATTGATGTAAAAAAAATTCAGTATTTGGATGGTCTTGTTTGATCACATTAACTCTGTTTGCTACAAATAGTGATAACAGTTTGTAGCAGACAGAGAAACGATGGAGATGGCGCTGCCGTCGAGTAAACATTAACTCCTGTGTCGAAAAAGTCTAAAAAATAGTACCTATAACGTTTATTTCTAAGGAAAATGTGCGTAAATAGTGTTATATGAATCTAGTACTTACCATGTGTTATGTTATTTTAGTTTATTATTCCTTTAAAACTTAATTAAACGAGAGTGTTTGTGTGAAAATTGTAATCAGCAAAACAACGCTAAAATAGTATCCAGAATACTATTACACAATCAATAAAACCATTGTAACGAATAACAATACAAACAGTGAGTACCAAAAAGCCCAAATTTAAGTGTTATTTGAAGAAACTAAAAAGCAAAGGCAAACATGAACGTTGTTATACAACGGCTTTGACAGTGAATTCAAATATTGACCTTTGGACTACTGCTATCTACGAACTTACGATAGACAACAGAGCGACAACATACATTGAATACGTTCACCAAATTCGAATACTTATTCTAAGCTTTACTGGTGTGGAGGTAACACTGCCAGCTGGTGAACGTCAGTGACCTGGTTCAAATCTTGGTGTCACTGTAGAGAGATTTTGTGTTTTTGTAAAAGATTTATTATAACTTTAAAATGAACTTCTTCGAAAACATAACGTTTCGACGAAGGTGCAGTGACTCAGACTCTAAAGCCAATAAAAGTGAGTCTTCGTCCGATATACTAGATGGCACCGCTAGTAGTATGCCTGATGTATCTAGCCATGAATTTGATATATAATATATGTAGACAGCATCAGGAGCGAACAGAGGAGTTAGAAATTAGCTTAAAAAGCGTTCATAATGAAATAGAAATATTATCAATCGAAAATAACAACTTAAAACGCAATAACGAGGAATTATTAAAGAAGATTGATCTATACAAGAAAATTACCCAAAGCCCAGCTAAACCAAAAGCAAATAATCCTATAAAGAAGCGATGTACTACCTTCACTATAGATTCTCAAATACAAACAGAATCAATTAATATTCCAAAACCACCAAATACAACTACACATACACAGACGGAAACTTTGTCAGGCAATAATGAGAATATCAAGACTATGGTTACAGCGTTGGAACAAATACAAACAAGAAAGGAAAAGTCGATTCTAAACAGACCAGAACCACACAATGTAAATAAAAAACGAATATGTATTCTGAGTACAGATAAAAAACATAATATATTGTCAGCAGCGGAAGATAAAGTCCCTTACAATAAGAAATATGAAATATGCCATTATCTTACACCTCATGTAGATGTTAAACATATGATAACGGGGTTAAACACAAAATTATCAAAATTTACTAAAAACGATTACTGCATAATATTAATTGGTGAAGAAGACTTCAGAACCCCATCTGACCACTTTGTCATATCATCTCACATCCGAAAGATGCTACAAAAGGTGCAAAATACAAACTTTATTATTTGCCTTCCAACACTGAAGTATTCAAATGCAATGGATAATTATAACTGGAGAGTTGAAAACTTTAATAAGGTAGTGGAGTTAGAAGTGAAAAATCATATGCACGCATTTATTTTTGATCCCAATAAGAATGTGACCTTTGTCCCTAGTATGCTACACAGATTTTCGGGTACAATTAATTATAGGGGAGTTCGAGCCATAATTGAAGGAGTATACAAAACACTGGAAGAAATAGATCAAAAATATATTAGTTATTACAATGACTCGATTAACACTCAAATTGATTCAAATATGCAGTTTTTTCGAGAATAAATACTTGACGATTATGCATCAAAATATAGCAGGTCTAATAACAAAATCTGACAAACTCACAGTCTGCATTGAACAACTCAAAAGTGACTTTGGAAAAAATATTGATGTTGTATGTGTCACAGAGCACAATATGATGGCAGGGTATGAACAGTATTTACAGATCCCTAATTATTCTTTGGCGGCCAGCTGTAGCAGACCAAATAAAAAAAAAGGAGGGAGTTGCATTCTAATAAGAAATGGAAACCAGTGGACTGAGCTACCGGAAATAAGTAAACTTTTTGTGTTTGGTGTAATAGAATGCTGTGCTATTAAACTTATTGCTTATAAAATTATAATATTATGTATTTATAGAGTCCCAAAAGCTAAAAATTTAAAAACATTTTTTTCTAAGTTAAGAAAACGTTTTAGAATACTTAATGAAGAAAAACTGTACGCAGGTTGTTATGGCTGGAGACTTCAATATCAATGTACTAAAAGCTGACATGACCACACGAGTATTTGAACATCTATTGACAAATTATAATTTAACTTTAGCTATAAGACAACCAACTATACCTGTAAGCCAGACGTGTATTGATAACTTTGCCCATAATTTTCAAAAGAAATGTAAGGTGGAAGTGCTCGGACTCGCGTTGTCTGATCACACTGCTCAGCTGCTGCATTGCCCTATAAATAGAGTTTGTGTTCTAAAGTACTGGCGGAAAAGTCGTAGAGACTATAGCACTGAAAATATAATGAAATTTAATAAGTTTATAAAAAGTCTTTCGTTTACAGAAGTTTACAAACTAAGTGATCCAAATTTAGCCTATAAGACTTTTATTGAAAGTTTTCAGTTGCTGTATCATCTATGTTTTCCCTATAAACTTGTGACGATTAGGGTAAACAGAAAAGTCAAGTGGGTGTCTCACGGATTAAAAATTTGTAGTCCAAAGAAACGACGACTATTTAACATTTGTAGAATAAAACCTAGTAAAGAAAATAAGGACAGATACATGACGTCATACAGTAAATTATTTAAAAAAATCATAAAATTGACTCAAAAATCACAAAATGACTATAAAATAATAAATTCAGACAACAAGTCAAAAACCACTTGGAGAATCATTAATAAAATAAGACATAATTTACCTAACATTCCAATCGAAAAAATCATAGTAGATAATAGATTTATTACCGAGCCAAACTCTTTGGCTGATAATTTTAATAACCATTTTGTGGATAAAATTACACCCGTACCATGCTTAGGACATAATGTAACACACCATATAAAAAGTACCAGCAATTCGATGTTCATGGCACCATGTTCACCAAATGATATCTTTAAGGTTATAAGTAATCTAAAAAATACCAACAGTGTAGGATATGACGAATTCTCCACAAAAATAATTAAAAACGTAAACGAATACATTTGTAGTCCATTAAGTCACATAATCAATTTATGTATCACAACAGGAACTTTTCCAGACAGTTTAATAAAAAGCGTCATTATACCTGTATTTAAAAAGGAAAATAGAACACGTATGGAGTGCTACAGACCAATTGCTTTAATACCGATTATGTCAAAGATATTCGAAAGGTATTTCTGTCGACAGCTAAATGACTACTTTGAAAAGTTTAATATTTTATGTAATGAACAGAAAGGTTTTCGACAAAATAAAACAATCAATGTGGCAGTTTATGAGTTTCTCCATAAAGTGATGTTACATATGGATAAAAATAATGCTGTATGCGCTCTATACTGTGATATGACCCAGGCATTTGACTACGTTGACCACGATATTTTGCTAAGTAAGCTTCAAGCCTATGGTATTAGAGGTAATGTCCTAGACTTGATTAAATCATACCTATTAAGTAGAACGCAAGTAACCAAAATAACAAGATTTAACTATAACACAAAAAAGGAAGAAACATACACCTCTTGTGAGCGCATAGTTAAATCTGGGGTGCCTCAGGGTAGTGTTCTGGGCCCGCTTCTTTTCATTATCTATATAAATGATTTACCTAAAGTAACTGGGCATCCAATGACACTATTCGCTGATGATAGCACGGTAACTATTGCCAGTCAAAATAGAAATTATTATGAAAATGATATTAACGATACACTAACATCAATAATTAACTGGTTAAATGTAAATAAATTAAAAATTAATATCAGTAAAACAAATTTAATGCAATTTACTCAAAGATTTAATTATATAAGTGACATAAATGTGAAATACCAAAATGAAAAAGTAAACGAAGTAGACACTGTAAAATTTTTAGGTCTTATAATAGACAAGAAACTAGATTGGAAGGCACATGCTGATACTTTTTGTAAAAAGTTAGGTAGCTCGGCATATGCTCTCCACAGACTTGCGCCCGTTGTAAGATTAGACTCACTAATAACGTCATACCATGGCTTGGTTTGGTAGCATCAACATTAAGGTATGGGTTAATTTTCTGGGGCAATTCAACGCACAGTGAACTTGTATTTAAAGCGCAAAAACGATGTGTTAGGGCAATGTTTGGACTACAAACAACTGACAGCTGTAGACCGAAATTTATTGAACATAAAATCCTGGCACTTCCGTCACTCTATGTTTTAGAAGTAGCTTCATTTGTAAAATCAAATCCGCATTATTTTCCCTTACTGTCTGAGAAAGTTAAGCGTAACAGACGTGACAACTATAAACTCAGCATGCACACGGCAAAAAAGGCTCTTATGAGTAATAGCATTTTTTGTATGGGACCCGCTATTTATAATAGAATACCAAATTCAATAAAGGACTTAAGTACAAATTTATTTAAAACTAAACTTAAAAAAATATTACTGATAAAATGTTATTATAGTGTAAGTGGTTTTTTAGCTGATAAGAATTTTAACTGAGCACCTAGTATTTGTGAAATTATGACATTCCATGAATTGATATGACACTATTCTATTAATTATGACTGTTTTTATTTCCTGACATTCTAATGTATTAATATTTATAGACTTGTATTTATAGATTAATTTTCTTGTATTGTTTTATTTGCCATCTCTTAACAAATTTGTACGCCTATATGGGAAAAACATGACGAGCTTTAATGTTATGACAAACTACATCTTTATACAAACTATGTGTGTGTATAAAAACTCATGTTTTCTGCAAATAAATGATTATCTTATCTTATCTTATCTTTGTTTGATCTCATCCATCCGATAATAACTAGGCTGTCCGTTCAAATGTGTTCCTTTTGTACAGGCAGGTCTAAGTTAACTTTGACATATTTCAGAAGTCTGCTTCCTATCAGAAACCCCAGTAGTTCTAGTTTCGGTATGTTAAAGTCGTCTTTGTCTTGGATCAGCGATACACGAGATTTTGCCATCACTAAGAATACTAATGTTTCCTTGTCTCCTCCTGTTCTCAAATGTACAACGGAGGCTAAGGCAGTATTTAAGTAATCTCTGTATGAAGCTTATAGGACTAATGCAAATCAACATTTGTCATGTTAGTTCCCATCTAGGTAGTTCTATCTTGGTCACAGCTGTTAATTTATTTAGAATTGAATTTAGTGAACCAAGAAATTCCTTGGCAACAATGCACTTTAACTTCTCTTTGCAAATAGTTAAAAAGGAGTTTAATTTGCAGGATCAGTGGGCATGGCATTTAACGCAGTGTAGTGTGCATCAACTACTGAATCCTTGCAACCAAATATTTTCTTTACGCTTCTACAGATGTGTAATTTGAATCCGTTGTTAAAAGGTCAGATACGGTATCCAAGGCCACATCGCTCATCTTGTCCACCTCTGCTGTAGAATGATGGTGAATATTCGCCTTAAATCTATCTCAAAACTTCTTTCATTTAAGTTTGTCTTCACTATATGTTGGTATAGTGAGCTTTGGGAGTCTAGTTGTTGTTGTCTGTGTTAGCCTAGATAGGGTTATTGTAGCTTCTAACTCTGTTAAAAGATCTTCAACCTTCAACTAGTCTTGCGTCATGAGGTCTAGAGCTTTACTTTGACTGCATAATATAGATGTAGATAAGACACTGGTATAGCTCCTCCTCAAAAAACTTCATTTCTTTGTTTAGGTTTCACATGACATAAAATAAAATATTATTCGAATGCTCAGACTCGATATTTATAAGAAAGCTCGGTTACTTAAAGGCTTAGTTAGGCGTTAGGCGGTCTGAAAGGCTTAGTTGAGCCTTTGATGCCGTAATTAAAATCTTTTAAAGATTGACTCCATAATGAGATTTGTTCAAATTCGTATGTCGTTTTGCAGATATTGCTTGAAATGCATACCAATAAAAGTTTTGAAATCAAACCCAATGTCCCCCTTTCAAACAATAATGAACAAAATAAGTATAAATAATTTACCTCAATTTAACAGTGGTTTTTTGTTAACAGATATTTTCTCATCTATCAGACAGTTGCAGAAATGATCTTTAACTTTTATAGACGCAATTGAATCTTAATTTGACATTAAGTCGTTGCACATACGAAAATTATATCAGATTTTAAAGTTCCATTAAATGTATCTAATGGATGGTCAATATATGTCATTAATCGTGTATTTTGCGTTGCACAAAGCGCCTTTAGAACATAATTAGTGTTTATTGAGACGTTAAATTGACAGATCAGGAATTAAAACTTAATTAGTCAACAATAATCCATTATACCGACTTTAGTAGAATTTTCGAATATAATTTTGCAATTATATAGTAAAACATGTCTTTATCAAGTTTTTTCATCATTGTCTCATGCAGAAGATTACGTTCCCGCCGCCAAATCTCGGACAAAGTAAAGTAAATTTTATTTAAATAACAATAGTGAAGAGTTTCGTGTATAGTAGCAGATTTCCAAAGGTGTAGTTCTGCAAATCAAATACATTATTGTTTTGGAACCAATGACCAAAAGAAATAAAGTCATTGATGATTAATAAACACACAGTTACTGATCTGTCTGAGCGTCATATACCTTATACTTCGCGACGCGATCTTTTCATCAACAGTTTCTACAATTGTACAGAAAGTAAGTCACGAACTGGCAAAGTGAAGCCATGTCTATATAACCTATGTCAAAAAACAGGGAAGAATTACGAAAATTACCAAGTTTTTTATTTATACAAAACACCAACCGTTTTTAGGTCATAGTGCTGCATAATGTTTCTAATACTTTGTGCGATCAGACCTTGTCAATATTGCATTTTCATAAGTTCAGTGAAATGTTTAAATTTCATTGAAAGTTTAGTAGTGTCACAGAGTTCGCCCTATTTACATTATATCTATTAGTAATGTATGGTATATGTTTTACTTGCTTCTCGTTTTCGTTTTATTTAACAATATTTTAATTATTTTGTTTTGTATTTTTTTTTCTACATACAAAACTATAGTCACGTCAACGAGTCCAAGTACAAAAAAAAATTCCCTTTTTGATAATGACAAGCTAAACACGCTGTTTGTTTTTTTTTTTTAATAATTCAAAAAATATTTGTGTAATAGCAAAATCAAAAACGCCAAATGTTCAGTCCCAAGAAGGTTGTATCTGTTTATCGTTCATTCTCTTTTAAAATATTTTACGCAATGTTGTTTAAATGCCGGCTTTAGCTAAAGGATCATTATGATGTCAACTTATAAAATAATCGACTTTTGTGCAACGTTACTAAAATAATGATTTTATTATCACTCAAGCTGGATTAACTAATGAACTGATAATGAAGAACTTTCTGCAACTGGTTGTATGTGAGGCATTCACTTTAGTACACGTTAGCCCTTCCTATACCGTGATAATTAAAACAAAAGATTTATGAATGACACGCACGCAAATTTACGTCAATGGTACGTAAAGGGTTAAGTCTGTTTACATGATGTTACTGGCTGAAAAATTCATGAACTAGTCTATTATTTCATCGGATTGGTTTTTCAGCTGGTTGTTGTAAACAGATAATACTTCAATTATATTCTAGCTTTCCTTTCATTAATTGACTTTTGCAAAGACGCTAATTACACACTCTATACCATTATTACCAAGCACGTATTCCATCTACATACACAGTTATAGACTGCTAATAAGTAAATATTACTTCACACTGACCATGAAACAATTTGAAAGACACAGTGGTAAACGCCAGCCGGCAACAAAGCAAAGGGGTGCACACAACATAACAGAGTATTCTTATTTTCACATCTCACACGCAGCGCCGTCCAAGACTTTGCACATCAGCAGCAAATTTGAATATTTTTTTTAATCATTATGTCTATTTTTCTTCGTTCCTCTCCGCATTACATAACAGCTAGTATTTACTGTATTATTAGTATACATGTTTATAAGATGCTATGTATGCATTGTTTAAATTAAATGATGTACACACGTGTTACAAAATAAACCCGGTAACGTTCGAAAGTAGCGGGAAAATTGAAATAGGTACATTGAGTACAGTACATAGTATGTTACTCGTACGTAATACACAACCGAAGTGCACCATATTATGCTCACGTACTTAAATTAACGAGAACATCGTTTGCACCAAGCCAGTGGTTCACACTATATGTAAATAGACAGTAAACTTGTACGATATATGTATATCTTAAAATGTTAACACGCAATGTTCCGATTCAAAGGTAAACCTTACAATATCTTATGGGTAAAATGTTTTCTAATGTAATAGACATTATTAATAAACCATAATGGTTACATGAAATAATGATGTTTATTGCCTTCTTTATTGGAAAGGCCAGACTGAATCTGGTATTCAATACATTTTTTGTTAATTTATTTTATTTTACTCGGAAAAGCCTGAACGAATCTGGCGTTCCATCACAACAAAATATATATTATTACTGATTTCAAAATCAGATCCCAGCATCTCCACCATTTTGTCGCGTGTCCTATGTCATAGCAAGATGACTGTGTGTGCCCGGTAAATAATCATACTAAAATAAACACAAGACAAAGAATATAAAGAAGAACACGTGGATGAAACAATGAGTCGACCACCAACGCACGCAATTTAGGCAACATTTGGTGCTAGGAGGCTTTGCCTCATACAAGGGTCCGTTCAGTTACCCTTTGATCGACTATGGCTCCAGTCAGAGCGCAGTACCGTGTTTACTGCGCCCGGGTCTTCCCTTTACATTAGATATTGCGTATATTTATACAAGTTATCTCTCTCATTGGGTTCCTGGTCAGTACAGTTTACCCAGGAATGACACCAGCTGGACATGGGGTGTTCCCCACGAGGACCTCCACCATCCCCATAGTCCTGCCCATATGCTCCAACAACATAGCCGATCATTTTGCTATCCCCTGTTGGTTACACCCGGATATGGATGCTCAGGGGTCAACTCGCTAGCTCTTCAGTCCAATTTCCGTGACTACCAGTTAATGTACATTGTACGCAATCATTGGACTCTGCCTAACCGTAAAACGTGACTCGTTAACGGTCGTTTCATTATCACATCGCACGGTTCTTGTAGAACTAGGAATCATGAGCTAAAAGCACTTACCAGGACCTCTGCTGGAAGTTTTCCATCGAGACCTCAGCCAGTGCCTCACACGTGCTTACCCATCCGCCATTTTTCTCCGTACCCTCCTTCCTGCCGGCACGCCATTCGTAGTCTGCCCCAGATATGCGTTAGCATCTGCTCGTCTGTGCCACAGAGTACCTGCGTCAAATCACTTACAAAAGGCAGAGTTGCCATAGTGCAAAAATAGATTGACAATAAGGATACAGTTACACTCACCAATTCGTTCACGGAAACTCGCGCTGCGCGCGACAGAGGGTACACCGGACCACATTTTCTTTCGTTGTTCGAGATTACGGTATTCTTTGTACGACAAGTTACCATCATTCATATCTCGCCCCGCTAATCTGAGTTCTCTTCTAACACAGGTTTTTACCAAACACCTATATATTCTAAGTATGTTTATCATAATTAATAAAATTAAATTGTAGTTTATCATAATTGTTTGAATAGTATACTTCAATGTAGTTCAATACATAGTATTTATGTTGTGCCGTCATGTATTGTCCTATAAAAGTTGTTTCAGATAAAGTATCCTCAGACTCAAAATTGTTAAATGGTCTAAAAACTACCGATCATCTCGCTGCTTACCGATCATTCTCCATCGTTTGTCCTTCCTATCCGCGCGAACTGTTATTGGCAAAATTGTGGTTAAGTCGCACAAGCCATACAAACAAGAAGTCTAAGTCTGAGTGGATTTAGAGCGACATGTTAACGAGAGTCTATATTAAAAAAACAGGTGAACGGTTTTTCTGCGGTTGTCATGGTACGAATAACCCGTGCAGTTGTCTAAGTAGTCCTGCTTTAAGAGCTCATAGTAAGGCTCCTGTACTGTGTGTTTCAGCGGTGTAACCATTAGGAAATGCGCGGGCGTTAATGCAGTGGGCTCTGTAGGATCCTCACTGAGTAATGTTAGCGGTCGCGAGTTTATGACACTCTCGATTAGCGCAAGTACGGATCCTCATAGGTAAGCAATTGTGAACCTATGGTTAGAGTTTTTGAACTTTACGAACGCTCAAAAGAGCCAACAATAGCAACACCACCAAAACCCACATTGCTAAACGAACGCACCTATAAAGCCCTACAGGTACAGACCAATGAGCATATTTGTTTTCAGAGACTACAGACACAGACTAGACAGTCAGGTACAGATACAGATGCGATGTCAAATAGTGGCAGCATTGCCAGAATGTTACTTTTGTAACATTTTACGTTACTTTTGAACCTTCCATGTTACCTCTATGTTACAAGACTCAAAATGTTACTTTTAGAGGTTTGATAACATATAAGTAAATATTTTTATTAGTCGTGTCGGCGTACTTCTTACACAAAAATACGTAGCGCATTCTCACTTACTCGCACACTGTATTTCTAAATTTTCCATCCCGGTTAATTAGGCGTACATCACCAACGAGCAGCATCCTTGGTGTGTCAGTTCATTCAATTGAATTGACTTTTTGTGGTGTATTATAGTTTTGTGTTTTTGTTTGTATAGAGCTTTATTTATTCTTTGTGATTCAACTTTGGTTGGATGAAGTTTTATTTATTTCGTTATAAGGTATTGATTTGTTCGTTATCGACTTGTGAGTGCTAACAAAACTAGGTAAGTAAATGCTGTATTTGATTTATTTTTAAAAAAGTAATACCGATATTCGCTCTCATCACTTACGGTGCTAACGTTTATCTCTACTGGTACAATATTAAAAAATTTGCCACTCTAAGCACTGTTAGCGTGCCAATGAATTCGTACCGGTTGGTAAACAGAGCAAGTAAATCTGATCTGCCTGTCAAATCTCAGAAATCTCAGAAACTACAAGTGCTAGGAATTTCAAATTTTGCATGCGGGTTCTATTTAGTACGTAGGTGCTCACTAAGACGGGATTTTATGAAATTCAACACATAAAGGGTTTTTTTGGGGTTGACAGTTTGTATGAAACTTCGTTACTGCGAGTGCTAAAAGTTTAAAATTTAGCATGGGGGTTATTTTTAGGACGTAGGTGCTCACTAAGACGGGATTATATGACATTAAACCCCTAAGGGTTTTTTTGGGTTTGCTAGTTTGTATGAAACTTCGTTACTGCGAGTTCTAAAAGTTAAAATTTTGCATGGGGGTTCTTTTTTGGACCTATGTACTCCTAAGAAGGGACTTTATGAAATTCGACCCTTAATTGAAGTCTGACCCATTGAAATTTGTAATTACCGTATCCCGCGAGGCCACGCGAGCTTAGCCGCTGGCGGGTCAGCTTGTAAATAAAAAAATAACAAATTTCACATTAAGACCACAACGCTTACGATGATTATTATTTATAATATATATAAGATATATATATAATATATATAATATATAATATATATAAAATATAATATATATAATATATAATATATATATATATAATATATATAAGAGCAATAGCACTTTGAGTCTCAAAGTGACGTCATTTAGGCGCTATGCAGACGACGGGGCGGGGCGGGCAGTCAATTTTGCCGCGAATGATAGCGCAAAGGAAACCTATACTACCAAAGCACACGGAAGGCAAAAAGGCCACACCGCCAGTGCCCGCTGGACACTGGCAGTCTTTATTGCTTAGCGGTCAAAAAGACCGCCCCACCCCGTCGTCTGCATTGCGCCTTACGGCTTCACATTAGCCTACCATGTGACCGCTCACACAATTCGTGGACACTCGAGCACTAATTATTAGTGCTTATGGCCTGATTCTGACTGCAGTATACGTGTGTTTATAGCTTCTTATTATTTAGTAACTTTGATTTTATTTACAGGAACTAGATAGGGCTGAGTACCGACAGACTGAGAGTAGCCGAGAATTAGATTTTTTTATTGCTAACTTTGCTAATGCGACCAAGGTATAAGTAGGTTCCTACGTACATAATTGTTTCAAGTTGTAATTTGAATGTTTTTAACGAAACTTAATAAATTTCCGTGGTAGTCGCGCATTCAGAGCGGCAGTTTCCAGTTTTGAGTAATTTAAAAACATTTCATACCAAAAAATTTAACCGAATTCAATACCAAAAAGTGTACCAATATAGTTCAAAAGTACCTATTATCACAATATGTGCGCATGGTACCGACTTCGACAAGTTATTTCATTCTTTTTGGTGTTAAAGGTGGTTCCATTTTTGGGTTGGCTTTAGAATCGTGACCCCTGAATTTGGTGAAACAAAAACTGTGGGTGGGTTGAAGGGGTTTGTATAAAGCGTATTTACAACATTTTAGCTGCCGGAGACACGCCAAAATAGTTTTTTAAAGTTTCAATAAAACTTCGTAATTTTGATAGTGACAGGTGACATAAATGACATTAATGCGTAAAACAAAACGTTTCTAGGTAACTTTTAGCCTTTTTTGACATGTACGTTGTATGTAAGTTCTTGAAACGGAACGCAAACATCGAAGATAGCGTAATGTCACTGTCGGAATACTCGCGTCATTCCGTTACTTCTACTTCTACTTCTACGACTTTGCTACGATTTTGGACTCCGATTTTGCTGCTTTACTGTACGACACCTGCTTGCTAATAATAATAATAATACTGAAAATTTCACTAACTCCATCATAGAGTATTTATGGAGAAAAAATGTGACTAAACATAAAAAAGACCCATTCATCGAAACTATAAATGCTATAAATTATGTCTATAAAATATAAGTTCTAAAAATAACAAATTGTTTTTCAATTTTAATTATCAGACCCATACTAGTAGGAATGTGTGTACAATAGTATATTAGTACCTAATGAATTGGCAATGTCACTTGTCTGTGACAAACCTATAGGTTAGGTTAGGTTAGGCAGCGGCCAGCGAGCGCTTCATCAAACTACTTTTGTTCCAAATTTGTGCACAATAGTATATCAGTAGCTATCTAATGAATTGGCAAAGTCACTTGTCTGTGACATACCTATAGGTTAGTTATAGTTAGTTAGAATAGGTCGAAGTCAGTGACAGAACCGACTCATAGCACCCCGATTTCAAGCAGTCTTGTCGGATTGCAGAGCCGACGCGGGGGTGGTAGTAGATCGAAATGCAGTACTTAACCTCAAAATACTTAAACAAACATAACTCGAAAACTAATGGTCTCCGGCGGGTGGGGTTTGCGGGGGGGCACTACCCGAAACCCCCCCCACCCCTCCCCCTCCCCCCGAATTCAGGCGCCACGATTCTAAATGTTTACCCCATTTTTTGATAAAAAAATAATTTTCACTATTTTGGCAACCCTTGCTACTTATGGCATCGATTGTCATTAACCATCAATGATGATATCATCAAGATAGGCATAACATTTTTCAGTTATTGGAGTATACTTAACTGAAAAGCAGCTTGACCGAATTCGATAAAACTTAAATGGGACCACCTCAGAGGTATATACTCTACCGAACAAAAAAAACATTTTGTGAATCTGCCTCAAATAGCTGAGGAATTGGTAACATGTACACAAAAATAACATACAATTGAACTTATAATACTTATAACCTTCTACTTTTTTAAAGTTGTCCAAAAAGTCTAGGGCAATGTTACATTTCTCGTGAAAATGTTACTTTTGGAGCTATCTCGTATTACATTTGATCTGGCTCTGGCAACACTGAATGGTGGTCAAATGTCAAAATAGTCTGATTAACCTATGGTCAAATGTGTAGCCATCTTGGGGGTTTTCCCCCTAAATTTAGGGGGAAAGTATGATGGGTACCTAGTCTGAAGAGCACGTTTATCTGTTGTTACCGATTTTTATTGCTAAGTTATATATATATATATATATATATACATATATATATATACATATATATATATATATATATATATTATGTAGCTTGTATCAGATATGGTATCAAAATTGATAAACCGCACCTCATAAATTAGTGTCTGTGAACCTAGCATAACAATTTCCAGAAACTCAAATTTTTTACGTATCATTTCAGGCGTTCTCGACTCCAAGAACACTAATACGATTGAAACTGCAAAGTTCTGCAGCCACAAGCTCATACAGCCATAGTTCTAGTCATAAACTTAAAACATATTTAAGTCTTGAGATGCTGCGCTATAGCCGGCAGTTCTACGTAGCATTTCAGGCGTTCTGACTGTATGACTGGCGGTGTATGACTAGAACTATGGCTGTATAAGCTTGTGGCTGCAGAACTTTGCATTTTCAGTCGTATTAGTGCGCCTGGAGTCGAGAACGCCTGAGATGCTACGTAGAACTTCAAGCTATAGTGGAGCATCTCAAGACTTAACGATTTTATTGAAAAAAATATAACTTTACTTTTTAGTGTGCAATTACAATTTAACGCCCTAAAATGAATAGAACTATTAATTTTTTAGCATATTTGTGATCTAACTTCTCAGAACTCTTGAGATGCTAAAAGATTGTGTGTGAAGTTAGCATCTCATTTTTAAAAAACTGTTTTTTTAATGTTTTTTACCAGAACTATTGTTGGAAAGTCGGCAGTCGATAGAACTCTGTATTTTCAACCATATTTGTGGTCTAATAATTGAAAATTGTTGAGATGCTGGGTGACGGCATGCGAAGTTAACATCTCATTATTTAAATTATATTTTCATGTCAAAAATAGGTGAACTATTCAAAATAACTATCAGGAACTATAGAACTATTGGGGATGCTACTAGAACTCCGAAATTTTTTTGAGATTCTGGAAATTGTTATGCTAGGTTCACAGACACCATAAATTATCAATAGAAGTGCAGTTGGGTTGGGGCACACGTTACAGAATAGGAACGCTCGATTAATGACAATGTGCCTATTTAAATTAATATAAACTCTTAATAATATTCAAATTCAACCCGTTACTATCTAATTGTCATAACATAAATATACTTAATATAAATCTGCGTTGCATACCAAATGCTAAAAACAAATCGTGTTGTAAATTCAACTTCTAAATCAATATCTATTTGCGTTTACAAATATAAAGACTTATTGGTTTAAACAATAAACTACCTTTTTATTTAATCTGTGTGTTAGGGTGTTTTTGGTCTGATTTTAGGCCATTTTAATTTTTCAGGGGGTTTTCAAATAACTTAAGGGAGAAAAAAATTTCGATGTTGGCTTGGCTACACCAAAGACTAGGCCATAGAGAAAATTGTATATACGGAACGGAAAGACTAGGCTACAGCCCTAATTCCAAAAATCGTTTTTTTTTTTTACAATAACTCTTTTGACGTGACACTGGCAATAATGTTCTAAACGTTTGTCATAACAAAAACAAACAAACAAACACTTTGCGACTGTGATGGTGAAATATTTGTAACATTGCAATTTCTTTTAAAAGATACTTATAAACTTAATAAAACATACATTACAAAGTGAAAAGTTTTAGTTTTATAGTAATACTTTACAGTACAATCGTATCATAATGCATAATTTAACAAGAATAATAATTCCATCGCATTCATACAGCAAAGGGTACTTCACAGGATACATTATTTACAGCAAAGATAATACTACAATTTATCTTACAAAATATAATTCCGAGGCGGACGTAATTCCTCAGAAACGTGCTATTACCTCTCATGTCATTTACGGATATTGGGAAAATAGTGTTCCAAAGAAAAAGTTAATGAAAAACCAAAATATTATTATGTTCAACAAGGACAGAACTATATCTCAGCTGGTTATTAATGGACAATCAAAATCAACAAACAACATATTTATAATGCATTATGAATATAACAAGATAAGAGATTCACAGACAATCACTGATACTGCAGATATAATTTCAAAGTTGCATAGTTTAATACTTGAACAAAACGGGATGGCCCATCAAGTTACATTGACAAGACCAAGTTTTCAAATGCCACAGTGGATAGTTTTTTCAATGTTTCTTCAGCATATTTGCAATTATCTAAACCTAGTGAAATGGCTAGTTGACTCAGTGAGAAATGATAAAAAGGTACAGTTGTACTAACAAGAATTACAGATTTAAAGAACCAATGATCCAACTAGGAACAAGCAAGATAGATTTTATTTTTGAGGTTCCATACCCAAATGGTAAAACGGGACATTATTACTAGGACTCTGCTGGCTGTCCTTCTGTCCTGTCTCTCACCAGGCTGTATCTCTTGAACTGTGATTGTTAAAAAAAATTAATTTTCACAGATGATTTATTTCTGTTGCGGCTTCAACAAAATGTACTAAAACTGGACAAATGAGAGTCTGTCTCGTGCACAAAAGGTTCAATATCAATATCTATAAAAACAGCAAAGAAATCATGTCTGTTGTATGGGAGATTTGTTGTTTGGCCAGTTTTTATTTTATAAATGATATTTCAAACACTAATGCCTGCTAGCAAAACCAACATTTGCAACATCGCAGGGGATTTCAATATGCATCTTCCAACAACCCAATTTAGATTAAATGACTTTTACTTAGGCCACTGAGGCACCCTTCTGAGCACTGATTTTATCTCTCTAGTTGGTTTTGACTGTTGTATGGTCACAGAGCAACATTTATAGAATAGCTTTACAAGCTATTATGATTGAAAGAACAGTTTCCTTTATGATCGAATTACCTAAAAAGCAAGACTGTTTGCCTTAAACGTGATTTGCTGAGAAAGTGCTATGCCTGAAAGGCTAAATTGACTGAGAAGCTAGATCCCTAAAATTGATGCCTACAAAGCAAAATGCCTTAGTTGTTAAATCACTATAAAGTAATAGTACATTATGGTACTAGTGTGTAACATTGGTGATTACCGCCAAGGCGCCATTGAGAGATCTTAATAGAGCCGAGTACAGTAATCATCAGTACACACATGTATCATACGTTTTTCAACATACTTGTGAATAAAATAACAATAAAACTAATTTTATTAAGTAGATAAAAAGATTATTTAGAGAAATAATTAGTAAATGTGCAGTTAGTAAAATTATAATTAACTGTTTTTGATGGCTTAGAGGTCTCATCAGATAGATTATTTATTGAAATACTTTGCTAGATTGCTAGATGCTTACATTGCTAGATCGCCACCCACCATGACGCTTCAAAGTCATTATATCAGCTCCTGAATTAGCCAGCACGTAGCTGAAGTTCTGAAACTATGTCCAGTGTAGCTCTCAGCATCTGCTAAACCTAAAAATCTAGTGATTTCTTTAGGCATAGAACCAAATTAGTTTATACCTATAGGCTGACAGGTACATTTTCCATTCTGGTAATTTAGAACGAAACGGTTAGATTTTGCTTTTGGTGACTGCAAACTTTCATACTCCTTAACAATTTCATAGAATGGACTGTGAATGACCTCGGTATTTTATTTTTCATGATAGGTATCTTCACTAAAAGCATCTGGCCATGGTTCTCTATGTTTTTTACGGTTATATTTGTAAATTCTTGTATCCTACAGGCACCAGTTACACCAAATATTAGAACAAACCTGAACAAAAGAAACAATTAAGTTCAACACACAACACAGGCTGAAGTCGCGTAGATATTTAAAATTAATTTAACTAACCTTAGTAGCCAGCTATTGGCTATCTGGAGCATATTTTATAAATTTTTCAATATCGCCAGATAATAAAGCTTTTGATTTCTTGCTTCTAAATCCATCGGATAGTCTCTTTAGATAAGCTGACTAATTAGAGTATGTTTTTAAGTCCACTCCATTCTTTGTTTGGACTGTACTATTTAACATTGAGTTTAAACACCACAAAGAGCTAGGTTTGTACTTAGAAGATAATTCTTTAAAATACGCCATGAAAACATTTTCTGAAAAAGACTGCATATTCTTGCTGTTTTGCCATTTTATGAAATTTTGGTACGATAATAGATTATTTCCTTGGAGTTATCAGGTAGTAAACTTTCCATAACGTTAAGGGCTTCACATTTTATATCGGGCGGTGTACAACATAAATCATTTACTTCGTAACTAGTACTTGTAGACATTTTAATTAATAAATAACTATAATTTCAACAGTGAAAACGAGTTGTGAAAAATGTTTCGCTATGGCGGGAAAAAATAATCAGTTTTCCTATGCGCGCGCATTGCGATCAGCCACAGACTAAAGGGATGAGGTTTTTTTTATATTTTCCACGCATAGGGTTTGCGCCTATTCTGCCACGTACACAGTGGGGAATTTATAGTTTTCTTTTATTACAAAGATAACAAAAGTTATATTTGAGTGAAAGTTTTATTTATTAAATACGAGTTAAAATTATCTATTTAAATAAGAAGTTGCATAAAACGAGCAAGCAATAGGAACACTAATTTATTTGTTCTGAACACGATCTTAATAAAACCTTTTTTAAGAACAAAACACCTCAACCAAAGTGAGTTATAGCAATGAAAAAGTCACAGTTTGATTATGGGTGTCATTCTGAGCCTAATTGCGGTGACCATAGAGCCACTTTATGAACAAGTGTGTTGAAAAACATCTAATTAGTTTATGTGGTGATATTGTCATGGTGAATGTTAGCATGACCCTATCTTGCCCACCTTGGCGATGGACTGCTCACCGTTTAGTAGGTCTGACTCCCGCACACCCTCTTCCGTCACTTCCGATGTGGAAAGAATCATCATATATATATATATATATCGGCGCAACTACAACAGTTCGTCGAGAATAATTAAGTTTAATCATTTGATTGCCCTAAAAATAGTTTATAAATAATCAACTGATGATTTATAAACTATTTTTAGGGCAATCAAATGATTAAACTTAATTATTCTCGACGAACTGTTGTAGTTGCGCCGATATATATATATATATATATATATCAGACAGTTTGCTTTATTGGTATTTCGCATTTAAAGCATACTGCATCTCAGTCATTATGTATTTTTGACAAATAGCTAGAGAGGCAATTTGATTTTAGGCAAATGGCTTCTCAGTGAATTTAGCATTTCAGGCATAGCGCTTTCTTGGGATATCATTTAAGGCGCGCTCGTACCCTGATTAAAGAAAAAGCAGAATTTTTAAACACCTAGTGTAACGAAACAGATCGATAGTATATTATGTAAAAACACAAAGGTTAGAAAAGGAATAGGAAAAGAGTTATAACCGAATAGAATTCATAAATATAACTCACTTTCAGCAGAAAAAATCCTGAATAGGTCCACAAAAAAAAACTTTCACGTCCTAACTCTCAGAATTTTCAGCGCTAACACTATATTCTTTTTTAGGTAATACATAGGCAACGTATAGTACTAAAGTAATACCAGCAGTTTTTTCAATTATGTTAGTATATATCGAAAAATATAAAGAAAACGTACAAAATTAACGCATTTTCGCATTACATCGTCCAATCTAACAAGCGATTTTCAACCTTACGTAAAGCATCGTAAATTATTTTAAAATTGGGGTTGGACCGCGTCTTAAGGTGCAAACCCCACATATCGGGCGTCGGGCGTCGACATGGCACGGGTGGCTTCCAATTTCATTCAAATTTCAAACAAAATGCACGAGAATAAAGCGTAATTTAATAGAATAGAATAGGCTTTATTTATGGCAAAACACATACAAAAACATTTTGTAGTTCTACACATAAATCCAGACAATAATTACAAAATACAATAAAATAAATGATTCTTGCAGCCTTCTGCTGCAAATCGGCTCCAACTCAACAAAGAATGGTTGTAAACAACCAGCGTTGGTCTTCCGTTGAGGCCGGTAGTTGACGTCACGCACAGTTACACATAGCATACTACACGTTACACAGTTATACTATAATATCTACAACAAACAATTTGGAGACCAACAATCCCAGGGTGGTGTTAGGTAGCCGACACACTATCGACTTTATACTCTAGCGAGTAGCGTTCCTTATACTCGAATAACCAAACGGTATTCGCTGAAGTTCATACAGGTATATGCACCGACCTCGGCACACGACAGACGATGAAGTATAAAGTGTATAGCCAGGGCAGTGCATACTTCTGAAACCGACTTCTCTGTTGTAATGGGAGTCTTCAACGCAAAGCTAGGCACCAGGAAACGTGATGAGTTAAGAGTAGGGTCATTTAGAAACGGGCAGCGGAACCCGAGGAAACAGAGGCTAGCTGACTTCATGGAGAAGGAGGGACTCTTTATGATGAACTCCTTCTACATGAAGCGGCCATCCAGGAAGTGGATGTGGATAAGTCCCGACGGTTCTACTACGAAGGAGATAGACTTCATCATGACGACCAATAAGCACATATTCAATGACGTCTCTGTGATTAGCAAGGTGAAAACCGGCAGCGATCACCTCATCGTAAGAGGCGCATTAAATATCAATGTCAAGCTTGAGAAGTCACGTCTGGTAAAGTCCAAATCCTGCCCAAATCCAAAACCCCGAAAAGTTTCAACTGGAACTTCAAAAGCGTTTCCAGTGCCTAGCTGAATGCGACATAGTGGATGAGTTGAAGAACGGGTTGGTGGAAACTGTCCAAGCGGTTAGGTCCGAATTCTGTGAGACCAAACGCCGCAGGAAAGCTCAAAAACTCTCAAAATAAACTGAAACTAATGGCAGAACGGAGCGAAATAAGACTGCAGTCGGCAGTTGATATGTTGGACTACGGTAAACTCAATAGACGAATTTGGAAGTCCATGCGACACCACTTGCGTGCTTTTAATACTGCGCGTATTAATGCAGTAATTGAGCGGAACCAGGGCTCTAAAGTGTTTGCGAAGAATTGGTCTATTGGGCAAAGCCAAGTGACAAAACTGATGACCGAAAATGGCAGTATCGTTTCATCCAAGCCTGAGATTCTGAGAGAGATTGAGAGCTTCTATGAACAGTTGTATACCTCGACGCGCGAACCCGTCACTGACGCATCTCAGGACACCAGAGCAGAGTTAATCCGACATTATACCGAAGACATCCCGGACATCACCCTGTACGAGATTAGAATGGCTCTCAAACAGCTTAAGAACAACAAGGCGCCAAGAGAGGACCGAATTACGACTGAACTTCTGAGAGCGGCTGGTAGACCGATACTTTTAGTCCTCCAAAAGTTATTCAATTCTGGCATCTTCAAAGGCAAAACGCCGGAAACTTTGCACAAGAGCGTGATGGTGTTCTTCTTCAAAAAAGGTGATACAACTTTGTTGAGAAATAATAGGCCCATTTCGCTCTTGAGCCACGTGTAAAAGCTGTTTTCGAGAGTCATCACGAACCGTCTCGCGCGCAGGTTTGATAAGTTCCAGCCTCCTGAACAAGCCGTTTTCCGAAGAGGCTTTCGCACCGTAGACCACATTCATACACTACGGCAGAGTATACACCAAGGCAACTATGTCAGTCCGATTACAGGACCAGAGTACGGAACAAATTCCATTGCAGATATGTGTGAGACTAACTTATTTAGCTCAGTTTCGTTTCTAAAGAAGTACTCTCATCAGCTAAAACTGAAAACTTCTTGTTTTATATTTCTCTTGTTTTTATAGTTGAAACTCATCTCTTAAAACTTCACCCACACAATTTAGTAGTTCACAAGCTGTTTCCTTAATGATATAAGCATCTCTCCATGTTTTAAATTCGCCATTCATTTTGTCAAGAATACTTTTAATCAAACTCTCGTATTTAGTAGTGTGAGATATTTCTTCCGTTATTAAAAAGTACAAACCTCTGCAAAGTAGTTTTAAGCCCTTCCTATTTAATTATTTTTTACTATCACTCTATTGAGTAATTTGAGCATGAATGGGTTTTTCATGGCCTGCCTTCAGATATTTTCCATTTCTACACTTATAGTATGAGCTGATGGATATAGTGCCGTTCTCCTTTATCAGATGGTTTCAGACTAGACGCCCCAGAATGTGTATTTAGCACGTGTGGTTCATTAGGATGAACGGATGGTCCAGCTCAAATTCTTTCTGTTTTTAGTAGGTGCCGCCGTCATCGTTTCATAATAAGTACCTACACAGTACACTTACTTATAATATGTTAAAGATTTGAGACGTGTAAGAGTGTGGTGTGTGTGTGCGCGTGTGAATACCTATGAATTCAATAATTACATTTCAAACTAAAGATTTCAGCATCATCATATGATAAAGTTATTAACCATTTTAGGGTTTTAATTTTACAACTGTGTATGGGTAATGGGTAAATTTTAATTTTTTTTATTAAGTTTATTGTAAAGATGTGAGTTAATGTAAAAATAATGGTGACTTGCGATCATCGTACGGTGAGGTTCAGTTTTACAAAAAATATCCGACCTGCGTTTATTATTTATATTAGGGTCATAGGCAATTTGCGAGTCCTTACGCAGTATTACTTGTAAAGAGTTGCCGAACTGTTGGCACCCCAAAAAGTGAATAAAGTTCAACGGTGGGGAAACGAATTGGTTTCTTAACTAGAACCATTAGTACAGCTACTTTGAGCTTGTTCCAGTCGTGGCATTGAATTTTAGTAGGTACCACTCCAGGAGGTAATGCAGTAAGTCAATATCGATTGGGCCAGAGGATAGTAAACAGTTTTAAGACACTTGAAATCAGCCACGTTACGTAGGGTTCTAAAAACATAGATAATATTTCGAATACGAGAGACTGTGGTGTTGATATGTTGCTTCCAAGACATAGAACTCTCAACCATGACACCTAGATACTTAATGCACTCAGTGCAATAGATACTAACGCAGCTACAAGCGTCACCGGGGCTACATTTGTGCAGGAATGAGCATAAATTCTGAAAGAGGAAGGTGGTTGAGAAAAAATGATTTTTTGTTGTTTTGTTTGTCGAGCCCTTTGCTACTTTAGTTTTCGACAAGTTCAAAGTGAGGAGGTTGGAGTTTAACCAGTCTTTGACAGCTTTTAGCGCATCTTCCGCGAAAACCTTATTGTCTGTCCAATACCATGAACCAGTAGAACTGTGTCGTCAGCATACGTAATTACTCTTCAGTTTGTGTGAGACATATTGCAAAGGTCATTGATATATATCAAAAACAACGAAGGTCCGAGGACACTACCTTTTGGTACACCGTCGTTTATTATTTCTTCGTTACTAACATATTTTTCAATATTAACCGACTGTGTAAAGATGACTTGAAAACAAATTTAGCACAACACCTCTAATACCAATGTGTTCGAGCTTGGAGAGTAAAATAGGAATGGAAACGGTATCGAATGCTTTCGATAAATCTAAAAAGATGCCTAAAGTTTTAAGTTTCCTATCAATTTTTTTTTACTATATAGTGTCCGAACTTCTAATACGGCGTCTTTCGTTGATCTATTTCTTCTAAAGCTAAATTGATTTTTTGATAAAATATTGTGTTGATCTAAATAACTTATAAGTCTCTTGTTGAGTATTTTCTCAAGTATTTTTGGCAACACTGTGAGTACTGAGATGGGTCGGTAATGCGAAACAGTGTCTATCGCCACTTTTGAATATAGGGTGAACAATCGCTCTTTGAAATACTGTGGGGAAAACTCGCGAGCGCGCACTTTAGCTCATTCAGTTTGTCAAAGTACTATAGGTACATGGTTTTACACACACACCATGTATAGATTCCCATATGCAATGTCTAATATGTGTATAAGAATGTACTAAATAAATAGTACCAATATTGTACACACTTTCAATTGTAATTATAAGTGACTATTCAATGGCTCAATAAAAACAACCTAAAAGTAAACATTAATAAGACCAAATAGATGCAATTTCGCATGTATCCAGACGCTCATTTCCATATTAACGTATCTGCAGACACATTATTAGATTATGTATTTATTTAGTCTACAAAAGCGTACATGCCACCTGGTACTGGTTAATTTGTGTGGCGTAAGTTTGAGGGAAACATTAATTTTAAAGTTTTGTGTTATATTTATTTTCCAGATATCTATAAAACAAGGGAACCTTATACTAGCTGTAATGACAGATATAATCCTGGGATATATTCTTTTACAATTCGTAACACAAGATACAATATACATAAGTTCCAGACTCATGGAAGTATTAGAGGTAGGTATGCCAGTTTTTTTTTCTGGTAGGTACACAACAGGCAGGGTATTTGCATGCCCTGCTCTGTATGCCTACTAATATGTAAAGAGGATCAGCAACAATATAAAATGCATAATGTCATTGTATACTTTTTCCGATTATTTTGCTGTTTTAATTACTGAAATCCGGCCTTCACACGCAACACCGTGGAGTTTGCTTTGTCATTCTTAGTTAATCAACAAGGGCCACCTTTGCTGTGGTCACGGATTGGATGGGCGACACCTAGTGACATTTAAAACTAAGCGCTTTAACCGCTAAGACGGTATAACGTGTTGGATGGCCTATACTCCTCATTCTCATTCTGAGAGAAAGGCCCGAATCTCAGCTAACTATACAGTTTGAGGTCTTCACTTCCATACTTCTCTAGCGTATGTAGACTCCCACAGTCCAGACCCATAGTAGGACCCGATTTTCAAAAGTAGAGTATATATGAAACCTTTGAAATCGATTTTCGGCAAGGACGTCATTAAAACGGCGATTTTCTTCAATTAAAATCCTTTTTTTGAGTTGGAGACTACTACTCTACTACTAGTTTCGATTCGAATAATTAAATACCCCTAATATTTTATTGATAAAGACAAATAGTTAAGGAGTGAAAGTAGACCATCTTTTTGTTAAAAATAAGTTTACAGTCAAAAAAATTATAACTTAATTGTATGGAATTTATGTGGGTTAAATATGAGGTTTAATTATTCAAACAAAATTTTTGGTGTTTAAAATCTAGTTAACACCTTTAAGTTGGTATAAAATTATGCACATACCTTTGAATAAATACGGACCTTTACCTTGTTATAATTATTTTAATGCATTATTTTTATGTTTTCAGAAATTAATAAACATGTTATACTCGTTACTTACCTGGTTGATGGGCGCTCCTGTCGGATTAAAACTGAACAATGCATTTAACAAAATGTTGGGAAAATATTTCTCTTACCATGTCCAGTTGTGGTGGCTATTCTTAGGTGAATAATTTAATATCCTATTATGTAAGTGTCCATTTCATACTAAATCTTGGCATAATGGAGAAAAGTTAAACCCAACACCTAAAATATACATATTGTTGTAAAATCAGAAGTGGAAAGGTTTTTTTAAAAAACAGCGGTAACATTATCCTTAGTTATTTACTTTTAGAAGTACCAGAACATTAATTCAATTACCGAAAATCATTACGACAGTGTTTGCACTATACAAAATCACGACAATCGTTGACGTCACCACATTTACGAACTCGGAGATGTTGACTCGTCGACCGTTTGAATTGAAGGCAGAGTGAGGCACGACCGCTCTGCGCGCCGCCTTTAAACTTTTCGGTCAGCTAGGCTTTTCGTCTCCAACAATATTTATTCGAAAAGCACATATTTATATACTTAATATTATTCATTATAATTATATACTTTATAATATTATAGTATAGATATAACTCTATCTCTGTCTGTTTGATACTTTATTACGTCTTAACGGATCGTAATCAAATTTGTCAAGTTATGGATTATATCCTCAGGAAGCACATAGGCTACATTTTCATCATCATCCATCACCACGCGGGTGAAATCGCGACACGCAGCTAGTAATTGTTTATTTATGCACGTCGGTTTGAGAACTTCGTCATTTATGAAACTCTTAAAAAAAATTAAAATTGTGTTTCAGATACTTGCAGCACCAAGCTAGATATGATACTGGATTTGTATCACTATATAGGATACTTTGGCTTCACCTTCCAAATAGCTGTGATATCAGACATGATGTGTCTGGCCACCTTCCATTCATATTGCATTTATGTTTACGCGGCGAGGTAAGAACTAAGTACCTAAGGGTAATAAGGCCTAAAGTATAATAACATCTATTTCAAAGTTAGTCGATACAGTGTGAAATGTATTAAGATTTTTTTTATAAATATTTTATGTACAGTTTGAAACATTTTAAACCGATTTCCATTCATACATAATTTTTAGAGCCGATGTTGATGATAAATTATTATTAAAAAAATACTAGTCTGATCTTGATAAAATTTTAATGGCACCACATGTGAAATACTAGCTTTCAAATAAAAAAAATCATCAAATCTGTTCACAAAAAAGTTCTAAAGTAAAACAAAAGATAATTACTATTTGAAATTTTTTAAACCAGCTTCCATTCTATTATAGATCCTTAAAATTATTGTAAGACACGACGTTGATAAATAAATGACTAACAAATATTATGCTAAAGGTAACCAAAAACCAAAACATTAGCTGGGTAAATACTTTGTTTTTTGTTGATTTTCTCAATTTCTCTGAAGTAAGTATGATCTACCAAACAAAAAAGAATCACTAAAATCGATTTATTATACTAGCTAGCTAGTCCTATATGTTATTCGAGCGCCTTATTTATATTATACATACCGAATTATTTTAAAATCCATTTAGTAATTTTTGCGTGAAAGACTAATGGCCGGTTCCAATAATCTATCTATCGCCGGTTTACCTTACTAGAGATAGATATTTGACACTATTTGTATGGACGTTATGTCAAATTTCTATCGGTAGTAAGCAAAATTGTGGTTAGATAGTTAGTTATTGGGATCCGTCCTAAACTAACACACATCCATACAAACTTTCGCTTTTTAAAGGTGCGTTCGTTTAGTTTTTAGGCATTGTTATTGATGGTTCTTTTGTTAAAGCGTTCGCAAAGCTCAAAAACGTTATTTTTGCCACTTTTGCCCACACCTATTCGAACGCTCAACTGAGCATATCGCATAACTATGCTGTCAAGACATAATCCTGAATTCATCATGACTTAAAATCGCATAATTATGTTGTCAAATACATAGCTGTCAAAAAACGATCACAAACAACCATGCTCCGGACGTGGGTCAAAATTGCTCTTTTTTAGCTTTCTGAACGCTGAACAAAAACAGACATGAACATTTTCACCCACAGATTCCCAATTCGATCACCGACCCCTTGTGAGAGTTACCGAAAATAACGCTAAAAACGCTCACAAGGGGTCTATTCGAACGTACTATCAATAGACAGCCTTTTGCAACACAGTTTTTATTACAAAAGGCACAGTTACAACAAACTTTGTTCTACCTATGTAATTTTTTTTGATAAAGATTTATTATTATATGCCATGAACTTGTTGCAGGCTTTACAACATCCAAATATCTGGATTGACAGCACTGCTAAGGCTGTTTGTTGGTCGGAAGTACAATCCTCTAAGAGGTGGAATCGATTCCTGTGAATACACCAACCAGGAGCTGTTTGTGGGGACTGTTGCGTTCACTATACTGCTATTGTTGCTGCCTACCACTACCATGTACTATATTGTGTTTACTGTGGTAAGGATATACTATATAGGTGAAAATATATATTACTGCGCCCCCGGTAACACCCGCATGGTGATGGATGATGATGATGAATAGTATCATATGTATTAATCCAGCGCCTCATCTACCTCCATACCAAATTTCATCAAACTTGGCCCAGCCGTTTGAGCGTGAAAGAGTAACAAACAGCCATACATAGAAACAAACTTTCGCGTTTATAATATTACTAGCTGCATGCAATCCGCGGTTTCACCCGCGTGGTGTTGGATGATGATGATGAAAAGTATCCTGTGTCAATCCAAAGCCTCTTCTACCTCCATACAAACTTTCATCAAAATTGGCCTAGCCGTTTGTGCGTCAAAGAGCAACAAACATCCATGTATCCATCCATCCATCTAAACATTCTCATTTATAATATTAGTAGCTTAGTAGATTGGTAGATAAAATTAGTAGGATTTGTATTAGATAGTTTACCTGTTTCAAAATATCCTTTTAAGTTTTATATACTTACTAGTACTGCTCTCGTATATAGGAGTAGTATCTACAATTCTGTGGTACACATATAAATACCTATATCTATAAACCTACCTTTTACCAGACTGCCCGCAGAAGGGTATGTTTTAGGATGTTTAACTGTAGGTATATGCATGTAGTAAGATTCTTAGAATCGTCAGTCTAAACTACTTGATAGATTTTGACAAATTAGGTATAGATCGCGCGGCGAGAGTTTGGCTTTGACCGTTATTGCGCAGAAGTCAAAAATTGGGTATCACAGGGTGGCTAAAGGGGCGAAGGACTCTTGTCTCTCTCTGTCACATCGAAGACGAGGGACTCTTGTCTCTCTCTGTCACATGGCGCGACAGTACCCATGCGCAGTAATCCTCTCCACCCGAAGGTCAAAGCCAAACTCTCGCCGCGCGATCTGTACCATTGGATCGATCTACTGAGGTCTTGGTGGATGCCACCGCAATGCCAGATATAATTCTGCATCCAAGCAATAATGTGCCAAGGTTACGGTAATAAGACCTTACATGATTTTATGTATAGGTACTTCTTCAAATTCCTAAAATCAGATTTAACAAAATTTTCTATTTAGTATAAGTCTCTAAACGGGTGAATTTCGACTAGTCTCTTACTTCGAAAAAAAAACATAGTTCGACAAGTCATTGCTTTGATTACCTATCGATAGGACATATATTAAGAATACTATCCCAAAAGTGCTGCGTTATATTATATACTTATCGAGGTGTAGGTTAGCCCAATTCTGGCGCTTCGCCGGCCGCTACCGCTGTACGGTCGCGCGTTATGTGGTCACCATTCAACCTAACGCTCATCGCTTCGCTCGTCGTCGCAACTATCATCACTTTGCTCTGACTAGATACTCCGCTACGTTCTGTGTGGGTAAGTCTTGTCGAAGCAATTACTTGTCGAGCTGTTTTTTTCATTGATGCGACTGTCGAAGTATTGGACTTATCGAAATTCAGAGTAAACAATTATATACTCCTGTGGAGGTAATCAGGAACGGTATTAATTATAATTTCCTGTGGTGGCGTTGAGGGCGATGGAAAGGTAATGGCCCGATTTGAAGGGCATTGCAGCAAATTCAGGAGCAAGCCTATTGCTTCATGCTTAGTTTTTTTTGCTATAAGATTTACCTACGTAATCCAGATAGGGGAAGTAGACAACGCTAATAATGTACAATGTATAAATTGTAAATTGTAGATTTACAATTAATTCATTAATGATAATTATATTACAAGTATTTATAATTACTTAGTAATATAATTACTTAGTAATATAATTACTGAGTCATTATAATGCTAATCTAAGCATTATAATTACGTAGTACCTACCTAATTATATTACTTATAATACTAAGTTACTGTAAGGGATTGTAAAATAGCTAAACGATCGATTTGATTTTATCATTGCTTCTTGATTCCATCTTCGCTTTCCATCAGGCGAGAGGGAGTCACTTTGGTGAAACACTATAAACGAAAGGCTTAATGTTAGTGCAGTATTAATGCTGGATTACAATATCAAATGTAATTTTCAGTTCAGAGTACTATCACTGGCAGTGCAGCATATACTTGCCAAGCTGATATACGTGGTGCAAACATTACCTCTGTATGTTGGTGCTTTATGGCTCACAAAGTCGTCTAAAGTTGCAGGCAAGTGATTTTATAGTATGTTTAATAAACTTTATGTAATGGTAAGGCTTTTGCGAAACCGGGAAAAGACTACGCGGCCGCTCACCTACCCGATGGTCAGACGTAGTAAAGAAGCTTACCGGCCTGCCAATCACGAAAGCTATTAAGACCGCCGAAGACAGAACCACGTGGAAGAGCATAGTACATCGAGCGTTCAACCATTCAGACTAGACACGACCTTCAGCAATGAAGATGCCGACTATGATGATGATGATGAAGGCTTTTGCGTCCGCCTGGGGAAGTACCCTTTGCCAGTTATTCAACCGCCCAGCAGTAGTGTGCAAACGTTACTGTTTCGGTTTGAAGGGCAATATTTCCAGTGAAATTTCAGAGACATCTTATATCTCAGGGTGCCTTTGCCATGCAAGGTTTTGGAGTCTTGTAGTTTAAACATTCTGAATGACACTGAACTGTTATGGGCAAACGTGACGCTTAACATAAGGCGAGCGACTTCATCTTGCAATAAAAAATACATAACGAGAGCATTTAATTTTATTGACGACCCCGTTAGCTCAGATCCCTGGCCATGGGGGGGACGGCGCAATATTTTTCTCTATATCTTGGATCTTGTGTTGTGCTGGTGTGCGTGCCTCCTGGGATTTTCTTATATTCCTCCTTCTGGACCACAATGTTGAATTTGCAAAACGTTGGATTCGTATGATGTTGAATTCGCAAAATGTTGAATCCCAAAATGTTGAAGTCGCAAAAAGTTTTGCGAGATGTTGAAACTGTTTATACTGTTTTCATTAATATATATCCCTTCAAGAGTCGTTATATTATAACAATGAAATTTCTATTGTGTCTGGCCGCATGATGACCAATGACCTTTGATGGAATATATAAATGTAAAATATAAGTACGTAAAGTGCATAAGTATATATAAAGTACTTAAACAAAAAATCTCGAACCCTTAACTAAAACAAAAAGGTTCGCTACCCGTGCACCTACTAGCTTCACCCACCGGTGGGTGTAGGGGTAATTCCTGTTTACCCGTGTACCCACTGCATCAATGTTGGAATTAATTATAAAAAATATTTCAATTCATTTTTGAACCAATTAAGATTGTAGTTATATGTATATTGTTGTTAGGATTGTTTATATACAATACGATTTTTTGAGTTCGACGTTTTGGGATTCAACCTAACGCATGTTCAACTTTTAGCGAACTCTTCATTTTAGGAACTCAACATTGTGGGGCCAGTGAATTCAACTTTTTACGACTTCAACATTTTGGGATTTAACATGTTACGAATTCAACATCATAAGAATCCAACATTTTGCAATTTCAACATTGTGGTCCAGAATGATATTCTTATGCACTAGAAGTGGTCCAGGATTAATTATGTTTATGTAAATACGCCCTCATGCAGCATACTGTTTGTAAATATAAATTTGACTCTGCTAGTTAGTTCCGTTTACAGACATACGGCGAACTTTTTTTCTACCGATACGAATATATTCTAACTTATAAAGCTCCAAAACCAGAGTATGTCTACATAGGCATTAGGCATAATAATAGAATTTCAATAAGAACAATGAAATTCAATATTCCTTTTTTTACAGGTAATATTTTAATAGAAGTGGATCAAGACAAGGAAAATGCACCTTTAGTTCTAAGGGTGAAATTATTCAGCAAATCTATATTTGAGTTGATAAGAAACTTCAAACCCCCAGTGGAAGTGCCTAAACAAGTAGAATGGACTAATTTAATTTCTAATATACTTAAAGGAAAACAAATAATATAATAATAATAATATATAACTTTAATAAAACAAGAGATTAGTCTGGACTTATTTTAATATAGATCAATATTTCATATTGCGGAAACTAAAAATTTTTGGTCACCACACACACGTGAGCAAAATTCGTATTAATTTTACAATGTTTGCTAACAGCAGAGCAATAATACATTTTGAGGGTAGTTAAGATATGTGTACAAAATTTTCTCATTATTATGCTGTTATACATTTAAATAAGACAAATAAGTTATTACAAAATAACGACTGTTGACATTTTACTGACCGTTTACTATAAAGCAGGGTTGGGCAGTATTTGAATTACTTGTAATTAAAATACGTAATTGAAATACAAATACGTATTTAGTATTTGTATTTCAATTACTTCCTTAAAATGTAATTTGTAATTAGTATTTCAAATACTTGAGGCTTCAAAATACATTTTAACAACACTACAATTAGCGATTGTGAATGACCTGTACAAGGATTATTTTCTTTAGCCGATTTTATTAACTCCAACAAGAGGCTATTCGTCTGACTGTACATGAAAGGAAACTCTGGTTTTACTGATTAATTAATCTTGTTTTCCTCTACTTTTCGGCCGGATTTTCTGGATTACTTATTTTGTAATTTGTATTTCGTATTTCAATTAAAAATAGCTAAAATACTGTATTTTGTGTTTTATATATTTCAAATACCGTACTTGAATGTATTTCGTATTTTAATTACTTGCGATACAGTATTTTTTAATTTGTATTTCAATTAAAGCAAAGCATGTATTTTGCCCAGCCCTGATAAACAGTAATGAATGATGTTACTATAAAAGATGTATTTGTTTATTGTGACATACATATTTACTTGTATATCAAAAGCACGCAGCTACACAAGTAGTAACGTATTTTACATTACATTATACATTCATTAAACGTGCGAATTTTAAAAATCTGCAATCATACCAACAATACAATCGCTTGCTTTTAGTAGTAGTGTATGTACGCGTTTTTTATAAGGTTCGTCTGTTTTCTTCATAGCTTGCTAAGTAGTAATAGATATGGAAATGAGCGTTCGAGAACAACTACTTGTTTCAATGGTTTGCAGAATACCTATATACTCGCACACAAACATTATAGTACTAACTACATATACAGAAAACTCACACCACCTTAATATAATACTTTGAACAGATATAGTCCCGTATTTAACCATGGTCTTTAAAAATAATATATTCAAAAATACAAGGTCAGGTTCTACTTAGAATGGGCAATATAATAGGCTTTTATACGACTAGTTTTGAAATCGGCAGGGCTAATTATGCATCTCAGCTGCTATCAAAGGTTGATTGAAATCTTGTAAAATTGCGGCTCTATGTCAGTTTTGACAACTCCAGTAAGCAAAAATAAAGGAGTTTGATTCATGAAATTGTTTAAACCGTGGTTCAAACTCGGGACTATCTTTATTCCTCGTTTTATAATAAGGCGGAATAAGGCTTAGCCTCATCTTTACGAAGCTGTATTAAAATGATACGAGACATACTGCCATATGTTGATTCTGTTTTACCTTTACGAACATAACTATGTTTACCCTATTTTTACTAGTTTTTGATAACTGGCAAGATATTGTATAATCAACCTTCCTTTATATTATGACATTTATTGCTATTTGGAACACCTTACAAATTAAATGTTCAAGAACACGCTAAGTTCATAGTTATCCGTAAGTTAATACATATATTGCATCACATAAATGTTCAACGGAGTTGTTTCGCAAATAAACGTAACAAGATAAGGCCAATGTGGATCTAAATTAATACACAAAATTATTTAAGGCATGCTATGTTATTATGAACGATCATGCAATGAACTCAGTCTTCACAACCGTTAGCCACAAAACAATCCTGCCTTATTAAAATCTGCGACAGTGAATAATTAGACTTATTTTATTTACAAACACACCGGATTTACTCAAAAATTGAGCGCTATCGGATAAAAGTCGTCTCTCCATAACACCATTTAAAATTAAAAGTTTTGCAACAGTATAAAACACTAATGAGCTCGATTTCTATTTATGCTGTCTTTAAATCTAAAAAATATACGTACAGTACCTAACTACACAGACAAAATCCATGTTATGCATTATGCAAATAATTTTGGATAAAATTTATCAATGTTAACAATTTCATACATACCTCTTTATCTACCACATATTTACATAAATATCGTTCGAAAATATTTTTGTCCACCAATATGATAATCTTTATGATATTGGTGAGTCTATGAAGCTAAGTCATAAAATGTATGCAAGAGCCATTGAACTGAGATTTACATAATAGCAAACTCTTTGAATGAAAACATACCTATATTGTTATCACGCACACATTGTGTAAAAAGGCGGCGACTACAATGTGTCCTGTGCTTTTTAATTACCGGTGGGTATGCCAAAACACGTAGCTTTACTTTGCCAACAACTAAAATCTATTTCATTATGATCACAGATTTTTAGGTAAATAGGAAATGTGATATAGATCACAGTACATTGAGTTTTATGATCAGCGAGAATGTATAAGCTATATTTAGTAGATTCTTTCGATATAGTATCACACTATAAGCTGCGGGACGTTCGCAGAATGATGGAGACTTGGACGTATCGAAGGTTAGACGTGGTTAGTTCTTGAGTACACACCTGTAGTCCTTATTGACCTCGGAGCTTGAGTTTGGTGAATGCTCTTTAGGTCTAACAGTACCACGACACGAGGCTAATTTGGATTCCAACGCCTACAATGAAGAAAAGTACACAATAAATGAACGATGTTAATATTAGTAGGCGACAGGGATACGAGTGCAGTTATGGCCGTCACCAAAAGTATTACTTTTAATGGTGTGGGAATGACTATATACAATATAAGTTAAAAGCTTTGTGATGACAGTAGCTATATACAAATAAAAAAATATGACCAAGTATTTAAACGCTATTCTGTTTATGAGTATAGTATCTGTAACAAGCTCCATAAAACCAGATTTAATTATATAACTGTCCGCCAGATTATTCGCTTTTTATCGGACTGCAGCGATGCCCAAACGGAGGGTTATATGCACAGATGTATATATACAATAGATATACGTGTACTTCGTATCCGAATCCCGACCAACCCTCAAGGTTGGCCGCTAAAACTAAAAAAACTCGTTAAGTGATAATTATCTTCAGGCCCAGAAAGTTGAATATATTTGCCAAAATGTTAAATTATTATAAGGTTGAAAACATTTAACTGCAATAGCCCATCAAATTCGAAGCCCCAAAAGCAAGGTCATATTTCCTATCGCAGATAAGTTATTTTAAAATTATACTATGCACAATTCATATTATTGAAAAGTCAGCACGCTTGGCTTCAATACAAATCGTGATACTTGCGTTATCTATTGTACTTATATATCTGTGGGTATGTGTCTGACCTGTATGTACCTGTATGATTGTATGGGTCTTAACTACTCAAAGGCTCGACCGATTATTATAAATGATACGTCATAAGATTTATCATGATATATAGGTACATAAAATGCTGCACTAAATAATATTTTATGCGCTTTAATGAGCGGGATAATTATTACTCAAGTCGGGTTATTTATTAAACTTTTACATTGTTTTTCTTAGTGACTGATTATACTACATGTCCATACAGTGGGTTCCAAGTTATTTAAGCTGCACCGTTCAAATAGGCCACAGAAACTCTCCAACGATACCCTCAACCTCATGGCTGAAAGACGAATATGGAAGTCCTTGCGATACGACATCCGGATCTTTAATACAAATCGTATTAAAGAGACGATAGAGCGGAAAAAAGGCTCCAAAATGTTGGCTGGAGACATGTCTATTGGGCAAAGCCAGTTGACGAAGCTAAAGAAAGAAGACGGCAGTGTCGTCGACCAAAGTAGAAGTGTTAGGAGAGGTAGAGAGTTTCTACGGACAGTTATACGCCTCGATCCTGTACGAGATTAGAATGGCCTTGAAACAGCTTAAAAACAACAAGGCGCCGGGTGACGACGGTATCACATCTGAGCTTCTAAAAGCGGGTGGAACACCGGTACTTAAAGTCCTTCAGAAGCTCTTTAATACCGTCTTACTCGAAGGTTCAACGCCAGAAACATGGAACAAGGGCGTGGTGGTGCTGTTCATTAAGAAAGTTGACAACACTTTACTCAAAAATTACAGACCCATCTCCCTTTTGAGCCATGTTTATAAGCTGTTTTCGAAGGTAATTACGACCCGTCTCAGTCGCAGGTTTGATGAATTCCAACCTCCGGAACAAGCCGGTTTCCGAGAAGGCTATAGTACCATAGACCATATCCACACGCTACGGCAAGTTATAAAGAAGACCGAAGAGTATAACTTGCCTCTATGTTTAGCGTTTTGTGGACTATGAGAAGGCATTTGATTCGATCGAGACGTGGGCAGTGCTTGAGTCCCTCCAGAAGCCCTGTATTGACTATCGGTATATTGAAGTGCTGAAGTGTTTGTACAAAAACGCCAACATGTCAGTCCGAGTACAGCTGGGCTATTATGTATCTCAGCTGCTAACAAATGTGGATTGAAATCTGAAAAATGGCCGCTCTATGTCACTTTTGTCAGCTTCAGTGATCAACTTACTAACATTTTTGCTTACTGGAGTTGCCAAAACTGACATAGGGCCGCCATTTTTCAAGATTTCAATCAACATTTGTTAGCAACTGAGATACATAATAGCCCTGCAGGAGCAGAGTTCGAAGGCAATTTCATTGCAGAGGCGTGAGACAGGGAGACGTTTTATCTCCGAAGCTGTTCACCGCTACATTGGAAGACGCCTTCAAGCTTCTGGAATGGCAAGGACTTGGCATGAATATTAACGGCGAGTACATCGCTCACCTTCGATTTGCCGACGATATTGTAGTGATGGCAGAATCCATGGAAGACCTCAGTACAATGCTCGAAGGCCTCCATCGAGTTTCCCAACGGGTAGGTCTTAAGATGAACATGGACAAGACGAAAACTATGTCTAATGCCCATGTTGTACCTACCCCAATATCAGTTGAGAACTCAGTTCTCGAAGTTGTTGACGAGTCCATCTACCTGGGATAGACAGTCAAACTAGGCAGGTCCAACTTCGAGAAATAGGTCAATCGTCGAATCCAACTCGGCTGGGCAGCGTTCCAGAAACTTCGCGAAGTCTTCTCGTCAAAAATATCTCAGTGCTTCAAGACAAGAGTCTTCGACCAATGTGTGTTACCAGTGATGACTTATGGCACTGAAATGTGGTCTCTCACTATGAGCCTCATAAGTAAACTCAAAGTCGCACGTCGAGTTATGGAGAGGGCTATGCTCGGGGTTTCTCTACGTGATCGAATAAGAAATGAGGAGATCCGTAAAAGAACGAAAGCCACCTACATAACCCAGAAGATTAGCTAGTTGAAGTGGCAGTGGGCAGGGCACATAGCACGCAGAACAGATGGCCGATGGGGCCGGAAGATTCTGGAGTGGAGACCACGGACCGGCAAGCGCAGCGTACGTCATCCACCGACACCGACCTGATAAAGGTAGCAGGACGACGTCGTATGCAGGCCGCTTCCAACCGGTCCTTTTGGAAAATCATGGGGGAGGCATATGTTCAGCAGTGGACGTCCTACGACTGAGGTGATGATGATGATGATGAAACTATAAAATATCGTTCCGGTTATCGATCACTTCGTTGGTACTTTCATCGGGGCAGATTAGAGGATCTAGTAGGTAAGTATAGATTTTTTATTAACAATAAAAAATGGCGAGTTTAGAAAGTTGCATTTTTGTTAATAGTTGACATATTACGTATTGTTACTTCTCTACTGTATACTTATCACATATTTACTATCCGTTTGACATTTTAAACTTGACATATTTTACATCAAAAGAACGGTAACTGACTCTACTCCGGTCTCCGACTCGACTGTGCTTGTTTGAGCGAACCAGCATCGTTCGTTCCCCGCCCTATTTTGAACGCAATATATCTCATACCTCCCGGAGTCATAATAGGTATTTAATTGTCGAAATATTACAGTACTTACGTGTTTTCTTGTCTGAAAATAGCGCCAGCGTGGTGGACAGGACTAACGATTAAAATTATTGGACTGGGAAATATATGTAGCTATGTATAACATCCGACATCAACAGCCTTTTGTATCTAATTTAGGCTAAGATTTTCGTCATCACACGAATACAGTTCAATATCAGAATATTTAGATTAATTGTATTAATATTATGTAAAAGAAACTGGAAAATATTTATATGCAGTTTGCAACTTTGTGTAGTATCCTAGCCTTAGCTGAAATAGTGAATTTTCTATATAAGTAAAACTACACAGTTTTTGAACTATTTCAATATAGTAGAATTAATATTAATCGAACAGTAACTTACTACCATTTTGTGATAGTGCAAAACGAATTCTGTGTCACATGATAATTAACAAAAATTAATATCAACTGCAAAAACAGTTACTATACTCTTAAACGCATATCCCTTTTGTCACGCGCGTGTGAAATGGATCTATTTTCATCAAATGGTGTTTGTTAATAGAAGCTGTATACAGGTACTATAATTAGACATTCTTTTTCATAATTAATATAATGTACTACAACATAAAATAAATAATCTCAAATTATTTGTGATATTTACCGCATAACTGTACAATATATATACGTATTAATACCATTATATAATAGAATGCCTCCGATATTCATGGCATAGTTGTAACAATAGCACTATTTACACAAGTGTTTAAATATTTTGTACTGTATATTTTACTACAATATTTTCTCCAAAAGTTTGGCCGTATTCCAGAAATATGCACAGTAGTGAATCTTAAGCTTGGGTACAGTGAACCTAGCACGAATATTTGCATAGTGTAACGTAATCATATGATACAGTACAAACTATCATTTATCTAGTACAACTGTGGCACAGATAACCCATAGTTTGTACTGTATACGTCAGAGATACGATTACGTTATACTTATACAAATTTTCGTGCTAGGCCCACAGATCGAGTAAGTTTTGTACGATATTTACTGTCCAATCTTAACTGAAGTTCACAACTGCGCGTCTTTCTAAAATTGGAATACTCACCTAAGAATATTAACAACAAAATACTAAAATGTAAATAAAAATAACTACAAAGACTATCATTTCAAATGATAGGTAAAGCTAAAATGCAAACATTTGTAAATAAAGTAAAAAATAAATGAAATTCATTATAAATTTTCTACTAAAATCATTGCTTTGGCGTTTGTTTTATTTTCCCATGGTCGTGACTCTTTTTAACAGAGGCAAAACTCAAGAGATTCTCGAGGCCTTCACGAGACCGCACTGCGAACGACCTTCGTAATTTCCCATTCTCCCCTTGAGGTGCCCGATTGAACGGCTGTTCTGAAGCTCTGTTCGTTATAACAGGCGGCCTCTTTGCATGTTCACTGTTATCTGGTCCCGATAATTGGCGCGTGAACGTTTTAGGGTTCCTATACTCTACGGAGTCGGATTTGGTGAGGTTGAAGTTGCGATTGTTTGCTTCGTCGAGGCTCAGCGTAGCAGGTTGGTTAGCCACTGCAGGGGATGGTTCGCAGTCGCATTTAACCTTACCACACTCACGGCAAAGAAACCTTTCAAGCTGCAAGCAATAAACATCATGCAAACTACACGACACGCCATGCATCTACATGTCTACATAACTACAATGAATCAGCAGAAAAATGTACAAAAAAATGTATTTTGATACAAACTCCTATTAACAGTTCAATTTTTTATATATTTTGAAGCGAATCTAATAATTGTAAAACGGGTCCCAATATTTTTTTACAAATAATTCTGTACAGTCGCTTGCAATAAAATGTATACATTCCATAGTTGACAAAATCTAAGTATTGAACTATAAATGGTCTGCTATAATTACTCTAATATTGTTATTTATATGATGCATCATGATTTACTGCATAAGTAGTACTACTGTGTCGCAAAATCGTTTTGAAAGATATGGAATGCATACATATCATTGCCGGCGGCTGTACAAATCATTACTTACGATAATATATGACAGATAAATATTATATGGAACAATACATTTATTTTTAAAGTTGAGCATTCGCAGCGGAAAAAATATTATCACAGCATAAAAATAACTAAAATAATTAGATTGCCTCAATAGAAAATTATGCGCAATTAAATTAATACAATAAATTTACATACAAATAAGGTATAATAGCTTACTTAAGACAAATAAAAAGGGAAAGCGTTTAAAGAATATTTAAGCATACTAATATGAGTGGCGTAATATATAAATAGGTATACAAATATATTCATAGTAGTTTATGCAACTGTCATATAAATGTTGTCATATAATAGAGGGTATTAAAACATGAGTGTAGTTTTCAAAATAAGATTACACGAGTGTTTTAATACCTAATTATATGCAGTTGCATACACTACTTTATTTAATCTCATGACATTTGTGCTACTAAAGTTTTATCCAACAAAATATTACTCAAATTCGTATTTACGAAATAGCGCCAAAATGGAAAAAGTCTTCTTCTTCTTGTTTGTATGGCTTATGCGGCGTAACCACAATTTTGTCAATATCAGTGGAAAAAGTCTGTTATTGGTCTATTGGCTAGGAACCAGCGCGTTGCGCGCGCAGCGCGCTCACCACAGATAATGTGTACCTAAATTGAATTGAAACCTCTTTGCTCGGGGCATATTGTACTTTAATAATTAAAAAATGTTTTAAAGCATTGTTTTGTTAGGAGAACAATGATTTAATTTAAATTTTTAATTTTCTTAAAGAAGTATGTAAATAAAATATGCCAATAAAAGTCAGTATTTCATTTCATAATTAGAATATTACCGAATGAGATTATATAAAATATTATAATTATGATATATGCTTATAAATACATGTATAATCATAATATATTATTAGCTAATTGCTAAAGTTGTAAAAAAGCTATAATAATATACGTACATCATAAAGTATACAATTGTACAGTGAACACTAGAGCCACAAAACATAACATAATTTTTCCTAGAAGCAGAAATATTTTACTTACCCCCACTTTCCGAAGAATATCTCCAACGAGGTTGATGGCTGATACTCGAGACGACGGCGTCATGGCGTTACCATTGATTTCACCTGCAAAATGTCAATCAGATTTATTTTAAAATAGACACGCCATTTAGAAGGTATGGTAAGCGACCTTGTGGAACTTACTATAAAATGCTTTGGGATATAGTGTGCATTTATTTTGGCACCTCGTGTAATGAACAAAAAAAGGAATTTCAATATCAGGTATTTAAAATAAAACTCGTTTTACACGTTGTTTTTTAGGTTTTTTTATTGTCAATAGCCGGTCTAATTTGGAAATTCTTGACAAAGAATAATAGCACTATGGTAGAAGAGTTCTATTAATTATAGATAATAGACCCCTAGTTGAATAATAGAGGTAACACACAAGCTTATTCATAATAAACAAGTGCAATTTGAAAAATTTAATACTGACGTCCATTCCATTACTTTGGTAAAAATCAGTTATTGGAGTGTAACTAAAAAACTACTAGACCGAATTTGATAAAATTTACATGGGACCACGGGAAGCGCCAGCTCTCAACAAAAAGAAAAGAATTTTAGAAAACGGTTCACCCAGTCGAAAGTCGAAACTCAGTCGAAAGGTCGCAAACATTTAAAAATATTTATACATATACAGACTGACTGGTTGAACACTTTACATAAAGAAGGACATGATAATTCATGGTCACATGAAACGTTTAAAAAAATAAAATTAAAAAAATACCGTTAAACTACAGAGGAAACCTTCATTCTATGAATGTGCTATAACTCGAAAATTATGGACACCGTCCGAACGGGGTTAATGACCCAAAGCGCCGCGCCGCGTTCAAAGGAATCAAGCTGCGTCCGAACGGGGTTAATGACCCAAAGGGCCGCGCCGCCCGCGCCGCGTTCACAGGAATCAAAGGATGCCGCGATCGTCGGCCGCCCGCCCGGCCGCGCCGCGCCGGTGTAAACAAACAAGTACTTACCTTGCCGCGCTAAGGCAAATTTTATTACTACACGCGCGCCGCGAGTGACCATGTTTATTGTTTTGAGTAGACAATTAAAGTTAAATTAGGTAAATATTAGGCACCTATTTTTTTTTCTTAATTAGAACGAGAATCGAGTACTGAGCACTATATATCAATATGTAAAGTGTTCAACCAGTCAGCCTGTATATATACGGTCGAATTGAGTACATCCTCCTTTTTGGAAGTCGGTAGAAAATATGATAACGGTGTTGGTAGAAAGTGTCAATTACTAAAGCTAATGCACGCATAGACAAATTTACCCCAATAATGCTGGGTTTCTGAGATTTTGTAACTCTAGTTTATCCGTTAAAGTTATTTGACGTCTTATCTGACAATTCAGTCAAAATATATAAACTGGAGTTAAAAGCTAAGCAACTGGCGCGGATTTTTACTTATTTTGTTAAAAGTATCTCAGAAACACATTTGAGGTCATTTGATCTTTGTTCTTCAGTTCTGTATAACGAAGGTCATACGAACTGTGCCAGAACTAAACTTCCTGCTGAAGATACTCGCTAGGCTCTCAATTATAGTGTTATTTTGCACGATTTACGGGCAAGGAACCTGTTAGTACCGGTTAATATCATATACGGCTAGATCGATTTTGACGATACTATCACTGGCAGATAGCTGATAATATTTTTTTAAAGAAAGAAGATAGTAGCTTAGGCTAATCTTATATTAGAAAAAAAAATAGGGTTGCATACAGTAAAATATCTTTGTGTGATAGCTCAGATTATAAAAACCTTTTGTTTTATAATCTGAGTGTGATAGTATCATTCCGCAAGCGCAGCAAATGTATAAAATAATGCTATAAAATTTGCAATTCATGACCTTGTGACATTTAAATTTATAATTTTCTTACGAAATTAGACTCGGATGAGAGATTTAACAGCTTCTGTGTGCCTAAAATTACACAATGTGTTGCAATTATTGTACCTAATATATTCTGATAATTATATTACTTAAGTTTATTACCTCTCGCAATATATTGTATATAGTTAATGTATCTGCGACATCAGGGCTCCGCGCGCGTCGAATATTATTATCTCAGAAGGACCATTTTTCGGATTAAAATAAGTGATACATCAAGGTAGTTACTCCGTAGTTGTATACATATAAATGAACCCCTATTTCTCCTGGTCACGCTATAACTTGAGAACGCCTTTACCGATTTCATTCATCTTTTTTAAAATGTTTTCTAATACTTCGTAGAAGATTCTTACATCAAAAAAAAGAAAAGAGGCTATGGCGAGGCCGAAGGCCGAGCCTACTACGTGAACTATGTCACGGGCAGTCGCTAGTTTAAAATATATATATTATTTATAGACTATTCAGACTAAATAAAGAAAACATTGCATATAGACAACGAGACAATGATGCATTCACTCGGCGGCGAACTTCATGCAAAGTTTTTATTCAGATTAGGGGCGACCAGTCTTGCACTGACATCCCGCTTGGAGGTTTTTGTGCAATTCCTTTGCCAACCTTTACCCGAGTCGCTCTAACTCTTTATTGCGCCGGAATGTTTTGGAATAAAGTTTTTTTTTAAATATACATTTATGATGGTTTTTTTTCCGATTAAATTCTAACAGTTAGTTATGAAGAAAATATTTTTTTCATCACTCCAGTACAAAAGAGCACTTTTAGTTCGTAAAATGTCGCTTCAAAATCGCATTTTCCTGCAAGCGCGAGGGAAATGATTCAAATTTCGAACAAGCTTTTTTAGAATTGCAAGTCGATGAAAAAAATAAACTTGGATTAGAACTACTAAATGTTGATTTTGTCACTTTTAACCTAGTAATTTAAATCATAGGCACAAAAGTATAAAAGTAAGGCAACACACTGGAGCTAAAAATAAAGGAACATTTGTTCTATAATGAAGAAATTTTGTTATAAAAACTAACGTGGTTTTCAATTATTATGAATTAAAAATACGGGATTACTCACGTAATATTTATCGGATAGGTCCGACTATAGTTTCGACCACATTCGGTGGCCTTTTTCAAGGAGTGTTCGGGACGCCCGCGTCGATGACGTCTCGCTTAGCACTGACGCGTCATCGACGCGGGCGTCCCGAACACTCCTTGAAAAAGGCCACCGAATGTGGTCGAAACTATAGTCGGACCTATCCGATAAATATTACGTGAGTAATCCCGTATTTTTAATTAATAATGAATGAAGAAATTGGCGATAAAAAAAATGTAAAAAGACAAGCCCGCTGAGTTTCTTGCCGGATCTTCTCAGTCGTGGTCGCGTTTCGATCCGGTTGTCGTTTTAAGAAATAATAAATGTAATATGACAATTTGTACGTGCCCCGTAGGATTATACAGAATAAACGATTTCATTTCATTTCAAAATGTAAGTTATTTATTGATGTATAAGTTTTATTAATTCTCAAACACACTCGCTACGCTCGTGATTCAATTATAGACTACTTCGCTAGTTCGTGATTTCAAGTTAGCGCTCGAATCAAAAACAAACTTTGCTCACTTGTTGAACAAACAACTATTGAAATATCGTCATAAATTTGAGTTATAGCCACTTATAGTTCGCAGTCGGAACTAAAATACTGTATGACGTCACAGGTTTCCTTGAGTTAAATAATGGAGCGAATCTTGCAAAGGGTTATAAACTTTCTATATACTGGCGGATTGGTCATACGAATAATAAAATAATTGAAATTAAGAATGATATCATTTACAATAAAATGTATACATACTACACATACTCAAGTTGTGAGCACCGTGTAATAGCATTTTTGTTGTTTATTTTACATATTTTGTTATGCTAAGAGTACATTAGCTTTTCTCATTGAACAAACATTGAAGCGCTCGCAGCGGAGCTTGATTTGACGATCTTAACCGATCAACAATGTTAAGCAACTCTGGTTGCGGTCAGGAGTTAGATGGGTGACTGCTGGTGGCATTATTCAACTGAGCGCTTCCGTGCATCGGAGGGCACGTTAAACCGTCAGTCCCGGTTGTTTGTCTTAGGACAACAGTCTTTAGGCTATGTCGAATGCCTTCGCGTGGCCGAAATATACATGCATAGGTTGGCCACTAGCCTATCCACCAAGCCCGAATGGGCCCACGTGGTGGATTATGGCACAACTCGTCTCTTTGAGAGGAAGGCTCGAGTCCCAGCAGTGGGAACATAATCAGCTAGTCATGGCGAGACTTTGGTAATTACCACTAGCTTAGTTGCCAAAATTTATAAATTATAGCTACTTAGTAATTTTTATAAAAAAAATTGTTTGTTCTTACGTTTTTGTGGCGAGAGCATCGGCGTTTGTGTTTCAATCTCCACATGAGTCCGAGAAGTGTTTGACACGTGTCCATTGACCACTGGATTTTCATTTGTACTCTCATCATCCTCCTTTTTGTGTGGCTTTTCTATCACTTTCAATTCTTGTTTCAGATCTGGAAATAAATATCTATTATATAAGATTGGAGCTACGGACAGCCCACTATGTAGAGGCTGTCTGCAGATAGACGAGACTGTGGAGCATATGCTGCTGCACTGCAGGGCTACGGAAGATATTAGAGCAAAAACAGGATTACTGGAGGTCCACTCCAGAACGCAAGATGCAGAATCATCGACGTTTGTTCATACAACACCTCAAACTACACTAAAGCAGTTGTGCCAGCGACCCAAGGCCATACTCCGCTATGTGAAGGAGTTAGGCTGGCTTGAGTAAATGCTGGCAGGGGGGAATGCACAAACACCCCAAGCGGGATGTCAGTGCAGGCCTCATCGCCCCCAAAACGAATAAGAATAAGAAATATCTATTAACAGACCACCAACATTTTGTTCCATCACTGTTCAATCTTTTGTGCAAGTTTCTACAACTCTCTAGGATCTAGAAAATAAAAACTTTGAATGGATTAAATGGCATATAATTTTATATTATTTATCCCGATGTTTCAAATACTTTTCAGTTAACATGGTCACAGGTGGACTTCTATATGATCTGTAGGCTTGAAAATATAATTATAATAACCGGTACTTGCTACATAGGTATCTGTTATTGTATCTTTGAATGAACTGACTCATATAATAATGATCAAACTTCACTTCAAGAAGTTCATTTGGTCTTATATTATTTTTGCAAACAGTTTAAAGAAATTTATCATCTGCCGGTTATTACTCGCATTTGCAGTGGCCAGTTGGCGCATTTGGTAGGAACTCTGCCTTTTGAGCCACTGGTCCCGGGGTTCGATTCCCGGCTGGTCAAACAATTGTGTTTTTGACCTGTGCCTGCGTATGTGTATGTATATATGTGTGTATACCAGTCGCCAGGTTACCATAGTAGACTCTGCCTAGTTTGGGACCTGAAAAGCCTGAAGACCTTGTGTGGATGTTGTCGCATATTATTATTATTATATTATACTAGCTGCGCCCGCGTTTTAGGTACGTGCTGATGAATAATGACGACGATGATGAAAAGTCCTGAGTATTAACCTAACGCCTCTTGTATCTACCTACCAAATCCAAATCCGTTTAGTTAGCCATTTATATGTGATTGAGTAACAAACATCTATACATCCAAACTTTCACAACATGTATATATGTGCTATTGCAAAAACCAAACAAAGCTGTATTTGAGAACTATTGTGAATCTGACATCATCATAGCAATGTATACAATTCATAAATGTTATTATAAGGTAACCTATGAGTCACACAGCTGACTTTGCTTTTACATGTCGATCATTGTTTTTCCTTCTATCTATTTGAAAAGGGTTCCTCGATAAGTGCGAGCAAAATGGGTCATTCCAATGCACTTAATAACAGTGACTTTCAAATTAGGAATACTATTAAATTACAAAGTTCAAACGCAATTTGTTTCGATAAAGTCCCGGCCGGTGATAAAAAAACCGTGCCTGCTAACGCGGATTGTTTACCAAATTAGAAAAAAAATGCGCGGGAACTTCTTACTCATATTCGTCACTACTAAACTAAAAGCATTTCTTATTTATTTTCCTCACAGAGGTAGATGAAAAGCGGAGTGTGCCACACTGTACCAAATCTATGTAACCTTAGCATGATGCTTTGAATCCATTGCTTTAAGCTTTGGGCTCTACTCTGGAATTCTTCACTACACTCTGGATTCAAACAAGCCTTAATACATTTTTTTGTACCTTGTGACTCAATCTACTATTATTTCATAATACTAAAACAAACCTCTGGCTTCATCTGTTGCTCTCTGCAGTCTGACTCTCAAATTTTCTATTTCATCAACTTCACTTTCTAGTACAGCGTTTCTTTCATATGCCTGATTTAGCAATGATTCTATGCAAGATACTGATTCTGATATGACTCTGAAATTTAAAATAAATATTTAAGGTAGGTAACTATTTGTTTTAAAAGCATTTTGGATGTAGTATGTATGTAAACAATAACTGCTTGCATGTTACTTATACACAAGCATGAAATATTAGATGATATATGCAGTATGCTGCTTGCCATTAAAGCTTATCCAGTAATTATCACTGAAAAATTACCTATTACCAGTAAATATGATAATATAAATAACCGAATAATTCTAGCAACAGCTTTATCCATGATATCTTATTGATCACAAAATATTAATGTTTAATGACTTAAAAAGACGATTGATTGATGTAGTGAACTACTAGGTTTGATGTCATATTGATCTATCCCAATATAAAATTACCTTTGACCTCTTTCAAGGTCATCATTCTTTTGCTCCAATTCCCTGATATAGATGGCTTGTTTATCCTTGTCTTTGTTTAATGCTTGTACTTCATCTTCTAAGGCATTTGTCTCTTGTTGACTCCTGTCCAACTTGTTCTGTAACAAAATATAATATTATTAAATTCTGATATCACAACAAAAACTGATCAAATCCTTATATGTATAATAGAATATTATGTCTCCAATACAACAATTAGCTCTCCATTTACCTATCTCTCTAGCACTAGTAAAATTTAGGCGTTATTTAAATATTGGCGGGGGCATAATGCTGCACACAAAAGGAAACAAAAAACATATTTTGCCTGGACACAGTGCATTAACAAAGAGAGTCAGCTTTAAGCAAGCTTCAAGCCATCAGCAACCCAAATATGTGAATAATATGAGAATGAGAACCATATATATATTGTAACCCTGCATTTCTATGCATAAGATATGAGAATGATGTGGCAATGAGACAGGCCAGCCCTTTCCCTTGCGTTGGGTTCAATGTAACAAGCAGACAGGCAGGGCTGTTATGTATCTGTTTCAGTCACATGTTGATGGAAATCTAAATATTGGCAGCTTTGTCACTTTTGAACATAGTCTAAATATAAATAGACCCCACTAAGCCATTTTTGGTTTGCAGATGACATCATTTTGATAGCTGAAAGCTCCACAAAGTTGCAATGGATGCTGAACTAGATAGTGAGAGCAAGAAAGTTGGGCTATGCATTAATGCAGAAAAAACTAAATCAATTACTAATAAAACAAGGGTCACAACTAAAGTACTTAACTACCAACTTCAGTATGTCGAAGAATATACTTACCTAGGACAGATCATAGGTAATTCCAAACAAATGGTTAAAGAAATAGACAAAAGGCTGAGCAATTCATGGCACAAGTTCGGAAGAAGATCCTTAAAAGATCTTCCTTGAAAGAGATTTTAAACCTTTGCATACCTTTGACATAAATTTACGTGCATTTCATTCATAGATTTTTTGTTTTAATTATCATGGTATAGGAAGGGTTAAAGGAAAGTTCAATACCATTCAAACACAAAATGAAAGTGTTTAACAGTTGTATCATATTTATTCTGTCATGTCGATGCCCTATATAGTTCTTATTCAAATACAATTACAGAAAACTTTAAGCATGTCAAAATAACATAAACATAAATAACAAGAAATGTTCTCAATATAAAACTTAAAAACCAAATGAAATCTGAAAAAATTCAACAAAGAACAAAATCAAAAAGTTAAAATAATATTGAAAAGTTTTATATTAAAAAAATATAATAATAAAAAGAAAAGTATATAAACAATATAAGTATTAATGAAACTACAAAAGTGGCGATGGGCAGGACATATATTGAAAGATAACCAGGAAAAATGGAACCAGATTATATCAGAATGGTACCCAAGAGAGGGATAAAGAAACAAAGAAAAGCAATAGGTAAGATGGTAAGACAACATAGTAAAAATAGCTGGCATAAATTGCTAACAATTAACACAAGACGGAAACAAATGGAGAAGAGGCCTACGCCGAAAGGCAAGCTGATAGGGAAGAGAAGGCCGAGACAATGTCACCTAACCATTTATTATAATATGTCACATTTTTTAAATTAATTATCTATCCATTTCTTAAATATATCATCAACATGTAAGGCTATAAATAAATTCATGTCCATAAGTAATTTATTTTGATATGGCTTTATCCAGAGGTAACACTTGTACACCTTAATCTCTTTGGTGGCAATCAGATGACTTACGAGGTAGTTTGTAGAACTTTTCTTGAAGAGTTAGATTTAGTAATAAAAGTACACAAGTAAACTAAATGCATGTTCAGGCCCTAAAATAAACAAGTATGTATGTGATGGGATGAATCGCACAGGCGAAACTTTAACACTTGAAGTGGGCATCACACCTGTAGCAGCAACTTACTATCAAGCAAAGGATTCCTCATATTGTTATATAGAAATCATAAAAAAAATATGCATTTTCGTATGAAACCCAGCAGTTCCGCCTTCAGATCTAGCTGTTGAGATTTCATTTTAAAATCTTTTGAGGGATAATGAAACTTATAAACACATTATGAATTATAAAATGGTTGAAGGCTTCATATACCACATACTAATGAGCCACTGCAACACATAGTATGCATCCTTACCATAGTAAGGAAAAAACTACTGATACTTACTCTAAGCATTTCAATTTCATTTTTTAATCGCTGATTCTGATGTTCAAAGTCTCTGTTCTGTTTCTCTGTTTGCACCAATGAAGCTTCAAGTTCCTTTTCTAGTAGTGCTGAGCTCTCAGTGTACTCATCCAATTCTTGCTGTATGTCGTTCGCCCTGAAATAATGAATCATAAGACAGGTTGCCATGCGAACCAGTACCTAATAATCGCTGCATGGAACGCAAAACTCCAAATACTTACTTCTGCTCGTAATATTTAGCTTGCTTCTTCCAGTACTCTATCGACTCATTATCTGATTGTTTATGAGATTCCATGATGAAATTATTTCAATGACTTTCGACTAGCGAGATCCCAAGGATGTTTTTAACGAAACATAACAAATTGTTTCGTAGATTTTTATACCGTTACGCATTAATTTGTGGATGTATTCGAATTGAAGTCGTTGTAATGATTATTTCTAAAGCCTCCTGATTTAAATCGGCTGTTCAAACACAAATTGTGACACAACTTCGTCGTAACAATTGTTAAAAATCTATTCCAAAACAAGTTTATTTTCTTTCGATTCGAATCGGTTGTCTCGTAAAAAGATGGCTGCAACATTTTTTGTTAACATCAAAATGTCAAAATGGAATATTTCTTTCTTTATGTGTTGAATCGTATGACTTGTACATTTGCTTGTAATTTATTGTTCATAATAGAGCGGTCAGAATTTTTAATTTGATGTTTAGATAGCAGATATTTATATTGTCTACATTTTTATTTTTCCTAAATCAATTTATTTCATATTCTGGATTTTCCGCATGATTATATTTACACGTTCTTAATTTTGCGAATTCGTAATATTCAAAATTATGATTTTTCCATAGGGAAGTACAATAATTGTGATAAAAACTTTTCAGAAATGCTCTTTAACTGCGGCTGCAATATAGATTTATCCAAGTACTATTTATCTATAAGCTTAATTTATTATTGTGTTGTATTTTACATGTTTTGTATTGAACCATAAAGGTACTGATGATACAAATTGAAAAACTGAACATACACATAAGATCGAGTAAAAATTGATTAAAAATTAAGCTTGTTAAATGCATAAAAAATATTTATTTATTATGAAAGGTAATATACAACTACATATTCTGTGAAAATGTTAGGTGTCTACCTGTTACCGTTATTAATATTGAGCATTAAAATAGGAAAAACACACACATTTTGTAATGGGCTACCCAATTAATATTTATTTATTTGGCACTTTTCGACAGGAATGTAGTCGATTATCTTTTGGTCATCATCGCTATAAACAATAGATTGAAACTAACAAAAACAGAAAACAAGCCAAATTTAGCAAGAAAATTAGCCAAATTATCGACGCGTGTATCGGTAACAAAGATGCAGACCGTACTGACACTTGCCAGGCAAAAAAGGGAATGCGGGGGGAAGCGGGCGGGGACCCGCATTCCAGAGATGCGTCGAGTTAATGTGACTGCGTTGTACATTCACGTTGTCTTGCTCTGGTCTATTTTCTTTATGCTCTGTCTACATCGGTGGGCAACACTATAGAGGCGCTCTACCCAAGGAAGGTGTACTAGCGTTAGTATGTGTAGTTGTGGTAAATTTTTAAACTGAGCCCGAAGATACCTATTAGATACCTACAACATATATATTAATAGTAACAATAGTAAATGTTTACAAGTGAGATAACTTTCGGGAGCGAGGAAGCATGTTTAAAAAAATAAAACTATTTTATTTTACCATATGTGTTTATTGTTCACCACTCGGAGGTAACTTACAGACAGATTCACATAATGCATCATATCATCCGTTACAATTATAAAAATGCTTAGCTAGTGTCTGGGACGGCACCCACGTACGAGTACAAGCACTCCATGCGACGTACAGGATGCCGAAGGTTACCGCGGATAATGACGGCGGCCAGCGACATCCGACAGTCCGAAGTGGCGAATGTGCGTGTGATTTGTACCTGTGAACCGATGACTGTGACCGAACCGGGGGGGGGACGACGACGACGGTTTCAGCTCATATGTCGAACCGAACCGTCTTCTTGATCGGTGAATCGATGGATTATTAGGTACTCTGACTTAGGTACTAGTGAAGTCAACGTATCAATCTTCGTGTATATTCGGTATCGTTGACGTTGTTAGACTTTGAAGTATCAGTGGGTGTGACCTCGGTCGATGCAACTTGATGGAAACGTTGAGGTTAGTCAAAATTACGTTTTGATTTATAAAACTTTGCGCGAAAAAGTCCTGATATTCTTTTAAAACATAAAGATAAACAGTTTGTTAAGGATCAAAATCAGATACAGAGCTGAAATTCGATGCTAGAACGATATATCTCGGTGGCCTAATGGTCATAGTGACTGACACGGATTGTCGGAAGACGCGGGGTCTAATCACGTCCGAGGATGTGTATTTTTCTCTCATAAACTGCAATATTTGGACTCCCGTAGCAGGCTTTGGTATATTAAAAAAAAAAACTATACATTAAAATTACAAATGCTTCATACCCGAGAAATAGAGAAGTCTCCGGAATGTGAGATAACTAAATTAGAAGATTATCAAAATTAGGAATGCAATAATAATACTTAGAACATCAGATATCGGATGTGTTTTTCCCGCCAACCAATAATATGAAGTGTTATTAGTGTTATTACAAAATAGTAATGAATGACGGCTGTAAAACAGATCAAAGATTTTGAGTTGGGAGGGCGTCAAAATGGTTCGTGTAATAGAACACACGGTGCTGCTCGCCAGTTCTGCTATCTTGAACTTGGCACTACATAGTTACATGATTCCAGTGATGTAAATGGATTTGTTTACGTTGCGAGGCCATTAGATCAAATCCTGTCAAACTAAATAGGTATTCCAGGCGGGAGCTTATTTTTTATACATATACCTAGTTAAACTTCCATTTCGGTTAGCTTTTTTCCTGAATCTAGTGCCATTTCGCCACTTCTTTTTTGTGTTATCTGTCATGGTACTCATAAAATTAGTTTAATAACCACATGTCTAGGCATATTTTAATATCTTCCAAGCATACAGTCAACATATGTTTAAATGATGTCACTGATGCAGACGGATAAATAAACAGTGCAAATCCTGTAAGCCTTATGCCATCTATTAGAATCCAAAATGTGTAGAATGGGATTCTTTCAGAGTTAAGGCGAACTTAGGTAATTCTTATATTACTTGCACAGTTAATTTTTTGTCTGTGGATTTTTGTTATATTGTTGTTTTTTTTTAGTTTCACACATATTTTTGATTGTAATAAAAAGTAACCATGAACGGTAATGCGAGTACAAAGCGAAGCTGAGCTCCCGTATTAGCATCCAACCTACCACGGTCATACATGGATATAAAAGATTTGTTGAGCCAAAAACAAACATAAAACCAACCTGAGTTTATAAATATTTTACCCGTATATTACCTGTTCTCGCAGCATTTAATCTCTTTCTGTCCTTGTCCTACCCCACTACTCTTATTAAGATTTTTTATAAAAATGCATCATTTTCGAGCATAAAATATAATAAAACGGTAGATACAATCCTTTCATTCATTTTGTCGATCTTTTACACTAAAGTGCGACTAAAAATTTGTGTAATAACAGTAATTCTTTAATAGAGTGTGTGTTTTGTGTTTGTGAACCGCTTTCACTTATGTGTGCGTTTAAAAGACGCTTCATTTTTCTGCATTCCTGTGCGTGATTATGTAAATGTGTTCTGTAGGTGTTTACTTCAGCTCCCGCGATAAGTGGCAGAAACAATTTAGTACCAAAAGATGTACTTGGCTGATCCAGTTCTGAATCATCTAAGGTACCATGTAATGTACAGGTCAGTTCACCTGAGTTTATAACTTAGAACACAGATTAGGAAGTATATATAAATAACTTAGACTCAAAGACCTTATACTTGCTAACTAGACTGTGCACTATGGCAAAAATAACGGTCCATGTGAGAGGGTTCCGTTGGTAGTGTGGCCCTTTCTAATGTGGTGACCAGGACCAAACAGAATACAGGACAAAATGCTTGTAAAAACGATTGTATCCTAATATATAGATGCTAACTAACTACTCTACTGCCGTGGGGTACCGGCTTAGAATAGTACCCCCCCAACTCTACCCATGGGTGCGTAGAAATCTGCTAAGGGATAACAATCGGAAGATGGGCAGCAGCATCTTCCCAGTATTAAAACCCAAAAACTACGCTCGCCAACCCGCCTGCCAAGCGTGGCGAGAATTGGCAAAATCCCCCCCAAATGACGGACACAATAGGAACCAGGCCCCCAGTCCCTGGCAGCCCCGCTATTCCTGGCTACGGTAGCGGCCACGGTAACGGTGGGGCAGGGGGTGCTACGAATCCCCAGCAGACGCCCGGCTACCACCCCCAACGACGACGACTGGCCCTGGTCACACACAACATAAGCACGACGAGGACAGACGAGAAGATTTATGAGCTGGAAGAAGAAATGAGTAAGTTACACTGGGGCGTTGTGGGGTTATCTGAAGTCCTTAGAGCGGGTAAGGATACGATAACCCTAAAATCAGGTAACCTACTCTACTACCGGGAGGGCGACCAACAGTCCCAAGGTGGTGTCGGTTTTCTCGTCCACAAGTCCCTTACTAACAACATAGTTACGATCGATATCGTTTCCAATAGGGTCGTATACCTAATACTCAGAGTATCCAAACGATATTCGCTGAAGGTCATTCATTCAGGCATACGCACCGACGAAGTCGCACCCGGATGATGAGGTGGAGGATATGTATGAGGACATTAGTCGGGCCATACATACCTCTGAAATGCACTTTCTAGTTTTTATGGAGGACTTCAACGCGAAGTTGGGTAAGAGAAGCGAGGATGAGTTGAAAGTGGGGCAATTTGGCTATGGACAACGGAACCGTAGGGGACAGAGATTGGCCGACTTCCTGGAGAAAGAGGGACTCTTTATGATGAACTCTTTCTTTCAGAAGCCACCTCACAGGAAATGGACCTGGCTGCGTCCCGATCGTTCCACGAGAAATGAGATTGACTTCATTATGACCACCAAAAGGCAAATATTCACTGATGTCTCCGTGATCAACAGGGTTAAAACCGGTAGTGATCACCGAATGGTAAGAGGCACGGTGAATATTAATGTCAAACTGAAGAGGTCTTGTCTGATGAAGTCTACGCTCCGACCCGCTCATGCCCGTATTCAAGACCCCGTGAGCTTTCAACTTGAGCTATCTAATCGCTTCGATTGCCTTGAGAACATCGCTTCAGTGGACGAGATCAATTACAGGTTAGTAGAAACTGTCCATACAGTGGGTTCCAAATACTTTATACCCCACCGTACAGATAGGCCACAGAAACTCTCCAACGATACCCTCAACCTCATGGCTGAACGACGCTCACTGAAACTGCAGTCTTCGGATGATGCTGTAGCATATAGGCTGCTCAATAGACAAATATGGAAGTCGTTGCGACACGACATCCGGATCGTTAATACAAACCGTATTAAAGAGACGATAGAACGGAAAAAAGGCTCCAAAGTGTTTGTTAGAGACATGTCTATTGGGCAAAGCCAGTTGACGAAGCTGAAGAGAGAAGACGGCAGTGTAGTGTGGACCAACGCAGAAGGTATTAGGAGAGGTAGAGAGTTTCTACGGACAGCTATACACCTCGGTCGCTAAACTTGTTAGCAGCTCGGTCAAAGGCCCAAGAGCCAAGCAGACCCGACATTATACCGAAGATATCCCGGACATCAGCCTGTACGAGATTAGAATGGCCTTGAAACAGCTTAAGAATAACAAGGCGCCTGGTGATGACGGTATCACATCTGAGCTTCTGAAAGCGGGTGGAACACCGGTACTTAAAGTCCTTTAGAAGCTCTTTAATACCGTCTTACTCAAAGGTTCAACGCCAGAATCATGGAACAAAAGCGTGGTGGTGATGTTCTTCAAGAAAGGTGACAACACTTTACTTAAAAATTACAGACCCATCTCGCTTTTGAGCCATGTATATACGCTGTTTTCGAAGGTCATAACGAACCATCTCAGTCGCAGGTTTGATGAATTCCAGCCTCTGGAACAAGGCAGTTTCCGAAAAGGCTATAGTACCATAAACCACATCCACACACTACGGCAAGTTATACAGAAGACCGAAGAGTATAACTTGCCTCTTTGTTTAGCGTTTGTGGACTATGAGAAAGCCTTTGATTCGATCGAGACGTGGGTAGTGCTTGAGTCTCTCCAGCGGTGCCGTATTGACTATCGGTATATTAAAGTGCTGAAGTGTTTGTACAAAAACGCCTACATGTCAGTCCGAGTACAGGAGCAGAGGTCGAAGGCAATTCCAAAACAATTGCCCATTCACTAAACCTAGCACGATTACCAACAGATATTGTTTTTGGTACAAACACTTTTGTACCTAACCTAAATTCATCACTGATAAGATGGAACAGTGAGTTTTATGATATATTTGGGTCATTGTGACTGGGCAACTCTGGCACTTTCCGGGATATATTACTTCTTAACAATTTTAGGCGGCTTGCATTGATTGGAACAAAGCTAACATATTTGCTTTGGGGTTTGTTACTTTTTCTAAGAAATACTGCTAGTTGACCACAGTGGTCTGATTCTAGATTATTTATAATGAAGTTTTTAATAGGTTTGACATTAGTAAATATATTGTCTATGCAGGTGGAACTTGTGGCTGTTATCCTAGTAGGTAGGTCCCAAGAAAATATTGTACATTTTAGAAGATTTAAACAGTAACAAAAATGTAACCACTACCTGATTATTTTCTAGCAAATTAATATGAAAGTCTCCACAGATAATCATTGATTTATTTGTATTAGATAGCTTAATTAATGTTTCCTCCATGCACTTTTCAAAATCATCATATGGTGAGCATGGAGGTGTGTATACACATAGAACAAGGAACTACTCAAACTCAATACAGAACATTTCTATTACTCGTTCAACCACCATCTTGCATGCAGTTACTAAATGCAAATCGAATAAAACAAAAATCAAAATAAATGATCCAGCCGTTCTTAAGTTGCTATTTCTTTAGCGGAAATCAAAGAATTCGGTAAGCTTAGAAAACGAAATTAAAACGTCTTAATTTATAATTGTAAATAAACAAATATGCTGAATTGTAAGTAAAAGAAACGACACCGACAATGTTGATAAATTAATAATATTGCAAAAAACTATAACAAATGTTTATACATTTGTTACATACAAATATAGATTCAATAAAATAAAGCTAAACTAAGCTGTTATAGCATAAAACAAACAACAGAATTAAAGCTACGTATAGCGCGAGCTCGAGCAACGCACACATAGACATCTCTCAGTGACACGATATCTTGAAATGGTTGGAAACAGTACGAGAGCGAGTGCCTTCCACTTCATTCACGCGTTTTATAATGTTTTTTGTGCAAAGATGGAGCAAGAAAAAATGAGTTCTTATAAAATTTGATGGATTTTTAAATTTTACTTTAAACGGTGAATTTTTGTTTTAGGTTGCCTGTTGTATCAGAGAGGTAAGTAGGTATTTGCTTGTATTTTAACGTACTACAGAACAGTTTGTAGGTAAGTGCAGCGTGCAGAAAAAGCGAACATGAGTTTGTGCCTTGCTACATTTTTACAATTTATATTATTTATTGTAGTATATGCTGTGTGTGTAGCATCGTGTTCAATAATCCTAAAAGCGTCTATCGCTTCCAAGCGACGATCTTAAAACTCTTGAACGTCCATCGTCACCAGGCATCAATTGGACTATTGATCGTTAGATACTAGCTACTTAGACCACTGGAAAGGTTATTTCAAGCCTTGAAACAATTTTCAACTGACTTCCAAAAAAGAAGGAGGTCTTCATGTCGACGAGTTTTATAATTTTTTATGTATGATTATGCATTACTTTTACAGAGTAGTCCAATTTTGATTTTATTTAATGTTTGATAGTATACTTCCGAGGTGGTCCCTATTTGGTCTAGTCCCTATATAGTGGTAATTTCATCAAATTCGGTCAAGCGGTTTTAGAGTTACAATCTAATAACTGATTTTTTTCTGAAATCTTGATGATATGGTAATTGACAGTGAATGACCATCGATCCCGTTAATAGCAAGGGGCACTAGAAAGGAAAAAAATGATTTTTCTAAATATAGAACCGGTTTTAACGCTAAAAAGTGTGAAATAAGTTGTTGAAATCGGTACCATGCGCGCAATATCGTGATGACAGGTACTTATTTATTATCATGGTACCAACTTCAACAAATTATTTCATACTTTTTAGTGTTAACCTGGGTTCTATTTTTAGGTAAAAAAATAATTATGTAAGATTTTTATGATTTCCTTACAAAAAAGGCTTTGTTGCAAAGTTTCTTGCGCTCGAATGGCTTTTGTTGCTAAATGCGAAGAGTAATATAAAAAGTAACTCTTTCAGCATCTAATAGTAGCTTAATTCTACTACAAAAGTTTTTAAATGACTAGCAGATATCTAAACTGGTATAAACTAAGTATATGACAATAAAATTTAATTGATTTTAGATTTTTATTTCCCTTCTTCCTGCTTTATTCTCAATAATCAATGAAACAACTAGATACGAATGCCACTACTACGATAGTTTTTGACGTGATAGCGTCTTATAAATCGATGAACGCTGACTGCACGCACGAAAATTATGACTCATTGTCACGTTCCGCCAAAGCCGATTGTGCAAGCGAGAGCGCGGAACAATCGCTTGTTCCGCGCTCTCGCTTGCACGATCGCATTATCGATTGCTTACAGAGGCACGATCGGCCTAAGCAATCGGCATGCCTTACGACGTTATTATGTAAAGTTATCGCCTGTAAACCGACTTTACAGACAACCATATTTTGTATAAATCAGAGTTGATGACCTTAACGCGACCGCCGAGTTTAGGTATGAAAAGTGAAGTAAATACATGAGCTTTACTTCTGTAGTGTTTGTTTTGTGGTTATAGTGAACGACTTTTATTATGTATTCTGATGATAATAGTTTTATTTTAATAGGTTTATTGTTATATAGCAAAAAAGCAAGCGTATTTAGAATTATACAAAAAAAATATGGTTTTATGTTAAAAAGACTTAAACTAAATATCCATTCTTTTGATCTATTGCGCTTTACTGAAATATGCCTGTTCGCGCGAGACCGCGCGACGAGTCAAAAGATTGGAATGCGACCCCCGCTTTTCCGTGACACATCGTCACACCTCGAGTCTACTCGGGCTAGCGCCTCGAGTCAGTCACCCTTTTACCGCCGGCGCGAGCGCACGCTCGGTCGGCCTGCAGTCAGTCACCCGTACTATACCAGCGCGCGCGCACGCCCCGATTGGCATCTCTAATCAGCTCCGCGTTTACGCGTCATGACACGCCCAGATCCGACCGCCATTTTGCCCTTGCAAATACACGGGTATGCGAGTGCGCGTCAACCTAGTGCACAAACTTTATTCCAAAGTGACACAGGCATCCCGAACCCTTCAGCCCGGATTCCTCAGCTGGACGCCTATCCAGAGGAAGTCTCACGGACCAGCCCGCATTCCTGTGAGTACCTACCCCTTATCCATAAGTACCTAACCTACCTTTTAATATTCGACGTATGGCGACTTCGCCCCGCCAATGCCTTAGAAATGAATTATAGAGAATTATATTTTATTTAATGTAAATAATATTTAGGTGGCTATTTCCTTTAGCCACACATCCGCTGAATAAGGAAGCTGTATTACATATTATAATCAGAAATAATATTAAACTTAAAGAACAGCGAAATAACTTTTGTATTATTTGGTGAAAAGTTTAAAATATTGATGATTTTTGAGATCAAAGTAATTTGACTAAACGCCAATTTCATATGTAAGGACCTAATATGTGGACAACATGAACTTTTTTTAAAAATAAAATCTCTTTAATGAGATACATATTTATCTGTTGTGAATATTATATTGACGTACAGATCTAACTGAATTTGTTAATAAAACTTAATACGTCAAAACATATTATAGAACGTAATAATAAACATCATGTAACATGCCAAAACTGCCATAAAATATTGACATGCTCGAACACAATTATTGGTATAATAGTATTATATGTGTAAATCAAGCTTACTTTAATTTTTTATGAGGGGGGAAGTGCTGTGCACTTCCCCCCTGTGGCGGAAGGGGGCGTGTGGGGCTCAGACCCACTAAAACCCCCCCGTGAGCAGTCCTCCGCCAAGGTGGGGCGAGACAGGGTCGCGCTGGCAGTCACCATCTCGCCCCAGCGGCAGGCCCGGATTGATCTTAACCGGGCCTCAGCGCCTGTAAAGGGATGACCTTGCTCACCAAGGTCACCGCTGCGGGCCCCATGCAGCACACACTTCCAGCGTGTGGTAGGCCATATCTTCCGACGAACCACACTCGTGGCAGGCTGGGGTTGCCTCCCGTCTCGCGATTTGGTGCACGTACTTTCCGAAGCATCCGTGTCCGGAGAGCACCTGCACCAATCGCAAGGTCAGCGACCCGAAAGGAGGACCGAACGGATGGCCTCCACCGTCCAATGCCCAGGGACCGGCGGATCCAAGTCATCTTCCCACCGCCGCAACAGAGTGGCTCGTGCCTGCTGCCGCATGCGTATGACCTCCTCCCAGTCTGGGCTGCTCCTCGGGATCTCCTCGCCACCACGAAATGGTAGACTTCGGCGATGATTTCCGTTTGCAGCTCCCAAGGGGGAAATCAAGCTTACTGTTCCAAGCCTAGTTGGCAAGTACCAACTGCAATTGCCAACCCACGTCTCTCGTCAGGATAAGGTCATTTAAAATTATTCGCGATTTAATAAGTTTAAAGTTCTTTAAAATACTTTGTTCATACAATACTCAGTAACAGTAAATCGATCAGTAAACACTATGATATACAGTATATCGACAAATATTAAATTATTCACCATGGAAAAAAATCTTTTTCAAAATTTTTTTAAAAAAGATTTCATCACCCCTGACTGGATTCGTGCTTGTTCACGTTCGTAGAAATCACTAAATCTATTCGAGAAACTTCTTCGTTCTGATAGGTTTTGGGAATATACAGTAGGTTCTGTATTTGTCTGTCGGTGGTATCGGAATCACTCGACTCGACTACAGTCGGCTGAATAACAAAGATGGATGACATACAGTCCATCGCCGAGAGTTTCTAGTGGACTATTAGTGCGTTCGAATAGGCCATTCGTGAGCATTTTTAGCGAAACTAACGCTAAAAACGCTCACAAGGGGCATTCGAATTGGGAATCTGTGGGTAAAATGTCGTTCATGTCTCTTTTTGTTCAGCGTTCGGAAAGCTAAAAATAAGGAATTTTTGCCACCAAAAAGTGTAATTTTTGACCCACGTCCGGAGCATGGTTGTTTATGAATTTTTTTGACAGCTATGTATTTGACAGCATAATCATGCGATTTTAGGTCTTATGCTCAGTTGAGCGTTCGAATAGGGTGTGGGCAAATGTGGCAAAAATAACGTTTTTGAGCTTTACGAACACTTTAACAAAAGAGCCATCAATGACAACGCCACCAATGCCATCATAAGCTAAACGAACGCACCTTGTAGGATACTACGTATTCTAGTGTATTGATCTGTCAAAATCATAGTGTTTTATTTTTTCTATGAAGATTCCATAGCATAGCGTAACTAAAGGTGCGTTCGTTTAGCTTATGAGGGCATTGGTGGCGTTGTCATTGATGGCTCTTTTGTTAGAGCATTCGTAAAGCTCAAAAACGTTATTTTTGCCGCTTTTGCCCACACCCTATTCGAACGCTTAACGGAGCTTAAGACCTATAATCGAATGACTATGCTGTCAAATAACGATCACAAACAACTATGCTCCGGACGTGGGACAACAAATTGCACTTTTTGGTAGCAAAAATTTCTCTTTTTTTAGCTTTCCGAACGCTGAACAAAAGAGGCATGAACGACATTTTCACCCACAAATTCCCAATTCGAACGCCCCTTAAGTTGAACGTTATTTTCGCTAAAAATGATCAGAAGTGATCTATTCGAACGCACTATATCTAATGTAATCTGTGACTAACGGTGATGCCAAGTCGAACTTTTATATCTAGATTAAGCTATAAATTAACTTCATCAGCTACAAAAATTCGATGTTGCTATTGAGCTATTTTTATGTTCAGTTTTTGCTTTTTTCTCAGATACGTATAATATTAAAAAAAGCTACAACATTGGTGATGGACTAGAAATGAATCTGTCTGACACAATTACCATAGGAGTAACTTATATATAAGAGGTGACTATGCTTCATTTGTGTTTTGCAGTAGTGGCCTGTGGTGGTGGCTATTTCATTTGCCGTCTATGGGACAGATATTTATTCTATTTCTATGCCACAGACCACAAAATCTATGCTACCTGTGGTACAACAAGTAATTGGTGGGGTATAATTAAATTTGGTGAAAACAAAATCGCGGAAGAGATTGAGGGTACCTACCGATGATAAATGCCATTTTAACATTCCAATGAGGATTAAGAAGAATGATCAAATGCTGCAATGATTATTAGCTCTGATCATGTTCCATGGAAATCCTTAATAAAGTTGGAACTCTTAAAGCCTACAAGTGCTGGTTCCAGGGGCCTTACTATGAGCTCTTAAAGCAGGATTCTATACTACTGCCCGGTTTATTCATACTATGTCAAATTTAAAGCAGGCTTGCCCAGGCCTACTATTCAAGAACCGCGGAAAAACCGTTCTCCTGTTTTTTCTTGTTTGGACTCTCATTAACATGACGCTCTAAATCCACTCAGTTTATTAACTTACAAACGTCTAGGCTTCTGCAATGTTGGTTATAGTAAATTGTTAGAATGCCCGAGACAATACTATCTGTTAACCTTGTTAAGAGTAAGGAACTCTTTAGTGCTTTGTACCAGTTTGACAGATAGTGTAACCATAGTTATATAATAACCTTAACATGGAAGCAGTGCGCGGTTAAAGGATAAAATTAGCGATTTTAGAAGAAAGTCGAGTGTTCAGTAAGAGAAAAAATTTTTTCGTCGGCAAGATGGAACAAGCTATCTTCGAAGCTACGAAAATTCAGGTTGGTCTCTTAGAGAAAACGAACTGGGCGACTTGGATATATAAGATAATGGCAGCAATGAGAGGAAGGATTAGCAAACCAGTGCTAGTGGATCCTAAACAGACAGAGAAATTTAATGTAGAGTTGCAGAGCTGCCAGAGGGCCAATAATGCAGCACTACTATTAATTACGACGAATTTATCTGATGAAAATCTTCAAAAGGTCATGCGATATACCGTTGCAACGGAGGTATAGCTTGAATTACACCGACTATATGCAGGTGAGTCACAAGATCGAGCCTATGACCTCTGCATGAAATTCTTTAGCTGACAAGACAAGAAACAACCTGACCATATGTCAACTCATACGTCCCAAATGAAAAATATCTGGTTTGAGCTGTAACAGGAGATGAACAAGTCTGAAATTAAAGGTGAGCTTAATTTTAGACACCTTACCTGAAGATTATTTTTCATTCAAATCTAGTTGGTTGTTGATATTGAAGTCTGAGAGAACGGTTGAAAACTTGACAAGTCAACTTTGTACGTATGAAAGAGCTTTAACCAGTAGGAATGAAGTAGAAACAGAGGTTCTCAACATTCAAGGAACGAAAGCTAAACCGAAGAAGATCATTAGAAATGTCGATAAGAGAGATAAAGAGAAATGTCATTATTGTGGTGTAATCGGACACAGAATAAAGCAATGCCAGAAATGGATATCCGATGGACGCCACCGAAACTGAAACCGTCAACGTCAAAATGTGTACCAAGTACGAGTGTGAATATGAGTCTTATGGCAGTTAATACGAATATGGACGAAGATCACGATTCCTGGTTTGTTGATAATGGTGCTACATGTCACGTGACAAATAGGTGTTATCTGTTTGAGACGTTCGATTACTTTGAAGATTCACACACTGTGACAACAGCAAATGGAGAAGCCATTCAGGCAGTTGGCAAGGGAACATTGAAAATTGAAGCTGACGTAGAAGGTCGCAAGCAAATGATTACGCCAAATGATGTATGGTATCTACCTAGTGTAAAAAAGAACCTATTTTCAGTACTATCAGCTCAAGATAGACTCTCAAATAGTACTTTTGTGTCATCAGCTACACCATGTAAGTTGTCAGTGAACGGGATCATTATGATTATTGGGAACAGGCAGAGACAAGGAGGTCTATACAAACTACAATTGACCAACATCAAACCTGTTACACCCCCACAAATAAACACCCTAGAAACAAAAATCTTACTCCAGCTATATCACAAGAGATTGGGACACCAAAGTAAAGCCCATGTACAGAAAGTTATTGAGAGAGAACTTGGGATTAAAGTTAAACTTGATAGCGAAATATGTGAAGGCTGTATCTATGGTAAAACACATAAAACTAAATTTAGTTCAAGAGAAAGGGCAACAAGAGCGGGTGAACTCATACACGCTGACGTATGTGGACCCTTCAGGTACTCTATAGGCAAATGCAAGTACTTTGTTCTCTTCAAGGATGATTTATCGAAATTCAGTTATGTATACTGTCTGCAACAAAAGTCAGAAGTAAGTCAAAAGCTGAAGCAAGTGTTGGCTGAGATAAAAGCAAGTGGACACACTGTAAGAGAGCTTCTGAGTGATAATGGAGGGGAGTTCGATAATAAGGAAGTTAGGAAAATACTCGAAGATTATGGTATTAAACAGAGACTTTCTATGCCACATACTCCACAACAAAATGGTTGTATAGAAAGAGATAACAGGACAGTTGTCGAAGCCACGAGGGCTATTATGCTTGCAAAAGGTCTACCCCAAGGGCTGTGGGCTGAGATAGTTAATGCTACAGTCTACATTCTAAATCGGACTGGACCTACACCATTGGACAAGAGTCCATACGAGATATGGTACAATAAGAAGCCAAGAATACGACAAGGTCACTAGGAAAAGATTGGACAAAAAGGCCGTGAAGGGTATATTGATTGGATATGAGAATGGTGAAGTTTACAGAGTATGGATAAAAGAAAACAACAAACTAGTACGTTTAAGAGATGTTTTATTTGAAGAGAAGACTCTATTGCCAACGAATCAAGATCCAATACCAATAGAAGATACAAGTCCAATGACTTTTGACGTGCCAATACCTATGTATTACAACAACACACCTATCTCTTTAAATAGTGACATATCAGATAATGTCACGTCCATTCAAGAATCATCAATATCTGCACCAGCTCAGGACTCATCCCCATTAAATGAATCTGGAGAATCATCATCATTCACAAGTCATGATATCGAAGACGAACCAGATAACATACAGGATGTTGAGGAGCCTGAAACTCAAAGTGATTACGAATCTGTTGACTCAAATGAGGACACAGCTGAATTGATCGAACCTGTACAGGATGGAGTTTTACCTAAAATAGAAATAGAGGAAGAAGGTAGAATGACACTCAGAAACAGGTCGTCTGCAAAATTCAGCCAGATATACTAACAAGAAACAATAGAGAACTCAAGCAGACAATCAACAATTGGTTAAAAAATCTTAGCCCTGGTAATGCGGAAGACTTTATAAAGATAAAAACATAAATACTTCTACCTTCATCTCATACACACATTCACGCACCCTTCCTTCCACACACACACACACACACATACATACATACATACACACACCTCCACACACACACACACACACACACGCGCGCATACATTACAAGCTAATAATGTGAAATTTAATGTACTTAAAAATTGTACTTACCTTACCTATCTAATGTTATTCATCTTTCTGGCTATGTTTAATTTACCTGTTAAAACTGTGAATTCGAAGAGCAAGCAGAAACCTACAACACAAGTTTATTCTTAGTGTAGGTTCTGCGGTCTTATTAATGTATACCAAACTTGTATTTTACTTAAGACAACAAACAAAGCATTTTATAAGTCTTCATTATAGGTTATTGGTATGTTTTTGGAAAATAAAAATTATTAAAAAAATTATTATTAAAAAAAAATTATTAAATTATTATTATTATTATTAGACCTCCAGACAGATTTAAGGAATTTATCATGAGTGCGGTAGAGGATATGAATAAAATCAAGGAACCTACCACTACCAAAGAATAAAAAAGCTGTTCCATGTAAATGGATATACAAAGTGTAGATGAATGCAGATAGTATAGTTGAGCGTTATAAGGCTAGACTAGTGATTAAAGGCTATTCGCAGAAAAAGGGCATAGTTTTTTATGATACATTCAGCCCCGTTACTAAATTGAGCACTATCAGAGTGGTTTTGAGTATTGCTGCGAGAGATAATATGTTCATAGCCCAATTTTATGTGTCTACAGCATTTCTGTATGGAAGCCTGAGTGAGGATATATATATGAAACCACCCGAAGGTTATAACGATGGCTCTAACAATGTATGCAAATTAAAAAGGAGTCTATATGGATTAAAACAGGCTCCTCGATGTTGGAATAACTGCATTACAGGGTTTCTGGAAAAGGCTGGATTCCTCGCAAGTGAAGCTGATCCATGTCTATTTATGAGGCAGCGAGGAGAAAGAAGACTCATACTAGCACTTTACGTTGATGATGGGCTTCTAGCTTCTACCCACCAAGAAGAATTAGACAAATTTTTAGAGGAGCTGAAGGGACGATTCAAAATTAAATCGAAACCAGCTACCTACTTCTTAGGTCTAGAAATTGGGAGGGAAGTAGATGGCTCTATAAATCTGACTCAGATTGCCTATACGAAGAAACTACTAGAAATTCTGTATGGAAGGTTGTAAACCACACCTATCATAAATGATAATACTGCAGGAAAAAGAGAAGATATTTCTGAAATCGAGGAGAAATTTCCATATAGGCAAGCCGGGGGTGCCTTAGCATATTTAATGGTTGGTACGCGGCCTGACATAGCTTATTCTGTAGGTGTTGCATCCAGGCATTTAGAAAACCAAACACGAGAAGATGTTGTGAAAGTGAAGCGTATGCTACGCTTCTTAAAAGGAACTTTAAATTGGGGCATACAATACAAAAGAAATTGTAATGAACATCTAAAATGCTACAGTGACGCGGATTACGGTGGAGATTTAGAGACAGGACGTTCTATAACTGGAATGATTTGTATGTTTGCCGGGGGAGCTGCATCATGGCGGAGCCATAGATAGACATCTGTGGCAGTTTCTACTACTGAAGCAGAAATAGTAGCCGCAAGTGAGACTGCTAGAGAAATGATTTGGTTAAAGAGACTTATAAGAAGCATTGATTTATCGACTGATGTTCTCCCAGTGTTGTATGTAGACAACAAGTCAGCGATTAAACTTGCACACAATTCTTCATTTGAACTGCATCAGAGAACCAAACATATAAGGATTCGGAATTACTTTGTGAGAGACTGTGGCTGAAGGTACATTATGTGTTAAGAAAGTCTCTACAGAATTTGAGTTAGCGGATATGATGACGAAACCTCTGTATAAACCAAGATTGGTTATGCTATGTACAGGAATTGGTATGAGCCACCTGGACAAAGAGAGAAGATGTTAAGAGTAAGGAACTCTTTAGTGCTTTGTACCAGTTTGACAGATAGTGTAACCATAGTTATATATATATTGTGTGTCAGTAAAAGTCTGTTATATTTTATATTATAGTAAACATATCTCAATTTATATTTTTCGTTTATTTATTCTACATCAACCTTAACAAACCTTTGAGAAAACAACTTTCAAACGGTTCACCTAAATGAGCGTCATGGTATGATTTCATTCAAAATCTGTTTAAGTTTATCAGGTTTAAGAACTGCACAGAACTTGCATGATTTTTACAAAGCTGATAGTAAGGCCCCAGTTTGCTACAACATAAGCCAGAAACGTTTTTTGTTGCTGATGATTACGTTAGATTTATAAGTTTATAACTAATTAATTAAAAATCCACTATGAGCTTTTTGGCTTTTTTATTTTCGTATATTTAGCTAACTATTTATTAGCTTTTTTTAATTACTGATCTGGCTTTCTTTTCAAATATTGAGTTGGCAACACTGGTGACTAAGTTTCAAGCAGTGTTTCCACAATGAGGGGAAATTCCCCTTTTAAGGGGTAATCAGGGTCCAGAGGGGAAGAAAAAGGGGAAATACTATAAAAGGGGAAATTGTAGGAAATCATATATTAAACCTCGTCTGAAATGTTGCACAATGAGAAATTTTGTATATGAGAAATCCGCTAGATATCAAGACGTAGACTATCTGCTATGTGAAATGTCAATGAACAATGTTATGTCGAAAAACCAATCATGCTGCAATTGGAACACACGCCTATGTTTGCGGATTCTACATACAGTAAAACCTTCATTATTTATGGACTAGTGTATAATAAAAAAAACAGTGACAATATATGCATATGCCGCATACTTACCCTTACTCCCATTCTGTTTAAGGCTTCAAATATTATTCTGTTCTTTAGCATACTGTATACTGGCTTGGAATAAAAGGTAAGTATACTACTGCTGGTTTTATATATTTCTGGTGAGGCTATAAATAAAACACGGATAGTTTAATTATACTTTATTCATATTAAGTCTAATTTTTTTAGATTCACTTGCAGTTGCATTGGACTGTACAAACTTAAGGTGCGGTATTTCTAACTGATTTTTCATCAGTTGTACAGAAGTTGTTCCCGTTTTTTCAAGCCGGATTTTACACAGAGGATTGATGCCACCGTTTCATTATCCAGCCTATTGCGTTTATCTGTTTTGACATTTTTTAGATCAATAAATAATCGTTCAACAGCAGCATTGGAAAAAGGCAGTGACATAAAATAGTTCACCAAAATTGGGAGTTGAAGGAATTTGCGTTTGCCGTCAACACTATTTTTTTCAAACATTTTTTTCCAATAGCCTACAGTATCTATGGAATGGTTGCAATCCGTATCAGCAAGGAGACTTTGATTCCTCCATTCCTTGTCCAGCTCTGTTAAATCTACAGTAATGTGCGATGGAATGTATTTTTTCGCGATTTGGTACAATGATGTAGGTTGCAAATCATTGGCATTTTTCGGGTTTAAAAATGATGAATCATGATGTACATCTTCAAATACAAATCGTTTCTTAATTTGTACGATCGCTTCAATATAAAATAATTTTGCTGACTGATAAATTTTGAGAACTTCACAGTTTTCTTTATTTTCTACCTCTGTCAATAAATGGGTTGCCTCCACACCTAAATAAATACGTTTCAATTCAAGATGTTCTCCTGTCTGATGAGGATCGATTTGGTTAGCAGGGGTTTGTTTTACATAATTTCTATTCATGAAATTTAACGCCAATGTTTTGATTAGTTCCTCAGTTTGATCATTCAATTCTGCGAATTGAGGACAATCAGCTTGGAACATGCAATTGAAATCATTGAATAGTCCAAGGGTGTAATTAACAAAATACATTTGACATTTGATTAAAGGATTCTCCAAGGTTTGAAGAGTGTGGCGGTTTGCATGTGTTGGATCTTCAAAGTTCAATATTCTCCAGTAACTCTTCAATGGATCCCACTGTTCTAAGATTCTCCGCACGCATGCTTGAAGCGACAGCCACCTGGTTTGACAAGCTCTCAATATTTTATGAGGTTTGACTTCATGGAAGCTTTGAAACTCTTTGAAAGCAGCAGAATTTTTAGGGCTCCTCGCAAAATGATTGTATACATTGCGGCACAAATCTTCTAAAGAGTTGCTTAATTTGGTGCACGCGTGACTTGCCACCAGATGTATCATATGGCAAGAGCATTTTGACACAAATACTTGAGGGTAGTTTAGTTTGATTAGTTGAGACACAGAGTTATGCTGTCCCATCATAACTGCAGTTGTACCAGCACAAAAGCCTATCCAGTTTTGCAGAGGCACGTTATTTTCTTTCAGCGTGTTAATCATTTGTGAGTACAAACCAACAGCGGTCCCGTCAGGACAATCTACTACGTCAATCACATCTACTTTTGTTACAAAATTATGGCAGTAGCTGACTAGTATAGCTAGTTGCTTTGTGACGCTAACATCAGTTGTTTCGTCAATATAAACAGAAAATAAATGATGGTTCAGTTCACTAACAAGTTTCTCATTAAAAAATGGGCGCAAACCATTCCTAATGACATTAGTAGCTTTTTGTTTGGCTAAAGAGATTTGCGATGTTATTGCCTTTTCTGGTAAAGATTTAATCAATTCGATTAAAGGTTCAACTGATGAAATAGGAAGATTGTTTTCGACGATATATGAACAAATGGCAGCTTCGGTGTTTTTCAGCTTTGTATTTTCTGCAACAAATGTTGTTATACTAGGTTGATTTGTATTAGACTGTAACCATGCCTCCATATTTTTCTTATGAACTTTTCCACCGCCATGCTTTTTAAGCTCTGATTTTCCCGCCTTCATAATCACATTGCACACCTTACAAATTGCATTATCATCTCTATTCCCATTTACCAACCATGCTTTGAACTCAGGTAGCTTAAGCCAATCATGCTGAAACTTCTTCTTAAATATCTTTTTCATACTTTTTTTCGTACACTTTGAACTAACCGACTGCTTTTTTTCATCTTCAGTATTGTATCCCTCTTCTTTATCTTCAGTACCTACAGTTATCAACCTACAAAATAAAAGATAAGTAATGAGCACTTATTTTAAGTAAATAAATGCGCAAGCAATTTTGCTTGCGTATTTATTAACTGATTATATTAAGTGAAATAACAATGACCAATTTTTCATCTTCGACTTCCATAAGTGACAAAGTTTGCGGATCTATTTGTTCTTTCTGATCCTCGACATAACTGCTGGAATGAAAACTCGTTCCGGGCTGAAGTTCTAAATTAGAGGACGTACTAGCGCCGGGTCTGTCGGATGAGCTGAGAGGAACCTTTTCTTCATTCTGAAAAATTATTGGATAAGTTGTATTAAACACATTTCACAAAAATTTTAATAATGTAGCAATGTCAGTCAAAAATTAATTTATTTTTTTCCTAACCCAAATAAAAAAATACAGTTGGCAACATTCTTAGCACTTCACTTCACAGTAATCTTACAATAATCGAGGAGTTTAACATTTTGAACAAAAAAAAATATATAAAGAAACTCCCCTGAGGGATGTATGGTACAACATCTTTGCATGCAGATCAGCTTGGAGATAAAACAGGAAACATTTTTTCATAACCTAAAATTCTAACCTATAATTGAAAATGAAAACATTGTTGGTATACTAAATTATACACCTACAGACAGACCAATATAAAAATGGAAGAACCAACTCACCGATTTTCTAGCAGCAATATTTATCAGCCACCGATCCATGTTTCACATTAAACAACCGTCGCAATAAATATTTCTAGTTGTGATTATTTACTTAGTAGATAGACTCAATCAATTTCACCAACCATAAAGTAGATAGAATCAGTCAGTGTTACCAATACTACAACGCACTTTTACGTTGTAGTGTTGGTAGCACTGTTGTCACTGTTTTTTTTTATTATACGGTAGCACGCTAGCCCATAAATAATGAAAGTTTTACCGTATGAAGATTCCGCAAACGTAGGCGTGTGTTCCAATTGCAGCATGATTGGTTTTTCGACATAACAATAACAGTTCCAAAATAATTTTTGAGGGGAAAAAAGTTCTGAGAAGGGGAAATCGGAATTGAGGCATGGGAAAAGGAAATTTTTATAGTGGAAACACTGGTTTCAAGTGATCTTCTGAAAGTAGCTTGTTTTCTTCAATGAAAACAGTGAAAAACCTGGCATAGAAAATTTATTATGAATTTTTTATGCAACAAACTTGACAGCAGAAGTCCCCAGAAGTCATATTTTAAAGATACTATATTTTGCAATGCCACTTTACCCGTAATCCAGCTTCCGCAACTCTATTGTTTTCGAATGACGTGTAATGTTTCCAACGGCGGTCGCTGAAGAATTATCGCAGATCACGTCAATAACAGACAAGTCAGGTTCAACTAGCGATGCCCACAACCCGCCTGAAAACACTCATACTTCCACTCAACATAATAACAGAGATCTAACACTCAGCATGTTATTTAAAGAAATGCTGTTTTGTATAGCCCTTGCTCTCACAACTTACGGGGCTCTGCATAATACGTAAGTTAATTGTTTTGTATAATAATCGTAACGCGATCTTAATATGGCTTTAAAGAGAACAGTACTCCTTAACAATATTGATTAATTACAGGCCAACAAAAGTATCAAAACACCCTCAGGCAGTGAGATTCTTTGATGAAAATTCTGCAGTGACTGACTGGTACCGAGGACAACTGAGCCACGCTCTGGAAGCTGTAAACAATGCTGATGTTTCCTTTGTCATGTATTATGCACCATGGGATGCAGAGTCACAGTATGTGCGTGGAGAGTTTGAGAAAGCAGCTTCAGTGCTTGGTGATCGTGTAAGTTTATTATTAACTCATTAGTATTTGAAGGCGTGTGTGCTTATAATAATGTAACCTATCTGTAAAAAAAATATCAACACCTCAACTCGACGAACATGGTAGGTATTGAAGTAAATATTGCAAAAGTAATTGATTTTCAATATTTTTTACTCAAGAACTACGCATCTCCGTAGGTTGAAACTTGGCATGTGTGCTTATTATAATGTAACCTTTCTGTAAAAAAATATTATCCCCCAAAGCGATAGATGTTACAAGAAAGTTAAGGTAAAAGCACTAATGCTTGACATTGAACTAAAAGATGACATTTTCGAAAAAAAATCTCTTCTATTAAGAAAACTTATCATTTAAATAAAATTGTTACTGATGTTAAACACATCTAGTTTCATGTACGATACATATTCAAAAGCTTGCATACATTGTCAAAAGCAAATTTTAAAATAGCATCAGTTGATGACAAATAATGTGAGCAGGTTGACATTATGCACATAATTCTTAATGTTTTTCTTAATGCCACTGATTTTTAACAGGTATGGTTTTGTCTTTTATACATCATTATTAACTACTGCTGGTTTCGATATTATAAATGTATGAAATAATTGATTTATTAGGATGTTTTTTTGTTATTTTGGCTTGTTTTTGTATACATATTTAGTGGTGTTTACTATAAGAAATGAATCAAAACCTAAAAGATGACAGGTGTGTCTTCTACTAGGGTTATATTGAACTAAATTTATTCGCTTATTTTAATGCAATTTTAGCCTTTATGTTGTAAAAATAAAGTTTGTTTCCGAGTTACGTTTTTTTTACACTAGCCTAACTAAAAGAAGACAGTGTCAACTATTAGGGTATACTAAATGTCTACTATTAGTATCCATTAGTTTCAAATTAAGGTTCGAACATTATGCCACCAGTAAAGGATCAGATGTTTCTATACTCTGAAGTCAATATGGAAGAATGCAGGCGAAGCATTCTGACAGCTACTGTGGCGAAGAAATGGTAACAATGAAAAAAATTATAAATAACAAGGGAAAGGCGCTTATTAGATATTAAATTGGTAGAAACTGTTATGTGACTGAAGATATAGAAAAAATGCTTATAGCATGGGGAAAAGCTATGGTCAAACAAGGGTTCCCAATAGGAAAAGATAACTTACAAGATAGTATTATGAAAATAGTTGATGATCTTAAGATTGAAACTCTCTTCAAGAATGGTACACGAGGGAAGAGATGGTCTAGCAGCTTTTTAAATAGTATCTCTGACCTCATAACAAGGCAACTTGATCTGATAATTATGTTTATGTTTTAAATAAATTAAAGTATGTAAAATGTCAAAATCTAATTACTTTTAACAAGCAATATAGCTAAATATTGATTTTTTTACAATATTTTTTTATGTTATTTGATTTGATTGTATTTTGCTACTGAATTAATAATTTAACTAAGTAGAAGATGTGCCCGGTTTTTATTTTAAAGTATTTTTTTGTTGATTTGTTTTGTTAAAACATAATATTAAAGTATGGTATAGTCATGTCTACTATTAGTGCCAATTGGCGTCTAGTTTTGGTGGATTTGATATTTGATGCTGTCATCTTTTAGTTTAGATGGCAAACTTAAGAGGAATATAATTCTTAGTCAATAGTACGACAGTCTTAAAATATTTCATATGAAAAAGTTAATTTCTGAATGTTGCTCTAACAGTAAAATAAATAATTAACTGTAATTTTTTGATAAATATTTTGATTTTTGAGAATGAAGTTTGAGTTGTCCTTAAAGTGTAAAGTTTAAGCATTAGTGCTTTTACCTTAAGCCAGTAAATGATAGTAGTTAAGTGTAGGGAGTTGTTCAATAGCCCTTTGGCAATATGTAATATATATTTGATGGAGACGATTTTAGGTCTTATGCTCGGTTTAGCGTTTGAGTAGGGTGTGGGCAAAAGTGGTAAAAATAATATTTTTGAGCTTAAAATACGCTTTAACAAAAAAGTCGTTCAATGACTATGTCAGACCCATAGTTTACTCAAAAATTTTGTATACTTTTTTACTCTTTATCCTTGAGCATCCTAGATGAGATGGTTGTTCAAGTGGACTAGGGAGTAACATGGCAATAAGCTTGAGCTCTATTACATGAAATAGCATTTCTTATGTTTTGTGAAGGATGAGTCATGATACTGAGAACAGGACTGTGAAAAAAAAAATGGGCATGTTTTTACACCTATGCTGAGCTCATACAGCGTTGTAAAGGTGTATTGTTATGTATGCATATTAAATCCTGAGGAAAAGAGGGTCCAGTGTAAAGTTTTGTAGTTTACACTTAATTGAACTTGACCTGACTTTGTATAAATTTTACCTCTTTTCAACACATAAGAAAGAAGGATTTCACTTAGGTTATTTTAGACTAAATAGTCAGTTTGAGCATCTCAACATCAAAAAAAATTATAAGTACATCCTGCTTTTTCAGTGGTGACAGGATCATTGTGCGGTAAACACGCAGTCTGTGGCATATACATTTTATGACATATGATAGTCTGCAGGAATTACAAAAAACAATTCAAAACAACTTAAAATGTTTCCTTTCATTTACAAGTAATTTATGAACAAGCATATGTTAAGGAAACAATTAAATGAAAACGTGAAAAGTTATCCTAACATTTAACATCATTGACAGTTGAAGTTTTCTTTCAATTGAAAGTTTCCCATGTGTCCCAAAAATTAAAAAAAAAAGATTATTTGACTAAATGGCCCATCAAAGCCAGAACTATTATCTAGTAGAGAATATAGAGTAGAGTCTAGTAGGTATGATTGCTTATTGTTAATAGTTTGTTGCTTGCTTTTCAGGTACATTTTTCTGCTATAAACTGCTGGAATCCAGGCAGTGAATGTAGATTACAGCACAATAAAATACCATCATGGCCAATTTTAATGGCATACACAGTTATTTCTAGAGGTGTTCATTACAAAGGTAATTTGCAATCTTAAAATATTATGTAAGTAGTAATCTTGCCAACAACCTGTAAACTATTACTTTTTGTGACATTAATAAAATATGATTATTGAAGCACTAAATCCTGCTTAGCAAAAACAAATTTTGCTTTTTTGGATACATAAATTAAATTATATATCGTCTGACTGGATTCGAACTCGCGTCTTCTGATAGACGTGTAGGTAACCTAGGTGTAACAATGGGTGGTCATATCGCTCAGAGCGATCTCTTCCAGACAACCCATTCTCAAAGGAGTATCAAATATAACATGGATGGTAACAATATACAAAATCACTATAGTCCTTCAAATCTAATAGATACCTTTTGACAGTTTAGACAGATTGTAAAATAGGAGTGGGGTCAACAATTATCCGATTCTTAAGAGATATCGATTTATGAGGATTGAACCTTTTGGTATGGAATCTGGCATTTCGACTGTCCGCAGGTTTGTTTTTTTAAATCGCGGCGCTCGTGCGTGATATGTAAGGATGAGGACACATACACAAACCAACAACAATAAACAAAAATAGAGTTATCACGTGTCTGTAATTACTATTTAAACGTGTTTTTACTATTTATTGAAAGAAAACTAATTAATTATTTCATCGAAGTGCATGAAGATTTAGAATTTGCATTTCGCATTAATATGACTTTATCATTTTCAGGGCCTAAGGATGCGCACAGCATGGTTAACTTTTTGGAACTGATAATGAAGCCCCTAAGAAGGGTTTCCTCAACAGAGGATCTTGTTAACCTGTTATCTTTTTGTGATGTGAGTGTACTATGAATGTGTATTATGAAGTCGCACTATATAGTATCTGGTGATACTTGAATAGAATTTATATTTTTATAATAAGTGCAGAGTATTGAACGGGGTGGTTTGAAATTGATAACTGTTCATGAAAGTGAAAGAAAAAAATACAAATTTTTAGAACCTATATTCACCGCTCTATGGCTAAAAACCATTGTGTGACTGAACGCACGACGCGACGCCTCGCTACCTTACAGAATATACAGCATTAACGTAAAACGTTAGGGTCAGCTAAGAAACAAATTCCACTAGATGGCGCTGTTTTCTTGATAATTGCATATTAATTTATTTTAATGAAATATGGGAGGATTAAATAAGAATGCTTGATTTTGCGCCCTTTATCTTTATTTATTAACACACTACAAACATAACTGAAACTATTTATTATTCGGATTTCGAGAAAATGGATAATAATTCTCAACTCTTGTTATACCACAGATTACGTAATAGTACATAATCCTTAGGCACGCACACATACAAATTAAGAATTTGTAGTAGCTATTTAACAAATTTGTCCTTCTCACAGAGTTCCCATTAGCCTATCCGTAGAAACGTTTTCGCATGGGAACAAAGGTGCATGGTTCGAACCTGGGCTTATCGTGTTATTTTTGGCATTTATGTTTTAGTTTTTTGAGAAACCTTTATTCGTCATTTTAGATAACGATATGAATAGATACTAATATTATCAGTGACATTCTAATATACCTAAGCCTCAACCTGAATTAGATACCTATACTTTATTACCCTATGTCTTTTCTGCTGCTGTAACAGAGCGAAGGATCGTCTTGATTTTGAGTAGTATAGGGTTCCGAGGGTGACTAAGGTTACTTTTTATACAGACGTAACACGGGCGAAGCCGCGGGCAGACACTTGTGTAATAAATAAAAGTCTACATCATTTCAATAGTGTATATTCATAGATCTAAGCACTTAGCATTTTTTTTAACCCTTAGAATAATTTCTGGCAAAACACAATTTTTAAAAAATGCTACCAGTTTCGGGACCATTCCAGCAATAAAATCTGTTGTACTGGGTAAGGGTTCGTTTTCGATGGGTTTGTTAGGCTTTGTTTATTTTCTCCCTATATCTTCATGTCTGTAATCAAAAAGAAGCGTTGGTTTAGTAGGTAAGTACCTAGGTATATTGAAAAGTTTGAACCTCGCCAAAAATGTCGTGAATAATAATAAACTCAATACATTATGTAGTAGGTACATAATATATAATGGAATAGTTTCAATTACTTACGTGGTATTAGTATCACCATGAAACCTCTTGAGTTGAGCACGGGATGCTTTACGGCCTCTTTTAGGCCCAGAATATCTGTGAGGTCTATAGCTCGCTTTGGATCTCTAAGATTGCATTTTGCACAATATTTGACAATATGATATCGCACAAAAGTTTTTGCAAAAACAACGTAATAACAACAAATACTACAAACAAATAACACATGGAATATTACTCGAGAAGTCAGTCACACGGAATAAAATAAAATATCAGCAATTCAGCATCACCACTGCAACTTCAGTAATAATGACATATGAAAAATATGAAATTGAAAACTGTCAAAACGTCCGAACCAGTGTTGCTAGTGGCAGATAGTCAAAAGTAACTCGAGTCATCTAATAAGTACCTATATCAGGCAAAAAACTCACTATTTTAGCACTCTCTTATTTGGGTTTTTGTGTTTCAAGGTCATTCATTAATGTAAGTAATTTTGGAATAAGCATAACAAGAGTCGATAATGTCGCTGGAAACAAAAAAAATCTAAGCATTAGGTAGCTTCCATTTTTTTACATCAACAGTAAAATAATATACCTAATGAAGGTTATGGTAATTACTAATTTTGTGCAAAAACACTCAACTAATACATTTCGATCGGAAGTAGTGCACAAACGTAAAAAATAACTAAAATAGCTAACAGCTCGAGTCTGGTAACACAAAGACAGCAGAACTGAGTGGAAGAAAATGAATTTATTTTATGTCGCACAGAGTGGCAACGTCGCGTTCAAGCCGTGATATAGCGCGGTCCTACTCTCGCAGAAAATATACACTACTAGCACGCACCATCTGACAACGTAGCTTACTTGCACTGTCAAGATATTATAACGTACAATAATAATGTAGCTATATGTATAAAATTGAACCACACAAACGTAAAATCAGACGATTTGGCGATGGTAAAACAATAAGATAACACGCTGATGTTTAACTATATCATTGATTTGCGCAAATATGAGTACAAATTAGGACAATGTTAACTCACAATAACTTTAAATTCGCTCCAGAGAACTCAAAAATGCGTAGTTTAATTTGTATGGAAAACGTTTAACCTTAACGGTCGTACCTATTCTAAGGGGGTAGGTATGTCTCTCGTAGTTACTGCTATCTACTCTGTGTATCTTTCAGTCGCGTATTTGTTCTTAGCCGCGAAGCAATGAATAGTAATATAAAATATATAAATGTATTTTTTCTTTCACTTAAAGACCAGCAGGGCTATTATGTATCTTAGTTGCTAACAAATGTTGATTGAAATCTTGAAAAATGGCGGCCCTATGTCAGTTTTGGCAAGTCCTGTAAGCAAAAATGTTAGTTGATCACTGAAGCTGACAAAAGTGACATAGAGCGGCCATTTTTCCAGATTTCAATCCATATTTGTTAGCAACTGAGATACATAATAGCCCAGCTGCTCCTTTAATATAGTGTACTAATTAACAATAATTTTATAAAGACTGTTGAAAGAACAGCTAAAGAAGTTATATTTTTCCTATTTGCAGGCTGTGGCAGTAGGCTACACTCCACTATCGGAAACGTCCAAACACTACAATACTTGGTACCATGTCTCATTAAAAGTACGCGAATATGATGCTATCGGGGAAATATGTTTTGCATCGGTGACGTCAGAGGAGCTTGCTATGGACCTCGGAGTGGAGATCATTCCAAATGCTCGTCTCATGCTGTGGAATGATACGAAGGTATGACGTATGTATTAACCTTTTGTAGATTATTGACGTAGTGTTGCATGAGAATAACCGAATCTATTGTGATCGTATCGGGACTAAAAGGCCCAATCACACATAATTATAAAGTTTGTAATTTGTATGTTGTTCTTCACGCTCTAACGGCGGCATCAATTGCGAAATTTGGCGTGGAGGTAGATGAGGCGCTGGATTAACACATATGATACTTTATATCATCAACAGCATCATCCTTCACCACGCGGTGTAACCGCGGGGCGCACCTTGTATTACAATAGTATATTATGCAATTAGTAAATAAAGGACGGATTTAAAGCAAGGGGCCATAGATGAATCACCAGCAAGTGAAGGATCCTAACGACGATCCTCACTCCCTGCGGTCGTGATTCTCACGCACACACACACACGCACACGCGCACACACACACACCCAATATTTTTATTCTGTGTATAGTACTACTGTTTATATAGCACTACTGTGTATAGTATTCGGTGTAATAGTTACTTATTTTATTAAATGATTTGTTGTAGTCACTTTCAAGGTATTGTAACCCTAGACATAGTAATCATTTCATATCTGACTGTATAGCAAGTTCCTATCATAATTTATTCTTTTGTGATCCGCTTTTTTATTTCTTTAATTTGTATCTCGTCTAACATCTACCCGAGTAGGGATCTGCTGAAAAACAGCGCAACGCATGCTGAGCATAAGCAGCCCTTTTGCCTGCTGGTTAAGATATTTTACTTGTGTTTTTTTATATAATTGTGTACTAATAAGGCAATAAATGGTTAATTTATTTATGTTCATTTCTATTATAATTACAAAAACTGTGAGTGAGTGATTGTACTTTTTTATTTTCTCCCTTAGGAATACATATCAGAAGAAGGCGCTCAAAATGCATGGAACGAATCTTCGCTTATGATGTGGGTGCTCGAGAATTTCTCACAGCCAGTGGCTAGGATTATACCAATGTGGAAGAAAGCGTTCAGTTTCGAGAGATATGTCGACGGCAACCCGATTCTGATGATGTTTACTCCATTGAATCCGATTTATGAACAACTGCCAAACTATGCCCTGGTAAGTTATATGTAAAATAACGAAGGGATCATAGTTAATTTGTAAATATATCAAATTATTTGTAGTTATAAGTTATATCTATGTCGCACTATTTCACAAAAATAGGAAACTATGATCGGTTTGCACTGATATGTTATGAGACAGTTTGAAAAAAAGCCTACTATTTTACGACCCTTTGAATATTGTAGAGTGAATTTCAGTTACAAGTTCACGTTATACAGTGAACCCATACTAAACTGATTATTTTAGTAAATAATGTTGATATAGAATAATAAAAAACTTTTTTTTACAGATACGTGAAATAGCAATGGAATACTACAACTGCAAGAACAACGACAGTAGTCCTTGGATAAATGAACTTATCAAACTACAGCGGGTTCAGAGGTTACTCTACCAACAGAAAAACTATCTCAAGTTCTGCCAAGAGTTTAAGTTTAAGAAACCAGTTATAAAGCAGAATAGGTACAGAAAAGAAGTGGAATCTAATAGTTTATACCCTTGGAATAACAGCACTCAAAAGGCACCTAAAACCGGTATATGGAGTAACTTCTTCCTCAAAAGATCTGTAGGTATTTCGAGCGACAGTGATAGTTTAGATGATCATTCGGATTTCTGGTCTTTGGATTGGTTGCACGAGTGCAGCAGTAAGACATTTCCGGCTGAGAGGAGTTTTTATGACAACTATGAACAGTGTCGACTGTTTGAACAGAGCTTCAACTTCGTGGAGGATGATTCGGAAATAAATAATGGAGAGTGAGTGTATTTGTATTAAAAACGGTATAGTAATATTTTCTTTGTAGGATTCTCGAGTCCCACTTGCGCATCTCACACGGCAGTTTGCCTGTGTGCCTAGACGATGGAGAGGCGTATGTCCAGCTCTGGAGAAATGAAAGAATGACCACGTCGTAAGATATAATTGTTTTTGACCGCAGACTTCTGTTTGCTACGATTCTGGCATACTTATGCTTCATTAGTTTTCATCACAGTCTTTAAACAGACTTCTCAGCGTAGGTTATGTTGGTCCTGACCTTTCTCCACAATGTCTAATTTGACCAGAGGATGATTTGCTAAGCTCTTCCTCTACCAACCGTCCCAATCACACCCGACTTGTGTCCTTATTCTTATCTTGTCTTATGTCAATATTCTTACATCTATCTATTCCACTTGTCCATGCCTAAAAATTTTACGCTCAAAATAACTTACCGTCAATGCTTACGCTCGTTCTTAATTATCTCGATTTCGCCGCCGAGATTTATCTGTGATCTTGTAGCAGCCATGTACGCGAAATAAACATAATTATAGTAACCAACCGTCTCAGTGATGATGATACAGACAATTTTTATCTTTAATATTCACTGTCTTGAAATCACTTGAAATTGCAGGACAAAATCAGCGGTCAACTTGAACCTAATTGTCAACTAATCCATAGAAGTAAAAAAATAAACAAGTGCTGATTTTTTCCATTGCATTGCTTTTTTTTATGCAAAACTTGAACAATCAAAAGAAGTTTTGAATCAGCCGAAAATATTTTGATATTTTTACAACACTAGAATATAAAACTAGGCAATTGTATTAATAATTTAGACAAAGGATCCGGGCCAAGTAGTTTATTTTTGACGTTTTGAAGGAGTCTTGGAATCACTATCATACATTTTTCAACCGATTTCAATTTTTATTTGATTCGTGGGTGTCAATAAAACACATTTTTCTTTTACAGCATAGAAACAACAATGCTCCCGTTAGAAAGCGACCCTCTATCACCAGAGAATTTAGTTCAAGACAACATCAAACATTTCTGCAAGCTCATGAAGTTCGCACAAGAGTTTAGCCCTCAAATATCACCCTCTAAGTTTGACGAAGAGCGGTATAATTTGACGAATGTGAATGGCCTAGCCTGTGCCAATAACTTTAGTTTATACATGATCGCTATAGATAGTGTTCATAATCATCACTTTGCGGAGTCACTTGGTATTGACGTTTTCAGCAAGAAGGATAAGACAGCAGTCGTTATTTTAGATAGTAAGGTGAGATTTGTTTTATTAATATACTTAGAAAGTATGTCTAATTTTGTCTTTGCTTTCTGCTGCTTTGGTGTCTTCATATCCCAGCAAAGTATAACCATGAAAAACTACATACATGCGAGTTAGATTTTCGCTCCCTGTTAAGAACTGCTTTGCAAAAATCACATTTTTTAAAACATGCGATATGTTAATATACTAGTCTATGTTCTAAGGCAACCAATTCCCATCGAATGGTTCATGAACTTTCAGTACTTCAGTACTGTAACACCCATTACAATAAAACCAGATTATGCACATGTATTCCTTAACTTAAAACACTATAGTAGATCCAACCGTTTATCCTCTTTTTGACAGATCTAATTTGTCAGTTAAAGTGTTGTGACCAAGTGATTATAGTGGACACGATTTCGATTCATTTTTCTATCGAGTCTGTGCGGAAAGAGAATAGTCCTAGGAATGGCGCCATGACCATGGCTATTGGCCATCTAGAAATACGTCAGCCAATGGGGAATGTTGAAAGGGCGTGGACAGGCCGTCATGGCATGGCCATCTAGAAACGCATCAGCCAATGGGAAATGCTGACGCATTTCTAGATGGCCATGCCCAGATGGCGAGGCCACGCCGTCCGGTTACACCCGTGTAGTTTCCAAGGTAAGCTATCAAATTCTGAGTTATAAGTTTTCACTTCTATCGGCAATTCCTATGACTGCCAATTTTTTTGTCTATGGGTAAGCAGTAGTATTTTATCAAGGTAGTAAAACTCAATGGTCCACCGCCGTTTTGTATTTGTCACTGTCACTCGCAACAAGACGCCCGTGCTAGTAATTATTTGCTGAGTTTTATATTGGAACTATAAAATGCCGAAAGGATCAGTGCTGAAAGGACAGACGAGAGAAATGGTGATCAAGCTTCGTAATTACTTTGAAGCAGAGTATCAAAATGGCGGCCCGCTTTTACCATTGTCGCAAGTGAGAGAGCGCGTTGCGGCCGCGTTAGGTATTAGTGCATCTACGATTACAAAAATTACTACCGAAGCCTACGGAACAAGCGGCATGCAGGAGAATAAGCTTCGTACGCCGAAGAAAAAACGCCAACCACGTCGTGTGACTTCGGTTGACAACTTTGACGCAGACGCTATACGCCGTCATATATATAACTATTACTTACGTAAAGAAGTTCCAACACTTAAAAAACTTGTTGCTTCTTTGCGTGAATGTGATTTGTTCCGAGGTCAAAAATCGTCATTGGTAAAGGTCTTGAATGAAATTGGATTTACTTATAAAAATCGGACAAACGCAAAATATTGATGGAGCGTCGCGACGTAGCTTTTGCTCGTTGCGAATTTTTGAGCGAAGCCAAAAAAATTACAGATTGGTCAAATGTTGTTTTCACTGACGAAACTTGGCTGAATGCGAACCACACAGTGTCTAAGAGCTGGACTGATGACACCGCTGCTTCCACTACCTCAGTACCGATGGGAAAAGGAGAACGTCTAATCATTTGCCATGCAGGGTCTGTGAAAGGATTCATGCCAGATGCTTTGTTGGCCTTTAAATCCAAAAAAACAGTTGAGTACCACGAAGAAATGAATTCTGAGGTTTACGAAAGTTGGTTTAAGGAAATGGTACAATCATTGGAAGAACCGTCAGTTATTATTATGGATAACGCATCCTATCACTCACGCCAAATTGATAAAATGCCGACCCAGGCCGACAAAAAACAAGTAATCATTGACTGGCTTCAACGACATGGTGAAAATGTTGATAACTCCTTACTAAAAGTACAATTACTAAATATATTACGAACAAAAAAACACTTCCCAAAACGATATGTGATCGACGAAATAGCTGCAGAACATGGTCATTGGGTTCTTAGACTTCCACCCTATCATTGTCAATACAATGCCATTGAATTAATATGGGCTCAAGTTAAAGGACACGCTGCTAGAAATAACACAAAACCCCCATTCACGGCAAACAAAATGGTAAATTTATTAAAAAATGCATGTGTGAAAGTAACTGCGGAAAGCTGGCAAAATGTAATTCAAAAAACACAAGAAACTATAATGGCAGATTGGGATAAACACGTGGCGATAGATTATATGAGTCAACAATTAATTATAAATGTCGGCAATAGCTCGAGTGACAGCAACGATGAATCTGATTTTGATTAATAAATAAATAAAAATAAAAGATTAGATTTCGTTTGCTTAAATTGGAATTGGGGTTGCTCAAACTTTACTATTTTCTGGTACCAAACGGCAGACTTTAATGTCTGCCATCCCCAGCGAGCAACACGGAAGGGAGTAGCCTTAGCTAAAAAATATTGTTCAAATCTTTCTGTCATTTCTTGCGGGAGGGGAAGTTGCACACTAGCGCAAAGCCGCACTATTACATACAAAACATACCTGTACCGATCCATTGCCGATCATACTCACACAACCAAATCACTAACACATAAAAAATAAAGCACCATTCACAAATCTAGCCCCGCCCTCACCCCACAGTATATTATCAAACTCCATGGTCCATGCGGACTTGTACTTTGACAGAGGGGAAACGCTGTGTATGCCTACTCCCTTCCGTGTTGCTCGCTGGCCATCCCAGATTTAACCGGTAACAGCTTCGTCAAGTATGACTTGTACTTGTAATCATCATAGTCATCATAACCTTGTTCTTTTTTGGATATACACCAGGAGATAAACACGTCTTCAAATAATGCTGTATGTTTTCCTGAGGCGCATCAATATAACGGTTTTACATAAAAATAAATCCGATATTATGTGCCGAGAACGGAAAACACCCGTGTAAAAATAGTTCATAAACAATATCGATATCTCAATCGTAACTTCGTAACATCACTATGTTGATAGCCATAGAACGTAATTTTTTAAAAACGTTTGTTATTTTATGGAATTTATAAAAAAACTACTGCACTTATGGACTCATTTTGTGAAAGATGATTATTATACGGGATCAAGGAGCAAATTTAAGCAGTTGTCATATTTTTAAAACCTCGCATTTATAAGTTAACTTTTGCGTAACATCGTCATGTTACGTTCTATTGGTGCTGTCAAAAAGAGGATAAACGGTTGGATCTACTATAATCTATACCAATTACATTCAACTGAATTTACAAGATGCTAACATTAGTTAAGTAGCAATTGCAATAAACACCACATCAGTAACATTGGAAAGTTCTATTCGAATGTAGACAAATTTCACAAAAGTAACGTTACAGTACTGACGAGTGAAGTGCGCGTAAACAGACTTTTAACAATCAGACCTACGAAAAAATAACATCAGGAATGTAACTGCCTTAAAAAAATGACCCAATAAAATTCGTGCTAAATCTATAACATCGTTCACGCCGCTAAGACTCAGCTGTCATAGTAGACGTTGCACGCGCGTGAACCAATCCCTGCTTTCCTTCTGAAATTTAAACCAACCACCGAACATGTCTATTTGTAACCTCGGAAGTTATTTGTATTTGGAATCATACGTCGTTTTGGTTTGAAGGACCATTTTTTTTGTGAAATTTGTTCGGAGTTACGCTTCCTGACATTATTTCTTCGTAGAATCAGACTATTGTATTGTTGGAGAAGTATGACTCGATGTTTGTTACTCATTCTGGCCAAAGTTACTGACTCGATTTGGCTAAAACTCTTTAACATAGGGAGAGAAGGTAATTGGCCAACACGTTTGCTATTTTTATCCTGATAAAATACTGTGGCATAGTATATTTTTTTCTATTTTGTGGTAATAATACGGTTATATTTTTACCTTTCAGCTTGAAAGCCAATACCTTCTATCAGAGGAGTTGAGTGCCAAATCGCTACGTGATTTCATATACAACTATACAAATAAGAGTTTGAAGCGTTCGTTACGAACACATGTCGACGACGCTGCGCACACGCATTACTTCGTGCCCGTAGACAAAGCGGCGACACAGCTTAGTGACGGTGCTGTGGATGTTATAGATCTCACTACCAGGAGCTTTAGAAGGCTCTCGAAGACCCCGGGGGTGGTAAGAAAATAATTGTAATATTTAAACTACTAACTAAATAATATGAGCCTAAAGCGTTTATTATGCTAAAAATCTTCAACACGTATGATGCCAACGCGATATGTGTTTTTGCCCCAGTGACATAAATTATGTGTCAATGGTAGACCTAATCAAAAAAGTAATCAAATGATTAGTTTTTAATTAAAGTGTAACTATTTTATTAATTCTAGGCACTTAAAATTTCCGATTGCTTTATTTTTCTATTAACCATTTATACCTGTTGCCCAGAAATATTTTATAGAAATAGTTGTTGTTTTTATAACGTGATTTTGTATATAAGATTCTACTAAATTATTTGATAATATGTTTTATTATTTCCCCATTTCTTTTTATTTCTACATCTTTTTAAATTATTTTACTTTAGTTTCTAGTAAAATGATAACTTGCGCAAAAGGTATGATTATAGTTTTAACTAATTTTTGTATTTTACTAACTGCACCCCGCGGTTTCACCCGCGTGGTGATGGATGATGATGGCGAAAAGTAGCCTATGTCCTGCTCCGGGATATAATATTTCTCCTTGCCATATTTCATTACTAACTTCTACTAATAATAATAGTTAAATACTTACCCGTATTTTATCTTTCCAAGACAGATGTGTATAATTGGTAGGCTCATAAGAAACCCTAGAAAAAAATTGACCAATGTCAGTAATTTCACGGGCAAATATACCCATCAAAATGAACACAGTACTGCATCATGCTAGAATTAGTAATAGCGACAGTACTTCCCCGGACGAACTCGTTAACAGAGAGTTCTACTGCGCTGTTAATTTTTTTTTATATTAGTAGCTGCTCCTCGCGGTTACACCCGTGTGGTGATCGATGATGATGATGAAAGTATCCTATGTGTTAATCCAGTGCCTCATTTACTTCCATATAATATTTCATCAAAGTCTAGCCGTTTCAGCGTGAATAAGTAACACTTACAAATTTTCGCCTTTATAATACTAGCTGCGCCCCGCGGTTTTAAAAGCGTGGTGATGAATTATAATGAATTGATGATGATAAAAGTATTCCCCGAGATATAACACATCGAAAAACACAAAAGTAATAAAATAATGATCCCGCCGTTCTTGCGTTATCTATATATATATAAAAGCGAAAGGTCACTCACTCACTCATCACGAAATCTCAGAAACTACAAGTGCTAGGAGTTTCAAAATTTGCATGCGGGTTGTTTTTAGGGCGTAGGTGCTCACTAAGACGGGATTTTATGAAATTCAACTCTTAAGGGGTTTTTTTGGGGTTGATAGTTTGTATGACTTACAACTTAAACTTCGTTCGTAGTAAACTTCTTTCGTCGTAAACTTCGTTACTGCGAGTGCTAAAAGTTTAAAATATTGCATGGGGGTTCTTTTTAGGACGTAGGTGCTCACTAAGACGGGATTTTGTGAAATTAGACCCCTAAGGGTTGTTTTTGGGATTGATAATGAAACCTCCAAGACCAAGGGTACGAAGACGCTGGCGGGTCAGCTAGTAAATGATGTAACTAACACGACTTTGTTTAGGGCTACAGGTTAAGTCGACCTATTACCGTTAAGAGCGTGTAGTTTACATCGTTTCTGACTGATTTGACTATGAAACACCCTCTATCATAAATCTATTTTTTTTCAAACGGGCTAAATGCTGTTTGCTACTACCGGCAATTACAGCGTCAAGGGATGGGCAAATCTAACCGTTTTCGTGATATGGACCTATTATCTGGTTTGGGAATACAACACGTTTCTGCAGTTTTTTTCTCACTCACACTTGCGCATGAATCGTAAGGTGTCTCGCTTGCACGAACTGCATTAACCTTAAAGGAAAATTGGCGAGGGACAGTCGAAACTGCTACCTGGGGGCTCGCAAGTTTCTTTTATGTTTTTTTATTAAAACCCTAGTTTGTTAGATAGCTGATAACACGTAGATATTTTAGGCACATGTGCTAAACAGGAGCCATATTTTTTAGAAGAAAAATAAACTTTCTAAATTTATATTAGTTTTCTACCGACTTCCAAAAAAAGGAGGAGGTACTCAATTCGACTGTATCCTTTTTTATTTTTATTTTTCATGTCTGTTACCTCATAACTTTCGACTGGGTGAACCGATTCTTAAAATTATTTTATCGTTTGAATGCTGGTGTTTCCCGTGTGGCCCCATTTGAATTTCATCAAATTTGGTCCAGTAGTTTTTGAGATACACTCCAATAACGACTTAACGTGTAACCCTGTATATAATGATCTTAAATAAAAAAGAGACAGATATGGTACTCGCGTACAAATACGGCAACAACAAATGTGGCTATACAGCCACATTTGTTGTTGTTGTGTGGAGTTGATGACGTTGAACGATATGTGGTATCCGTCATAGAATGATGTCTAAGAACACCTCAGAAAAAGACGTCCTTGTATGCGCGAAAGCTAGGACAACATTGAATTCGCGTCAGTTCTAACATAGCGAATCTACTTCTTTTTTATATAAGATCATTGCCTGTATATGTATATAAGTATTGTGTAAGGAACTTGTGATTTCCAGTTGACGATAGTGTCGGTTTGCGGCGGCGCGTGCGGCGCGCTGACGTCACGCGCGGTGAGCGGCGCGGTGCGACTGCTGAGCGCGTGCGGCGTGCCGGTGCGGGCGGCGCGACTCGACGCGCTGCGGCACGACTTGCCTTGGGAGTACACCGTTGATAGATACCCTACAGTGTTCGTCTTCCCGCCCGACAGGTAATATTAGGGCTTTACCTATGACATTGCCGTTTTTCATGAAATACCGCCTTTTTTCTCTATATTTTTATTTTTATTATTCATAATATTTACTCATGAAATCAATGCATTTTGCCAAAGTAGTGGTAGCTTAGTTTATTGATTCAGGCGTTACTTTGCGGAAATCCATTATCAAAAAAACGATATTAAAAAATATTTAGTGACACTTCCGCTGAAAAGAAAACAATGATTTTGGCCTATTTGGGGGGCGTGCACCACCCTCCCTCCCGCATAAAATGCTAATAGGAAGAATACAAAATAAAAAACACAAGAAACCCCAAATAAACCAAAACCGATTCGACACGTGTTTCGCCTCTACACGAGGCATCCTCAGGAGATGTTGACTCGTCGAGCGCTAGACCGACAGTCAGTTGTCAGTCGTCACTAAATATTTTTTAATATCGTTTTTTGATAGTGGTAGCTTATTGATGCCCTTTTTGAAAAAGTCTGCTGGGCGGCAACAAATTATTCAAAGGCATTTTTAACCGCCTCTTGGTTATTGATTTTTTTCCCGCCAAGAAGTTATCCAAATTCCCGAAAAAGTAAAAGTTTGTAGGGACAAGGTCTGGTGAGTACGGTGGATGACGGCGAACTTCCAACCCCAGCTCTTGTACTTTAGAGACCGTCTGCTGTGCAGCATGAGGTGGCGCATTGTCGTGCAGGAGCAGCGGAGCCGAACGATTGACCAAACCTGGTTGGAGATGTGAGAGCTTCTCCATCATTGTGTACTTCACAGTACACATCTGCAGTAATGCTCCTCCCGTTTTGTAAAGAGCTGTGATGAATGACACCAAACAGTGATTTAACAAACATCACTTTTTTAGGGGTCAGTCTTCGTTTGGGGCATTGTTTAGGTGCTGAACCAGGATCAATCGCTTTTAATTCGTCATTGTCGACTAAAGTTTTCGGTCCATCGGTTAATTTCTTAGGTCAAAATTTCCAGATTGAGAGCGGGCAAACCAATAACGGGTGGTGCGATCGTTAGTAGTATTCGCTCCGTATACATCGTTAATGTTGCATGCCGCTTCTGCCGCTTTGCTGCCACGACGGTTCTCATGCTCTATTATCACCAGATTTTCTAAAGTATAAACCAGGGATGCGAATATTCACATTTGAATCTGCAAATGCGGAGCTTCCGCATATATTGAGACATCTGCATCTGCATCCGCAATAACATATGCGGATGTTCATGCGGATGCGGATGTAATACAAGTTGCGACCAGAAAGAAGACTTTCTTTCGTCGGGAATATGATGATGACAAATAATGAGAATGACGTTTTCATAAATAATAAAACAAATATACAAAAAATAGGAGCATTATAATTAATACTAATTTTCGTTAATAAATATGTTAATAATTACTTAATCATTGTTTTAATTCTTCATTCATATACCATATTAATATCTTAAACATTCGCATCTGCGGATATGGGCCCTCTAAAATTCGCATCCGCATTCACATCTGCGGATGTGAAAAAATCGGGATTCGCAACATCCCTGGTATAAACGTACAAATGAATACTATGAAAACAGAACACTAACCATTAAACAAATTTTAAATTGTCCAAAAAGAATTCCATATTAAAAAATAAAAATTATTTGAACTTAAAATGAAAGTGAAAACAAAAAATAAAAAAAACATACTTGATAGCCAGTACGTCAGAATGGCAATTTCATTGGTAAAGACATATTATATCGAGTCACATCACAGATACTTACAGTGTTCTGTTCGACTTCTAGCCTCACAGAGATTACACTCTCACATGACACCCACTGACCTCACAGCAAAATATTCTATATTATTTTGTCTTCTGTTGCCAGTCCGTTAATACATGGCCTTACCAATTGCCGTTTTATAAAGAGAAAATCAAACATCCTCCTTTAAATGAAAAGTATAAATTAGCCAAAGTATTAGTAATTATTATCAAAGCAAGTGGTTTGATGATTGATAGTGATAGCTTGCCAGGCGGGCTAACTACCATTATCTAGTGCACGTGCTCTCAGTTACCTTCACCGAAAACTCGAGGTGGGGATCGAACAGTGAACGCGTGTCTTCCTACTCCTGATTACCACCACCATCATCGTTTCAAGATATTTTTTTTATTAAAATCACCCAAATATGTCATAATTGTGTCTTGTTTTAGAAGTGGGATGGCAGATAGCTACGCATACCCCGCGGGCTCGCGCGTAACGTCAGGCGGGGTAGTCGCTCTGGCGTTGCGTTCGCTGGGCGCACCGCATCATTTGCGACTGCGTCTAAACCTCTGCAACCAGCCACAGGTAACTATTATCTTAAACTATCTGCGCCCCGCGTGTTGATGATGATGAAACGTGTCATATGTGTTAATCCAGCGCTTCATCTACCTCCATACCTAATTTCATCAAAATTGGTCCATCCGTTAAAGCGTGAAGAAGTAACACACATACAAACACACTCACACTCACAAACTTTCGCCTTTATAATATAAGTGTGACTAGCTGAGACCGCGGCTTCACCCGCGCGGAAAATGATACAATAGTATATTAGTGTTGCAATAAATGAATAAAGGATGTATTTAAGTCGAGGCCTGTAGATTAATCACGAGCGAGTGAAGGATTCTAACGACTGAATCACGACCGCAGGGAGAATTATAGTGATTCAAGTGTTAGAATCCTGAGCGATGCGAGTGATTCATGGCCCGATCGATATAAATCCGTTTTATTCAAGAGTTGCATGCTATACTTTGTACCATGATTACGTGAAAAAGAAAGATTTATTGAAATTACACATTTAAAGAAAAAAGGAAGCTTAAGTTAATTACAATGCACATTAAAATTAGATCAATTACTAAAGTTAACTTAAATTATAATTATTTTAATTGTTATTGTTTTTAACTTAAGATAATTTCTCATCCTAAATGTGCTTTAAACCATGTTTTAAAGTCGGGATTATCTTAAGTCAACGTTTTCTAATAAGGCAGCAAGAGTTCAAAACCCTGCATGGCAAGGCACTGCGCTCCTCACCCTGAGATATAAAATGTTAAATCTCTTGTCCTGTAATTTCACTGGAAACATTGCCCTTCAAACCGAACCACAGTAATGTTTGCACATTACTGCTTCACGGTTGAATAGCTGGCAAAGGTATGGTTTTCCCCAGACGATTACTGTCGAGGTAAATTGCCGATGGAAACTGCGCGCCTTTATCTACCTTTCTAACGCCTGGAAGTTCATTTTAGCGTATGACACTTATAATTAGTTTCTTTTTGTTTCATATTCATGTTTCTTTTCGGCAAATTGCCGATGGAAACTGCGCGCCTTTATCTACCTTTCTAACACGAGGAAGTTCATTTTAGCGTATGACACTTATAATTAGTTTCTTTTTGTTTCATATTCATGTTTCTTTTTGGCAAATTGCCGATGGAAACTGCGCGCCTTTATCTACCTTTCTAACACCTGGAAGTTCATTTTAGCTTATGACACTTATAATTAGTTTCTTTTTGTTTCATATTCATGTTTCTTTTTGGCAAATTGCCGATGGAAACTGCGCGTCTTTATCTACCTTTCTAACACCTGGAAGTTAATTTTAGCGTATGACACTTATAATTAGTTTCTTTTTGTTTCATATTCATGTTTCTTTTCGGCAAATTGCCGATGGAAACTGCGCGCTTTTATCTACCTTTCTAACACCTGGAAGTTAATTTTAGCGTATGACACTTATAATTCGTTTCTTTTTGTTTCATATTCATGTTTCTTTTTGGCAAATTGCCGATGGAAACTGCGCGCCTTTATCTACCTTTCTAACACCTGGAAGTTCATTTTAGAGTATGACTCTTAAAATTAGTTTCTTTTTGTTTCATATTCATGTTTCTTTTCGGCAAATTGCCGATGGAAACTGCGCGCCTTTATCTACCTTTCTAACACCTGGAAGTTCATTTTAGCGTATGACATTTATAATTAGTTTCTTTTTGTACTATAGTCAAGTTTCTTTTCGGCTGCGCTAGTTCAGTTTGTAGACACTTCCATCGAATCGTAGTGTCCCAGGTTCAATTCCTAGTTGGGGCAAACATTTGTGTGATGAGCAAAGTGAGCAAATATTTGCTGTTTGGTTTTAGACGTCGAGATGTTTTGTTTGCTTTCATGCCTACCGCGACACATCGAGTCCTAGTGCGGGGGCATGAGTGTGTAAACGTTATTATCATAATGTTATTTTCGTTATTTTGCAATTTTATATTGTAAATATTGAATTCCAACCCGCATGTCATCAGATAATCCGTATCAGAAGACGTGGGTTCGACTCCCATCTGAGGATATGTATTTTTTCTGTACAAAGCTAAAAATTTGGTTTCGTTAGTGATTCATACATTATGATAATTAAGTGTGTATCGTTGTTTCAGTCAAACATTGAGAAGAAGACGTGTCTAAAAGACATAAGGGAGCACATCACAACAGTAATCGGTAGAAACCTTAAATACTGGAGGCGGACCGAAAACCGAGAGCTCAGAGATGCGCTGTTCAGGCGACTCCAGCATCTACACCAAGTTTCTTTGGAACTAAGTCTCTTACATACGAGAGACCTTAAAGAAAATAACATAAGACAATCTTCGCTACTAAATTCCCTTAGTAGTTTAGCTAAAAACTGGGATATAGACGTCTCATACTTAAGAAAAAACAATTCTAGTGTGCCTCCTCAGCGGAGTTGATATAAACTGATCGATTTTGTAAATATTGTAAATTTTGCTCATATGATAAAGAAATTAAAGTATCTGTTGATATTTATTTTTGAAACGTAAAATATTAAAATCGTTGACAAGAAACACAGACTACTTGTTTTGTTTGATATTTACCTATAAGATAGATATAATGAGAAATATTATCGATTTCGAGATTCGAATCAAATATCAAGACAATATCAATAAAAATATCAAATATGAAGAGTTCACCTCTAATGTGAACCTGGAATCGAATTCGGAAGAATCTTAGATGAAAAAGTGAGATCTAGGCAAAGACATTATAATACTAACAAGACAGTGCACTGTGTCGAAAAAACGGTCTTGAGTGAGAAACCACATGCACGTAGTTTGTGTCTTTTCTACTGTGGTGACCTACGAAGAAATAATATCAGGAAGAGTAACTGCCTTAAAAAAAATACCCAATAAAAGTCGTGCTAAATCAATAACATCGTCCACGCCGCTACGACTCAGCTGTCATAGTAGACGCTGCACCACGCGCGTGCGCACGGCAGACGGAAGTCTGAATTTAAACTAATCACTGAACATGTCTATTTGTTGTAACTTCGGAAGTAGTTCGTATTTGAAATCATACGTCGTTTTGATTTGAAGGGCCACTTTTTGTGTGGAATTTGTTCACAATTATGCTTCCTGACATTATTTCTTCGTTGTTGGTGACCACGAAATTCGGTAAAGATTTTACATGTAGAAAAAGATATTACTAGGAATGCAAGGAAGTAAGTAATAAATAGCACCTAAAATATTGTGAAATGACCCTGCAGACTGAGTTCATTATTGTTATTCTTAGAGAAACATAATATGTTTGAAACCGTAAGCGTTTTGTTCAATGATGGGTATAAATTGAATTCAACAGGTGGAATAGTTCTTTTCGTCGGCAACCATACCTTCAAACCAAAACATTTGACGGAAGCGAGCCTCTCGCGCGCGACATTTTAAAGGTTAACGTTTAATTCCAAAAATGTTGAATTGGTAACGGGCAATCTTGGTTAAGGTGATATAAAAGGCGCTGTCCGAATCCTTTTTTAAGTGTCACTTGTACCTACTAATCCTGAATCCCTCTATTGTTAAAGAGAAGCCACCATGCTGCCAATCTCAGTTTGTTAAGGCTAATCATAATTTATATTTGAAAATAATCCAGGTTTTAACGTGGATTACTTGCTTTATATATTTAAGTAATCAACGATATCCACGATACTTTAGCAACTACTAAAATAAAATGCTCGACATCGTCACACATTACATTTACTGTAAATAAGAAGTACAAAACGTCACCCCAGTAGGTCTACCATGAGTTTACAACATTGACAACATCAATGCTCGCTATCGACTGCCGCGAAAAAATGTATGAAAAAAATGAACAGTGCCACCTTGCGGTCAATTGTAGAACTAAAATTGACAGCGAGTACGCCAATCACAAGCTTAATAGGTAGGCGAGATCGAGTATCGACTATAGATGACATTTATGTTGCCAACTCATGGTAGAGCCACAGGTAGGTTCATGTAGAAGTTAGAACTCGACGTCTCTACCGAAGAAGGATAGTGTGTTCTGCTTAGTGCTACTTCGCCAACCGCGTACTATACTTAACACAGCTTTGACAGCCTTCTTGGCGTATACATCTGTTGGATTGGAAACCATCAAAATTAAAGTACGCAAATAATAGCCCTATCAATATTAAAAAAAAATTACTTACCAAAAAGTGGAACCGAATTCAACACTAAAAACTGAAATAGATTGTTGAAGTCGGTTCCATGATAGTTCAAAAGTACTTATTATCACAATATTGTTCGCATGGTACTGACTTTGACAAGTTATTTCACAGTTTTTGGTGTTGAAGTCGGTTCCATGATAGTTCAAAAGTACCTATTATCCCAATATTGTTTGCATGGTACTGACTTCGACAAGTTATTTCACAGTTTTTGGTGTTGAAGTCGATTCCATTTTTTGTAAAGAAAAATTTTTCACCCTTTTTAGTGACCCTTGCTAATTACCTACGGGATCAATTGATCACCGTCAATGATATCACCAAAATAGTTGAAACGTTTCAGTTTATAGAGTGTAATTCAAAAACGGCTGAACCGAATTTGATGAACTTTAAATGGGACCACCTCGGAAGTACACTCTACTAAACAAAAAGAGAATTTTTAGAATCGGTCCACAAATGGGGATGCAATCGGTGAACATACACAAAAAAATAGTCGAACATATAACTTCCTTCTTTTTTGAAGTGGTTAAAAGTGAATGTGACTTCCACAATCTTTATCTTTGTAAACACGATGCAAGAGCTTGCTTCATTCTTCATTTCTTTTGAGACGGTAGAAGCATGAAGCCTACCGGGTGTTAAGTGGTAACCTCTGCCTAGAACAGAAGTATTTCATCCCAAGTGATGAACTGCACTGCGCCCGTACCCTTGAGACATTAAGTTGTTAAGTCTCATTTGAAATTTTGTCGGTCATCACACCTTCAAACCAAAACGCAGCATTGCGAACATTGCTTTATGCTAGAAAAAGGTACTCCCCGGACGAGCTCATTCAAAAACGGTTCTACTGCTCTTTAGATCTGTAAGTAATACATACATAGTGATGACGACTCACCGATGGTGGTGTCTGTATCGTTCGGGAACTTCTGATGATAAGGCTTGATGATGTAGACGAGGTCGATACCCACCACTCCAGAGACGTAATCGCTAAAGGAACCTGCGACACGCTCGTCACTGCTACTCTGGTGGACCTAGTGACATAATTGAATAGTCAAACGAACTTACCTGTAAGTGAAGTTCGACTGTAATTATGCAGTATAGTATATAGGGGTGCGTAGTGACTGGACAAATATAACACATAGTAAACTCTTCATCAAGGAACGAGACAACAATAGTGCATAATAAGATACGTAAATCATGAAAATAAACTCAATGAAATCACGCGCTCACTCAGCATTAAAGTACAAACAAAATAAATAAACAATCAGCCTCTAGTCGAAAACATAGGATATCCTTTAAGTAGGTAGGTACATTTCTAAATTGCTCTCGAAGCTTAGATCTATATGGATGTAAAGCCGGGTAAGACAGGATCATTTGTTTGTACATTCATCATGCATATTTGCATTCTTCGTTGTCTACAAGCATTGAGTTACTATTTCGCAATTTTTTTGTGCGGTAGCCTCTGGCCTATTTGATCCAAATATGTTTGGCTGGGAACTCCACATTCATGCAGAAACAGTTCAAAGCATTAATTATACGAGTGGGGGTAACTGGGAGTAACATTTGATCGCACCTTGACTTTCCATGATCATATAGCTAGTCTCGCCTAGGAATCCTACCGACGGTTAGGCTTTGTCTTACGAAATGCCAAAGATTTTCAAAATCCACAAGTTATTACAGCCTTGTATAAGGCCTTAGTCAGAAGTAAGCTTGAAACGGGTGCATGTCTCTGGAATCCTCATCATGTTACCTATACACGGATGCTGGAGAAGGTCCAAAAGGCCTTCTTAAGATGCCTTTACAAAGAATCTATGGTTATTATCCATTCCGGTACCCGACCAAGTTTTTGCTCGGGCACTTAGGTTTTTACTCCTTAGAAGTGAGAAGGATGGTCGACCAGCTCACCATCTGCCTCAAAGTGTTGAAGGGATCGGTTGACTGTTTACTCTTGCACAATCTATTGTGTGTACTATTCGTCCCAGATGAACTCGAGATCCCAGTAAGTAGGCGTGGTCATGTCAGGCAACATAAGCTTTTTCATGTTGATGGGGGTCATACAGTAGCGCGATCAATGTCTCCTCTAGTCCGACCTCTGCGCCACCTCAATGCACTCCGTAATGCCAACACTGATTTTGACATTTCTTTTGACAACTGGTCTACCATTGTACCTGCAGTGATCAAATATTGTGAAAGCTTAACAGACCAGTGGTGTAATACGGGTAATCTCGATAGTAGTTTAAGTGATTGAATGAATATTATTACTATTTTGATTATTTATTGTTATTGTTATTTTTATTATGTTTTTGTATTTCTGTGTAATTTACCTCACTGACTACATAATGATTTATATATATTTTATTTTACTTTGACATTGTATTCTGTCTAATATTCCAATTAAATGCCTCTAGAAGTAGGTTAAACTGTATGTGATAATTGTAACTGGTTATAAATCGTTTTTATCACAATAAATAAATATATGTATGGGAAAGTTACTTAGGTAGGTACTGTAAAGAAAACACTGGTACGTTTTTAGTTCCAACGTTTTCGTTCTGGAAATTTTGACCTGTAGAACCAACCTCTTGGACACTGGAAACCCTAGTTGACAACGAAGAATTAAAGGTGATCGTGGAAGCAGATCCATCCAAACCAGGTCAGAGTTAGCAGCAGGCTTCGGGGTGAGTGACAAAACCATTTTAATTCACTGTGAAAAAGGTCGAGAAATAGGTGCCGCTTGAATTGAGTGAAGCACACCAACAATTACGCATAGAGTGCTGCGTTATACAGGGTGTTTGGTAGAGGGACCGACATACCAAATGAGCGTGTTCGGGGGCCCACTTGGAGAATACAAGTTGGCCAAAAAAAATCCCAGACCCTCCAATTTTTTTAAACTTTTTTTGTGAATTTTCCCTTTTTCTCCGAAATCGTACGTATTTACCACCATAACATTTGTAAAATCTGTTTAGACAGGATATTTTTAGTTGAATTTGGTCTCTATACACCTTCAGGCTAAGCAAAGCAAAATTGGATACCTGGATTTTGAATTGGATTGGCCTGAAGGTGTATAGAGACCAAATTCAACTAAAAACATCCTGTTAATCATCCAAAAAAAAGTTAAAAATAATTGGAGGGTCTGGGATTTTTATGGCCAACTTGTATTCTCCAAGTGGGCCCATAAACACGCTCATTTGGTATGTCGGTCCCTCTACCAAACACCCTATATTGCTCAAGTGTCATAATAAGGAGGGAATTTTGAATCGTGTTGTTACTTGTGATAAACAATGGATCCTGTACGACTATCGGCAACGTTCATCATAGTGAATACCCAGGAGATCCGGCTACATCCTGTCCCAAGCGAACGATGACTCCCAAAAAGGTACCTGTAGGTCTACCATGAGTTTACAATATTCACACCAATCGATGCTCGATATCAACTGTCGCAAAAAATATATGAAAAAAGAACAGTGCCACCTCGCGGTCAATTGTAGAACTAAAATTGACAGCGAGTACGCCAATCACAAGCGTAATAGGTAGGCGAGATCGAGTATCGACTATAGATGACATTTATGTTGCCAACTCATGGTAGGGGTACTGGTGAGTGTTTGGTGGATTAGTGCTGTATCGCATACTCTTACAGCTTCTTAAAATCTTCCCAGACGTTTACGGCAGCTAGATAGCTATAATAATAGCTAGATTTTCCATCATGGTTTGTAGTTGTTGACAATGCAGATGTCAACAACTACAAACCATGATGAAAAATCTAGCTATTCAACAACCAAGACTAGTCAATTGCTCTAGCCCACTGCTGCTTCAGGACAACGCTTACACTGCAGGACAGACGGTCGCAAACAAGTACAGTTTGAAAAGTTTAATACCGACTTCCATTCTATTCAGTTATTGCTGCCTAACTCAAAAACCAATGGATCGAATTTGGTAAACTTATAATTATATGGGACCACACCCAAATCTCTATATATAAATGCACTCATCGCCCAAACCATCGTCCTCAAAGACGACGGAGGATATGAGTGTGGATCCTGACCCCCCTACCAGAGGAGAGTGGAGGGATCCAAACGGGGCCAACACGGCTGAGTCAGAGGAGGAGGGTAGCTTGAATGATGGCGACCCAATCCTCCATGATTTGTAAGGTCATCCAAACAAACCTCCAGCACAGCCTCACTGCAACGGCTAACCTGCGCAGAGTGCTGGGGGATGACAGCGAGGAGACCATGGCCTTGATCCAGGAGCCGTGGATCAGGGCGGGGCGTGTGTGTGGTCTCAATAATCTGAGGGGTAAGTTAATATATGACAACACCTCCAAAAACAACATTCGAGCATGTATATATGTACCAAGCAACATTGCTTCATTGCCTCTAACCGAGTTCTGTTCCAGAGACTTGGCTACTGCCAGGCTCCGGGGTGTTCTCGGGGAGGAAGCTGGGGACGTGATCGTCGCGTCAGCCTACATGCCCGGCGACGAGGAGATCCCACCGAAAGACGTTGCGGACCTGGTAAGATACTGCGAGCTCAATGACTTCAAACTAGTAATATCAGCAGACACAAACGCCCATCACCCTATATGGGGTATGCCCACGCCAAACAGCAGAGGGGAGGACCTGGTAAACTTTTTATTTACTACAAATCTCCTTATAGCAAATACAGGCGCGGAACCAACTTTTGTTAGACAACGCAGCCGTACTATCATCGACCTCACCTTGGTCTCAGGTAATACAAACCTCATAGAGAACTGGGAAGTATCAGGCGAATACTCCGGCTCCGACCACAGGTGGATCAGGTATGAACTAAAAATAAGCAAACAGATACTAACACCAATCCGCAACCCCCGCAGGACCGACAAGACGATCTTCACTAGGTCCCTTGAACAAAACATGAACACAGTAAGTGCGAACACGCAACTAGTAAACATAGAAGAAATAGAGCAAACTGTTGAACAACTCACGTACAGTCTCACTATGAGTTTTGAAAGCGCATGCCCCCTCTCTTTGCCAAACTCTGGGGGAGGCAATCAGGGGTGGACCAAAGCACTGGAACGACAGAGGCGGAAGGTACGCAAGCTGTTCAATAGAGCCATGAATACATGCATGGACGAGGACTGGGACAACTATAGAATAGCCAAGGCTAAATATAAGAAAAATATACGGTCCAGGTCACGCAGGTCATGGAAAAACTACAACACCAGCATCAAGTCGAATGGACAAGCGAATAGGGTTAGGAAAATACTCGCTAGTAACCCGAACCGCGACATCGGCTCCATAAAGAAAAGCGACAATACGTTTACTAAAACTATAACAGAAACCTATACAATACTTCTGAAAACACACTTTCCTGGGTGTCTAATATCAGACTCAAATGTTTGGACAGAACACCCTATGGCACCACCTACAGCGACAGACTGGGCTGTTGCACAGACTGTTGTTACAGGAGAGAGACTAAACTGGGCAATCAACACATTCACACCGTACAAAACGCCAGGTTTGGACGGGATATTCCCAGGACTCCTACAATGGAGTGAATATCATATAAACGAGACATTGAGTGCTATCTTCAAGGCATGTCTGGCGCACAGATACATGCCCAAAGGGTGGAGAGAGGTTAAGGTCTTGTTTATACCAAAGCCGGGTAAGAGTGACTACACAGAAGCAAAGGCTTATAGACCGATAAGTCTTACGTCTTTTCTCCTGAAAACCCTGGAGAGGCTCTGTGATAGGTACATCAGAGACACAGTTCTCATTACCGCGCCGCTTCACCCAGAACAGCACGCTTACAGCGCAGGTAAATCTACCGAATCCGCCCTACACAGTGTTATACACAAAGTAGAGCGAGATATTAAAAGTAAAAATTTATGTCTAGGAGCTTTCATTGATATAGAAGGAGCCTTTGACAAAACTAACTTTAGCAGCATTAGAGCAGCACTGCTTAAACACAAAGTAGACCTGACCCTGATCGATTGGATCATTAACATGCTAGAATTAAGGGCGATACGCATTGACTTAAACGGCACAACCAGGGGAGTGGTGGCCAAGGGGTGCCCCCAAGGAGGTGTCCTGTCCCCGCTCCTATGGAATCTAGTAGTCAATGATCTAATCACCAGGCTGAATACAAGTCGCTTCTTCACGGTAGGGTATGCAGACGACCTCGCAATACTAATATCAGGCCATTTTGCCAGTGTGGCATGTGACCTGATGAGAAATGCGTTAAAGGTTGTCGAAAAATGGTGCATAGAATACGAACTCTCCGTAAACCCAGCTAAAACCGAACTGGTGATGTTCACTAACAAACGAACCCTAGGCAGGTTTACACTACCTAGCCTATTTAACAAGCAACTGAAACTGTCAGAAGAAGTGAAATATCTGGGAGTCACACTAGACAGCAAGTTGAATTGGGCCAAGCACTTAGAGAACAAGTTAATCAAAGCCAGTATTTCGTTCTGGCAATGCAGAAGGATGATAGGTAAAACATGGGGACTAAGCCCTAAGATCACCCTATGGCTATATAAAACGGTAATCAGACCTTCACTAACATATGGTGCAATTGTGTGGTGGCCCAGAACCACCCTGAGCACCACCAAAACCAAGCTACAAACCTTTCAGAGACTTGCCTGTGTAGCCACAACAGGCTGCATGCGCACTGCACCAACCGCCGCGATTGAGGCCCTGATAGGCCTGACCCCGCTACACCTATACATACAACAAGAGGCCGCGGCGGCTGCGTACAGGCTAAAGGCACTGAACCTCTGGTATCAGGATCAATTAGCACCCCATACAACAATCATAGAAAACTTTTCAGTTGGAAACCCCTTAATAAAGTCTATCTATGATAGAGTACAAAAGCAACACTTCTTTACAAAGAGCTACCGCGTACAACTAAATGAAGAGCCAAGCGACTGCTCAGGTATTCATGAAGTCAGAATTTACACAGATGGCTCCAAGATGGCAACAGGCACCGGAGCGGGAGCGTTCTCGGAGGAACTAAACATACACATAGCAACAGGGCTAGGTAAACACAACTCTATATTCCAAGCAGAATGTGTGGGTGTCATCCAAGCCACAGCAGCAGTACTTTCCAGGAAGGTAACCAATAGTAATATTAGGATACTCTGCGACAGCACTGCGGTACTACGAGCCCTAAATAGATACGACCACTCTTCGGGGCTGATCATACAATGTCACCGACTATTGGAGGAAGTAAGTAAACATAACAATAATGTCACACTCCAATGGATAAAGGGGCACAGCGATTCCAGAGGTAACGATGCGGCTGATGAGCTAGCAAGGAGAGGTTCCGGTATGACGTGTGCAGGACCAGAACCAATGATCCCCCTACCTTTCAGTCAAATTCGTGCATGGATTCGCAAAAGAACTAAGGACCAGCATCAGAACTACTGGGCAAGTATCGAGGGTTGTAGGCAGTCGAAGGAGGCTTTTCCGATTCTAAATCTGAAATTCTCCAGAAAACTCCTCAATCTTAAAAGAAATAATGTGCGACATATCGTCGGAATTATGACCGGTCATTGCTCCTTAAACAAACACCTGTTTAATCTAGGTGTTACAGACAGCCCCCTATGCAGAGGCTGCATGGAGGCGGAAGAAACAGCTGCGCATCTGCTCATCGAATGCAGAAGCGTGGCGGCACAAAGGGCAGCTAACCTCGGCTCGCCGAGGACAGTGTGGGAAGCCTGCGCCAAGCCGAAGGAGCTGCTGGCTTTCCTGGGCGACACCGGGTGGCTGGACTGATCAGCGTCACCCGGCTATCACGCAAAATGGGCCGCGCCACAGCGGCCTGGTTGCGGAAAAGAGCCAGCCCACCAAGTACCAAGTACCAAGTATGGGACCACACCGGGAGCAAAAAAAAAAAAAGAATTTTGAGAACCGGTTCACCCAGTCGAGAGTTATGAGGTAACAAACAAAAAATACAGTCGAATTGAGTACCTCCTCCTTATTGGAAGTTGGTAGAAAAGTTGCTGCGATTAGAATATCTCCGACATCCACCACATAGGTAGGGTAGACTGGGTACGGTTAAAACAAAGGACGGTTGAAACAACACGAATATCTCGCAAACCGTTGGCGGGGCGGTGAGGGGTCCAAGGGGAGAACGAAGCGGACGACAGGTCTAAACACGAACCTCAGTGTTGCGTCGCTCTCCGCGCGCTTTAGCTGTTTTTAGAAGACCCTATTGTGTTTTGATGACCAAAAGTAAGTATTTTTGCTTGTAGATTTTTCAAATTATTGTCGTTTCTATTTAAGTGACAGTATTGAGTGTGCGTTTTTGTTTGAAATGAAGCTCGTGGAATATGACATCGTGACTAGTTTTTGTATATCATTGTCGTTACAATTACTATAACTGAATTTTACTTAAAGTTGGAGTTGGGGACGGTTGAAACATTTTTTTTGGGTACGGTTGAAACATTGTATTAATTTTTTCTTGTTTTTTTAGATGCCGAGAGTACGCGTAAGAAAGTCTTCGAGAGGACAAATAGACTTGTCGAAGTACAAAGACGCATATGAGGAGGTGAAAACCGGAGAATCATTGCGAAAAGCGGCACAGAAGCACGGATTAAACCATTGTTCGCTTCTAAGGTATATTCGAAAGCGAGATGTCTCTGGCGAGCAAGAAAATCCAGACATGGGATATAAAGCACACAACCGAGTTTTTAATGAGGTGCAAGAGCGAGAGCTTTCAAAGTACTTGATTCGGTGTGCAGATATATATTTTGGACTACCTAAGAAGGAGGTAAGAAAATTGGCCTATGAACTTACAGTTAAATATAATTTATCGCGACCTAAAACTTGGGATGACAACGAGCTGGCAGGTGAGGAATGGTTTCGGATGTTTATGAGAAGAAACCCCGAACTGTCTCTACGCGCAGCGCAAGCTACGAGCCTCTCCAGGGCGACTAGTTTTAACAAAACCAATGTAGATTCTTTCTATGACAATCTGACCATTGTCATGGATCGTCATAAGTTTGAGCCTCAAGATATATATAACGCTGATGAAACAGGCATAACTACAGTTCAAAAGCCCGACAGAGTAGTGGCTAGGCGTGGTGCTCATCAAGTAGGTTCAGTAACTTCAGCGGAAAGGGGTACATTGATCACTGTTGCCTTTGCGGCGAATGCCATCGGAAATGTTATTCCGCCATTCTTCGTCTTCCCGCGAGTGCGTTACCAAGAACATTTTATTAGGGATGGGCCCGTTGGCTCCGCTGGAGCTGCCAACCCCTCTGGCTGGATGCAAGATGAAACATTTATGCATTTTCTGGAACACTTTAAAAAACATACAAATGTGTCTCTGTCTCATAAGGTGTTACTTCTGCTCGATAATCACTCTTCACACGTCCATATTAACGCACTAGACTTTTGCAAGAACAATGGCATTATCTTACTATCTTTCCCACCCCACTGCTCGCACAGACTCCAGCCACTTGATCGATCTGCATATGGCCCTTTGAAGAAGGCTGTAAATTCAGCCTGCGATGCATGGATGCGAAGCCATCCAGGAAGGACAATGTCCATTTACGATATACCAGGGATTGTAGCGTCTGCTATGCCAGTTGCTCTTACGGCTTCAAATATTCAAGCCGGCTTTCGCAAAACAGGAACTTACCCGTATAATCGGAATCTGTTTACTGAGCTCGATTTCGCTCCTGCATTTGTTACGGATAGACCAAGTCCCGAAAAAACTACGGAACCAGCTATTGTTCCTGTACCGAATACTAGCCTATCTGAAGAGCCTGCATTTGTAACGGATGTGCCAAATCAAGAAAATACAGCAGAAGTAGCAATTGCTCCTGTATCAATTACAAACCCACCTGAAGATGAAATTCCGCCACTATCGCCTTCTCTATTAAATTACAAACCATTCGCAGATATGATCGCTCAACCAGGGGCTATCAATAGTTCATTAGTCCCTAGATCTGAACAGGAAAACATAATTGAAAATCAGGAAACTGTAACTACACCACCCAGACACCACAGCAGCATTAATATTCAGGAACCCAGTACAAGTGCTCAAACAATTTCTTCTAGTATCCCCGCTGTATTTTCACCGGAAACAATACGACCATTTCCGAAAGCTCCTCCAAGGAAAAATAATAACAGAGGGCGAAAAATCAGGAAGTCTACTATTTACACTGACACACCAGAGAAGGAAGAGATAAGAAAAGAGCAAGAAATAAGATTGAAACGAACAAGAGCTATACAAGTGAGGAAGCGATTGGATGTAGGAAAAAAGAAGCAATTTGATGGAGGAAAAGGTAAAAGAAACACCATAAAAGGAAAAAAGAAAAATGTACAAGAGGAAGTATCATCAGAAGATGAGGAGTACTTCTGTCTTGTTTGTATCTCACCATATTCAGAGAGCAGACCCGGAGAACAGTGGATCCAATGCATCAGTTGTAAACTGTGGGCTCACGAAGAATGCACAGAAAGTGGTCTTAGCTATATTTGTCAGAATTGCGACTCTGATTGATCTTTAAATTTTACTTATGATTGATAGACTAATGAAAGTCAAAAATAATTTTCTTTTCGTTTTTCTTTTCAAATTTTATTGTTTAGTTTGCTATGTTTAAAAAACAAACAGTTGATATTTGTTTAATTTTTTAAAAATTTACGTAAATTTTATATCAATGTTAAGTTAAATAATCTATAGTTAAAGATGATTGATAATATACATAGATTTTAAATAGTGTGCTCTAAAAACATTAAAGGCTGATTAAAAATATCGTTACAAGTATATAAATATTGAAGACTGATTACTACTGTCAAAGAGTTACTTAATTATTCTTAGATTTAAAATAAACAATTAAGAAAACGTGTTGTAATATTATATTTTGTATTATTCGCATGTGTTTCTACTGACCCCAGTCACTGTTTCAACCGCCCCTGGTATGGGGACGGTTGAAACAAATCGGATTTTTTTTTAAATTTGATCTACTATTAATAATAACACACCTGGAACTAAAACCACATTGCCTATTAGTAGACAGAAACAGGCTCTTTTATTTAACATATCTTCTTCATCGCTCAGGTTATAAAAAGCAAAACTATGGACGTTATAAGTGAAACTGTTTCAACCGTACTCAGTCTACTCCTCAGACCTTGCTCCAACAGATTACCACTTTTTTCGTAATTTGGAAAATTTTTAGCAAGTAAAAAAATTCTTCAGATAGCGATGTCCAAACCGCCTTCAAGGATTTTATTGATTTACGCAAAAGAACAAGTACAATTTGAAAAATTTAATAATTTTTATTTCGCATAAATAAAATGCGTAAGCATAAGTACGTATACGTTGGTGAATCATCTTCCTGTATTCTTCTAGTTCTCTTCTCTAGCTCTAGTTCTCTTAGCTTCTCTTTTTCGTAACCTTGATTTTTTTCTCTTCTTACGTTTGATACTCTTTTTTTCCCGTTTTATGGGTTTTTATTTCCATAAATAAATAAAAATTATCTTATTAAATATTATTTTATAACAAAAGTTAATCCCATATTTCTTGGCAGTACTTTTAACCGAATTATGCATTAATTTCTTTGAGTGCTTCTTTTATTGTTTCTTCATCTCAGCTAGCTTGTTGTGTTTTTATAATGTCCATGTTCACCATCTAAAACCAAAGAGTTATTTTATAAAGCTGTTTTTTTTTCATTCCAGCGCAGTGACATTATGTATTACTAGGGCAAAGCGGGCATGCCCGCTTTGCCCGGGCCCGCTTTGCCTTTTCGGGTGATTATTTTTCAAAACTAATTTATAACTATTAATTGGTTGATACAAGTCAAGCAAAATCAATTAAAAGGCTAACAGATAAGTACAAAAAAGGATGCACAATTTCGAATTAAGGCAACTGACACACAAAGAGCGAAAACATAAACAACATACCTTGCATTTTTTTCCACCAATTTTTTTTAAATAGTTCCACGGGCGTATTATCTGTCCTGTCTCAGGCAGGCCGGATGACTGCCGTTTGAGGCGCGTGTTGGGGGGAACATGTTTACGCGCTGTATACCACTGTGGCTATTGAATTTTCGACTTTATTAAGGGGTGCCCGCTTTATGTAGCGTGCCCGCCTTGGGATCCTCTCCCCTAAATAAAATCAAAAAACACTGAAATCGGAAAATAGAGGTAGAAAAGTTTATTTTAGTACGTATGGACAAGTACCTAGGTAGGTACTAGTTATCTCTCAAAAATTGAGCATTTAAGTATCATGTTCAACTTTACCACGTGTTTATGAACTCTCTTGTTTGTATGTCGTTTATAAACTTCCCGATATAGTTTTAAATGCATTTATTTTTTAATAGGTACCTACCGAAGTCGCTATAAATCAGCTTTCTGGACGGAGCGGTGTGCGTAACCGGTAATACCCATGTAAAACAGCACGTGTTGATAATAACGATAAATTGTCTTTTATCCCAATGACCTTCGTTAATTTTGAATCGAATCGTGCTAATTTTATCGAGAAGGCGTCGGCTTTAGACATTTGTTTTCTTTATCGCGATATGTTATCGCATTTCTTTATTTTACGTAGATCTTAAAGTGTTATTTTTTAAATAAATTGACCTTACTTATTTTCTCATAGAGGATGATAAAAAATAGTGTTTCCTCTCGGGAGCAATACTATTTTCAGTTTAAGCTCGAGTGAATAACTTTGAATCCTTCGCTGCGCTCTGGATTCAATGAAACACTATCCATAAAAAGAGTTGTTTGCTCCCTAGGCAAAAAATCTACTACTAATTGTGTTTCTACCACCGCAAGCAATATTTAATGATTGCCAATAGTAAATAAAAGTAATAATTACCAACACGATGTGATTGTCAAACTATATGCAGCAATAAGATATTTATTTTATATTTATATGTAGACATTGTTTAGGCCGTGATAGATATTTTTTATGCCGTAATAAATAAAGACGGTACAAGCACCAGGCCCACCTGGTGTTTAGTAGCAACCTCATCGTAGAACAGATCCATGCAGTGACGAAACGCAGTACCGTCGTAACCCTGAGACATTAAGTTGTTAAATCCCATGCAACTGTAATTTCGTCGGCAAACATAACGCAGTACTGTGAACATTGCTGCTTCGCGGTAGAAATAGAGTATGGTGACTGCACTTCCCCGGCGTCGTTCAAGACTTCTGCTGTTCTATAAAATGTCATAACATTATGCAAACTCAAATGATAAATAAGTTTTTATGTAGTAGGTACTTGGTACAGTCGGCTGTAATAATATGTATTTTTTTATAACTACGGTACGATTTGGTACTGCTTATTACATTTCTGGCGATCTCCACCCATCGTCTATACATTGGAGTAAGTATAGGTCTAACCGGTAGACTTCTGACGTCAACGACGACTTCACGTGTCAACTCTGGACATCATCTTCATTTAGTATATTTATTTATTAACCTACTACGCACTACTAAACTCGCCCGCCCTCAATACGACGTACATTAAATTTACGTCAATTTATTGACGTCAATTAAATTTATAATAAGGCCGGAAGGATACTACTTACGCACAGAAAACTATAATTATACTCTAGCACGGTAATATTATCTATTACCGTGACTCTAGCGATATAATACGCGTCTTCTCTGGGCTGCGTACCAGCAAGCCTTAGACCAAATAATGTTCGGCCAAGTTTTGACCGAGCGTTGCTAGAACGTCATTTACCATTTTATGTCAAAATAAGCTAGACATATAAAAGTACCTAAGGTCTTAAGGCTTTGTTGGTTTTATACTAATTTGAGGATTTTAATTACTGTCCATGTACCGCTCAGGGAAATGTAATTCGGCACTTCGAGTTCAAATAAACAATACTCTCCGTTTAATTTCGTACAGATAAATAATACTCTCCATTCGTCGTGAAAATGCAACAAAACACTCTGTCACTTTTGACAGCCGACCAAAATTTGGCTCTCTCAAAAGGTAGAATAGTAGATTGTTAACCGAAGGCCGAAAGAATCAATTCCCGAGGTATTTAGACTATAGTCTATAGTCCGAGTAGGAATTGATTCTTTTACCCGTGTTAAACACTCTACTTTTCATTTCGAATACCTATGAGAAAAATAAAACTAGTTGTTTATCTAAACTATTTATTGATAATACATAATAATATTAGTAGTACCTATTTAAAATTAATTGTCAAATTAGGACAATTCGTGAAATTAAACGTTACATTTTTGTTTGGAATGTTTATGCTGTTTGATATATTAAGACAAATTTGGCTGTTCTGGATATCTGTAAAAGTAGGAGACTCTGGTATTTCATCAGACGATGGATTCCATGGCGGATACTCCCTGGAAGTTGTCGACTGAGGGGAATTGGGGCTTATTCCGCTCAAAGAAGTTTGCGCTAAGTTCACACTGGCTGTTTAGAAAGTCACATGGCCGCAGCATTTTTTTTAATTCGTTTTTTTTTTTCATAAAACTCTTCACAGCTCACAGCAGTTCGATTTTTAAAGTTCATTCCGGCTCTTAGGTGGGAAGTAATTTGTTTGAGTTTTTCCCTCTCAATGGAGGGAAGCAGCATTTTCCACCCAATAATCAGATCAAACCAACACTACTTTCCGAGTATGAGAAATGAAAAAAATTTGGCCAGACAGGACCGTGAAACGGGCGTGATCAAATCTTAATCCGTGCAAATGTTGGCCTAGAGGCGTCGTGGATCTGACAAACTGATGCTGTTTTGTCAAATTTTGGCTTGTCTTGTGGTTTACTCGAACGCAGCCCTGGACGACATTATAAATGAGTTGACTCGGGTTGCTGTACTTATTTTTAGAAGCGCTACAAAGGCGTTAGAAAAAGACCCATTTCAGGGTAATGTTGCTCAGGTCAGCTGCCTATTCATATAAAATATATGAAAGATATTGTTATAGGCGACCTGGTGTCTTGCGTATTTTTGTCGTGTAGTCGGACCAGAGTTTAATTAGAGTGTAAAACTTAGTTAATTTTAGAAAATGATTGAGATTTGAATGTAGGTACCAGTATATATATATTCTTACGTCTTATTGCAAGTAACTGTACCAAGTGTTTATAGCAAACCCTTTATACGTGTTGCATAATATGTTGAAAACGACTATCATAAAATATATCTAATAAAATATGTAGGTAACCAGTTTTATAACCGGCGTTACAGTTTTTCAAATACTAGCTCCTCCCTGCGCCTTCGACTACATAACAAATTATGATAGTAAAACTTCACTATTACAATCTGTGTAAAATGTATATAAAAACTTAAAGAACTAATTAATAAAAATATATGTAATATACGTTATGAGAACCTCTTACTTGATGTTGCTCCATAAAGACATATGTTACATTTACATGCTATCGGAAGCTATTTTTCCTTGATTAATTTAACAAACTACTCGTAGCTAAGCCTCGCGGTTTCACCCGTATCGTGATGAATGCTGACGAACATTCAAGAAGGTTATCGCAATCTCTCGGGAATTACCCGAAATAAAAAATTGTCTTATGGTACTCGGGGATAATATACCTTCTTCTTCTTATGAGGTGAGCTCAAAGTTAAGCACTATGAGCTTACCTCATAAGTAAGCTCAAAGTCGCACAAAAAGCTATGGAGAGGGCTATACTCGGGGTTTCTCTACTTGGTCGAATCAGAAATGAGGAGATCCATAGAAGAACGGAAGTCACCGACATTGCCCACAAGATTAGCCAGTTAAAGTGGCAGTGGGCAGGGCACATAGCACGCAGAACAGATGACCGATGGAGCCGGAAGGTTCTGGAGTGGAGACCACGGAGCGGCAAGCCAAGCGTAGGTTGTCCACCGACAAGGTGGACGGACGATCTAATAAAGAATGCAGGCCGCTTCCAACCGGTCCTTTTAGAAAATGATGGGGGAGGCGTTCAGCACTGGACATCCAACGACTGAGATATGATGATATCTTCTTAAGGCGCGCTCGTATCCTGATAATAGTAAAAAGCAGAATCTTTAAACATCTAGTGTAACGAAACAGATCGATAATATTGTATGAAAAAAATACTTCGGTTAGAAAAGGAACAGGCAAAGAGTAATAAGCGAACAGAATTCATAAATATTACTCGCTCTCTGCAGAAAAAAATCCTAAATAGGTCCATAAAATAAACTTTCACGTCCAAACTCTCAGAATTTTCAGCGATAACACTATATTATTTTGTAGGTAATACATAGCCAACGTATAGTACTAAAGTAGTAACCAGCAGTTTTTTCAATTGTGTTAGTATATATCGAAAAATATAAAGAAAACGTACAAAATGAACGCATTTTCGCATTACATCGTCCAATATAACAAGCGATTTTCAACCTTACGTAAAGCATCGTAAATTATTTTAAAATTGGGGTTGGACCGCGTCTTAAGGCGTTTCGTTGTACGGTTTTGGTATGGTATGGTGTAGTGGGCTTTATTAGTGATGTCATGTGATATACATTAATTATGGAGATTCTTTCATGAATTATCTCTTACTTCCAAGCTCACATTTGGCAAACAAACATTATTATTTACAACCTACCTCTTTATAATTGTATAATGTAGGAAACCGCAGACTAGTGCGAGTGTGCTTCGCGAACCGGGGTTCCATACTCATTGAAAAAAATAAGTCTGGTTGCAGGAGAAGCTTAACTTGTTTAAAAACGTTGGAAGTTGTCGCTCGTGCGAAACACAAAACTAAAATTTTCTAAGCTATGGTAGTTCTTATTCATTTTAAACTATGTAAAATTCACATTTGAATAATTTAGAACGACAATTCCAAATGTGATTATTACCTATATTAAATTGAGGTAGTTTTAGATCAGTTTAGACTAGTTTAAAGAGCATCAAAGCTAAATTTGTACTTAACGGACAGTTTCACAGAAATGGCAAATTTAGCAACTGTGATTCGTAGCCGTTATACGAACAGAATAAGATTTATCATAATTTACTAAAATAGATTTCAGTTCGTTAGTTTAGTTTGGTATTCTGAACAAGCGAATTGCTACCGTTGTTCTTCAATCCAAGTTTGATCAGTATATCTCTTTATTGCTTAGAGATACAGAACCCTGTGGACGAGTGATCAAACTAGCACTTGTTTGGATTGTATTTATATTGTATTAGCGACTGCCCGTGACGTATAGCGCGACCACGGCCTTCGGCCTCGCCATAACCTCCCATCTTTTCTTAATATTTTTAATGTAAGAACCTTCTACGAAGTATTAGAAAACATTTAAAAAAATGAATACAATCGGTAGCCGTTTTCAAGTGACCAGGAGAAATAGAGGGTTCATTTATATATAGTAAAAAAATTGGAACCTCAAATAGTCGTCCATCTGGTAGTCTCGTCTGCCTCGCCGCATACTCGCCGATCTCTTGCAGAGTTTTGAAGTTGCTCGGTTGGCGTAGCGTATAACGCCAAGGATACAAAATAAACTCCTGAAAACAACGGACACCATATCATTTATATTGTAATACCTAAGTATATCACCGAATACGTATAATAAATCGTTTTTCTGTGAAATATTCTTCATTCTTTATGATTGTTCATATGACCTGATACTATTATCAGCTCACTAGCTCCGCTCCACGGTTTCACCCGCGTGGTGGTGGATGATCATGATGATGATGAGTCATAAAGCCTATGTTCCTCAGTAATAATAGATAGGATTCTATAGGTCAAAGAATTTTTCAAATCGGTCCAGTAGTTTTGAAGTCTATTCAACTCGAACAAACAAACAAATCTTCGCTACCGCTTCGCTCGGCGCACGATGGGGCATTAAAACTCAATATTTGAAATGAGTAATTACGATGATTGAAAACGACTATTTGTGTTGAAACAGAAATAACTATAATTCTTTTTAAATTATAAAATACTTCGGTATTTATGAACTGATGAAACATGAGTATTTTTAGCCGAATCTTATGTAAGTAGATACAAACTTCTTTCTTATAAAAAATAAATTTTTGTTTCTAAATATTATAGCAGCTGCTCTACCTAGATGTCGAATAGAAGTGTAAACCAAGTAAAAGCCCATTAATCAAACTTCGTGATTTATTTTTATTCGAGTTAGACCGCATTCGCCGGGGCCAGAGTAAGGATACCTACAATTATTTTGTATACAGTATTACATAATAATACTATATAATATGGTATTACTATATCATTAAAATATAGCATAATAGAAACAAATAATTCAAACCATTTCTACTATCAGCTCACATTTTTACCAACCAAGACGGCCTCTTGCACAATAGACCTACCACCTAGAAGGTCGAGTTTCCTCGTACGATTCACATCCCGACGGTGACAGAGGGAGTATTGTACTTAATCCACTCACAACGGGATCACATCAAGTAAAAAACCCGAGTGTTTTAGGAACGTACAGCTCCACCTATCCTTGTAGAATTTAAACGTAGTGCCTATTTATTTGAGCACGTTTGCCTTCATAACTCTTCTCCCTGACATTACATTGAAAAGAAACATTCACTATCCTGTAGCTGCAAACATATGCAAAAAATGTAGTAAATCTCCGATGGAAAATATTGATTTATAAGGTAACAAACATACGACAGACAGACAAGATAATTTTTAATATGGTTGGTTATTGATTTGTTGCCGATTTATATCACCACTTTAGGCTTATTGGAAGTAGGTATTACCAATGTTCAGACTTTTTGGCGTCATCAGTTTTATTATATAGTATACAATATAAATGATAATAATTGTCAAGGAAAGTCAATGATAAATATATATTGAGGATGATAGTTAATGCCTCTGTATATGTTTATAACCTCCATATTTTACTCAATTCGATTTACGCAGACATATATGCAAGGTTATCAAAATTACATCAAGGCTGTAACATTGACCGGGAAAAATGTGTCGCGAAGTAAATTTACCTTTTTTGGTACGAAGCTTGCATGCAGATGTATTGCCAAGTGTATGGTGTCACCGAGACGGTCGACGTAGTGACGTATTGCCTGCGCTTCTGCGGTAGAGAACGGTTTAACTCCCGGATAGAACTGCGAGCATTTCTCCGGGGTCTTGTGTACGTCATCTGTAGTTAGACATGAAATCTATACATCACAAGTACAATTTGAAAATTTAATACCGACTTCCATTCTGTTCAGTTATTGGAATGTATCTCAAAAACTACTGGACCGAATTTGATGAAATTTAAATGGGATCGCACGGAAAGCACCAGCTTTCAAACGAAAAAAATAATTTTGAGAATAGGTTCACCCAGTTGAAAGTTATGACGTAACAAAAAAAAACCATACAGCCGAATTGAGTACCTCCTCCTTTTTTTAGAAGTCGGTAGAAAAAAACACTCGAATCGAGTACATCCTCTTTTTTTTGGAAGTCGGTAAAAAATTACTTGCTGTTCGCTAGTGTCGCTAAAACTCGAGAACTGTAGCTATATTTTTTCAGTGGAGAATTACCTCACGCCTTAGTAAGGGGCTTACCAACTTTGCTATGAAATAAAGTCTGAGCATATTCAAAGTACAATCTTATTTTATAATGTTGGTATACACACATATACACTACTTCTCTTTCTTTCTAAAGTAAAACCATAAGAAAATAAGTACTCTAGTAGTTTGCTACTTAAAGTCAAAGTGCAAGTCAAAGTCAAAGTTATTTATCGGTAAATATGAATTTACAAGTGAAACAAAACCAGCCGTATACAATAGTAGATATACATAATTAAAGGCATTCATTACAATTATTATTTAAATGTCAAAACAAATACAATTTTAAAAACATTCAATTCTAATAATAAATATTGTCAGTACTTTTAAATGTCAACAAAGGTAAAATTTATTTTATCGTCAGTTTGCAATTACCATTCATGAACTCATTGAAATCATATAACGTTTGATCGATAAGCAAGCGCTTCAGTCTGCTTTTAAAGCAACTTAAGCTCGGAGCGGTAGTAACTAACTATATCCGGTAACTTGTTGTATATACTTTGTACAGTTTAGTGTACTACTTTAGTATAAGAATGACCGAAATGCGTCTGACCTTGCCAATGAAAAGCGAAATTGCGATTTATGTTTGTGCCAAAACACGTAGTTGTAACATTTCCCGTTTCCTTCTCCACATTTTTATGCCACTCAGCTGGTCTAGTGAATGTTCTTGCTGTAAGGTTTTTTGACCACTGCTCGACATCTAGAGGCGGTGAAGCTCGTAAGCTGTGCGTAAAATGAAGACCGTCTGGGTTCCCGGATGGTATTAAGTACCTATTACAACAAGAGAAAACAATGCGAAATTAATCATGAGGTAAATAAACAAGTCGTTATAACTACTCGTATATAAACTGTGATGGTTTTCTGAACCGCATATTACTTTATTATTTCGACCATTATACCATTTAACCGATCAAAAAGAAGGAGGTTATTAAAATATGTATTATATTCTTGAATTATAACACCATGCTTTGAAACATTGATGAAAAAAGTATTATTCGCGAATGTAAGGAGGTGATATCGTTTGAAGCGTAGATGTAGTAATAATAGATTATGCACCGAGGGAGCAAAACAGTGTCTTACATAAAGGGGCCGTATATTGAACCCTAAGTGTAACGGGGATCCTTGGGTTAATCCCTTCGCTACGCTCAGGGATTAAGATTTAATTAGAGGGGTTAAAGTTAAAGCCGCCCAAGACGAATACAGTGACGTAATACACTGCTCCTTACTCCTTCGGTGCATAACCTACTATTAATAATAACTAGCTTTTGCCCACGACTACGTTCGTGTGGAGCATTTTTTAAATTATAGATTATTGTAACGATATAGAGCTTTATTAATGGCTATTGGCCCGCTACAACGTGTGATATTTAACAAAAGTTCAGGTAGTCCTTTACTGTGTTTCTTTATACAATTATTAAAACATTTGCCCTCGAGTATTACTTGCCAAAATGCTGTTACATTTTGCACTCACGTATAACCATAAGTTTATGTGTGTCCGGAATAAAATTGTGAAGGTATACTAACCAGTCGTAATCATTGAAGAACGGAGTTTGGTAACTAGAATCGTACAGTAACTTTTCTGCTAATTCTATAATTGCGTTTGGTACGCCCCATGCCATTCCATTTAAACCTAAAAATATATAAAGATATCTTGTGACATAATTAACAATATTGAGATTGAACTACTTTAAGAGGACTTTGCAAATTTAGAGACAATTATTACACCTTCCTTGGACCGGATTCGAAACCGTATCTTCCAGCGATCCGTGTCAGACGTCATACCCGCTAAGCCACCGAGTCACCCATCCGTCAACACACAACATCTTTAACAACGAAACTTTCTAGCTCATATTAACCGTCACCGGGAGGGAACGACATCTATCGCATAAGTTTTTAAACTAACATGGTCACCAATGCAAAATATAACTTTAAAAACGGGATACTTAAGACGTTATGTATTTAATTTGAGTTTACACATGAACATGGCGCATGCAACTGTGCCGAAATATCGAGAGCTCAAATTAAATACCATACATGGTAAATAACCCGTTGCTAAAGATAATTCTTGCATTATTGTACTACTTACTTATACAAATAAGTAAGTATTTTACATTATTAGAATCTCAAAGTAATTTTGGCAGGGATGCGTAAGTGCATTCCCCCCACGAAATTACGCGCTAACTGTTGCTGAGTTATATTTTGTGCGTGACACGTAGCATGACTTATAAGATGATAAAAATATTTAATTTAAATATAAGTATGTAATTATTTATTTTTCTGTCAATTTATTTTTACCGTGAAACGTTGAGACGTACAACGAAAGACGAAGAACTATAGCGCTATTTTCTATAGCGCGATCAATAGATGGTTTTTTATACTTTATGTCACGTGACGAGCAGGCAACGAATGCCAAGTCTGCACATCACAGTTGTATTGGAGTTTCATTTTGAAGGATAGAGTATCACTGCAGCTCCTTAGTCAATTCTATATTGATTTATGACTCTTACGGCCAATAATTTTACTTTATTGCAAGTGCGCAATCCGAGGCATGACCCCAATTGATGGCAAAAGGCCTGTGTGAATGGAATATACTCTTTTCGCTGTCAGGAGCTCTACCATGAGTTGGCAACATAAATGTCATCTATAGTCGATACTCGATCTCTTCTACCTATTAAGCTTGTTATTGGCGTACTCGCTGTCAATTTTAGTTCAACAATTTACCGAAAGGTGGCACTGTACTTTTTTTCATAATTTTTTTGCGGCAGTCGATAGGTACCGAGCATCGATTGGTGTTAATGTTGTAAACTCATGGTAGGCCTACTGAATGAGGTTCGTAAAACGCCAGAAAATCTGACCTACTAGATGGTAGACCTCTTGTGCAAGAGGCCATCTTGGTTGGTACCACCGCAGTACCAGATATTCTGCTGTGAAGCAACAGTGCGCAAGCGAAACAAAAAAAATACGCGGGAACTATTTCTTGTTACAAAGCAATTTTGTTATTACTACAAAATATTACAGACAATTTTGCTTTGATTCACACAAGTACAGATCAAGCAATGAAAGTGAAATACTTACACCAGAAAGTGTAAAATTAAACCATTTAGTACCAAACAAATCGAGAGAAATAAAAGTTTGTAATTTGGTTATGTAAATATAAATATTCGTCACAACAAAAATCATCTCTTATTTTATTTTCTCATAGAGGGAATGAAAAGCAGAGTGTGCCACACGGTACCAAACTTATAATCCCTTGCTACGCTCAGGATTCTACGCTAGAATCCTTCGCTTCACTCTGGATTCAAACAATCAATATATCAATACATTATTTTGTTTCCTTCTGACACAACCTTACTATTAACTACTTAATATATCGATAAATAATTTCTCAGGACATGAGTGGGATTGAACTGTAAACATTACTTAAGAACCGGTGTTAATAAAATGTCCTGTTTTGGGTAAATTCTCACTACAATATTTACCTACTATTATAGTATGAACTTATCTGTAGGTATCGAGTGTTATCAAAACAATGTCTGAGTATTAGGGACATGCAATTATAACGTGACTTTTTTGTAAGAGATAAGATAACTCATAGATTGCCGAAGTATACATGTTTTGTTGTGAGCAAGGCGAACGGTCGATGGTAAGCGCCAAATCCATGACCTATGACAGTAAGTACACGCTGAGCATAACCACTTAAGGTTTATGCGGCGCGGTTTAGCGCTAGTGGGCTCAAAAAAACTTGTATTGCTATAAAAACTTACTTTTTATCTCATCTATTCGAAAATCCCTAGGTACTAAAGCTGATTGAATTGGATATTTTAAGTAAATATTGATAAATCACCGAAGAAATCAACCACTCATATTGTATGAACGCAAGTAGGTGACAGGCCGTAGCATTGAGTAAAAAAAAAGTTTGTGGAGAAGTAAAAATACGCACGAAACACATTCTGCATTCGTTCGTATTAGTACCTTATTGCTTACAAGTTAGAATTTTAGTTATATGTAAGTTTTTATAGTATTACTTTTTAAAGCACTAACGCCTGTTTTAGCGATCTCAAACATATAGAGAGTAGATATATAGAGAGAAAAATTCCATCCTCGGACGGGATTCGAAGCCGCGTCTTCTGACTCTCCGTGTCAGACGCCATTGACCAACTAGGCCACCGAGGTTCTGGTCCGAGCATCGAATTTTTAACTCTCTATTTGACTAACCGTCTTGCGGGGACGGAGCAACATCTATTGGACAGTTTAACAGTACCATACAACCGAAACAAGCATTATTTAGAAATACTTAAACTTTCGTATTGACATCGCAGCCCTTGTAATTTTTATAGTATTACTTTATAAAGCACTAACGCCTGCTTTGGCGATCTCAAACATTGAAATTTATAGAGAGAAAAATTCCATCCATAAATGTTTAAGATCGCTTAATAAATTTCAGTAGTTCGGAGAGTCAGAAGACGCGGGTTCGAATCCCGTCCGAGGATGGAATTTTTCTCTCTATAAATTTCAATATATGTAGGTTTATCAAAAAAATAGTGTGTCTTCCTCAAGCAATGAGAACGAAATAAAATTGTTACGATGTATTTTCATAATTATTCAAATATAAACATAAGTCTCTGACTATATCTATTTTATGTCTTGTTGTTCCTAATCGTATAAAAACGTGCTAATACGTTTCTCATAGGGGGTGATAAAAAATAGAGTTTCCACCTCGGGAGCAACACTATTTTAAGATCGATTGACGTACTCTACAATCCTTCGCTTCGCACTGGATTCAAAGAAACATTCTCGCCTTAAAAAATCTTGTTTGCACCCTAGGCAAAAATCTACTATTATACTGCGCTTTTCAAACCTAAATAACGCGTAGTTGATTATCAAGTATTTCCACTATCTATAATTAAACTGTAACGAGGACGTCTAAGAAAGTAAAATCTTTTAGATTTAAAAAATGTAATCAATCATTATCACGCATATCGACAGATTTTTTCTGCCTGTTCAATGCACGCGTGATAAAAGGGACGAAATGTTATGGATTCAGCATATGAGTAAATACACTCGAGAGCAATGAATCCGGGTCACTTAAAGAATCCTAAAAATCTCGGAAACTAAAAATGCTAGGTTAATGCAATAAATTGTATTTAATAGACAATGTAATACTCCTTAAATGAAGGTATTAAAACTTCTTAGTTATTGTAAAGTTATATCATAAAAAAATCAAATTTGAAAAAGGGCCACTTTCGAAGATGGAACTACGAAATTACAGCATTTGGTTTTGCTTTTGTTTGTAATCTGTCATTTATGTGGGTACATAAACCATGTTGATAGTGCTCTATATTCATTATTCAAGCTGAAATTATGTCGCTTACGCCTGAAGAATGCACCAGAATACTTACAAAGCTGGAAACCGGCCGGAGAGCGCGATACAGCCAGGACTGTCGGTGTGTCGCTGTCAACAGTACAAAGAGTTCTCCGACGTTACGAAGAAACTGGTTCTAACCTACGCAGACCAGGAACGGGCAGAACCAGGTGTACCACAGCACGAGAAGACCGATACTTGGTGAACACCATGCTTCGAAATCGCTTTCTCACAGGAACTGAACTCACAAATTAGTTTCGACGCCTCGGAGGAAGTAACCCAAGTGCATGGACAGTAAGACGTCGGCTTGCTGAATCTAACTTAAAACCCCTTAGACCTGCAAACGGCCCTAAACTGGAGCGTGGGCATCGTATTTCAAGACTAAGATATGCCCAGAGCCACGTAAATTGGAGTATTGAAGATTGGTCAAAAGTTATGTTCTCCGACGAATCAAAATTTATGCTCTACAAGCACGATGGAAGACACAGAGTGTATCGAAGACCAGGGGAAAGATTCAAGCAAGCATGCATCGAAGAAAAAGTAGCCTACGGTGGTGGGTCTGTACTTGTGTGGGCCGGAATTTCTCCTGAAAGTCGCACAGAGCTGGTGATCATAGAAAACGGCTCTTTAACTAGCGAAAGATATGTGGAAGAAATCCTCAATGATCACGTTGGTCCATTTATGGTCAATTTAGGTGAGGATGCTATATTTATGCATGACAATGCCCGACCTCATACAGGTAGGATTGTGAATGACTACCTTCAAGAGATGAACATTACTCGTATGGAGTGGCCAGCGCGCAGCCCGGATATCAACCCGATCGAGCATGCTTGGGACGAGCTAGGCAGATGCGTAAAACAACGAAACCCTCCCCCAATCACGCTTCGTGAGCTCAAAATTGCTCTCACAGAGGAATGGGAGAATATTCCCCAAAATCGTATAAGGAACTTGGTGTACAGCATGCCAAACCGCGTAAACGCAGTAATGGAAGCACGAGGAGGCAATACGAAGTATTAAAATTCAAGAAAATCGTAATAAAGTTCAAAAATTTCATGTTTCCTATTTTTGTTTTAAGGAGAGATCAGCAGTTTTTTTCTTTATGTAATTTTGTGTTAATAAAATGTATGGTGACTCATATTTTTTTTACTTTCATTTAAGGAGTATTACATTGTCTATTAAATACAATTTATTGCATTAACCTATCATTTTTAGTTTCCGAGATTTTTAACATTCTTTAAGTGACCCGGATTCATTGCTCTCGAGTGTAATTCAGATATATATGTAGGTATTTATATATTTTTCAAAACAATTACACAATTTAAAATTACACTTTAAAAAGAAAACTTACTCGGACAGGATTCGAACCCCCATCTTCCAACACCTGATATGACTGAAACCGGATAATCCGTGTCAAGTTTATACTTTTATTCTGGTAAATGAAAAGTCTCCTGCAGGAGAACCAACGACAGTTTGTATGAACGTTTGCATAACAGTTTGATACAGTTTTTGGGGTGGAACCGGACTAGTAACCGAACTACTGATACTATAGGCCGTATAAAATAATGAAATCGTATAAGCGATTATTTAGTCGTAGGGACTTTTCTCCCATAACTAAAAACTCACTTGGTCATGAAGGATAATTGGGATTTATATGCCAAAAATATATTATGAAGAACCGACTAAAAACTTGCTCACAATCATAAGATATTCATTGAGATATGAGATACGCAAAAGCGTGCTTTATGTTAGCCATCGTATTAGTTATATAAGCAGATAAACTATATATCTTATACAGGTTTAATAAGACTTTTATATACTAAACAACTTTGTAGAGTCTTGCTTCGGCTGCTTGCATCACTCTATGCGTTTATCCAATATATATTTGAACTATTTTTAACCTTTCAAGCGTCTAATTACAATGCTAATTTGCGAATCAGGCGATTTGCAAATGCGACGTGCGAATTAGGGTCATTCGATTTTTCCGCGCGCTTTCTCGGAAATCAGCTACCTATATCTTTTAAGGTGATGAGCGCAGTGTAAAAGATTTGTTCATAACTGTTACAGGCAGACGTGATGCTTTCCTTCAGCCATCTCGTCACTTATAAGAATAAAAAAGAGTGGTAAAACAAGAGACGAGTACCTCCAACAATGAGAATACCAGGCTTTCTGCTCTGCCTGTCACTCCTCAGCTCCAATGCTAGGATGGAGCGGTTTTCAGCTGTTGGTGGCGAGAGTCGCACAACGCTAGCGATTTCAGGGTTGTCGGTAGCAAAACCTATCACTTTTTTCCGTAGCGAATCAGGATTGAAGTGTTCAAAATTAGTAGCGGTTGAATTCTCACTCCTTACAGTTCTTATTTTAGCACCAGACCTGAAACAAAACTTTATATATGTACCTACGCTTATATAATAATAGGTATTTGTTACGCAAGGTTGCATAGTTGTTGTTTGGCGCGAGGAATTGAAACCTGAGAGTAACGAGGGTTTAAAATGTACGAAACACAGAATAACTTTGCTACCTAGCCAAACACCCATAAACTATTTTTCACCTCACTACAGGGAGGAAAATACTAGATGCAAGAAAAACAGCTTAAATATTACCTATGTAATATTACTTTTTATTCATATTAAACATAAACAGCATAAAACTACTACGATTACGAGTATTATTGAAAGTTAAATATTTTTGTGGAACTGTTATGCTTGTGTTTGTAACTTGCGTAGATTAGGTAGGCTAGGTACATTATTTGGCAAATTTACGTTAAGAAAACGTAAGATATATACTTACTTCATAATTTGTCATGTTCGAATTTCAAATAACTTTTCCACGCTAGTGGATAAAATAGACTTTTCCGCATAGATTTCGAATAATAAACGAAGTCTCTCCCGAGGTCCTGAGGTAAAAATAACATTTTCATACCACCTGCTCGAAAATGACCAATGACATATCACGCAATCTCTACGTAAAGCAAGGCATTACATATATGCGGGGCTGTAAAGTTGTATGAAACTCCTTGGGGAGTAAAGTGATTTGGATTTGGAACGTTAGTTGTAGAAAAACTCATAGTATGTCGACAGCATACAGAAAAAAAAGAAAAAAAGGCGGGATTGTATCATTAGTAGTGCGTTCGAATAGCCCTAAGTTGCGAAAATAGTTGGCGCTAAAAACTCTCACAAAGGCGTTCGAATTGGGAATCTATGAGTGAAAATGTCGTTTATGGCTCTGTATGTTATTTTCAACGTGGTGCATGTAACTGTACCGAAATATCGGGTGCTCCAAAAGCAACTAAATCGTGAGTACCAATTATAATAAAATTTAGCCCTTCAAGAGTCGATGTCATTATAACAATGAAATTTCTATTGTGTTTTCCATAAAATGTTCCATCCAAAGATACTGTCTCTGTCCCTCTATAACGGGACAAATGTGTCCAATTTGAATAGTAACTATTAATGTTTTTTACTTTTAACGAAATAACTGCTATTTTAAAGCTCTGAGTTTTTATTGTCTCGCAGTAGGTATAAAAAGTAGAGTACGCACCTCGAGGATAAAGCCTGTCTTCGTCTTGGGCGGCTTTAACCCCTCGCTTCACTCAGGACTCTACATAACTCTCTCGCTTCTTCGGGAATTAAATCTTAATCCCTGAGCGCAGCGACCCAAGAGTCCCGTACACTCAGGGTTCAATTTACCGCCCATGACGTAAGACACTGCTTTACTCCATAATCTACTATTACACTCATACCCTCCAACACAAGAATTCCCTGTCTGGCGGGATGCTCGAAAATAAACATTTGAATAAATAAATAAATAGTCATTTATTGCCGCTAAAGTAAAACATTTCAGGGTGTTTAACTAATTGGTTATGTGGTGCCATTTATGCTTATCACACAAACATTTGGCCAGATATCAATTCTTGGACCCCCACGCGTTTCAAAGGCTTTTAAATCTAACTCAGCTAACGGAGTCGTCAATAATAAATGTTGATACGTATTTATTTGTTTATTAAATAGTAAGCTTACAGTATATGCACCAAAGCGCTAACTATCTTAAATAATTTGTTAAAAATAAACTAAGATTACATACAATAGTCCTCAAACTGTCATTAAATATATCAACGTGCTGGAACTCGTGGATAAATTGATTAAAAATTGACAATAGCAATATATATATATATATATATATATTAGTAATACAAAATATTATACAAAAATGTATTAGTGTATATAAGTTTTAAGATGAAAGTGTGACTTGGATATAAAACTTAGGGTCGTGCTGCCCAAATGCCCTGCACCTGAGTGAAGCACAAGACTTCCCCACGTAATCCTGCTTGACCTGATGATGTACTCCTCAGCGAGTGTAATTGTTTTTTTAAGTTACACTTGTAAATTTCGTTTTCCGCCACATGAAAATGCTAGTGGCCAACCCATGTCGAAGTTTTCAGGCCGTCCGAAGGCCTTCGATATAGCGTAACGACTAATTGTAATAAGATAAACAACCGGACCGGGACCGACAGCTTAACGTGCCCTCCGCAGCACGGAAGCGCTTCAAACGAAAAAGCGGAGCGTTGAATAATACCACTAGCAGTCCCTCTTCCAACTTCTGACCGCAGCAAGTGTTGCATAACATTGTTGATCGGTTAAGATCAACCAAGCCAAGTCAAGCTCCGCTGCGAGCGCTTCGGTTAAAATGTGAGTGATAAAATATAGTGAAAATGAAATGAATTAAAATGTAATTCTCATTTTTTTTATATTTAGCCGAACTTGGTACACTCCAGTAGGTTATAATTACATATTACTTACTGAATAAAGTTTCTTGGTGGAAATAAAAGCATGAATAGTGCACCGGAAAAGTACAAAATCGCAATTAAATAAATTTTTATTTGCAACAGCATCTCTGTTAAGAATATTGCAGGTTTAACAAAATTAAAACAATCTCAGAAACTAAAAATAAATCACTCTTTCTGAACTTTTCAATGTCAAGATATATGTCTTTAGATATAGTCTGATTAATCTATGGATATATGTCTATGAAGTGAGGAACACAATACACAAGAATAATGCTCTCTGGTTGGAAATAATAACATAACAACCTCCACTCGCAGTATAACCACCAAAGCGACCTATACACCTACAATAATATTGCACAATATAGATGACTGACCATATTATCGAAGGTGTAGGGGTAGATAATTGATTGACTCAGGCGTTACTGTGGTTACTGTGGCGTTATTGCGCAATATCTTTTCCACTTTGGGGCGGTTGCGACCGGACGTCACGTGTAGGTAGCGTAGGTCGCGTGTTAGGAGAATGGCGAGCAATATTACCACGGTAATATTATTATAGATAATATTACTACCTGGCCTGCCTGCCTGGAATCAAAACGACTAACTTCAAGCCCAGATTTCCAGTAAGTAGGGAGATATATTTCTAGTCCCAGGCAGGGATAGTTTTCCGACAGTACAGGGAGCCGAGACTGAAGGTGAATCCTTAACTATACGAAATAGTTTTGTAATAGTATTATATATTTTTGTATTGGGCAGCGTTCCGGAAACTTCGCGAAGACTTCTCGTAAAAAATCCCCAGTGCTTCAAGACAAGGTTCTTCGACTAGGCTTATGGAGGACCCATAGAAAATTAAGTAATATTAAATGTCTACCTATACCTCCTGTCATGTCACGATAGATTCCACTTCAAGCAATAAGTTATGGTCAATTTACTGAACTTTGTTGAATTCTTAACATCAAGACACAAGTTTGAGCGAGATGGAAAACATACGCAAAGACGAATGAACTCTGCTTCCACTTTTTGTTTTAGTTTCAATATCCAGTGTAGTATATAATATTCTTGGTACAGGGTGTATTTTTTGCATAGAGAAAACCAGCCCAGACATAACATAGATAAAAGCCAGCATAAACCAGCGGCTGGGTTTCTCTATGGTTTTTGCTAAATCAATGGGTTCCATTTGCGGGTAGACCATTTTTATATATATTTTGGTGGTCTCGTATTATTTATTAGCCATAGGAACGCCACGCCCACTTGACAAGCACTATGACTGTTTCGTCATGGCTGTTGACGATGCGTCAGTAAAAATGTTCTTAGACAGTAAAAATGTTCATGGGCTAGCTTTGCCCTGCCTATTTATACTTAAACTAGCTGCGCTCCGCGGTTTCACCCACTTGGTGATAGGTGATGATGGGGATGAATTAAATATAGCGTATGTTACTCAGGCGTAATGTAGCTCTAAACTCGTGAAATAATTGTTTGAATCCGATAAGTAGTTTTACGTGTATCCATTACAAACAAACAATCACATATCTTTCCGCTTTATTCTTAGAGTAGATAAGGGTTAATACCAAGGTACAAATAATGTGACTGGATTGTACCGGCGTTACCATTACATATATTTAAATCAAAAAGTATTTATTGTGACATAACTTTAATAGTTAGACATTATTGTAATGTGGACTTCTGAGTATATATTGAAAACTTCTACAAAACTGTAATACGGCACTTTGCTTTATTGTCAATAGCATAGAATTATATTATATGGTCAATAGCTTCCAAAGTTTACGTGATATAAGGACTGTCTTTTTTGATATTTTTTCACACCTTGGGTTACCTACATTATAGAAGTTTTCTTACGGATCCCTAATTTTTTTGAAAACATTATATAGCCTATGTTCATCAGGAAAAATGTAGGACTCTAATGGTGAAAGGATCTTCTAATCGGTCCTGTACTTTCGAAACAAACAAATCTTTCCTCTTTATAATATTTTAGATTATATTATCTAAACTGTGGCTCCGCCTCTGCTCGCGTTCAAAATTACAATATTAATTAATAAACTGGTTATTCTAGGCGATAAATTATACTCAGTTGCTAAATTGAGATAGATAATGTCCCTACGGTTATCAATATCCATTCATCATCATCATCATCATCTCAGCCGTAAGGCAGGTATCAGGTCGTCTGTTGACCTTGTCGGTGGATGACCTAAGCTGCGCTTGCCGGTCCTAAATCTGGGAACAAACAAAAAAGGTTGATTGATAACGGATGGATTATTGGTGTCTGGATACACCTGATACACAATACACTACAAAGCTGGGAACAAACTATCGGACGCGGCTGACGGACGCGCCTGAAGAGTACGCACTGCTTTGGTCGGCATCTTCGGAACAGTGTTGCCAGTGACAGATAGTCAAATATAACATGAGTCAGCTCAAAAAGTAACATTAATGTGGTAGTAACGTAACATTAACATTGATGTGGGCATTACTGCCGTTAGTAGTGTATTATTTTTCAACACACAAAAATGTTTATGTTTGATAGCACGGTATGTAAAAATCTGCTAAAATTCGCTAGACATTTTTGCCGCTAAAGCCTTAGAAATGCTACAAGAGTACAAAACCCTTCATGGCAATACACTGCGCTCTTCACCCTGACATATAAGATGTTAATCTCTTGCGACGATCCTTCAACGAAACACAGTAATGTTTGCACACTACTGCTGGGCGGTTGAATAACTGGGAAAGGTGTGGTACTTCCCCAGGTGAAGTCTGCAAAAGTCCTACCACCACAATATGATTGTATATCAATTGTTAACTTAAATTAACACGTTTATTTGTGTCCCAGTCGTATTTTGAGCTTGGTTTTACTACTGTAATGGTCTTTTTTTCTTTTTAATACGAGTATAATTAGAACTGGGATTATCCAGTATATCGGAATAATGGACAAATACGATACATGTAGCAATACTGGACACGATGGTCGAATACTACTAGTCCTTGCACCTCCTTCCCATAATCTCAAGTAGGTACAATGAAATCTTCTTTTTCAAACGACAAAACTCTGGCCGCATTCTTTCGAAGTTACGCTAAATGTCAATTTATCCACATCATGTAATGTCAAAATACGAAAATGAGCATTTTTCTAACATGAAAATTAGTGTATTTTTGATAATAAGTTTTATTTATTTTGTATTTTGCTACAGCGATCAGAACACGACTAATGATCCATATCCAGTTTGCCCTGTTAAATGTAAGTTAACCCACATGAAAGCACATTCAACTTGTCATCAATAGAGTTATTAATTTCACCATACTTACGCTATACTTACATTTTCTGATGCAGCATTCAGACCGAAGAGGGCACTCGCAGAGTATACTCGATGGCGGTCTAACATAGAGTCTACGCCAGAATTTATAGTGAAGATTTTAGATGAAGACATGCCCATACCTAAAACAAAGAAGGTTGTAGCTGTCAACATCCAGCCAATACAGGGGTATACAAAGGGTGCGGAGAAAATTATCGTAGGTGGTGTGGAAGTGTCGATACCGGCTTCGAAGTCAACGGCGCCAACATTAGCGGAGACTTTGAAAGATTACACGAGATTTGTGCCCCCAACTACTGTGGCTACTCTAGTCGATGGAGATTTTTATCATGTTCCAGTGCAATCTATTTCGCCTCCGTTAAAGCAGAACAACTTTGTGCAGATGGTACCACGTCGTAAGTATGAAAACGATTCTATTTTAGGTTCTGTTGTGTCATAAAAAACTTTGAAGCCCTATTACTTAGCTTACACAATCAGTGTATCTGTCTATACTACTAGGTATCTTTCGAATCTTTATGGGTAGCGAGTTGAAATTTTCCCAGAATTTGTGCGTAATACAAAATACATACAAATAATAAGAAAACAAAATAAAGAAGTCCCTCCTCTCACACAAGGGAGGTTGGCTTTTCCACCGATTTTTGTTTTTACTTTAGCGTTGAACTTGATGGTAATATAGCGCAATCTGTAAAGTGTAAAAACTAACAGCAAAAGTGGCTATAGAGTCTATATGTATAGTGTAGTACTCGTAGTACAGAACTCGAGAGCGTGTGATGGACTCGCAATTAGTTGATTTTATTGAAATTCATTTTAAATATATCCCGGAAGTAATGTGGTGCATCTTCATAACGATGTAAGTACTAACGATATCTTGTAATGTTGCCTGTTTATCTGAGATTTTTCATGCAAAATCAGAATCGTTAGCCTTTATTGCCACAAATTTAAATGCAATATTAAAAAGTACCTGTCTTGTTTATATGTGAACAGCTAGAAACCCACAGCGCGACGAAAGTCCTCCAGTTAGACCAATATTCTTGCCACGGTCACCCCTACCAGGAGTTCATCAGTACGCACCAATAACTCCGGTAGGGTTCACACGTCGTCCCACGGATGCACCCCTAACTCCACCTGCTCCATCGACGGACTTTTACGTAAGCTCTTTTCTTTCATCTTCATAAATCTTAAGCTGGCATTAATTTTGTACTTAAGTTAAAAATTAGTCTTAAATAATTGTAGAACTATCGCAAATCCAACCCGCAAGTTCATCGGACTACACCTTTTCGTGACATTGTTTTCCCAACAAGAACTACACATGAAAAGGAAAATTTCGGCTTTCATCCATTTGAAGAAGATAGCGATATTCATATGACCCGGACTACTTTTGAACAACAATACGTACCCCATAATACTTACAATAACTATAAAATTACTTCTGAAAAAGAGCTTGTTTTGCCTACAACAGAAAGAGTTGAAGATCACTACGATGAAGGCAACAAAGACGATGAAAAATCTGCTGATAATACATATGGTTTAAAGTTTTACGAATACGATGACAGTGAAAGTAGCAAAACAGGAAAAGAGTCTACTGATAGCTACGAAGACAAATTAAAAGATCAAGAAGAAAAACGACAGAAAGAAATTGATAATTTAGATGCAATTCGTGATGTGTTGTTCCGAGCTCAAGAAGAAATTACAGAAAACAAAGATGATCTAAATGCAAAACAGTCGGAAAAGTTAAACTCTATAACAATTGATGTCACACCCAGCGTAACAATAATGGAAAAGGGAACTAAAATGACTATGAAGGAGACAATAATTGAAAAACGTCGTCAAACATGCAGTATGATAAAATTGAGAGAAATAAACTTTCATTCGCCAAGAACGTTACCTGAAGTAAGTCTTTCGTTTCTGGAATATCCTCAGAAATCATTTTGTCTTCAATCTATATTCAATCGATTGTGATTTCACAGATTGAAGCAAAGTTGAAACAATGGGCAGAGAACAGTCCAGTGGCTAAGTGGGTGGATATTACAGATGGAAACTATACCACAATGGAACGTCCAATTTACATGATGATGGTGGACGATCCCAGCAGCGGCCAAATTATTAGCGCTAAGGAAACTGTTATGATTGTAGCAGGTAATGTCACGTTTATAACTCCGATGTCAGTTTTAGTTAGAAACATAATGGTAGCGATTCACTTGTTCAATAAAGTAAACTAAACTACCGCACTAAAAATGTATTATGTGGTCCTTATTGTGTTACCAATAAAATCCAAAACCATTTAACACTTAGAATGACACTCCTAAAAATTTCTTTTTTTCCTAAAATTTATTCTATTCAATTTTGGGTTATTTTAGGTTAGTTTAGCGAGCACTAAGTTACGTTACTAAACTATCTAAAATATGCCCAGTAATTTGGATTTTAGCCCAAACAAAATAAGTACTGCTATAATTTAGAGATTTTTAGTATCGACACCAATGACGTTCCTTTTAGTTAAACTCATCATAATCAGCCCATTTTGATCCCTCTGCTGGGAATCGAGCATTCCTCTCAGAGAGAGGAGTTGGGCCATAAAAAAGGTAAATCCACCACGCGGGCCCAACGCGGCTTGGTGGATAGGTTAGAGACCAACCCATGTTGGAAGTTTTCAGGCCGCCCGAAGGCTTTCGACATAGCCTAACGACTGTTGTCCTAAGAATACGTAAGTAGCTATAGACATAAATATACATGTTATCAATAATTGAAATTCAATCATGATTTTCTAGACCTGACGCGTTAATGTGTAATCTAAGCAAAAAATTGAAAATGCGCAAAATACTACAAGATAGTTTTTTTATAATGTGATTAGGTGACTGTAGAAGCACGAGACCCACCTGGTGTTAAGTGGTAACCTCTGTCTAGACCTCTGTCTAGGCATTTCGTCATAAGTGATGAACTTCGTTGCGCCTTTAACTTAAGTTGTTAAGTATTATGTGGCCGTAATTTCGCCGGCAACCATGCCCTGCAACCAGAACTCAGTACTGCGAACATTACTGCTTTGCGGTAGAAAATGAGTATGGTGACAGTATTCCCCGGACGAATTCTATCACAGAGTTCTCTTAAAAAGTGAATGAAAGTAAAAGTCAAAAATTATCACTAAAAGTTTGAGCGCAATTTTAATCAAGCAGTCAAGTTGCGGTTCCAAAAGATCAATCGTTTTACGGACCGGGCCCACGTAACTTGACCACGTAAATTGATGTTAGGGCATGCGCTGTTGTAGAGCGATGCGTTTTTCAGTGTACAACTTCATTACACATGAAGTACTGTACCTACAAGGCCTAACTTCTAATAGTATCAGATTACATACTCTTACTTGGTGTTTATAAATATGTAGGTACCTAAAATACTTTAATATCCCAGGAATGGCAGGACGGGATCAACATGCAGTTGCGTCGGCGATGTACGTCTTGTACCAGTTGATAGAGAGAAGGGAAACTCATACAGATTTGCTTTCAAAATATCGTTTTTGGATCATTCCAGTATTCAACCCAGACGGGTACGATTACGCAATGACATTTCCACATGTACGTACCATTAAATATAGCCTATGTACTTAGAATAACCTATAGAAGGTAGGTTTTGAATCGACGTCTTCTCAAAACGCGCGCTACAAATTCGCTTTGTGTGCTGTGTTTTCTTGCGTCGTTACGCACACAGACGCATAACTTATATCCTCTGCTTAAATGTTTACTATAAAACTTGGGTTGTTAAAAGTACTTACACCCAAATAAAAAATATATAAAAGTATAAAGAACTACATAGCGGTAGTTATAAAATTTATAAAAAAGTCGTATACCTACTGCTGGCTATAAATGGCTTACATTTAGCGCATGTACTTGGTTGCTATAAGTGGTTATTCTAAGCCTATACTATACCACTTATATATATATATATATATATATATATATATATACCACTTATTGTTTTCCTGATTGTTATACGAACAAACTGTTGCCTTGCCTTTATAAAATAAAACAAGTACAATTTAAAAAAAAATTATAACGACTTCCAATCTATTCAGTTATTGGAGTGTAACTTAAAAACTACTGGACCGAATTTGCTGAAATTTAGATGGGATCACAAGAGAAGCACCAGCAAAATACAAAATTAAACAAAAAAGAGTTTTGAGAATTGGTCCACCCAGTCAAAAGTTATGAGGTAACAAACAAAAAAGTACAGTCGAATTGAGTACCTCCTCCTTTTTTGAAGCCGGTAGAAAAAAAATTGACTGTATATACTACGTTATGATAAACGTAACGTGATGAACAACGAAAGGATGACCATCAAACATTTTACTATAAATAATAGTCATAGTCATAGTTCTTTATTGATATCACAGATACAGCCGCCTTAATGAAAATGAAATGCTAACAAAACATAATACTATTTCCTTCAGCGGTACAAAGTTATCAATACATATAGGTAATGCATATCTGTCTTAATCAGAATAATAAGAAAAATTAAAAAAAATATAATTAACACACATTATAATCAGACCCGTAGTAATTTTAAATAAATTAACGTCATAGTAAAAATAAAAATCGTCATAATTAATATTAATTTAATTTATTATTAAATTAATAACAGAAGTTATTATAAAATTGCATAAAAACAATGAAATAAAATATAATAAATTATATCTTATTTTCTATTTAACAATTCCTCATAACTGTAACGTATGAGGGTATGCGTACAATATTTGTAAATAATTGTAGGGAGACCTAGCGCCTGTCAGTCTAAAAATGGTGAAGCAATATACGCAACGAAGTAGTCGATCCAGTGTTTTATTATTGTATTGCTTAGATATATCTCAATAACTATAGAATGTTTTATCAACAAGCCAGAGCTTCAACTTTGACTTAAATAAGTCCAAACTAGCTGCTGTCATGACTTCTATAATAATTATATTGTTTTGATTAGATATAATGTATAATGTATAGTTAGTATAATGTATAGGCGAGTTTGTGATACAGTTATCTACAACTTTTATTTCGTTGATGTAGCGACGGGAATGGGCCAAGAATCTGCGTCAAAGTTGGGATATATGCAAAGGAAGAGATGCTTGCCAGTCTTGCGAAGCGTATGGTCTACGGTGCACAATACAGCACTGCTACGGAGTAAATCTTGATAGAAACTTCGAATATCAGTGGATTCCTGGTAAGTCTTTCATTTTTCATTTATCAACACACAAGATCTTTAGATTCCAAACTAGGCAGAGTCTGTACTGTGGTAACCTGCATGGCTATTATGTATCTCAGTTGCTAACAAATGTTGATTGAAATCTTGAAAAATGGCGGCCCTATGTCAGTTTTGGCAACTCCAGTAAGCAAAAAATGTTAGTTAGTTGATCACTGAAGCTGACAAAAGTGACAGAGCGGCCATTTTTTCAGATTTCAATCCACATTTGTTAGCAACTGAGATACATAATAGGCCAGCTGATGTATACACACACATATACACGCCCAGACACAGGTTATACAGACATGTTCATAATCCTTTAATTTTCATTATCGTGTTAATTGGTTTTAAAAGAAATATCACGCTAAGTTGGTCATGTAATTGATAAGATAAAATAACAAAGTGGGGAAAGCAACTAAAGAGGCAAACACAAAAAAAATTGTAGTAAAGGAAGTTGACCGATTCCAAAATATATAGTATTACTGCACATGTTAGTTAATACTTCCTATACCGTGATAATTAAAACAAAATATGTTGAATGAAACTGACGTACATTAAGATGATTGCATAGCTATAGTACCTACTTGTCCACACTAAAAGAAAAATCTGTTTTCTACCTTTTAACATTGTCCGATTTCAGTAATTTTTTTATACAATCGACACATTGCTATATGCCCGTACGTTTTGATTTTTTTTCAGTATTTCAAAGTAGTATATATTATTTTTTTTAACACTAAATGATATGTGTTGATTGCATGAAAAAAATCACTGAAATCGGACAATGTTAACAGGTAGAAAAGAGTTTTTTTCTTTTAGTATGGACAAGTACTAGCTATGCAATCCCCTTAACGTTTCTGGTACGCGAAGGGTTAATACGTTTCCCGTAATAAAAGGTCAATAAGCTAAAATCTTGAATACTAAGTAAAATGTGATACAAAATTTTAATCACAGGTACCTACATAATATACATAGTAGGTACATAGGTATTCACAATATTATTATCAGGTAGGTATGCAATTTGTTGTGAGTACGAACGTGTGTTTGTTACTTCTTCACGCTAAAATGGTTTTGAATATAGATAGCCTATACCCATGAAGACACATGGTAACCCTGAGGGTATTATTTTAGGCTAGGCGGTAGCCCTGCAGGATTTCAATTTATTTGGCTTCATTTACCTTGACAGTGTAAAGTTACGATTTCCTCGTTATCTATATTTATATTAGCACAGTCTCTCTTACTCCCTATTCTAGATTATGCTGACGTCTGCTATCTTGACCTTATATAGAATACCACCTGAATAAACTTGAGCGTCTTTGAAATTTCTGCATACGGTTTATATTTGGCCTTCGGAAATAATTATGACCATGTCTCTGAATTCCGCACTAAACTCAAGTGGCTTCCCATACGTTGTCGCCCGAAAGTCAATATTATATTGTCCCAACTTTATAGTAGGGTTGTTCAATCCCTCATTCCCACGCTATCTTCAGGAAAATGTTGAATTTTTATATGTTGGAAGCTCTTTTTCCTTACGATCATCACAGAACTTAACGTTAAGTACCCCGATATACCGCACCACTTTTTTGGTTCCTCCTTTTGTGTTGAAGCTGTACTTCTATGGAACACTTTACCCTTTTTAGATGCGCGCCTTCTCTGGACATCTTCAAACAATGTGTCAAAGCATTTTACTTCTCGAAATAACTAACTGCAAACCTACTTACTATCTTTGTTATAAATCTATATATATATATATATATATATATATATATATAGATAGATTAACTCTTTATTGAAACACCACAATACAAATAAATATATATATATATATATATATATATATAATGTTATGGTGGTAAATAGGTACATATTGGAGAAAACGAGAAAATTCACAAAAAAAGTTAAAAAAATTGGAGCGTCGGGAATTTTTTTTTGGCCAACTTGTATTCTCCAAGAACACGAACACGCTCATTTGGTTTGTCGGTCCTTCTACCAAACACCTTGTATAAATGAACCCTCATTTCTCCTGGTCTCGTTTAACTTGAGAACGGATGGAACTATCTCGCTAATTATTTTTTGTTGTGTTAATTGTCAGGAGAAGGTTCTTATGTCGCTAGTTTTACATAATTATTTTCACATTATTCTCTTACGTATACTTTTTCTGTAACCTATCCATGAACGGTTTTCCCGATAAGTAAAAGAAATTGTACATTTGTATGTGAACTTTTAAAGATTTAACATACTTTTAGGAAAACAATTATAGTAATTATCGATGAAACGACAACCCGCAATATAGCTATCGCAGCTAGATTCATGCTAGAGACATGATAGGTACGATAAATAGAAATCAGTGTCAAGTTTTTGTGCATAAACGTTATCGTGCCACGCTCGCGCTGCAGGCAGGGTAAACCGTCAATAGATAGGATATAGAAACCGGCACTTATCTGTTTTCAGCTGAAGAGTTACGTGCAGAACACCCCTGCGGGGCGCTGTACGCTGGTGAAAGGCAGCTCAGTGAAGTAGAAACGAGAACGTTTACAAAATATTTGTCAAACCAAGAAAGATCGCTGTACATCTTCATTGCTTTCAAAGAGGGCGATGTTCTAGTAAGTACGTTAATTATTATGCGATTTACTATGATGTGCGGCATAAAACTATATAGGGAGGGTCTCGCGAGGATCTCAAGGTACAATGACATAGGTACTTACTATACAAAATGGAAAAGGCCCTCATGAGCGGGTCATTGAAAAACAAAACGTCTAAGTAGCTGATTAACTAAAATGCATAATATCTGATTTGTAAATTACCTAAATTGCGTTAGGTCTCAGAAGCAATAGGCCTGAAATGTTAATTTATTTGCTACCTACCTAACTACCTACCTAATTTAAGGTGTTTTAAATCTAAGGCAATATGAGATTAATGCATTAACTTATCAGCCATTCATAAGCAGCCAATTTTGTTCCCATTGTTGGGACTCGAGCCTTCCTCTCAGAGTGAGAAGTTGAGCCATAATCCACCACGCGGGACCAGTCCAGCTTGGTGGATAGGTTAGTTGCCAACCCATGTTGAAGCTTTCAGGCCGCTCGAAGGCCTTCAACGTAGCCTAACGGCTGTTGTCCTAAGAAAAACAACCGGGAACGACGGCTTAACGTGCCTCCGAAGCACGGAAGCGAATAATGTCACTAGCGGTCACCCATCCTAGTCCTGACCGCAGCAAGCGTTGCTTAACTTTTTGATCGGTAGGATCGCCAAGTCAAACTCCGCTACGAGCGCTTCCGCCATTATTATTTTATTATTACTTTTTAGGCATTCGTGTTAGGCATTTTGCTACAAAAGCTAAAAGCGTTTTAAGGTGCGTTCGATTAGCTTATGAGGGCATTGGTGGCGTTGTCATTCATAGCTCTTTTGTTAATGCGTTCGTAAAGCTCAAAAACGTTATTTTTGCCACTTTTGCCCACACCATTCGAACGCTCAACGTGGGTCAAAAATAGCACTTTTGGTGGCAAAAATTCCTCTTTTTTAGCTTTCCGAACGCGGAACAAAAAGAGACATGAACGACATTTTCACCCACAGATTCCCAATTCGAACGCCCCTTGTGAGCATTTTTAGCGTTATTATCGCTAAAAACGATCACAAAGAGCCTATTCGAACGCACTATTATATGACCCGCTCATGAGGGGAAAACGGAGCATGTTATTCATTCACGAAGCATGTCACCATTCGTTTTCTCGGAACACTGACATGATTATGATATCATAGATTTACTGCACGCTTACAGTGAAATGTTACTAACGCATTGCTATGATTACAGGGAGTGTTGTATCCATATTCTCATACAAGGAAAAAACGCCCAATGGAGCCTATTTACGTAAGTCTGTAAATTGCAGTTAGCTAAGGTTGCTATCAGACAAACAGCGGTTACGTGCTCACGCGTTTACGCGGTCAGTTTTGTGTTCGTTATGTTGTATTACGTTACATAGATATACCCACAGTCTACCCACAGTTGGCTGACGCGGCCAAAACGCCTTGGTTGCGGACCGCGTGAACGCGTTGACTGCTCTCTGTATGATAGCACCGTTAGACAGTTTGTTAACTCTGCTATCGTTACTGTTGCATGATAATTGTATTATGTTGTAGTATTCCGTACAACACATAGAGTCAACTATTCAATCACACGAATTAATCCACTAGCAGTGACTGTCTAGTATTCGTTATGTTTATGTATGTACATTTTGTACGGGTGTTCATTAGGCGTGTAGTAGTACAGCCTAAAAAGTTACATGGTTTTCGATAAATCAAGCGTCATGAGACACTTTGTCTAATTACTCGTATCTAAAATGATAGCCGGGCATTATTGTTAAGTAGCTGAAGTAGTGTATTATTGGGCGTCCTACTCCACCTTCCGTTTCTGAGGCTCACTCCGTTCGCCTCATCCACTCTCGGTGGAGTAGGACGCCCAATAATACTTCGAGATCGTGCAACATATGAGCTTACCTTGATTAAGATATCATCGAGTGTTTGGTCTGGGCGCTGTTCCACTGCACTACTTCACTACATCAACAAAGATTTACAATTCAACCCTATTCCACTTTTCCAGTTTTTAAACCTAACCGGATTTATATTATTTTATATATGTCGATGTAATAAATGAATCTACTCATTATTAATCAAACCATTTCAACCGGTGGCCATGAAATTTGTAAAACAATCACAATCGTTAGATTTAAACAGAATCTGCGTTGAGGCTGGAAAGTCTGATTTACGTCATGGAGAATTATTGCCTAATTCGGTTCGGTGCATTATTTGTGGACCATCAAATTGTGGAAAAACTAATTTACTGATTGGTCTTCTAATACATGAGAATGGTTTAAGATTTCAAAATGTGTATGTTTATTCAAAAACCCTACATCAACCGAAGTATATTTTTTTAGAACGAGTTTTGCAACGTGTACCAAGCCTTTCATTTCAGAAATATTGTGAAAATGAAGAGGTATTAAGTGTTCAAGACGCAAAACCGTATTCTGTTATCATATTTGATGATGTTGCATGTGAAAATCAAAATAACATGCGTGATTATTTTGCGATGGGGAGACATAAGAACATTGATTGTATTTATGTGAATCAAACATACACTAAAATCCCGAAACAGTTAGTAAGAGACAACGCGAATGTAATCGTACTTTTTAAACAAGATGAAATAAATATGAGGCACGTATATGATGAACATGTTAATACAGACATGACATGGATTGAATTTCGTGAAATGTGTTCTAAAATATGGAGGGAACCCTTTAATTATGTTGTAATTAATAAAGACTGTCCCAAGAATAAAGGTTGTTACAGAAATAAATTTGACACTTTCGTAGTCTTTGATTAGGAACATGAGTTATATATAAGACCGTTACCTGTGCGGTAATATTATTCGTCAGACAACCCCTAATCAATTGTGACCTATTTTTAAAATATGGATAAATCATTGAAAAGGCAAATTGTTGATGCAGCAGAAGCTGTGAAGAAAAAAGTACGAAAAATGAGAGATGATGAGATTAACAATAAACAAGCACTGGAATCGGTTTTCAAGCCTGTAACAGAACCTCTCAATTTAATTGCTAGCGCCAGTCAGCAAACTCCTCTCGTGCATGCTATGGAAGATGAAGAGACCGAAGTTCCATTTATTGATAAAACTTTGCACAAGGAACCTGACTATCAAAGCAGCAAGGAAGATGAAAACGAATACGAATCTGATAGCGACAGTGACATTTCATATAAATCAGTAGGTGATACGTCATCCTGGTCAGTATCTTCAGATGCGTTAACAGACATACCGTTTGGTGTTAGTGTAGAACGTGGGAACCTAATGTTAGGTTCTGCTCGCATAACTATCAATGATCAATACATCATCGTGGCAGGACGTAAATACCGTAATACGCCTGGTTTGAAGCAGTTGCTGTTAAAGAAAGACGTGGACCTGAACTTGGTTACAGATAGTGATATGCAACATTATAAATCGATGCTAATCGAAACAAATGCACATCGACGAGGCTTTGATCCAAGTAAGCCAATAAAAAGTTATAAGGGACAAAAATATTTGCAAGTAATTAAACCTCTTTTCAAACTGCGAAATACAGTTCAGGGTATCCAATCGAAAGGAAAAGGACTACCGCTGACAAAAAAATGGAAGAAAAACGTAGATTTTGTGTATTGGGATGATCCGAACGAATTAGTGGAAAGGCTAAAATTATTAATTGCATCTCGAGATGCTGGTAACACAGGTTTAGACAACGAAATAATATCTATTATTGAAGAATTACGTGAAAGTAAAGTAATAAATAAGTAAAGTATTTTTTTTATGTTTCATTTTATCATTGACCATTCATTACAATACACCCTAATCATGAATGTCGATAAGTTCGGTCATTTTATTCATAAAAGAATGCGTTTATCAGAAATATTTGACTTTAACGAAAACGCATTACTAAAATCAGAAAATGGAAATTTCAATCTGAAAAATTCTAGATTGGGAGGAATTAAACCTCCCGTAGAATTAGACGATGCTGTTAATAAGGATTATGTGGATCGATTGAATACTAAAACGATAAGAGAATTTGATAAACTGATTGGTTCATTACGATCTCGAATCATATTAGACGTACACAAGATAGCTCAGGATACTTTAAAAGCAAAGATACCTGAGGTTTTAATTCAATTGGAAGATAAGTTTTACACTAAAGCAGATGTAAATAAATTAATAAAAAAGACTCCGTAATGTCAAAACAGCAAATTGTAAATGAAATACACAAAGCAGCACGAAGAAATTTTCTTCGACGTTGTGTTATTCTTAAGGGAATTGACGACTTGTGGCAAGCAGATCTTATGGACATGCAAAACTTGAGAACGTATAATAAAGGACATAATTACGTTTTAGTAGTGATTGACTGTTTTTCAAAATACGCCTGGACAGAGCCATTAAAATCGAAAAATAAATTTGAGGTTAGTAGGGCATTTGAACGTTTACTGCTTAGCACTCATCGGCATCCTGTTAATTTACAAACTGATATGGGGACAGAGTTTTATAATAGCACGTTTCAAACGCTCATGAAGACGTACAACATTAATCATTACTCATCGTTTTCCACAAAAAAAGCTTCGATCGTAGAACGACTGATTAAAACGGTTAAAAATAAATTATATAAATCTTTTAGTTTGAATGGAAACTATAAATGGTTAGGTTCAACATTAGAAGATATACTGAAGACATATAACAACACAATCCATCGAACTATTAGATGTAAACCGGTTGATGTGAATAAATCTAATGAATCAGTAATAAAAGAAAATATTAAAAAAACATACAAACATATATCCATCAAACGACTGCCTAAGTTCAAAGTTGGTGACTGTGTTCGTATCAGTAAATACAAACACAATTTCGAAAAAGGTTACACCCCCAATTGGTCAACTGAACTATTTACTATTAAGAAGATAAATAAAACCATACCAGTAACATACCACATAGAAGATCAACGAAAGAAAGATATAGTAGGAGCATTTTATGAGCAAGAACTTCAAAAATCTAATCATCCTAATGTTTATTTGATAGAAAAAGTTTTAAAAAGAAAAGGACGTAAACTGTTCGTCAAATGGTTAGGTCTAAACGATGAAGAAAACAGTTGGATTGATAAAGCTGCAATAATGAGTTAAGATATATAACTAATGCTGATGTAACATTCCTATCATTACACTTCGAGTAATGCAGGGTGGTGGACTAGTAAATAACATAATCAATAATCTACCGTTTGAAGTTCATTTGCCTGGATACAATTATTGCGGACCAGGAACTAAACTTCAAAAACGTTTATTACGAGGTGATCGAGGTGTAAATAAGCTAGATGAAGCTTGCATGCACCACGACATTGCTTACGCAAATCATACAGATCTATCCCATCGTCACAAAGCTGACTTACAATTACTCAACATGGCCAAACAAAGACTTAAATCAAAAGATGCGGGAAAAGGTGAAAAGTTAAGCTCATGGCTAGTGAGCAAGGTTATGAAAGCAAAACTGAAGTCTGGTTCCGGAGTTAAAACCTTCAGAAGCTTGGTTTCAAAAATAAGAGCAAAAATAAAAAAATTGAAGCCTAAGAATAGTAAAACTTTGATTAAAGTTGCTTATTTAGCAGCTAAAAAAATGTTTCCAGAAATTAATCGAATTCGAGTACCGCGAGTAATACCTTTGCCAAAAACTGGAGGGGTCCTGCCTTTAATCCCTATTTTCGCTGGTTTATCAGCTTTAGGCGCTTTAGCTGGTGGTGCTGCTGGTATTGCAAAAACTGTAAACGATTACAAAGCAGCTCAGCAAAATTTGCGAGAAACAGAACGACACAATAAGGCTATGGAAGGTTCGGTGCTGGGCAAGGGTTTATACATTAAACCGTACAAAAATGGTAAAGGATTGTTTATAAAATCATCAAAAAACTAGAAAGTTTGCTACCTGATCGTCCTCTGACTAATGTAGATATTCAAAAGTATGCAAGAGACATCCCATATTTCCGAGGGATCTACATGAAGGATCAGTTACCAAGAAAACCGAAGAGAATTGAATGCGCTATTGTAAACTTAGACGATTCTAAGAACGAAGGAACTCATTGGGTAGCTTATGTTAAATTATACAAGTATTGTGAATATTTTGATAGCTATGGAGATTTAAAACCTCCAGCAGAATTAATGCGATATTTTAAGAATTGTAATGTTTATTATAACTACACAAGATATCAAAGATTCAATACAGTAAATTGTGGTCACTTATGTTTAGAGTACCTGCTAACTTTTTGGAATAAAAAATTATAAAATGTATGTTTTTCTTTGAATTCAAGCATTATCACAATGTCACTCACATTGTCAATAACTGGAAATTCGTCAACGTTATCTACATACTATCCAAATACATTGCAACTAGATGGTGCTTATGAGTGTGCCTTATTGCAATTTTCAACATTTAATTCAATTCCAAATGTTGACAAAAGTAATAATAAGTTTTATTATGGCTCTAACGAAGTTATTGAAATACCGGAAGGCACTTATGAATTGCAAGATATCAGTGATTATTTAAAAACTGAAATAAATGATGCAACTATAAAACTACTGTGCAATAACAATACGTTAAAAACTACTATTTTCTGTACAAAAGACATTGATTTTAACAAAGAAGGCTCTTTCAGAAGACTGTTAGGATTTAATAAGCAGATTTTAAAAGGTAATAAATGGCATGTATCACAGTTCCCAGTCAACATTTTACCTACGACCGTGATCAGGGTTGAATGTGATATTGTTAGTGGGTCGTTTATAAACAACGAACCAAGTCACATCATTCACGAATTTGCACTCAACGTGCCACCTGGATACAGGATCATAGAAATACCGAAGAACGCAATATACTTTCCGATAAATCAAAACAATATAAGCTGTATTCACATTAAGCTATTAGATATAAGGAATCGCTTAATAAATTTACGTGGTGAAGAAGTGCAGCTGTATTTGCATCTCAGACGAAAAAATGATTGACTACAATAAATATGTACCTCAACAAGTAAAACATATCAGTTCTACTCGAGCTATCCGCCATACAAGACCCCGCTCTAAGAAGAAAATAAAATTAACCAAAGACAATAAAGCATTCCTGAAAGCAATCGGATTACTAGAATGAATATCTTAGACGTTTTATCCACTCCGACTTACGACACCACGATAGAAGGCATAGAATTTCATTCTTACAAACCCTACGTAACAAGTTTTAATAGAAATGATGAAATACGTATACCTATCAACCAACAGGACCTGTACATATTACCGTCAGCTAGCACTTTATATTTGGAAGGAACCGTTATAGTCAGCAAAAAGGATCCGAAAGACAAAGCTACTAGTGTCCAATTCACCAACAATGCTCTACTTTACCTATTTCAAGATATTAGGTATGAGCTAAATGGAGTAGAGATAGATAAAATAAAAAATGCTGGTATAACTACAACCATGAAATCGTTAATATCAATGAATGAGAGTGAATCAAAGATGTCTAACGCCTGGGGTTGGAATATCGACGGTGTAAAAAATATTAACGAAGGAAGTTTTTCTGCTTCTATCCCACTTCGCAATATCCTCGGTTTTGCGGAAGATTTTAAAAAAGTCGTTATAAATAGTAGACACGAACTGGTACTGTTACGAAGTAACACTAATTTAAACGCTGTAAAACTTAACCCTGGGGAAGTAGTGGATGACATTCACATCAACAAAATCATATGGCGTGTACCACATGTTAAAGTATCAGACAAGGAAAAAATTTTTTTGCTTAAACTGTTAGAAAAAGATCGACCGCTTCAGATGATTTACCGAAATTGGGATCTGTACGAATATCCAGCTTTACCTAAAACTACAAAGCATACATGGTCTATCAAAACTGCATCTCAAATCGAAAAACCAAGATACGTCATTATAGGCTTACAGACAAATAGGAAAAATAGTGCAAGTTCTGACATGTCTCAATTCGATCACTGCAATGTTCGTGACGTAAAAGTGTACCTTAATTCAACTTATTTTCCATATGAAAGTCTTAACGCGAATTTTGCTAATAACAGGATTGCTTTATTATATGAGCAATATATCAGATTTCAACAGTCGTATTACGGACGTTGTCCACAACCGTTGTTAAGTGAGAAACAGTTTAAAGATTTAGCACCGCTGTTTGTGGTTGATTGCTCTAGACAAGCAGAGAATCTAAAGACGGGTCCTGTTGTAGATGTAAGAGTAGAAATTGAGAGTGATTCGGAACTACCAGATCAGACAGCCGCTTATTGTCTCATTCTGAACGACTGCATTGTTGAATACAAACCATTAAGTAGCATCGTAAAGAAGATATCATGAACGTAGATACCATCATAGTTGACCTCCAAGGATTTAAAGATATTCAAAATAATTTTATCGTGAAGGAAGTGGCCATTGTAAGTCAGGAGCTTACACAAACATTCTTAGTAAAACCACCATATTCGTTTCATTATTTGTCTGATGAAGAAAAGAAGCAAGTAAGATGGTTAGAAAGAAATCGAGGAATTTACTGGAGTGAGGGTTACATAGATTATAGAGAATTTCTACGTGTTATAGTATTATATCTCGAGAATAAAAAAATAATGACAAAGGGTTTGGAAAAAATACAGTGGATTAAAGAATTGTGTACAAAGTGTGAAGTGATTGATATTGGTGAAAAGGGATGTCCTAATCTTCCAACATTAAAAAAAAATTTTTTAAAAAATAAAACTGACTTTAACTGTGTGCATCATAAAATTAACTGTGCATTAAATAATGCTATATGTATTAAAAAATGGTGTTTTGATAATCACATGTATATGTTTGATTTGTTTAGAAAAAATAAAACATAATTGATTTATAACTAATAGCAGTTTTATTTATTATATCATCATACCTATACACTAAACATACAGTGTTCATATTTCATTATCATAAAACTTAATAACAAGAAATTAAATACTTATATACTTTAACTACTTACTGCATAAATTTAAACATTTTGATTACATCTAAATTCTTAATTATTTACAGTAAATGAAATTAAAATAGTAACATTTCTTATACCAACACACCTTTAATATTTACACATAACTAGAGTCTTCACATAGTTTTTTCGATATTTTGTTCACTAATCTTTCTGCCTCATCCATAATGTTGTCCACTGATTCACTCACTACGTATTGCGCACTGATCAGTATATTATTATCATCATCACTGAGGTCTACCACTTGTATTTGAAGGAGTCTTAAGCCTTTTTTCTTTTGATTATTGATCACGTAACTATTAAGTTGCTTCCGTTTTTGAGGCTCCCGCCTCGTCCTTGATTTTTTATTGACCGGTTCGTCTTGTGGTTCAGGAATATGCCAGCTTGGATTTGGGCTCGGAAATCTTTGACCATACTGAGAGAAAATATCAGGTGAATCATTCATTATTGTTGATAATCTGAAACAATAATAGAAATTATTTATTTGTACATATAAAAGGTAATCCTATAATCATAAGATTCGTAAAATATGTATAGGTACTTACGATTTATTAAATCGATGTGATCACCACAACAAGCACCAGCTTAATGATTAATAAACTAATATTATTGTACGGCGAATGCATAGTGTAACATAAAACTTATGACACAATTTGATGTTTCCTTCCAACAAGTTTGAACTTGTTTCTCGAGCACAATGAGTGTTGGAAACACCTGACTAATATTATATTTCAAAACTTTATATGTTTTGTATGGCAGTTACTTACTGAGAAAAATTATATCATGTTTTGACAGGTTTGTAAATTATACAACAGGTTTCAACTTGTCTTTGTAAGTGATATATTTCAAAAACTTTATAACCTTATTTTATACCAGTTAATTACTGATTAACAATATCATCGTATGTCAACAGGTTAAAGCTTGTAAATCCTTCGACAAGTTTGAACTTCTTTCTATATATTTTGTATAGGTACCTACCAGTTAAACACTGAGAGACAATAATATCAACAGGTTTGAACATGAATGCCAGTTAATTACTGAAAACAATAACAGGGTACCTTTTTATTGAATGTACGACTGGCTTCTATTTGGTATAGTACATTCATAGACGTGGTAGGTAGGTATTACTTAAATGGATAAAAATAAAAGAGTCTATATATTCACACAAATGTATTTATTTTCACATAAAACTTACAATTTATTTTACTACACAGCTATTTTTAATATCTTTAAATAATATTTACGTTACATTAGCACATAGTATTCTATAACTATTTATTACTCTGTATACAGTAGAAACATTTAATTTATAACTAATAATTTAGAAATATATAGATACATTACTTTAATATAGATGCATTACCCCAAGCTAAAGTAGATACTTTATCAGGTAATAGCAAACGTTTATCGTCATTGCTAGAAAGTGCTATTTTATTAACACTCTGTGTAAATATTTCATGTTTGATTGACCTAAAGAGTAAATTTTTCTTGCGGATGACATTACAATTATACAAAACATTTTTATAATCTATCATATGTAAATTTTTCGTTACACTTTTTTTTGTTCCCTTTGCTTTCTTTATTGTTTTGTCTAAAGTTTTTATACAGTATAGCTTTGAACGCAGTCCTACAAATTCTTTAATTATTTTACCTCCCATTTCGTCCTTAAAGAGCCCAGGTACTTTTTTATTAATAATTGGCAGACCAAACTTGTTATCAGAATTGTAATTGCTAGTATCAAAATATTTAAGGAAATAATTTTTAATATCTTTGTAAAAGTCATTCGTATTTACATTATAAACAAGACTATCAGTGTCAGTATAGCATAATTCAACATTATTGCCATAAAATGGTTTTATAGTAGAATAGTGAAAATCGTACATATGACTCTTTGATAATTCTAACACAGCGAAACCTATGTATATCGGTTTATTAAGAATAACACGCGAAGGTTTCATTTGTATTGCTACCAAATCATCTGAAAATACTGAAGCACTATGAAAATATGGGCTGGCGATTAGTTTTTCAGCACATGTTGATTTCTTGGTCTTATTTTTTAAATCATGCCATTTGTTTACTAACTTTAAATCAATTTTATGCTCATTGTTTTCTAGAGTTTTACCAAAAATACTGTTGTTTAGTAATTTAAAAAAATCTTGTTCAAACTGTGACTCTGCTTTTTGACGTAAATGAGTGTTAAGATCAATATATTTTTTTAAAAAATTACTTTGCTTAAAAACGATAGCGCGATGGATCTTTTTCAATATTAAACCGTGACGTATGCATGTTTTTAAATGAGTATAATGAATAACATAGTGGTATTTATCATACAAGTTTGGTATTAGTTTTTTATTCTTACCACCAGGGGGCAAGCACTTTTCTGGACAAAATGGAAAGTCATTGTGTTCAGTGTGTAAATTCTCAGGGTATGTTAAATCAACTTCGAGAATATATCCATATTCCACGTTATCACTAATATCAGTCAAGTTCAAATGTAAATTATCTATTTCATTGCTCGACATAAATCTAAAATCTGAATACGGCAAATATTGACACATGCTATGTCCATATAAATTGTTACAGTCTAAATAAACGATGAATGAATTTTGACGAGTCTGATCGTAAGTATCTAAATATTTGTGATTGGCTTTTACGTGTCGTTTGAAACACATACAAATACCTCCGCGAATACCTTTTTGTATCATTCTAAAAATTTCTACATCGCTAATAAGGTCTAATTTAACGCTTGTTTTCAAAAGCATTGCATCGAACGATAGACTTGGTGCTGTCAGGTAAAATGCCGGATCAAGATTATAATACCGTTTGCAAGTTTTTCTAAAACTTTCAAACACGTCTGCGAGCAATAACACATCGGTTTTAAGATATAAATCTGTGTACATACCCATATTTTTTATATCAAACTCTAACCAAATGGAATGCGCGTGTGCATAGTCGTCATCAGTGATAAGCTCATTTGTCAAGGAGTTATAAAAATTAGTTTTGCTGGGCAAACACGTATCTTCATAACGGTTCAATTGTGACATATAATCATACGGATATACTCCTTTTCGAGTAAGGAGCTCAAATTGTCTTGTATCAGGAAAATACGATTTGAGTAATTTAAACTCTTGTTTTTTCATTGTATTAACTAATTTTTCTAAACTAGTCCCTAAAAACTTGAAAGAATCTACAAAGCGAACCTTTATACTTTCTTCTTTCGAAATAGGAATGAACTTTGTGAGCGAAATATAGTTTTCTTTTGTTTTAGGTATTACTTTTAAAGACCCAGGAGCTTTGCCTAATTCTTTAATGAAAAGGTGACAGTCATAACCTGATAAATTATGAAAAAACACTGGTAAAAATGTAGGCAATTTATATTGCAAGTTACAATAACTATGAGCCGTGCCGCGATATTTACCGGTCAAATGACAGTGGTCTCGGACCTTATCACCAAACAATAAATTCTCACAAATATGACAAGTAACCGAGTTATCAAAGTCATGAGCATTAGTATCGGTGTAAATCATAGGAACTTGTTTTTTAAAAATATTGTAAATTTTTTTTGCATCTTTATAAATAGAATTTACAAATTTTGATATGCAATCCAAACCACGGTAAGAAACGTACCTATTGTATTGTTTGTCTAGCGCACACGTAATATGATAAGCAAAAGCGATAGGCACATGTCGTTGACGTGTTACCGTATGCGATTTACTCGGATCAGGGTCACAGGACTGAAATCGTTCTAGCATTGTTTCAAAGTCTGCGTATATAACAAATGGTACAGTTTGCTTTCTGCTAAAATTTTTAAATTGTATAAATGAGCCCTTCGGGGGTAGTTCCGTAGCGACACCTCCACAACTATGTGAATCAAGGGCATCGTATGTATTAAAAAATATTAAACACACATCACAAAAATGCAATTTACCGTGATGTTTTGTGATTTGATTTTTAACAAGTCGCGGTAAATCTTTAATTAGACAGTAATGTGACAAATCATTGCTTTCTAGATAAAGTAAATGAATAACATTTTTCTTTAAATTATTTGATTTATAAAGCGGTCCTACTACAGTATATTTTTTTAACCCATAGATATAAACACAAATTTCAGGATTATTTACTTCAAACTTAGCAATATCTGAGAAAGTTAATGGAAATTGTATGCCTTCTATATTTAACACATCCCGAAAATCAGGGTAAGACGATACTCTTTCAGGATGACTTTTGGCTGGGTATAACGCTGCAACGACTGACCATAAAAAGCAATAATCATCCTTATTTCGAATATTTACACAAGCTTTTTTAGATTTTATAGTAGCCGGTAACTCTATAAAGCCTGAACCATGCAAAGGTTGATATTTGTTAATATTTACTTCTAAGTGTGAGCTACTTAAGAATGTCCAACCACTATCGCGATCCTGAAATTCTTCAATCTTTTTTGTTAAAATGTTTTTAACTTGAGATATTAAGGGTTCGTATTCATAGTTTTGATGAAGTGTATAATTTTTTGTAAAGAAGGATTTCATCTCTTGAGAGTCATTTTTAAACATTAAAAACAAAGCAAAATATTCAAAGTTAATTTTCACGCATATATGTTGTTTAAGAGACAAGGTTATTAATGACCTAATCTTTTCATGAATGTTATTTAAAAATGAAATCAAAGAACAGTTTTCATATTGATTTACAATTCTATAGGACGCAATGCGGTTTCGAAATGCAGAATTTATTAATTCAACACCATCACAGAAATAAGAAATACTTTTATTCTTGTGATTAGTACTACGTAAGTGACCTACCCAGTGCTTGCGCTCAACAGATGTATTACAGATAGTACAGAAAGGCATTTTAGAATAACTTATTAAGTATCTCAATAAAAGTACAGTGCTACACAATAAAAAAGAATGATCTAATTAAAATCAATATTATCGCTAAAGTACGTAGGCTCTGTGTTATTAAATAAATAAAAAAGGATGATCTAATTGATCTAATAATATCCCAAAAAGAACAAATTACCTAATCTATTTAAAATTAATATTATCGCGAAAGTACGTAGGCTCTGTGTTATTAAATAAATCATGTGCTCGTTGCATGAATTTTTGCAGCGCATTCCACTGCACAGAGCCTCGGTCTAATTGAACTTTTAACGCTACTAACGCCTTTCTCCACCGATCTTCGCGAGGGATGGAGATCACGTCGCTCTTAGCGTAAACTTTGATGTCTACGTAAAATTCTCCCGACAAAACCGCTTGTCTTCTCACCTTCCCGTTATCGACGCGGGCCACGAGAGACGAGCCGAGATCACTGTGTGTAGTAGGGGGTCGCTCCACATCCACTTCTAGGCCGAAGAGATCAGTGGGCTTATTTCCATTGTCAGAGTTTTTTCTGTAAATAAAAATAATAAATTACTACCTATTGCGAAAGAGCCTAAGGTTGAGATCTATAGATGTTTAATAATAGATTGAAATGGACTAAGTTAATTGACAGTTATTACCTAGGTATATTTTATTTAAAGTTTTAATGTTTATTTGTTACACTATTTAATTAAGGTACTAGGTAATGTGTCCATGGATCAGGGTGAACAGTACTATTGTTCAATATTAAAACCAAAAATTACAAATTAATTACGTTCTAAATTTAGATCGGGTTGAAGCGCGGTCACGTGCTAGCTCTACGTACAATTTACTACATCAACAAAACTACCATAAAAAATCGTTGTCACCCTACAACCTTGCTATGAAATTTATTAGTATACTACATCACTGGACACAAATAATATTAATTTACGTATAAAGTAGGTAATACAAAGCAAAACATTTTCAAAGTTAACACAAGTAATAGAATATACTCGATGAAATAAACTTACGTATAACTGAGATATTTGGTTCCCACTTTAACATATTGCATATGAATTCAAATTACAGCGTAAATACAACCTGTTGTGGATTTCGCGTGACATTGGCTACTTCCACACATGGTTTATCGTTCATTTGTCCTCAGAGACGTTTTAAGCAATTACTATCTCCTTACTGAATGTTTTACCCATGATTAACCTTAGTGGTTTAACGTTGAAATAACTATATTACCTACTAAAAGTTTTGTACAAAAAGAGAATCTTTAATATTTGTTATGTGTTTTAAATCGGAGTAGAAGACTTATATGTATAATTGTAACGGACTATATCTAATACTGGAAATGTAAGTAATGTAAGTAAATTAAATGTAAGTAAATTACCTTAATTTTGACTCGTGAGGCTTGGAAACGGTGACACTGTTGGATGTACTCGTAGCTTGTGAATCGATCACTTTGCGTTTCGTCGCCCTTTTCTTCAGCTGCTTTGCTTGCGGCGGTGCTTCAACCACTACGGAACGGCTGTTGTGAGAATATTCGCTTTCGGAGGTAGACCTGCAAATAAGACACAAAGATTAATAATTTATAAAACACTAACTTTGTCTGCGACCTAATCCTGGTATCACGAGAAAAGATAACCTATATGTTTCATTAAAATCTGTACAAATATATTTTTAAACATCCAAACATTGCACTTATAATGTTAATAAAGATTGATACAATCACTAAGTATTGTTAATAACTTAGTTAATGATTAGGATTGTTATTCATTAAACCACAAACATGATTATTTAGATAGATAGCACTTACTTACATTTTCGTTGTAGCTTTCAACAGTTTTTAAGCGCGTAGCAGCAAGTATATCCAGCCGGTGGCAGCGGGCAGAAACCAGGATCCGTAGTTGTCACGTTAAGACAAAGGAGTAAAGTAATTTATCAAACCAAATTGATCGAGTTTTTATATAGAGAAATCGTCCATTCAGCAAACTATGTTACTTTGAAAATATACTTAAAGTTCTTTGTTTTAAAGAATCGTGAGTAATTATTGTCGGTTACAACCATTTAAATTAAATCTTTCCCATCGATTCCGTCAAATTGACTTTTTTGAGTAATGAAATATAACACTTTCGTATATTCAAAGCCACCAATAATCGCCGCAACTTCTTTGAAATAGATACCCGTGTACTTGTTCATAAAACATAATTACCTAAGCGTAATATATGAACTAGTGTTTGTCCACGACTTCGTACGCGTTAAAGTTACAATTAAATTGTATCATTTTTACTATAGTTATTTTTGTCTTTAGTACCTATTTGATGAGGACAGGAATCATACAAATAAATAAAGGACCTATCCAACCGTTCTCCAGTTGTAAATTGTGTTAATAATACAATTTTGTTTTATCTACATGTACCTATAATACTTTATTTATATAGATTAAATCATATTTCGGACATTGAAAGATTTCATTTAAAGGCTACGTAGTAATGTTTTAATATAGACCGCAAAATGCTCGAATCATCATAAATGTATTCCCACAACCTTGACACACACATGTGAGTAGTTACTTTAATACGACCCGTGCAATACTTAGAAATGTACATTATGCAGCTCAGCAGTTTTATTACTTTGTAGCTTTTAATAACGTAATTCCAATGTCACTTCACGAAGAAACGTGAAAGAGTCAAGTTTATACATTCTAGTGATGATATTTCAGCTAAACCTAAAGTGTAATAATTTCGGTCGGCGATAGGTAGTAAAGTAGTGCAGTGAAACAGTTATTTATACTAATTTCGCTCGATGATAGGTAGTGAAGTAGTGCAGTGGAACAGCGCCCAGACCAAACACTCGATGATATCTTAATCAAGGTAAGCTCATATGTTGCACGATCTCGAAGTATTATTGGGCGTCCTACTCCACCGAGAGTGGATGAGGCGAACGGAGTGAGCCTCAGAAACGGAAGGTGGAGTAGGACGCCCAATAATACACTACTAGCTGACCACCAGCATCTTTGCCCGTTTGCTCTATGCGATACGAAGCCTAAAAAATAAATTGAAGCCACCACAAAACATCAACTAGCAAAATTTCATATTTGTAGACGCAGTGATTTACAATCTGCGTTGACTAATTGGCAGTCAGTACATACAATAGACTATATGCGCTCCGCAGTTTTACCCGCGTACCCAGGCATAATGTAGCTTTATACTCGTGAAAGAATTGTTTGAATTGGTTAAGTAAGTAGTTTTATGTGTATAATGCATACACATAAAACTACTTACTTAACCAAAAAACAAACAAACAAAAAGGTGTAGTAATACTGAAGATGTGCATATGTACCTAGTCAGTATTCATATGGCATAGTAGCAAAAATTCGCTTATTTTTCTCATACATGTAAAAAAATATATTATCTTTTTTTTTAACATGTATGAAATAAATAAGCGTTACCCATGCCCATACCCCAGCCCAGGCCCGACTAAAGCCACTTATTTACTTAGACTACGTTCTTGGAGGTCATTGCCGCCTTTGGCCTAGTTATTCAGGGATGAACCTGCTTGAGTTTTAGAAAAACGTTGCTCATAACTCGGAATTTTTACTACCTACTTCCTGTGACTCAGTAGTTAGGTCCCAATTGTATGCAAGCTTCTTATTAGCATTTCTCCCGTATCTTCATTTTTCACAAACTTATTTTTATTCGGTGAGCGGTTTCTTTACTGCCAGTTATCTACTTTCGTTCATACAATGTTAGTGATCAATTTCTTCTTGTGATTGGAACATTTACTTACAATATCCACAACGCATTTCAAATTCAAATCACATTTTAGTCCCTAGTGATTAAAATGTTATTTTGTTCCCTGTTTACGAGGAACAAACTAGCCCTTTTCAAATAGCTGTCATAAAATAGTATATTATGCAACTAGTAAATAAAGGACGGATTTAAAGCGAGGGCCATAGATGAATCTAGAGTAAGTGAAGGATTCTAACGACTGAATCACGACCGCAGGGAGCGTTTCTGATTATTGAATCACGAGCGTATCGAGTTATTCAAGTGTTAGAATCCTGAGCGATGCGAGTGATTCATGGCCCTCGATATAAATCCATTTTATTCAAGAGTTTCATATTATACTTTATACCATGACTACGAGAAAAAGAAATAATTTAAGCGTCCTTAAATTATTTCGTCCGTCTCCTTGTCTCAAATATCGACCAATCAAATCTCGAGGAGTTACTTGCACAAAGAGTTTGTATGTCGATTATTCTTTGCGTAAGGAAGATGTATAAGCATTGAGATGGAGGTCGAATATATTGGTGTGTTCTAAATTCTAACACCAAAACAGTGATTAAAAGGCCTTTTTATTCACCTTTTTAGTGAATAAAATAAGCTTTTTAGAGTGGGAATGGTATAATAGTAGTTTATGCAACTGTCATATAATGAAGGGTATTAAAACACGAGTGTGAGTTTATGAAACGAGCGCAGCGAGTTTCATAATAGTAACGAGTGTTTTAATACCCGTGTTATATGCAGTTGCATACACTACTTTATCTTCACTAATGCAATTAATCAAACAACAAGAGTAAAAGCTGACAATAGTTTATTTATAATAATTGTTAAAATTTTGGATGGTACAATTTTGAAAGTTAATGTTAATTATTGATCCAGCAGCTGTAGCGGTCGCGGGGCAAGCAGTAGAGCTCGTAGACGGAGTCGGAATATTTATAATTACTTCATTCGTCTTGTTTTCTATACTGTTCAAGATCGTATTTGAGACTTGAATTTTATTCATTAAAGACTCATCAATGTAGCTTTCAGCCACAGTAGAAGACTTCCACCCCCCGTGTCGTTTCAGTGCGGTCAAATCACCACCGCTATCTATGAGAAGGGTCGCCGAGGTGCGCCGGAAGCAATGCCCCGTGTACAACGCTGGGTTAGGCAGATTCAAAAAACTTGCGATAGTTTTTCCCAGAGCACCAAATTTATTAATACCAATTCTTTGATCGACGCACTTCCCCGATCTATAGCTCAAGAAAAAGGCAGGGTTTCGACAGGGGGTGGGTCGAAGTTCCATGTATTTTTACATACGGCATAGCAGTTGCCCGTCACAACGAAAGAACGGTCTATTTTCGTTTTTGTTTTCGAAACTTTCACCATGATTGTACTGTCGTCTATGTTAGAGACTTCATTGAACTGGATGTTGTATAGCTCTTGCCTTCGGCATGCCCCCATTATGCCGAAGATTAGTGCAACCTGTAACAATAAACGATATAATAAGCTTGAGGTACATAGCCAAGGCAAAAACTATGATTTATGAAGTAGTAAAGTGTAGGTACCTACTACCAAATTTATACACAAAGCGCTTAAACGGAGTGTCTAGATAACTTGCGTGTGTAGTACGTAAGTACTAGGTAGATTAAATAACAGAACTAAAATACACTTACCTTTTCAAAAAGATACAAAATATCTGGTGAATCTTCCAGAAACATCTTTATTTGACCTGATGTAAACGTCAAGGACTTTTTTTCCTTGTGTCCTTCTGAACTGCGTTTCAGGAACGCTATGACCTTTGAATACTTCGTGATATCAATATTGTTGTAGATACTCAGTGTGGACTTGAGCATAGAATATTTAGCCCTTTTTTTGTGTTTGTAGTTAGGTATGGCACAAGAGCCATTTATTCCCAACTCGGCGCAAACTTTTGACGCGGGCGCAGGTCGTAACACTCGGGAGCAATCACGAGGGCGCCACAGGGCTCCTTAGGCAAGCTAGTCGTTAAGTACTACTACACATTATTGTATTTTGTATATTAATTAATATGTTTATATTAAATGTTTGTATGTGCAATTAGAGAAAACGAGCGATACGCGCCGCTGCTGCGGCTTACAGCGTCGGCGGACGCCCTTACGTCGCCGGTCAGACCTCCGAGTTTCTACGTAAGTACATATATGTGCACATATAATATAGGCGTATGATTAATATGTCCATCCATCGGCTCCACACGCGTCTTATGGCCTGACCAAAACCGCTGTACCGCACCTTGGGTGTGACAGACGTGGTGCGGAGATGAAAACCCTCAGTAACTATGGTGTAATCCGTGGCAGCCCGTGGAGCGAATATGCGGGCGAACCCTCGCGCACATACCTAAGGCACGGTACAGCAGTTGCGGTCAGACTATAGTATTGTGTCGCATAGAAAGTATTGTATTTTTCTGGCAAGCTGACACTCTGCCACCCATAAAATGTAATATTTGTAGTACCTAAGTAGAAACATTGCAAACATCTATATAAAAAGAATGGCCCCGAGTTTCCTGCCGCTTCTTCTCGGTAGGCTCTATATATTTTGGAACGCGGCGGTAGTCTTCAAAGTACATTATAATAAAAAAATTGACGTTCATAAGTGCGTCTTTGATGCCTAAATTGAATAAATGATTTTGACTTTGACTTCAATCTGTCTTCATGCCTACCATTAAAATAATATATGCATTCCTTTGTACATTACTACACACACACAACTACGTATATAATATAACAAAATTGTTCACTAAGTATATAATATAGCAAAATTATATAATTAATCCTAAATGCGAAAATTAAGATGGACGGATATGTTCGTTATTCCGTCACGCCACAGCGGATGAAAGGAATTGGATGTAATTTGGTACCTATATGTACATAGTTTAGGATCTGAAACATATAGGATACTTTTCATAATCATCGCCATCATCATTTACCATCACCACGCGGATAAAACGCGGGGCGCAGCTAGTAAAGTTAAATGATAACTGATAAAACCCAAAGTCTTACTGAATATATATTCGCATTTAATTTTGACAGATTTTGAGAGTGATACTACTTAAATACTTATTTACGCACCTGTATGCGTTAGAGCTATACAATAATACTAATTATATAAATTAGGGAAAACCGGATCAAAATCTGTCAAAATTAAATGCGAATATATATTCAGTAAGACTTTGGGTTCTATCAGTTATCATTTCACTTTATCACTGATCAAAGGGGATGATGTCGCACGCCACAAGGTAGCGACGCGCCAGGTAAAATATGCTAGTCCAGATAATCTAGAGTCACCAAGGCAACGTGATAGTTGTTGTTATCCATACTAATATTATAAAAACAAAATACACTTGCTCGTAAACTGAGCCTTATTACATCGCATTTAGGACCATAAATCGAGCTATATGACACAGGCGTGCATAATAATATTATAACCTACTGCATAATAGAATTTTGCCAACAAAGTTAAATTAGTACCTTACTACAAGTTATACACTACTAAAAAAGCATTTATAGAGTTATTTTTTATCTAACAACAAAGAGTAAGGTCAAATCAGACATAAATCTTGAATTTAAAGCTGAGAATAAAATGTTGATATTTGTATTTATTATGATATCTGGTATTTATTTAGTTGCCAAAATACCATAATTCGCCGTAATTAGTATAGCCGTGAGAAGACGTCACCTTGACGTGACTCCGTCAACGGAATGCGAATCGTAAGAGGTGAGGAAACCCGGTTGTAGACCTCTAGCGCAACAGGCCGTCTTGGTTGGTACCACTGCAGTACCAGACAATGATGCTTGCATTAATAATGCCAAGCATCAACGCAACCATTACTGTTTTAGGGTGAGAAATTTAAGGCACTGTAGCAAATAGGTAAAGTTACGATGGGCAAATAGACTCAAAAACCAATGTAATTTAATTGTATTCATTACATTATAATGAAATGGAAATCAGTTTCAAATTTAGTTATATTTCATATTTTGCATATTATAATACAAATGGAGTTGCTAAATAAATAACTGTACAAAAATTGAATATTACGCGTTAAGACTGCGTTGTTAAACGATAGTACCTATGATAATAAGGTAACAAGACTTTTATGTGTTTAGTGGCAAAATAAATGTAAAGTTGCGTAGAGTTATAATAAGCAAAATAATTTTAAACGCCCGGAGTTTAAAAAAATATTATCTATATTTTTTTATTATAATATAATTACTTATGTTTTTATTGTGTCTAAATAATGTAAACAGTAGTACCATGGTTAAAATTATCTTGGTCCTACTGTACCAGTACAACAAGTATTAAAACAATTTCATATTTTTATAATAATGGTCCGATTGATAGAACTATAGGCAAAAAAAAATGCCTGTGTATCGACCAGTCCGACCGCGATCCGAACCACGGGAAATATACGTGAATGTTTATCGGTTTGTCCACCAACTGTTAGCCGATTTAAAATCGAGGGCAACCCTCAAATTTAATAGACATTTATTATGATTTCTATATATTTTATTAAAGCTGTTCAAGTACTTGTTTATGATAATCATCTCATGTGGATGAATTGATGATGAAGAATACAACTCCTGAACTATAAGAAGATAGTGGATAATCAATAATAGAAAAGAGGCAGTTTTCTAAACTTTCAAATTTTACCTGTTTGTCTAAAATGTAGGTTTGTCTTGCAGCACTGTATGCTGGTGGAATCGAGGACTGGGTTGACGGGCACCTTGGTGTCGACAATACGTACACTATAATGATGTTTCGTCCAGCGGATACGTACAATAGCAAAATTGTCACAGAGGTTAGTATTGTAGTCATTTTATCTGCGAATGTGAGATGATGTAAAATGAAAAGATAGATGTAAAATGAAACAAGAAGGATTTCATGCTGTCGGTATCCTACCAATTAGCACAATTGATTTATCAGCGTTATAAGCACTTGTTTTATTTTGTACTTTGCTCACAATGTACTATTATATTGGGTGTCCCTAGGCTCAACGATGACCTGGTACCGGGCGAGAGGTCAAGGTATACCAAAGGTAAAAGTAAGAAAAGAATCCATGTCACTTAGCCAAGCGATAATACAGATTTTTTTTGTGTATTTTTTTAATAATTTATCTCTAGTGCTTTTAATCGCAACAACAAATCAAAATAAACAACATTGTTAACTAAGTAAAATAAATTATGTTTTAAAGAGTTAAAAAATAAAAAAAATATTGTCAGTTAATTTTGACAATCCATTTGGAAAAAAAAATCTTTTTGTTTATCTTTTTCATAAGTGGTATACCTTCGCGACTCTTCCTGGATGCCTGTAATATACTATATACTACATACATGTATTTAAACGACAACAATGAATTTCAGTTTTTTGTGATTTAAGAATTCACCTTGTTGATCCTCTTTAGAAAATCGAGTTAGAAGTCACAATGCAAGGATTTGTGTCTTTATCATCTACAATTTTCTTATTTTTATTTAGCAAACATAAAGTAAGAATAACTCATTGTCAAAAGACAACATTCAGGACCTATTTAGAAAGTGTTACTATGGGTAGTTTGGTCGCTCAAAGCTATATCTGTACAAATATTAATAGACCAGTCACTATATACATTTCACATTCTTTTACAATTGTAAAAGAATGTGAACCGGGAAAGCTATATTTTGGATATAAGGTGGGGAGGGGAGTCCTAGAAAAGCTTAACTTGAGAAACTCGATCTAGATTTCTTTGTTGCATTTTCCGCCATCTTGAATATCTCTGCTCACCGTCAAGATATGTAATGGAATACTTTTTTGTTGCTTTTTTTATGCTCTACAATTTGATCACCTACCGTTCATCGTTATCGAGATATCAATCGAAAAAGTAAAAAATGTAGGCATTCAAATTCATCGCTTTTTTCCAATTTTCTTTTTTTAGTGATACACGACCATTTGTCATTAATATTGTTCCCCGACACCATTGCATGATATATTAATTATGCTTAAATCTATGTAATACATATATAGATTGACGTAACGGATGGAGCTACGCAATGCTACGAACGAGATATGCATTAACTAATATTATAGTCGGTGAAATGGACCTATTTGACGTACAAATTAAAATTTTAAATGGATACTCTGCCTCCTTAATGGAAATGTGCCTGTAATTTCTCCAACAACCATACCCTTCAAACCAGAACACATTACTGCTTCATGGTTGTCTGGAAGAGATCGCTCTAAGCGATAAGACCGCCCATTGTGACACTTAATTTTAGGTTTTTCATTTGTTTGTTGTACTTTCTAATATGGTGTTGCAATAAAGAGTATAAAATAAGTTGCAATAGATTATCTATCTACCTATTTATCTTCGCGGTAGAAAACGTTACGGTGGCAGTACCCCAGACGAACTCAATCACAAATAGTTCTGAGCCAACGGAAATAAACAATTTCCCAGAGTGACGAGTACAGTACAGTGCCATGAAAATCTTTAATTCAAATCACGGCATGCGTGATACTTGACATATTCATATTAATTTATTCATAATACAGATTACATGTCAAAAATACATTCAATTTAAGTGTTTATAAATGTCAAGTATACTTAATTATAAGTACGTGTTTACTATTATTAACTAAAATAAATACATTTACTTAAGTAAATAACTCAAAATCATAGAGTGTTTGCTCAACTAACACCTCACCAACGCGAACTAGAACTGGTGAACTTGGCACTATAATCTGGCCGATGATCCCGGGTTCGATCCCTGGACAGGTCAAGATTTGCTTGCATGAACATGTCTGTTTGAACTGTGACTGGGTGTGTGTTTGTACGCGAGTATATAAGTATGTATATCAGTCATCATTATGGTATATTACTGGGTACTGGGTGGCTGGTACTATTGGGTTCTGCCTAGTGTGGGATCTGAATAGGCCAGTAAAAAGCCGTTTTTTTTTGTTAACCTTGCACTAAATTTCCTATCCAATTATTTTTTTATCGGCCCAGATAGAAAAACCGGTTGATTCTATATCAGTAAATTTTTTTTAAAGATGGCGCTTGAAGTTTTACCTGGATCTGTCAGCATTTTGTGATTTTATGTTCAGTAAATAACCCTAAACCTTACAAAAAACAAAATTGGGTCGGAAATTTGATTTAGAACACGTCCGTCAGATTCCACTTTCGTCAGATCAGTTCTTTTTTCCGTACAGGTCAGAATTTTGAAACTGGTGACGAAACAGCACTTCTCATAACTCCTCATTCGTCAGATTCCGTATTCGTCAGATCACTTCTTTTTTCCGTATTAGTCAGAATTCACATATGTCGTGGATGCTCAAACCGCATGTATACATTAGATTATACCCGCGACTTCGTCCGTATAGACTACTTTTTTGCCATAATATTGAAATATCGTTCAATATAAATTTGTCTTATGTCTTTATCTGTATGCACAATTTCGGCCAAATCCAAACAAGCCGTACAAACAAACTTACAAACTTTCACATTTGTAATATTAGTGGGATATACCAAGGAGCATATCAATTCCTTAGTATATACCTACTTGAATAAGATACTGGCCACTTAATATAATTTATTTCTATCTATGATTTCAATCAAGTATAGCCCTTGTGACTGGTTATATTATATTAGAAAAAGAAAAGGACAAATTGAGAAACTTAAATTCAGATGTTAACAAGAAGTAAATCTTCTCCAAAAATTACAAAAATATTAATTTTGTGATTTTGATGATAACGAAAATGGAAAAAGACTTTTAATGTATGTCAGTCCAACTGCCGCAAAAATATTTCAACGGGCAAAACTAATATTAGGGGATGGAATATTTAAAGTGGTTAAAAAAACCGTTCACTCAATTATACACACTTCACACAGATTTACGCAGCACAAGGTATAGAAAGATAATTGTACCGCGAGCTTTTGCCATTTTGCCCGACAAAACCCAGGAAAATTATATTACATTTTTAACCATTTTAAAAGAAAAGTTCCTTTATGGAACCATACCTTTTTTAAAATCGATTTCGAAATGGGTACTACTTTGCCATCAAGGTAACATTTCCCGATGCAAAGATAAGCGGGTGCTCTTTCCATCTATTCAGAAGCCATTAACAAAAAAGCGAAAAAACTTTAAATTAAAGAAACATAAATTTGTTACTCTGTGTAAAAGCATTAGGACAACTACCGCCACAGCTTATTCCGAGGGATGGCTAAGCGTTCAATCCCTTATACCAAATACTACTAATGGTCAGGAATTTGTTGATTACTTCATATCACCGTGGATGAGTAACAACGTATTCAGCACACTTAGTTGTTTTAATGAACGTTACATTAATAGCGTAGAGGGTTGGCACAATCTACTTAATCGAAGGATTCCAAAGCAAACTAACATTTTAAACCTTATTGACGGCATACAAAAGATAATTCGAAGGGTAACTTAAAAATAACAAAATAAAATTGAATAAGGTAGTACAAAATAAGCGAAGACATAAGGACATAAAGACAACAAAGTCACGAAACGACATAATAAAGTCATGTTTGGCTCAGAAATGTTCACTTCTGACTTGCCTGAAACAATTAACTCGATTGTATCATATTTATGATATTTGATCTTAATTTATCAACATTAAAGAATAATAACTTATAGGTACTTGATAAAAAACAAAATTTTTATTATTTTGTGCAGCGTATAGGTAAAAGCACCTTTTTATGTTTAAGTTAAAAGTACACTGAAGTATATTTTAAAAAATTGTTTTATATGTCATGTTTATCTGCACTAACAAACAATATTTCATAAATATTCAACTCGTTTATAGAGTTCCGGCCATCTGCGTGTAACAAGCACCATCCATATGATGCTTGTTACACGCAGAAGAAACTGACGATCTGTGACGAAAGTGGAATCAGACGAAACGGTCATTAGAGATTTTCCACATCCGTCATTCATGACGAAACTGAACTGAAATTATAAAAAAAAAACTGTTTCTGACGAAAGTGGAATCTGACGGATATGTTCTAAATCGGAAATTTAGTGCAAAGTTAAAAATTCTATTTTTACTGGCCTTTGAAGACTGCGCGCGGGATGTTATCAAATATTACTAAGGAAAATAATAACAGTATCGTTTCAGCGAGTGGTGCACGAAGCGTACGCAGCGATGGACACCCTAGTTCTTCAGACCGCAGAAAAACCTGTAGGTGCTATCCCGCCTGTCACCATCACTAGAGCTAGAGACGCCTCTGTAACACTCTCCACACCGACTACTTTCATGCTAGTAGGTTTCCTTATACTAGTGAACACATGTTTAAGATGAGTAAGTGGTAGAGAATTTTTGATTTGAAAAGAAGCGGTATTGGATGCGACGTTTGATTTGAATAGGTCTCAAGATGCGGTTTATATAGTGTATTAATTGTCGCCGATTTAGACCTGCCTATTTAATTCCTACTCTGTAATAATTTATAGTTCCAATTGGGCAATGTATCAGGTATTTATTAGTAATCGCACATTTAGTCACGATGGTGGAAACTTTATACGTTTTTCTTTTACAAATAAAATATTATTTTTGAAAACAGTCCACACATACATATGTGTAGCATTTGTAATGGTAATATAGTTTAATGATTAAATAATATTACGGAAATTGTTTTTATGTACCGAGTATTTTATACCTTATATCCAATGTGCAAATAGGCAGGCACTAGTACCTAGGTATGATTTTAAAAACTCCTATTCATTTACTCGTTACACGGGATTTGGATACTTTTACCGGGAATATCACCTTTTAAGGATTAAATTCCGAGTAAAGGAGGTGTCAAATTTAGTAGGTAATAAAAAATTATGTGTACCAAAAATATCTATAGTGTAAAATTACGTAAGTTATGTGTTTAGGACTTTGGGTAAGCGGTAGTAAGTTGTTCCCGTCCATCATCACCTCCAAAATCAGTCGGAAAACAAAGTCAGCTTTTAGATTTAAGTAAGACAAATGTCAAAGTGACAGGTATTAGACATTTTTCTTATGGAGGATCCCAATAATTTATCTATCCACAGTTTTCCTAACTACCGATAGAAATTTGACATAACGTTGATACAAAAAGTGTCAAATATCTATCTCTAGTAAGTTAAACCGCCGATAGATAGATTATTGGGACCGGCCATTGGAGTACTTTTAGTACCGAAACTACGGGTAATTTCGACTCGCTGCTGGATTCAACAAGATAACGCATTTCTGGTTTTGATTTGAGTTTTGGATTGCGGCATAACCCGACGGTAGTCTAAAGTCCGCGGTCACATAAAATACCGAATCTAATATCAAAGCTGCAGGTTGTCTGCATTGAGATGATAGGAAGTAGACAAGTTTTGAAATACTGAATTTATAAAGATAATTAGCAAATAATACTGGGCATAACACGCTACCCTGGAACATCAGCAGTTGTATTACACCAAGTATAAAGAAGTTCTCAGTAATCCAAACACGGTATGTACCGGCGTCCATACAGGTAAGTGCGGAACTCCAAATAAGATTTCAACACTCGCATTTTAAATGCACAGCACATTACCAAAGTCCAGTAGTGTTAGCCAAAGACTATGTCTCGTAGTATTCGTATTAGGGGCTCTCCATCATTGTTTGCAATTCTTGGCTATAGACATTGGCCGTCACTGTTGTGCCATTCGGTAAGAAGCTATGATGTACAACTCCGGCACTGGTCCACCAGACAGGCACCATCATCTTCCTATAAGTAATATACTATGGCTCAATTTGGGATTCGAAAGGGCCGCTCTACAGAACATAGCTATTCAAAAAGTAATTTACTTCATATTGGAGTCCTTGGATAGCTTACACAAGTGCGCAAGTATTTTTTGTGATCTGTTCAAGGCTTTTGATCGCCTTAGATGACATACTGATGTTAAAATTTAAATTCTATGGTTTTCAAGGAATATAACTCAATATGATGAGGCTTCTTAATTGTATCGTAGTATCAGTTAATGGTGTAAATTCTAATATGGGTTTAATTGATATCCTTCTGGACCACAATGTTGAATTTGTAATTTGTTGGTAACAAAAGTTGGCATACAACTTTTTGCGTTCAACGTTTTGAGATTCAACATAATATTGCAAGTTCAACTTTTAGCGAACTGAACATTTTAGGAACCCAACATTGTGGGTCCAGTAAATTCAACTTTTAAAGACTTCAACGTTTTGGGATTCAACATTTTGCGAATTCAACATCTTAAGAATTCAACATTATGCAAATTCATCATTGTGGTCCAGAAGGATTGATAATTAGTGTAGCTCAATGTTCAATATTAGACTCCGTGTTATTTCTTATATATGTGAATTACCTTTCTAATTAGGTACAGGCCAGTTTGGGCACATGTTAGCCTACGAAGAAATAATAGTCAGGAAGCATAATTCAGAACAAATTCCACACAAAAAGTGGCCCTTCAAATCAAAACAACGTATGATTCCAAATACAAATTACTTCCGAGGTTACAAATAGACATGTTCGGTGATTGGTTTAAATTCAGAAAGAAAACAGGGATTGGTTTACGCGCGTGCTGCAACGTCTACAATGACAGCATAGTCATAGCGGCGTGGACGATGTTATGCAACAAGTGGACTGGACCAACTCAATAATAAATCAATTGTAAATCTCGTATGTCTCGCGAAATATGATTAATTTATTAAGTTTTTGTCTATAAGACATTAGAAGTGATTCTTCGCAATGTAGTAAAAAAAGATTATGAAACATTTTAGGCTTAGTCTTATTTTTTTTTGGTAAAATTACCAAAAAAAATAAGACTAATTCTTTTCATAGGTCACAATAATGATTAATATAGTATATTATGTCAATTATTCTTACCTGATGTAATATAACATTACTTGATTAACAAGTTCAAGTTCCATAGACTACATTTAGAAATTGTTTATTAGTTTGCTATTGCCGAGCGGTTTCTACACGCACACGTTTTTAAAATCAATCATAAAACCGGTCGCGCCAGTCACGAATCGTCAGACGCGGCTGAGGCCTCTTAGAGAGAGGTCAGAGGACGTATCGCTCTGACGCCCGCGCTTACACAACTAAATATTAGTGCACTCAAAACTTCCTGATACTTATGAGGTAACATTTCTAAGTGGGATTCTAACAAATAATTTTATATGACATCTAGTGCATCAACAATAGAAATTGCCGAGTTTGCCAGTATCCTAACCAAAGAAAAGTTCATAACCGCATCCAAGTCTTACAACAAAAGAAATCCAGGAAGTCGGTTCAATACCACTAACTTACAAATGAACTCCCCTAAAAATGCCGTTTATGTATCGGAGGTTCTCACCCCGAAGATGAAAAAACTACATTTCTTGGCTAGCGAAAACGTACCGTTATTCGTACTGCTGGGTAGCCCACGGGAAGGTGTATCTCCGTGAGAAAGACAACTCCCCCGCAGTGCGCGTCAACAGTGAAAAAGACCTCGAAAACCTTATTAAAAAATGACTCTATGTATTTACAATTTTTTCTCTTATAGTTGTGTTGTTAAATATGTATTTTAATTAAAATACATATATGTATTTTAATTAAAATACATATTTAACAACACAATAATCCGAACTTTTACCGATTATATATTGTTTACCCGCTTTGTTATGAGTGCATATCTGCTTTCATCTACTTTTCGCATCAATCACACTACTACCAATATTACACCCACACATCAACACAAATATCGTCAATTATTATCTCTTTAAATATGTACCTTACTCTTATTACATCGACAATCACACATCCACACTGCCTTGCTTACATTGTTAAATGTACAATATTATTTAAGGTCATATGCCTGAGCGTTTTACGAATGATCCGTTATCGCTTGTAAAATATTATTTATTAAGAAATGGTTATTTAGTGAAGTCAATTGAATTTACTTTTCTTAAGTATGGCTGACACAGCTTATATTATATATTATAGCGAACTTAAATCTATTAGTGTCTCGAATTCATATCAATGTGAACCAGAACAATGTAAACAATTATTGAAAGATAACGATCAATACCAATCTCTAAAGGTACTTCACTTAAATATACGCAGCATTGAACGCAATATTAATGAGCTACAGATACTAATGTCTCGAATGAATATTGATTGCAATGTCGTTATACTGACAGAATGTTGGTTGACCAAAACAACTAATATACCTATTTTGCCAGTCTTTGTTAGTCACAGGAACCAAAACGATGGTGTTGTCATGTAGGTATGTCAAATCGAGCCCTGATTATATTGTTACTGATACTACAATAACTGATGCAAGTTGCCTGTTACTTAATAAGTGTTTCGCTGTATTGGCTATTTACCGTTCACCATCTCAGGTAGATGCTGGTAAGTTCTTGGAGAGTCTAAATGTGGTTTTAAATTCACTATCAGCTTATAATACTGTCGCTATAATAGGAGATATTAATATACATTTCATTTCACCGCACAGCAGAGATAGGAACAGTAACGACTACCTTAATATTACCGCTAGCCATGGAATGCTACCTGCACACCTATATCCGACTCGAAATTCTAATTGCCTGGATCACGTGATACTTCGAACGAATATCTTAACTTCAACCCTAGTATTGGACTGTTAAGTAACAGATCATGCCCCAGTATTATTCTGCTGTAATATTGCCAAAAAAAGGCTAAAACATATAAATTATTCGCGACTTGACTACGCTGCTATTACTTTAAAAATTAAAAACACAGATTTTAGTGACTTATTCAAGTAGATCCAAATGTGGCCATGGATACACTGCTACACATTATTTCTTCAGTTGTTATCGCCAATAGAATTACTCTCAAGATTCCAAGAAGAAAAATAACAATTAAACCGTGGATTACGACTGGTCTTCTAAAATGTATACGGAATCGTGATAAATTGCACCAAACACTAAAAGCAGACCCAGACAATTCTCTGCATAAAATCACATACTTCCGTTATAGAAATTTCTGCAATAATTTATTAAAAAAAATAAAACGAGAGTATGAAAGTAAAAAATTTATTAAGGCGAGAGGTAACCCAAAATCAACTTGGAAAATCGTGAAAAAAGTCGCAAATCTGCAACAACCACCATCATCTGCATCATCTTTGCTACTCCTCTCGGACGACCCCAAAACTTCTATTAATAATGTTAAGAGTGGTGATAAAGATGTTATCAATATTTACAGGCCCATTTCTATACTAAGTTCAATTTCGAAGATACTTGAAAAACTGTTGAATGACAGACTGAAAAAGTTCCTCGATAAGTATAATATCCTTTCAAAAAACCAATATGGTTTCCGCAAAAAATTATCTACAGAAGATACGGTGGCTAACGTCACGAACACAATTGTTAACCATCTTGACAAAAGATATGTCTCTGGGCTTATTTCTCGATCTGTCAAAAGCTTATGATACTGTATCTATCCCAAAGATGCTCTTGAAGATGGAAGGAGTGGGAATACGTGGCTTAGCCCTAGAAATCTTTAAAGACCCTTACTGATTGATTTCAGTGTGTCAGAGTCGATGGGCTGACGAGTAGTGACAAACCTTTGAGTTTCGGAATCCCACAAGGAAGTATATTAGGGCCGGTATTGTTTCTCATATATGTCAATGACCTCTGTGAACTTAACCTCCCTTCCTGTGATATCTTCACTTATGCGGATGATACCGCCCTCGTAGTTCGAGGGAAAGCTTGGTCTGAGGCGAAAACACATGCCGAACGTGCTCTTAGTACTGTCATGGACTGGTTGTTGGCTAACTCTCTCACCTTAAGTTTAACTAAAACTAAATACATATCTTTTTCACCTACCATATTAGCGCAACCTGATGCTAACTCTTTTTCAATTATTGCTCATCAATGCAAAAACTTATCTTCATGCAATTGTCTTTCGATTTCAAAAACGGATAGTATAAAATACCTAGGGATTCACATCGACAGCACATTAAGTTGGAAACCACATGTTGATAGTCTTACGTCTCGCGCAAGAAAACTTATTTATGTATTTAAAAAGTTAAGATCATCAGCGGACCTTGAGACTCTCAAAATAGTTTATTGCTCATTGGCCCAATCCATTATATCGTATTGTGACACGGTATGGAGGGGTTCATGCTCTACCACCTTACTAAGATTAGAACGCGCACAGAGAGCAATCTTGAAAGTCATGCTGAATAAACGTATAGCATATCCAACAACCTCATTGTACAAGGAGGCTGAGACTCTGACATAAAGACAGCTAAGTATTTTACATATTGTTCTACGGAAACATAAACGTATGCCGTATGTCGACCAAGCTGACTGTATAAATTGACGTAAAATATATAGTGTGTGCCCATATTACCCATACCGAACGTGTCTTGCAAACAGACACTATGATGTTATTTCTGGTAGGGTCTATAATAAAATAAATGCTATTCTGAATATCTATCCTCTCACATAGGCAAAAGTAAAAAATGTTACTACAGACTGGCTTAAAACTCTCACATATGATGACACAGAAATGTTAATAAGACCGCTTATTATTTAATTAACAATAAAGCAAAACTACAATGCAGGCACATAAATACACTCACGCATCACGCACACTAACACACACACACACACACACACACACACACACACACACACACCTACTCGGCATGCACTACATATTCAATAAATTTAATAGGACTTAGGTACTTAATAAGATTTAGAAGTTTTATACTTCTAAATGTGTAATGTACTAATTTTACAGAAAACGGAGGGCTTTGGCGCCCGAAACACAGTTTAATTACTAGCTCAGGCGTCAAATGTTCCATGTAAACTAAGAGCAGACGTATAAGTTAAGTACATTAATTTAGTTTAAATATTTTCATTATGTTATGTCAATAAATTATTATTATTATTATTATTATTAATTTCATTGTTATAATGATTTCGACCCTTGAGGGGCTAGTATTTTGCTATTAACCAAATTTCTTATGCTTATACTTGGTATCCAGGAATCCATGCTGGAGCCGGAAACTGGTAGCAGGAACTATGTGATGGTTAATAGTAGACACACCGTGTTTGGGATCGTATGAATCGTCTTCGAGATACGTTTTTTCTAGCTGGTGACCAGGACCTGTTGCTGGATCCAGAAACTGATGGCAGGAACTATTTGATGGTTGTTTTATTTGCTATTCTCATCTCTTTTTGGTAGGTACATTAGTTAAATCTTAAGTTAGCTCTTGTAGATAACATGTACTTGATTAATAATTATCATTTTATGTTAATTAATGTCGATATTAAAAATAAAATGTGCCCTGCGTGATATTTTATTTCACCGTTTTGACCTACGTCTATTTGTGACATAAAAACCAAAGTAGATAAAAAAAAGATCCAAATATTAATGCGCGCTATTTTGGTCAAGCGGTAAGGCCACTGCCGCAGGGCGCGCAGTAACTCGCTAATGTAAAATACCTAAACTCACGCAGCGATGCACAGAAAAAAGGCTCTTACAGATTTTTATGTTTCTTCGGGACAAATCATCAGCATAAAAAGATAAATATGATATTTTATATAACATAATTTAAAAAAACAGTAGGTACTTACTGTACCAACTGGTAAGTAGGTACTGCAGTTTTGGGTAACATGGTCCATGTTTTTTTTCGTATCTATAATTGTATTGTTTTCAGTCAAAATTAACGTAGTATAACTATGCTGGTTTTTACAGGCAGTCATACTCTTGTTTTTCTAGCTTAAGTGCAGCTAGGCACTTATTTTGCCGCATTGAATCGGCAAGCAAGCGAGAATAAAACATAACAAGCAAAACCATTGCACATTACATACATTTCAATATTTAGTCCTGAAGAAAAAAATACATCCTAAATTAAAAAAAAAATTACTTTATTTTGCATAGTATTGACCATCTCGATTTATTAACGTATTTGAACATCTTTGAATAATTATAATTTTGCTATTATTTACTAGTAAAAGTGATCCCTGGACATTTTAATCGTGTATTGTTTCTGCACCACTTCACAACAAATGCTGGCATGATGATCCACAACTGAAGTTCACAATGATAAAAATGAACACTTTACTTGTTTTAAAACTAGAAACCTCTTGATTAAACGCATAATTAGATATTTTTCTTACCACCGCCGCGCGTGCGCTCCATATTTGACATTCTGGCAACGAAATGACAGATTACCGTTGATTGGGTCAGGTTAATCATGTTAAAAATAGCTCATTATTATATCCGCCAATCAGGTGACAACAGATAAAATACACATTAGCGCGAACTTTTGAAATATCTTAAATCAAATATTATTTTCTTACACGAGAACATTGTGCCAGTAGGACTTCATTTCTCTGATACATGTTGGGCGGTTACCAGTTATTTGTAAAGTCCTTGTTTGAGAACATTAGGGCGCAGGAGGCTAGCGGTAACTATGCAATACTAAAATTGAAACCTTTACTGAATAACAAGTTTCTAGTATCAGTTTATTATGCTAACATTTATTCCACAATAAGATGTGCTACGAGTATTACGGTGTGGGGAAATAGTGCAGATATGGATAGTTTCGAAGTGCCAGAAAAGAGCTATCTGAATAATTAATGGTCTTAAAAAACGTCATTCAGCGCGAAATATCTTTAAAAAAAAACAAAATTATGAACAGTTTCACTTTATATTTACTTACATTTGTTTACTTAACATTAATAATAATAATAATTTATAATATTTTTTTTTATTTCAAGCACCAACATTATAACATTCTTAAGACTAGTCGGAACAGTACATGTACTCGTATTAATTACAGTAATATTTTATAAACCCTGGTCTCGAAACTAGAAATTTGTATGTAGTGGTGATTCAATCCTCACAAATGGATTTCAAACCATTGAACATTGAACATTTGTGTAACAAGTTTTGCTTTGATTGTTAGTTATGATTACAGACAAGAATTAAACTTCACAATTTTAGAGAGAAAAATTACACATCCTCGGACGAGATTCGAACCCTTGTCTTCCGACAATCTGTGTCAGACGCTATGGCCACTGGGGCATATCGTCCGGGCATCGAGTTTTAACGGATCAACATGTATTGAACAGCTTGGCAAGTATTATCTCCAATTCTCGAACAAGAGTAAAAAAAAACAATAAACAATAAGAACAATAAACAATAAAAACAATAAACATACATGAAGAAAAGGAAAAGTTACAGAAAATGAGGATGTACTGTACACACCCATAGAATCTTCGAAATAATGATAAACTGTTCCAACCGATGACAAGACTGACAAGACCTGTACAGTGTAATCTTGACATCCTCGGCATGGACATCCGTTGTGACCTGAACCAGCGTGACTACATCGAGAGTATTATTAAGTTAGCTTCCCGCAAACTGGGAGTCCTGAACAGAGCGAGGAGTTTCTTTGCTCCGGATCAGCGGTGCCTTTTTTATAAAACTCAGGTGCGTTCAGGTGTATTGAATATTGCTGCTAAAAACTAAAAAAAAACGCTAGCTAGGCTTTTCATCCCTTTCTGCTCTGCTAGCTACTGGAAATTTACCTTAGCTGTAGCCATCCTCGTAATAAGCCACGATTACGTAAATTCCTAAGTTTTAACGTCTGTTGTTATGGTCTCTAACTCGTGCTAACAATGTAGAGACTTCCACACCAAGTATTCTTCGTGGGTGTAACCTAATTCCAAATGTAATGGATAGCTCCGTATATTTAGGACATCCCCCAAGGTACCGTGGCGATAAGCGCAGTACATGGCCACACTAAACTTTAAAGCTTAATGATCTTTACAGAACTTCATTAAATCACTCAATCCTCATGAAATCTCTCAATCCTCTTTAATTTTAGGTAACTTAGCGATTAAATCTATAAGTCGGCATAGAACACATGCATATACTAGTAGTAGTAGGTATGCCTTATCAGATGGCGATACACCAAATATCAGATTAATACTTATCACAAATTATACAGTTATCATTATGTCAATTTATGTCAAATACAAATACAATAAAAAAAAATACGTTCGTACCTATACATCGTGCATCCCAGGAAGTAGTAAAAATTCCGAGTTATGACTAACCAACTTTTTTCTAATACTCAAGCAGGCCATCCCTGAAAAAATAAGCCAAAGACGACCTCCAGAAATTAGCTAGGTAACCAAGGGGCATATCTCGGTCAAGCTTTCGAAAATGCGAATTTTCGTTTTTTCAACATCCTTCGGCCAGTCATCGTTTGTGACTTTCCCGCATACTTTTCATCGTCTTTTTTGTGCCGTAGTATGGCGGAGAATTGTTGTTTTGAAGACACGATAGACATGCCGTAACGGTACGCGTACACCAAAACCGATTTTATGATGGCGATGCCGATGGCGGACAGAACTACTCGGACGAGTAACTCGGACGTTCAACTGAATACACTGCAGACAATAACGGCTGTTGTCGGTGGAACTTATGAAGTCTGAACTGTGCAACTACAGAGTACAGTAGTGTTTTTAGAAAATGGAGGATTTCGAAGAAATGTATTTTTTAGAAAATTCATACCGCAATTTTGTTCGTCGAAGTTGCGTGAGTGGGTTAATGAAATATTTATACACAGGAAGCAACTGGGCGAATTCCATCACCTTTTTGAGGAGTTACAATTACAACCCATCAAATTCTTTGAATATTTTAGAATGAGTTATGGTACATTTCAATACATTTTAAACGCAGTTGAACCACTTATTACAAAGCAGAATACAAACTATCGGGAATGTATATCATCGACGGAAAGACTTGCAATAACTTTGCGGTAAGTTTAGCTTACTTATATAATTTTACTAGCGGCCGCCCCGGCTTCGCACGGGTATTTAAGAAATAGATTGCTGGCATCGCTCATACATGATATTAAGTGTTCCTGGGATAAAAAGTAGCCCATACCAGTTCCAAAAATATTACCAACATACCTACGACTCCCACGTATCCCTCATCGATTTCCTCCCCCAGACCCCCCAAATATTATTAATTTTATAGCAAGACACTTTATATACGGTTATCCGGTTAAACGGTTTACACGGTTATTATCTGATATATTTTTCGTTTCAGGTACCTTGCAACTGGGGAATCTTTTCGATCTTTAGCATTTTCGTTCAGAGTTTCAAATAGCGCCATTGGAATGATTGTGAGAGAAACTTGCAAGGGTATATTTGAAAGTCTAGTATCTCAATGCCTGTGCCGAGCGAGGAAATGATTTATCAAAATGCTGAATTATATTGGGCAAGATGGGGTTTTCCTAATTGTATTGGTTCCTTGGACGGTAAGCATATTCAACTGAAATGTCCTTCGAATTCTGGCAGTATGTACTATAATTACAAGCATTTTTTTCCATTGTTTTACAAGCAGTTGCAAGCCCAGATTATATTTTTTTATTTATTGAAGTAGGAGCTTATGGACAACAAAGTGATGGTGGTACATTCGCCTCTTCAGCGTTATTTCGACATTTTGAAAATGGGCAGATCAATATTTCAAAATGTTTACCAAATACCTATAATACCATTTAGTAAAATGATAAAAATATAAAATGTTCTGTTTATATAATTTCTACATATTAGCATAATTATATGCATACAATCAACATATTAATAATTTATTTGCTCACAGACTATCAAGAAATAGTTTCAACCGCGACCAAACTGGGGTCCTCATTCTCCTGTGGAACGCAGAGATTGGTTGCAGTTTAAAAGTGAAGCTCTAGCTGAACAGCAAAAACTGAGGACCTCCAAACTACAACATATATGGATGAGCTTAACGGGTGGATATAGGAGAAATGTTTAGAATATTGTTAGATTAATTTCAAGAAATTCAGGGTTCGAACAATTGAGGCCCAACACGTAATTTTCAACATGTTTGCCAAAGTCGCACAACAGCACACATTGGCACGTCATTTTGGGTCAGCTCACGGTGGATGAACAGTCAACGTTACCAATCAAAAGTTCCACGTCTTCGCGCAATATAGTCGTGGCACTAAGCTCTGGGTGGCACTGCAACTGTCTTAGGCTAACGTAGTGCTTAACATCAGGCTTATGACTTGCTCATCTTGTCACTATTTCATAAATTAATAGGCACTATTTTAAAAACCTCCAATTAAATCCCAATCTCTATAAAGCCCTCCACGAAGCAAGAAAGAAGCGACCGGAACAGATGGAGGAGCTAGTCCGTGAGAAAATAATTTAGCGAAGGATTCACGACCCTCAGTAATGAGGAATACGACGCGAGAAGGACCCAAAGGGTAAAACGGACCCTATTACTAAGACTCCACTGTCCGTCTGCAAGGATTCATCATATGAATCTTTGCTGTCTGTCTACCACCAGGCTGTTTCTCATGAACCGTAATAACCTGTCAATCTGTTGCCGCTATAACAACAAATACTAAAAACAGAATAAAAGCAATATTTAAAGGGCTCCCATACAACGAACGTGATTTTTTTGCTCGTTTTTGCCGGATATTGATAACGTGTATAACGCTTGAAATATTCACAGAATATTTAGATAAATATTCGCTTTAAAAATAAGTAATTGAATAATGGTACGGATCCCTTCGTACGCGAATCCGACTTGCACTTGGCCGATTTTTATAATTATAATTAGTATGGATTGGTGCTCTACGGACTTCGGAACACATTTTTCTCATCCTGGATGATGGAATATGACGAGTATATCGCACGTGTTTCTCTCTTGGACTCCCATGGTCATTTTTAAAAAAGAGTAAGTTTCTTTTACGAAAAGGCCAATTTCTCAGTTTATACGCAAGGTAAAATTAATGTTTTCAATGTCATACATATTTTTTACAGGGTTGTGTCCCTGTTAAGCCGCCCACAGCCATTATACACCTATTGCGAGCTCTAAAATTTAATTTCTGTGGAGTTTCCTCAAATATAACTCCGCACCTTAAGACAGAAGCTACATAGCCATTATATGCTGTGAGTATTGTTACATCTGAAAATTTGATAACACACTTGGATATTATTACAATCACACAAATTGATCGCAAATAGAAATGGTCCCAACATAGTACTGTCTTGTGTAACATCATGTGAATCTTGCTGGATTCATTTGAATAAAAAAATTCAGTTTTTGTTGTAATACTAATTCGATTCACATGAGTAACTTGTAATCTACCACTGAGACATGACATTATTGGTTGATTAGTAACACCTCTGACTCGATATGCATTTAATTTGTTCAGAATTTATTCATGTTTTATTAATTTTATCGTGTTCATTATGGTCAAAGATATGTCATGTTCATAAATAGCGCAAGGCTCCTTTATGAAGAAAGTCGTATATTGCCATATTTACCTATGTCTTTATTTTGCGAATCCATAGTGGTTTCAAGACAAAATGTGATGATCCTCAAATCACATTCAGTGTTAGTGAATCAGTTTTTCTAGTACTTACATGAATTCAATGAATCAACATGGATTATTTACTCAGATTACGTATCTTAAAACCAAACAGCAACGCGCTTATTACATATTGAATTGTTATCCATTATCAACTTGCATGTTTCCAAAGGTAAACACAAAAATTCGTTAGCAATATTGGTCGAGAAATGTCTACGTATATAAATCGACTGGCCGATTGGTGCAGTTGGTAGCAACCCTGCTTTCTGAGCCACTGGTCCCGGGTTTGATCCCTTGGACAGGTCAAACATTTGTGTACATGAACATGTCTGTTTGACTTGTTTCTGCATGTGTATATACTATATGTATATACCTAAGTATGTATGAACAGTCATCAGGTTACCATAGTACAGACTGCCTAGTTTGGGACCTGAAGACCTTGTGTGGATGTTGTCAACACTATTGTGTAAAAGATAAATAATATAAACATACAAAAAACCGTTTATTGTCCATATCATATATTAGTCCAGTCAAATTAGGATAATGTATGGACATAATTCTGACTTAAGTAGATTCTTCTGGAATCGTTAGGAAACACAGCTAGTTGTATCTCCCCGGTTTGCACGGTTTCTAGCACCTACGGAACCATGGTAAATATTAGATGTAAACTTTAACTGACGATTAATTAGATAAACTCAAAGAAGTTGGAATCGTTTATTGTATTTATGAATATGATCTTACTTTATGTATCATGACATAGAGTAAAAAAGTCGTCTACTTACATACGGAATATTTGTTATTGTTTTTTTTATTGTTTTGTTATTTGTGGCTCTAGGAAAATTCCGACATATGGTGCAAACTTACTATTAGGTATTTATAAGCATGTTAAACGTTCAGTTAAACTTGCTACGGATCATATCTTTTCAACCGACTTCCATAAAAAGGAGGATGTTCTCAAGTCAACGTGTCGAAGTTTTTTAGTGAACCTTGCTACTTACGTGATAGATTATCATTCTCACCGTCAATTACGATATCATGGCGATAGGCGAAGCACTTTTAAGTTTTTTTGTCCGAATTTGATGAAATTTAAATGGGATCACCTCGGAAGTATATTACTCTACCAAACGAAAAAAGAGTTATCAAAATCAGACTACTCTGTAAAAAGTTATGCATGATCAAACATAAAAACACACACGTTAAATATCCTCCTTTTTTTGGAAGTCAGTTGAAAGGATATGATTCGTAACTTGCACATTGGTGCAAATTAACTCAACGTTTATTATGCTTAATTGTAACACATTGTTTTAGACTTTCGCGGTTGTTAACTAAATTATAATTAAATTAGGCAGGTTTTGGAGTTCCTGATATTTTCGCGCAGTTACATGCATGATGTTCACGGGTAGACTGAATATGCGGGTGGATGTGAATGCTGTTAATAACTTCGAACTTTTTACACATCCCGTGAGTACTAATTATAATTTGCTTAATTGTAAGTTTGCACCAAGCTCATATATAAAAAAATACATCTTCATCAGAACCTTTTCTTTTTGGAAGTTGGTTGAAAAGTAGTATAGTACTATAAGTACAGTATAAAAATATAGTGGTCACCACTCTGTCCTGAAGGAAGTCATGTAATTTAAAAGTTTTTACTCGATTTGAGTTAGGCATGGTTCTCAAATCATATTAAACCATAATACAAAAAAAACCCACTGTCGCGAATTACTCCCACTCAAAAATCTAATTACTTCCGTGCAAAATATCGCCTAATTTGACTGGACTAAATGAAGGTTTCTTGAAACCGTCGTTGTTGTTGCCCCTGTAAGTATACAGGCAACGAAAACTACTTTATAATGTAGGTACCCAAACCTAAACATCGTCCTATAGCAAAATGAGTAATTTATATTACCCATCGTACTATCATCATAACCTGTTCTTCTTAATAGCATACGATGAGACAGACAAGCAGTTCACCCGATGATAAACATTACATCTGCCCATAGTGCCCATGAAACTTACAGTGCAGTCCAGGGGCCTTACTATCAGCTTCGTAAAAACCATGCAAGTTCAGAGCAGTTATTAAACCTGACATAAACAGTTTTGCATGAAATCATACCATGACGCTCATTTAGGTGAACTGTTTGAATATTGTTTTCGTAAAGGTGAACGGATAATATTGTCTCTGGCATTCTAACAATGTACTATAACCAACATTGCAGACGTCTAGACGTTTGTAAGCTAATAAACTGAGTGGATTTAGCGAGAGTCCATACAAACAAACATGTAAACGGTTTTTCTGCGGTTCTTGAATAGTAGACCTGGGCAGGCCTGCTTTAAAGTTGTCATGGTACGAATAAACCGGGCAATTGTCAAGAAGTTCTGCTTTAAGAGCGCATAGTAAGGTCCCTGATCTTGATTATAAGATCTGCGTGGCTTGCGGCGCTCTGTTGTACAAATGTTTTGTCCATGCTGAAGGTTTTCTCTCAAGCTGCAGAACAAAAGTGGTATGCTTCCTCAAGCTATCTTATGCAGCAGCAAGACCTAATAAATCCTCCACTTTTTACTCTCTACAAGTGTATATTTTTATGATATTAGTGGTAATTTTATTTAATAAACAAATTTTATACCTTGATATAAGAACGATTAAAGAAAACATGATAAATCTTTCAAAGATAAGATTTTGCTTGCATTGTTAGCGTGTCAGTTTATGATCAAAACACCAGGTACCTAAGTATAGCTTACATTTTCCAAGTAATATTATTTATGTTCATAGGTAGATTAGTTTTACGAGTTTTTATAGGTACATCCCCGTACCTTACATATATAATTACTATTATTATACCATTGAGAATTTGTGCAAGTAGCGTAGCCGTATTTGGCCAATAATACCTACAATTGTTTTCTTAGGAAACATACTACGATTCTAGGAAATGCGATGTGTGTGGTTAAGAAATCATCTGACGTTGCTCTAACTAAAAGACGAGCTAGGTTAAGGTCAATGATATTACTGACCATAGTAAAATTCTGAAGAATTCTTACATATTTGAAAAATCTTAATTTTAGTCGTCACAACTTTGATTAAGTAAACCTGTCACGGAGCCTGGCACATATAGGGATGGTCACTCACCTTCAACTCCAATGAGTTAAGTATTTCCTATTATATTATTATAAAAATAAATATTCATTTACAATTCCAATGATATAACAAAATGTAAAATAGAAAAAAATACTTTAACTTTAATTACCCATTTATTTAAATAGATTATCTGTTTAAATCAGGTAAATGGACCACTGTTGTCAGTTTTGTGGTTTTTAATTACTCTGTGGGTTTACATATCTGTTAATAATCTAGACATTAATGTTTATTTTGCAACTACGTTTTCATAAATATACAGCAAAAGTAAAATTGTTTATTTTATTTTCTAGTTTAGATAAATTTTAACGACATCAGTGAAACTTCGCTAACTATAAGGCGTGTGAAACTATCACATTCTGCTCGAATATCGAACAGGAGGGTTAACAAACTAGCATTACTAAATATGACCACGATGAATAAGTCGGTGGTATAATCATCTGTCATTACTACTACTGTATATTACTAATAGTTCTGCGAACAGTAGACCTCCCGAACACAGTCTTATCATTGGCAATTTTACCCAGTCTGAGCAGCTTACCCAATCTGCAGGTCATCAAAACTTAGAAAAAATTAAAAAAATCAAATATTTATTTCGACTAGGCGTTGCCACAATTTTGCTAAAATTTTATATGTTGTTGGTACCAAATATTCTTGCCGAACGTCCAGTCACAAACTATTATCTCGGCAACAATTATGCTTACTTATATTCAAAATTCCTGTTTAGTCAGGTTTTGTGTGCGAAAAGCTTACTTTCCCCTTTTTAGGAAAATAACCCCTTCCCCCCAATCAAAAAGCATACCAAGTTACTGATTGCTAAAAAAAGTTGAATATAAAAAATATATAAAATCTAATAAAATGGCGGCACTATGTCACTTTTAACGACTACAGTGAGCAGAAATGTTATTAAGTAGATTTCTATCAACTTTTGTTAGCAACTAAGATACATAATTGCCCTGCTGTACAGGAAGACCAACATACAACCTAAGAAACATACGGACAGATGAAAGTCAAATTGACCAGTTAAAGCAGAGACGCTTCGTTTGCTCGGTCAATAAGTTTTACGCTGGAGCCACCTACCAACATGACCAGGTGTAGCGAATATGGTCATTACCTCAAAATTTGGATTGTCGATATAGACTGATAACAATGATGATATTTAAGACTTATGACAGCGATAATTATTGTTTATAATATCAAACGAGAAGCGAGTGAAGTTTACTAAACACGTAATCAAATCACTGACGTAAGTACTCGTATACCTATGATTTAAATATTTTTATTTGATATAAATGTTTTACTTTAGTATCTTTCAATTTCAAACAACTAATTCGTTTGCTGGTTGTGAAACATACACACGAGAACTTAAGCCGTGATTGTGTTTAGTGAGTAAGCAATACAAAACAATTGCGTAGGTACCTACCAACCTAGTCAGGTATAGATTACAGGGTATCCTCGGGGACGTCACTTGATAAGTTATTGTATAAAGCTGGTGAGATATACGCGCGATGCTCCATTTGAGTGGTGCTACTACACGCAGCATTTCTAGCTATTTGTTCACTGACCATACCATTGGATGACTTCTTTAAGTGCTATTTTGTTCTAAAGACGCACGTGCGTTTGTGACACAATGGTGAGTGGGTATGATTTATGTGTTTGATGATTTTGAATCACATTGTTTCTTAATTGTAAAACATGCATCTTTGATATTATTAACAGATAAAGATATTTAAATTTAAATAATGTGAAATGTATTTCCTAATGATTTAAATTAAGATTGTGCCATGAGTGTAGCAATGAAGTCTAACAAGCCGTAGTTCTCAAATTTAGTTTTTGTTCAAAATACATACTTACCTCACTTTAAAAGTACTCCTTGCGACAATGTGTGGTTTGATAGCGACTGTGATTTCTTATATGCGGTATTTCCTGTTGCCAATAATCTTTATGTTCTAACTTACGCACATCATTTTCATTGCTAATTGTTACACTAATATATATTAAATGTTAATAAACATTAGCATAACAGTTAGCAAAGAAAATTATGTGCTTGATATTTTAAATAAAACTTAGTTATATTGTACGTTACGTTACGGTCACACACTTACATGAGGTTTAGATAGAAATGCACTAAAACACAACACAGATAAACAAAATCTGAGTACAAGATTTTTATCATTGCACAAAATTTTGCCCTGGTCACGGATCAAACCAAGGAGTACTTGCTTCCAAGCAGATGTACTACCAACTAGGCTATGATACATATTATAGCATTTGATACATTATTTTCAAAGCACTTAGGTATTAAGAAACTCAAATCAAAACCTGTCACTAAAATCTGCTATCAAATAATGATTTGTAATGTTACGTACCTACGTTATATCTATACTTTATCTTTTGAAACTTTTGTAATTATTATTTTCCAATAACATTATCTTGAATAATAAGATTTGCTATTTCATATCACCAGAATGCAGATATTTACCTAAAATTTTGTAATTGTTTTTTAAATTAGATTCTGAAGTTAAATTGTTCTTTGAGATTTTTTTGACAATATATTATTAATACGTATGTACTAAAGATTGTATTATCTTTAATATGTTTAGAGCATTAGTGGAGATAGCCCTGTATTCGGTGTAACTCCCAATGGAGCCGCTGGAGATCAACTGGAACCATCCTCAAGGCGTGATGCAAACCATTCCAATGACCAACTGTATGGATCTCCAAAACCAAAGCGATTAGATTTAGGTCAAGTCCCTTCGAAGGTATTTACTGCTTGAAACAGTTTTTGATTATCCTGGTCTTATGTATTTAACATAGAAATAGTATTATTATATTGTAAATTTTTCACTAAGGATTTTTTAGTCAGAGGTCAGAGGCAACAAGTCCCGCCTGAATACCTACGTAAAATCATCTCTCCAAAATTGCAAAATAAGATGAGGTGGTTTTTGGAGTCAATAACAATACTTATCATACACAAATGCAGAGTGCATTAATCCTGCCTATACCGTGATAATTAAAACAAAATATTTATGAATGAAACTGGCGTATATTTACGTCTCTGAGACGCAAAGGGTTAATATAAAGAAGAAATTAGTCCAGAGAAGTAGTCTTGAAATTTATTATACTGTATCTGTTTATAAGCGAGTAGCCGGTCCAAGTTCTATGGGGGAGGCATATGTTCAGCAGTGGACGTTTTTCGGCTGATAATGATGATGATGAACTGTGTATGCCACTCAAGATTTGCTTTGTGATATAATCATTTCTAATGTGTAATATTTACATTTTCAGAGAAGTTTTCCTTTTCCATATTCCATTTATACACACCTTTGAGGATTAGTTGCCCAGGTTTAATTAGTATCTCCATTATCTATATCTAGTATATCATAAGTAATCTTTTGTTTTTGTGTCCTCGAGCGGACTCTTCTAAGCTAAGTACGAGTAGTTACTATAGGAAAGTAGTACCGAGTGTAAATATCTGAATATTGGGCATCCTCGACAAGACTGTTTTGATGTACTCCAAAATATTTCATTGTAATTGGTTGTTATCGATCCTTCAGTTATTAAATATTGTTTTTTCTTGGCCGCCTCAGCCCTTGAAGGGACGGAATATAACGAATTTCTCTTCTAACCTCCGCATACCATAAGAGATGAGTAAACCCAACTAACTGACTTCGTAAAAGTCCTCTTGTGTAAAGGCCGAATTGTTTGATACCAAATCAGTGCCATTTTTTATTTATAATGGTTCATCAAAATGACTCCCTCTCGCCTGATGGTAAGCGAAGATAGAGTTAAGCAGCCGGAAGCTGCAATAATTGCCACCCCTATGATGACCTGAGAGATGCTCTTTCACGCCCCGCTTGAAAGACCAAGGGTTATAGCTGGAAGGAAAAGCGTACGCCAGCATTCCACGATTTACTTACACGACAGAGGTAGGAACTTTTGTTCCTACCTCCTAATTAGAGAATCGCACGGCTGTAATGATTCATCGACAAGGTCGTCGACGAGCTCGCCGATGTCAAATGCTTTATGAGATATCGCCCTTGTACATAAGGTTGATTTTCCAACGTTTCTTGTCATCTCGTCATTTGTTTCACGGATGTTGTCAAAGATGCAACGATGTTTGCTCTTAGAGAATCGCAAGGCAGGGCGTATGGGACGTGACGAACACTGACAGTGCGAAACAAAACTTTGCTTAAAGCCGTATATATGTGCCGTTGGACTGGCATGTACAGGTAGTCATAATGCTTAATATTAGATGGTCTACTTGTCTGTCTTTCCACTCGATATCGTAAAAAGATAACCAAGAATAAGCCAATTTATTATTTTTAGGATGATCAGAATGAAGATATTGAAAAGGAAAACTCGTTGCCAGAGAGGCCAGTATGGGGAAGTCAAATCGAGTTTCTCATGTCATGTATCGCCACTTCAGTTGGGCTAGGCAACGTATGGCGGTTCCCCTTCGTGGCCTACCAGAACGGTGGCGGGGCTTTCCTCATACCATATATAATTGTACTATTCCTTGTTGGAAAACCTATGTATTATCTCGAATGTATACTGGGACAATTCAGTTCTAGGAACTCAGTTAAAATTTGGTCGTTAGCACCTGGAATGCGAGGTATTCTTTTTTACAATATTATTTTAAAACAACCAACTGCTTAATTCTAGCCATTCTTTCCTGTGTTTGCACTTATGGCACCAGAATAATGTTTTAAGTTAGTCGGTCAGGCCAATATAAACACATACAGTATTATTTCTGTAACGTTGCTCAAAAAATACTTTTATTTTAGATGCCAATTCCATGGTGTTTTAATAACATTATATTTTTTTCTGTCCCGCGACGAAATCATTCCTAGAAATTCCAGAAAACAGTTACGTGGACAGACTTGTTTTTATTCGAAAATAGAAGAGACGTTTGCTTTCATCATACAGACACATGCTATAAAACATAACAATTTATTAATACGCTACATTAATAAAAACATTACCCTGATTATGAATATAATTACTTATAAGCTTTATACATGTTTCAGGAACTGGTTATGCACAAGCTCTAAGTTGTGGGTACATCCTCTCATACTACGTGGTGGTCGTAGCCCTGTGCATGTTCTACCTGGTGATGAGTTTCCAATCGACAGTGCCATGGGCGAAGTGCAACCCTGAGTGGATTAATTGTGTACCATCAGATCCTACTTTACAAGTTGGAGAAGTAGGTGTAAACGCTACCAGTAGTGCTGAACTGTATTTTATGTAAGAAGAAATATCATCATATTATTTTTGATTTTATTTTCTGAGTTCAACTGTTAAGAATACTATAATAATTTCCAGAAAAACAGTGTTGCAGCAAAGCGATGGCATTGAAGGAGGTCTAGGTAAGATTCTACAAATTTAAATTCTTTGCATGCCAAGAGTATGTCAAGCTGGTTTCAAAATAGAGTTCCGTAGATGTAACAAATGAAAACTAGATGCACTTCGAGTACTACGTTCGGATCTATTAAACTTTTTTTCGGGATTTGAACCTTTTGGCATATTGGTAAACATAATTTCACAGGAACATCGGAATATTTTCAATACAGCGGTGCACTATGGAACCTAAGTATATCAGTAGTGTTTAAATTTTTTTTTGTCTATGTAGATCATATAGACAAAAAAAATTATAGACATAGTCCTAAAGCGTAAATTTTCCGAGGTATCCAATGTTAGAGATCCTAAAAACCATAATTCTTATCCATACGGGATGTTTTATATGTATTTAATCTCGAAGGACCACCTTAATTACCTCTCGATAATACCCCCACAAGAAGAGGTAATGGGTTAAAACATACCAATTTCAGATGTATATTTTAATTATTATAATATTTAAAATAAACATCTGAATTATTATTATATTTCTAATTATTCTTTTAAAATTGAGATATACCTACATAATATTTTTTGTGATAATCTCAACAGACAGACGATAAAATTGTCTTAAACGGATTCCTTGTAGAAACTAATACGGAAACCTAAGAAAGAAATATTGTAGGATGTAACAAATATGTTTCTAACAGAAATTCCACTTTCAGGAGCACCTATATGGTATTTAACCCTGTGCCTGCTAGCAGCATGGATTATTATTTTTCTGATAGTCGCGCAAGGCGTCAAAAGTTCTGGCAAAGCTGCATACTTCCTAGCTATCTTCCCTTACATTGTGATGATCACTCTTTTAATCACGTACGTATTCATTCACGTAATCACGTTATAATATTTTAATAATGCTTCAACTTTCGATTAAGCAATGGCGAATGTCTTAGATATAATAATTGTGTATTGATTGATATCACTCACTTAATTAAGGTCAGGGACGTAATTAACTTATCATAAAAATCTCAAATCAATTACAAACCCAGTGGCTCGGTAATTTATTTCACTGTCATACATTAGAAAGTAGATATATCTATCAGTACAAATACTAGTATGTTTTATATATAATATAACCTTTTTATTTGTGTTGCAGTACAGTGATGCTTCCTGGAGCTGGCAATGGCATATTGTTCTTTATAACTCCACAATGGGATAAACTAATCGAGCTTGACGTAAGTATATAACTTAGTTAAAACGTTTATTTATTACCTTAATATTATGCTTGCATGACATAGTTTAAGTATGGAGAAACCCAAATAAATTAACATCTTTTTTCACTATTGTTGCCTAGGTGTGGTATGCGGCGGTCACTCAGGTGTTTTTCTCATTATCTGTGTGCACTGGTGCCATCATCATGTTTTCCTCGTACAACGGTTTTAGACAAAATATATACAGGTACGTTATACAAGAAACACGCCTACATGACGCATAACCTTTCGGTGAGAATGACATTTCTATATTTGCAGGGATGCAATGATAGTAACAACTTTGGATACCTTTACGAGTCTTCTATCCGGATTTACGATATTTGGTACTCTCGGAAATCTGGCTTACGAACTGAACTCAGACTCAGTGGCGGATGTAGTTGGTTCCGCTGGAACTGGACTTGCTTTCGTCTCTTACCCTGACGCTATTGCGAAGACATTTATGCCCCAGGTAAACACAGCTTATTTTTCTCGTAAAGCTACGTGGATTTCAAATTTTCTTGTATTTAGTCTTGTCGCATGCATATCTATGAAATCTGAGTAAACACATAACATGTTTGTGTCTGACCATCATTCCTGATGTTAAGCGATGAGGCGACGCCAGAAGATATATATATCGAATTTTAAAAATGCTAATAACAATTTTAAAAAGAAAGATCTTAAGTATAATAAGCATACTTATCCTCTATTTATTTTGCGGTAATGTAGTAAAGACACTACGTATATTTTATGCACAGATTTACATGGCCGCAATATTCATCAAGTTTGTTTTTGGTAAACTCTACTATACTGTTAATTATGGGTGATTCACAAAGCATTGACAATTGTTTTATCGGACAAAGTGTGATCTACTGTTTATTTTGGAACACCCATACGATAAGATAATATTCATATATGGCCTACCTACTGTGTATAAGATATAATCTACATGGCACAACTTCCTGATATTATCGAAATAGGAAGTTGCTTATGAATTGATTCACCGAACAATTCTTTAGTAAAATATATCTTACGCCTCCAGCTGCATTCACTTTGCTAAACCAAGAATCTTTAGAAGCGTATATATGCCTCCTTTCATTATTATTTTACATATTGTCAATGTACTATGGTTCCAAGCAAAGACATTTGTCTTCCAACAATCAGAAGCACTCCGTGGTTTGAAATTTGTATACTAACAGTGTTGTCTTTTGTTTTATTCTAGCTGTTCGCTGTCTTGTTTTTCGTGATGATGTCAGTGCTTGGAATAGGCTCGTCTGTGGCTCTCCTGTCTACAATTAACACAATAGTCCTTGACGCATTCCCAAAAGTGCGAACTATTTTGATATCGTCTCTCTGCTGCATTTCAGGCTTCGGTCTGGGACTTATATACGTTACACCTGTAAGTATCTTATTAAATAGTACATGACATACATGTGATTCAAGGTTAATGATGTCGCTTGCAATCCGCAGTCGATAATTCGCATTTCACGCTTAAAGTACGTACTGAACCGATTTTAATAAAACTTGGCACGAATACAATCTGTACCAGGGATAAACGTGAAAAAGTAACAAACGTACATGCAATTTTAACTTGTGAGTAAGTTTTGAATGACGATGCATATCCACATAAATTAAAATACCATTGTGCTATTATATTTCTGAAGGGGTTGGAAGAAGTGGAACCATCTATACTAATATTATAAAGAGGAAAGATTTGTACGTATGTTTGTAACGAATCGGCTCAAAAAGTACTGGACCGATTTTAAAAATTCTTTCACGATTGGAAAGCTACATTCGCCCTGAGTAACATAGGCTATATAAGATTCATCATTATTTATTACCGCACGGGTGAAACCGCGGAGAGCAGTTCGTATTTAATACAACATCAAAACAAATGTCTAAACATGCGAGTAGTTCGAGGTTGTTTTCAGGGTCTAATAATGGAGTTATAGCTTGTTTTAATAGATAAACAAATCATTCGTCTGATGTAAGAACAACTGTTCTATTTAGAAGGTGCTGCTCCCACCTTCTTCTGGTTTCAATCCCTTAGAAACCAGACAAACGTCTTGTAAGAAATGAAATGAATTTATCGGCTAGTTTGCATCCAAGTTACAAGCGAGTTAAATAAACGAACGTTAAGTGTTCCTTGTGAGTGTGTGCCTCTACGAACCACCACGAGTTACGACGTTCGGAATACAACCTGTTATAATTTTCAGGGTGGTCAGTTCATTTTAGAACTGGTGGACTACTATGGTGGGACGTTTTTGGTGTTATTCTGCGCTATTTCTGAAATCATTGGTGTCTTCTTTATATACGGTAAGTTTACTTACTTTTTTATTTAACCCCTCTCATATCAAATGTAAACATAACTTGGTTTGGTGGTCAAGCACATCCGTGTTTCAATGTGCATGTTAAGATATTGGTCCCAGTCTTACAACAGTAACTTCGGCCATGTCGATGGCGTTTCTGTGGTCGGCAAAGCTAAGCTAGGGCTGGCCATTCACAAACCCACACTAACTCTGCGTAGTGGATTGTAACCAATAATCCTCTTTCTTAGAGAAAAAGAGAAGAATTATAAGTTATTGTCACATTGCCTCTATAAAAAGTGCCTGTTTATTACTGACCTTAGAATCTGAAACTGATTCTTCAAAAAAATCATGAACTTAGTTATAAGTAGTGATACATTTTCCTTCCTTCTACCTTCTATCCTTGGTAGTATTTTGTAAGTAGGTCTGAAGGTAAATAAAGCACAGGTCAGGGGAAGAGTCATCTCCACAACGAACAGAAACTGCTGAACATCCTGAATACATCAAGGAAATGAATGATTCTGCATGTTTTCCGAAAGACTTTGATAAAAGTGGCAATTGATAATTATTCACAAACCGAATTATTCATAAGTACTCTATAGCAGATGTATTATTCAAAGGATTTAAAATGGTATTGTATTGATAAAAGGGCCAAAACTCAAATAGGTTAATTGTTTACAGTTTTGTTTGCGTCTTCGTAATATTTTACGCGTTATCTACAGGTTTAGAAAAGCTGTGCCTTGACATAGAGTTCATGCTAGGCAGAGGCAAGACATCCATATACTGGCGCTTCTGTTGGGGCATAATCACGCCGACTATGATGATTGTGGTCTTCATCTATGCACTGATATCCTTTGAAGCCCTCGTCTTTGCCGGGTATTACTACTACCCCACTCTTGGATATGGTAAGTTTAGTAGAACTTACTCCGCTTGGCGGCGGCTTTTAAGAATATACTATCCGTCGGGGTGCGTATCGCAGAAAGCAAGGAAACCTGACTTACTAGGCGGTAGGTATCTTGCGCAATTTCTTGGCCGTTCTGTCACTCTGTTGTATAAAAAAGGTAGTAAAGAAAGATTCTCAATTAATATTTTTTTTAAACGTGTGGTTATATCATAACTTTTTGTTAGGTAACTCGATTTTGATAATGCTTTTTAAATTTGAAAGCTGGTGCTTTCTCTGGTGTGTGGTCTCATTTAAATTTGATCCAAATCTGACCCGTGCTTTTTTATTTGATCATCAACATCGGGTATCACAGAATGGAATTCGGTTTAAAATTTTGTTAAAAAACTTAACCTGCTTAATAAGGTACAAAGTTAAGTGCTATAATGTTAGTAACTATAGCGTAATATGTGAATTAAGTAGTTTCATACCATTATTACCCAAAGTCGTTGTACTCCGGTTTTTTCGTTAAGTTTTCTATACAATAGTCGGATAACTTCTAGCTTTTGACAAGTGTCCATGAATTTATGAAAACTTGTGATTTTGCATCGGTGTTTTATTATTCAGCTCTATGAAGAAATAATATCAACAAGAGTAACTACCTCAAAAAATGACCCAATAAAAGTCGTGCTAAATCAAAAACATCCTTCACGCCGCTATGACTCAGCTGTCATAGTAGACGTTGCAGCACGCGCGTGGACCAATCCCTGCTTTCCAACCAATCCCTGCTTTTAAACCAATCACCGACCATATCTATTTGTAACCTTTGAAGTAATTCGTATTTGGAATCATACGTCGTTTTGGTTTGAAGGACCACTTTTTGTATGGAATTTGTTCTGAGTTATACTTCCTGATATTATTTCTTCGTAGATTCAGCTATTATGTATTAAAAACTACTTACATTACTATAATTATTACGTATATATAATATTTTGTGTGTATTTGTATAATGTTTTCCGTGCTTCGGAGGGCACGCTAAGCCGTCGCGTCTGTGCAAACAGTTTGTCTTAAGACAACAGTCGCTATGTCGAAGGCCTTCGGGCGGCCTGAAAACTTCGACATGGGTTGGCCACTAACCTTGGATAGGTTAAGCCACACTGCCACACTGGGCCCGCGTGGCGGATTATGGCCCAACTCATCTCTCTGAGAGGAAGGCTCGAGTGGGAACAAAATGGGCTGATCATGATGATAATATTTTGTATTAACCGTTTTGTTTGTACGTTTTCAGTATCCGGCTACCTGATGCTTTTCCTCGGAATCTCATTCGTGCCTATCTTCATGGCCATAACGATTTACAAAAATCGAACTGGGAACTTTAGGGAGGTAAGCTATAAGAAACTTTTAAATACCTCTACAAAAACTAAAATTTATATTTTAGGAAATATGCTATACTGCCATGAATTAAGGCCAACTGTATACAAGAGTCTACTACCAAGCATGACAAAGCTGCTAAACCCAAACTAACATCACACATATGATAGTATATTTATGGTATAAGGGATACTTCTGTGTGGTGTCAGAATTAACCACAGACGCATTCCTGGCAACATTACAACGCTTTGTTTCTCTTCGCGGTGTACCTACTCTAATCCGCAGTGTCTGACTATACTAATCTCAGGCGCGGTTCCAGCACTCAAAAAGGTGGTGGTCACTTTTGGTTTTGGATTGTAGGAATATGAGCTTGCTCAACATAGATATAGTGCATTCCTACACAAGAGATGTTTACTAAATTTACGACATTTTGGCCAATATTTTTTAAATGTATAGTTTAACGTGGGCATAGTTGTAGGGTAAACATTAGTAAATTAATAAATCTGTAAATTGTTCGTTTGTTCAGTTACGAAAATAACAAAAGCGAACAGCCATCTCTTCTTTCCAATAATTTTCCAGTTCATGTGCCAAAAAAAATAGATGTGGTCAATATTATGATATTACATGTCAGCTTACCGTTTTTCATTGTTTTTATTTTATTAAGTCGTTGGATATAATATCATCAGCATATTGATCTCAATAGACCGTAAAAACGTGGCGAAACAAGTCGATCTGGATTGTGGGCATACCCATCATGCCCACAACGGTGGATCCGCGCTTGACTAATCTATACCTATTTTTATTGACATTTGATTTCATTGAAGTATTTTTTTATAACTATATAAATATAGTACTTGCACTTTTTCTATCGACCTCCAAAACGGAGAAGGTACTCAATTTGACTGTATTTTTTTATGTTTGTTACCTTATAACTTTCGACTGGGTGAACCGATTCTAAAAATGCTTTTTTGTTTGTAAGCCTGTGTGGTCCCATTTAAATTTCATAAAATTCGGTCAAGTAGTTTTTGAGTTACACTCCAATAATTGAATAGAATGGTAGGTCGAAAGTCAGTTTAAAATTTTTAATTTTATATGTTTTAGCCACCGAGTAATTTTTGTTAACGTACCTACATGTACTGTAACTTTTTACGTGTATTTTATTGTTTATGTACGAACGTGTTTTATTGTTTAGGACCTGACTGATGAATGGTTTTAATTTTTTAGACTATCAAAAAATCGTTTAGAGCCAAGGCGTCCTGGGGACCTCGTTCGCCCATCGAGTACAGAAATTGGATGCTGTTCAAAAGTCAAGCCAAGATTGAACAGCAAAAACTGAGGACCTCAAAATTGCAACATATATGGATGAGCTTAACAGGAAGCTATAGACGAAGGCGTTACTAGGTTACACCTCTTAGCCAAGGTCTTTGATATTTATTACTATTGTTAAGATATTCTTTGTAAATAATATTTATTTGATGATCTCTATAACGTTTTGTTCATAAGTTTTGTTAGACCTGATATTAAAGTTCAGAATGGCATGATGTGGGACGTTTTGATTATAATGTTTTTAAAACGGGTAAGAAGAGTTGTAAATATCGAAGATGTTTAAAATGAGTAGGTTAAGTATCAAGTAGCTTATAGACATATTATATAATTAATGTTAATATTTCGCTGAATAATCAATAAATACTTTTGTTTCAATAAAATACAGTGGTTTCTTCTTTGAATGCTTTCAAATAGTCATCCCTTTAGGATCGAGAATATTTTTTATAGTATTGCTTTTTAAAGCACTAACGCCTGCTTTAGCGATCTCAAACATTGAAATTTACGGAGAGAAAAATTCACATCTTCGGACGTGCTTCGAACCCGCGTCTTCCGACTTTAGTTATTCAAATTCCAAAATTCTAAATCATTTATTTCGAGCAATTAGGACTCATCATATCATCATAACAGCTTAATAAATAGAATTTTTAAATTATTTATTATAATATTCTAGTTAAGTATATTAAGTTATGTTTGATCCAAGTGCCTCTGCTCCTATGACGTCATGAGTATAATTAGGAATATATAAGATAATTAGGAAACACCATAAACATCACTATCGTCCCGTGGAAGATGGGACAACCCCTGGTTTAGGATGCTACATGTGTGCACACACTGGCGCCGTCTCATCTCCCTAGGACGATTGATCGGGCTGGCGCTGCCGCGTCTAAAGCGGAAGACCTCAAACGTCATAAATATGTGTATTTAGACAGAATGTACATGTTTGTGCCGTTTGGAGCCGAAACTTTAGGCCCATGGGGGCCGTCCGCTCTCAACTTGTTTAGGGATCTGGCGAAACGTTTGGTTGAGGCGGCGGGTGACCGAAATGCTGGGGCGCTTACTTTGGGCAAAAACTTGGCATTTCAAGCGTGGTAATGCCGCCAGCGTTTTGACCACTTTTCAACCCCCAACCATGGAGCTTATGGATTAGTTTTTATTTTTATTTTTATTACCTTGTAAATAAATCTATACTGGAAACATCATTGTAATTCGTATAAAGAAAGGTATTTGAGTCCCCATAAAATAAATAAACATTTTAAAATGTCATGTATGTCTATTTGCCGCCCTGCCTGGATTCATGTTTGAAGCAAAAGCTACTAAGGATGGAATCCGATACCTTCTAGTCAAAGACATTAGTATATATTTATTGCAGTCCTAAAGAGCTTGTTTTATCAACACAAAAATAAGTTATGAGCTATGGCTGTTATTTAACTAGACAAAAAATACTGATAATTTTTAAACTTTCGCAATATGAACTCATATATAAATATGAGTTCATATCAGCTAAACTCGGGTGGCCTCGAGGGATACGGTAATTACAGATTTCAATTAGGGGTCGAATTTCACAAAATCCCGTTTAAGTGAGATATATAGACATAGGTCCAAAAAAGAACCCCCCATGCAAAATTTTAAACTTTTAGCACTCGCAATAGCGAAGTTTCATACAAACTATCAACCCAAAAAAAAAACCCTTAGGGGTTGAATTTCATAAAATCCCGTCTTAGTGAGCACCTACGTCCTAAAAAGAACCCGCATGCAAAATATGAAACTCCTAGCACTTGTAGTTTCTGAGATTTCGTGATGAGTGAGTGACCTTTCGCTTTTATATAGGTATATAAGAATTAAACGCGATTAAGCCCCGTTAATATAATATAAAAAAATACTGGTGATTCAGCTCAGTAATAATAACTATACTTAGAGATAATATTAATCAAAGCTGACTATGTCAATACTTGTTCAAATTAGTCCGCATAAACGATGTAGAACTAATTGACCGAGGGAGCTAAGCGTCTCTGCTTTAAATGGCCATAAATACTTTTATCTGTCCGTAAGTTAATCGGCACTAGAGTACGGGTTGCGGGCAGGATTGGGTACTTTAGTCTTTTAAGCTGTTAGAGTTGACCAATCACAACCATTTTAACTTGTGACGCGCCGCCATGTTGCCTGTTCATTCGGCCGTTTGACTGAAGAAATACTTTTATTGCCAAATTTGTTATCGTTTTCCATGTTTTATTAGTGGTTTGCTGTGAATATTTTAGATGTCATTGACCGTGATTCGTTTCGTCTGATGATTGCTATGTCAGGTAAGTAAGAACATGTGTATCACTCGATTAGTAGCCATGTTTTTATACACTACACTTAATTTTACTTTTTTTCGCATTAAAGGGCAAGATGGGGTTTGCTGTTGGAGGCCAAAGCCCACTTTGGGGTCACTGCGCCATCTTAGTAAGTAAGTAAGTTGGTATTCTTTAAATAATCAATTGTAGTTTCTTTTTGTATTTTCAAGTGAAGTGCAAGTCGTGCGCCTGATGGCTTGCCCGTGATAGTTGTCACCCCGAAATAAATACTAATGTTTTGCGTTGCTCTGCACTGTGCTTGTCGCCCCAGGACATTGGGTTTTATCGAGTCTCATTCGCCTAGTAATAATACACTTGACACGTATGCGGCGGCAGGCGCAAGCTGCCATGTTGCGGCGGTGGACGGAGGACCTGGGTCCACAAGTCCCTGGGCAGTGGACAGTGGAGGCCATCCGCCCGGTCCTTTGGAGGTGGGTGAGGCGGCGTTTGGGGTCACTCACCTTCCGATTGGTGCAGGTGCTTTCCGGGCACGGATGCTTCGGAAAGTACCTGCACCAAAACGCAAGACGGGAGGCTACCCCAGCCTGCTATGAATGTGGGGCGCCAGAGGATACGGCGCTTCACACGCTGAAAGTATGAGCTGCACAGAATATCTGACACTGCGGTAGTACCAACCAAGATGGCCTTGCACATAAGGCCTATCACCTAATAGTAAGTCGGTGTGCTCGCTTCTCGCAATTTGCATCCCGATGGCTGTGGGCCAAGCACAAAAACTGACGCAAGTGTAACGTATATATCGTTTTGTTGATGTATACAGTGGAAACTATCCTTTATCTAGTACAACTGTGGCACAGATAACTCTCTGTATACCTGTATACATCAACGACATGATTACGTTACACAACAAATTTTGGCGGTTGGCCCACTGGAGGCATATACTTTAACTTAACGGAGTTAAACGTGATTTAACCTTCAGTTCAGTGCAATTATTATTGTTCAGCGACTGGCATTAACTGTTCGGTACAGACAACGATGGCCGTCTCCATATTGTCTGAGATTTTAAATTAATGTACGTTATGTGATGTGAAAAAATGTTTGTGGCGTCGTACTCTAACACAGGACATGTTACGATTCCGTGGGAGTTGGTATGTTATTTTTGCTAAAAAAGGTTTATACTTAAACGTCGTAAATTAGGGGTGCGTCGGTACCTTCGCCTTTTTACCACGATAACGATACCGATAGGCTAATTGAATTCAAACATTAAGGTAAAGTCACATTGTAAAACAAAGGTTTCGTTATATTCTTTTAATAAATAGATAAAGGTTTTTTATTGTTAAGTTTAAAAATATAGACTATAAAAACACTTTTGATTAAAGCAAAGCATTCTTCAGTTTTTTGGAGTGAGGCGATTTCGGAATTCCTCGAGCATATAGGGTAAATGACTAGTCATTGGACAGTTAAGCATTTTATTTTTAATATTATTTTTTTAGCCTTACTACATCAATGTTTATGACAAACGGAACGTATTTTATGTTACTTTAATCGTAGATCAATCAGGTTTCCAACATTTTAACGTAATATTTAAAAGAGTTCCTATGAAAAAAAGACATTTTCAAAAATACGCGTTAATTTACAATCATTGGACAGAAATGTCAGTTATGGGACAGTTGTCAGATAGTTATTGGACACTCTCCTGATACGACTTATTGCATTACTAGGAGTGCTCCACGGTGTTACTCATGTTTATAAAAAAGCCTATGTGTGATTTCCAGTGTCTTAGCTACCCTTGTACCAAATTTCATCACAATCGATTATTGTTTGAGCGTGACTGGGAAGAAAGAACATAGTCATGGGCTAGAGTTAAAGTTGTAAGACAAAGGAATTACTAATTTGAAATAAAATAATAAATTTCTTATAAAAGTAAGCACTTTTATTATTTATTACGCAAATATTCCGCAAACAGCTCCTCACAAGATGTATTCGAATCATCACTTTCTTTGAGTTAATCTTGCATTCATATTTTCCTTTCATAAGAGGTAGAGGGCAAGGGTAATTGTGAAAATAAATTTTCACAATCAGTTTCATCGTTGTCTTCTTCTACGTAGCACATATGACACACAAATAAATCTATAGAAACATCTTGGGGTACATGCACTTGGTGTTTTTGAGGCACGCATTTGATGTGGAAATAAGAAGAACACATGTCGCACACCACACTGTTCGACGATTTTGTCAGTTTTGAGCAATGTTTGAACACTTGACTTTCAGTTTTTGACTTTTTAGATTTTTCTTCTTTTTTTGTCTTTTACAAGACTCTTTCTTTTCTTTAACAAGTTTTGTTTCTTCCCTTGCTTTCTTTCTCTGCTCTTTTTCACGTAAATTTGTTTTTCTTTTCTCAGCCTTCTCTTTATACATGGCTTTGTATTTTTCTGAAGTTATAGCAAAAGGCATTCTCGTAACATTTCGTTTACCTTTTCTTTCTGGTGTTTTTGGTAATGTGAGATACGAACCCAAATCTGAATGCCTTTCTTTAACAGCTGGACTTGCTTGGGGAAGAAGTGGATGTGGTGTACTCTCTGCCTTTGTTGGAGTGTTTTGAGTTTCTGCCTCAATAGCGCATGCAGATGGACTTCTGATCATTACTCCAGTAATAGGGCAAAGAATATAATCGATTTCGCATCCCGGTATTATTGATGATCTATCTAAACTTGTCATGTTCTTAGTATTATTCAACATTTCTGATACAGGGCATATGCCACATGAATTTGAATCTGGGATAACAATATCCTGCACAATTTTAATGGAAGGTTCTGGCTTCTCCCTCTGGAAGTCCTGAGGCTGCATTGGTGGAGACAATTTAGTGTCAATGCTTTGCAAACCTGTGAAGTTTGATGTAAAATTCAAAGTCTTTATGGATTCCTGCGATTGTGCTGATGGAAACAAGTGTTGTTAAATGAAGGTTTGATGGATGTGATGTGATGAACTTCAGCAAAATTTGCTTTGGTAATTACTTGGCCTGGATTCTGACTAAGCCATTCTCTAGTTGAAGCTTTCCAAGCTGCTTTTACGGGTCGAAATACTGCTACGTCTGCCAGCAGTAGAATGCGAGTAGCATTACGGTACAATGCTACTAGTTCTATTTTCAGTTCCGTGCATAACTTGCTAACTTCATACGTCAAATGTGTTTTGTGGCCATCCAAGTAATATATTACAGGAAGAGTTATTTGTTCCCTTACAAGTTAAGGGTAAAAAACGTTAGCCATATATTCAAAGAATATCTCTGATGTCATCCACCCATTTTCACTTCTTCCAACGCCCCAATCTGATGGCACACCCTCAATGACTTTCTGAGGTATTCTTTGATAGTTATAAACTATCATTGGAGGACAACTTTGACCCGCAGCAGAAAATGAAAACATCACCGTCATGTTTTCCTTGGAAGAGCGTTTTTTCGATATTGTATACATTTTTACTCCTTTTAACGCCAAAACTGTACCTGTTTTGGGACAAAGTTGGAATCCACTCTCGTCTCCATTAAAATGCGTCTTGTATCGTTCAAAACGGCCAACAGGTCCTTTTCTTGAAATTGTTGGAATATTTCCAAGAACCATTTTCGAATATCTGTTTCAGATACACAAGTACATGAAAATGTGACACCTTCACTCGTTCTCTTGCTAATAGTAGGATTTCATTTCAAAAATCCTCTTACCCATCCCTCTCCAGGATAATTATCTTTAAATAGGTTTAGTCTTGGGTTATCAGTCAGTAACTTTTGTACGCTAAACTGGAGATCTTCTTTCTTGAGAGGGAACCCTTTTCTCGCTAACTCTAAGATCCAGTTCTTAATACATTTTGCTTCTTTTTGAGTAAGATATGGTAAAGTGCCGCAAGAAGTCTTATGATCAGGATTTTTCAATTTGAAATGTAAAGTGGACTTAGGTACTCCGTACTTTCATGCTATTTCTTTTAATTTTACACCAGTTTTGCTTCAATTAAAGCTTTATCTAGACTGTCAGTACTGTATGGAGTTACCATTTTAGTCAATAAAATATACAGCAAACAAAAAAAACAAATTATGTTGCAATTAGCGTCCAAAGACTAGTTTTCAAATAAAATATTAGTCATTGGACAGTGTCCAATGACTGTAAAATAAATGTTAAATTAAATTCTGTGAAAACTAAGTGTTTTTGAACCTTAGCTATGTGAAATTAAAGTATAAAATAAACGATTGTTTATTCTTTCAATATTATTAGTTATGGGACAGCTGTCCAGTCACTAGTCTCGGAACAAAAACAATCACAGTCGTTGGACAACTGCTAACATATCCTACAATTGAGTAAAGTAGCAATCGTTTACTTAAATAAAGAGTTATTTTATTGAACGATCCATTAGTCCGATTACTCGTCTCTTAAACAGCATAAAATGCTTTTTTTATTTACTTTCTGCACTTCTGTCCTTATCCAAATAGGTAACTATTAGGAGCACAAAATTTAAACATCGACTGAACACATCAAATATTTTTTTTATGCAAACACGGCCATCTGTTGAGTAAATTGAGCAGTTTTATCACATCCCAAAACACGCAGAATTAATTGAGGTCGTTCAAAAATACAGAATATAACACACAAGCCTTAAAAACTTTGTCGTTAGTTAAAGTGTCCAATCACTAGTTATGTCCAACCACTAGTACATTACCCTATATTGGTAATAGATAATAATAATACATAGCTCGTTTGCAACGAAATAGCGCGTTTACATAACTTTTTTTAGCGCGAACGTTGTAAAATACCGTTGCATTGGCTTTAAAAATATCGCCGATACCGATATATCATTACACTAAGTATCGCCAATATATCGATATCGGTATTGGATGCATCCCGAGTTTTGAAACAAATTTAGGTGAAGTGATAATTTGTCTAAATAAGCGTCATTTCTAACCATGATCGTTAAAACAGATAATAAGCGAAAAAGGTAAAGTTTAGATGTATGGAAGGAAGTTTGTTACTCAATCATGAATGAAATTTGGTATGAAGATAACAAAGTCAATTAAATAACAAAAAGGCTGAAAAAGGTGAAACGGCAAGGCACAGCTAGTATAAAGCAAAATAAAAAAGATAAAATAAAAAGCATAGACAGAAGCAAATTAAACATTAATATAATTAATAGTTAGGTACAAGTACCTAAGTAATTATAATGTTATAACCTTGGTTGCCTGATGTCAAGCGGAACAAACACGCCGACGCTAACTATTATAGAATATTTTAACTATAGATATATTTACTGAAATAATTTTGCAGTGGAGTTTTTGTATGGTCTAGTTTAAGACTTTTTCATACAAATGATTTCGTGTAACTTTTTATGGTATGAACTTTCCAAGAAGGGAGATCTTGGAAAGTTCATACTATAAAAAGTAGCAGTAGCAACCTTTTTATTCAATTAAATATACAATTATAATGAAATATATATTATGTGGCACTTATTTATTGTAAACTAGCGACTGCCCGCGACTTCGTTCGCGTAGTAGGTTCGGCCTTCAGCCAAGGGCGTAGCCAAGACTCTGCTTATTGGGGCAGCTGCCCCTAGACGCACACCCCCTCCCTTTAGAAGGACATCCTTCTAGGTCCTCTAAGTTAAGTCTAATAATAAGTACCTTCTACGAAGTATTAGGAAACATTATAAAAAACAGATGAATGAAGTCGGTAAAGCCGTTCTCAAGATAAAGCGTGACCAGGAGAAATAGGGGTTCATTTTAACCTACTTCAAAAAAGGAGGGGTTGTATGTTCGTGTGTATGAATATTTTTTTGTGTATGTTCCGAGGTGTCCCATTTAAATTTCGTCAAATTCGGTCAAGCACTTTTTGAGTTACACTCCAAAAACTAAAAGTGTCTATCCTAGTGTGCTATCTTGATGATATCATCATTGACGGTGAATGACAATCCATCCCGTAAGTAGCAAAGGTCACAAATATTATGAAAAAAAAATCAAACGGATTTCTGTCGTCTGTCGGTCTGTCGGAACCAATTCTGTCATCATGCCGAAAACGTTATCTATAGATATATATAAATTATCAAAAAATTGAACCGATTTCAATTCCAAAAAGTGTGAAATAACTTGTCGAAGTCGGTATCATGCGAACAATATTGTGATAAACGGTACCTACTTTTGAACTATCATGATCACATAATAGGTGAAAAGGTTTGTATAAAAGTAATTTGTTTTTTAATTTTTAAAGATGTTAATTTATTTTTTATTTAACTTAACATTTGGATTTAGATAGTTCATTTATTGTATAGGATAGGTAATTGAAAATAAAAAATAGTGTACCTTAATATATTTTGACAGGGATGGCTTAAAGGGGTGAAAAGGAAAATTAAACTTATATATAGTATGGATAATTCTTTGTTTTTGAACATGTAGGTATGAAAGTTTTGTATATAGATAGTTCGTTTAAAATAAAAAATGGTGTTCCTTAATACATTTATTTGATAGGGATGACTTAGAGGGGTGAACTGTGTGGATGAAACTTTGTACAGAACATTATTTTTATAGTAATGAAAACTTTTATTTAGACAGTAGATTGAAAATAAAAAAATATGTTCTTTAATATTTTTTGACAATGATGATATAGGGGTGAAATGGAGGATGAAACTTGGTATGGAAAATGCTTCGAGGTATGCAGCGGTGTTTTAAATACCTTTTCGCCAAAAGGATATGCTTTTTGGTCTCATGTACTCGTAATAGGGGGCGAGCCTATTACCATCTGCGGGGCACTGTTTCAGACTCCGGACTCCTATTGAGAATTTCTTTGTCAGAAAATCCCAACAACTGTCCAATCCGGGGATCAAATCCAGGACCCAGAGATTCCAAAGCGGTGCTTCCATCACTACGCCAAGATCAAGCGAAAGAAACCGCTGGGGTGTTAGCTAGTCGTGAAATATAAGTCTTTACATTAATATAGCTTAAATTTATCGTTTGTTACCCCAGATTCTTATACTTGATTGCATAATAAGATCTTGGAGACTAGATATTATATGTATAACTAAAAACATTAATCTTTTCTGTACCGTGATAATTAAAACAAAAGATTTATGAATGAAACTGACGTATATTTACGTCTCTGGAACGCAAAGGGCTAAATCAGCCATATCGTTCAAGTCTGAACTGAAACTAGTCAATGGACTAGTTTCGGACTTGAACGCCGTGGAACGAATGAAATGAAACGTGGACGAACATCAAAAATTGGTGTAATGGTCAACTGGGTTCAGATTGGTTTAGAACTATATAAAGGAACGATTTGTACTACTCATAACTTCTAAGTTGGTTCTAGATTTTTCACACATAATATACTAACTTGTATTGGAATTATGATGCCACTGGGAGACAGCCGCAAGCTTCAGAAGGTTGTGTCACTTTTAGGTATCCGTTCTACTTCTTACCTAACAAGCGGAAAGAAATAAAAGGACCTGCGATTCCTACTAAATATTTTCTGACCCAGCATCTGCCAGTTATAGGGCAACACAACATTAAGTGGGTCGTGATTGTTGGGTTTGTCTGGTTTCCACCTCTCAGTAAAGGTTCTATAGTGTGGTAGTCCAGACGCAAGTAGTAAGAGTCTTCTATTGATACGGTTGATGCCTCCGTCCGGTCCTGAGTATAGCCCTGGCTTTTGCATTGAATGGTCTCATTCTTTTCCTAGTTTAAAAGTAGTGTTCATATGGCACCTTTTTCCTACCAATATAAAACCTTTTTTACGCATAAATATAAGTTATATCTCCTTAAACTAAAATACATCTAAATAAAGTATAGATATTAGGAACCATAAATATAAATTAATCATTTGGCTAAAACATCGTAAGAGTATTGACATATTATATATATCACTGTCTAAATCCTAATCTTAACCCTAATCACACAAATACCTATTATAAACTAGCTGCGCCTCGCGGTTTCCCCCGCGTGGTGATGGATGGTGATGATGACGACGAAAAGTATCCTATATGTCCTTCCCCGGGATATAATCTATCTCCTTGCATTCCTAACAAACAAATAACCTAAACAAACTCACCTTCTAACTTATTAATCGACTTCTAACAAGTACAATTTGAAAAATGTTATACCGACTTCCATTCTATTCAGTTATTGGTGTGTATGTCAAAACTACTGGACCGAATTTGATGAAATTAAATGGGACCACACTGGAAGCACCAGCTTTCAAACAAAAAAAATTGAGAATCAGTTCACCCAGTCGAATGTTACGAGATAACAAACATAAAAAAAGAAAAAAAATTGAGCCGAATTGAGTACTTCCTCAACTTTTTTTGGAAGTCGGTAGAAAAGGAGGAGGTTCTATGTTCGACTGTATAATAATATGTATTTTTTATGAATGTCCACCGATTTCTATCCATCTATAGTCCATCGATATTTATAGGCCGATTCTCAAAATGATTATTTTTATTTGAAAAGTATACCTATATACTTCCGAGGTGGTCCCATCTAAATCATTAAATTCGGTAAAGCGATTGTGGAGTTACACTCCAACAAATGAAAAGTGTTTAGCCTGTCTTGATGATATCCTTATTGACGGTGAATGACAATCGAGCTCGTTAGTAGCCAGGGTCAGTAAAAAGGGAAAACATGAATAGTACTCGTACCAAAAAAAAGGAAACGGCATATCTATTTCCTTTTTTTTGGTACTATTAAATAATTAAATTTGGAGTGGAGATGGTTTGTGCACTGGATTAACACATCAAATATGCTACAATACCAAATGTTATCAGTTCTCGGGGGATCACGATAACCTTATTCCACGCGAACGAAGTCACGAGCGGGTACTGATAGATGACAATGACGATGATAGTGAAAAGTATAGCTTGGTAGTGCAGCGGGAAATGACTGGTAGATTCAGCACCAGTCATTTCCCGCTCTCTATACCAGATTGCATTAAATTTGCTTCAGCCGTGAAGAAAAAAACCTAAAAAGAAAAAAACCTAGGTGAATAACGTCGGCTAATTACGTGATAAGAGTAAAGTCGTTTTTAATATTAAATAAAAATGTGTCAAACTCACGAGAATTTTCAAAATATAACAAGTACAATTTGAAAAATTTAATACCGACTTCCATTCTATTCAGTTATAGGAGTGTATCTCAAAAACTACTGGACTGAATTTGATTAAATGGGACCACACAGGAACCACCAGCTTTCAAACAAAAAAAGAATCTTGAGTATCGGTACACCCCATCGAAAGTTATGAGGTAACAAACATTAAAAAAACAGTCGAATGAGTACCTCCTCCTTTTTGGTCGATAGATAAATATGTGTCAAACTCACGAGAATTTTCAAACCAAAATAGCAGTGAAGAAGTAAAAACACACAAACACACTTACTTGCAAACTTTCACCATCATATAATTTATTGTGATTTTAAATGGATTGTTCAATTATTTAAATGTTTTGCATTTTATATAACCGATAGCTGAACCGACCCGTTTTTTTTGCAACCCAATTTGCCCCACGAACATTTAGGAGCTCAATTAGTTATTCTGTAGTTATAAACAATGAAATCGATAGGTAAAACAATGTTTAAATAAACGTTGAACAATAATTATCAGATAGATATAATACTTATTAAAAAATTAACCAATGAAAAAACTTATTTTTCTTAGCACGTTATAGTTAGCGTGTGGTCACGGAGCCTTATTAGACTAGCACGCACTTGACTGATTATATCTAGGCACTAAGGCTGCATTCGAACGAACATAAGGTTTAGACCGAGAATAATTGTTTGACGTTTATTTTGCTGGTCAATGTGTACAATAAAGTACCCACTCTCGATCTTTACTTGCTTTGTGCTATATGAGTATTTAAATAAACACAGGCACGTATAAAAAAAATGAAAGTTTCTTTCTACCGAACGAAGGAGGAGGTACTCAATTCGACTGTTTTTTAATATTTGTATTTCTCATAAATTTCGACTGGGTGAACCGATTCTCAAAATTCTTTTTTTGTTTGAAAGCTGGTGGTCCAGTCCTGTGTAGTCCCATTAAATTTCATCAAACTCGGTCCAGTAGTTTTTGAGATACACTCCAATAACTGAACAGAATGGAAGTCGGTATTAAATTTTTCGAATTGTACTTGTTTATATTTTTTTATTGCCAGACAGGCAGGCGGCGCACCTGATGGTCACCGTCGCCTATAGACGTTTGCAACGCCAAGGGCGGTTTAGCTCAGTCACACAAACACCACAGAACGTATTGGTTTATAAACCATCTCCATTATAACCACTCTAAATACCGATTCAACGGGAATTTATATCAATCGTCTAGTTCTATGCGGATGTGCGCGTATAAATTACTATATATAGGCCTGATAGCGCTGAATTCCATCGCAGAGCCAGGCCGTGCGATTCTCTAAGAGTAAACATCGTTGCATCTTTGACAACATCCATGAAATAAATGACGAGATAATAAAAACATTCAAACTTACAGACTTTTAAAATTCATTTTAAGCTAAATTTACTACTTCGTCAAAAAACAACCTCGAAGCAATCTTTAAAATCCAGGGAACTAAACAAATGATTTAAGAAACCAAGTCAATACACTTGTAATATTTGATGAATGCACATAAACACACACTCACACACACGCACCCACACACACACGCACACACACACACACGCACACGCACGCGCACACACACACACACTCTTGCCCACTACTCCTCCCTCTCTCTCTCTTACACTTACACACGCTTATACACCACACAGCTCAGTCATCTAATTTGGTATAAATAGGGGCTAGTACGGTGACTGTTCTGTTTGTACGAAAAATACAAGTTAGTACAATTACTCGTATTATAAAGTAATCGATGTAATATTGTGTGTTGCACCTGTGTTTTTTGTTACTTAAGTATCTCGGCCAAGACCTTAGCCAGAGCTCAGTGGTAGACTGAAAAACAGCGTTATGCTCACATCACAATGTGAACATAACATATGCTGAGTTTACCCCTATTGCCCTAAGATATTAATTTATTAAATAATATTCGTTTTTATATTCATCATAACTTATAAGTTACGCCTAATTTGATAGTGTGAAATGTTTTTCTTTAGCAGCAATAAATGTTTTTTTTTGTTTTTTGAAAAAAACGTTGGTAAAACAACTTTGTGTACAAGGGCGATATCTCATAAAGTATTTGACATCGGTGAGCTCGTCGACGAGCTTGTCGACGAATTATTAGAGAATCGCACAGCAGTACTATAATATTATATAGAGGTAAGATTTGTATTTTTGTATGTTTGTAACGCATAAACTCAAAAACGAATTTGATAAAGTGTTACATCCCTGAGTAGAGAGGCAAATATATTCTGATTCATCATCATCATCCATTACCACAATAGGGAAACCGCGGAGCGCAGTTTGTAGTATATATAGGTAATATTATATATATTTATATATATGGTAGTATATGTTTTTTTTTGTATGTTGTTAGGAGACGGTACAAGCATGTCGAGACCCACATGGTGTTAAGCGGTATCGGACCTCTGCCTAGAACAGATGCATTTAATCACAGTGGCGAGCTGCATTGCGCCCGTAACCCTGAGACATTAAGTTGTTAATTAGTCTCATGTGCCTGAAATTTTGCTGGCAATAACCTTCAAACTAAAACACAGTATTGCGAACATTACTGCTATACGGTAGAAAAGGGTATGGTGGCAGAACTTCTCCGGACGAACTCTTTCATAAAGAGTTGTACTGCTTTTAAATAATATATTGAATGTATATATAAATATTGTATGTATCCTATATACATTCCCATTAAAAAAATAAAATCAGGAAGTACCTATCCATTTCTTTACTTGATCCTTTTTCAGAAATCATTTTGTCCGTAGACGTCTAAAAAACAATTGAATTTGAGTGACCGCGCCAGTGACGTAGTGCCATACCTACTCGGATACATGAAGGACTTAGGATAGCTTCTTTTTTGGACAGCATAAGCAGTTCAGGTCCCAAACTAGGCAGAGACTGTATGCTATGGCACCTCATGAATGATATTAGTATATATTATGATACAAGTGAGCTAAGTTGCTCATTATACACGAGCTATGGGTTGCAGGCGCAGAGCCGCAGCCGCAGGCGAGGACGTAATCAGCTGAGTGTCTGTATTAAAACTTGACATTTTACTAGTAGATTATGCACCGAGGGAGTAAAGCAGTGTCTTACCTTATGGGCGGTATATTGAACCCTGAGTGTAACGGGGACTCTAGATTTGATTTGACCAAAATTTAATTAAGTTATGTAGAGTCCTGAGTGAAGCGAGGGGTTAAAGCCGCCCAAGACGAAGACAGGTTTATCCTCGAGGTGCATACTCTACTTTTCATACCTACTGCGAGACAATAAAAACTCAGAGCTTTAAAATAGCAGTTAGTTATTAAAAAGTAAAATACATTAGTACTTAATATTCAAATTGAACATATTTGTCCCGTTATACTCGTAGAGGGACAGAGTAATGTCTTTGGAAGGAACATTTTTTATGGAAAGCACTGTTTTAGACTTTCGCGGTTGATAACTAAGTTATAATTAGTACTCACGAGATGTAGACCACGATTTAGCTGCTTTTGGAGCTCCCGATATTTCGGTACAGTTACATGCACCACGTTCAAAATAATAACATTTTATAGAAGTTGTTAAAATAAAATAACACCGAACACTAGATAAGGGCACCTTGAATGCGCAGAGTGGCCGTGTGGTAGTTACGCATGCGCGTTGCAACGCGGCGCACAAAGAACCTATTTTTTTAAATTTATTACATAGCCATAGATACAAAGTCCTTCTGCCTATTCCCTATAGCAGTGTTGCCAAATCAATGAAACAATAAATGGCCAAACACTTCTAAAATGGTTAGAATGTTAAAAATTTCGTACCCTGAAATGAGGCTAAAAGTGGCCAAAGAACTGAGTTAAAAACAAACTCAAGTCTATAACTTTAAAACGTTTTATTTAATCATCTAAGATTAATGCAACATAATACTCAATTGAGGTTGATGGTTCTGATTCTTTAGGAATAAGGAAAGAATATTTTTCATGCTTTCCGATTTGATCCAACACTTCCATGGGTATTTTGTAAGAAGCATACGTCTGCATAAGTTGATGTATTCCGTAGATAACGTTCGTTCAGAAATGAGATCAGAAATCAAAAATGAAATTTATGAGTGAAAACAAGTGCTATGAAATGGAAGTGGGTATAAAAATAATTTTAGTTACATATTAATTGGCTGTAATTTTACGTAACCTTGTCAGTACTAAAAAGTTGCTAAATATGTAGCTAAAATGTTTAGCCAATAATATTTTATATTTTTGCAACACTGTCCTAATATAGTACAATAGCGCCATTTTTCTTTTTTTTCTGTATGCTGTCTCCGTACTAAGAGTTTTCCTACAACTAACGTTCCAAATCCATATCACTTTACACCCAATCATACAACATTACATCCCCGGGGATGAAATGCCTTGCTTTACATTGATATTGCGTTATATGTAATTGGACTTTTTCGAGCAGGTGGTATGAAAATTATTTACCGCACACGATATAGACAAAATATGAAAATTATAGGAAAACGCGCGCAATTTCTTTGTTCACTGGGGACCTGCATGGTGAACACTGAACATGCAGCCTACTTCAATCAAATTATAATTTCAAGTTATCAACGGCAAATATTTTTAAATTGTACCTATACTAAATTAATATGAAATATTAGTAATTTGATTGTAATAAATGCCTTTTTGACATAATTGACATTGACTTTCCCCAAAAAGATAACATCATTATGAACATTTACGATCAAGTAGGACACTTATCAAAAGAATAAATTCCTGGTTGGAAAAACATTGGTACCCAAACTAGGAGACCTGTGTTATGGCATACCAATGCCCTCCACCTGGATTATAGTGTTAGATCTAATTACATTTAGGCCCATGGGGGCCGTCCGCTCTCAACTTTTTTACGGATCTGGCGAAACGTTTGTTTGAGGCGTCGGGTGACCGAAATGCTGGCGCCTATTTTGGGCAAAAACTTAGCATTGCCATCCAGCGTGGCAATGCCGCCAGCGTTTTGGCCACTTTTCCTCCACCATGGGGCTTATAGATTAGATAGTTATTATTATTATTATTTTATTTAATTTTTAATTACTAAAAAATTTTGGCAAATATTCATATAAATCATTAAATTACATTTGTTGACGTAATCTTTAACTAAAGAATAAGGAACAAAGTGTGTAGTATACCTACACACTTTGTTCCTTTTTTTGGCATTATTTAATAATAATACGCGTAAAGGCGTAAGTGAGTATAATTGTGTTAGAGATTAGATGAATATGAAACTGAGTGTATCTATGTGTACGTATCTGTGAGTTTATAAATTAATATATTAAAGACTGTGAGAGAGTGATTGTGTGTGAATATGTGTATTAAAATGGGGGACCTTAACAAATAACTATCAGATAGGAGTTAAGTACGATAAAATCACTAAGATCGATTCAGTATTTATGTAATCTTGAGTAATTAGCCAGTTTTTGAATAACATTTTGCAGGCGATTCTGTTCATAGGATATATACTCAAAATTTTGTTTAATTTATATATTATAAATGTAAGCACCTAGAAAGTAGGGGTGTCTTCGAGCGAATGCCGTCCGACATAGCCATGTTACACATATGCTCTTGAACGAGCGCGTAAAATTCGGCCAAGTGGGATTGAAGTAAAGGTTTCTATGGTACAAGAGAACAAGATTAAGGATTAAAAGTTGCCGAACTGATAAAACATTGCATTCTGAGTATAGAAGATGGGTGGGATATTGATAAGGTTTAAAAGTCATAACTTTCAACACTGAGTGTTGAGATTTTTCCAATTTTAAAAGTATGTAAATTTTCTACGCCATATAACCTACTTTGTTGCTACAAAATAAATGTACTAGAAAATGGTCTGTTTTCTCCAAAGACCTTACAGTTAGTAAGTGTAAGGTTTACTTTTGTTTTCTCGCATATAATTTGCAGTTAGGTACTAACTTCACTTTGTAGGGATAAATCTATTATGCACTAGTGTGTAATATTTTTATGCACGTGTGTGCTATATTTTGGTTTATGGCCCTAAGAACGATGTACTAAGGCTCACTTACGAGCAAGTGTGTTGAAAACATATTTATATTATAGAAATACATGAGAAACAGATCAAGTAGACATGTTCACGCCCACAAATGTTAGATCTGTCCGAGATTGAACTCGGGACCAGTGACTCTCAAGAACACTCAGAAGGCAAGGTTGCTAGTACTGCGCCAACCGTAGGGCTATTATGTATCTCAGTTGCTAACAAATGTCGACTGAAATCGAAATAAATGGCGGCTCTATGTCACTTTTGTCAGCTTCAGTCATCAACTTCCTAACATTTTTGCTTACTGGAGTTGTCACAACTGACATAGAGCCATTTTTCAAGATTTCAATCAACATTTGTTAGCAACTGAGATATATAATAGCCCTGCCGGCCTCTCAATAGCTAGGGTAGCTGGCAACTGGCAGGGCTATGCTCTATACACCACAAACGTCAGTGCAACACCTATCATTTACATTTTACGGCAAAAAAATTGTTAGTGATTTTTTGAAATTGTGAATATATAATGGTTAATTTTCACAAATCTTTGATAATGAAACAAGACCGACGGCAGTCTGGTTCATTTCAATGGTGCTAATCGTACTTGCAGTTTCATCATGATTCTTGAATCTTGGTCTGAGAGTTTAAGCATATCACTGTTAAAAAATAGTTCCAAATATATTATATGTAGGTATACCTACTCGTAATACCCATTTATATGTAGGTATTTAATTAGCAACAGCTGTGGCTTGGCTATATCTTAATAACGATTTGTAATATGTTATTATCAAGTAATGACTTAGTCACTAATATCTCTTACATCAAAACAAAATATCGGGATGCTTTAATTTTGATAAGAAAACTTGCAACAACAAATTGGCGTTGTAGTTTCAGACCTATTTTCAGCCTTCAGGAAGGAGGTTCTCAATTCAGCTGCATGTTTTTTTCTTGAACGTATGTTACGTAATCATTCCGTCAATTATGAATCGATTTTGACGTTTTTTTTTGTTTTATAGATCATATTTCAGAGGTGGTGATCCGATATAAAAATTAAAAAAAAAATTGGTTTTCACAAAATATATACCAAAATAATGTTTTGTTTTGTAGTTCCCTTCAGCAATTTTTTTTTTGGATTTTAATTTACTATTAACGACGGCAGGGCTATTATGTATCTCAGTTGCTAACAAATGTTGATTTAAATCTTGAAAAATAGCGGCTCTTTGTCAGTTTTGACAAGTTTTAAGTTGATGACTGGAGCTGATAAAAGTGACATAGAGCGGCGATTTCAATCAACATTTGTTAGCAACTGAAATACACAATAGCCCTGCAGGTCTTAAAATTTTAAGAGCTTAATCGCTTTATTTTTTTTTAATTTTATATTACAGTTATTTTTATATGTATTTTACATAGTAACTACTATGAAAGAATAAAACTGCGTAGGTAGTAACCATTACAAGAAAAATGTAGGCAGAACTACTTCTGAAATAATACCAAGTATATGAAGAAAATGATAAGATAATCTTACATTAATTATAAATACTGAAGATTAAAAGAATTATATATATTCTGCGCTTTATTGTTTTATTAATCCAAGAAATCCAACAAAGTTCTTTATGAGCATAGGATTAATAGGTTAGGACTTTAGTTTGTGGATTAAATAGTATGTGTACGCCTTCCTATCATAACAACACGTACAATTTGAAAAATGTTATACCGACTTCCTTTCTATTCAGTTATTGGAGTGTAACTCAAAAACTACTAGGCCGAATTTGATGAAATTTTGGAAAAAATGGAACCACACGGGAAGCACCAGCTTTCAAACAAAAAAAAGAATTTTGAGAATCGGTTTACCCTATCGAAAGTTATGAGGTAACAAACATAAAAAAAACATACAGTCGAATTGAGTACCTCCTCCTTTTTGGAAGTCTGTAGAAAAAGGCACAAATCAAATATATTAATTAAATAGATCATCATCAATCATAATCAGCCCGTTTTGTTCCCACTGCTGGGACTCGAGCCTTCCTCTCAGAGAGAGGATTTGGGCCGTAACCCACCACGTGGGCCCAGTGCGGATTTGTGGATAGGTTAGTGGCCAACCAATGTCGAAGTTTTCAGGCGAAGGCCACCCGAAGGCCTTCGACATAGCCTAACGACTGGTGTCCTTAGACAAACAACCGGAACCGACGGCTTAACGTGCCCTCCGTAGCACGGGAGCGCTCAGTTGAATAATGCCACTAGCGGTCACCCATCCAAGTCCTGACCGCAGCAAGTGTTGCTTAACTTGTTGATCGGTCAAGATCGTCAAGTCGAGCTCCGCTACGAGCGCTACTTAGCGCTATTAAACAGATACTTCATTTAATTTTATCATCATGAGGGTACTTATTTGGAAGACGATCTAATACATAATAATTAAATTATTTTCAATTACAATGTGTCCGATACAAAGGAATTTATGTATTACAAATATCCTAATATTTACAGAATTTTAAACATAAAATAAATACGAATATTGTTTAAAATATAATTAACTAATAAATCACATGAATATATATTTATTCGTAGATATGAATATAGAAAACTTGTCCGCTCTCAACTTGTTTAGGGATCTGGCGAAACGTTTGTTTGAGGCGTCGGGTTACCGAAATGCTGGCGCCTATTTTGGGCAAAAACTTAGCATTGCCATCCAGCGTGGCACTGCCGCCAGCGTTTTGGCCACTTTTCCCCCCACCATCGGCTTATAGATTAGATAGTTATTATTATTATTATTATTTAATTTAATTTTTAATTACTAATAAATAATTTATAAACAAAAAAAAAAAGATTTAAATAAATTTGAAATTGCCGATTAGTCGCAAAAAGAAAACTTGTACAAAAATAGGTAAAATCGAAAAATTAAAAATCAGTTAAGTGACGTAAAATATGTTTATAGGTATTACAAAACAAATATGAGTACCCATTCCGTTATTTCAGGTAACTTCATCACAACAGAGAAAAAATATTTATTATCACAATAAATACGTATTGTTTTCTAAATTAACGTCTTGTAAAATACACGCTCATGCTTTATGGTATTAAAATAAATTTAATGTACCTATTTATATGTATTAATATATTAAACAAATATATTTAATTAATTAAATACAAAACAAATAAACAGGCCCTGGACAGTATAAATTTATTGAATTATGAAGAATGTGTTATGTTATGTTTTAGAAACAATACGTCCTAGCTTTGCTGGTATAAGTATTTCACATGAATTTATTGATCAGGAGTATCACAAACACATTACGTTTTTATTGAAAATAAATACGTGAAACTAAACACAGTTTGAATTATTTATTTTTAGTCACGTTTATAGTTTTAAAAAAATATGAAATCAATGCATATCATTATATGAAATATGAAAGATGTAATAAGTCTCGCGAGCGCAGTGAAATAGTGAACTGAAGTCACGAATGTCTGCTCTTGGAATTCCTTTATTCCCCAATTCTCAAGCGCAACTGATTATATATCTTGTTCCTTATTACACGTTGTTTTATCATGACTGATTATATGCTCTTGTATCTAAGTCTGAAACTGTTTTGTATATAATAAAGATTACAAAGGCATCTTCGGGGACGTCACTTACGTCGATACGTTTTTATATAAATCCGACTGGGTGTGCGTAAGTTTCCAGTTGAGTAGTGTACACACCGTGTATAGGGACGGCTGCAAGTATTTTTCCTTGTTTGAGTACCTTTGTATGCCTTGTCCAAGTGCTATATTAATATCGGACGCAAACGTGCGTTTCTGGATATAACAATGGTGAGCATCCCGAAAAACATTTTCATTACGTTTTCAAGAATTTTAGAGTTTGTATAGTATATGTACACATGGATTTTTTAAGAATTTAATTTACAAAATATTTTGTACGACAAAAAAATACCAGATAAAAACCTTAAGTTGCAGATCATAATTAACGTATTTTAATGTTTTCTGGCTAACATTTAAACGAATATGTACTTACCTACTAACTTTTTATATACTTTTAGTTTGCACTTATACATATAAGGCGATTAAGAGCAGTAAAATTTTTTGTGATCGAGTTTGTCCGGGAAAGTACTGCCACCTATTTCTATCATGAAGCAGTAATGTTCGCATTACTGTGTTCAGGTTTTATATTTTTGTTTGCCGGTGAAATTACAGGCACATGAGATTTAACAACACAAAAAAATATCTCAGGGTGATGGACGTATGTGCTTGTTCGTACCATGTGACAGAATGCGTCTGTATAGGCAGAGGTTTTAAACCGCTTAACACCAGATGGGCTTCATGCTTATTTCGTAACCTACTGAAATAAAAAATATTTATTAGATGAAATACAGTAGATTAAATATATTCCACAATATCAAGATATACTTTCGCACTCAAATTGTGAATAGAACGAATTTATAGCATTTAATTAAAAATATATTGAAGGACTATATACAGTAACTAATAGGTAGGTAAATAGGTTAACTAGGCACATACAAATCATCACAATAAATATTTATTAAGTGACCTTAAAATAAAATTCATGCCATCTTATAATAAAATTGAATAATCTATATCTTGAAATAAAAAATAGTTTCAAACGTAATATAAACAAGCTTTTTCAAAATTAATACGTACTTATGTTCTTGTATTTTTACAGACATCCAAAAAAAGGAGGAGGTACTCAATTCGATTGTATGTGTGTTTTTTATGTTTGTTACCTCATAACTTTCAATTGGATGAACCGATTCTAAAAATTTTCTCAAAATCGTTTGAAAGCTGGTGCTTCCCGTGTGGTCCCATTTAAATTTCATCAAATTCGGTCTAGTAGTTTTTGAGATACACTCCAATAACTGCAATAATGGAAGTCGGTATTAAATTTTTCAAATTGTATCTACTTGTAAAGGTCCTGGTTGTCAGCAACTTAACAAGTATCACCCTAAAACATAAGATATGTAAATAGACCTAGCCTTGCGGAGTATTACGTCTTGCATACTTTGTAAATCGCGTACAGAGAGTCTTTACACCTGTACAAGTTGTATAGAAGCGGAACATGTTACGAACGGGACTAAAATATCATAGTTCTATAATGGTAATTGTCATTAAGTATCGCTACAGCGCCATAAGAAGCCAGGTATAAAAATGCAAGTTGTTAGTACTGTTTTTTCCGTCTTCGGAAAAAACGTGATAACACGTTTTACAAAACCTCCTTTTAAGAAAAAGGAGAAGGTTTAGAAGTCAACGCTCTCGTATTATAATATAATATACGATTACTGCAACATCCAATTTTGGTGATTCTTTTTTGTTAGACATGCAGCAACTTCATGTTGTAGTATATAATTGTTGCTCGTTAGTGGACACGTTGCTTTCGTTTACGTAAAATAATGAAGGCACTTGTTTATGTTTATGAGGCCCATAACTTACCTATATATAACTATATTGGAAAGGATGATGCTAAAAACACGTTCCACTCCTCATGTACTACAGTAGGTAAAACTCAGACAAAATAATAAAAAAGTCAAGACAGAATGTTGTGAACAGAGAAGTGAGGCCGGTAAAACTACGCCTCGGCGTGTCCATACATGGCGGCGCGTGGAAGCAACACGTAAAGTTTTAATTATCATTTAATTTAAATTTATTATTTGCTAATACATTTTTGATAATTTTAATTTAATTCGAATTACTATGACAGTACCGAATCACGCACATGTAGTTTAGAAAACCGGCCTCACTTCTCTGTTCGCAACATTCTGCCTTGACTTTTTTATTTTGTCTGAGCAGTAAAAGTCAACAATCCGCTTAGGTAAAGTATAATAATTTAGAATATTTTTGTCATAACCATTAAATCACCGAACTACTAGTAGGACTAGATGAAATAAACGATGTATGAACTAATGGGAAACGAATAAGAAACGAAGACCCGCTCTTGGTAGTCTTATGTTGAAATGAAGAGGGAAAAATTTGTTACCAAAATGCAACCGATATAACTTAAACAGACTCACCACTTGCTTATTATTTGCAACCACTTATAAACCTCCTTGATGTCATTGAATTATATATGACACATCGTGCAAAAGAGTCAAGAGCAGCTAATATTTAATTTACAGAACCACTCACAATGTTTCTATAACAATTCTACTTATCTTTTATTTACCTTTAATACATTAAGAATTGCATAGGGAAATCGTGGCCAGTAGCACAAACAATTTGCGAATTCTTATCGTAAGCGTCAACGCGTCGGTGTAAAAACTATGAGTTACCTGTGTCATAGATGCCCTAGATAAATGACAGTTTGGACTGTTTTACGTGAACGACTCGTTACGTTACACTTACGCAGTTATTGCCAGTACTAGAAGTTTTATTAGTAGCAATTTTAGCTTTATGAAACGACCAACGTTAAGGTTTGAACAGATTTGCATGTCAAGAAGGTCAATTCGACCGTATAAACTGTATACTCGTACTGACGCATTTAAATTTGCATTGAAAAGTGAGAGTCGAGGTCTGTGAGGTCCGTTCAGTTTTTAAATTCTATACAGGCTGTCCATGTACCATGTAGGCATGTACCCTTACTAAGTGCCGTACAGCCGTGCGATTCTGTAATGATTCGTCGACTAGCTCACCGATGTCAAATACTTTATGAGATATCGCCCTTGTACATTAGGTTGTTTTTCCAACGTTTCTTGTCATCTCTTCACTTGTTTCACGGATGTTGTCAAAGATGCAACGATGTTTGCTCTTGCGAGAATCGCACGGCTGATATGGCTGACATTGGTCTATGATTAATTAAACCTGCCTAGAACACACACCGGGTCGAGTTTAGCTTGAAGAGACCCGGGTCGTATGGGGAGACACAGACTTCGGCATTCATCAGTATGAGCATAGCATTACTTTTTCGTAATACTTTTGAATTCCGCTCTTGTAGTGTAATGTCGCATTCCCAAATATCTCCAAACGTCTTGGTGATATATAGAAAAGAAAAGTGATTGAGGCAGAGCTTACTTTTTCAATTTATGTGGTAAAAGGCGAATATTATATAAAATATCGGCGGCTCAATTAGACAATGCTTCAAAAGTCATGTAGCGTACCAATACATTCTCTCGCACTTCACACCACACTAACACGATGGCAACTTCAGCCCGAACTCTGCTAAATAAGCTACCACAGTGATATTAAATGCTTATATAATTACTATAAACTTATATTATGTTAATCGTGTGAAATCACTATACTACGTTTCGGTTTATAGCAAGCAAGCAGAAAAATACTTAGTGCTCTGTATCTGAAATCTAGAGGTTTTTATTCATTTCAATATTGGGGCTTCTCTAAAGTCATTACAAATCTACGTACATATTAAAAATATACCTATTCTTTGTCTGAACTTACAGCGCAAGATACGTTTTTTTACTTAGTTAATCACAAAGAAACAGGCGTGAATGAGTTGAAACACTTTGAACTAACCGACACAGATAAAAAATTAAATATGCGACACAGTCACTATAAAGTTATAATTCAGCTATCAATGTAATTCAGCATAATTTATTGCAGGTAGATAAACCACGATAGCAAACATTTGCGCGACAACCAGACTATTTACCTTGAAATAAAGAAAACTATAATTGAATGTCCTATTGAGTGTTATCAAACTTTGATCTCAATATGATGAACAAAAGAGGCTCGCATGGTGCCGCTGTATAAATATGTACTTGCTTTTGAAAATATAATTATACAAATAAACAAATAAGAGTAACCTAACAAAATATTTTTATAACAAGGTGTCCTGTTAGGTTTATCTAGGAACAAACATCGCAGTAACGAAATAAAACAAGTAAAGAAAATTTGCAAATTAGGAGCATTTAGATACATTACCATTATCCATAGAAGATTTAATGTTTCAAACACTCCCCAAAACAGAGTCATAGCCAATAATAACTGTATCTTCCGGAACCAGCGTAGCCTCTATAACCCTACTTAAAATTAGGCGGAGTCGCAAAAAGCTTCCTGATTGCGTGGTCTAATCCGTCATTAATCATGCGCAATCAGACGGAGGAAAGACACATGCAATCCCCGTTCACCCACTCCACCCCGCAGCTCGGAGGTTAGAGATAGACAGTGAGCCGATATACACGGACTGCTCAATCAGTTAGCTAGTGATCAACATACTCGGACTGCTCTTGCAGTCATAGTCAACGGCTTAAAGCTGCTATTGATAACTGCTCGAGCAGTTGGTTTTAACTGCTCAAGCTCTATTCAAGGGCAGGAAGCTCGCGCGACGTGGAATGAAGAGCGCGAGCGGAGGTAACTGCGCGAGAACAGTCGACAGCTCGAGCAGTCCGTGCCTGGCGACTGCTTGACCACCAACCACCCGAGCTGTTGCAACAGCTCGAGCGGTTTCGTGTATGTGTGTATTTAAAAGACTGTAGTTCACTGTGCAGCCGCAGCTTGAAGCAGTCCATGCTGACTGCTTCAAGTTGATCATGTATCTGGGCCCTTAGTTTACACTTACATCGTTCGAATAACTGCGGTGGGATCAGTGGCGATCAAATAGCTTCATTAGATTACGCTTTACGATCACGCGACGTCACGGTTTCGATTCGATTTTGGACTGTAGAATATCAGGGGTGTGGCATGACCATTATCAACAAACCATACTATATTACGTAAATAGAAAGTAGATATGATATAATTAGTTTAAATTATTAAGGATAAATAAAAATATAATGTAAAACTTTATAATGTTTTTTAATTTACGTCGTAATTATGGAAGACATGATGAATTTACAAGCAATGAACTTCTGTTTTTTACGATTTATGAAATTAATTTTAATTATATATCAAATTTAAGAGCTGATTGTCTTCTGATTACAATTTTGATTGAAATCAAAAATACAGGGTGCAAATTTAAGTTAAAATTTTGTGACCGGTTTGCAAACCGGTTCAGGTACTTTAAAAGTTCTATAAATTAATTCCTTCTTATTTTTGAAAATAACATCTACGCAGTCTCTTTCAAGTAGAATATACTTCTTTCTTTAGATATAAAGTTCTATCGGCCTTACTTATAAACGCTGCTTAACTTTAAATGACGTTATTTACGAGTAGTACTGCGCAAAGGAAAAATGTTCTGCGCCGTACTAAATGACGTTATTTAAATTTAAGCAGCGTTTATAAGTAAGGGCGTAAATATATAAACCTCCATGTTGCATAGCAATGGAACAGCCTATATTATACTGGTACCTCTATCTAAATAAATGTATATAAGGACAAAACTGCACAATATAATATAATATAATATAATGACTAATACCTATTCAATGCTGCATTCAAAATATTTTTATTCATATTTTTTTACATATTTCACAAAACTACGATTCTTTATCTCAATTATCAATATTTAAAAAATATAAACCCGTATAGAGTTATAACTTGTACTTAATTCACCTTAGAATAGGGACATTTATGTCTTACTCTCGCGCATTTTAAACTCACCTACAACTTTACTACTGTTTAGTCCCGTTCCATATATATTAAGATTAATACTTATTGTTTGTAAACTTGTTGTTTGAAATATGGGTAATCGAATAATTACTAAATAACTTTAATATTACAAATAATATTATCAGTACACTAGCAAATACAAACAAAAACAATATATATTATATATAAACTAAAAATAAAACAACATAGTCTAATAAATCGCTACCGAGGTGGGCTTTGTTCCCAACATGCTAAATTACCAAATTAGGTTTTAATTTGGTATTTAATTAACCGAGCGAGTGCGAAGCACGAGCGCAGCGTCTAAGCAATAGCTTGGGCAAAAATACTTTCGTATGTCTGTCTGTCCGGCTGTTCTCCTCTACAGGTCGCATTTCTCAAGCCAAGTACCTAATCCTCGTAAAAGTTTGTGAGCGTTCGATAATTATATAGAATTTTATTTCACAGCTTTTGGTAATTTTTCAATATAAAATAATTAATAAAAATACTACTGTAAATTTTGTCGTTTTTAGTAGGTAAGGGTAAATTTCAACAAGTGTCTTTTATTGCCCTTAAGCTATGCAAAGATATACTCGCGAGGTCTACAACTCACAGAGCCACTAGTCTGTGTATCCATATCACCAAGGTTAACTTGTTGGATAGCCCTGAGTCTTCTTTAGATAGTCCTGAGCCTTCTATAGATAGTCCTGAGCCTTCTATAGATAGTCCTGAGCCTTCTATAGATAGTCCTCAGCCTTTTCTACCGACTTCCAAAAAGGAGGAGGTACTTAATCGACTGTTTCTTTTTAGTTTTTTTTTTATGTTTGTTACCTCATAACTTTCGATAGGGTGAATAGAATGGAAGTCGGTATTAAATTTTTCAAATTGTACTTGTTAATTAGATGTATGCACGTTATTTAATTATGCACTAACCGGTAGTTATCGGGTAAAAATTTCATAATTTATTTGTAATTGAATAAGGTAGTTCTGCGAAAAAAACGTCCTTTATTTGTTTATGCGTAAAGTTCGTTTATCTAATTTCAAGGAGACATAGTATACTGCAATTAACCTTGACGAAAATTATTACATATAACCTTTTTCATGTACCAAGGTAGAACATAATTAAACTATTGTGACTTGTAAAAGTAATTTTTGAGTGTACCTAAAGTTTATACTTTAATAATCATAAATATAAATTTACGGTCGGGACCTAAAGTTATTCGATGAATATCGTTTGACAAACTATCATTGTCTTATCAGATTATCAGAAAGGAATCGCATTTCTATTGTGCCTTTACCAATATCGGTATCATCATATTGGTATCCTTAATCCTTGATTATCATTCGTTGAAACACAACCAGGAAACAATAAGTTTAATACCCCTTGCATGTTAAAGAGCATAAAATCCCTCATTTTGGGATTCGTCACAATCGGGTAATTATGTACCCAGTGACACTCGTGCCATCAAGACTTAATCTAATGATGAATTATTTATCAAAATTGGCTGATCCGTTGTGTAGTTACGAGCGGACATATGAACAAACATACATACGTAATAAGTCAACACACATAACAAGTAAACCTCTTGTCTTCTGTCTCCCTCTTTGAGTGCTGTCAGACAGAGAGCGGTCAACGCGCTCACGCGGTCAGTTTTGTTGTATTGTATTACATAGATATACCCATAATAGTCTACCCACATTTGACCGACGCGTTCAGAACGCCTCCGGTTGGGTTATAATTATGTAAAGTAATACAACACAACGAACGCAAAACTGACCGCGAGAACGCGTGACCGCTCTCTGTATGATATCCCCTTTGGGCTTCACCGTAGTCGGGTAAAAAATAATCATTGAACGATAAGGTATATCAACGCCAACGGCCTTGCTCACTATGTATGTGTAGAGCGGGTTTGTAACACATCGTTGAATATGACGCATTTATTTTATTACTAGCAGCGCTCCGCTGTTTCACCCACGTGGTAATGGATAATAATGATGATGAATAAAAATTTATAGCCTATTATACAGACTGACTGGTTGAACACTTTACATAAACAAGGACATGATAATTCATGGTCACATGAAACGTTTAAAAAAATAAAATTAAAAAAATACCGTTAAACTACAGAGGAAACCTTCATTCTATGAATGTGCTATAATTCGAAAATTATGGACACCGTCCGAACGGGGTTAATGACCCAAAGCGCCGCGCCGCGTTCAAAGGAATCAAGCTGCGTCCGAACGGGGTTAATGACCCAAAGGGCCGCGCCGCCCGCGCCGCCAAAGGATGCCGCGAATGCCGCGATCGTCGGCCGCCCGCCCGGCCGCGCCGCGCTTTTATTACTACACGCGCGCCGCGAGTGACCATGTTTATTGTTTTGAGTAGACAATTAAAGTTAAATTAGGTAAATATTAGGCACCTATTTTTTTTTCTTAATTAGAACGAGAATCGAGTACTGAGCACTATATATATCAATATGTAAAGTGTTCAACCAGTCACCCTGTATATATATTTATGATATTCAGGGATAATGCAGCATTCTAGAGTAGTTTTTGAGTTTATTCGTTACAAACATACAAAAATACAAAGCTTTCCTCTTTAATATTAGTCTAATTGACCCATCCGCGACTTGCTCGCGCGTTATGGCGGGTACAGTTTTTATTTTTTTTGGACGACACTCTATTATTTTATTTTGTAAAATAACTATAGTATAAGATTACCCCTTATATGAAAACCTCTTGAAAGACGGTATAGCCGTTTTGGAGATTAGCCGGAACAAACAGACACAGACAACATTTTAGTTTTTTATTCAACTCGAGTGACTTGACGAGCAAGTCGAGTGATTTTAAGCGTCAAATTAAACCATACAAGTTCAGTGCCATCCAGAATGTTTAAACTATAACGGTACAAAAACTTGCATGGTAATGCACTACGCTCCACACCCTTGAGAGATGATAAAACTCTTGCCTATAAGATGTTAAATCTCTTGCCATGTTAATTCATTACATTGCCCTTGTAACCGAAACACAGTTATGTTTGCACACTACTGCTTATGGTTGAGTAACTATCAGTATTAGATAGTATCTACTTCCCCAGGTGGACTCTGCAAAAGCCCGACCTCTACAAAAGTAATTATTTCTGACATAAGTATATCCTTTCATATGCATTTAAACAGCGGTTTTTCTTATATCAGACTGACCTTCTAGAATGTTTGTCAAAACGTTGATTAGTTGACTAACTTAATACTAAACACTCATTGGTCAATGGTATTCTGTGACGCGATATATGACCAATCAGCGGTCAGTACTCCGTCTGCTAACTGATCTAAGTTTGACAAACGTTACAGAAACTGGAAGTTAAGTCACTTCAATTCTAACAATTTGTATAGACAAGCATGCCTCGGATACGGAGCCACAGTAATAAATATTAATCATGACAGAACAAAGCTTTAAGCAATGTATGTAGAGTATGGCACAGTCAGAAAATATTATTTTTAGGGTTCCGTTCCTCAAAAAGAAAAAGGAACCCTTATAGGATCACTTGGTTGTCCCTCTGTTCGTCTGTCCCTCTGCCCGTCTGACAAGACCTTTTCTCAGGAATGTTTGGAGGTATCAAGTTGAAATTTATATCAATTACTTGGTCTACGGTCTCTTTCAGATGGGAAAAGTCAAACTTGTAAGGCAACGCTATCAAAATATATGACTGTTTATATCGCATGTTTTCGAATATTTTGCGATATCGCAAGGGCAGAATACGTCTATTTTATATGCTGAAATATTAATCACTTAAAAAACTGTGCATGATATTTTTATGTATAGTATTATAGTAATACCTTCTAGATACAAACTCTAGAAGGTCTGCTCAAGAGTTTGAATAATACGTTAATATCATTTCATTACTACGATCTTTCCTATTAGTTACTGAGATTATAAAAAAACTGTATGCATAGGCTATATGACTGTGTACTTCACTATTTGTATATATTATACAATACTAGCTACGCTCTGCGATTTCACCCGCTCAGTGATGGATGATGCTAACGATGAATCCAAACCATGTTCATCAGGGATAATGTAAGATTCTAATGGTGAAATATTTTTTCAATTCAGTCCCGTAGTTTCGGAGCCTATACAATTCAAACACGCACACAAATATATATACAACCCTTATTTTAGAGTAAAGCGGCCGCCACCAAGCGCAATGGGCAATGGTCTCAAATGCTGGCAGTGTTGGCTAGGTAGAAAGCAAGGCCAATATACCGCAAATATGAATTTGGGACGTTAAAAAAATGCAGGCCTGTTATTTTTCATTGGGCCGCTATACATTTTAATTGATAAAATGCAAGTTAGAAGATTGTGAGAGAGATCTATCGCTTGAATGGATATAATGGTTATTCATATTTAAAAATTCATATAAAAGTTAATATTTTTTGATGGTGCTATTATCGGTACAGCGATAATGCCATTACTTACTCCAACTGAATTTCGTACCGATCCGCATTCCGCATCGCACTCATTATGTAACAGAAAGCTCCCTAACTCGGCTTATCATTGTAAATCAAAACATACTAAATCGATAGCGTACCTAGTATAATCAAATAACTAATGATGTGTTGTCTATATTATGATTAAAATATTTTATATCGTTTGTGTCACAGAGTGGAGATAACCCAGGTTTCGACTTATCCCCTGAAGAGGCTCCTGAATCCGCTTCGGCATCATCTCCAGCCAGAGAGGCAAACAGTTCGAACGATCAAGTATATGGATCCCCAAAACCGAAAAGATCCACGAAACCAGAACTGCCTCCAGTGCCTCTAAAAGTTCCCCTTGAAGAAATAAATGGAAAAAAGAAAGTCAGTACTTACCAAAAGCCACTTATACTACCTGTTATTTACGTATACATAAATACTTAAATCTGTTCATTACATACATACTTTTATTCAGTGGCATAAATTGCAGCCTAATAAACGTTAATTTATTTTTTCTATAAGAGAGTCAGTCTAGGAAGACTACTCTGGAAAGACTCATTTTTAAAGTACTTTTAGGTACTTAATCATTTTCAGCTCAATACGTCCCAACTGCTAACAGACGGTCCTTCCTCCCCAGGAGACGAGTACATGCACCATAATCACTCATGCTGGTGGATGGCCTAGTCTTAGTTTCAGACTTGGACTACCAAGTGACAAGCATAATGTAACGGCCTCCCTACACGATATTCTAGATAAACACACCAACTTTCGACATCATCAACTGTAGAGCTATTATGTATCTCAGTTGCTAACAAATGTTGATTGAAACCTTGAAAAATGGCGACTCTGTGTCACTTTTGACAACTCCAGTAAGCAAAAATGTTAGTAAGTTGATGAGTGAAGTTGACAAAACTGACATAGAGCCGCCATTTTTTTCGTATTTAAATTAATATTTGTTGGCAACTGAGATACATAATAGCACTGCTGTTCGACAGCGATGCGCGTCGATTTTAGTTTTCAGTAATTATTCGACTTAATTAGCGAGAACTACAAATAATTACGAGTATGTTTTTAAAACAAAAGAAAAACGATTTTCCGATTAAAACGTGGGATTCACATTAACATATTTTTATGCTAAGTTTTTTTTATATTCAGGACGTCAAAGATGAGGATGTCGAAAAGGAAAAGTTGGAAAAACAGGACTCTACACCAGAGCGAGCAATGTGGGGAAATCAATTGGAGTTCCTCATGTCATGCATCGCCACATCAGTGGGCCTCGGCAACGTGTGGAGGTTTCCCTTTGTAGCATACCAGAACGGTGGCGGCGCATTTCTTATTCCATACATAATCGTGCTGTTTCTCATAGGAAAGCCCATGTATTATATGGAGTGTGTGTTGGGACAGTTCAGTTCGAAGAACTCAGTCAGAGTCTGGTCGTTGTCACCTGCTATGAAAGGTAAATCTCAACTGCACAGATCTAATAATGATATTTTATTGTAGACGGATAGTTAACTTAAGTCTAACTTTTCAGGTACCGGGTATGCGCAAGCTCTCAGCTGTGGGTACATCCTGTCGTACTACGTAGTAATCATAGCTCTGTGCTTGTACTACTTGTCGATGAGCTTCCAGTCGACTCTACCATGGGCGATATGCAGACCTGAGTGGGAGAACTGTGTGCCGTCAGATCCTTCTTTGCAACCGAACGTCGTGTCAGTAAATGCAACCAGCAGTGCGGAGCTATACTTTCAGTAAGAACAATATCTGAGTATTTATTTTACTGCAGGCAAAGTCAAAAAACATTAAGGGATCCCAAATATTTTCTATTCTCATCATACTTTTATTAAGTTGCCATCAGACTTACATCAGGCTGGAAATGCTGGCGCCTTCTTTGGGCAAAAAGTTAGCATTGCCATCCAGCGTGGTAATGCCGCCAGCGTTTTGGGCACTTTTATATAGATTACCTAGATATATAGATTGGTTATATATATTAGGTTTATAGATTGGGTTTTATTTTTACCTTTAATAATTTTTAAATAAAGAAATTAAGATTATATTGTCATTAGAACATCACCATTAGACTTATGTATTTAGATTAGAAATAAAGGGTTGTGATGTTTTGATGAATTTTGGTATTATATAGGTTTACACCAAGCCATATTATTAAATTATATTATTATATTATTTGTCATATTATTAAATTATATTATGTGGACCATAGGAGCTGGAACGGTCGTGACGAGACCGTAATAATGAAACAAATTAATTACACTTTTTGATGTATTGTCTAAACATGTACCGCATATTTGACACATTTTGAAAGTTTTTGAGGGTTGGGTGACATAGCACTACAATTCCATAGGAAAGCATGATGCTTACCATCAAGTAAATAACTTGCCCGTCTCGTCAATTACTATACCTACTTACTTCCGCCATACCGCGCTGATAGTAATATTGATGACATTAATACTGGTAACATTATAAATACATGTACAAGTGTAAGCAACTAAAATTATTATTTTCTATAGCTAAGTATATAGAAGACTTCAGGTGTTAGAGGTTGTTTCAGTAATATAACCTGTGTAGAAATAAAGGGTATTTTACTTTTTTTTATAAAGCAAATTTATTTTGTTTTCAGGAAGACAGTCTTGCAACAGAGCGATGGCATTGAAGGAGGATTAGGTAAGATACATAAAGCCTTTATTTATATTAAGTACTTTACTAATATATTTTGGATTTATATACAATAATTTAGAATGTAAATATAGTAAGTTTTTTTTCAATGGCAGTTATTTAACAGACAAGTTCTAAAGTTTTCATCACTATGTTTACAAATAGCCTCCAAAAAAAATACATTTGAACAAATATATTTTAACTTTGAATCAACGTATGATTGCAGTATTTGATATGATCCTAAATAATAATAAAATTGCTAAAGCCTAAAGCTTTAGCAATTTTATTATTATTTAGGCTAGTTAGATTAGTTAGTTAGGCTAGTTTGATTAGTATAAAAGGTTAGTTTGGTGTCTTAAAGAGTTACCGTACATTTTGATAAATTCCACTTTACCTTAAGTACTTAATTATTTCTACTTTACCTACCTAGTTTCTATAGGTACAGTCATGTTATTTATTTATTGAAGAAAATCCACAGCTCTTTAATATAACATGTAAAGCTTATGTCTAATCTTACAGCCAATACTCGTAATAGATTTACATTTTATACAATGATACAATTTTTACGTTTTTACGTGATCTTCTCGTATGAAAAGCTATTCGTGTTTGTTCAGATTCATCTGTAATCATTTACTTGTTTGCTCATGCAGGAACTCCAATATGGTACCTTACCCTCTGTCTGCTCGCATCGTGGTTTGTTATTTTCCTGATCGTGGCCCAAGGAGTCAAAAGTTCCGGCAAAGCTGCCTACTTCCTCGCTCTCTTCCCTTATATTGTGATGATCACTCTTCTCATTACGTAAGTATATCTAACAAGTCTTACCGTGCTATAAATGCTGAGATGATCTAAGTTTAATTTGACTGGGTAATAAAAGTATATTAAATCCATGTAACTCTATGTTCCAGAACGGTAATTCTTCCCGGAGCTGGCGATGGGATTCTATTTTTCATAACTCCACAATGGAGTAAGCTTATCGAACTTGATGTAAGTATTTTTGGTCATAATTATATGATAGAAGAAGATGAAGCGCGCGTAGCGGGAAGCGCTCGCAGTGGAGCCTGGCTTGGTGATCATAACCGATCAACAAGTTGAGCAACACTTGCTGCGGTCAAGGCTTGGATGGATGACCGCTAGTGGCATTATACAACTGAGCGTTTCCGTGCTTCGGAGGGCACGTCAAGCCGTCGGTCCCGGTTGTTTGTCTTAGGACAACAGTCGTTAGGCTATGTCGAAGGCCTTCCAGCGGCCTGATAACTTCGACATGGGTTGGCCACTAACCTATACACCTATCCGCACTGGGCCTGCATGGTGCATAATTGCCCAACTGCTCTCTCTCTGAGAGGAAGGCTCGAGTCCCAGCAGTGGGAACAAAAAGGGCTGACTATGATTATGATGATTATATGATATGTATCTAAAACGGTGTGACCCATTTGTTCTGATTGAATGTTTTGTTACCCAGGTGTGGTATGCAGCTGTCACTCAGGTGTTTTTCTCACTTTCTGTATGCACTGGTGCCATTATCATGTTCTCTTCTTACAACGGGTTTCATCAAAACGTGTACAGGTATATTATTAGTACAGATATATATTACCTTTAGGTCAGCTACTTACTACTCGTTACTTTAACTTATATTGTGCTTTCAGAGATGCAATGATAGTGACAACCCTGGATACAATGACTAGTCTTCTGTCTGGATTTACGATATTCGGTATATTGGGCAACTTGGCTTATGAACTGAACACTGATGTTGAAAATGTAGTTGGATCTGGAGGAACTGGACTTGCTTTCGTATCATATCCTGATGCTATTGCCAAAACTTTCCTGCCCCAGGTGAGTCACGATTCCAACTAGTACTCATTCAAAAACTTTGTGTAGGTCAGCGTGACCAACTAACAAATATACTTTATTTGTTAGTTGGTCACGCTGAATTTGTTAAGTTTGGTGAAAGAAGTATCCTATTAATCTGTCCGAATCAGCAAGACTCATTCGAGTTAAGTTTCATTCATAAATCTATTGTTATTTTTTGCGCTGATGCGGACGGGTTAAGTAGTATGGCTGGCTGGTTGGCGCCGTTGGTAGACCCCTGCCTTCTGAGGTGCCGGTAGATCCCCGGATAGGCCAAACATTCGTGTGCATTAAATGGTGTGTTATGCATATAAGTATGTATATCAGGCCATCAAGTTACTACAGTACCTACTTGCTCTTCCTAGTTTGGGACCTGAAGACCTTGTGTGGATTAAACAGAAGAATGAGAAATATAAGCCTTCTAAACTGATAGTTCATATTGTCGTTTAATAAAAAATACTATACTGATTGTATTCTGTGATATGCACAATGCACATTATCTTAATAATATGATGTATTTTGTGGTATATTTGTGCTTAATTTCATAAACATGTAAATAGGTAAAACTAGAAGGGGTCATCTTATTATCTTACTTATATTATTAATAATTTGGATTGATGGAAGAGGGAAGTTCGTTACTCAATCACACCAGCAGGCCTAGACAAAATTCAAGCAGGCGTTTTTCCGCACACGCTACAGACAGAACGTTCCCGGGTCCCGTGTACGAACGTCACGTGACTTTTCCACAGGTAATGTCAACGCCATACATTTTGGAGTTGTCGTTTGGCGTTAACGATAACAGAAACATCTTTTGTCTAGGCTTGCTGAACGCATAAAGGATTTGGATGATAAATGAGGCGCTGTAACAACAAATAGCATACTTTTCATCAACACCATCATCTTCATCCATCACCTCGCGGGTGAAACCGCGGGGCGAAGCTAGTTTATTATATTTTTTGTTTTCAAAGTTTTCAATTAGCTGTAACTGTTAGTATAAGTATAAGTAAATTTATCGGACATTACCTCAGTAATCGGGTAATCGATTGTTTGTGTTGTTACGCAATACATAGTGATTGTCTGTTCTTTGGTTATACATACCGATTGTATAGGTTTGGATAAGTATTCTAACTTATACTATAATGAATATATTGCGCAAAACCTCACCTGATGATTATAATGCGGATGCGGTCGAAAATATTATTACGCTAAATGTTTAAGAATATCAGATGTTAATGTAGTTTTTTTCTATATTATTTTTTTATAATTGTTTGTCAAAGTGGCTTCCTCTCGCCTGGTGGAAAGTGGAGATGGAATCAAGAAGCAATGACTATTAGTGCAGCCGTAAGCTGCACTAATCGCCACCTCTATGATGACCTTAGAGATGCTTTTTCACGCCCCGCTTAAAAGACCAAGGGTTATAGCAGCAAAGAAATAAGAACGCCTTTGCATAATTAAAGGTCGTAATATGTAATAACAGTAATATAATAATTACCAATAATAATATAATATGTTGCTACTCGTACTACGAGTACTTACTTATACAAATAAACCTTTTGTTGAGGAGAAATTGCTAAGAATATTAGCTCTATACGCTATTTTTCATTCAAGTTTCTCATTCAAGAAGCCAATACGAACTTTTGAACACAGAGATTAATGGCCGGTTTCAATAATCTATCTATCCACAATTTTCCTTACCGTCCATACAATAGTGTCAATTATTTATCTCCAATGCCGATCTTTTACAATTTGCAAAATACATATTTGGCAAATTTGGGGAACAATTACCATATGTGGACAGTTTATTAGACAATGTCTTATTTTCCTATTAGACAAATAAGGCGAATACCCAATACACGTTACCGTGTGCTTGACGGTTTTTTGAGGCATATCAAAGGGATCAAATAGGCAAATACGCAAACAAACCGTCAGTTCTCTTGAAATTTGTCGTTATATTTTTGGCATATTTGGCAAACAATTACCATGTGTGGACAGTTTATTCGACAAAGTGTATGCCTTATTTTCCTATTTGACAAATAAGGCGAATAACCAATACACGTTACCGTGTGCTTGTTGATTTTTCGAGGAACACCAAAAGGGATCAAATAGGCAAATACGCAAATAAACCGTCAATTGCTTTGTTACTTGTCGTATTTGCCTATATTAACATGTTTGCATGAACGTCATATATTTTGCCAAATACAACATACACCCAATAGCAAACACAAATAGCCATGTGAAATGCCACCATTAGAGTTAACCGACGATAGATACTTTATTTAAAGCGGCCCTAAGTTGAAGAGTTAGAATTGGTTTCCAGGTATCATCTTTTCTATTGTTCTTTGTTTTTGACAATTTACATTTAGGTAATTTATTCCAATCGATTTTTAATGGTATTATTACAACATTCTAGCTGTTTGCAGTCCTGTTTTTCGTGATGATGTTAGTGCTGGGCGTGGGCTCAGCAGTGGCTCTCCTGTCTACAATCAACACTATACTTCTGGATTCATTCCCTAAAGTGCGAACTGTTTACATATCGGCTATTTGCTGCACTTCAGGCTTCGCCATAGGACTTGTTTACGTCACACCAGTAAGTATTGCTCCTCATATAACTAATATTCATTAACTACTTTAGGAAGAGCTTGAGAAAACATTTTTAAAACTTAACTATTTAACCTAGCAAATACCGATTAAAATGAGTATACCTAACGAGAAAATACCGAAGCATCACACCATTCTGCTGAGTTGAGACCGGTTTGTGGCAAAAAACAAATTTTAGTTCGTATTTATTTGTTGTTAATGAGTGTATCTTTTTATGTTTTTTGCTACAAATAAAATACTGTCTATTGTAAATTGTCTAACAGTGGGCCTAGCACGAAAATTTGCTTAAGTGTAACGTAATCGTATCGCTGACGTAAACAGTACAAACTATGAGTATCTGTGTCACAATTGCACTAGATAAATGATAGTTTCTGGTGCATAAAGTCGACATCTTGGTCGAAGGTGAGCCGCGCTTAGGGCCCCTTCCGAGCAAGCATTGTGAGCATGGATTATCGATAAGATACAATTTGACAGTAATTATCGATAAATCCATGCAAAGAGAAAAGATACGATAGATAAAATTAGTTTATCGACGTGACAAGTTTATCGTTGATAGCTCTATGTTAGCATTGCAGAATAACACAATATAACAACTTTGGAGAGAAAAGATGCGATAGATAAAATTAGTTTATCGACGTGACAAGTTTATCGTTGATAGCTCTATGCTAGCACTGCAGAATAACACAATATAACAACTTTGGAGAGAAAAGAAACGATAGATAAAATTAGTTTATCGACGTGACAAGTTTATCGTTGATAGCTCTATGCTAGCACTGCAGAATAACACAATATAACAACTTTGAAGAGAAAAGATACGATAGATAAAATTAGTTAATCGACGTGACAAGTTATAGTGGATAGATCTATGCTCACACTGCAGGTCATAACACAATATCACAAAAACACTGTTTTAAACTATCACGGTTGTTCTCTAAAGTTATATGATTATTAACGGGATATTTACCGTGGTAAGGTTGTGGAATGACCATCATTCCACAACCTTACAACGGTAAATATAACTAATATAATAATAATAATATAATAATCATATAACTTTACAATATCACAACTTTGTTCTATTGTTTAGGGTGGCCAATACATCCTGGAGCTGGTTGACTACTACGGTGGGACGTTCTTAGCATTATTCTGCGGTATTTCTGAAATTATTGGCATCTGCTGGATCTATGGTAATTCTATTGCAACATTTTCTGTTCTAAATTATGTAAAATCACTTGAATATTCCACTAATTTAATCTAAACTACTCGCGGTTTCACCCGCGTGATGATGGATGATGATGCTATTGATGATGAAATAAAAGTAGCCTAAGTTACTTCTTATAACAACAGCTATTTGCTAGTGAAAATCCGGCTAAAATCGGTCCAGCCGTTTCAGAGATTAGCTGGAACAAACAGACAGACACAAATTTTAAAAAGTATTTGTTTATGTAAGTACCGTGTATAATTTCATATGAATTTAGTAAAAAAAATATTATTTGGAATGGCAAACAGACACTTAAATTGTTTTTATCTATATGTATAGGTGTATAGATTAATGTATTTAGTACCATAGTACAAAGATACAACAGTATGGAAACTAAGTCTAGTTAAGCGGAAATAAACTTATACGTGACCACTCGTCTTGACGCAGCCTCATTACCTGACAGCACTGCGCTGTGACAACCGCTTAGAGCTCTCGTCGATGCGCATGTTTGTGTGAGTGAGCAATTTCGAACGTTTGTAGGTAGTTTCCGTACTGTTTCTCTATGTTTATACCGTGCTAGTATTGAAAATATATTTTTAAAGAGAAACCAATGTTCTTACAGGCTTGGAGAAGCTTTGCCTTGACATAGAGTTCATGCTGGGTAAAGGCAAGACATCCATATACTGGAGGTTCTGCTGGAGCATCATCACTCCGGCAATGATGATTGTGGTCTTCATCTATGCGTTGTTATCCTTCGAAGCCCTTGTCTATGGCGGCTATTACTACTACCCTACACTTGGATATGGTGAGTGTTGTTTAACAAACATTTAAATATTATGAACTTGTCATTAACTTTTATAATTAACATTAGAAACGGGATATTTTCCATGTATTTTTTTTTAATAAGCTATCGATATTTCGGGACAGTTAGTTACATGCGCCATGTTCACGAGTAAACTGAAGTAATATAGTAGTACTTTATACGATGTATTATTTGTGAACCTTTGTTGTATTGGGCTACATATGTACCTACAATATTTGCAATATTTGTTTTCTAATTATATCCATATTTTGCGACGACGAACATAAATTGTATACCTAAACTATGTTACCTCGTAAGTGACAATTTGTCGTTGACAAGTTCTTTAATCTAATCTAAATATTATTAGTATAAAATACTTCAGTTTACTCGTGAACATGGCGCATGCATTTATCGAGAGCTCACAATAAATACAATAGGTGGTAAATATCCCGTTTCCAACGTTAATTCTTGCGTTAGTAACCATGTCAGTTTTTAAAACTTATAACTACTATTATAACGCTTATTTAAATCGATTCATATATTGGACGAAGGAAGTATATAACGTCCATTTAAAACGGAAGCGCTGCAAACAGGGCTACGAGTATTTCCCCTTGGACTTTGTCTGACAATGCCATACGAGTTATTAAACTATTGTTGTCATTCTATTATATCTTATAAGCCAGAAGACACGGGGTTGAATACCGACTGAGAATACAATTTGGCTATTAAAAATTATAAAGTACGGTTTCGTTAAGCAGGCGTTTTCAAAACTATATGGTAAACATTTGAAAATAACTTTGTTTTAGTATCTGGCTACCTCATGCTTCTTATTGGAGTCTTCTTGGTGCCCCTGTTCATTGCAATCACATTCTACAAATACTGGACTGGGAACTTCTTGGAGGTGAGTCCAAAACATACTTTTGAATCTTTTATTAGTTTTCATTACTTTAGAATTCCAGAAACAACAATAAGCAAGATCTTTTGGACCTTTTGAAAATAGGTTTTAAACTTATTTCACCATTCCGATCCCGAACTACTCGTTCCGGCCTAGCATTACATCTGTGCTGTTTAAAACTTCTTACCACGAACCAAAAAGTATGGCAGTTCCTACCCCTGTCGTGTAAGTAAATTGTGGAATGCTTTGCCGGCGTACGTATATTCCTTGCGTATGACCCTAGGTCTTTCAAGCGGGGCGTGAAAAAGCATTTGTCAGGTCATAATAGGGGTGACCATTAGTGCAGCTTATGGCTGCACTAATTGGTCATTGCTTCTTGATTCCATCTTCGCTTTCCATCAGGCGAGAGGGAGTCACTTTGATGATTTACTATAAAAACAAAAACACAACAACGAGAACATCTTATAAGAGCAGTAGAACTCTGTTTGAACGAGTTTGTTCGGGGAAGGACTACCACCATGACTACTCGTATTTCTATCATGAAGCTGTGTTCACATAACTGTGTTCCGGTTCTCAGGGTGTGATTGCTGGTTAAATTACAGACACATGGGATTTAACACCATAATATCTCAGGGTGATGCGCGCAGAGCAGTGCGTCCCTTGTGACGGAATGCATCTGTTATAGGCAGAGGTTATCTCTTTACACCAGTGCTTGTTGCGTAACCCAATGACATAATATACAAACATGATTTTTTGAATCTTCTATTCAAGAGCATGTACTAAATATTAATAACCTTACAATTATTTAAAGCCGTTTTAAATATTTTGAATCATATTTTCAAAGGTATTTATTATTGGATGCGTCTTCACTCCACTAATTATGTGAAGGCTTAATTATTGTATAAAATTATTTTGTATCTAGTATTGTGTATTTTTATTTTCTGTATGCTTTGACATTATCTAATTGTATTTTATTTTATTTCCTTAATTATTGCTTCTATTCAATTCAATTTAATTTTAACTTAATTTTAATTTAATTTTTAATATTTCCAAATCAATATATTATAAATTTTTAATATATCCAAATAATTATTTTTGTTAATCAATATTATTTTATGTTTTTCTCTCTATCTCGTCTATGTAAATAATGCCCGAAATAAAGAATTTTTAATTTAATTTTATTTAATTAAGTGTAAAATTCTTTTTTACAGGAAAAGAACAGCAATACCTAAATATTTATTTGCTAAGTCCTCAGTTAAAATTATAGTTTTTAAATTGATATAAATTTTATATTTCGGGGGCCAAATTACCCATATATGCTGGAGTCTCATATATCGTATATAGTTTATGAGAATCCGTAAATCATTAATCATGAACCCACATGTGATCCCAAGTTGGTACCAATAAGGTGTACTAAGTGGTACATGGTGTATGGACACTTCTGCAACTGCCGTCCGTCTTGAAAGGTGCAGTGCCTGATACGAGTACTCTTCCACGAAGCGGTAGCGTGAAAGCATTACAGATTGTGTTAATGTTGGAGGGCATTGTAGGTAGTAAATGAAATTACTGTGCGATGGGACTAAACAAATGTGTCTCGGGGTAAAGAATGCAATGAATAAGCAAACGCAAACGCAGGTCTTTGAATGTTATAGATTTGTGTGACATTGCAACTTTCTTTGACAAGCGCGACGCTTACCATCAGCAGCACGACGTGCCCATCTCATCACATATTCGTATAAATAACAAATTTTATTTCTTCTATCATATTGCTAAGCCGTATTTTAGTACCTAGTCTTTTAGTCTACATCTCTATTCTAAACATACTCGTATATGATTTTATAAGATTAGTCACGCTTGATTTTTGTCCATAGACTGTCAAGAAATCGTTCCGGTCCAAGTCTACCTGGGGTCCCCGTTCACCTTCATTACATAGAGAGTGGGTGCTGTTCAAAAACGAAGCCAAGGCTGAACAGCAAAAGCTGAGGACCTCCACATTAACACACGTATGGATGAGCTTAACGGGTGGCTATAGGAAAAACTTTTAATTTGATTGGAAATTACCAACAATGGAACATCCAGACACTAAAATATATCTTTGTAAATAAAAGAATGCACAGTTATAGTGCTGCACATTCTTTTATTTGGTTTATAAAGTGTAAACTGAATGTGATATTTATTTTTATATATTATGTGCTCTACTCGATAATTTAAATTTTAATAATAGTAATATGTTTTGATGCTTGTTTGGGAAGTTTATTATTTCTGATCAGTGTTACCCAAGGTAAGTTAAGGGTTAACACGTCAGGACTAATTTTATTGTAAACATAGAAGAATTGTAATTCTTCTAAGATTGTAAATAATGTTGCATTATGGAACTTTTAATAAGTACTTTTGTGCCAAATTCTCCAAATATTATACTTTAACATTACAATCGAAATATTAAACCAAAATCGTAGAAAAACAAAATGGCATTGCATGCAGAAATAAGATAGAATAGTTTTATAGAATCATAGATATCAATAGAACTTTTGTTGTATATTATAATGGCCCAGAAAAGAATACAACATGCCAATTTTATTGTAAAATCACCTCCTTTGCACACTAGTATACGGAATGGAGGACGGTGGGCTGGCTCTCTGAAAAATGCAAACTTTACGCACTCTTAAGAGGATTGCATACATATACTTTCCATGCTAAAAGATAAAACTCTTTTCTACCGCTTAACATTGTCCGATTTCAGTGTTTTTTTTCATGGAATCATGGCATTGTTTACTATGCCCGTAAGTTTTGATTTTTTCAGTATTTCAAAGTACTATAACTTTCCTTTTTTAAAACTTAAAAAAACTGAAAAATTCAAAACGTACGGGCATAGTAAACAATGTCATGATTCCATGAAAAAAAAATCACTGAAATCGGACAATGTTAAGCGGTAGAAAAGAGTTTTATCTTTTAGCATGGAAAGTCCTAGCTATGCAATCCTCTTAATAGCTAGGTAAACAACCATTTATCATAAGCAACATATCATACATTTTACATATCTTATCGCCTCCATAAATCGAAAAAGGTAACAAACTGCCGGACCATAAGTTAATTTCGCTCACTTTTTGCATCAATAATTTTATATACTAATCTAAAAATATCACCATTATCATCATTCAGCCGGATGTCTTCCCTACTCAATATATGTCTCCCCATTGATGCTGCAATGAACGGATATTTAGCGATGGAATCCATCAGATTCATGCTATTTTCATAATATCTATATTCTAATCTCATAATATCTATTTTCTAATAGCCTACCTAGGAGTTTACCCCTAACTAGTATATTATGAAAAAAATGGTACCTACTATTATTTATTCTGTGCCTAAGGTACATCTTCTAGTTCGGGATCGCCACTCGAGAACCTTCTTTTCCATCGGTCATCAGTTAGTCGTAATACGATACCTATCCATACCATTATTTAATAATTACCAACAAGTGAGTTTTATGTTATTTATTGTAAGGATTTGCCACACTGAATGCGGTCTGTGGTCAGCGGACTGGTCAAATTGAACGCAGCCCGCTTTATGCGTCCTTCCGTTCTTTCCACGTTACATATGCGATCTGCGATATATCGCAAATCTATACAAAATATATAGAGACCGACAATGTTGTTCTCATATAATGCGGGCTGCGTTCAATTTGACCTGATCGCAGACCGCATTTAGTGTGGCAAATCCTTAAATGTTGCCTCGAGCAAAAAGTTTGAAAGCAACATTGCACTGTTGTCACGGAATAATAATTAATTTTATTTGGTCGTGTATGTATAGGTAGTTTTAAGGACTTAGATATGCTATTTATTAATCCGAAATTGTAAATAATTAATGATCTTTAAAGTCTAGATTAAGTTTTAAGTAATTATTATATTAAGTAGTATAATATTGTCATAAATTATTTTTCTGAATGAACGAATTATCTTTGAAATATGTTGACTACGTTGTTTTTTATCTTCAAATTCCTTTTTATATAGGTGCTTAATTAAAATCCTCTTAATCAAGTAATACCAGTGCATAGTTAATTATTATTTATTATCACAGCTTAAACGATAAGCACTCTAAGCAGAAAGGTAGTCTGTTCGTGCGCGGCTCCGCTCGCTTACAGTATACTGTGAGCCTAGCACGAATAACTGCGTGTAAGTGTAACGTAACGTGTCGTTCAAGTGAAACACTACATACTGTAATTTACCTACGGCGACTGTGACACAGTTAACTCATAATTTGTACGTCGAAGCGTGACATGATGACATTGACGAATACTTTTTTGCTAATTGTTTGTGTTACGGCCTCAGGTATCAGCAGGCCTAGACAAAATTCAAACAGGCGTGTTTCCGCACACGCTACAGACAAAAATGTGTCTACGAACTTAGCGCGACGTGACTTTTTCACAGGTAATGTCAACGCCATACATTTTGAAGTTGTCGTTTGGCGTTAACGATAACAGAAACATCTTTTGTCTATGCCTGCAGGACTGTACCACTAAATATACCTACAAACATACTTACCTACTTGGTTTAATGATAATTAATATAGTTGTCATCATGATTAAACATAACATAACATGCACGTAAAGTGTATGACTTTACGAGCATTGCAAGGACGTCATTATACTTTTTACAATTACCAATGTATTACCAAGGATAGTATCATCCTTGGTATTATTTAATGATATCAAACTGTAGGGGCCAAAAACCATAATATCTCGAATATTGATATCGAAATTGTACTATTTTAATGAAGTTGACGCTCTTGTGGAGAAGGATACGCCTGAGTTTTCAAAGCATTGCACTTCTCAAGGTTAGAGTCACCCCAATAAAGCATGGTCTTAATGTCTATATAATTAATTCTTACAACCATAGCCGCTCTGTATGTAGGGCTATGCGTATCCTATTTGACAGTTTGTAGTTATAATCACCTCGCAAAGCGTACCTCACAGAGAACGTTTTTATATTATACGGAAATATATACTAGGTATTTACTTTATATATTTTTAATTGACCGAGCAAGCGAAGCGTCTCTGCTTTAACTGGCCAAATTGACTTTCATCTGTCCGTATATTTGTTAGGTTGTTCGTTTGTCTTCCTGTACAGGTCGCCTTTTTCAACCAAGCTCGACGAAACTTGGTATGCATGTTCTATTATTTAATATTATTTTTTTCGTAGTCGGCAATTTTGAGTGAGTAGGGGCTTTTCATAAACAAGTACAATTTGAATAATTTATCTATATAGCCTATCAAAAGTTATGAAGTAACAAACATAAAAAAAACATACAGTCGAATTGAGTAGGTACCTCCTCCTTTTTGGAAGTCGGTAGAAAAGGGGGATGTTGCTGCAGTGCTAGTTACCGACCGATTTTGATAAAATTTGGTACACACTTTAGGTATCTGACTTTATGATTATGAATATGAGCATAGTTGGTCAAATGGTTTCCGTGATAAGAGGTTGTCAATTACTGAGGAGAAAAATCGCCACTGATAAGACTACCTATGTGTTTTGGTGTAGCAACATTAATTAGCTGTCATGTCCAATTTGTGTTTTGATACCCAATACCGATGCTATCAATATCTTGGTAGACATCAAAGTTCTGTGTAGCAAGCTATCAATGATAGCTAGTAGTCGTCGCCGAAACCCGTATTTTTCAGTAAAAATTAGTGAACACCACGTTAGTTTTTATAACAAAACACATAAGGCCTCGATCCAACATTCTGGAAGCTTAAATTAATTCTGGAACCGCTGTGTTCTTGCCTCAATTCTTGTAGTTATAGGCTGCATTAGTACTGGGTTTAAAGGGCATAAGGTAGCAAGACTGTGTTTCTAGGTGATGACGATGAATACAACACTGAAATTAAACGCTTATAAATTTGGGCCTCTAGGCCATCAAGTGGCATTGAACAGAACGACAGCCACGTTGCAGCGCGAGCTGATTAGAAAGTCATGTTTCAATAATAAAAACGCTGGTAAATCTCGGTAGCATTGTATTTAAGGAATCTAGTCCGGCCAACTCAGAAGATTTTTGATATAGACTTTTGTGGCTGGTTTTCTTAGTGTCTCATTTCCTCTTAGCATTCCATTAATATTGAAAATTAAATAAATATCTCTTTAAGAACGAAATTAAATATCTTTACATTATTACCAAACGAGGTTCAATTTGGAATACTTACATTTGTGTAAGATTAATTAGGAAACTGGACATATTGACCGCAAATTAGGAAAACGGACTACCTTGCCTTCTTACATATCGAATGTTCGTTTCAGTTTCCTGAAACTAAGCAAACAAAACTACATTTTCACATTGTTATCAAAATCTTGTGATTTTGTTTAACTTTTGGTGAAATATCATGATTGAAAAATGCTGATTGCTATTGCTTGATGCTATTGTAGCTGCTGTTAGCGTCTTAATACAACGTCGACAATTGCCTAATAATCCGAAAATAACCAATAGCTTAGTAAAATATGAAACATTTTAGTAATTAGTACCTACATAAAATATATGTTAACAACATAGCTGGTAATTACGCGATCATTTATCATTTTGTTACTAAGTACAAGTTGTTATGCAAATTAATTGCAGATAGGTATGCACAATTAAGTAGGTACAATTTGTTATGCAAATAAATGGCACAACAGTGCTACGTGTATTATTGTCGACTAGTGGCTAAGGTCAAGTTTATCCGATTCCTATAGATAGCGGAACAACCTTCCGCTCAATGAAGTTGTGAGGTGACCAGACCATGTTTGGTACATTCGAGATTGGTCATCACAACATTTATGTGGACTGCGACCAAATAAGAATAATTTTAATCAAAAAAACCTATAAAAGAAAAAATACGACAGATACAAGAAATTTATTCACGGTAAACTCAGCCTTAGTTCTAACAGATGAAGAGACGGGGCTCTAGTTTGGTCGAATTCACCTTTACCCTAGTTTTTGTTTTTTTGGGCTTGTAATCCTTTACTTATATCCAACTGAGAATAATGTTACGTTAAATCATTGTAGCAAGGTATTGCGTTTCATGAAGATATGACGATGTATTATAAACCTTTCAATTGGAACAGAGAGGCGATGCTTATTTCAAATCCTGGTGCAAACTTCAAACCTTAGTTTTGCCAGGAACTGATCACGAAATATGTTAATCATCGAGATAATTTTCATTTATCGTTAAATTAAATGTTTGTGGATAAGATAATCGTAACAAAACAAACCTCCTTGAAACTGAGAAAACTAGTAACTAAACAATACATATCTATATACATACTCGTACTTACAAATAACTTTTTGGCCTTTTGGACTTTTGGCCTCCTTTATTATAAGTAGTATATATAGATAAAGACGTCCACTGCTGAACATATGCCTCCCCCACAAATTTTCAAAGGGACCGTTTGGAAGCAACCTGCATCCAACATCGTCCTGCTACCTTTATCAGTTCGTCAGTCCACCTTGTCGATCGCTTAATTTTGTTACTTACTTGCAATTATTGACAAAAGATCGATATAGCCAGTTTTTTCGAAATATGACGAATTCAAGATTCAAATTCGGTACTTGCACTGCAGCTTCGTCAACTGGCTTTGCCCAATAGTCATATGTCTCTTGCAAACCGCTCTGTCGTCTCTTGAATACGATTTGTATTAAAGATCCGGATGTCGTGTCGCAAGGACTTCCATGTTCGTCTATTGAGCAGCCTATGTGCTTCAGCATCATTCGAAGACTGCAATTTTAATGAGCGTCGTTCACCATGAGGTTGAGGGTATCGTTGGAGAGTTTCTATGGCCTATCTGTACGGTGGGATTTAATGAACTTGGAACCGACTGTATGGACAGTTTCTACTAACCTTTTATTGATCTCGCCCACTGAATCGATATTCTTAAGGCAATCGAAGCGATTGGACAGCTCAAATTGAAAGCTCTCGAGGTCTTGAATATGGGCACGAGTAGGTCGGAGCGTAGACTTCAACAGACAAAACCTCTCACTTTCACATTAATATTCAATGTGCCTCTTACCATTCGGTGATAACTACGGAGACATCAGTGAGTATTTGTCTCTTGGTGGTCATAATGAAGTCAATCTCATTTCTCATGGCACCATCGGGACTTAGCCAGGTCTATGTCCTATGAGGTGGCTTCTGAAAGAAAGAGTTCATCAAAAAGACTCTACGGTTCCGTTGCCCATAGCCAAATTGTCCCACTTTCAACTCATCACCACTTTTCTTACCCAACTTCGCGTTGAAGTCCTTGAATAACAAGGAAGTGCGTTTCAGAGGTATATAATAAGGTGCTATTAATATCCTCATATATAATTTTCCGCTACCTCATCATACGAGTGCGACTTTGTCGGTGCGTATACTTGAATGGCTTTCAGCGAGTATCTTTTGCATACTCTGATTATTAGGTATACGACCCTGTTGGAAACGCTATCGCTTGTTACAATGTTGTTAGTAAGGTACTTGTGGACGAGAATCCCGACACCACCTTGGGACTGTTGGTCGCCCTCCCGGTATTAGAGTAGGTTACCTGATTTTAGGTTTGTCGTGTCCTCACCCGCTCTTCGGACTTCTGATAACCTCACGATGTCCCAGTGTAACCTACTCATTTTTTCCAGCGCGTCAATTTTGTCGTCTGTCCTCATCGTGCGTATGTTGTGTGTCACCAGGGTAAGTCGTCGTTGTTGAGGGTGGTAGCCGGGCGTCTGCCGGGGATTCTTAGCACCCCCTGCAACACCGTTACCGTGGCTGCTACCGTAGCCAGGAATAGCGGGGCTGCCGGGGACTGGCGGCCTGGTCCCATTTGTACCTTTCATGGAGGGTTTTTGCCAATACTCGCCATGCTTGGCAGGCGTGTTGGCGAACGCAGTTTTCGTGTGTTTTGTTCAAAAAGGTGCTGCTGCCTTCTGGTTTGGTATCCTTTAGCCGCCTTCTATGGGACCCAAGGGGAGAATTGGGGGGGTACTACTCTTAACTGGCACCCCACGGTGAGAGGCAGATATAATTTGAGAAATATTTGCAAAACAGTCGCTGTTTCGGACAACTATGGGTACGACCCCGTGCTTCACGTATGTTCTCCACTTGCATGATGTCCGGGACTTCCACACGGATTGTGATGAGTATGCCGACCACATCACACAATATAAATGAATTGTGACTATTATTTTGTATAATGTAATTAGATTTAGATTTTAGATTCGGTCACGCGTTCCAGCGTTCACGCGGTCAGTTTTGCGTGCGTTGTGTTCGTATTACGTTACATATATTTATATCTAGTTATCCAAACAGGAGTCGTTCTGACCTCGTCGGTCAACTGTGGGTAGACTGTGGGTATATCTATGTAACGTAATACAACATAACGAATGCATAACTGACCTCGTGAACGCGTGAACGCGTTGACCGCTCTATGTCTAATAGCACCTTACTAACACCTTTAACTGCAGCTTATGGGCTTGCAGCTCCGACTTGACCTTGCGAAAAATTCACATCCTTGGACGGGATTCGAACCCGCGTCTTCTGACTCTCCGTGTCAGACGCCATTGACCAACTAGGCCACCGGGAATCTGGTCCGAGCATCGAATTTTAACTCTCTATTTGACTAACCGTCTTGCGGGGACGGAGCGACATCTATTGGACAGTTAACAGTACCACCCAACCGAAAGAAGCATTATTTAGAAATACTTGAACTTTCGCATTTCGAATCTTATTACACGCGATCGGTACTACGTATTTTATTAACTGAACTAACAGATGATGATTAATGATATTAAGTGTATGCCTGAAATAATATGCGACGCAATTTCACGAAGTAATTTTTGAAGATGGGCTCTGCCAAACAATCAGGCCGTTTTAGGCATTTTACATTGTAAGACGTATAAAAAACAGGTGTAATTATAAGCGTGCCTATAATTATGCTTAATGTGAAACGGCCTGTATGAATTGGCATGTCAAATATGCCCTTGATATTTTGCTCTACTGATATTAGAAGGCCATTAATGTCATATCTAAGTTAATAAACAAGGATCTAATCTGTTTTACGTTATTTATATTGATAATGTTTTATCATCAGGCAACTTATCATATCAAATGACAAAAAGAATCCTTGTACGTATGTAGATAAGTAAGGATAAACGATTAAAGATCTACGTATTCATTGTGTCTGCACGTGACCGGTGAATGTTGGCATTTGCTGCCTTATACATAAACATTTGTATATGGACCGAGTAATGTTTATGTAAATATCTTACAACTGAAATGGGAATTATTTACTGTCATTGTAGTGTTCTGTCATTGGCATTAAACTCTTTACTTAAGATGTAAAAGGCAAAAAAAATATCTTTTATATTTTCAACCGATTTCCAAAAAAGGAGGTGTTTCTCAATTCGTCTGCTTTTTTATGTCTTAAAAAAAGTTATGTGTTTAACTTTTTACCTAGTGAACCGGTTTTGTTATTTGAACTTGAGCTTGTGCAGGTGCGTTGGTTGGTAATATTAAATTCTTAAAAATAAATTCGTTGGTTGGTAATATTAAAGTAAGAAAAACAAACAATATATTTATCTAACAATATATCTATCAGATTCCTATACAAATCACCTGCGAATGAGTGAAAGTTTTTGAAGCACTGTTTGAAAATAATAATGAATATATTGGATTTTGATAATAATTTATCAACATCGGGTACATATTGTACCCGATGTATGCATACCATGGAAATGAGTTTCTATTTTTTTATTGTGTTTTGTTTTATACAGTAGTTGTACTTATAGGTAGTTAGTAGTTGTGTACACTCAACAACAATTTGTAAACACGATCTAGGGACTAATAGCTAGGCTTCTTTTCCACTTCAAGCAAGCCTAGCCTACCTATTATAATTCAAACCGACTTTAAAAAAATGTGGAGGTTGTCAGTACGACGCATACCTTTGTAAGTACGACCACGCATGTCTATTTAATTGCTCAGTCGGTTTTGGACCAAAAAACTAAGATGGTTTTGACTCCAACAGTAGAAAAAAATAGAAAATATAAGTACCTGTACATACAAGTACGCACTCTTGAAAACAAAGCGTAAGTACTTAAATATAGCCAGTATCATATTATGAATTCCATACTTAGTGGATATCAGTTTCTAGTTATATAAATAAATATTCGTTTATTGTTGCATGCAGACCTGTAACTATGAGGGTAGGCTTCAAACCTATACGGTTTGAAGATTAGACGGGTAAACAGTCGCCGATTTCAGTCAATAAATGCCTAACTTTATACAGACTTAAAAATCTTACAGACACAGCGCGACCGTCGCAGCGCCAGTTACGTGCTGTGGCCCGCGCTCGCCGCTGTGCACAAGAGTGACTCCCAGAAGAAGAACTTCAAATAAGTTCGAAACTGGTCGGAGAATATTTCCGGTAAATATTACGCGAGTCCTAGCCGGTTTTAAGCGTAATTAATAACTTTATACAGTTTTTTGCAACGGTAAACTCATCCTGGCTGCTGATTTTGATAAAAAGGATTATTGAAATGTTGCTAAAAGTGCAAGCCTTGCAATAATTTTGGATAATATTATTCACTAGATGACTCGCCAGCGGCTTCGCTCGTTTATTTCATGGGATATAAAGCCGCAGAAAGAAATTAAATTCACCTCCTGAAATTTCCTAAACCCTTCCTTAATATCCACGAATTACAACTACTTTACTTAAGTTTCTAGATTGTGCAGAATGTTATATGAATGGTTCGGTACCGGACCAATGGATATTCTGTCTATTAAATTACATCATTTTCGCGAGCAAATGCTCAAGAAAATTCCAAATTAAATATCTTGTAATTTAACTTTATTAAACAACAGCTAATTCAAATTTCACTCCTTTGGTTGTGCATTTAGCAATTTGTACCTACTACAACTCTGTTATAGATTATGTTTTGTTTAGTTATAAGAAACAATGTAACAATCGTTGGCGAACCAAATAAATAAATAATAACCGGCTTCCTGGCGCAATTTCCTTATTATAAGTGCAAGTGCAGATAAATCTATCTAAAACATATTATTTGAATGTATCCTCTTTACAGCTAGAGAGAAGGCAAATTTAAAGGAAAAAGAATTTTTCCTAAATATTAAAATGTACTGAACAATTTGTGAGATTGTTTATTCTTCGGCTTTTTATCTGTTAAGTCTTCATCCACTTGCACGTGTGTGTGTTTTAATTTAATGGAAGCATAATTAAAAAAGCAATAAGACAACGTGGACGAGTTAAAAACATGAATTGAGACATTTCACCACACCACAATATGATAAGAAAATCAACAGACAGCGAACTTACTAAAGTCAAAGTCAAAGTCAAAATCATTTATTCAATTTAGGCACCAAAGACGCACTTATGAACGTCAATTTTTCATTATAATATACTTTAAAGACTACCGCCGCGTTCCAAAATATATAGAGCCTACCGAGAAGAAGCGGCAAGAAACTCGGGGCCATTCTTTTTATATAGATGTTTTTACAATGTTTTTACTTAGGTACTACAAATATTAGCTCCAGTGTGTTGCCTTACAAAATAGAACATAATAATGGTATCAGTAGGGCAAGACACGCTACACTTTGAGATCTTAGTACACGAGTAGATAGATCCTGGAGTGATCAGTCCCAAGCTGTTTTATCCTCCAAGTAATCCGAAATTTTGTAATAACCTTTTTGACAGAGTTTAGTTTTAATAGTAATTTTAAACTTATTAATAGGCAAATCTCGGATAACATTAGGGAAATTTATTATAGAATTGTATACGTTGTCCAATAAAAGAATGATTTATTCTGTGGAGACGCGTTACATGTACGGATAGCTTGTGCTTATTTCGCGTGTTGATGGAATGAGCATCACTCCTTTTATCAAAACTGCTAATGTTTTTCTTTAGATACATTAGATTTTCATAGATAAACTGAGAGACAACAGTTAGAATGTTTATGTCTTTAAAAGATTGACGACTTGCATTAGACAATAAAGATCACATTTTGAGCACTTAAATATAGTTAAGTACGTACACCAGACATCAAATAAACAACAGCAACGGTAAAACAACCATTGGAAATTTAAAAAAACATATTCTCGTTTATAAAACTAACTAGATGACCAGCCAGCGGCTTCGCTTGCGTGGCGTCGCGGGATGCGGGAATATATCCCACGGGAAATATTTAATTTACCTGGATCAAAACTATCCAATATGTTGATCAGGGATATAAGCTACCACCGTACGAAATTTCATTTAAATCGGTCCAGTCGTTTCGGAGATTAGCCCGTACAAACAGACAGACAAACATACAGAGAAACAAACAATTTGAACTCTAAATGCTAATGTTCACCACTGTATGTTCGAAAACAAAAAACTTTCCATACAAACTTTCACCCCCTCCATTTCACCCACTTATACCACCACTATCCAAAAAAAAATTAGTTCAACATTTTTTATTTTGAATGACATATTTAAATACATATCAAAAACAAAGGAGTTTCATACAAACGTTTTCACCCCTTTTGACCCCCTTAGGGGTAGAATTTCGAAAAACCCATTTTTAGTACACCTCTACGCATCAAGGACAATACACCCTCCAAATTTCAAGTCTCTACGATCAGTGGTTTAGGCTGTGCGTTGTCTGTCAGTCAGTCAGGACATCTTCTTTTATATATACATATATAGATAACAAACTATCAACCCCAAAAATACCCTTAGGGGTTGAATTTCATAAAATCCCGTCTTAGTGAGCACCTACGTCCTAAAAAGAACCCCCATGCAAAATTTTAAACTCCTAGCACTTGTAGTTTCTGAGATTTTGTGATGAGTGAGTGAGTGACATTTCGCTTTTATATATATTGATAAATAATGCAAATAAAACGTTTATAATACGAAGTACTGCATGCACTACGTGGGATGCACCCTATCAATGCAAAGTAAACTTAGTTACCATCGCGACAGGAAAATGGCCGAACATAGAGCGAAATGACGCGCATTAGGACACTAGTGGGGTAATATATTATGGGCTCATGGTATGAATCTGTCTATCTCTATTATGTATAAATTTAAGTAGTAATGTGCGCATTACTTTGTTCCGGTTGGAAGAGTAATGATTCCAGTGACATTACAGGCGCATGAAACTTAGCAGCCTATAGTGTCTCGGAGTGACGAGCGCAGTGCAGCTCGTCATTTGTGACAAATGCGTCAATTATAGGCAGAGGTAACTTAACAACAGGTGGACCTCGTGCTTGCGCCGTAACATACACCACAAAAACATGACGTTTTATCCAGTTTTCATGATAAACATTATTTATAATTTTAATTAACAACAACTTTATTACAATACCGCAATAAAATTACGTAGGTATGTGATACTAATAACAAATTATTCTGTGAAACTTATCATATTAATCTCCTAAATAACTACATATTATAATAATATAGACAATGATAGCGTTAAATGAATTCAGCGATGTTAATCTATTTAGGTAATGTCCTCGGTAGAAAAATTCACGTCTTCTAACAATCGATAATAGAACATTACTAAGCAAAGCAAAAAATGCGACATGGGTACTTACAGTGTAAAAATAACAACAGTTTTAATTAAGATGAGCAATGGTGATTACAATTATAAGTGCGGTCTTGGTTTGTTCCAATTAAGAAACTAAGTTTCACGCAAGGTTGTCTTTACATGTATGGGTAGGTATAATCAAAATCATTGCGTTTTGAAACATTATCTCTCCTTATTGCTATTAACGTTTTATATCTAAAATCTATCGTCTTCTTCTATAGGCCAGTTAATATCGACAAAAAAAGACAATAATCGCTATGGCGTTGCAACCCTGAAAACTCTGTGCTACTCACAGACATAAAGATCTAGATCAAGACCTATGCTACTCCTGTGGTGCTCGAAAAACTGCAAAATATTAAAGACATTATACTACTGCATAATATAATGTCTTTGTAAAATACTGGCATCAGTTTTATGTGTTTTAGAATAAAACTTCATGCTGCATGTACTTATTTTACAAGGAACTTCTACCACAAACAATGATTATTCTAGCGGCTTACTACTTCTATGTTTCGGATATTCCTCTTAGCGTCAATCAAAGACAAGACGTATTGAGTGATAATCTCGCTGACAATTGTCAATAGTGTTATTGTACTGTATTGTATTTTATAGATTTCCTTTTATCTTTTATTTTAATAATTATTTTATTTTCTATATGTGCTTACCTACTTATATTACTTGATATTATTAGTATCAATACGTCAGTCAAGTAGTGATGTCGGACAAGAAAAGTTCAAAGAAGTCAACGGCACATCCGGACCCGAGTGGTATCCACTTGCCCATGCTAGCACCACCCAAAGTGTTGGAGGAGACATACAGAAGATGGTACCGGATAGCTTCAGATATTTCGCAGTTAAAAGGGGCATATTTCGTTAGTATTTCACATTTGTTCACTCTTCTCTCTCTCTGAGAACACCTGAGATATATATATATATATATTATATAGACTAGCGACGCCGAGGGCGCTGTGTGGGTGTATTTTTCATTTTAGATTAGACAACAAACAAAGGAAAGTATGTATCATGCAAAAAAAGGCTAACTATATGACTGTCTTGAGCATATTACCTCTGCCTATGAAATCTGAGCGAATTTACCTGGTGGGTTACTGTTCCTTTTTTTTCATGACTAGTCTAGGGCAAAGTCATATATAGATATAACGAAGAGCGAAGCGAGAAGGAGTGTCAAGTTACTAGTGAATGATGAGCGAGCGAACCGAGCGTGCCGCGGCATCGCCCGGCGATGCGCCAGAACTGAATCGCTCGTTTTACGGCCGGTCCCAATAATCTATCTATCGCCAGTTTACCTTACTAGAGATAGATATTTGATGCTATTTGTATGGACTTTATGTCAAATTTCTATCGGTGGTAAGGAAAACTGTGGATAGATAGATTATTGGGATCCCCCATTAATCTAGTTACCTACTTCCTCTTGTAATTAAAGAAAATAATGCCTTTACATTTCGAATTTTTTGTATCAACATTTGTATGGACACGCTACATTAATGATATGGTCAAACGTCGCTGACCAAATCGTTAAACGTTGATCGTACAATGATCTGGTTAGTGACAGTTTACTGAAATGCGACCATTTCATGAAATGTCCAATTCTCTGATTTGATTTATATGTCACGACATATAACTAATATGTAAGTATATCAGTCATCAGGTTACCATAGTACGGGCTCTGTCTAGTTTGGGACCTGAAGACTGAGGACCTTGTACGGATGTTGTCCTATAATATATTATTATTACTTGTACTGCTTGTGACTGATTCACCAACACAGAGCCAAAACCAGTTTTGGATGGCAGTTGATGCCTTTTAACGAGTATGATGTAAGCATCAAACAAGGCAGGATTTTTGGAAATTCACAGACCTAGAGATGTGTAAATGCCTTCACGTAAAAAAGTCCCGCTAGAGCTTACCTAACTTCTAATTAAACAGACATCACGTGCTCACTTACACTTAGCATTATCAGAGTGTCGTCGTAAACTCGTATTACTTCATATATTAAACTTACCTTTTATTATAGATAACAAACTTTGATACCGACAACTTTTATCGTTAGAGTTTAGTGGGCAATCTTATAACGATCAGATAAGTGTTAGTACTTAATCAAACATTACCAATACCTATGATGCGAATGTGAAAATATCTATTTGAATATTGTACCACAGATACAATTGTAAACTCACATTCTGATATACTTAAACTACCTTTTTGTAATAATTGTATACAGATTGTTTTGTTACTGTTTAGCTATGTAATAAACGATCTATGTAATTAATATTATCAGATATGTGCGAGCAACTATATGTTACAAGTATAAATCGGTATCCTCGACTCCTTTGAAACAAAGCTGTAGATTAAAATCTTTGAAACCAAGCCGTAGGACATCCCCTCATGAACATAAGCCTCCCCATTAATTATCTTATAACGACCTTTGCTCTGCGACCTTTATCAGGTCGACTATCTACCTTGTCGGTAGACGGCCTATGCTGCGCTTGCCGGCCCGTGGTCTGCACTCCAGAACCTTCTGGCCCCATCGGCCATCTGCGTTCTGCGTGCTATGTGCCCCCCTGCCCTCTGATCTTTTAAGCGATATCGCTGACTTTCGTTCTTCTACAGATCTCCTCATTTCTGATTCGATCACGTTGAGAAACCCCGAGCATAGCCCTCTCCATATCTTGTCGTGCGACTTTGAGCTTGCTTTATAGTCCCATAGTAAGAGACAAGGTTTCAGTGCCATATGTCATCACTGGTAACACATATTGATCAAAGACCTTTGTCTTAAAGTGCTGAGGTATTTTGGACGAGAAGACTTTGCAAAGTTTCCGGAACGCTGCCAAGTTGGATTCGACGATTGACTTCTTTCTCTAAGTTGGATCTGCATAGTTGGGCTGTTTGTTCTAGGTAGATGTATTTGTCAACAATCTCGAGAAATGAGTTCCCATCTGATACTAGGATGGTAACAACATGGTCATTGGACATAATTTTTGGCCTACTCGTTGGGAAACTCGATTGAGGTCTTCGAATGTCTTCCATCGATTCTGCGATGACTACAATATCGTCGGCAAATCGAAGGTGAGTGATGTACTTGCCGTTAATATTGATGCCAAGTCCTTGTCATTCCAAGGGCTTGAAGGCGTCTTCCAATGCAGGGGTGAACAGTTTCGGAGATATAACGCCTCTCTGTCTCGTGCCTCTTTGCAATGGCTTTGCCTTCGAACTCTGCTCCTGTACTCGGACTGACATGTTTGCGTTATTGTACAAGCACTTCACTACTTCGATATACCGATAGTCAATACGGCACCGGTGGAGAGACTCAAGCACCGCCCACGTCTCTATCGGATCAAAAGCCTTCTCACTGTCCACAAACCCTAAACAAAGAGGCAAGTTATACTCTTCGGTCTTCTATATAACTTGCCGTAGCTTAATTGTGGGTGTGGTCTATGGTACTATAGCCTATTCGATGATTGCCTGATTCGAGATATAGGTCTATAATTCTTAACTCCTCGTGTGTCGATGTCATTATAACAATGAAATTTCTATTGTGTCTGGTCGTTCAACCTTTGATGGATCAAAGTGTTCATGCTTCTGGCGTTTAAAAACCTTCGGGTAAGACGGTATTAAAGAGCTTTTGAAGGACTTTAAGTACGTGTGTTCCACCCGCTTTCAGAGGCTCCGATATGAGTCCGTCGTCACCCGGCACCTTGTTGTTCATAAGCAGTTTCAAGACCAAATCTTTATTTCAACAGCACATTATAAAGTACAACAAACAAAGAGATATGACAACATAATAGAAAAACATTCCTAAACAATGAAAAACTTAAAATTAAGTGTCACAATGGGCGGTCTTATCGGTCAGAGCGATCTCTTCCAGACAACCATGCACGGAAAGAAATATGTATACAAGTGACGCTGGTGCAAAACATGTACAATATAGAAGACTTTTAAAATTAAGTTACAACATATATTATATAATATATAAATACATTAAACAATAAAATATAAATAAATATAAATAACATTATACAAATAAATACACGTACATATTACATATATATATATATATATATAAATATATATAGGTACACTAAAACATTACTTATACTAATTAATAAATAATAGAATGAAAACGAGTTGTAGCAATGCAGTACGTAGCTAATGCGGGAGGTAAAACGATTTGACACGTTGTTTGAAAGTGTCCAAGGAAGGTGCACATCTAAATCAGCACATCTAATTTCTACAGGTAAAGCGTTTCACAGGCAAACAGTTTCAACGCTAAAAGAGGAGCCAAAATAAGTGGTCCGATGTACTGGGGTTCCTAACATTAAGTTCGATGATGACCGTAGGGAAAAAGAACTTCAGACATGAAGAAATTCGAATTTTTCCTGAAGATAGCGCGGGAATGAAGGATTGAACAATGTACTTTAAAGTAGGGACAATATATGAGCATTCCGGCGATAAAGTATGGGAAGCAACTTGAGTTCAGTGCGAAATTCCGAGACATGGTCATATTTGCGTAGGCCAAATATGAATCGTATACAGAAATTTTGAAGACGCTCAAGTTTATTCACTTGGTCCTCTCTAGGGTCTAGGTAGCAGACCGCAGCGTAATCGAGAATAGGGAGTAAGAGCCACTGTGTAAATGCAATTTTAGTGGTAGTCGGTAAGAAATTGCGCAACCTGCGTAGTGATCCAGCAGGCGCAAACATCTTTAGGCTAATCATCGATAGTTGAGAGTCCCAAATCAAGTACTTATCAAGTGTGATGCCAAGATTTTGAACAGTGCCGCTAAATGGAATAATCACCCAATCAAAGACGCCACGAGGGAACAAATCCCAATCCACCTTACACAGCTTTCTGTAACAATCAATGATTATTATTACCTAGTTTTAGTGGGATTACATTGAGACCATGAGAGTTGCTCCATTCGGCAACATGATACAGATCCCTATTCGTAGACTCCACTGCTTCACCCAATTGATCGAGAGGAGCTTGACTGTAAAATTGAAGATCGTCTGCGTATAGGTGGTAGGGAGAAGTAAGATAATACGATATAGAAATGATAAAGAGCGCAAAAAGAAGACGAGATAAGACGGCACCCTGAGGTAAACCAGCTGACGTGTTGGACCATGAGGAGAAGGACTCTTCGAGGCGAACCCATTGTCGGCGACCATACAGGTAATTGTGAAACCAGTTAACTACTGTTGGAGATATGTTAACAATGCGTAAAATGGCAAGAATAATGTCAAAGTCAACAGTATAGAAAGCATTATTGAAATCAAGAAGTGTCAGCCCAGTTAACTGGCCATTTTCCAGTTCAAAACGTCAGTCATTTTTACAAGTGCAGTGACTGTGCTGTGCCCTGGACCAAACCGGACTGAAAGGGATTCAAGAGGGCGTGTGTGGTGAGAAAGAAGTTTAGCTGGTTATGAACTAGACGCTCAAGAACTTTAGAGAGAAACGGAAGGATAGAAATGGGACGGTACTCAGAAAAAGACTTGGGATTCGCTTTCTTAGGTCGCGGTTTAGTTTGTGCGTCCTTCCACATGTAAGGAAATACACCATTGGTGGTAGAACAATTAAGAATATAGCATAGAATAGGGAGTATACAGTCAAGGATAGGAATAAGCATGTTTCTACTGATGCCATCAACTCCGACAGCGTTTGAGGTAATGGAGAGCACGCTTTCCTCACATTACAAGCAGTAAATTGATAGAAGACAACATGTGAGAGGTCAGGAGTTGCAGTGTTATTAAGAGAAACTAAAGTACATGCTTTGGCAGCGTCAGCAATATGAGATACTTGCGAAAAATGTTAATAATTAAACGAAAAATGGTAATTTAAAGAATTAATATCCAAATTGTTTGGGGTTGATTAATGACAAGATTATCCAATTCTAATTATTTAAGAAATTTTCAAACTTTCGTTGGATCATTATCTTGTACAGCGTTGTAGATATAGCGTCGTTAGGCATCCCTACAAACCATATTGCAGCGGTTATGGGTCTTGATATATCGCGATTTAATTGCATCACTTAGTCGACACTTATATTTTGATTTTGTCCTGGTCTCTTTGTAGGTTCTTTATCTCTTCTGTCAGCCAAGGTGCTGGCACGTGTTTAATATTGATAGGCCTAAGAGGAGCATGTATGTCGTACAATTGAATAATTATAGAATTGAAATCAGCTAGTTGGTCATTAATTGATGTAGCACACTTTGCTGGTGACCAGTCTATATTACTGGCATCATTGATAAAAGATTCCCGATTCATGCCACTAAAATTACGTTGCAGAATAATTGTAGGTTTGGGTTTAGGAGGACGAATGTTGTAAGATAAGTAAACTAAGTCATGGTAAGAAAAAGCATCAGCTGAACACTGACCATGTTTAGCAACATGTTGTAAGGAAGATACCATCATAAGATCGAGAAGAGAAGAAGATGTAGTAGGAAAATGATGTGTAGCACTTAAGGGGAAAATATGCAAGTACGATGTACTTGAATATTTACTATATATTTAGTAGATCGATGATCTTGTTTCAGAAGACAAGTGTTGAAATCAACCATAACTATGGAATGACTATAAGTTGGTGTGAGATCTTCTAAGATCTTTTCGAAGAAAGAGAAGAAATTATTTTTGTTAGTAAAAATATAATAGACTCCGAGAAGAATTTTAGAATGTGAGAGTAAAACTTCTATAAAAAGGTGTTCGCCGGCGTTAGAAGGTGGTGGTTGTGCGGATGTGCTTACAACAGTAAATGGAATGTGTACGATCATTGCGAATGATATTAAGCCCGGGTATTGTGAAAAAAATAGATGGAAGAGATGGCCTTAGCCAGGATTCGGAGACGCGGATCGTATAACGTGGATATTTTTGCTATCAAAATGTGCCAACATATCAGAAAAATGAGCCGGAATGCTCTGGGCATTAATGTGGATGATATTGAAATTTGTAGGTACACCAGGGAAATTATTATCCAAAGTTTCGGAGAGAGATGGAGTACATAATAAACTATCTCGTACAGGCTGATGTCCAGATATCTTCGGTATAATGTCGGGTCAGCTTAGCTCCTGGGTCTTGAGCTGCTAACAGGTTTAGGGACCGAGGTGTATAGTTGTCCATAGAACCTCTCGACCTCTCCTAACACTTCTGCTTTTGTCAACGCTCCATAGCCCTCTTCTCTCTTCAGCTTCGCAACTACCTCTGCCCAACAGACATGTCTCTTGCAAACACTTTGGAGCCTTTTTTTTGCTCTATCGTCTCTTTATTACGATTAGTATTAAAGATCTGGATGTCGTGTCGCAAGGACTTCCATATTCGTCTATTGAGTAGCCTATATGCTTCGGTATCATCAGAGAATTGCACTTTTAATGAGTGTCGTTCAGCCATGAGGTTTTGTTGGAGAGTGTCTGTGGTCTGTCTGTAGGATTAGGTTTAAAGAACTTGGAACCCACTGCATGGATAGTTTCTATCTCTATCTATCTCGTCCACTGAAGCGATATTCTCAAGGCAGTCGAAGCGATTGGAGGTTGAAAGATTGAATGCTCTCGGAGTCTTGAATATGGGTATGAGCGTAGACTTCAACGTGTCTCTTACCATTCGGTGATCACTACCGGTTTTCACGTGTTTAAGACAGTACATGAGAAATCAGTTAAGTTTCGCGAAAATTTTATATTCGCTCTACTGGTACGTGTAACCTTAACGTAATTAAGTGTTAAGTGTTCGCGATGGTACACGAGTGTAGGCAAAGTTTACAAAATCATAATACGTTATTATTTATGTGTTTTGCTCTTTGGTGAAAGGATTTTATTGAACGTTATTCTCGTCAACCGCCTTAGACAATTTTGGTAATGCACTCACCGCTATGTCACTGTCCTGTCTAAGCCATGTTCTAACATGGCTTAGAGGACAGTGACATAATGACGGACTTACTAATGTAACTACGGGTACGTTCTGGTAAGCACCGTCAACGCTCACAACGGTCGCGCCCCGGTTTGCCGTTCCCTTTGGTTGACAGTGACAGCTCGCAAAGATTAGGTAAACCCACCTTCGATCCGCGAGCGTTATGGTCGCGGTGTGAGCGTTTTCGGTGACGTCATCGATGATGTGCCGAGTTCGCTCAGTCGCTCACTATGATCGTCGGCTTGTAAGGGGTGTGCAAACGCCGCGAGTGATTTTGGCGCTTTCCGGAACGTAGCCTATAACTACTTGAAACAAAAATGTCAGTTACTGCAACTCAAGCGGGAAAAGCATCTCTCAGGTCATCATAGTAGTGGCGATTTAGGTGCTGTGTCCACCTAAGCAACGCGGCAGCAACGTGATTATCCTGTGGCATGTAGCATAAGTCTGGCACGACGTTAGATGGACCTACCAGAGTGACATGCTAGAAACATATCCGAGTACAACTATGTCGTTGTCTGATGAAGATTATGAAGTTCTTGCTTATTTACAAATTTTAAATTGCTGTCAATAACTGAATAGAAGTCGGTATAAATTTTTTTTCAAATTAATAATAATAATAATATAATAATAATAATAATATATAAACCGCAGCACACCTCTCGACACCCTTTAGCCAGCCACACCAACGTTGCCCTTTCTGTCACCATTCATGGTGGCCTTTATGGGGGGCCCGTTTAGTGGGTGGCAAGTCACCATCTGCCCAAAAATTTTAAAATGGGACTGAATTTGGCAGGTGCCGTAGTCTCTTCCATAGCCCACTATCTTTTTATCACTAATAAAATCATTTCAATAGCCTTGTCATTTTACCCATTTATATAATAGATTTATCATGTCACCATCCATCCAAAAGTTTCTGGTTTTTTTTATACTACTTTGTATTTTTTATACCAAACAGGCCTCTAAGTGTTGGCTACAGCCCCACTTATGCCTTTGTAAAGGACCGGATGAAATCCGTGATTTATTTTGAATAAAAGGAATAATAATATAATAATATAATAATTTTTATTTTCCAGTTCACAATACATGTAAATTAAAGTAGGTACACTTGGTTCCACGAACATCGGCTATGAGATTTAAACACTAGAATTCAGCAAGACCCAAACTAGGCATTAGCCTGTGTCTTGGGCTTAGAGTACGGAATGCAACGATACACATGGTTCTATTATAGTGAGGAAAGTTAATGTACTGAATCTTACAAAACTGGAAAAGTATTAAATTTTAGAGTGTTTAGAACAAATAAGATGTTAAACAGAAAAGTATGATAATTAGTTTCACATGTTACATTTCGTTACTTAAACATTTTAACATATAAATTTATTAAATGTAATGTTTTAGTTAAACCTAAATTACAGATAGGTGTGTGAGTGATTGAGAGTAAAAGTGTGTGTGAATAATGTGTGAATGTATGTATTAGGATTGAGTTGCCTCAACTGTACCTACACTGTATCTACTGTACGTAAATTGTGCTTGTTCATTCCATAAAATGTCTTAAATCTGTGACGATATCTATTTTATTCCTTTGTAACCACGTATGTGCCACCAGAAACGTCTTCGTCCATTTTAAATAGGTAGGTACCTATTGTAATAGACCCGCACGTGCTAAGTGACCTATTTCTTATATAGTACTAATACTTCCCTTATACTTATCACAGCTGCAAAATTCTTGAAATCTCAGCTATCAAGGACTCGTCCACGGAAGTAATCGTGTCTTATCTTTGTTCACCATTTACCAAAGATACCCTGCGTATTGTCGTTCTTAAGAATATCTCTTACTGATTTGGCTGTCAGAATTTTATCAACCAAAGGTTAAAGACAAGAGTTTAACATTAATTTAAATATGGATTTGTAGAGGTCGACCTTTCAGTTAAGTACGATTATCTGATGTCTGCCTGATAAGTCAATCCCGGAAATTGACTAACGGCTGACGCAATCAACTCTGCTTGCGGGTCAAGACCAGACCTGTCAGTCACCTGCAGTGTATGTGTCCTCTCTGAGCCGGAACTGAGTTAGCCAGTCTTTTAGCAAAATGTCAGGACTTCGTTAACTGATCGTTAAAAATTATCATGTGTGTCAGGACTCTTGTCTACTGACTTGATAGTATTAAACCATCAATTCAATTATCATTTGTCAGGAGTACATCGACTGACCTTTCACATTTGTCAGAACATGTTGACTGATCTTTAGTTATAAATATATTGTATGATTACCTACAAAATCAGAGATCGCACCTTCGTCATATAAGACGGCATTCGACTCTTTTGTTACACGAGATAATGACAGGGACAAATCACATAAATTGATAACAGCAAATAGATTTAATCTCAATTAGCTTATTGTCCGTTAGGTATGAAATGTAAGTATGTGACCATAACTTCTCTAACTCAAAGGAAATCAACACCTATTTTATATTTCATAAATATTATTATACCGTGACCTTCTACGAGCACATATCAATAATAGTGAATAGTTATGCCTAAAGACTTCTAAACCTGGTAAATATTATAAAACTGTACTACGTCAATTACAGGATACGTTACTCTGGATCCAAGATATTTCCTAACTGTCTTTGCCTTAATTAAGGGGTTAGGGGGTAGTGATTATTCAAAAACAAGATAAGTTTCAGGAATTTACTTTCAGATTAAAATTTATATTAATTCAAGAGTTTGATTCTACAGTTACCCACACGTTTCACAAGCAAGTTTGTAGGATACCAAGGAAAAACGTGGAAAAAACCTTGGCCACTCTTTTCATATGATTTCGATATTATAAATATACCTACATAAAATTTAGAACAATAGATCTATATCTAAGAGCTGGAAAGAACACACACACGAATAGTAATATCACGGCGAATTTAGATCGTAATTGTGACTAAACCAAAATATAAAGTAAAAATATAAACCAAAATATAATAAAGGTATTATAAAAGTAAAATTCTATTGATGAAATTGGAATTTGGACGATCTAAATTCTCCGTCTAGATTTAAAATTAACTTAACTTATAAAAGGCCCCCCCCTGGACGAAGATTCACGATCCACTACACGTCACTGCACTTTATACTGTAATCACTTTCTTAGTTTCTTCCATTGTTCTATTTCCGAATAGGGTTTCTCTATTGTAGATAATTCTTTTTAGACAGCGTATTGCATTTTATGACTGACCAGATGCTAGTTCTTTTGAAACGCGGGATTTCTTGCTTAAGTTATCTTTCACAAGAATCAAAAAAAAAATATAATTGCCTTCCACATGTACCACTACACTATTTATTAAACTTTAGTCCTACCCAGAGTCCAATAAATTCTAGAGTTCCACCAGGGTTTCATGTTGTTAGTACATATTAAATTATTTAAGATCTATTGTACACATGCATATGGAGAAATAAATGATTAATGATTAATTAATGATAAAAACTTCTAAATAAGCAAGAGTATCATGATCTTCATCATACAACGACATACTAGCACTCGTCACTTTGGTGGGTCTGGCTGGTGGGCACAGCGCGCAGCTTACGTGGTCATCGCTTTTTTATTCCATTTCCGCATTCAATCTAGCAAGAGGGAGGCATTATTTAATTCGAGCTTTGGCAAACGTACAAACGCAAGAGCGTACTCTTTTAAAGGAAAAAAGCTCAATGATTGGTGCCACTTTACATATTTATAAGTTCTCCAGCTCGAAAATATTCATTTTTAGGATGACGACGATGAAGAGCCTGAACCATCAAGACCTAGAAGGGTTCGGAAAGAACGCGTAAAATGGGGAAACCAAATCGAGTTCCTCATGTCCTGTATCGCTACGTCTGTGGGACTCGGTAACGTGTGGCGGTTCTCCTTCGTGGCATACAAGAACGGCGGGGGCGCCTTTCTCATACCTTACTTGATCGTGCTATTGCTCATTGGAAAACCTATGTATTATCTCGAATGTGGACTGGGACAGTTCAGTTCCAGGAACTCTGTCAGGGTATGGTCCTTATCACCTGCTATGAAAGGTAAACTTTAATATGCTTACATATATACTTCATGTAATTTTAAATTAAGTCACCATTTTTTTCATGCTTAGATGGAACTAATGTGATGATTCCAGTGATTTAGTAGATGCATTGATAAATTAATGGAAGAATAGATTGCTAATGTCATATACTCGTATCATCAGTACAAAACTCACGTAAATCTAACTATCGACGCCGATACCTAGTGGTTCGACTAACTATTCTAGATGGCGTTACTGTGATAGCGGAAGTTTGGTGTTGTTAGTCTTAGCCATCCATCGCACAGTTGATGAAAATTTACTATATGAAACAACTGACTAAAAAACAAAAACTGTAATTTTTTTGTACATATGATTTAGTCCTTTAAGATCTCAAATGCGCAAGCGCAACTTAAACAATACATGTATACAACTATATGCCTTTACATTAATAAAAAAATATTAAAGCATAATATTATTGTATACTAGTATTATAGTACTTCACTGAGACTTATACCGCGCGATTACACGAGTTATTTGAAATATAGGTCAAATCGTAAGGAATTATAATAATTTTCATTAAATATCATCCTACATATTTCAGTCAGATCAGTGAGTCAGATCGGATGACACAGACGCTTAGCCGTATCGAAGCTACGATGCTCTTGATAAGTCAAAAGTCAAAGCAAACTATGTATAGGCTCTAGTACCGTTGCCTTGCGAGGTATGAACCTCTCGTAAAAGTTGTACAGGCCGAGAAACGCTTGTAGCGTTTTTCAGGGTATACGTTTTCTATATCGACTCAACCTTACTAAGTGCTGGGTGGACACCGTCGGCGTCGTTAACGAAACCCGAAAATTCCACACTGTTCTTGGCAAACTTACACTTCTGTCCATTAAGGCGCAGACCAGCCTTCTCGATCCTGTCTAGCACAACGTCATGGCGCTGTGTCATTTCGAACATGGTGCGCTGACAATGACGTCATCAATCAGCGCCGTCATGAGTCGTTGGCATAGCCGGTGTACTGTGTAAAGTCAGGACGACACGGGGCGTGGAACGTTCTCGCCCCGAAGCTATCTATATCCTGTATTTTCCTAATATGGTACCGGCCTTGCTTTTAAAAATTTTGGTACAGCATTCAGTTTCAAATGGATCGTGACCGGGTCACCCCGGTTCCTCACCAGGTTTCTCTTTAAAAACATTACCTTATTTAGCCAGTATTTTATTCATCGTGGTCATGCCAACATTTAGAATCCTATTCACTTTGATGGAAATGTCGAGAGGTTCAAACAAATCACGCCCTATAAGATTCGGACCGGAGCCTCTAGCTATGACGCTAGCTTATGTTGACTCTTAATGTCCTTATATTGCACTGTCACTGTAGCTTGACTGACGACTGAGACCGGAGAGTCGGTCCAGGTGCGCAGACGACTGTGCAGAGGGCGTGGCGTAGCGTGGGGTTGCAGCCGCAACCACGTGTGTTCATTGACAAGGGTGTATAGGCGGCGCCCGAGTTTTTTTTATAATGGTTCATCAAAGTGACTCCCTCTCGCCTGATGAAAAGCGAAGAAGAAATCAAGAAACGATGACTATTAGTACAGCCGTAAGCTGCACTAATCGCCACCCCTATGATGACCTGAGACATGCTTTTTCACGTCCCGTTTGAAAGACCCAAGGTCAACAAATGAGCACAATTTACTTACACGAGAGTAGAGGTAGGAACTGCCAGACTTTATGGTTCATGGTAAGAAGTCTTGAACAGTATATGGATGCAATGGTAGGCCGGAACAAGAAGTTCGGGATCGGAATGGTGAGAAAGGAATAAGATTTCCAAGACTCAACCAAGATGCCCGTACCCTAAGTAGAGGTTGTCAAGCATCTTGGAAAGCACACCGACGACACACCGTCTGTTCTCCTAGTCCACTTCCATAGTGATGGGCACGCTGTCCCGTTTCAGGCACAACACGTAGGCGGGCACGCGCATGCGTGTGTCGAACACGTTGTAGATCTGTGTTGTTGTTGTGTGTTCAGTGTGGTCTCTGAATCCTCATCCGCGTAGTTGACCATACGTGACGTGTTTCCTGGGCCCGTTTTCTTTTTAGCGGTGCATACCTTCTCGATGCGCCTCTTCTTCTATGCGCGTTCGGACTACGGCGCGTGCGCTTCTGAATATGGCCAATGTGTGGACGGTTTGTTTGCGTATGTGTCTATATTTGATCGCTTTGATGTACCTCGATAAACCGATAAGCGCACGGCAACGTGTATCTAGTATTGGCCTTATTTGTCAAATAGGCGAATAAGGCAAACAATTTGTCAAATAAACTGAACAATCATGGTTATAAAATAAAATATTTTATCTAAATACGCCAAATACACAAATGCTAAGTGAAGTGCTGGCATTACATTCCATATGCGATTATTTGCTTTCATGTTTAATAAGTTATGTATTTTATTTTTAAATAACCTTCTTTCCGCACTTGTATCACGACGTAAGTACTATTGTAACACTGAATGAACGTGAGACTTACGCGTATCATGATCGTCAATTTTATTGTTTTGGCTCGTCCTTCTGTTCGACATTGTTCTGCCTTCTGCAAGGCGTTGAATGCTGTGTGCTTTTCTTGACATCTCTTCTAAAATAGATATCCTTATTTTCAGGAACGGGTTACGCACAGACCCTAAGCATAGCATACCTCGTGTCTTACTACGTGGTGATTTGCGCGCTATGCTGTCAGTATCTGGTGATGAGTTTCCAGTCTGTTCTACCGTGGGCCACGTGCAAGACTGACAATACTCATCCCGATTGGAGTTCCTGCGTACCCTCGGACCCGTCACAGGCAGTACCTGGCGCGGAAATCCCTGAGAACGCCACCAGCAGTGCTGAATTATATTTTAAGTAGGCTATACACTTTCAAAGCTTATATCACTCCATATCATTCCAGTCAGTAGGGGACCCGAAATCGGGCTAATCACCCAATAGGCGGCTGTCTCGCCAACTGGTGTATAATCCCGGAAAGCATTAACCGTGCCAGTTGGTGACCCGGCAGTGCTTTTCGGGGAGGACCAGGGGCCTTCCGTGCCCCGCAGTAGCTTATCACACAACCTCTAAGTATGAGTGCCAATTGCTCTATCCGTTTTTTCCTCCATTCGCCAATTCTGTTGCCCTTCCAGACCCCTTATAAAACAAAAAATAATTATTTTCAATAAGCCGATCAAAAGATAAGTGTTTCTCAGCGGACTCCTCCTTTACACACACATTTAAAGCAGAATTTTGCAACATCAGAGGTATTCACACCAACCCTAACGCCGTCCACCATCATCTAGAGATGACCGAGCTGGCCTTAATGTTTTTAACGGAGACGCAAATATCAACTCCAGCTGACACATCATACCTTCGCTACAATCTAGAACATAAGTTTCTTTCAAAAGCTGGGGTGTGTCAAAACACTTACCAGCTTTTTTGTCACAGCAAGTTGTCACTAGCTTCACAGCCTTGAAAATAGGAACACATGCACACTGTGGCTATGGGTTGACTTTAGTGGATTCACCGTGCGCTAACCAGTCCCATGGTCAAGTGGCAATAAGTGCGATAAAATCGAGACGAGTGAGTCGTCTCAGTTTTTCTTTAGGCATGTCCAAGCTGCAACTGAGCAGTAGTAAGGGCGAAAGTAATCATCCCAGGAGATTTCAACGCCCTACATGTCGAATTGTAGCCAGTTTACCCAAAAACAGATCTGCCCAGAACTAGTGCCCGCACCTTTGTCTACGCCTATGGTTTTACTTTACTGGTCACAGGGTTCACCCGCATATCAGATAGAGTGGACATTAGCCCTCTCTGCTCGACCTTCTGTTGATCACACACCCGGAAAATTGTCGGATTTCAGTCAAGGCCACTTTGGGTTCTTCAGGGCATTTTCTGGTGTCATCCGAGGTGCCCCTAGCTATTTCCCAACAGACAGGTTCTAGTGGGAAAAGGAAAGTGTAGCAATATCAGTCAGCAGATTGGGATGGACTGCGTGAGTTCTACGTGTCCTTTCCTTGGGGGCAGATACGTTTCTCCTCGAACGATCCCGACTCGTGCGCAAATATGGTTTCCGATGTGGTGCTGCAGGGAATATTTCATTCCTGACTCCATAATGCCAATCGGCGGCTCAAGCCAACCATGGTTCAATAAGATGTCTGCTGAGGCTGTTGACCAAAAAGAGGCAGCTTATGAAGCATGAAAAGCAGCTAAACTCCCTTCAGTCCGTCACGCTAGGCTAGATTTTTGGTGGTAGGAAAAGGGCTCGAAAGCGCCTGCCTCGAGCACCCGATTTCCGGCTGGGGATCGGCAGAGTAGAAGTAATTTTGCGCTCACGCTCCGCTGCCTCCTTTTGCGACATTTGCATAGCAGGTTGCGTAGCCTGCTATGCAGACGTAGTGCCTGGAGGGAGATCGTGACGCAGGACCCAATCGTATCCGATGTTCCACAGGGGCGGCTTGAGACCCGAGCCCTGTGGAACCCCACACGTCATCTGTCTGTTCTGCAGCCCACTGCGATGCACTGGGTACAAAATATACCTTTCAGAAAGGTAGGCCCTGATTATCCAACGAAGGTAGGGAGGCACGTTATGGAACTTCAGTGCCTCCCTGATGACATATTTGACAATGTGGGCGTCAGGGGCGCCTGTGCTGCTGTGGCCCATGACCGCGGCCTTAGTCTTGTGCAGCGCCAGTACTTGTACAGCGTTCCCGCAACCAGGGATCCGCCGGCCAAGGCCAAACTCACCGCCTTCCTAAAATCTCTCCCCCGGGCGGCGAGAAGAGTGTCATCCGCATAGCAGATGACAATTTTTTGGTGTTGATTGTTGGTGTTGATGATTGGTGTTGCAAACATCTATAGGCGACGGTGACCACTTTCCATCAGAAAGACCGCCTGTCTACCTGCCTACTTATGGCAATAAAAAAATCAACCACTAAACCGCACTTTCCGCGTGATGGATTATCCATTCTATCCGTGGCCCATCTCTAACCCCTGCGAGAGAACGGCTTCTGTCCAGGCAGTGGAAAAAAGTAATTCCTTGATTAAGGTAGCATCGAGCTGACACGCCAGCGGTTTCGCTTGTTTGAAATGTTTGACCCTCTTAGGGTTGAATTTCTAAAACCCTTAGTGCAACATAAAATACACCTGTAGCTCCAGCGGTTTTGGGTCTTCGTTGATTAGTCAGTCAGGATACATCCCACTTATCCTACTAATCCTACTATAATAAATGTGAAAGTTTAGATTGATGGATGGATGGATGGATGGATGGATGGATGGATGGATGATTGAACGTATGTTTTGAACGTACTCAATCACGTCAGAACGGCTATACGGATCTGGTTGAAATTTAGCACAGTGATAGATTATAGTCTGGAATAGCAGATAGGCTACTTTTCATCATCATCATCTTTATCAACATCTATCACCACGCGGGTGAAAAAGTCCTAATATTCTTGGGCACATCATAGACAAAATAACAAGATCTCCGCCTAAGTCTAGATCGTAATGAAGGCTTATTTTCTGTCAATAGAGTTCTGTCAAAGATGTGTCACAGTTTCTGATAGTCAAAAGCACGCAATGATTTTGACAACGTACTCGGCGATAGAGTCCATATGTTATCAATCTATCTTTGTTGTTCAGGCGACTGTAGTCGAGCGATTCCGCCATCATCACGGAGGTGAAACACCAGTTTAACGGTCTTGAGTGAGCCACCCGCAATATTTACATGTTGTTTTTAAACACAACATAACCAATAATTTCGCCTATATATCCTCGAAGGGGTAAGCAGCGGTGTTTTCAACGCCTACGTTTCACCACATAATAATATGTTATTGGTCATGTGATCATGTAACAGGGGGCGAGCCTATTGCCATCTACGGGGCACTGTTCCAGTCTCCGGACTGTTATTGACAACATTTTTGTTTCTCAGAAAAACCCAATAACTGTCCAACCCGGGGATCGAACCAATGACCTCGAGGTTCCAAACCAGCACTTCCAATACAACAAGACCAAGACAGCGAAGCCGCTGGCGGGTCAGCTAGTATTATAAATGTGAAAGTTTGGATGGATCGATGAATATAATAAATGTTTGTTACTCTTTCACGCTCAAACGGCTGGTCCAATTTTCATGAAATTTGATATGGAGGTAGATGAGGCACTGGATTAACACATACGGTACTTTTCATCATCATCATCCATCACCACACGGGTGTAACAGCGGGGCGCAGCTAGTCCCACTAATATTATAAATGTGAAAGTTTGGATGTATGATGGATGTATGTATGGATGGATGAATAGAATAATGTTTGTTACTCTTTCACGGTCAAACGGCTAGTCCAATTTTGATGAAATTTGTTATGGAGGTAGATGAGGCACTGGATTAACACATACGGTACTTTTCATCATCATCATCCATCACCACGCAGCTGTAACTGCAGGGCGCAGCTAGTAGTTATATAAATGTAGAATTAGATACCTATTTGTCCCAATAACTGTTCCCCATAATTAATGTGTAAATAAGCTCTCATCACATGTGTTTTAATTAAAAGGTCCATTCAATCTCAACAGATAACTTAGTAGGACTTAAAAGAAGAATAGAAAGGAGATTTTAAAAACTGAATGTCAGAATTAGTGGGTTACGTATGCTTTAATTTGTTATTTTACCTTGACAGGCATACAATTCTACAGCAGATTGATGGAATCGAAAATGGATTAGGTTAGTAAAGTCATAGTTTTCCAGTAATATTTAGGGGCACAGTCACCCCCCAGTAACCTGTATTAAGGCTCTTCGCTATAAGGCCTTAAAACGACTAGCGGGAAAGTTACTAAAGCCCAATCAACATTCCATGTGACGTTTGCCCGTGAGCCAAGATCTCATCGTGTAGCGATATACATTGATGAACTCATAAACTGCATCCATTTTCAAGACGCCTTTAAAATAAATATTTTAACCAAGTAAGTAATTCAAACTTTTGTACAAATTTAAATTGAAACTTATAGTTTGGTTCGTTAACTTCATAACAGCGTAATATCATATCCTAAAGTGCATGTTTGTATACTGGAAAACCCCATTCAATATTTTTAAACAAAAGCGATAAATATAACAAAAAATTGTTTTAGATGATGTATTGAAACATTGTTTTTTACAATTAAAAAGTTGAAGCAAGTGTTTTTTTCTTTTAAAAAGTATATTGCCTTAACGTACCCTTATCACCCTTATAATCGGTTCCGCATAGATCTGATTAGGGTAATAACGATCTTGCGGAATACTGTTCCATTCTTGTGAATTCGCTGTTCTTAGTACTGCCACTGTTGTGGGCACAGTATTTCTGGCAAATACAGTTTTTTTAAACTGTCCCAAACATGCTCAATGCGATTAAGATCTGGGCTGCGTGCTGGCCAATTGGACGTAGTTATGCAAAATAGAACCAACCTACAAAACTGGTGAAATTGAGTTATTGGTACCAGCATAATCTACGAATCCACTTTCATAGACTCAAAAAAGACCCAAGCTGCTTGAGACAGTTTCTCAGAACTTTTCTGAACTCATATGAATGAAAACCGTCAAGGATACCAACTCTAGATAGAGTCAGTCACATAGTACCTTTACATCTTCAACTTTACGCATCCAAGCCACGTGGTTCTCGTGTAAATATAGACTAATAAAATTATGTTTGACTTTCTCTTGCCACAGGGAACCATGATGATTGGTTCTATTTTGAAAATTATATTATGCAGGATATAAAATAACCAAGATGCTTAGTTCCGTATAGGTAACTTCATTTTTTTTTAATCAAAAGTAAAACAATGAACGAAGAAGCTTGGGTTTGTTTTGATTTAAACAATGTAGAATTTTTTATTACATTAAAACTACTATCCACAGACTTTTAATTCTTGACTTTTTGTTTAAAAGTTTTAATTATACTACATCGAAGCATACTAAAGGGGAAACATAGAATAACCTAAGATCATTTAACTATAAATAAAACTAGAGCTAGATAAATCGAATTGAACAAAGCTCAATAATGTATTCATTATCATTCCGACCATACCGGTCGCCGCAAGCAGCACCCACGGGTTGATGCATGTGCCAGCCATCGCCTTCCTCAACCATATTTGAGGGAAGAGGGCGACCCGATACACGACACCACCACTTACCAACACCTTTTCGTTGGCATTACTGATTGAAATGGCAATGTACGAGTATATTAATACAAATTTTCTTGGTGCTTGGCTTAAAGAAACTCAATTATATTAAGACACGGAGGATTAAATACCCACAATTTAACCCATATCAGTAGGCCCTCCAACACCACTCTGTTACTACGAGTATCTCTGATGGCCATTTTCGGGTTATATTCGCGGATGGTATCTAGTTTTTCAACCATCGCCTTCCTCACAATCGGCACACACCTACCAATGGCATCGTTCTCGTCATCCGCGTGGTAAATGAAGATCTCGGTGTGCCGAGAAACTGCAACAACTGCATTGGGAACGCTATCATGCAGTTTCAATCTGCCTTTGGACTTGATGTCAATAACTGACTCGTAAGTCAGTCCCTGTGCTTCGTGGATAGCGAGGGTGCGTTATCCCGTTCTTTCTCTGTAACCCTGGCTTATAAGGTTCTCTTTTTCTTCCTGGGTATAAACCAGGAATAGGGTGATGGGTTGAGTTTTGGGAAATCACGCACCCGTGTATTGTAGAGACTTAACACTGGGAGCTGAGGAATATATACACGAAGTATAGCCTTAGCACGTATGCGACATCCATGGGGTTTCAATGCGTACATAACAACTCAGGCACTTTGGTCTTTGCTAGGTCTTGTGTTCGATGCGCGAGCTTTTCTCTTAGGTTTTTGGGTGATTCTGTAGTTGTTGTGATGAAAACATCATGGTCCATATCGAAGAGCTTTCCAACGATTCGACTTCCCAGTGCTTTACAACAATTCGACTTCCATGTCCCCGAAATAGATTTTGCTATTTGGAGGATTCGGTCGTTGAGAATAATGGCTCCTGCACCAAGCACGAGCCAATTACCGCGACAACAAGATCGTTTTGTGGTGTCACGTACTTTGGTCTACCTATTCGCTACTTTTCTCCCTCTTCCATCAGCACAAAGCCTGTCGCACTGTATGCCGCCATATACTGACCTGATATCATTCCCTTGATGACCTGGGGTGTGTCGTTATTTTATACGGTAGCCTGTGTCTCCTCATGTCTCACCCCCAAGTGACCTTCGCTGCACGCGCCACCTGTTTGTATATATATCGGCTACTTTTTAGCATTGATGCAATTTTTGTGTGCTTTGTAGGTGAGCTTTTGGTCGATCACTTCGCTTTTTATTTTTTTATTTCTCTACGAGATTAAGCCTTACACCAGCCATAGCCAGTCTGGAGGTGTCATACTTCAACTTCTTTGACAAAAGCATCGCATTGATCTTGTGCGCTGTGAAGTTGAGTTTGTTTTAAAATCCCCATTTGAATACCATCTCTAATGTCGTGTTGACTTTCCGCTCTAAGGTGCCTGATTGGCCTGTGAACACGAGAACGACATCGTCAGCAAAAGCTTGACAGTATATTTGCTCTTCTTCCAGTCTTCTTAGCAACGAGTTTAGGATAACATTCCTAAAGGTTGGTCCACCAATGAATAATGAAAAGGAACTAATGAATTTACTTTGGCATAATGCGACCAACCTCTTCTGTTACAGGCCTAACAAAGCTTGTCTTATCTTATTCCAGAAAATTCCCAAGATTTTTACAAATAAATTAACGGGAGATGTCAATTTTGAGGATGACATAGATGGGTTTTCTGGTGAAGTAAATTTTGAGGTAGAAGTGGACCATGACGAGTGTTTGTAAGTAGTTAAACAATTATAATTTGTTGAACGGTATATTCAAATCACAATAAATATATGATTACTTACCTGTATAAAGAACTATAAAGAATATATGAATGTAAAATATAATACAGAATATAAACTATAACTATGAAGAATCAACCCACACAAAAATAATTTTGTAATAAGGAACCATCAAGTTTTTGACACATAGTATAATGTAACCAAAAATCAAAAGTTCTACTTATCCTATATGATAATGAATACTTATCTTGATGTTGTAAAGTTGCTGTCTGAAATAACTTACCTATTTATTTCTGTACACTTTTGAAACGAAAATCTCTAATGTCAGTTATTGTGGGTTGGTTCTAGTTTGAATAACTATGTCCAATTCATGGTACGTATCCCAACCTCTTCGCAATGTTGTCGAACCTGTGCAGCGGCGTGGGGTCGGGCATTATCTTACATTAAAGTAAAATTTTCGCCTTTTAATCCCATGTAACCCATGTAACATGTGTATCCCGTGTAACCATATGGTACCACGTGAGCTTTTAAAACCTCTGTTATATAGCGTTTTGCCGTCAAACCACCGTACCTTTTTGACGAACCATGTCGATGAACACAAGTTCCGTTCGCCCGATCATCGAAATGCCACCTCACACCATACACGAACCGCCTCCAAAAGGAACATTTCCAACTTTGAGCATATTCACAGAACCGAAAGACGTTACTGCGACCGTCTGCACCATTTAAACATGTCCTACACTCATCGGTGGAAAAATATGAAGACCCATTGCTCTTCAGTCCAATTAAGATGTTCACGCGCAAATCACAAACGAGCTTGTCTGTGAGCTGCAGACAGCTTTGGACGATTTGCTGGTCTAAAAGGGGTGATTGTACACTCACGTATACTCCACGCACTTCATTCAGCTCTGTCTTGATATTTACAGACGTGAGGACGATTTCGTAGGGAACTTGGAACAATAAATCGGTCCTCATGTGGTTGCTCGAGTTCTGCCAGTACAGGGTCTCCTTTTGTAAGAACCTGTCTCCACAAACCTTCGGTATTCTCTAGAAACCATAGACTGGATAAAATTTGAATTTATAGCAATCGTTCGTTGATCCAAACCTTCCCGCACCAATGCCACAATTGAAGCTGCTTGTTCAGTCGAAGTATTTATATTTATGGTTACGAAACTAATGTTGAGTTTAAAAGACTAATAATCAATATATACTCGTGCACATCAACATGGTCTAGGGATATATAAAACTTTTTTAAATAACTTAAAAAGTACTGCCCTTACAAAAAAACTATTGATGACAGATTGTAAAAACATTATTATGTTCCTTTTTAAATTCAAATTTGTATATAAAAGGTATTGTTTAAAATGAAATTCGCATTCATTGAATTTCTTCCATAGAAGTAAATCTTCACGAACTTCTTACTTAATTAAAACTCCATAAATTTCTATAAATCTTTGTCAAACGCATCTCCGGTGTTCACTTAATCATGCCACATAGACACTTGACCAGGAACGAAATGTTAAGAGCAGTGGGCATGATTCAAGCTGGCGCTATCCAAATTGCGGTTTCTGAAGCCATGAGGACCAGTCAGAGCGTTATATCCAGGCTTTGGTCACGTTATCGTGTCACGGAGGAAGTGGTGGAACGGCACAGAGGACCTCAACGCATTACAACACGTGTACAGGACCGATTCATAGTAAATGTTGCACAAAGTCAACCAAATGTAACGGCGATGCAATTGGTTAAAAGGCTACAGAGAGAGTATGGTTTGCTGGTAAGCCGTCAAACTTTGAGAAGACGACTGCATGAAGTCAACCTACGTGCTCGTAGGCCACTTCGGGTACCAGCGCTAAGGAGAGGCAATCGAGGAAGAAGATTACAATGGGCTATTGCACACGAAAACTGGAACCATTCCAATGGTCACTTGTGCTTTTCACTGATGAATCCAGGTTTGGATTTCGTCCTTATTCGCGAAGAGTAGGCGTTTGAAGAGAACCTGCACGTTGGAATCGACTGCAGCACCCACAACCAGTTCATGCATATCAAGGTGGCACGATTAAGTTTTGGGCAGGAATTCGTCTCGGCGGTAGAACGGACCACGTTTGAATACAAGGCAATATGACTGCTCTAAAATACCGAGATGAGGTGCTAGAGCCTGTAATCTTGCCCCACAGACAGCAAATGGGACAAAATGTCCAGCTAATGCACGACAATGCCCGTCCACATACGACGCGTATCGTTACAAGTTGGTTACAACAGCATGATATCCAAGCTTTACACTGGCCTGCACAATCCCCTGACTTAAATCCTATTGAGCATGCCTGGGATATGCTTCAGAGAAGAGCTCTTAGGAATTTCCCTGAAGATATTGTGCATGAAAACCAGCTTTTCTTGCATCTTAGCAGGACTTGGGACAGTATTCCACAACAGGATATAGACACCCTTGTTTTTAGTATGCAGAACCGCTGCAGATGTGTCAGGAGAGTCTTAGGTGGATCCACGGATTATTAATTTTAAGTTTTCAACAATTTTTATAAAAAAAATAGTTGTTTTGTTTAGGTTTTGATGTTTCAAAAATAAAGTTAAGATTGAAATTTTGTCTGAGTTTTTCCTCTTCTTCTAAGTTTTTTTTAAATTTAACTTTATCTAAAAGTTTATTATCAGATTAGATAGGCTATTAAACAAGGTTTATTTTAATGTGTAGGTGTCTTAACAAAAAGTTAATAGAATTTTTGTTTATATAGGTTTAATTGAAATATCCCTAGACCATGTTGATGTGTGTATATATAGTATTGGCAACAATAATTTAAATCGTAAATTGTATTACTATAATATTCCAATAACACACGAATTTGAGACTATGCATAAATTTTATTTTTCCGGTTATAATTTTATCTTTAACTACAGTTCTATTATCAAATTTTGTTTTTTTTTGTGTTTAATTTAGTCTACACATGTTCATTTAGTTTAATCTAAAAAGTTTGCATATTTATAAAAAATATATTAATTTGAAAGCTTAGAAGAATAACCTACAGAAACCGAGCTCGCGCGCTAAATATAAGCCGTCAACTGAAGACATATATGGCTTCACACGACACCCGCGCTGTCAGAGCATCATTCCGATGACAGAGAATACAGCTCGGTAAAAAAACAAATTAACGATTTATGCGTTGAAATTGTGCCACAACATTTCAGAAAAGCTGCATAAGAGTTATGCTGTGACATTTCACAACTAAGCCATTGATTTTAATGCTTAAATCGTCTAAAATACAAAAAAATAATAAACACAAATTATCTACTCTTAGTTCAGACGTTATGTTGCCAGCTATGTATTAAATTATTCCAGTTTTAAAACGTTGCTTAAGTATGACATAGCGTTATATTCTCTTAGGGTACGATATTGTTTGTTTTACTATACGACTGCATAAAAAAGGAAGATGTGTTTTCAGGGCTCATATTTATTATACAATATGTGTATTTGTTATTGTATAAGTTTCTCTATTCCACCGTATTTCTAAATTGCTTTGACTGATTTCGATTTAATCGCTTACCTACGCTACCATATAGGTATCTATACTACTACTGTGATAGTAGACAGTTGAAAGTGGTTTGAACCTCTTTGTATGGAAGCTGGCATATCGACCCACCGCCATCGCGACATTTTGATTTTTTTTCGTAATCGCGGCGCACGATTAAAGTGTGTGTATGGATAGAAGACATTTAGACGAACAAAAAATGTCAAGTAACATGATACCCTAAAGCATCACGTTACCAAGATATTTGGAGGTAAAGATCGACATATGAGTAACGACAATAATTAAAAATAGAGTCACACGTCTATAAGCGTCAGATCGTATCCAAATAATCGTTCCCAGACTAATTACTATTATTAATTTTTGTATACTGCAATTCTCGTGAGTTTGACACATATTAAACTATTACTATTAACCGGCAAAACTCTCACATTAGGGATCGAATACGTCTCGCCTGGTTTCGAGCATGTCTGATGCTCACTTCAGTCGAGTGCGCAGAGCCGTCTTCTAGCTCTCGGCGGGTACCGTTCTGCAGTTCACGTATTCGACCCCTAACGCGATTGTTTTTTCCGTTTAATAGATATAATTTAATAATGTTACTGTTTTTTAAGGATAATAGGTAAGTACTCGTACATTACGTACCTAGGAGCACGAGAATTCTATTATCTACTGAATAATTGCACTGCCTAACTACTGGTTATAAATAAAACAAAATGCATGTGATTGATGTTAACATTTACTTATTACTATAAGTACAGTTACAAACTTAAACGAATAGTAGGTAGGTAATACATACTTAGATGACACACCTAAAATAATTCTATTACATATCTTAATGTATATCTGACACGTATCATACCTACACGTTAGAGAGAACTAAGATTTTATTACTATAAATATACAACATCAAGCGCTAAACGTAAATTTAAAAAATATGGTACTATATTCCGAAAATGCATTGTTTTATCAAGAAAAAACATGAATCGAAAATACTTATTAAATGCAAAAAATAAATGTAGGGCTACGTGGCATATTATAAAAGACAGGGCAGAACAAACCCAGTCTTGTGATAGTATTGAATCTATTATCTATGCAGATCGTAAATTAACAAATACAACGGATATAGCGGAAGCGTTTAATAATTTCTTTATAGGTTTGACTAATAAAAGCTCTACGACACATAGAAATAATGCTATTGATATCAAAGCTATAGAAAATACTTGCTCTAGTCTCTTTTTACGGCCACTAAGTGAAGATGAGGTAGTGAAAATTATGGTATCATTAAATAATACAAAATCAGTGGGTTTTAATGGAATATCCACCCATATTTTAAAAGAATGCAACACTGGATTAACATTTATTCTGAGGTACCTCTTGAATCTCTCCCTCGTAGAAGGTATTTTTTCAGAGAGGTTAAAACTCTCCGTTGTTAAACCTGTACATAAGAAAGACACCAAAACCGACATGAATAATATTATCGACCTATATCCCTAATCCCCATATTTGCGACATTTTTTTTAAGGCTATGTATTGTCGTTTAGCTGAATTTTTAAATAAGCATAACATTATAAAAGATGAACAAAATGGGTTTCAAAAGAAAAAATCGACAAAACTAGCAACATTTAACCTTATAAAAATGGTTACTGAAAATATTGATAAACGTATTCCCGTCTGTGTCGTGTTCTTTGACATGAGCAAAGCGTTTGATTTTGTTGATCATGATATACTTATTAGAAAGTGCGAACATTATGGAATACGAGGTACAGCTTTGCAGTGGCTCTGTAGCTATCTTAAAAATTGAAAACAATATGTAGAACTAAAAAATATTGATGATAATTTGGTTTATACCACTTACACATCAAATACTATATGCAATAACTACGGCGTGCCGCAAAGGAGTATCCTTGGGCCGCTGCTTTTTTCTGCTCTATATCAATGATTTGCCTAATGTCACACAGCAGAAATGTGTCTATTTGCCGATGATATTTCTCTAGTTAAAGCGAACGACGGTAACAACACTAATACTGACTATGAAAATAAAATTACCTTGCAAATTAACTCTATTATTCAATGGTTAGAACGTAATAATTTAAATGCCAATCTTTCTAAAACCAAATCATACAATTTAGTAATAATAGTAATAAAAATACAATATATCTTAATCTGATATGCCGTAATAAAAATATTGAACAAGTTGATATTTTTAAATTTCTGGTGTTAATGCTAGACGCACAGTGTAACTGGAAGGCACACTTAGACTATGTGTGTAATAAAATAAATCGTTTTGTTTTTGCTCTTAGAAGGTTAATGAGGCTGACGAACCAAAAAACTGCTCTTACTGCCTATTACGGTTTCGTCGCATCTGTGTTGAGATATGGACTTATTTTGTGGGGTAATTCTACAAACATTAATAAGGCTTTTATTGCTAGAAAGAAGTGTATTCGAGCTGTATGTAATGTCCGGCCACTGAGCTCCTGTAAACCTTTATTCAAGAAACTGAATGTATTATCGCTACCAGGCATGTATATATTTCAAGTATGTACTTTTGTTAAAGAACATGGGGCGTTATTTGATTTCATTAAAGACAAGCCCAATTCAAGGATAACAAAAAGAGATCCTAGCCAAATTGTTATGCCTATTAATCGATCTGCCTTATTTTTAAAAAAAATGTCATATCATGTCAATTAGAATATTTAATAAAATACCAAAAGTCATAAGAGAATTGCCAATGAGACAATTCAAAATAAAATTATTCCAGTGGCTTCATGATAAAAACCTCTACAGTGTATCCGAGTTATTATGTGGACATGATAATATCTTACTTTATATAATTATGAATTTAGACTTTGGATTTTAATTTGACAGCGCTATTTTAATTGGACATATTTTTTTTTATTTAATCCTATTGACATTGTATAATTTTTCAATTTTAAAATACAATTTTGCATGTCAGTCAGGTTTCTGACAAAATATGTGATACTAATATGTAAATAAACCAACAACACCTGTAACACCATATATTAGGCAAATAAATACATTTAATTATATGTTGTTCTTGATTTAATTACATCCAATGCAAGATTAATGATCATCGTCTGAATCCAGCCTAATTACATAATCTAAAAATTCAGCTTGAGGTCGGATAATGCTCTTTTTATAATGAGCCCAAGCCCTGAACTCGATAATCTACATGATCCACAGCAACCAAGGGTTCGCATTCCCACATAACAGTTGCAGTAGTGTCCAATGAGTTTATTTCTGCCTTGTGAACTATTATCCAACAAGATGTAAACGAAATTCTGCGGGATATAATAAATAATGTGGGTGATGTCGCGATTGTATTTTAGCTCTTGCTTGAGCCAATGATTGAGGGGTATAATGCAAAATTGGGTAAGATTATAATCAGTTTCTTAATCTTCATACACTTTGATAAAATAATTATTTATAGAAGTAGTTTTCTACTAGTATGTAATGTAAATGTAATAGTCCAATAAAAAGTAATAATAAACATCAACCTGGAAACGATTATTTGGATACAACCTGACTCAAGATACGACAATCATTAAAATATTTAATGATTGTCGTTGTACTCGTATGTCGATCTTTACCTCCAAATATCTCGGTAACGTGACACTTTAGGGTAACATCTTACATGACATTTTTTGTTCGTCTCTGTGTTCCCTACCCATGCATTTTACATCGATCATGCGCCGCGATTTAAAAAAAAACAAAATGGCAGATAGGTTGAAAGTCCTTTGCACGGATAATGTATTTCTGTAGCCGCTATTAAAAACAATTACCGGTGTTTACACCGGGTAAATGCGAATCAGACTCGAGCACGAAAGATTCCGTACCATTATTTTTAAAATTGGCAAAAATATCATGCGTTTTGTATGGGAGATTTATAGATTATGGAACCCTTCGTGCGCGAGTCTGACTCACACTTGGCCGGTTTTAATAAGGTTTTATAAATACCTACCTACAGTTCTTTCTAAGTAGGTATCTACATACATAGATAAATTAAAATATGCGCTTTAGGCATAAAGTATGTGCATATCTTAACTTTTAAACTTTATACTTTATAGTTATCATATGTTTAAACATATTTAACAGAAATATTTTCCCATCAGCCAATTACCCCTGTTTTAGGGAAAAACACTTTTACCTGGGCATATTATGTTTACGTCTGTGTGCGTGACGAGACATGTAAATACAGCACACATAGCGAATTTGTAGCGCGCTTTTTAAACCTTACTTCTATAGGTAGGTTATACTTATTTTTTTAAAGTATAAGGTTAAGGTTATGTTTGAAAGTATAATCCTGAACTTTGATGCAGTTTATGAGTATATTAATTCGAAAGTAGTCCTGAACTTTGATGCAGTTTATAAGTCCGTCATTGTATATACATATACAAAATAAATAAAAGTTAACAAAATTACAATTCAGTAGATCATTGCACCAGGTACCTGTCTCATTTTGCAGGAGCTCCAATATGGTACCTTACAGTATGCCTGCTGGTATCGTGGCTGATTGTATTCCTGATCGTCGCTCAAGGGGTGAAAAGCTCTGGAAAAGCGGCTTATTTCCTCGCAGTGTTCCCATATGTTGTGATGTTAATACTGCTGGTTACGTAAGTGTTTACGTTGAGAAATAGCGATTATTACTTATTTTAGGACTGCAGTATAACTGACCAACAATTACTTATTCATGGAGGTTTTTTTATTTCAACATACTTACCCATTTCTTCTTCGCACGATCAGGCAGACGTACCTACGTCAACACACTATCTCTAAATATACCGCGCTCACGTATGAAGCATGATTTGTTTTTGCTCCCACAATCGCACTTTTGAGTAGTGGAATTAATTGCCTGAATGTTGTCCGGTAGATATTCTACATTGGAGTTTTCACATATCGTAGATACCTACCACCAAACAAAATGATTCCGTGGCTATGTGGTACGCTAAATCTTAGACCATACCCTTGCGTGATAATGGTCAAGCGGAAGCATACTCAGTGCAAAACAACTGGCTATATTATCATATTCAGATTCAAATATATTTATACAAAGATATTTCAATATAGTACAGGCTACAATCGCTTACAAACACCTAATAACTCTATGTTTAATTAATTACGTTGTACTCATTTAACGATCTTTACCGCCAAACATGTTGGTAACGTGACACTTAGGCTACGTTCTGGGAAGCGCCGAAATCACTCGCGGCGTTCGCACACCCATTCCATTAGAAGCCCGCGATCATCGTGAGCGAGCTCGATACGTCATCGATGACGTCACCGAAAACGCTCACAACGCTCGCAGATCGTAGGTAGGTTTTCATGGTCGTTTGCGAGCTGTCACTGTCAAACATCAAACGTATAGGATTCTATCCATTTTTGACATATAAAGTTGGCGCGCTTTTCGAGACCGCGTAACCGTTCCGCTTGGGATGAACATTGCAAGCATTCATTCTAACCGGAACGCTAAACCGGGGTGCGACAGTTGTGAGCGTTGACGGCGCTTCCCGGAACGTAGCCTTAAATGTCACGTCACTTGTCATTTTTTGTTTACTGTGTCGTGTACCCACACATACCACTTCCTTCGTGCGCCGCGATTAAAAAAAAACAAAATGGTGGCGGGTCGACATGCCAGCTTCCAAAAGGTTCGAACCCCTATGCCACGTTTTCAATAACAACATTATTGTGCTATTACTTTATTTCAACTTTTTATGGCCATTTTCATGCTGGCCAGTACGAGTGTTTTAAAAATAAGTCAAAATTGAGAAGAATATAATAAGCCTCGTTTGACTTTCAACTTAAACCCTGGGGAATGTAAATCTAATAATACATCTTCGCCATTCCGATTTAATAAACATTTTAGGATCTACAGAGCACGAGTGGTGAAAGGTTGAAATATAATTTTTGTGTCTTTCAGAACTTGTTTGCTTCCCGGTGCCGGAACGGGTATTTTATTTTTTGTTACCCCGCAATGGGACAAACTTTTAGATATAGATGTGAGTATTTACATTGTAAGCAATAATTGATACTGATATTAACACTAAGCTGTAATAATTCAAGCAATTATCCTGTTACTACGAAAAAATAATAATAATAAGGGCATTGCCGCTAGTTTAGAAACCAGGTAGCTAGGTACTGTAAGTGTTTTGTTTATCCTTAATAAATTTATTAATAAGTCTCTTAGAAGTAATCTTAATGCGCTTTGCAAAGCGCATAAACTGGGTATTAAGTAGATTTGCTTATGTATCTACAGTAAAAAATAACTTTACTGTGTATCTAAAGGTATTTACTTTTGGGTGACATCCGACAGAACCGTCTTTATATGAAATTTCTTTAGAGACTAAACAGTTTATTTCATATTTTTTATTGCATAATTTTTAAAGCAATAACGCCTACTTAGCGAGACCAAACTGCAATTTTAGAGAGAAATGATGTCTCTAAAATTGCAAAGTTCGATTTCTAGGCAGGCGTTAGTGCTTTAATCATATCTACAATAAAAAATATGAAGGGATGCGACATCAATACGAAAGTTAAGTGTTTGAAAAATTCGGTTGGGTAATGCTTATCAAGCTGTTCAATAGATGTCGCTCCGTTTCCATATTCAATATATATAAAAAAGAACCCCTATTTGTTTTCGTCACGCTATACGAGTAACTTGAGACCGGATTGAACAATCGCGCTAATTTTTTTTGTTGTGTTAATTATTGTCAGGAGAAGGTTCTTATGAAAGAAAAACCAATAAAAATGGGAGGTTAAGGCGAGGCCAAAACCGACCGTACTACGCGAACGCATTCGCGGGCAGTTGCTAGTAATAAATAAAAGCCATTTATTTCCCAATAATTCTTCAAAATATATTATGAAATTGGCGTAAATATTTTAATTGTTAAGATAATTGGGCACCTATCCTCCACGTGTTACGGTCCTAGGCGACTCGCATCCAGGTTGCCTTCGCTACCTCGACCTTCAGTCCCTTCTTAAGTTGCACCAGTGGGTCGCTCTTAAATACATCCTTGTGTGACCAGTATTTTTTCCAGGATGTGGCTACGTTTCTGTCTATTTCTTTGACGGTGGCATCATGTAGTGATATCATCTGACTGAGGTAGACGTATTCCTCTACGTGTTCTATATATCCAATTACTAGCATAACAGTACTCGCCTCTCTCGTTGTGACATAAAATTTATTTAAGGCTTTATTTCCACAGGGGTATAATTTTTATGTTTTTGTCCAAATCCGTTGCGGTTTTTTTGTTAAAGAGAATATTAAAGAAGTGAGTGAGTGCTAAGAATGACTTCAAGTCATTCTTAGCACTCTAGGATCCAAAGATTTTGGTTGTACAGGTTTATCTGTGGCCTGGTTTATCTGACGGACTTGCAGTTAGAGCTCTAGTGTTGTTAAGTCATTCCTTAATATCAGGCGATCGTATTTAAGCACAGATCTTTCTCCTTTTTCTATCAAAGTCAAAGTCTAAATCATTTATTCAATTTAGGCATCAAAGACGCACTTATGAACGTGAATAATTATTCATTATAATATACTTTAAAGACTGTACCACCGCGTTCCACAATATATAGAGCCTACCGAGAAGAAGCGGCAAGAAACACGGGGCCATTCTTTACATAGATTTTTACAATGTTTCTACTTAGGTACTACTAATATCACACAATTTCCTAGGAATTACTTATTAGTCTTCGCAAGTCTAAAACTAGGTACAGCTATCCTATTTGTATTCCTAGTATTAAAAGGGTGGTGATCACTATTTAACTTATATTTATGTAAATTTTTACGAACATACATTATATTTGCAAATACATATAAGGAAGGCAAAGTTAATATATTGATTTCTTTAAATAAATCTCTCAAAGATTCACGTGGACCCATTCCGTATTTAATAAAATAGCACGTTTTTGTAAGGTATAATATGGTCTCTATATCAGCCACTGAACCCCATAGTAATATCCTATATGACATTACGCAGTGTTAATATGCAAAATATACTAACCGCGCCGTAGAAACGTCTGCTAGTTCTCATAATTTATGTATCGCATATGCAGCAGAACTGAGTCTTCCAGACAGTGCATTTATATGAGAACTACATTGTAATTTTGTGTCAATTTTAATGCCTAGGAAGCCTTTTGCCTTGTCCATTACGACTTGCTCAATCAAGGGTAACGTTGGACTCCAAATATGGAACAGTAGGAAAAGAAAACTTAAAACATTTTGTCTTTTTTGAATTCAGAAGTAAATTATTAGTTGAGAACTATTTAGAGACTACTAGATAGAGCGTTATTTACTTGGGGTTGGCTTTAGAATCGTGACCCCTGAATTTGGTGAAACAAAAACTGTGGGTGGGTTGAAGGGGTTTGTATAAAGCGTATTTACAACATTTTAGCTGCCGGAGACACGCCAAAATAGTCTAAATAGTTTTTTAAAGTTTCAATAAAACACCGTAATTTTGATAGTGACAAGTGAAATAAATGACATTAATGCGTAAAACGAAACGTTTCTAGGTAACTTTTAGCCTTTTTTGACATGTACGTTGTATGTAAGTTCTTGAAACGGAACGCAAACATCGAAGATAGCGTAATGTCACTGTCGGAGTACTCGCGTCATTCCGTTACTTCCGAGTGTATGTGAATGTTTTCTCCTGTTTTTCTGCGCTTTCTTTTGATATCTCAACGACTTTGCTACGATTTTGGACTCCGATTTTGCTGCTTTACTGTACGACACCTGCTTGCTCACTGGACACTGCGATTGCCTTTGGAAGATTTGATAACTGGTACCAGCTCGACGTGCTCATTAGTCATCGCGATGGCGTCTCCTGTGCCTGGACCTTCATCAAGGGAGTATATTAGTACCTAATGAATTGGCAATGTCACTTGTCTGTGTCAAACCTATAGGTTAGGTTAGGTTTGAACTGTGACCCACCAGGCTTCATCAAACTACTTTTGTTCCAAATTCGTGCACAATAGTATATCAGTAGCTATCTAATGAATTGGCAAAGTCACTTGTCTGTGACATACCTATAGGTTAGTTATAGTTAGTTAGAATAGGTCGAAGTCAGTGACAGAACCGACTCATAGCACCCCGATTTCAAGCAGTCTTGTCGGATTGCAGAGCCGACGCGGGGGTGGTAGTAGATCGAAATGCAGTACTTAACCTCAAAATACTTAAACAAACATAACTCGAAAACTAATGGTCTCCGGCGGGTGGGGTTTGCGGGGGGGCACTACCCGAACCCCCCCCTCCCCCCTCCCCGAGTTCAGGCGCCACGATTCTAAATGTTTACCTTTACTTGAATAAGTGTGCTATCTTTCCTATCTACTTTGATAATCAGAGATGAGTCATCCGCGAATAAAACAATATCACCAAGATCCTTTACCATAAGAGACAAGTCGTTAATGTATACTAAGAACAAAACGGCCCTAAAATGGACCCTTGTGGTACCCGTTCTAATTATAGATCCCGAAAATGATACACCATTTGTGCCAACCTTTTGCATCCTGACAGATAAATATGACTCGATGACATCAAGCGCAGCTCCACGAATATCATAATGGCACAGCTTTCGAATCAGTATACTGTGTTCCACACAATCAAATGCTTTAGAGAGATCACAAAAAACACCAATAGCATCATGTGAGTTCTCCCAAGCCTTTAAGACATACGTAATTAACTGGACACCGGCATCCGTAGTTGATCTTGCTTTCGTGAAGCCGAACTGATTTTCGTGCAGTATTGAATGCTCGTTGAAGTGCGCCAGAAGTTGTTTAAGCATAATTTTTTCAAAGATCTTACTCAAAATTGATAGTATGGATACTGGTCTATAATTTGATGGGTCTGTTTTCTCTCCAGCCTTAAAAATTGTAGTAATTCTACTTTATTTCATTAAATTAGGAAAGGTACCGTTATCTTTAAAAAGATTAAATACGCGGGCCAAACTAAGACCCATAAAACTTATAATTGGCTCTACAATTTTTACCGACATTCCCCATAATTCTTTACTATACTTTATATTTAAGCTTTTGAATGTTTTTATAAATTCGAAAGTTGAAGTATATTTAAAAGAAAAACTGGGCACTTTGTTCTTGAAATTAGCTTTAAGAATAGCTTCTGCTGCATTGGGAAAAGACTTTAGTGACTTGGTGACTTCTAGAGTTAAATTAGAGAAGAAATTATCAAAGTATTTGCTACATTTATTGGTTTTGAGACTATGTGGCACCAAAGATTTTCTTATACTGAGAACTTTGGAGAGAAGACCTTCCTTAATATACAAACCTGCTCCATTTACTGATGCTTCTTGTTGTAGAATGGCAATGTTTTTCCCCAAATATTGTGAATCTTAGCCTAATTGGTCGGGGTTTTGTACTTTTTTTTTACCCATTCTTCCTACGAACTTTATCTCCTGCCTGTTACATTTAACATCCATTTTAATATTAATGATTTGAAGTACTAAGTCTTCAAGCTCTGTATAGCTCCGTTCTTCTTCTGATACTTCAAAGAAAATCAAGTTTATTTGCCTCAGCTTTCTATCAAAATCATCTAAGTTTTTCTCCTAGTCTTCCCGTTTCTTCCAGATTTTGTTTATGTCTTATACTACTTTGAAAAATTTTACTTTTATTTTGTGATAGTCCTTAATAGATTAATACTTTATTTTACAGTATAGTAGTTTTTTTGTGCAGTAATGTTCAGAAATTGTTAAGTATAAGGATAAATATTTCTGGTGCGATTCAATCAAAACTTGGTAAAAATAAACTTTAACGAAAATAATGCAATACATATCTTATTATTATATAGTCTTTTTATACACAATATAACAAATCGTCACGCCTATATATCCTCGAAGAGGTAAGCAGCAGTGTTTTAAACACTTGCGTTGAGTCGGATATATTTATGATCCCATGTAATAGGGGTTAAGCGTATTGCCGTCTACGGAACACAGTTCCAGACTGGTATTGAAAACTTTGTTAGAAAATCCCATTAACTGCACAATCCCGGGATCGAAACCAGGACCCCGAGATTCCAAAGCGGTGCTTCCACCACTTCACTAAGACCAAGCGAGTGATGCCGCTGGCGGGTCAGTTAGTAAATATAATATATAACAATTATATAATTTTAATAATAGTAGAGTTCAATTTTTATTCTTTCCCACACAACAAATTTATCCTTCTCTTCCATGCTTCATCTAACCAATAAAGCATCAAATGGCCACATACAAATACTACTACTACTAATCACTATACTAAGATTGATTTAAGATACATAAATAATGGAATACTTACAGTAAGTAAGTACCAAAAAAGTAAATTTTGAACTAAGTATGCAGTTTGGTTCTAAATGCCAAGCCCAACAACAAGTACAATTTGAAAAATTTGATACCGACTTCCATTTTATTTGATTGAAGGGCTTTGATCTGCCGTGACAATTTGCATAGATAGTCCCGTACCACTACAGCGTCTGGGGAAAAAAGGCAGCTCTCACCGTCATTTTTCCCTTTTATTGTCCGTTTGTTGCAAAAAATAACACAGTTTCGAAAAATTTCTCGCACACCAGGGTGGCCATTGCTCAATTTTTTCTACCTCAGATAGGAAATCGGAGCGAAGCGGTCAAATTAAAAATTCGCAAAGGTGCGAAGAATCCGGCATTGGGAACTTCGTAGTATGTCCCTACATGGGTAGATTGACCTGGAAGAATTAATTGAGTACCGGGGTACGAGAACGGAAGGCGAAGCAGCCTTTGGCTCATACCACCGCTAAGACACTCCGTACGTACTTCTGTAAAGAAAGTAAGGCCGTCCGATACATTTTCTTGCGGGCTTAGGGCTTAGGGCTCGATTATAGTCGTAAATTATGATATCGCCAATTCTCTCGTCAGAGTGTGCCAAATTTCCTAAACTGGCAACATCAAATAGTTGTATTACCGTCACCGCAACACTTTACGTTGACAGATCGAAAAACATGACGGTGTAGACAATACATTTACCTAGTTTTTTTTTGTTTCGGAAGGACCTGCTGGAAATATGAATTTGCCACTGCCGCGGCAGGCCATTGACTACGCAGGACCGATAAAATATGAATTTGAATCTCGTAATTAAGAGTACCTTATTAAATGTTGACACGGGATTAAAGCAATAATACCTATCAATCAAGGGACATGTTCAAGAGGATGCTCTGATGTTACAGTAAAGTTAGACAAGGAAAAAACAACGGTAACAAAATCAAATATAAGTACATTGTATTTCGTTCCAGGTGTGGTATGCAGCTGTAACTCAAGTGTTCTTCTCGCTCAATGTAGGCACTGGACCTATCGTCATGTTCTCATCTTACAATGCTTTTACGGCCAACATTTACAGGTTTGTATTTTTTACAGTTATGAAACAAAAAGCATGCGACATGTATGTACGTATAGGTTGGCCGTTTATCTTAGTCTTCGCCTGCGCGGTAAAGGGGCGCGGGGTATGACGACAAAGGCGACTGAGAGAGGTGCGGTGCGGTGGGGGCGCTTAGTGTGATAGACACGAGAAGAAATGCGCCAATATCTATTATTTCACATAAAATAAAACTGTCGAGGTCGAATTTCTGTACAATGATGAAAAATGCGATAAATCGAGTCACGGGGATGTAAAGAGTGAAATCGAACTAATTTAGATTTTTTTTAAATTTTTGTTTTTTTGTTCGTCTGTCTGTTTGTACGGGCTAATCTCCGAAGTGACTGGACCAATTTAAATGAAATTTTGTATGGTGGTAGCATAGATTTATAGTCTCCAGATGCCTAATACGTCAAAATTCATGAAGCAAAAAAATGTAACCCTAGCAGGGATACTTGGTTTTCACTTGTCAAATTCAAAATCAGTCGACAAGTGTCACTCGCTGTGGATACTGACTATGATGAAAAATCAAAAATACCATTTTATTCGATTAGATTGCGTAAAAATTAGAGTAGGTATATGTAAAATAAAGGAGACCACGGTCGCCCTTCACGCAAAAGCCGTCTCCAAAACCTCTTTTTAAGTGTTTTACAAGAGATTTTTCTATAGTATGGAAAACTCAATTAGTGTTACCACTCTACTCGCTTAGTTTCCCAATTGAGTGTCATTTAGGTTTTAAAACATCCAGTTAAAGAAACACTTTCATCATCTCAGCCGTAGGACGTCCACTGCTGAACATAAGCCTCCCCCACTTTGGTACATATCAATATTTTTATTTTAACTTGTAATATACTTTTGCTACTCTATTAACTTAGAAAAAACAATCTATTTTATTTTTTAAGAACAAGTTATAATGTAGATTGGTAACTCTTAGAGACAATTTATTGTACATTAATAATATCCTAGATTGCCGTCTTTTGAATTTGGGCTTATCTATTATTATGACTAGATTTTTATTTTCACGTAGACACAATAAACAGATTTTTTTTTTGATTAGATAGATAGATTAACTCGTTATTGTCACACCACAATATAAATTATGAAATAAGAATAAATTAATAATACAATCAAAAATATTTCACAATTAAATACTTAAAATTAAAAGTGTCAAAATGGGCGGTCTTATCGCTCAGAGCGATCTACTCTAGAGAACCATGCACGGAAAGAAATAGGCATAGAGCTATAAAGAAAAATGTATACATATATACTACAAAATATATACATATACTTACTATTTAATTATTTATTCATCATTATATATTATAACAAAGATATTAAGTAGGTTTGCAGCTATTTATTTCGCGAAGTAAAATGCTTTGACACGATGGTTGAAGATGTCCAGAGAAGGCGCGCATCTAATTTCGTAGGGTAAAGTGTTCCATAAACAAACAGCTTCAACTCAAAAGGAGGAACCAAAAAAAGTGGTGCGGTGAACTTATCATTAAGTTATCTGATGACCGTAGAGAAAAAGAGCTTCCAACATGTAAAAATTCAACATTTTCCTGAAGATAGCGTGGGGATGAGTGATAGAACAATATACTATAAAGTATGGACAATATATGAGCCACAGAATTCGTCCTATTTACCTACACAGGTCCAGAAGGATAGTTTTCATACAAATGACATTAAAAAGTAAAGCAAAAAAAATTTGAGGTTGGCCATCCTGCCAGATCTGACAATATTACAAAACAGTACTTATGGTTCTTGCCATAGAAAATCTTTTACCCGAATCATCGGGTAACTAAAATATGAACGGATTGAGTGGTTTTCTAAACAAAACTATCGAATTTAATGTTAATACATTTGAGTGTTGTGTGGTGTTAGTAAAAATTAACATTGCATAGCTGTAGCTTCTGTATCATTGCATTAATGCGTATTTGATATTCCTTCACGCTGGAGGGATTTGCACATTTTGAACAATATTTGAAGATATGGGGGATCGCAGTGGTGAATACAGATACCATAGATAAACACTTATGCTCCTTTTTGTATCATCATTATAATTACCACTCATTACACAATCGCGGGGTATATAGTATTCTATCAAAACCACTTTATTAAGTACTAGCTGCGCCACGCGGTTACACCCGCATAGTGATGCATGATGATGATGTTTAGGAAAAGTATCCTATGTGCGTATACATATCCAGCGCCTCATCTACCTCCATACCTATCAAATTTCATGCGGTTCAATCTTAGTCCTGTTTTGTATTTGACTTGATCTTGTCAACTCATTGATAAACTGAGTGGATAATAGTTGGTTTTACAATCATCTGTAAACAATTTTTATCCCAGTATTGGTCTCATATCCCAGTCAAAAATCTAATAAAATCCAATTTATAGTCGAAATTTACAAATAAATAAAATTATCACGGCTGAGTGTTTTAAGGATATTTGATCAGAAAAGATCGAAATAGCCAAGACAACAAGAAAATAGGTTTAACAAGTTTTACAAGTTTCTGCATATGGTTTGTATTTGGCCTTCGCAAATATGACCATGTCTCTGAACTCCGCACTTAACTCAAGTGGCTTCCCATCGTTGTCGCCGGAATGCTCATATATTGTCCTTAGTTCATAGTATAAGTTCAATCCCTCATTCCCACGCTATCTTCAGGAAAATGTTGAATTTTTACATGTTGGAAGCTCTTTTTCTCTACGATCATCAGAGAACTTAATGGTTAGTACCCCGATACACAGCACCACTTTTTTGGTTCTTCCTTTTGTATTGAAGCTGTTCGTCTATGGAACACTTTACCCTATGAAATTAGATGCGCACTTTCTCTGGACATCTTCAAACATCGTGTCAGAGATCATTTTATATATTAGATATCATATTTTAATTTTGATGATTCGGGTAAAAGATTTCCTATGGCAAGATAGAACCATAAGTATTGTTTTGTAATATTGTCAGATCTGGCAGGATGGCCAACCTCAAAAAAATATGTATTGCTTCACTTTTAAATGTCATTTGTATGAAAACTATCCTTCTGAACCTATGTAAATAGGGCGAATTCTGTGGGTGGTAGCTTCAACGTCAACATATAGCATACTTTTGATCCTGGTTAATTAACGAGTTCCCGTGGGATAGTTAAAAACTGTAATTAACGGTATTTTGCGAGGCCAAGCGAGCGAAGCCGCTGGTGGGTCAGCTAGTAGTACCTAAGAAGTGTGACGTAATAGTAGTTAGCAGTGAAGAAATAGTGATTTACTAAATGAACATTAATTGATGATGATATAATATTTGAATGAACTATGTATAAGCTAATAAACTATGTATAAGCTAATAGGTAAGTAAATAAAATATTTGGTTATAAACTATTTTACTATTAATTACATAGAATAATTATCAAAATTACAAATCAGTCCCTCAATAATTGTTCAAAAGTGAAGAGCTGAATCAAAAAATAGAATGGACGAGTATGGATTCCAATTTGGACCAAAAAAAATGTATCACATTGAATATTAAATATGTCAGAGAAGCATCATTCTCGTTGACATCGTTATTAGTGGTTGCGGTCTTAGTGGGCGTCATCAGGGTAAAATGCGAGCACAAAACACAATGATCGCAGTCTCACACTATTTTACTTTAGATTTAAACAATAATTTATAACTTCAAATAATTTAGAATCAAAAATTAACAGTTAAGACCAAGCAACGGGTTCAGGGCACCGATCTTACTTTAACCAACGAATATACCCTCAACATTGATGTTTTACATCAATGACCCTCAACGATCCAACTCGATCAGTCGCCAACACTCAAATGTAACGCAAAAACGGTTAATCAAGTCAAGATGGCGCCTCGACCCCGCTTGAGGCACGTGCTCCCCTCTGATTGGTCGTTGCGTGAAATACAAATACCCGTTACTTATATTACATTAATAATATTTTTAAGTGATGGATTTAACAAATCAAATTTAATTAAGGATTTTAAAAGTAATTCAAATGTAAATAAATAACTCTGTGTGTTATACACGAAAAGAACAAGCAACCAGACTCATAGCTTCCTCTGACACGGTTGTCCTGACGTATTTATTACAACCTCGTGTAATGTTGAAAGTCGCGCACCATCGTTATCTGCATAAAAGAAAGACTTTTTTTATAGCTCGGCCACTCCTGACCAAGGAGATCGTGTACAATACAACATTTTATCTTCTGTACAACAACTTCATTTATTATATATTCATAAAATAGGATGCGAATCTGAATCTTAACGGACTCCACAGTACATACAAATACTGTAAGTCAGTAGTATCGAAACAGCCACCTCGCCGTTAACCGCGTCACACATCTTGGATTATCTACACTATAATAATAATAATATTAAAAGAGGAAAGATTTGTTTGTTGGTTTGTTTGATATGAATAGGCTCTAAAACTACTGGACCAATTAGAAAAAATCTTTCACCATTAGAATCCTAAATTATCCCTGATGGTCATAGGAGATTTGCACAAATTCAGAGAAACGTATGAAAACTTCGATAATGTAACACAAGGTGTGAAAAAATCCTTATATCGCGTACACTAAGAAAACTATTAACATAGAGCAAAGTGATGTAGCACCTTTATATATAAGACGTCAATGTCTACAAAAATGTCAACAATACCATATGTCTGACTATTAAAGTTATGTCAAAAGATGGTGAAAAGATGGAGTGACATATTATCTAAGATAATCGGACCTGACTGGATGAGTAAGGCAAGAAAAAGAGTAAATAGCTTTTACGGCTGCACTAATAGTCATTGCTTCTTGATTCCTTTTCGCTTTCCATCAGGCGAGAGGGAGTCACTTTGATGAACCATTATAAAAAATTCAAAAAAAAACATTGTGCCATGCCCAAAACTGTGAACAAGAGTAAAATCGATATTTTCCAAGATTACAAACAATTACTTAGATCCTGCACTAATTGAGTATTCATATTTTTTTCCTGGACGGCCTTGCAAGGCTTTCACAAGTACCTGCAGGATTATCCATTCATTACGGGACAACCTGTATAGATAAATTGGACTTTATACCACCGACCTCTCTCTAGGTAATAACTCATAAAAGATATACCTATTAAAGGTAGGTAAGTAAGTAATAGGTACTTACCGAAATATAATATCAACTTATAAAAGATCTTCCGCTGTAGTACAGAGGCAAACGCAAGTGCCAAACTTACGAAATTCCTTTTTTGTATCGGCGTATTTTGATCGAAATATTTTTTTGTTTCAGGGACTCGATGATAGTTACAACATTAGACACATGCACGAGCCTTATCTCCGGTATAACAATATTTGGTATCCTTGGCAACCTGGCTCATGAGTTGCAAACAGATGTCTCAGATGTAATCGGCAGTGGTGGAACTGCTCTTGCTTTCGTATCTTACCCGGACGCTATTGCTAAAACCTTCATGCCTCAGGTAAATATGCAGCGTGTTTTTCTCTTCTTTTAGCATCAATAATGATTAAATTCAACCTAAATATTTTAGTAAAAATATTTTATTATTAAAACAATATGTTTGTTCGATTGATAGAACTGAGCTTATGTGAGTTTTACTTCAAGCGTTGTGGATATGATTATTTTGATTTCATTATATATTTCATTCTGAATTTAAAAGTGTTCTACGAACTACTACTATGGAATTATTTTGTTGGATTGACCTACTTATTACAAATTACGTTTAAGTCATCGAGACGCTGCACGTAAACAATAAAGTTTTTAAAAACTATCGTTAATAATGCCATACTTTTAATTAAGTGTTTAAAATTTACCGCAACTGGGATCATCCCATCTTGCTTGTTTTGTGTCTTTGATCACAGATAGTTTTGCGTGCTTTGACACCTCACCATGATGATCCAACGAATTATAAAAATGTATGGAGAATAGTGTGAAGCGAAAATTAATTACAACACGTAGACACATCGCTGTTCTAAGCTCTGAACCGGCCGAACTTCTGGGCAACATCTTTGCATCTACTTTGACACTTGTCGGCGCAAAAGCTACACCGCCTACTATCTCGCGGTGTGGTAGCTATATGAATGAGGTCAGCTTTACACAGAAAGCGGTTCGTACAGCTCCCATCTGGATGGCAAGAAGTCGTCCGGGCCAAACGGTATACCTGCAATCCTGCTAAAGACATGTGCTCCTGAGCTGTCTCCAGTTTTGACCCGTCCTTTTATCCTCTCTTACCGTACTGGCTGTGTCTCGTCTTCGTGGAAAGTCGCCCTAGTTCATCCTATCCCAAAAAAAGGTGATAGGACAGCTAGTCCAATTACAGGCCTAAAGCAATAATTTCCCTGCTTTCAAAGGTGATGGAGCGAATTATCAACGACCAGCTTCTGGGTTACCTTGAGAATTCTAATCTTCTCAACAATCGGCAATAGGCTTTCGCCACGATCGTTCTGCTGGAGACCTCAACTTGGTAACCTAACTCACCGTCGGGCTGAGCACATATTTTTATTTTTTTTATTTCATTTTATTTATCTATTTATAAAAAGAGAAAGCAAGCCTTGGCCAACGTCTATAGGCGACGGTGACTTCTTGTCATCAGATGGGCTGCCTGTCTGTCTGCCTACTTTTGGCAATAAAAAAATGCTCGATTGCGTCTGTGTATTTTAATAGTATTCTTAATGTATTGTTTCCAGGCTTTCGCCATTCTTTTCTTCACGATGATGGTGGTACTGGGTATTGGGTCAGCAGTTGCCTTTCTTTCGACCATCAACACAGTGTTCTTAGATGCGTTTCCTAACGTGCGCACTATTTACATTTCTTTCTTCACCTGTACCTGTGGTTTCTTATCAGGACTTGTCTATGTCACACCTGTAAGTACACCCGCCACTTACACAATTTTATTAAGTAGGTTTATTTTATCTGCCGGATACTGTAATTAAACATTGTAAGTGTATGTGTTATTTTTATATAAGTTGTTAGTGTAAAAAAACGGCCAAGTGCGAGTTGGACTCGCGCACTGGGCGTTCCTTATATTAAGAAAGCATCTATTGTTGCTCTAACTAAAAGACAAACTAGGTTAAAGGAACAAAACTAACTAAACTTACAAACTTTTAAAACTTTGCTTTAGCTTCGCTCTGGATTCAAACAATCACTGGCGCCCTCCAAATGTTATTTTGATCCTTTGTGACACAATCTACTATTTAATCTCAAAATTAAAAATGTAGGTGTAAGTACACGAACCATTTCGAACTACTTAAGTTCGAAATGGTTCGTGTACTTCATAGTCTTCATACACACGCATGAACGTGCCCAGCGCCTGTCGGGTTCCGAACGTTGTTTTGCAGTGCATACCTACTACCATAAGACTTGGATATTTATTTTATATCGCCTGAAATTAAAAGTTTTTCAATTCGATTTCACCAGTATTAGTTACATACATGAACCTATGAACAGAACACATAAACACGTATACCTACAACAAAAATATAGTTAAATACACTAACCCAAAATAAAAAGGGACAGCTAATCCTCTAAAATCTAATTGATATGTTGCATGAATGCTCATTTATAATAATTAATGAGCACTTTTATGTTGAAACATACTTAAGTAATGTTTGGTATGCAAAAGAAATCTTTGATTGTCATTTTTAGTTATTGTGTAATGTAAGTCGTTTCTTATACGTCACTTAAAAACGTTTCCTTGAGTCTAATAAGAGTAAGAGAAAGTAATATAATCAGAGCAAAGTCGCGATAGGTGTGACAACGAGCGAAGCGAGGAGGAGGGTTAGGTTTAATGGTGACGTAGCAGAACTGTCTGTATCTATGAACATTTACAAAATGATGTAATAAAAGTTGCTATTGTAAAGATAACCAGTTAATTTTAAATGCTGATAAGTGTTACATTATTACTTTTTCTCGAAAACTTCTTATATAATCTATCTTATAGGGTAAGCACGCCAATGATTGAACGGTTAAGAGATTTTTCAACTTAAAAAATATAAACAGCTATGACGTGGTAGTTTTAGCATATTAGTTATTTGTTATATGCCACTCTCATTTATCAAAGAATAAAGTAATTTCTTGATTTTGAATTATTATGCATACATTTCTATATATTCATCAATATGCTGAAAATGGTACATATCACCAGTTAATGAACACAATTTCCAGTGAATGAATTCAATAAAACTCAGTAAATGAACATTTCTATATATTCATCAATATGCTGAAAATGATACATATCACCAGTTAATGAACACAATTTCCAGTGAATGAATTCAATAAAACTCAGTAAATGAACAATTATAAAAATATTTAAATCAGCGTAGAAACTCAGTGTTCCCGAGGACATGCATAACATAATTATTTTTAATGCTCTTATAATACCTACCTTAAATGCTTTTAAAAAATTAGAATATTATGAGATTAAAATATATATACATACATACGTTTAAATTAATAAGTAATAATTTCGCACCTAATATTAAGAAACCTATCAATACTAGACAAAACAATACTCAATCTAAAAGCTCATAAAGACCACCGTATCAGTAGGAGGTGGTTATTAATAAAAAAATAGCGCAGCACTGTGTGTAAAGCGCAAATGCGTACATAAATCTAAAGGTCAATATCTAATTATTTTAAATTTATTGCGCGTATCTATTTTTTGGTATAAATGTTAACTCTGCTACTTTCGCTTAATTTACTTATACATAATTATTGAGTTCAGTAGTTATTGATACTTAAATCAACACTGATTATATATAAACTTAACATTCTATTCAATGCCCTTAAATCCGCAAAAGAAATCAACCCACGCTTGGAGATATTGGGAATTTCTAGCACACGATGGATATCGACATAATCTCTTGCTATCAGCTATATCTGGGATTTGTGGTTTTACAAAAGTAACAACATTCTCTAACACTGACTTTTTCTTATAAAATGTATTTATTGTTTTAGATCTTTATCACTTGCCAATAACAAATTAACCTACAAAATAACGCATTCTCTTTTCAGATTTAAATCGAATGATAGCATATTTACCATTAATGAGGTCACTTAATTTTCGGTAGCTTTTAGATCTTTATTCTCGTTTCGTAGATCTTTACATTTATTTCTAGATTGTTTTTGTGTACTTGTATTTGCTTTAATTAAAGTTTTTCTTCTTTTTTATCTTTAGCTTCTTTTTCAGTACATGCTATTTTTTTCTTCTACTTTTCTTTTCCTCAATTGTACTTCCTCATTTCTTGATTTTCTTTTTTATCGTGGTCTATTCTTCTTTACTTTGCTTTTTCTCGTCTTGTAGTTTTATGTCTTCTTTATATCTCTGCTCTGTCAATCCAAAAGGTATAGGGTGTTTTTCTTGTTTTTTTTTTATTTGTTGGTATTTCAGGATACTCTAAGAAATTATGCAGCGGCACCGCTGTTAATTTTTTTAGTACATTTAATCAAAGGACCTGATGAATAGCTTGTTGAGGGTGGATAGGGCAGACATTCAACTGTTCCCGCTTGAGAGTTTGGGTTTCGATGTTGCATACAACATTTTGTTTTTTAGTGTTGCAATCAGCTATTCTTATTTCGTCGTCAGTCTTTGAAAAGGTAAAGGTATGACCGATGGTAAGGTAGTATCTTGATTAACAATGTTTATTATAACTTCAGTTTTAACAAAATCAGGTCGTATCCTTTCTCCAAATAAAAAAGTATCGTCGAGAATCAAACTGTGAGTTTTAGTCATATTTTCCCTTTGTTGGATGTCATCTATTGCAGACTCTACATGAATTTGAGCAACATCTTCAATTATCTCGAAATAAATAAATAAAACTCGAAGTAATCCAAAATTTATATATAAAACTAAATTAGTCAACGATCGTTACAAGTTTTTTTAGAACTAAGTATTTAAAATATATCACTTTTTCCAGATTAAAATAATCAGGCTTTCATTTATATATAAAGGAACACAAAAATTGTTAGTTCATTCACTGGTATACTAAAGCCAGTAATTGAACAGTGTTATAATATACGTACTTCATTTACTAGATTTTATAAATCAATAAATGAACACATTTGTTCCAATACTAGCTAAAAGATTCAAAACATTTTGCTAAACGTATGATCAAAAAACGATATAAATTTAATACGTTAAAGACGATATATTTCATATTTTCAACTTATCGTACATAACTAATGAATGAACACCCCGTTCATTCACCGAATTGCAATATTATAACAAGTCAGTCCTAGAACACTAAATAATATACAAAAAAATATCCAGTATCATTGTTATGATAGTTTTAAACTAAGAAGCAAGCCATATTCTATTGACATTATAACTCATACGATAGTTTTTGCTTCAAGCGTAACTACAAAGTTCACAACAATAGGGCACGGATCTTACCCGAGATCTAATTTCTCCATACAAAATAACACACACGAAAAAACTATGTTTCTAAACGTATGCTATCGTGTAACTAAACGCTGATTGGATGAAACAAGTGTTACCATTATAAGAAAATAATGTTATCAACCAGAAAAAAAAACTCATTTTGATAGAATGGCATAATTATCTTGTTTTAAAAGATATATTACGTTTTGTTCATTCAATGGAGTGTGTCCATTCACTAGACGGCTTACCCTACAATTACAAAATTTCTAAAAATATGCCTCGGGTAACTAAAATTTGTGATTTAGAAATCAATTTGGACTCCAAATTATCGTTCAATTTACATATAATATTAATATGTAAAACTAACTAATTAACTGAGCGGGTAAGATAATAGAAGCGATTAGAGCATGTCAATAAAAAACAAAAAATTTTTCTTTTCGAACAAATATTCGATTCGAAATCGAATAAATTCAAAGTGGGCCTAGTATTTCTTCTTCAAATTTTTTTTTATTTATACTCCACGAAGAAATACGTGGTAAAAAGCATCCTACCATAAACTGTTTGATTTTGTAGGGTGGTCAATACATTCTCGAATTGGTTGATTACTATGGTGCAACCTTCTTGGCGTTGTTTTGTGCTATCTGCGAAATCACTGGCGTCGTCTGGATCTACGGTAATAATACTGAACTAACTTAGATAATACTATTTATATGATATATTAAGTAACAACGTTTCATATACAAGTCAAAGTCAAATAATTTATCAAATAGAGTCATTGACGCTCTTATGAACACCAGACCTGGTATTACTTACCACAAGCAAGGTGATGACTAGTTGTAAGGAAATATCTACGCTAAGTTTGCGTTTCGCCATGAACGTTTACTAGGTCACTCGATTTCTTCTGTAAATTTATCACACTTATCAGTAAATTTATCAGCTTTGTCAAGTTATTTATTAGCATCAAGAAATTTGTTTTATACGGTTATCTCAACTACAAATCAAGGATTTCTTAAGCTAGGGCAAGTGTAACATCCATACGTTGCATTATTATTTCGTACCCATTTTTGTCCTATGTTGAATCATTGAATCTAATGTATGTAAATGTAGTTCGTCCGATGCCAAGAGCATCCGACACATAACCGTGCCAATGGTAGCAGGGACCCGCATCATTATACCTATATATGATACTTAATGCTACCAAGCCTTAATTTCACTCACAATAATGTTTTATAATATTTTTTCCAAGATTAATTAGAATAACTAGAAAGTTAAATTCGATGCTCGGGTGGATCGCCTTGGTGGCCTAGCGGTCATGGTGTCTGACACGGATTGACGAAAGATGCGGGTTCGAATTCCTTCCTAGGATGTTTAATTCTTCTCTCTAAAATTGCAAAGTTAAGTAGGTAGTTAAATTCAATTACAAGCTGCTACCTGTACTTAAAAGTTTTACATTTTCATGAGCAATCAATGCAGTCAACATGCCGCCATGAACATCTCTTTTCCATTGTGCTTGTTGGTCACTCTAGTATGTAAATGTCTATGGTCTGCGTAACAATATATAAATATCAAAATGTGGTGATCACTTGCGTTATTCCCTATGCAATGTTCTAATAAGAACTCCATTTGAAGTGGAGAGCACATCAAGAAGAAGCACAAAACATCATGGTATTTTGAAAAAAAAAATTTGCTACTGTATGAAAAGATTCGCCTTTGAGTTATTAATTGGAAACGATTTCTCATACAATCTACCTATATAATAATCATAGAACTATATAATAAATATTTCTTAAGTTGTTAGTTTTCTAATAAGTTGATGAATGGAACTGACAGGCGTAATAATAGTAATATTACTTTTTTATTGTAACGAGATAGGCACCCCGTTTATGTCACAGAATACCATCAGAAGTAAAGTAATTCATGTATGTACTTCACTGTTCATACCTAAACACGCCGGTCGCGCTAGGGTTATCTACTCTGGCTTATGCGAAAACACTATCGTGGTAGTTGCGCTCGTATCTGGTTGTTTAATTGATTGCTGAGAATAAAACAGGAAGAACGGAACTAAAAATAAATAATTACTAAAATACTTAAAATTTTACTGAGTGTTTCATTGTTATACCTAGTTTATACCGGTTTAGATTTCTACTTGTAATAAAAAACTATTTGTTGAAGAACTAAGCTACTATTAGATGCTGAAAGAGCACAAACCAGGTTAAAAAGTTGCAGTATATGCCATCAATGTTATTGTTTTTTGAAAAGCCATTCGAGTGCACGAAACTTTTCAAGGTGCCTTTTATTTTTTAGAAATCATAAAAAAATCTTACTGGTAAATTGTTTCTTAGAGTTTCCGTTTTTTTTGATAACCCTAAGGAAGCTTTTTTCAGGTATATTTTATATATATATATATATATATATATATATATAAATATACATGTATGTATATAAATATGTATGTATAAATATATATGTAATACTACAATTAAAGCCCAATATGAGCTCTCTATGTCTATTATTTGCAGAGATACGGCTAGTCAAATATGGGCATTTTTTTTTATCAAAATGTCGATATTTGTCGGTTAGCTCCCGGCATATGGCCTCCCTCTCGCCTCTGTGACTGGATTGCTGGCTTCCTGCGCAAGCGCACCATTCGCGTCCGTTGTGATGGTCGTATATCGCGCTCATTCCAAGTCAATGCCGGAGTGCCACAGGGGTCCGTCTTATCACCCACAGTCTTTCTCCTACTATCAACTATATGTTACTGCTAGGTGACATTCACTGCTACGCAGATGACAGTACTGTCTACGGTCGGTACTTTTGACGATCTGGTGCGACACAGACCGAAATTGTAGAGAACAGACGGTGTGTCGTCGGTGAGCTTTCCAGGGTGCTTGACAAAACCTTTAGTTGGGGTACCGGCAACTTGGTTAAGTTCAACGCCAGGACGACTTAAGTGTGCGTGTTCTCAGCAAAAACATCTCCATTTCTCCCTCTTCATTTTGTTCAGAATATCACCTTACCTGTACAGTGTAATCTTAACATCTTACATCTACATTCTTAACATTGGCATGGACATCCGTAGTGACCTGAATCAGCGTGACTACATCGAGAGTATTATCAAGTTAGCTTCCCGCAAACTCGGAGTCTTGACCATAGCGAGGCGTGAATAAGGAGTGAATAATCACTTCTGATCATAGTTGCCTTCATTATAAAACTCAGGTGCGCCCTTGTATTCAACATTGTTGCCACCTCTGGGATGAATCCGCTAAGTACCTTATGGATGCTCTCTACAAACTGCAACGTCGCGCTGTCAGTATTATTAGAGACATTGAAGTCACTCAACACCTAGAACCTCTACAAATGCGTAGGAATATAGCTTCTCTAAGCGTTTATTACAGTTTGTTACATGGCGAAGAGTTTTTAATCTTATTCCTTCCTCAACATTCCGATCCCAAACTACTCGTTCCGGCCTAGCATTGCATCCATATACTATTGAAAACTTCTTCCACAAACCGATACAGGTACACGACGACAGAGGTATAAGAACTGTCAAACTTTTTGACAGTTCTTATACCTCGGTCGTGTAAGTTAATTGTGGAATGCTTTGCCGGCGTACGTATTATCTTGCAGCTATGACCCTGGGTCTTTCAAGCGGGGCGTGATAAAGCATCTCTCAGGTCATCATAGGGGTGGCGATTAGTAGAGCTTACAGCTGCACTGATGGTCTTGATTCCATGTTCCCTTTCCATAGGCGAGAGGGAGTCACTTTTATGAACCATTATAATTCCGATATTTTGCTATTTTTAATTTTTTAATGAAGTCAATAAGCCTACAGGCTCCACTTAGAATTAAATCATAGCTTATTACATTTTCTACAATTAGTTTTGTAATAACTTTTTTCTAGGATCATTAGTTAGTTCCACCACGTTTAGGCAAACGGAGTGTAGGACGCCCTGCGGCCAGATGGAGAGACGACCTGCGGAAGGCGGCTGGCAGTAACTGGATGCAGAGAGCTGAAGACCGAGCTCTGTGGCGTACTTTAGGAGAGGCATATGTCCAGCAGTGGACGAATGTGGGCTGATGATGATGATGATGTTGATGAGGATCTTTAGTTCAGCCGGTATGTATCTTGGCAAATGACCCTATTCATATTTTTTCACATTACGGTAAAAAAAATCCCATCTTTGACTAGCTGTATCTTCACAACCAATTGACCTAGAGTGCTCGAAATGGGCTCAAATTGTAGAAAATTTAGTTCGCTTAACAAAAGTGTTGATCAAAGATACCTGAAAAATGCTTGCCAAAAGTACTTTTTTTCAAAAAAACTGAAACAAGAGCCAGAATTTCGCAGTTTTTCGAGCACCATGGCAGTATAGCACAAGGTTTTCAGGGTGCAATTTTCGGTATAAACCACTCTTAGGGGACCTAATAACATAGAAAAAATCGTAGATACATGCTCGTTTGCGATGTTTGCCTTTTTTTGTGTCGATAATGACCGGCCTATCAACTTTTATAATAACTCTTTTTTTGTTGCTTCATGTGTGCACAAAAAACATCACAAAACACGTGACTGAAGCGGAACGCACTCGCTCTCGCACTATGGGCCTAGCACGAATAACTGCGTATTTGTAACGTGACGTGTCGTTCACGTAAAACAGTACCAACTGTCATCTATCTGGGGCAACTGTGACACAGATATCTCATACTTTCTACGCCAGAGTGGCATGTTAACGCTTTCGATACGAATACTTTTTCGCAAATTGTTTGTGCTACGGTCTTTGTTCCCAACCGAAATATCGTGTCCGTGAGACATGCCTATGCGTGCTGTTATACCCCATCAATGCACATGCAATGTCTCTGGGATCCTATAACAGTGCGTTCTCGAGCGCGCGTTATATGTTTAGCCCAGCTTTACTTCTGATGGTATTCTGTGTTTACGTGTCACACAGACACGCATCACGCATGGTCATGTCAAAATCAACGTAGTGACCCAGTGCTTTAACTTTCCGCGCGGCACTTTGTTCGTTTCCTCGAGATTAGTATCAGCAAGGATTATTAATAATTATATCCTTGATGTCAGTGACTAGGAATCATGCTATTGAAGTATTTGCAGGCTTGGAGAACCTCTGCTTAGATTTGGAGTTCATGTTGGGCAAGAAGACGTCTATGTACTGGCGAGTGTGCTGGGGCATCATCACACCGGCGATCATGATCACTGTGTTCATCTTTGCCCTGTTCAAGTTCGAAGGCGTCATCTTTGGCGGATATTACCGCTATCCCACAATTGCAAATAGTAACTATTGCTGTTTACTTTTATTAAATAATATTTTCTTCATACATACCCATCTTGTATAGGTACAGGGTGTCCGTGGCAGATTTAGGATTTGAAATTCGGATATTTTTCCACATGTTGCGCGGGGGGGACCGGGGAGGGGTTACAGTTTGCGCGTCATTCATGCGGATTGGTCAGTCACGACATCGCAGGGGACTGGCGCGCACCGCGCTCGCGCAGTTGAAGCGTATTTTGAAGCTAACCATTCGTGCACTGTTGCTCGCCGGAGATTTTGTTCTCGCTATAATATTCGTCGCTTAAGTGAAGCACCGAGTGAAAATTTGATAAGGACGTGGGTGCAGAAGTTTCGTGCAACAGGTTCAACAGTTAATGAGCCACAGCCAGGTCCCAGCCGAACGTCGAGGACTGCCCAAAACACTGAACGTGTTGCAAGCAGCGTGCGAGAAAATCCCCGCCAGTCCATACGCAAGAGAGCGTCAAGTTTGCGGCTGGCAAAAACCACAGTGCACCATATTTTAAGCTTTGACATTAAATTCCACCCTGTCAAGATCCAATTGGTACGGGCACTCAAACCTATAATGACTACAGAGAGCGCAAATAGTTCTGTGATAACATGTTGAGCCGATTCCGAACTGTTAACACAAATTGGTTTAGTGATGAAGCTCATTTTCATTAAATGGATTTGTCAATAAACAAAACTGCCACTATTGGGCGCCGAGAGGACAAAACCCACGGTTAAAACACCAACAATCATTGCATAGCCCGAAAGTAACCGTTTGGGCAGCACTTTCTGTCAATGGAATAATTGGACCGTTTTTTCTTTGAGAAATCCAATGGAGTAACCGTAACTGTTGATGGTGATGTCTACCGCCGTATGATTAGCGAATATTTTATTCCGAAACTTAGAGAACATCCATCGAACAGCTCTCACACGCGGTTTCAACAAGATGGCGCCACGCCTCCCACAGCAAGAGCCACCATGAGCCTGCTTCGCGATGAATTCTCTGGAAAAATGATAAGCCGATTTGGAGACATCGCATGGCCACCCAGATAGCCAGATCTCACCCCATTAGATTTTTTTCTATGAGGAAACTTAAAGGGAAAAAGGTACGACAGCAACCTGACGGATCTATCGGATTTAAAAGAAAATATCGTGCGAGAAGTGAACGCTATTCCTCGGTCAGTGCTGCAGCGCGTCGTCGCTCAGAATACTCTCGAAAGATTTCGCGAGTGTGTGCGTCGCGATGGAAAACATTTGGACGGAGTCATCTTCAAAAAATGAAATCCGCAAGTCTCGCCTTTCTTTTTATGTCAAATATATATAAATAATAAAATAATAACATCCTTTAATTTAATCAAGTACTCCTAAATCTGCCACGGGAGACTCTGTACCTACCGATATTGTAAGCTATTACATATTTGCCTCATTATCTTATCCAGCCTCTCTTATTATATTTTCATTTGTTCTTATAAATTACCTTCAAGTAAGTAGGTTACAAGGTATATAAACTACGAAGTTATGTTTTTCCAAATACTCTAATTTATCAATATATTATATTACCAAGCTAACCCTTTATATTTGTTTAACCCTTTATGTCTGTTTCAGTTTCTGGGTTTTGTTTACTTTTCGCCGGTATCATTTTAGTGCCAATATTCATCGCTATAATAATGCACAGGAAAAAAACGGGCAAGTTTTGTGAAGTAAGTCCCGTGTGTGAATATTTCTATCGAAACGTTATTTTCTACTAGCTATGACTGTGGCTTCGCTCGCGTGGCCTACAGCATTGGGTGCCTTGGAATTATATCGGTTAAACTAAATTTACGACATTGTAGAACATCAGTACTTCGTCTAGACTTTAGATCTAAAACCTAGACGTAATTATTAATAAATTAATATAAAAATCTAATTTTTGGTTATTCTCATTAAAAAACACGATACATACTATAAATACCTACTCCACCATAGGTTCAAGCATCATCTCAAAATGTTAATGTAGTCACAGAATAAATAATAGTATGCTGCACATAAATAAACTCAAGATATTCAACGAATAAACTAAGTGCTCTCAGTGGAGCTTGATTTGGCGATCTTAACTGATCAACAAGTTAAGCAAGGCTTGGTGCGGCAGGAGTTGGATGTGTGACCGCTAGTGGCACACTGGGAAAAAAATGGGTCAATTTATCGGCAAAGTAGAGCCGTGTAAACCCGGTACTGCAGTTGGAACCGCGTTAGCGCGGTAAGGATTGGTGCGTTTAGCTGACACGGTTACTGTACATACACGGTTCAAATACATACTGCGTGGCTATCGCTGCCAAGTTTTTTTAAGCATACAGCTCGTTGGATCATCTGTAAAACACTTACTCTACCGTGTTTATTTTCCACGCTAACCAATGCGCTGTGTCAACACCGCTCCGACAACCGTCTTAAAGCGTAGCCGTGTATTTTTGCACGGCTACGATTTTCAAACAGCTTGGAAAATATTTTAAACGGTAAAGGTACCGTATACTAGCTAACGCAACCGTGTAAGCGAGTGACGTAGGCGTGTTATAGATCGAGCCGTGTACTCAGCGCTTCACACGGCTGCCAAACGCGACTCGTGCAGCCGTTTACATGGCTATAGGAATCGTAGCCGTGCTTAAAAGCCGTGTATTTTTTCCAGTGCTATTCTACTTAACGTTTCCGTGCTTCGGCGGGCACGTTAAGCCATCGGTCCCAGTTTGTCTTAGGACAATAGTCGTTAGAATAAAGTCTGCCGAAGACCTTCGGGCGGCCTGAAAACTTCGACATGGTTGGCCACTAGCCTATCACCAAGCCGCACTGGGCCCGCGTGGTGTATTATTGCCCAACTCCTCTGTCTCTGAGAGGAAGGTTCGAGTCTCAGCAGTGGGAATGTAATGGACTGATTATGTTATGTAATAAACTCCAAGTCCCTGGCTGTTTGCATGCCTTAAATCCTTCCGCATCAGCGTAGCCTAGCTTTCATGGCAAAAAGCGCCGCCTTTTAACACTTTACCTTTGCATCACTGAGATCCAGTTTACTTTTACTCAGCCGACTCTAAAAGCGTCACCACAACACGTTATTATAAAGTTAAAAATAAACGTATTTAAGGCTGGTTCTATCGTTAAAATACATATTATTCACAATTTTCAATAATTTAAATTTAGCTTGAAGATAGAAAAATATCACCAATGTTATATATTTTATCTTTGTATTTTTCGTTAGGTAATCGGACGATGGTATCGCTTTTCTAACCATCTTTTTATGTGTGGACTTCTGACACCATTGAGAGATTTTCGATAGTGGTCAAAGGCGGTACCGACTTTTTGGTTTCTATAATTTTAACATAGTATAAATAAAAATTTAATAAGTTACAGGCAGCTCAGCGAACGAGGCTGGCAAAACGCCTGATATAAATATAATATTTACGAATTAACTAATCAAGTCGAGTAGCATAGACTATTGAGCAAGTTTCATTGCCGATATGAAATTACTAGGAGGAACCTGCTACTGTGATTCTTCGTATCGGCAATGATCGCCTGAGAACTTCACAAACTTATTTCTTAATCGAGGTCGAGCTTTACCTCGAAAATTCATTCTTATCAAAGACTCATCTAGAAAAACTTGTCGTAGCACCTTTTAAGCATTTACCTACTGTGGATAATTGCTCGAAGTTTGTAGGCATTATATAAGATTTCACACCAAATAATATTGAACTATTTGGTTTTATTGTCTCTACATCGTGGTAAACACTCTCCTGTAGCATAGCATATGAAATTACTAAGTGACATGAAGTGCATGATGATTAAAAATCAATGTCTCAGTGCGCAGTGCCACGGAAAACTTTCTGGACGGCAATGCAACTATCCTGGAGAGGCGTAGTTTTTGCCGATATGCAAACGATTAGCTACTCTGGTAACCTAATAGAATAATCATCAGATATATTAATCATTGAATGAGAAAAGGAATTCCTTCAATTGGATATTATTATCAACGCATTAAAATTAATATAACATTATCAATCCCGTTTACGCGTATTATACTATCTACTAGCGACTGACCGCGACTTCATTCGCGTAGTAGGCCCTCGGCCCTCAGCCCCACCCTATGTTATATGCTTGTTATGAAAGAAAAACCAAGAAAAGGCGGGAGGTTATGGCAGCGTCGAAGGCTGAGCCTATTACGCGAACGAAGTCGCAGAGAGTCGCTAGTTCCTAATTAAAAGAGATCAACGTGTACTTGAGCGTGTCGATATAACGATCGACAATTGTGCCGGATACGTCCGGAAGCCTTCAGGAGGATCTTGAGTGAGCACACTGAAACAGTTGTCGATCGTAATATCGACAATGAGTGAGAGCATGTTAATCCCGTTTCAGTATCACTAAATTAGTATCATTCTTCTGTTCTCAGACCATTAAAAAATCGTTTAAACCCAAGCCTACGTGGGGTCCCCGGGATCTTACGGATCGCAAGCATTGGCGCCAGTTTAAAAAGGCTGCAAAAAGGCATCAGAATTCTGTGACAACTTCCAAGATGCGACATATTTGCCTCAGCTTGACGGGCGGCTACAGGAAAAATTTCTAGAACTACGCGTCAAATAATGAACCGACCCGCTCGCATGATACATATTGATTGATAAAATTAAGGCCTTTGCGATTTTGAAACCAGATGTTATAAAGAATGGGTGGTGGTAAGTACCTATAAATCATAATAACGTGATACAAATTAAAATTTGAAAATTGTTAATCTCATGCAACTTAACTCGTTAAAATACAAGCACATTCTATCATAATCAAAAATAAATAAAAACAAATATAAAATGTCAGAAATTATGTAACAGCACAAAATTAACAAATAATTAATAAATAAATCAAGTATAAGTACATATAAACAAATCGAAACATAATTTATAACTGGCATTGAAGCCGGGATATGCCTCCCGCAACCTTTGCAGATATATGGGGAGTCCAGTCTGCTGGCTTAGACGGCATTGGGGCTGCTCCGCAGGCTGCACGTGTACAGAGACGTGAAGTACGCTTTAAAAAGCGTGACCTGCACATCACCCGATCAATGCGCAATCCTTGCGGGCTATCATATTGGCTCGTACATACAGTGTTCTCTACTCACGCTCTACATCAGCTTGGTCTTTAAGGCTCTCAGTAAGTACATCCCCTATGTGTTTAATTTGACCCACTGAGTCCAGGGGAACACCATTGAGTAGAACAGGTGGCATCTTTGTTGGGATATTCTACACCTACAGGTCGAGAGACCATTTATTGGCTTTTCTTGCCATTATATTTGCGGGATCTGTACACACACTCACTCACATGCACAAACACACTCTCGCGCATGCTCACAAGCATACGCACACATTCAAAGACATGGTGAGCCGGAACCACAGTGTTTATATTGGAGGGCAGTAGTACCTTGAAAGTGGCTTGTAAAGCCACAAGCCAAGTAACACATTTTATTTAAGTATATTTCCATCTAATCTACTTAGTTTTTGGATTTTTGAAGTAACTGGCCTAGTCATGGCATATTATCTGATATAGCTATTTTGATAAATCAATTAAATACATTGTTGCCAATATGTACCTACTGAATACCACTCGTTGACCCCATGTTTTTAATACAGGTTGCTCTTTTTGTTTAATCTATTTATATTTATTTATAAGAAATAAATAATGTATATCTTCTTTTTCTTTTAATTAAGATGTGCCACAAAAATCGTTATTGGTGCAATAAGCAATTAATTATCAAATACTGAGTAATAAATAATACAACATATTATAAACATATTCTAATTTTATCTAAAGAATCTTGCGTGGTTGTCTGAAAGAGATCGCTCTGAGCAATAACACCGCCCATTGTGATACTTACTACTTAAGTTTATTATTGTAGCGGAATATTTTTGCTGACGTAGTTATCGTGTATCTTTGTTTGTATACTGTTGTGGTGCAATAAAGAGTTTAGCTATCTGTTTATTGACAACGCCGAATAACTCATTTACATCATCGTTTTCTTTGATAAACATTTTGTAGATTATTTTGATGATTATATATCTAAATCAAACTGATAAACGAATTCTCGTAATATTTTAAGGGGTATAAATGTTCAAAGTACTTATCAGTGTTTAAGAGGATTGCATAGCTAGTACTTTCCATATTAAAAGATACTCTTTTCTACCTCTGAACATTGTCCGATTTCAGTGATTTTTTGTTCATGTAATCATCACATTGTTCTATGACCGTACGTTTTGATTTTTTCCGTATTTCAAAGTACTATAAATTTCCTTTTTTATACAATTTTAAGAGATAGAAAAGAGTTATTTCTTTTAGTATGGAAAGTACTAGCTATGCAATCCTCTTAATAAGCAGAATCTTTGCAACTTTACGTACACAAATACTAAAGATTCGGATCAGTGATATCTTGAGAGATTAAGGATTAGTTAACATGGCTTCTGTCAAAATAAAATGTAGACTGCAGTTCCGAGACAGGTATACACTTTGACTGTCCGCTGGCGCGGTTGGTAGCAACCTGAGGACCTTCTGTGGATATTGTCAAATATTGTTCATAAACACCACAAACTAATCTTAACTAAGGATAAACATTCCAGTGTATGCATTGTAACCAACGTAGCGTGTAATAACATTAAATTAAGGTTCGTTTTTTTAATTCGAAAAGGTCATTTCTTAAATAGCATAATGCAGCTGAATAAATTTGTAGAGTTTTCTTTGTTATAAAAACTTCAGTCTAGCTAACTGCATAATCATGAGAAGGAAGTCGATATCTTTAACAGACACATCTGAACTACTACAAAAACTACTTTAAATACTTAGTATCTCCACGGGGTACTTTTGTAAGATTTGGATTCAAACTCAGCTCACAATAAAAAATATTGGTTTTTTATTGGCGCAGCATCAAATCCACCACTACTAACTAACACAAAAGAAAATAAATTATAATTGTTGGTTTTTTCCCGCCATCTCCATGTTCAAGCAAGCAAAACGTCTTATAATCACAACACTACTTGTTTTTGCCCTAGTGACGTCATACGATGTATAGGCCGCCATTGAATGTTTTAGCAGCAATTTCAAAGTTGGAAATAAAACATCATTTTTTAGAGTTCCTTAAAATATATATTTAAAAATGCTAGGTGTGTACTTTGGTGTCCTGAATAGTTCTGCATACATTAAAAAAATTGCAATAGAAAGCCGCCCGTGCCATGTCCGCGCCCGACGCCATTTATATGTGGCCTGCACCTATGTATGATGAGACCTGTATGTATTTATATCCGTTCTTTTGTCTGCTCGTTACTACTCAACGATTTTGATAAATGATATAATGACATTAGATTCGTCTTCATGTTTAGAGATTCAAAAAGTGCTGTCTAGTTATTTATGTAGTTTGGTTATCAAACCTTTAGTTTGTTTTATTATTACTTACTAGCTGCTCTCCGCGGTTTCACCTGCGCGGTGATGGATGATGATGATGATCTTATATAGCCTATGTTACTTAGGGTGAATGTAGCTTTCCAATGGTGGAAGAGTTTTTGAAATCGATCCAGTACTTTTTGAGCCAATTCGTTACAAACATTCAAATCTTTCCTCTTTATAATATTAGTATAGATGTATTGTTACTGAGCCACTGTGGCGCTATTGTGTGCCATAGGACCATACCCTACTCGCAGCTATGTGGATGTTAAATATGTTCTCTTCCGCATGCTTGTGAACTAGTTGGCTTTAGTTTTATAACCAGTTGCCTACTAACACCTTTAATCCGTGTTTACCCCAGTTATCGACGGTGTTTATACCACCCCTGGCGACACCTCATACGCACAGCTCATAGGGACAAAAATTAGTAATCTATATATATAAAAATGAACCCCTATTTCTCCAAGAGACGCTATAACTTGAGAACGGATGGAACACGCTCCATCCGTTATTCTTTTTTATTCGCTTATTCTTTTTTACTGTGTTAATTATTGTCAGGAAAAGGTTATTATGAAATAAAAATTATAAAAAAAGATGGGTGGTTATAGCGAGGCCGAAGGCCGAGCCTACTACGCGAACGAAATCGCGGGCAGTCGCTAGTAAACATATAAAATTTAATTTTTTAACAATTTTAAATTTAAAATAAATAATTGTTTTAACGGTTAATCCATTAAATAGTGTACACCAAGTTTCAAAACAAGTTCGAGTTCGTCTGGAGATGCAAGGAATCACTGTCTTTTCCCACTCTGTCGTTTTTTAGAAATTAATTTCTTAGATAATAGCTATTACTGTACATTATATTTTAAAACGATAATAAACATAAAATATGTAGCGAAAATGTTGGTAATTGTCATGATATTTTTTATTTTGTTAAATGTCTTGAAGTAATGCGAAGATAGCTTCTAAACCTCAGGTACTTACTACGCAGCAATTGCTATGGGATGGGATGGGACTATGGGACACGCCGGGTAAAGCAGGGGTGGCCAAGATACGGCCCACGGGCACAATGTGGCCCCCGTTGACTACCAATCCGGCCCGCCAAACGTTCATATATTTCAATAGTTCATTATACACGCGTATAAGGTTCACGTTTCAAGCTTTGTTGGTTGATACTACTAATATATATCTCACCATTTTAAATCAATAACTTTTACAAGAAAGTTAAGCTTCCTAAAGAAATAATTAAGGGAAAAACAGTGACATCATTGGCAAACCCTAGACATGAAATCAACAAACTCTTTAAACTTTAACTCTTCTTATGGCTTTTGTAGGGGTTTCACTACAATTTCACCAATGTCACGTAGTACGATAGACCATCAAACAAAAGAGGATTGTTCGGTAAAAAGAGATCTGAATGGTATAACACAAACACAAACTCAACTAATAATAAAATATATAGATAAATTTAGTAAAGGATCAACAAACTCAGGATTTGGAAAAGTATGTCTGAATGCAATTGACAGACAATCATCTTAATTCATCTTCTCCGCATCGCGACATCAAAAATCTCACCAGTTGTCATTATACGCACTGTGACATTGACGAGAACAACTATCTCACTAGACTACGTATTTACTCGTAGTAAGAAGTTATACATTTGTATTTTTTACCTTTAAGTTGTTTTCTAATAATTTATAAGTAAGTACATAACACTAGCCTTTTAACTCTCATGAGCACATCTGTTATTCTTAATGAAATTCGCTTTGGCCCGCCGCAATATTAAAAACTATTAAACTGCCCACCACTGAATTACGTTGGACACCCCTGCAATAAAGGAACTGTACATCAATACTACCATATACTTACTGCATTACATACAGTGCGTTCGAATAGATCACTTCTGATCGTTTTTAGCGAAAATAACGCTATTTTTAGCGTTATTTTCGGTGTGTCCAACGTAATTCAGTGGTGGGCAGTTTAATAGTTTTTAATATTGCGGCGGGCCAAAGCGAATTTCATTAAGAATAACAGATGTTATTCTTACTCCGCTCACAAGGGGTGTTCGAATTGGGAATATGTGGGTGAAAATGTCGTTCATGCCTCTTTTTATTCAGCGTTCGGAAAGCTAAAAAAGAGGTATTTTTGCCACCAAAAAGTGCAATTTTTGACCCACGTCCGTAGCATGGTTGTTCGTGATCGTTATTTGACAAATATGTATTTGACAGCATAATCATGCGATTTTAGTTCTTATGCTCAGTTGATCGTTCGAATAGGATATGGGTAAATGTGGCTAAAATAACGTTTTGAGCTTTACGAACGCGTTAACAAAAGAGCCATCAATGACAACGCCACCAATATCCTAATAAGCTAAACGAACGCACCTATATTCTCATATTGTACATTGTAGGAGTACATAAAAACTTTCTTAAAATAATTAATTCATCGATAAACAGTACCATATTTTTTCTGAACAGCCTGTACAACAATTTTGACTATGTAAAAAAATATTATCAATTTGATAAAGGCAAATGTAAACCTATTCCATATTTAATGCGTCACCGTGCACAGTAGCATGCCAAGTCATGACAAAAACCGAAAAATCAATTTACAGGGTAATTAATCTCCAGCCAGTAATTTGATATCCTATAATTATACGATAATTACTCTATAATCTCTCAACTTAAGTCTCACTGATGTCTACAATATTTTGCCTCCTACTACTTATTCTGTGTAGGCAGTGGACCGCGTGCAAAGTATTACTTTAGACTTTACACTAAGGTCGGTTGTTCACGGTTGGTCCTGCACGATTTTTAACACACAACAGACTGCAGACGATCTGTCGTTTGGTCGTTTGTTCACTAGGAATGATTCTACAACGACACTGCAGTCGCGGTGTCCCTCTCCTCGTTCGCCGCCGCCTAAGCCATACTACGAGTATGTATCGTTTTATCAACAAGATATTACTTCCTTGCTTCCGATTGAAGTCAACATCGATTTTGGCACTGTGATCGTCATTCCAAATCAACGAAGGCGTGACAATGTACACCCATGTGACGTCATGGATAACGTCACCAAGGACGCAATTTTGAGATTTCATCGAACATGCTATGAACTGAAATCGCCATGAACAGTTCTGTCAAATATGTCAGTTCGTTAATGTGGGCAACTCTTGTACTCTCTCAACAATGTACTCTTCTGGGGCAAAATAAAAAAAAACATGGTCTGTTTTAAACGTTTTTACATAGTTTATTATTTTGTTTTCATACCATCTCGTTAAATATCTTGTAAGTAGCGTATAACGAATCGCTGCACAGTCAGCCATGCTGTGAGCAACGTGAGTGTGATTTCAACTCATTTCGAATTGCTGACAGATCTCACCTGTCAAAACCGCGTTATAGAATCAATGAAGAATAGTGATAGTTTGGCCAAAATCTATTTTAACTTCAATCGGAAAGTGGAGCTTGTTTCGTACAGCCGCTAAGTCAATCAATCGTCACGAAATCGTAAGGGCGCGTTCCCGTTTTGTCGTGACGACAGATCATCGTGTAGTTTTAAGTGTCGTGCCTTATATATTTAAATGGAGTTGTTCACATATAGCACGACACGATTAACTGCCGTTGTCGTCACAATTGTCGTGAAACGATAAAATTCCATAATAATGGTTATAGTGGGAACAGCTATAGACGATAGTCGACCGACGATAATCGTTACGACATATCTCGAACGCGCCCTTAGTCGTAAAAAAGTCGCGGCAACATAGCCGAAAAAACCGTTTGTAAATCGTGTCGCGTGCAGTGCGGTGTCGTGCAATGAACAAACGGTCAAATATTTTGGTACGGCAATCTATCCGGCAAAATTCTTGAGACTTTTAATTATCTCTTCACTTGTTTCGATTACGGAATGCGTTAAGGGTCAATACCGATCCGTTTTAATAATGATTAAGATGAAATATGTTTCCAATTTGACGATTCGTCCTAATGAATATTAAAAACTAGACCTTTGAAAACGGTTAATTGGCGTTGTATTTAATGTTCACAAAATACTTTATTTGCAATGTTCACCGGATACACGATTAAATAAATTTGGCTCTGTAGAAAAAATCTTGCAACGCCTTTGCAGGGTTCATATTATTATAATGGACTCAATTAACTTTTTTTAAGAAATCTCAGTAAAATATATCTTAACAAGAGTAAATACATAAATAGACTCATTAAACTCGTAAACTTTCCTAGAAACACCCTTGAGGACTTTCACGTCGCTGCAATTAATCAACTCCATTCAATTTCGATGGTAGATATTTTTGTGCAATGCCAACAAACATTAAAATACTTTAGTAAACTCAGTTTTTTGTTAAAGCGTAAGATTATTTTTATAGAAAATAAATTAAAATTAATATTGAAAAATGTTGAAACCGCAGAAACAGAGTATTTAATACAACCATACAACGTCTCTACCATTTCGACTTAACTGACAAAACACAACAGCACATTGTGGTTCCTGCACTAAATAAAACATTATATACTTCATCAATCTCACTACATACGTACATAATACATATTATTATGATTCTTATTATACCTACATTACTTACTGTAAGTATCTATTAGGTAGGTACCTACATACACGTGACATTTACGATAAAAAAATCAAAGTCATAGTGAAATTAGAGGGTTAATTTCATTAATTCCGTGAGTAGTCCCACACATTTTGACTTGAGATTTATCAGTGAATTCTAAGATTATATTACGTATGTATCAAGATACTGTATCTCTATGATATTTTTTATAGGTAAAAAGCGAACACTATTGCTCACTTCTACAGCACATGTACTTCGAGCACGTTGCTCTGTACGCTCAATAAATACTATCAATGGTAACTATTAAAAAAATATGTTATAAATACTTTTTTAAATGTGGTTGACACTGCGATGATCTGTAAACAAATAGCATGAATTAACAAATGACTGTTTTACATCAATATTTCTGCCAGCAATATAAAATTGAATGTTTAGTGCTATAAAAACATGGGATACGTTTAAGATTAATGTCGTTCATTAAGTGATTAATGCTGAATAAATTATGCTTCAACATTTTATAGGAGCCCACCGGGGTAAATGTAGCAGATAATGGCGATGGGGTAAACGTTGCATTTGATCCATCCCCGGAGTACGTAAGCACAGACAAAGCTGTAGAAGCAAATGGCAAACCCGGCCCTGTACCTGATGATGTAAACTCTGCAAAGGTAAGTCATAAACTATCTACCATACTATATGGAGCATTATGCTCCATTGCCTAACCAGCCGCAAGATACCTTGACAACACCAGATTAGGAAACATTTGGTGTCTTATCACATAATCTTGCATCATTTTATCTTATTTATCAGTTGCACCCACTGTGTTTTGAAAGCTATTACAAAATTTACTACCAGGGAGGCAATAATCAGGGTATCTGAACAAGAGCAACGTTGGAATGACAGGAGATAGGGACAGATATCTATTGTAATCTCTCGTTTCAGAGATTTTATTTCGTCGTTAGTGCATTCGCCTGAAATAAGTTTATAAAATTCTATAAATTTCAAAACCGTCTCTGATCTAAAATTTCATAGAAGAGTTATATTATTTGAATTATTTCATATAACCACATGTGTACATACGAACTTATGAAATGCACTGTAGTTTTTATGTTTTGTAAGGTATACTTACTTATTTCAAGCGACTGTACACACATTAATGTATTAGTATTTTTTAAGTATTAATGTCGCAACATTTAGAAATCGATTGTAGACATCAACTTTTCCATTGTGTCAGTTCAGTGCAACCCCAAAGGTTTGACTGCTGGTATCCCTAACTATGCCTAAGTAATTAAAGTTGAATTCAAAGTATCACAAACACTTTAAAAGCTTTTGCATTCAGCTCATCTAGCGGCTGTTTGTAAAACATTAGCAAATTTAAAAAAGTTAAATAATTGTATATTGCAGCTGAGATTAATAACTAAACAGTTATTGTAATTGGCAAAGTATTTTTGAAACCAAATTTAAATAAATAAACAGATACTAGTTATTATTACTATGATCATTATATATTTATGCTGTAGTCTGAACAATACTCTCGTATGCCAGTAGTGCTATGTAACTTGTAGAAGTAGATGCTTCTATGGGTGATGATGGAGTTATGTTATTGCGATGTTATGTTTAGTATCTAATTGTTTGACACTAACGTCACCGATTGTTTTTTCTTTTGAACAATTGAATTTCTTTCACACTCAAAGATAAACAAAACGTAGTTGTATCAGCATAGTTCATTATGATACCTAAACTATAAATTGTTTATATAATACATATACCTAGTACATTGCTATAATTCTTGGATATTATAATAACATGTATCTCTGCATATAAAATATACAGCAGCACGTGTGTACTTGATCCGTTTCATTGATGCCGATTGCCGATTCAGTATCACTTAATATTTTATTATAATAGGTATTAGCTCCGCTTAAATGGCAATTACCTAGCAGATATGATTAAAAATATGATCTTGTTTACAAAACTCTATCTAGCATTGTGGATGATTCATCAAGGATGAACGAACTGACATCATAAGTAATTAATTATTTGCTTGCGTCTATTAGGTACCTACCATAGAAGTTGTCATGTATAGAAAGAAACTATAACACGTCCACGTCTAAGTCTGCTTTTTTATTTAAAGATGTTTTATATCCTTACACATGAATAACGTAAAAGCCATTTTATGGATAGAATAACGTGGTACAATAGGCATAATATACAAGGGTCGATTCGTACCAGGACCAGAGGATGTGGCCAAATGCTGGTATTTCATTTTTTTAATTGTATACATTCACCGATCCTCTTCAGAGTCTTTATCTACGAACGTGCTCGTAACTATGAATGGTGGAGCTTAAATTATGAAAGAGCAGTTCCGTTTGAAGTATAATGTAATATGACTAGCGACTGCCAGCGACTTCTTTCGCGTAGTAGGCTCGGCCTTCAGCCTCGCTATAACCTTCCATCTTTTCTTGCTTTTTCTTTCATAAGAACCTTCTCCTGACAGTAATTAGCACAACAAAAAAGAATTAGCGAAATCGGTTAAGCCGTTCTCAAGTTATTGCGTGACCAGGAATAACAGGGGTTCATTTATATATATATAAAGATATATAGATATAAATTGATTACAAATCTCGCTTCTTCTCACAGAAGGACGCTGTTCCAGAACGTCCAAAATGGGACAATCAAAGAGAGTTCCTTATGTCATGCATCGCCACTTCAGTGGGTCTCGGCAACGTGTGGAGGTTTCCGTTCGTGGCGTACCAGAACGGTGGCGGAGCGTTCCTCATCCCCTACATCATTGTGCTGCTCGTCATCGGCAAGCCTATGTACTACCTGGAGACGGTGCTAGGACAGTTTAGTAGCAGCAATTGTGTCAAAATATGGGCTCTATCACCGGCCATGAAAGGTACGTTTTAGCAGTAAGTGTTCGCTATCGATGTTTTGAGCGATTATAGCTTAAGTGTGTGTGATATGGTGGCAGGTTCGGCTTTCGGCGAAGGTAACGTCGTGATGAAATCTACACCATGGTGAAAATACACTTTATAGTAAATGGGTACCCGCCTGGTGAGCTACCTCACTCAATGGTTTCTGAGGTTTACGCGATTTTAAACAGCTAAACGGGTTAGATCGCCTAATGTTTTGTACTGACTACTCGTACTTTGAACCTAGCACGAAATCTCCGTACCGTCGATGTACCGTATACAGTACAGACGATCATTTATCTGATACAACTGTGGTACAGATAACTCATAGTTTGTACTGTATACGTCAGCGTTTGATGTTACGCATACATAAATATTCGTGCTAGGGCTTTAATAGTAAGGAGGTGTCCGAGACGTTCGGACAGTATGACAGCTCTAACACCAGGTCTACATGGCCCCTAGTCTCCCCGCTAACTTTTTTTGTTATTTTTTTATTTATTATCATTTCACAAATAATCAGCAGGTGTTTTATAATATCGAAAAACCACTGGATTTGTCTCGATACTGTTGTTCGCAACGCGCGCTATTAACAATATACTTGAAACAATTATCTTAGCAAGCACCTATTCATAAAATACTAATAAATACTTAAATCTCATTCGCCTATTACCTACTAGAGAAGCAACGCTGTTCGTCATTATACGGTCGGAACTCAGGCTCGAACACGCACGGGGCCCGCGTGGTGGAATAGTAATGTGTCAGTACATCATATCTAATGGTCTATCACCGTGGTCTAACTATCTGATTAATGTATTATTATCAGCAACTATAGGTCTTTATTGACACATGATTACCGTGCCACAGCACAATTACAAATTAATATCCGCTCTCAACTGCGTTTGCGTGGTGTAGATAATGTGGCTCGGGAACTTAGAGCATAAGTACATAAGCATAAGCTATAGAGCGCGCATTAATAAGTATGAACCATACAACCTACCCATGAACATTTAAACACTTCCGGTGTTATATAAACGCTAAAACATTTAAATAACGCTTAATAAAAGGCCTGCTGCCTAATAGTACTGTGACCAACAAATCATTGTACTAGCCAGTAGGCCGATCATTGATTACTATGAACCTACTGGAAACCTTTGAAAGGAGTTGTTAATATTAGTAAAGTAATAAAAGGTCTAGATATTTACTCCATGTTGACGCGCTATTCTAAACTAAAAGCTTAGAGTGTTTAAAAAACTATCCTAAAATATATCATTTATGTTTATAAATTACTAGCGACTGCCCGCGACGTCGTTCGCGTTGAATGTTCGGCCTTCGGCTTCGCCATAAGCTCCCATCTTTTCTTGGTTTTTCTTTCATAAGAACCTTCTCCTGACAATAATTATAATTAACACAACAAAAAAAATATTATAGATATTATTATTGTTCCCTTCGTTCTCAAGTTGTCCGTTGCCAAGCGTGACCAGGAGAGATTGGGGTTAATATTTATATAGATAATAAAGGTATTTTGAGAAAAAGTTTTTATGTACGCATATACTTTTTATATGGGATAGGTTGGCAAACGAGCAAGCGGCTCACCTGATGGTAAGTGATACTGTCGCCCACGGACATCCGCAATACCAGAGGTCTCGAGGATGCGTTGTCGACCTTTGAGGAAGGGTGATAGGAAGGAAGAGATAGAACGGGGGAGGGTGGTGGGGGAGGTGGGGAAGGAGAGGGAGAACGGAGAAGGGTGGAATCGGGCCTCCGGAACCTCCCACAAACCAACGAAACACAATAGCAAGCTATGTTACTTTACGTCGGTGTTATGTGGGAGTGTGGTACTTCTCCGGTCGTGCCGGCCCATTCGGCTGTGGGGTTGCACTACCACAAAAAATACGAGTAATATAATATTACCTACATTTCACGTATTGTTTATGTTGTACGAGTATTTACTGATTATGTAATGTTACCGTCCATGTGATATTTGATACTCCTCTGCGAATGGGCTGTCCGAAAGATATTACTCGGAGCGATAGGACCTTCCATTCGTTATTTCTTATAATAAGTCATGAAGTTGTTATCTCAATGAATGCATGAATGTCTATTTGTAGGTACCGGTTACGCCCAAGCATTAGGCGCCAGCTACGTGCTCTCGTACTACGTGTCCATCATTGCCCTCTGCCTGTATTACCTGGGCGTGAGCTTCCAGTCGGAACTGCCGTGGTCAGTCTGCAGAGAGGAGTGGAGGAACTGTGTGCCGTCCGGCGTCTCCATTAACGCGACCAACATTGAAGGGACTGCGGTCAGCAGTGCTGAACTTTACTTCACGTAAGTGCACTTATTTTCTACGGTCAATAGACAGGTAGATAAGCTTTTTAAATGCATATATATTTTCAATTGTATAATCAGTCTGAAAAACAAAAAAAACAGTTTGAAATATACTTTAAAACAATAATAGGTATTATTTCAAAATATAGTAAAGACGACGCTTCTTTCATTTTTAATTAGTTAACGTCATTATTGGTAAAGTTCACTGTAAAATTAAATACGAAAGTACATTTGATAACAAAACTATATTTAATAAACATTAAAACCGACTTTACTCACCGTGAGTCAAATTTTATAAATACAATAAAATGAAATGTGTCAAACTCACGAGAATTTTCAAACTAAAATAGCTAACCGATACGGCGCGGTATGGCTAAATATAGTAAAAAAGTTTTCGCGGTAGAGAATAAAACGTACGAAACTTGAGTGCGGCTTAGAAAACGTAGTACGTGAGTAAAGTCGGTTTTAATACGAATATTTATTAAATATGTGTCAAACTCACGAGAATTTTCAAACTAAAAAAAAATATTTAAATATATTCAATTTTTATAGTGTATATATTTGATAATCTGAAGGATTTTTAATATTCGAAATTAGCTAAATTTAAACGCTTCTTTACACAAGTGAAGTGACATAGACGCCCCAGTCAAGGTCAATACTTGACTTAGCATTTAAATAATTTTCCGCGTTAAGCATAATTAGGTAGGAACAGTTATTTACAGAAGTATTGGTATACAATAGAGAAGCAAATATTTTCTCACACGCGATTCGAGCCTTCTTTTTCACCATGTCACATGCCTTGACCTTATCTGTCCAGGCAACCCTTGTATAACAATAATATAATGATTTGGGCTACGGTCTTGAGCGCTATAGCGCGTTTGTTCAACATGAAACAGTTCGGTCGACGAAGTCACACGTCTTAATATATTTACGTACGTATTGGTTTTACATACGTATTCTTATTATTAATATTATATGCATGGAGAGAACTACAGTTTAGATTGTTAATTTTGGAATCGATAAATCAACTTCTAGTTGGATTTGAATCCCCAATTACAGAATGCGGTTCTGTTGCCTTGCTTATCAAGCTAGTTCAGTAATTCTTATTTAATTGTTTCCTTGTTAAGTTCCTCGTAGGGGTTTTAAGAAGAGTACATATACAATTCATAAATCTCGTAGTCACAACTCGCGCATGCATATGACCACTAATGGCCCTTTCAACTGAGGGCGTCCATGCTTCGGAGGGCACGTAAGGTTCGGTCCCGTATGTTTGTCTTAGGACGACAGTCGTTAATCTATATCTATATTGGAGGCCGCTGGGCGGCCTGAAAACTTTGTCACTGAGGCTGGTCAATAACCTATCCAGTAAGCCACACTGGGCCCGCGGATGGTGGATGATGTCATTACTCTCTGAGAGTAAGTTTTAAGGCCCAGCTTGTGAAAACGTATGAGGCCGATTCTTTATTTTTCCTGTATATACTATAAAATATACGATACGTATTTGATGACGCCGACAGTACCAGCCTGATATGATATCTTTGCGACACGGATTAAAATTATATCGGGGTCAGGCTCGATGCGATCAACGATTATCGAAAATGATAAGATAAGATAGCAACTATCTTTAGTATGTACATAGTTAGCAACGATAACAATTATAACGAGTCAATGATAATCGTTCTACCTACCTATGTAAACATGAAACCTAAACAGCTACCCGTTTAAAGATTACAGATCTCCAAGCTCGCATGAACATCGTCTGAGAACGTTGGCAAACGATTTCGATTCATTTGAAACAACAAAGATTGAAAACAATTAGAATAAATTTTACTTCGATACTTTCCAACCAAACCGGTTGTGTCCGAAAGGAATTAATCAGATGAGTTAGAGTTTCTAATTACTAATTAAAATATGTAGATAATAAAAAGCATAACTATTTATAATAAAAATATAAATCATAAATATTTTTGACGTGATAACGAATTACAAATCGATGAACGCCAGCTGCACGCACGAAAAAGTATGCCTCACGTACGTTCCGCCTGATACGAGCGTTCAAGCGAGAGCGTGGAACAAGCGACAGAGAGGCATGATCGGCCTAAGCGTTCGGCTTGTCTTATGACGTCATCACGTAAAGTTATCGTCCGGAAACTGACTTTACTAATGAATAGTGTAGCGTACGCACTGTCACACAACATGTTGATGATATAAACATGTTGCGAGATTCAGAAACGACGACAGTGCGAACGCTAATCGTGACAAATCTATAGACAAACATGTTTAATGTCATGTTATTATTCAGTGCGACCATTGACAGCAACATATTCGGAAATCTTTCAAAACCTTCTACAGTTCTCTGCAGTGGAAACGCAAACCTTTACAAAACAAGTTGCGAGATTTATGGTAGATTAAGATTATGTCAAACAAATCAACATATTCGGAAATCTTTCAAAACCTTCTACAGTTCTCTGCAGTGGAAACGCAAACCTTTACAAAACAAGTTGCGAGATTTATGGTAGATTAAGATTATGTCAAACAAATCAACATATTCGGAAATCATTCAAAACCTTCTACAGTTATCTGCAGTGGAAACGCAAACCTTTACAAAACAAGTTGCGGATTTATGGTAGATTAAGATTATGTCAAACAAATTTCAAAACATTACATGTATAATGTTTTTTGGTGCAAACCAGGTGTAATGTGGATATATTGGAACAACTGTAAATATCTTACCTACGCTACGTGTTGAAATATTCAGATATATATTTGACGGCTACGTTGCTCAGTTCGCGGTAGAATCGCGGTGTCCCAGGTTCGATCCCTGGCCGGGGTAATTATTTGTGTGATGGGCAGAAAGCATGAGCAGCAGCTTGCTGTCTGGTCTCATGTGTCATTGTTTGTGTCTATGACTCCCACGACATATGAGTGGTAAACGTTATTTTCTAACAACTTCCAAAAAGGAGGAGGTACTCAAATAGTTTTTTAATGTTTGTTACCTCATAACTTTCGACGAAGAATCTTCCGGCTGGGTTAGCCGAATCTCAAAATTTTTTTTTGATTGATAGCTGGTATTTTTCGTGTGGGTTCATTTAAATTTTATCAAATTTGGTCCTGTAGTTTATGAGTTACACTCCGATACCTGCATAGAATGAAAGTCAGTTAAAATTTTTCAAATTGTACTTGTTTTTATTTCATATATCTAGCTTGCGAAAGCAAACATCAACCTGGGCTGTTGCTAAAATGTATCCTTACGTAAATGGTTAATTAAAAATACGGATGGTTTATATTTATCGATAACCGCCAAAAGGAGATATGTATTCAGTTGTTTACTGTACCGTGACTTCATCCCCGTGTAATACGTTTATCGCGATCCGCTGGGGACTAACCGAAATAAAAAGTAGGGTATGTGCATGTCATCCCAGATGTAAGCTAGCTCTACTCCAAATTGAATCTAAATCCGTTGAGTCATTTTAATAGTTTCGCCACTCACAATATTGGTGTGATTTCGTGAACTATTTTTATCACAAGTGTATGCCACTCTTTTTTGCACGTGCTTGATGTTTATTTTTACGCCATCGTCCGCTTCTTTTTGCATAAATTTCTAAACATTGTACACAATTTTTCTAGCTTGACGATGTAAAACCGTATTTCGGTTAGGCATGTTCAAAAGTTTGTTATTAAAGGAACAACAAAAAAACGATAACGGAACAACTAAAAAAAAATAGACAACGAAAACTTAACAGTAACAACAAAATCAAAACAGAACTGAGCGTGACTGTACTTCGCTACGAAAAACAAGCGCGTGTGCTATTCGGAAGAACACTGAACGCACACTACGAGGGCGGCACTGAAAATTTCGGGAATCAAGGAAGTGACACAACATTACTATTTAAAAATGTATTTATTGCTTTTCGAAGTATTCTCCGCGAAATGTGCATGTCATCCCAGATGTAAGCTAGCTCTACTCCAAATTGAATCTAAATCCGTTGAGTCATCATTCATAGTTTCGCCACTCACAATATTGGTGTGATTTCGTGAACTATTTTTATAATTTATTACAAAATTATAATTATTACAATTTGAACACGTACAATTTGAAAAATGTAGTACCGACTTCCATTATATTCAGTTATTGGAGTGTAACTCAAAAAGTACTGGACTGAATTTGATGAAATTTATTTATTTATTTATTTATTTTCTTAACTTACAACTATCATTACAGGTTTTTTTTAACCTAATGCGATAGCGTAGCATAATTAGGACTTACACAAAAAATGGAACCACACCAGAAGCACCAGCTTTCAAACAAAAAAAATTGAGAATCGGTTCACCCATTCCAAAGTTATGAGGTAACAAACAAAAAATTTAAAAATAACAGTCGACCTAAGTACCTCTTCCTTGGAAGTCGGTAGATAAAGTTTTTAGGTCAGGAAATCAAATCGCATTACAAGTAAAATCTTTGAACCGTAATTTTTTGAATACATTTATTACCCATTTATTACCCACGTGTGCGTGTGCCCTTCATTTCCGTTTTCTAATCCACACCTTAATCTACTGAGCTTGCGTTGAACTCTTTTCCTTGAGATGAGTTGTTTTTTGTTCGTAGCTGCTACGTCATGCCGGAAAAGTTCTCAAAGTTGTTCAATATTTTAAACATATGTACCTACATAATATTCTAGCCTCATTTTATAGTCATACCTCAACTGAAATAGTTAGATTTATAAATATATTGTCATTTAAATTACAAAGATAGGTTACACTTATAACAACTGATGTTTTTATAGATAAAGATGTAAGTATATATATACGTACAAAGGGGCCAGAATAGGGTAAGAAGCTAAAATTCCGGTACGTAACACAGTTATACATATACTTATATAAAATAAATACTATATCTAATTGTTTTGGGTAAGATATGTGTTTATTGCCTACATAAACCCCATTTTGGGCCAAAAGAAATTCCAAATGGGGTTTATGTTTTTGATCTGAGTGTAAATATGTACATCCGTTCCTATGTCCGCTTGTAACTACTCAATGGCTCAACCAATTTTGGTAAGTAATACATCATTAGATTGGTCTTGATGTCGCAAGTATCACTGGGTCACTTAATTACCCGACTGCGAAGAGGGCGGATTATATGTGCGTTAACGTGCGTGCTAGTTATTTACGTAGTTGAGTAGGTATAGCTTGACCGCAACTGCTGTACCGCGCTTTAGGTATGTACGCGGTGCGGTGCGGGGGTTTGCCCGCATATTCGCTGCCACGGATTACACGATAGTTACTTAGTCTTTTCCTCTTGTCTGTCACACCTAAGGCGCAGTACAGCGGCAGGGGTCAAGCTATTGTAAACTTTAAGTTACTTTTCTTATTTTGATACGTGTTTTAACAGTAGTAATTTTATTTCAGACAAACTGTACTACGGCAATCAGATGGAATTGAAGATGGGATCGGTAAGTTCAGTCCCATTGTTAAACTTATGAGCAGCATAACTTTTCGTTTGTAATAAAAAAAACTATAAGCTTTTCAAAGAGGTAATCGTATCAACGTACGTGTAATATTTCTACTCTTTTATATGAACCAACAAAACAACAAGTTAAAACAGAAACGCTTCGCTGGCTGGGTCAAATAAACATTGATATTTTTTTTTTGCCAGGCCTACCACTTTGGGACTTGACGCTGTGCCTGTTTGCATCTTGGATCGTCATCTTCGTGATAGTCGCCCGCGGAGTGAAGAGTTCCGGGAAAGCTGCGTACTTCCTCGCATTGTTCCCATACGTCGTCTTGTTAATTCTGCTAATCAGGTGAGTAACAACTCTTCTTTTTCTTTTTTAATAAAAGGTGTAATATTGTAAGGGTACGGACCTAGTGTCTTTAGTGTGTAGGAAAGAGGGGGGAGAGGAGGTTTCAGTCCGTACACACTGGCTCTCCCATCCCCGCCGGTGCACTCGGACATAACCTCAGAGATACTACTCTGCGGTATCCATAAAAGATTTCCTCCTCCAGAATCTAAAAAAAAACTCTTCTTTAAGGAGCTTAAAAACTAAGAATAATTCATAAAAAACCAATCGCCTGTAATACAAGCAAACAATATAATACATAAGGCGGTTTTAAGAGTAGTAAAACTTTTTGTAAGCGAGTGCGTTCGGGGAAGTACTGCCAGCGTACCTATTTCTACCACGAGGTTTTTTTAATAGGATAGGTTGGCAAACGAGCAAACGGCTCACCTGGTGGTAAGTGATACCGTCGCCTACGGACATCCGCAATACCAGAGGTCTCGAGAATGCGTTGCCGACCTTTGAGGAAAGATGATAGAAAGGAAGATATAAAAGGGGCGAGGGTGGAGGGGATGGGGTAGGAGAGATAGAATTGGGTAAGGGCCTCCGGAACATCCCAAACCTCCCACAAACCGACGAAACGCAATAGCAAGCTATGTTACTTCACGTCGGTGTTATAAGGGAGTGTGGTACTTCCCCGGTCGTGCCGGCCCATTCGGCTGTGGGATTACAGCGTGGCACTACCACCAAAAAGGGTAGATAGGTATGGTGGCAATACTTTCCGTGCGTATCTCATGGTAAAAATAGGTATGCTTGCTGCGTAGCAGTAATGTACGTATTACTGTGTTCTGGTTTGATGAGTGAAACCACAGGCACATGAGATTTAGCAACTTAATGTCTCAGTGGGATGGACACAGTGCAGTTCATCACTTGGGACGAAATGCATCTGTTACAGGCAGAGGTTACCGCTTAACACCAGGTGCCCCAGGTGAGCCTCGTGGTTGTACCGCAACTTAATGACATATAAATAGATAAATGTTTGACCTCCAACTCGAAGTTTTACTCTGGCTCAGATCAAGGTCAAAGTTTTCTTTTGAAACACATTAGTCTTAATCATATCATAACTATTTTTTTTCAGGGCTGTCACCTTGCCCGGAGCCGGCAAAGGAATCCTATTCTTCATCACGCCGAATTGGAACAAAATTTTGGAAATCAGGGTACGTATGAACATTTGAAAAATAATCGCAAGAATATCCAGATCATGATTATAATTCAGTAACCGCTGTGAACTAATCAGATAATATGCCAGTCGTAAAACATGATAAATAAACTTGGAGATTAAAATACAAAAGGTTGGCGCAAAAAACAGGTGCATATTGTTGTACGATGTAGATATTCAAACTAATCTATATTATAATATTAACTATCTACAAGTATAACTAAATGCAGCCTGTGACTTCGATTCAATGCGTACAATGGAGATTCTATAGTTTCCTATTAAAACATAATCCAGGCCATTTAGTTACATTGTTTACGTGTACAGTCACGTACACAATTTGGCATCATACGAATTTAATGGTCCAAAGTTAAGGAAATGTAAAAAAATGGCATCCGTGGAGTCTGTGGATAGAAATATTAAAGTAACAAAAAAAATATATAATGGTTCTCTCCGACCCCATTTTCTTTTCTCTTGTCTGAATTTTACAAAGTTGTATTTCTGATACGGAGCGATTTCAAATAGGCTAAACCTAGTATTCACTAAAACTGGATGTGTTCTTGTATATAATTTGATTACTTCGTAAAGACACTTCACAATTTTCCTTTACAAGAAATATAATGTTCTGAGTCAGATTTAACTTCTATCATTTTATATCTCATTTTTATGGGGGGTGGGGCCTCAAGACAAGAGTCTTCGACCAATGTGTGTTACCAGTGATGACTTATGGCACTGAAACGTGGTCTCTTACCATGTGCCTCATAGATAAGCTCAAAGTCGCACAACGAGCTATGGAGAGGGCTATGCTCGGGGTTTCTCTACGTGATCGAATCAGAAATGAGGAGATCCGTAGAAGAACGACAGTCACCGACATAGACCAGAAGATTATTTTATTTATTTATTATCAGAAAGACCAACAGCCATTTTATATATAATCGTTACAAAATAGAAACATAGGGCCTATTACATGTCTTCATGGATATAAACGCAATGGATTACAATGTGAACTTCGCCTGGAAACATAATATGAACTATACAAACCAAAATAAAATATGTTGTTAATTAATAATTAATTAATTCATATATAATGTTATACCTTTAAAAATATACAAAAACGGTAATTTTAGGTATGTGATGATGTTAGGTAACGAAGATTATTCAAAGAACTCTCTGCTCATCAGCTGTCTAGCCGATCCGATACTTGTACAGAATAGAGCTAGATCACTGTGTACGTTAAACTTATTACTTGCTCCCAACAGGTAAGAGTTTTGCCTATAATTACTGTTAACTGATGGGACATTTAATAGGGGATTAAAATGAATAGGCTTAGTAGTAGTGTTTAGGCTTATTTTACTTAATAGTTCAGGACAATCAACTGAGTTGGATGCAATCTTGAGTAAGTATGTAGTAGCTATTTCTCTTCTTATAGTCAATGGCAGTAAATGAATTTTTTTACATAAATCTAGGTAGTCATCAGCTTTGTACTGCCCCTTTAGTCTAAAACAAAGATATTTAATACACTCAACTTTTCTCTGAATACACTCAATTCGTGCCACGTTGGTAAGGTGTATGTTCAGCAGTGGACGTCCTACGGCTGAGATGATGATGGGATAATTTTTTTATGATACTGTGTTACCGTCTTTATTGAATCCCTTTATTATGTTATGATTATAACATTGTTTTTATTATGAGTAAATAGTTTTTAGCTTTTGAAGTGTATTTAGTAGATGACCAACCGCGCTTTGATTGTAAACTTTTCCCGAAGTATCTACTAAGAGCAAAGCCATAATAAATCTACCTACATTCTCGTAGTTGCAACGAGACGAGCGAAGCGGAGTAAAGTATTAGGTTGACTACAACCATGACTCAAACACACACAGTTACAAACCAATACAAGATCATACTCGATCGCATTTTATTGTCTAAGAAATTTAAATGAAATTCTCTATAAAAGCTGAAATGCGCAACCACGGGAAAACGTATTGTGGAAATTTGAACGATAAATGAATAGATAAATATTATAAAAATAGTCTGCACTTGAAAATAAAATATCATGTTTTCGGGGAAGAGAAAAATGGGAACAATAGTATGTCAAATGTATTACGTACTTGAAAAAAAAAACTTATTCACGCTGAAACTGCTAAAAAGATTGTAGATAACTAATACACAGGAATAATACGCTATCTACTTTTCTGTTCAAATAATGTTAAGCGTGGATGGCACCCAAAGAACGACAATTGGAAACTGAATAAATGAGGATCACAGCAACTGAAATTTTTACCCACCACACCTGCAGTACAGTTATGTTTCTCAGTTACAATCAAATTTCGATTGAAATCTTGAAAAATAGCGACTATATGCCAGTTTGGACGGTTCCAGTAAGCATACTTAAATGTGAGTTAGTTGCTGACTGGAGCTGACAAAAGTGACATAAAGCCGCTATTTTTTTATTTCAATCAAAATTTTATTGCAACTGAAATATTTTATAGCACTCAGGAAACAGACTGCCTTGATGTACTAGCCGAACTTAAAGTTCTTGACGCGGGAAATTGGCTAAACCAAACCGAATACTTTCACATTTATTAGCAAAGCCTCGTAGTTTCTTTTGCGTGGAGAATCACTATCAAGGACGCGTGGATATAAAATACCCTATGTGATTTTCGAGGTTTTGATGTATTAAACTTTATGAATATTCGTTTAACCGTTTCACCGTTTATTAGCAACAAACATTCTAATAAGCACGAACGCGGACAAAATTGAATTCTTCCTTTTACTCCGGAGAACAAGCGTGACGTATTATCAGTTATTCGAACACTGCGTAGGTATATGTATAATAATATTAAAGATATGATAATAATGATTCCCCGATAATCTATAAAGTAGCGCTATCATATCATTGAATGGTGAAAATGAAATTATCAAAGAATGTTAAGTAGATGTAATTTTCAGGTATGGTATGCGGCGGTGACGCAAGTGTTCTTCTCATTGTCGGTATGCTCCGGCGCCCTCATCATGTTTGCATCCTACAACAATTTTTCACAAAACGTTTACAGGTTTGTATTTTTGTCATGACCTTAGAAATATATAGTTTAATTAAGATCCTAACAGTGGTAAGACCAAAGAAAGGATAACAAGTTGTGTGTGTGAAAGGGACAAAAGTAAACACTATTCTAAAACGGAGAAAATTCCTTAAACTTAGAAAGTGATAACAGCATTTGTATCTTTACTGGGCGGTAGGAATAAAAATATGAAAGACGACGAATACGAAGCGACATTCGCGTGAAGTGTAGTACATGTGTCTGTACATACATATATGTGTCTGTGCATACATGGTAGTGTCTGTGGCGTGGTTGCCATTCGTAAACGTCATAAATGTCTTCCAACAATGCGAAATTTGAAAATGGTCAGAGAATCAGCGATATCATAAAACAAAGTAAACGCAGGAAAACAAATGAACAACTGGTTTTTGTTTTAATTCAGTATATAATATTATAAAACTAAGTTAAAGTTGGAATCGTAATAAAAATGAAACATAATTATGTCTATCTATATCCATAACACATCATATGAAATTGCAAATTTTTTATACTTAAAATTCGACAATTTCTTAAGGAAGTGTCTAATAGTAGCACGTTTTGATGATACAATATTTTTTTTAAGAATTATCGTGTTACAAACTTAGCCCTGGCTCTCCTTAGTTAGGTACTTCTGTTTGACGCAATAGAGCCTAGATCTGTCCCGTGTTCCGGCCAAAAGCGGCAGTGACGGAACACAGCAGAGGTTCGGTAGGTATTTTGTCCTTCTGGCAGCGGCGCCCACATAACCACCCAGCCGCCAGCTCCCCCGGGCCGGTATTATCCATAAAGGATTGGGGTCAAAAAATATCGAGCCTATAATTACCTACCTAAAAAAAACAATAACAAACCTTAAAATCACGCTTTGTTTGAGAAATGAGTTTCAAAAACGCGGCATGTCAAACACGTCTTTGTATGAAAATATACAGCTAATCTTCATTGATTCCTATCATAAGTGCCATTAAAGTACTAAAAAGTGATTAATTAATATTACTTTATAAATAGGTAGCAAAGATCAATCATAAATGTCATAAATGTGTTAGAATTATAAAAGAAGCTAAATAATCGATTAAGTACCTAAACATTTTCTTACGACGTACTTACATTATTAAAAGTAGGTATTGTGAATTGTAAAATGTTATCCAAATTATTCGGAATATTAAGACGCATTATACATATATAATATAACACCCAGTCATCTTGTTATTCACAGGCATTTTTCATTTACTCGTGTATCCGATTATTGAAAATTCGAAACGTCGAGATTAATACGCTTTACTAACGCGATTTATGTACTTATAAAAATAAATTTATTTCAAGGCCTTTTCAACCGATTTCCAATAAGGAGGTTCTCAATTCGAGTGTTTTTTTGTATGTGTCTTAAGAACTTTCTAAGTGAACCGATATTCATGTTTTTTTATTTGTAAGCTGGTGTTTTCATGTGGTCCCATTTAAATTAGATCAAGCAACATCGGTAGGGCTATCATGTATCTCAGTTGCTAACTAATGTTGATTGAAATTGAAAACAATAGCAGCTGTATATGTCTATGAGAAAAGCTCAGCTCCAGTCATCAACATACTAAGATTTTTGCTGGATTTGTAGAATATGACGTAGAGCCGCCATTTTCAAGATATCAATCAACATTTGTTAGCAACTGAAATGCATAATAGCCCTGCGGGTCCTACAATTTTGATTAGGTATCTTTAATAATAGATTGGAAGATTGGTTTAATTTTTTTCTAACTGTATATTTTTCAGTGAAACGGATGATTAAGTAACTTTACTATTGTTTGTTTCCAGGGATTCGATGATTGTAACCACTCTAGATACCTTCACAAGTCTGATCTCCGGGTTCACGATATTCGGTATCCTGGGCAACCTTGCATATCAGCTGGATTTCGACGACGTCAGCCAGGTCATCGGAACGGGAGGCACCAGTCTTGCCTTCATCTCGTATCCTGACGCCATCGCGCAATCACCTTTCGTTCCTCAGGTAGGTAGTAGCATTTGCTATCGAATGCTGCGCAGTAAGTACCTGATGTTTAGAAATTACCATCGCGCTATTTCAAGGACATTTAATAAAATAAAAAATATCATGAAAATCTCCAACATTCATTTTCTACATATTACAAATTTAAAATTTTATTTAAGTATAGTAATTATTAGCTAAGAAATCAAATTGAAGTTTATGAAACAGCTCAAATTGTGTGGGAAACGGTGCGTGAATACCCGTCCTATATACGTAGCATGCAACAATATCGTATTGGATAAGGTCAATGATATTATAGTGAGAAACTAACGCAAGTGTTTTGCAAATAGGTCCTGTAATCATCAACTGTTTCCTACAATATAATATTGTTTGTAGACTAGCTGACCCGCCAGCGGCTTCGTTCGCGTGGTGTCACGGGATACAGTTACTTACAGTTTTTAACTATTTCACGGGAACTCTTTATTTCACCGGGATCAAAAGTATCCTTTATGTTGACCAGGGATAAAAGCTACCACCATACAAAATTTAATTTAATTTTGTCCAGTGGTTTCGGAGATTAGCCCGTACAAAAAGACAAACAGAGAAACAAAAAATTAGAAAATAAATAATATAATTCGATTCCACTCCTTACATCCCCTGACTCGGTTTTTAGCATTTTTTTCATTGTACAGAAATTCGACCTCTACAGTTTTATTAAATGTATGGATGACTAGCGATTGCCCGCGACTTCGTTCGCGTAGTAGGCTCGTTCTTCGGCCTCGTTATAACCTCCCAATCTTTCATAAAAACCTTTTCCTGGCTATAATTAACACAACAAAATAGAATTAGCGAAATCGGTAAACCCGTTCTCAACTTATTGAGTGACCAGAAAAACCGGGGTTAATTTGTATATAATGGTGTCCCAAAAAATTGTGTCAAGCGGAAGTCTAGAGATAGAACACCCCTTGGGGTAGTCTTAAAAATTTTCCAGACTCTTAAGATGCAAATTTAAGTCATAGTTAACCGAACGTCGTTAAAGTTGACAATACGAAAACTTTTTCTTATATTTTTATTCTTTAGAGATAAATTCACATCCTCGAACGGGATTTGAACCCGCGTCTTCCGATGATCCGTATCAGACGCCATGACCAACTAGGCCACTGAGGCTCGAGGTCCAAGCATCGAATTTTAACTATCTGATTTTAACTGTCGTATGGGGTTTGAATCCCGTCTGAGGATGTGAATTTTTCTTTCTAAAAAAATTACAATGTTCGTTATCACTAAGCAAGTGTTAGTGCTTGAAGTATAATAAAAACCATAAAAATGCAAAAAATTAAAAAAAATCAGAAGAAAGTTAATAACTCGTAAACTATAAAAAATCGCGGAACATACAATATATGGGTGATTAGGGTACCCCAAGGGGTGTTCTATCTTTGGCCTTACACTTGACACAATTTTTTGGAACATCCAGTACCTATATACCTAGATATTTATAAATACCCAATGACGTTGTAAGTTAAGACATCAATCGGGTTGGAGGCAGTCAAGGAGAGGCACCCACTTCATTAGTCAAGATTTGACGACTCTGTCTGATTTTTGATAGGTATATCCTAATTTTAATAAGTGATGAGTTGGAATAACTATAGGAAAAAAGGATGAGAGTGAGACCTCACTAACAATTTCATGCCAGGGCGGGGAACAACACATTCTATATTTGCTACTTTCTTATCGGAAAGAAGTAAGAAATACACTGATAGACATAAAAATACCCTTGGTTTTATTTTATTAACTGTGGTCCTTTTAGATATGCGAGTCGCACGATAAGCCATGCTATACTTGGAGTGTATATGCGTTATAAAATCCGAAACAAGGAAAACGCTGAAGAACCAAAGTCAGCGACAGTTAAAAGAACCAGATAGTCAATTCGATTCTCGGACTTAGTGGCCTAGCGGTCATTGCATCTGACATGGTTAGTCAGAAGACTCTCGAAAATTAAAAGTTTATGTATCGTACTTAAATTGTTTAGCTCAAATTTAGGGATGCTTGTAATCAGCCTGAACAGGTCCTATCTACCTATAAAGGTAGAAGAAGACTGATAAGAGTTATTGTTATTGAATTGACAGCTGTTCGCCGTTCTGTTCTTCCTGATGATGGCAGTGCTGGGCACCGGGTCGGGCGTGGCGCTGCTCTCCACAGTCAACACTATCCTCATGGACTCCTTCCCCCGGGTGCCGGTCTTGTACATGTCGGCCTGCACTTGTACAGCGGGCTTCCTCGTTGGACTCATTTATGTTACACCGGTAAGTAATAAGTTAGTACCTAAGTATATTCCACCTACCATTAATGCACCTTTGTTTGTAAGCACTAATCAAACGTCGATTTGTGTTCTTGAAGAAGAAAAAAGTGTTTTGAAATCATTGTTGTTTAGAGCAAGTGAGCAAAAGTCAATGTTGCTTACGCAGTGACACAGTATTTATTTATGCAGTATTATTTTAATAGTTACAAACGTTTATCATAATTCTTGTAGGTACATGTTTATATAAGTTGACAAGTAATTTGTTTGTTGTGGTTTTATATCCGTCACTACGCTATATGAATCACGAGTTTAAGAAAAAAAATATTGTGTTTATTTGTGTAATGTTATTTTTTTTAATTGCACTTATGCCTAAATAACGCACATCTATGTGATTTCTCCATCACAAAAATTACTATTGCATTTCACTAAGTTCACCAAGTCTGAATTGCCGATATATCGCTTAAATATCTAAAATAATAATTTCAAACGAAATATAGGTACTACTTAATTTTATTGTTATTAAATTAATTTGTTTTACACGTGATGGGTGCAACTACGAACAAAGAGGAGTGTCAGGTTATTTGTGACTACAATAAAACAACGCAGTCAATCTTTAAATAAAATCATTCTCGTCTGTATTTTGGTGTGGGGTAAATACTACCCTGTTATATTTATACTTACAGTAAATATAACAACCTGTTCTCTCAGAGCTAAGAGCTTCTGAACTCCTATATGTCACTCTAAGAGCAGCTAAACTCCTATACGTCACTCCCTGGTTGGTGGACACACATGACAGGACATTGGATTACACATGACAACTCGTACCTACTCTTGCAGAAGAGACCTATCATGAGTACGCGCTGTCATGTGTAATGTAGGCACTTCTCTAGCTAACTATTAACCTTCTGTTACAGGGCGGACAGTACATTCTCGAATTGGTGGACTATTACGGAGGCACTTTCATGAGACTGTTCGCTGCTATTGTCGAGACTATTGGTGTGTTCTGGATCTATGGTAAGGACTCTGTCATAAGAAGTCATTTTAGTAATACAGTTAAAGCTGACTCATCACAGCTAGCCTAATAGGTTGGATCTGTTCATGTCTATTTTTCCCCTTTATTATTGGACTGTGAGTTTGTAAATTTTCTATCATGTTAACAATGAGATTGACTAATAGAGGCGTTTTACTCCTTGAATATGAAGTATAAACATGGCAAATTTTATGCTATACCTACCTATAGCTAAAGTACACAACTCGCACCACGACATCAACTACATTGACATTAAAAGAGCACGAAGATATATGAATCCTAGTTGTCAGAAAGGGATCAATATATTATTAACAACGTTCGCCTGTGAAATACCATTCGACCGCCAATGACAGGCTCGTTCTCTCTGTCGCTCGCTACTTGTCAAGTTCTTTTTCGTTTCGTTCTCGTTTTTTTACACTTGTTCCGGTATATGTTCTGCAGTTTCTGAACACATAATAAGGCATTTTTTCCTAAATGTAGTACACGGCGTGCTGCGTCGTTGCCAGACAGGCTGGAACTAAGTTCACTCAAGACACGTAGCTCGTGTTGATGTCGCCAAGCCAAGCGCAGTAAGGCGTATATACCTCAGTTTATGTTAACATCATTGCATGTTAATGCATAAAATTGCTAATGCATAAAACCGAAAATTCGAATAAAATATCACTTGATAGTGATATTTGATTCGAATTTTCGGTCCAGTCACAGTCGCATAAATAATGTTGATCAGGCATAATTATGACTCATAAAGATTCTGTCCTGTCTAACTCACGTTCTTTTAACGGACGGTGCCAATAATCTGTCTATCGTCGGTTTACTTACTGACTAGAGATAGATATTTGACACTATTTGTATGGACTTTATGTCAAATTTCTATCGGTAGTAAGGAAAACTGTGGATAGATAGATTATCCCCCATAAGTGGTGGATGCATAAAACTTTCTAATGCAATTAATGACGAAAACATGGTTTTTAGTTTTTATATACACTTTGCCTACACTTGAGTACCATTACGAACATTTAACGGTTGATAATCCACCACTTTCATACGTCAAAGCTCTAAAACCACAAATTTAGGAAAACTATACAAAATCAACGATATCCATAATGATGGATATCGTTGATATGGCTTATGGCTTATGGCTGATCGTCAGCCATAAGCAAATTTTCTTTTTATACTTACTTAGATTACCCACAACTTACTTTAAAATTCGTAAGTTTAAAACTGAAACGTTGAAATAATACTGCAATACCAGTTTCCACAGTTCTCTACGAGTTTTGGTAGAGTCGACATGGAATATAACCTATGATTTTAATCTATGTTACGTTTAATAACGTTATGTTTAAACTTAAGATGAGTTCAACAATGTTTAAGTAAGAAGCAAAGTTAGTATACTATCATCTATACACTGTATTCATTCATGCACACAAGCGTAAAGCTCTATATCGTCGTTCGGCAACAGGCGGACCGCGGTCCGCATCCGGACCGCGAATGATTGGAATTTGGACCGCCATATATATGTGATCCTACGTGACCATCGTAGAATCTTGATTAGTTAGTTAAGCACTAGTAGGTACACGCCTTTGAGTATATACCTAACTATCTAAAGTAGATGCATAACTGTGGCTATGCTGCACACAGCAGTATGGCGCATGAGTGTGGGATCGCTGGGGTACCTACCTAGTATTGATACTCATTACTAGTAAATACATATTATAAGATTTTTTTTCTGGACCTTGACAAAAATTTTCAACACTATCCCGGACCCCATTCAAAATTACTTGCCGACCCCTGCTCTATATGATATTATATTGTCCCGTACAAACGAGCATATAGCAACATTCACAGATCAAACCACTGGGTAGCACTGTAACTGGCACGGTGCTCACATCAGGTGAATGACTTTTCCGTGTCGTCACTATCTAGGTAACATTAAAAATATATAAACATTATGTACTGTACACATCTGCTTATAATAGGAATAGATTTTACATCTTTCCAAAAAGAGATTTTCCTTTTTGAGAACGAAATCCTCAATCTATAAAACTATGTAGGTACCTACCCAAAGTTTTTAGAACTGTAGAACACTGCTTGCCAACGTTTACCAAATGTTAATTCACATTTCAGGGTTGGAGAACATCTGCCTCGACATCGAATACATGTTGGGCAGGAAGACCGGGTTCTACTGGCGCATTTGCTGGGGCATTATCACGCCTCTTATGATGATCGTAGTGTTCATGTACGCCATGATCACAACTGAAGCGCTAGTGTTTGGCGACGGTTACATTTACCCGAGGGAAGCCTACAGTAAGTTATATTTCTTCAATTTTAAATTTGGTTGTACCTAAACACATAATATTGCGTAGCCTATACATTTCCGTAAGTGTAGAGTAATTGTATTGTTGACGTACTTATAGGTACAGTACACTGTCGTTTATTTCGTACTAGTTACTCGCCGCGGTTTCACCCGCGCGGTGATGGATGATGATGATGATGAACCTTGTATAGCCTATGTTACTCAAGGTGACTGTAACTTTCCAATGGTGAAAGAATTTTGGAAATCGGTCCAGTACTTTTTGAGCCAATTCGTAACAAACATACAGTCAAATGTTTCCTCTTTTTAATATTATTTATTTAGTATAACTGTGGACAGTTAATTCATAGTATATTATGTGCTGTCAACGATACGATTACGTTACTGTACAGATTTTCGAGCTAGGCCCACTGCTCTATAGGAGTTGTGCCTATTGTCATCATACCAGCACGTATTGTTGTATCTTAATATACTCGTACTTATAATAAGTACTTATCAAATTGAAACACATCCTACCCTGTAGACGTGTAAAAGAAGGTAATGTCTCGTACTTATAATAAGTACTTATCAAATTGAAACACATCCTACCCTGTAGACGTGTAAAAGAAGGTAATGTCACAGTTTAAAAATATATAGGCCGTAGTATAATGCGTAGGTTGAAAAATATATGTCATTAAAAAGTGTAATATTACGAGTATAGTGTAGTAAGAGATATTTAGAATATACATATATTTATGCACATTGTCATCATCATGTCTATATATCGACTATCGCCTGCATAGTGTTTGTTATGCAGTCTTTATTGCCAAAATTAGCAGCTTTTCATGAAAATTTGCAGGTTTTTATGAAAATTAGCAGGTGTTCATGAAAATTAACAGGTTTTTATGAATATTTGCAGGTTTTCATGAAAACCGCACTAAAGATTTCTTTTTAGCATTTTATTATTACCATAATATATCTACATCGTCATAGAGAAAATCAAAGAATAAAATAAACACAACGTTCTCCCTAGTAACTTTCGTTGTGGTGTGTGATTGAAGTTGCGAATCCTGATTTACATAATCTTACCATTTTCTAATTTTATTTCAGTTGCCGGAAACATGCTACAATACATTGGTATAGCCTTGATTCCCCTGTTCATCGTCGTGGCGTTCATTAAATACAGATCTTCTTCCTTTATTGAGGTAAGTTTAATATTTGGATAAGTAGTTAACATTACCTAATTTTCTGAAATTTCAGCACATCATTAACCACTCTAAATTTCATCCAAATCCCTACAGCAGTTTTTGCGTGAGTAACAAACATACATCCAAACTATTCCTGAGTCCAAATCTGAACAATTATAACAGACATTGAAAGAGATATTTATTATAATATCAGTGTGACTCAAAAGTTTATGGTTATGTTTATTACTGCATAACACTTAATTGAGTAGGTAGAAAAGTGGGTAATTTTTCAGATAGCAAAATTTCAAGTCATCGTCAATGGAATAGGTAGAAAGTGGGTAGGTAATATTTCAGATAATTAAATTTAAGAATTTCAGACCATAATCAATTGAATAGGTAGAAAAGTTGGTAATATTCTCAGATAATTAAATTTCAGAAACTCAGACCATCATCAATTGAATAGGTAGAAAAGGGGGTAATATTCTCAGATAATTAAATTTCAGAAACTCAGACCATCATCAATTGAATAGGTAGAAAAGTGGGTAATATTCTCAGATAATTAAATTTCAGAAACTCAGACCATCATCAATTGAATAGATAGAAAAGTGGGTAATATTCTCAGATAATTAAATTTCAGAAACTCAGACCATCATCAATTGAATAGGTAGAAAAGTGGGTAATATTCTCAGATAATTAAATTTCAGAAACTCAGACCATTATCAATTGAATAGGTAGAAAAGTGGGTAATATTCTCAGATAATTAAATTTCAGAAACTCAGACCATCATCAATTGTATAGATAGAAAAGTGGGTAATATTCTCAGATAATTAAATTTCAGAAACTCAGACCATCATCACTTGAATAGGTAGAAAAGTGGGTAATATTCTCAGATAATTAAATTTCAGAAACTCAGACCATTATCAATTGAATAGGTAGAAAAGTGGCTAATATTCTCAGATAATTAAATTTCAGAAACTCAGACCATCATCAATTGAATAGATAGAAAAGTGGGTAATATTCTCAGATAATTAAATTTCAGAAACTCAGACCATCATCAATTGAATAGGTAGAAAAGTGGGTAATATTCTCAGATAATTAAATTTCAGAAACTCAGACCATCATCAATTGAATAGGTAGAAAAGTGGGTAATATTCTCAGATAATTAAATTTCAGAAACTCAGACCATTATCAATTGAATAGGTAGAAAAGTGGGTAATATACTCAGATAATTAAATTTCAGAAACTCAGACCATCATCAATTGAATAGGTAGAAAAGTGCGTAATATTCTCAGATAACTAAATTTCAGAAGTTCAGACCATCATTAATTGAATAGGTAGAACAGTGGGTATTATTCTCAGATATAAATAATAAAGTAAGCAGAAAAGAATGTGTAGGTAATATTCTCGGATAATATAATTTCAGTTCATCATCAGTTGAGTAGTGACAGGGCGATAGGACAGGCGGTATGTCCGCCTGGTGGTAAGCATTAAGCTTGCCCATGGTAGTTGCAGTGTTCACCCAACCACAATAAGCTTTGCGCGCTGTATGTATGTTAGTATCTACGTATTTATAAGGATAGGTACCTACATGATTTTTTGTAATGGATACTTATCTTTTTACAGCGGCATTTTATTCATATTCGTCAAATAATCACCTTGATTCAAACATTTCGATAACTCGTTTTAGGAGGCTTAGTAACCCCTGTCCGCAGGGGGGCACCCTGCAGCGTATCGATACACCTGTGTGCCTAGCACGAATAACTGCGCATAAGTGAAAAGTAACGTCTTTCACAAGAAACAGTATAAACTGTCATTTATCTAGGTTAACTGTGGAACACAAAACTAATAGTTTGTAAGTTGAAACTTGGGTTGGGACGATGACGTTTACCATACGGACACTTTTTCGCAAATTCTTTGTCGGCCTCTGATCCTCGTGTGGTGTCAAATAAAATGGCATACGATAGATGGTAGAACTCTTCTGCAAATCGAACACGTCGTAACGGGTTTTCGAGCTCATTTCATTCTCTCATTTTTAGGGAGAGTGTATACCGGCGGCGGCGGCGTATGAACTCTGTGGCCCTAGCACGAACATTTGTGTAAACGTGACGCAATCGTATCGTTGACACAAACAGTTTACTTCTTACCCACTGCTCAACTGGTTGAGTAGGTAGTTGAGGAGTAGGATATACTTTGTATTACCGAACATTTTATGCTATACAACTCAACTATTTTTTGACCAACTTGTGGATTAGTAGGTCACCCTGTTCAACTGCATCAAAGTGAGCAGTGGGCAATACCAACTGTACTGGTATCCACTGTTAAAAGTTGAGCAATGGGTAATACTCAACTGCTAATTTGGCAACTATATATTTATAGACTAGAAATAAAAACTCCAAACCTCATAATAATTTAAAACTTGACAAACTTTAACTTCAGTAATAAAAACTATGTCCTACTGCTCAAACTGTTTAAGTAGTGGAGCAGTGGGTACCTAATAAGTGACAGTTAATCAATCTAGTTAAGCAGCTGGGAAGGTGTCTGGTGCGTCAATCTGCCACCATACGCTCGGTGAAAAGGGGTGTGAAATATGGTTGAGCAGTTTCCTGCAACCAGACAATAGGTAGGGAAGAGTTGTTGGTAAATACCTGGTTTACGTGGGGGGTGTCGAGAGGCTCTGGGTCTGATGAGGGCTAGTGACCGTGAGTCCTAGGTGGAGGCGTCTTGCTGTCGACGTCGTGCTGAAAGGGGCTGAAGAACTGTTCACTTGTAGTTATAATGTTTGTATTGTCCTTTTGGTTTGTGCACTGGTTTACGCGGCGGGCTGAATGCGTCTCGATCAGTGATTTACGTGTAAACACGGGCTGATTTAGGAGGTGGTGTGTGGCCGTGCCGAACACACCCTGATGGTCACTCGCGGCGAAGTCAATCGCGGTGACTCGTGCTGATAATGGCGGTTGCCACGCGGTCGCTACGCGGAGCGCAGCGGTACACGTCCGCCAGTTACGACTATAAAAGGGTGACTTTTTCCGCTTCCCTTCAGCCGCTTGCTTCTAGTTATGACAGCTGCAGGACAGCGGCGGTGGGGCACGCGGGCGCGGGTGCGCGCCTCGAGGTGACGTCACGCTTTGGCGTGAACAGTGTCAAACAGTTGAATTCAAGAGTTCAGATACCAGATTTTATTGCTCTCCAGAGTATTGATGTTTACAAATAACTTAGTCTATATCACTAATGGAGGATCCCAATAATCTATCTATCCACGGTTTTCCTTACTACCGATAGAAATTTGACATAACGTTAATACAAAAAGTGTCAAATATCTATCTCTAGTAAGGTAAACCGGCGATAGATAGATTATTGGTACCGGCCGTTAGAAAGTCTTGAGAATTAAGCATTACAAGAAACCCGGCTGGGCACTGCAACACTAGTACTACATTTATAAAATTAAATTATGATATTTACACTGTTGTACGTATATATAGGTAATATATCTAATATCTCATGGCCAAAAATACATGGTTCAATTACACATTTCATTTTTGTTTATCAAGGAAAAATTCCTGTAAAGAGTAATAGTTTTTGTGAACTAAGTAGATATTTTTTTTAACTTAGCTATAAATAAATTATCTTATTTATTTCTTTCAATGCATTAGGAATGTGGTTGTATATTTTTATAGACATAGTGTATGTACTTTGTCCATGCATTTTTATTTTGGAGCCTGGAAGTACCAACATGTTTTCTTGCCTCAATTTGTATAAACTGTTTAAATTTTGACTTACTTTTTTTTAAAGTTTGAATATTTTCTTACAAATTGACAAACTTCTAAGATGTATATATAAACAAGAGTTAAAATGTTGTGTTTAACGAAGTAAAGATGGCAGCTCTCTGTGATGGCAATATAATTGTAACGCATTTTTTTGTAAAATAAAAAGATCTTCATCGTCCGTAGAATTACCCCATCAATACAAACTATACGTTTTCTAGTAAAGCAGTGGCACAGATAACTCATAGTTTGTATAACTAATAATAGTGTACGAAGATAATAATGTGTAAGATCTCTATTATAACCCAGTTCAACTATTAAATGAATCTGAATACGACTAAGCGTGGTGCGTTCTATTAGAAAAAACTCTACGTAGGTTACTTATTGTTATTGTTACCGGTTAAAATAATTAGTTAACTTTATTATACATTGTTTTTTTTTACATTTTCAGACTGTTGCGCGTTCTTTCCGGAAGAAGCCCACTTACGGACCCTCAGACGAGCAGAAACGCGAAGAGTGGCGTTTGTTCCGGCGCGATGCCAAATACAATCGCGAGCTGAAGAGAAAGAACTGGTTCCACCACATCCTCCTCAGTCTGGTCGGAGGATACCGGTGGAGAAGTTAAATATAAACTCTTATTCGATCTCCGTTATTATCTCGATAACTTTAAATTAGTTTTTTATAAACTGCCTCTATAAGTATTCTTTAAGTTTGGTCTTTGATTGAGGACCTACACTACCTATTTGAAGACCGTAATTAATAAAATGTATTTTGTATAAATGATAATATAATTTATTGTACACACATATTCTGAAGTTATTTATATGTTATTCATATCCCTGTATGTAGGTACCTACCTAGTATGAACCAGATACGTAAAAAGAGTGGTTCGATCCCATTAGGTTAGGACACTGAATTTGACAACTAAGTACTTTTCTACCTACTTAAGTACTAAACTACTTTTATTTCTGTTAGGAAAATTAACGTCGTTTATACAAATGTTGAATACATCATCATAACATCATAGACCAATAGACCGCGCGTACCGTGCCATCACGAGTGAATCGGCTCCGTGTTATACAATTTTTAAATAATATGAAACTGTAGACATTGGCAAATTTTATTAGTGAAACATGTGAAAATAGTTATAATAACTCAGCACAAGTGTTATTTTACAAATATTAGCATTAATAAATACATTTAAGTGGAATAATTTACTTACCAGCAAAAACACAATAGGCCAAAATGAAGAACATATAAAAGTGTGGACTATTATAAATTAGATACGTAAATTTAAAAACACTTTTGTTGACTGTTTACGTACTTAAAATAATTATATGTGAGTGAAAAGTGCTTAAAGATAAACAATCAGTGGAACAGAGTTCGGTCCTACAAAGCGGGTTTCAAGTTCTGTATATGAAAACTTTTTTTTTGTGTGTATTTAAAATAATAAGTTACTGATTTTATAACCATGGAACAAAAAATAACGGACAAGGCCACTTGTAAGAAAATTTGCCACAAATGCAAAAGAGCAATTAGAAATAGAGAAATGCTTTGCTGCACCGTTTGCAACAATGTATACGATATTAACTGTGCACAAGTGTCGAGCACCAGATTTAATATTGTGGAAAAATCTAAAAAGGAAAATTAGAAATGCCATCCCTGCCATAACCTCATAGAAAAGTTACCCGTCGCATGTACTAGTACATACACTCCCTCATCTAACGTCATAAAGCGAAGAATTATTTATAAAGAAATCCATACACCATTACATAAATCGAAGGAAGATGAGTCAATCTGCTCTGATGACAACGTACATAGTTTACCGGATAGGACTACACTCCAAAATGAAGGGGAAGAAGAGTATATAAAAGAAATAACACATTTGCAATCAGAATTAGAGAAAGCACACAATGAAATTAAAAATTTAAATATGGAAAATACAGAACTAAATAAAACAAATTTTAGAAAAAGAAGCTTTAACTACGAAATGGAAGAAGCTATTTACAGAGGCAATGAGTACACCTAAGAGACGAAGTTCATTGTCATTTCAGAAAAAAGCACCGCAAGGAAAGACAATAAAGTAGTACTACACAGAAGGTCATTGAATGAAGGGAATAGCATTTCCATACCACTAGAAAGAATGAACAATACACAGAATCAACTGTTTATGAATGAAACAATAGACGTCACTACTACTACGACATTTAAGAAAAATCAGGAGCCGAAAACAATAAACAAAGATATATTATTAGAAAATAAGTTCGAATATATATCTTCGAATCCAACAGATAATAATAAAAATCTAAGAAAATTATAACCTTTCTCAAAGATATCAGACTCATGAAAATATTTTTAAGAGCAAAAAATTAGTAATATGTTCGGACTGTATAGGACAGGGAATAGCGGCAAAGATAATCGAAAACACAGATTGTCAAGTATTAAACATCTGCAAACCAGATGCAGGATTTGAAACTATTTTAAAAAACATTGACGAACAAGGTAAAGCTTTAGACGAAGAAGATACTCTGGCTATACTAATCACCAAATATGAAAATTCTCTGTACTACAACAAACCAAACTATTTGAAGCTAATACAAAATTTTGTGAACAAACCTGAAAGAAAGTTCAACGTGATAATTACAGGATTGCGCTATAATGGTAGACATGATCTTCAAATTTACCATACAAATGAGCTGTTAGCCAACCTGTCTCAGGTGACTGAAAATGTAAAATTTCTTGACCCAAATAGAACAGACAAAAATGGAAAGTACAATAACTATTTAGCAATAAAAAACGACCTTACTATAAGTATTATGGGCAGCTTGAACGGCAAGTTTCAAGGGTCTTCTTCACTACGTTTTATTGGATGCCGACATGAAGTTACTGGTGCTAAGGCACAAAGCTCAAATTTTCAATCAACGCAAGAGCTAAGACAAGTACGGTAATCCTCCATGCTAATGTCAGAAGCATGCATAATAAATATTTGGAAATTGAAAGCGTAGCCAATGAACAAAACTGTGATGTGTTGTGTCTGACTGAGACATAGGGTAAAAACCATATAATACATACGATGACTATAGAAAATAATGCACTAGCCACTTATTTTAATAGATTAATGTTTGAACACGGTGGAACTGCTATTTATGTCAAAAATAATATAATTTATAAGATAAGAAACGATTTGAATAATCTAGCATTTGAAATGAATTGTGAACTAGCTGCAATAGAACTTAAATCTTCAAAAACAGTAATTATAGCATGATACAGACCTGATTATGATATAGATTTGTTTTTTGACATATTAAGGAAACTTTTACATAAACTTTGCAGAGAAAACAAACCAATTTTAATAGCGGGTGATCTAAATATAAATGTATTAAAAATGGACAAAAATGTTAAAAAAACTTCAATGTATGCTCAGAAATTTCAATTGTAAATGGGTATTAAATGAACCTACTAAAACTCAAACCACAATTAGAAATATTACTAGTTCCACGTGTATAGATAATTTTATAGTGAATTTCAATCAGTACAAATGTTCCGTGTTAGAATGCAAACTTTCTGATCATATTGTTATCAAAATAGAATTACTTGACCATAAAAATAATGATTGTAAAACTTACGTAGCCAGAACTTTCTCAGAAAACAATCTTAATTACTTGAATTTCCTATTTAATAGAAACTACACTGAAACAAAATTAGAAATTTTGCTGACTACAGACACAAACGCAAGAGTGAGGATTTTTCAAGATGCATAGAACCATTTTTTCAATAATGCTTTCCCAAAACTAAAAAAACAAAAACGGTCAAAACAGAAAAAATGGACTACTCCAGGTATAGAAAACTCCAAGAGAACTTTAGTGAAATTGGAAATACTACAAGAATATGACTATAGTGAATTTAGAAAAGTTAGGATCAAAAAGTATAAGAAAATATTGCGTAAAACAATGATTATTGCAAAAAAGCTACAGTACCTATATAGGATACAAAATTCTGAAAATAAAATCAAAGAGTCCTGGAATATCATTAATGAACAAGTTGGTAAGAATAAAGATCAAAGAAAAAAGTCCTACATAGAATCAGTAAAAAATGATAGGGGAGAGGATATTACAGAACCTTTTCATATTGCAGAGATGTTCAACGATTTCTTTTGCAATATCACCCATAAATTAACTATTAATTTAGAAGTTGGAGCTGATAATTGCATGAAGTATCTTGATAACATTACAAAACCAGTAACAAATATTAAATTCTATCCATTGGATTATAAAGAACTAAAAAAGATTATGACAAATATAAAACCAAAATCAACAGAAGACATTTTATGAAATGAGTACAAGGACGATGAAAAATATAATTTTGAGCAACAGAAACTTATTTGAATTGACACTTATCGTTATACATTTTTGTTTGAAGGACGGAATATTTCCCGACGTATTTAAATCAGGAAGAAAAATAACAATTTTCAAAAAGGTGGTTAGTTCAGATCTTAATAATTATAGACCTGTTTGTATATTGCCAACATTTTCCAAAATACTAGAAGCCGCTATTAACTAGAATATTAGAATATTTTGAAACTAATAATCTGTTTAATGTAGCACAATTCGGATTTAGAAAAGATCGATCTACAGAAATGGCTATAAGAAAAATAATTTATTTTATCCTTGACTCTTTGGACAACTCTCATAAATGTGCAAGCATTTTTTGCGACTTGTCCAATGCTTTTGATTGTTTGCGGCATGATATACTGGTCCAAAAGCTTCAGTTCTATGGATTTAATGGAATCGAACTAAATATGATGAAATCTTACTTAAATAATCGTAGTCAAGCAGTTTATGTAAACGAAATAAAATCATCAGCAGTTACTGTAGATGTAGGAGTACCTCAAGGTTCAATTTTAGGTCCAGTATTGTTTTTAATTTATATTAATGACCTAGCGAGCTGTATGCCAGACTGGACGTATATAAGTTTATTTGCGGACGACACGCATGTAGGTATAAGAGATAAAAATAAAGAAAACTTAAAAGTAAAATTAAGTAAAGCTATGGAAATATTAAAAAAATGGTTTAGCACAAATGGTTTTCTTCTAAACCCTGACAAAAGTACTGTATTTTTATTCTAGGCTAGGTATTGACGGGAATTCAACTACAAAGGAAAATTTGTTTTTAGGTTATACTATGGATAACACAATTAATCACTCTGCACAAATTGACAAAATTTGCAAAAACTTTCTAGTGTTAACTACGCTTTGTTTAAACTTAAACATTTGGTTGACAAAAACACTATTATATCAGTTTACTATGCCTACATGCATTCTATTATACGGTACGGCATAACTATTAGGGGTAATGCCACAAATATAACAAAAGTTTTAAAATTCCAGAAAAAAGCAATAAGAATTATAAATGGTTTGAAGAAACGTAGCCCAGCAAGGGAACATTTTAAACGTACAAAAATAATGACTGTTATTTCGCTTACATATATAATAGCTTATTAGAAATACATGCAGACAAGGAAAATGTAATAAAAAAGAAAGATATAACCTCCGTGGTAAAGAAAACTTGGTCATTCCAACGACTAGGTTAGCTAAAGCTCGAAACAGGGACGTTAATTCAAATTATTAATGTATGACAAGCTACCCATTAGTATAACTGAATTAAAAACAACACATTCAAAAATATAATAAAACATTTTTTCGAACGTAATCCATTTTATAAAGTAAACGAGTACATGTCAATGCAATTCTTGGAATCGTCATTCTGCTATGTGTAAGAAAAGCAGTAACATTGTTAATACACAGTTTTAATCAATATGTATAATACAGCCCGTTTTTGACTTTTATGTTGTTATAAACCTTTACCTATGCCTTTACCACCCCACCCTACCCACTGCAAATTTTAAGTTACTTCTTTCGGCTTCATGAAAGAGCAAACGAAATCAGCGAAATATAAAAAAATTACAATAGCGGCACTTCACATTGGAAGGACATTTCTTAGTCATTAGGTACTTTCTTTTTCAGTAGATATATCAGTACCTACTTAACCAGTCCAGTGTATACTACTTTTGGTGTCTTTTCGAACTCCGCATAAAAGTTCAGATAAATAATACTACACTTGAATAGTTTGACCAACTAAAAGGAAGTTTATACCGGTGGAGTGCATCTGATGTGATAAAATTTGTTACAAACCAGAGGTATACAAATTATATACATTATTAGTACGCGCGCCATGGCTGGCTACCACCCTACCCCAAGTAATACTGCAGATCAGAGTGCTGGTTTTATTTATCTACCTACTTTCAAAAAAAGGAGGAGGTACTCATGTCGACTGATTTTTTTAAAGTTTGTTACCTCTGGGTGAACCGATTCTCAAAATTATTTTCTTGTTTGTAAGCTGGTGCTTCCCGTCCCATTTAAATTTCATCAAATTCGGTCTTGTAGTTTTTGTGATACACTCCAATAATAGTAAAATGTACTTGTTATAGCGTAGGTTTTTAGCCGTACCATTGAAGTTCATATGCGCCGACCAGTCAATCGAGATCCCAGTTTTATAAGACCGTGTAGCATAGAGAGATCAAGCTGCCATCTTGGATTTACTTATTTTGGATTTTTGGGATGGATCAAGATAAAAAGTTTATAGGTGGGAGTTCCGGGCTCTATTCTATCCATATACCAAATTACGAGTACATTGAAATCTGTGCGGTAACTACGCACTTCAAGTTATGCGTGAGCATACAGACAGTATTTAAAAAAAAAAAGTCGTATTCTTGTTCAGTATAGCTAAATTTACGTCTTTTTGCCCACATTTTTTTATATATCTTCCAATCACGGAATTTTTGACCTTTACTTCTTTATTATAATTAGTATGGATATATAGTAATATTCTTAGTCAGTTGACTTGACTTCTTTGTTTGTAGCACTATAGGTCTGCCTAATACAATCAGCTGCCAATGTCCATTCCATGGTAGTTTCATAAACATTTGGAGATTGTTGAGACTAAGAATATGCTCGGTTTATCATATGGAGAGTCCACCAGACTTCTTAAGAGGCTTGCATAGCTAGTACTTTCCATACTAAAGGAAATAACTCTTTACATTGACCGATTTTAGTATTTATTTCATGTAGGTACCATGTAGGTGTCATGTACTATTCGCAGAATTACCATTTTATTTGGATTCCCAAATTTTTTTTATGGGATGTGATTGGAAGGTTGGCAAACAAGCAAGTCGTGCCGGCCTATTCGGCTGTGGGGTTGCAGCGTGGCACTACCACAAAAAATAATAAGTAGGTAGTAATTAAGTAGTAACGAAATACAGCAACTAGGTGGTTACTAAACTGCAACTTCATACTTTAATCTTCTAAATCTAAATTGAGTTAGAAAACTATCGCGAGTTTTCTCCATAACCCGTAGACTCGCCATTCGCCATATTTGGCCAATAACAGAGAGTTGGAATACAAAAAATCTTAGGCCAATAATACAAGATTTCTCAGAAATCATTCCTACTACTTTTCCAGGAATTGCGACATGCGTGGTTAAGAACTGGCTATTTCCCGCGTGCTTTTTACCGGGAAATTTTCCACGACCAGACTCGAACCTATTTGAAGTCTAGAAATCTTTGTCTGGGAGTCACTGTCGTGCACAGCGTAACTGGCTCTGAGACGGTCGCACTCGGTCCGAGAATATCTCCGGTAAATAACACGCGAGTCCAAGCTCGTTCTTAAAGAATTATTTTAATACCCGTTATTTATCTTCCCGTTTACAGAAGTTTAAAGCTTCTAATTTGGCGCGTGGTGGTTATTAATAGCCTGCTCGTTTGCCAAAACCATTAAAAATATATATATATAAAAAATAAAATAAATATAACTAAAATTTTAAAAAAATCTTAACAATCAATCAATAGAAATTGATTATTGGTTTAAAGACTCCTAAATTAACTCTCTCGGGAAATGCATACTCAGTTAAGGAGTTCCATTCCTTGGCTGTTCGCATGATATTTATTTTTATTTATTATTAATAATACAATGTGGCTTACAGACTAATCTAAAGCACCAACATGTCAAACAATATACAAAAATTTAATACAAAAAAATTAAATTAATTTACAGAACAATATGATAAAACATTATAAAATAATCAAAAATAAAGACAAATAACAAATTTTACAATTTAAATACATAGAGCAACCAAACAATAATAAAAATAAAACATGTCCTCAAATTAAAATAAAATATTGAAAATTAAATAACAAGATAAGTAGGTATGTCAAATTATTAGAAACAGCTAAAACTAAACAACTAATCATAAAGAATAAAGAATAATATGGTAAAATTAACAAATACAATTTAAATACAAATAGGCACTTCTTATAAAAACTCCAATTCTGTCAATAAATATGTCAGCATCTTCGTACCGAACGAGCAAGTCGCCGAGAATAATGTGCGCTCGCGCGGTTGGCGCATTACGGGCACGGCATGTCCGTGCTACCGGTCGCGCAAAGAGGCGCGGCGCGGCGCGGCGCAACAGCCGCGCCGCGCCGCGGCACCTGCAGTCTCATCTGCTCCAATACTGTCGGGTTATCTACTACATTATGGAGCAGAGAATAGTAGTGCACTATAAGCAACAGTTTCCGCCTGAGCACTAATGTGTCCAAACTAACCATCCCTGATACAAACACAGATGGATACAAATAAGGATAGTAGCCGTAGACTCGCTTGTACAGCCACCGTGCAAATAGGTACGTAGAAGCAACATACATCGTACATACCTGTTTGTATGTTTGGATTATGTTTATGACTATTCCTACGAATTAGTGTCGTGTGACTAGCAAATATTCGTCTACCTAAGGGTTACGGATAGATAGTTGCTGTAATAAAATCACTTCGAAATTGTTACTTTCTGAATGGCACTGCACTGGTATGGGCAAACGTTATGCTTAACATCGGGCGAGCGACTTGTTCGTCTCGTTTCATATTGACACAAAAATCGTACATATTGTAGGTATAAATCATGTATTAATTGTGTTAGGTACAAGATTTTTGACGTGATAAAGTCTTCTAAATCGATGAATGTCGGCTGCACCCACGAAAAGTCACTGTCACGTTCCGCCTGAGCCGAGCGTGCAAGCGAGAGCGCGGAACAAGCGATAAAGGCAAGGTCGGTCTAAGCCCTCGGCTTGTCTTATGGCATTATGTAACATGTAAAATTATCGTCCATAAACGGACTTTTCAGACAACCATTTTTTTTGTTGGTTAATAGTTTTCAATATGTATATAAAGTCTCACTAGCTCTGTTCTAGTACCTTCAGAATTATACAGATCCAGTGGGAAGAACGACTTAAAGTACTGTACCGAATTTGATGAAATAAAGCAGAGATGGCGTGTACCCTGGAAATTATTGGCAGCGGAACAATGTTCCTGTTGATCATAGTTAGTTTTTCTAAACTTATTTAATGTACAGTCATATCCTCCTCCCAGTTTTATTGGAGGGATAGACATGATATGCAATATGGCTTATTTTTCTCATTTATTCGGTCTCTTACAAGTTTTTTTTTTTTTACACACATGGTCTTCAGGTCCCAAACTAGGTAGAGCCTGTAGTATGGTAACCTGATGACTGATATACATAGTACACACCCAGACACGGGTCAAACATGCATGTTCATGCACTCAAATGTTTCACCTGTCCGGGGATCAAACCCGGGACCAGCGGTTTAGAAGGCAGGGGTGCTACCAACTGCGCAAACCGGCAAGTTGATTTAGTCTCTTATCGTCTTTCTGGATATTAACAGAATCTTTTTTGTCAGGAGGGCTACGGGCACGATGTTTTGTGTGTGGTTTGATGCCGTCAGATGCTACACGATGCTCGGGTTTTGATGACTCAGGACGTCCGCTATGATCTGGTTTTCGTCCTCTTTCTTTTTCTACAGTAAGTGCGGTACGGTTGATCTTATTTTGGTATTTTAGATCTTGACCTGTCACTAATACCGTGTAAAGAACTAAAACACAGATCTAGTCGGAGGAAACGGTTTAAACTACTCGACCGATATTGCGAAAATTTGGCAAAGATGACCTGTACTCTGGAAATTAAACTGTCAGCGGAAAAAAATCCTGTCAGATAGTCACTATAGCCACACTGGTCAGGCCGCGGGTGAAAGATCGTAGTTGGTTTTTATGAAATATTTTATAAGTGCAATTTAATCTACAGCCCGCTGGGAGCTCGTAGACGCCGCTGCGCATTCGCCCTGAAAATGAGCATCTGACATGTTCGAAACCTGAGTCGACGTATTCGATCCCTAACGCGAGTGTTTTGGCGGTTAATAGTAATAGTTTTATGTGTCCAACTCACGAGAATTTCAATACAAAAATGTAATGTAAAGTCACGGCTGATTTACAGTTTTATTAAAGGGTTTTTCATTAAGAACGCTCGAACTTAAAAATAAATTTAAAAAAACCTGTTTATGTGATATTGCCACAATTTTCATTTTATTTTAAAGGATATGGTATATATGGTGTATCCTGGAGGACAAATTTTAGATGACAGTTTCGCATAAATGGGGCTCAGTTTCTCGAAGAGCGCGAGTTATGTTGGCCTTCAGGGCGGCAATTGACTGTGGTTTGTCTGCATAGAGTAAACTTTACGTAACCCCTAAACGAGCGGTTTTAAGTCACACGATCTTGGTGGCAAGTTGAAGTCGCCACCACGCGAGATGACGAAGCCTTCGAATTTCTCATCCACTAAATGTTTTCCGTGCTGTTATGGCAAGTGGCGCCGTCCTGTTGGAACCACATGTTTGTGTGATCCATACCATCTAACCTAGGCCATACAAATTTTGTTATCATCGTCTGATATCGGTCGCCATTGACAGATGGACGGAACGTTAGGCGAATAGAGCACTGATTTTGATAATAAATTTTAATAATTTCTACGCGTTGTTGAAGCGTGTAGCGTTCCATGGTGAAATGTCATGACTAAATGTGTTCATGCCAAATTTGACAGCTATTGCTTTACCAAGATGGCTATGCGCTGTCAAAATTCACGCGTCCCTATTGAAAAACACTATATAAGTAAGATGATATGCAGTAAAATAGGTATAGGTCATTGAAATAAAACGCCACGGTTACAGTTATTGAAGTTTAATGATTATTATCGTAAACCAGAACAACATACACATGCCTTTTGAAATAAACATAGAACTAGGCTAATATTTGAAAATACCTTTACATACATTATGTACTTAGCCCTAAATTATCCATCTAGAGACATAAAGGTATAAGTTTCACAGATACCGCATAAAAATAAAAATTAATAGCTAAAAGTTAAAAATAAAAACTGACATATTTCAATTTCAACTTTACTCGATCTAAAAATTAACCTCTTACTTATGCTTAGACTTTTTCGACTTCTTCTTGCTCGACTTTTTCTTATGTTTACGCCTTTTCTTTTTCTTCTTATGATCATCAGAACTGGAGTCCGAGTCACTTTCGCTGTCGCTTGCAGCGCGCTTTTTCTTTTTCTTATTACGCTTCTTCTTTTTCTTGCTGCGTTTGCGGGCATCGTCAGATGATGAAGATGATGAATTGTCAGAATCGCTAGACGATTCTGTTTCGGTATCCGGTTTCTTTTTAACATTTGCGAGATCTAATTTTATAGTTTCATTCTCAATCTTAGCCTTCTTAGGTTCATTACCTACAGGAGACGCTGAGGGTTCGCGTTTTTTCAAGGGTTCTTCCTTCGCGTCATTATCGGATTCTACAGTTTCATCATAATCGGGCTCAAAGTGCGCTTCGTCTAATGTGGACTTCTTCCTTTCACGGTCCGTGTTAGTTTTTACCATCGTAGGCGTATTTTTGTCATTACTTCGGTCTCTTACAAGTTCGTTTAGTCTCTTCTCATCTTTCTGGATTTTTACAGAATCTTTTTTGTCGCGAGGGCTACGGGCACGATGTTTAGTGTGTGGTTTGATGCCGTCAGATGCTACACGACGCTCGGGTTTTGATGACTCAGGACGTCCGCTAAGATCTGGTTTTCGTCCTCTTTCTTTTTCTACAGTAACCCTGCGGTACGGTTGTTCTTTCTTTGGTGTTTTTGATCTTGACTTCACACGCTCAACTGTACTGTGTACCACTCTAGGTTCCCTGCCTCTTTTAGGATCTTCTACTTTTCCTCCAAGACGTTCTTTGACTGATAACCTTGGTGGTGGAGTTTTGGAAAATCGCCTCTTTTTTTCGTTGACTTCTATAGATCTAAAATCAGGTTCAGTGACTGGAACTGTTATTTGAATATTGTTTAAAGAAGTTTTGGTACCGTCGTCAGTGTAAAGTTTAAGGCGATCACTGCTTATCTTCTTTATTTCGATGGGACGAAGTGAATTTATAGCTTTAGCAAAAATTGCGTTCTCGGCTCGTTTTATTACATCTGATGTTACTTTACCACTGTCTTCTTCTGCTTCAGGAGAAGAGATTTCTCCAGGTTCTTTTACTTTGTCTGCATTGTCATCATCAACTTCCCATTTTGATAGTTCTGGTAATGGAGCTAACATTTCTCTATTTACTGGCTCAGGTTCTGGTTTAAGATCTAGTTCTTCAACATTTGCTTGAAGCTCAATTCCATCGAAAGGCTCTTCCTTAGAGGTGTCAACATTTTTAATTTCTGTGGGATTATTGTCTTCAGATTTGATATAATTCTGAAGGATTTCTTTGTCGACTGCGTCCGCTATTTCATCTCCATATAAGTCGTCAAGAGGCTTATCGACGAGCTCTGACTTCGGAGATTCCTCTTTCTTTGTTAAAGCTTCCTCTGTGACAGGTAATTCATTATGCCCTGTAACCGGTTGCCCCGGTTCCACTTCTTTTTGATTATTTTCGTCAACTTTGCCATCTTCGTTTTTATCACCCTCCTCATCTTCTTTTTTAATGATATCTTTGTCTTTCTTTTCTTTTTTATCACGTTTCTTTTTCTTTTCAGTTTCCTTTTCTTTTTCCTTTTCTCTCTTCTTCTTTTTTCTTTCTTTTAATTTCTTTTCCTTCTCTTTGTGTTCCTTACTTCTCTCCGCTGATGATTTATCACGATTTCTTTCATCTCTCTTTTCTTTCCTGCCATCACGGTCGCGTTCACGAGAACGACCTCTAGATTCACTGCGCCTTTTATCACGTCCTTCTTTACTTCGCTTAGGAGAGCCTCTACCTTTCTTTTCTGGTGTAGTTCTTTCATGGTCTTTTTCTTTTTCGATTTCACGATTTCTATCATGCTCTCGCGTACGGCCGTCACGCCCTCTTTTTTCCGGATCTCTACTTCTTTCTGCTCGTTCAGCTTCTCGCGCTTCGTTGTATCTTTCACGTTCATGAGCATCTCTTTCTCTGTGTCTTTCGTTTTCCATGTTTGGGTTACGTCTAGGTCCACCTCGGCTGCGAATTCCAGGCCTGTAGCCTGGTCTACCATGTTCTCTGGGTACCCCATCATCTCTATAATTGTCGCGAAAGTTAGGATCATAATTGGGCGGAACTGGCTCCCTGGGATCCCTTGGATCAGTACTGGGGGGCCTGAAAGGAGGGCCCTCACGAAAATTGTTATGTGGCGGTACCTCACGAAACCCAGGTTCACGGAATGCTACATTTCTATACGGGACGTCGCGGTATTGAGGCGGGCCACCTCTGTAATTAGGATCACGATAAGGTCCCTGCGGCCCGGGATCTCTGAATGGTTGTCCATCTCTAAATTGAGGCAGAGGTCCTTCGCGATACGACGGTGGTCCTGAGCGATAATTTTCTCTAAACCGCGGAGGCTCTCCTAGTTGGACCGGAATCTCATTTGATATTGAGGGTATTGGCATTTCTCTAAAGCCACCTGGGCCATCGCTATAAGGCGGCCTAGGCCCATAAGGATCTCTATTATAATTCGGAGGCGGTAAGCGATCCCGATCCATAGTGCCGGGTGGACCAAATGGTGGTTTTTCAAATGGTGGTGGCTCAAATCCTGGGACAGGAGGTTCTACACCTGGAGGAATATCTTCAAAAGGCGATGGTCCTTCATAACGACCGCGGTAGCCAGGTACCTGATCCGGTGGGATCGTAGTACTCATCAATGAAGGAATAGCTTTTGGGCCCATAGCAGGGTAATTCGGAGGAGGAACATTATTCCTCGGTCCGTATCTGAAATAGAAATAAAAGTGTATTAAAGAACATCACAATTAAAAGGGTGAAATTCCAAGTAATTGAAATTGCGTCGCGAATAGAACCTGTTTTTTAATGCATAACCGTAAAGAAGTACGTATGCATGCCAGTTGTATTTATGTAAAGAGCTCCTTATAATCAGTATTATATGTTACATTCAAACAGACTTCTCGATGACTAGTCTATTTCTAACCTATTCTAAGCTTCTATTCATACCTAATTCATACTAATAAAATAACCTATTCATACTATATAAGAATATGTAATAGTTTATCGAAATTAACATACGTCTACTAATTTAAAGAAATACAATCGGCTCTTATCAATAATTATTCTGTTCAGAATGTCGAGCAATTACCTACGCTGATCTTAACTTCTTTACTTGATGTACTTAATCCATCTGAAATTTTTAAGCACAGTATAATTTCTACAGTATAATAATATCACAAGTGGGCCAATTAAACTGAAGAATAGTTCGCTTAGCTGCGTCAAATCGGAAGACTTAGAGACTTCATTGACAAATGAGCGCAAGCACGCGCTTGTTTGGGTTACGCTTCGTGAAAAATCCGTCATACACATCCGTATGCGTAGCTGCTTTTGCAAACGGATATGCAAGCTTGTGTTTAATTTGGCGCAGCTCGACGAAGAAAAAGACACAAGTAATAAAATAAAAGTATTTGTACCTTTTCGAGTTCCAAAGATAGCAAGTTTTATTGTCTGCATGTCGTTGTCTTCAGCTGAAAATCAATACTGTAAAGGACACAAAAAATAATATCCAAAATATCATTTTAACCTTAACATGTTCCATAATAATTATCAATTATACATTCACAATAATATTATACATTTTTAATAAACATAATAATCATGTTTATTAAAAATGTTATTTTTAATAATCATGTTTATTAAAAATGTTATTTTTAATAAACATGATTATTCACATTTTTAATTAACATCGGTACAATCTTTCATATATGAATAACATGATACAATAGTAATTATTCCTACAACCTTATACATAGCTCAGATAAACATCATAAGAAGGTTGGTTACGCCTGGTAAGTACCTACACTAATTTATGCATTTCAAAGGAAATGTAAATAATATTATACAATGTGCAATATTTATTAACATTCAATAGGATCTAGATCAGATAGTATCTAGATCAGACGGTAGTCGACATTTTAAACAATGTTGTTACCTTTTTCGCAGATCTGTGCGTTTCCGCAATGAGCACTGAATTAACTCAGTCTTGAGCACATGAGTCATCTCATACAAAATGCTTGCCAACGTACATATGCAACATAAATAAATAAGACACATAAAAAGACGCAACAAAAAATAGGCATAATGACAAATGCGCTACTAACTTGAATTTGCGATTCAGTGTTCAAAAAACTAAACTACCTAGTATATAAAATTGAATTATGACAGTCCTTATTCTATTACTAAAAGTATAGTCTTTAGTACTGTTTCTGTTATGTACACTAAAATCCAAATTAATGTAACAATTAGAACAACATTTTCAAAATAGGATTACATTATTGAATTTAAGGTATTATTACGTTAGTTTAGCGAGCACCAAGTTACGTGACGACTAACCTGTCTAAAATATGCCCATAATTGAAGAGAAATATCTAATTTAACACTCTTGTTTATAAACAAGTAATTTCTTGTTGCTAAGTAATTTCTCAATGAAGTATTTACTTCACGATAGAATACTTCAACATAAAATCTTATTCTATAGTCGAGCAACGTTACTAAAGTAAATACATAATCAAAATTGGATGCATCTTTTAACACTTGTATTAGGTTGTTGTCATGGGATTTTAATTTTTACAGCATAATAGATCCTTCACAGTTCAGACTTGCGTGCGAATGTAATTTTTGTAAAAAAAATTTTTTTGTTTTGTAATGGGAACGAAAATTGACACGTTCTCATTGCTTAAGCAAAGGAAATGGTGACTAGGCTAAGAATTCTAGCCTTTGATAGTTCTAACTTTAAGCGAATTCTAGTCTATAGAATTAAAATCGTTGCTTAAGTAATTTCGCATGTTTATAAATACGGCGTTTAGTGCTGTCATTCGGAAGTGTTAAACTAATTTGCAATTTAGCCTGAACAGAATAAGATCTGCCATAGTTTAGAGAATTCTTATAGAATCGACACCAATATTACAGTGATCAAACTTATGGTAAACGAGATGATAATTGATGACAGATAATGCTAGGCACAGGAGTTTGATAACACGGAAAACCTCTCTTTTGCTACTACACTTATGTAATTATATTGCTATGGGAAATTTACAATGCTTAATTCATAATCATATTCTTACAGCTATGCATAGCATATCTATTTATAAATAATAAATAATTTATAAATAATAAAAAATAGGTTTATGTAGGTATTGTACCTACATAAACCTATTTTTTAACTTTTAAATAATAACGGCATAAATGTGTTATAAGTACATTGTTACAAGCAAGAGTGTCATACTAAATGTAGTGTATTACAGGGAATAATTACTGGTCGTACAAAGACATCATGAAGTCCGGCATGCGCACCAAATGGAAAAAGCAAATGATGGAGTCACCGCATGCCTTACATACGGTAGTCAAACATGAATAATCGGCTCTATAGGCAAAAGAAGCTCGCTTCATGTCAAAGAGCCCTAGAACGCAGCTTATTCTACATCAAAGTAAAAGATTGAGTAAAACACAGCAATATAAGAGGTAAAACAAAAGTAATACATGCTCTAGGTTTTGCCAAGAGCTTGAAATGGAGATGGGCTGGACATGTGGCTCTATATACTAACGACGAATGGACAGCAACTTTGTGCATGGAAAAGTACCATATTTTATGGCCATAGAGGTAGGGGCAGACCAACAGCACGATGGAGAGGTGAGCTACTCAGTACTGCAGGCCATAGCTAATCAAACATTCCTTGAAATAGGTCATCCTGGAATACTCTGCAGTAGGTTACTACCCGAAAAGGGGTCTATGTGTCAAAGCATAAAAAATAACGTGAGAAACTCTGAAATTAAAACTTATGCATATAGAAATAAACAGGCTTTTTTTAGTATATTGATTTGTTATGGTTTTATCAATTACCTAGTATATGCATTTTCAATACCAAATAAATAATATTTGTTCCTGAAATAGTAGACTAGTATAATAGTAGTACTGTCACCTAGATTTAATCATACAAATAATAACATACGATTAGCGAAAAAACATTTTTACTTGCAAATAATACAAATCAATTTGGATTTGCTCTGATCCGAGGAATCTGGCAGGATAGGTTTTTGGTTGTAATGATTTAATGTAGGTGACATATATAATAATATTATACACATATCTAATATAATTTATTCTGCCATTGAAAATGGATATTTATTTAAAAATAGATATTTACATTGATTCATACTAAAATACATTTTTTTTATTGTTAGGCTGCCTACTATATTTGTTGTGAATAAAACTTGTAATTAGGGTATTCTAAACATCTATACTAATCTATCTAATCAATTTAAACATATAGGCGACAGAAAATATTGTTCTGATAGTGTTTAACGAATCCGAAACTATTGACTATTATCGATTATTGACGAAATTACAGTCTTTGAACTCTAAGGAGCCTAAAATATTACTTTGTTTTTTAGCTACTCGTACCAAATCTAAAAATATTCTCTATAAAGGGCATTCTCATTTATTTTATTATAGTGCAGTTTACGAGAGCTCAGAGCCGCACATGTAATATAATTTATTCGTTTCGTTCGCGTCATGGGATTGTCGAATACTTCTTCGCATCCGAATCCGTGCGATTAAATACTTACTCGATAACGGATGCGTTTGTGGAATGGCGAAATGGAATATAATATTATTATAACGTGTTTCTGTTTTAATACTTCCAATTTTTCTACTTAAACATATTTTTACTGCTACGTAAACACACGTTGACTATCGTTTTTCGTTTCCAACCCGCTAACGAATTCGTCATCAAGTCAGAATATCGCTCATATCTCACGAGTGCCGATGCGGATACGACAATTTACATTTCGAAAACCAAATCAACTACTTCTCCAATCTACCGATCTTGTTGCCAAGATATCACATAGCGTTGCACTAACCCTAAAAGCCCAAAGTTATATATAAAAACTACCAACGAAAATTCAAAGAGTTTAGGATCCCTCTGGCGATGGCGGCAGTAACTAGTAGTAACGTCATAAAAACTAAACCTTTTCATATGTAGATAAAAAAATATAATATAATTCCAGAGGACATAAAAACCATACAAAATGATAAATATATTCTTTAAAAAATTGATATCGTTCTTAATAGAAAAATATTTTTATGATTTAGACGAATTATTTCAATATTAATTTACATAAAGACAGAAATAAAATAGATCGGTCAGCTCTTCTCTACATTGCTACAGCCTTCCCAGGTCATATGACACTAACACAGGACATTTGTAAGACCTATTGTAATTCTTATGACGCAATAAATAAATAAATAAATAAATAAACTAAAGTAAAATTTTTGGGGCGTCAAAACGATTGGCAATGAACCGTATATCTTTGATTCGTTAGGGTATTAGGACATCACCTTCATCTTATAATCATTTGCTAGACTTAGAAAACAATAAATTACTACAGAAGAATGTAAGTTTTTAAATCTGATGATCGACTTACAGTAGGATATTAATGTTACACAAGATGTGTTCAATGGACCACAATATGTTCATTACTGTAGTTACTTTGTACTAGTACAAATGATATGATCACCCTTTATAATTTAAATCAACACACAGCTTTGTTGCGCGAATAGTATCGTAATAGCTACTTTGAACAAAAAGGTTTATAAATAGAACCATGGCCTACAGGTATCAAGAAAATAATCTTGCAATGCTTAATCAGACGCGGTTATATGTTTGTTAGTTTTTTTTAAATTAGTTTAGTTTTATTTCCAAACTATGAATGTTTGTACGTTATATATAACAAGGCCCAGAGTCATCTGGATTCATAACCGAGCCTGGTAAGTATGCATGAGGACAGCTTGATCCTCATTATTGTGAGGCTGGATTAACGCAGCCTCTACGAAAGAAGGAATTTGCCTTGGTAGTCAAGAGTATACTCGACTTACAAAGGAATACTCACATTTAAGCAAAACTTGTTTTAACTTATTTGTGAAGAGTAATTTGAAGGGCTAGCCACTTTTTCGTAATTGATCTTTGCAAACGAAGATAATGAGTGTCCGCGTATGAATACAAAATAAAAATAATTCAAATATGACCAAATGCTTTATTATAAATACATACACAATTTTGTAAATAATAATAGAAAAGATACATTAATTAAGGAGTTTTCTTCAATTCAGTCAGGCTAATAATAAATAAAAAACAATAAATAACTCATTTTACATCTAAAAACAAGGGTATTGACAATAACTACTCTAAATTAATTTTATCATCATAAGTATTTACTAATATGGTGTCACCATTGCGGCGTACGGAATTCGAAAGAAACTATCCTCGCAGTACAGTTTGATTCTTGTCAGATTATTACCAGTAATTTTAAGCCCAGTTTTACTTAAAGTCGCCCGGTTGCAAATGTCAACTTGTGGAAATTTGACACTAAATGCTATAAAAATGTACTTAGATGTGTACTCAAACCTATATTCACACTGAGTGTAATTCTGGAATGCAGCCTTAAGTTTCGATGAAGCTTGTTTTTTTTTTAATTTATTTTATCCATCAATTTAGAGGTTGTGGAAAATATTCTGAATCTGAACTTCGAATAAAAGTACTAAAAGAGTATTAAGTATTAAATTTTAAAAATTATAGTTCCGAGGTGGTCCCATTTAAATTTCATTTAAGTCAAAGGTCAAGTGGTTTTGAGTTACAATCCAATAATTAAAAAGTGTTTCGCCTATCTTGATATCGTAATTGACGGTGAATGACAAACGATCCTGTAATTAGCCAGAGTTACTAAAAAGTGTGAAATTCTTTTTAACAATAAACGGAACCGACTTCAACACCAAAAAGCTTCAAATAACTAGTCAAAGTTTGTACCATGCGTAAAATATTTTGATAATAGGTACTTTTGAACTATCGTGGTACCGACTTCAACAAGTTATTTCACGCTTTTTTGGGTGTTCAAGCCGGTTCCATTTTTTGGTAAAAAGAAGTTATTATATTAATTTATAAATAAGAACATTATAATCCAACAACAACCTTTTATCATATAAAAGAAAAAGTATGTTATAGGTTTACTAATCAAAACCGACTTTACACACGTAATAGGGTTGTTGAACTTTTTTTAATATATGTTAAATTAATCAGGACACCGAAATACACACCTAGCATTTTTTTAAATATTTTTTAGAGAACTCTAAACTAAAAAACGATGTGTTTATTTTCACCTTTTAAAATTGGCGCTAAAACATTATTCAATGGCGGCCGGCGTCGTCTGACGTCACTAACGCAAAAACAAACAGTGTTGTGATTATAATACGTTTTGCTTGCTTGGAGGTTGCTTGTTGTCAAACTTGTTTAGTCGTTGAGAAAATGGAATTGACTCGGGAAAATTCAAGAGCGATGATTTATTATGACTTTCGAAGTGGTTTAACACAAAAACAGTGTGTTGACCGGATGATTTATGCATTTGGTGATGAAGACCCATCCAAAACCACAATTTATCGCTGGTTCGCTGAATTTCAACGTGGACGTGTCAAGCTCAGTGATGATCCCCGTCAAGGTCGTCCAAAAACTGCAGTCACCCAAGAAAACGTTGATGCTGTGCGTAAGCTGATTGAGGAAGATCGACATGTGACATACCGCGAAATTCAGGCAACTTTAGACATTGGCATGAGTCAAATACAAATAATCTTGCATGAACAATTAGGTGTAAAAAAGTTGTTTTCCCGATGGATACGACATTCGCTCTGTGAAGAGCAAAAAGCGGCTCGCGTTACTTGGTGCGTCAGAACTCTCGAAAGATTCCACGCAGGATCCTCAAATGCTTAATACAACATCGTATCAGGTGACGAATCCTGGATATACGCGTACGAACCCGAAACAAAAAACCATTCACGAGTTTGGGTGTTCGAAAATGAGTTAAAACCCAACAAAAATTGTTCGTTCACGGAGTGTTGCAAAAAAAAATGGTGGCCACGTTTGTCCCCAAAACCGGCCATGTTACGACTATTCCTCTTGAGAGACAAAGAACGGTTAATGCAGAATGGTATGCTAGCATTTGTTTGCCACAGGTCGTTTCTGAACTCCGTAAAGAGAACTGCAACCGCCGCATCATCTTCCATCACGACAATGCGAGTTCTCACACCGCGCTCAGAACAAAAGAGTTTTTAGAGCAAGAAAACATAGAATTATTAGACCATCCGCCGTACAGCCCCGACCTAAGCCCTAATGATTTCTATACTTTCCCTAAAATAAAGAATAAATTGCGTGGACAGAGATTTTCATCACCTGAAGAAGCTGTGGACGCTTACAAAACGGCCATTTTGGAGACCTGAACTTCCGAATGGAATGGTTGCTTCAATGATTGGTTCCATCGTATGGAAAAATGTGTCAAACTTCGCGGAGAATACTTCGAAAAGCAATAAATACATTTTTAAATAGTAATGTTGTCACTTCCTTGATTCCCGAAATTTTCAGTGCCACCCTCGTAGCCGACGTCATTGACCTATGTTTCGGGCATGTCCGATGCTAAACCTCGCGGAGTTTACGCTGCAAGATCAAGGCGACCACACTGACGTGGCTTCAGACGTGAGTATGATTTGACATGACATTAAAAAACTTCAAACCCCCACCGAGCCGCCTCTTCCCACTTTTGTCGCCTAATTATCGCGAAGACGTTCTACTTACTCGGGGCCACATTTATACGAGGGTGAATCAAAAAGTTCTTAGAAGTGCATATATATGAAACCTTTTTGGATCAAGTTCGATATTCAAATTAAAGAGTGTCTATCACACTATATTTATGCAGACTGTCACTTGTTTTTGTCAGTTCGTTCGCATGTAATAAATTTTTTTGTGCAACGAGTTGCTAAAAAGTCAAAATTATGGATAAAAGTGAGTTACGTGCGGTGATAAAATATCTCAGTTTGAAAAAAATGTCTACGAAGGAAATTTTTTTGGACATTCAGCAGACATTAGGGGGTGATTCTGTACCCTATTCTACGGTTGCGTACTGGGTGGCTGAATTTAAAAGAGGTAGATCAAGCTGTAAAGATGACCCGCGTTCTGGGCGGCCTTCAACCTCCGTTACAGAAGAAAATGTCAAAAAGGTTGAGAATCTGGTTTTGGAAGACAGAAGAATGACTATAAAACATATAGCTGAGATCCTAAAGATATCTTTTGGTAGCGTTCAATCCATTTTAATTGATTCACTGGGGTTCAAAAAAGTGTCTGCAAGATGGGTGCCACGAATGTTAACCGACGAAAACAAAAAGCGACGTTTGGAAATTTCCAAGCGTAATCTCGAAATGTTCCAGCGTGATTCGGATAATTTTTGCCGTCGTCTTGTCACCATGGATGAAACGTGGGTCCACCATTTTGATCCTGAAACTAAAAGACAAAGCATGTCTTGGAAACGACCATCCTCTCCATCCATTAAGAAATTTCGAGTTGCTCCTACCGCTGGCAAAGTTATGGCCTCTGTGTTCTGGGATAGTGAAGGAATCCTTTTTATTGATTACATGCCAAAAGGCCAGACGATTACTGGACCCTATTATGCAAATTTAATCCCGAAAGTGCGTGAAGCGATTAAAGAAAAACGTCGTGGAAAACTGTCGTTGGGCGTGTTGTTCCTTCAAGATAACGCTCCTGCTCATCGATCGGAAGTTGCGCTCAACGCAATCCGCTGTGCTGGCTTCAATCTCCTTGACCACCCACCATATTCTCCGGACTTAGCCCCAAGTGATTTTCACTTATTTCCAAAATTAAAAGAAGAAATTCGTGGAACAAAATTTCACGATAATGACGCGGTTATAGCTGCCGTAGAGGACTTTTTCGAGAGTCAAGAAAATAATTTTTTTTCACAAGGAATAAGGAAGTTAGAAACGCGTTATTCTAAATGCATTGCATTGGAGGGAGATTATGTAGAAAAATAAAATATTATTATTTAAATCTTTGCATTTTTTAATATTGATTCCAAGAATTTTTTGATTCACCCTCGTATACTGGGGTTGTTTCTGTCTGTACTATATAAAATTCATCAATAACCGTACAGCCATTAGTGCAGTTTTTTGATTCAAATATTGACTTAAAATAAGAATTTGCATATCAGAATTGAGACTAACAAAAACTTAGAGCGAAATGATAGTGAAGATGTATGGTTGTATCTACGAATAAATAAGTCGCGCACTCTCAGTATTTCATACAACCCTATCCGTATTCAAATTATTTCAATATATATGTATTATTTAACTGAAAAATGTAGCTTACTTGATTGTTTGTTAGGATTACACACATTATTTATTTGTAAAAACATCTTCCATAAAAACTGAATAGCGTTGATTCATTCCATCGACGGGAACGCTTTCAAGGGTTTTTTTTGGAAAGGTTTGCGATTTTCAATTGAGCCAAATTTCTTTAGCTGTGTATTGGTGAACACATCCGAAAAAAATATATTGTAAACTTTTTTATTATATACAAAAAAACAGTTTTCAAAGGTCTAGTTTTAAATATTCGTAAGGATGACTGTCATATTTGGAGCATTGAGAGTTTTCGATCTTAGTAGGAAATAAAAATCTTTCTCTTCTAGGCTGGCTATTTATTCGACTTAATTTTGTGATTCGGGAGATTTGAAGCATATTCTTCAGAAGATTCATCCAAATGGATTCATTATTATATGGATAATTTAAAAGCAAACAACTGATCGGCAAACACTATTACAATAGTGTTACTTGTGTGTTATATTTACGGATAAAGGCTACATTAGCTCCTAGTTAGTTGGCACCGTTGGTGCCGTGCGAGCGTGGATCTCACGATAAACTTGTCACGTCCATAAACTTACTTTTATAAGTTATCTCACCTCGTCTCTCGAATGGATCTAGCAGCTATAGCTATCACTTTGACCAATTAATTTAAATATCTTATCGACAATCCATGCTTGCGCCATTGCTTTAGCAGAGTTAGATCCCTGGCCGAGGAAAATATTTGTGAGATGAGCAGAATTTTTTGATCTCGGGTATGAATACGAGTCACCTACCCGAAATAAATATAATAATTATACAATTAAAATAATTATATTAAAATATTTGACCTTAATGTTTGTCCAAGGTCCTCTTCCACCATGCAGTTGTATGTAATATGAATATGAATATATTAATATTCAATATTTTATTGCATCATAATTATATGTAACAAGGATCTTATAATTTACGAAGCACGAACCAATATGTTATAGCATCATTCCGTCATAATTTACTCTAAAAATCCTCTAAGCTATTGTATACACGAGTTACTGGGTAAGGAATTAAAAAGTAGGAAGTACCAGTGTCATGACCTCGCAGGTGAGGCGGTCGGGCTTTCAATCATAGATTTGGGCCGGGAATGTATCACTTGAGATTTGCACAACGCAAATGTTATGTGATGATTATCCAATGTCGTGCACTGAGCCGTAGGCACATATAAATCACAGGATTACAGTTTGAGACCGCGGAAGAGATATTACGTCGCGAGCACACCCTTGTCAGTTCGACGTACACGCAGAGACCCATTGGTGCTAGGGTAGGTAGGAAAAAGGAGTGGTGGATAGGTGGGAGCGGGACAACAACATTGGTCGAAGACAATGACACTACACAACTATACACAAATGGTTCGCTACGCTCGATTTTGGCCTGAACAGCTATAATCACATTGATTTATTTAAAAAGACTATATAATTTTTATAACACCTGTCATTCTTCCTGCCTTCAAAATGCCTGGGATTTTGTTATAAATTTTAACAGACATGTTAGTAGGACCAGAGCTATGTGTTTTAATGCAGAATCAGAAAGTATTAAATTACGTTTATATCTAGTTTCATACTAGATAGACAAATACCGTTGACGGGAATGGGTTTCGAAATAAACTAATAGACCAGTAAAATTTACGATCTAATTCTTTTTTAAGGTTTGGGCTCACTTACTGAGCATAAAATCACAAAATGCTGAAAGACCTAGGTGCAGCTTCAAGCGCCATCTTGATAAATTGTTTTGGCTGATATATCAAAAACTATGCACTTTAGGGCAAAATATTATTGTGAGTCTTACCTAGTTGCTTTTACCACTTGTGCGAACTGCAGTGCTCCGCGTTTTTAGGTTGGACAATTGAATAGTTTACCGATAGCATAAATACCGACCCGCTCGATAAATAATAAAAATACCAGAATTAAAATTTACAAGAATCTTACGAAGTCACCTATATTGATAATTATCACACAGCTACATAGGCGGCCTACAGGACTACAAAGCATTGTAGTGAGTATTACGTAATTAACCCAGCGCTAACTGTTAAATAAGAAAAAGTTCTCATTCGAAAGGGAGGAAAAAATGTGTATAACACTGGTGGAGACGAAAAGGAGAAATTAGCCGTTTTACTCACCGCCAATGCTGCTAGCAACTTGGCGCCACCTATGATTATATTCCGTACGAACGTTGGCCAACCCTGATTGTTAACGGCGTACCAAGAGAGTGGTCTATAGGTAGATCTGGCATTGGGTTGATGTGTGCTCGAACGTTCTTCGAATCGAATATATAACAAAAGTATTCAATGGAGGAGACCTATGTTCAGCAGTGGACATCCTACGGCTGAGATGATGATGATGATGATTCTATCCATGGCTTTAATTAAATTTGTGCCTTAAAAATTGTTCGTAGGTATAAATTTAAGTTATAATTTTCTTTATTCATTGTTGTATGATTTTTTCACACTATCTCGCAAGTAAAGACGGTATACTTTGATAATATTCTTGTCCAAGATTGGATGTTCATTAATGAGAAATAGAAAAGAAAGAAAATGAAAAAATAATGTCCATAGATGGGTGTCCATTACTGGATTTGGTACGTCCATGCGTAGTTATTCCAAAGGGATTCATACTTTCGTCTTTTTTGTGTATATATGCTATGACAGAAAATCTAATATAATAACGTGATATACAATACTGTATTTTATTACTTACAAATTCCTTTACATCTTTGAAATGAAGCGAGAGATCGAAATTAGGGTTTTAGATAGATAGTTGACCTTGTACTGTCCAAGACTGGTGTAATTACCTTACTTGTTTACTGAATAAGGCAAATTTGCATATGAAAAATAATTATTGACGTTAGGTACCGCAAATGCTCATACCACTCGACAAGCAGATACGATTGGCGAGATGTATAGATTTTTTTGGAGCTGTATCAGGGTGAATAAGATCTAATTTCTACCCGAATAGTAACCGTTTATAAAACGTGGATTCGTCAATATCGTATCCAGAGCAAGAGTGGATAAAAACAGGAGAAATAAAAGCCACCTAAGAAATTTAAATTGGAAACGTCGGTGCCTCAGATTATGGCTTCCATTTTCTATGATGGTAAGGGCAAAAACTATGTGCAATTGTAAGTGCAAATGGAAGGGCAAGTATTTGATCGTCATGATCAAATATGATCAATACTATCGATTCGATCACGTAGACGAGGAAGGTATATAAAATGCGCAACCTTTTAGCAATTAGCCACACACGTTGCAGTTCCTGGAAAAGTAGGTTGATTTCTGCGAAACCTATTGTATTATTGGCCGAATACGGCGAATCGCGAGTCAACGGGTTAAAGAGTTACTTTTCGTGACGTTAGTGACCAATCCACCGGAACTAAGCATTTACCCCCTTGGATTCAACTGTCCTAAAATATTATTATTAAATTGTCATGAAATATTGCAGCAAACTCCAACCTCCTCTGTGTAAGCATTGTTTTTAGCCAGGGATATATGTTTACTAATAGCATTGCTCTAATTAATATGGTATACATATCACTCATTATTAATGTTCTATAGAATTGTTCTACAAAATTTAACTCATGTTTCGTATTAGAAGTTATTTTATTTATATGATATCTATATGTGAAAAAGTTCTTAACAATATCATATTAAAATAATAAGTAAGTACAATAATAATAATAATATATAACTCCAGTGCCATTTCTTGTCAAACAAACCAAAGTTAGTCAGAAATAAGTGCCAAATTTTAAAGAAATCTTAGAGTATTGAGCGGAAAGTTTGTCATTAACAGCTTGTTCTGTTTGATGTTATCACTATTGGGATATTATATATTGGGAATAGTTAGAATGACATTTTCTCAAACGTAACAAAACATTACTTGAAATATAAACTAGAAAATTATAAACACATAATCTTACTATTTGATAAAGGCAAAAAGATAATATAGGGAATTAATGTAAATAACAAGATCATTTTAATCTATACTATTAGAAAATTAAGAAAAAGTTTTCTCTACAGGAATAGATTCCGTATTTTCTCTAGTAGGAATACATTCCGTATTACTACTTTTATTGAACTTGAAGAATAATAAGAAACGAAAGAAAGAAAAAGCGTTTATCTTGCAGAGTGGCGGCTCTCTATGATTGTAAACTATATTCTAACATTTATTCTATTCAATATGTTAGGTATTTAAACAATGTTTACCATTATATTTTTATATCATCTCAGCCGTAGGACGTCCACTGCTGAACATATGCCTCCCCCACATGTAATTTTATATACAACATATAAATATCTAAATAGGCTTTTCCCCAGTCACAATGTTTCATACTATAAACAAAAATTATTTATAATTTGGCTTCTCTTTACAGTCTTAACTTTCGTTTGTCAGATATTATATACATTTCAGTCCGTTCCATTCCATAATTATTTTAATAATTATACTTAGGGTCTTCACAAAAATAACTTAAGTAATACAAGTTAAGGTAACATTTTTATCAATCTATAAAACATTTAAGTAATTATTTTTAACAAAAGTACTTTTAAAAATACATATATCGCTCTACGTTTGCCAACTATAAACAGTAGTTGTTAATTAATAAAGTAAATTATAACATATATTCTATAAATTTACATATATCAAAATACCTTTGATAAATCTAAGCATAATTTAGTAAGTACAACTAATGGTGGAACAAAATAAAATTAAAACAAAGTAAGCGAAAAAAATATCGAGCAAGGTGTTATGTACTTAATCTTGTTTCAAAAGACTGAATTGAACTGCTTAATGTCTCGAAAGGACTTTTGCATATGTCACAAGTTCTAAACGAGCGATGTCGGTTATTCCTGATGTAGACCAAGCCACATCTCGTATTCGCAATTTCTCATCCATTCCTTATTTTTAACCCCATTGTTTCAACAATGGGGTTAAATATTAGAGCAGCCAGCGTGACCATTGATATATTTAAGGCTTGTTTCGGCAGTGAAAAATTCTGTCGTACATATAGATAGAAAGCAATAAATAAAATAAGCAAGAAATAAACATTTCTTGTGGAGAATTAAAATTAACCCGATAACCCAGTTGGAAAAGTCAAGTTCATGAATTGAATGACCTATGTTAACTGTAATTTGTTATTTCATTGCTACATAAGTGCGTCAGATAATTATGTATATAGCTCTCTACTACCGAGTTGTGATCTGCATACCAAAAAGTGCCGAGTTCGAGTTTTAGCAGTTCGTTAATGTGTAAGATCAGTGTAGCAAAGAGCATGGGGTCTTGAGGAACATAGGCATTAGTAGCATAAGTAACTAGTCTGTCGAAACCCCAAGGCCTCACTCTTGATGCGAGTGGCATACGCAAGGAATTCCCCCGTTGACCGGTTTCAAAGAAATCCCTATTGCCAGTCATACATACATGTTCTTACAGAGAACGGACGTTATCATACAGATTCATCTCAATAGCGTCACTAAGATGGGTCCTGCAGTTCATAGGTTGAACAGGATCATCTTTTTAGACTCAGATTGCAGCTTACTTCTGGACAGATTCAGCACTAATTTGGCGGAGTAAATAAAGCAACTTACCTCTATGCTAGCGTAGCGTACGCTATAGGCAAAAATGTATGCCTTGGTATTGTACTAGTTACCTATTTAGCTTTAAACCTCGTGTCTGTGGGGAACAGGAGCAACATTTACTTCGAAAATTTCTCAAAGCAGCTGGTTGATCCATGATCCATGACCAAAACGCTGAGATTTATTTACCTCAACGATTCAGCATTACAATATTTAAAAGGGCAATGCTGCATTTTTTTTTGGGTACTCTGCCAGACGCCTGGAACGTTCGAGTTATTTATACACTGCCAACTAAAGTTAAGTGGCTATTAAACTATCAAGTGGCTTAAATATATAGTAAAAAATTCAAAATTTGTATTTGTTTGTACTAGTTTTAGTGTTGTAAATAGCTTATAATGATTTAACGTAGTAAAGGAAAACCGTCACTCAAGAAAATGAGCTGGCAAGGATGGCAATTATTATGTAAATTCTACGTACCTATACTGCAAAAACGATAGTCTAACCCCCAGTTTCTAGAGCGTTTGTCAAAGCCTTGATTAGTCGACCTACTAAATTCATAAACACAACCATTCTATGACGCGATATGTGACCAATCAGCGGTCAGTATTCCGTCTGTTAGCTAATCAAACTTTGACAACCGTTCCAGAAACTGGAGGTAAGGCGCAAACTTACGAGGTATTTTGCTAAAACACATAAGTACGTATGTTACACCTTGCCAGATAAGTTAAACAGGTTTCTTAAAAACTCTTATAATAATTTATTGATTCAGGCGTTACTTTGCGGATATCCATTATCAAAAAACGATATTAAAAAAATATTTAGTGACACTTTGGCCTATTTAAGGGCACGCCCCCAAATAGGCCAAAATCATTGTTTTCTTTTCAGGGGAAGTGTCACTCAATATTTTTTTAATATCGTTTTTTGAACTCTTATAATAATAAAATAAGCTTTTAACGAAAACCGTAATAAATTTCAAAACAATGCCAACCTAAACAAAATTAATCGCAAATGATATACATAGAAACAGGATGTTTGCCTCACATGTTGAGCACACAGTGCTTATGTTAGATCGCGGCAGGCCCGAACCGAACTTTAACAACATCACTTATACTGACGCACGGACACTGCACGACCTATCATGACCGCTTCATACAACGGCATGGATACAATAACATTTTGTGGTTACAATTATATAAGGTCTTTGTTAAGTAGTGCACAATATTGAATGAAGTCGTTTGGAATCGATAACAGGTCATAATAGTGCAAGAAAAACAATATATGTTTTTTTATTCATTGCAATTTTTAGAGCAATATTCACATCCTCAAACCCGCGTCTTCCGACAATCCGTGTCAGACGCCATGACCAACTAGACCACCAAGGCTCGAAGTCCGAGCATCGAATTTTAACTCTCAATTCGTCTCAATTGGTCTCTATCTGATTTTAACCGTCGTATGGTGACGGTCATAATAGTTGGTCATCGACTAACACGGTTTGTCGCGGGTTCGAATCCCGTCCGAGGATGTGAAATTTTCTCTCTAAAATTTCAATGTTTGGTATCGCTAAGCAGGCGTTAATGCTTTAAAAAAGTAATACTATAAAATAATTATTGTTATGAATCCATATTCAATGCTCTGCGGCTAATGACCATTGCGCGACTGATAGCAGTAACTACGCGAGACATACACACTCATAGAATAGGTACAGCGACGTACGAACCTACCTACACCCATCGAGCTAATAATAATTTCTCAAAGCCTACACGCGATTACGTAAACATAGCTGATCTCTATGCCTAAACCTGCTGCTTATACGACGTCGGGCCCGGGCGGGGCAACGTTCTTACGTCGTTGTACCAATTCTAAGTAGGTAAGTTAGGAAAGTCTCGGATTCTACTGTGTGATGTAGCGTCGCGTCGTGCGTTCAGTCGCACAATGGTTCTTAGCCGTGGAGCGGCGAATATGAGTTCATAATATTAATAATAAAAAAAAAATTATGGATTCTTCTTTTCCTCATCCTTTTACTTTCAACACCAGTTATCTATTCCAACCACCTTATATAATATTATGCACTAATTAACAAAGATATATTATACCGTACCGTATATATTATTACTTCTAATGAATGACGATGTTATAATACTAATGTACTCGGTTTACTCATACATATGATTATCAAAGCGTCAATCGAAATAAAACAATGGGCTTAAAGCACCTGAACAAATGTATGTGTTCATTAGCTTTGTAAACGGTTACAAATTAGTTAAGTATACATGTACATAAGTTTGGACACGTATACTATGTATTCAGGTGCATTAGTGTTAAATATAATATGAAATAGTATAACAAAAAAAACGATTTTAGGTTATAAAGTAAAATTTACAAAACGACTTCCTATTATAATATACAATAGTGATCCGAAACGAACCAAAAAACTCACTATTACTCTACTCATATTTTAAATGTCTGACTCAAAGTGTAATGTTACCACCCTAACTGTTAATGAATAGGACATACTCAATAACATTAATATTCCTTCGTAGATAAATATACGAGTAAGTAATAAAAAACATACAGAAAAGCAATAACATAAAATAATAATATGGTAAAATAAATAACATCACTATTAAACAAAACTAAACATGCATTTTTACATAATTGTGTAGACTAAACACATATAAATTATAATGCAAATATCAAAGCAATACAGATCAAAAGCCAAAATTCGTCAGCATTAGCGATTACAAATACATAAAATAAACATTAAATAACGTTAATAAATTATTTATTTATTTCGCAAAATATTCATATAGTTAATTTTACATTTAAGTTAAGATTAACGGGAAACAAAATTAGAACGGCACTTTGCCTCCGTTTGCCAAAACACAGCAAACCATAATATATTTTGTTTTAGCATTTAATGCACTAACCAGAAAGACGTGAAAAAGATCCTAGTTTCGTAACGATTCAAATACATATTTACGATGTGTAGGTATAGTAAGGCGGACAGCTCGTGTCTTAAAATATTCAAATAATCTGCAGTGGTTTTTAAATGATATCAAATAATTTAATATCAGAAGGCCAATCATAACCCTTTGGCATAGGCTCGAAGGAACTGTTATGGCTATAACTGACTGAATTTAATCTAATGAGATAATGGTCAAAAGGTAGTAGTAGCCTCCATTATTTATAGCCGTACATGCTGATGATATATTTAAGAAACTGTTAGATAATTAATTAAAATAATAAAATGTGACAGCGTTCATTATTAAACCACTAATAGTGCGCCTTGAGATATGTCAGTAATAATAACCAGAATGTTTAATTGTATATGCCCTACATCTTATCTGTAATGCTTAAGACGGATGTCTCATCACTTATTCGAGAGCTTCTTTTCATTCGAGAGTTATTTATGTTTTTTTTATGTCTGGCTCTCTCTCTCGGTTTGTGTTCGGTGTTCGCTGATGTATTTATGATTATTATTAAGCCCGTACCATCTTGAAACTTATAAGTCAATTCTTATATCTAACGTGAAATCTCGCAATAAAAGAAAACGTTAAATGTGATTTAAATTGTATTTGATTCGTACCACGTTGCCAGATTGGTCACCGTCAATGTACTTTATTACTAGTCCAGTCAAATTAGGATAAAGTATGGAAATAATTCTGATAGTAGTAAATTCTTCTGGAATCGTTAGGAAACACAGCTAGGAGTCTGCCCGGTTTGCACCGTTTCTAGCACCTACGGAACCATGTCAAATATTAGGTATCAACTTAAACGGGCCGTTAATTAGAAGATTTAAAGAGTTGGAATAGTTTATTGTATTTATGAATATAGGCTTCCTGTATGTATTACAGTGAAAAAGGTCGTGCGACATACAGAATATTTGTCAGTGTTTACTTTTTATTTGTTGCTCTAGGAAAATTCCGACAAAGGTGCAAACTTAAAATTAGGTATTTATAAGCATCATAAACGTTCAGATAAATTTGCACATGTGCAAGTTGCGGATCATATCTTTTCAACCAACTTCCAAAAACAGGAGTATTTTGTCAAGTCGAAGTGTATATTATTTTTATGTATAATCCACGGATAACTTTTTACACAGTAGTCCGATTTTAATAATTGTTCTTTTGTTTGGTAAAGTATACGTTCAAGGTAGTCCGGACAATCGGTTTTTGAGTTACAATCCAATAACAGAAAAGTGTTTCCCCTACCTCGATGATCTCGTAATTGATGTCATCGAGAGAGGCGAACACTTTTCAGTTATTAGATTGTAATTCAAAAATCGGTGGACTGAATTTGATAAAATTTATATGGCACTACTTCAGGCGTATACTCTATCAAACTAAAAAAGAATTATTAAAATCGGACTACTGCAAAAAGTTTTTCGTGATTATACATAAAAATATATAAACCTCGATTTGACAATATATTTTAAGTAAATTATAATATTTTATGTAAAGTATAAAAATATAGTAGTGATCGCCACTCCTTCCTGCATGAAGTTATGCAAGTTCAAAGTTTTTACTCGATTTAACCCTCTTCCGGAGGAAAACCCACTGTCGCGAATTATTTCCACTCTTGCAAAATATCGCCTAATTTGACTGGACTATACGCAGACTGCTGCACACGTTGTCGTTGCTATACATTATAATTCTATTTTCGGATTGAATGAAAACATCTACCGGTACCCTGATATTTAATCGTGATGGTAACTAACCTAAATAACTAGCCAGGCGGGCACTAGAATGTTGTAATAACGGGTGTCCCAACTAGAACGCAATTTTTAAATTTGGCGCCATTCGAAGTGTCATTGTTTGACATTTGAACAATTGTTATTGTTTGTTAGTAGAAGGTACGAGGTTAGTAAAAATGGAGCGCTACACGAATGAACAACGCATTCTCACTGTAAAATTGTTTTACCAAAATGGTGAAAGTTTTGCGACTACAGTTCGCAAATTGCGATCAATTTGGGGTCACAATAATGCTCCAAAAGAGTCAACTGTAAAGAGATTAATGGATAAATTTGCCGAAACTGGGTCTCTTAGTGATGTAAAGACAACAACGCGCCTTCGACAAGGTCGATCGACCGAAAATGTCGCAGCTGTACGTAATGATGTCGCTCAAACTCCATCCACCTCGATTCGACACCGAGCTCAGCAAATTGGTGTCTCCAAATCCACTATGCAGCGAATTTTGACGAAAGATTTGCATCTTCATGCATACAAAGTTCAATTGACTCAGGGACTGAAGCCAGCTGACCATGGACAGCGAAGGGAGTTCGTTAATTGGGTATTGGAGAGACAACATGAAAATGCTGATTTTGCCTATAGTTAAAATCATCTTCAGTGACAAGGCCCATTTCCATCTTGATGGCTTCGTCAATAGGCAGAATTGTCGCATTTGGGGTGAGGAAAATCCTCGAGTGATTCATGAGAAGCAAATGCATCCTCAACGTGTCACTGTGTTGTGTGGTTTTTGGGCTGGAGGAATCATTGGACCTTTTTTTTATGAAAATGAGGCAGGTCAAACGCAAACAGTCAATGGTGTTCGGTATCGTGAAATGATAACCAGTTTTTTCTTGCCTAGAATCGAAGAAATGAATGTGGAGGGCATGTGGTTTCAACAAGACGGCGCCACATGTCATACAACCAGAGAAACAATTCAATTGCTGCATCAGTCATTTCCCGGTCGTGCTATTTCGCGTTTTGGAGACCAGAATTGGCCGCCTAGATCGTGCGATTTAACACCTTTAGATTAGGGGTTTTTTTGAAGTCGATGGTTTACGCGAATAAGCCGACGACGAATCAAGCCTTAAAAGAGGAAATTGGACGCTGCATTAATGAAATACCGCAGCATTTATGCAAACGGCCATTGAAAATTTCATTAAAAGATCGCGTGTGTGCCAGCAAAGCCGCGGCAGCCATCTGCACGATATCTTGTTCCATACATAACCTCATTCTGTCTACTTTACGATATAATAAAGTTTCACGATTTTTTTATTAAATATCGTTTTATTTAAAATTTAAAAATTGCGTTCTAGTTGGGACACCCTTTAGTAATGGTTGTTATGAAAAATAACGTTGTTTGTCATTTTCACATATCGATGTGGTTGAAACTATAGTTGGAAAGATCTGACTTATTTACGTGAGTGATTCCTGTTTTTCATTTTAATATGTGATGGTTGTTGGTTTCCTCAAATCAGGCTCCTAAGCTCAGGCTAGAGATAGAATTAAACCAACAATCGCCTAGGAGGGAGGCAGACTTACTATCATCACTTAATCTAAACGTGCTCTCCAATCCAGAACACGTCTATTGCAGAAATTATCGAAATATCACAAAATATTATCAGTGTCACTATATATATACCTTGCTAACTTTTTGAGCTATGAGAACTAAACTGCATGTAGATTAAACTTGGATTCGACAATGTAACCCAGAATCGAAATAAGAGTCAATGCAATGGATAGAAAAAGGGTTAAAATAGAAAAAAAGTTGCCGAAGAAGTTTAAGGTGGAAAAGTCAACTTCGAAAGTAATGGCCACCATTTTTTGGGATTCGGAAAGAGTTAATTGACTACCTTCTAAAAAAACTACTATGAATGCTGAATACTATACTGCACACTTTTGAAAAAATGTTCGTGAAATAATTTTAGAAAAAAGGAGGGGTAAAATCAGAAATGGAATCTTACTTTTGCAAGGCAATGCGTCAGTTCACACAGCGCGCATTGCGAAGCAGGCATTGCGAGAAACTGGCTTTGATGAAATTAACCATCCCTCCAGTCCAGATCTGGCTCCCAGTGACTACTTCTTATTAAAGTTATTAAGACATAACTTCGAGGGCGAAGATTTCAAGATGATGAAGAAATGTAGGCAGCCGTAGAAGAGCATTTTGAAGGCAATTTGCGTCTTTAAGACGCAACATATTTTTAGCGGCATACGTAACCTTCAGAAACGGTGTGAAAAGTGCATTTAAGTAGAGGGAGACTATATTGAAAAATAAATTTAATTTAGACGTTTGTCTCAAGTTTTAATACCCTACTCTACTCAGAACTTTTCAGCCGTCCTTCGCATTGAGGAATAAGGCTTTGTTCGCGTGGAATAAGGGTATCGCGATCCCTTGGGAAATACCCAGTCAATCAGGATGAACAGTTATTTGTGTTAATTCTAAATATAATTACAAAATCGATTCTAAATGTTATCACATAATAGTTAATAAACGCATATAGAGTACAATTTAACTAGCACAGCGATAAAAGCCTAAAGTTTATATTAGTCTACCAGCACCTTTCTATGTATCTTGTTTGTCTTGTCTGTCTTTCTATATCATAACTCATAATTCTTCTGACGCTGCACTACCAGTGAGTTGTTACTTGTGGTTTCGCACCCAGATATATTATGTATGATAACGCAAATTCGTGTACTCCAGTGTCCGAACCCCGACCAGGCGTCAAGGTTGGTCGCCGCTGCCGCGCGCGTCTGTTGTTGCAGCCGGACGGCCGCGCAAATTTACTGCAATAGCCCAAAAATTTCGAGCCCCCAAAGACAATCACATATTTCCTATCACAGGTAAGTTATTTAAAATTATATTATGCGTAAATTCAAGAAATTCATTAAAAAGTCAGCACGCTTGGTCTCAATACAAAGCGTGATACGTGCTTTATCTATTGTAAATATATACTTGTGTTTCGCACTTAAAGTGCGAGTTTGTCTGACCTCATTGTACCAAATCGATCAGTCCCTCCGTCGTTCATACATCCGTGTTTCAACGCCAATTGCGGCCACAAACATACACACATTCTTTCGCATTTATAATGTTAGTATGATAACAGTCACACGTGTTCCATTGTTACAACGTCCGTTTTCATGATAAGAGTAATAATATTGGACACTAAATTGATTTATTGCACGAGATCAGTCAGTCTTAACGATAATTTAAGGCGATAAAATACAAATTTCTAGATAAAAGTAATTATAACTTAATGATCAGTCAATATAATCTTAAGCTTATACCGATATAAGATTACAAAAGCTTTTAATCCTGATATTTTATAGATAAACTGCTAGGTACACGTGACAAATGTATGTATTCAAATTATGAGGAAATATTCGGGAGGCCCGATTCCCCCCTCCCCTCCACCCTCACCCCTTCTATCTCTTCCTTCCTGAAAGGTCGGCAACGCTTCCTCGAGAGCTCTGGTATTGCGGATGTCCGTGAGCGACGGTATCACATCAGGTGAGCCGCTTGCTCGTTTGCCAACCTTTCCAATAAAAAAAATACAAAAACCGGACCTCGTTTTACCTTTTCCATAACGCAATGTATTAAACACGGTGTACAATGTATTAAACATTTAAACACGGTTTTACTGTTATACTATATGTTTTTTGTCTCATTCGGTTTTTAGTATGAAACAACAACTCGTTTGCTATATTTTTGTTAAGGTGTTTTGCACATGTTGTTGGGTCCCTTAAGAAACATGCTCAAGGATCATTGCGTCCAGCACGACTGGTATTAACACCATATAAATTACATACTTATTACCTTCATACTGCCTTAGGTATTTTTGGTAATATTATTAATTAATTTTTTTCCTCATTATCTATAATTTCCTTTTATTTAGACTTAACAGGTGTAAATTGTTGATCCGTGGCTTTCGTTCTCACTAATTTGTCACTCAACCTGCACCACATTTTATCAGACATGTCAACAACTTTGAATTGATAATATTATTTATAATCTCTTCAAGAAATAACACGACAAGATACGACAGTTCCAAGTCTGTCGCAAAATACAATTAACTGGACGATCGTTGACATTTATATTGGCTTTTCACGACACAACTCACAAATAACAATTTGTGGTTTTTAAAACATAATATGGAGGTATCATCATTGTTACAAAATAACAATAAATATAATTATCAGGGTTGTAATTACTACACGCTTCCTATTAGAATATTTTAAGGCAATCCTACCTTGTTCATTTAAAAGTAGCAGTACAAAATTATCACACAATAATATACATTTTAAACGACGATCACGAAATCCCCTAGAAATGTGATTACTGATGGCATATTTATTTAGTTTTTTATACCACGTTATAAATGTGATCTGTTTGGTATAGACATACATTACGACAACAACGTAAAACCACGCTATATACTTATTATCAAGTCATAATGAAAGATTAGAAATATATGAAATTAATAATCAATTCCATTAATGTAACCAGACATTAAATTAAGATAATAATGCAGTAAATTTTCTAGACTTATTGCTATTTTAGTGCTAGGTATAGTATAATATTGTATACTAGCAGATTCTGGTATAAACAAATAAAGGGCGAAATCGGATATCGCAGGAATTCATCTCTAAGGGGTTTCGTGCTCGCTGATTTCAAACTACCAACACGCATGCAAAAACATAAAATATACAGTCTAATTTCAATATCACAGATTGAATCAGGTTTAAGATAAGGTACATTTATCACATTTTTAAAGTTAAGTAATACAATAACTTATACTAATTACAACATATATACAGGTACTTATTAAAGATATATTATATTTTTTGATGTAATCTCCGACTCGGTGTACCGTTGACTCCACGGCGTGCGACTGATGCTCGTTGCATTAAATACGTCGGCTCTCAGCTTCGTACTCACCGTTCTCGCATAAATATGCACGATTACTCAAAATAAACGGATACCCTTGTAGTTATACACAACAAGGAAAGTATCAGAAATAACATTGCCTAAACTAAAAATGCATAACGAGCGCGTATTAAACGCAATACTATCGTGATCCGTGTAGGTTTCAAACACAGGTTCAATCCGCGAAGCAATTTCATCGTTTGAGGGAGGGGACGTATTCGATACCGAGTGGGCATTGGATGCACGCGTTCACTATTTAGATGTTTACATTCGTACCTGGGTCCGTATGGCGGCTCAACATTACGTCTCGGCGGGGACAACAATTCGTCGTACACTCCAGCATACCTGGCGAAAACAGAAAACATATAAGATTAAATAAAAAAATCAATATTAAAAATAAAATAGATATACATTACGCTCTCGGAAGACAGTCATCCAGTCGCGAATACATCGGTAAGATTTCTAATAGATTCTTATTATATATTACATAGACAGATTATATAGACGTGGCAATTAACAAACTGATCGAAGCCAAAATAGCTTTCACCATCTCAGCCGTAGGACGTCCACAGCTGAACATACGCCTCGCCCATTAAAAATAGCTTTAACCCGTCCAGTGTCTACTTCTTTCGGTGTCTTTCCGAACTACGCATAAAAGTTCAGATAAAAAATACTACACTTTAATAGTTTGACCAACTAAAAGCAAGTTTATACCGATGGAGTGCAATCTGATAAAATTAGTTACAATCCAGAGGTATAAAATTTGTGTACATTAGAAGTACGCGCAACATGGCATAGCACTTTTTTGGACGTACACATAGTGTACGCGTGACACGCGACGGGTTAAGGGGATATTATTCCTATATTATATTATTGCACTTGGTGCAAACGTTTGATCATAGTTTGAATATGAACTAATCCACCTCGAAAAAGCAGTAGACGAGTTCGGTTGACACGGCCTAGGGACCGTATTCACGGATCTCCATTTTCAGTTACTCAATTCAGTAGAAAGTATATAAGGTATTTGTTAATTAGTGCACAATACTGAACGGAGTGGTTTGGGATCGATACATCACAGAATAGATAACAGTAACTACGCGAGACATACCTAACCTACTCACAAAGAATAGGCAACAACATACGAACGTTGACCCGCCCTGTAGGGCTAATATGTATCTCAGTTGCTAACAAAAGTTGAAATTTTGAAAAATGGCGGCTCTATGTCATTTTTGTTAGCTCCAGTCATCAACTTACTAACATTATTGCTTACGGGAGTTGTTAAAACTGACATAGACCCGCCATTTTTCAAGATTTCAATCAACTTTTGTTAGCAACTGAGATACATAATAGCCCCACTTGCCTTGTCTTGGGTTAGGCATAGAGATCAGCTATGTAAACATTCGCGAGTAGGTAGGTTGTACGTATTGTAAGTGGATAGATAAGTCTCGCTTAGTTACTGTTGTCTATCCTGTTATGGAACAGCGCCGTCTTGCCTTCAGTCGCGTAATGGTTATTAGCTGCAGAGGAATGAATATGGATTCATAATAATGATAAAAAATGTAATTTTTTCTTTTACTTTCATGACCAGTTATCGATTCCAAAGCACCTCATTCAATTTTGTGCACTAATTAAAAAGACCTTACATAAGCTAAGACGAAAGAAGCTCCTACTTGTTTGGAAGTCGGTTTTTTTTTTTTTCTTCAAAATATCTTTATTCGGTAAAGGTAGTATACAAAAATGCACAAATACCAGTGTACATAGATCCTGGCAGCACAAAAATAATAATTATACAATGTTTTTCAGTCATTTAGGCTAATAAAAACTTATAAGATAACTAATTCTACTAAGTACATATAAAATGGATGGATTATTTATATTAATTATTTATGTTAGTGGATAAGAAGCCTACAGGGGTAGGCAAGTAAAAATAAGTTGTTCAAATAGTCATACAGGCTCGGCCGTCCGCAGCTAGCAACAAGAACTCGTCGTGAACTAGGTAGTCACCCATACGAACAACGCGGCCCGCCGGCGCACAAAGCGCACGCCACTGCCACCCGATACCGGCTGGTAATACAGGTCGCAGTGGCGCGCGCGCCAGCCGTCAGCGGGAAGCGCACGCTCATGTGTGCGACACTATCTATTCATCGCGCTCGAGAAATAGGTGATGTGGTAACTTGTATCGATTGTATTTATCGATAAAAATGATATTTTTACTGCGTGTTTTGCATAAATTATTAATTAGAGGGTTTTTGCTAGCGGGATTTTTATGTATATAAAATTTTTCAGATAATTTGTAAGTGTATACGTCTATTTTGGGTAGACCTACTTTGCGATGTAATTTATGAAGGTTGGTACGAAATGGGGTTGCAAAAGCATACTTTAGAGCTTTGTTTTGTACGACTTGCAATTTATTGAGATTTGTTTGGCAGGTACTACTTCACACGGGACAAGCGTAAGTTATACAGGGTCGGACTAGGGTGCGGTATATTCGTAGTTTGGTGTGACTGCTAAGACACGAACGTCTGTTTAAAATTGGGTTCAATGCGTTTAGGGCCTTGGTACCTTCAATACAAAGCGTAGAAGTGTTTTCCGACCAGTTAAGCTTAGTGTCGAGAATTGTTCCTAAGTATTTTACTGAGCGACTCCAGGGTATGCTGTAATTAGAAATCTTCAATTTACGCGAGGGTATGGTACGTTTTCTCGTAAACATTATTGCCTCAGTTTTGGATTCATTAATTTTTAATTTCCATTTTTTTAAGTAAGCCAGGAGTAGCTCAAGAGAGAGCTGGAGGCGACCAATGACAAGATCGATGTCAGGAGAAGAAGTGAATGACGCTGTGTCATCTGCAAAACAGGCTATGTCTGTTCGAGGTTGTACAGGGATATCATTTAGATAATTAAGAAACAAGATAGGACCCAAAATTGATCCTTGTGGGACACCTGCAGGAACAGGTTTGGGAGAGGATGAGTAGTTTTTGATGTGGACCCTGAAGTTACGGTTAGTAAGATAGGATTTTATAATTTTAACTAACGAAATAGGCAAGCCGAGTGATATCATTTTATGCAAGAGTCCTTTATGCCAAACCGTGTCAAATGCCTTCTCAATATCTAATAGAAACATTCCCGTGGATTGTTTTAGATTGAGATTGTTTGACACGGTTTCAGCAACTCTGGCTAGTTGTTGGACAGTAGAATGGCCCTGTCGAAAGCCAAATTGTTCGTTAATCAAACTATGATCAGTCGCTTTTATCAAACGTCTACAGATAATTTTTTCAAAAAGTTTACCAAGAGACGATAGGAGGCTAATTGGGCGGTAGGAGGTCGGATCTGAGAGGGGCTTACCCAGCTTAGGGATCGCTATTACTTTAGCAGCCTTCCACGCTAATGGAAAGTAGCACAAAGATAGACAAGAATTAAAAATTTTGGTCAGTGAAATAATACATTTATTTGGTAGATTTTTAATCACTATATTTGAGATCTCATCTGATCCTGGGGCTTTACGGGGTTTCAAAGATGAGATAATTTTTTTGATTTCTGAAGGGCGAACTAACGTGATAGGTTCACTGAAGCTGGTTTGGTCATTTAGTAATGATGTAGAGTGTTCAACAGCTGGAAGCTCATCGCTGTGCCAATCGTGGGTAAGTAACATATTATTAAGAAACGCATTGGCTAATAAGTTTGTTTGAGCTTGATGGCAGCTGGTTAGAGAGCCAGCTTCAGTCTTCAGAGCTGGAAAGGTAGTTGAAGTGGAGTGTAAGCTCTTCACTATTCTCCATAGGTCGTTGCCGGGATTGTCAATCTTTTTCAGTTTGTTGATCCATACTTTATCATTGTATGTCTTGATAGCATGGTCAATCATTAATTTTAAATGTTTAATATTATAGTTTAGTATTTTACGCGCCAAAAAGTTTTGTTCCCTGACAGCGAGTCTACGTAGGCGATTCTTGTGGTTTATCATTCGTTTAATACGACGGGGTAAAAAGGAAAGACACCAAGGCTTCAAGTTTGAAATGGGCACGCTAGAATTTCTGGCTTCAATAAGCAGTTGCTGGAAACCGGTAACAGCTGCATCGATTTCATTTGTAGAATCATATGTTTTAGTGGAAAGCATGGTATTAAGGTTAAGAATATTACGGTATTTGGACCAGTCAGCCTTAGCATAGTTAAGTTTCTGAATCAGATTACTATTAGGTCTGCTATTGAATTTGACAAATACAGGAAAGTGGTTAGAAGATAGAGCTGGGATAGTAGCGATGTCATAAGGAGGATAAAAATTTTTACTCAATAAAATGTCTGGAATAGATGGACTGAATTCGGCACAATAATGTACTAATATTAAGTCCTGTGGGGCATGAACAATGAATTCGCTAGCGAGCATGTGCTCGTATAACTTAATTCCTCGTGTATTGCTAGGACCAGGTGACCACAGGGGGTGTTTAGAATTCAGTCGGTCATTGGAAGTCGGTTAAAAACTTGTAGATACCTTATCGGCGACATGGGATGCGGGGAGATGCGCTTGGGTGGGCGGTGCGGGGAGCGCGGCGGCGAGCGCGTCGGCGGCAGTGGCGAGCGGAGCGTAGCGCGCGGCGGCGAGCGCAGCGGCGAGCGGTAGCGCAGCGGCGAGCGGTGCCGCCGTCGCGGGGAGGGCGACCTGCACAATACCACGTAATATAGAGCCACTGTTTTTTAAGCCATGTATGTAATATGTAACAGTTCACCGAGCTCGGTGATGGGAGAAACTGACAGATTACCAACGAGTATATTGTAATTTTACTTAATATACACGAGTTGTGTGATCACTTCCTTTAGAGTGGTTTACAAAAATTGTATTTGTTATGCAAGGCTGCATATTTGTACTTGTATTGAAATCTGAGCAAGGAAAGGGTTCTATGATGTTTTCAAAGGTACGATGCAGAATAACTTTGCTGGCGGGCGAAACACACAACTTTTCAACTCACTTCAGTGCAGATAATGCTAAGTGCAAGAAATAATACATTTAACTAGCTGGCCCGCCAGCTACTTCGCTCGCATGGTGATGTTATATAGCATATAGCCTCCCTCGATAAATAGGCTATCTAACACCAAAATATGTTTTCAATTCAAACTAGTAGTTCCTGAGATTAGCGTGTTCAAACAAACAAACAAACTCTACATCTTTATACTCGCAATATTAGTGTTAATTTATTTTGAAAATGCAGACATTAAAGACTGTAAGGACCAACCTCGTTTCTGAACAATAACAGAAAATAGGTTAGATTTACTTCGACACGTTAAAATGTAAAATAACTTTTCGTGCTAGCTCGGAATAATATACTTTTGCGCGCAGATATCGAACCATAAACGAAGCGTTTCCGAGGTACTCGTAGGTGAGGACATCTAAATACGCATTTCATTTACAACGTTTATCTCTATAAGTACTCACAAAAAAGGCTCCAAGTCTGAAGTTAATAATTACAAACCTATTTCTAAATTATGCATTTATAGCAAAGGTCTACGAAAAATTCATTTACGATCAGTTTCAGCTTTACATACTTCGCAACATGGGTTTCTGAAAAGGCGCTCATTAGTTTCCAACTTGGTTCTCTTTAATGATTATTTAACCGATGCTATGGATTCAGGTAACCAGATTGACGTGGTCTATACTGATTACAGCAAGCGTTTCGATAGGATAGACCACTCTCTGTTAAAACCCAAACAGGAACTTATCGCAATCCGGGGTACTGCGTTGGTCCTCCTCCTACATAGATAACCGATCTCAAGCTGTAATGGTGAACGTAGCGGAGTTCCGCAGGGTTTCTTTCTAGGTCCGTCGCTTATCCTGATAGTCATCAATTGTATTTTAAAGTGTTTCCGTAACTGTCAATTAGTGCTTTACTGAACATATGAACATATTTTCGACCGTTAAGTCGACAGATGATATCGCTAACCTACAAGCCCATTTATTGCGCTTGGGCTTTTATTGTTCGCTCAATAAACTCGATCTTTATCCCTCTAAATGCAGATCATTTCCACATCCTACACTTTAAAAGGTCAGTTAGTTCATAAACGTAATGCAGTTAGAATCTCGGAGTAATACAGGACTCCAGCCTTCTATTCGATGAGCATATTGGGTCCATCGTTTCTAAAGAAATCCATCTTGGGTTCATCATGCGTACTTCGGGCGACTTTGGACGAGCTAAGCACACATGATGAAACCAACAAAGACTTTCAAAGCCCTGTACTACATGTTCGTCCGGAGTAACCTCGAGTACGCATCGCAAATATGGAACCCCCGCTACGTTTATATATGTTTCAAGAATTGAGTGGGTCCAAAAAATAAAGTTTGTTAAGTACCTCTGTTATCGTCTAAGCATTCCGTATTCATCTGATAACTATCTTAACCTATGCAAACAATTTCATTTTATGCCCCTTTCAATAAGACGACAAATCGCTGAACTAAACAGTTCTCTAAAAAATTACAAGAAATATTATTGACTGCCCCACTCCGACCTCTTAAAGTAGTCATATTTAAACCATTCCATTAAATTTTGTACCACCACGTCATTATAGCAAGCTTAAAATAATAATGGATTACGATAGACGTTTTGATGACGTATTATCAAATAGTGCACTCAATTAGAGTACTTTCATGCACCATGTAATATTTTATGGAAGTTGTTAAAATAACACCAAACGCCGTGTGTTGTTCCAGATTCATTACAAAAAAATTAACTGTGTGTAGTCTGTGGTGGCCGGTTTGATTTTCGAATAAACCACCATCACCATATTACACCATCAAACAAGGTCGAAAATGTTACTTTATGATTTTCTATAAAAACTATAAATATTGTACAATTAAGTTACAACTGGTATTTTTTTACATTTTGAGGATTTTCGCTAGCGAGGCAAAAAGTTACAATATTTGTAAGGGCAATATTTGTAAAATACTGTTTTGTTTTAAATGTGTGTAAACGTTTTGTTGAGAAATTTAGTTGTAGGGAATAAAACAGAGCAATTCCGTTTCATTTGTGTACGATGTTTGTGTGGATTAAATACAAACCTTGTGAGTGACAGCGTTCGTTCCCTCGTCCTACGCCGGCGTGGCGACCACGGCGACCGACGGACTCTTCCGCGGGATGGGGACCGAGATCTGCAATAAGGTATTTGGCTGTTTTAATAATAATGTTATTTGATAAATTATAAAACCGACTTCCTAAACTTAACTATGAAATCCTTACAATATAATATGCTACTTGCCAACGCTTGACGCTACAAGGATGGCATCTAGAGATCCAAATATTATTTTCTATTAATGAGTGTATCTCAAAAACTTTTTAACCGATGTTGATTAAATATAAATGGGATCAATTTGAAGGCATATCTCGTGCAACAATAATCAAGGAATTTACAATATCGGTACGGCTAATATGTATCTCAGTTGCAATCAAATGTTGGTTGAAATTAGGTACCAACATAGACCTGCAGCGCCGAAGTCAACGCGTAACTTGTCCACAATAATACAGTTGAATAAAGAACTTCTCCCTAGTTTTGAAGTCGGATCAAAACAAGGATGAAATTAAGAACTATTTTTGCTTATTGATATATAGGTTTCAATTATTAAAACTACAACTAATTACGAAGCCACAGAATAATCCTCATATTAATGCACATTCTATTAAACATTTACCCCAGTCGAATTAGGATTTGACTTGGAAAAAATATAAGTAGCAATTTTCCTCTGAATTTGTTGAGACAGGTTCAATTTTAGTTTCAAATTTAGTACAATTTTAGTAGTCATTTCATTTTTGTGAATTTTTGTTTGATTAACAACTCGTTTATTTTCAATATTACATGAAAAATGGGGATTAATTTATGGGAACCAAAGTTGTAGGAAATTTAATTCAAAACAACTTTTGTAATAACGAAAATAAACAAGTTGAAATTGAAAATAAACAAGTTATTCAATAAACAAAAATTAACCCTTAAATCAAGATAGGGGATGACCCAATGGATAGATTACCACGTAAAACAAAATGTAGACTGCCAGTAACCTTCCCCAACGAATTACGAAGGAAAATTGCTACTTTTAATTCTTTCCGGGTTAGCCCCTTTTTGACCTAATTCGACTGGGCTAGTTTTTAAATAACATGTAATACACCTATTCTCATCCCTTTTTAAAACCATTAAAATGGACAAGGAAAAGCTCAACTTATAACTGGTTTATATGGATATTAAATTATTATGATGAGGATTAGTCCCTTCAAATTACATAAATCCTCGTATTGAACGAATTAATTTGTTACTGATCGTGGAAGCAATTCTGCATTTCATTGCGTTAGAATGAAATATTATCATGGTTAGTTCTATTCTTCAAATCGAGCTGAAATATTTAGGGCGACAGCAATAATGTTCAAGCGATTTATCTTATATTTACAGAAATGTGTAGACTAAATACAAAAATGTTTCATGCGAACCTGCACCATTACATTTCGTTAGACGGAACAATACAAATTATACTAGATAAGTATTAAGCTTTGAATTTAATGACATAGATTTTACATTAAAATATAACATAAAAGAAAGGTTGTTAACTAAGATCCAGACCACCGTACCTATAAAATACTAAATAGAACGACATGCGACTACATCGACGAAGCAAGCGACAAGCGGAAATTAACAAGCAACGAAATGAACATGCGCAATCGATAACGTACATCAGCGATTGAGGAAACCGTCGGATTTCGACAAGATGGAAATACAAAAAGCGTGATAGAGAGATAACAATATCAGTGAACGAACCTAGAGTATCGTAGACGGCTGGAACCGCGGCTGCGGGGCCTCGCACGTGGAGAGCCGGGCGAGCGCGGGGAGCGAGCGGGGCGCGGGGAGCGAACAGCGCGTGGCGAGCGAGGCGAGCGAACCACGCGCGGCGAGCGCGGCGAGCGAGGAGGCCGCGGAGAGCGCGGTGAGCGAGGTGAGCGAACCACGCGCGGCGAGCGCGACGAGCGAAGAGGCCGCGGCGAGCGAGGAGGCCGCGGCGAGCGTGGAGGCCGCGGCGAGCGGGGTGAGCGAGGCGAGCGCGGAGAGCGGGAGCGGGAGCTGCGCGACCCTGATTGCGCGCGACGTCTCTCCTCCTCCCGACGCTTGGCTCTCATCTCCTTCTCGCGTATCATCCGGTTGAACGCCTCGAGCGGGTCATCGCTGCGCCTACGACAATACACCGCCCATTAAAAACGTAACTCATCTACTATCTTCCTTATTACTGCTTACGATAAATGCATAAGATTTTTACCTAGTGCCTTTTTAATGTATCGGTATTATTAGAAGCCAATAATGGCAACAAACAAACGACGGCATAAATCAGTTAGTATTGTAGATGTATATATGTAGACTATAAAATTGTTTGAAGGAAACAACGCCAATTTCAATCAAGTTGTACTTAATTTAAAACGGAGCCAATTCATACTTATATGTTGTTCTAACAAAAAGATTGGAAAACAAGATAAGAGGAAAAACAACATCCCAAACAATCCAATCAAACATCCCAATTGAAGAATTGTATGCATCAAAACTCTCTAAAATTGCTTATTGGTAAAATAATAATGAGGGACGTGTTTATAAAGTATAATATTTATAAATATGATATATTTAGGTTTACCCGTTCGGCGAATCCTTGATACCGGGCGGGGGCGGCTGGTAGGGCTCCCGAGGGAAGCGTTCGACAAAGGGAGGGGCGCCGGCACCGAGCGGCGGCCTTCCAAATGGAGGAACACTAAAAATACATAATCATAAAATTTCAAGATAACCAGCTCTAAGCACTGTTTAAACTTTTCAACAAATATTATTAAAATCGTATTATCAATATCTGCTAGTATGGATCCACGATAAACTTGTCATGTCGATAAACTGATAATTTATAAATCTTGGCCCAGTCGAATTAGCTCAAACAAGGGGCAAACCCGAAAACAAATATAAGTAGCTATTTTCCTTGGAATTTGATGCGAAAGGTCACTCAGTAGCAGTAAAATTTTGTTTAGCGTGGTAATATATCCGTTGCGTCATCCGCCATCTTGATTTTAAGAGTTAATTTTTGTTTTAAATAACTCTTTTATTTTTAAATTTCACACGAAAAATGGTTATGACACTTATGACATAAGTTGTTTATAATTAAATTTTCTACAATTTTAATTCTCGTAATTTTTTCCTAAGATCGATATATTTTCCAATGTATACCCAAAAGAGGTGAATTTTTAATTGATTAACAACTCGTTATTTTTCAATTTTACATGACAAATTGTATTACATTTAGCTTCTTATAAATCTTTGCGTTGGATCGATATTCTTCGATTTATACCCGAGACGCACGTATCACGTTTATTTTCATTGTTACACAAAAAATTGTTACAGTTTGACAAAGTTGGACGGATCGATTACCACGCAAAACAAAATTTAGACCAGTAACTTTCCCCAACGAATCCAGAAGGAAAATGACTCCTTATATTTTTTTCCAGGTCAAATCCTAATTCGACTGGTCTATCTGTCGTTTCTTGTCTCCAGCATGGAGCTAGTCGCGACAGTTCTATCGCGGGCTGTCTTTTAGCGATAATAATTACTGTCAAGTATTTATTATCGACAATCCATACTCCGGATGAGCAAATGGTAACTATAGAATGTCAAGTGTTGTCCATAACAGAAGTCGAGAGTCAGAACTCTAGAACCAGAAGTCTACGAGCTGTGAAATATAGCATCATTTCAAGTGATTTTTTGGTAGCATTGGAAATGCCACCAAAAGTCGGGAGCAGAAAAGGGATACGGAAAGAAGTTTTGGTTTAGTTCAGATTAGTTTCAAAAAAATATTTAATGAGATACAAATTAGTTATACTCCCAGTTTCCACCCACGTTTTGGTAGCATAGGAAGTGGCACCAAAAGTCGGGAAGATAAAAATAATACGATAATTAGTTTAAGTTTATTAGTTTCAAAAAAAAATTAAAAACATACAAATTAGTTACGCCCAGTTTCCATTCAAATTTGTGCTATGTACTGGAATGGCCAATTGAAAATAATCTTTTGGTATTTGTATGATACGGCGCATTTTAATCCAGAAGCTTTTTAACGCTGTCCTGTTCGAAGGGAGAACTCCAGAGGCGTGGAGTAGGAGTGTGGTCGTCCTGTTCTTCAAAAAAGGAGATAAGACCCTGCTGAAGAACTATCGACCCATATCCCTTCTAAGCCACGTCTATAAGCTGTTTTCAAGAGTGATCACGAACCGTCTTGCGCGTAGACTCGACGAATTCCAACCACCGGAACAGGCTGGGTTTCGGAGCGGATACGGCACCATAGACCACATTCACACAGTGCGGCAGATTATACAGAAGACCGAAGAGTATAATCAGCCCCTGTGTCTAGCATTCGTGGACTATGAGAAGGCCTTTGACTCGGTTGAAATCTGGTCTGTTCTGGAGTCCCTGCAGCGCTGCCAGATAGATTGGCGATACATCCAAGTGATGAGATGTCTTTACGAAACCGCCACCATGTCCGTCCAAGTACAGAATCAGCAAACAAGTCCCATACCGTTGCATCGAGGAGTGAGACAAGGGGACGTTATTTCCCCGAAATTGTTTTCAAATGCAATGGAGGATATGTTCAAGACGCTGAACTGGAAAGGACGTGGCATTAATATCAACGGCGAATACATCTCTCACTTGCGATTTGCTGACGATATCGTCATCGTGGCAGAGACGCTGCAGGACCTGCAACAGATGCTGAATGACCTGGCTGACTCTTCTATACGCATCGGCCTACGGATGAACTTGGACAAAACCAAGGTCATGTTCAACGAACATGTTCTACCGGAACCGATTGCGATACACGGCGCCGTTCTCGAAGTTGTTCAAAAATATGTGTACCTCGGGCAGACATTGCAGTTGGGAAAAAACAACTTTGAGAACGAGGTGAATAGAAGAATTCGGCTGGGCTGGGCAGCGTTTGGGAAACTACGTCGAGTCCTTACTTCGCCGATTCCACAGTGCCTGAAGACGAAAGTCTTCAATCACTGCGTCCTACCCGTCATGACATACGGAGCCGAAACGTGGACACTGACGGCTCGAATGGTCCACAAGCTCAAAGTCGCTCAGCGGGCTATGGAAAGGGCTATGCTCGGTGTTTCTCTGAGGGATCGCATCAGAAATGAAGTGATCCGTCAGAGAACCAAGGTCATCGACATAGCCCACCGGATCAGCAAGCTGAAGTGGCAGTGGGCTGGCCATATTAGCCGTAGAACCGACAACCGTTGGGGTAAACGAGTTCTAGAGTGGAGACCGCGTCTCGGCAAACGTAGTGTAGGACGTCCTGAGGCACGGTGGAGTGACGATCTGCGCAAGACGGCTGGCAAAAACTGGATGCGAGAAGCCCAAGATAGACCTAAGTGGCGTGCAATTGGAGAGGCCTATGTCCAGCAGTGGACTGCTACAGGCTGATGATGATGATGATGATGATGATGGCGCATTTTAAATTCGCTCGCGCATAACTGCTCAGTACATTTATTATATAGAAAAGGTTTTAAAATTCTAAGAGCACATGTGCAATAGTTTTTAGTCGATATGTTCTGGGTGACCAAATTAAAACGGCTGTACTATACGCAACGGATCTAATGTAATGATTATCATAACACATTATGTACTCACTTGCTATACGGTCGGACGGAGACTCCGGGCATAAAACCTGGCGGGCCTCTGTTGAAAACCGGCTAAAACAATAGTAGTACAACCATTCAAGTTAATAATAATACATACAATAAATATACTTTGAAGTAAAATAATTTACATCATATAATAGTAGATTAGTAGCCAAGGGATGTAAGGCATCAATTCAAAAGCAATTGATGCTTACACCCGAGCTAACTACTCTGCTTTACATCTCGATTGTGAGGTAAGAAGAAAAAAACCGGCATTACAAAAATAAAATTGATGACTATTATATACTCATACGAAGACAAGGCTGAATAGCGAAGCGACCTCTTTTGTCATTGGGCTGTATGCATGATGTCTATTGCCAGTATGATGGTTAGATGTACGCAAACTTTTTGAAAGAGTGAAGTGTTTTTTTTTAATTACTTACCGCCCTAGGGCCGCCTATCTACAGGCCCCATTTGGGAGTAATAAGGACCTACTTACCGAATATGAGAGATGTAAAATATATATCTTTTTCGGATTAAAATATGATCAACCATGTCTGGAGTACTGGGGTATGCACAGGACAAGAGCAATGGTTTGAAAAAACGTGTGATCACACATTAATTGTAATTTAGTATTTTTCGCTATTTTAGAACTACAATGGTAGCATCCGCTTGTGCAGAACACCAAACTAAACTAGCGAACTAAAATATAAAATTCTCTATAGTAGGTATAGAATATATAGGAGTATAGGATAATTTTATATTTTAGTTCGCTAGTTTATTTAGTATGAAACTTAGTAGATAGGTAGATTTTAGTATGAAACTACGATATTTTAAAGTAGTTTCATACTAAAATCTACATTCGTGTAACACTTAGAATGACAATTCTATAAGTAGGTATGTTTTAGGGTTTGTACCCAAAGGGTAAAACGGGACCCTATTACTAAGACCGCTGTCCGTCCGTCCGTCCTTCTGTCTGTCTGTCTGTCACCAGGCTCATGTATTTCTGTTCCGCTATAACAACTAATACTAAAAAAAAAACAGAATAAAAAAACATTGAAAGGGGCTTCCATGCAACAGACATGATTTTTTGCCGTTTTATAGATAATGTTACGGAACCCATCGTGCTCGAGTCCGACTCGCACATGGCCGGTTTTTCGTGACGTGGGTATTTTTAGTGACCGACCGAAATTTCGGTTTCGGTGAAAAAATCTAGTTTCGGTTACAGCCGAAACTAGAATTCGGAAACATTCGGCACCGCCGAAACTAGAATGTTCGTAAATTTTAGTGGGTCGTACGGTTAACTTCGCAGCTAACTCGTGCCTGCTCGACGGCGCGGCCCCGGCTCAGTACGCCACCGTCCATTTAATCGTGAATTGAGGTTATATTTTGCGATTGAGTGACTGTCTATATACATATGCAAATAAATGTTACAAAAACAGTAAATTTCAGTAAATAATAGTAATCTTAAACAGAGATCAAGACCGATAGTTCGGTTTCGGTATCGGCTGAAAAACCTGTTTAGGTCGGACACTAGTAATTTTAAGTCAGTTTAGAGGGCAAGAAGTTACATGATGACTAAATTTGTGCCAAACATACACACATTTATACATAAATTTCAAATTGAAGAACTGTCATTCGCAAGCATTATATGAATTTAACTTCAATGTAAGCAGGAATATAGGATTCGGAGCATAAAACCTCCCATAATTTATTAGAAATTATATTTTAGTGCGTTAGTTTAGTTTGGTGTTCTTCACAAGCGAATCGCTATCAACATCGGATAGAGGTTGATTTCAGAATGAACACTAAAAATATCAAGAAGTTGGGAGATAAAAATAATATTAACCTTTCCTCGGTGTATTGCTCATAAAAGTTGGCTAATATAATATTTTTCATAATAACGTTTTTATTTGATTGTGTCATCCTAAGAAAATATCGATACACGGTATTATTACCTGCGAATTAGGTGGTCTCTCGTCCACCGTTGGTGTGCTAGCTCTCTGTTCATCCATCCTTGGTGGCATCTACAAAAAATATTATCTTATAAACATAAATTTGTGTTATACGAGCAAATATTATTAATGCATAAAACTAAATCTAGGTACTTACGCGCATTGAAACATTCGGCGGGCCATCTAAGCCCGGGTGTTTTACTCCATGCGGTGGCCCTGAGACAAAGAAAGAGTATTTTTTTAGTTTTGCAAAAGCCTTGTGTGCTTAAAAAACACCACCAAACTACTGGAAATAGCATGCTTGTGCAAAAGGAGCATGAAAAGGTGCCGTATATAAAATACACAAAACAAAATATAACAGAAATACTACAACCCTATTAAAAATGCATATTTTTTTGAAAATAATTTAATATAAATTAAATTTACTCGAGTAAAATACGAGGGTGAATCAAAAAGTTCTTAGAAGTGCATATATATGAAACCTTTTTGGATCAAGTTCGATATTCAAATTAAAGAGTGTCTATCACACTATATTTATGCAGACTGTCACTTGTTTTTGTCAGTTCGTTCGCATGTAATAAATTTTTTTGTGCAACGAGTTGCTAAAAAGTCAAAATTATGGATAAAAGTGAGTTACGTGCGGTGATAAAATATCTCAGTTTGAAAAAAATGTCTACGAAGGAAATTTTTTTGGACATTCAGCAGACATTAGGGGGTGATGCTGTACCCTATTCTACGGTTGCGTACTGGGTGGCTGAATTTAAAAGAGGTAGATCAAGCTGTAAAGATGACCCGCGTTCTGGGCGGCCTTCAACCTCCGTTACAGAAGAAAATGTCAAAAAGGTTGAGAATCTGGTTTTGGAAGACAGAAGAATGACTATAAAACATATAGCTGAGATCCTAAAGATATCTTTTGGTAGCGTTCAATCCATTTTAATTGATTCACTGGGGTTCAAAAAAGTGTCTGCAAGATGGGTGCCACGAATGTTAACCGACGAAAACAAAAAGCGACGTTTGGAAATTTCCAAGCGTAATCTCGAAATGTTCCAGCGTGATTCGGATAATTTTTGCCGTCGTCTTGTCACCATGGATGAAACGTGGGTCCACCATTTTGATCCTGAAACTAAAAGACAAAGCATGTCTTGGAAACGACCATCCTCTCCATCCATTAAGAAATTTCGAGTTGCTCCTACCGCTGGCAAAGTTATGGCCTCTGTGTTCTGGGATAGTGAAGGAATCCTTTTTATTGATTACATGCCAAAAGGCCAGACGATTACTGGACCCTATTATGCAAATTTAATCCCGAAAGTGCGTGAAGCGATTAAAGAAAAACGTCGTGGAAAACTGTCGTTGGGCGTGTTGTTCCTTCAAGATAACGCTCCTGCTCATCGATCGGAAGTTGCGCTCAACGCAATCCGCTGTGCTGGCTTCAATCTCCTTGACCACCCACCATATTCTCCGGACTTAGCCCCAAGTGATTTTCTCTTATTTCCAAAATTAAAAGAGGAAATTCGTGGAACAAAATTTCACGATAATGACGCGGTTATAGCTGCCGTAGAGGACTTTTTCGAGAGTCAAGAAAATATTTTTTTTTCACGAGGAATAAGGAAGTTAGAAACGCGTTATTCTAAATGCATTGCATTGGAGGGAGATTATGTAGAAAAATAAAATATTATTATTTAAATCTTTGCATTTTTTAATATTGATTCCAAGAATTTTTTGATTCACCCTCGTATATATTAATGTCTAAAATAATTTAATGTGAATAAAATTAAAAGACGAAGGTTATTCACATAATGATTGTAGTAAACATAATAGCAAAGTAATACAATTTAACACAACATAAATAAGTTACTGATAATAGGGCCGTTTTGAAAGAGATTCACTACATTCAATCAACGTTAAACATATGTGTATAAAATCTTATTCTATCTCTATCAGCTTTCAAATAAAAGACAGAAATAGAACGATTATTTTATTTAGTACAACGTTAAAAGTATTTAGTCTGACGTCGTGTAAGGGGTCATGCAACAGGATGCTTGCTATTCCTACGTATTTATACGCTCAAAAATATTACGTACGATTAATACAACTGTATGTGTCATGTGTTTTGATCAATTCATATTGTTTAAAGATTGAACGACAAGAGATCCGACGAAAGGCCAACACAAAAAAGATCAAAATCAGTCGAACAAAAACAAAGGAAAAAATTAACATAGGAACCAGTCGTATATGAGCGTAAGTTCAGCTTGAAAGCTCTGGGTGTCAATGCAAATTGTATGGGTCTTGTCCGCATCGTCATACGATAGTTTAAGATACCACCTACACGCATTTGGTAGTTTTATACTACATATAACTGGAATGTGCTCTTTCGGCCGCGTGGAATAATATCATCGCGATCAGCAACCTGTTATACCTAGGTATAACATATGTCTATAATTCTAAATTTATCAATAACCGGTGGACCGTTTGAGTGTATAGAAGTAACAAGGACAAACTCGCAAACTATTGCATTACAGTGTGACATTACTGATTCAAGGAATATCTTGCACTGCAGTGGCACCAACCAAGATAAACTCTTGCTCAATAAGCCTTCCTAAAAGTCGATATTCCTCGCTTTTTAAGATTCCAAACCCTGACGGCGGCAGCGAGTGCAGTAGAAATTCTTTAACGCCCTCCCCACACACAGCAACTACATGCTGAGTGCATGCATGCATAAAGTCTGACGGACGTGCACGTTGTGAAACCGCAATATACCCCCAATACTACTAATACATACCGTACATAAATAATATTATCCTTATTAGCTAAACCAGTTTTTCAAGTAGACAGGTTCAGAATTGGATCCAACATATGTTTAGTTTTACTCTTATGAAAACCAGATCTGCTATTTGAACGGCCCAAAAGTCGCATCGTAAATTTGTATTAATGAATTATTACTATTATTGTATTTAAATATAGTTTTAACAAAATCATGAAGTGAGATGAATAGAATAAAATCGAAGTGGTTTGAATGATTCCGAAAATCCGATAGATTTGAGTCGGCCTCAGTAAGCTGACGAAACGATTTATTTCCGACTCAAAATGTCTGATTATTGATTTTTGATTATTCGTTTATTCATAATTGCTGCCTTCACTAGCAATAACTAACTATATTAAAACTTTAGTTGAGATAATACAATGTGTGCTCATCAATGTCTATACAGACACTAGTCCCAAATTAAATACAACTGTAAATTTTGCAGGCATAATATTATTTCAGCCCTTCACCAACAGATAATGTTTTCGGTAATCATCAAATTATAAAAAAAACCTTACAAAGCAATTTCTTATAAATAAACTGATCATGGAAAGAAGTAATTCAGCTCTTAAAGGTTCTTTAGGCCTAGCGCAGACAACCATTTTTAATCGGTCCGACAATAATATGTAACAATAGGACGGACGTATTTTACACATTTTTAATTCAATCGGTCATCCATCCTCGAGAATACTTCGGCCATTGATGGATTTTGTGTGCGGTAAGCGTATGTCACGCGAAACGTCCCGCAAAAAAAGTTCTACGTAAACCGGAGCAAGTATTAAAGACTCTCGCCGACCCGATCTCAATTTTGCCGAAGAATGTCGTAGATTAGGCTATAATTGGATGACCCATTAAAAGCAGGCGTTTGCACTGTGCTTTAAAGACACAGAGCGATGTTAAAAAGTAACGCATTTGAATTCCACTGATAGTCAAATTATTTCTATCCAAAAACAAACTTTCATTCAAGCACAGCATGCGCAAATATAGTAAAACTAAATTCTATTAAAGTCATTCTTGTTTACTCCAATTAATGTGTTTGATGCACACAGAGATTTAAAAAATGCGCGAATATAAACTACCACAGACTTGACATGATGACTCTTTACCAGCATTCAGCATAAAAATGACAGCGTGCTACACAAAGCTTAAGCCAGTTGCAGATGATGCCGTAGCTTGGGTTAGAACTGTTGGGCATGAAATGCCATCATATGAACACGTATACGGTTGAACTCTGCAGGACTAATACGTATCTCAGTTGCAATCAACTGTTGATTAAAATCTAAAAAAAAGGCGGTTATATGCCAATTTTGTCAGCTCGAATCAGCAATTTGTTTGAACTAGCATTTTTGCTTACTGGAGTTGTCAAAACTGATAAAGCCGCCATTTATTGAAGACTAGAATCAAAAATTTGATTACAGCTGTGATACGTAATAGCCCTGCTGGTGCAAATACTCTTGATTAGTGTTGGGGAAAGCAACTGCGCAGTCTGCAACGTACTTGAAAGAGCGCGTACACGGGCAATTTAAATTGCTCAATCTTAGGCAATACTTGTCAATATTGACGACGCGATACATCAGCAAGTAGGGGAGGAATCTGGAGCAATTGCATGGATTTTATTTCAGTAATATTGCTACTAATTGTTGCCAATATTTCATATTGCTAAATTTTATTGACTCCAAATCATCATACAAGCTCATCACTCAGCATACAAGCCCGTCCTCTAGCATCAATTTCAACATGTTGCTATTATTATCACTGCGTCCTAAACCTTCTACATTCCGTTACACACTTTTGTGCAAATGCATGCTTTCAACGTATTCTATTGATCATTGAAAATTAATAAAAATAGCGTAGAATTAAATTGCTTGATGTTTCGTGACGTCATAGCGGCTTGATAATTTGAATAGAGCTTAAATCATCCCCAACTGGCGCTATCGCAAATGTACACCCATCAAATCGATTCCTTTTTAATATTTATCATAGCGATCGAAATCCTACTAGAACACAGCTAAATCAGTGTTTATTCTTTAGTATGAAGTAGAACACGTTTACATTATATTTTATTTCCGTGAATGGTCGGAGTTAAAGAATATTCTCTCTAATTTCGGGATGCGAATCAGAGAAAGCGAGAAACCCCGATTTACCAGGTGGTAGGTCTCTTGAGGCCAGGAGACATTCTTGGTTGGAACCACATTAGTGCCAGATATTCTTCCCTGAGCAATATTATCAGCAATAGCAACAGCAACGTGTACAAGCCTTACTGTGTTGGTGTGAAAGGCATATGAAATTATTAAGCGAAGGACACTCTGTTGGTGTGACGAGTGCAGCAATGCAGTGCCATACAAAATCCAACTCTTAGCTCTGGGTGGCATTGCAATTTTCAGTCTTGATGCGGACCTTCAATCGCAGTATTTGCGTCTGGTTACTTGTCAGTAAAAATAATTTGACAGGTCTCCATCTAACTAGTGGTGCACAGCTCAAAATTCACCATAATATATAGAACAAAATTTAACAAGTATTGCCTAAGATTAAGCTATTAAAGTTGCCCGTATAAGGGCCGGCGCACATATAGCGAAGCGCAGCGCAGAGCATTTTCAATGTTAAACTATTATCGACATTGTACACGTTGAAATAATGTCGAAAATCAATTAACACAACAACTAGGTAATTCCTTCGCCATCCGCGTGTACTCGCGCATTCTCGGGTAGAAATACGCAAAATGTGTAACGCGTTTAGAAAACTTCGCGGACATGCTCTGCGCTGCGCTGCGCCATATGTGCGCCGACCCTAAAGGTTATTTTATTAAGTTAGATGCACATATAGTGATGGCGGTTGAGTCTGGGCGGTGCGAGTACCGTATCGCGCGTGTCGATGCGGATGCGGGTGTGAGGGCGGGTGTGCGGGCGGGTGGCGCGGCGGGTGCGTGTGAGCTGGTGGCACCGTCACCGTGATGCCATCGTCTCCCGACCCGTCCGATTCCTCGCACACCGACCGCCGCAGACACTCTACGTTTCACGTACACCTCCATTATTACACGTCCGCCACGCCTTACGAGCTTACCGCGTTCATGCCGCGAACATAGTACGGTTTTACTTGACCACCCGAACATTGCTACTACGATTTACTGCGTACTTACATGTATACAGATTTTATGTTTTGCTCTTGCGCGTAGTTCAGGGCAGTCAAGGAAACACGACCGCATGTTAAATAATTATACGTCCACGTGTGTCTCATAGCGAGAGCATGTTAAGGCAGTTTTAATGACGCGCTATTGTGAGATATTTTCGAAACTATGACAAAATAATAGCTTTACTAGTGATATAGATTTGCGTACGCATATAAACGAGGTAAGCCCGGTGAACACGCATTTTTAGTTATCAATAGGTTCACTATAATTAAATTCTGAATGTTATCTACTAATCGTGTATTTATAATTATAAATGATTACAAAATAATGCTTCTGTTATTTCAATAGAAAAACTATTAAACAATTGGTGTTTTACTTCAATTCAATCAGAAGTTCAGGCTCAGTTCACATCTTTAATCAAATCATTAAATTGTCTCACAAGTCCAAACCATTATTAGATATATTTGTAGGGTTATTGTTCTTTTTAATAGTAAATATATATAAATGGTTATTATTATATTTACTTAAACACCAACAAACATATCTGGCAGTTATTTACATACTATATGTACAAAAACAATTTTATTTAAAGTACTTATTTAGCTTGGTAAAATTAAGGTAACAGTTTCATTATATCGTATGAAATCAAAAGAAAACTTTAGCTTTATTCTAAGTGTTTTTCTCTGCATTATACTTTGTATATAAACATTGTTTATATTTTTAAATTCATAACAAATGCAGAATGAAAAGACGAAGAGTAAGATAAACCAAACAAAGCTTAGTTATCACATTTGTTAACATGCAAAAAGTACTTCTTTGCATATTTAAGCACGAACGCACATGAGCAGAAATATAATAATAAATAACTGCCAAATATGTAGCAGAAAGAGCTCACGCATTCAAACTCGGATAATTTGTCTTGGGCCCTAATTTTTAAATGTCCCGAATAATTTTCTACTACAAAGTAGTACCAATTTTTTTATTTGTTTAAAAAGCCGCGTACAGATTATTTGCAACACAACATGCACTGCAACGCTTCCCATACATTTTAATGTGTTCGCGAAGGCACAAAACAATACTGCGCACGCTACGTGCATTCGCAGCGCGCGCGTTTGATCGGTTTTTCCACGAATGCTTTAATGCTGGGTTCCTATATCCAGAAATGTTTGCTTACGACTCGGTAACTTATTGATACTTTTTGTAAAGTACTTAGACCGCGCGGCCCCGAGTAAGCAGAACGTCATCGCGATAAAAGTGGGAAGAGGCGGTAGGTGGGAGCGGAGGACGCTTGCAGGCAATTATTACGTGAGTCCCGGCAGAGTGGTCGGGGTTGGCAGTTTTTAAATGTCATTGTTTTCTGTTGCGTAGGTATGCTACCAACAAAAATTAGATTCGATGTGTACTTGTCTTGTGGCGATGTTGACATGCCTACATGCGTCTCGCACCAAACCTGTGTGAATCAACGCTAGTAGGTAAGACGTTCTACATATTGACATACTTTGCTTTTTGTTTGAGACAACTGTCAAAATGTAACGAGTCGTAAGCAAAACGAACCGTCTCTATATATAGGAACCCGGGCTAAATGCGTGTAGTGATCTGGGACGGCTATTAACGGCTATTAGCAATGGACCTGCGCGCTTCGATTAAGCACCTATTATATTATTATATTATCCGCAATATTTGGATTGTAGATTTATACAATATTTATATATGAATGGATGGAGACGACGACTAAGGGGCCGTCCATTAATCACGTGAGGCTCGAAAAGGGGGGTGCGACAAAAATCACAAAATATCACCAGGGGGAGCGGGGGGTGTAGTAAGAAACATCACGTGTATTTATTTTTTCGTCAAACGCGATACATTAAATATCTTAATGTACTATATATACACAAGTACAAGTACAATATAGTACAATATATATTTTTCACAAGATTACAGCATTCATTTAATATTATTTGTAAGTGTGCGAGTCAAAAACAACTTGCAACCTTTCTGTCTTTTTATCATGATCCTTAATTTTCTAGTATAAATACTTACCTGTATTTAAGATAAATTATTCTAAAAATTGTAATATTCTTTGTAGGTACTAAAAATACACGTGATTTTGGATTGGGGCGGGGGGTTAGTCTTAAACCTCACCACGTATCGCCAAGAGAGAGGGTGGTCAAAAAATTAATAAAAAAAAACACGGGATTAATGGACGGCCCCTAAGACAAGGAAAAAGCATTGTATTAATCACAATCTACAAAGAAATGACCGTACTATGGGATAACAAAATCGAAAACTTTAAAAAAAAAATATAAAGTATGATGCGTTCAAAGATTTTATTATGATATAGTTCAGTTCTACACCAACGACGAGGTTTGCGACTTGTTTTTTTTATTGATTTAGCAACAGACTGATACAGTTTAAAAATAACTATATTAAAATTCAAATTACTTTTTTTGCGTGGTAATTTTATCCGTTGCGTCATGCGCCTTCTTGATTTTAAGGGTCAACTTTTTTATTGAATGTATCTCATTTATTTTCAATCTAACAAGAATAATAGTTATGACAAAAGTTATTTAGAATTAAATTTTCTACAATTTTGATGCGCATATTTTTTTCCTTAGATCGATATTTTCCGATTTATACAAAAAAGATGGGGCTAATTTTCGTTTGATTAACAACTCTTTTATATTCAACTAGCTGCTCTCCGCGGTTTCACCCGCGCGGTGATGGATGATGATGATGATGAATCTTATATAGCTTATGTTACTCAGGGTGAATGTAGCTTTCCAATGGAGAAAGAATTTATGAAATCGGTCCAGTACTTTTTGAGCCAATTCGTTACAAACATACTTACATACAAATCTTTCCTCATTATAATATTAGTATAGAAATATAGATTTAACAGAAAAAATGAGTATAAACTAATTTGTTTAAAATTAACTTGTCTACAATTTTGGTTCTTATAATATGTTCGTCTGATCGATATTTTTCGATTTATACCCGAAAAGAGGTGAGGGTACTTATCATTGCATGATCACGTTTATTGTCAATTTAAATAAAATAAAAAATGGTTACTATCAAAGTTGTTTGAAATAAAATGTCCTCCAATTTTGGTTCATATAACTTTTTGGTAAGATCGATATTTAGTTCGTTTCTGCTAAGCTTTCATTTTAAATACTTGCCCCTCTTTGGTATAAATCGGAAAATAATATATTAGGAAAAAATTGATAGGAAATAAAATTATAGGAAATTTTACTCTATACAAGTTTTGTTATAACCAGTTTTCGTGTGAAATTTAAAATTAACGAGTTATTCAATAAACTAAAACCGAACCTTAAAATCAAGATGGCGGATGACGCAACAGATTGATTATACCACGCAAAACAAAATTTAGACTGCCTAGTGACCTTTCCCAGTGAATTCCGCAGGAAAATTGCTACTTATATTTGTTTTCCGGGTCAAATCCTAACTCGATTGTACTTATATAATTAAATCATGCGATGTGATAAACCGGTGTACCGGTACCGGTGTATCCTGTATTAAGTATATGCGCAGAATTCAGACGGATATGAAAACAGCTATTTTTTTTTCAAATAATGGTTTTCCAGTAATACATTGAAAAGAACCTACATTGACCACCATGACAAACCACCAAATCCTAACAGTTAAATTAGCGTACTATTCTCTACTAAACAAACTTTACCTCGGAGAATCTGTCAAAGACATGACTATATGTGTGACTATAACAACACGCGAGGCGTCAAAATTGGTGTTTTATTTTTTGATATCATTTACTATACTTGTGATCATTTAGTATTTATTTGATGTTATATTTTGCTGTATTTGGTAATAAATTAAACGTAAATCGATTTAAAATACGTTTACTTGTTTTCACAAAATCATCAAAAAAAATTGCTAATGTAATTTTACTTCGCACCCGAATCGAAAAAGGTTTAAATCGGTTTAAAACCTATGCCCATTGTACCTATTTCTCGTATATATTGACTGTCTATTTGTCTAAAAGTAATGCGCTGAGTACCATCTGGATTGCGATAGAAAGCTTTTTAAAGCATCTGGCCATGTGCGTTCGCGCTAAGATGCCTAAAAATATCGGTATGCAACTAATTGTCATGTTCTCAAATGTAGATGAAAGTAAACCCAACCTTAGAAGAGATATTAATAGAAAGTAAGTCAACCAAACTTTTTAAAAATGTTCAAAATGCTTAATGGGAAACGGGATTTAGGTAACACCAAGCATCAACTTCGAGCAACGCAACTTACCAACAGCATTATGACCGGCATGGATGCCAGGGCCATTTTGAGGTGCTCCGTGGCCCATAGCAGCGGGATCTAGTAGAAATATTTCAATATACACATAGATTATATGTAATATAGTATTATCTTAGGTTGTTTGCTAAAATGTTTAGAAATAATAACGTTTATTTAACATTTTGTGTATGTTAATTTTACATTTTGAAATATATCACTTACTAGCTGCGCTCTGCGGTTTCATCCGCGTGGTGATGGATTATGAGAATGTATCAAATATAGCGTATTTTACTCAGGCATGATGTAGCTCTAAACTCGCGAAAGAATTGTTTGAATAAGAAGTTGAATTGTTTGAAGTAGTTTTATATCACAATAATTATATATCTTTCCTCTTTATTATTGGAATAGATAAGGATTAATACCAAAGTACGAATAATGTGGCCTGGATTGTACCGGCGTTACTATTGCATATTTCAAAATAAAACAGAATTTATTGTGACATAATAGTTAGACATTATGGTAATGTGGACTTCTTTGTGGATATTGACGTCGTCTATAAAACTGTAGTATGTCACTTTGCTTTATTGTCAATAGCCATAGACTAATATTATATGGCATAGAGTTTCCACAGCGTACGCGATATAAGGGCTTTTTTGGATAATTTTTTAAACACCTTGGGTTACATTATCAAAGTTTTTATATGGATCCCTAACTTTTTACAAATACTATATAGCCTATGTTCATCAGGGATCATGTAGGTTTCTAACGGTGAAAGGTTTTTTCTAATCGGTCCAGTAGTTTCGGAGCCTATTCAATTCAAAAAAACAAACAAACATTGAAATTTATAGAGAAAAAATTCCACTCTCGGACGGGATTCGAACCAATAGATGTCGCTCCGTCCCCGCAAGACGGTTCAAGTCAAATAGAGAGTTAAAATTCGATGCTCGGACCAGAACCTCGGTGGCCTAGTTGGTCAATGGCGTCTGACACGGAGAGTCAGAAGACGCGGGTTCGAATCCCATCCGAGGGTGGAACTATAAATTTCACTGTTTGAGATCGCTAAAGCAGGCGTTAGTGCTTTAAAAAGTAATACTATAAAAACAAACAAACAAATCTTTCTTGTTTATAATATTAGTGTAAAGTGTAGATGTAGATAAGCTAAGAAGAAAGACTTATTATTTCTTCGTAGCTTATTAGTGTAATTTGGCTTTGTCTTTGTTCAATGCGTGTAATCTTCTAAACTAGCTGCTCTCCGCGGTTCCACCAGCGCAGTGATAGATGATGATGATGATGATGAATCTTATATAGCCTATGTTACTCAAGGTGAATGTAGCTTTCCAATGGTGAAAGAATTTTTGAAATCGGACCCAGTACTCTTTGAGCCAATTCGTTACAAACATACTTACATACAAATCTTTCCTCTTATAATATTAGTATAGAAGTATAGATACTCGTAAACGCAGAGAAAACAAAGTCTTTACATTATATGTCTTCATCAAATATTTACATTTGATGTGTGTGATATAGACGCATACATTATGATGCTATATTTCCAAAGAACGATAAGTAGTCTTTGAGCGATACCAGTGAGCCTAGCACGAAAATATGCTTGAGCGTAACATAATCGTGTCGTAGATGTATACAGTACAAACTATGAATTATCTGTGCCACAGTTGTACTAGATAAATGATCGCCTGTACTGTATACGTCAACGATATGGTTACGTTTACGCAAATTTTCGTGCTAGGCCCACTGAAATTGGTTGAAAATTATATACTTTGTAACCAATCTATTTCTTATATATATATTTATTTTATGAGTGATTACTATGAGTGCACGACATGCACTCCAATGCCTGTTTTCCATCTAAGCAACTACACACACAAAGCACCAGATTTTTTTTCGAAATCCTTCGTACAGCAACCCTCCCAAAGTTTAATCGTAATCTATGAATGATATAAGATACGTATAGAAACCCAACAAACCAATAATTAAATATTCATTTTAAAGCATATTAGATGAATGAGAAACCTCCCGCTTAAAATTGTTGGCTAATTTAGTACCCTCATAAATAATAATCTACCATTAGGGCAATTATGTATATCAGTTGCAATCAAATGGCCGCTTTACATCAGTCCTGAAAATGCCCGCTTTATATCAGTCTTGACAACTCCAGCAAGCAGAAATGTTAGTAAATTGCTAACTGGAGCTGACAAAAGTAACATAAAGCCGTCATTTTTGTAGATTTCAATCAACATATGATTGCAACTGAGATACGTAATAGCCCAGCAGTAGCCAACATAGCCCAGTTGCTCAGATAATTCAAAAATGGTTTCCCTTTGTGTTAGTTCTTTGTCTAGTAAAAAATCTTTAATGAGCGAAATAAAACATATACGGCAACATCCGTTCATAATATTAGCATATAATTCTAGTAATATTTCGTCACCTGGCTGCGGCGCTTGGACGGGTATTGCGGCGGGGCGATGGGGAGTCCTCCGACTGTACCCCGTTTGATTCCGGAATGAAGACACAGAATTCCTCAAGAACCTGTAATTAAAAGGAAACGCATGTTTAACCTAAATGTCTGCAACTGTACTGCCATCCCGGACATAATTTTGAGAAATGCGCGCCGAAAGGGCAAAATGTAATAAAACAAGAGGTTATTTGACAAAATCTTAGACTGCAAACGTAAAAACTTATTTTTTATTCCTAAACGTTGTTATAATTTTTGTTTACAATAAATCCACATCCATAAACTTGCTGTAGCCGCTAGAACTCCAAGTGTTTTTGATATAAAATCTATTCAATAGCTCGTTTAAGTGCAATAAATTCTAGTATTATTGCAGTTGTGAACATTTTAAGAAATATTTCCTGATTAAAATGCAGCAATCATATGAAAGTACTGCCACTTAGTAGATTTCTTAATATTATATCTTTTTACTTAGTATTTCACGGATTATCTATAAAATTAAATTCTACTGATTATATTACATGATATATTAAAAATTCCTTTAAACATCATAGTAAACAACACCCTCTCATGTTCAAAAATAGCTAGGATTTTTTTTTACAATCATTACAGTAAAACGCAACATAATAACAAAATCACATAAGTACTTTACGAAACAATAATCAGACTAACAAACAACAAAATAAAACATTAGAAAAGATAGGACAACTTATAGAAACAAGTACAATTAAAAAATGTTATACCGACTTCCATTCTATTCAGTTATTGGAGTGTATCTGAAAAACTACTGGACTGAATTTGATGTAATTTAAATGGAACCACACGAGAAGCACCAGCTTTCAAATAAAAAGTTTGAGAATCGGTTCACCCAGTCGAACGTTATGAGGTAACAAACATAAAAAACGTACAGTCGAATTGAGTACCTCCTCCTTTTTTGGAAGTCGGTAAAAAAACTATAACTTTAGTTTAATACATAACAATCTAATTAATATCAATTGTCATGGAAGTTTGGAATTTAAACAATCAAACTTTATATAGTAGATTGCACTTTACATAGATTCTACATAAAACAATATAGGACATAAAAACTCTATAACATTTAAAAATACTAGTCTTTTCGAATAGCTTAAAACTATATTGTACTAATTCTGCACGTTAATAGGGAGTACAAATAAAAAGATTTCCTAAAAATTGCAGTACAATTAAGTTGTATGTAGTCTAATAATACTGCACTCTAGTACGTTTAACTTTTCAGCTAAATTTAAATTAAAATGGTTCAAGCGTCACAAAATACGAGGGAGCGTTTTCAAGTTCGCGGAATGGGGGATAAGAGGTGGAAATAAAAAAAACCAATTATTTTTCCTTTTCAATGTATTCTTCTGCAAAACGCGCATACATTTTTCAGAACTTTCATTAAATTTATTTATACCCTCATAAAAAATGTTTTCTCTTTATCTTCATAATACGCCGAAACTGCCTACTTGACTTCATCATCGGTGGTAAATTTTGTACCGCACAGCTCTTTTTTTCATTTTTCAATCACTCGGGGCCCGGTCTGGGCTGTAGGATGGGTGATTCAAAATACCGAAGCCCACCTTATGCAGGGCTGCCAACGCAACGCGGCTCTTCTGGAAGGGCGCGTTGTCGTTCAAAAGCAGCACACCTTTCGTAAATTTTCCCGGTCTTTTATTTTTAATGGCTTCTTTTAGTCGCTCTAAAAAAGGGAAACTGACCATCTGTGCAACTGGAAAACGTGACTCTACCTCATCAAGACAAAGTCAGTTATTTGGCCCTCCATCTTGAGCGACGGTTAACTTGGAAAAACCACATTAAATATAACGAGAAGAACTCAACTTGCGTTATACAGGCATGTACTGGCTTCTTGGCCGAAATAACAAGCTCGCCATCGACAACAAACTGCTCATTTACAAATGCATCTTAAAACTTGCTTGGATGTACGGAATTCGGCTGTGGGGGACTGCTAGTGACTCAAACATATCCATGCTTCAAAGACTGCAAAATGGGATCCTGCTTACAATATGCAATGTACCATGGTACGTAACTAACATGGAAATCCACGCAAATCTTGAGATGAAAACCATTAAGCAAGAGATTAAGAATGCCAGCAACATCTACAATGATAGATTAATGAAGCATCCAAACACACTAGCGGTTAATTTAACTTCGCAAAGTTACGAGCCAAGGCTACAGCGCAAAGCTGTTCTTCTACCTTCTAATTAAAAGAGTAGTATCTAGATCTCAAGAGGAGTAATACTCAGTGGAGTGTACCCTATACAAGACCAGCTGCCCTCAACACATCTGCTTATAGTACACACTGATTGTAGATATACTAAGCAAATAAAAAAAAAGTTTCGTCTCCAGTAACAATTCGACTTAACACCATCCTTGTCATCATTAGAGAGGTCCAAAAATGCACGTGAACACTATACGCGCTGTTGTTTTTGCGGCGGCTTAAGCATTCTCGGCACCCATCTTGCGCTGACCTTAGTCATGCCAAGATGATCGTGCAGGATTTTAAAATGGTTGCATCGGATACTCCAACCATTTCTGCGATTTTTTTATTCTTTAGTCGAGCATCGTCGAGTACAATCTTTTCTACTTTTTGGATAAGTTCTGGCGTGGTCACCTCGATGCTCCTGCCCGGTCTCGGGTCGTCTTCAAGGGATTCCCTTTCTTGTTTAATTAAACTGTGCTACTTGTACACCATGGCTTTTCCTGAGCAATAGTCGCCATAAACCAATGAAATGTCATCCATTATGGTCGAAACTGATTTTCTTTGCTTGGTAAGGAACATTATAACGGCACGATATTAGATTTTTTTCATATTTCACTTTTCACTCCCGGTTATGTTACTTGGTAGACGATAGCTCAAAGACTATTTGTCTAATAACAATGAAACCTCGTATGTATACTAATTATGAGTCACTCAACACGTTACGATTACACCTAATGAGCCTAATCACACCCCTCCTACCCTCTTATTCCGCGAACTTAAAAACGCACCTTCGTACTGCACTTTAGCTAGGAACCTCAACAAAATCTTGTGAAGTACGTATTTTATTGCGGTTTAAATGGTTAATAGTTAACACAGTTTAACTAAATTATAAATTAACCCTTCATATACCGTGATAATTAAAACAGAAGATTTATGATTGAAACGCACCTAAATTTACGTCAACCATTGACGAAGGACGCGAAGGGTTAATGTTATGGCTTATTATTATAAATGGTACAATCCCATATCCCTACCTCTCAATCTTCTTCTTAGTCGTTCACTCTTCGACAGAGTGGTCGTGGTTGAAGACGATGCCCTTTCTTTAAATAATGCGGCCCTCGCAGCCTCCATCCATTGCGGTCTTCTGCGTTTCGGATACTTTGGACTACGGACGTTTGTGTTGCAGCTTTTATAAGGTCTGTCCAACGCGTAGGTGATCGTCCGCGTGACCGCTTGCCTTCTACTTGACCCTGGACTACGAGTCGTTCCATGGAGTTTTTATTTCGAACAATGTGTCCGAAGTATTTGAGGATTCGTATTTGCACAGTCGACGATAATCTTTCCTTTGTGGCGTACACTCACATAACTCAGTCATCTAATGACTACACACAGGACCAACACTATGCATTTCGATTAAATCGCTACCTCTTGTGATCTTGGTCCAGCTCCTTAGATGGCCGGTTATCTGTTGTGTGACCACCCGCGCCGCGCGCTGCCTCCGCTATCGCCTGCCGCGCCGCTGCGACCCGTTCTGCCGGCCGACACACGCACACGGAGATCGCTATACGCCGCTTGTCGCGATTTTTAATTATTTCATTGTTTAATCTCCGTAGTCCTAAATTTATATCTTATCTACATGTATACTTCCAATATTGAAATAAACAAGTGTCCAATCGATAATAAAATATTCATTTCTTTCGGCCTCTAAACAATACCTAAAAATCATTAAAATTTACCCGTGGTGTCGCTTCACGACCCACACCTTGATTTTTAGTTCCTCCAAGATCGAGATATTGGTCCGAAACGCTGTCCAAGGGATCCGCAGCAGTCGCCGCCAGCACCACATTTCAAGTGCATCGATTTTGCGTCGGTCTCTGAGGTGAACCGTCCACGTTTCTGCGCCATAAAGAAATATCGGAAACACTAAAGTTTTCATTAGGCGGATTTTCGTGGCTTTGGTGATATTTCGGTTGCACCAGACTCTTTTCAGCATATCAATGGCAGATCTTGTGATAGCACATCTTCTTCGAATCTCGTCCTCACAGCCCCCAGTGTTCGTGATCGTGGATCCGAGGTACACGTAGGATTGAACAATCTCACAGTTGCCAATCACAGAGATGTCAGGTTTATTCAGTTCAGCTCGGTCCACGATCATCATCTAGGTTTTGTCTCTGTTGATCGCATGTCCGAAGGAGAGGCTTGTTGTCTCTAAACGTGTCAACAGGTGTTCCATATCTTCTTTTGTTTGAGCGAGAAGAGTAGTGTCATCGACGTATCTCAAGTTGGATATTTTCCGACCTCCCACTGAAATGCCCTTGTCCCACCGTTCTAAAACAATTCTCATAATATACTCCGTATATATGTTAAACAGGAGTGGAGATAGTATGCACCCCTGCCGAACACCTGCATGTGTGTGAAAGCTTTTCGAGTCAACGTCGTCTATTCGAACAGTCACAGTTCCGTCCTCGTAGAGTTGGCGTATGAGCCAAACCAGGTGGTTCTCAATATCCATACATAAATATGTAAGCTTCCGCGTTACGTCGCACTTAGCGCTAATTGCGCCTTCTAGTGTGAAAAACAATCGAAAAGTTATTGACCAGTACGATACTCGCCGCCGGCAAAGATGGATGCCTAAGATTTTTATTTTCAACGCGGACCTATTTAGAACTCTTATCTAAGGTTCAAAGCCAATGGGTCCCAAATATTTAATTCTATGGTCGCGACATCCCGAGTGTGAGTTGTACTCCCGTGCTTCTGGACTGGTGTTGACGAGGATTGCAGTGGTTTTTCTGGAGGACATCGCAGGTCCCGTTCTGCTGCTGCACCCTGCGCCGGTGGATCTTCAGGTAAGCTTGCATTTCTTTTGTCTTTACCTCATTTCTCCCCTGTTTCGTTGCACGTACCATTCAATACATTCATTACAGTGCACTGTCGAAGCCTGATTAGCTTTATGGCGCGACCACTGTATTATTTTAATAAATCAGTCATATTTCTGCAATTTTCCTTTTCGAAAATATATATACAAATGTAAATATAAATAAATCGTGTGTCTGGAGGCTCAGAAGGGCTGTAATTTACCAGATGTTATTTAAAAAAAACTAATATGGTGCACTGATTTTTATCAATCAATCAAATCATTTATTCGCCAGAATACAGTCATAAAGGTCTTAAATAATATAAATGTGGCAAATTGTACTCAATCTGCAAGCAGACGTGCGAATTCTTGAACTTAAAAAATTAAGATTGTATATAATATTAAAGTAAATATCAAGTTAGAAAAAGAAAAAATGGTATTGTAATTAAAATAGATAAATGTCAAAATAAAGAAATAAATAGCATTAAAATCAAATTATTAACAAATCATTACCATTTTGAGTCTCTAAACTCCTTAACACTATAAAAACTCTTGTCCAGGAAATAACTAGTCAATTTTCGTCTAAAATTATTGCCATTTAATATTTTAATGTCATTTGGTATTTTATTATATATTACTATGCACATATTATAAACATTCCTTCTGTACAAATCCTTCCGTGCTGGGGGTTGGTACAGAAGGTTGTCAAACCTTGCTCGCGCTTGCCGGGTAAGAGCTTCGCAGCGTTTTTTGAAATACTCTGGATGATTTTTCACAAAAATACAAATTTCCAGGATGTACATACATGGTAGAGGAAGCATGTTACATGCTTTGAATAGCGGTCTGCAGCTGTCCAAGAACCAAGCTTTATTTATAATTCTAATACATCTCTTTTGAATCTTGAACACCCTGTCTACGTCGACCGAGTCACCCCACATTATCAGGCCGTATCTGAGCAACGACGATACATAGCCATGTTATGCAGTCAACGCAGCCTCCACAGACACAGTGTTTCTAATTTTTTTTAAAGCAAATATAAAGCGATTTAGCTTCTTACACAATAAATCAACATGTTTTTTTCCAATTAAGATGTTTGTCAAGCGTCAGTCCTAAAAATGTATAAATGTCCACAATGTCAACTATTTCATTATTATAATTAATGTCAAGTTTAAATGGATTAGAATTATATGATTGAAATTGTATTATATTAGTTTTGTTTATATTAATATTTAACTTGTTTGATTTCATCCAAAGTATAACGTCTGCTAGAGCATTATCAACCGTGTGCTGAGCCAGTTCCTTATTGGTACATTTAATTATTATTGTAGTATCATCGGCAAAAAGTATACTTTTATGAGTAGTGGCATCTGGAAGATCGTTTATATAAATTAAGAAGAGCAATGGGCCAAGTATACTGCCTTGAGGTACCCCAGTATTATTAATCAAAGGCTTTTCCTACACTGTTCTATTTATCCGCCTACCCTCCTATTATGTAATGGTGAGCTAAACCATATTTTAGTGACTTAATGTTATGTACAGTGAGGAAGAAATTACTTCATAGTTATTATAACAAAGTTGACTTTACTTACCTATTAGGAATTAAAGTTGTTGGGGAAATTTCCTTCTCACGACAATCTGGACACTCGTGGTCTTCGGACTCTAGTAAAGCTCCTCTTATACCTGCAATAATGACAACATCACTATATTAGCTTCAGATACCGTTTTGTATTATCTATTTATATGAAGCTTTTTAAATATTCTCTTTCTGTCCATTGATGTCTTATAGACCAACAAAACTAAACATTGTAAAATAAAATGCAGTTTTAACCATCTTTCTAGAATCTAGAGATCTAGAGCATATATCTACTGATATATGCTCTATAAAACCTCTGCGTACGAACAGACATACTAATGGTAAAGTTTTATATACGATCGTTCACCTTCTATAATATATATTTCTTTTTTAATTGCAAACTGACTAATCACGAGCAGACTTTTCTAGATCTTTCTTTTTTTTTCTGACTATATTGGCGATTAGTCGGCAAAAAATACCAATTACAAAATGTTTACTTGTGTTGCGTATACTTACTTAAAAAAGATACTAAGGTATTTATTTATTTTTATAAGGAGAGCAAAGCTAATGTCCGGTTAACTTAATTATATAAGAACTATAACTAAACGTTCACACCTGCTACTATACCGCTTGGTGTTGGGCGAGCTTGTTGAATTTGTGTAGTATACTCATATTTTTAATTGATGTGTAATTGACGTTTATAATAGTTGATTATTAAACTTTTGTTGATTTCGTATTCTATATGTCTGAGGGTCGTGACCACCTCCATCCATTATCCTCTCCCATACGATGTTTCGCCATCTACTCCTATTTTTGGCTACATGGATAGCATCGGAGACGGAAGTGTCCAGTGCGGTTCGGCCTTGGTCAGACCAACGCATCGGGCTCCGACCACGCGATCGCTTGCTTTCCACTTTGCCAGTGACAACAAAATTTTCCAGATTGTTTCATCTTCTGGCAATGTGTCCGAAGTATTCAAGGATTCGCTTTAAGCAGATACTTGAGAGCCTTGTGATAATTTTGAATTGTTTTAATATCGACACGTTGGTTCGGAATTCCGTCCAAGGAATTAGCAGCATCCGTCCTCAGGACCACATCTCGAAGCCTGATGGCTTCGAGCAAGCGCATTGATATGCGCTTGCGGTCTGCGGATCAAGTCCATGTCTCAGCGCCATAGAAGAAGATGTAGAAAACGAGAGTGCGAACTACTTTTATCTTCCTTTTTAATGGGATCTGCCTGCCCTTCCATGTTCTATGAAGCTGAGACATAGCACTCTTGGCAATTATTATTATTATTCGTAAGTCAGTTTCGCAGGAGCCGTTGTTTATGATAGTAGAGCCAAGATATACAAAATCATTTAGAATATCCAGATTAATCGCGCCGGTCAGTTCAAGCTTGTTTGCTCGATCTATCGCCATTATTTTGATCTTAGCTTTGTTGATATGTAAGCCCAAGTCATTGCTGACTTGCTCCATTCTTACAAGTAGTGTGATCATCTCGGGCTCACTTGCGGCAAACGTTGTATCATCGGCGTATCGGAAGTTGGTGATGTTTACTCCACCAATGCGCACCCCGCCTTCGCAATTGTCTCAAGTTCGCCTCATGATGTACTTGCCATATGCGTTAAAAAGTATATGTGAGAGAATGCAGCCTTAGCGAACCTTTTTCCTAAAAGTAAAAGGGCCTGAGGTGATATCTTCGATCTTGACTACGCCTTGAATCCTGTAGTATAAAGTTTGTAGTAACGTTATGAGGTGAATTGGGAGCCCTAATTCCGTTAAAACCTTTTACAATGAATTCCAATTGACGCAGTCAAACGCCTTGCTATAATCAACTAAGCACATTAGTACAGGTACTTGTATATATAATAATTTGCCAGATGTTCAATATTTGTCCACGCGTACCCTTGACAGTCACGAAACCCTTGCTCTTGCGGAATCTGACAATCCAGGTAGTGACGGATTATTTGGTTAAATATATGAAGCAAAATCTTACTAGCGTTATAAGAGCAACGGTAATTGTCACAGCACTTCGTCGATCTTCCTTGTGGAGTGAAAGCATAACGAATTCCGTCCAATCTCTTGGCCACTCGCCACTAGCCCATACCTTGTCGCAGATGTCATGTTGTGCAATGATCTAAGAATCATACGCGCCGTCAACGCTCACAACTGTCGCACCCCGGTTTGCCGTTCCTTTTGGTTCCAATGCTTTTAATGCCCAACCCGAATGGAACACTCACGAGGTCGCGAAATGCGCGCTTAATTTTCTGACAAAATTCGAAAGAATCCAATACCTCTTTGATATTTTGACAGTGACAGCCCGCAATGACCGCAAGAACCCACCTTCCATCCGTTCCAATAGTGCAATATTCAGTAATGTATATAAAAATAGCGATTGATTACTTTGATAGGTCAGTGAAAATGTGGTTGAAGGTGGTATAGAATCACAATACACACGAGAATGCCGACTTAAGAACAGCTGCGTCGCGGATATGAGAACAGCTCTCAAAGATAGTGGCAGGTTTCAGGGTGACAGTAAAATATGCCATACCGTCATTGGTGGTGAACCAGGGGTGGTTATTAAACCAGTGAGCGTATGATTTGCAGCAATTGCAACCATATTAAAGCTATTTAAACCCCTCATGTGTCGTTATAACAATAAAATTTCTATTGTGTCTGGATCTTTGACTCTTGATGGACTACTAAAGCAGTTAATGCGTAAACACGCGTATGTGTGTACTCACATTCGTCACAGAAGGAGTTACCGCAGCAAGGTATCATGACGGCATCAGTGAGTAGGTCCCGGCACAAGCTGCATATAAGCTCGTCAGGGATCGTAGTTTCCGGCGCGGCTGCCGCGTTCGTCGACGTGTCGCCGCCGCCTGCGTTCTCAGACGCAAGATACGCATCACTGAAAGTTAATACGGATATTATAAACAAATCTTCTTCAATTAGATAAGAAATAAACATGACGTTTGGCAGCGATCAGCAGCAAGTTGAAATAGTTGGATGATGATCCATGTAGCACCACTTAAAATTGGTACCACTTAAAGTCCAAGTATAATTCATTTATACCACACCCAGTCAGAAAGTGCCTCATAACATTACTCATTCATTAACGGGTTACAAAGTTCGTCATTTCTCCCTTATAAATGTGTGGCAGGAAAACTTATATGGAATTTTATTTCTACCCTCCATAGCAGGGTAGCAATGTAGTATGAAAATCCATTTCTGCCCTGGTAGCGTTCTTTTGTTTTTGAGCAGCGAACATAAAAAGAATACAAACGTCAAATCTCAAAAAGATTTTATTTCCAATAATTAGAAAAAAGAGGTGGGAATTATTTTATTGTACTCGATTGTGTGTGAAAGGAGGCTAGCAACCTTTTTCTGCACTACGAAAAATAAAACATTGCGGTTGTTAAATTTAGTTTTCATTCCATCTATTCGAAAAGAGCGACTTGGTTCGCCTTTATTTTTTATTTTTTTCCTTTGGCCTTTTTGGCCAGTCTTGACGACCTTACTGCCTTTTCTTCAGTGTGGTTCGCCTTTAAGTGCACTCAAATATGGTGTTTTCTATAAGAAACATTTAGCGGGCAGTCATGAGTTTTTAATCCTCTTAATAAGTGCGCCGCGTACTTTTTTAATTTGGAACATCTTAGTGTTCAGCGCCAACGAAATCGAACGCAAATATTGTTTGAATAAAGACTGGCTGTTAAGACGGCCCATAGTCGCACCGCCGGCAGAATAAAAAAATGAAATCAAATTAAAAACGCGCGAACTACAGCCCGCGTTTTCGAAAATTTTTACGATTGTTAGATTTATGATTTTGTTTTGAAAAATGAGTTCTCCAAGTGACAGTTAAAGTATAGAATTATCTCCTGAAAGTATTATCTACCGAGAGAAATATATGAAAGTCTATGGTAATTTTATTGAATGGAGAAATGCAAGAGGCGCCCATAATTTTTTAGAATCTGTGTTTTTGGCCTACTTCCAGTACTTAGCCAAAACTAAATAACCTTCCACTCTCTGGAGGATCTACTCAATGCTAAAATCAACAGTCGTTTCTAATAACGACGTAAAACTGGACACATGTTTGAAATTAATAGCGTATCTAACGTATAGCGTATTATCTATATGAAGAAGTGGAAGTCTAGTGCTGTAGCAGAGCAGAGATGTATATAGAAGATTCCATTGAGAACAAGGCGAAAACATGTGAACGAATCGTAGAAAACATTAAATTGCAACCTTCTTGCTGTCGCCGCGCCCATCTACATACCTTTTTTAGTTATTTTATTATTAAATTCTACTATTTATTTTTTTGTATATTTAGTTGTTACTCTGTGTTTTAATATAACAATATAATAATATAACAATGAAATATGAGGCGCCTTTTATTTTCTCATAGAGGGTGATGAAAAGTAGAGTGTACTCGGGCGCACCATATATTTTGGCTCGGACGACGTACTTTGAATCCCTCGTTACGTTCAGGATTCTCTAGAATCCCTCACTTCGCTCTGGATTCAAAAGCGTCCTCGTCGTAAGAATATAATTTTGCTCCCTTATGATACAATCTACTATTTTTACTAAATTGAACAGTATGCTTTTAATTATTCCAAATAATTTATCAAAATGTCATCTGATAGTGAAAGTGGCGATTTTATAATGATGAAGCCACCAGAAAAAAAGATGTCTTTGATTTCTTACCAAATGCTCCAGACAACAATTATTTACTAATGAAAGTATGTAATTATTTTATTTTTCTCGTAGGTGTAGTATAAAGCACTATATCTCACTCGGGAGAAAGTTCTATTTCTGTTCGAGAGTATGTTTAAGCCCGACCCGCAGCTTAAAGAAAACATGAGATCGTTTTCTCTCCTCCGTGTACAATATATTATTTTACAAAAAGGACATAATACGATTTAATCAATGTAAATTTATAAGTTCTCTATATTCCATCAGTCATATATAATTACTGTTAACATTCATATTGTGAATTAAAATATTTCCTGTAGTTTAGTGAATGAGAAATCTGAAAGGTGGATTAAAATATAATGTACCAGTACTCATGGTAGTCATGAATCATGACTATCACTAGCATGTTCGTCGTGACTTTAGCATGGAATAACGCGAGTATTAGTAAGTACCTACTACTAAGTATAAATTATTGCATGGTTGCATTGGCATGGTTATCATAACCCATGATAATCAAGCCATCATTTTTGATACTTATGTTATTCCTCATTAATTATCAATATATGATAATGAATGAAAACGACCAAATTAATAATTAGTAAGAAAAATTTACCGGTCTACAGCAGGAACTGCGAAGGTACCACTTGGGGTCATCATGGCGCCAGGTGCTTTTGGACCTTCCACTGGTACCATGAAACTACGAGGTATGCCTGTACTTCTCTTTATGTCTATTGATTCACCCTAAAAATTAAAAAAACATAGTTGACTTAATAATTTCTTCTATAGAATATTTCAAACACAAAATTTAATCATATTTATAATGTAGGGTAGGTATTAAGTAGGAAAGTAAATTCCATTTAACATTGCTATAGATCGCGGCAAGTTGAACTATTTATTTATTTACTATGACCTTGAATGCGCAGAAATCGTTTTTTGGGTCTCAATCGAAGTGAGTTACGAGGTGCGGCGTAAGGGGCCGTGCGTTACCATAGCAACGCAGCGACGCTTGCTCCCAAACAATCACACTCCGCCCCTCGCTACCCGCGCACGCTCCACGTGACCCTGGAGTACAATCGCGCAAAAAGTTTTTATTTATTTTTAATTAGAAATTCGGGATTATTCACGTAATATTTATCGGATAGGTCCGACTATAGTTTGCTACAAATACAATATGAAAAATTTAATACCGACTTCCATTCTATTCAGTTATTGGAGTGTAACTCAAAAACTACTGCACCGAATTTGAAGAAATTTAAATGGGACCACACGGGAAGCACCAGCATTCAAACAAAAACTTTGAGAATCGGTTGACCCAGTCGAAAGTTATGAGGTAACAAACATTTTAAAAAAAAACAGTTGAATTGAGTACTTCCTTCTTTTTGGAAATCAGTAGAAAATGGTGAAACCCGCGTTAGTTTTTATAACAAGAAGGTTTCGACTTATACATCTGCAAATGTGTGACCATTAAATTTAATCATGAAAAATAAGAAAAATTAAATCAACAAAATGACAAGACCACAACCAACTTTAAGGGGACAGGCTAGTAGAATTGTTTTTGACATATATCAGTATTTTTAAGAGAAAACAACATAAATGATTATACTAGCTATACTATAGCGTCAATATAATCTAAGAAGCTTATGTCAAAAGATACCATGTCTTCAATAATATGACGGAAGAATGTATAACCCAGTCGAAGATTCTGATACCAGGAGCGCTTTCAGAACCTCCGTTAGAGCGCACTCGGAGTGCAACTTTTCGCACTTACGCCGTTCAAAATCAGGGTAAAGCATTTGGTTGTTCTCAACTCGAGCGTTGCAACTTTTTATTGATCAAAATCGATCGGTAAACGGTTGCAACCGCATCTGACATAACTTTGACCAATCAGACCACTACACAAACTTCTTTTTCTTCACTCTTCTCAAAGAAAATTACGTAAGGATCAAGTGATCTGTCAATGTCGAATTTGTCAAAGTCTGTTTGAGGTTAGAAAACAACCGTGGCCGTTCAGTACCTCAAAGCGAGTTAAAAAACAACCAAACAACCGCACTCTGAGGTGCTGAACGCGCCTCAGCGGTTCGAATTGGATTTTTCAACTGAAACAGGTTTATGTCCGTGAGTAATAGTGATTAAGATTAGTATTTCTATAATTGTTCTATTTTATAATACCTAACAATTACGTCCCACAACACTTTGTTCGAGAAATACAATGATTTGAAAGGAAATCCGATATCATTTTTATGAAATTTAATATTTCGTTTAACAATCGTATAGTATGTATTCGTCTATCACATTTGTCCATAACTGTACCTGCGCAGACCACCATTTTGGTTCAAGTTCCGTGCCGCGATCTATACACAGCTTTAAGTTTGTTTGCTCCAGTCAATGGTCAAATACCTTTTCCAAAACCTACCAGAATATAAACTTGAATGAATTGACAAAGCAATAATAATAAGAGAAGAATGAACATTAATAAGAATTATGGAAGTGTTGCCAGATATACACTTTTAAACTTCTTTACAAAATCTTATTACAGGCACTACATTATAAATTCTGAATACAACATTTAATTTGTTAATAATTAAAGAATTTACCAAACTGGGCTTTATACATATATGTCTAGTAAACACATGTATGCAATATGCATTTGCATATTCTTACTATTTTTGCTGATTATTGCATATTTTGCCTAATATCTACTGATTGTGCATGTTTGGGAATATCGTACTATTATTATAAAGGCGAAAGTTTCTACTCTTATTTGTTTGTTACTTTTTCATGCAAAAACTACTGAATGGATTTTAATGAAATTTGGTATGTAGATAGATGTGGTGTTGGAAAAACCCATAGGACACTTTTTCATCATCTCCATCATCATCAAGTATATAGTATAATATGTAGGTATTTTTATCGTATCATGCACCCAATTTATTAACAAATCAATAATTATATTTTGGCAGAGATAATATCTGCAAATATAGCCCCTAAATTCTAATACCTACCGCCAATAAACTCAGTTATTGCTCATTTGCATATAACAAAATTAAGTGATAGAAGGCACAATCATGATGCTGAACATTGGTAACAGTAGGCACATGATTGTAATTTTTGTTATTTAAAGTAGTTAGATAATTCTTGCATATGGTTTTTAAAGGAACAAAAATTCCATGTTAATGAATAAAAGATAAATGGGACATTATATCTACTGAGTGTTCAACACTCTTCATAGAGCTAGATGGCAATCTAGTACTACCTGAAAATTTGCCAAGACATTCTACCAAAGATATATAAATATTAATGATAACTCATACCGAGGCAGCAACTGGGCAATCCTTGATCCAATGTCCATGCTTCTGACACTTGTAGCAAGTGTAATTTGGAGGAACAATACCTCTTTGGTTTTGGCCTCTAATTTTTTGGTAACTGAAATTGAATTAATTAAATATAATGGGACATAATATATTCGACATACCTAATATGACATACCTAATATTAAATTAGAGAAATTCACTGGTTTATAAAACCATATATTTGTAGAACTCATACAAGTTTCCTAGAAAACCACTAAACAGAGCCACTATTTAATTTCTTGCACCCTTACTGATTGTAAGTTTAGTTAATAGTAATTCATACCATCATATCACATATAATGTAGAAGTGGATGTGTCTCACTTGCCTTTGACTTTATTTGAAAACTATGAATTGGAAATCCAAAAAAAATTGGAGGCAAATACAAACTCTATGTGTCATGATAGATTCCATATTTGGTGACACTTCTATGAAGGAAAGTTGCCTACATGTTGAGATATTGTCATGCGAAATTATAACTTATCTAATCATGACAAAATATTTATGATGATAAAAGAGAATATTAAATTCTCTTGTGCTCACCAAAACAAAAACAGGAGAAACCATGCACCATCGAAGACACACCATTTTTCAACCACAGTATAATTGGCAACAACTGGTTGAGCAAGAGCTTCGTCTGGAATCTAAACTCTAGATCAACTAATGTTGTTATTTTGATTGTGTTATTATAATTTATTGCCTTGAAGCTTCAGAAATTATAATCTCAAAGCTTCAAGGTAATAAAACAGACTTGAAAAGTGGTTAAAACCAACAAACTAACCAAATATAGATAATCATGATATAATCATCTTTTAAGCATAAGCTGCATCTATACCAAATAAAGAAAATTTAAAAATTAGCCATTCACTTAAGTGTATTATATGTGAGTGGTAATGGACATATTAACAGAAAATACACACACACATGCACTTTGTCATTTATCACACTATATTTAGTATGATGTTACATCTATTCAGATGTGGCCATATTGCTGACTCCAGCTTTTCATAGATATCCTAATATTAGAGCTTGATGCCCCTGTATATTAAGCAGGTGCCTTACTTGCTAGGATCGTAGTCAAATGTAGATTGTGATATCATAGCATTTATTTTATCCTGTTCGCTACCTTCCATGCGAGACAGATCAGCCAATCCCTTGTTTGGTGCCACATCTTTGTGAACTGCTGATGTCAAGTTATTCGAGCCTTCCCACTGTTTTTTTGGTTGATGTGAAAGTGGTACTCTAGCAACCAACAATGAAGTATTCTTCGGAATTAGAGTGTGATCATCCACATATACTGCAAAGAAGCAAGTTAATCATTTACTTAACATGAGCTTACCTCTAAGTAAATGTAATGAGACATTCCAGAAACTTCCAGACTGGTTGGTTGGCGCAATTAGTTGATCCCTGGTTTCTGATCCGCCAGACCCAGGTGCCATTCCCAGACAGGTCAAACATTTAAGTGCATGAACATGTCTGTTTGAGCTGTGTCTGGGTGTGCATATATATACACATAATAATGTATATCAGTCATCAGGTCACCATATTACAGGCACTATCTAGTTTGGGACCTGATGATCTTGTGTGGATGTTTATAAATTCCCATTATTTAGTTAGATCAAAGAATCGCAGTACTGTAATAATGTTATTTTTACCTTCTGGCGAGTACTAACAATTAGAATCTAGAAAATGCATTATATATTGTTACATGTGATCCTTTGGAGTTGTCAATCAGGTGACACACTAGGTGATTAGAGTCCTCCACAAGTGTCTTATCACCACAATGTGAGACATTCTGTCTTAAAGCCGTAATGTGTAAGAGTGAAAGTACTGATATAACCCTTTGCATCCCAGAGACATAAAATTATCCCGGTATAGAAAGGGTTAATAGAACTTATCAGCTATGTCTAGGGTGATTTTGTAGTACAGTGCTGCACAGAACTTTGAAATGTACAGTTCTGGGTGGCCCTATTCATCCTTACCATCATAGTCAGTAAGGGCAATTATATATAAAAATTATACAGCAGAAGAGAAAGGAGAGGAGGGTATTCATCCAACCACTTTCGCCACCTTGACTAACTTTAATAATATAAAGGTAAACAAACCTACAGTTTTTAACCCCATACAGACTTGATTTATTCTCAAAAAAATGTATTAGCTTCTACTAAATACTGTAGTGTAGTACCATGGCATTGACTAGTCTGATTCTAGTTTGTATACTAATTTGCACCTAACCAACTGTGTTGTTGAGCCCGAATTGTTTAGATCTGTACTATATACTATGTTTCAATTAATAGAGAGCCCTTATTTAAAATACTAACCACACATCTCTTTCAAGTATCAGCAATGACATGTTCATGCGGTTGGTTCATTATGGCTAACCACCATCCCATAAAAAACAAACAAATGGGTAAATAAAAACAAAAAGGCGCTACTACCACCATAAGTCTACTTCTCTACCATAAGATGTATGAACACCAGTATTTATCATAATGTTATAATTCTGTATAACAGAAGGGATCATATTGCCATCTATTTAGCCCAGCTGTTACTGATAATTTGTTATCAAAACCTCATTAAGATTGCCTGACCTGCAAATAAAACCCAGAGACTCACATAGCCGAAGGAACACTTACACCATTGGACTAGGAGGCAATAATCTAATGTGAAGTGAGAAATCTAGAGCAATTATGATACCTTACCTTCCTTTGTTTGAGCATTAGTTATTTCTAGATCAAAATCTGATGTTTTGCCGATTCGCTTCTGCTGTGATATAGCTGCTTTCAAATCTCCAACCGATATGTGAAGACCATCAAAAGTTACAGTGTCATAATCCAATGCACTTTTGAATTTATAATGCACAGACATTTCCGTTCATCTGCAAAATCATTTGTTAATATTTGCTTGCCAGTGCCTCTTACGGATATAATTGGGATTCCTAAAACCATTAAGGTACTTTTACAGCTTCATAGACATTGAGCCGCTTCTTTTCCTCAGACTGAACAGAACAACTATTCGTATCACAATAAAATCTCCGTATTACAAATCGCCACAAGTTTTAACGAGAAATCATAATATCAGAATCATAAAAATTAGGTTACAATTTTAATAGAATAATTTTAATTTGTTGCAATGCTATGCAAACGCGGATGTCGCTACCACAGATAAATATATTTATATTTATATGTACTACGTACAGACTGGAACAAAGAGTAGAGTAATATATAGGGACTGGAAACTCAACAGGCGAGGGGTATAACAATACGACAGGGGTACGGGAGGGGGAACCGATACACTAGAAGAAGAAGTTTTCTTGCCCTTTGTAACCTATTTATTATAGTGACAGGACAACCGAATATAAAATCTATCGATCATAAAAATTACGATGAAGTTTCACTGTTTTTTATTATTAATAATTCGATGTTTACATAAAATTAAAATTTCTAAATTAACATAGGTAATCACTTTTTCAAACCCTACATCTTAGGACTATTATAATGACCTATTATAATAACTGTAATCCGAACTTTTTGTCATTATGCGAGTAACTGTGTTATTTTTGTTTCAATAATAAAAGAAAGTCTGGACTGTTCACACTTTTCAGCGAACTTTAGCCGCATATTATAATTCATTAGTTTTCTGCTATTCATTAATTTGGCACATTTGTAATACATTTTCCAACAGTTTGGCGTCAATAACGCAATACTGGTGGTAAGTTTCCTCCGAGATTGCTTTGGACTCTCTGAAAGAATCAAAACTCTACTTAAGTATAAATATGAAAAAAATGATGGATAAAATTGCTGTACGCATAGGATACCGAAAATGTTTTTTAAGGTTTACCTCTAGTTTGAGGCGTGATAGGGTAACGTCCTTGTTTCCCCTTGGACTGTTGTTGGGATTAATATGAACACACATGTAGGAACACCAAAAGTGATACTACTTCCTAGAAAAATAAACAGATATTTTGTTTAAATCAACATTTAGGAACAGTTTTAAAAAGTACGAGTATATAATTTTTTTGATATAGAGGAGTTTTTTGGCTCTTACACGTCTTTATGCGTGTTCTTGTAAGTATAACATCTGTTGCGGGGCGTTCCTTTATTTAATGGTTTATCTGTTTGTTTTGTTATTGTTTATTTATTTGTCGGCGACCGAAGCTATGCAGCTTCGGTCGCCGCTACTGTCACTATCAAAGAGAATAATATAAACATCATACACCACAATATATACTAGATAAACATTACGTTACGTCACGTCGGGAATTACGTAGAAGTTAGAACCAACTTATCATTCAGTTTAGGCTCGAAAGCTATACCATCCTGACAAAAAATAGTTATTGCAGCCCTAATCTAGTAACAACACAACATCTGTCAGCTAAAGGGACGGGAAAACGATTAATATAAAGGGTTGGCAAAAAAAACTATTCTTTAAATCGGATATTGAAATGTATCAATACATAATCGATTCAGCACGAAACTTTCGCTTAGATGCTCAGTATTTCAGTATTTCAGTCGCTATCGCGGTAATCGCGGACTGACCACAGACGTGCTGCCAAATGTCTGCAAGCTCTTGTCGCCCAATTGGGTATCTGAGATAGCCCAAATCGCTCAAATCTGATAGATCTTTATTTCTATATAAAATAGTCACAAATATATTTTTTTTTACATATTTCAGGGTTCATTAATATGGTATTGTTATGTGAAAGTTAAATACGTGTGTAATTTTTATTAACAAGCTATTTTATAATTACAATTATTGCTTTTCGTCTGTGTCGTCTATTTTCGAATACTTTGTTAAATATAAGAAGCGCACCAGCATGTCTTCGATGGCCAAAAACTATGGCAGTTTTTTAAAACCTATGTTCTATTGAACATAAGTTTAAAACTACATATCAAATAGAAGATCACATTTAAACCAATACCCTATCTATATGTAAACAAAAGGTGTCTGAAAACCCATGCCAATCCAATCAGTTATTTATTTAATAAGAAAATAAATGATTTGGTACCAGTCATAGTTTTGGTAAAATTGCAAACTTCATGCAACATTATTATTAAAGTAAGTATCAATGAGTACATTATAATAAGTACGTATTACCTTTTTGCTAATATTCGCTTTCATATGCGATATTGCACTGATTTTCAGATTTATCCCACTCTCCTATTAATTTAACACACATTAAACTTTATTTGAAGACTTGTATCTTTGACTTTACTATTTATTCAGCCTTAAATTTCAACAATACACACATACTAACTTTCGTACTCTCACTATCTCACATATTAGAAGATTAAAAATTCGTGCCAATACGTGTGGTACTTTAATGTCATCCAGCTTAGTACATTCAATATGTCAATGATATTGCGGTTTCGCTTATCTTCATATTGGATTAGTAAAATTGAATGGTAATAGTTTTTTGCACGTATTTTTATAACAGATATACAAATTTGATTACTGAAAATAAAAATTTTGGTCATTTTGAAATTTATTTGGTGTCACCCAACATTGTTTGAAATAGATATAATTCGAATTTCTTGTCGCCGCTGGAGGCTCTTGTGTAGCCCCATTGGCGATAAATCGCCCAATCTGGCAACCGTGCCACAGACCACCATTTTTATTATATGTCAAATGAAATTTGACACTGATTTATCACCACAGAACTGACGTTTAAATTACTTTTTACCTACTCCTTACTGGCTATACTAGAGCTCCTCGAAGGAGACTTGAGGTGCGTTCGTTTAGCAATTTGGGCATTGGCATTGGTGGCGTTGCCATTGTTAGCTCTTTTGAGCGTTCGTTAAGCTCAAAACCGTTATTTGCCACTTTTGCCCACACCCTAGTCGAAGTCCGGACGTGGGTCAAAAAATTCACTTTTTGGTGGCAAAAACAACTCTTTTTTAGCTTACCGAACGCTCAACAAAAAGAGCCTTTAACAAGACATTTTCACCCACAGATTCCCAATTCCATCGCCCCTTAGTGTGTTCGAATAGACCCCTGTTGGCGAAAATAATACTAAAAACGCTCACAAGAGGGCCTATTCGAGCACACATTTGATCAACTGTGTATTGTGCCAGTTCTTCGAGTTTCATTTTCATTGGATTGATGAAAATTGACGTAATCATAAATATATAGTCTCCAGATGCCTAACACGTCAAAGTCAAAGTCAAAATCATTTATTCAATTTAGGCATCAAAGACGCACTTATGAACGGCAATTTTTCATTATAATGTACTTTAAAGACTACCGCCGCGTTCCAAAATATATAGAGCCTACCGAGAAGAAGCGGCAAGAAACTGGGGGCCATTCTTTTTATATAGATGTTTTTACTTAGTACTATAAATATTAGCTCCAGTGTGTTGCCTTACAAAAAAGAACATAACATTGGTATCAGTAGGGCAAGACACGCTACACTTTGACATCTTAGTACACGAGTAGATAGATCCTTTTAGGAGTGATCAGTCCCAAGTTTTATCCTCCAAGTAATCCGAAATTTTGTAATAACCTTTTTGACAGAGTTTAGTTTTAATAGTAATTTTAAACTTATTAATAGGCAAATCTCAGATAACATTGGGAACTTTATTATAGAATCGTATACATTGTCCCATAAAAGAATGACTTATTCTGTGGAGACACGTTACATGTACGGATAGCTTGTGCTTATTTCGCGTGTTGATGGAATGAGCAAGGGAAACTTGGAGCTAAACTGTACATCGCTCGTACAGCCCTTTTATGCAGTATAAAAATATAATTAATATCTGCAGAACATCCCCAGAGCAGTGTGCCATAAGTCATAACGCTATGGAAATAACTAAAATAAACTATTGCTGTGTCTACATCAGTTAATAGTCTAATTTTTTTAACAGCATGAAGCCGCTGAACTGAGCCAAAATTCATGAAGCAAAAAAATGTAACCCTTACAGGGTTTACTTGGTTTCCACTTGTCAAATTCAAAATCAGTCGACAAGTGTCTCTCGCTCAGTATGATGAAAATTCACGAGATTAGATTGCGTAAAAATTAGAGGATATGTAAAATAAAGGAGACCACGGTCTCCCTTTACGCATAAATAGTCACAAACAATTATTTTTAAGTGTTTTTAAGAGATTTTTCTAATAGTGTGCAAAACTCAATTAGTGTTACCACTCTACTCGTTTAGAGTCCCGATTGGGTGTCATTTAGGTTTCCAAAAGATCCAGTTACATACTTTTGCTATGCTATTAGTTTAGAAAATACAAACAAGTTTTTTCAAAACAAGTTATAATGAAGATTGGTAACTCTTACAGACAATATATTGTACATGAATAATATCCTAGATTGCCGTCTTTATTTTTGAATTTTGGCCTACCTATTATTTGGTACAACTAGTTTTTTATTTTCACGTAGACACAATAAACCGTATTTTTTTCGGATTAGATAGATAGATTAACTCTTTATTGTAACACCACAATACAAATATATTTAACAAATAATGAAATAAGAATACATTAATAATACAATAAAAAAACATTTAAAAATTAAATACCTTAAATTAAAAGTGTCACAATGGGCGGCCTTATCGCTCAGAGCGATCGCTTCCAGGCAACCATGCACGGAAATAAATGGGCATAAACTTATAAAGGCAGTGGTGTATAAACAAGTGTACTAAACACTGCATATAGCAAAACACAAGAATATAGCTAGAAAAAAATACTTATAATATATACAAACTATACTTATATATTTTTGCTATACATATATACCACAAAATATATACAGTGCTATACATACTATACATACACCATTTATTATTATTATAACTAAGATAGTAAGTAGGTATGCAGTTTGTTATTTTGCCATGTAAAATGCTTTAACACGATGTTTGAAGATGTCCAGAGTAGGTGCGCATCTAACTTCGTAGGGTAATGTGTACCATACACGAACAGCTTCAACACAAAAGGAGGAACCAAAAAAAGTGGTGCGTGTATCGAAGTACTTAACATTAAGTTATCTGATGATCGAAGAGAAAAAGAGCTTCCAACATGTAAAAATTCAAAGATTTTCCTGGCGATAGCGTGGGAATGAGGGATTGAACAATCTATACTTCTATACTAATATTATAAAGAGGAAAGGTTTGTAACGAATTGACTCAAAAAGTACTGAACCCATTTCAAAAATTCTTACTCCATTGGAAAGCTACATTCACCTTGAAGAACAAAGGCTATATAAGATTCATCATTATCATCATGATCCATCACCGCGCGGTTGAAACCGCGGAGAGCAGCTAGTATATTATAAAGTAGGGACATAATATGAGCATTCTGGCGACAACGATGGGAAGCCACTTGAGTTGAGTGCGTAATTCAGAGACATGGTCGTTGGTGGAGACAAGTTGACAAGATCAAGTCAAATACAAAACAGGACTAAGATTGAACCTTGTGGTACACTAAATGAAATTTGATACCATAAGTATTGTTTTTTAATATTGTCAGATAAGGCAGGATGGCCAACCATAAAAAAATTTTGTGTGAAAACTATCCTTCTCGACCTATGTAAATAGGGCGAATTCTGTGGACGTAAACTTGTATTTTTCTACCATAGATGCATAGATTAATCAGATTATGGGTATATAGTCTGATTCATCTATGCCTATATCTAAAGACATAGATGTATATGTAAATAGGGCGAATTTAATGTTTTCTAGATCTTACTTTTAAATAAAAGCGGGGAAATTGATATTTAGAAACTAAAATTTCACGGAATAATTATGGATTATTTATAAATTTAGGAAATTCTAATGGATGGGAAGCAGGATCAGGAAAGTGTGTAAGGTTATTTTATACTGATACCACAGGAGAGGCAATAATGTACAACTATAATAACGCACAGCCCAATAATGTACAGCCAAAAATAAAGTTTTTGAGCTTTACGAACGCTTTAAGAAAAGATCCATCAATGACAACGCCAACAATGCCCACATAAGCTAAACGAACGCACCTTATATATGATTTATCCTCATCATCATCCATCACCACGTGGATGAAACGGTGGAGGGCAGCTAGTATATAATCTGTATATGATAAAATGGTAATATGTACAACGCCCCTAACACCTAGTACCTAGGATCAAGTATCCTATCTATTATATTCTCTTTGGTAATTCTACCCACAGATTATACCTAACATAGAAAAATCAGATTATATCCAAGAAGGCTGTGTAGCCTGTGGAGGTTGTAACGAAATTATTTGCGACTTTCGGGGATGATTTGCGATTAAATAAAATAGACTCCTAAGATTAATAATTGTAATCTTTTAACTTATTTTCGGTCTACGATAATCTACCTTGGAAAAACATGTGAAATGGCTACATATCGGAATCCAAACTTATAGGACCATACAATACAAACGAGAACGAACTCACCGGAAGTCACTAGTCAAAATTACTATCAATTAATTTAAAGTACGTTGAATAAAGCTTTATTATGCCACGTTGTAACCTTTAATAATATTGATGCTAAATTTAATTCTTCGCAGCAATTTTTTGACGCGTACTCTCGATTTATGTAAAGTTTTAAAATCTAATTATTTGGCACATTGCCATGAACTTCCGGCACAAGATATAGACACACGCGGATAACGAAAAAACGTGAATTATTTAGAAATTTAACTGGAAAAGAAAGATCCAGTTTATTTACACTGTCTGTTTATATAATGTCCAATAACGGTGCTGCGGACTCATGGGAGAGTCAAGCTGAAGTAATAGGTGAACAAGGTGCAAAGGACTCTGATGATCTGTCTAATAAATTTTCCACGTTGAATGTAAATGCCATGGAATTCGTGCCTTCTTTTTGTAAAGGTAGCGACGACGAAGACTCACCTACAACACCTGAAAAATCAGAAAGTGGATCATCAACATCTAATTCAGCTGAAAGTCCTGTTTTGAACGGTAAGCCAGGTGACTTGTCATAATCGTCAGTGTTTGCTAAAACACGGACTTATCGTCAGTCAGTACTAACAGTATTAATAAACACAGATTAGTACCTAATAAACGTACAGAATTATCATATAGTTGTATTTTATATCAACATGAATTTATTTGAATCATAACAAACGAATCAAACTTGGTCAAGTAGCAAGCGGAACATACGTTCGTTCGATGACTTTTCCGAATCCAGTTATAACCGGGTTGCCTCGACACGCGGCGTTCGACTATTCATACTTGTTATTCTGTGCTTCTTAACTTTCTCCACGTAAAAACGTGTTAAAACGATCGAAACTATTTCATTGTAATATACAAACGATGGCAAAAGGCAAGTAACCTTAATACTAATATTATATGGCTACATAAATGTGCACTGCATTGTTGTCAGGTGGAATGCTGGCTTTCACTTGTTACTTTAGTTGTGTTCTTTATAAGTCAGTTTAAAACATATTTTTTTATAAAACAAAATGGTTAATAAATTGCATGTGTCACAACACTCCTGTGTTCCATACAAATACACCTGTTTCGAAAGTTCATGACCATGGCCAACAAGTTTTTAAATGTACTTACTAATGTGTTCTTTATGTACTAGATTTGTCAAGAAGTAGTATAAGTTTGAAGGAATATTAAAGAAGTAGCTTAAGTTCATGTAAAGTGTCGTCTGGTAGCTGTTGACTATGAATTTCAAATATTTTGTCAGTAAGAATGATTCATGAATAAGTTATTTCCAGTTTCCCACATGGAAAATTGAAATGGACCCGACTTGTATGCATTTTTCTGTTGAAAGACAGTAGGTAGGTAATTTTAACCTTGGTTTTGTATCCTATCAGTGCAAGCCAGTACAGATGTATTGATTATGTACTTACTATTTTACTGGATTTTGGTTGTGCTTTTGTTTAGACAAACTAAAGATATTTTTACTTGACCATTTTAGCACAACATTGTGTAGCTACTACTAAACAGGTCAAGCTTCATGGCCAGACTATGAAATTTTTATTTTGATGTGGCTGTGGAAGTAATAAATATTATGTACATCTGGAAGCTGATCTCTTTAAAAATATATTTGATAGAGCGGTTCAGTCTAGTTAGTTTTAGTTCAAGTAGGATAATCAATACTGACACCTCAAATCATTGTATGTCATTATATTGGCAAAGGACTGGTGTAGGATGTACTTAGGGATTTCTCAGGGCTACCCATGATACCAATATTTTTTTTAATTACTGGTTTTATATTGATACTGCTAAATAAAGACGGATGCTGTCAATTTAATGTCTGCAGCAGGCATTATTGAAATAACTAAGAAGCAAAGAAGAAAAACATTCTGCAGGAAAACTTATCTTATGAAGATAAAATATTAAATACTAGGATTCCCTGTGTCGCATGAGCTGTGGATGGACACACTAACACTTTAAAAGTATCCAAGATTGGAGATCAAACATTTCTGCTCATCAACAAATGTGCTCCAAAATACTGGAAAACTCATCATTATGGATGCAACAATGGTGCTGGCATGGTTGTGACAGCTAAAAGATCCTTAAAAAAAGCAAATATTGACTCTGCCAGGGCTCGAACTCAAATGCAGAATTACTACCAAGTTGAGCTAACGAGGTCATCAAAATCACCTCTTAATAAATACCATTTCTCACATTTTTTTCAAAACGTATGTTTCTATAGGACCATACTTTGAACAAGAAGAGCTATTTCCAATTGTAACTAAAAATTTATAATTTCATGGATGTGACATGGTTCTATTATGACAAACTCTGAAAACAAAATCAAAGTTGGTTTCAATCAATAGTTTTCATGTAGCCTTAATAATCATAATAAACAGTTAATTTCTGATCCATTTGATTCTAAACATATATTATTAAATTACAGTTTCAATTTAATAATAGCATAGGCCAATAAGACATGTGTGGCATATAAAAAAAATTCAATGAATGAATGAATATAAGAAATAGATTTTTCCTGTTGTTTGCTTTATGATTAATATGTTGCACAATATAACACAAAAGTATTTGCAGCAGTTAAAGCAAATACTTACCAGATTTGGCACCCTAGAGGGCAGCCTAATTACTTGTTTTCCAGGCAACTACGTTTGATACGGGTCTTTGAGCCTACAACAAATAACTGCATAAGCATTATGTAATGCTGTTCACATAAAAGTCATTTATCTAGGGCCACTGTGATACAGATAACTCATTGTTTATGCGCCAAAGTGTAATGCATTGATGCTTATGATATGTATACTTTTTCATAAATTATTTGTGCTATGGCCTCTGTAACTACTGTGTAGAGTTAATGATCTAGTTTCCTGAAGACATACATGTTGGCAAATGTTACAGGATGTGGTGATGGAGGCGGTGAGAGCAGCGATGGCAGAGCGGCATCTGCTTCTCCTAGAGTGGAGGAACCGCCTCCTGTCCCACCTGCTTCTACAGCCAGCACTGCAACCTTACCTGTCCCTGTTGATGTTTCTCCGACAGCTGAGAGTTGGGAGGTTGATGCGGATGATGGCCTTCTCACTCCTGAAGACAACAATGACCCTGAAGAGGAAGAAGCTGAGCAACAGGTAAAACATTAAACATATTATCCAATTAGTGTGTAAATATATCATTATACCTTCACATTCTTAAAGGGGTTGAGGAATATGATAAACTAAAACATGACTGTTAAGTTTGAAAACATTTTTCAGTCTTGTTTTTGGTGTCATTACAGTATAAATATCCTAGCAGTATGGGGGATCCTATTTCCATCCTATGCTAAATGATTTATGATTGGTAGCTTTTTGTAAAATTATTTGAAATATCAGACTATGGATGTCTTTCTTTTTACAAAATATTGAATTAAATTTTTTTAATGAAATATGCTGATTACATTGATGTGGATTGTGGTTCATTTCTTTATGGAACAGACACTAAACTTTGCAATTTTATAGAGAAATGTTTCATATTATCCTCAGATGGGAATCAAACCCTAATCTTATGACAATGCGTGGCATATGCCATGACTGCTAGGCCACCAAGGTGATCCGTCCAAGCATCGAATTAATTCTAGTTGCTTTTAACAGTTGCATAGGGCCAGAGGATGTGTAGTTTTTCTCTCTAAAATTGCAAAGTTAGGTCTCGCTAAGCAGATGTTAGTGCTATAAAAATCATATGAAAAAGAATATGTTCAAAATTCATCTATCTAAAATATCCTTGTATATACAAGTATGATGAGATTGTGATATTCAATACAAATTAAATACCAACTGTTACAGATGGGACGGTTTACAACTTACTGTAATGACATTTCTCTGAGATATACAATAATACTTAGGTTCCTGATTCATGCAATTCTTTTATCTAGCTAGACTCTAGAATCCCACAAATCTAGATTCTGTAGGAACAATATGGCCTGTAAAAGAGCAAGCAGGTTAAACTATCACATTCACATCTTGTATATTCAAGATAAAGATTCCACTACATGTACTCCTAAAGCATGAGTAATAAGACACTAAATAATGACTAATTGAAAAATTACACTTATGGTACTAGTAGTCTATGTTAATACAAACAAAAGAAGCTAAAACTGTGTATATCAAAAATTAACTATGGCCATGCTAAATGTGTATGAATTTGATACAGTATTTTTAGGTGTGATGGGTATGACATATGCAAATATTTGTTATATAAGGCATGTATCTCGCCGTAAATTCCATAGACTAGACATTTTAAAGAACGATTACAAGTGGAGCATAATGTACTTAATATGTGGTTTTGTACAAATATTGTGACATAAATAACAGAAGTTTGTTTAGGTTTTGGGTAACTACACTCACCTAATTAATTACAGTTACTCTTATTAAATTTGTGTGTTTTTGGAATGACAGTAAAGGTATTTTTTTATTTTCTTATGTGATTAATAGATGGTACAAACACATTTTGTCACAAATGAGACACCCATACTCATCAAACCAGAACACAGTAATACGAACATTCACCCACAGTAATAGAATAACATTTATTTGCTTATACAGGGTTATTGGTAAGTTGACCTATTGCCGTTAAGGGAGTGTAGTTTACATTGTTTCTGACTGATTTGACTATGCAACACCCAAAATCTATCCTAAATCTGAACGTTTTCGAGATATTTTAATTTAATTGAATTGTAAGCCTTTACTAATATAAATTGATTTTTACTTGTAAAATTAGATGCTTTAAGACAACCAATATTGTACGAAAAATTAATAAATAAGTCGTTGTAGATAATTAAAACTTATAAATAATAAAACAATTCAAATATCTCGAAAATGGTTAGATTTAGGGTAGGGTGTTGCATAGTCAAATCAGTCAGAAACAATGTAACCTACACGCCCTTAACCTTTTGCGTACCATTGACGTCAATTTACGTGCGTTTCATTCATAAATCTTTTGTTTTAATTATCACAGTATTGGATGGGCTAACGGTAATAGGTCGACTTACCAATAATAACCCTGTATAGGTGACGTCATTGTTGTGAGTGTAGATAAGCAGTAATTATTGAGCGTTTCTATAGTAAATACTTTTATGTAGAATATTTCTATATATGTATCCTATTTTAGCAGAATTAAGGAAACATTTTGCTTTGAAAATATCTTTAATTTCCTATAATATGTAGGTAGTGGTATGTGTTCGTAAAATATTAATGTATTCAATTGAAATCGCAGGAGGATGGTGAAATTGCAAAGAAGATTCCTAAAAAGAAACCCCCTAGAATTGAAGACACAAGGAGCAAAAAGGAGCATGTGAATGTAGTATTCATAGGACATGTTGGTGAGTAAAGTGTCTCGCAAATTGTTTGTCTCTTAATTTTTATTAAAGTTATTTCATCTCTTATACTTGGAATATTTTTTACATGTTCGAATTTAAAATAAAAATATTATGTTTTAGATGCTGGAAAATCGACAATTGGCGGACAAATCATGTCGTTGACGGGAATGGTTGATAAAAGAACTTTGGAAAAATATGAACGAGAAGCAAGAGAAAAGTCCAGAGAATCTTGGTACCTGTCATGGGCTCTCGATACAAACCAAGAAGGTAAGCTTAAATGATAATAATAATGTCATATTCATAAACCTGCTTTCGTAAATTCATAAAACTGCAACATATGGGCAGGATGCCCATATGTTGCAGTACACATAGGCATATACACAAACGTTAGCCCATTACAAACTTTCAAGACCTTAGAACAAATATTTCTGTTCATTACACAAATATTTACTCCAGCAAGGGATTAAACCTGTGATCCTGCACTTTAAAGGCAGGGTCACTAACTACCAACTGAGCTACAGGGCTAAGTGAATGTGTTTATTTTTTACCAATCAACACAATTCTCTGATATAATAAAATCATCAATCTACCAGATCGAATCAATACTTCAGTAAGAGATGACTTTTACTCTAAGATTTATGCTTTTGTTCTTGTGATAATTATACCATCCCATATTGTAATTTTTTTAACATAAAATTAGGTTCTATAACTGAAGCTGAATAGATTTTTATTTAATAAAACTTTTATTCAATAAAAAAAATTATTCAATAAAACTGTTCTGTGTTTGCAAAGATAACCATGTGACTTTGTAGAAAGTGGCCCTAATTATCTCTACTGATGCCGAAAAATATTTCATTAATTAGTTCTTCCAAAAGTCCTGACATAAGGAAAATTTATGTGTTTTTCAGAACGAGACAAAGGAAAAACTGTGGAGGTCGGGAGAGCATACTTTGAGACTGAAAAGAAGCATTTCACAATACTCGATGCCCCTGGGCACAAGAGTTTTGTACCAAATATGATTGGTGGTGCTGCGCAAGCTGACCTTGCTGTCTTGGTCAGTACCATGTTACTTGAAATTATGTCTATGCATTACAATTGACAGTTACTAATACAAGAACTATATATGAAATTTACCACATGAGTATTTCTTGAGGATATAAAATAACATCTATGAATCACAATCTATACTCTACTACAAATTAATACTATTTATGAAGTATGTTATTTGCCACAAAATGTTATCTTGAGGTAAATAACATCTATCAATCACAATCTGTATGCTACTAAAATTATTACTATTTATAAAGTATGTTATTTACCACATAAGTATTTCTTAAGGTGAATAACATCTACCATTCACAATCTATATACTACTACAAATTATTACTATTTATATATTATGTTATTTAACACATAAGTATTTCTTGAGATAAATAACATCTGCCAATCATAATCTATATACTACTAAAATGACATATTACTTGGTCAACAACTCATCATCTCAACAAATCATATATTGTTTAATATTTCGTTATTGCATCAAATAACATACTTCGATATATTTCAGCTGACAAACATAAATACATATCTCCCATAATTATCATTGATCTAGCCATATTCTATAGCATCTCATAAGTTGTCACCAGCTAGGCTAAATTGCTGTTCAGTTGGCCATATTCTGTCTCAATCCAGTTTTGGTCATCAGCTGACTAGTGTTTCTTGACAAAAACCACTTGGCACTTGGCTTTGAATAAACCAACTAAGGTTGTTGCTATTGTCTACCAAAGTAAATAAATTTGTTTAAACCATATCTGCCTTATTACAAAACGTGGACTAAATATTATCCTGAGGTATTGGTTTAAGCAAATTTTGTATAGGATATTCCCCTAAACCAAGGATTGAACTCAGGACTAATCTTTAGTCCACATTTTACAATTAGGCGGTATATATGTTCCACGCTTTCGGTCACTAACCAAATGTTAATGCGCCATGAGGTCTCGTAAAATAATACTATTGAAAATTAATTTGCAAATTACAGGTAATATCGGCGCGAAAAGGTGAATTTGAAACTGGCTTTGATCGAGGGGGACAAACAAGAGAGCATGCTATGTTGGCGAAAACTGCTGGAGTTAAACATTTAGTCGCGCTTGTTAATAAGATGGATGATCCAACAGTCAACTGGGAAGAAAGCAGGTATTTACAGATAAAAAATAAAAATAAGCAAAACCACAATGGATGTAATAAAACCGAACAGAACAAACAGTATTAACATTTTAAGTTATAAAGGTCATTTAATACTTGTGAACATTACTAAGGCGAGTAACAGTCATTTATGTTCTGAAAGCAAAATCGGAAGGCGTAATTAGACCAGCAAAACCCTGTGGATTCTGGGTGCGTCCCGGTTAGCGCTGACCAAGCTCACAGCTGTTGCGCCCCGGTTTGTCATTCCCTTTTTAGGTTTCAATTCTTTAAATGAACCAACCCGAATAGAACACACACGCGGAAGCGAAATGCGCTCAAAATTTTCTGTCAAATCATCAAACATTGAAAGTTTCCTCATTACTTATTTGATATTTTGACAGTGAGAGCTTGCAACGACCCCTAAAGCCCCCACCTTCCATCCACCAGCGTTGTGATCGCGACGTAACCGTTATCGGTGACGTCATCGATGACGTATTGATGATGATCGTGGGCATGTAAGCGAAACGGGTATACGAAGGACGCGATTGATTTCGGCTCTTAAAGGAACGCAACCTAAAACATGCATTTGAGAATTAATTACGTATTGTTTATTGTACTTTTGTGCTTGCTAACAGACTTCAAAAATAGGAAGAGGTTCTCAAGTTGACGTATGTTTCTTGACTTATATTAAATTTGTTAATAGTTTATGGCTCCAAGTTGACTCATTTAAATATCATGACTGTTGCTTTAAAAGTTTTAGAGTTATGCTCAGTAATTGAAAAAACTGGCTATTTTGAAGTCTAATTTGGTATTTATAAAATAATTTATTCTACACTTGCGACTACCCGCGACTTTTTTTGCGTCATCCCATTTTTATTTGTTTTTTTTTCTAAAAAACTTTCTGCTGACAATAATTAACACAACAAAAAAAGAATTAGCGAGATTGTTCCCTCCGTTCTAAAGTTATAGCGTGACCAGGAGAATTAAGGGTTAATTTTTATATATAGATACAGTTATTCAGTTTTTGTTACCAAGGAATTTCGTAATCTTGAGAGATCAATCACAATTCAATGTCAGACTCCACTATGTTTATATTGTGATAAAAATAACCGTCATGTTTATTTGTTTTATGTTACTACTAGTGCGTTCGAATAGATCACTTCTGATCGTTTTCGGCGAAAATAACGCTAAAAACGCTCACAAGGGGCATTCGAATTGGGAATCTGTGGGTGAAAATGCCGTTCATGCCTCTATTTGTTTAGCGTTCGGAAAGCTAAAAAAGAGGAATTTTTGCCACCAATAAGTGAAATTTTTGACCCACGTCCGGAGCATAGTTGTTTGTGATCGTTATTTGACAGCATAATCATCCGATTTTAGGTCTTATGCTCAGTTGAGCGTTTGAATAGGGTATGGGCAAAAGTGGCAAAATAACGTTTTTGAGCTTTACGAACGCTTTAACAAAAGAGCCATCAATGACAACGCCACAATGCCCTCATAAGCTAAACGAACGCACCTTACATAGCGTTATCCAACTTCGTGTAAAATCCTACTAATATTATAAACGCGAAAGTTTGTGAGTATGGATGTATGGATGTGTGGATCTTTGTTACTCTTTCATGCTAAAACAGCGGCAGCAATTTTGATAAAATTTGGTATGGAGGTAGATGAGGTGCTGGATTAACACATAGGATACTTTTCATTATCATCATCATCCATCCATCACCACGCGGGTGAATTTGTTTTGAATTTTCTATGCTTGGGCACAGCATAGACAAAATAATAAGATCTCTATGTTAAGATCGTAATGATGACAGTTCTGTCAAAGTTTGTGTCAGTTTCTGATAGCTAAGTCAGTCAATTTGACAGCTCGATACACTAGACGTGCTCGGCGACCGTCAAGGGTGATGAAATGTAACACAAATACCGTCAAGGGTAATGAAATGTAATGACAGTTTTTTCCATGGTGATTAGTTTTATATTTGTATGTACGAGTACATAGGTACTTTATATTATTATTAGTGTTTACTGATTGATATACTAAGTCAGTCAGTAATAACTAAGTCAGTAATTGTAACTATTTAAATTTACTCATATAATACTATTATAGCAATTGCGTTTGACCATGTACATATTTTATGACAAATTGGTATAATGGTAGGTATGGCCTTGGAGAAGATAATAAGCTACTCGAAATACTAATCCTGCGCAGACGTAGTCGCGGGCACCAGCTAGTTAAACTAATATTTAAAAGCCAAAAGATTGTGAAAAGTGTGTTTGTATTTTTGTTACTTATTACGCTCAACCGACGGGTTAATTTTAATGAAATTTCGTATGGAAGTAGATGAGACACTGGATTGAAACATAGGATACTTTTCATCATCATCATCATCCCTCACCATGTAGGTGTAACCGCGGCATGCAGCTAGTATTATACAAAAGTGAAATACCTAATCGGTGACTGATCAAGTAATCTCAGAAACTGTAACTTAAAATTTTAATTTGATTTCTTTATGGTGAATTAATTATATTTCATGAATTCTTTCTCACCAGTAATCTAATCATATATAGAACTATAATTATTAGGTAATTAGGTATAAAAAACCTGGCCTTAGTTAAGTACTCTTGTAATATTTTAAAGGAATGCATATGATAATCAAGAACTATACATACAAAGTATATTTTATTCAACTTTAAGTAAAGAAAGTAATTCAACATCATTGAGTCAGATAGATTCAGATAGATCAGTGAAACAATCATAAATGTATCCAATCATAATACCAAACGAGAGAAGTCGCGGACAGAAAAAAGTGTACAATAATTTAATTAATAAATCATTTTTACAGGTACAATGAATGCCGAGACAAAATACTGCCTTATCTTAAGAAGCTGGGTTTCAATCCAGCAAAGGATCTTTCATTCTTACCTGTATCTGGACAAACTGGACAAGGATTATTGGAAAAAGTAAGTGTCATTCTATATTACTAGTTACATTATTGGCCCGTGTGGGCCTAGTACAAATAGCAGACAGTGTAAGTGTAACATACAAACTATGGGTTGTGTCACAGTTGCTTACTGTGACACAACCCATAGTTTGTACGCCGAAGCGTGACGCGTTCACGCTTTCGATACGAATATTTTTTGCAAATTATTTGTGCTATGGCCTGTGACTCATAAAAGTCCATTTGCTACTCTTTCAAACTTAACATTTTGTTTAAACTTGGTGTATAGATAATCTGAAGACCAGATAACTAAAGTGCTTATTTTTGTCCTGATCACAGATGGATAATGCATGATAAACATATGCATGGCATTGTTTAAGCTGCAATACATATTATAGTATAACTAGCTGGGCTCTGCGGTATCACCCGCGTGATGGATGATGATGATGAATAAAATATATAGCCTATATTCATTAGGAATAATGTAGGATTCTAATGGTGAAAGATTTTTTCTAATCGGTCCAGCAGTTTCGGAGCCTATTCAATTCAAACAAAAAATCTTTCCTCTTTATAATATTAGTATAGATAACCACCCCCCTGAGGCCAGGTCGCACAAATATTACTATTTCACAAGAATACGTTTCTATACAGATTTTAAGCATACTAAAATAAAGTATACTAGATGTGCATCACGGTTTCACCCACGTAATAATGGACGTGGATGATAATGATGATAAATCAAAATACATAGCCTATGTTAGTCAGGGATAACATAGCATTCTTATGGTGAAAGAATTTTTCAAATCTGTCAAATAGTTTTTAGGTTTTTCATTACAAACATACAAAAAATACAAGACTTTCCTCATCATTTACTATAGCTAGTATAGATTTCGTTATCTAAAAGCCATATGTGTTCATTAAGGTTGAATCAATTACTGAATTGGCTTTGCAGAAATATTTAACACAGGTAGTTTATGACCTATTCAAACAGGCAATATTGCATTACAATATAAATTAATAATTACTTGTTTTGACTGACTGGTTTATCATATTTAAATTCATATTTTTATAGGCATTCTACATTTAGCTGTATAAAAATATGGTTTTTTTTTCACCTTTGACAGGTAAACGAAGAAATTTGTCCATGGTACAGAGGGCCCTCATTTATTCAATTGATTGATGAGTTACCGTCTCTAAACAGAAAGATGGATGGTCCTTTCATCATGCCTGTCGTAGACAAATACAAAGACATGGGCACAGTCGTCATGGGAAAAGTAGAAGCAGGAACAACACGCAAAACCAGCACTCTTCTTCTTATGCCTAATAGAGTAAGTTATTCTTATGCCTAACAGAGTATGTTATTACCACATCAAAGTTTAACGTCAATGTCCATCATCTCCACACATGTTGCAATTCATGGAAAAGTAGTATGATTTCCGAGAAAACTATTGTATGTTGCCAAAATATATGGCCATTGGGTTTTGAGTGGCTACACTGGAACCGTGAATGCCAACGCCCATTTCATTGCTGATAAAAGTGCCAATAATGTCACAGAATAAATAACAGTATGTTTCTATATTTAATGAGTGTAATTTTTATTATATCCATTTACTAGTTGTGCTCCTCAGTTTCACCTTCCTGGTGATGGATTTATTTACTGTCAGTGTGCGATTTATCGCACAGTCAACGACAATGTTAATGCCGTTCTCAAATTATCGCGATATGTGGTGGCTACATCTACGGTTACGTTCAACATCGCAATAATCAACGGCGTTTCTCGTTGATGTGGCCGATCCAAACACATACACAATTGCAGCTAAGCAGAAGGCCTCTAGTGAAACATACCATTGTTGTATCGCCACAGTGTCAGACATTCTGCATTAGTAGCTCTATTTATTGGGCAAATAAGACTCTATTACCAATGTCTTGGTCAGCTTATAATGTTGGCGAAAATAACGCTAAAAACGCTCACAAGGAGTACGTTCCGGAAAGCGCCGTCAACGCTCACAACTGCCGCGCCCAGGATCTGCGTTCCGCTATGAATCAATGCTTGCAATGTTCAACCCAAACGGAACGGTTACGCGGTCGCAATCAGCACGCCAATTTTTCTGTCAAAAACCGATAGAATCCTATACATATGATGTTTGACCGTGACAGCTGGCAACGACCGCGAAAACCCACCTACGATCTGCGAGCGTTGTGAGCGTTTTCGATAACGTATCGAGCTCGCTCACGATGATCGTGGGCTTTCGCATGCGAACGTCGCGAGTGATTTCGGTTACCGGAGCGTAAAGGGCGTTCGAATTGGGAATCGGTGGGCGAAAATGTCAATCTGAACGTAACGTAATGTAACTCGAGGTGATATTATAACTGTATGGGCTAGCCATGGAGGCGCGTCACATGCCGGTCTCGTCTCTTGATAGTATGAAAATTCTTATAATGTTCATATGCTTTGAATACAGAGTTCTGTGACTGTGGATCAGCTATGGTCCGACGACATCGAAGTGACCTCTATTGGCCCAGGCGAGAATGTGAAAGTGAAGCTCAAAGGAATTGAAGAAGAGGATGTATCTCCTGGATTCGTTTTATGCGACAGTCAAAACCCCATCACTACTGGAAGAGTAAGAATAATTAAATGTTGTATGGCACCTAAAACATAATAGTTAACTGGTTCAACCTATGATGTAGTACCTAAGACCGAATCCCAATATAAACCAGTAAAAGCATGAGAGTATTCTAAATATTTTTTAATGTAGAATAATACATTTCAAAATTACAATAATAATAAATTAAATTACATTCTGTAGGTTAATTTGGGCACTTTCCAAGAATATATATTTATTTAATCAAACTCGGTAAAATTTGGATCTAACCTGTCTACAGGATAAGCTATTTACATGGTACTTGAAAGACATCATTACTGTATCTTAAATTCTGTGCACAAAATACAGTTTAATACAATTTTGAACATGAAATTGTATGGTTGGCAAATGAAAATGGGACTGGAAAAAATAAATTAAGTAATTCTGGAGCACATTCCCTAAATGTATGCGTTAAATAATACTAACTTGGTTAATAGAACTACAAATTGACTGATAATCCCGTTAGCCTAGTTGGTAACCTGCATTCGAAGCGAGGGGTACCAGGTTAAATCCGGGAATTATATGCGTCATAAGAAATGTTGATTCATACATCTCGCGTCACAGGGTATGCCTGTGTCGCCGGGTGTAGAGTGTGATAACGTTATTTATTATACTGTTTTTTTAACATGTCTTGTATTGTGTGATAATAATAATATATTTGTGTTAAAGGTTTTCGATGCTCAAGTAGTTATTTTGGAACACAAGTCCATTATTTGCGCTGGTTATTCTGCTGTTATGCACATACACTGTGCAGCTGAAGAAGTCACCGTCAAGGTATGTTTACAATAATGCTATTACTACTCATTGTTTCAGTTATTTATAGTTTTAAATATATTTTTCACACAAGTCCGCAAAGGGTGCCTCTGCTTCTTAAAACCAGTATAAGCATCACTATTTTTGCTCACTTGGGCTGCTGATGCTTATAAAAATGTAAATGTATTACGAATAAGTTGGAAAACATTTTTAATTTAGTTAAGTGTTGCCTTTTTTCTCACTAATGAAGTGAAATATTTTCTTTTTTTGTTCTTTAAATTTCTCCATCTGCGCAGATTCTTACTAGAATCACACGATATGCTTGTAACTTTATTAAAAATGAATGCTTAGGGTTCAAACTCGGCACCCCCAACCGAAAAGTTAATAATTTAGTGTATAATGCCGTAATTTACATACATGAGTGTACCTAGCAGGTTAGCAGGCTCATATCACAAGCTACATACTCCATACAAGAAAATACAGATGGCAATAAACTAATCTTATTAATTATCAACAGGCCCTCATCTGTTTGGTGGATAAGAAAACTGGAGACAAGTCTAAAACACGACCGCGTTTCGTAAAACAAGATCAAGTCGCCATCATGAGGATAGAGTGCGCAGGAATCATATGCTTAGAACCATTTAAAAATTTCCCTCAGATGGGCAGATTTACATTAAGAGATGAGAGTGAGTATTTTTCATCATAATGCCAGTGTTTTGTGCTCAAAGCCTTTAATTTTTTTCGGCATGCCTCTTCTAGTTTTTCCTGATCTGAATTTGATGTTTTCATATGGTTCCATCGCCCCTCTCATATCATTTAAATTTTAAAACATACATTACCTTCATACATTCAAGATGGAAGCTTTAGGCGATACCTGCAAAATAACCACAAATACTCCCCATTACAGAAACCAACTGTGTAATGCTATTGCTAACAAACGTATACCTACCTAATAATGTTGTTTAGTATACAATTGGGCTTGTATACTATAAAAACATGGTAATATAATTATTATAATCTAATGTATGTAACACTTATACAAGTTTCCGTTTTATTTTCAGATAAAACCATCGCAATCGGAAAAGTCCTGAAAGTGATTGAGTAAATTGGCACTATGGTTGTAAATTAGCTAGGATAGACCTTACATATGATTGATATCAACAAACCATATAAATCCAATATGGTTTACATAACCATACATTTTAAAAAATGCTTCAAAATAATGTAATTTCCACTCTTCACTATTATTTCATATTATTTTATGTAATAGGAAGCTAGGTCTTATAATCTTTATGAACACAGCGCTGTAGCCAGGGTTTATATGTAGTTACTACAATTAAAAATAACTAGCAATATGCATGTCGTATAAGACAAAGTCCAACGCCGCGTGTCTGTCTATACGCCTTAATCTCAAAAATAACTATACCTATTGATTTTCAATTGGTTTTCACCAATATATAGACTGATACGCCAGCACGGTTTAAAGGTGCATAATTTAATGAAGGTTTTGTGTAAATTTACCGAATTATGATAGTAAATGCCGAAACGAATAGAATCCAGCCACCTGAGTGTTCTGTGTAACCCGTTTATATAAAAACAGCAGGCACATTGAAATTGTTCTATTCAAATATTATATACTAAAGTATATCTCATGAAAAAAAGCAGTTCTGAGTTCTCTCTATGCGTCAAGCTATACACTAACCACTGCCCAGCCAGACTACCTGTCTGTAGGTGTGTAGATAGTGTTATTAGTGCAGAACCGGGGTTGGTTGCTAGTAAATAATATTTGTGAACAATCGGCCTATAAATATATTATTATCTATATTACAAAACCGCCAACTCACTTTCAAGATGTACTTACTGTGTGCCTGAAATGCATTGCGCCTAAATCTAAACAAATAAATATAGTTACATCCCTAGCGCGTGTTGACTATATCTATAATGTCCTAGCTATGGTGTGATTATTATAAATAAAAGATATGAAATGTCATACGGACATAACGCGTTTGTAAGTAGAAATCTACGCGATACTTGTTTCAGATAGACTTATTTATATTTTTTATTACTGTATGGATGTAATTGCCATATGAAGTCATACTAAAAGCATTTTTATAATGTAATTGACTTCTCAATAACAGTGTCGTGTAGAGTTCTAGCAAATACGCTCAAATGTATTTTTTTACACAAATGAAACATATGTTGCTGTAACTTTACATTTTAATTTGGAATATTTGGTGTACGAAGGACATTGGGACGATGTTCCCATATGAATGTTATGGACAGTTAGCGTTAGTAAAGTGTAGTGGGAATTGCCGTGTTTTGTTTGTAACTAACTGGTTGAACAGGTCATCAATGCTCTCTACACACTCTGAGCCTTTTTGCCGATGATCACATTAACACATATTTATTGTTGAGGGAGGAGATATGTATATTACAACATTTTCACATTATATTGATATTAGTGATATTTTACTGTTTCCTTATTTGAAAACGAAATTATGTTTTTATTTTAATGTTTGCTCTAGCAGTACTATTTACGCCCCTTCAGTGTTAACTGAGCGTTTTATTTTATTAGATTTCATCTAGTTCGGTCATATATGTTTTAATGTTAATTAAATATATAGTCTGCAATATTTTAACGAATTATGATAATACATAGTTTATAATTCATTGCTTTTGTGACCGTACATGAGCATAAACTCAAACTACATGGTTTTTTTTTTCAATATAATGTTATTTTGTACTTTTAAAGTGTATCCTTTGATATTCTTTCACTAACTATTCTGCACTTGAAACACCAAGATTTGTTCATTCAGGCTTAAGCATAGAACGGCGTCGAGAGTACTTATGGAGGAGAGTAATGTAAAGTGATTTTAATTGGACAGCAGCAGCTTAGTTTTGGTATATTTGTATATTATGAATTTATAAATTTTCTTTTAACAATATACTATCATCGTTAAATTTAGATTCGTATATTTTTTTACCGATACAATAGTCTGGAAAGAGCGATCCATACAATACCTATAAACCAAAAGTTATGGTTCCTTGTATTATTTTACGTTTCATGAAATGATATTACATAGCTGCAATAGTATCACCCAAGGCGGAAAAACGACAAACATTTTGTTTGATGAGAGTTGAAGCATTCTAACAACGATGTTAACTTGCAGGTCCAATAAGGGATAAGATGGCAATAGGCTTGCCCCTCCTATTACATAAAACCAACGATACGACTAGCGTAATGTGGTTTATGTTGTTGCACCACTTCTTACCCCTTCATTTTTCTAAAAGCAGGATGGCAGGATCTCATCAGTTTTAGTAAAAAAATAAGGTTAATTGACTATCTATTCATCAAAATACAACAGTACGCCTAATACCTATGTAGGTAAACAAATTTAGCGATAATTTACTTTACTCGCAACAAAAAAATACGAGGGTCATTTGAAAAGTTCTTAGCCTAACATGGTTAAAGTCATTGGTTTTTTTTATTAACTACCCTCATTTTGTAGTTTTTTTATTATTTAGCAACAAGTATGCACAGTTAAGTTTATTCACAGTAACTCATTGTTCGTTTACACGTGATACCGTAAGTCAAGTCAGAGCTATTTTTGAAAATGGATAAAATTGAACATCGTGCAGTGATAAAATACCTGAATTTGAAGGGTTTAACTCCAAAAGCTATACATGAAAACATGTCTGCTACTTTGGGTGAGTCCGCTCCTTCGTATGCGACTGTTAAAAACTGGGTGGCAGAGTTTAAACGTGGTCGTGAGACCATTCAAGATGAGCCCCGTAGTGGCCGGCCTTCGACTGCTTCCACTGATCAAAACAAAGAAAAAATCTGTGATTTAATTTTATCTGATCGAAGATTGGCTGTCGAGGAGATAGCTAAGACTGTAGGCATCTCATCTAAACGAACATATCATATAATTACTACTGAACTTGGATTCTCTAAGGTGTCTGCGCGGTGGGTAGGTACTGCTTTCAGTGGAACAAAAACGCAATCGACTCACAACTTCTCGCGACTGTTTAGAGTTATATGAAGCTGACCCAATAGAATTTGTTGAAAGATTTATAACCATGGATGAAACCTGGGTTCACCACAATACACCCGAGACAAAAGAACAGTCGAAACAATGGAAAAGAGCAGGCTCGCCCACCCCAAAGAAGGCAAAGGTGGTTTTATCGGCGGGCAAAGTCATGGCATCCGTTTTTTGGGATGCAAAGGGTATAATTCTCGTGGATTATTTAAAAAAAGGTGAAACAATAAACTCCGATTACTATTGCAACCTGTTGCGTCGTTTGAGAGAAGAAATCAAAGAAAAACGTCCAGGTTTATTGAGAAGAAAAGTCTTGTTTCATCAGGACAATGTGCGCGTTCACACCTCTGTGCAATCCATGGCAGAAATCCATCAATGTGGCTTCGAATTGTTACCTCATCCCCCATATTCACCGGATTTAGCACCGTCCAACTTTTATCTGTTCCCAAAGCTGAAAAAAATTTTAGGTGGTAAACATTTTTTTACAAATGAGAGGTCATAGCCGCCGTGGACGCTTATTTTGAAGAGTTAGACGAAGTTTTTTTTTAGATCGGGTATCGAAGCCTTACCGGGTCGATGGAAAAAGTGTTTTGAGCTCGGAGGAGAGTATGTTGAAAAGTAAAAATAAACTCAAAATCGTGTGGTTTCATTAAGTATGTTAAGCTAAGAACTTTTCAAATGACCATCGTATCAATGAGATTCGTACATTCTCAATGGCATGCCTAGGCGACATCTGTGAAAGGAATGAATAAAAAGTGATGACTTCAAATTTACTAGCAAAATGGTGTAGAAGCCAGACATGACCGCAGCCGTAACAAAAAACTAGACTAGTTATTATACCCCTATGGGTATTGTTATAAAGTTTGTAATCTTATGGGGGATCCCAATAATCGTATCTATCTATCCACAGTTTTCCTTACTATGGAAATAAATTTGACATAACGACATACAAATAGTGTCAAACATATATCTCTAGTAAGGTAAACCGACGATAGATAGATTATTGGCACCGGCCGTTAGAGGGAAAAATTAAATATCCTCTGATGGAATTCCAACCAGCGAGCGTCTTCCTACAATCCGTGTTTGGCTCCATACGACAGTTAAAATCATTAGAGATAATTCGATGCTCGGACGGATCGCATCGAATGTTCATGGCGTCTGACACAGATTGTCGGAAGACGCGGGTTCGAATACCGTCCGAGGATGTGTGTGTTTCGCTAAAATTACAAAGTTTGGTCTCGCTAAGCAGGCGTTAGTGCTTTAAAAATCATTTAATTCAAGTAGAATTTGAAAAAATAATACATTCTATTCAGTTATTGGAGTGGAACTCGAAAACTACTAGATCGAATTTTATAAAATTTATATGGGGCCACACGGGAAGCACCAGCTTTTAAACAAAAAAAGAATTTTGAGAATCGGTTCACCCTATCGTAAGTTATGAGGTAACAAACATACAAAAATATAGTAGAATTGAGTACCTCCTCCTTTTTTTGGAAGTCGGTAGAAAAAAGTAATAGTCAATTTTTGACCCAGCAGATTTTGGAATAATCAGTAGATTTAGTTTAGTTGATTAGTCAAAAAGATTCGGCCGGTGTTCATAGGCAACTAATACAGGAGGCTAGAGCTAGAGACTGGACTCTAGAGTTAGTTATAATCTACATTCGATGTCGCTGATATTTATGAAAATAATGTGAAAAGTTTGAATGTAATGTGAAAAGGTCCCATGAACTCACCCTGATACGAACCATACCCAAAATTTTGTTCTATGGGAGAAGCAAACATCAAAATATACTTATTCTGATGTCATATTCCACGGAACAAACTGAAGCTGCTCGTGTACATCCTAGCATTAGTAAGCTAAGGTTTTGAAGAGCACTGTGCCTATATCACGGAACATCTAAACTGAAGAGATCCTACCTACAGTTTCACTTTAAAACGACGCACCACTACGGGCCGGAGAAACCGTGCCAACAATTGGCAGGCACAACATGTAGTACTTATATTTGTGTGTACCGTTGTTCAAATTGGTAAGAACCTTCCTACCTACCTAACTAAATATTCATGGACCTACTCCGGAGATGAGCTACATAACGAGGTTCATCAATATCGATACAACCCGCATTGTTACAATCGCACTGCACTGCGAGTATGGATGTGTGGATGGAGTATAAATTGTAGATAGGATACAATTTGGCAGTAATTAGCAGTAACATTACTGCCCGCGGTTAAGGTCCGTTGGAGACAAGGTTAGATTAAAATCAGTTCGTCGTGGATACATGCTTACACTGCAGATGTTAAAAGCGAAATTATAATTTATTAATCTGTAACAAAACTGCTCATATGTTTTACGTGGGTAGTCCACTCGCACTTGAGCTTTACATTGTTAGCGACCAAGATCTCATCTAAGCACAAATTTTGCGCGTGAATATATAAACGAAAGTCAGTGTTGTGCAGTATTTTACATTTAGTAAAGTTGGTCACGCGTGATTATGAAATTGATCGACGACGAAGTTCTTTAAGTTGAAAAGTTAATAGTCTCATGTCATGACTATTAAATTAAATCTACACTTAACTAATAAGTGGTTTATTGCACACAAATGAGTACTTACTAGTAATACGAGTAGCTCCAGGAGAAAATTGTTTCGCTACATATTTGTTAGGTAGGGACGAATCGATTTATCCATTCGTTATGTTACACTTACGCAGTTATTCGTGCTAGGCCTATTGGATTATGTGCATATCTACGTGTGTACCAACTGCGAGTTAATGAATGTATTGGACCAACTGCGACTAGATCACGTAGCTCGGCTCCATACACAACTTAGCGTCACATAAAACAAACAATGGTAAAAATTATTCACTTCACATGAACAGCTTGTTGAAGTGTCTTTCTTATTATTATTCCTTTTATTCAAAAAATTTCACAGATTTCATCCGGTCCTTTACAAAGGCATAAGTGGGGTACTGTAGCCAACACTTAGAGGCCTGTTTGGTATAAAAATGCAGAGTATCAAAAACAGAAAGAATGTTGGATGAAGGGTAACATTGTAAGTACTTATAACTATTACAAAAATGGGTAAAATGGCCAGGCTATTGATATGAACTTATTAGTGATAAGGGAGATAGTAGGATATGGAAGAGACTACGGCACCTGCCAATTTCTGTCTCATTTTAAAAATTTTGGGCAGGTGGTGACTTTTTAATAAAAACATTGTAAAAAAACCTAATCCTAGATTGCCATCGGCAGCGGGGCATGACCCAAACTACCAGTGGTTAGGGCTGCAGACTGAGGAACCTCCTGACAATACGTGCCGTGTCAAGAAGTACTGCCTTCTGTATCTGTCCCTTGATCCAACCGTCTAGCGAAAGCCTCTTAAAATGTTGGTCGAGGCTTTTTGCTATAAGGCCGTTTGCCGAAACCACTATCGGGACAATTATTGTTGAATCAACATCCCACATGGCGGTCACCTCATGAGCCAAGTCAAGGTACTTGCTAAGCTTGTCTTTCTCAGCCTTCACTAGGTTCTCATCATGAGGAATGGTGACGTCAACAAGCATTACCCGGCGCTGAGATCGACCGATCACCACGATGTCAGGCTTATTGGCAACAATAGTCCTGTCCGTGATTATAGATCGATCCCAATAGAGCGTAGCACGACCGTTTTCAATAACAGGCGTAGATGCGTACTTATAGTACGGCACCTCAGACTCAATAAGGTCATATTGAAGAGAAAGTTGCTGGTAAATAATCCTGGCTATTTGGTTATGTCTGTGCAAGTACTCTCCATTAGCAAGATGAGAACAACCGGAAATAATATGTCTGGTGATTCTCCGGGACGGCGGCGTGCTCGACAAATGTCGACCGTACCGTGTTTCAGAATATATTTCCGGTAGGTAGTTATTCGTCTTGATAACTTCGTCAGCAATAGCACAAACAAAACCCTCAGTTTCACCAAAGAGATCACCGAATCGTAGTTCACTGACGCGAGCGGGTCAGGCCTTGTTAGGGCCTTGTAGAACCGTCCGTGTAGCTCTTTGCCCTTCCATACGTCTCTACGGTCTTCGATGCTTAGCACCACTGGTTTACGCCAGTTCACATTTGCCAAGGAGAGAAGTGTGAGGCTCCTATCAACTGCTATGACATCGCGATGTATCCCACACTCGGTTTTACGGAAATACTCCCGGAGACTGGACACCTCACAGTTGTGGAGGTTCTTGGCATTTAGGAAGCCACGACGCCCCCCCCCCCCCTCTTCCGTGGGATGTATAGCCTCATAACAGACGAGCGTGGATGTAGCATGCGATGTGTTGTAAGCAATTGACGGACCCGCCTATCCAGGGCGTCAAGTTCAGTCTGAGTCCATCTTAGTATGCCAAAGGAGTATATGAGTAGGGGCATCACCCAACCATTGAAGGCGCGCGTCTTGTTGCCGCCCGACAAAAGACTGCTAAGTAACGTAAGTAACTTTTGTTAACCACACACGTTGCAGTTCCTGGAAAAGTAGGTTGATTTCTGCGAAATCTATTGTATTATTGGCCAAATATGGCGAATCGCCAGTCAATGGGTTAATGTCCCTATTCATGATACCCAATGACTGTGACATACCAAGATACTTAAGTATAGGTTTCAACTTCAGAAAGACATGTGAGAGTAATTGTCTCAGAAAGTTGTAAATTTGAAGAATTCACACTATACACCAAACTCCATCCCGATAGAATCACTGAAAGATTCAGTAATTTTCAGAAGATCCATCAAGTCTTGGCGATTCGGTGCAAACAGCTTGATATCGTCCATATACAATAGATGAGAAATTATTATTATTATACCTTTTATTTGACATATTTCACGGGTTTCATCCGCTGAAAACTGCTGCGCTGCGCTAGACCGACAGTCTAGCCTGTCGGTCTAGCGCTCGACGAGTCAACATCTCCTGAGGATGCCTCGTGTAGAGGCGAAACACGTGTCGAATCGGTTTTGGTTGATTTGGGGTTTCTTGTGCTTTTTATTTTGTATTCTTCCTATTAGCATTTTATGCGGGAGGGAGGTTGGTGCACCCCCAAATAGGCCAAATTAATTGTTTTCTTTTCAGCGGAAGTGTCACTAAATATTTTTTAATATCGTTTTTTTGATAATGGATTTCCGCAAAGTAACGCCTGAATCAATAAATTATTTCACCCGGTCCTTTACATAGGCATAAGTGGGGCTGTAGTCAACACTTAGAGGCCCGTTTGGTATAAAAATACAATGTACCTAGTATAAAAACAAACATTATGGATGGATGGTTACATGGTAGGTATATCTGTTACAAAAATGGGTAAAATGGCATGGCTATTGATATGTACTTATTAGTGGTACGGGGGATAGTGGGCTTTGGACGAGACTACGGCACCTGCCAATTTCAGTCTCATCTTAAAATAATATTATTATTGTCCTTCAGGCAGGCAGTTGTAAACAACTAATGTTGCCTGCAACTAACTGTACTCCACTCCACTTTCAAATGTTCTGGTAAAACTGGTTTGTATTTAATGCTGATTCCACGAGGTCACGACTCTGTTAAAAAGTGTTTGTGTGGGTTATTATGTGAGAAACGGGTATTCAGCTTGCGAAAGTGTCCTCGCAAGTTTGTGTCGCGGTTGAAGACGAACATGTCCTCGAAGTTCCGAACGTCGTAGTGCCCATTGAGAATCTTGAACGTCTCGATCAAGTCTCCACGCTCGCGCCTTTTACGTAATGATGTCAAATTTAAAATTTCAAGCCTTTGTTCGTATGGTCTGTTCTTCAGTTGCCTTGGTATTTGGTGAAGCTTCGCTGCACTTTTTCAACATGATCTACATCCTTGACAAAATAGGGACTCCATATTTGGAACGCATATTCCAGGATGACCCGGACATATGTTTTGTGGATTTTTAGCATCATCTCTGGTGTCAAAAAACCAAAGGCTTTCCTTATCAGGTAGGTATTTCCTTATCAAGCTCTTCGCTTTTTTGGCTATTGTTTAGATTATAGTTCAAGCGAGGGTTACGGTTGCCAATGTGCAATACAGTACATTTTGTAGCGTTAAGATTTATGAGCCATTCTTTAGACCACTTAGCTATCTTGTCTAGATCTTCTTGAAGACGGTTGTAATTGACAAGTGGGTTCGCAAAAAGTTTGGTGTCATCGGCAAAGACACTGACCTTGCTCTCTAGTTGACGTGGTAAGTCAAATGTGTATATAATATACAGGACTGGCCCTAAAACCGAGCCTTGAGGCACGCCGCTGAGGATATGTCTCTCTTCCGACAACGACTCCCCTACTCTTACACGGAAGGTCCGTAGGCGCAAAAACGCTTCCATTCACTACCACACGCGATCCATTTCAGTAGTTTTCCTCGTATACCGAGCCATGCAAGCTTTTGCAGTTGTCTTGTGGAAGGCCTTTAAATAATCAAGGTATATGACATCAATAGGTTCTCTGGTGTTAAAGCTTTCCGTCCAAGAGGATAGGTTCTGTTCGACCATTCGGGTCGGATACGGTATCTATCGGCCCAAGCTTCCTATTGGCCACTTCATATCTGATTACTAACATTAAAAAATAAATAAATAATAATAAATAAAAAGGCGAAATTTTGTGTGTGAATGTTTATTACTTCAGGTTCAAACGGCTGGACCGATTTTGCTGAAATTTGCACAACACAGTCATCATCATCCATCACAATGCGGGGCGCAGCTAGTATAATATAATATATAAATACAAGCAATTGCTTTGAGGGAACTTTTTAACCGCAATCACCTGCTTTATCTTTACTTACTCTATGCATCAGTATTATAGATCGATGTTAAAGCACGATAATACTCGTAGGCGACACACAACGTTGCGCAACGACAATATTACTCTAATATATGTAATGTTATTTATATTATCTTATGTACTGCTTAACATAATTATTATTGTGTAAATTGAATATAATATTGTATTGTAGTTTGGAACTTATACCTACATATTATTGCAGGCGACTGTACATTAGCGCGGTGCGCCGCCGGCTAACTTGACTGGTGTGGACCAGGAGGCCAATTCTACTATTTCACAACATACAACAATCTGCAATCTATCCCACTGCAACTGCAGTACAATTCCGGTTGTCATTCGATAGTTACTCAAAAAGTCATTCTACTATTTCTATACATACTTACATAAAGTGGCCCATTCGGCTGTGGGGTTACAGCGTGACACCGAAAAAAACTGCTATTATATACAACTATCGAGGTAGAATATAAAGTTTCGACCGATCGCTGGCGTCAACAGAAACGTAGATGCAGCTGAACTGTTTTTCAATAACAATAAGAAAACGTGTAAATGTCGCCGTTCAGATACAATTCCATAGCAATATAGTTAGTGTAATCGCCGATGGTTTGGGCTCGACTACCTACATATTGACCAGAGCGATCAAACTCTCAGTGGTCCCATATCACAAATCTGAAAGCATTATATGGGTACAACCTGTATATTAATACTTACCTACGGAAATAAGATACGAAATAAAACTGTTCATGAAATTTTTACTAATACTTATATATCAGGCAAAATGTTATGTGCAAGCCATAAATGACAGCAATAATTTAAACAGCAGGCTTGAAAATAGTAAAAAATATACTTATGAAAAACTGATAAAAAATACAAGAAAAATATGATTGAAATTATCCTATGAGAAACTAATAGTATTTACAATTCATCTAATTCCATTACTGGAATGTTATATGAATAAGCAAGTTACAAAACTAGACTGCCGCATGGCATCCAATTTAGATTTAAAATATCATCATATCTTTCTTTTGTTTGAAACCTGAAAGACAGAATGACAATTTATATCAGTTTAAAGATAATTGTATTTTGTGAATGTTGTGCAAGATGCTAAAAGTTCATTGTCAGGTAATATGCAAATATAATTATAATATTCTTGTACATTAAGTACACCTTTAAACAAATAAAATCTCATAACTATGTCGCTCTTATACTAGCATAATTTGTTCATAGCTAGATAATACATGATACTCTCCATAGTGATTCAAAATGTCTACTCTACTCTATATCATTGAACTTTCTTTATCAGTCTCAATATCTTAATTTTTAAGTACCTATCATATAGCTAAAATAGCTAGCTAAATTTGGCAAACAAATTACACAATTCAATCTTGTATTTTTATGTCATTTTTTGTTATGTTTTGATTCATTTGATCATTTTGATATTCCACAAAATCATCAAAGAGACTGGGCCAAGCTTCTGTGTCATCATAGCTACTGAGATCACTACCTACAAACTCACAAAAATTTAAAAACATATACCATGTGTCCTTTGGAATCCCTCTGATATGAGGATTCTTTTCGAGATAAATGAGCCATTTGTCCAAAATAGGAGGCTCATTGCTAGTGAACACCAAACGCCACAGTAAAATGGCAATGTCGGTAGGTAGAATCCTTTGGCCAGTGCTAACATCAAGGCCAAATTTAAAAGTAAACCTGTACAGATCTTTGAACTGCTCTGTATCCCTATTTAGATCTCCTATTATTTCATTCAGCTTTAGTTGTATACCTTTGATTGAATCAGTTTTCATACTTTTTAACCCTTGTACAAATTCTATTTTAGTAAATCGACACATTTGACTAGCATTTAATTTCCACGCAAGGATTAAAACTTTAAAGTCTGCAGGATTCAACTGAAGATCATTACATAAGTTTTCTATGCCTTCAGCTAATATGGCATCTTCTAGTGAATCTCTGTATTGTGCAAACAGTTGATTTATTTTTGTTTCTGATACACGAGGTTCACTTGTTCCCAAAGAAGACATTGTGAGAGGAATTGATGGCAACTTCTGGTAAATTGGCTTAGGCATTTTTTCAGCGATTAAAACTGATCTAGGTGCATTTAGTTCTGCATGATCTTCTCTAAATGTAGTAACTGAATTAGAGTTCTCTAAACTATTACTATGTATTATATTATTCACATTGTTTTCATTATTCTGAAGCAGAGGCTCTTCTTGAGGAAATACAGATGCTGTAACAGCAACTTCTGTCATCTCTGGAATACAAAACACAAGACAATAAGTTTACCTAACAAGTTTTGACTTTGAAATTTAACAACATTAAATGGATTAATTCACAGAATTTATACACACTTCAGTGATAGGAGTAATAGTTAATCCATATAAAGTTGTTTAAAAATCATAATATTTCACAAAGCTAAGAAACTATGTATATGTGTTGAAACAAATTAGGATTATAATGTATCTAATAAGACTACAGCTACAAAAAACAAAGCAAATGAATAAATGTGAAAATGAGAGGGTGAGTAGATCAACATAGATAGTATTAGCTACTTGTATTCTCTTGCTAAGCATCATCATACACTAAAACAATTATTTGAAGGGGTAGACTGTTAGTCTAGTAGCTTGACATGGTAAAACTCACCATCTTTATCATTATTAGGTGAAGTTGTGGTATCATTATTAGTTTGGTTCTTGAAACAACTCATACAATGGCCCATTGGATAAAATCTCCACGGATAGTACTCTTCAAAGTCATATATTCAGATTCCAATAATTGGACAAATTCAATTAGTATTTCGATATCAATACTACAAAACATAATGGTTATATGCAGTCTGGTGGTATATCTTCAGGGAGAATTTTGCAGATAGCCTGGAATATACAGTAGGTAAGTAAAACCGAGATACATGTTAGTAATCTTCCCGTTGATCATGTTCTTCGTGTAACTCACATCAAGGAAAATACTGTCAGGAACAAATCGAAGAACTTTGTTGGTGGAAAATAACTTTCAGCATTGCAGTACAATATATAGTATGTAGGTACCAGTTAATATTATTAATTAAAAATACAGAACTAAGGTAAGACTCTAGAAATCAAATATATTTTGTATTTCTTGACTTCTTTGTGATACGGGTGACAGACTGACTGACACAAGGAATATTTAACTCTCTACCGAGACTGACACATAGATTAATCAGACTTTATCTAAAGCACAGACTTTTTAGAGATATACTATCTAAAGACTATTAAACGATATAGTCTGATTAATCTATGTGTCAGTCAGTCTGTCAGCCGTCATAGAATCATATTATAGGTGCGTTCGTTTAACTTATGAGGGCATTGATGGCGTTGTCATTGATGGCTCTTTTAGCTTTTTTTAGCGTTCGGAAAGCTCGAATAAACATACTTTTTTGCCACTTTTGCCCATTCCCTATTCGAACGCTCAACTGAGCAAAAGACCTAAAACCGCATGATTATGCTGTCAAATAACGATCACAAACAACTATGCTCCGGACGTGGGTCAAAAATTGCACTTTTTGGTGGCAAAAATTCCTCTTTTTTAGCTTTCCGAACGCTGAACAAAAAGAGGCATGAACGACATTTTCACCCACAGATTCCCAATTCAAACGCCCCTTGTGAGCGTTTTTAGCGTTATCTTCTCCAAAAACGATCAGAACTGATCTATTCGAACGCACTATATATCCAAAGACCTTACACCTACTAACTAGACTGTGTACCAATAATTTTGTTAAGCTAAATTGGGATCTATCTACTTACGATTAGGGCAGCTATTTCCTTATAGGTAGTAGCTAGCTAAAAGCGGTCCTGGTGAGAGGGCTCCCGTTAGTAGTGTGTCCTTGTCTGACGTCTTGCCAGTTAACTAATCATCGGGTTAGGTAGAAATGGTTGAAAATTGTAAAGGTAATTTGTTTTTTTGTTTAATTAACGTAAACAAATGATTCATAAACTTTGAAACTGATTTAAATATTCTACAGTTTTTATAATTCATTCGTTATTTCGTTGTACTTTAAAAAGTAATTAATTAATACTGAGTAAAAAGTAGTACTCAAATGTTTGGGCCTGGTAATACTTAATGCGAGATGGTGGTTTGTTGAATATTCTTTAGGGTAACCATGAATATTGTTGATCTAAGTTTTTTTGCAATTCCCTAGTATCCCCATCGTACGTAGGTACGTACATACTTCTGTCCGACTGTCTTAAATTGGAGATGTACCGGTCACCGTCAGAGTGTACAAAAACGGCAAACCCAAAATTTAGATTTTTTAATTATAAAAATTTTCTGTCGTTTTATCGTGTCCTTCGACGTTGCACCGATGACGTTTGTTGTTATTAATTATATTTCTAGTATTGTAGATTTCCAAACAATGAAAACCAGAAATTGAATAGGGAAAATGCACTGCCTGGAAAAATGTCAAAATCGTCTGCCGTTTACAGAGCGCATTTCTAATGTGACGACTTTATTCCTGTGCATACTAGGAGAATGCTAAACTCTGATGCTGTTCCGTCAATATTTCCTAAGGTAAAAAATAAATCATCAGAACGCGTACGTGCATAAGCCTATTAATATTGAAGATTCAAATCTTGCAACGTCACATAATTCTAACTTTTTCACATAATTCTACTTCTTATACTTACTGAACAGTTTTTAATAAAAGTCGCATGTCAATAAAATTTTGTACAACAAACATTTAAACGTTTTAAAATTTTGGTATAAAGGTCCCATGAGAAGGCGCTTATATTTATATTTTAAACTTATAATTACTAACGGAATACAGGAGGACATTTTTTTCCTTAACTAAACTTACATAATACATTTGTGACGGCCTGAAGCACACTTTGAAAAACTTACTTAGCCTGAAGGGCACAATACGATAAGAGCATGAAGGGCTCAAAACTTTTTTTTAAATTTATTAGTCTGAGGGGCACATACAATTTAAGAAGAGGCCAGAGGGGCGTTTTTGCTTTTTTTTGTACACAAATAGACTTAACTAATTTCTAAATATCGTATACCGCGAGCATACCGGCTCCCGCAAGCAGCGCCCGTTCACGAGGGCCGGGTGGAGAAAGCCGACTTAAATATAAATTCCCTCCTCAACCATATTTGAGGGAAGAGGGCGATGGCTGGCACACGACGCCGCCGCGAGAAGAAGCCTTTTAGTGAGCGTGAATGCTCAAGGTATACACGCATACATAATACTAAAGCCGTACGCGTACGCGTACGCGACATCCATGGGATTCCGGTGTGTGCACAACAACTCCTGACTGATGGTAGCTATCAAGTTCGGGCGACAGTACTTTAGCTCGAAGAGGTTCTCTCTATCGATATCAGGCAGTTGGTTGACGTCTCCGATAAGGACTGCCATGACAATGGCTCCGAAGTGGTTCATGAGAGCTTCGTCTACCATAAGGCGAACGATGCTCCTACCAATTCGGATGCCATTCACGAGTACATAAGCTATGGTGCGCACTTTGGTTTTTACCAAGCCGCCTATGCGGTGCGCTATAGCTTCTCCCTCAGGTCTTTTGCTGCTTCGGTTGTCGTGGTGATAACCACGACCTTGTCACAACACAATACATTGAAGTATTTAACCACCCATGTTGTTTTACCACACCGTGGAACCCCGTTGGCCCATCGAATCTCCGGTACCTCCCAGCTTTCCCAGAACTTTACCTCGACTCCAGGGCTCCCTTCCATGGTTTTAGCCATTTCTAGGATCCTATCGTCTAGCATTATCCTGGTACAGGAGCGATAACCACGATGGGGTCATTCGGTGGTATTTCGTACTTAGGCTTTCCGAGCCGCTCCGTCTCATCTTCGTCTAGGGCCACGAAACCACGCTCAGAACTGTATGCTGCCATATACCGACCTATCATCGTTCCCTTGATTACCAGGGAGGTGTCGTTATTGTATATGGCTGCATCAGCCTCCTCGAGCCTCACCTTTAAGAGGCCTTCGTTTTTTAACCTGAAGGACTGCAGGATATTTTCGCAGTTCCTGAGATTGACTACTTTAGTCGCTCTCATGATGGCAAGAAATTCGAGAAGTGCGTTTCTGGCGTGGTCTCGCGGCCCCAGGGCCGGGATATAACGCCCCCCGAAGGGTTCCCGCATTGACGTGGCGGGGGGGCTCAGTAGCTGTGGCTTGGATCACCACGGTGAAGCCAAGAGGAACCCAGGGGCCGCGCCGGCGTTGGGGTGCGCTGGCCGACTCAGGTGGGGCCGCTCCTATGGGCTTTGGCCGCCAAGTCCACATAGGAGTGGCGGGGTCCGGGTGCTTTGGCGCAGGCTCGAGGAGGGGGGCCCGGGCACTTTGGTGCAGGCTCAAGGAGGTAGGGTCCGGGCGCTTTGGCGAAGGCTCGAGGAGGGGGGCCCGGGCACTTTGGTGCAGGCTCGAGGAGGTGGGGTCGCTGGGGATTATCCCCTGTGGCTGAAGTAGCAGGCGGTGGGGCTACGTATCCGACCCACCGCAGGGAGACCACGGGCGTCCAGACACGGGGAAGTCTGGCGCTCATTGTTTGCGGGTTTGGTCTCCGAGGTAGTTGCGGCGTGCCATGTGTTCTGGCGTGCCGCGAAGAGAAGGGTCCGGCAACGGACAGCCACGGTGGGTTCGCGGTCGTGTGGAAAATCTGTCCCGCGTTCCCGCCGAGGGCGGCAATGACGGAACACCCCGGGGTTTTGGTGGGTATTCGGACTCCCACATAAACACCTAACTCCCCGTAGTAGGTGGTATCCATAAAAGATTTCACCGGAAAAAAAAAAGGGCCGGGATATAACGAGACTAACCTATCCCATATCGGCTCTCGTCCGAGCAATCTGCCGTGGCGGCTGTTGTGTCCTATGGAGTGACTTTTGTGGGGAGAACTCTTTTTGAGGTAGGATCCGTAACACGCTTTGCGCCATGGTGTTAAACGACGTCATAAAGGTGGAGATAGAGCCTTGGCCTTTCTCACGACCTCCATTCTGACGTGCCGTGGCTTTTTCGGCAGCAGCTTTACGCTGGACTCTCTCTGAGCCGCTGATGGTGGTCGAGCTAGGGATGGGATTCCCCCAGCTGTCGGTTGCATTTGTTCGGTCGTGTGTGGGAGTCCTAAGATAACCTAGGGTTTTCGCCTCTGTTTTCGTACACGACCACCTCTTGGTATCCAGAGGCCTTTATGCAACCGAGCCGGTCTACGATTTCGCACGTCGTATATTCGATCAATATCGCGTCTACGCTTATCACCCGGAGATTGCCGTCTGCTTTGTCACTCAATTTTGTAAGCAGCGAGCTTACCTGCGCGAAAGATGTCTTCGACCATTCGAACAGACCGATCGTTTTGTTTTTCGATCGCACTAATCGACATCTATGGCCTAGGACCTCTAGCACAGGCATCGCATCGTATGCTTTCCGCTTCATTGTGACTTTGGAAGTGCTTCCATTGAGCAGACATGCTAGGCCGGGAGACAAACGAGCTCGTTTTTTGTCCAGGGCTAAGCAAAAGCTCATCCCGAATCTTTCCCTATCCCTTTCCATAAAGAGGGCCACACCGCGGATCCTGATCCCTGGCACACCTCTTTCTGCGTAGGCTAGCAGGTGTTCGGCCTCTTTGTTCTTTGAGGTTGTGTGCTGGTGCTGGGGAATTTCGTCGTGTGCGGCGTCTATGGAGGGAGAAGTTGTGTTTGTTTGTGCGTGTGTCTGCATTTGTGTGTTCGTGTTTGGGGGGTGTCGGGGGATATTAGTTTCTTTTTGCCGCAATGCGGAAAGATCTTTCGGTGAAAGACAGAAAGTGTGGTCTACAATCGGGATCTGCTAAGATGTTGGGGAGATCCGATTCCTCAAGTTTTCTGTCCATCAGGCATTCAAGTACCTTCCTTGCGGCAAGGAAGCGGGGGCATTTGAGGAGCACATGTCATACCGTCTCAGAGACTTCCGGGTCGCACTCGCATCCAGGGGTTTCCTTGAGCTTGAATCTGTACAGGTATCAAGTACAGGAATCTGCACCAGTCTACTCGTGTATACCATGTATTAACTTTCTCTACAGATCGGGCCCTGCGATAAAATAGTTATGTTTTAAGCAATATATTTATAGAAGAAAGATAAGCACCAAACACGATAAAACTGCAAGAAAGTGGCAGAAATAAGATAATTACTACGAAAGTGTTTGCAGTTTTGCACACAAACAGCATCTGCTGCAACCACTGCCTCACCATGTAAAAATAAATTACGTCGAGATGTCAGTGTTTCAACAACGCCTGAAAAGTCGTTAGACAACTTTTGATAACCTAAAATGTTTATTAAAAATAATGTGATAGTTATTCTGAAGTTGAACAGATGGTACAACATAATTTCGAAAACATTCACACAAGATTAAATACGTCAAAATCTAACAAGTCCAATAAATATTGAGATGAAATTAAACCGTTTATTTATCATTATATGATTTTGAGGAATCGCATCCCTTTACCTCGCCCTGCGACTCTGCGAAGGATATTGGCGACGCATAAATGCGATCTGGATTTTATGGCAGAAATGATGGAATTCTTGATGTATAAGGATGAAAAGGGTGAAATGAACGTTGCTTTAATTTGTGATGCAATGGCCATCAAAGCTGGCAAACAATATGATAAAGGCCCGACAGGTATTGGCGTAGTGTTGATTTAGACGGAATATTGACATGTGTTTCTGAAACATTCACGCAGTAAGTAGTTAGTTAGAATTAATATATTAGGATTCAGGATACAATCGTTTTTACAAGCAATTTTTCCTGTATTCTGTTTGGTCACGGTCACCACATTAGAAAGGGGCACACTACCAACGGGAGCCCTCTCACGCGGACCGGTATTTTCACCATAGTGCACAGTCTAGTTAGTAAGTGTAAGGTTTTTGATTATATCAGACTATTCTAAAGACATAGAATAATAATTGCGGCAAGTGCTATTTCCACGCAGTAATTTGAACACAGGATACATTATATACTTCGTTCTTCGTTGTGATGTTAAAATAAAAGAGCTTGAAATTATACCCAGTAATGGGCATGCAACTTGCTTGGAGCCGTGATTGGGACGTTTCACTAAGCAATTTATTATCATGTTAAAAGATTTTCTCAGATCAGTCTGTATAGCGTGTATGCCTTTATGGTTTGGTGATATGATGGTGTAATGCGGCTATTTACACGCAGTAAATGACAGCTGTTAGTTATCTGTGAAACCTTGCATATATAACATAATGATGGAATGGAATGAACCCTACATATATGAAACATTTTAAACTCTGCCGAGTACGTGAATAGGCAGCTTTTCATAATAATTAATAAAAATAGTGATAATTTACTGACGAAAAATAGCTGTGATGCATTAGAAATATTCCTAAGTTATTTTAAAATATTTCATTCACAATTCCTTTTGCTTTATTCTTAGATCCTTTAGATTTTTGTATGAACATATTGTGCTAAAAAAGTCACCAAATGTACTAGAAAACTAACAAATCTGAATATTTGACACACATGGCAACATAGGTGCACGGACTGTCAAAAATATTTGTATGCGCGAGTATTTCTCTGAAAGTGTTGAGTTGAGGTTTTTGTTGATGTGTGCTACTGCGTGAGAAAAAAAATATTTTGGCTATTTACACGAAGTACCAGTATAAAATAAGCTTCGTCACCGATCATCTTCCTAAATTGTAGGGGTCTTGCACCTGGTCAGTTGTAACTCTTTCATGGTGTGCTGTCTGTATGTATAGGGCTTTTACGTTCTTACGAAGAAATACTTTCCTTGTTTGTAAGTAATGGAATAAGAATTTCATTGTATGTTTGTAATGAAAACGCAAAAATTACTGATCCGATTCAAACAATTCTTTCAGCAGTAGAAAGCTACATTATGCCTGAGTAACGTACGCTATATTTGATTCATCATAATCATCATCAACCACCGCGCGGGTGAAATCGCGGAGCACAGCTAGTATGCATATAAGTATCTAGGTAGGTAAATATCAGTCATGTACATAGTAGACATGCTCTGCCTAGCTCGCGAGCTGATCGGGGCGTGGATGTTGTCCCATAATATTAGTATGGCGCATAGCTTTAACCGATGATATTATTTAGTCAAGCGCCATCTAGTTTAGTTTTGGTGGACTAGAGATGCAAAGTGGCGCCATCTCTGGTATAACTCTGGTAGCGTGCGCTGTTCGCTGATTGGTCGGTCGGTCAGTCGTTGTAAGCCAATTACCGTTGAGTACTTCGTCATCGTCTAAAGCCGAGTCCGCAGCGCCAATTTTCTAACAAAACATGTTAGCAAAACTGCTAGTCCGCTTGTTAAGAATTAAAAGTATTTCTGGAAATCTTGACTATACAGACGCTCTTAAATATGATAATGCCATAAAAACATAACAACAAAATGAGAATAAAATGGTCACAGAAATTAATAATCATATAAGTTTAAGCAAGAATTGGATATCGCAAAACTCTGACATAATCAATAATTTAGTACAAAATCAAGAGAACCTAGAAAATTCCTTGAATGAATTACTGTCAAGAGATATAAAACGCGAAAGTGACTTGACTAAATATGCTCACCTAGCGCAGCATTTAATTATTTTAGCAGACAATGTGGAAGATTTGTCTGACGAATACTTAGATTAGAAATTTTATTAGGTTTTATTCGCGCCAAAAGCACGCATTATCTTATGTTTAACATGAACACTCTTAAGTATATGATAGATAGGTTGAATAATCTCTATAGCAGAGAACAAATATTAAGTATTAGCTTTAGAGAATATTTCGATGTAGTAAAAGTAGGATATTATTATAACAATAGAAACTTAGTACTGGTATTCAAGTTTCCGATTGTCCGTTCCGCTACCTACAATCTTTATAGACTCTCCATAGTTCCCAACAAAGATAATAAGATTAAATCCGTTCTCATCCCTTCCTGGCAATTCACGACAAAGATTCTATGTACATAGAGGAAGAATGCCCGAAGTCTAGCCTCGGATAACTATGTGAAGACAAGCTTAAACGTCACGAAAGCCATACAGACTGTGTCTACGAACTAATTACTACGCAGCACATCAGCGAGTCCTGTCGATTTACATCAGTCATCCTGAGCCGAAGCAGTAGAACAACTAGACGACTACGTTGTGAGTTTTCCTAAGCCTACAAAGATTCGCTTATCATGTACGCAAGACCAATACGACGTGATACACGGGAGTTTCTTGGCAACGATACCCAGAGGATGTTCTCTACAAACCACGGAGTTCTGCATTAGAAATATTGAAGACCGCATCAAGGGACAAATCGTGCAGATAACTAACATGCCCACTATGAACGAATCAAATTATTCCCCCGAGGATCGGAGGATCCAACTCAATTCGATCGACCTTCAAAAGCTACAGGCCAGCAATGCTAAAATATCTATGGAAACACCGCTAACCATATCCGACACTGCAATAAAAAGCGTGTATTATACCACCATACCATTGTACTCGATGCTGATATTAAGTGCAGTTGTACTAATCACTTGGATCGTTATACGCAATCTACTTGGAAAGCGAAGGCGTCAAGCGATAATTGAAAGCAAAGGCGATGAAGAGGGACCAGAGCAACTTGGGATGTCGGCGATATTTTCGAGCCTAGCTCGCCCATAATCGCCGAGCTTGAGGTGTTAAGAGCCATCAATCCACGAAGCTCAAACCATAACAATTACTCATTCCCCGTATTGCGACACCCCGGGCGTTCCGGCCACCATGAGACTGCTGAAGAAGCACATTACGACACATTGACAAGAACCGATGTCGTTCGTATGTATTCTGCCACCGTGAGAATGCTGAAGAAGCGTATTACAACACCTGACAGGAGCCGACGTCGTCCATAGTATGATTTATATTATTCACTTATTGTTCTAACATCGAACGATCAGAACGTAGTTAAGGCGCGGTCGTATCCTGATAATAGTAAAAAGCAGAATCTTTAAACATCGAGTGTAACGAAACAGTTCGATAATAATCTATGAAAAAAAACTTAGGTTAGAAAAAGAACAGGCAAAGAGTAATAACCGAACAGAATTCATAAATATTACTCACTCTCTTCAGAAAAAAATCCTAAATAGATGCATAAAAATAAACTTTCACGTCTAATCTCTCAGAATTTTCAGCGATAACACTATATTATTTTTTAGGTAATACATAGCCAACATATAGTACTAAAGTAGTAACCAGCAGTTTTTTCAATTGTGTTAGTATATATCGAAAGATATAAAGAAAACGTACAAAATTAACGCATTTTCGCATTACATCGTCCAATCTAACAAACGATTTTCAACCTTACGTAAAGCATCGTAAATTATTTTAAAATTGGGGTTGGACCGCGTCTTAAGTAATTATAATTGTAATTTAATTAAATTAAATATAAATAAATCGTTTTTTTAGTCCTCGCATGCTGCGATACTTAACTCGCTGCGCCTATTGTTGTTATTGATTTTGTTTCACATCTAAAATGTGTTCCGACGAAGAAGACGTGGAAGCTGTTATAGCAACAGTAGATTTAGTTCTCTAAATAAGAAACGGAAATAGATTCCTGGTCCGACTCTACCTGCAACCTCGTTCATTCAATATATATATAATAGAGAACAAGAACTGATTATGTTCTTTATTCTACTCCATCACAAACCAAAGATAATGTCACATACAATTATTTACAATCTTCGAACGGTAATGACTTGTTGCTCTACTGAGCGCGAACACAAAATGAGTCATTTCCTCCATAGATTAATCAGAATATATCTAAAGAAAGATGGCAATCACTAAAGCAAACAACGGAACGTTAGCGGGATTAGATTATTTTTTTCAGTGCCATCCACTTTGACGGTTTATAGTCGTGCGCTCGTTTTCCATGTGTGACATTGGTGACGTGGAACGCATTAGTGACGTAGAAGACGAGCGCGCGGGTGTCGATATCGATATCGATAAATAGGGATGTGCTGTTTGATATCGAGGTAGCAATAAGCGTTCCTATCTAATCTATTAAAATATTGTTAAGTAAACTAGGGTTTATGAAATTAAAAATCAAGTTTAAAATGATTTAATCCATTTATTGAAGAACACATTCTGAAATTGCAAAGATAAATTATGAAGAGTAATACATATTGTTTACCTTACATCTTAGATTAATCATTGGTCTCGCTCTCGCTTCGACTAGATAACTTAATATTGTAGTGTGTGTAATGCAAATTGGGAGCTAGTGTGCGTAAGAATTGTGTTGCTAGCTACTAAACTGTTACCCAATTAATGGGAAAAAATATTGTATGTTGTGATTAAGTATGTATGTTACTGGTTATAAATGTAGTTCAGAAAAATACATTAACTTCGTGTATAATGAGAAACTTAGCTCACTTATATCATAGTATACTATTAATTAACTATGTATTTATATATTTGAATGAGAAGACAAATAACAAGTATTTAGTAATACTCGTACCTACAGTGCTTTCTATTTTCATTCTACCAGTCAGTAATTCTAGCGGTGGTTCTACCTTTTGTATGTAACGTCTTAGGTTAATTTACAATTAATAGCTGCGTAGAAACAAAAAAAAATGAATAAAACAATAATCATATAGGCATAGTTAAACCTACTATTATGTACATGTCAATAGAGAGTCTAAAAATCATTATTATTAATTAAATACTACATTCAACTAACTTGTACTAGTTTACGATACGTTTGCCTTTGGAATTTACACGTTTCTGAAAATTTTCTCTATTCTCTCTATCTATCTATCTATATTTATAAATAATCTATATCTATAAAAGCGAAAGGTCACTCACTCATCACGAAATCTCAGAAACTACAAGTGCTATGAGTTTAAAATTTTGCATGCGGGTTCTTTTTAGGACTTAGGTGCTCACTAAGATGGGATTTTATGAAATTCTACTCCTAAGGGGTTTTTTTGGGGTTGATAGTATGTATGAAACTTCGTTACTGCGAGTGCTAAAAGTTTAAAATTTTGCATGGGGGTTCTTTTTAAGACGTAGGTGCTCACTAAGACGGGATTTTATGAAATTCAAACCCTAAGGGTTTTTTTTGGGGTTGATAGTTTGTATGAAACTTCGTTACTGCGAGTGCTAAAAGTTTAAAATTTTGCATGGGGGTTCTTTTTTTGGACCTAAGAGACGAGTCTATTGCAAACTACGGGACACTCCTTCCAAATTGATTGGGCAGAAAAATCCAGTAACTATCCAACCCGGGGATCCACCCAGGACTTCGAGGTTCCAAAACGGCACTTTTACCTCTATACCAAGACCAAGCGAGTGAAGCCGCTGGCGAGTCAGCTAGTAGTATATACGAGAATAATATCGAAAAGAGAATTTGATTCAGCTAGTGGTTGAGAAGTGAATACTTGGTTAGCCGAATAATTTAATTTTATATATAGCACCGTTATTTACTCCTCACGTAATTATTTGCAGAATTAAAGTAAAAGTTTAAAACAGAATTTCTTGAGTTCGTCAGTAAAATATTTCGGTTTCGTACATTTAGTAGTAAAATATAATAACAATAAATTCACATTATAACAATCTCAACCATAACCAATTACTTGATTCTTATATTATACGGCAACACTGAGTGGCGTTTAAGGTTGATGTTATTTTATGTTGAAATTTTGAAATTATATGGAATTTACTAATGGTATATGATCCTAGTGTATTTCTTATTTCTTGTAGTATTATTTTTACACATTTTCACTTTGCAAACAGGCATATTGCTTTGGATTACGACCAAAATTACAAAAAAAACACTCGGTACGTTAACACCACGCTGCTTGGGACGTGACTGGCTAGAGTGAGCTCGAGTACGCCGAATTCGGCGTAGTATTTGTTGCCGCATTTTGCAAGTACGCCGGCGGTATCTAGTCGAAGCGCGCGCGTGGAGACTAAGCATTAATCTAAGCCTTACATATTGAAAGCACTTATGTTTTGTGAGATGCATGATTACAATGATTCAAAACATACATGATTACAATTTCTAATTAAACATTTTCGTTTTGTTATTTAGGTAAGTACCTAACTATAAATTAATATGTACTAAATAACTGTTAATACGTACATATTAGTCATGACTATGTGAAACAGATATCAGTAATGTTTTTTAACGCATGGAACAAGTATTTACATTGATAATAAAAGAGTTTTGAGAAAATCTGGGCTTTAGGTATCAAGTAATACCTTAATACAAGAGTTTTTAATAGAAGGTTTATTTACGTAAATGTTACAATAAATTATCATTTCTTAACTTTAATTTTATCATATCATGACTAGATTAAATTAAAATATTCAATAATATGTGCCTTTTTCTGTAGAGATTTCTTGCTTAGTCTTCACATAGTATATAGTCAACTCTATATTTGAGTTTTCCATTGCAAGTCTCATTGGTTGAACATATTTCGCTAAGCCTTGTAGCTTTGACAAAAGTCTGCAGCGGTTGTTTAGACCATTTTCTTCAAAAGCTGATCTTACCTTGACTCCTTTGCCATTTTTGCATATCTCACGTGAACCAGGCAATGAGATTATATCATCAAACATATCCTCGCGCTTGCTTTTTAGTCTCTCTTTATGCCTTATCAGAATTCACCAGTGTCGTATGAGTGTACTCCACAGGTCGCCATTACACTCGATCATGAATTTCCGTGTATTGTAAACTGAGTTCCATCTAATTTCTATATGTATGTTAAACTCATACCCGCATCATGTGCCGGCTGCGATCTATCCAGTAGTTCGCCGCTCGAAGTTGTGCTTCCAACTTTACCTTCTGTAGCCATAATACTGTTTACACCCGTTCTTCATGAAACATCGAATTGCCACATAACCTGAGCGGGATTGAGTATTTTTGCTCACGTACAATGAAGTTACACAACATTTGTGTATAATGTATAAACATATAGGAATAGAAACACGATAATAAAATATAATTTAGTTCAAAGTAATTTTCACCATTGACATACGTCCCATAGAGAAAATTGTATATACAGAATACGTCCAAACCAATCAATGACAACTCTCAAACAAATGATGATTAGACAACGATATGAGATTACGCAAACTCTTTGCTCTAATAGATATGAAGCCACCGTTTAATAGAACATAGATAACTGTGGAGTTGTCATGCGTGGTGGCTCAACCATATAGCCAATTTTTAATTTATATAAATGACTTACCTAAAATACAAAACGACACGTGCATTCTATTCGCAGACGATATTTCACTACTTACATCATGCAAAAATAATAATAACTTAAATTTGACCCTAACTAACACTTTCAACACTACTGTAAAATGTCTGTCCGATCATAACCTCGAAATTAACTTTTCAAAAACAAAAACTATGCAATTTAGGCCATCTCAAAAACAACCTCTTGACATAAATTTCTACTATAATGGCACAAAAATTAAATGCGTCGAAACTTTTACATTACTGGGAATAGATATTGACACTCATATAAATTGGAAGAGCCATATAAAAATAATAAAACATAAATTGTCTAGCTTCACGTATGCACTATGAGAATTAAAAAAAGTAACAGACGCGAAAACAGCACTGTCTGCTTATTATGCTTATGCAGAAGCCTGGTTGCGATACGGCGTTATACTATGGGGTAACAGTGTTGATGCACAAGACATCTCTATTATGCAAAAAAATGTATACGTATATTAAGTAACATTAAAGAACCAGATAGCTACAAACCTCATTTCTTCAAACTTAAAATATTGACATTAATATCAATTTACATTTTAGACATTTGCAAATTCGTCAGAAAATACCCTGTATTTTTCGGCAAAAAATTTACCAACCGCGACGTTACGAAACTAGAAATAAACATTATTTAATACTACCCTCTTCAAGATTAAAATACACAGTTCTGGCCCAAACATCATGGCTGTAAAAATTTATAATAAAATTCCGGATACGATAAAAGCTCAAGATAAAGACCAAATATTTGAAATTAAACTTAGAACTCTATTACTCACTAGAAGTTATTATAGTCTAGACGAATTTTTTAAGGATACATTTTGACGAAAAATGTATTAATATATCGGTCCGCTTCTACTCATATTGCAATGCCCTGAATTGGGTACATATATGACTCAGTATTGTAATATTTAAGATCCCTGTTACATGTATGATGCAATAAATGATATGAATATGAATATGAATATAGACAACATCTTTCTAAGGCCCACAGGGCAGTAAGGAAGTGAAACCCCCGTGATTTCCCCTCCCCACAGGCGAACGCGGGGGATGTTATCCATTCGTCTCGGCAAACACGTTATTGTGTTTTTGCTAACAAAACTGTTAGGCCACGCCCCTATTTGGTTAGCATACAATGTTATTCTGTTTGCAAACACGAAAACACGGCGCAGCGGACCCGGCTTAACAGAGGCGTTGGGGGGAAGCGCGCGGACACGCTCGGAGGCTTGGAGGAGCACACTTTGCCTTTGGTCATACGTAGTATCTTGTCTGTGGTTTGGTCGTGGAAGCGTTCGCTACTAAGTAGAATACCTTGTCCCCAAATTAATTCAAGTTGATCTCCAAACACTATGTGCTGTAATAATAAATCTCAGTGTGACGTAATAAAAGCAGACTCATTGTAACGGGTGTCCCAACTAGAACGCAATTTTTTAATTTGGCGCCATTCGAAGTGTCATTGTTTGACATTTGAACAATTGTTATTGTTTGCTAGTAGAAGCGTAGAGAATATTTGTATACTGGAGAAGTAGCACACGCTTTTCACTTAGAACAAATGACAGAAAAAATTTTTAAATAAAATATCCGCCAAAACATGACACTAGCAGAGTAACGTCTTTCCACGTTAAAAAACCACATAAGAAGAAGAAGAAATGACAGAACTGTAGGTTTACCGGGAAAATTGTAATAGTAAGAAAAAGGGCGGGAACCGTGAAAAGATTAAGGCGCGCTTTTTAAATTAAAATGTATCCTCAACGTGTCACTGTGTGGTGTGTTTTTTGGGCTGGAGGAATCATTGGACCTTTTTTTTATGAAAATGAGGCAGGTCAAGCGCAAACAGTCAATGGTGTTCGGTATCGTGAAATGATAACCAGTTTTTTCTTGCCTAGAATCGAAGAAATGAATGTGGAGGGCATGTGGTTTCAACAAGACGGCGCCACATGTCATACAGCCAGAGAAACAATTCAATTGCTGCATCAGTCATTTCCCGGTCGTGTTATTTCGCGTTTTGGAGACCAGAATTGGCCGCCTAGATCGTGCGAAATATCACCTTTAGATTATTTTCTTTGGGGTTTTTTGAAGTCGATGGTTTACGCGAATAAGCCGACGACGACTCAAGCCTTAAAAGAGGAAATTGGACGCTGCATTAATGAAATACCGCAGCATTTATGCAAAACGGCCATTGAAAATTTCATTAAAAGATCGCGTGTGTGCCAGCAAAGCCGCGGCGGCCATCTGCACGATATCTTGTTCCATACATAACCTCATTCTGTCTACTTTACGATATATTAAAGTTTCACGATTTTTTTTTAAATAACTGTGTTTTATTTAAAATTAAAAAATTGCGTTCTAGTTGGGACACCCTTTACATGTGATATCCTATGGCCGTCGCCCGCTTAATCCACGCCTAGCCACGAAATTGGAGCATGCCATCCTATAAAGATCCTGATGCGGGCCAAATGTGCCTTTAAATATATATTTGAGGGTTTGTTTTATAATAAGAAAATGACGATGATATACATGAAATTTGTATTTATTTAACATTACAAAATACACAACATACAAAAATAGGTAAGTTTTAACAAACAAATATAAGATATTAGGTATTACATATAGGATGAGGTTTCACAATCTTTACTGGTGTTATGAAACTTTAACCATAACAGAAATGGACCTATTACCTATATGATCAAATTATAGTGCCGAGATGCCCATTAGACAAAAATAATAATTATATAAATTGCTACATTCGTACAAGATAAATTAATAATAATTGGGACATAACAACAAAAATTAACAACAATAATCCTTTAAGTAGTTCCTACCCATCATGTGATCTATAAAAGGATTTCATACTTTTTGTTAGCTAACATAATATAAATATTTTGATAGAGATGATGTATGATTTAAACATACAGGAATTATATTTATAATAATTTAACATTTCACAACAATGCAATACTGTCTGTACATAACTATATCACGATAATATCACTGTAAAAATGTCAGGTCGAAATGGATTTACAATTTGTATAGATCTTTTTCCAAAAGCTATTACGACGTACATTGTAAAATGTGACCTTAAGCATATATGTACCTACGTAATAGTTTTTTAACAATATTTATATTTACGGGCTTTTCTACGTAATAGTTAACTAGAACTAATTGGGTATAGTTTTTCGTAGAAGACAAATATGAGTCGCACAATTATAAAGGATTATGTAGAGCCTCTGAAATGGGTATACAATGTTCTCATTGGTCAGATTATTGACTAGTAATGTGAGGGGAAAAACTACAAACATGGCTCAGTATTTTTATACATAACGATACAGTAAATAACTTTGCAACCAATTAAATGCGAATATAAATGACTGCTGAGCCTCGATTCTGAATAAAAGTAGCCTATGTGTTCATCCTGGGTCTATTCCAAATACATCCATCGGTCTAGAAAGTGGTCCCGCGCGAATTCGAGGGCATCAGTTTTAATAAATACTGTGTATTAACAATTTCATTATAATATTACGGCTCAACCTGTAGTAATATTTGGAACATCAGTGCCTCTACAATTCAAAGGACACAAAGTAATATTTCTTCATTTATCAGTTATTAATCGTGCAGTGAACCAAACCCTTGATAAAACTATGCTACAAATAATCAATAAGTAAGTAGGTGAAATACTTTTTGTTAATATAATAAACTTCAATAAATTAAGTTAGCCTAACACCGCTTTACGGTTAAACGCGCGCGGTTTTTAGCCGCGTCACTTTTTATTTTAAAGATATCAATGGACATGCGAACGCACTGGCGGTTTTTCCCGCGGCTGATTTAAAATTCCGCAACTAGTTACAAGTTGGTGCGCAAGAATGAAGAAACCGTTTTATACGTCGTAACATATGAAACAACTGAAGAAAACACAGGTGGTTTTTAACCGTAACGCGTTGAGCGGTTTTGCAGTAATAAAAAACAACCAAATCGTAGTGCGGCCTTAGACTTAGAAAAGAATTGCTAATTAAATGTTTTTAACATACAATTAAAAAATATGGAATACGTCTTTGTTGCGTTTACCTAAATCATACAATCTAAATTTTTTGAGTAAGTCAAAAGACTTTAATTGAGAAACATACAATGATAACGGCGGGTCTCGGGAAATTTTGTTAAATTTGACAACATTAACAAACAAGCACTAAATAATATTAGAAGAAGAAAAAATATAGAACTCGGCAGCGAACAAAACTACATGATACTTGCGAATGACATAATAACTTTAAATTTAAAGATACGTCGACGGAAGCATGGCACTACTCAGACAAACCTGTCATTTGAGACTTTAAATATAGTATCAAAAGGGTTTTTAGCAAACTTTTTGTGACAATAATATATTTTAAATATTTATAATTTCTTTGCTTACCATGCGTTATACATTTTTGGAATGCACTTTTATATAGTTTTATAATAATATCCCATCCGATAGGATTATATTTTTTATGTTTAATTACAAATGGAATATAAATGGAATTTGATTTCTTGACAAAACCTTATATCACACGACCACAATCACTCAAATGATAATTTATCAAAATTAATCAATCCGTTTACACTATCCGATCCTAAAAATCTTACATACACACCTACACCTTAAAATCTAACTCTAGTTCGGGCAGTCGAAGGCAACATAAAAACTATTGCTGTTTTTGCCATTTCAATAGTGTCAGACAGAGACAGCAATATAATCTGCTGTCAAAGTTAACAAACGTTTTAGAAACCCGGCGTAAGAGTTTCAACACCTCTAGAGATTAATATCGCGCGCACGGTACTGAATAACATTGCATATTTGATTTAAAAACTCTTGCATAGTTGTTACTAAAATGTGCCTATTATTTCCAATGTGTTTTTAAACAAAATATTATCATAAACAACTTATATTTGTAACATTGTTTAACCCTTTGCCTACCAGAGACGTAAATTTACGTGAGTTTTATTCATAAATCTTATGTTTTAATAATCACGGTATAGGAAGGATTAAACTATATTAAAATGTTAAATAACTAATTTAATTCTACGTGTTATAAGTGCGCAAAGTAGTTCCGACTGTGTTAGAAAATCAGGAGTTGTTGGCTATTATATTTTCGAACGTGCATAACACAATTTTAACTAAAAATTAACAAAGACATAATACACAATTTTAGGTAATATTTTTTTTACTCCCGTGTACAGTATAGAAACAACTATGATAGCGAGAAAAGAGTAACAATTGTGCCAAAGTGCATTCACTAGCAGCATTATTTCCATTGAACACTTGTAGGTTTATAAACGAGTATAATATTTCTGCACAGTGCACGCATACAGCGCAGTACGCTTTCTTGAAATTGAAAACTTTACGCACGCTTAACAGCTTTGTGATGCCCAATTTATCAGCAAATGCATTATAAATATATGTATATTTATACATTTAGAGCTCAGATATACGAGCAGATTGGAGCAGTCAGCACGGATTGCTTCAAGCTGCGACTGCACAGTGAAAGTCTTCTAACGGCCGTTTTCAATAATCTATCTATCGCCGGTTTACCTTACTAGAGATAGATATTTAACACTATTTGTATGGACGTTATGTCAAATTTCTATCGGTAGTAAGGAAAACCGTGGATAGATAGAATATTGAAAACGGCCGTAAGTACACACATACACGAAACCGCTCGAGCATTTGCAAATGCTTCGGGCGGTTGGCTGCCACGCAGTCGCCTCGCGCAGTTACCTCCGCCAGCGTTCTTCATTCAAAGTCGCGCGTGCTTCCCGCCCCGAATTAAAATGCTCGAGCAGTTATCAATGACAGCTTCAAGCTGTTGACTACGACTGCTCGAGCAGTCCGTGTATGTCCGCTCTAAGAAATTGTAATTAGTTTACCGATACAATAGAAGTACCTACTCTATATATGCTTCATTCACTAAGCATTTTATTTGTGCAAATAGTTAAATGCATGTTAATGTTAGATATGTAAACTGAAATGTTAACATTGCAATATGAAATTAGTGATTTTTTTCCATTTTCTAGTTCGACAGTCTGTTAATAGAGATACACAAAATAATTTCGTCCCCAATATAAATGGAAACAGAGGTTTAGGATATTTTAAGTTTACCGTTGCTCTCAACATTAGTTGGTTTCGGTGGTAAAGGGTCCGTGGTTATGGAAGGGATGCCGTTGTTTTTCTGTGGCAGGTCTGCACTGGTTTTGGACGACCGTTTCGATGCTGGTATGAGGAGCGCTCCCAGTGCAATGAAGTGCAGCGAGTAGTAAAATTTACTGTAAATAAAAGAGATGACGCATTTATTTACTTAAATAATAAGATCTGAACGGCATTGGCGTCGATTCTGTAAGCATTGTATAAACTAAAAATAAATCTTTAAATTATGGAGGTTCTTATTCTATATAGACTAAAATTCAAATTAGTTTAACACTTCCGTATGACAGCAATAAAATTAGATACTTCTTTTCAATTGTGGGCATATTTTAAACAGATTAGCCGTCAAACAGATTAGTTACTTGGTGCTCGCTACACTAATGTAAAAATTCCTAAAATAAAATAGAATAATCCTACTTTTAGAAATGTAATTGGAATTTGGATTTTAGTGTTAACAGAGTAAGGACTACCATAACTAAATTTTAGTTCACTAGTTTAGCTTAGTTTTTTGAACAAGTGAACCGCTACCATACAATATTACTGTTTATTCTTCTAACTTTTGTTTGTAATATAAAATCGAACATTTATATTTTAGACATATTTATTAAGCATTTCGTTACATTGCATTACATTGACATGTCAATTTAGTACATACACACAAAATAATATACAATAACTAAAGTAATACTACAAAATTTTTTACTGCCACGTAATGCTAACTACGCATTTTGCCGTGCTATTTTCATTGGAAACATTGCCCTTCATACAGTAACATTTGCACACTACTGCTTCACGGTTGAAATAACTAACAAAAGTGTGGTACTTGCCCAGGCGACAGTCCTACCACTACAGAATTACATTTTACTAAATGGCTACTACTATTTATTTAATACATAATGGTTTATGGTATAAATTATAGCTTATACATCACAGCCTAAAGACGTATATTATCCTATGGACACCTTGGAGTCAAGCCAACGGGATTTAACACCACATTTGCTCAAGTCAAAGTCAAAGTCAACGTCAACGTCATTTATTCAATTTCGGCATCAAATACGCACTTTAGAACGTCAATTATTAATTATAATGTACGTTAAAGACTCTATCGCCGCGTTCCAAAAAATATAGAGCATACAGAGATGCTACTTCACCATGTTTGGGCCGACGTGTTAGTAAACGAAAGAATAATTAATAATTCGTTGAATAATTACGAAGGTTATGGTAAGTTAGCTCTGGTAACCTACAGAGGTACTCCCAGATTTTAATGTGGTGCAACCGTGGTAGTACCACTGCTAATTGTATAATCGTTCGGATTATACTTTAGGTTTAGATCATACTGACTGTGTGTGTGTGTGTGGATATTTGTTATAAAAAAAAAATTAAAATATTTTAATTTGTCTATTTTCTCGGTCACTAGTAGGCATTCACTAAATTGAATTTAAAAATTCAAAAGATAAAAACCTTTGGCCTTAGGTAATCGATTACCTACTTAGGTGACACGACACAATTCTTATCCGGCCGAATGATCTATGATCTCACGAAAGTCAACACTTTCGTCGTCTTATCTGCATAGGCTTATAAAGTTAATCTTCAAGAAAACCGCATGTTTGTCAGATTACCTAAATTCCCCCATCATAACGTCATAAAATGTGTACCATTGAAACGAAAAAAAGCCAGTAACTACAAAATGTGTGCTGTACACCCAAGTAGTAGATATTAGAATATAATTTATTTGTCACAGAAAATATTATTAAGGTTTATAATTAACCTTATGAAAGATCAAATACCTACCTAAATAAATGATTAAGTTTTTTGTCACAAACCGGATGCTGGTAGTAACCATCGCTGATTTTCTGTTAGAACCGGCAGGTAGGGTATTAAGGTAGGTAGGTATGAAGAGCAGCATAAAAAAACGATATTAGAAGAAATATTTAGTGACACTTCCGTTAGTTTTCTAGCGGAAGTGTCACTACTAACGGAAGTGTTACTAAATATTTCTTCTAATATCGTTTTTGATAATGGATTTCTGCACCGTAACGCCTGAATCAATAAATTATCTAAGAGCAGCATAAATTTTTGTGAATGAATTCGCCCGGGGAAATACCTCCACCATACTCTATTTCTACCGCGAAGCAGTAATATTCGCAATACTTCGTTTTAGTTGCAGCTTATGGTTAACGGTGTACCTACAGGCACATGGGACTTAACAAGTTAATGTCTCAGGGTTACGGGCGCATAGCACGGGCAAAGTGATTCAAATTCCGGATACGAATTATTAGGCGGTGGAGCGTTCAAATAGTGATTTTTGCCCGGGATTTAACTCTTAAGCACAAAATGTTGTACGTTATTATTGATACCTAACTTTATTAATTGTATGTCCTTTTCAGCGACATAATATTTAAAATAAATACTAGTAAACCATAATATAAGATTATATATATATATCATCGCTTGCTTAAAATATCAGAATTGAATGAAATCTTCAAAATGTCAAATGCAATGCAGTTTCCGAACGCAACATAAAAAACGAAATAGCGGGAATACATTTTCTTCAACATTGGGTGGTTTGAATTAGTTTTGCAGTACCTACTAAGTATATTACGAAAAATAAGTGTGTCCAGCAATGAAGATAAATATCTAACTCCGAAAGAATACAGCAGAATTCTAATGCTGAATTTAGCTTTTATCAGAAAAGGCATGTAAAAAATACTTTAACGCATAAGAATTATTTAATGGGCGAATATAACAAGATGCTAAAACTAATTCTCATCATAATAATCATAATCAGCCAATATTGTTCCCGCTGCTGGGACTCGAGCCTTCCTCTCAGAGAGAGGAGTTGGGCCATAATCCACCACGCGGGCCCAGTGCGGGTTGGTGGATAGGTTAGTGGCCAACCCGTGTCGAAGTTTTCAGGCCGCCCGAAAGCCTTCGATATAGCCTAACGACTGTTGTCCTAAGACAAACAACCGGGACCGACGGCTTAACGTGCCCTCAGAAACTTATTCTGAGACTGTGCTATTGTCATATTTTATGCAATTACCAATAACAAGGTAACCGAGTACCCTTTGTCTTAATTGTTTATTTTACCTGTAACCTATAGCACTACAATTCTCGGACGCGTTTGTTCTACTTAGTGTCCGGGGTGAGATTTGACTGAACACAATACAATACAAACCCGTAGAACGCGAGGCTCGGCGCGAGATGCAGCAGAACGAAGGGCACTGTCGCGTACGTCATCGCGATTCGTGTCGTCACGAACGACACAGAGTCGTACAACAGCTTCCGTGCACGACTGCCCAGGAACAACGGCCTCCCCACCTCGCGAACCTGTACAATCAAATGATAATCGTTATTTTATGTGGACTTTACAACAAGATAAATAATAGATTTTTTGCCTAGGGCAAACAACTATTTTTATCTACTCTACTTGTTATCTCCCTCTATGAGAAAATAAGTAAGTGAAACTTATTAATATGAATAGCACGTTTATTTACATTAATAAATGTATTTATTTACATACATTTTTTTATTTTTCTAAAAAATGGTATGTAATGTTGCCATAACATCTCTAAAAAGTATCCAAAAAGTGAACTCTACCGGAGACTTATTCACAACTGTCCAGTAAGAAGCGAAATTTTAAATTTGGAATCTCCTACTGTCCAGTAAATAAGTATGTAATTTACTTACTGGACAGTAGGTCATCCACTTTAGATCTGCTTAAATAAAAAAAAACATAAAAAAAACACATACCAGACACAGATTAGAGTTTAGCCATTATAACATGGTTAATAGGAGGGAGGCTCCAAATATATATCTATCCCTCTTTTTGGTATGTCATTTTATGAGATAGATATATTTTTGGAACCTTAAACAGTCCGTGACACTTAACGCGAAGCGGAAAAAGTATGCACGATGCGTTTTGTACTTAGTAATGTTGTAGAAGTATAGTGTGGGATTTTATGTTTGTATTTAGTAAATACAGTTTATAAATCATGTTGGATTAAAACTTTCCATTCTACAACTAACATGAAGATTCAAAAAACAACAATTTACATTTTTATACTAAAACATTCATTTAATGTAAAAATAGAACAATGTTCAAAACTAAACGTAAACTTTTTAGTGAAAAAAACGACTGGTGGGATTTCACATTCAATTGCGACAATTGTGTTTTAATTTACCGTGTGAACATAGATAATCCTAAAAAACTGAGTTAAAGCGAATCTGACTCGGAAATAGATGGCACTCCTCCTGATTTAAAAGCTGAGGCCGAAATAGCAAAAAACAATTTACTTCCTCCAAAATCCAAGGAGCAATATATGAAAACTTATGAAAAATTTATGAAGTGGAAGGCAGAAAACAAGCCAACAGTTGGTCTGAAAATACCATTTTTGAGAAAAGCATTATACAAGCCTTCCTGGCCTCGTATATAACCGCAGGTTCGGTCCGGTTAACTCATACTTGGCCAGGAAGGCTTACTTACTGGATTCTGCAATAATGTACTATCACCATTTAAATTCAAATTTGAGTAAGCAAACATGCTCTTACACTACAATTGGCACAATACGCAAGCCGCGCCATTACTATACTGGGAAAAAAATATACGCACGAAAGCGGAATATATTTCGCACGTATTTTTGCCTCACAATTCTTTTTTTTTTAGCGCGCGGGCTCTTTACTGTAGGTTACCAACTTGCGCTCATACAATGTGAGTGATTGAAACATTTACTTACAATATCCACATTGAAAATTCACATCACTTTCAGTCCCTAGGGATTCAAAAGCTATTTATTCCTTGTTTACGAGTGACTAGCCTAGCCCTTTTCGAAATGTAAAAATATTTTTGCAATTGACGGAGCGACATCTAACGAAAATGTTGAAAAATTTAATCCAACAGAAAGAAGAATTTTTACAAAGTTTTCTTTTGTATTCATGTCGTAATCCTTCATTATTAAACCATTTTCATATTTACAAATACCATTCTTTAGCTGAGATCGTAATGATTCCCACGACACGTGTAATGTGTATACCTATGTCCTTGTCAAACCTGAGATATGCTGAGAGATTCGCTATCTCCGAATTAAGGTTAAACGTTTTTTAAACCCTAACTATTATCAAACTTTGCATACTTTGTGGATAAAAAATATTATCGGCGGGACTCGAACCGTGTCATCTGGCACCCGGACTGGGTCGGACGACACGGGTTTGAGTCCCATGAGTGTAAAAAAAATATATATAAATAAATGATTTTAATTCTGTAGTAGAAGTGTTCTGCAGGGCGTGCTTTCTCTCGTATGTAGGATTTAAATTTTCTAACAGAACGCGATCAACTCTACCTAACCGCAGTTAAAACCATTTAAGGTGGGCATATAATTATTTAAATTTAACCAATCACCAAACTATTTGACATGGGAACTTGATATCTACTTATTATGGTGAACTCCGTTTTATTGAAATCAAATAACAGTGGAATCAGACATTAGCGGTTAAATAATGAGTACCTACGTGGATGACAGAGCTTTGCTCGGTTTATTTGAGAAACCTGACGTGTTTAGGGCTTAGTGTTGCTTAACAACGCCATCTATAATTGTACAGTAGCTTTAGTGTTGCCGTGTCGGAAAACCGTTTGTTCTGCAGCCTGAAAACAGGGATAAAACAACGTTTTCTAAAAATGAAACGTACCTTGATCGATTTATCGCCCCCAAACCCCCTGTACCTATACTAAATTTCATGAAAATCGTTGGAGCCGTTTCAGAGATTCAGATTATACCGGGTTACTGGTAATCAATTAGCATCCTGTTAAGGGCATATTCTGTAAATCAAAACAAACAACTTTTGTTTTAGAACTTTTCCCTAAACTATACAAAGGTTCCAAATATTTTTTTTAGTTTTTGTGTTTCTCTCTTACACTTCATAACTCTACATCGCATCCACTTCATTTATCTACGTGTAGCCATGCATGTAGTTAACAGCGCGTCGTAGCGTAGCACACTTGCGCGGGTGGCGCGCCGGCCGGGGCTTGCCGGCATTGCGCACGCGCTTTTTACATAGTGTTAATTATGTTTAGACCGGTCAAATTTTTTAAGTTTTGTTTGGAAGAAAAATATACGAATTTTTGAAAGTAGTAGAACAAAAGAGGTTTGTTTTGATGTACAGAATATGCTCTTAAAAGGATACTAATTGAATACCAGTACCCCTGTATATGTATATACAAGAATTAGTCACACACATCGCAATTCTTGGAATCGGAGTATGCTTTTTAAGAAAACTATAGTGTTATTGGCCAAATATGGCGACCAGCGAGTCTACGGGTTAAAGGTATTAGATACTGACCTTCCTAGCGGCGACAGTGAAAAGGCCTCCAGCGAAGAAAGTAAGGTAGTACCCCGGATGGAAGCCGTGCCAAACCGCGGAGAGCGTGTAGACGCGTGCCGTTCGGTACGCCGCGCCGCCGCGCTCGTACGCTACGCTCCGCAGCCACGTGTTCGTGTTCTTATTCCAGCTCGCTACGGCTGTGCGGAAGTTCTGGGCGAACTAGGGACATATACATAATATAAATAATTCTGCAAGGCTTAAAGGTTGTTTTAAATACAGGGCATCGAAAGTGTGGAATAATCTTCCTCCACCTATACGAAGGAAAGTTAGTATATATTATATATTTTCAAAGTTAGACTAAAATACCTAATTGATACGGCATAAATATGTTTTTGAAATGACTTTTAAAATGTAAGGATAACAACACACAATTTTTTAGATTACAATAAATATATTTTGATTTGATTTCATATTGATATGTTCATCAAATTATAATCCCCACTTTCTAACTAGGAAAATGGTGTTCGTGTCATTCATTGAATGTCTATTTAATACATACTGCTTAAACAATATTGAGGAAAAAACATTTTAAAGTAGAACTAAGATAACTGGCCACTAAATAATGTAGAGGCATTGGTGTCGATTCTATAAACATTCTCTAAACTATTGAATACATTATATTGAAGCTATAATCCAAATTAGTATAACACTACCGAATGACAGCACTAAAATTGGATGATGGTAGTGGTTCGCTTGTTCAGAACACCAAACTAAACTAGCGAACTAAAATCTATTTTTAGTAAATTATGGAAGTTCTTATTCTGTTCATGCTTATGTACAAATTCGTATAATGCTTGCAAGTGACAATTCTTAAATTTGTTTAATTCAGGGTATGTTAAGTGCAAATTTAATCGTCATGTAAGTTCGTGCCATGTTTAGAATTATCATTCTAAGTGTTACCACGAATGTAGATTTTAGTCTTAACATAATAAGAACTACCATAGTTTAGAGAATTTTAGTTTGGTGTATGCACAAGCGAATCAGTAGTATCAGTACAATGTCTCTTCAATTGTGGGTATATTTTAGTCGTCACGTAACTTGGTCATCGCTAGAGTAACGTAAACAAAATAGAATATAATAATATTATTTTTAGAAATGTCATTCGAAGTGTTACATACATTTGGATAGTGTTAACAGAGTAAGGACTACCCTTAGATTAATCATTGGTCTCGCTCTCGCTTCGACCGCGCGGAGACTAATCATTAATCTAAGGGACTACCATAATAAATTTAGTTCGGTAGTTTAGCTTATAACTAAACAAAAGAGCATCAGCGTTTTTGTTAATAGTTCTCAATAAAGTGGCTAAGAGACTATCAACACCTAAAAAGAATGAGACGACATTTAATTTTCTTGACTTTCTAATCACAGAAAACACATTTTAAGTGGTTTTTCAAGTCTTTTGATTATTAATAGAGATGAAAGTGAATTTTTTGAGTATTATTCATTAATCCTTCATATACCGTGATAATTAAAACAAAAGGTTTATGAATGAAACGGTCGTAAGTGTACGTCTCTGGTATGCAAAGGGTTAAAGCGAATAAGTTTTCTATGGTGCGAGGGTAACTATATTCAAGAGTAAATTGTTCATTCTCCTTATACTGTAGGTATACTTAGTAATTTCTAAATGATAAATTGTAGCGAAAATGACAGTGTAGGCAATTTCACATAAGAAATTTAAAATCAAATAGTATATTAATTATTTTAATGTATGCGAAACTTAACATATATAATAATCTGTTATTATAACATTGAACTGACATTGTAAATTAATAATTGTAAATTTTATAATCTTTTTCCCATTGTAAACGCTGATTTTATTATATGAATTTGTTTTATGTGAGTACCTAAATATTGTATATCCGCTATTTGAACGAAGCCGTTATAGAATATCTATATGAACCCAATGTATGTACAGTAATAGTTTAACAATATATCGGAATCTGAATCTAACGTGAAACCATACCAATTACTCGTAATAAGATACAAAGGCACATATTGCAGACTGACTATCGTACATAATCAGCCTATTATTTTTCCACCGCCGGGACTCGAGCCTTCCTCTCATAGATACGAGTTGGGCCATAATTCACCACGCGGGACCAGTGCGGTTTGGTGGATAGACTAGTGGCAAACCCCTGTCGAAATTTTCAGGCCGCCCCAAAGCCTTCCACATAGCCTAACGACTGTTGTCCTAAGACAAACAACCGCCCAAGTAACACAGGAAGCATTTTAACAAACGAATATTAAACTTGTGTAGAACTTAATGCCCGTATATTGTTATATTATATATTATAAAATGATTTACCCAGTATAATGGTTGAAAAAAAATATATAAAAATGCTTTTGTAAAGCCTTTAGTTTTAGTGCAGCAAATTACAATGCAGCTGTACAGCGTTCAGCTGTTTTGAGTGCATTTGAATCTACAGCAGCATTTTAAAGTAGTAAACAAATGCTTAATGCCTGTTAATAGCATGTACATGAACCGTTATAATGCCACGTAAATCCGCTATACAGCTTTCAGCTACGTTTGATGCCTTAGGGTCTACAATAGCATTTTTCAGTAGTAAAATAATGCCTAATGCTGTTTAATAGCATAAACGTGTACCATTATAATTCGTCGTAATTCCATTAAACAGCTTTGAGCTGTTTCTAGTGTTCTTTGTTGTGTAATAGCATAAATGTGAATCAATATAATGTTTCTAGCCAATAACACTCCAATGGTTCATCAAATTTAATACTGCCCAACCAATACTGTTATGTTAATTATGCAAAAGTCGCCCTAAATTAGGAATACACAATTGTTTTGGCTATTTCACACATATAACATTTTATATCAAAACCACACAATATCGAAAGCGCACGAAAATTTTCAATGAAACTATATAAGACGTTTACAGTAAACTACATTGCGCAGTAATATTTCAAGATATGACATAATAAAAGAGTCTATAACTTACCCAGTATTTAAAATTTTGTTTCGATACAAACAAATGTTGTCACATGCTCTGTTCTAATAATATTTGTCAATATGTATGTAATACTATATAGCGAGATTTAATTAATAAGTATTATAACATTAACTATCGTGGTAATAGAGACGTTTTTGCAATAATGTAGGGTTTATTTAAGTTCTAACTGTGAACACTTATATAGCTCCAATCATTCTTTTACTACATTCTAATGCTAGTCTAGTGCTTTTGTAATGCAATTAACATGTTCATTACCAATTATATTTTGATTTTTTATTTTTATTTACACGGAAAACCAACAGCTGCTTATTTAATAATGTAGTATAAGGATCTTGTAACAGTTTTCGCTTATGATAACATTGTAAGTGCCCTGAATGCAAATAGGTAACAATAGGTAATCGTGCTTGATTTAAGAACACAAACAGGAAACAAAAAGTAAAGTGATGCAGACAAATAAGACTCGATTATAAGTTTACAAGCAACATAAAGCCACATAAAACCTAATTTACCAAAAAAGAAACAGATAATTATGAGAGAAAAAAATAAAAAATAAACATGCATATTTACATCAGTCAGTGTACGAGTAAAAACGCTTGCTTAAAGTGAAGTATTGAGTGTGAATGTATTTTGCTTCATCACAAAGAGATCAACTAATTTGGAATATTTAGAATTAAACATATCAATAGTGCGAGGGAAAAAAGAATTATGACGATAGTTGGAGTAACAGCGACGAGCATATAACTGTAAATAATTTCGACGACTAAACGTTTTATATGGTGTTATTATTTTAATCTCCGATAGTAGTCTCGAAGAGTCAATTATATTCAGTATTGCTAGTATAATGCGCTTCTGTAGTGCGATTGGCAACTTCATTGAGCGTAATAATGCTTGTTTAATGCGATTGACAACTTCATTGACCACAATAATGCTAATATAATGCGCCTCTAATGCAATTAAACAACTAATTGTGAACCGATGTAGGATCTAAAGCCGTATAATTTATGCCCAAATAAGCATTACAGTAACAGTATCAGTATCATATATACAGTTTGTAATGCTACTGTAGAACTGACTCAAAATGAGAAAAGGATACAGAAATGCTATAAGTCGGCCGTTATACGACTTCGATGTGTTACTTGGGCGGGACCGACGGCTTAACTTGCCCTCCGAAGCACGGAAGCGCTCAGTTAAATAATGCCATTAGCGGTCACCCATCCAACTCCTGACCGTAGCAAGTGTTGCTTAACTTGTTGATCGGTTAAGATATAAATTGTAAAATCGGTTAAGATCTAAAGTGTCAAAATTGTATCTATCTATGTGTAACTTTTTGGTTCGACAAATATTTTTCGTAAATTGTGCTAGAAACGAAGACAACATAAAATACCCAAATTGATAATAGACCTTAGATAGATATACTTAGCAAAAGTATCTAAAATAAGTGACGTAATGACAGGGTATACAACTAGACGACGCAAGTGAATCCGAAACAAAAGGTATAATGGACAATGGAATGCTAAATCACTCACTCTGTAGATATACCGAGACCTGGACAGTAAAATCTAATTTCAGCTTTTTAACGACAAAACGAACGAAGAGCGGCTGATGTAGTACCTAGAATGTACTTAGGAGTAGATAATTAGGCATCTAATCATACACTATTTTCAACCGACTTCCAAAAGGAGGTTCACAATTCGACGCGTAATTTTTTTTAATGTAAGACCACGCATAACTTTACAGGGTAGTCTGGTTTGATAATCCTATTTTTGTTTGGTAGAGTATACCTACTTACTTGTGACTCGAGGTAGTCTCATATAAATAAATTCGGTCAAGCTATTTTTGAGTTTTACTCCAATAACATGATATCCTTATTGATGGTGAATGACAATCGATCTCGTAAGTAGCAAGGGTTCACTAAAAAGGTTGAAAAGATTTTTTTACCAAAAATGGAACTGACACCAACACTAAATATTGTGAAATAATTTGTCGAAGTCAGTACCATGCCGCACAATATGTAAGTATATAATCATGGTATCGACTTCAACAAGTTGTTTCACACTTTTTAGTGTTGAAGTCGGTTACATTTTTTGATAAGTATTTGTTTATCAGCTATGAAATAGGTTTGTTGACCTATTTTTTATTTTACGTTAAATTAATCAGGGCACCAAAATACACAACTAGCATATTTTTTCTATATTTTTAAAGAACTCTTAAACTAAAAATAGCGATGTTATTATTTCAACTTTTAAAATTGGCGCTAAAACATTATTCAATAGCGGCCTACACGTCGTATGACGTCACTAAGGCAAAAACAAACAGTGTTGTGATTATAATTCGTTTTGCTTGCTTGGAGGTTGCTTGCTTGAACATGCAGATGGCGGGAAAAAACCAACAAGACTAGGTATAATAATTTATTTTCTTTTATGTTTATTCTCAAGTTTTGACGTGTAATAGTGGTGGAAATTTAACCGTTGATGTTCACAATGGTGCACGAGTGTCAGTAAAGTGTATAAAATCATAAAACATTATTTTAGTTTTTTTTTGTCAATCGTGTTAGCAAGTTTTAGTAATGCATACACGTGACTTATACAAAACAGTAGTTAAATACTTAGCAGACTTATTTCTTAGAGCAGACTCTAACTACCTACTTGAAAAAAAGTTTATAACTCTGCAGTTTAAAAATAAACCTACATTTTAGCCGCATAATTTGTTCTATGTAGGGTCTTCCACCTCAAAAAGAAAAATGAACCCTTATCGGATCACTTTGTTGTTCGTCTGTTTGTCTGTCAAGATCCTTTTTCATTCATAAAATGAAGAAAATCTGAAATCCATAAATGTGTAACAACAGTGATAACAAGAAGAACGGATGTACTATTGAATATTATTATAAAATTAGCTAGGTACTTAATTAATATAACAAACGTATTATTTGCGGTTGCGATTATAACCGTGTTTATGGATCGATAGTTTGTCCTTTGTATTTTGTACCGAGTATGTATTAAGTTGTAAAGCAATAATATTAGATGCTTTCTTCACTTGCTTGATTCTCAATCTGTTGATAAGGCACGACACTATCATGTTTTTGCCAATATGACATCATTTCCGCTGCTACTTCCGTTTTTGATCACGTGACATTTATAAACTTTTGTACACATTTTGGTTATCCAAAATAAAGTTAATCAAATGCATATATTTTTTTTAATTTAATACATTGAGTTATTGGCTCTAACTATTAAGTTAACTTGTAATGTTACTTAACATTGAAATTTATTTGTGTCTGTGTCAACTTTGTTAATAAAACCAATTAGTGACGATTCCGCTGGGAAAATTCTGCTGGCCAAGATGCAGGTGCATCCGCCAGAATAAATCCATGCAGGAAGTATACAAAATAACAACACGCGCAACTCACTGAACCGGAACCCTCTTCGACACTTATTTCGCCTCTACAAGAGTCATCCTCAGGATCTGTGGGCCTAGCACGAATAACTGCGTAAGTGTAAACAGTAACGTAACGTGCCGTTTACGTGAAACTGTCATTTATCTAGGGCAACTGTGACACAGATAACTCATAGTTTGTTCATCGAAGGGTGACGCGTTGACGTTTGCGATACCAACGAATACTTTTTCCCAAATTGTTTGTGCTACAGTCTCTGTGGATTAGCTGATAGCTAGAACGGTAGAGATACACTGCATTTTGGTCTGAAGCATTTTTATAACAAAATTGCCAAAAATATTTTTGAAAGTACCGATACAGTATATGGAATTTGTTATATTTACCTGAATGTATTATTTTGTACGAACTATAGTGCTTAAACTCTCGTGCGAAGGATTAGTCTTAGTGGATACCATCAGCCTAGGATATTCTGTCTCCAACCAACAGTAAGCATGCTAGTTGTCGAATAGCGGTATGTTTTGCCTCAAACCATCAGTAAGCATGCTAGTTGTCGAATAGCGGTATGTTTTGCCTCCAACCATCAGTAAGCATGCTAGTTGTCGAATAGCGGTATGTTTTGCCTCCAACCATCAGTAAGCATGCTAGTTCTCGAATAGCGGTATGTTTTGCCTCCAACCATCAGTAAGCATGCTAGTTGTCGAATAGCGGTATGATTTGCCTCCAACCATCAGTATGCATGCTAGTTGTCGAATAGCGGTATGATTTGCCTCCAACCATCAGTATGCATGCTAGTTGTCGAATAGCGGTATGTTTTGCCTCCAACCATCAGTATGCATGCTAGTTGTCGAATAGTGGTATGTTTTGCCTCCAACCATCAGTAAGCATGCTAGTTGTCGAATAGCGGTATGTTTTGCCTCCAACCATCAGTATGCATGCTAGTTGTCCAATAGTGGTATGTTTTGCCTCCAACCATCAGTAAGAATGCTAGTTGTCGAATAGCGGTATGGTTTGCCTCCAACCATCAGTATGCATGCTAGTTGTCGAATAGCGGTATGTTTTGCCTCCAACCATCAGTAAGCATGCTAGTTGTCGAATAGCGGTATGTTTTGCCTCCAACCATCAGTAAGCATGCTAGTTGTCGAATAGCGATATGTTTTGCCTCCAACCATCAGTAAGCGTGCTAGTCGTCGAATAGCGCTAGACGAGACCATGTGTTTTTTTTAATCTATCAATAACTCATGTCCGGGCGTGACGATTGCAGTGTAAACTTAGGGCTGGCACTGCAACTGTAATGGGCAGGCGTTACGCTTACCTTCAGGCACATGATCTGATGCTCTTGTCACTAGATAATAATCATATGTATATTGTAAATAAAATCAATTACCTACTACACAATTTCAATAGTTGCGACATATTATATGTATATGTACTTATGAATAAAATACATCCTTAATCTTTAACACCATTATTGGTCATTTATGTTTTAATTTATTGAAATCACATGATAATAAAAACTTATCAGCAATATTCATTTTAGGTTACTTGGTGGAGGTTACTAGGTTTAAAGGGCCAACAAAGGAAATTATTAGTTGTGCTTAAAAACCAACGTCTTAAGTTGATTATCGTAGTGCAGTGCTACACAAAACTGCTGTGTGTCACTGCAACTAACCTAAAATATAAACTTACATGTAACTTAATACAATGTACATAAGTGTAATATATCAATTCTAAACCCATACTTGCAGAAAGTGAAGTGCAAGATGGTGCAAGTACACTTGGTTATGACACTAACTTTAAATTTAAATTTGCAAAATATTTTGAAACTGAATAAATTAGGTTATGCATGTAATGTAGAATTAATCATTCAAGATTCACATTCAAATGAGTATTTTTAAAACGAGTACTTGGTAGTTTCGATAAGGGCTGGTGTCGTATTCGCTATAATTACGCATAACCATTAGGTTGCCTTAAACAGATCGAGATGGAGTAGATTGCATCAGCTGCACCGACAAGAGTCCAACTCATAAGTTATAACAATAGTTACAGAATATAATAAAATTATCTTACCTCGAAACCGAAAACATCAATGTTAGACATCTTGTCCCATTTCGGAGTGCCGTCGTTGTCGTACCCGTTGAATCCCATACCGGAATTGTTGCATATGGCTTCGGACAGTAGCCACGCGTGGTAATACTTGCAACGTACCACCAACGTGGACAGGTATGCGTACCACAGTAGGTACAGGGCGGACCACGATCGGGACACTTCGGATGTCGGGTCTGTTAGTTCTTGGGAGAAAATATAAATTGTTACTTTACTGGGTGATGTAGATAATTCTTTTCTACGGTAGCAGTGTGAAAAAAGCCAAATATTTGCTATTTTAGAGAGGAAATACACATCCTCGGACGGGACTCGAACCTTTCCGTCTTTCGACAATACGTATCAGACGCCATGACCGCTAGGTCAGAGAGGTATGCCGTACGAGCATCGAATTTTAACTCTCTATTTGATTTTATAGGGAATGAGCGACATCTAGTGAACATCTTCTTTTCCTAATATTATACATGGGAATGTTTGGATAGATGGAGGACTGTTACTTAATGACGTCATGACCGGATTTGGATGAAATTTAGCATGTAGATAAATGAGGTGCTGGAATGACACTTAAGATACTTTTCATCATAATCCATTACCACGCGGGTGAAACAAAGGGTTATAAAAAATGTACTGTTTTAGAAATCAAACCGTTGAATTTGAAATAAACCACCACGTAATACAGAGTGTTATATTATTAGTGTTGCTAATAATATAACAAAGATGGGAAGTAATTCTGTCTATTCTTTCATTCACGCCCGTATAATGAAAGAAAATGTAAACATACCGTTGACATAAGCGCTAGAACAATTTCCTTGCTGTAAGGGCATGTTTACATATTTCAGGGGTGGAATCTGATTTCATACTTTTAGTTTTATACATCAAGTTTTAATACTTATTTCGGTTGTGAATGTGAGACTTACATTGCTAATGTAAGGTGGGATTATATTTAAAAAAACTACAACAAAAGATTTTATGTTTCCTAATTTTAACAGTAAGTAACTATATCTAATTTATTAATAATTCTAGGTGCATAAAAAAGTAAGTATACATAATAGTACATTTTGAGTGTCGGCTTTAAATATATTGTCTCGTTCATCGTCAATATCATCATAATCAGTCCATCTCGTTCCCACAGCTCAGACGCGGGCCTTCCTCCCACTACAGCCAGTTTGTTGTACTGTTTCATTACTGCAGTAATATTGTCATATTCTGCAATCCTACCCAATTCTTGTAGCTTAGTAAAACTTGTTTGCAGCGTAGGTATAGGTACTATGGACTCATCGAAACACATGCATAATTTATGTAGTTACGCAGCTGGCTGACCAATTGAAGCAACCGTATTCGGTTTTTGTAAGTTATTAAATTGAATTGAAATGTAAAATAATATGTGTTTTTTACATTACATCGTCCATTGTATTCAGTTAAATTAAGTTTAATTAATGACAAAGAAAAAATAACCTGCATACAATTTAAGAATACAACGTAGGTATACATTTTTTAATTGAAAAACAAAAGGACAAACCTTCTAATACTGTGAGCGGGTATTTCTTGGCGAGCGACAAGTATAACAAAGCTGCCGCGACAGATCCTGCCATTTTGTATAAAACGGCTCGTCTCGGCGAAGGCTCACTGCACTCCTTGTCTTTGTTTTCCTAAAAATTATAATAAATTAATACAAAACGTTCAAATATTTTTTTTTATTGCAATCATATGTACATTGTATTTTAGATGTTACAGTTATGATAGGGAACATATGACCCTATTTGGGTGAAGCAATATGATTTATGAGCGGGCCGATTTATTCAAGTTAGTCAAAATAATTATTAACAAAAAACATTAGATGCATGAATCATTCATGAATTCTTTCAAGTCATAGTAGCATTTTGTTAGTAGTAGATCTTTTAAACGCTTTGTAAAAATATTATCCCTTTCTTCAGCCTTTAAGTCGTTTGGTATTTTATTGAATATTTTTATTGACATAACATTTGGTAATAGGACATGAGTACACGGTGTTATGTTGGTATTAGATCTAGCGCCGTAGGGAACGTTGTAATGTCTGTCACCCATATCTTTATTGGAGGGTGCCCTTTAACGATTTTTTACTCACGTTTCCTGGATGGTGCAATGTCTATCAGATAACATACTAGCTAGATTATTAGCAAAACAAAATATTTGATAAAGTCCTAAGGAAAGTGCGAGTTGGCATTACAGTTACACACTAGTTTACCAACATGGCGTTCATAATTTGAAAAAAATAACACAAATGATTAAATTTGATAATGTTATGGTAATGATGAATGAAATATACACATATATATGTGTACAATATATATCTAATATATTGTGGAAGTAGAATAGTTTCTTGGAGAGTCTTAAAACATATAAGATCTATAGACACTTCTTGGTTAGGGGTTTTTGATGTATACATATTATTAGAAAGTAAATCCTTGGTGAAAGTAACAATCATGCCAAAGCGAATGTAACTCAAGTCTAAACCCAATTGCGTAAAAAGGTCAATTCTGCACTGTGTAATGAGCTCTCTGCGAACATGTCTGTTTGATCTATGTCTGGGCGTGTATATGTATAATAAGTATGTGTATCAGTCATCAGGTTACCATAGTACAGGCTCTGCCTAGTTTGGGATCTGAAGACCTTTGTATAAAAAAAAATGGTCTGTGATATCGGACATAAATTTTTTGTATTGGCTCATGCATTATTAATTAATTATTTACTATTACGACTGTCTCACAAGCGACCTAGGCACATTTTTTTTATAAAACACAAAATTTATGAAAAATTTAAACGGATATAGTCCGTATACGGATTAAAACATGCTCGGAAATACAATATTAGGGTTATTTATTCTGTGGCCATAATTATTGTGAACTATTAAACTAACTTTAAACATTGTGAGTGTGTTATTCGTGTTGTAAATTCATCAGCGTGTTTACACACACAACATCTAATACGAGTATTCAACGTGTGACGTGAGCAACACTGACTGTTACATTAGCCACTTTCAATAAACATAGAGATGCTAATTAGTTTGCAACATTATATAGTTCAGCACCTCTACCTTCGACGCTATAAAAACGTGGAAAGCAATTAAACTATATTGTCTAATTAATCGAACATACTACGCCGTTCTGTTAAATGCCTGTTATCTACTTAACTAATGCTGAGTTTCTGAGACAATTCAACTCCAGTTTATCTATTCGTTTAAGGTATTTGAGATTAATTCAATCAGATAAGTCATCAAATAACTTTAACGAATAAAGTTCAGTTAAAATTTAAGTACCTCACAATCGCAGCATAAGCATATATAAATTTGCTTTGACTAAGACATAATAACAAGTACAATTTGAAAACTTCAATATCGACTTCCATTCTTTTCAGTTATTGGAGTGTAACTCAAAGACTAAAACACCGAATTTGATTAAAATTAAATAAAGAATTTTGAGAATCGGTTCACCCTATCGTAAGTTATGAGGTAACAAACATAAAAAAATACAGTCGAATTGAGTACCTCCTCCGTTTTGGAAGTCGGTTAAAAAAGTACGTTAATATCCCGCGATAAGTACGATGGAAATTCAAGTGCACTTCGAGCGCAACTTTTGCAGGGTGTTTTCTACTCTCCGTCTGGCAGAACTAACGGTATGTTCCGGCAGATACCATTGAGTCAGGCACCATGCCGGACCTAGTGTAATACCAGCACTCGACCGCATCAACACTGGCTATCAAAGTTAGAATTTGAGGAATATCCGGTGTCGCCCGGTTAGACCTACATGTGGAAAAAGTCCTTTCGAGGCAAATAAGCAGTTCATTGAGAAATCGCATAGTGGGTACTCAAAGGCTATCAAAATAAAGCTGTGAGATAAGTTTACGGGAGCTTAAAATATGTTTACAAAAAACAACTTTTTATTTTAAAGGACGTGTATGAAACACGTCCTCGCAGAAAGACATGCGTTTATTAATTGAATTCAAAATGCAACACAGCTACAGAGTCACGGGCTTCAGTAATGAGGTTTGGAGATATTATGCACCAGACTGCAGAGTCGTTGCACATTCCTTCTTTATTTCATTTTTAATTCAATAAATAAACGCATGTCTTTCTGCGACGACGTTCTTTCACAGATACTTATTGATTCTATTTACATAACACTAGCTGCTCTCTGCGGTTAGACCCGCGCGGTGATGGATGATGATGATGATGAATCTAATATAGCCCATGTTACTCAGGGTGAATGTAGCTTTCCAGTGGTGAAAGAATTTTTGAAATCGGTCCAGTACTTTATGAGCCAATTCGTTACAAACATACATACAAATCTTTCCTCTTTATAATATTAGTATGATATATGTGGCTAAAATCACTTGTTCTTTTTTGCGTCGCGGTTGAACCTTTATATTTCTATTATGCTAACAAGTGATGAGACAGGCAAGTCTTGTGTCCAAGTTGCCCATGACAGTTGCAGTGAACTGAACTGCGCTCGTTATCCCGATACATTGGTTTTTGGGTATCTTTCGACTAGTAATTTTACTTGCTACAGTGCCCTTCACACCCTTTCACAGTAAAGCTTGCGCACAATGGTAGGTAAGTCGGGTTTCCTCGCCCCATACAATTAGCATTCTGATGGCGGAGCATTACTCACCCCATTAACACGAACGCCTTCTATGAAGTTGATATAGTCGTTGTAGAACACGACCGGGCCACACATCAACGTCTGGAACGCTAGCGTGTAAGCGAAGTACTCCAATGGCGAAGGTATCTTCTCTATTCTAGACAGAGTGTCGTCCGATACTTTGTTATCGTTAACTTCTACCATCGCAAGGTTGTCCTGAAGCGAGTAGGCTAGTGACGTCACTCGTTGCGTAATCACCATTAACGGACCTGCAGAATGGAACGTTGTTTCGTAACATATGTTACAATGTGCAGTTTAAACATATACTTGCAATGGCGTGAGGCATGAGGTTACCAAGGGTTAAACCTAGTTAATAATACATAAAATATTGACTGATAAAGTTGAACCCCGTTAAAAAAACCCGCGTGATGAAGCAAACAAGCACCTGAGGAGTGGATAATATACATACCTGTTATATCTAATGTATAATCAGCCGTGTGATAGATTTGTCGATGTAGATGTAAGCATGATAAATACACCATTGATGCCGCCAATATAACGCTAAAAAGATAATTATTTATAATTAATAAATATTACATATTTGCTATGCCGTATTGTATCGGTTTAATTAACATAAATAAATATAAATAATAATAGCAAACAAAATAACCAACGCAACCAAAACTGCAATGAGACAAACAAGCTTATCGCGTCTTAATACGTCTTTGGCATCTCCTCCAAACGTATTCAACGATTTCATCTCTGACTGATCTTGACATTCTTGAGACAAAATTGCAAATATTTTGAAGTGACATGAATCACTGAAAGAGATGGCGTTGGACAGAAAAAGATGGAGAAAGCGGCATTAGCTACACCGACAAAAGCAAGCATCAATGAGAAGAAGATTTGTCCCTATGTTTAGCTTTTTACACCGCCTTCAAAAATGGAGGAGGTTCTCAATTGGATTGTATGTGTTTTTTTGTATGTTTGTTACAGGATTACTCCGCCAATTATAATTTGATTACTATGATTCTATTTCTGTTTAAGGCCATACTTCAGGTGTAACCCATATTCATTTCATTAAAAACCATTCAGCGCTTAGTGAGAAAAAACATAATACATGTTTACCAAATTTCGTGGGTTGAGAAACGATTTACAAAAAATATGTTTTGTTTAATGTGTATGTGATACACATCACATCAAACACTATAAAATAAAAAGATTTCCTCAACCATAGAATGGAAATCGGTTTAATTCTTTTCAATTCGTTTATTAATGATAAGTAACTTCTTATAGGAGGACTGTAACTTCTTATAGGACCCAGATGGATACCAGACAGTTTTAAGATCCTTGGAAATTATTACCTATTAGCTAACGGCCAACATAGGAACATAAATATTGACCAGCACGCCACCTAACAAGTAATACACATTAGTGTAAAGATCCAGAGAGGAAAACTAGGAATACGTTTGTTTGTGGAACGAGATATTAGTGAATAGTACCTGACATTTCCTCTGTAGGAATATGAAATGGGGTTCAGATTTGTTCATAAAGTCGGGAATTATGCTATAGCTTATTTTTAATTTCTACCCAAGTATTTTTTTATCTACCGACTTCCAAAAAAGGAGGAGGTACTCTATTTGGTTTTTTTATGTTTTGTTACCTCATAACTTTCGACTGGGGGAACCGATTCTCAAAATTAATTTATGTTTGAAAGCTGGTGCTTCCTGTGTGGTCCCATTTAAATTTCATTAAATTCGGTTCAGTAGTTTTTGAGATACATTCCAATAATTGAATAGAATGGAAGTCGGTATTAAATTTTTCAAATAGAACTTGATTTTATGTGCATGTAAGTATAAAGGTATAATAATAATAATTAAATGCGTATTACTAATATTGTATTTTCACATCAACACACAATGTTAAAATTAATATAAGTTTTTTACTTGAGGCAATTTATTACGACACTAACCGCGTTATTATAAAATATATAATGTATGTATTAAGATTTGTTTAAGCAAATTTAATCTTACATGAAATTACCTTAAACTGTGGTTTAAACTCGACACTATCTTTTATCCACGTTTTATAACAAGAATTATTAATAAAAATGTATAGTTATACCTATCTAGAAAGTATTATTACTTAAAATATAAATCGACTTACTTTCCCATTATCTGATTTGGTACAGTCTTAAGTAATGTGTAACTCAACATGGGCAGTACTGATAAATGGATTGCTTGTCTGAAAGAAAAAAAATATTACATTTCTAACAAATATTTAACATAATTAATTTTAAGACATTTCTAAAAAGTATTTTTGACATATTTATACTACAACACCAAACAGTTTCGTTATTAAAAACAACATAGAAGTTTAAACAAATGCACCCTATCTTATAATAATATATATTTTATTCAAGCCAAGCTTCACTAATATTTATGTAATAAACTTGAATATAATATAATACATATACAGCAAATATCATGCCCCAACCATTAGTATATGAAAGAAAGTGTAGTGTTGCATTGAAACACCTTTGAAGTTACGCAAAACCAGCCTTGCATTGCCTGAGAATTTGATTAGGGATATCACAGCTGCAAGGACAATATCAAATTCAAATTCATATTCAATCATATTCATAAAGTTATCTTACTCTATTGTCATTATACACTTTATTACTCTAAGTTGTATATAACATGTTGGTAAGTTTTTTATATTTATATTATATTAATCTGTCCGAATCAGCAAGCCTCATTCGAGGCAAGTTTCATTCATAAATCTATTGTTACGAGTATTTTTTGGTCTGATGCGGGCAGATAAAGGAACGACGGACAATGTTCTAGGGCATGATCGGTATTCTCTCCTGCATACCATCATGATGGGAAATGTACCCGGGAAGCGTAAATCGGGTAGACGAAAGATGTCTTGGCTCCGTAATATCAGGGAGTGGACAGGGATTAAGCCGTGGAGCAATTGTTCAGATTGGCGATTGACAAGGAAAAATTTAAGAAGCTGACTGCCAATCTTCAGTAATGGAGAAGCACTTTAAGAAGAACGAGCGACTAATTTACTTGGATTAACTAGCATATGTACGAGTATGGGTGTACTCGTATACCTATCATACAAACGTTATTATGGGTTCTAGTCCGACGATAAATTGCTTCCGAACGGTTCGCATGGTTCAATTCATGAATCATGGATTTTTAGATAGATCATGGATTTTTTAATAATTCCGTTTATGACATTTTCTTGGCCCTCACAACCAGAATTTTGGTGTTGGAGACTCCAACCACCAGAATTCTGGTTCTGTTAAGAAAAATGACAAAAGAATGAAACTCCAAATCTAATGATCAGTTATATAGAGAATTGCTTTAACAAAAACTCAAGCCCACAAATTCTTAATAAATTTTTCAGAGACAGACAATATTGTGGGATTTATAGGAAATTAAGTCCTGACTCAGTTTATCTGTTATCCAGTTATTATTAACATTTCTTATCGAAACACTGTTTTAAACTATCACGGTTGTTCTCTAAAGTTATATGATTATTAACGGGATATTTACCGTGGTAAGGTTGTGGAGTGACCTCCCGATATTTCGGCGCAGTTACATGCACCATGTTCACGGGAAGACTGAAGAATGCGGGTGGTTGGTCAAAAAGTTTAAAAGTTAGGTGCAGACATAACGATCTACCCTCTTTCTTAGTCTTTTGCTACGGTTATCACTGGAACTCGAACTCGATCCTAAGTCCCGACAAAACACACTCACTGTATCACTGCGTTGCTGAAAAGGAATCTTGTCCTTAGGGGAACGTTCCCCTAAGGACAAGATTCCTTTTCAGCATCCCGGGGTGTACAAAATTAACTGCAGCTGAGGAAGTTCGTACATAGGACAGACGAAGCGAACTGTTTCATGCCGCATCAAGGAACACATAAAGGCAGTAAAAAACAATGAAAGACACAAATCTGCCATAGCTGAGCATCTGCTGGATGCGGGTACTAACCACTGGATTGAATTCCATAACCCTAAAATTTTGTCCACCGAACGCCATTACATACCAAGGCTAGTAAAGGAAACTATTGAGATCTCGAAATGCCAGAATTTCAATCGAGGTGATGGTTTTCAACTCGCCAGTGCGTGGAATCCAGTATTAGGTTGTTTTAAAAATAAAAGTCCGCGTTCAAAATGTGTTCAAAATACTATACGCAGTGATACAGTGAGTGTGTTTTGTCGGGACTTAGGATCGAGTTCGAGTTCCAGTGATAACCGTAGCAAAAGACTAAGAAAGAGGGTAGATCGTTATGTCTGCACCTAACTTTTAAACTTTTTGACCAACCACCCGCATTCTTCAGTCTTCCCGTGAACATGGTGCATGTAACTGCGCCGAAATATCGGGAGCTCACTCCACAACCTTACCACGGTAAATATCCCGTTAATAATCATATAATTTCTTATCGAGTTCATTATTAATTAATAACTTAAACTAGAGAACATTTCCTATAAATTATATGATTTTATTTATTGAATAGTTTGAGAGTACGAGTGTCGCGAAGTCTATACCCAATCACATGGGGTTTTGGTCAAAAACTCGTTTCCACACCATGAGGCAGAGTAAACGACCTGTAATATGGTATCCCCAGAAGGCCTGATCCACATGATAATTCACTATTACAACATTAACGCATTCGCCTTCGCTTTGATATCTTTGATCGACCAGTAGGGCTATTATGTATCTCAGCTGCTATCAGATGTTGATTGAAATCGAAAGAAATGGCGGCTCTATGTCACTTTTGTCAGCTTCAGTCATCAACTTCCTAACATTTTGCTTACTAGAATTGTCAAAACTGACAAAGAGCCGCTATTTTTCAAGATTTCAATCAACATTTGTTAGCAACTGAGATACAAAATAGCCCTGCAGGTTTTGAGAGTTCATCGTCTTTAACGCCGAGCGAAACGTCACTGACAGAAATTTTGCCCATATTGCATTTCTACGATAGAACGGCTTCGTTGCAATCCTCTTGTTCCTTGATGCGTTTGCTCGAGAACACTGTTCTCTTCATTGCTAGGTTTTGTAGGACTACCTCCTATTGGTGCACATTAGTATCAAACGCAGATCCAGATTTTCTCCATTCGAGATGCCTGTAAATGGACCATCCCTTTTTGCACTTTTCAATATACCTAGCGGCGCGAGCGGCAAAGAATCTTTGAAATAAATTAATTGGCATCTCGGGTAAAATGAAATTTAAAAAAACACTACTAAAACTATGAAAATACTAAACGTTCTACGAAAAAGATTCTAAATAGAACTACCAAGTTATTGCACTAAAATATGAACTAAACATACCAACTAAGTTTGTTTTAATCACGCAAATGCATAAACTGTATTATGAATGAGTATTTACCAATACCTACAATATTTCCGCTTCCCATATAGAGATTTAGCATTTCGTCAAGGTGATAATATCAATGAGTTCATCCATTTAAATTCAATGAGCTCATTCGAATATCATGGTAGATACAGTATCTACTTATGACGGAGATGCTCGTACCCGATAATATATCTCGTAGCAATAGCACTTAATACTATACCTGCTACATAACAATAGATGAAATAGATTATATATATAAGTATAACTAGACAAGGTTGCCAAGGGTGTCAGCCTCCAATTTATTCGTTTTGAATCGCCAAAGGTGAAGCTTTTTAAATTTGTGTAGTACGAAAAGGAATCTTTAATTTTAACAATCGTTCTGCCCTTCCGTCTGCTCGTATGTACCTATGTCTTAATCATTTGTAGGTACAGCAAACTTCTACAGCTACTAATTTAGTATCAATAAAATTTAGTACTTATTATAAAATAAATCTTTTAATCTGTCTGGTGAGGTGGTCTAGCAGCAGCGGTCTCCAAACATTTTAACCAAAGGGCCAGACGGATTGCTCCTCAAAGCCCCAAGGGCCGAGATATAGTGAGCTCATCATAATAATGTCAAAGCATTAAAGTTATGACATTTTTTAACTCTATGAATGAATTAATTTCGCGCACATATCTATTTCGGTACTAGCCAGTAAATATAGTTGATGAGCATTCATCTTCTGATGATTGATACAAGTAAATTTAATTAAACTGCAAGCGATTATCCGTGGAACCTCACATAAAAACTCTGCATAAATATTATTACTAATTATAATCTATATATGAAAATAAACCTCTATTTCTCCTGGGGCCTTACTATCAGCTTCGTAAAAACCATGCAAGTTCCGTGCAGTTCTTAAACCTGACATAAACAGTTTTGAATGATATCATACCATGACGCTTATTTAGGTGAATTGTTTTCTCTAAGATAAACGGATAATATTGTCTCTGGCATTCTAACAATTTACTATAACCAATATTGCAGACGCCTAGACGTTTGTAAGCTAATAAACTTAGTGTATTTAGAGCGACATGTTAACGAGAGTCCATACAAAAAAAAGGTGAACGGCTTTTCTGCAGTTCTTGAATAGTAGGCCTGGCCAGGCCTGCTTTAAAGTTGTCATGGTACGAATAAACCAGGCAGTTGTCTAGAAGTCCTGGTTTAAGAGCTCATAGTAAGGCTCCTGGTCACGCTATAACTTGAGAACGGCTTTACTGAGTTCATTCGTCTAAAAAAATTAAGAAGATATGGGAGAATATGGCGAGGCCTTCAGCCTAGTACGCGAACGAAGTCGCGGACTGTGGCTAGTGTTTAATAATTTAACTATATGGATGATTATGTTTAAATCGGTAGCTAAATGATTAGTTAGTATGATTTGATCCTAAATAATGGGGGGCTGGATACCAGGCACGTCAGGCACTCTACCGCTGGTCAGATTGGTGGTGCTTACGGGAAGGATTTGACATGCGGGCCGTAGTTTGGAGATCTTTGATCTAGCATTACATTTTGTTTGAGCATAATAACAAATGTATTAGAAGCAGTTTAAAAGCGGTCATATTTTAAAAGTAGTAGTACATTGAAGTGGCAATATCGAAATCATACGAACGCCTTGTACGAACACTACGCACGCTGACCGTCCCGTGATTACAAAGTATGAAAAACAGTAGAAAGCCAGGATCCGTTGTGTATATCATGTATATCCACGTCATTGGTTCTTAGTCAACATTTTCACAACAGGCTCTCATATCACGTGATTGTTCAATCATCCATTTCGCGAGGCGCGTCAATTGAGCAACAATACAAAGTTTTATATCACTTGTATCGTACTATGCCCTGGTGATTCATTCAATTGCCAGCAATCAGCGGGAATCTCAAGTTCCTACCTATCAAAGAAAACAAGGTATTCTTTGATACTACATATTTATTATATTATTATTGTTATAATACGCATTTAAAAGACAAAGCGCATTTACTATTTTTATAAATAAACTTTACAAACACAAATTCAATACAATAGATATCTGTAAATATTAGCTGTGCTATATAAATTTTAGATAAAAGTACGTAAGTACCTTTTTTAAGTCAATCGCTGAAGAGCGAGCAAATCGCTCGTCTGATGTTAAGCATCACGTTTGCCCATACTAGTTTAGTGCTATTCAGAATTTTAGACAACAGTCGGCGCCAGACCCTATTTACTATATTTTGACTACCTACTTCTACACACTGAAATAATAAATTAGCACAGTTTACAGATAATATAATATGTACATAAAGAAATGACAGTGACACATTTTTGCTTGAAATAAACATAAAGCGGTTGGTAGGTACAATACAAGTCACGTTTATTTTAATGCAATAGGTAACAAAGGAACACATTTCGTTTCTCTGATGTTTATGACTATGAACTTATTTATTACTTGTGCTGTGTTATCGATATAGCCCGCTCCGTTTCATCAATTTGGGTTCGGAACTGTAAAACGTTGTTTCAGTGGGCCTAGCACGAATTTTTGCGTACGTGCAATCGTTGACATATAGCACAAACTATCATTTATCTAGTACATCTGCGGCACTTATAGTTTGTATACATCAAAGATACGATTACGTTGTACTTACGAGAGTTTTACGCTAGGCCCACTGACCCAAGGCATTGGCCAAATATTTCGGAGGATTATGATAGTACTTTATTTAAAATGTTGAATGAGCGTATTTAGAATTTATACGTCTTAAGCACTAAGCATGAACTAAGTACAATGCACGCATTTATATCCTTTTTAGAAATAAACAACTTTTCTGCAGATCCACAAACGAATAACAACGAGATGTTATTAATAACCAATAAAATATTTATGATAGGTACGTAGGTTTGTACGATTTAGAATTATGCCGTAACATGTCCTCTCACATGGATTTCATAAAAGCAGACTAAGAGATACGATGTTATGGTAATAGTATCGCCAGTCTAGGGCGCAGGCCACACATAAATGACGTCGGACGCGGACATGGTACGGGCGGCTTCCTATTCCATTCAAATTTCATACAAAATGCATGGAAACAAAGCGCAATTCACAACACACGGTATGTCGTTGCTCGGATGTGGTTATGATGCGCCATTTTGTGTTCTAAATTGAGCTTTATTATTTACTATAGATTCGCGGTTCGCCATTTTTGGCCAATAATACAATAGATTTCGCAGAAATCAACCTACTTTTCCAGGAACTGCAACGTGTGGGGTTAAGACATACCCCCATCCTCACCCAAAATCACGTGTATATTTTATTATCGGCAAATAATCTTAATAATTTTTTTAAATATCTTTAAATACACGTCTCAGATTATAGAACAAAAGGCAGATGGAGCGTACCGAACACGCGAGCGTCGCCACCAAAGCGAATACAAATTCAAAAGCAAATACAAACCCGCGCTAGTGCTATACGCGACTTGTCCGAAGCAACACGTTACGACTGGTTCGTAATTTTAATGTAAAAAATACCGTCTTGTGTTATTAAACACTGTAAAAGTTGTTCCCAAAAAGAAAAAAAAGAAGATGGAATATCCTTTCACAGATAACTATTAATTATTTGGCTTATATAATTTTTAATCAACATAATAACTTTACATGTGACTCGGAACACAAAACTTCAACAGTCATTCGCTTGTGTTGCCAGTATTTATTTAAATTAGTTAGCCGTTTTATTGGTAAAACTACATTTAGAAAGTCTAGGGGTTAGTGATGTAACAAAAGTGTGTTTTTTAATATCGCAAATGCGAATATTTGTTATAAGTCTCGCTCGCACGGTTTTTTTCCCAAACCTCAAGTCTTCTTAGAAAATACTTTTTATGTCAAGTTTTTAATAAAGTTGAAAATGCGAATACTTGTCTCGTTCGCACCATTTTTAGGGTTTAGCACCTCAAAAGGTAAAAACCTTGTAGACCTTGCTTTTAGCCTAAATTGACAAGTCTGGGTCAACCGGAAGTACCCTTTAGGTTTTGGGTCGAAAACCCATAATATGGTAGTTCCCGTTGACCTAGAATCACTAAATTTGGCAAAAAGCTAGGTCTTATAGAACAAATAAAGGAAAAAATATATATGGCCATCCTCTAATCTCCAAAGTTTGTGAAGAGCAAAATCTGAAATAATTTGTTACCTACAAATTTGTTCGGAACCCGAGATGGGCGAGTCCGATGGAATGTTCTGTATGTTAATCTAGATTAAAAACTACCTGTGTGCCAAATTTTATCCAAATCAGTATAGTCGTTTTTGCGTGAAAGAGAAATAAACATCCATACATACGTACATCCATTCTCACAAACTGTCGGATATGTGTGTAATAATTAGAAAAGTAGGATACTATTAAAATATTAAACAAAAACAATTAAACAATGAATTGTGATATTTATACAGAACCTTCTTTATTTATTGTAATTTATTTAGTTATTAATAACTATTATTTTATCCATATATTACTTTAGTACTGTATGTTACAACAGAACGTTTAACTTTCCAATATTATAACAATTTGTTACAAAAATGAGGGAGTTAATTTTTCATTATCTGGTAACTGTACACGCACACAGATGCACGTGTACGTACAGTGCAGTGGCTCGTTGTCACGCACACATAACTATAAAGATGGCGACACTCGCGAGTTCGGCGCACTCCATCTGCCTTTTGTTCTATAATCTGAGATACACGTATACATTTCTAATTTTATTCTTTGTCTGGCAAGTCAGCTGGTTGGCACTGTGTTTTGTTGAAGATCAACGTCAGTTTCACGACATCGTCATTTTCGCGCACTATGCAGATAATCTCTCTCGGTCAACCGATCGATCGATATCTATGTTCATTTTCTAACTTATCAAAAATGTTATAAGATCAAGCCGAACCCGGCGAGTCAAAGTCACACTACACGCCGTTTTTCGGTTTAGAAATCGTGCGTTTGACGAAAAAATAGATACACGTGATTATCTTACTACACCCCCTTGTGAAATTTCGTGACTTTTGCCGAACCCCCTCCCTCCCCTTTCGAGCCTCACGTGATTAATGGACGGCCCCTTATAGGTATAATATGTAAAATATATATGTAATTTTTTTGTTTATTTTATGTGTACTACAATTACGTATATTTTGTCACATCTGATAGTAATAATATATTTTAATATATTTTTGAACTGTATCTTGCATGTTAAATATTAAAATCAGCCTAAAATATTGATCGTATTGTATAAGCGGAATACAATACTCGTACCTAAACTACCAGACTGATTCAGATCTTTACAAATGTCGATAAAAAATAATCGCTGAAATGTATATACCTAAGTACGCGCATAACTTCCGAACGAAATTACCGAAATGTAATAATTATTTTTTTGTTTCAATCGCTGTGATACATGGTTTAAAAATCATCAACATCATCCATCACCACGCAGGTGAAACCGCGGGCGCATCTATTATCGAATAAAATATCATCGAAATAACGTTCTAATATTATTAGCGTGCGTGGCAGCCATGGCTATTACGACAAAGTGTTATACACTCGCAGTTCGCAGTAGTCAGAATCGCCCGAAAGGCAGAGAATATAATGATTATTACATTCACATGTACGCAGATATTCGATAACACAACCTTCGTACTGCAAGGAGCGAAAGCTCGAAGCCCCCACCATCATGCCCGCGAGGCTGAAGTTAGAACTATACCCAGCCTTCGTACAACTTTAATATAACAAGTTTGCATACTGTTTCTTCAAACTCTGACAGACGTCCGAAAAATTGCCAAAAACTATTCCTCAAATAATTACTTTAGTCCAGTAGTTTCAGAGATACTAATAAAATATTTTTTGTTATATCATTTCCGACTATGAGTGATTCTCGTCATATAATATAAATATATTTCATATTTACTCAAATCACTGTGCACATAAGAAGATATATTAAAGTCAAGTCTAGTAACGTAACTCATATACCTACATGCACTATAACAGTCTCAGATTAAAATTAATGAATGAAAAGCGCAATTTACGCCCATTTGTATTGTTTTAAATACATATTATTTATATAGGTACTCAAAAATATCACAAGAGAATGCTGGCCATTCAAGGGTTCTGTAATATTTTACAATATAATCCCACTATAAATTAAACATTATTTGAAATTAATAAAAATTAACATCATGTCATAAAAACACATATGATTTTGTCAAAGTCCCTCACGGTCAATGCCCTCTCGCCCAAACGTGCCTATCAGGCTAGCGGCATTCCCGCGTTGTATGGCCAGGGAAATGTTCTGCACAAGATAATGGCCCGACTGAGGATCACGCGTTCTCTCCTTCAGGCGCCGCTCGAGTTCTTTAACAAATCTCTTGGCCTCCAGGCCCCACGGCCCAGCCGTCTCCACAGCAAACGGCACAAACTAGTAGGCTGACTCCAAGGCAGCGAAGCAATATTATTTTATATTGTTAACCATTCATTATTAAATTTGGATTCGTATTAAAAAAAAAACATAATCCCTATTACTAGAAAATGTATTTGCACATTATGATTAATATATTTTTAGAGGGTTTAACAACGTGGAAAATTCTAAGTTTATACGTAGCTACCACAGTAGCAACTTTTTTATACATTCAGTTACAAACTGCGCGCGTAACCCTGAGGTCTCAAGGTGTCTGTAATTTCGCCGGCCGGCACCCATACCATTCAAACCAGAACGTAATACATACTGCAAACATTACCGCTTCGCGGTAGAAATAGGTTCGTGTGGTTGCAGTACCCCGTTTCCCGGACGAACTCGTTCACAAAGAGTTATATTTTAACCGCACACATTGCAGTTCCTGCAAAAGTAGGTGGATTTCTGCGAAATCTATTGTATTATTGGTCAAATATGGCGAATCGCCATTCAACGGGTTAATACTTTAAAAATGTCCTCTTTACTGTTGAAAATCAAGCCACTTTAGCGGGTCGTATTAATTATGTGATAATGATAATCCAAACGAAAAGCTGCAGCGAAACAACATTTGTCATTATGGGTGGTCGCCACCCTTAAAATGCAAACAAATAACGTTTAAATTGAGATCTTTACATATACAATACTATTATGTTGAAGGATTAGGACGCACTGGCAGAACGATCTTATAACGGAACCCTGAAAAAGTGAGCAATTAGGTAGCCGTGCAAGAATTTGGCAATTCACAGCGAGCCGTTTACACATACATGATGCACTAGTGCGCTAAGATCAGGGAAAGGAGGAGGCTATAAGCATCTTCCGGTACACCCCAGTACAACCTTACCTTACCAACCAAACTTATAGCGTAACTGTTTGGCATATTTTTTTTCTCTTAAGATTATTTTTAGTTTGAGTTTGTATTTTAGGTATTGAATATATATAGATATTACTTTGTTATTAGCGCATGCTTATTTCCTGGGGCAGGCATAGGTGCACATTTAACGTTATGCCTAAATCTATGTATAATCTAGAGTTAATTGACAAAGTAGATAAAATATTAGTATCCAGAATCGACTTACAGATTAGTATTAGTATGGTTTCATACCACATGATAGGACTTGTAGGTAAAAAAAATGTACTTACCTTCATACTTAGCAAATGCTCAATACTGAAAAGATCATTATCATACACACATACAAAAATATAGCAAAATAGCTTTGATTGAGGTTCGTGTGTGTAACTTGCACTATATGATATGATAATGATGGACAACAGTTTTGAACAAATGAATTAGTAAATCATACTACAGCTAGAGAGGAAAGTTCATTTTTGTTGCGAGTGCAGAGTTTCAATCCGGCAAACGACAGATTTTAATTACAGAGACAGAGTCAAGCACTGAGTAGTGAGATTAGTTGCTCGTAGATTACGTATTCAAAGGCCCAAGATACCAATAACTTAGCTGTTGTGTGGCCCATAAAACTTTTCACGTCGCTAGCGAGAAAATACCAATGGGCTGAGCACGATAATCTGTTAAGTGTAATGTAATCGCATCTAGTACAATAGTGGCACAGATAACTCATAGTTTGTACTGAAAACGTAAAAGATACAATAACGTTACACGCACCATTTTCGTGCTCGGCCCAAATATATTAGAAAAACAGTTGCATTGTAAGTAAAATGTACTTTTTATAAATATTTTTGATTTAATAGTATTGTTAATGACATAAAATAAAAGATTATACGGGTTACTGAATGTTTTGTGAGACATAAAATAAAAGATTATACGGGTTACTGAATGTTTTGTGAGCCGATGGAATAAAATAAGTTTTGCACACTGGTTTTCAACAAGTATTACTATTTACTATTTTCAAGCTAATGAGGTAAAAATTCTTATATGTTTTAGTTAAAATGCAGTAATATGTTACTTACTTTCCAAAACAGAAATATCCCATTATCAAACCTATAACAAGGCATACAGAATGGCGGAATTCTGGCGAAGCAAATCTCAATGGTTTCCGAAACAGTCTGGCCAGGCATAGTGCAGCTACTTGTGCGATCAAAAAATTAACCTAATGAAAAAAATAAAAATGATTTTATGAAGCTAGTGCGCCACAAGTGAAACTAAATCAAACTTATATAAACCAAAATGCACATTACAAGAACATAAATTTGCAATCTCTAGTCATCACATTCAAACTAATCTATTATCAGCTGTTCTACCGGACGCAGTGTATCATACTTAACCATAACATAGTATATTTAAGAAAACACATACATACAAGGATATTAAAGAGTTTGTGGAATAAAACACACGAGAGAGCAAATATCCATTCAAATAAGTCATAACAGATTGAAGAAAAAGAACCAGCTCAAATGCTATTATATGTAAAGTTAAAATTCAATGGTCGGACGGGAAGCCTCGGTGGCTTAGTGGTCATGGCGTCTGACACAGATTCTTGGAAGACGCGGGTTCGAATCCCGTCCGAGGATGTGATTTTTTCTCTCTAAAATTGCAATGTTCGGTTCGTTAAGCAGGTGTTAGTGCTTTAAAATCATATTATAAAAATGATGAAGGGTTGCGACATCAATACGAAAGTTAAGTATGTATTTGAAAAATAATTTTTCAATAGGATAATGCTGTCAAGTAGTTAGATATATGTTGGTCTGTCCCCATACAACAATTAAAATATTATCAAGAGTTAAAATTTGATGCTCGGACTGCAAGCCTCGGTGGTCTAATGGTCAGTGGAAGCATGCCAACCTATTATATTAAAAATTTTATATGTAAGACCACAGAATAGCGAAGAGTGTGAGTCAATCTTTGACCGAATGTGCTATGCTTCGTGTACACACTATCAGTAGTGCCACAGTTCACTAGGTAAAAAGATTTTTCATGAACTACATAATATACATATATATATATTCTGTTTTGTGTTTACGATACAATAACGTAATATTTTCGCAGTTTTAATGCTATTGTGGTGACTGACCCACTGAGGGTTGTTTTGTCTAGACCCGGTTAGTTATTCTGTGCCCCGGAGGTAAACTACTGTCTGTAATGCAAGTGATTAAAGTACTTTAGTCAATTTATGACTATTTTCATTACAATATAAGTTATTTAGTATTGATTTAATATCAGTTTCATTAATGCCAAGATAAATAGTTGGTGCTAAGCAAGTGCCTAAAGCAAAGGAATTGCTAATTAGATTATTACCATTTTTAATTTCATAATAACTAACTAGTTATTTTAGCTAATTACATACCTACTACCTTTTGTTGATATTAAAATAACTTACAGAAAAATGAAAAGATGTATTTGGATCTAGCTTAGCAACATTGGTTGATGTTAGTAGCCAGTAAAACTTAGACTGCCTGTGCATCATCACAATCATGTATATACTACATATTTCAACACTCACGCACAAAATAATACTTAGCTTTTTTTACCTATAATCATGAAATATGGCAAGAAGAAACATCTCACAGCACAACAAGCAAATGGAAAAAACAAATTATTATTAATTTGTAGTTACATCACATAAAAAAATATTTTTTGCATATGTTTTTGCCATGATATATACGAGTATCCAATACAAGAGAGAAACATCACAAAAAAATATTTAATTATTATTTAATAATTATTAAAATATATATATATATATATATATATACAAGAGAGAAAGTATCCTCAAATAAAAAAGCTTAGTTCTTTAATCTTATTTGACTCACACCTGGCTTTATTGTTTACATAGACAGAACAAATATGTTTTATGCAAATTATAATTGATACGACCCCTGGTGTTCTGAATTGCAACATAGTGTTTGATATAATAAAAGTGTAAAATATAAACAAATAAAAAAGCAGTTGACATTATAGAAAAAAATTATAGCTTACCAAGTCCAAGGGTAAACCAACTTTGTTTGATAGAAACATAAAAAGTTTGCTGCCATCATAATAGTCATAGTAGGCCATCATCATGAGACACTGTAAAAATATATATATATGTATATAATATATTATCAGCACACTGTATGATCTGGTTTTATATACAACACCTAAGCAATTTTTTTAGTTTCTTTATAGTTCTATTGAAATAAAACTAAAAAAGTTGTTAAATTTAGAACAAACCTATAATGAAAGTAATTGTAAAAACAATATCAAATAATATGCAGTGGGAGTTGTGTTGGGAGTGCAGTTAACATATTTAGTATAAACTGTTATTTATCTAGTACAATAGTAGCACATATAGCTCATAGTTTGTACTGAATATGTCAATGATACAATAACATTACACTTGAGCAGATTTTCATGCTCGGCCCACCCACAGGTGCTTTAAAGTAGTTAAATATTTTAGCACATTTAGCTTTATAACTAATCTCTCTGATTTTATATTTTTTAAAAACATATAAATGTCAGTAACGATTGGCAGCATTACTGACATAAAGTACCTAATTAATTATTGAGGTTTATTCTGTAATTTTAAACATTCACCTATCCATAACAAGTTATTGGTTCTACCATTGATGGATAACAAAACTGTTGGGCTACCATTGGTAAGCTTATTATGCCAGCAAAACAAAAAGATGGAGTGGGTACATGTTTTTTAAGGAACATCTAGAGATACACAGAATATTGGGAACACCCATTAACAGTCATTGATACAAAACTAGCAGTTCATTAATAATTACATAATGTTTAATACATGCTGATGGCTTGCAATGACAATATTTATTTTATGCACATGAAGGTATAATAAATAGAAAATTTATATTATTAAACTAAATTAATTATTATATTAATTTTAATATTTAATTAGAAGAAAAACAGACCCATCAAGTTAAGTATCAAGTTTTAAACTTTGAAGTTGTTAAGCCCAATCAAACATTTTGGTAACAGAAGTTGTAGAAAGTGTTTTAAAAATTGTGTCAATACCTACTATGTAGCTAGTCAGAACTAGAACAAAGCGTAAAGTCGGAAACTACTTGACCTAAGATTTTTTTATATAAAATCTTGTAATTTAGCCATACGTCGTTTTAAATATTTGTAATATCGCCTATACCATTATTTTGTACATGATGGGCATGGAATTTCAGTCCGCCCTATCTTGACTTCTAAATTGTATAAATCAATTATTAAACGAAATCTATTAAAATAAACTCACTTAGTAAACAGTAGGTAATATTTAGTAACTTACCTACATGCGATCCAACTGAAATTGAATACCTATTAGTGATATTAAGGACACGAATTAAAAAAGCTTCAACAACACAACCACAACACAACAAACAAAACAAACTGCAAATGAATGAATGATTGATATTGAATGATATTCTGTGATATTGAATGCGAGTGATTTGAATGCACAGATTAGGAAGATAGGAAGTATAAGGTTAGACTCAGACAGCCGGAATGGCTTTCTGGATTCATAATCTGGAATTCTTAATCTTAATTCCAGCACCTTGCCTCACACATATCTTAAAAAATCAGATTGATCAGTAGTTTCGTGATTCCCGGCACAAGTACACGTCATGATGGAAGAGGAAATAATACTAATCGCATTACTTTTACATATATTGGCTCTACATAATTAAAAAAAATGCATACGCAAATACTGGATTCATCCTTTAAATGTGAATAGAGTATAGGAGAGCCAGTATCACATTACGGCGATAAAATTACAACAGACAGATTCTTGAAGATTCTTCTAGAGAATGTCAGTAGCATCATATGATGAATTACGATAGTATTACTTTTTAAAGCACTAACGCCTGCTTTAGCGATCTCAGAAGCTCTAGCTTTTAAAAGTAATACTATAAAAATTACAAGGGCTACGATGTCAATACGTAAGTTTAATACATACATACCGACCGGGTGGAACTTTCGTAAGGCAGACTTCCACTCGCTATACGCTGCCATAGCCGCTATTGAATGGGACGAGATATATATATAACAAAGGACGTTGACACGGCGGTAAACACTTTGTATAACCTACTAGAGACTTGTTTTGATAAATTTGTTCCCCGTAAACGGCCATTAGATTCCAGCTCGCGTTATAAGTATCCTACGTGGTATACGGCAGAGATTATAAATACTATAAGGAATAAACATTTTCATTTGAAACGATTTAGAGAGCAGGACAAACAATTCAATTGGGAGATGTTCAAATTTTATAGATGTAAAATTAAAACTCTAGTCGATGTTGCCTACAACCAGTACTTAGCTCATACGGAAGCCGATATAAAACATAATCCAAAACAATTTTGGAATTTTATTAAGGATCAGCAATCTGATCGGCATCCGTGAATTTGAATACGCTGGCGAGAGGCTTACGGGCATCGACGCCGCTAACGCATTTGCTTCATACTTCAAGTCGGTGTTCCTCACCGATATCTCGACTCTACCCGCTGATGTAGCCGAGTACGAAGCAGACAATTCGCTATGCTCATCTCGCATCGCAGTAGACATAATTGCCGCTATGTACAACTCTCGAAATACCGCTCAGAACCGTATTTGACCTGCTCTGGTGTAAGTCAGGGAAGTACGCTCGGTCCAACTCAATTTTTAATAATGATTAACGACTTGCCAAGTGTCATCAAGACAGCTAGATGTCTCATGTTTGCGGACGATCTGAAACTATTCTTGCGTATAGAAACTGATGCAGACTGTGAGGCACTCCAGAAGGATATTGATAATGTTGTAGCGTGGAGTGAGCGAAACCGTTTAGAGTTTAATATTAATAAGTGCAAAACTATAACTTTTACTCGCGCCAGCTCACCTATTTTGTACCCCTACAACATACGTCATAACCTACAATGTAGTGTCGCACTCGATCGTGTGGAAAAGATTCGTGACCTCGGTTTAACCTTAGATACAAAGTTCACCTTCAACGACCACATTGTGGAGGTGTGTGGACGAGCTCACAAGTCTCTGGGTTTCGTCATGAGACAATCTAGGCGTTTCCAAGATAGAAGTACTATCATTACCCTCTACTACGCGTTTGTACGTAGCAAGCTGGAGTACAATTCAGTCGTTTGGGACCCGCACGAAGAAAAATACAAGCTTATGGTAGAGAAGGTACAAAAGAGATTTGCTCGCTTCCTTTACAACAAGTTATACGGTTACTATCCGTACCTATATCCGTCCTTGTTCATAGCGGGTATGATTGGTATTAACACCTTAGAGCTCAGGCGCAAACGCGCGATAATGATACATTATTACCTGTTGCTCCAAAATAAAATTGATAACCCCACCACTCTGTCGCGTCTCTCGTTAATAGTACCGAGCCGCGTGCGCCGGGCGTGTGTACGTGCGCGCCTGCTTGCGCTCGCAGCTCCGCCTCCGCGCACTAACACCACACGGTACGCTCCCTCGTTACAAGCCGTTTCACTCATCAATGATCTGGTTGCTCAGCAGATAGATTTAGACTTTTTTCATATACAATTTTTCATGTTTGTTGATATATGAACTAAATTTCTAGAATAATATTATTTTGTTAATTAATTAGGTTAATTATAATATACTGGCTTGTCACACGCCTTGGCGTAGCTGTTAGTGTGTAAGCAAATTATAAAAATTAATTAATTAATTAATTAATTAAGTATTTCTAAATAATGCTTCTTTCGGTTGGATGGTACTGTTAAACTGTCTAATAGATGTCGCTCCGTCCCGTCAAATAATTATTCAGCAGCGTTTTACATTACTACTGCGGCATCTATCCTGGCTTAACTCTATTCATAACCAATCTGATTTCAGTATGTGTGTGCCGCTCTATTAAAATGTATAGGAATACGCTCGTTATGAAATCATAATCTTAAATATTCCGATCCGGAGTTCAGAACGCTCCTCAATATCATTCTTACAGATCGATCTGAAAAAAAAAACTGAAAAAATCAGAATGTGTGTGGAGTATACAGTTGTACTGATTTTGTATGGTATACCAGGCTTTCTGAATTAATCATATGAATTAATATTATGAATCCAGTAAGCCATTCCGGCTGTCTGAGGCAAGCCTAAATATGGGAAACCAGCCCTTTCAAGACCGAAACGTTAGTGACTGACAGCTTTAACGGAGACAGTGTTGTTACTCAACTATCGACACTGCTATCGGTATAGGCCCGTCATCGCGTCATCGACGCAATGTAGGAATGTCCATATTGATTATAAGTACTTTTTGGTTCTAAACTATTGCGTTTGTTTTGTTATATGAAACAATAAAACAAATACCAATAACACTCAGATTATAAAACAAAAGGCAGATGGAGCGCGCCGAACTCGCGAGTGTCGCCACCTTTATAGTTATGTGTGCGTGACAACGAGCCACTGCACTGTAAGTACACGTGCATCTGTGTGCGTGTACAGTTACCAGATAATGATAAAGTAACTCCCACATTTTTGTAACAAATTGTTATAATATTGGAAAGTTAAACGTTCTTTTGTAACATACAGTACTAAAGTAATATATGGATAAAATAATGGTTATTAATAACTAAAGAAATTACGATAAATAAAGAAGGTTCGGTAAATATATCACAATTCATTGTTTAATTGTTTTTGTTTAATATTTTAATAGTATCCTACTTTTCTAATTATTACACATATATCCGACAGTTTGTGAGAATGGAAGTACATACGTATGTATGAATGTTTATTTCTCTTTCACGCACTAACGACTATATTGATTTGGATAAAATTTGGCACACAGGTAGTTTTTAATCTAGATTAACATACAGAACATTCCATCGGACTCGCCCATCTCGGGTTACGAACAAATTTGTAGGTAACAAATTATTTCAGATTTTGCTCTTCACAGACTGAGGTATATATATTTTTTTTCCTTTATTTAATCTATAAGACCTAGCTTTTTGCCAAATTTAGTGATTCTAGGTCAACGGGAACTACCATATTATGGGTTTTCGACCCTAAACCTATAGGGTACTTCCGGTTGACCCAGACTTGTCAATTTAGGCTAAAAGCAAGGTCTACAAGTAAAGGGAAAATGCCGAAAAATAAAAAAAGTTAAAAATTAAGGTAAAGTTTGGTACTTACACGATTTCGCGAAAAAGACTGACCTTGATTTTTATACACTATAGACTATAATATCTGGTATAAATTTCAACTTGCTAGGTCCACCTGTTTCTGAGAAAATTGGTGGTGACACACGGACAGACAGACTGACAAGAGAGTGATCTTATAAAGGTTCCCTTTTTACCTTTTGAGGTGCTGAACCCTAAAAATGGTGCGAACGAGACAAATATTCGCATTTTCAACTTTAATAAAAACCTGACATAAAAAGTATTTTCTAAGAAGAGTTGAGGTTTTTTGGGAAAAAAAACCGTGCGAGCGAGACTTATAAAAAATATTCGCATTTGCGATATTAAAAAACAAACTTTCGTTACATCACTAACCTCTAGACCTTCTAAATGTAGTTTTACCAATAAAACGGCTAACTAATTTAAATAAATACTGGCAACACAAGCGAATGACTGTCGAAGTTTTGTGTTCCGAGTCACATGTAAAGTTATTATGTTGATTAAAAATTATATAAGCCAAATAATTAATAGTTATCTGTGAAAGTATATTCCATCTTCTATTTTTTTCTTTATGGGAACAACTTTTACAGTGTTTAATAACACAAGACGGCATTTTTTACATTAAAATTACGAACCAGTCGTAACGTGTTGCTTCGGACAAGTCGCGTATAGCACTAGCGCGGGTTTGTATTTGCTTTTGAATTTGTATTCGCTTTGGTGGCGACGCTCGCGTGTTCGGTACGCTCCATCTACCTTTTGTTTTATAATCTGAGCAATAACATTTTATAAATTTGTTATTTATTTCCAGAACACATAATTAGTATGTTACATTAGTTAGTCAACTTGAATGAATTTGTATAATTATGTGAAACTGTACTTACTAAAATGTTTTAGTATTATTACAGTTCCTTTAATAGCAATTCTCATCATTTAGTCTTAAGTAACATGTCAATTAATACTATTAATATTTTACTATTTAGGCAATAATGTGTAATAATGTATTATATTATCTTTTTACACTGGCGAAAGAGGTCTGGAACCTATCGCACGGGTCTTTTTGAACCTAGTTTAGAATCCAGTAGCTCTTCTGACTTCAAATTGTGAAAAAATGCCTTTTACCGAAATAAATATTATTATTACTATTGCTTTTATTTGACAAATTTCACGGGTTTCACCCGGTCCTTTACATAGGCATAAGGGGGGCTGTAGCCATCACTTAGAGGCCCGTTTGGTATAAAAATACAATGTAGTATAAAAACAGAAACATTTTGGATGGATGGTTATATGGATGGACTCATTTTTGTAATAGATATACCATATTATATCTATTACAAAAATGAGTAAAATGGCATAGCTATTGATATGTACTTATTAGTGGTATACAGGAGATAGTGGGCTATGGACGAGACTACGGCACCTGCCAATTTCAGTCTCATTTTAAAATTTTTGTGCAGTTGGTGATTTGCTATCCACAAAACGGGCCCCCCATAAAGGCCACCATGAGTGGTGACAAAAGGGGCAACGTTGGTGTGGATGGCTAAAGGGTGTCGAGAGTATATTATTGTGTATATTATTATTTCCGATATATAGACCGATTTCAAAAATTCTTTTACCGTTAAAAAGCTAAATTATCACCGAGTAACATAGGCTTAGATATAATATATTTACTCAAACTTAGGGATCTGTATGAAATTTTTGATAATGGAACCCAAGAAAAATACCTAAAACATCTTTATATCGTGTACGTTGCGGTAACTAATGACAATAGAGCAAAGTTGTTACGGTTTTTTTTTGTCAAGCTATACTGTAACCTCGGAGCATTTGCTCGATATATCGCTTCATCGATATAGTCCCTTGACAACCTTTAATTAATTGTACGCATACGAGTTTCCAAAATTCATGTTGTACAGGTGTAGTCTATGGCTGGCCAATGTACTAATAGGTCCTCCCAGTGACGTAGCTATAGCTATCAAATGGGGGAGGGACCGCAGGTAAAAACTAAAAATCTAAACGCTCAAATCATACTCAACTACATTACTTGAAATGGGTACATGCTAGTTAGTACATGTAGCAGGCATAAGTCTTTTTATAGTTATACTAGCGAATGCCTGCGAATTGGTTTGCGTAGTAGGCTCGGCCTTCGGCCTCGCCATCTTTTCTTAATATTTTTCTGATGTAAGAACCATCTGCGATAATTAGAAAACAAAAAAAAATTAACGAAATCGGATAAGCCGTTCTTAAGTTAAAGCGTGACCAGGAGAAATATGGATTCATTTTCATACAAGTATATAGATGCGGCAGCAACTTTCATCTAAAGTATCAGTGCCTCCTCCATTAAATAATGATAAGTAGGTATGGCCACACAATAGTTTACAATCATTAAAAATTTGCTGAAATTTCTGCTCGACAGCAAAGTACTTGGAGAGCGCGGCTCCGGTTTACTTACTTTGCCGACAGTTAGAACAGAGTAAGAGAGCCACCACATGTAGGGTGGGGTGTTGATCAATGAACCACATTTTTTTTATACACTTATTGCTACCCCACTATTGGTCCGATTTATATGATTTACCTACCAATCACAAGACAATTTAAGCGGCTACCAAATTGCTTCATTAACTTAATTTTGAAATGTGTATATTCAGCTTACAAAACATTTAAAAAAAACTGTGTACCACATATGCTATACTATGAACCGGGGGGGGGGGGGGTGTTATACAATGAACCGGGAGGTAAAGAGTGAACCATGCCTTATAAATTCAATACATGTATGTACAACTTTGTGGGTATAAAAAGAAGAAACAAAAACTTGTCACACAATTATATTTATTTTCCATACTTCAGTCTTCTATTACTAATCAACACGTAAATATGCTAGTATTAATAATTATCGACAACATCAACAAAAAATCTTTATTAAGACAAGAACCTAAATCAAATTTAAATGAAGTCATTAATATATTCAGATCAATCTTCAAAAGTATCAATCTATTATTGAGGATCTTAAACAAACTCACTCGGCACATAAATCTGGTAAGATTAAACAAGATTATAGAAAAATGATGCTACTCTACTTTTATCACTTGATCTGCTAGGATTACACAAGTCAAAAATACTAAAACTAACTTCCTTCTTAAGACAAACATTAATCAACAATTAAAAACTAAGACATTTTTGGCACAGTCTGTCCGTATCAAAATAACACTAAAAACAAAATAGTTTTATTGCAAATATGCTAGGATTAAGCAAGTTATAAATATTAGAAACAGACTGCCTTTTTAAGACAAACATTAATCAACAATAAAAAACTAAGACATTTTTTGCACAGTGCAGGTTTCAAAATTCAAAATCCAGGTATCCAATTTTGCTTTGCTTGGCCTGAAGGTGTATAGAGCCCAAATTCAACTTAAAACATCCTGTCTAAAACAGATTTTACAAATGTTATGGTGGTAAATAGGAACGATTTCGGAGAAAAAGGGAAAATTCAAAAAAATTGGAGGGTCTGGGATTTTTTTTGGCCAACTTGTATTCTCCAAGTGGGCCAAACACGCTCATTTGGTATGTCGGTCCCTCTACCAAACAACCTGTATATTCTTTGAGATATTATTATGTTTCTTGTTCTATGATAAAATTTATATTTACATCGTAGTTTGGTTCCATTTTGGCCGACAAGAAAACTTTTTTACGTACCTACGTAATGTAGGGTAAGCTACTTCGCATTCTTTTGCTGCCTTTCGGATGCTTAATCCACCTTGTAGGTGTGCATAAACCGCTCGTGTCATTTTTTCAGCTGTGGTTGTACCCTTTTTTCTAGTTGAAAATGTGCGAGGCATTCTGAAACACAATTTAATTTGTAAATTACTAGGTATTGACAAAACATTTAAGCCATAAAAATAAGATTGTTACACAATGAGCCAGGATGTAATATACAATGAACCACCGGCTCACTCTATAGGACACTATACTGGTTCATTGTATACCAACCCCCTCTTGATGCATTTGAGGTTATGTAGCTTTTAACCAATCAACCCATTCATACTTTAGTTTCACCTTAAAAAAGCTTAATGATAAGGTCTATAATCTCAATATGACACCCATTCTATAATACTAAAAACAAAGAACGTAAAAGAAAATTACTTACGTGATTTTTTATAACTTTCTCGCTGATAAATACCCAAAACTAACGTAGCACGCCCGTCCTTTGCCGAGACTCGCCGACGACTGAGCACGGCAGCACCGTTGTCAAAGCGCGTCCCTACATGTAAATTGCAAGATCTGGCAACGTCGTAATTTCGAGTTGGGTGGGGTGGCTAACTGTATAACACTGGTTCATTGATTAACCCATAACCTTACCAGTCCCACCAATCAAAACCCCTGAGAATTGATGCTTGTATAGACCAGTGGTTCTCAAACTTTTTTGGTGACGGAACCCTTTTGGGAAGCAAAATACTTGATGGAACCCTACAATAAAACAATAGTTTTTAAAAGTGTATTCTTTATTAATAAGCATAATAAAAGTACAATGTAACAGTTACTAATTATTACTTACTTTACCACATGTCAAGTACAATAATAGAAGATATTAAAAAAGAAAAAATCTAACTAATGGGAGGTATGAAACTGTTTTTTATTTTTCATCTTCAATTGGTTGATATCAGGTTTGATAGAAGACAGTTGAAGTCTCATATCAGGATCGGCGTCCAGTCTATTGCGATATTTTGTTTTCGTGGCTGCATAGGTTGAGAATCCTGTTTCGCACAAATAATGTTGTTGGGAACGGGAGAAGAATATTCAGAGCCATTTTGCCAAGCATTGGATATTCATCTCCGCTTCTGCGCCAAAATTCGTTGAGAGGCGTCGTTTTGAACAGTGACTCCATACTTGTGTCTGATGACATTTCTAAAAGAGCTTCATATATCTCGTTTGACATACTTTCGGGCTTTTCCAAGTTAGGTAAAAAAGGATTATGAATCCATGAATTCAGTTTCATTTTTGTATTCTGTTCTTCGGGATAAATACTTTTCAAAAGATGCGCGCATCGAACTGATATATTGGACCAATTCTTCCAACACATCATCTTGAAACATTTCTGAGTCTTTATCGCTAACAAACTCACTGAGTGACGTAAAGCTTTCTATTTCTTTCTTACCAACGCTAATAATCCAAAAATCTAATTGTTATAGACCTGAAACACTGTTGTCTGTTTACCTTGCAATGATAAATTCAAATCGTTCTGTTTTGAAAGATATCCGCCATAAAAGACAATCGGAACCACCAAGTTTTATCATACAAACGGTCCTTCAAATTAAAAGAAGTATCTGCTGAAAGAAACATTTGTAACTCGGCTCTAAGTTCAAATAGCCTTGTTAAAGTTTTACCCCGAGACAGCCATCGCACTTCTGTATGGAGCAGCAGTGTTTTATGTTTGCTGCCATAATCTTCACACAACAATGAGAACAATCGGGATTGTAGTGGTCGTGATTTGATAAAATTAATTATTTTTACCACTTCATCCATAACTAATTTTAGATTTGACGGCATTCGCTTCATCGCAAGTGCTTGTCTATGCAGAATACAATGGCTGGAACTAAAATTAAGCGCTTTATTTTTTATTCGTGACACTGCTCCTTCTGTTTTACCTGTCATCGCTTTAGCCCCATCTGTACAAATGTCAATGCAATTGTTCCAATTGAGATTATTTTCTTCAAAAAATATATTTATATTATTAAAAATTTCTTACCCAGTAGTGTTTGTGAGCAGCGGTGAACACATAAGCATGTCTTCTTCAAAAGAACTTTCATATGTATATCTCACGATAACCAGCAAGATATCCAAACCAGCGACATCAGTTGACTCGTCCATTTGCAAGGCGAATCGTGTTTTTTGTAGACGTTAAACTAGTTCTTGTTTGAGCTTGCCAGATCATGGATTCGCCGTGAAACAGTATCGTTTGATAGCGGCACAGTAGAAAGATGCTTTGCAGATTTTTCATCGAGCATACATTTTGTTATGTCTAATACACATGGCTTTATTAAATTCTCAGCGATAGTGTGCGCTTCACCTGCTTGTGCAATGCGATAGCTTATATACAGTTGGAATCAACAAATCCGAAACTAATATATGATTCAGCATACTTCCGTTTTTCGTCTTTGAAACCGTCGAGCTTGACGTTGTGGCAGCATCGTCTGGATCGGTGATTGCTATATTCTCCGCGCGTACTGCTTTTGAACATTCAGCGTCATTAGAAGATGTTGTTGCAACACGTTTAACACCTTTAAGCCAACGTTCCATTCTTCTTTGTTTATAATGTTACACTTCAGGACGATTGTGCATTATTATATTACTGCGTATAAGAGACTAAGTTTAGAGTGAAAAATTACAATGAAGAAATGTATAAAACTGAGACAACAAAATACAGCAGGCAGTAGAACAATGAACTAGTCGTAGTAGTCGAAGTAGGAACTTATCGCTCCGAACGCTAATCGTCAACTGACTGACGAGGCGCGATTTTTTTTTTTAGAACCGTCTAATGCTGTTTGCCTCTACTGACATTTACAGCGTCACCGGACGGGTAGCGAGCGCAGATGGCACTCAGCCAGAACTAGGCGCGACGCGCGATCGCCGCTTTTATACTTAGTTCTAGACTCTATCTCGAATATTCTCGAAAATACTTGAGTCAGCGCCTTTGATAAACAAAAAGCAAAAATAAAAAGAGAAATATAAAAATTGCGTTGTAAACAATCTCGACTTTATTTTTTGAAGTTAATGTCGAAAGTAGCTTGTTGACAACTATAGCGTCTAATTCAGAGGCGGCTTTTATCAAAGGGACTGCACGCTCACAAGTTAGCGTCTAATTCAGAGGCGGCTTTTATCAAAGGGACTGCGCGCTCACAAGTATACATGTTGATACCAAACTTATGAGATATTGTACCAGCTATTGTAACACATGTTTATACAAATACAAATAAATAAATTAATATACCTACGCGCGTCCGCGGAGTCAAAACGGTCGACCAGAGAGAGGTGTTTTGTTTTTTTTTCTAAATTCTTGAGAAACCCCTACAAAGGTATCACGGAACCCTAGGGTTCCGCGGAACACACTATAGAGTATATACTTAGAGTATATTCTTATATATACTTAGAGTATAGCTGGTATAGACTCATTCAGAGAACTAGAACTTTTTCAGCGGACACTAGGTCCGCTGAAAAAGTTCATACAAATACAAATAAAATACGCTCAATCCGTGGCAAACTCCTAAAATGGTATAATAGTACATTATGCAACAAGTGCGCGTAGTTGGTTATTACAATCGACACGGGTTTTAGGCCTGAGATCGAAGATCGAAGGCCTAAAACTGGAGGCTTGCTGATTCGGACGGGTTAAAAAAACATAATTATTTTGCTCTTGGGTGACTTGAGTAAATGTTGGAGATTGTAGTTCTCGTAGGGATAAGAAAAAGTCTTTCATCATTATTATAAGTAGCAGATACTAAATTGGTCTTGACATCTAAGGACGTTGAAGGAAGCGGTTCTGGACATATTTTTTTTGTTTTGGCTCAAAATTGATATCCAGGGTTATCCTGGCGCTTATGTTGGCTTTATTTTGTATAGAGTCTTCTACATACGATTCTGCCACTGCATTGGAGCCCCACCCACCATGGCGCTTTAATGTAAGCAAATCAGCTCCTGAATCAGCCAATAATATGGCTGACGTTCGCCAAAAGCTATGTCCTGTATATGATTCTTCATCTGGTAAACCTAGAAACTTTGCGATTTCTTTCGGCATACTGTAACGGTCCCTAATGCGTTCCGCTACGTTCACAAATATATAGATACATCAGTATGATGGAAATCTAATCTAAAATAATAAAAAGTTATATCTCAATAGTCTAAATCCCGACTATCAGACATAGATCATGGAGCTATAGAACTTCCTGTCAATGAAGTTAATAAGTCAGGATTTTATGCAAAAGTATATCTAATAAAAGCAAAGTGAATGCTAAGAGGTTTTATGCAGAAACTAAGATTCTTAATATCCCCACGATTAGCAAACTAACGATTCCATTTCTATGTATAGATTTCCAATACTAGGAAATGATTAAAACTAACAGATTAGATCTAACAAATTAAATAATTAACTAACTAACATAATTCAGAATCACGGCTGCTGAATGATGTAATTAGGCTGTGGACAGGTTCCAAATTCAAGTAAGACTCGTAAAACAAAATAACATATCATACATATTTAAAAAAAGGAACGTAGGTTCAAAATGTGTATTCAAGGGATCTGATTGGTTAGGTCGGAGAGAAGATGAGGACAGCTTACGTACATTATTCTAAATTCAAATAAATTTAAAATTGGAAAGCTAATAATGGCTCATCAATATTTGAAATGGAACGAGGGTTCTATTGGTCGGAATGGGTACTCGAGGAGTTTGATTGGTTGAGTCGGAGACAGGATGGAGACCAGATACGGACACTTGGGTAGTATAAAAAGGGGACGAATGGGCCGACCAAACCAGTTACCGTCAAGAAGCCAAAGTTGCTGTCCGCGATAAAGTGAAAAGTGAAATATTCAAAGTGAAGTGTCTGTGAAAAGTGAAGTGTAAGTGCTAGTGAATTGCCACCTGCCAGAGGGGATTGGATTAATCCTGTTGGACGAGTTTACTCACGTAAGTCCTAGAATTTAGGCATTTTAGACTTTTTCCGGATAGATGAGATGTCTCCAAGATAAATGTTAAACTTAATAAATTATTCTTCTAAAATAGTGGAGTTAAAATTGATGGAATTGATCATTGAATAGAGACACTTGCTCTTTGGATTTCTCGTAGACTAAAAGACAGTTTAGAGATGTCCAAGTCATTGGTTAATATTATCAGTTAATTGTTCAATAAATATTTGTCAATTAATCATGTTATGTTGAAGACATTTATCTGTCTGCATATTGTGACTGTATTATAGAATTTAAGATAGTTCTGCAAATAAAATAAGGAGATGAAATGAGACAAAGGAGCAACAAATCATTTATACAGTAACAAATTAACAAGGCTTAAATAAAACTTAGATAAAATATTCTTATCTCAGCATTGTGTTTCCAAATCTTATTCAGCGTTAGTAATAAGTATCAAAAGGAGTAATTTGAGCTAGAACAGCAATGGAGAGTGTTGTAATTACGTCAAGAGGCCTCTTAAACCAGCTTTACAGTCATAAGCCTGTAATGTTTTCCTAGCTCCGGTTATCTACAATGATAAATATCCGTAGAATTCTCATTTTTAGGTGAAAACATGAAAACAATTTCCTTTACAGAACAACATTTGACTACCATAGAACAAACAGATACAACTATGGATATTTACATTTAGTTATTAACAATAATTTATTAATTATTACTTTAAGAAGGTGTGTGATAATTTTCCGTGTCATTCCATGTTCTGCATTTAATATATGATTTTGTGTTTACTTGAAGTTAGGTTATTACAATCTATGCTTTGCGAATTTATAGAAATCTTATGGCGAAATATAATCTCTAATAGTAACGACAGGATTGGGGTCAAAATGGTATAACAGAATTAGGGTCATTTTAATTAACCCTTGCAGTAGGAATAAGATTTGTCTTCATGTGCTTACTAGGTACAATTTTATCGTTATAATAATTTACTTCTCTTACAATTAGGTTAGTTTGTCTCAGTATTTCCTGAAAAGAACTTGAGTTACCACGGCTCACAATATTCGGTTCTACCACTATGAGCTAGACGATCACACCTTGGCCATATATTTAATCAGTTCTTCATTCATTAGTATAGATTTATTGTCTGGATAATGTTAAGTTATGATTCGATCTAGTTATGTGTAATTATTTATCTGAGGAATTAAAAACGTAGGCCGGAATCATCTAGATATTATTAGCTCAGATTAGGGGTAGTTGCAATTTGGTAGTACCGTTCCCAGGATTAGAGCTTTAGATTACGGGACGAGTAGGCTAGTTACTATTTATTAGCGGGAGTCAGGATCAAAAAGAGAGGGCTGTTACAATTTGGTGCCGTGACCATGGATAGGCATGGATGGTTACAATACCACCAAGTTTATTTATTCCAATGCATTGACTTGTACATTCACCTTTTTGATAGTTTTGAAAAATTCTGTCCCCCTAAACCTCATGGGTCCTCCCTTAATTAGTGATAAAGAAAACCCTCGAGTTCTTTCAATCTGTCAACGTGAAGTGGCGAGTTGGTTGTTTGAAGAAGTTCGGTGTGGCCAGCTTGTGGGGAATTTGACACAGTGACGGTAGAATTGGCGATATAAAAAAAGTTGGGGCAAATTAACTGAACTTGGAATGGATAATGAGTTTTCAGAAAATGCATGGGACGACTTTCTTTACAGAAGTACTTACGGAGTGACTTAGCGGTGCTGGCACGAGCTAGCCTGTTTCGCTTCATATTCCAGCGCCCAGGTGCTCAGTCACCTTTTCCAGGTCATTCTACCCATGCAGGGACATACTTCGGACTTTTTAATGCTGGATTGTCCGCGTGAATGCGAGTTTTGAATTCGAATATATTGCTCCGACTCCCATCTTAGATAATGAGAATTGCATAAGGGCCACACTGAAGAAGATTTTTCTGGAATGATCGGTATTGTTTTTTCGTCAGATTCGGATCTATAAATAGTTGTAAAACAGCGGGAGCTTTCTTTTCCCTGCAGGGCCTGATCGATAAACATCCCAAGGCACCGATTCTCCGGATTCCGGTGTGTTACTACACAACCAGTACCACACAAGTAAGATTCATTCTTGCCGTTGAAGTCATCTCGCTGTGAACACGGAATTGCATTTTGGTTTTGTTTGCTGGCTTGGAAAAGCGTCAGCCCCGGTCTCTTCCTGCTCTTGGAATCGCTGCTAGTATGAAGGCCGAAACGTTTCTATGCATTGTTTTTCGTTGTCCAAATTCGGTCCTAAATTTCGTGTTATTTTCAGGCCTTTTCGGGCGACCCCAGCATTTTGGAAACCCGGTTGATAATCGAGTGTACACGTCATCCTCGTGGGGTGGACTCATCATCCAGAGGTGTGCCACGTGCCGAGCCGGCCCAGCCTACCACAAACGCTGTGACAGCTCTTCCAGAGTCGGACGGGCGTCTCGTCGGCCCATCTCCAGTCAAGTGTTCCCGGTAAAGAGCCACGTGGGATCAGTCTGCCAAGCAGCCCCTGATCTGCAGGTTGCGGTCGGTATTTATAGTGTTTTTATTCTACTTTTTCCGGCGTATTGACCGCCGGTGGCGGCCTTCCTTTTTTGTGATCATACAGTCAGTCGGAACTTATCTTTTACCTTGAGCGACCCACGATTTCTCTTTGACCCTGAAATTCTGAGCTAGCTGGCAGGAAGGTACCTATTTTTATTGTTTCTCGGTACCTATATAAATTTTTAAGCAATCTTAGCGTATTCTAATATCAAAATATTTGTTAATCTTTTCTCAATTCTACCATACATTGCTGGCACATTTTATTTAGATTAGTAGTGCGTCGTTCGCTCACACCACACCTCAATCCATCGTGGGTTCAGTCCATATGGGATCACTGACCGTTCAGAGTCAGGTACAAGCGAGCAACCCTTTTTAGTACAATACTGCCATGTAGAGAGGTGTGTTCTTGAAGTAGTACCTACTTACTGAACCGTTTTGAATGCCTGCAGAATTTTAAATAAAACCAACCTTGTATTGAACACTTCATGTATTTGTTTAATTTCAATTATAGTCTCCTATTAGGCAGGTAGGTACTTAGTTGTGCATGGAGTTTCACTCCCTCACCTCAGGTCAGCTGTAGGGGAAAGGTATAATACCCGAATACATCCAATAGTTTGTAACAAAGTGATATTCTGCAGTTTTATGGAAAACATCAAAATCTACAATAAAGTTTGCAATACCATATGTCTTACTATTACAATTATTTTACAATAACTACTTTTTCATAAAATACCTATGCAATAGTAACACCGAAAAATCCTTATATCGCGTGTGGAAACTATTGACAATAGAGCAAAGTGATTTAAGTCTGTGTATACCAAATATTATGCGATACCATATTTTCTACCGACTTCCAAAACGGAGGAGGTACTCAATTCGACTGTTTTTTGTTTGTTTCCTCATAACTTTCGATAGGATGGAATAATATTTGGTAGTGCAGCGGGGAACGACAATGTATGCAGATTCTAAATTCTCCACGGCACTACCAGCTGGTAGTTAAAAATTCCCTTCTGCACTACCAGTAGTGCAGTTTGGTAGTGCAGCGGGGAATGACTGGTGATTTTTCTACCGACTTCCAAAAAGGAGGAGGTCTTAGGTTCTACTTCATCGTGCGTATGTTGTGTGTTACCAGGCCAAGTCGTCGTCGTTGGGGGCCGTAGCCGGGCGTCTGCCGGGGACTCTTAGCACCCCCTGCCCGTTACCTTGGCCGCTACCGTAGCCAGGAATAGCGGGGCTGCCGGGGACTGGGGGCCTGGTTCCATTTGTGTCAATCATTGGGGGGGTTTTTCCAATACTCGCCACGCTTGGCAGGCGGGTTGGCGAGCGCAGCTGTGGGTTTTTTAACTGGGAAGGTGCTGCTGCCCACCTTCTGTTTGTTATCCCTTAGCCGGCTTCAACGGCACCCACGGGTAGAGTTGGGGAGCTACTATTCTAAGCCGGCACCCCACGGCACAAACAAAGCACTTAGAGTGCTCTTATTACTTATCTTGATCAGATAGTATGTCACTAAATGGTGCGCAGTTTCATGAACACGTTTCTTTTTGAACACGAACAGTTTCTTATAAAAAAAATGTAGGTAGTTACCTAATATAATACTTTAACGTTACCTCTGTGCTACAGATTAATTGTAAGTTGGTCAGTGTACAAAATTGACGTTTTGCTGGATAAAAATCTATCTTATAAGGCCGTGACGTTTTAAAGACTGGTATATCTGTAGAAATTAATAACGACAAAATAAGTTTTGCCAAGACTACAACGTTTTAACTATGGTTCTAAGTCTGAAGAATTTGACGAAGACATGATTGACGTAGATTTGCTAGGTAATTAATCAGTATCCTCGAAAAATATTCTAACTCTTATTTACTAAGACTGTGCATAAAAGTCCCTGTAGTTTGTCTCCTACCGAATTTACATTGTTATAGCTAACGAGAAAATTGATGATCTGTAAGATGTATGAGAAAGTGCCTCCTCTTTTGCAAGCCCCATTCTAATGGTGAAAAAAGGGTGGTTTGGGCTCCGAATTAGTTCTAAGACCCCTATAGATAAAATCGTGAATTTTTCAGAACTTGCAACTTGAAGTGGCTTTAAGTGAAAGACCTAATTGTTAAATTTCAATCTGACGAGTTGCCTTCTGTAATTTTAAACACGTAGGGCATCAGACAGTGTATATTATACCGAAAAATACCACGAGGTAATATTATGAAATGGATACCTACACATGCTACCTCATTCCTTGATGTGGTCTCTTATAAGCCACGTACATGCTGACATAAAACATCTTGGGTACGAAAAAACACTCTTGACAACAAATTTTACGATCTCTATTGACGTTTCAAAGTATGGTACGATATGTAAAAAAAATTTGTGGATTCTTGTGTCATATGTAAATCGTGATAAGTCTCATCAGGTGCTCAACAATTACGTCTACATCTAATCCCAAAAGCAGGTAGTTCCTTGGCATACGGTTCACTTAAACCTTACAGAAAAATTAAGCGGTAAGTGACAGAAATGAATACTGTTCTGTTATCATTCATGCCTTTACATAGCACTTCTTGTTGAAACATACGTTCACGTGAAACTCTTCCGAAGCTATCAAAGCAGTTAAAAATGCCGTTGCATCAAAGAGGGTAATAGCTAACCGTGTCCGTTCATATGATAATTCCGATATTTATCCGATATTACGACGTCTGTAAAAGCAACAATATAAAACTGTATTGCTCACTACGGGCTCCAGTAGGCATCAGTACCTTATGGGCATCAGATGTCCAGCGCGTAATGCAATCTTCTTACAATTGCTGAAGGTAATTTTTATCAAACTTGGCAAGACCAACTGGGAGGTATTATCTTTGAAAAGCACTCGCTGTAGAACGGGGTTCACTTCGATTGAATTGATGTTAGGCATTCAGGGTGACTCACTTGAAACTTCTAAAATCACCACAGGCTGTGATGAGCCTAGCAGATTAAATCTCGACTTGGCGCATTCTGATGATAAAATAAAATAAAATTGGCCTATCTTGATGTCATTCAATTTATCGTAGGTAAATTTAAAGTGAAACCGTTTTCCGTTGGAAACTACGCTCAACCGTTTCGCTCAACTGCTTTCTTGGCCAATAATAGTTACAGGTTGAAACAAATTTATGGCTCTTAATAGAATCGACTAGTATGCCCATGAAAATTTGCGTGAAGTACTTTGGTCCGTTAGACATTTCGTGTGATGGCGTGACGGCGGATAGCGATGAACCAACCTTGTTCATGAAACTGATCACAATACTGTCAACTTAGCTTATGACACTTAGTGAGTCATCTTTGAATATTAACACCTACGAAGAAATAGACTATTATTTCTTCGTAGATTAACACCACATCTGTGATTAATAGCGAAAAAATGTCTGTGAGCAATAGCAATATCATATTAGTAAGTGGAAATAAGTATCTGAAGAATCTTTGCAAGATGTACCATATTCAATAGTTATTACCACGAATGCCTACGCTGCCTATGCCTATGCCCACGAATTACCTAAAGATGACTAAAAAGAAACAATAAAACAATAAAAGAAAGAAATGTGTGAGAGAAAAAAAATGGCGTTCTTCTTCTTCTTCTTCTTTTTATGTAGCTTTTTAACGTGGAAAGACGTTACTCTGCCAGTGTCATGTTTTGGCGGATATTTTGTCCTTGTACTCCCCCAACCCTGAAGGAGTGACCATTGTACGGTACGGAATCAAATGAAAGTAATATGAATATCAAAAGTATTAAAAACTGGTTTCGCTTTTACAAACGTATATTATTGGTTTTAATAAAATTACATAACATATAAATAAATGGTGTAAAAACAAGCGATAAAAGAGAGTTAATAACAGTAGGTCTAGCGATATCAGAATTAAGTTCATTATACAAAGAAGAATTTAACTTAGGACATGAAAAGAAAATGTGATTTAAAGTACCGTCATCTAGGCCACACTCACAAAGGGAATGATCCCTGACCCTGATTTTAGCAAGAAACACGGGAGAACAAACGTGACCTAAGCGCAAACGAATTACGGTGGAAGTGACCCATTTCTCAGCATTTTTAAACTTAAAAAAACCAAGGTTTTGAAGGTATGGTGGGCTGAATTAAGCCAAAATGCCTACCTTTGATCATTCTTGTTCGATTCCAAATATTCGACCATTTATCATTTAACTGCACTTTTGTAGAGTTACGTAAATCGCGAGAAAAACAGTTGCAGTATGATTCCAGCCCTAAATCAGTAGCCTGCTTAGCAAAATTATCTGCAATTTCATTACCTTTAATGCCGCTATGGCCTGGAATCCAAGCTAAAACTTCGATACCAGCTAAATAACATCTATAAAGAATTTCTCTAATTTTCAAATTAGTGTGTAACATATCTTTCGCACGAAATGGAAATTTATAAATGTCCTGTAAACAACTAAGAGAATCCGAAAATATGATGCATTTATTTAATTTATAAGATTCGACATATTTAACAGCTTCTAAAATTGCCACTGATTCATCGGAATAAACAGATAAACTAGACGAACATTTAAAGTTAAGTAAAATACGATACCTAGGTATCCAAACAGCTGCTCCGACATAACCATTACTCGTTAACCTAGACGCGTCCGTAAAAACCGAAAGCCAACCTGCCCAAGAACGATCTAAAATATCAAGAAACTTTTTATCCGCACCAGGAGAGTTCTTATCAACGCCAAAATTTAAAATAATATTAAGTCTGAAAACTAAACACTCATAGGGCACAGTAAAAATGGGTTGTATAGTAAATTTATAAATAGTGTGAGGCAAATTAAGTAATTTGTTGTGTGAATTTAAAATACATGGAGGATCCTTGTGACGCCAGTAACGAGAGGATGAAACTAAATTACTAAGACAAATTAACTAAAAATGGCGTTGAAGGGTTGATCCGTTCCAACGCCATTGCTCAAGGGATATAATCCGTACTAGAATAATAAAAAAAAAGTGTAAAAAAATAAAACAAAAAGAGAAATGAAAAAATAAATAAAAAACAGTCAAAAAAGTGTAAAGAAAAAAAGCTTTACAGGAATGAATAAAAATAATATTACTGTAAGGTTAATGACCGGACCAGCTGGTGATGACAATGATGATGATGATGATGACTGTTGTTGTTTGGAGGATATGTGACGAACTATGGCTAATGACACGACTAATCTTCTACAGTAGTCTCTCTTATGAGACTAGCTGGGTATATATTGTGAGAGTGCGACTAATGTGCTACAGTAGTCTCTCGTTTGAGATTAGCTGGACACACGATACGTACACGTTGATGGTGAGAAGGTTGACTGATGTGAGTGATGATGTTACAGTAGTATTCCTAGCTGGCATATGTTATGTGGTGGTGATTTCAATCTAATTTTCTGAAGGGTTAATGTTAACTGGACCAGATGAACGTGTGTAAGCAGATAGCTTAACATCTCTGTCACTTATATGTCAGGATGAACGAACGTGTCTCAGGACACGAATAGCGCTCAAGGACGAGCTTATGTCAGTCTGGCCGTGACGGCGGCGCGGCGTCGGCCGCCTATTGTGACGGAGCATGCGCAACGGGCGAGCGGTTGATTCACCACACACCATAGATTAATCAGACTATATCTAAAGACCACACACCCATCATCACAGTCGCCTATAAAATAGCTGCGCTTGGCAACCGGAGCAAGGCTGTTAGTTTACTGCGAGCGCTCACCGCGTGCGCACGTCTCAGTAGTTATGATCTAATAAGTGATCGAAGATTAAAATTGGAATAGTCGTTACGTGTTTTCTTCATACCAGGTCACACTTCATGTCTGGCTCTCAGCGGATATATCTAATACAATAAAATATTTATAACATGTAAGTTGTTTATCTATACTATCTATAGGTACTTAATATTCGAATTGGCTCAAAAAGTACTGGACCGATTTCAAAAATGAGTAACATAAGATTTATCACCATCATCATCATCCATCACCACGCAGGTGAAACCGCGGAGAGCAGCTAGTTTAATATACATCTAAGTCGACATATGGAATAGATACATAACACTATTCTATCTAATCACTGGTACGGAGCCGGTCCCAAGCCCGGATAAAGAGGGAGGGCACCCAGGGGGGAATAAGGGCGCAGTAGTTTCCATTCCAAGCATTCCTCCCCAGCGGCAGCCTGTGGCCGGCATATTGCTTGGGGGCAAAACACCCTCTGTGTTTCTTGGGGTGATTTCTTCTCAAGCAATATGCGAAAAATCAGGGGTAAGCTGCTTGGGCAACTGCTTACACCATTGCTTTTGCGCCCACTCACTAACATTTCTGCTCCACAGAACTACTATTATTAAAATGATGTACAGCAATATTGAAAGTGATATCCCATGCGATCCGGCTAGCGCCCGGCGCCCTCTGGTTCCCGGGCCAGAGAGTGTGAAATTGACTACCGAAGGCGACGGCGGGGTGGAGTCCCAGGCCTCGCCGGCCGCGGCTGCTACTGGACCGATGACAACGGAGGCGCTGCAACCTGGACCAGTGGAGAAGGCCAGTCACTCCGTGGAGCGCCACAACGCGCGCAAGAGGGACCAGCTGCAACGACAGGGAGAAGCGGCGGCGGAACCACACGCTGAGTTGGAGGGAGGTAACAGGCGAGGGATCGGGAAGCCTAACAAGCCTACCGTGAACTTGCAAAGCGCCTATCGCGGTAAAAACCGCAAAATACAACAAAGGGAGCGTTGGAGGCGCGAAGCCGAACTGGCGGACACGCTCTACCGGCAGCAGAGGGAAGGCGTCCTGCATTTGCCTGGCATGTCGGCGCTCGCGCCGGCTGTCGTCGCAAGCATGGCACGCGCCGTCCCGCATGCTGTGGCTAACGCCTCTGCGCTCCCTGACATGGGGAATGAATCCCTGATAAACGCAGGGCCTCGCACGGTCGCACCACATACGGCTCGCCCCCCCTCCGTACCCAACCGAACCCCAGCTCAAAGCAAGGGCAAGGGAAAGGGGAAGGGAAAGAAGGGGCGCGCAGTGGCTGATGGTGAGGCGCCGGAGTGCACGGCTGCCCCACGTACGACTCTCCGCCCTTCCGTACCAAACCAAACCCTAGTCAAGGACCAGGGCGAGGAAACGGGAAAGAAAGGGCGCGCAGTGGATGATGGTGGGGTGGTCCGGGCCGCGGGCACTGTGGACGCAAAACAGACGGACGTGGGGGATGAGGTAACCCGTAATGCGAAGAGGCAGCGGAGTTCAGACCTTGTGTCACCCAGCCAGGTAGCAGTCGATAAGAAGGCTCGCCTGGATGGTGGAACTTCCTCTGCAGCTATCGCGACGGGGGCTCCTTACCTTCTCGGGCCGAAAGTAAAGGAAGAAGGTGGAGGCGCGGTCTCGGCATCGTATGCGGATGCGGTCAGGGCGGCACACAAAGTTGTTGTGTTAGACCGGAACCGAGTGCAGATGGATGAGATTCGCGCCATACACCTGAGGAAGGTCATCGATGAAAAAACCATCGGAACCCTTCTGGCTTACGCGGGCAGCCCGAACACTGTACTGCCTAGGTTTACGGCCCTGCCGAGAACGTTTCGCGGTGGGGTCAGATATGTGGCCCGAGACGACTATGCGCTCACTTGGCTCACCAGCACGGTGGAGCATCTACCACCGTTATGGGAGGGCTCAGGTAGGTACATGGTTGTGCCGGAAAGCAAGGTACCTAGGTATCACACTGGGGTCATTTTTATACCAGATTTCGGACGAGGTAGGCAAGAGCTGGCTAAACGGTCGGATATATTGCTTAACTTGCTTATCGCACAAAATCCTGGGGTAGGTGTGGAGAGGTGGCAGCTCTTCACGCATGAATCGCGCCCTATAGGCGATAGCTTTAACCATATCCTCGTAATGTGTGTGCCACCAGAGGATCTGGGAAACCTCCAGCGTGAGGGCTGTCGCCTTCACTACCTGTCGGCGACAGTGTATGTGAAGGTGAGAGGAGTAAAACTCAGGGGCGATGTGGAGGCGACGTCGGGGGGGGGGGGGGGGGGGCGCTGCTCAGGGCGGCGACGTAGCGTCGATGACCCCTGTCGCCGCATCAGACGCAGCGCTTGCTGAGGATTTGGGTTGGTCGACGTGAAGCGTTTGCTGGGCGAGGACGATGACGGCGAGGATGATATTAGTGGCGATATAATGGGCCTAAATATCTTCTCGCCGGCATCCTCCATGGATGCGGAGATTGCAGGCGCCTCCTCCTTGACCTTACCAAATAACAAGCAGTAGAGTTGCTCTTCAAGCTATTCGACTGCAACAAATGTTAGTAAAATAAGTAATCAGGTATTTTAAATATTTTAATGATGGATACTGATAATATAAACAATTCGTATTCCAAAAACACAACCAACAGAATGGGTGTCAGTATAACTAAACAGGGCGTCATTAGTAATATTGACATCATCCAAGCCAATCTCCAACACAGTGTCACAGGTTTCGCCGCTTTGCGAAGAACCCTGGAGGAGCAACCTAACACGATAGCACTGGTCCAGGAACCCTATCTAAGCCGTAGTAAGGTGAGTGGTTATAATGCCCTAAGGGGTAACGTTTTCTCTCCCCCCTTTCAAAGGAAAATTCGGACTTTCGTTTACGTACCGAATCCATACAAAGCATCCTTGGTGACACACTTGTGTACCGACGATCTTACGGTAGTGAAACTAGAGACGGGCCTACATGGACGGGTCGAAAGTGTTATAATAGCATCAGTTTACATGGACATCGAAGCTGAAGCGCCACCTCAAGCACTTGAAGAATTAATGCACCTCTGTGAAAAAAACAATCTAGAATGCGTGGTGGGCTGCGACGCAAATGCCCACTGCTCCGTCTGGGGTAGCACAGACACAAATGAACGAGGAAAAGATTTACTAGATTTTATCCTAAGGCATAATCTAAACGTTCTGAACAGAGGCTCTGAACCCACATTTGTAACTTCTAGGGCCAAAACTATAGTTGACATAACTATAGCGACAAGGGAAATTGCCGAGACTATTGAGAACTGGCGAGTTGCATCAAAAGAGTTCTCTGGGTCGGATCATAGACGAATCAGGTTCAGCCTACAAGTAAAGGAACATAAACCGCGAACCTACAGAAATCCTAAGAAAACTGATAGATCCCTATTCAAGGAAACACTAGAAAAGGCACTGGAAACAGTGCCACAGGTAGAGGCTACCATAGAAATAGAGCCTCAACACATAGAAGCTAACCTAGATATCATAATGCGCTCTATGATAAGTAGCTACAATAAATCATGTCCTTTAAAAACAGAAAACAGTAACTCGAAAGACAAATGGTGGAACAAGGAACTCAGTAAGCTGAGGAAAAAGTCAAGACACCATTTCAATAGGGCAATGAACACCGATCACGAGAGTGATTGGCAGGAGTACAGAAAAGCACGACACAAACTCAAAGTAGGGGTGCAAAAGAGTCAAAATAATTCATGGAAAAAGTATAGCAACTCTATACAATCGGAGAGTGAGACGGCGAGACTTAGAAAACTTGTATCTAGTGACACTTAGGTAAAACTAGGTACTTTGAAGAAGCCCGATGGCACCTATACAACATCGGAAAAGGAGCAATTTGAACTCCTCTTACAAACTCATTTTCCTGACTGTTGTTTGGAAAACAATGATGGTTGGGAAACCGAAACTTCGAACGAGCCCGATAACGATGATTGGGCTTTTGCGAATTCGTATCGAATTATAGTTACGGAAGAAACTCTTCTATAGGCGGTGAGTACTTTCAAACCATATAAGGCAGCTGGCACCGATGGTATTTTTCCTGCATTAATCCCAATGGAGCCTGGCCAAGATCAAAAACCACCTCCTGACGATATTTAGAGCATGCTTAGCCTGGAAGTATATACCTAAGTCATGGAGGGAAGTCAAGGTAGTTTTTCTACCTAAGCCAGGAAAAACAGATTACACGAATCCAAAGTCTTATAGGCCTATAACCCTGAGCTCATTTTTATTAAAAACCTTGGAAAGGCTCTGTGATAAATATATAAGGAGTGGACCATTAGCGCAGAATCCTATCCACAAAAATCAACACGCCTATCAATCAGGAAAATCTACAGAGACTGCTCTCCACCATGTGGTGAACAAAATAGAATCAGCTTTGAAGAATAAGCAATCCTGTTTAGCCTCATTGACATTTAAGGAGCTTTCGATAAAACCACTTTCTCCAGCGTCGAGATAGGGCTAAGAGACAAATGCGTGGATAACAGAGTAAATAAGTTTGTGACTAACATGCTCTCCAATAGAGTCGCAAGCATTGAAAACTCTAGCACCACACGCTGTCGAGTAACGAGAGGATGCCCACAGGGTGGTGTCCTATCACCTTTGTTATGGGTAATCGCAGCAAACGAACTCGTTGAATTGTTAAACAAAGATGGAATAGTTACTATCGCCTACGCAGATGATTTGGCCATAATGGTATCGGGGCTATTCGAGTCTACTCTCTGCGAAAAAATGCAGATGGCACTTCGCATTGTCGAGGGATGGTGTCACAGACACGATTTATCAGTAAACCTAAATAAAACAGAAATGGTACTATTCACACGTAAAACAAAGGTAACCAAACTTAAACTACCTACGCTATTTAGCAAAGAGCTAACTCTAAGTAAGGAAGTTAAGTACTTGGGCATTTGGATGGATAGTAAACTTTTATGGGGAAACCAGACCACATTACCAGAAAAGCAACAAATATTCTCATGCAGAGCAGAGCTGTAGGAAAAGACTGGGGACTAAAACCAAAGCTGTGCCGCTGGCTATACACGGTCATTGTGAGACCAGTCCTCACCTACGGATGTGTAGTGTGGTGGCCAAGAACAAATTTGGTACCTAACCACAATAGCTAAACTGCAGCAAACCCAAAGATTAGCTTGCTCTCTTATTAGCGGATGCACAAAGACCACACCGTCGCAGCCCTAGATGTAATCTTAGGCCTAACGCCATTGCATCTTTACATACAGCAGGAAGCAATGGCATCAGCGCTACGGATAAAATCTACGGGCCAGTGGAAAGACTCTGGACCTGATACACACCATAGTAAAATTTTACATAAGGTGACAAAAATTATCCCAGAATCATCACAAGGCACTGACAGGATAGTCAGCACGCACCTTGATGAGAGAAAGTACGTGCTGGTCACTTAGAATACTGCTTTGGATAGTTGTTCACCGTCATACAACATGTTTACGGATGGGGCGAAAAATAAAGCGGGAGCTGGTTGTGGATATTTCTCGCCGGAACTTGGTATATCAGATTCAAAGGCCTTAAATAAGACCACATCACCAGCACATGCAGAGGCTATGGGCCTACTGTTAGCAGCAAAAGCTATACCATATAGAGACGAGGAGTGCTTACTTACTTGGTACTTGGTGGGCTGGCTCTTTTCCGCAACCAGGCCGCTGTGGCGCGGCCCATTTTGCGTGATAGCCGGGTGTCGCTGATCAGTCCAGCCACCCGGTGTCGCCCAGGAAAGCCAGCAGCTCCTTCGGCTTGGCGCAGGCTTCCCACACTGTCCTCGGCGAGCCGAGGTTAGCTGCCCTTTGTGCCGCCACGCTCCTGCATTCGATGAGCAGATGCGCAGCTGTTTCTTCCGCCTCCATGCAGCCTCTGTATAGGGGGCTGTCTGTAACACCTAGATTAAACAGGTGTTTGTTTAAGGAGCAATGACCGGTCATTATTCCGACGATATGTCGTACATTATTTCTTTTAAGATTGAGGAGTTTTCTGGAGAATTTCAGATTTAGAATCGGAAAAGCCTCCTTCGACTGCCTACAACCCTCGATACTTGCCCAGTAGTTCTGATGCTGGTCCTTAGTTTTTTTGCGAATCCATGCACGAATTTGACTGAAAGGTAGGGGGATCATTGGTTCTGGTCCTGCACACGTCATACCGGAACCTCTCCTTGCTAGCTCATCAGCCGCATCGTTACCTCTGGAATCGCTGTGCCCCTTTATCCATTGGAGTGTGACATTATTGTTATGTTTACTTACTTCCTCCAATAGTCGGTGACATTGTATGATCAGCCCCGAAGAGTGGTCGTATCTATTTAGGGCTCGTAGTACCGCAGTGCTGTCGCAGAGTATCCTAATATTACTATTGGTTACCTTCCTGCAAAGTACTGCTGCTGTGGCTTGGATGACACCCACACATTCTGCTTGGAATATAGAGTTGTGTTTACCTAGCCCTGTTGCTATGTGTATGTTTAGTTCCTCCGAGAACGCTCCCGCTCCGGTGCCTGTTGCCATCTTGGAGCCATCTGTGTAAATTCTGACTTCATGAATACCTGAGCAGTCGCTTGGCTCTTCATTTAGTTGTACGCAGTAGCTCTTTGTAAAGAAGTGTTGCTTTTGTACTCTATCATAGATAGACTTTATTAAGGGGTTTCCAACTGCAAAGTTTTCTATGATTGTTGTATGGGGTGCTAATTGATCCTGATACCAGAGGTTCAGTGCCTTTAGCCTGTACGCAGCCGCCGCGGCCTCTTGTTGTATGTATAGGTGTAGCGGGGTCAGGCCTATCATGGCCTCAATCGCGGCGGTTGGTGCAGTGCGCATGCAGCCTGTTGTGGCTACACAGGCAAGTCTCTGAAAGGTTTGTAGCTTGGTTTTGGTGGTGCTCAGGGTGGTTCTGGGCCACCACACAATTGCACCATATGTTAGTGAAGGTCTGATTACCGTTTTATATAGCCATAGGGTGATCTTAGGGCTTAGTCCCCATGTTTTACCTATCATCCTTCTGCATTGCCAGAACGAAATACTGGCTTTGATTAACTTGTTCTCTAAGTGCTTGGCCCAATTCAACTTGCTGTCTAGTGTGACTCCCAGATATTTCACTTCTTCTGACAGTTTCAGTTGCTTGTTAAATAGGCTAGGTAGTGTAAACCTGCCTAGGGTTCGTTTGTTAGTGAACATCACCAGTTCGGTTTTAGTTGGGTTTACGGAGAGTTCGTATTCTATGCACCATTTTTCGACAACCTTTAACGCATTTCTCATCAGGTCACATGCCACACTGGCAAAATGGCCTGATATTAGTATTGCGAGGTCGTCTGCATACCCTACCGTGAAGAAGCGACTTGTATTCAGCCTGGTGATTAGATCATTGACTACTAGATTCCATAGGAGCGGGGACAGGACACCTCCTTGGGGGCACCCCTTGGCCACCACTCCCCTGGTCGTGCCGTTTAAATCAATACGTATCGCCCTTAATTCTAGCATGTTAATGATCCAATCGATCAGGGTCAGGTCTACTTTGTGTTTAAGCAGTGCTGCTCTAATGCTGCTAAAGTTAGTTTTGTCAAAGGCTCCTTCTATATCAATGAAAGCTCCTAGACATAAATTTTTACTTTTAATATCTCGCTCTACTTTGTGTATAACACTGTGTAGGGCGGATTCGGTAGATTTACCTGCGCTGTAAGCGTGCTGTTCTGGGTGAAGTGGCGTGGTAATGAGAACTGTGTCTCTGATGTACCTATCACAGAGCCTCTCCAGGGTTTTCAGGAGAAAAGACGTAAGACTTATCGGTCTATAAGCCTTTGCTTCTGTGTAGTCACTCTTACCCGGCTTTGGTATAAACAAGACCTTAACCTCTCTCCACCCTTTGGGCATGTATCTGTGCGCCAGACATGCCTTGAAGATAGCACTCAATGTCTCGTTTATATGATGTTCATTCCATTGTAGGAGTCCTGGGAATATCCCGTCCAAACCTGGCGTTTTGTACGGTGTGAATGTGTTGATTGCCCAGTTTAGTCTCTCTCCTGTAACAACAGTCTGTGCAACAGCCCAGTCTGTCGCTGTAGGTGGTGCCATGGGGTGTTCTGTCCAAACATTTGAGTCAGATATTAGACACCCAGGAAAGTGTGTTTTCAGAAGTATTGTATAGGTTTCTGTTATAGTTTTAGTAAACGTATTGTCGCTTTTCTTTATGGAGCCGATGTCGCGGTTCGGGTTACTAGCGAGTATTTTCCTAACCCTATTCGCTTGTCCATTCGACTTGATGCTGGTGTTGTAGTTTTTCCATGACCTGCGTGACCTGGACCGTATATTTTTCTTATATTTAGCCTTGGCTATTCTATAGTTGTCCCAGTCCTCGTCCATGCATGTATTCATGGCTCTATTGAACAGCTTGCGTACCTTCCGCCTCTGTCGTTCCAGTGCTTTGGTCCACCCCTGATTGCCTCCCCCAGCGTTTGGCAAAGAGAGGGGGCATGCGCTTTCATAACTCATAGTGAGACTGTACGTGAGTTGTTCAACAGTTTGCTCTATTTCTTCTATGTTTACTAGTTGCGTGTTCGCACTTACTGTGTTCATGTTTTGTTCAAGGGACCTAGTGAAGATCGTCTTGTCGGTCCTGCGGGGGTTGCGGATTGGTGTTAGTATCTGTTTGCTTATTTTTAGTTCATACCTGATCCACCTGTGGTCGGAGCCGGAGTATTCGCCTGATACTTCCCAGTTCTCTATGAGGTTTGTATTACCTGAGACCAAGGTGAGGTCGATGATAGTACGGCTGCGTTGTCTAACAAAAGTTGGTTCCGCGCCTGTATTTGCTATAAGGAGATTTGTAGTAAATAAAAAGTTTACCAGGTCCTCCCCTCTGCTGTTTGACGTGGGCATACCCCATATAGGGTGATGGGCGTTTGTGTCTGCTGATATTACTAGTTTGAAGTCATTGAGCTCGCAGTATCTTACCAGGTCCGCAACGTCTTTCAATGGGATCTCCTCGTCGCCGGGCATGTAGGCTGACGCGACGATCACGTCCCCAGCTTCCTCCCCGAGAACACCCCGGAGCCTGGCAGTAGCCAAGTCTCTGGAACAGAACTCGGTTAGAGGCAATGAAGCAATGTTGCTTGGTACATATATACATGCTCGAATGTTGTTTTTGGAGGTGTTGTCATGTATTAACTTACCCCTTAGATTATTGAGACCACACACACGCCCCGCCCTGATCCACGGCTCCTGGATCAAGGCCATGGTCTCCTCGCTGTCATCCCCCAGCACTCTGCGCAGGTTAGCCGTTGCAGTGAGGCTGTGCTGGAGGTTTGTCTGGATGACCTTACACATCATGGAGGATTGGGTCGCCATCATTCAAGCTACCCTCCTCCTCTGACTCAGCCGTGTTGGCCCCGTTTGGATCCCTCCACTCTCCTCTGGTAGGGGGGTCAGGATCCACACTCATATCCTCCGTCGTCTTTGAGGACGATGGTTTGGGCGATGAGTGTGACAGCTCGTCCGGAGTTTCCCCCGTCTTGCCGTCTGGAGCCAGCATGGTATCCAGCTTGTCTGCCGGTGTGGGCTTGCTTGCTGGTGCAGGTGGTTCGTCCTGAAGAGACCCGTTCGCTGCATAGAATCGAACGTAGACATTCCCCAGGTTGAAGGCTAGCCTCCGTCCTTTCTCTACGAGTGTAGGTATAAGGGGTTCGGGAACCCCCAACGTGAGGAACATCGTGTCGTCTCCGTGCATGCTATGCGCGAACAGTCTCCAGGTGTTCACCTGGGCCCACTTGTTCTGATCCGCCAGAATCAAGCTCGTGTCTTCGACAGAGCTATCACATTCCGGGATGAACAGTGCTGCTCTTACTACTCGGGTTAAATCTCCCTGTCGTTTGACAGTGAGTTTAACCCCTGAGTCAGCTGAAAGACTGCTAACTGCCTTGTTGAGCCACCGTAGTGAAGCATCATCCTCACACCACAGCTTCAGGGCTCCATCTGCAATGATGGGCTTCCCTCTGAAGCAGGGGGAGAATGTGATGTTAGGATCTTTAACATCAGCTAGAATCCTGTTGACCAGGTACTTCTTCACTTTGGTGGCTTGCTCTTCTTTCAGCTCTTGGCTTTCCCCCGTCACCGCTACGCATAGCTCATTCTGAGCAATGTCTGCATAGCTGGTCAGGGTGCGCCGTGAGCTGTCCAGTTTGGGTCTTTTGTGTTCACCTCTAGGTGACACCGTGTCATCCAACCGGGTACGCTTGCCGGGCTCAGTGCGGGGAGGGGCCTGTGCAGATTTAGAAATGGCCACTGCCCCACGCCTCTGGCGATTGTACCGGTTGCTGTGTTTAGGGTGCGACCACTTGCTCTGGACCCCTGAAGGTCCTGGTTCTGCCGTAAGTGGTGCTCCAGTCTTCAGTGGTTTGGCAGGTGGTGCGGTGCTGTGTCCTGCTTTTTTAAAGAAGTAGCTCGGGCCAGGTGCGCCGTTACTGGCATCTCCAGTCGTCTGCTTCTGTCCTTCCGGATGGTCTCCTGCCTTGGGGACTCCAGCCTGAGGCTTAAGTCCCGTTAGGCTAGATCCCGTACCGGTGTTTTCAGCTTCTGACCTTTGACTAGCCAGTCGCGCTTCGGCCTTTTGCTGCTTCTTTAGCTTCTGCCTCAGTCGGTTTCTTTGGTTTTTGCTTAGAGTCTCTGGGAATCCAGCCTCTGGCTTAAGTCCCTTAGCGTTGGCGTGGGGGAATCCAGCTTCTGGCTTAAGTCCCTTAGCGTTAGCATGGGGGAATCCAGCCTTCGGCTTAAGTCCCTTAGCGTCAGCATGGGGGAATCCAGCCTTCGGCTTAAGTCCCTGTTGCTTGTCTCTTGCTTTATTGCCCTTCGGTCCAACAACCGTCCAGGCAGAGGTGCAGGGCTCCGGGGCCGACATGGCCGCCACGAGCTCCTTCACCGCTTCACCTAAACCCGTGGGGGTTTGCTCACCTCTCTCTACTTCCACATCGTGCAATACTTTGCCCCCCCCAGAATACGTGGGGCAGCCCGAGCTATGCTCAGGGAGGGATTCTCCGGGTAAACCGGTACCCTCCTGGGGTAGTTCCTTATTTAAGTTTGCAGCCATAGTGTGGTCGGATTTTTATACAGGGGTTTCCTTCCCCCGGCCAGGACGAGGAGTGCTCCATATCATCATCTGTGGAAAGAAAACTAATCGCATTCACTCTAGATAGTGCGGCGGTCATCTATGCACTCAGAAGGCCGGTAACCAGGTCAAGAGTGATAGCCGAGTGTCACGCGACTACAAAAACTATCAAACAAGTATAAGATAGTGGTAGCATGGACAAAAGGGCATGGCTCATGCCCAGTAAATGCGAAAGCAGATACCCTCGCCAAAAATGCGACTAAGAAACAGGTAAGTGGAGATGTAAATGATCTCTGCAAACCCTCAGCGATGGAAATACGTAATCTACTCCGTCGCTTTACTGAAAGAGAACAACAACACATTTGGGATAACAAAAAGGACTGCAAACAAGCAAAATCTATGTTTCCAACCTTGAACAGATACACAACTAATAATTTGTTGAAACTTCAGCGACAGGACCTCCGCCTAATGGTAGGCATTATCACAGGTCACTGCAATCTCAACTACCATCTATATAAAACTGGTGCAACAGATAGTCCACTGTGCAGAGGATGTTTGCAGGAGAACGAGACTGTGAAGCACATGCTGTTGGAGTGCACGGCTACGGAAAATATACAGAACACTACCGGTCTACTAGAGGATCACTATAGTTCTAAATCAACATCAGTTTTAACACCTCAAATATCACTGGAGCAGTTGTGCCAGCAACCCAGGGTCATACTCCGTTATGTAAAGGAGTTAGGATGGCTAGGGTAGCTGGCGGGGGAAATGCACAATACACACCAAGCGGGACGTCAGTGCAGGACTTAGCGCCCCCAATCAGAATAAGATAAGATACATAACAATAATTTTAGATGAGAAAATGTTCATGTTTCATAGTTTTCGCAGAGTTACCTGATTGGATTTTAGTTTTTGAGCTTATTGTTTAACTGACGTAGCTTATATGGGCTTATAACTACAAACAATGCGCGTTTGTCGTATTCTATTAAGATTGACTCAAATATAGTGTAGCACCGAATCTTCAGCTTCAGTCAACTTTGGCCAAAAAAACACCTAGGGTACGCCTAAAAACAAGCCATATGTTTGGCGCGACCCAAACCAAAGTGTTACCTTCAGTTGCGAGACTATGTCTGTTAACCTGTTGACTTGCAATTCGCCATATTTAGCCAATATACAATAGATTACGCAGAAAACCACCTACTTTTCAGGGACTGCACTGCAACGTGTGGTGTGTGGTAAAAAGATAGGAAAAGATTGTTTATAATATTTTAACGTTCAAAACATATGCTGCACTTTCCCATGTTGACCTTAGCAGGTAAAGCACTGGTAAATGAAATATAATGTATACTTTATACCATAAATATATTCATAAATAATATAATGCATTTATTCCTTAAGGCTTTCTAAGGTTTTCTTTAACTTAAGAGAACACATATCAAGAGGAGTCTTTTTATCCTTATTATACAGATTCAAATCGGCACCAGCCTTAAAAAGCATACACGCTACTGCTTCTCTGTCCTCTTCACATGCGAGATGCCTGAAAACAAAAGATGTTAACATGTAAAAGTAGATATGTATACTAATATTGATCATACCTAATTTCGTAGCAAGCATTAGAAAAATGGCATGGAATAAAAAAACCTATTTTTCATTTTTATTTACTGAACTCTGAAGCATACCCTAACTAGGACGCCATAATTTTAACTTGGTAAAATTGTATATCATTTGATTTCTTCTTAAAAAGCGGTCTCTGATTTGAGGTTCCTTCAACATAATGTATATTGTATCAGTTTCTGCTGAAGCACCTACATTATTATTTCTTTATCATCTACCCTTATCTCCCCTCTAGGTGTGGGGTCAATACAATATTTATGTATTGAGCTCATGGTACATGTCTATATTGTAAGTAAAGGCTTTGGTTAAGCTTTTATGGCTGGTCAATGTCCTGATACCCTTCTTTGGAATTACATAAACATTTTTATAATTATATTTATGTAACAACTATTACTTACATTGGGGTTGATCCAGTGCTGTCCACAGCATTGACATTTATGTCTGGATGTGATGTCAACAATTCCACTATTATGTTCCTTCCTTGTGCAGCTGCTCTGTGAAGTGGTGTTGCTCCAAGAATATCACACTCATTGACATTTGCATCTAAATCAATGAGTAACTTGGCTACCTAAACAAATAATTAAATTAAGTCTTAACCTCTAGTACTTAATACTCTTTCAAAATTGTTAAATAAATGATTGACTAGTTCTAGTTTGGAAATAATAAAAGATCTACATTTAATACTATAATATTTAACAGGTCTGGATATGTTGCTGGGTTTCCTAGACAAAATTGAAGACAATGATTGGAATCTAAGTCGAAGCATATAAGCTTCTTTTGGCAATAGCCAGCCTTCATGAGTTCTAGTAATATCACCAGCCAGATATCTGCCTCTAAACAGCAGAGTAGGTACAAACATTTCTGTGTTTAGATATTAGTAGGACACTGCAACAAGTGAAATTATGGGATATATGAGACTTAAGAATATTCCATTAGTACATACAAACTTTCTCTAGATGTCATCATCATCATCTCAGCCGTAGGACGTCCACTGCTGAACATAGGCCTCCCCCATGATTTTCCAAAAGGACCGGTTGGAAGCGGCCTGCATCCAACGTCGTCCTGCGACCTTCCTCAGGTCGTCTGTCCACCGTGTCGGTGGACGACCTACGCTGCGCTTGCCGGTCCGTGGTCTCCACTCCAGAACCTTTCGGCCCCATCGGCCATCTGTTCTGCGTGCTATGTGCCCTGCCCACTGCCACTTCAACTGGCTAATCTTCTGGGCTATGTCGGTGACTTTCGTTCTTCTACGGATCTCCTCATTTCTGATTCGATCACGTAGAGAAACCCCGAGCATAGCCCTCTCCATAGCTCGTTGTGCGACTTTGAGCTTTTCTATGAGGCCCATAGTAAGAGACCACGTTTCAGTGCCATAAGTCATCACTGGTAACACACATTGGTCGAAGACTCTTGTCTTGAGGCACTGAGGTATTTTTGACGAGAAGACTTCGCGAAGTTTCCGGAACGCTGCCCAGCCGAGTTGGATTCGACGATTGACCTCTTTCTCGAAGTTGGACCTGCCTAGTTTGACTGTCTGTCCCAGGTAGATGTACTCGTCAACAACTTCAAGAACTGAGTTCCCAACTGATATTGGGGTAGGTACAACATGGGCATTAGACATAATTTTCGTCTTGTCCATGTTCATCTTAAGACCTACCCGTTGGGAAACTCGATGGAGGCCTTCGAGCATTGTACTGAGGTCTTCCATGGATTCTGCCATGACTACAATATCGTCGGCAAATCGAAGGTGAGTGATGTATTCGCCGTTAATATTGATGCCAAGTCCTTGCCATTCCAGAAGCTTGAAGGCGTCTTCCAATGTAGCGGTGAACAGTTTCGGAGATATAACGTCTCCCTGTCTCACGCCTCTTTGCAATGGAATTGCCTTCGAACTCTGCTCCTGTACTCGGACTGACATGTAGGCGTTTTTGTACAAACACTTCAGCACTTCAATATACCGATAGTCAATACGGCACCGCTGGAGAGACTCAAGCACTGCCCACGTCTCGATCGAATCAAAGGCTTTCTCATAGTCCACAAACGCTAGACATAGAGGCAAGTTATACTCTTCGGTCTTCTGTATAACTTGCCGTAGCGTGTGGATGTGGTCTATGGTACTATAGCCTTTTCGGAAACCGGCTTGTTCCGGAGGCTGGAATTCATCAAACCTGCGACTGAGACGGTTCGTTATGACCTTCGAAAACAGCTTATAAACATGGCTCAAAAGCGAGATGGGTCTGTAATTTTTAAGTAAAGTGTTGTCACCTTTCTTGAAGAACAGCACCACCACGCTTTTGTTCCATGCTTCTGGCGTTGAACCTTCGAGTATGACGGTATTAAAGAGCTTCTGAAGGACTTTAAGTACCGGTGTAACACCCGCTTTCAGAAGCTCAGATGTGATACCGTCGTCACCAGGCGCCTTGTTGTTCTTAAGCTGTTTCAAGGCCATTCTAATCTCGTACAGGCTGATGTCCGGGATATCTTCGGTATAATGTCGGGTCAGCTTGGCTCTTGGGTCTTTGACCGAGCTGCTAACAGGTTTAGCGACCGAGGTGTATAACTGTCCGTAGAAACTCTCGACCTCTCCTAACACTTCCGCTTTGGTCGACGCTACACTGCCGTCTCCTCTCTTCAGCTTCGTCAACTGGCTTTGCCCAATAGACATGTCTCTTGCAAACACTTTGGAGCCTTTTTTCCGCTCTATCGTCTCTTTAATACAGTTTGTATTAAAGATCCGGATGTCGTGTCGCAAGGACTTCCATATTCGTCTATTGAGCAGCCTATATGCTTCAGCATCATTCGAAGACTGCATTTTCAATGAGCGTCGTTCAGCCATGAGGTTGAGGGTATCGTTGGAGAGTTTCTGTGGCCTATCTGTACGGTGGGGCTTAAAGTACTTGGAACCCACTGTATGGACAGTTTCTACTAACCTGTTATTGATCTCGTCCACTGAAGCGATGTTCTCAAGGCAATCGAAGCGATTGGATAGCTCAAGTTGAAAGCTCTCGGGGTCTTGAATACGGGCACGAGTGGGTCGGAGCGTAGACTTCATCAGACGAGACCTCTCCAGTTTGACATTAATATTCACCGTGCCTCTTACCATTCGGTGATCACTACCGGTTTTAACCCTGTTGATCACGGAGACATCAGTGAATATTTGCCTTTTGGTGGTCATAATGAAGTCAATCTCATTTCTCGTGGAACCATCGGGACTCAGCCAGGTCCATTTCCTGTGAGGTGGCTTCTGAAAGAAAGAGTTCATCATAAAGAGTCCCTCTTTCTCCAGGAAGTCGGCCAACCTCTGTCCCCTACGGTTCCGTTGTCCATAGCCAAATTGCCCCACTTTCGACTCATCCTCGCTTCTCTTACCCAACTTCGCGTTGAAGTCCCCCATAACAACTAGAAAGTGCGTTTCAGAGGTATGTATGGCCCGACTAATGTCCTCATACATATCCTCCACCTCATCATCCGGGTGCGACTTCGTCGGTGCGTATACCTGAATGACCTTCAGCGAATATCGTTTGGATACTCTGAGTATTAGGTATACGACCCTATTGGAAACGCTATTGATCTTAACTATGTTGTTAGTAAGGGACTTGTGGACGAGAAACCCGACACCACCTTGGGACTGTTGGTCGCCCTCCCGGTGATAGAGTAGGTTACCTGATTTTAGGGTTATCGTGTCCTCACCCGCTCTACGGACTTCAGATAACCCCACAATGTCCCAGTGTAGCTTACTCATTTCTTCTTCCAGCTCATATATCTTCTCGTCTGTCCTCATCGTGCGTATGTTGTGTGTTACCAGGGCCAGTCGTCGTCGTTGGGGGTGGTAGCCGGGCGTCTGCCGGGGATTCTTAGCACCCCCTGCCCCACCGTTACCGTGGCCGCTACCGTAGCCAGGAATAGCGGGGCTGCCGGGGACTGGGGGCCTGGTTCTTTTTGTCCAATCCATAAGGGGTTTTTGCCAATACTCGCCACGCTTGGCAGGCGGGTTGGCGAGCGCAGTTTGTGTGTGTTTGACTGGGAAGGTGCTGCTGCCCACCTTCTGATTTGTTATCCCTTAGCCGCTTTCTACGGCACCCACGGGTAGAGTTGGGGGGGTGCTATTCTAAGCCGGCACCGCCACGGCAAGATGTAAAAGTAATTAATCAATTAAAGTTAAGATTTAAAAATGTAAAAGCATTTCTAGTGAAGACAGTGTGACATATACTTGGGTAATTATTACATATACAATGAGTGCTAAAACTAACTTATTATGACTTATTTTACCTAAATACAGTATAGACTCTTTATAAAGTCATTCTTTATAACGAAAAACTTTCTATATCGTAGAAATTAGTTCAATTTTTTTTCACTAAACCCATACATTAGTTCACTCTTTATTACGCAACAGCCATTCTCTATTATGAAGAAATAATTTCATATGTAGACATCTATAACATATTTATAAGTGTAATTGTTTTGATAAACAACTTACAAAACTAAACTTTTGAGGTGCCGAAATTTCTAAGTAAGATACCTGAGGTAATAAAGAGCCGTCTCGCTTTTGTTATTAATTGCCTTAACACTTGTGCCATTATTCTTAAATTACACTGTCTGTACAGATCCTACCATATCTATACTAAAAAAAAAGATCAACTTGCACCTTTCCTCAGTAGATTCAACAAAATACTACTTACATCAAAGTGTCCTTTAGAACAGGCATAGTGCAAAGATGTTTGACCACGATTTGTCTTATGATTGACATTAGCACCTTTGCCAGTCAGTAACTTGACTGCCTCATATCTCCCTGCAGATGCAGCCAGAATCAGCGGAGTACTGTTTGTGTCATCTACAGGATCAACAAGACTTCCACGCTCAATCAAAATCTCCACAAGATTTTCATTTCCTCCTAATGCAGCCCAATGAACTAAGAGACGACAATTCTAGAAGAAACACTAAAATTAAGATAATGAAGATTAATTAATTAACCAAGGGTTTAAGGTATAATCAAATATGGTTTTGTCCCACATTATCACATAAGGTGCATTCGATTAGCAATGAGGGCATTGGTGGCGTTGCCATTGTTGGCTCTTTTGTTAAAGTGTATGTAAAGCTCAAAAATATTAACTTTTGCCACTTTTGCCCACACCCTTCTCGAACTCTAAACCAGGCATAATATTATGATGTCAAATAGATAGTTGTCAAAAAACAATCACAAACAACTAGGTTCTGGACGTGGGTGAAAAATTGCACTCTTTGGTAGCATAAATAACTCTTACATAGGCTTAGTGAACTCTGAACGAAAAGAGAGAAACAACATTTTCACCAACAGATTCTCAATTCGAACGCCGTTGTGAGCGTTTTTAGCGTTATTTTCGCCAACTTGGGTCTATCCAAACACATCTATAAAACATAATTCACACACGACATGGAAAGTTGTAATCCCAATGACACCATTAATTTGGGAGCATATACTACATACTGGTTGATTTTTTGTTTCACAAAACAAACAACTTACTGAATCAGGAGTGTTCACTAACAAGGTATCTTCATCTATTTTAACTTTTACTTGGTTAAAATCACCTTTATAGGCAGTTTCATACACGGATCCTATAGACATTTTTGAACAAACAAAAGGTATCTATTTTTCAATAGAAAAATATACCTACTGAAGAGTAAATAATTAAAAATACCTAAATATTGCCTTGACTTGGGTTAATTAAATTTAATACATTATTTACAAATTGATCGCAGAGACTAGGTAGGTATGTATTGGTTGATATAATTCTATGGATCTAATGGTATGGAAAACTACTGATCTCTTTCTATGGTTTCTTTGGTAGTTTAAATAGATTAACACTATTCACAAATCAAATCGACTCAAATTCGAACTATCAGCGAAGCCAAAATTTGCAGTCTCATCCAAAGAGAATAAACCATAGAGTAAACTATATACAGGGCTATTGGTAATTAGACCGGATCCTTTTAAGGGGTGGTAGGGAATGCCATTTGCAACAATATGACTGTACATTGTGATATCCGGAAATGAATCATTTCTGTGATATTCTTTTTTTTTATTTTTTTTTGGAAAATCCAGTTTTACTACTTTAAAATTCAATAAAAAAAAAAGTAATCAACCGATTTAAATTCTGTTCGCAGTTTTAGAGAAACCTTGTTACAGCTCTTAATAATAAACAATAATATCGTACTAATGTAGATCCATCCAAAAACTAGAGGCTTTTTCATAATTTTTATTTGATAATTTTTGTAAGATGCTTTACAAAAACCTTTATTTTCTCTACAAAAACGATAGTAAATTAAGTCTGCATTTTATTTAAAAAACATCTACAAGTCTTTAGCTATCCAACGAGGTAAAAAAATTAGCACTTTATTACACAGTTGCAGAAATAATGCGATTACAAAAGGCCGAGAAAGGAATGAGAATAGTCCATGAGAAGTAGCTATGGAAGAAATACTTTCTTAAGGTAACTTAATTTCTTTTAAAGAAATAAAAGAGTAGATGTAATTAGTCTGTATTTATTATTTTTACAGTTCGTTCTCAAAATGTGAGCCAGAATTTTGAATGCAGAGACGCATACGTCTGCGTAAATTGCTTTTAACAACACTTGTATTTATATTAATTTTCATTTTTTCTGCTGCATTTATTATGCGCTGTTTCAGTTCTTCGATGGTTGCCACAGGTCCAAGAGTGTCGTCGTACACCAAGCTTTTCATGTGACCCCATACGTAATAGTCGACGGGAGTCAAGTCGGGACTTCTGGCCGGCCACGGAATGGGTCCTCCTCTGCCAATCCACTTATTGGGATACTGACGATTGAGCCACTCACGGACGCTCAAACTAAAATGTGCGGGGCAACCATCATGTTGGTAAATCATGTTTCTGCGGGTTTCAAGGGGTACTTCACTGAGTAGCTCATAAAGTTCGTTTCTCAAAAAAAAATCATACGCTTCACCATTGAGGTTGTTGGGCAGAAAGAAAGGGCCGATCAATTCATTCTTAATAATGCCCATCCACACATTAACGGAAAACCTTCTTTGTGATCCTTGTAATCTTTTCTTGTTTGGGTTACCGTCATCTTTCGGGGCCCAATAATGAATATTATGATAATTTGATATTCCATCCTGATCAAATTTGGATTCGTCGGTCCATAAGATTTTTAATAAAAAATTGGCATCTTCCATATCGGTGTTCAACATGAATCTGCAAAATTCGACTCTACGTGCAGGATCTCCGTCTTGGATAACTTGTACCGGAGTCAAATGATACGGGTAGAGTCTTGAGCGGTGCACTGTGTTCCATACTTTCCATTGGGACATGCCAAGACGTCGTGCAATGATGTTTGTTGAAGTCGTAGGATCTTGCTCAAACATGCGAATTATCTGTTCCTCTTCATCCGAATGATAAATACGAAATCGTCCAGCATCACTTTGTCGTCTTTGAACTTGACCAGTTTCTCGTAGTCGCCGGTACACTCCGTCAAATACACTCACATGTAAACGGCGCTGTGGAAATCGAGACTGATACTCCGTTCGAGCATGTGTAGCGACGCCGTTGGCAAAACCATAGCAAAACAGTATGTCCGCATACTCTTCGTTTGTGAACTCTCGAAGCCGAGGTAGATGGTCGTGGGATTCCGCAGTCATGATCAGATCCTTTAGTACAAGCCAAGTCGTCGGGTAAGCAATCAATCAAAAAGTCCAGTTCACTAGCCGAATCACAGAAAAAGAAGTTACACAAGTCCAATAACGTTATCAAGGTCGAAATTTAATCGTAATAAAGGGTTGCCAAAGAGCGTCTGAACAGTACGATGCGCTTGAGCAAACTGGGTTCTCATTGCTCGTTCAACAAACATAAGCGAGAGGGAGACGGCGCATTCAACATGGATACCGTTGTCTAAAACCCTTTCTCGGAATGTCTCTACCTGAGTCTTTGTTATCGCATTATTTCTGCAATTGTGCAATAAAGTGCTAATTTTTTTACCTCGTTGGATAGCTAAAGACTTGTAGATGTTTTTTAAATAAAATGCAGACTTAATTTACTATCGTTTTTGTAGAGAAAATAAAGGTTTTTGTAAAGCATCTTACAAAAATTATCAAATAAAAATTATGAAAAAGCCTCTAGTTTTTGGATGGATCTACATTAGTACGATATTATTGTTTATTATTAAGAGCTGTAACAAGGTTTCTCTAAAACTGCGAACAGAATTGAAATCGGTTGATTACTTTTTTTTTTATTATATTTTAAAGTAGTAAAACTGGATTTTCCAAAAAAAAATAAAAAAAAAGAATATCACAGAAATGATTCATTTCCGGATATCACAATGTACAGTCATATTGTTGCAAATGGCATTCCCTACCACCCCTTAAAAGGATCCGGTCTAATTACCAATAACCCTGTATAAATATGGAGATAGAGACATCAGCTTAAGAAATGCTCAAAGCGTCATCTAACGCAAAGTGAATCAACTAATTTACGTGACGTCACATCACGTGACCTGATATCATTATCATAAAATGATTTATATAATGAAATATGTAGACTTATCACCAATAAAACTCCACTTGGGTTTACATACACTGTATTCTGCAAAGAGAACATAAACGCTACGCTAGGATTTTTGTACACGTTCATCCAGCTCAGGCGCCGGCGATGAATGACCCTGAACCCTGTCCACCGAGCGTTTGTTCCCTATTCTATTCTATTTCTTAGATTATGGCCTCTGCGGTATTGCCGCAATTCCGCCAATGTCGCGTGGATAGGGTAGAAAACAAACGAAGGAGACTGGTCGGTGGAGGGAAGATTGATCGGCTTCTGGATCATAAATTTTGCATCTGAGCATACAAACCTAAGGAAGACAAACACAAAACATAAGTACACAGGATGTAACATGCAAACATAAATAACTGGTTACGGGGAGCAGTTAGAATGGTATTAGTTTAAATATATCTAAAGTTTAATTTTGTTAGCACAAATACATTTGTTTAGTATATTTACAAAGGGGGTGAAAACAAGAGATAGGAGGGAATTGAGGTTAGCAGGGCGAGGGATTTCTACTGGAAGCATGTCATGCAAAGAGCAGCGAAGTGACGTACAACTAAAAAAAATATGGTCAGCTGTGCCCTCATCAAGTCCACATTCGCAGATGGAGTGGTCACGAATTCTAATTTTGGCTAAAAATACGGGGGTACAAGTGTGACCCAGCCGTAAGCGACATATAGTTGAAGTAGATGTTTTACAAATTTTTTTATATTTAAAGAACCAAGGTTTTATAGGAATGCTTTCTTGTAGCTGACCATAGAATTTCCCCTTGGATAATTTTGATATCTGCCATAGTTTGTCCCAAGCAATCCGCATTTCTGGTTGGCACATAGAGACTAAGTCATGAGAGTAAATTTTATAGTATTTCCTGTTGCCATGTAGTGGAGCTTCTTTGGCACACATGTCTGCAGTTTCATTCCCTGGAATGCCTACGTGGCCAGGTATCCATGCAAGAACTACCTTCAGTCCAAGTCGATGATTTTCATAAAGGGATTCTTTTATTTTTAGGATAATTGGAAACTTATGCTTTGATTTAAATTGGTTGGCAAGGATAGCTTGTAGACAGCTCTTTGAGTCAGTGAAAATAATTGCCTTAGCTATTTTGTAAGAAGTGGCATATTGAACAGCTTCAAGGATGGCAATAGCTTCTCCAGTGAACACTGAAGCTAAAGGAGGGCATTTATGGTTAAGGATGATTCTATACTTGGGTATCCAAACAGCAGTACCTACGTCGTTGTCTTGCGTTAACTTAGAGGCATCTGTATATATTGCCACCCTATCTCTCCATTGGGAGTAAATTTTTTCAGAGAAAATTTTACAAGGTTCTACTGAGAATTTGTCAATGCCAAAATCCAATATAATGGAGGGTTGGTAAATTAAAGATTCATATATAGTTGAGAATAGAGGATTAACCGGAAACTGGGCAATGGGATATGAGAGATTAGAATATCTCATGAAGCTACGAATTATACAGGGGAGGCTATCCTCTGATGAGAATCCTTGAGAGTTAAAAAGGTCAAAGAGTTGCTTAATTTTACATAAAAGAGGATGTGAAGAATTTTGAATAAGCTTAAAGAAAAACCTATCTGCAAGATATTGTCTGCGGAGATGAAGTGGGGGTTCCACACACTCAACTTGCATGGCATTAATTGGAGATGATTTCATTGCACCCAGTATAATACGCAGGCATTTGGATTGGATTTTGTTTAATTTCTCCATAGCTGCTTTATTGCCAGGGACCAGTAGAAAAGAGCCATAGTCTAGATGGCTACGGATAATTGCATTATACAGAATCTTTTGTGAGAATGGGTGGGATCCCCACCATGCTCCCGATAATGCGCGGAGAATGTTGACATTCCTTTCACATTTGGTGACAACAGAATTGAAGTGGGTAACACCAGTCAATCTCGAATCTAGCCACACTCCAAGAAACTTGACAGTGTTTTGCTGTGGGATGAGTTCAGTTTTATATGCCAAGGTTATATTAGGCACGCTTCTTCTTTTAGTAAATATAACGGAACTACTCTTACAAGTCGATATGGATAGACCATGATCAGTTAGCCAATCACCAAGATATTCTAAAGCGCAGTTTAGTTTATTTTCTGCTTCTGATACAGATTTGGTAGGTAAGAACAGGGCTAGATCATCTGCATACTGCAATACTTGGCAAAAAGAGTTAACTGAGAGTTCAAGTTCCCGTGTGTACAGGCTATATAGGAGAGGGCTAAGGACTGATCCTTGGGGTAGGCCTTTCCAAACAGTTCTGGGGGATAAAAATGTGTCTTTAGTTCTTATTAGGATAGTTCTTTGCATCAAGAAGCTACTTATGAATCGAGTCATCTTCACAGGGATGCTCAGCTGCAACATTTTGTTTCTGAGCTCAGGGAGAAGAACATTGTCATAAGCAGAGGTGATATCAAGGAACACACCTATTAGGTATTCCTTGTTTTTGAATGTGTGTTGTATTTCTGTTGTTAGGATGCAAAGACTATCAAGCGTGCTCATACCCTTTCTAAATCCAAATTGAGATTTAGCAAGGAGGGATTTATTTTCAATCAACCATTCTAGTCTATTCTTTATAAGCAGTTCTGATATTTTTGCCAATACGCAGGACAAAGCAATGGGGCGATAGGAGTTGGGGTCAGATGCCACCTTACCTGGCTTCAACACTGGGATTATAATTTGAGTGCACCATGATTCTGGTATAATACCTTGCTCATAAAAACAGTTAATGATATCTAATAGAAAAAGTTTTGTTTTTACTGAGGCTCTAGTTATAAAAGAATAAGTAATCCCATCCAGTCCAGGAGAAGAGTCTGTTAAACCATCCAGTGCTACCTGAATTTCATCATAAGTAAATATATCATCAATATTACCATTGGAGGAGAGGGGATTGGGAATAGTGTGAGAGAGGGCCATGTGGACATAGGGTGGGGCAAGATTGTTGACAAAGGACTCTATCCACGATGAAGCATCATTAGAAGATGCATTTGAGTAACTATAATAACCCCTGAACCTGCGTATTTGTCTCCATACTAATGAAGGAGGAGTAGTGGGAGACAAGCTTTCACAGAATTTGATCCATCCTGATTTTTTCTTTGTCGACAGTAACTTTCTTGTTTCTGCAGCAGATCTTTGGTATTCTACGAAATTGTTTGGGGTCATAGAGTTGTTATAATTAACCTCTGCCTCATTTCGGGACCTAACTGTTCTAGAACAGTCACGATCCCACCAGGGTGGAGATGATCTGATAACAGGGTGACGTTTAGGGGGGATGTGCTCATCAGCAGAGGCAGTAATGGATTCGATAAATTTTGAATAGCATAGTAAGAAGTTTTCAGGGTTAGGGCTAGGGATTAGATCCAATTTATGATCAAGGGCAGTTGAGTATGAATCCCAGTTAGCGCCTGAGAGTCTATACTTTAAAAGTGGGGTGGGGTGATTTGGGGTAGGGGATCTTTTAGGGAGATTAATTAGGATGGGGTAATGGTCACTTCCATAGGAAAGAGAAAGAACTTCCCAGGATAAAATGGCGGACAGGGACGGGGAACAGACTGTCAGATCAACAGCACTTCTTGGGTCTTGCAAAGGTCGGACTCTGCGAGTGCGGGATCCATCATTTAGAATACAGAGATTTGTCTCGTCAAATATATCCAGTAGAGAGTAGCCAAATATATCACAATTTGCAGAACCCCAAGAGGTGTGGTGAGCATTAAAGTCACCCATTATTATGACAGGGGGAGGGACCGCGGAAATGATTAACAAGATATCTGAGATTAGATAGGACTGAGGGTGGGGAATATAAAAGGAAATAAATGTAATATCAAATGCTCGCACTGCTACAACATTAAATTCTAAGCTGTGAGCGGGAACTATTATCTGTGAGTATGTTAAGCTATGCTTAACTAGCAGGGCACATCCTGCATACCCATCCTGGCGGTCATCCCGGAGGCAGGAGTAGCCGGATACTCGGTAATGCGATCCGGGAACTAACCATGTCTCCGAGATGGCCACCAGGATGGGGGAATATTTTCTTATTAAATAGAGTAGTTCATGAGATTTCGCTCGCAGACTTTGACAGTTCCATTGGATAATTGGACACTGATCCATTATGGCCAATGAAGGACGAGAGCTGGCTGATCATTTGGGCAACGTTGGACGGTAGGTTAATTGATTTCTGTGAGATAATGCTAATGATTATTGTAAGGAGTTGCACAAGAAGCTGATCTTGTGGTTCCTCACGGCAAGGTGGATCAGCTTGGGCCATTTGGAGGGCATAGCCATTGGGAAGGGATGATGATATGTTACCAACAATATTTTCATGGGCAGCTTTGTCATAGGACTTTCCTAGAGGGGCCCTAGGCTTAGGGTTTTGCATTACTATTTTTCTATATGATTGAGTATCTGCACGAGATTGTCTAGGGATAACAGTAATAGGTTGGGGTAAATGGGTAGCTGGGGCAGGGGACGATTTAAGAGTTTCAGAGAAAGTCTTGCGAACACTTGGTATTTGTGAGGATGCCTCTTGGTAAGAAATTCCCTCACGGGACATTGCGACCTTGATATATTTCTGCCTATCCTGTTCAGGGCAGTCCCTGCTTATAGCAAAGTGGTGAGCTGAACAGTACATGCATGTGGATGACGTCTCTGGAATATTACATTCGTCGCCTGTATGAGGCTGGGCACATCTATAGCATCTAGGCTTGGAACGGCACTGAGCTTTAATGTGTCCAAATCGGCAACAGCTCAAACATTGAATGGTGGGGTACTGGTAGTTTTCCACTGCTAGGGAAGAGTAGTATGAGAATACACGGGTCGGTAGTTGTTGACCCCTAAATGTCAGAACTACTGTTTGTGTTGGCTCCCAGGTAATGTTTCCATCGACTTTGTTCTTTCTATTCATCCGTCTAGCCTTAAGGATTTTATTGCATTCGCCATGTACCATCAGTGACTCCACAAACTCATCCATTGACCAGTCAACAGGCACTCCCCGCACTAGGCCCATTCGAGTTACATTGTATGTAGGGATGAAAGCCTCATAATTATATGATTTTAGCATAGGATTATCCAAGAATTTATTAGCGCCCAAAGCAGATTTAAAAGTGACAGAGATTTTGTTTCGTCCTACTCTCTTAACACCATCTTGGCAGATATTCTCAATTTTATGAGTGTGTAGGAATTGCCCGAATTTGATTGGCCTTATCTCTGTGCCTGCGGCTGGGTCAGACTCTATTTTGGAAACGTAAACAATGTAAGGCCCCGAGTCGGTCGACTCGTAAGATCTTATGCCGTCAACTACGATTGAGGGATGGGTGTACACAGTTTGAATTGATGCGGACGCTGTCTCGCTGTCTGTTATTAGTTTTTTACGAGGACACCCTTGATCCTCGTCCCTGCGTTGGCGTTTTGTCGCCGTCGAACTTTGTGTCGAAGACAAACAAACAGCTAATGGCGGGTCCGAATCTGGAGGATCCGGCGGGTCAGGGGAAATGGGCTCCATTTCCCCTGATTTCGGTTAAAATAAGCACACAAAACTCACCACCACCTATATAAAGGTTAATATATGTCTCAGGAAAAGGAAAATGTATCAAAATGGATGAATTTTCACTCAAAAACTGTAGCCAGTCTCACTAACACGTGTGTTCACTATCACCAAACCAAACGACAACCGCGTTTGTTCCCACAATGGCTCGATACGCTCGCTTTCCCGCCAACAGCAAACTTACCACAGACTCTGCATTATTTTGTCTATGACTTCAGTGTTGCTAGACTTTAAAACTACAGGAGAGTCAATTCAGTCTCCAACTCGAGCCATCGATAATATCTGGGTTGCAACCTTACACTCGACCATCCTGGGGCCTTACTATGAGCTCTTAAAGCAGGACTTCTACACAACTGCCCGGTTTAATCGTACCACGACAACTTTAAAGCAGGCCTACTCAGGCCTACTATTCAAGAACCGCAGAAAAACCGTTCACCTGTTTTTTTGTATGGACTCTCGTTAACATGTCGCTCTAAATCCACCCAGTTTATTAGCTTACTAACGCCTAGGCGTCTGCAATTTTGGTTATAGTAAATTATTAGAATGCCAGAGGCAATATTATCTGTTCGCTTTTGAGAAAACAATATTTAACAGTTCACCTAAATGAGCATCATGGTATGATTTCATTCAAAATTGTTTATGTCAGGTTTAAGCACTGCACGGAACTTGCACGGTTTTTACGAAGCTGATAGTAAGGCCCCTGATAACGTGTATGACCCCATACACGATTCTGTCAAAGAACCTTACACTCGGTGAGTGGAGTCATTCTGTGCAGCTAACATTAATATCCTATGGGTTATCAATAGTGTACAAATTATTTTATCTAAGTTAACATTCACATTAAAAAATTTGGAATCGTTCACAACATATTTTATGAGGCATTTCTTACAATTACAATTAACTTACAATTGTTTTGGTACATTTTGCTTGCTGGATTCATTAACCGTCTTTAGACATTTGTGTAAATTTAACTCATTAAATCTAACAGAATTCCCTATAAATAAACAAAACAAAGTCTTAAAATGTTAGTACTTCTAACTAAAGTGATAATACAATAAAATAATTTCCATATCTTTAGTACTTCCATATCTATACCTACTTATTGTTTTACTAAACCAACATAGCTCTTAGGTATCTATTCCTTATGTATCCATAATTCATATAACGTTATAAAAAAATAATCTTATTCAAAATTACATATTATATAGAAGAGCGAGTACATGCAAACCAGCTTTCTATCTCCAATGAATTCATCCATAGTTATATAGAATAGCGACTCCATCCAATGTCGCAAATATCTCCAATTAATCCATCCAACATTATATAGAATAGTGAATCATCCCAGTTCACTTTCTATCTCCAATTAATACATCCCAAAATTATATAGAATAGCGAATCATCCCAGTTCACTTTCTATCTCCAATTAATCCATCCCAAAAATATATAGAATAGCGAATCATCCCAGTTCACTTTCTATCTCCAATTAATCCATCCCAACATTATATAGAATAGTGAATCATCCCAGTTCACTTTCTATCTCCAGTTAATCCATCCCAAAATTATATAGAATAGCGAAACCTCCCAGTTCAATTTCTATCTCCAATTAATCCATCCCAAAATTATATAGAATAGCGAAACATCCCAGTTCACTTTCTATCTCCAATTAATCCATCCAAAATTGTCATGGTAGTCAAGTTGCGAAACCATTCTATCTCGCCCTTGACCTGTAACAATCCATAAACTATTATGCAGAAAACTCATTTATAGAAACACATCAAATAATTTATTTAAGGGATAATTCAAACAATTCATTATTTATTAAATTAAATTATTTATTATTATTAAACTTAATTATTTAGCACTGTTCCCAAGTATCTAAATCAATATACAGATAACTTGTTTATACAAACTCATCAAAGAACGTATTCATCGTAAGGTAATATCGATAAATACGGATGTGCTGTTTGATATCGAGGTAGCAAGAAGCGTTCCTATCTAATCTATTAGAATATTGTTATGTACACCAGGGTTTATGAAATAAAAAAATCAAGTTTAAGATAATTTAATCCATTTATTGAAGAACACATTCTAAAATAACAAACATTATAATTGATTAAGAGTAATATATATTGTTTACCTTACACATAATTTACACACATAGCACTTATGTTTTGTGAGATGAAGATTCAAAGCAAGCATGATTACAATTTCTAGTAAAACAGTTTGGTTTTGTTATTTAGGTAAGTACCTAACTATAGTTAATATGCATTAAATAACTGTAAATGGGTACATATTAGTAATAATTATTCGAAACAGATATCAGTAATGTTTTTAACGCATGGTACAAGTGTTTACATTGATAAGAAAAGATTTTTCTCAAGAAAATCTGGGCTGATAGGTATCAAGTAATATTTCAATACAAGGTTTTGAGTAGTTGAAGATTTACATAAATGTTACATAAAACTCTCATTTCTTAACTTAAATTTTATATCATTAGTAGATTAAATTAAAATATTCAATAACGTGTGCCTTTTTCTGTAGAGTTTTCTTGCATTGTATTGTTTATTCGTTAATAGTGCAGTATTTTTGGTGTTTGCACTGTGAAACCTCTTTCCCTGCCTACCTAGAAGGCTTAGAGATTTTCATTAAATACAGGTAAAGTTCTAGACGTTTATTAGCCTCTAGAAAGCCCAAAGCTGGGTCATGAGTAAAGACAGATGATGCAATAGCCTTCCTTGTTACGGGGACTTATCTCAGAATAGCAGTGAAGTCCTCGACGCGATAGTGTGGGTAGTGCAGTATCCGGCAGAAGTCAGTAGCAGGAAAAACGGGGAACGGGCAGCCACAGTTGTTGGGTTAGCCCAGACGCCCAGCAGGATTCAGGGTCCTGTGGTAACTGGTAGCCGCTCCAGCGATGTGCACAGTACTGGCCCTGCCGTCTAGCCAGCGAGGGTTCCAGTCAAGTTGGGCCACCAGTGGGTTTAGCCCGCCGTGAGATCCCTGGAATGCCTTGAAAGAATTCCGGTTAGTAGGAATTCCTCAGCGGCGCTGTTGTCACATGCACGTAGTCCTGGGCTCCTCCGTGGAAGCTTAACTTCGACAAGCCCCGTGATGTGACAACATTAACAAAACAAAATGGTCGGAAGGATATTTAAAAACAAGTTACAATAAGGTTGTTATAGAATAGGCTTGAAAAGCTATAACAGGGTTTAGCAGTACCTAATAGGAAAAATTAGATACTAGATGGGTTTACATTACACTAGAACGTTAAACACTAGTTCCCGGCAGTTTACATCAGCTTGAAGATCTACACAATCATTACGATATAATAGTAGGTACTACAAAAGGTAGATATGTACTGATTAGGTTATAAGAATCACTCAGCCTAGTGCCTAGAATTAAATTACATGATAATTCACAATAACCAGTGCACAGATTTAAGCTAGACATTTGTTTCAACTCACCCGAGATGGGGACTAAACTGAGTTTAAGTTTAAATTACTAGGACGATATAACGTCCCACAATATCCAATGGGTCACAGCACTTGGTAATCACTGCTGAAGAGCTCTGTACTAGACGGTGGCTGGCGTCGTAAAGAAAGTACAATCGCTTTTCCCCCGCCTACGATCCTCGCATGACGCTCATGAGTCATCCTAAGCTCCTCCCATTTATCGCCTTTGGATCGCGCGTAACCTTATTTGGTAATATTAAAAACTATTCTAGGTAAAGGGAGCTGAATTGCGGAGGAAATTATATTAAAACCAATTTTGGCCATAAAGTACAGTATCTAGCTGTTTGTTTCTTAGCCACAGGTGACTATATACTTGCTTTATTAGCAATAGCGCCCTCTGTGACGAAGGAGCCTTCGAGCTAGTAATACTTTCACCTAGATGGTGACACTTGTTGTGATTTGGCTAGAGTTATTTGCTAATAATTTAATTTTTAATTACTGAACCAGACTAACAGGTTACAACTGCACTGTATAAATCCTGAATTTATAAATAAATGTAATTATTTCACGTTGGCTAGAGAGCAACCTCCTACTCTCAACGTCAAGAAGACTAACTTTATTGGTTATCACATAACTAAAGCCACTGCGCCCAACATTGAACACATAACCATACACTGCAGTCACTGCGATATACTCAATAATTCTTTAGCGTGTTGGAGTAACTGTTCATGCGACAAAATTAACCGTTTATAGTTCACAAAATACTTGAGCGTCATAGTTGATCAAAACCTCTCTTTTAAACAGCATATATCCAACCTCTCAAAAAAAAAAAATACGGAAAATCATATACCTGATGAAAATTCTTATACCAGCAGCTACACTCGACATTGGAAAGATGATGTACACATCGTTATGCAAATCTCTGCTTCGGTACTGCATTGGAGTATGCGGCGACTCTGCTAACTGTTACATGATCGAAGCAGGGCGTGCTCAACTAGCAGTTTTAAAGACCATGATTGGGAAACATTGACGATACTCGACTGAGCGTGTATACCAAGACTCAAAAGTCTTATCAGTTCGGAAACTTTTTGTGTTTCATGTGTTGGAAAAAGTACACACAAATTTGCCAAAACTTATAGAACAACCATCACGAGCACATAGAAGTAAACGCCCTATTTAAATAACCCTCCCAACTGTCTGAACAAAATACTTCGCTTGTCATTTACCGCGCTACCTGCATCCGTTCACGTACTATTCGGTATGTAAAGCATTAGACCTAAAAGCGTGCACACATAGGAAAGCGCGGGCAAAAGTAAAACATTGGCTGCAGTCCCTTACATATGCTGATGCAGAGACGTTGGTAAAAGTATACAACAACAGACTGTGAGCTTCGCGAGACCAGAATCTCCAAATGTCATAACCATATACACACGCAAAAAAATACCCCTGAAACAGAAATCCTTCACACACACACATATCTCTTTACTATAAAAACATTACCGTGCTTAGAAATACTAAACGCTAACCAACGCCCAAAAATCTATGCTTTTACGTTCAGGCCGTTCTTGTTTGGGGCCGTTGTTAATTCGAGTAGCACATATAGACAATTATTTGTGATAATTATGTAGTTAGTTATTAAATACATAACTTAAAATATGATCATAAAATATATGTACAATTATATTTCTAAATAAATAAATATAACTATAGAAATATAGACTTTGTAACAGCTTGGTCTTCACATAGTCTATAGTCAACTCCACATTTGAGTTTTTCATTGCATGTCTCATTGGTTGAACATATTTTGTTAAGCCTTGTAGCTTTAACAAAAGTCAACAGCGGTTGTAGCTTGACCTTTATCTTCAAAAGCTGACCTTAAAACTTACCATGACTACATTGCCATTTTTGCATATCTCACGTGAACCAGGCAATGTGATTATATCATCAAACATATCCTCGCTCTTGCTTTTTGGTCTCTCTTTATGCCTTATCAGAATTCACCAGTGTCGTATGAGTTTACTCCCACAGGTCACTATGGATAAGATACAACTCGATAATGAATTTCACAAACACTGATGTTACACTAGATTAGCAATTAGAGCGCCACATCGTTGCCACTGCACATATGGCCACAGCCATATGTCTAGCTCGCATCAGTTCAGTGCTCAGCGTGATGACAACCAAATGACACGCGACAAAAACGATCTCCAAAACGGGTAAATTCGGAGTAAAAGAGTGCGATTCAAGGTCAAAAGTACATAAAAAATCAAGCAGAATAACTTTTCACACGTAAGTTTACTGTTCATGCAATTATACTAACATAAATAACACAAAAGTTGAAATAAAACACCGAATATAGTAATTTAATTTCAGTGTTACCGCTAAAACATCTTTTTGGTTTTCCCACATTAATTGGAGAATTTGAAATTTATGGAATAAGTTATTTCGTTTCGAATATATTATTTCAAATAATATTGCAATATTATGATTGAGAAATACATGTTTTAATATCACACAAGAGAATAAACCGACAGACTGACCGGACAACGATCAACCTAAACAACTGGTTTTAACAATTGGAAGTTTATCTAGATGATTATTCTTATGTTACTTAATGTTTGGCATGCTGGTAAATGCAGTTTGATTCGATTAAAAAATCACACGGATTAAGCTGCGAATGCAGTCTCGTATTTTTAGGGTTCCGTACCCAAAGGGTAAAACGGGACCCTATTACTAAGACTCCGGTGTCTGTCTGTCTGTCCGTCTGTCACCGGGGTGTATCTCATGAACCGTGATACTTAGACAGTTGAAATTTTCAGAAATTTAAAAGCAAATACTAAAACAGATTAAAATAAGAGGGCTCCCATACAACAAACGTGATTTTTAGGGTTCCGTACCCAAAGGGTAAAATCGGCACCCTATTACTAAGACTCCGTCGTCCGTCCGTCTGTCTGTCTGTCCGTCTGTCACCAGGCTGTATCTCATGAACCTTGATAGTGTTGTATGGGAGATTTATAAATAATGGTACGGAAACCTTCGTGCGTGAGTCTGACTCGCACTTGGCCGGTTAAAAAACCGGAGTGTATTTACAAACTAGGACCAAAAAGCGATTGTGGCCGTCTTTATTTGTCAAACGTTGCAAACTCAATGCGTATTGTAAGTAAAGATTTAGGTAATGGGGTAATTGACATTATCACAATGTAGCGTAGGTAATATTGCTCTAACAATACTTTCTTATAAAACAAACTGTTTAAATACGACTCTAAATTAGACGTTGTAGTTTAAGGGTAGTGCCCCCCCGCAAACCCCACCCGTCGGAGACCATTAGTTTTCGAGTTATGTTTGTTTAAGTATTTTGAGGTTAAGTACTGCATTTCGATCTACTACCACCCCCGCGTCGGCTCTGCAATCCGACAAGACTGCTTGAAATCGGGGTGCTATGAGTCGGTTCTGTCACTGACTTCGACCTATTCTAACTAACTATAACTAACCTATAGGTATGTCACAGACAAGTGACTTTGCCAATTCATTAGATAGCTACTGATATACTATTGTGCACAAATTTGGAACAAAAGTAGTTTGATGAAGCGCTCGCCGGCCGCTCCCGCGGCACGCTCGCTACGCTCGCTCGGCTCGCGCCTGGTGGGTCACAGTTCAAACCTAACCTAACCTATAGGTTTGTCACAGACAAGTGACATTGCCAATTCAGGTTTCTCTTCTTTTAGAGGGTCTTCGTTTCTTGCCGAGTCAAAAGTCCATTTTTGGGCAAATGCATATAATATGAGATAAAATACATGTCTTATGTCGATCTTGCCATTTTCAAAAAATGTCCCAGTGTTTCGGCATATTTTCCCTTTTTGTTTGCACTGGCCTTTGGTGCACACCCAAGCCCCAAACGATTTGTTTGTTTTCGATAAACGCATAGGGGTGCGATGCGTGCGGCACATTTTTTGGCGTTGCAGCATGTTGTTTTCTTCAGCGAATTTTAGACACTGGTCAATGATTCCCAATTCGCGCACAACTTTGGGTAGGCTCCACATTTGTACAACTTCCTCCGTGTACAAATGCCGGTCCGAAACGGGTCCGTCATCTACAAAGTCCGCCCTTGATGAAGGTCCAGGCACAGGAGACGCCATCGCGATGACTAATGAGCACGTCGAGCTGGTACCAGTTATCAAATCTTCCAAAGGCAATCGCAGTGTCCAGTGAGCAAGCAGGTGTCGTACAGTAAAGCAGCAAAATCGGAGTCCAAAATCGTAAAGCAAAGTCGTTGAGATATCAAAAGAAAGCGCAGAAAAACAGGAGAAAACATTCACGTACACTCGGAAGTAACGGAATGACGCGAGTATTCCGATAGTGACATTACGCTATCTTCGATGTTTGCGTTCCGTTTCAAGAACTTACATACAACGTACATGTCAAAAAAGGCTAAAAGTTACCTAGAAACGTTTCGTTTTACGCATTAATGTCATTTATGTCACCTGTCACTATCAAAATTACGGTGTTTTATTGAAACTTTAAAAAACTATTTAGACTATTTTGGCGTGTCTCCGGCAGCTAAAATGTTGTAAATACGCTTTATACAAACCCCTTCAACCCACCCACAGTTTTTGTTTCACCAAATTCAGGGGTCACGATTCTAAAGCCAACCCAAGAATAGAAACACGATAACTAAATATAATTTAGCCAATAGTAATTTTCACCTTTGACACACGTCCGTCAATCAATGACAAAACTCAAACAAATGACGATTAGACAAGGATAATGAGATTACGCAAACTCTTTGCTCTAAATGAAATGAAGAGAACGAAGCCACCGTTTAATAGAACATAGATCACTGTGGCTAATAATGCGTGGTGGCACAACCATAGACAACATCTTTCTAAGGCCCACAGGACAGTAAGGAAAGGAAGTGAAACCTTCGAGATCTGTAATGTACCTAACTAGCCTACACTACATTATTATTATTCTATTGTATTCTCTTTGATTAGTCAATTCGGCGCGTATTATCGATTTTATTGTTGTGATGTTTGCTTATATTTGATCAGAATTTATCTGAATGCATCTGAAATAGCTCGGTATTATGGCTTTGATACAGATAGAAAAGCTTTTAAACTTAAATGATGTCATATTTAACCATTACTTTTTAATAGGTGGTTTGTTTCTGAGTTATTTGATTTATCGAATTCTCCACACAGTTGTGGATGGAAATAATTTTATGCAAACCAGATTTAAGTACAGAGGGCACACATGGAGAAGTATTCAATGTAATAAATCAATACCGTACAATATTCATGTGAGTAGGATAACTTAAGTTTGACATATTGTACATATTTTGCTTGTACCTAATAAACAAGAAATCAAGTCGAGTACAGATCGCGGCACGTAAGTTGAACTATGCACAGAACACATTTTCGGTTCTCAATCGAGTGCGGTGCGGTGCGGTGCGAGAGGCCGTGCGTAACATAGCAACGCGGCGATGCTTACTCGCAAATAATTACACTCCATCTCTCGCAGCCCGCGCACGTTCCGCGTGACCTGGAGTGCAATCGCGCTAGAAGGTTTCAGTTCTTAGACATTTATATATAATATATAATATGGGACAACATCCACACAAAGGTCTTCAGGTCCCAAACTAGGCATAGCCTGTACTATGGTAACCTGATGACTTATATACATACTTAAATACATATACACACCCAGACACAGATCAAACAGACATGTTCATGCACACAAATGTTTGACCTGTCCGGTGCTACCAACTGTGCCAACCGGCCTGTCAAATATATATAATATCTGTCAAATGTGTGATTATTAAATTTAATTTCAAGGAAATGACAAGACCACAGCAAATTTTCAGGAGACAGGCGAGTGGAATTGTTCTTGATGTATAAAAATATTTTTAAGAGAAAACATGAATGATTATACTATAGTGTCAAGACAATCGAAGAAGCTTACGTCAAAAAAAAACCATGACATTGTAATATGATGGAAGAATTTATAACCCAGTCGGAGATTCTGATAGCAGTGATTCTAAATTGGACTGACACAGAAGATGAAATCATAACTCTGCCTGTTCTAGAATATCATGTAAAAATTATGTAGAAGCTGTTATGCCCATGAGTAATAGTGATTATGATTAGTATTCCTATAATTGTTCTATTTAATAATACCTAACGATTACTTCCCACAACACTTTGTTCGAGTCATACAATGATTTGAATGGAAATCAGAAATTATTTTTATGAAATTTAATTTTGTAAAATTGGTTTAACTTGCGTTTCATTATTAACGACCACAGAGTAAGTATTTGTCTATCACATACAGTCCATAACTGTACCTGCGCTGCTGGATGACCACTATTTTTGTTCAACTTACGTGCCTCGAACTGTAATATCTCTAATTCTGTGGTAATGTATCAAACAAGATTCAATATATTTGGAATGTTAGTATAGAGTTCTATTAATTATGGTCTTGTTGATTTTCTAGTGCGCAATTTGTGGTAAACTGATGCTTCCTGTTGTGGGCTTGTTCTGCGAGTGCTGTGCTGTGAGCGCATGCAAGAGGTGCTATTGGGGCGCTGATAAAAGGTTTAAATGCAAACAAGTCACATGGTCAGAACAAAAACCTTTTTATCACCAATGGGTCAATGGTTAGTTATTTTGTCCTGCCCTTTATAAATAACTTGTAAGGATTGAGGAACACAATCCAGTTCATGTAAGAAACACTTTGAACCAAATCTGATACTTCTCAACCATATTTGTTCAGACTTTCTTAACCTAACATAGCCATTACATTTTATTTGTAGATAGATATAATATATTATATATTTACTAAACATAAGCTATGAGGCAAGCGCGTAATGTGCTTGATATTCATAGTTAGTGCCAGATCTGCCATATAACTATGTCAGAGGGTGCTGCACTCTTACCTCCTAAATTAAGGGATGCAACATTAATACGAAAATTAGGTGTTTGAAAAAGTTCTTCTTTCGATTGGATAGTACTTGTCAACACAGTTCAATAAATGTAACCTCGGACGGGATTCAACTCGCGTCTTCCGACAATCCGTGTCAGACGACATGACCAACTAGGCCAGGGATGCTTGCATCCGAGCATCGAATTTAACTCTGCTGATTTTGACGGCCGTATGGAGGTGGAGTGACATCTATTAAACAGCTTTGACAGCATTATGTATCGAAAGATGGATTTTTCAAATAGGTACTTTACTTTCATATTGATGTCAAACCCTTCATAATTTTGCACATTGCAATTTTTAGAGAGAAAACTATCAAATAGTGAGTTAAAATTTGATGCTCGGATGGCCTCCCTCGGTGGCCTAGTGGTCATAGCGTCTGACACGGATTGTAGGAAGATGTGGGTTGAATCCCGTCTGGGGATGTGTATGTTTCTCACTAAAAGTAATCTTTATATACATAAAATATTATTTCCTTGACCCAATTAGTATTGTTCTTGTAAGTAGATATAAATAATTGAGTGACATTTTTTTATTGCTTTCAGTTGGACCTATCAGAGGAGGAAACACAGGGCAAAGTGATGAGGAAGTTACATGTTTCTTTTGTTCATGGTGCCAAAGGACGAGGAGATCAACACTTGCAATGCTGAATCAGACTGAGGTAATAAATAACGTCATTAATTAATTATAATAGAGCCTTTTATTCCGAATTTTTACATCTTACCTTGACTTATAAATTTCTTTATTACAATTTGTCTCTTGTTCGGTGTGTCTTACGGCATACGCCTCCTCCAACATCTTCCACTGTTGTCTATCTGCCGCAACTCTTAGCCAAAGTGGACCTAGAGTCAGCTCATACTCCCATCTTCTCACTTTGCGGCCTCTGCTCCTATGCCCATCTCTTGGATACCAGACAGTCACCTGTTTACTCCATTTTTCTAGTTTACAGCGAAGCATATGTCCTGTCCATCTCCATTTCAGTTGGTCGATACGTAGCAGGATGTCTATTAGTTTTGTTTTCTGCCTGATATCTATATTCCTAAACTTGTCTTTAGCCTTAGTCCTAGTATGCTTCTTTCCTCTTTCATATTCCACTATGCCTCTGGCATTTTGCAAGTTTGTCTCTGTGACTTTCTGTCAAGGCCCAGGTTTCACAGTCGTAAGTGATGCAGGGAAGAATACAGGTATCGAAAGTCTTTTCTTGATGTTAATGCTAAGTTCTTTACTTTTCATAATTTCTTTCAGAGCCCAGAATTTCTTCCAGCCAGTGGCAATTCTTTTATCAATTTCTTTGGACATTTGGTCACTTGTTGAGACAATCTGGCCTAGATACACATACTCCTTTACATATTCTAGTTTTTGTCCGTTAATAATTATGTCTCTAGCCACTGAATTTGTCATCATTTTAGTCTTGTTCGGGTTCATTTCCAAACCCACTTCTCGACTTCTATCCGCTAGGGTCTGTACCATGGATTCCAGTACTCTTGGGTTCTCTTCCAATATAACCAGGTCATCAGCAAATCTAAGGTGATCCATTTATATTTAGTCCTAGGTGATCCCATTCTAGTTTCCTAAACATTTGTTCTAGCACTGCTGAAAATAGCTTTGGTGATAGTGGGTCACCTTGTCTGACTCCCCTGTTCACTCGAACAGTGTCCCCTACGGATTCCATCTTGATGCTAGCTTTACTTTGGATGTAGAAGTTTCTGATGATGTTTATATAAACATTTTGAATTCCCTGCTCTCCAAGACTTTGCCATACGAATTCCTGTTTTAAACTGTCGTAGGCTTTGGAGTAATCTATGAAGGCTAGATAGATAGGTTTGTTGTACTCATTATATTTTTGTATTAGCAGTTTGACTGTATGTATGTGATCGATAGTACTGAAGTTTTTCCTGAACCCTGCCTGCTCAACTGGTTGGTTTTCATCAAGCCTGTTTGATATTCTATTCAGAATAATTTTTGCAAAAACCTTGTATATATTTGAAATGAGAGATATAGGTCTGTAATTTCCAATATCGTCCTTTGGACCTTTCTTATGTAAAAGTATAATGTATGATTCGGCCCATTGCCTAGGTATGTTACCGGTAGAAAGTATCTTGTTGAAGATCTTTGTCAGTATCAGACTTAATTCATCTACTTTTCCTCGCATGAGCTCATTTACAATTCTGTCCGTGCCTGAAAATTTTTCTGTCTATTGGCTGTTTATAGCATTTTCTACTTCCCACTTTATTATATCTGGTCGCCGTCGCTGGTTCGCCGATATCTTCTGTTTTATTTTCCAGTCTAGGTTTTCCATCGGGCGCCGCTGTGCTTAACTGTCTTGAGTATAACAAGTGGTAGTAGTCTGTTGCTATTCTCAGGATTGTACTACGTGTAGTAGTTGACCGATGTAGTCTATTTCATTTCTAACCTTCCCATCTGGAGATATCCAAGTCCATTTGGTTTTATTCTTTTTACAAAAAATAGAGTTGAGCAGCGTTAAGTTTTGTTCTAATAAAAACTCCACTAGTTTTTCACCATTTCTGCTTCTTTTGCCATTTCCAACTTTCCCTATTACATGCTTCTCTCCTGCTTTTCGAGCACCCACCTGAGCATTGAAATCTCCCATGACTACTACATTATTTTCAGAGTATTTATTGGTGACTTTACTAAGAATGTTGTAAAATTTGTCTATGTCTGCTTTGGTGGCTTGTTCTGTTGGTGAATAAACTTGAATTATTATTCAAGTTTATTCACCATAGTCCAATGTTTTGGGTAACCTGGTATGTTAATATGGATTAATGCTAACCGATCCGATATACCTTCAAATCCGATGATCTGGCTTTTAAGTTTTGACTTTATCAGAAAGCCTACTCCCCTTTGTCCAGCAACCTCGCCCTTGTAGTACATAACGTAGTGGCTTCTCTCTTCTATTTCTTCCCTGTTCTACGCATCTCGCTTACCCTTAAGATGTCCCATTTGACGTTCTCAATTGCTAGTTCTAGCTCGTGTAAACTTTCTGGTGTCCTCAAGGTTCGTGTGTTCAGTGTGCATAAATACAGACAACAGAGATTTTTCTTCGTCTTCTTATGGTTTGTTTCTTTTATCGACTTTGTTGGAGGATGGTGGTCGTCTTCCCCCACGGTGACCAGCCGGTTTGGGGTGCATTTTTCCGAGGTTGGTTTATATAAAGTTGTGGTATGTATTTTGTTTTGGTTTCTGGTGCCGGTGGTCATTACATGTTTTTTGGTGTCGCAGGTCGGAGAGGCACTGAATCTGGTCTACCGTGTTTAGCATAGTTGGGGGTGTTGTGCTTCATAATTTCCTTAGTTGTTCCCTTGGTGATTTTGGGTGTAGGAGAGTCTTTTGTGTTTATTTTCTTCTGAGTTGGCAAGTTTGGTGAGCCTGAAGCTTCCCTCTTCTTTCTATCTTTGTCTGTGTTTTACTACTATTAATTTGTCATATTTTAGAAAGGCTACATTTCCCTTACTTTTCTCTTTCACCACTTGGGCCTGTAGCTGTTTTCTCTTTTCAATGATTTCTTTAGGGAAATCCTCTTTCACGTAAATACCAGGCGGGAAACTACTTTTGTTCTTCAGTATGACGTGTTTTTTCCACATGTGTGATGGACACTACGACTGGGCGATTTTGGTTGGTATTTTTCTTGCCGATTCTGTATGTATTACTGATTTCTTGGCTGTCGAGGTGTGTTCCTATTACTGTCTTCTTTATGTGATCTACCAATTCTGCTTCTGTTTTTCCCGTCTCTTCTATTCCGAAGAACACTATAGTATATTTCATTACAAGTGGGGAAAGGCTGTCATTGCAAAGAGTTCCGACAAATGTGTACCCGAGTCGAGGCGCAGCCGAAGGCGAGGGTTGACAGTCGGAACAAGTTGCAATGACGGTTCCGCACGTGTACTGAACGACTATTTTTAATACAGTTTTCACTCAGACCAAATAAAAAAGTCAAGACAGAATGTTGTGAACAGAAAAGTGAAGCCGGTAAAACTACGCCTCGCCGAGTACATACACAATTACACACACACACGCACAACGAACTACGCCTTGACTCGTCAGTCGAACTATCGCTGCGCGTGGAAGCAACACGTAAACTAAATCAACAAATTTACCAGTCAAAATGCCGAATTGTGTCGTGAAACGGTGTTAAAACAAACATCAAAATATAAAAAGAAGGATGGAATCACATTTCACACGTAAGTAACTTGGAAAGCAATATTTTAAATAAATTAAAAAAAAAATAAAGGTTATTGCTTGGAACATAGAAAGTGTTGCCATGGTAAAGCCTGTAAGGTTTACCCTATTATTGGGTAATCTTAATATTTAGTATATATGTTACGTTAATACGGGTACGTTTTTATAATAATTTATCAACGTGTTTTAACCGACTTCAAAAAAGAAGTAGGTTCTCAATTAGACTTTTCTTTAAATATAATATTGTATGACACTCGACGCAATATCTTTATACAAAACCGGTTCTGTCGTTTGAAAGCAAATTAAAAAAAATAGGCAATTCTTTTTTTTATTTTTAGTTTATTTTCAACCGACATCTAAAAGGAGTAGGTTCGCAATTAGGTTCTATTGTTTTAAATACTTGTTACCTCATAAGTTCGTTATTTATAAACCGATTTGAACAATTATTTTTTTGTTGGAAACCTGATACCTTTAATATGGACTCGCATTAATTTCACACTGAATTTTCAATTTCGTACATATAGAAGGCGGTTATGTATTTTTGTAAAAATAAACCATATTTCTATTGAAGTCTTTTGTTTTTAGGGTGTATCTATATTGAATGTTGTTATGTGTAGTTAGTATGCGGAAAGTTATACGAGATGGTCGACCAGTCTTTGTCATCACGCGATTTTATAAACCAGTCGTAGAAGAAAAATGCAAAGCAGGATTCATAGGTACATTAATAAATATTGAAAGTTTAAAAGCGCTTTATACGAAGTACATAGAATATGAAAAAAGGCTGTTTTTTTATCTAATTATAAATTAAGCCAGGATCATTTGGAGATTCTATTTACGTCTATTAGGATGCATGGAGGGTTCAACGATAACCCTAACGTAAGACAGTTTACAAGCAAGCTACAAAAAATACTATGTCATTTAGAATTAAAATGTCTTGCAAAAAGTAATTGTGTTCCTTTAGAACACATAGCAATACTTAATTGCACTTCAACAACTAAAATTATAAATAGCACTTCATCGTCGTATAGAAACGAAGAAGAAGAAGAAACCATTGAAAATTCTTCGTTGCAACTTCTTAATGAAATTGTTAATGAATCATTTAATTGGGATTGTTTACATGACAATTCATATTATGGTGACTACAGAAAAATGATAATTGGTTACATATCTGGAAGTACAGTGCACTATCTTGTTAAAACCATAAAATGCTCTAAATGTTAAGATGCCTTGCAGACTGATGAGAAACTTTATTTTCACAAGCTCATTAGTTTAAAAAACAAAGGCGGTTTTCGCTTCCCGTCTAAGGATCTTTTTGACATATGTGTCACTTGTGAAGCAGTTGTTCGAAAATTATTGAATGAAAATATTGCAATAACCGCAGAAAATCAACACCAAACTATAGTCTTGAACATATTAAAGAAATTCATTGGAAACAATCAGATTTTTATCAATTTAGAGTCAAAACATGAATATGTTGGGCAGGAACATAAACTTAATTTAATACGGTGTGTAATTGAGAAATATTTAAACATTAGATTCCGCCATATTGCTAAATTAGAAAGTATTTTTAAATCAGTGCAAAGTAAACGACAAGCGTACAAAAAAAAATTCAGCATAAAGGTTTTTAAATAAAACTAGCAGTTACACCGAGTAATTTTATTTCTGAAACTCTTTGTGTTTTCTCTTTCACTACCCAATGCCACTACTTTTTACCGACACCTAATGTAGGAACCCTATTATTATATTAAAACTAATAACGTTATAACTTTATTAAATTTATAACGTTAATAATTTGATAACGTTATTTTTATGGGGTAATTTAAATTATCATGGCAGCACCGATTCACGCACTACATGCATAGAAAACCGGCCTCACTGCTCTGTTCACAACATTCTGTCTTGACGTTTTTATTTTGTCTGAGAGTTTTCAAAAAAAATGAAGCAATTTAATAAAGTAAACTCGCAAAGAAAATTTCTGGAAAATGGCGCCAACCGTAGAATATAAGCAGAGATTTTTTTTTCTTCACCCATTCTGGTAGGCAAAGGGAACTATACCCATACAGCCAGTCTTCAGTAGATTTTTTTATTGATATTAAATGAAAATGAAATTTAATGAGATGAAGTGAAATGAAACCTAACCTAAATTAACCTTAAATCTGATATTGAAACAAATTAGTAGCTTCTTTTTAGAAATATACGTATTTGCATGAATCATAAAAACTTCTATGAATTTTTTTTTTTGGAAAAACTTCTTGGTTGGTTTTTCTTTTTAATAGACATTATTTTGACAGTTGGGAAAGAGAACGCACGAGTTCGGGAAGGTAAAAAAAAGCACGAGTATGTAATAGCCCACATCCCGAACGTTAACGCCCTGCAATACGCCACTTTTTGAGCAACTGTATTAAATAATTGTATTTACGTTTCTCCTTCTCCAATACACTGATTTTCTGCTCTAGCGTAGATATTTTGGTTTTGAGTTGGGTGTTTTCTTCCGTTATTGATCTTAATTTATCATCTAGCACTTCCATGACACATTTTGTAACTGATTCCGTGATTAATTTTGCTTGTTCGTTTAATTTCTCGTCTAGTTTTGACAACAACAACGCCATGCTTGTATCCATTTCATAGAGTACGTGTTTTCGGCTTTAACTAATTACTCAAATATGATTTCAAGGCACGATTAGTCATTCTCAGCAAAACAAAAGGCAAACGTTTTATTTTCATTTTAATGCACCACCTTGGTACATTAAATCTATGCTGTTACAACTGCACCAAAGACTACTCCACAAAAAAAAACAGGCCTTAGCCGTGTTTAGTGTGGTTATTCAAATAGATAAATGTGTGTTGTTTGTGAAAATTTTGCTAATAGTTTAGTTTCTGCTATTGACATTGTGGGCTTGGTCACAGATTACTGAATATAACAGATACTTCACTCAGTAGAAAATTTCCAATACCTATTACGATAATTGCCTACTCCCTCGCGTCAACAACCACTGTATGCTAAAATGCGCCTAAATGCTCAAGCGTACAGCAGTGATTGCTTCGCACCGCGTGATTCCACAGTAATCGCAGGGCTGCCTCTTCGATAAAATTAAATTAACATATCTTTTTATCTATGTTATTGAGAACTGTGAATATGTTCTGACTTTTATGTGGCAGTTAAAATTTTTATCATTTATAAAATATTTAACCAACTTAAAAAAAGGAGGTGATCAGACATACAGGCCAAACTGAGATGTTTGACTTGTATGGTATGTATGTTTGTGCGCGATAATCTCGCGTTTGGCTAAACCGATATCGATGCGGTTTTCAGAAAAGGATTTGTTACATTTAGGAGAACGTTTTAAAATAAGTATAATACTTCTTAGTTTGATGATGATCTTCGGAGATGTTCACTAGAATACATAATATCTAGGTGTATTGTACTACTACCAATTATCACGAATCAAATTTTTTAAGATTAATAAATTTGATTCGTTTTCTCGCAACAAGTAACCTTACAACAGACGCGGCTTGTTCAAAGGTTTTCATTAGGCGAAGAAAAAGAACTCTCGCTACACAGACTTAAAGCGCATTTTGATTCGTTACGAGCGCGTCAAGGACTTGTAGGCACATTTTTTGAAGGTCACGTCCGTGCTTTGCAATGTCTTATGAACATTATTGCAGTTGTTTCGAATGTTTTCTTTCGAAGAGTGTATCTTCTGTACCTTGTACTATTAATTATTCTGTGGTATAACGTTTCTATGTAACAAAATTATGTAAATCTGTGTCTGAAAGGCAAGCTAATGCTTAGTATATACCTATTAAACTGCCAAATTCTAAGTGGATACCGGTGTCCGCACACCTACTGTCTTTTAAATTATGTCTCTAATGACGGTATGTGAATGGAAAAAAATGTAAACGACAAAAACTAGTAATAATTTATCACTTACCTTTCTTCATTGACAGGTAAATGGAAAAATGTTAGGTGTTTATCCCTTCTTTTGCTTGATTTACACCCATCTACAGCACATAAGGCACCACACGGCATCGTAATACGCGTACGAACGAACAGCACTATTAAAATTGAACGGCGGGCGCGCGCTTCGCTTGCGAAAACCCGCACTGAATTTGATCCGCCGGCGGACCGAGACCGCTCGGCTGGGCCGTAGGCACTTATAGCGCGCAAGTACATGGAGTGACGGAGGCCTGGCTTGGTTACTCGCTACTTCCATTCAAAATTTTATTCTAATCCATTCAGCTGTTGCAGTGTGAAGAAGTAACAAACATTAGAAGTACGCACACACTTAGATCCTCACTAACTCACTCATAAACTTTGGCATTATATATGTGTAATTCCTTAGTCTCAGTAATGACTCAGCTCAGTGTACACTGACGTCATGTTAATACAAGTATCTACACACCTTCTTCGCTGACTAGAGTTATTACATGTACTTGTCTATTTCTTTCTTTTCGATATGTAGAATTAGGTAGAACCTGTGTTTTCTGGCTCCCTGTATAAGACGCATGATGCTATACCCTGTTGTTTGTACCGAAATATGATTTTCTCAAATTAATGTAAAAGTATACCTACTTAAATTATTATAATTAAACTAGCCTATCTTAGTAATTAGAAACCAGAAAGGTATATTGGTATGGTGTATTTTATAAATATACACTATTAAATTGTTTCAGGATTGTGACTTCCAAAAGTATAAAAACATTATAATACCACCAGCCTGTGTGCAAATACACAAAGGGACTGTAAAAAGTGTAAAGCCCTTGCAAATGGAGGAATGGGAACCTCTTATTATTTTAGGTACACAATGTTACTAATCGTTTATTATGATACTATTTTATCCCTGATGCTTAACTTGCCCTCAGTATTATAGAAGTATTCAGATTTGTATATAAGGTCTTTGTTAATTTAGTGCACAATATGGAACGGAGTGGTTTGGTTTCCATAATAGGTCATGAAAGTGAAAGAAAATAAATACATATTTTTTATTATTATTAACGTATATGCCTGAACGCACGACGGCGCCCCTACATCACAGAATAGATAACAATAACTACGCCAGACATATTTGCTCACTTTAAATAGGTATAACGACGTACGAACCTACCTTCTCGCGAATGTTAACAAAGCTGATATCTATGCCTAAACCTAGCGCCCGACGGCGGGCCCTGGCGGGGCGACGGCCCCGCCGACTTTATTAGGTACGTTCGTATAGTACATCCGCAGTCTATGTAAACCTTACAGTCGTCCAACGGACATGTCTAGACAGAGCAATCGTGCGGGGTTTGCGAGGTGCTAGGACGGTAGCGAGCCCAAACTACCATACACTCGTTTGGGACCTGTCAGTCAGGGTTGACGCTTTTTACTTTGATCGTTATAAGTATTTCGTTTAAGTTAAAATCATTCCTAATGGTTCATACTACTTGTGCTGTGAGAGACTTCATGTCATCATCTCGTATAAATAAACATTTGAAATTTCATCAGTTTCCACGCACTGAAGAAAAATAACGTCCATTATTATTTTGTTACGGTGCTAAATTGTGTTCTCATGTTTTGGTATACTCTAAGTGAAATTGCGGACAGTAATATGTGGTTATTTTGTGTATGTAGGTATAGGTATTATTTAATTATATTTTTTTCGAGACGGTTTTGATTAAGGCCTTCTTGCGCCATCATTGCACGTTTAAATTGTACTTCTATGTTTAATTGCGATATACCTAAACATGTTTAAGAACGTTGGTCCAAGTGGCCTTAAGTTCTTTCTTAGAATGGTTTTTTCTACTTATTACTCAGACAAAATAAAAACCACATTTTTTATCTGAGGCTTATTAGACAATATATTTCAAGATTCAAGATGGCGGACGCGGTTTTTTAAATAAAATCAACATGAGTATCGTTTCTATGGTTTTCGAGGATGCCAATTACGAATATGACGTACCTATATTTCGAGATTCAAGATGTATTGAAATAATAAAGTACGGTTCTTCATACTATTTCCAATCCACATCCAAAAATGTATACATACGTCGATAAACTTATAATAGAAAAAAATATCCGTTCGGTGGGCTGCAAGTTCTTCCAGACAATTTTATAGAGTACTGCCAATGATAAGAAGACACTTTACAGGCAAATTTTACAACGTCAGTTGGAAATAACATTGGAAGTCAAATATATCAACAGTTAAAGAACATTAATTTTTATACAAAAACATGCTTCCCGTCGGAATTTTTTATTAAAATTGTTTCTACGTATGAGAATTTACTACATCGCCTAATTCAACAACCGCAATCTGAAAGCTAGTAAATTTAAATGCCGACAATACCTTTCAGTTTCGCATTTGTAGATTTAATAAGAAACAGTAAGAATCAGTCATCTACAATTAGGTATTAGATGGGGTTGGCTTTAGAATCGTGACCCCTGAATTTGGTGAAACAAAAACTGTGGGTGGGTTGAAGGGGTTTGTATAAAGCGTATTTACAACATTTTAGCTGCCGGAGACACGCCAAAATAGTCTAAATAGTTTTTTAAAGTTTCAATAAAACACCGTAATTTTGATAGTGACAGGTGACATAAATGACATTAATGCGTAAAACGAAACGTTTCTAGGTAACTTTTAGCCTTTTTTGACATGTACGTTGTATGTAAGTTCTTGAAACGGAACGCAAACATCGAAGATAGCGTAATGTCACTGTCGGAATACTCGCGTCATTCCGTTACTTCCGAGTGTACGTGAATGTTTTCTCCTGTTTTTCTGAGCTTTCTTTTGATATCTCAACGACTTTGCTACGATTTTGGACTCGGATTTTGCTGCTTTACTGTACGACACCTGCTTGCTCACTGGACACTGCGATTGCCTTTGGAAGATTTGATAACTGGTACCAACTCGACGTGCTCATTAGTCATCGCGATGGCGTCTCCTGTGCCTGGACCTTCATCAAGGGCGGACTTTGTAGATGACGGACCCGTTTCGGACCGGCATTTGTACACGGAGGAAGTTGTACAAATGTGGAGCCTACCCAAAGTTGTGCGCGAATTGGGAACCATTGAATAAGTTCTAAAAATAACAAATTGTTTTTCAATTTTAATTATCAGACCCATACTAGTAGGAATGTGTGCACAATAGTATATTAGTACCTAATGAATTGGCAATGTCACTTGTCTGTGACAAACCTATAGGTTAGGTAAGGTTTGAACTGTAACCCACCAGGAGCGGCCGGCGAGCGCTTCATCAAACTACTTTTGTTCCAAATTTGTGCACAATAGTATATCAGTAGCTATCTAATGAATTGGCAAAGTCACTTGTCTGTGACATACCTATAGGTTAGTTATAGTTAGTTAGAATAGGTCGAAGTCAGTGACAGAACCGACTCATAGCACCCCGATTTCAAGCAGTCTTGTCGGATTGCAGAGCCGACGCGGGGGTGGTAGTAGATCGAAATGCAGTACTTAACCTCAAAATACTTAAACAAACATAACTCGAAAACTAATGGTCTCCGGCGGGTGGGGTTTGCGGGGGAGCACTACCCGAAGTGGTGGCAGTGTCACGGCACTCAGGTCACTGCATCTATCACACAGATGACAGCTAAGATGCAATTGACCGGTTCGTGGGGCGGGCAACAGGGGCATCCATAAAGACAATTACAGACTACAATATAAAAATGGCAATGAAGGACAGGAACGAAGAGGTCGTGACGGCTCTCCTGCGATCGGTCTCGATGGCAGGAAGATTAAAAGTTATTTTTAAGTTTTAAGTCTTTACACACTGGCTCTTCCATCTCCGCCGGTGGACTCGGACATAACCTCAGAGATACTGCTCTTCTGCGGTATCCATAAAGGATTTCCTCCTCACGCAAATAAAAAATAATAATAATTGAAAGACTGACTAGGTTCTGAATACTAGATGAGTTCATTGTGATAATTTATGCATTATACTGAACACAACACAATTTGCAAATTGGGATTAAATTATATCCATAAAATTAACATGATTTAATTTTAAACTTAGGTATAATACAAAGTTTTTTATTAAAGATAAATGGTACTGACGTTGTATGGTTGATACTCAGCGTGTGCACTTTTAAATATTTTCCATAACTCTTTTATTTTATTTGATTTTAATTGTCATTTTTAGTTTCAAAGTGCAGAATATACCTCATCAGTGAAATAGTATGTTCTATATTTATTATCACATACCTACTTATTTATAATTTATTTGTTTATGTATACTCATTTATACACAATTAATAAATGAAGTTGAACATGTCATGTTGTTAGGTATGAAGATTTTCGGTATACTTAAGGTACGTTCCGGCAAGCGCCGTCAACACTCACAACTGTCGCGCCACGGTTTGCCGTTCCCATTGGTTGACAGTGACAGCTCGCAATGATCACGTAGACCCACCTTCGAACCGCGAGCATTGTGGTCGAGGCGTGAGCGATTTCGGTGACGTCATAGATGACGTATCGAACGCCGCGAGTGATTTCGGCGCTTTCCGGAACGGAGCCTTAGTCTTAATTTTAATAAAAGAATCCACATCAGTACAACTACGTTCAATACGCTTGCGCTTAGCTACCGTTTCTTGTGGAGCTCTGTAGGAGATCGTTCAGCAGTGGACGTGTTCCGGTCAAGTGTGATGCTCGTGACGATTATGATGTTTTGTTCAAGGTGGTGGACATCAGTGTGACCTCGCCTGAGAGCGTGGTGCAATGGCTACCGGAGCGTTGCCGTCTGCTGGTTGCCGGCGGAGACGGCACAGTGGCTTGGGTGCTCAACGCGCTCACTAACGCACCTCACGTTAAGGTTCTTATTTTGTAATTTTAGATAAAAAATAATACACATCCTCGGACGAATTCGAACCCGCGTCTTCTGACAATCCGTGTTATTAAACGCGATGACCGCTAGACCACTGAGCTGATCCGTACGAGCATCAAATTTAACACTAGTTGATTTTAACCTTCGTATGGGGACGGAGCGACATAAATAGCTAGACAAGTTTTATACAACGGAAATTGCTTTATGGCCTTGCTGAGTACTTTCAAAATCATGTGCTAAAAAAGGTTCTTATTCTTGTGCTTCCACCGCAACATCACTGGCCATCAAGAGAGATAGTGGTCAAACACTAACCTATCTAGTGTATAAAAGAGACCAGTGGAGGATTTACCTCGCTAGCCTTTAACCAAGCTAACCCTACTCCTTACGGAGTATGGTCTTGGGCATAATTGCTCCAGTGATTAGTATCGTAAGCTGCTCGAGAACTATTCGAGTATTCCATCCTGCTATCCGAGCCTGTTGAAAATTAAAATAACAATATAGGAACCGATACATTAATAACTTGTTTTAAGAACGTGCAGCGCCATCTAGCTTTGCGGAGTTTTTACATTGTACCTTAACATAATACATATTATTTGGACAGGTCCCTCTTCATGAACCGGTGCCCTGATTTCATGTTTCAATGACACATATATTATCTTATTTTGAAGACAAATGCGAAAAGTAACCGTGAAAACAACATCAAATTCTAATTAGTAGTTCAAGAATTATAAAATATTTTACCACATTTTGCTTTATAACTCGGCTTCCTGATGCCATTTTGAAATAAATACGAGTACACTATATCCCGCAAATTTTCTATCCCGAGGTTTACGAGTTAGTTGTAAGCAATAAATAATATTTTACTTTTACATCCACACAAAGGTCTTCAGGTCCCAAACTAGGCAAAGTCTGTACTATGGTAACCTGATGACTGATATACATGCTTAAATACAAATGAAAGACACAGGTCAAACAGACATGTTCATGCACACAAATGTTTGACCTGTCTGGGGATCGAACCCGGGACCAGCGGCTCTGAAGGCAGGGGTGCTACCAACTGCGCCAACCGGCCAGATTTGTACTTGGTGTACTGTTTATTATGATTAGCTTATTTCTTTAACCCCTGCCAGGTTTATTTAGAAAGTATTTTCAATGTAAAGACTTTTGTCCTCTACATTTTTATTATTGTAATTGATTATTTTTACTCAGCCAAACGCTTGAATTAACTTAATACAAGATACCTATACACGAAAATTAATAAAAGAAGAGATTTAATTTCCATCTTTTTAAAGTCATTTGATTTAAATGAATGTTTACGCGATAACCTAAGTAATGTAAAATATATGTACAGGGTTATTGGTAATTAGACCGGATCCTTTTAAGGGGTGGTAGGGAATGCCATTTGCAACAATATGACTGTACATTGTGATATCCGGAAATGAATCATTTCTGTGATATTCTTTTTTTTTATTTTTTTTTGGAAAATCCAGTTTTACTACTTTAAAATTCAATAAAAAAAAATTAATCAACCGATTTCAATTCTGTTCGCAGTTTTAGAGAAACCTTGTTACAGCTCTTAATAATAAACAATAATATCGTACTAATGTAGATCCATCCAAAAACTAGAGGCTTTTTCATAATTTTTATTTGATAATTTTTGTAAGCTTTACAAAAACCTTTATTTTCTCTACAAAAACGATAGTAAATTAAGTCTGCATTTTATTTAAAAAACATCTACAAGTCTTTAGCTATCCAACGAGGTAAAAAAATTAGCACTTTATTACACAGTTGCAGAAATAATGCGATTACAAAAGGCCGAGAAAGGAATGAGAATAGTCCATGAGAAGTAGCTATGGAAGAAATACTTTCTTAAGGTAACTTAATTTCTTTTAAAGAAATAAAAGAGTAGATGTAATTAGTCTGTATTTATTATTTTTACAGTTCGTTCTCAAAATGTGAGCCAGAATTTTGAATGCAGAGACGCATACGTCTGCGTAAATTGCTTTTAACAACACTTGTATTTAAATTAATTTTCATTTTTTCTGCTGCATTTATTATGCGCTGTTTCAGTTCTTCGATGGTTGCCACAGGTCCAAGAGTATTGTCGTACACCAAGCTTTTCATGTGACCCCATACGTAATAGTCGACGGGAGTCAAGTCGGGACTTCTGGCCGGCCACGGAATGGGTCCTCCTCTGCCAATCCACTTATTGGGATACTGACGATTGAGCCACTCACGGACGCTCAAACTAAAATGTGCGGGGCAACCATCATGTTGGTAAATCATGTTTCTGCGGGTTTCAAGGTGTACTTCACTGAGTAGCTCATAAAGTTCGTTTCTCAAAAAAAAATCATACGCTTCACCATTGAGGTTGTTGGGCAGAAAGAAAGGGCCGATCAATTCATTCTTAATAATGCCCATCCACACATTAACGGAAAACCTTCTTTGTGATCCTTGTAATCTTTTCTTGTTTGGGTTACCGTCATCTTTCGGGGCCCAATAATGAATATTATGATAATTTGATATTCCATCCTGATCAAATTTGGATTCGTCGGAAGATTTTTAATAAAAAATTGGCATCTTCCATATCGGTGTTCAACATGAATCTGCAAAATTCGACTCTACGTGCAGGATCTCCGTCTTGGATAACTTGTACCGGAGTCAAATGATACGGGTAGAGTCTTGAGCGGTGCACTGTGTTCCATACTTTCCATTGCGACATGCCAAGACGTCGTGCAATGATGTTTGTTGAAGTCGTAGGATCTTGCTCAAACATGCGAATTATCTGTTCCTCTTCATCCGAATGATAAATACGAGATCGTCCAGCATCACTTTGTCGTCTTTGAACTTGACCAGTTTCTCGTAGTCGCCGGTACACTCCGTCAAATACACTCACATGGGGTAAACGGCGCTGTGGAAATCGAGACTGATACTCCGTTCGAGCATGTGTAGCGACGCCGTTGGCAAAACCATAGCAAAACAGTATGTCCGCATACTCTTCGTTTGTGAACTCTCGAAGCCGAGGTAGATGGTCGTGGGATTCCGCAGTCATGATCAGATCCTTTAGTACAAGCCAAGTCGTCGGGTAAGCAATCAATCAAAAAGTCCAGTTCACTAGCCGAATCACAGAAAAAGAAGTTACACAAGTCCAATAACGTTATCAAGGTCGAAATTTAATCGTAATAAAGGGTTGCCAAAGAGCGTCTGAACAGTACGATGCGCTTGAGCAAACTGGGTTCTCATTGCTCGTTCAACAAACATAAGCGAGAGGGAGACGGCGCATTCAACATGGATACCGTTGTCTAAAACCCTTTCTCGGAATGTCTCTACCTGAGTCTTTGTTATCGCATTATTTCTGCAATTGTGCAATAAAGTGCTAATTTTTTTACCTCGTTGGATAGCTAAAGACTTGTAGATGTTTTTTAAATAAAATGCAGACTTAATTTACTATCGTTTTTGTAGAGAAAATAAAGGTTTTTGTAAAGCATCTTACAAAAATTATCAAATAAAAATTATGAAAAAGCCTCTAGTTTTTGGATGGATCTACATTAGTACGATATTATTGTTTATTATTAAGAGCTGTAACAAGGTTTCTCTAAAACTGCGAACAGAATTGAAATCGGTTGATTACTTTTTTTTTTATTGAATTTTAAAGTAGTAAAACTGGATTTTCCAAAAAAAAATAAAAAAAAAGAATATCACAGAAATGATTCATTTCCGGATATCACAATGTACAGTCATATTGTTGCAAATGGCATTCCCTACCACCCCTTAAAAGGATCCGGTCTAATTAGCAATAACCCTGTATATGTAATATGTTTATTTTGAATAGGCTGCAGTAGCCATTCTACCGATGGGTACCGGAAACGACCTCTCGCGGGTGCTTGGTTGGGGCCCCGGATGCAATTCACATTTGGACGCACACTGCATTATCAGTTCGATCAAAGAGGCTGCCCATCAACCATTAGACAGGTAAACTGAATGGTATTACATATAAATTGCACATACAAGAAGATTGTGTAGGTAGTGCAGCATTAAAAATAAATATTCTCGTCCTTTATAGAATTGTGTCTTAACAATTTATATTTTAAAAATAATATGGTGTTATTCAATTCCTGTGTAATTTATATACATATTAAGACATACCTTTGAGACATTTTTAAAATAGGAAATGTGAGCACCGCGTCTGAAAAGGCTACATGGATGACGGATAATACGTTAGTTGTTCCCTTATCGATATCAACAATATAGTTGTAACAATGAAACGTTCATCCTTACAAAAAAATATTCTACAATCACCGAATCTGGTAATGATGCACCGACATTCTCGTGTATATTTTGTGTTTTTGGGCGGAATTCTCGATATGTGAGCACGGAGGTAGCTACCACCGTCAGTTGTTAGATCGCCATAGTATAAGATTTTACGTTAGAGCTGCTCGTTAGGAGGATGGCCGCAGCTAATGTAAATTTCCAGTCAGTGCCATTGTAGATAACTTGGTGCTAACATGTCGAGACTCTCGAGACTTCCTCTCTTGGTAAGTCGGTATGCGGAGAAGTGAGGAAAATGAAGGAATTATGCCAGATACTCCAAGTATTCCGAAGTCATAGCGTGCAAAATATTAAGAAACACCATTTTTTAATTTAAATGAACTAGGTACCAGAATACAAATTTTTGCACTTACAAGATAAAAAACAAAGAACTTCAATACAAAGTATAATCCTCCTTTCCATCCCCTATGTCAGCCCTGTCATAAATATTAAGGAACACCATTTTTTATTTTAAACGAACTCTTTAAATACAAATTTTCACACTTTTATGTTAAAAAAAACATAGGACTTTCATATAAACGTTTTCACCCATTTATACCCCCTTAGGGGTTAAATTTCATAAAAACCCTTTCTTATTACACCTCTACCCACCAAGACAAAAGCACCGTCCAAGTTTGAAGTCTCTACGAGCAGCGGTTTAGGCTGTGCGTCTGTCAGTCAGTCGCGTGTTGTCTTTTAACGATAATTTTGCCCTATCGACAATCCAGGCTCGCACCGCTGATGTAAATCTGCCTACAAAGAATTTTAGTTCAGTGTTCTGCACGAGCGAATTGCGCCCAGTGCCATGTCTTAAACATATTTATTATAAACAATGAGATGTGTCTTTTTTGTTATAAAAGTAACGGCATTTTCACTTTTTTGCTGAATGTTGTGTTAAGCCGTATTTTTACTTTAAAATACGGGATTGCTCACGTAATACTCCGTAATTCACGTATTACACCAAACAGTCCTTGTAAAAGACCACCGGATGTGATCGAAACTATTGTCGGATCTATTCGTTCTATCCGACAAGTATTACGTGAGTAATCCCGTATTTTCAGTGAAAATGAGATGTTTCATCCAGATGGAAGGTAAGCATAAAGCCGAAGAGATCTCGACTCGGACGGCTGCGACCGGACCGCACGCTGTTCGCGTACAACTACGCGAGCGTCGGCGTGGACGCACAGGTCGCGCTCGACTTCCATCGTGCTCGCACGCAGTTCCTCTACCGGTACGCGAACAGGACGCTCAACTACGTAAGTCACCAATGCTGACGGTACATACTGTACCAAGAACACTGTCCATCAATAAAGCGCAGACCACACCGCCAGCTAGGGAGCGAGCGAGCCGGCCGAGCTTTGTGTTACCTCTTTTCAACTGGCTTCCAAACAAAAGGAGGTTCTCAATCCGACGCGTATATTTTTTATGTATGATTACGATCACACATCGATCAACTTTTTACAGAGTAGACCGATTTTGATAAGTCTTTTTTTGTTTGGTAGAGTATACTTCCGAGGGCCGAAATTTCCGAAATTACAAATTCAGTCAAGCAGTTTTTCAGTTAAAATCCAATAACTGAAAAATGTTCCGCCTATTTTGATGATAATATAATTGACGGTGAAAGACAATCGATCCCGTAAGTAGCCAGGGTCACTAAAAAGAGAATTTTTTTTTCCTAATTCTAACTGATTCTGACAGTTATAGGTACTTATTGTGTCATGCCAATCCACGCCCACACACGATCAATTCTTCTTATAGGCCATAGGAAGTAGTAGAGATATTGTAGCTTTCTAACAGAAAAATAATGTTTCAAATCTATCCAGTAGTTTTTGAAGTTTATTAGTTACTTAAAATATACAAAAATACAAATCTTTCCTCTTTTTAACGCTAGTGTCGATATCTATACTTCTATACTTTATACTATTACTCATAGATATAAGTCTCCAGATGCCTAATACGTCAAAATTAATGAAGCAAAAAAATGTAACCCTAGCAGGGATACTTGGATTTCACTTGTCAAATTCAAAATCAGTCTGTGAGTGTCACTGGCTGTGGATACTGAGTATAATCATAAATCAAAAATACCGTTTTGTGCGATTAGGTTGCGTAAAAATTACAGGATATGTAATACAAAGGAGACCACGGTCTCCCTACCCGCATAAGTAGTCAACAATTCTTTATAAGTGTTTTTCAAGAGATTTTTCTAATATATGCAAATCAGAATTGGTGTTACCACTCGACTCGACTCGTTTAATTTCCCGATTGATGTGATTTAGGTTTCCAAAAAATTAATTTATAGATACACGGTGGATCATATCAATAAACAAAATACTTGTGCTATACTATAGAAAAAAACTACTTTAAGAACAATGTAGCTACAATGTAGATTGGTAACTCTTACAGACAATTTATTGGACATTAATAATATCTTAGAATGCCGTCTTTATTTTCAAACTTTGGCTAACCTTTTGTTTGGTACGATTTGTTTTTTATTTGCACGTAGGCACGATAAACAGATATTTTTTCGGATTATTATCTAAAACGGCTAAATAATACGGTGTTAATAAAGCATAGTTTTAAATTTTATCATATTCAGTACTGTAATATTATATTGTATGTTTAATAACATATCTGTTTTATTTTTTCTGATCTCATAGGCTTAAAACATCTAGCCACTTTTTAAATTAATTTTAGATTTTCGGCTCTAAATTGGATTTTATTAAACTTTTGATTGGATTAAGATACCAAAACTGGGATAAAAGTTCGTTTGCAAATGATTGTAAAACAAACTTTTATCCACTCAGTTTATCAATGAGCTCAAAAGTCAAATACAAAACAGGACTAAGTTTGAATTTGTGGCACTTCGCATGAAATTATGTATGAAGGTAGATGAGGCGTTGGATTAACACATAGGATACTTTTCATCATCATACAACACTATGGGGGTGTATCCGCGGGGCGCGGCTAGTACCTACTTAAAGGAACATGCGTTCAAAATGTGCAAATCCCTCCAGCGTGAAGGAATAACAAACACACAGACATACCAACACACATTATGAGATTTCGCGTTAATGCGATGATATGTTCCTTACCTGTGTTAATGCGCCACACAACACACATTTTAATAACATTAAATTCGATCCTATGGTTGAAAAACCCAAATAGTATTTTCCCATCATTCAATCCGTTCATATTTTTATTACCCGATGATTCGGGTAAAAGTATTGCTATGGCTAGATGGAACTTTGCGATTTGTTTTGTAATATTGTCAGATCTGGCAGGATGGCCAACCCCATAAAATATTTATTGCTTCACTTTTAAATGTCATTTGTATGAAAACTATCCTTCTGGACCTATGTAAATAGGGCAAATTCTGTGCTATTACTACTTACTATAATAATAATAATAATCTATACTATAACTATAATAATATTATAAAGAGAAAAGATTTGTATGTAATATGTATGTTTGTAACGAATTAGCTCAAAAAGTACGAGACCGATATCAAAAATTCTTTCACCATTGGAAAGCTACATTCCCCCTGAGTAACATAAGATTCATTATCATCATCATCATCCATCACAGCGCGGGTGAAACCGCGGATAGCAGCTAGTATAATTATATATATATTATAACTTTATTGAGTTTTTTATAGCCACCGATCATTTTCTCTCGTTTGTTGTCTGCTCTATCTACGGGACAAAATTGTGGCAAACCCGCACATGACACGCATAAAACTAACACAGTTAGTGGGTGGAGTTTACTTTGACTGGGCTGGGCCAATTCTTCTAAAATACAAAAGTAAACGTTCGGTTCCGTTTTAGTTACAGTTCGATCGAAGTTGTAATTCGATCATAACGATCACTAGCTATTCTCATAATTCTTTAAACAAACCTAAACTTAATCGAAACTGAAACGTAATCGAATTAAAAACGTTTGAAATGCGTGTTACCGAACAAAAACTAATTTTAATTAATTACGAAAAGTACAAATTGTGCCAAACGAGTCACGTATACGCACTTCGCTGCATACATTTCATATTTAGCGTGAGGGAAATGCTCATAGCGCGAGTGCTTGTGGGTTAATAATAGAGTGCGTGTGGTCAGATCGCATACGCGTGCTTGGGCGTGGGTCGCGCGCTAGACGACGGCGGGTGCGGGGGGTTGGAGCGGCGACTACGTGTGAGTGCGGACGGCGCGCCGCTGCCACTGCCGCCGCTGCAGGCGCTAGTCGCGCTCAACATCCCTTCCTGGGGCGCCGGAGTCGACCTCTGGAGTGAGTGTACAGTCTAGCCCTTTTTCATACGAGCGCATTAAAACTAATTTCGACGTGATATTTTTTTAATATCACTCTATAATATTATAAAAGCGAAATTTTGTGAGTGTATGTTTGTTACTTCTTCACGTTCAAACGGCTGGACCAATTTTGATGAAATTTGGTATGGACGTAGATAAAGCGCTGGATTAACACAGCTGGATACGTTTCATAATCATGTCATTTATTACATATTAAAAGTAATAACATATCACGCATGAAAATAATATTTCCTCCGCCGCCGCGCCGTTTAGATGCGGGTCCCAAAAAGACAAGGAAACCCATTTACTAGGTGGTAGGCCTCTAGTGCAAGAGGTTGTTTTGGTTGACCGCGAAGCAACAGTGCACCAGCATTACTTTGTTAGGGTGTGAAGATTACTGCGTAGCAAGTGATATTGCTGCTGCGAAAGAAACTAAAAACCACTGTCTCGGAGCGACGAGCACAGTAAAGTGTCACGGAAATGTACCGTTACTATAACTCTGGGTGGTACTTTAACTTTCATGGGCAAGCGTAGTGCCTACCATCAGGTGCACAGCTTACTCAACTCTTCATTTGATTGCATAAGGAAACAAAAAACATAGTGCCCAGATTTTATTCACAAACAATGTTATATTTACAGGCATGGGAACCGAGAACGAAGTTGCTGACCAATGCATAAGTGACGGAAAACTAGAGGTGTGTATTGTTGCTACCTACTCTGTTTATACCTAGATATTATCGAAAAGTTTCAAAGTTGACTTTAGTTTTTCTTAAGATAAACTGTATTTTTTAACATTATTTTACCAAACTAATCACCTTATCTGTGTGCTCAGTGAAGATCCAACCAGTAAATTCGTAAAAATAATTAGACTCCAAATTTCACAAGACAGTGAAGTGCGAAGGAATCAATGGCACATCTCAACAAATTAGTACATTTTCCTACTACATATACGCAATATTTATTACAGCAACACTGAACACATTATTATTGAGAGGTCAAAGTGATAGTGAGATTTATAAATGCTTGTATATCTCTGCAGGTAGTTGGGATTTCCTCCTCCATACACATCGCTCGACTTCAGTGCGGATTGGCTGAACCATACCGCTTCACACAAGCAACTAACCTCGTAGTAAGTCATATTTGAGATGTGCTACCAGACTTCAACATTAACAATAGTTTTTTGCAATCATATGCAGGTCTTAAATACATATTCTTATCTATTTAACATATCTATGATCCTGTGGTAGGGTGTAGCAAGAAAGGTAGAAGAACGCCTGACCCATTCAATTATCAAATTAGTCATTAATAAAAACCTTTAAGGTTAAACGTTTTCCATACAAATTAAACTACGCATTTATGAGTTCTCTGGAGCGAATTTAAAGTTATTGTGAGTTAACATTGTCCTAATTTGTACTCATATTTGCGCAAATCAATGATATAGTTAAACATCAGCGTGTTATCTTATTGTTTTACCATCGCCAAATCGTCTGATTTTACGTTTGTGTGGTTCAATTTTATACATATAGCTACATTATTATTGTACGTTATAATATCTTGACAGTGCAAGTAAGCTACGTTGTCAGATGGTGCGTGCTAGTAGAGTACATTTTCTGCGAGAGTAGGACCGCGCTATATCACGGCTTGAACGCGACGTTGCCACTCTGTGCGACATAAAATAAATTCATTTTCTTCCACTCAGTTCTGCTGTCTTTGTGTTACCAGACTCGAGCTGTTAGCTATTTTAGTTATTTTTTACGTTTGTGCACTACTTCCGATCGAAATGTATTAGTTGAGTGTTTTTGCACAAAATTAGTAATTACCATAACCTTCATTAAGTATATTATTTTACTGTTGATGTAAAAAAATGGAAGCTACCTAATGCTTAGATTTTTTTTGTTTCCAGCGACATTATCGACTCTTGTTATGCTTATTCCAAAATTATTTACATTAATTAATGACCTTGAAACACAAAAACCCAAATAAGAGAGTGGTAAAATAGTGAGTTTTTTGCCTGATCTATATCAGTACCTATGTACTTATTAGATGACTCGAGTTACTTTTGACTATCTGCCACTAGCAACACTGGTTCGGACGTTTTGACAGTTTTCAATTTCATATTTTTCATATGTCATTATTACTGAAGTTGCAGTGGTGATGCTGAATTGCTGATATTTTATTTTATTCCGTGTGACTGACTTCTCGAGTAATATTCCATGTGTTATTTGTTTGTAGTATTTGTTGTTATTACGTTGTTTTTGCAAGGTCAGCTGCGGGTAACCAACATGAAAAAATGTTACTTTGTGTGCTACATCTCACCAGAACAACCCATAAAAGTAATAGAAATAGAACGAGATGAAGATTTTATTGCTGGAATGGTCCCGAAACTGGTAGCATTTAAAAAAAATGTGTTTTACCAGAAATTATTCTAAGAAGGGTTAAAAAAAATGCTAAGTGCTTAGATCTATGAATATACACTATTGAAATGATGTAGACTTTTATTTATTACACAAGTGTCTGCCCGCGGCTTCGCCCGTGTTACGTCTGTATAAAAAGTAACCTTAGTCACCCTCGGAACCCTATACTACTCAAAATCAAGACTATCCTTCGCTCTGTTACAGCAGCAGAAAAGACATAGGGTAATAAAGTATAGGTATCTAATTCAGGTTGAGGCTTAGGTATATTAGAATGTCACTGATAATATTAGTATCTATTCATATCGTTATCTAAAATGACGAATAAAGGTTTCTCAAAAAACTAAAACATAAATGCCAAAAATAACACGATAAGCCCAGGTTCGAACCATGCACCTTTGTTCCCATGCGAAAACGTTTCTACGGATAGGCTAATGGGAACTCTGTGAGAGGGACGAATTTGTTAAATAGCTACTATAAATTCTTAATTTGTATGTGTGCGTGCCTAAGGATTATGTACTATTGCGTAATCTGTGGTATAACAAGAGTTGAGAATTATTATCCATTTTCTCGAAATCCGAGTAATAAATAGTTTCAGTTATGTTTGTAGTGTGTTAATAAATAAAGATAAAGGGCGCAAAATCAAGCATTCTTATTTAATCCTCCCATATTTCATTAAAATAAATTAATATGCAATTATCAAGAAAACAGCGCCATCTAGTGGAATTTGTTTCTTAGCTGACCCTAACGTTTTACGTTAATCTATAATAGCATTTGGTCATTAGTAGGGTTTTCACATATTTCACAAAGAAGAATGGCAAACCTCTGTGTTCACGCACCTTCGCGATTCGAAGGAGCGGATGGAAAATGAAAAGCTCAGTGGGATAGTTCGTCGAAATGCACGTCCGACTCACCAGTATTTAGCTCCAGTCCTGCCAAGGACGGCGCCGTCCACAATAATGTCCTTTGATGAGCAACACACAACACCACACAATGTAATTTAAATATCCTTTGACAACATTCATCGACGATGCGTAGGTCGAGACTGGTGCGCGAACCCAATGGCCGGTGGCAGTATCCACCAAACTACCCTCACTGGCATTAATAAATATCGAGCGATTTATTGGGTCACCTACCCACGCAAACTGTCGAGGTTTCTATTCCAAAATATTGCAAGGCTCCAACACTCTGTGTGTCTTTGATACCCTACATAGACGGATCCACGAGAAAGTAAACCATGCAAAACCAGTAGTCCTTAGTAAAACTAAGATATTATAAAATTGTACCATATTTTTTTAAGTTGTGGTTTAAAAGTTCGGTGCTTGGCATTAGGTATCGTTATCGTAGATATGGATGCAACTATTTATATTTTATGTGATAACATGATAAAACTAACTTGAGAAATGGCAAATGTACTAATGTCATTTCCACTCTTTTGGCAGAATATACGTAGTATCAAGAAAGTTGTATAGTATCCTATAACCTATGAACTGAATAGCGTTTCGTTATTGCCCACAAGCATCTAATGCGTATTAATTTTATTGTTTTGCATTTCGGTTTCTCATTTTACTTATTAAATTTATATATGTGAAATATTTGCATCTATTAATAATAAATAAATTTGGCATAGTTTCATTATCCGTGGGTACCCAGCACATTTTCTTCATCTTCTATTTTGCTAGAGGTGATTAAATAATTATCTAGCCATTCAGTGACCAAAATTGTGCTCGTACTAATAACTAGTTTAGAGTTCGGTACAATAACTTTATGTTTGAACCTTGATCAATTACAAGTTATAAGATACCAAACATAAAAAAAAAATCGAATTAAGAACCTGCTATTTCGGAAGTTGGTTGAGAATAATTTGGATTCTTTTTTTCTTATAAGACTCGTACGATTGTACATTTGCCATTCCTGAAGTTATATTTAGGTAATTTTTTATAGATGCATCAAATGACCTTTTTTGAAGTATTCAGAGTCAAGTCACAGTCACATAAATGGTTATGTTGTTAAGTCGCTGTCTAAAACTTTCTAAGGTGATTGATGCCAAAAACTCTGAAACCACGTTTCACCATTTCGTACACTGTGCCCAAACTCATACACCATTACAAATCCACCACCATTGCATAAATCTAAGAAAATTAAATGGAATGACAGATAGCCGTTTTTGTTGTTTTCTCCGCATTACTTATTTTCGCTTACAGTTATTACTAGTCCAGTAATTACCTACATCATACATCGCAAACGCGCATGTATCTACGTTTTTTTTTATGTTTTTAGGTCCTCTGAGTGTAGTTTATATACTTAAAATTGCAACCCTGAAAACCTTGTGCTAGACCCATGCTACTCGAAAAAATGCGAAATTCTGCTCGCGCTCTAGTTTTAGTTTTTTTGATAAAAGTACCTTAAGAAATCGTTTTTCAGGTATACTTGTTGATGGCTTTTGTGAAGCAAACTAAATTTACTACAATTTAAGCCCTACACGAGCTCTCTAGGTCTATTGGTTGCAGAGATACGGCTAGTCAAAAATAGGCACTTTTTCCTAAAGGCGGAAAATTGTCGGTAGGGTCATTTGTCAAGACATTTGCAGGCTAAATTAATGATCCTAGTGAAAAGCCATTAGAAAAGAATTTAATTAGCTTTAAATTATAATTCAAAAGTAGTGCATCAGAGCCTCAACTTCAAAATGTATTTAAAAAAGAAAAATACTAGATTTTGGATAAATGATGTAAACGTTCTACTGAATAGCGTTGGTATGTATTTCATTATAAAACGTGCAACAATATTAATTTGACATACTAGATGTAACATGGTACCTGAGGGTAGTTCTTCCACGAATTATATTTTGCAGCTCTGTGGTGGGAGGGAGACGGGCAAGGTTAACTTTGGCCGATGCTGCTGATTTTACAAATGCATAGATAACAGAAAGGAGGACCTGCAACTGCTTTGGTACATTTTTTATGATTTACTCAAAATCTGATATTTTGCTATTTTTTTAGTTTCGATGAAGCTATTAGACTTAGAGGCTCCACTTAGGAATTAAATCAAAGCTAAGTACATATTCTACAATTTTTTTCTTATAACTTTTATCTAGGACCATTAGTTCAGCCGGTAAGTGTCTTGGCAAATGACCCTATACATACTTTTCACTTTTTGAAAAAAAAATCCCATCTTTGTTTAACTGTATCTCCGCAATCGATGGACCCAGAGTGCTCGAATTGAGCTCAACTTGTAGCAAATTTAGTTTACCTAACAAAAGTTTTGATCAAAGATACCTGAACAACGTTTGCCAAAAGTACTTTTATTCAAAAAAAATTGAAACAAAATCCATAATTTCGCAGTTTTTCGAGCACAAGGTTTTCAGGGTTGCAATTTTAGGTATTAACTACTCTCACGGGACTATATAAAATATCGTTACATGCGCGTTTGCAATGTTTGCCTTTTTTGTCTCGATAATGACTGGCTTATACATTTACTTTGAAAAAATATTATTGAATTCCTAAGTTGTATACAAATTAAAGTAAAATACACCACCTTATTTACAGGTTGATTAACGGCCGGTCTCAATAACCTATCTATCCACAGATTTCTTTATTGCGGGTAGAAATTTGACATAACGCCCATACAAATTCTGCATTATATATATTTATTATATTTAAATACTTAGTCAATCAATCAGTAAACAGTAATAATAATAATGAATACAAATTCTGTGAAGTTTATATCCCATCCCATTCTAATAGGGTAAAGTAAACCGACGATAGACAGGCTATTGACACATACAAATTGATTTATTTCAGATCGAGCTGGAAGGGTCTTGCGCAATGCAAGTAGACGGGGAGCCATGGATGCAAGGGCCGGCCACTATCCGCATGGAACCGGCCGGACAGACTCTCATGCTACGGGCTAGCAACAATCACTGTGCTGAATAAAGTAAACATACAAGTACGTTCAACACCAACAAAAATGCCGTCAAAATGTCTAGTCGGTTTACCTTACGGCGTGCTTACATTACTCTGGTGCCCGAAGGCGCCGAGGTGTTGGTTTTACCGAACACGTTCGTTTACATTACTCATAGGTAGGTGACCTAATGCGTCTCGTCACGAATTTCGTCGGTCACACCGACTGATGTATCAATCATCTTTGTATTATCTATATTATGTAACATGGCAGGCGGAAAAGTATGCCGTTTTAAATATTATATGAGTTTTATTCATATGTAATAAATATGTGTCAAAGTCACGAAAACTTTCGGAAACAAATGTGAGTCTTTAATTATAAAAGTTTTTTAATTATAAAGAAGTAAATGCGCATTTACATTAAATTTATAGATGTTTAGCGCGATGATGTTCATGTTTACACGTGTGTGTACGAGTTCATGGTAAGGTGTAAGAGTCGAGTTTCTGAGATATTATAGCGCACTGGATCTCAGTTTTATACTGCACCTAAAACAATCATTCCCAATCTATTGAATGGCAGGGAATGTTCCATATAAGGATTATTACTATACATATATGTAGGTATGGTTAGATTTTCGTATGCGGCACCGAGACACAATGTCTACAAAAATAATAATTCATCTCTTTCTACGTGCGAGCTAACATTGAGACAGAATTGAGAAATAAAAATATAATTGAGAGTTGGTATCAATGATACCTATATGAATGATGAATTATCAATTAATATATGAAATGAGTTGGCTATCTATTTATTTATTTATTGGGTACCAACATGTTAAAAATTAAGATAATTATAATAAATACAATTCACAACAGACTCTTCCTAAATGCTAACACAGTTATAGGCACCGACTAAATGCAGTAAACTATACACGAGCGGTCCACACATTAAAGTAGATATGTACAATTACGAATGAAAATGCAATAAATATAAACAACAAGAAGCAACAGCATCATCTCGTTCAAGCTATTATTTCGTTGATGCATTACTCTTGTGTGTCGAGTTAGGATTAGAGAATTCGAACGACTTCTTACTTAGTCTTGTCAGTTACTATCATAGTAAATTGAAAAAAAAAACGAGAAGTATAGTTATAAACATAGCTGTAAGCAACTGTGAAACGATATTTGTACAACCATTTTCTATAACAACATACTACGGCTTTTCCTACCGTACTATAACCTAATTAAAGTAACTATAATATCAATCGTAATTGTGTTTCTTCGTTTCTTGCACATAGGTTAAATCTTACTACAAATATATAAATATATGTATTACTTGACCGACTTATTCATAAACGCAGAGACTAACAGCCGTATTTATAAACAAGTAATCACTTGTTGCTAAGTAATTTCTCAATGAAGTAAGCACTTGACTAAATAATATTCTATAGTCGAGCAATGAACGTAGTAGTAAATGCATGTCATAACCCTATCAAAATTGGATGTATCTTTTTACACTTGTATTAGGTTGTTGTCATGGGATTTTTTTACAGCTTAATAGATCCTTCACAGTTCAGACTTGTGTGCGAATGTAATTTTTGTACAACTTCGCTTTTGCAATAAGAACGAAAAAATGACGTGTTCTCATTGCTTAAGCAAAGGAAATGGTAACTATTACTCGGCTAAGAATTCTAGCCTATTTTAGTTCTAACATCGGGCAAATTCTAGTCAATAGAATTAAAATCGTTGCTGTAATCACTTTTCCTTAAAGAATTACTTTTACTTGTTTATAAATAAGGCAGCAAACCTTTTATGTTGCATCCACTTCGAATGATTTTTGGAAGTTTCATCCCTAAGAGGGTGAAGCGTGCTAAACAGCTGGCGGGTCAGCTAGTTTGTAATTTATTACTAATTAAGAAGTAACGAAACAAGTAATTACTTGCCGACGAATTCCCGATCCTTTTACTACCAAGCATCCTCATACTCTACACTTGGACGTATAAAAAATGTATTTGTGTGTATATATTTATATTGTATTTAATTTAATATCAATATAAAACAATTTCTGTGTTTACTTTAGCATCTAAAAATTACGTAATATACTTATACGTATTATGTAACGTAAATTATGTAACGCAATTTTGCGTCACAAATTATTTATAAATATTAAATACATTGTATTTAGCCATTAGTTACTATCTAATGAACGCATAAACTTATATATTTAAAGTATCTACACCACCGTCTATTGCAGTATTATAATTCCAACCCATCCAAAGATTATCTGGAGATGATCGCTTTATTGCGGTAAGACTGAATTTTACTTAAAATGTATGTAGCTTTTATTAGTTTTATGTTTTATTGATTTTGGTTTTTATGTACAATACAGGGTAAATTAAAAATAGTGTATTATTATGCAATATTATTGCAGATGCTTACATCTGGCTGCCCAGACGTTCTTGATATGATACATACGTTTTCTACCGACTTCCAAAAAAAGGAGGAGGTACTCAATTCGACTGTATTTTTTTATATGTTTCTTACCTCATAACTTTCGATAGGGTGAACCGATTCTCAAAATTCTTTTTTGTTTGAAAGCTGGTGCTTTCCGTGTGGTCCAATTTATCTATAAATTTATCTTGTATATTTTATCAAATTCGGCCCAGTAGTTTTTGAGTTACACTCCAATAACTGAATTTTAACAAAGTAATAGAAAGGAAGTCGGTATTAAATTTTTCAAATTGCACTTGTTACATATTATTTAAAACCTTATTAGAAATGTAAACAATTCTTTACACTGACGAAAGAGGCTTGGAACCTATCGCACGGGTCTTTATGAACGTAGTTTGGGATCCAGAAGCTCTTCTTACATTACATATGAACAATTTACTTTTACAAAAATAAATTATTATACGCAGAGGTTTTTAGTTAATGTTTACGATACGTTATATTTTGTACACTGTAATAAAATACAATTACTTATATCCATAGTAGGATGCCCCCACTGAAACAGAAACGATTGATTTCACGGATACGCGATATAGCACTTGTGTTGTGTAGTAGGGTCGGTAAAACAAAACAGACAGATACTGCCGCGGCCGTTGGTACGCGCTCGGTCGATACCCCGGGCGGCTAGCTCATTTACTTACAAATTGTTTAGGCTGAGCAGGTTAAATGCATGGACATACATTTTTTCATTAAATCTGAAAATATAAATGTGTATTCTGACAAATAAATGGTTTGAATTGATTTACACGTGCGGCCCTATGTTAAAAAAACAACATGGTCTTTACAATTCACATCTATTTCTTTACCTACATTGCAAACCACTCGCAGAATGAATATAATGTACACTATTTTTGATTCATCGTATATGTATATTATCAATATGTAACTTAACTTGCATTAATATTTAATATTGTATTATATTGTAATGTAATTTATAACACACCGTATTTTTAATGTTTGTTAGCTTAATAAGAATCTCTTAGAATGTCTCATAATCTCATAGTGAACGGATAAAGTATAGGACTTGTTAAATTCAATTTATTTACTATGTACTTATAACCTTTTGAAGGCACTGTTGTGTTTCCATAGTTCTATAATATATACTCTATAATACTCTATTAATTAATATTAAAATACTCTAATAATACTCTTTGACGTATTTGTAAGAGACTAGCTAGACCAATGACCATAGAGAAAGAGGGACATGAAAAAACCATAATGGAGGATATACCAGTGCCGGAATTGCATAGTTAGATAGTAAGACATTATTGGATGTGCGTAATTAAAATATTTTATTTTGCAATTATACACTTTGGCTTCCTCAGTTAAGGGCAACCTTGACAATGCATCTGCATTTCCCAACAAGATACCTTTTCTATACCTAATGTCATATTGATAACCAGATAACAATAAGGCCCAGCGCTGCAACCTAGAGTTAGCTGTTACAGGAATTTTCTTAAGAGGATCAAAAATAAACTTCAGCGGTTGATGATCTGTGACTAATATAAACTTTCGGCCATACAAAAATTTGTGAAACTTTTGAACTGCAAATATTATAGCCAAAGCCTCTTTTTCAATTTGGGAATATTTTTTTTGTGCTTTATTTAATGTACCTGAGGCAAAACAAATGGGTTCCTCATCAATTTTATGACTTAAAATTGCACCCACTCGATAGTCACTTGCATCCGTTGTTACATATACTCGTTGCTTCTTGTAACTTCTTGTTGCTCTCATAGTGTACCAACAAATTATTTTCTGTTAATAATTTCTTACTATTTTCAAATACTACATTACATTCCTCCGACCATTTAAAAGGTGTATTTTTTTCAATAGACTGTAAAGTGGTGACAATTTTTCAGAAAATTTAGGTATAAACTTCCTATAATAGTTCAATAATCCTAAATAAGCCTGCAGCTGCTGTACTGACCTTGGAGAAGGAGCTCTTACAATGGCATCAATTTTGTCTGGTAGCGGCTTAATTCCCTGCTCAGATACCTTATGGCCTAAAGATTTTATTTATTTACAAAAGAATTGACATTTTTCTAGGTTTACCTTGACATTATAACACTGTAGTTTGTCTAACACTTAAATTAAGTTTTCATAACATTTTTTTATATTATTGCCCTTGATTACCAAATCGTCGATAAATGCTTTCACCGGTAATCCTAACAAGATCCACTTGAAACTCCAAACTGCAAACTAGTTGGCTGAAATAATCCTAAATGTGTATTAATTGTCATATACTCCTGAGCTTTCTCATTTAATAATAATTGCTGGTATGCCCCTGTTAAATCAAGCACACAATAAGTTGTGGCCCCTGCTAGATCAGCAATAATATCTTCAGGTATTGGTAAAGGGTAATGCTCTGTACCTAGTACTTTATTAAGGGTTACCTTATAGTCTACACATATTCTAAGTTTTTTGTCATCTTTTTGTACCAATACAGTAGGACTGGTCCAATCACTATGTTGAACACGTTTTGAAATTCCTGACTTTTCCATGCCTAAAAGTTCTCTTTCAACATCCTCCTTCTTTGAATAAGGAATGCTGTATGCCTTGTGGAATATTGGAGTCACACCATCCTTAAGTTTAAGATGTGCTTGCATGTTCTTTATATGAGATGACCTATCCTTTGAAAATACACTCTTATCTTAGCTTTAACATAAGTAACCAATGCATTTATATCTGTGTCTTCGTCGGTTTTTATTTGTTTAACTGAATCTTTCGATTCTACAAAGCTTTTTTGCCAGTTTGGATACAGTTCTTTTAACCAATTACGAGCCAATAATGGTACAAAATACTTACATTTGTCTAGTATTATTAGATCTAGAGTCTTATTCCGGTGTTTCATATGTACTTTGATTGCTCCTACTACTACTAGTCCATCACCTGATACTGAATTTAGTCTCACTTTGCAATCTTGAACTTTCACCCCACTGAATAACTTTTTGTAATCCTTATAATGTATCACACTACTAAAAGCACCTGTATCCACTTCCATTTTTAATTTTCTTCCCCTATCTAGTCATAATTCCAACTCCGCAGGTTCCTCCCCTTCTTGATATATACTCCTGATTGAGCCAATGATCATCTCTTCTTGCTCACCGCTTTCTTCCTGCTCCAATACTTTGATTGCCCTCGTGTTTCTGCACTTCACCGCTATGTGGCCTGTTTTTTTGCAGTTATAGCAGACCCAGCTCTTTTTAAAACAATGCTCTGCTGCATGTTGCCCTCCACATCTATAACATGACATTTTTTTGCTGTTATTGTTTGTGTATACTTTATTATGTGCATCTTTTTTCATGGAATATATGGAGTTAACCTCAGGCTGAATGTTTTTGGTATTCTGTTCAGCACTTTTAAAAGCTGTAGCCATTTCATAAGCTGATTCAAAAGACAAAATGCCCCCTTCTGTGAGAATTTTTTTAGTAGTGCTTCATTTTTCACTCCGCTTACCAATTTATCTCTTAGTGCTTCATTTAGAAACTGGCCAAATTAGCATTCGGCAGCTTTTTTCTTTATTTGCACTAAAGATCCTTGATTGTTTGGTCATCTTTTTGTGCCAACTTATAAAAGTCATACCTCTCCGCGATTGCTGATTTTTTAGGCATAAAATGTGATGATAAACATTTGACCAGTTCATCGTACTTTTTTTGCTTCGGCTGTTCAGGTGCTATCAGATTCTTTAAAATGTTATACAGCTCCGCCCCAATAAGTGTGATGAACATTGCCACTTTCTTATTTTCTTCCACAATGTTATTAATTAGAAAGAATTGCTCCATGCATTTCCTTGAGAAATTGTGTTCTGGTTTATAGCATTCTATATGTCCAATCATCTTGATTTCGGTTCTTCCACTCGTCGCCAGTTTTAAATAATACACTTTTGTCGGTATTAACTTTTAATTACTCACAACCAATAATGTCTTACAATCTAACTATACACTAGTCTCTTACAAATACGTCACAGAGTATTAATATATTATGGAACTATGGAAACACAACAGGCACTAAAATAAAGTCACGTACAGATCGCGCGGCGAGAGTTTGGCTTTGACCGTTATTGCGCAGAAATCAGAAATTGGGTATCACAGGGAGGCTAGAGGGACGAAGGACTCTTGTCTCTCTCTGCCACATCGAAGACGAGGGACTCTTGTCTCTCTCTGGCACATGTGCGCGACTGTACCCATGCGCAGTAATCCCCTCCACCCGAAGGTCAAAGCCAAACTCTCGCCGCGCGATCTGTACCTAGTTAATATGGTAACCCTCGGCGTATAATTTGTATAAATAATATTTATTCTTATTGAATATTATTCAAACTGGTATTATTCAAAGATATTTACGTGTAACGACCGTGAACTTTTAGTTTTAATGGTATACAAATAGCAGCTAGTAGAATTATTCACTTTGCACTCGCTACAAACTGGTTCATAAATTATCACAACGAAACAGCGTTTTTAAAACACTGGCACGTGGAGTGAATATTCTTTACTTAATCCGTCCCCTCACAGAATATAGCGCCAAGATCCTGCCTTAAGGCCAATAAAGTAATCACAAAACGCAAAAGCCGGCCGATACGGGTGATTTGATAGCCGTTTTACGTTTGGTAGTGGTTATGTATTAGGTTGATCAGCCATGTTTATCCGATATCTTCGGTAAGGCCGAATGATGAATCGATGGCGAACCAGTGTATATTTGGTGATTTATTCCATATACTACTAGTAGTTCGATGATACCTTAGCGGTAAAGCCTCGTATTCCCAAGATGACCAATCGATGGCGTTGAATATTCACGTATGACAGCAGCATTTTTTTCGGAGTCAACGTCAGCAGATATTTCTCTTGTCGGTCTTATAACCAGTTGATATCAAAGTGTCGCCCGAGGAGTAACATAATCTTCATTTTCACCAGGCTAGGATGTACGCATTAACATTTATTTTGCCCATTTGCCAGTCCAGTAGTTGCCGTCAAGATATCCCACAAATAATTATAGGTATAGTCTAGTCTAATTTTAAGGAGCAATCCAAAACAATAGTCACAGAACAAACAGCGGTACACGTCGCCATAGTCCTCACTGTGCCAAAAACAGTTGACTGCCGTATTAACTAACAAAAGTGATCTGTGATTGTCGACCAATTTCTCTCCCCCTGCCCCCTGCGCTAGGAGAGAAAGGAGCCATCTTGTTACTTACGGGATGAAAACCGTGATGTTTATTTATGAGCTCCCGATATTTCGACACTGTTATATGCGCATTCCATGTTTGCAAGCGCCATGATTGGGGCACGACTGGAGAATGCGGGTAGGTGTGTAGCGTACATTCGTATTAAATTTTATTTGTAAGTATGTTTTGTATCAATGAGCGTTGCGCGCAGCCATCCAGCCGCAGATTAGTAAATAGTAGGCGCGCCGTTTGCGCACACCTAACGGTATTCCCGATCGAGCGCAGCGTGACTTCGGCCCGGCTCGTGCACCTTCGATTTTCCCTATTTATACAGTACGAAGACGACTCTAACGCCGGAAGGCTGCGCGCACTGCCAGCCATAACGTTGTGAATAAACCAGCGATTACGTCGAACTGAAGTATTTTATTAAAACGCCTTCGATAAAGTTGGGCTAGCACCCACCCACAGGTGGATGAAATATGAACATTAAGACAGAATAATTATTAACAGACATATCTGTCTACCCTCTATCTGTCTTTTGCGACGCGCACTGTTGGAACTGGATCACAATTTATGAACATAACACATTCACTGTATCACCACGATTTTCAGAGTCCATGTTAAGCTGTTTATTAAGTTCAAGTATTGGGTTCCACGTGCTTGACTACCTAACTAAAGCAATCTTCACGATTGTAGTTACTGTATTTAGTGATTTCAATCGCCTCTTTGACCAACTTCTGGAATGTAATGGCGCTCTGTCGATAGGACACGCGGCTTATAAATTTCAATCCAATGGTTCGGGTCCCTACTCCAGCAGATGTTCGGCTCTGGTCTATTTATTATTCATAAATATCACTGTTTTTATCCCTTTAGTAACAATATGTTTAATGAAAATAAACGAGAAAATTTTAATGTGAGAAAGGAGTAATTACGATTGTAGATATAGATATAGTATTTCATCTTCTCCGCCCAGTAATTTCTACGCTACGTCGCCTATATTAGAGTCGAGCAACGAAATGGGGGCGCAGGAAGTACGACGGAGTGTCATTCGGTCGGTCGGTCACTGCACTTGTTCACACTACATTTGAAAGATCACCATTAATACAGCATAAATGTATTACGTATAATATTATTAATGTACTTATATGCCAAAGTATATATGTATATATACCTATGTACCTGTTATGAGTGTTAAATTTATTAAAATTTCTAAAATATATGTAATGTTGTTTTTACTTCATTATTAAACCTATACTAGTGGTAAGGTAACTTATAATTATAAATAATAAAAAAGAGATCTTCAAGATAATGTCAAGTTTTAATAACAACCACAAAACATTTTGAATTTCTAAAACATCAACTACATGCATTAAGGTCACATTATATGAACACAACAACTATCTAATACATAGATACAATAATATGATATAGCTAACATGACATACTTATGCATTATAATGTAAGACACTATGCACTGAATGTTCCACTTGACTATCAATCATATCAAAGTGTGGTAACTTGGTAAGCAATCACAATTTGGTAAATATAAACAATTATATTGTTTCACTTAGTCTGCCTAAACATACTACACTCGAGAGCATAGAAATCGCACACCCCCAACATTTTCATTATGTCCTTATTTTTTTTTTTAATTGACGATTGGTTGCAATTATAAGTAATATTAAATTAAAGTACACACTGTTAGCTTCCTAAAAACCCATAATGCTTAGCCTTGACCTTCAAAATCATAATAGGGGTAAATAAACAATAGAATGCCCTAAATTCGCTCGTTTCAGGTAGTACGGTTTGTGGGACTTTGAACAGGTATAAAATGATAAGGGATGTGTAAAATGACATCATTTGCATACCAACTCCCAGTCAGAAAGGTTCTAAAACGAAAAAGTCATCACTCTGAACAAGAAAATGGACACCACACCGGAAGCAGCGTCTCAAGTGGTTGCACTACTCGAAGCTGGACAGAACCAATGTCAAGTGGCTCGTCAATTAAATTTGAGCAGATATGCTGTTCGACGTGTATACCAGCGATATCAGCAAACTGGTGGCTATACCAGGCGACCAGGAACAGGCCGAAAACGTGCGACAACACGGCGCGATGACCGTTTTCTTGTGAATACATCACTACGAAATCGCCGGTTAAATGCGGTTCAACTCGGACAGCAGCTCCAGGAAGTTAGAGAAGTGGAAGTGAGTCGGTGGACGGTTAGAAGAAGACTGGCCGAAGGAGGCCTGACAGCGCACAGACCAGCAACTGGCCCAAAATTGACCCCAGCGCACAGACAAGCACGCCTTCAGTTTGCTCGAAATCATGTTAATTGGACTATGGATCAATGGCAGGCAGTTCTCTTCTCTGATGAGTGCAGGATGTGTCTCTATGGTAACGACGGACGAGGAAGAGTCTACCGAAGATCCAGTGAGCGCTTTGCCCAATGCTGCATCTCCGAACGGGTCTCATACGGCGGTGGCTCGTGCATGTTCTGGGGAGGCATATCACTAGAAGCTAAAACTGAACTTGTCTTCATCACAGGGCCCGATACAAACCGTCGATCGGGTGGATTGACTTCCCAACGTTACGTCGAGGAGATCCTGCAAGAACATGTTGTGCCCTTTTCGGGATTTATCGGCGAAAATTTCGTTTTTATGCAAGATAACGCTAGACCACACACTGCTGCTATAGTACGCCAGTACTTGGAGGAGGTTGAAGTACCTGTTATGGCGTGGCCTGCTCGAAGCCCAGATCTCAATCCCATTGAGCACTTATGGGACGAACTAAAAAAACGAGTAAGAGCCAGAAATGCAGCGCCTTCGAGTCTCAGAGAGCTCCAAACCGCGATCAAGGAAGAATGGGAGCTCATACCGCAGGATTTCGTAAAAAAATTGATTTCTTCAATGAAACATCGAATGGAAGCTGTTATACAGGCTAGGGGAGGCAACACCTCGTATTAATAAATCGTTACTTTCACAAATTTATTGTTTTTTTAACCTTTTATACCTGCTCAAAGTCCCACAAACCGCTCTACCTGAAACGAGCAAATTTAGGGCATTCTATTGTTTAGTTGCCATTGTTATGATTTTGAAAGTCTAGGCCAAACATTATGGGTTTTTAGGAAGCTAACATTGTGTACTTTAATTTAATTTTACTTATAATTGCAACCAATCGTCAACAAAAAAAAAAATAAGGTCATAATGAAAATGTTGGGGGTGTGCGATTTCTATGCTCTCGAGTGTATGTACACCAAAATAATATAACATACTTATGCCTTGGATCACTAGCAAAATGTATAAAAGATTCATCCATTGGAGTGATAATTGTTTTAATAATTCTAGTTTTCATACTCTCCAGTAGGAAGTAACAATGTTTTATTATAATGTATGACATTGCAACGAATATGCGACAAGCACAAGAATAATATTTTCACTTCACTACAGTACTTTCTGAAGGCTACTCTGCGTCTCGTTTCTTTGAAACCCTCGCTACGCTCAGGCTTCAATGTAAGTACTGACGCCAAAAACAACTTTGCAGCCTTGTTTAACAAATTACTATTACTATCCCATGATTCTTCATTAGTTAAAACATCAATGTTTATTCCACATTTTTACATGTTTTTTCCAGTAACGTGAATTTCAATTGTTTTTCAAATAGTGTTGCTCTCAATATTATAAAATAAGTTTTAACTTTACAAATATATTTGATAAGAGCCGAAATACATTTGTGTAAACAGTATACACGATTTGTTTAATAAACGTAGTTTAACATACATATTTTTAATCTGAATGTATGTGTTTACTGCAGTTTACACATGTTTATTCCTAAATGGGTAGCTTATTAACGTCTTCAAAAAGTATTCAAATACACTTTTTCACGTTTTTACTAAAATCATAATTGACAGTGTTCATACTTTTACAATTTGTTATTTATATAATTTTGTTACTTATTTTCAAAAGATTGGTAATGGTGGTTCCAAGTGATTATTTAATAATAATTCTGCATTACATTCTCGTACAATAAAACTATTATAACAAATACTTAGTAATATTACATACGTTGTTCTAATTCAAATAAACTTTTAAAAAGTTATTGTAGATCCAGAGGAATGTATGAACTGTTACAAAAAGTATTCAAAAAAATAATTTCTCACTAGTATCATATTATCAGTAAAATTATAATATTGAAATGTGTTAATAAAATATGTTCACATATAATTTTGGCACCATAATTTAAATTAAAATATAAAAACACAGCCACTTTGTCTGAGATAGATCCATAAAGTTCAACAGAATATAAAAATAAACAAATTCATATTTAATTAATCTTACAACACACATATGGATGGGGTAACCCAATAGATCACAATCCAATAAAAATTGTTCAATTATTAATGCTAAGAAACAAAATATATATCGTATTCTTACTTGGACTTAAGTCCTGCTCTCTCTTAACATTTTCCAATATAATTCAGGACCCGCATTTTGTGACTTACGTTAAAAATATAATCTCAAAACAAACAAAAAAAAGATTTTATCGAAAACTTTCGTAGATTTTTTCATTAATAGTCAATAGGTTTAAATATGCCTATTATACGTGAAACACTACAGGAAGACTGGTAACTACAGTTAAGTCATGTGTAAAATAAGTATCTAAACTGGTATAAGTTATGTAGCAAGATCCTTGTATAAATACTAAAAATAAATAATTAAAATAACACACAATGTCCAATTAAATTGAGACACTATTAATAATAATGGTGCTTATAAATAAGTAATCATGTTTTAAACATCTAGAACAACAATTGCTAAATGGAATATTTGTATTACATTAGCGCTAGATTTGCAAATACTACTAAATGCAACTAAATGAAAAAAAAAACAATAAATTATTAATTAGAAGCGCACACACAACCCAATGTACTTGTAGTTGAAAAATAAAATTGTAATATTTTTTTATGATAATAAATACACAACCATCAAAAATTGCTAGGTATTTAAATTTAACTAATGGCTGGAACAGGGGCCCTAATCCTTATGACTTTTAATTCACGTGACATGGCGTGCTACGATATCTACAAGGAACGATAGTAAAAATTGTATTGACGTCGCGATCATTCCTTGAAGATATCGTAATGCAGCGCGTTACGTGTTTAAATAGTCATAGCGAATAGGGCCCCAGGTTGCCGGTCGTGAAAAAATATTTTAATATATGCACACGATACAAACGCGTTTTCGGAAAACTTCTACAAGAAATATGCTGGGTGCTGGCACCTTAACAACGCCTAGAACTTCAAAACAATCAGTGGCTATAAAGTTATAATACAGCTTGTTTGCCAATGCCAAAGTTTAATCTAAGCTGTTCTAGGAACACAAAAGTAAGTATAGTATGCGGTGCGAGCCTCGCAAACGCTGGAACATACCCCTTGAAGAACGCCAACGGGCTCTCCTTGGCAGTGCTTTTGATAAGGTTAAACATGCTAGACACTTCGCCCGGTTTTGCATTCATTGCTCTGGTTTTGAGAACATCCACAGGTTGTGTCATAGTTGTAGCTATCGCACCCTGGAAAGAATTGGTGTGTTACTGTTTGTAGTAAGATTTTGCACAAATATTGCGGTGAGTCTATCGCACAAATTTTTGTATCTCATAGATGCATGTAGAAAGGATGAAATCCAATACCGTTTGGGTACCGTTTTTTACATATTATTAAATATATGCAGATAGCGACTCTTGTATGTTAGTCGATAAAGATGACGTGTGGTGTGGAGCCCACAGCAGTAAGGCCTAACGCGCTTTGCCTTGCGGTGGAACGCAGTCAAGGGACCGCGCACTGCGACGAAAAAACGCACGTTTTGGTATTCGAGGTGCAGCTGTGGGCCTCACATCACACGTCATCGTTAGACTACCATACAAGAGTCGCTACCTGCATATTTTTATTATTCGTAAAAAAGGTACTTAAACAATATTGGGTACATCTCTTCTACATACCTCTATGCGATACAAGTGCGGTAGACTCACCGCAAATTTGCAGCTGTGACTTTACCGCATGCGTGTGCGTTTATTTCACCGCAATGTGCGCACTTCTATGACCCTCCTTACTTCCAAGAATATACGTTATAAAAACGTAAGGCAGTGCGCGCTAGGCCTGCATAAGACTTGCATGAATCAGCGCAGTGGCGCATATCGGCATAAAAAACAGCTCAGTTGATAAGAATGCTTGTTATCTGCTAAAGCAACTTACAGCCAATAAACTTGATGTAACATGTGTGACAACATTGTCCCTGAAGTATTCGGTATTGAGAAGGGATGCTTTGATTTGGTCATAGAAAGAAAGTTGCCCGATGGTCATGAGGATAGCGCGACTGCACGTCATGGAGGCGCCAGCCCACAGACGAATTATGCCCTCGCTGGCGGCTACACGCCACAGTCCATGTATGGCATTTTTGTAACTGTAATATAATAATACACATATTACAACAATTGTAACAAGTGTTACGGAGTGACCTTCAATTCGTATTATTACAACATCCGGCCATCCATAGTCTATCTACTGCCAGCAAATAGTTGTTGAGGAATATGTCATGCTAATGAATAAATTACTCCAAATTGGACAATAGTCACATGAAAACTTTTGTCCATGAATTATCTTTTCATCACTAAACGGATGAACAGTTAATATTCATGAACATATGGTATAGATATCGCATATTACATATGTATATGGAATCCTTAGGTTCTGGACTAAGACATAAGATACTTTTTAATATTTCAGCATGTGGGTAAAATGAAATGTAAAAAAGTAAAACAAATATTTTAATAAAAATCAGTCAAGTACCTAAAGTCACATATGTGATAAGGCTCCATGTTCTTGCAGGATTCTGCTACACAATTAGGTATTCTAACTGCAATATCCTCATTTCAGCGACACAAACTGATTCCAGTTCATAAAAATTGCTGAACAGAATTATCTGCTGTACCTATTCCACCTATGTCTATAAATCGCTCCCCAATTTAGGAATAAATTTATAATATTTGCATTTTACTTTTTTACTATTGCAAATGTTTAAACCACCCATGTTATTTAGAGGTCATGAAAAAATAATGTGTGTGTCATGGCTAAGTATTTGAAAAGTAAGAACACTGCGAGTTAAACTTGAGATAACCTATTGTTTTGCACCACCTTACATAGTGCAGTCACTGCGAGCTGGCACGGTACTCTACATGGCAATGTCGCATAGCCAGTAGATAGATCAGCGATAGGAGTCGTTTGATGACGCGCAATGCCGCAAAATAAAATGGTTGCAATTAATATTACCCCTCGAGCCCCATTCACTGTTCTGTCTACTGCCTCTGCGATGTTTTACAACACACACTTTCTTATAATGTATGGTCATGGTATTACAAAACATTCCAAGGTAGACATTAACCCTTGACTCTGGAGTCTTGGACTGATAGCAAAGCTTTATACTTCAAACTTAACTTCATCCATATATCATCCCTAGCCGGTCTTCGATATTGTGACATGTTATTGTGTGTCCATGCCTCCCTCGACACAGAAAATCCTAGTGCGAGGGTGTGAGACTGATAATGTTATTTTTGAAATTTAATTTACAGGAAATATGGCTTAAAAAAAGAGTGCTATAATTTCATAAGAACATTAATCCAAACAATTGTTTTTCTATCAGCTTATAGATATAGGAAGTTAGAGTAACATTATTATAGAATAACCATGTATTACTAGTCAGTACAGGCAAGATTCAAAAATGCTTGCCACTATCATGCTATCTTATTCTTACCACAAAATAACAGAAAGTTCCTATTCAATGCTTTCAAGAGAAATGAAGGGCAAGTTGTGTATGATGTTGTGTGATTAGTTGCAGTGCAACTCAGAGCTTGAAGTATACATACTACTTTGCACTTGTCACCTTGGGACAATAGTTTTAAGTCTCACGACTTAAAACTAATTATTATATTACACCCAGTAATTTCACTTGCTACAGTCTCATCAAACTGTACCACAGTAGTACTTGCATGGTAAGAATATCTGGCATGGTGGTGGTACAAAGAAGATGGCAACATAAATAAGGCTTTCCAATTTGTAAGTCTGGTTCCTTGCCTTTTACAGTTAGCATTCTAATGGCAGAGTGGAATGTATTATCATCCTTCCCTCCATGACGTACTACATTCTTAGAAGGGGTTGCATTTAATATAGATAATTGGTGCAGGTTATATATGTGCTACCATTTTCTAATAACATTACAATTGTCATACTTCCTCCGCTGCTCAGGTGGTAGTTTAACATCATTTTGCATGCGCACATTAACTAAGTCTGCTGGATTCCCCACAAAACCTCCAGCGAAGCCTCCTAATCCTGCCAGGAAGGCAGACATGTAGAATGGTATTGGCTGGCCCTGCAACATGTAATAAGTAGGTACTTAATGGGTAATTTAATTTAGTAATTCTAAATAAATTAACTCTCAGTTAATAAAGTTATATACCTAATGCAAAAGTGATTAAAGCATCCAACATTTATTAAGGAGTTCCACCTAAAGAGTTTCATAGACCCAAACAACAAACAGCAACAAATATTTCTAGAACTTCTTTATTAGATGTTTTGAATTTGGAGAAAAGAATAAAACTTTTCTCCAAATTCAAGCAACCACTGCATGATCAGATAATGGTTAAAACTGTCTTCAAATAAATGTTGCTGAACATGTGATAATTATTTATAGATATTAATCCTAATAGGATGTCAATGTTAACTGATTATTTTAAAATAAGGAGAGTATAGCTTACATTTTTGGGTGCTAGTCTTTGCTTGGCCATCTCATAAATACCAAATCTGGCTGTAGAATATGTCAATTGGCGAAGCAGAGAAGCTGATATTCCATTATATAGACCCATTATGCCTGTAAGTAACATTTGAAATAATAAGTGGAAGTTCTCAGGTTCAGTAAATAATTAGAAAAATGGTATAAATAGCTAAGTATGTGATTTTAGACATGTTAGGAAATCATCAAAAAAATTTCAAAATATACTTATAGCCCCCTCAAAATACATAAGTACCTACATAGAATTTAGTTGTGAGGGGACTTGACAGGCAGGCTTTTATGTATTTCATAAATTATTATTATTATTATTATTATCTAGAACTATTTCATAATTATAGCTTAGATACATAAGAATAGCGAAATAGTTACATTACCTTGATTTTTAATTACTATTCCAGTTAGCTGTATCATTGAAATGTTTTTTCCTTTCTGCGTTTGCATTTGAACCTTGAGCAAGTCAAGTGGATGAGTGACACAAGCCGCGCCGGCTGAAGCCAGCCCTCCGAAGTACCATCTGGAGACCTTGTTCTCCTTTACTTCACTCATACTGTCACTGGAAAAAATTCAAAGTCAAGGCTCGTGAAATTACCGTGTAATAGAAAGTTGGCATGTATACAATTTGATGCTGAAATGGTATTGTTTTCTGACTTACATCTGCAAAATGCGTGCGGATCCGGAAAGCGTACTATCAAATCTATTAAATTATTATGAAAAGCTGTGTATTAGCATGTTAGTGGGGCGGTTAAATAAAAATTAACTAGCGCAACAAATTACATGTGCGACCGACCAGCCCGCCGCATTCTCTTTAGCCGCGCCCACAGACTAAGATACCAAAGAGAATATAATAGAGAAGAGACGGGACTTCATAGACAATAAAAAGTGTAATATTTAAACGTCAAAACGGGGCTACGAAAGCCAACCTGACGAACTTAACAGTTCTGCCAACATTAGGGATAAAATAAGGATGTGCACCCCTTTTATTCGAAATTTATCGATATCGATTCCATAACTACTAGTTATGAGACCTATAACATTCTGCAGCCCTCTCATCTACACTTTTCAATTTTATTTGCATAGCCACTGTTTGCTTATGAAAAACATGAAAAGTGTAAATTGAGAGGGCTAAATTTAGACTTTTCATATTTTTCTTATAGAAACATTGGCTATGAAAAAAAAAATTTAAAGTGTAGATGAGAGGGCTGCAGAATGCAAGAGGCCAACAGTACTTCGTCAAAACAAGAAAAACGCCATAGTGTAAGCGAGTTTCAGTTTATTTATGGAACTTAAATTTGATATTTATCAGCAAACTAACTACTTATTTACATTGTTTTAAGTTGGTATCGTAATGGAATGTCCCAATAACTTTATGGGACACTTAAAGTAAATCCTGTGATGACGTGCGGTGCGATGTTGAAATTCAGGAATTAGCATCATGGATTAAATAGCTATGCTGATGCTATCTTCTTGCTGAAAGCATAAAATAAATAATATATCAATGAACCGCCCCCTCAAATGAGAAAAAGATTTATATTGAACAAGTAGTTCCCCGTGGATTACACACGGTACATAATACTTATTTACTGATTATCAAAAGGAGGAGGTTATATGTTCGTCTGTATGTTTTTTTTGTGTGAATGTTAATCAATATTTTCGCTAATTTGTGGACCAATTTAAAAAATCTTTTTTCATTCGAAAGAGTGTACTCCCGTGGTGGTTCATTATCAAGTCAGGATCTGATAATGGAGTCAGAAGGTGGATAGTGGAACTCCACAACGGCGAAATTCATGGACACCAAATTTTGTAAATTGGTTTAACTAATATAGCCTGTTCTATACTCCATCAAGACATAGCTGCTGCACCCAGGGTAGACTTTCGGCGAGGGAAGTTTTTCGATCGGTGTATACACTTAGTCTTCGTTGTCCGTACATTTGACCCATTTTTTACATCTTAATTAATACAAGTACAATATAAAAAAAATTAAATCGACTTTCGTTCAATTCAGTTATTGGAGTGTAACTCAAAAATTGCCGAATTTTATAAAATTTAAGTGGGAAGCACCAGCTTTAAAAAAATATATATTTGAAAATCGGTTTACCTAGTGAAAAATTACGAGGTAATAAAGATAAAAAATACAGTCGAAATGAGTACCTCCTCCTTTGTGGAAGTCGGTAGAAAACAATCGATATCGATATTTACAAAAAATTATTGCGGCACCGCACTATTTAATTTGAACTAAGTGGTCGGTATATGTAAAATGAATTTATGGCTATATTAGCTCTTATTTTAATGAATAGGGGTCGTTATTATGAACTAATACACTACTTACCATACTTTTCCAGCGGATATCTGGCCATAAAATAACGTTTAGTACCATCTTTCCTTTCTGATATAAAACCGCATATTTCACATTTTCTGTACTTCATATCTTCTCTAATTACACTTCCTTATAGTTTTTAGCTACCTAGTACCTAATTACATAAAACAACTTCACAATATACATATATTTGACTATATATTTGCACTAAATTATAAAAACAACTCGTAAACAAAGATTTTCAATGACAATATTGACAATGAGAGAAAGAAAGCGATATATTGCGTGAGTGACAAAGATATATCCGCCATTAAAGTTCTGCCCCGTTTCATACATCGGTTTCACGCTATGTAGTTGCGACAGACTGTAAGATACTACGTATCAGACGGACATCTAAGTACATTCTTTGCTAGACACGAGTTCTGGGGCCTTACTATGAGCTCTTAAAGCAGGCCTTCTAGACAACTGCACGGTTTATTGGTACCATGACAACTTTAAAGCAGGCCTGCCCAGGCCTACTATTCAAGAACCGCAGAAAAACCGTTCACCTGTTTTTTTAGTATGGACTCTGGTTAACATGTCGCTCTAAATCCACTCAGTTTATCATCTTACAAACGTCTAGGCGCCTGCAATGTTGGTTATAGTAAATTATTAGAATGCCAGAGACAAAATATCCGTTCACTTTTGAGAAAACAATATTCAAACAGTTCACCTAAATAAGCGTCATGGTATGATTTCATTCAAAACTGTTTATGACAGGTTTGAGAACTGCACGAAACTTGCATGGTTTTTACGAAGCTGATAGTAAGGCCCCTGTGCTCTGATTGACTACAGCAAAATGATGTATGACAGTTGAATTTTATGGAGTTTTTAAATTAAGCTAAATGAAGGATACAAGCTACATAGTACGTACGTAAGTAGAACTACTTACGTACGTACCTATGTAGGTTCATCGTAAGTAGGTTGATAGGTTCATTACAGTAAATTGATCTTTGTATACGTACTTTTATTATTGAAGACTACTTACGGGCATTACTATGTTACAAATGAAACATATTATGTTATAGATCTATCATTTATTTATATATTTTTTTTAGTTTTACTCTGTAGGTATTGAAATGTTTTTTTCTACATTTTGGATTCTTGTCTTCTTTTACTGTATTTATTGTTTGGATCCAAGCGTATAAATGGCGCCTGCTGATGTCTAGGATGCATCAAGAGGATCTTGACTAAGTTGTTACCTTATTCATGTCAGCATATGAGACACTTATTAATAATAATTATATTCATGGCAATTTAATGGCTAATAAGAAGGTTCACGTTCTCTGCAAAACAATAAATGTATAATTATTACCTAACCCCAAAGATTTTAACACACAACAAAGCTAAAATGACAAATATAATACCTATTTAACTTACTTATCAGAGGTTCCATGAGAAGTAAGTAGAATTCCACTGACAGTTTCCGATAGAAAGAATAAAGCAATCTTGAAAATGTCGTAATTTTTAGGTGACGAAATATACCTCAAAATCTTTGTGACACGCTTGAATTGAAGGGTACTCGGCTTATTCGCACTAATATATTGTAATGCTTCATAATGTATGTCGTGCTATTTCTGGACTCTTATTTTTGGGAAACGTGTGTAGAAAGAATGGCGTCCTGTCGCGAACTTGTACAACCCAGCACACAGTACTTGTAATACATATCTCTTTCATATGAATTAGTTACTTTTAAAATATAATTGAAACAAATACGCAGTGCAGATAATTAGCAAATATAACATTTATTGAACATTACGGCTGGCCTGACAGTCTTTGCTGACAGTGACTGACTTATCAAATCCTAGTACATATGTAATATTAGTTTATGGAGAAATGCAAATTGCAATTACAAACAATGAGGATTTAATAACATTCCAAGGACGGCAAAACAGAGGAGAGGGAAAGGGGTGAGAGGGGGAAGGCAAATATCATATATCATTTTGCTATGACGTTTCTCGTGTCTAGTTTTTTTACTAGATAGATTACTACCCGTGGCCGCGCCATAGATTAATCCAGATTCAGAATCAAACAGACAGACCAATATCCGTATATACAATTTTCTCTATGAGACAGACTAATTCAGACTACTAGATTAATAAAAAGTGGTTATTTAAACGTCAAAACGGGGACTCCGAAAGCCAACCTGACGAACTTAACTGTTCTGCCAACATTAGGAACAAAATAGGGATGTGCATCCCATTTATTCGAAACTAATCGATATCGATTCCATAACTACTAGTTATGAGGCCTATAACATTCTGCACCCCTCTCATCTACACTTTTCAATTTTTTTTCTGAAAAAATGTTGGTTATATTCTTTGGATACTTATTATGACTATTATGCTGTTTGTTGACTGTTTTCAAATAATTTTGTTGATAGTTTTATCTGTAATGAAAGGCTTCTTAAACACCTCATTAAATTATTTTAAATTTTAACCGACTTTCAAAATAGCGGGATTAATGTTACACGCTTATGTATGTTTTTTATTCTATTTTATTTTATCTAGACAACAAATGTGAAAACAGAAATAAATTGAGAACATCTATAGTCATAAGCAGCAAAATAATAAACCACAATTATCAAGAGCATAGCCAATGTTTTTATAAGAAAAATATGAAAAGTGTAAATTGAGAGGGATGCAGAATGTTAGAGGTAGACAGAGCTTTGTCAAAACAAGAACAACGCTATGGTGTAATCAAGTTTAAATTTATTTTTGAAAATTAGATATTTATAGCAATCTATCTATTTATTTATGTTTTAAATTGGTATGGTAATAGAATGTCTCAATAACTTGATGGGACACCTGAATTAAATTTCGTTCCAGCAACTTTTGAGGTAATAACACCATATTAATGTAATATAAGTATATTTGCGTTATTTTTCTTCATTGGTGACTTTTAAACGAAAACTCTGCAACATTGAAGATAGTATGCCATTTTTGAAAGAAGCTTGAGATAGTAAGGATAAAAATCCTGTTGATGACGTACGGTGCAGTAGTGAAATTCCAGAATTTGCATCATGGATTAAAAAGCTATGGTGGTACTATCTTCTTGCTGAAAGCATAAAATAAATAATATATGACAAACGCTGTTGCAAAGGCGAAATATGTATAAGAACTACAAGATTTTGAGAATTTGAACAGTGCTATTTTAATTGTGTTTACGACAAACATGTCCGACGACATTTTGCAAAAAGTTCTGAGATTCGATTATGCTAAAGACATGTGGGACGAACTAGAGCGCATCTTTGGAGGTACGTGCTTAGATAAAACATACGGCGTATGCTTAAAATTATTTAGTTATAAAAAGAACCTGAATTATGACATAATTACTCATGTGTCAATATTAAAGAATATCTGGAGTGAAATATGTACGGAGCTACATCATGAGGCGAAATTGCCTGACATTATCCTAATGTGTAAAATCATAGACACCCTACCTTCAGAATATATAGGATTCAAGTCAAGTTGGCTACTAATTCAAAAAAGGATTCACGCTCAGTCAAGAACCTGATAAGTCAGTTATAATAAGTGCACACGAGAGAGTTCTACGTCAAAATGGTCACAAAAGACGAGAACAATGTAGAAGCTTTGTTTACAAAAACGAACATGGGTAAAAAGAAGTTCTCATCTAAGGAGCTCAAATGCAATTATTGTATAGAAAAAGGCCGTAGAGTCAGAAGTTGTCCAAAATGGATTCAAGACGAAAGACCGACAAAGAAATCTAAGACTGTGAATATGAATCTGACTCTGATGACGGTACAGTCGGCCTGTTTTCGATAAACAAAGGACCAAGAAAATTGGTGCGTGGATAAATGGGGCGACCAGTCACGTTACCAATAGAGGAGACCTATTTAAACATTTCAATTGTTTCAAAAGCCAACATACAGTGACTGATGCAAATGGCCAATGCATTGAAGCCCTAGGCATTGGAGACATTCTTGCAGAGACTGAAGTAAATGGAAAACAGGAGACGATACTGTTAAAAGATGTGTGGTATGTACCCAGCATCAGCAGAAATTTATTTTCAGTGCTCGCTACCCATGGTATATCGGTCAAGAGTGTCTTTGAGTCCACTACATTGACATGTACTTTCAAAATGAATGGAATATCAAAACTGATTGGCACTCGCAGCAAGTTTGGAGGACTATTCAAACTGAAACTCAGATGTCTGAAACCAACAGTACGAGTAAATCAGCTGTCCACAACCACAAATCTGTTACAACTCTACCATGAAAGATTTGGACATCAAAATAAAAGCCACGTGAAGAAACTGATAGAAAGGGAGATCGAAATAAAAGTCCAAACTACCAAAGAACTGTGTGAAGGATGCATCTATGGTAAATCTCACCAATTAAAGTTTGGAACCAGAAGAAAAGCTACACAACCTGTAGAATTGGTATATAATGATGTTTGTGGGCCCTCTCCGTACTCTATCACCAAGCTACGATATTTTGTTCTCTTCAAAGATAACTACACGAGATACAGATTTCTATATTTCATGCGAGAGAAGGCTGAAGTTCTTGCAAAGCTGCTACTTAAGCTGGCTGAAGTGAAAGCAGCTGGAGTTGTCATAAAAGAACTCTTAAGTGACAATAGTGGCGAATTTGTTTACGCCAAGGTACTCTGAAGAAGCAAGGTATTACGCAAAGATTGACGATGCCCTACACTACACAATAAAACCGAACAGAGAGGGATAATAGAACCGTTGTGGAAATGGCACGAAGTCTAATGTATGCACATGCCAAGATTCCTACTGGACTGTGGGCTGTAATGGTATCAGCAGCGATGTATATCCTGAATAGAACAGGCCCAACGGATATAGATGGGAAATCACTGTACGAGCTGTGGCACCACAAGAAGCCTAGACTGAGTCATATGATAATAATAGGATCTTATTGCTATCCCCATGTTTCCAAACAACGAAGGACTAAGCTGGATAGAAAGGCACATAAGGTAATACTGATTGGCTACGACTCTGATGATGGTTATCGTATATAGGACAGCAACTCATTCAAGTTAATACGCTCTAGAGACGTCGTATTTGATGAGAATCCTCTACTGGGTCACATTGAGGAGACTGCAAAACCTAATACCTCAGAGAGCAAAGCTGTTGACAAGGGGGCCAACTGCCTATTCGACTTTGTTGTACCAGCATACGAAAGTCATGTTCCGAATGAGATGAGCAATGACCAACAGCCATCAAATAGTTATGATGTTACGTCATCAAGCCAGCAAGAAAAATATTCTGCTGAACATTCATGTTCAGAAAATGATCCTGTGACAGAAGCTCAACTAACTGAGGCTGATACTTTTCTAGAGGTGGAACAATTTGATGATTCAATACCTGAACAAGAGGTTAACGATACGGTTGAAGCAGATCATCAAGTCAATGATGTAAGTACTAGGTCAGAGACAGAAGGTCGACTATCTACATCAGAAATCGATGTTGTAGGCAGGATGACGTTACGAAGGCGGTCAAACCTTAAGCCACCAGCCAGGTCCAAGGACTTTGTCTACAACGTCTGTTTCAATGTTAACTCAATAACTGACGAACCTCTTGCTGAACCAAGTACGTTTCAAGAAGCAATGGCATGTAAAGCTCATGATCAATAGCACAAAGCAATGGATAATGAGATCAATTCTCTGAAAGAAAACCAGACTTGGAAAATGGTAGATATACCCAAGGGGAGAAAAGCTATCTCCAGCAAGTGGGTTTTTAAAATCAAGAAAAACTCAGATGGTTCGATTAATAAATACAAGACCCGCGTCTTGTGATACGCTGATTTTCCAAAAAAAGGAGCTGGATTACGTCGAAACTTTTAGCCCTGTAGCAAAGATAAGCACAATAAGAGCGCTGCTCAAGAGACACTTTCACTTTCTCTATTTGATGTGTCAACTGCCTTTCACTACGGAATATTGAAAGAATAGATTTACATGAAGCCTCCTCAAGGATATTCTAATAATGACGGAAAAGTATGCAAGCTTAATCGTAGCATTTATGATCTTAAACAAGCTCGCGCTGTTGGAACTCCACGATAACAGAATACATCCTCAAACTTGGCTTCACAGAGAGAAAGTGACCCTTGCTTTAATTTAAAAGAGGAGAGAGAAAGCACTAGCTATTAATAGCTTTATATGTAGACGACGGACTCATTGCTTTTGGAAGCTCGAAAAGAAAGGATAAGTTTTTAAATGAGATGAGACAACGTTTTTAAAAGAATAGAACTACACCGAATAGCAGATGGGCAATCAAGATAGATCAGAAAAGCTATGCTAAAAGGCTACTGTAAAGATTTAATATGCAGGACTGCAAAGCTTGTAACCTGATTTCTCCCTAATTCTATGTTTTAAGGAATAATGCAGTTTTTAAATAAAAGTACGTTTTTCCACTTAACTTCGGAGAAATTTATTAAATACAAAAAAGAAGCTATACAATTAAAAGCCAGGGGAGTTCCTGGAATTACTAGTAATTATACAGTTACGGGACGGTGGTGTTGTTTGGTCGAGTTCAACGGGTTAGTTAAATTTAATTTTTAAGTTAAAGTGCCGAGTAAGTCCAAGACGGTTGCCGTTTCTTGAAGGAATATACAAGGGGGAATCGTACCTGTCCACTCCGCTTACCCTTGGAGTGTAAGAGGGAGTTCTCGGGCAGCCTTGTCTCCGAGACCGGAACGGTGGATACCGGAACAGTAGATACCGGAATATCCGGAACAGTAGTAGGGGTAATGTAGCTTCGACGGTCTCTAGGACAGCAGTAGGGGTAACGTTAGCTTCGGGGTATCCGGAACCGTAGTAAGAGTAATGTTCACAGCGGGGATCTCCGGAACAGTAGTAAAGGTTGGGGTCTCCGGAACGGTAGTAAGTGGCGGGGGTCTCCGGAACAGTAGTAAGTATCGGGGGTCTCCGGAACACCCTTTCGGGTTATTTATCAGGGATAGTGCAGGCGGAACGCCGCAGCTGGGCTTCCTCGGTTGGTCGCGCCGTGGGCAGCGTCAGGAGGCTTCCCTCGTGCTTGGCCCTTCACAATTTCATCACCTTTTCGCCACGAAACCGGAACGCAGAATCCACATCATTTTGGAGCTCGAGTTGAAATGTCATTGTTTTCTACGGAGGAGACGCCTTGGAATCGACTTGTGTCAACGCAGTACTACAATCGATTGTAAATCGATTAAACTGTAATTTTTTATAATTTCTGCCTCAAATTCCTTTTGTATTGGATTTCATTTAAGATAACAATCGTGTCCAAGTAATTAGAGTTTATTATTTTTTTAACTTTCATTGTGGACATTCGGTACTGTACCCTAAAGAAGAAAAAAAAAATATAGTTCCTGTTTTAGTTGATTAGTAATTTAATCGATTTTCGAAGGTAAATCCTTTAGTCACGCCCTATGTCGCGATAAGCCTATAGAAGCCGAGGGCAATGGCCGCTCCTGGACTGCAATCTCAGCGCGGGAGTTTTCAAAAACATCACCGTGTGAGGGGAAGTACATGAAACTGAAAAATGCGTAGAAAACGATGCTACAAGCTGCAGTAACTCCTATAGTCAAAGACAGCATGGTAGCTACAGATGACAATAATACCCATATGTAGACAGGCCATTGGTGCACTATCTTACCTGATGGTCGGCACTAGGCCAGATATAGCGTTCGCAGTCGGCATGGTATCTCGCAAACTTGATAAACCAACGTCTGAAGATGATCAAGAGTGAAGCTAATCTTTCGCTATGTTAAAAGCACCATAGAATATGGCATAACATACAACTCCACTGCACACCAAGGCTTAAGCTGCTACAGTGACGCCGATCATGGTGATGATAGAACCACTGGACGCTCCATGAGCGGCATGATATGCCTATACGCTGATGGTGCAGTAGCATGGCAAAGTAAGCGTCAGTCATATGTCGCTATATCATCCACAGAAGCTGAAATAGTGGCAGCCAGTGAAGCGCCTAAAGAAGTGATTTGGGTCACACGGATCTTCAACTTTATGAAGCGTGTAATTAAGTAGATTACGCTGCTCTACATAGACAGTGAATCCGCAATAAAATTAGCACAACTGCCATACTACGAGACACATAAAGAACAAAACACATAAAACTTAGACATTTCTTCGTAAGACAGTGTGTTCTAGAAAATGATGTGTGTTAAAAAAATAGCAACACAGGATTAGTTGGCGGATTTTCTGACAAAACCCTTATTCAAGCCTCGGCTCCAAGAACTCTGCAAGTTAACAGGAACCTACAATTAGGTAACTAACAGTTGCCTCAGAGGAGACGGGATGTTAAGAAGGTTACATGTATCCATAGAATGATAAATACTCAAAGGAGCATATACCTCTTTATAATACGTTTCCTAGCAACTTGTTTACACTTCAATAAAGATGTCCAGAACAGATTAATTTGCGTTTTCTATTTATATTATAAAGGAGCGCACCGGTATCGATATCGATATCGATAAATAGGAGTGTGTTGTTTGATATCGAGGTAGCAAGAAGCGTTCTTATCTAATCTGTTAAAATATTGTATTGTAAACCAGGGTTTATGAAATTAAAAGTCAAGTTTAAGATAATTTAACCCATTAATTGAAGAACACATGCTAAAATAACAAAGAATATAATTTATTAAGAGTAATATATATTGTTTACCTTACATATTGAAAGCACTTATGTTTTGCGAGGTGACGATTCAAAACATGCATGATTACAATTTCTAATTAAACATTTTCGTTTTGTTATTTAGGTAAGTGCCTAAATATAAATTAATATGCATTAAATTACTGTAAATTGTGCATATTAGTCATAATTATGTGAAAATATATCAGTAATGTTTTTAAAATAAAAATAATTAAATTATCATTTCTCAATTTTACTTTTATCATATCATAATAGATCAAATAAAAATATTCAATAACCTGTGCCTTTTTCTGTAGATATTTCTTGCTTTGTATTGTTTATCCGTTAATAGTGCAGTATCTTTCGTGTTTGTAGTTGGGTCTGCACTGCACTGTATGAATCCTGAATTTGTAACAGCTTGGTCTTCACATAGTCTATAGTCAACTCCATATTTGAGTTTTCCATTGCATGTCTTTGGTTGAACATATTTCGTTAAGCCTTGTAGCTTTGACAAAAGTCTGCAGCGGTTCTTTAGACCTTTATCTTGAAAAGCTCACCTTAAAAATTACCATGACTCCCTTACCATTTTTGCATATTTCACGTGAACCAGGCAATGTGATTATATCATCAAACATATCCTTGCTCTTGCTTTTTGGTCTCTGTTTATGCCTTATCAGAATTCACCAGTGTCGTATGAGTTTACTCCCACAGGTCGCCATGGATAAGATACAACTCGATCATGAACTTCAGTGTATTGTAAAATTAGTTTTCATCTAATTTCTCTACGTATGTTAAACTCATACCCGTATCGTGTTAACAATATATAATTATTTCAGTATAACACAAACATACATTATAGACAAATTATTTACAGTAAGTTAAAATTAGCAAAATTGTTGTATTATTAGATAAATGGAATGTATTTGACTCGCAGATGTTTTCTGAATTCACCGCAAGGTGGCATTTTTGACGATTATGGAGGGAGAGTTGTTCTACCGCCAAAATATTGTTATAAAAGTAGTAAGCGTGGCGGATAGCGGCCTTTCGTAATGATAGAGTGGCCACCCCAAAAGGTGGCACTCTCATCTATTACAAAAGAGCTCTGCACTGTATCCCAATTGTTACTCCACCACTTAGAATACTAGAAGCCTCTGTTTGCTTTCTAGCGATGTCAGGTCATCAACCTGTCATCATAGCCTCATGTTACCTCCCCTCTGGTAAAGAACTATTACAGACAGACTTGGAAGCCCTCTTCTCTCTAGGAAGCTCCGTCCTTCTGATCGGTGACTTCAACAGTAAACATGTCATATGGAACTGTACTAGTAACAATAGTAATGGTAAAATCCTTGAAGGCTTGATCAGCCACTTAAACTTTGATATTCTCTCCCCTCTGGAGCCCACAAGATATCCCTATGTTGACAACCAACGACCAGACATACTTGACATAGCACTTCTCAAGAACGTCACCCTCCGGTTGCGCTCTATAGAAGTGTTACACGAACTGACTTCAGACCACCGCCCTGTATTGTTGAAATTAGGCCCCGACCCGACGGACATAACCCTTATCACTAGAACGGTAGTGAACTGGAAGCAACTGGGGGAATCCCTCCAAGCTATCAGTTCACCCGCTCTCGATAGAATCCCCGATGACATACAGACAGTAGAAGACGTGTCAATTGCGATCGAGGCGCTCAGTGACCACCTCCGCACCGCAGTAGGTGAATCCTCAAAGCAGGTCCAAGTGGCGGATGGTCGCCGCTTCGAACTGCCCGAGGGTGCGAGGAGGTTACTGACAGCCAAGAACGCCGCCACTAGGGCGTATGACGCGATGCCAACCCCAGAGAACAAAGCTACCATGCGCTATTTACAGCGTGCTGTAAGGAAACGCATGAGTGAGCTGCGTGATCAAAGGTGGGACGACAAACTGTCAGAGATTGAGCCAACTCACCAGGCATACTGGCAGTTGGCTCGAGCTCTGAAATCTGACGGACAACAGACAATGCCTCCACTCATTAGGCCACCTCCCCTCTCCATAGCGTTCCTTGACGAAGACAAAGCCGAGTGTTTAGCTGATAGCCTTGAGGCTCAGTGTACTCTAAATGTAGATCACGTCGACCAGAAACACCTCGATTCGGTGGAATCTGAAGTCGAACGTAAAAGCTCTATGTCCATCTCTGACCTCCCACTCCTCCCACCGGTAAAATCATCCGAGGTAGTGTCTCTGATCAAGAGCCTCAAGACCCGTAAATCCCCTGGTGCTGATGGTATCAGCAACAAGGTGATTAAACACTTCTCAGTCCCACTAGTCCATCTCTTAGTTAGCATCTTCAATGCGGCTATGAGCAACTGCTCCTTCCCAGACACTTGGAAGCATGCCATTGTCATTGGTATTCACAAACCAGGCAAACCGGCAGCCGAGCCCTCCAGCTACCGTCCCATAAGTCTCCTCAGCTCTCTGGGGAAGATTTACGAGCGGCTCATTGTGAACCGACTCTGGTCCCACGTTAGGTCCAATAACCTCCTTCCCGATGAGCAATTTGGTTTTAGAGCCAAACACTCTTGCGTCCAACAAGTGCACCGCGTAACGGAGCACATCCTAGGCGGTTTCAATAAGAAACCAAAGCCCCAAGGGACCATAGCTGTCTTCCTCGACGTAGCGAAAGCGTTCGACAAAGTCTGGCACAACGGCTTGATATTCAAGCTGTACCAACTGGGTGTGCCAGACCGTCTTGTACTCATCTTACAAGACTTTCTCAGGGATCGAACGTTTAGCTATCGCACCGAGGGAACGCTCTCCTCCCCGCATCCCATTCACGCAGGTGTCCCTCAGGGCTCTGTACTCTCACCCATTCTCTTCTCGCTGTACATCAGCGACATCCCACGATCTGAACCTAATGTTCAGATCGCTCAGTTTGCGGATGATACTGCAATCTACTCTACTGGCTGGTTCAAGGTCAGGCAGAGATGCGCCATCCAACGAGCCATCACCGTAATCGGTGCATGGTTTCGTAAATGGCGGATTGCAGTAAATCCTAGCAAAAGTGCAGCAGTGTACTTCACTGAGACCCGGTGGAATCTCATGCCGTCACCCATAGTCCTATTCGGCGAACCCATCCCTTGGGCTAAATCTGCCAAATACCTGGGCGTCACCCTTGATCGCCAACTCACTTTCGCGAAACACATCCAGATTGTTCGCAATAGGGCGGCCTTCATTATGGGTCGTCTTAATCCCCTCATAGGCAAAAACAGTAAAATGTCTCTTAGAAATAAGACGACTCTTTACAAACTTAGCATCCGCCCAATCATGACTTACGCATCTGTAGCGTTCGCCCATGCTCAGAAACACGACCTCCACAAACTTCAAGTGATTCAGAATCGCTTTATGCGCAGGGCAGTGGGTGCTCCGTGGTACTTGCGGAACGCCGAACTGCACTGCGATTTCACCCTCCCCTCTATTACGCAGTATATGAAAGACTGCTCCCGCCGCCACTTCGACAAAGCTCCCCACCACTCGAATCCCCTCGTGGTCGAAGCGGCGAACTACTCCACTGACATAACCGATCCTCACTTCCTTCCCCCCCGTCGCCGTCCAAGGCATATTTTGGGTGACCCGGACGACCCCATCGCAGCCGTTACTTCGGCAGCTTTAGCGTCGTCCCAAGGGAACCCCGGTAATGGTTGTAGACCCGACCAGGCCTGTGATCCCGATCGCATTATAGGCTCCGGCCGAGATCTTCTTCGCAGCCCCAGTCGCAGTCGAGGTAATCCACACACGATTGTAGTCCCAGCCACGGTGCGGGTGGGAGTATACACCGCGGCTCCGGTCGCGATGTATCCTCCGGCCCAGCAAATGGCTGCGGACGAGGTAACACTGGTTTTCTATGTAGTCCCAGACACGGTACGGGCAGGAGTCTACACCGCGGCCCCGGCCTCGATGTAGACTCCGGCCCAGGTAACGGCTGTGGGCGAGGTACTCAAGTTTCTTATTGTAGCCCCACCCAAAGTACAGTCATGAGTGCACAACGCGACGATCCTGGTCGCGGTGTGGACCCATGTCGCGAAAATGGGGGGAGGCGAGGTACACAAGGTTATGATTTAGTGGTAAACACAGTCAAACACCGAGCTCGCCGGCGAGCTCGAGGCAAAAGTTATGTCTTGGTTAGATTCTCTCCAAATAGTCGTAGAGTTAAAATTCATAGGGCCCACTTTCAACGGTACACTTATGTACCGGGGCGATTCTCTTCTACTCCCCTCTCTCCTGGCGACGGCCCAAGCCGAGGTCCGTACCCTAGTGGTGCCCTTGAGCAAGTCGCCTACTCCTCTCCTTGCGGCGAAGCGTCTTCAACGCTCGCCTTAGGCGGTGCGCCCTCTGCGCCCGCATCTGGCTGAGTGCCATCTGCGCTCGCCAACCGTTCGGTGACGCTGTAAATGCCGGTAGAGGCAAACAGCATTAGTCCGTTTTAAAAAAAAAAAAAAAAAGTATAGCGGCCTTTGGATGAGTGCCATCTGCGCTCGCCAACCATCCGGTGACGCTGTAAATGCCGGTAGAGGCAAACAGCATTAGTCCGTTCTAAAAAAAAAAGGATAGCGGCCAGTCTGTTCTCGTTAGCCGAGCCGAGGTGAACACTACGAATCGTTGAGCGTCGAATTTATGTCAGAACAACTATAAATATATAACTTTATTTAAAGGGACATGTTGTTATACTTTATATAAATAATTAGAATAATTTATACTTGTGGTTTAACATTGTTGAACAAAGAGAAATAGTGTATAAATGCGTGTGTAAATACGAAGTACAGTGATTAGTAAATTATTGAATAAAATGTAAAATAATAAGTGAATGCTCTGTCTTATTTACAATACCTTATTAAGGAACCTACATTCCTTATAAAGTATGCTTATTACAGCGATAATGTTAAATGAAATGTTACAATCGTGTGCCGGCAGCGATCTCTCCATTCGTTCGCCGCTCGAAGTTGTGCTTGCAATTTTACCTTCTGTAGCTGTTTACACCCGTTTGTTATGAAACATGGAATTGACACATAACCTGAGTGGGATTGAGTATCTTTGCGCACCGACAACGTACAATGAAGTTACACAATATTTGTGTATAAACATACGAGTATTATAGGAATAGAAACACGATAATTAAATATTATTTAATTCATAGTGATTTTCACCTTTGACATAATCCGTCAATCAGTGACATGACAACTCTCAAACAAATTATGATTAGACAACGATATGAGATTACGCAAACTCTTTGCTCTAATAGAAATGAAGACAACGAAGCCACCGTTTAATAAAACATAGATGACTGTGGTGAATAATGCGTGGCTCAACCATAGACAACATCTTTCTAAGGCCTCTAAAGCCTTTATCCGGTCTTTAACGTATTCCGGATGTATGAGTATGGAATTTGACTATTCAAACGTTATTTACGTTATTAACGTAAGTATGAATATTTATATCGAGTTTATTAGTAGCATGGTTCAGTTTTCCCAACTTGTTTTTTGATATATTTTACCACGCCTTACCAACTCCTCTCCGTTAAATAAATAAATAAATAAATATTCCACAACTATCACACAACGCCATCTAGTCCCAAGCTAAGCAGAGCTTGTGTTATGGGTACTAGACAACTGATAAACATACTTATATATTTCTAAATACATAAATATTATAGATAAATTACACCCAGACACAGAACAAATGATCGTGCTCATTACACAAACATTTGTCCTGGGTGGGAATCGAACCCACGACCTCCGGCATAGCAGTCAGGGTCACTAACCACTAGACCAACAGGCCTGTCTGCCAAATGTTGTTTGCCTATATTTTTTCAAATTCGGTATGTAAAGTTTTTTTTTGGTATTTTTTTTTATATTTTTATTTCGTAGATTAGGTCATTATAAGAAACTAATTTCAATATTTTTGTTTTATATTCAGTAGTTATTTTATAATATTTTTTTGAAAATTTGAATCCTATGACGTCACTTTTTTGCACAAATATGTAGTTGCGTTGAGGAGCCAAGAAAAGCACGCGAGTAAAAAAAAAGAAACTAGAACACTTGACAGTGACACCTACTAATTCGTAAGTCTCTATTCAATCAAAACAAAAGTGCAAAAAAGTGACGTCATTTAGAGGTCAATGAAAGTCGAATTATTTCATCGTTTTTTGTTAAAATAAATGGCATCTTATCGTTTTAAAAGGTCAGAGTAGAAAAATAAGGGTTTGTAACATAAAATCTCGAAATGGTTTCGGAATTGGCATAGGTTAATTTTTTTTAGCATACCGAATTGAGTATCATATTACTGTCCGAGTCCACTAAGAAAAAAGTGTAAAACAACATTGATGTCAAATAACTATCAATTCTCTATGAATGTCAGTGTCATGTCAACGTCAAAAACGCAATTTAATTTTGTTCAGATTTGTTTGATTCAGAATTTCAGATTTTTCGTTTGATATTATTTACTCTTCAAAATACTATAGTTGCCGATAATAAATAAAATTTTCTTATACTATAGCTCCATTTTAAAGCAAATATATATTGTATTTATCAAGGTACTTACTTCATTAGTTACAAATTTTGTTTAGAAGTTCTCGGACGCACGAAGTTATCTATCTCAAAATCGCACTTGACTATTACAATTTATTAAAGAATTAAGCAGGTTCTATGGCTTTTATGACTGATCACTGATTACATAACATAGCGCGCGGAAAATGTCGTTGCCGGCAAAGTAACACGCTATGACTGAGGTCGCATCGCAAGCAAGTGTTCTGACTAAAGGGCCGACTTATGTTTTCATAAAACATCAGTGTATTATGAATTCGTGCCGTGACGCTTATCGTTCATACTGGAGTGAACCGACCAAGCCTAATATGACTGATAACTATTTATTCTAGGCTATGTAAACTTCTGTTATTTATGAACATTCGTACATTTTGTAAGTAAAACAGATTTTTAATCTTTGCTTTCAGAATGTCTTCTGACATCATATCATGTCTGCAATTAGATAAAACTGTGTCAAGTAGAATTATAGTAGTGAAAGAAATAAATGGATGTGATAGTTCATTTATTGATAGCTGTGTGCTGAGCCACTGTATCAAGAATAAAAGTCCAGTTATTATTGTATCTACTCATAATTCATTGAACCACTATCAGAATGTAGGACTCAAGATGAATTATAGCCTTCATAGACACATTGAGTCGGGGCTTATTGAATACCATAATTTGGCTGAAGAGTCTGTCAATAACTTGCTTATTAATGGACATTGTTCTATACAAGATCTATTAATGAAGGTAAAGGAAAAAGTCTTGGCAAAGCAACAAATTGGAGAAGTTAATATAATTCTGGATGGTGTGTCTCATTTATTTGATTTGCATTTTTCTCTCAAAGAAGTTAATGAATTTGTTAAAGAAATATTTGGGCTTATAAAGCATAGCAACAATTCATTCCTCTTGTGCCACTGCAATGATGCCGCTGAGGATGATGTGACACACACAATGTCGAATCTATTGGTACACAAAGCTCATACAGTGCTGGAAACAGAAACTCTAACTTCAGGATGGAGTGCTGATGTATCAGGACATTTGACAGTAAAGTATCCAGGGCTGAAGTTTGACAATGATAATATGTTCACATTAGATGTGAAGCCCAATAAATACCTTTTTAAATTATTTGATAGAGGTGTAAAACTAATGGCTCCAGGAACTGTGTAATTTTTGTATATTTTACTAGCATATTATGTAATAGTACCTTTGTTATGTAAGCCTTACATGATCATGATAATATATTACAACATGATAATTAATTGTTTATTATTTTAAAGTCTTGCACCACATCATTTACTTTAACTATTCATTAATATGTTTTTGATGCATGGATTGATGTTATTAAGTATTGAATGTGTTGATGTGTTACTGTCAGGTCTTGTGTCTGATGGTAAACACCGTGCTTGTCTATGTGACAGTTGCAGAGTTACTTAGATCCCTGAGAGCTTCAATCTGATGACTTATGATGCACTGCACCGTTTGAAACTCTTGTGCATTCTGAGGTGTTAGTTTTGAGGCTAACTTCCTCAGTAATTTCATTTGCTTCAGCAACCATTCAAACTTCACAGTAGTACTTGCACATTACTGTTGTAGCAGAATACTGCAGATCTTTTATGACAATAACTTAGAGTCTCTCTAGGTTATTACTCCATTAATATACCTACATATTATAATAATCAATTTTACTACCGAAACTATTTGACAGCCATTATCAATTCAGAATATTTGTATTTCATGAATAATCATGGTGAATTAGCCATTTCGTGTTATCCTCAGACCATCTTGACTTTGAATAACAATCAACTCTGTTGGGTGACTGGATTTGAAGATTTTTCTACTACATAAGTAATTATCACCATGGTTCTAGATATTCTATTTACATAGTCACGGTTCTAGAATGTCTCCTGTGCAAGATGCCTTCTCTCTAGCAAGTCGGGTTTCCTTGCCTCTTTCAATCTACCCGACGGCGGCGTGGCGCGGAGAGAAAATACTTCAACTCCGTCACCCAACTGAATTGATTGTTATTCAAAGTTAAGATAGTTTGAGGATAACATGAAAATGGCTGATTCACCATGAAGAGTTCATGAAATACAAATATTCTGACATCGATAATGGCTGCCGAATAGTTTCGGTGGTAAAATTAATGGCGGGTATAGTTAACGACATGGCATGAAAATTTCATTTGTGGTGATTAGCTGTTGCCCCAGCGACGGTCCGAAGCATGGCTGTATTGTGAACAACGACCGTCAGGGCCCCAGTCCACGTGAAACCAACAAGGCGAGGGTCGCGTGAGATCGCGCCTCCATTATTATCGTGTCAACTCTATTGACGCATTTCCGTATGTGCTATAAAAAAGTTAATTTTAAAAATATTCCACCTATAGGAGTTTTAACTGAAATTGATTGATTAACTTTCCACTATTTAAATGTTAAAGTTTTTTTAAGTACTTAGTCACGAAAGTTGGGGGTGTAAGTATAATATCGCGCCAACTCATTGTTGGCGGGCTGGTGTGAAGTGGTAGCGACCCGCGAAGTGATGCCATGACTCAGAGCAATCTCTCTCCCGACAAGCACCATGGTGGACTACGTACAGTTACTGAGGAAAAGCTAATGGTAATAAATTGCTCATACTTTTGTTATACCAATACCTATGCTTGCTTGTTTGCACCTTCATGCTTCTATAAACTTACTTATTTAGGTAATCAGATATAGCTCAGAGTAAAGTTCAGCTACAGACTCTTAAACTGTATATACCTACCTATACAACGACCCTGTAAGCCCGGGTTTGTAAAGAATAAGGTACGGTAACCCCTGCCTGTCGTGAGAGCCGACTAAAAAAAGGCTAAGAGCTCGGGTATGGTTGGCTTTGGAAGAAAAGAGATGCAAAATTCTCTCAGAGACGAGCTTATGGAAAAATATGTCAGGATGGTCCCGGTGCGTTCCTTAGAAGATCCCGGGGTCCTCTGCAAGACAACGAGGAAGGCCACCGAAGGGGTTTAGTGGAAAGTCCTACATAATCCGGACGCTCCCCATATCTGATAAGATCTCCATACGGTCAACAATAAAAAGGTGCCTGTACCTATATTATCTACAGGTTTCTTTTCATGGCTTCGTAAGTAATTCATGTCGGTAGGTATACTTAGATACGTAAGTAGGCAAGTGATTTAGGTAGGTAGGTAAGTGCCTACTTAGGGGGTCCGGAACCCCCCCCCCTGTATAATAAACCTCATAATTTGGCTATGTAATATCCGTAAAGCATATTTATACCATTTTAGGAGTTTGCCACGGATTCCAAAATCTACCAACTTAGAAACAAGTCTTCTGATAAGCACTCGGTCAAAAGCTTTTTCATAATCTAGGTAGATAACATCGTTTGTCCCAATTTTGTCCACATATCTCATGAAAGTAAATTGGCCTCTTATGATCGCCCTGAATTGAAGCCATGTTGTTAATAAATTTTATTATTAGGTACTCTTTCCTCGGTCGGACAAGAGCGATCTTAGTTTGTCGGCAATATTTTGCTTGCTTTGCTTATGCTTTGCATGTCTTATGGGGCGGGACTTACGGGAGTTTAGACAAGAGATATATTGATTTATATAATCTACCGAGGTTCAATTCGACTGTATGTTTTTTTATGTTTGTTACCTCATAACTTTCGTCTGGATAAACCGATTCTTAATTTTTTTTGTTTGAATGCTGGTGCTTCCCGTGTGGTCCCATTTAAATTTCGTCAAATTCGGTCCAGTATTTTTTGAAATGCACTCCAATAACTCAATAGAATGGAAGTCAGTATTAAATTTTTCAAATTGACCTTGTATTTGCGTGCACTGAAAACGTCCTAAGACAAGCCGAACGCTTAGGCCGATCATGCCTCTCTATCGCTTGGTTCGCGCTCTAGCTTGCACGGTCAGCCCAGGCGGAACGTGATAATGAGTCATACTTTTTGTACGTGCAGCCGGCGCTTATCGATTTATTAGACGTTATCACGTCAATAAAGCTTATTGCTGCACTACATCTCTGTAATAGATTAGCAGCTATTCTATCTATGGCAGTCATCTTTAAAACTTGTGGTGAGGGCTTTTTGTACTAGGTCCGCTGAAAAAGTTCTTAGCCTATACAATCATCAATTCTCGGGGATTTTGATTGGTGGGACTGGTACGTGTGGTGGCTCTCTTACTCTGTTCTAACTGTCGTCAAAGTAAGTAAATCGGAGCCGCGCTCTCCAAGTACTTTGCTGTCGGACAAACATTTCAGCAACTTTTTAATGATTGTAAACTATTGAATTGGCCATACTTATCATCATTTAATTAAGGAGGCACTGATACTTTAGATAAAAGTTGCTGCCTCATCTATATACTCATATGAAAATGAACTCCTATTTCTCCTGGTCACATTAACTTAAGAACGGCTTATCCGTATTTTATTCATTTTTGTATGTTTCCTAATACTTCGCAGATGGTTCTTACATAAAAAAAATACTAAGAAAAGATGGGAGGTTATGGCAAGGGCGAAGGCCGAGCCTACTACGCGAACGAAGTCGCGGGCATTCACTAGTATAACTATAAAAAGATTTATGCCCGTTACATATACTAACTAGCATGTACCCATTTCATGTAATGAGTATGATTAGAGCGTTTAGATTTTTAGTTTTTACCTGCGGACCCTATCAAATGGGGAGGCCCATTTGATAGCTATAGCTTTGTCACTGCTAATAGCAATAAGTCCATTACAAATACCTTCATGCATAATATGTATACTTAATACATTATAGGTATAGTAGATAGGTAGATTTATTACCCTTAGAAATATTTGCATAGGATAGAATCTGTTAAAATATCTATACTTACTTATCTAAATTAGATGCCTGTAATACAGTAGGTAAATACCTGCATACGAGTACCACTTACGTTGGATTGGATGCAGTTCCTTCTTCCTTTTACGAGTAATACAAGTACATACTACATACACACTTACGTATCTTTATCCTTACTGTCATTATCGTATTCACGATAATATGTCTCACATGAATCTGGCATCGCATAAGCAGTTGCTGGAATTCAGTCATGAAAATAGGCCGCTGCCGACCGTTGAAATAAGTTCCTGGGTACTTATGTAGGTATAATTTAAAAATACCGATTAGTAGAGCAAAAGAAAAGAGAAAATTAGTCGTTATCACCATAGCGAAATTTTACTATTTAAGTATACTGTGGTTATTTCGATGTCACGATTTGACAATCTTCATTTTTTTGTTGGGATAGAACTATGTAGTTACATAATTATTGCAATCTGTAATTATTTCTGCTACTGGCACGTTAATGTATAAATACGTCATAGTGGGTACATCAGTGTGTTCTATGGTTCCGGTCTAGAAATAGTATCCATCTCTCAGCCAAACGACATTGGGTAACTAAATACCAATTTCACATGACTCTCATATTTACGTAGAGTGTTGTGCTACCAAAATAGATATCTCTACATTCAACTTATCAACAAAGTTGCCTACTAGAGTTTACCAACCATAAACGACAAGCTTCATTTTATACGTCGTCAATGTGCGACTTTATTTAAGTAATAATTAAAAAATACTTATGGATTTTTTTCGTAGCGTGACAGCACTTTAATTATAGACGGCTTAGGAACCGAGTAAATAAACATAGGAGTGCCTTTTGCTATTAGTACACTTGTTTCAAACACCACCGCCTTTATAAGTTTATGTCTAAGTATTTCCGTGCATGGTTGTCTGGAAGAAATCGCTCAAAGCGATAAGATCGCCCAAGACACTTTTAATTGTATGTATTTAACTGTGAAATATTTGTGTTTTTTCTGTATTAGTAACATATATTTGTATTGTGCTGTTTCAATAGAGGTATCTAATCTGTCTATCTACCTAGAAAACCTACGTAGGAATAGGTTCCTAATATAATACTAGTGTTGATATTGCAATATAAACCTCTCCAAATTAGTCAAGAGAACTGTTTGTATTATATTATGTCAAGACGGGCATGTCCTACCCCAGATGGTAAGTAACACCGCAACACGCTTGACCATGACCGCTGTAAGAAGTACAAGTAACTGAGCTTAGGATAAAATGTTACCTCTACTAAACTGGTCAGTAATTTAACTTGCAACAGTGCCCTTCACACCCTACCCAGTATTACTTGCAAACTATTGGTTGGGCGACAATGTATGGTACTACGGAGAGACGTAGGACCACCTCGTAGTAGTAACTCGTGGTCTCTCGCCTCTTACGATTCTGCATCCCGACGAGGGATAGAAAACTCTTGAACTTCGTCTCCTCATGGAATAGAATTCAACGGAACCTGAAAAGAATAGAATCTGCACCTCTCACCTAACTAACTTTAGTGTTAGTTGGCATGCTTTGCTAACCATGGACCACGAATCCGTAGTCGAAATTTTCTATGTAATTTTAACTTTCTTTGGAAAGCTGCGTTGCGTCATCCATCGGCTTTACATAGATAGTCAAACTCTACGTGGGTTCCCTTTGAGTCACATCCATTTTTGTAACAGTGTGACACAATGGGCTACATATAAAAGTGTACCTGTCGACCTAATCGACCTAGTCTAAGTGTAAAAACTAAATAAATAAATATACAAATGGGGGTACTTGACCCTACCCCCATTGTATGTGTGGGTTGTGTATTTATTGTGTAGGTACAATATTGTTGTTTTATGACTTTAACCGTCTCAACTATCTTTTATACTACACTTGGGTGTATCGTCTTTGGTTTAGGTTTTCAGTATTCTTTTAAGTTTTCGTGTTTCTTGACATCTAATCCACTGATTACATTAATTATTTATTTAAAATGTAGGTAGGTAGTTAGTAAGAATTAACTTTAGAAACAGAACATGCACGTCTCGTGCAACTGTGCCGAAATATCGAGAGCTGAAATTAAATACTAAAATAATAATAAAAAGAGACTCAAAAATCATATCTATGTCTTGGTGTGGCATGTGCAGTGCAGTGCCACGCAAAACTACAAATGTATGCTCTCTAGGTGGCACTTCAACTGTTATGGGCAAGTGGTACAAGATCAAGTCAAATAAAATAATAAACTCAAATCAATTATAGCAAAAAGTTTATTGGATGAACGCATACTTAAACATGTGTTATTATGGCGGATATTATTATTATTTATTATTATTGCTTTATACACTAGCAGCTTTAAGCTGATGCGTGTATATTGTTTCCATGCACTTTTTTAGAATGATTGTCCAGTCTATTTTTAAAAGAGTTCACTGATCACAGTCTGCAGTAATTCATTCCAGTCTTTCACTGCACGATTAGGCAAAAAGTGTTTTCTTGGATTGCTTGTGCTTACTTGAGTATTCAGTTTATGCGAGTGTCCTCTCAGAGTCTTATTGTTATTCATAGCATAAATGTTTGCCATGTTTGGTACATTGTAGTGTCCATTCAAAATCTTGTAAGTCTCTATTAGGTCACCTCGTTTTCTCCTGTCTTCCAAAGTTGGTAGGCCAAGTTTTTGTAGTCGTAGTTCATTTGTAAGGTTCTTCAAGGATGGGACCATTCTAGTAGCCCATTCTAGTAGAATGGCTGGAATGTCATCAGGTCCCATATCTGTATCATCCTCAAACGTCATCAGAGATTTCAACAAATTTACCAGGTCCGGTGAAAATGTTATATTGTCTATACAGTCATGGATTCTTGGGGATCTTATTAGTGTAATTGGAATGCCTAGCGGCTCTCTTACATAGGATTGCTCAAACTGCTTAGCAAATATGTTGGCTACTTCTTTGTGGTCATAAACTATCCTGCCTGTAGTTTCATCCTTCAGTGAGTGGGGTACTGATACCTTTGATGAAAGTTGCTGACGCATATATCTGTAAAAAGGTTTATGCCCACTGTTTACAATTTTTGTTTCAAAAGGAATTCTCAATTTCCTGACCTCAGCAATTAATTTATTATTTGCCTTCCTATATATGGTATAGCTGGTTGCAGAGTTTTCAAGACGATATGTTTTCCATAATAAAGCTTTTTCTTTTGAAATTTGTATTATTTCTGGCTTAATCCATGGCTTATAGTGGTTACATTTGTCTCAAGCGTATCTTGGAGTACTTCGGCCATATTGCGAGGAAAGACAACGACAATCTAGAAAAGTTAATAGTAACAGGCAAAGTCGATGGAAAGCGATCTCGAGGCCGCAGCCCGATGCGTTGGTCTGACCAGATTCGCACCACCCTAGACACATCAGTATACGATGCGCTGCATGTCGCCGAGGATAGGGGAAGATGGAGTAAAATCATAAAGGAGAGACTGATGGGAGGTGGGGGTCACGACCCTCAGACATGAGGAGCACGACGCGAGGAGGATTGTGGTTACATTTCCGAGTTTTCTGTTGGTAGGGAATATAAGTTTTAATCACACTATGTGTTTTGGTTTTAAATAAATTCCAAACATTAATAACAGAAGTGGTCGGTCAGGCAGTTTATTTATTTTCTCTAGCGCTGGCAGCATTATGTCATAATCGGCATGAAAAAAGTTTCGTCTTGGGGTCTGCTCAGGTATCTTGTAAGGCTTTTGTGAAGGTATCTGAATAGTTGCAACAAGCACCTGGTGGTCACTTTTTCCAATATTTGGGTAGTGCTCTATGCCCGTACACAGATTTTCTTCATTCACATGATCAAGTCTAGAAGTGATTCTTGGTCATTTCTTTTACGGGTTATTCCTCTGACCAGCTGTTCCAGATTGCTTTCTGTAAACATCTCAAAGAATTTATAGTGTAACGAGTTCAACCCCACCGATGTACATAGCGGCCAATTTATATCTGGTAAGTTAAAATCACCCATGATGAATACTGTATCTTTGCTATCTGCCTCTTTAATTGTGTCAAATATTAATTCATCAGTTTTTTCGAAAGTATAATATAGGGTTGGGCGATAAATTCCAGTAATAAGTAGCCTAAAGTTACCATAGGACATATTCAACCACAGCGCTTCAACATTAACATTTTTGTTCCTCCATTCCTAAATGTTCATTCATCGAGTAGGTAGGTAGATTGCAACGCCTCCCCACCCACTTCCGTCTTCTCTGTCTCGCCTAAAGACGCTGTAGCCTTTGATGATTGAGATACTGTCATTGATACTAGGTTTTAAGTGGGTTTCTGTTATTATAATAAAAGTAGGTCGTAATTGGTTTATCTTTATTAGTAATAGGTCTCGTTTTGCCATAAGGGGCGCCAAATTTGTGTAAAGAAAGGTAAGTTCTACAAATTGTTGAAATGACTTTTGTTGCACAATTTTCGGTGTATTGTTGATGTACTTAATTGTCAGATTTGACTCACCATTTTGGATTCTTCCTTCAAGTTCTTCACGTAATTTTTTTAAGTATTCACGTTGGTATGGTGTTAAGTCGTTTTTAACATTAAGACCGCTGCGTAGGTTCTGCCTGTTTTTCAGTACGCGTACAGTTTATTAAAACAGATAAAAACTTGAAGTATGTATACAATTTAGAATGGTGCCCATAAAATATAGCGACTTAACAAGGTACCTACTTCAAATAAGAAGTTGTTACGCTTCGAGAGTACCTAAACAAATAGTTTTACTAATATAAAACTGACTTGTAATGCGCATCAACTATCATCATCATTATCAACCGGAAAATGACCACTGCTAAACATAGGTCTCCCCCATAGAATGCAACATGGAACGGCTACCTACTCTTCTTGCATCCAGCGATTCCCCGCGGTTTTTACGATTAGTCGGTTCACATATAACTATACTCATATTATTTAAGCATTAGCTTAACATTTTTTTATTGGATGCAGGTGGCGGTGCGCGTGCGGCCGTTGCGTGCAGACGACGGACCTCGCATCGTGCATGTGGTCAGCGATAAGGTTACAAGATTACTCTACTAATACTCTACTTAGTCACATAATGTCATCAAACTACGTAGGCCCCCCACTAGCTGGAATCGCAGCCTATATATTTATGTAGAGCAAACCTTTCTATCTTTTAGATAACTTTTACCTATTAAACTATTACCTGTAACCGGCAAAACACTCACGTTAGGAAGAAGAATAGGAAACGCATCGCCGGGTTTCGAGCATGATCGAGAATGCTCATCTTCAGAGCGAGTGCGCAGCGGCGTCTGCTTGCTCCCGGCGGGCACACACGGGGGTCAATGTTTTCGATCCCTAACGTGGTGCTTTGCCGGTCAACAGTAATAGTTTAACTGTTAATTATATTACAGAATAACTAATAGTATAGAGTCTATACTACACAAAGACTATAATTAAGTACATCTCAAACCTAGGACCGTTCACACTCATACCCGCTTTCACTATTCATGAAAACCGCATAGGAGACAGAACCGATTGAATTTTGTAACTACAACCCGGTCACAATATCTGTGCACCTGACCTCGTGACGTCATATCGGCGGTCTGGGTACGGTGTGAAAAAAAGTTTTTTCGAGAAATGTGGAGGTAAAAAAAAATTACTAACCTTTTCAAATCAATTTATTATTGATGAAGGGTTTTTTTTATTAAAAAACAATAATTTTGATTACAAAAACATTTATTATTAAACTAGGATTTCTTTTTTACAGCATAAAAACTGTTGATATTTCGTGTTGCGCAAATGTCAAAATCATCTACTTCGATGCGTTTTTTGTACTGTTTACGCTTCTTACCCCGTGTCGATAATTTTGGTTCTGGGTGGGTTTCTAAATTATTACTAGTACTTGGAGTCGGACTAGCGCCCGGCGAAGTAGGTGGTTGTACTTTGGCTTCATTTTTAATTTTCATTAGAGTCCTCTTTGATATCCCAGTTGCAGCACAGGTTCGTTTCACCACTTGGTCTACAGGTATGGTGTACTGTTTATTTGCTTTCTCCGATTCAAAAAACTTGAGCACTTTCAAAATTAAATTTGTTGATTCGCTGTGTATTGTTTTTCCCATGACTTCAGTTTAACAGCTACAACAATTTTAATAACAACCAAACCAATCCAAACTTAACAGTAAACAGTCTAAACTTAACAATAAATATTAAAAAACAAAACAACAACAAAGTGAAAATATCAAAATTATCGGGACGTGTATCGGCAACGAAGATGCTAACCGTACTGTCGCACCGGGGAGTGCACGGAGAGGTGACAGGGGAAGCGGGAGAGGCGCCGCATTCCAGCGAGGTGCACAGATATTCTGACCGGGTTGTACTTACCTCACAAGCATTTAACTTCCGTTATTGACATCTTGAAACACAGTCAGTAGTTCGGGAACCAGCGACTTAATAAATTATCATTATAATAAATTCTACAAATAAATATTTACTTACTTTGATTAATTAATTGAACTATGCTCAGAGATCCTTTGAAATGGCTCTGAAGGACAAAGTTTAAAAGGGAATACATAATCAATCAGAAAATATTTTTTATTTTTTTTTAAGTTCTAATATTTATTTTTCATAAAAATTACATTGTTAGTAATTAAAAATTAAATAAAAAAAGAATAATAATAACTATCTAATCTATAAGCCCCATGGTGGGGGGAAAAGTAGCCAAAACGCTGGCGGCATTGCCACGCTGGATGGCAATGCTAAGTTTTTGCCCAAAATAGGCGCCAGCATTTCGGTCACCCGACGCCTCAAACAAACGTTTCGCCAGATCCCTAAACAAGTTGAGAGCGGGCGGCCCCCATGGGCCTAAAGTGTCGACCCCAAACGGCACAAACATGTACATTCTGTCTAAATATACATATTTATGACGTTTGAGGTCTTACGCTTTAGACGCTCCCATCGAGTAACAGCTAACAGGCGAGCACGCTCTGCGGAAGAAAAAAGATTTTTTATTGGTTTCTAGTTAGAATTGTTTTATTATTGATCTCAAGTATCGAATTTAGATATAATTTGTATTTTTGTTGATTTTCAGCACCAAAGTTTATTGTCAATTTCAGTGTAAGTGTGAGTTATAGTTATAGACCTTATTACTCTACCATATGCCTACTGACATGGTTTAATAAAATGTTTAAAAAAAAAATTCTTGGCCTTTTTTGCCGTGTGCATGCTGAGTTTATAGTTGTCACGTCTGTTACGCTTAACTTTCTGAGACAATAAGGGATAATAATGCGGATTTGATTTTACAAATGAAGCTACTTCTAAAACATAGAGTGACGGAAGTGCCAGGATTTTATGTTCAATAAATATCCAACAGCTGTCAGTTGTTTGTAGTCCAAATATTGCCCTAATACATCGTTTTTGCGCTTTAATCTGTCCGAATCAGCAAGACTCATTCGAGTTAAGTTTCATTCATAAATCTATTGTTATTTTTTGCGCTGATGCGGACGGGTTAATACAAGTTCACTGTGCGTTAAATTGCCCCTGAAAATTAACCCACTTAAAGTTGATTATATATGAAGTTACTAATTTTATTGCGATATCTCCCTTAGCTAGGCCTTAATACCAGCAGGTACCTTACATAAGGAACTCTTTGCATATCATAGAATAATAAATAAGTAGTAAGTATGTCATATCCCTGATTCACAGAAATCAAGCATAGCCAAAGACTTCGACCAAAATAAAATTAATAATAATATGCTATGGTAATCTAATGATAATATATATCAATGCTTATATCTGCATATATATATATACATATATGTCCACGAACATGGAGTGATTATTTCCGAAACCTAAATTTCATTGTATCCTGCAAAGTGCAAAGTGCAAATTGACATTATTTCGATTTCGTAAAAAAGTAAAAAAGGTTCATATACTTAATAAAAAGAGTTGGATTCGTTATGATACAACTGACGCAAAACCAATAGTCCCAGCTTTCGCGCATTCAAGAACGTATTTTGCTGAGGTTTTTAGACCTCATTCTATGACGGATAGCATAGGTAGCATACGCGAGTACCATATCTACCTCTTTTTAATATAAGATCATTGGTTCATTGTTTTGAAAGTATGAAACAGAATGAATATGAGGAAGTACCCACCTATGCAAGTATAAAATTTCTTAATGTTTGTACAAGGTCGCATCAGTCAAATATAATTATAAACTCGGCGACACTCGGCGTGGTATCGCACCGGCCTATCTCACACGCACCATGTCGCCTTATCGGAAAGCGATAATTATTATTATCCCAATACTAATAATTATCTTTCAACGTAGGTACTATAATTTTGACATTGGGAAGGTCGTTTAGGAAAACATTACAAGTAATTTTTTTTTTCATTTACGTTATTTAACCTTGTAGCTTTTAAATCCGTATTATATACTTAAGTAATGACTAACTATGAAATCTATAATCTTACCCATAGGATAAAAAAAATCTCTTTCACTCTCTTTTATATATAAATAAATGGACCCCTATTTGTTCTGTTCACGCTATAATTTGAGAATGGATGGAACAATCTCGCTAATTCTTTTTATGTAGTGTTAATTATTGCCAGGAGAAGGTTCAGAAAGAAAAACTAAGAAAAGACGGGAGGTTAGGGCTTGGATGTTTGTGATATCCTTATATGTGTGTGCATCCCGCGACACAGAGCATCCCAGTGCGGAGCGTATGGAAAAAATATATGTCTTCCGTCTAGCTAAATCTTTCCTACAGCAGTAGTTTATACCAACATATAGTTGGTACTTAGGTATATGCTATATGTACTCGTATAGATAGCTGTGATCTCTTCACTTGCATTATAGAACATAACCTAACATATTACGTTTTTAATTACATAACAGTGACAACTATAGCATCACGACGAAAATGAACCGCATTTTATATGTACGTAGGTATAGTATAGATTACCAAGATAGGTGCATTGACGTATGAGTGTACCTGTGTACTCCTAATACGAGATTGTTGGTAGGTAATAAGTGTATATTGATAACAGCTACAAAGAGCAGCTTATAATTCCTCTATGCTGAAATTTGCAATTATAAAGAAAAATAGACAACCTCGGACGGGGTTCGAACCGGCGCGGCGTCTTCCGAGAGCCGTGTTAGATGCCACCACAGACGCGTCTATACCCAACAGAGACCATATAACCACCAAAGGTGGTATTATGGTCTGTGATACCCAACCAAGGCAACCGTCCGAGCGTTGAGTTTTTAACTCACTATCTGATTCTAAGCGTCGTCGGGTACATCTATTGAACTTCTTTCTTGACGAGCACTATTCACCCGAAAAAAGAGTTTTCAAACAGAGCGGAGTAGAAAGAAAGAAAGAAAGAAAGAAAAAATGTGTATTTCATTCTTTCTTTAGGAGTAGGTTACGTCTCGTTCATGAGGTGTAGGTATTGTGGACTGTAGCGTGGCTAGAACTTTATTTACGTACACCTATATTTCAAGAGTTTATTACACTGCACCTTATGCCCTTGGTCAGGCTAGAAATAGATATCCGGACATTGGCGTAGGTAGGTCCAAATTGATGTATGTCACAGTTTATCAGTGCAGTAGGTAGCTCGCTGACTATCGTATTAGGTACATGATGTAAATAGTTTTGTAGCAAAGATGTGTACCTATCTAATTATTGTTTTTACACATTTCAGCCCTGTGGATTGTTATTTTTTGTCCAAATAGTATAGGGTCTTGGCTGAGATATTCAGATGAAAACGGTGTCTCTATTTACCTACCTGGATTTCTACGAAACCCTAAAACGAGTGAAGATAGCATTATTAACCGACTTCAAAAAAGGAGGTTATATGTTCCTGGGTATATATTTTTATGTGTATCTTAGCCGATTTCTCTCCCATTTGTGGACCGATTCTCAAAATTTTTTGTTTGGTAGACTATACTTCTGAGATGGATCCATTTAAATTTCAACAAATTCGGTCTTGAAACAGTTTTTGAGTTACACGCTAAAAACTGAAAAGTGTTGATTTATCTTGATATCATCATTGGCAATCGATTCCGTAAGTAGCAGGGTCACTAAACAACACCAAAAAGTATGAAATAACTTGTCGAAGTCGGTACCATGTGCACAATATTGTGATAATAGGTAGGTACCTACTTTTTAACTATCTTGGTACCGATTTCAACAACTTATTTCATACTTTTTGGTGCTGAAGTCAGTTCCTTTTTTGCTAAAAAAATTGTTTCTCAAGTATCTACAACCACAGTTTTCGTACCTATCTACTGTGCCACTACTTTCTGGATATAATCTGCCTCATACGTAGCTTATCGGCTATTATGGCTTTTTTAAATGTTAATGTATGATTGGTTTGAAAACTGCTGTTTACTAGGAGACCAAGCACTTGTGCTTCAAGTCTTAGGTCCTACCTACGACTTTTATCATAATATTACGGTTAAGATAATGGCTAAGATCATTGTATACATCTTGTAAATACAGAGCTGGTTATCTTCACCCACTTACAATTGTGAAATGAGACTGCCGTTACCGTTCTGAGATCCGTTCAGTTCAGATTCGTGAGTTTCTTTCTATATAACTAAATTTATCCTTTCTATATAAGTACTCCACGCGCTACCTCAGCTCCATTTCAATGCGGAGATACCTCAGCCACAGATTAATTAGAGCAGGTGTATTGGAGGTCGACCTCCATTTTAGCGGTCGCGGCTGTAGTAGGTTCTACCTTGCTGCCGGTCAAGGCAACGTATATTATCCGCTAGGCCAGCCAGATTGCGAGTTGAAGAATCTTGCCAAGCACCTAACGGTGTCGGTTCGATATCTGTCGTTACTTAACCTTAAGCAAATGACTTAGTAGAGATTTTTGTTTTCATTTACTACTCAGTCCCATGGTAACGCAGAGCCCTGGATGTCTTCCGCATGGATTTTCATCGTTTTGAGACCAATTTGACCATCAACCCCGAAGGCAGACATAATATAAATGCCTTTAGAACCTTTTTTTTATATAAATGGAAGTGCTGTAACGCCAAAACTCAGGAACGCAGGACCTGAATTGAGTTATTTACTAAATCGATTCGAGCTTGAATACTTTATCGATTTAAAGTTAGACTAAATCAGCGATTAATTGGCACTATTTCCTTAGTCGCCGTTTACTAAAACCACCTTTGACACTACAGCCTAGTTCTGACTAGGCTAGTAATTTAGTAGTGTAGCGAGTAATTTAGTGGCTAAAATTGTGCGAACCACACAAATTTAGTCTAGTAGTTTAGTGAACGATTTAGTCGAGTCGATCCATTTTATTCTATTTTTTTCGGGCGAGTAGCCTCCCACCACGCGTCCGTGCCTACTGGTCCACCGGCTAATCAAGTACGAACCTGTAGATTAGTCGAGTTGTCGAGTAGGCCGCTAAAATGCAGTCCGTTTATTTTGCAAAACACCACTCACTTGTGAACTGTACTCGACCGTAATGCGAACGATTTCTGGGCAGTAGCGAGCAGTTTAGCTACTAAATTACTCGCTACTCTACTAATTTACCAGCCTAGTCCGAACTAGGCTTACGATCTATCAATACGAAGTAAACAGAATTGTAATTTTTTTGAAATTAGCTTAGGTTACTTTGTTAAATTATTATTTCTGGATTAAGAGGCACCAAATCTATTTATTACCCTGTCATGATCTTAATACATACTTTGAAATAAATATTTAGTGGACATGTACTATAAAATGGTGACTTTTCAGATGCTTGTGCTGGAAGACGAGGCAGATAATAGAAAAGACGTGCTGCGGCAGAGAAGACTTAACGACAAACATTATCATTACGACAAGGTTTTCGGCGAGGACAGTACGCAGGTAAAAACCATAGTCGTATACCATCATAAACCAAGATATTTCTAAGAATGGTTTCAGAAGAAAGAAATGTAGATGAGAACAAAAGTAGTATATCAGAAGATTATCAACATTTAGATATGTACCGTGCTTTATGGATACTTCTATGTTCTGCTTCGTCTTGCATTGTATTGAATTGAATGTGAAAGTGAAACTTTAGGCTTTTATTACATCAAATATTCCACATAGACTTTTGTGGAACGACAATGATATCTTTATGACTATGCTGTGACTTAGAAGTAAGAACAAATTTGTTAAGCAGAGCCATCTGTCCATGGATACCGGTGACTGTCCTGCTGTCCATGGTTATATTTTATTAATCTAACCGGGAATACATTACAAATTAATGAAATAACTGTAATAACTAAGATCCTTACACCATCGTGTTATTTAATGACATGATCGTATAAGTATCCTTAGCTATGTGCAGGTAGACTAAACACTAGAAAATCTAAACAGTGTCCGCGGTCCGATCAATCTTACAATACAATTCTTCTGGATTAATATTGCAGAGAACACGATAACACAGAGATATGTTTTTTTCCTATTTGTTAACCAAATGAATTAAGTATAAGTACATTTGAGATTGTAACTGAAATAGATAATAGGTCTGCTACTGCAGTCCTGCAGTAGACTAAAGTTTAATTATTCAAACAATGAAAACAAATGAAGCAAAATTGTTATGGTCGTCATGGTTGATCAACTTGGTCGGTAGGTACTGCCCACGTATTGTCCTAAGTAAGCTAATGTCAGACAAATAGCTTACACTGTACTAGCGACCTATGTAATGATATTTCCACATTCAGGAACAAGTATATGAAGCGATATGCGCCCCTTTGGTCGCTGACACGCTGAAAGGCTTCGCTGGAGCAATCTTCGCGTACGGAGCCACGGGCGCGGGCAAGACGTATACCATGACCGGCCTCATGTCGCGGGCTCTCAACAACCTGTTTACAAGCATTGCGGAGAGTGGGCATCTTAGTGAATATGAGGTATGTCACTTTAATTATTTATTGTAGGCCAGATTATCCATTCATTGTCACCTCTACCCGTTCAACTTCTCGCCTAACAAGCAGAAATAAATAAAAAAAACAGGGCTTGCGATCAGTAATAGTACAGGTTATTTATTTCTGATCCAGGAGATATCAGTGGTAGGGCAACCCGTAATTTAGTAGGTCGTCGGTATACGGTCTATCTGTTTTTCACTTCGAAGTGCAGGTACTATCCTGTACTTGTGATGCAGGTGGTGAGGTTCCGTTGATCGGTAAGGCTGGGGCCCCCCGCTACGGTCCTGAGTACGGCCCTGGTAACGCTTCGTTATAACCCGCGGCATATAACTCTAGCTCTGAGCGAAATGTGGAAGGGATAGCTGCGCAGATAGAGAGAGACAACAGTCCCTCGTCTTCGATGTGACAGAGAGAGACAAGAGTCCTTCGTCCCAATTTTTGACTTCTGCGCAATAACGGTCAGAGCTAGAGTTATATGCCGCGGGTTATACATCATAATCATAAAAAGTATAACATCGGGTCAATTATATCTCCTCGCGGATATCCTTGCTAATTAAACCTTCTATGCAAGAAGAAGTGAAGTCTGTACAATAATATTACCAATGCTTGATCTGGCTATTTAGCATTTCGTATTCTTCAGACGGCTTTTACTTTTACTTTGCGAGAGCATATTTTTGAGCTGTAAATCGGAAAAAAACATATTTTCATAAATGTGAAATAAAATGTACTTGTCATTTAAAAGAATATGTAGGTACCTATCTGGTAATATTTTCTGTAAGTATAACGACTAAGAAAGTCGATGTATAATTAAGAAAGCTGATGTATAAAGACTAAGAGAGAATAAGTATTTGACTCCACGAATACGTCCGCGTTTTGGCGCCATTTTCAATTTGTGTGTTGTTTTTGAGGATTCAGTTTTCGTAGAAAAGTAAAATAAAACTATCAAAATGATAAGTAGTGATAGTGATGATGAAGATTTTTTAACTCCGCCGCAGTTGAAGGAAACAGCAAAAATACTGATTGATAACCTTTTACCACAGAAATCAATTAAAAAATATAATAAAACTTATGACGATTTTTTTGCAATGCAAAAGTGAAAAAAATGCGGCATCTTTTTCTGAAACTGTTTTGCTAGCTTATTTCAGTGAAAAAGCGCAAAAATACAAACCAAGTACGTTATGGTCTATGTACTCAATGTTGAAAAGTACTATATTGACAAGAAACGACATAAATATTCAAGAATACAAAAAACTTACAGCATTTCTGAAAAGAAAGTCGGAGGGATTCCGTAGTAAGAAATCAAAAGTGCTTACTACAAAGGATGTTTATTCCTTTTTGCAGAATGCTCCAGATGACAAATATTTGTTGATGAAGGTAAGTTTATGAACAAAATGCACTGGTTTAAAATTTATTACGTACCTATTTATGAGTAGAAATCTACTAGGTTTTCATGTTTGATATTTTTGTTTACAGGTTATTTTGATTTTAGGAGTAAATGGGGCCTGTCGTTCGCAAGAACTTGTGGATATGACAACAGACGATATCGAAATCCTCGAAAATGGAATAATCGTCAATATTCCTAACACAAAAACCAAAATTCAGCGATCATTTGTTATATCGGGCTTATTTTATGAGATAGTGAAGAAATATAACGAAATTCGCCCCAGTGACCCCAAAACCAATCGGTTTTTACTACAATATAAAAACAAAAAATGTACGAAACACGTAATTGGGAAAAACAAAATAAGTACTGTGCCAAGAGAAATAGCTTCGTACCTTAATTTACTCAATCCACTAGAATACACTGGCCACTGCTTTCGCAGAACTTCAGCGACTATTCTTGCCAATACTGGTAAATCAGCACCACAATAAAACGTCACGGTGGTTGGAAATCGTCCGCTGTTGCAGAAAGCTACATAGAGAATTCCGTAGAAAACAAAACACGAATAAATAACCAAATATCGGGATCGATTAATGTGCATCAAGACTCATCTCCTCAACCATCAACGAGCGCGGCGATGCCTGATGCCCCTCAGCAGCCAGTTGCCCCTTTGGCACCACAGCCTTCTACGAGCGCAGTGCCAACAGCACAGCCAGTTATTCCTCCTACATTATCGCAAACATCTCAAACAAACATTAATGGAAAAAGTGTTACATTAAGCTTCACTAACTGCAACAATTTCAATATAAATTTCAATTAGTAAAGATTTAGTTTTTTATTTTCCTCGTAGGTGTAGTATAAAGCACTATGTATCACTCGAGAGAAAGTGCGATTCCCGATCTCGGGTGTTTTAAAGCCCTCGCCTACGGCTCGGGCTTCAAACGACACCCTCGACGGTAATCGGTCACTTTCTCCTCTCGGTGAACAATGTACTATTGTCTAACCTGCGTGACCGCGGCGTTTAAAGAGCATTTGGACGTCCGGACACTGTAGATGTAGATTGAGAGATTTGTAGAGATAATATCTACCTTACCCACATAGGTGGATGAGGCAGATATTATCTCCGCCCCTGGGCTCCCCCCCCCCCCATCACCTGCACGCTTCAACCCTTAGTCCTCGGACGGGTGGTCGAAGGATTTTTTCCTGGTGTACCAGAAGCGGAGTTCATCCTTTCTACCATGATGGTGTTTGGACGGGTAGAATAAGCGGAGCAGGACGTTCCTCAGATCACGGAGGGTGATCTGGGTGCGGCTCTCCTGAAAATAAGGACGAAAAACACGGCACCGCGAGAACTGGCGGCATTCCCGGCCGTGGAGCACGATCATGGGAGCAATGGGACAACACGGCATGCCACAGTATCCCCGCCTACAGTCACCCCTCACACAGAGAGAAACGGTGCGTGACTTTAAAACTGACGGGTTAAGAAAATGACGAACTTACAAAATTAACGGTATAGCCAAACTGATGCATAAGGAAAATGGCGAAGAAGGAAACTGACTTACTAGAGAATTTGACCACTTAGTGAAAGCAAGGACCATTATGTATCTTCCTTGGTGAAAGTGTCGAATCTGGAATTTTTAAATGGAAAGGTTTAAATGGAAAATGAATTAAATGACTGGGTCGAATATATAGATTAGGGCTACAACAAAACATATTATTTAGTGTTGAATCCGTGTTTCAAGAAGAAATTGCACGCATTTATAAAATAAAATGGATAAGGTAAAAACATGTACTTGCATTTGTGACATTTGTGTAACGTGTTATTTTTTTAATCGTAAAAGAATTTTTACCTATGGAGATAATTTGCCATAGGTAAAATAAAATTGATATTCCTGAATTCAGATTTTAGTAGAACTTCGATTAGTCATACTAATTGGCAACAGTGATTTCTTCTGGGAATGTTAATTAGTCACTTAGGTACTAATTAATTTAAAATTTACTTTAATTCATCTTCGCCATAAATACCTAATCTTGATTCTAATTTGTATTTATGTATGAGTGACTAGAAGTGCGAAACTTTCAGTGTGGTCATATTCTGTTAAAATACATATTCGACAGGAACTCTACTATTGTTTACACAACCCTACGGTCGGTGGAGTAAATTTAGTAAATAATCGTTGTAAGTAGGTGAGAAAGTAATATTTATGCGTCTTTCATTTGTGGAGGTCACATTCGGATCGTATTGTTCCATTTTTGAACGACTTCAGTCTCAGAAAAAAATGCGGTCGAGGTCCTTCTTTCAGCGCTAAGTATTTAGTAACTTCAGTGTTGATAATAATTTGTTCAGTCACCTGCAACAAGATTTATACATTCCGTAATTTTCAAAACTACTCGTATGATACAGCACTACATTTTATAATGATGTAGATAAGGATTATTTTAAGTGGTATAAAATAATATAAATAACTTAATTTTAGATTATTTTATACTTTAATTTGAATAAATGAATGCTGGCATTTTATGCTATAAGTATTTGAACTTTTTAGGTTCCGTTCCGTATCACAAGGTGAGAAAAAGAATCCTTATAGAATCATTTCGTGGTATGTCTGATTTTCTCGAGTTAAAAATTATATTTTAACTAGCTGCTCCCTGTGGCTGCACTAGCGTATAAAGTAACAAGTACAGTTTGAAAAATTTAATACTGACTTCCATTCTATTCAGTTATTGGAGTGTAAATCAAAACTACTGGACCGAATTTGATGAAATTGAAACCACACCACAGGAAGCACCAGCTTTCAAACAAAAAATAAATTTTGAAGTGGTAAGTTATGAGGTAACAAACATAAAAAAATACAGTCGAAATGAGTACCTCCTCCTTTTTGGAAGTCGGTAGAAAAATCACCAGTCATTCCCCGCTACACTACCAAACTGCACTACTGGTAGTGCAGAAGGGAAGTTTTAACTTAACCAGGCTGTACCGTGGGGAATTTAGAATCTGCTTACATTGTCGTTCCCCGCTGCACTACCAAATATTATTTCATAAATTATCACTGGTTGATTGAATGACCACGTCTACTGTAACGAAAGGAGCCGTTCGCGCGTAGAAGACACTCGCTAATCATAGGTACTAATCAAAAAACGATATTAAAAAATATTTAGTGACACTTCCACTGAAAAAACAATGGGCCTATTTGGGGATGTGCACCACCAGACTGTCGGTCTAGCGCTCGACGAGTCAACATCTCCTGAGGATGCCTCGTGTAGAGGCGAAACACGTGTCGAATCGTTTTTGGTCTATTTGGGTTTTCTTGTGTGTTTTTTATTTTATATTCTTCCTATTAGCAGTTTCTGCGGGAGGTGGTGCACACCCCCAAATAGGCCAGTATCATTATTTTTTCAGTGGAAGTGTCACTAAATATTTTTTAATATCGTTTTTTGATAATGGATTTCCGCAAAGTAACAATAAATTATAGGTACTAATATTATACAGAGGAAAGATTTGTATGTCTGTTTGTAACGCATTGGCTTCAAAAGCACGGGACCGATTTCAAAAATTCTTTCACTATTGGAAAGCTACATTCACCCTGAGTAACATAGGATAACAATAAGTAATATATAAAATTCATCATCATCATCATCATCCATCACCGCGCGGGTGAAACCGCGGAGAGCAGCTAGTAAATTACATATACATATATTAAATAGGAGCGTCCACTGCTCGTCTCTCTCGGTTCTCATCAGGCTGCTTCCGCGGGCCGAGCCATGTATTGAATTATTTTAATTTTTACCCGACTGCGCTGAAGCCTCAAAAGAGGGTTAAATTTAACCTGTTTGGATACAGGTATTTATGTAATATGTTTGTATACATTCCATGTTCATTTTCTCTTATATTACAGGCCCAAATGACATGTTATAACGGGGCAAAGTTTATCATCATAAAATTGTGTAGAATGATATGTATTAATTTTCGTTGGTAAGTAGGTACCTAAATAATAATATGCCATGCCTAACAATAGAAATCGTAAGTCACTTTTAAATTATTTTTTTACCACAAAAATCCTATTTGTGGGTTATGTAAGTATAAGAAATAGGATTATACTCGTAGTAACGCTTTTTTTTAGATAGAGTTCAATATTTTTGTAGATCTCGCACGCGAATAAAGCAGTTCGGGAGCGATACACCAAACTGCACTACTTATAAATATAAATAAATATATTACTAGGGGTACTGCTCGCGCCCCGGTTTCCCGTTCCCTTTGGTTGACAGTTACAGCTCGTAATGATCACATTTGAACCGGGAGCGTTGTGGTCGCGGCGTGAGCGTTTTTGATGACGTCATCGATGACGTATTACACGCCGCGAGTGATTTCGGCACTTTCCGGAACGTAGCCTAGACATACGTTTTATTGAAACTTTGTTTTTACAGTTAACTATGTAACCATGAGATCATCTTGCAAGGTGACATTCAGCAAATTGATGTTGTCTTGGATTGCATGTTTGTACTGATAGTAAATAACTTAATAGACACTAATAAAGTAGTGGCGAAACCGGCATATTATAATACATATATTATGTAAATAGTTACTGGTGGGTATATTATGTTACGGTAAAACAATAACTTGCCAAGGACATGTCGGGCCATGTTTAGTATAAGGTGCCGTATTAGTATTTTGACATTTTCTTCTTGCGATATGGAATGGATATGCCACATGTTATTATAACGTTTGTAATAATAATATGAGGTCGAATTTAAAAGAGAGTTTATACTTAGCTATATAAACGTAGCAGGTGTTGTACGTTGCATTGTTCAGAAATGGCAGAGCCTCAGAGTACACATTACAAGCTACTTTAATGGGCCGTGTTTCGTAGTTTTTTTTAAGGCATAGGTTGGCAAACGAGCAAGCGGCTCACCTGATAGTAAGTGATACCGTCGCCCACAGACATCCGCAATACCAGAGGTCTCGAAGATGCGTTCCCGACCTTTGAGGAAGGATGATAGGAAAGAAGAGATAGAAGGGGTGAGGGTGGAGGGGGAGAGGGAAGGATAGGGGTGAGGGGGGAATCGGGCCTCCGGAAACTCCTACAGACCGACTGAAATGCAATAGCAAGCTGTGTTACTTCACCTCGGTTTTATGGGTGTGTGGTACTTCCCCGGTCGTGCCATTCGGCTGTGGGGTAACAGATAGCATGGCACTACCACTAAAAAGTTGTATACAACTGATAAAAGTAATATATTGTATGAAACAGGTACAGATATTTCCAGCGCTTGAAACCACAGGTATAAGGTGAACAAATTTTGCCTATCAAAATTCTAAAAAATTCTTCAACAAGCTCTAATAGCTATCTATATACCTATGTTTACTTTACAGCCGTCTGGTAATGAATACATGTTTAACTTCATTAGTTTATAAATATTCCCTGGCAAAGTCATAACATATACCTACATTAACGCCAATGGATAAAGGCACAGAATAACTAATAGATATTATGTAAGCAATATAGGTATTTAAGAATACACTTTAGTACTTTTTCTCCCTAACATGTTATGTAGGTATTTCTTAGCTACTTACTACAAGAAAGCATGTTATTTTTATCACGACTTAGTCAAATCAACAAAAAGCTTGTGTACCTACCTAATATGTAAATGGAGCAGCCAACTAACGAGAACCTTGACCGCCCGGAAGTGGTTACTGTTTTCTTATGCATATCCACTTGCTTGCACGCCTCACGAAATTCCTTAACTCATGATAGTTTGAAATTTCTTTTAGGTACTGATTTCTTAGAACGGAGTTTTTGCTTATGGTTATACCATTTTCTACCGATTTCCAAAATGGAGAAGGTACTCAATTCGACTGTATTTTTGTTTATATTTGTTACCTCATAACTATCGACTGGGTGAACCGATTCTCAAAATTAATTTTACTTTCGACTGGGCGAACCGATTCTCAAAATTTTTGTTTGAAAGCTAGTGCTTCCCGTGTCCCATTTAAATTTCATCAAATTCGGTCCAGTAGTTTTTGAGATACACTCCAATAACTGAATAGAATGGAAGTTGGTTTTAATTTTTTCAAATTATACATAGGTACCTACTTGTTAATACAAAATTAAAAATGCTTCTTGTGCCATATCACTATTATATTTACCTACTAGCACCGCTCCAATCATCATTGTCATCATCTCAGCCGTAGGACGTCCACTGCTGAACATAGGCTTCTTGTCGGGATAAATATTTGTCATATTGTTCTTAATTTCGTTGACATGTCTTTGTTATTACTTACTACCTATCAAGTTAATATAGATGATGGCGACAACATCGAGCGGCGGCCATTCTGAATCGCGGTGACAAGATTTTACTACCGCATATTGCAATTGCCGCAGATAACACTGTGCTCGCAAGGTCTACTGTTCTACTGCAAGAATTAACGTTAGAAACGGGATATTTACCATGTATTGTATTTATTGTGAGCTCTCGATATTTCGGCACAGTTGCATGCGCCATGTTCACGAGTAAACTTCTTTAAAAAGCAGTTCAAAATATCGAGAGCTCACAATAAATACAATACATGGTAAATATAATATCCCTTTCTAACGTTAATTCTTGCATTAGTGACCATGTCAGTTTAAAAACTTATACTGTTCTACTGTTGTAAGTAGTATTATTTATTGGTTTAAGATCAACTGGTTTTGTTTTATTTCTTAAATCAAGCACTGAGTACCCATATTATCGTGCCCACAGGTACACTGAGAAAAAAGTCACCACTAAGTATTAAAAAACTGTTTAGTATTTGGAGAAAAAACTAAGTTTTAGTGTAAGTTATGAAAGTTTTGCTGTATTTGCAATTGTTCTTATATTTTACTAACTACCTTGTTTTTTTAAAAGTAATTCCTAAAATTCTCATTTAGTAAATGCAAATTATTACATAGTTTATTTATTATTACACATCATAGTAAATATTATCATGTTTTTGCAAAAGCTGCAAACATGTTTAGTTTTTCTAAGTAAGGTTATCTGTATTTCCAAGCCTGTTTACCTATTTTGTAATCCCATGAAATAGCTCATCTGATTCAAAGAAACATTTCTAAATACAAGTTTTTACTTTAATAGATTTAAAAGAAACGTTTAGTTATTACTTATTTGTAATTCCAAGAAAAGAGATTATTTATTCCAAGAAACATTATTAATTTCAAAAATATAAATTAGTTCATTTCATAGCAACGTTTAATTTTTACTGTTTTTGTAATTCCAAGAAATTAGCTTAGTTATTCCAAGCATTATTTTTAATTTTAAGAAATTGCTATTATTGATTTCACAGCAACGTTTAATTATTTCTAGTTTTGTAATCCCAAGTAATAAAATTCACTAATTTCTAGCAACAAATGTTGTTTTATAAAAGTCTTCGTGTACTTGTTACCTATTTAGTAATTCCACACACAGAAATACTGTAATTTCAATAAACGTTTTTTGCTTGTGCATCTGCAGGCACCTAGCTTATTTCGGGCCAGGCCAACCAACAGCCATTTTGTTTTTTGCACTGGAGGCGACAACAAGTGAGTGGCGCGGCGCACAATCAAAATTAAAACTTTTGAAAAGAGAACTTGATTGTTTAGGATTTTATTTAATCTAGTTAATTTTTTGTCCAAAATGAAAGTCCTAAACGATCAAGTTCTCTATTTCGTTTTAAAGAAAAGTGAATTAGGGAAATATGGACCAGCTCACGAGTGATCTTTTGACTAATTGGGGTCTCGGTGAATACGTACGAACATTCTGTGGTAAGTTTAACTGACAAGTAATTTTATATTATGTGTATGTAATTTGAACGGTTTCTGTCCTATTAAAAATAACGGCTCAGAATTTTATTGTTTACCAGTTGCTTTGCGTCGTCACACGTATCACGTTTACTCCATTTTGTTTGTTTGTAGACTTTGTAGTCCTAAGCTATCGCTAAACCTACATACGTACTTTTACGCATCTTGTTTTTTATACTTAGGTAGGTATGTAGGTATATGTACCTATGTATTTAGAAATAAAAATATTAGAAGTCGGTAAACATAGGACTAAACGTAAGACTTTTATTAATTTTTGCAAGGTAGGTATGTAGGTACCTACATAAATGATATTAAACTTCAATCTCAAATCGTTTGTATATAAGGCCTTAGTCAATAGTTTGGGGACATGGCATATGCATATATTATCTATCCTGCCTATACCTATAGCCCCAAAGGTTAAGCAGAGGAGTAGCAATGTTCAAATACAGTCTTGCAGTTTCTAATTACAATAATTTTGAACTAAGAGGTCCAAAAATAAGGGTACGAAAATTGATTGAACTGTGATTTTTAACACTTGTTTACAGAAGGCAGAATAGATGCGGGGACCCTAAGATTGTTATGTAATGATGAAATTGTACAGCTCATACCAATCCCCGGTGATAGGGCAAGATTTAAGGCTAATCTAGATAATTGGAAGGTGGAACTAAAGAGTCTAAAACCAACAGATTCAATACTTAATACCACCGCAAATGTAAGTTATCAGTAACAGTTATTATAAATAGCCTGCCTACCTACCTACCTGAAATGTTATGTTGTAAAGCATTATTTACCTGCGACTTTGTCCACTTGGACATAATACCGTAGTAAGTCATACCACATCTCCTTAAACTGCTTTACATAATGATTATGTTGTTTAGATTAGTAAATCTAAAAGAAAACAGATATATACCTACCACATTCTTAGTTTTGACAAAAATTAAAACAAAACATAAAATACCACATCAACGGTCACTTTAACAGCTGTCACACCTAAGACTCTGCTCAACTGTTACACTTCCATAGCTGCTGGCAATGATCTATTGTGTTTCATTCAAAAATTTATTTATAATGGCTTGAAGGGTTAAGGATGTTATTTATTCCAAAAATAGACTATATTTTGTGTATTATTACATATGACCTACACTGTGGTATACAGAATCTCCACACATAAGTAATAAGACAAAGTTACAGTTAAATACATACATGTAGAGAGACATTTAACTAGCTTTTATATAATAAGTATGTATGTATATTTTTTGTGCAAACTTATAACATTATATTATGTATGTGCATAATATATATATTGTATTGAGTATTGACATTAATCTAGCTACTTAATGTTTTTAAGAATCAAGTTTATATTTTACTTTCAGCTGCCTACGCTATCATGCTCTGAGCTTGAATTGGGAAATGCATCATTTGGATCATTGTTAACTGAACTAGGGCCACCATATCAGCCTTCATCACAATGTAAGCCTTATTCGGCTCCAGATCAACCTACAGCCAGTTTATTGCCAGATCAGGCTGCAAGTAAGCATGAAGATTCTTCAAGCCAGATTTTACAAGGATCAGAGAATAGAACTTCTACCCCAATTCATGACATTTCTCAAGGAGATGCTCTACGGTCAGGCTATGTGAGTATAAAAACAAGAGGCTTTGTCACTATAGGAAGCCTTTGTCTCTCTAGAAAAATGTATAAAAATGTGACTATACTTATATATAGTATGTTGTTTTAGGTCCTTCGAACATTGCAATCTTCACATGATGGTAAAGCCATATTAAACCAAGGTCAACTATCAGGCAAACTTGATGAAACGCAGCGGAACCTGTTAGTGAAGCTAATTATTGGACCTCTTTTTGAAAAAGACCCATACATAATTATTTCAAATACCCAACTTCTTAATTGGGCTTTGGAGGTACAAGAAGTGTTCCCAAATGAGTCTTCTGCATTGTACTACACACCTTATATATCAACACTAGTGAGAGGTACAGCTCGCAATGCATCTGGAAAATTACTGAGATATGTGTACAATAGAAGAAGACAATTAAGAGAAAAGGGAATAATTGAAGGTTCCTCTCGCTCTCGATCATCATCAACTTCTACGCACAGTCACACTGCAATCACCTGTGGCTCATTTAAAAGGAAACAGCATATAATGCTTGTATATATTTTAATATATTAAAAGTTGATAGGTCCTTTGACCACATACATTTCTCAAACCTAGAACAGAAACCGGCTCTGTTAGGTGGCTGGTAACTGATTTTATACTTTAGGGTAGTAGCCTATGCCCATGAGCACTCAGTACCATTTGCATTGTACACTGAAAAAAAGTAAATCTGTGTGTATCCAAATTAAGATCTATATATATATATATATATATATGAGTATACAGTAGTATAGATAATAGATATAGTAGTTTGGAGTATAATCACTTATATATATACTATATCTATTATCTATACTACTGTATACTTCAAAACTTTATCAAAATCAGTTCAACCAATCCGAAGTTCAACAAATATAAAATTATTAGTAGAATGTGTAGTTTTAAGGATAGTTCAGCAGTTATTTTTTAAATATGTTTTTAGGTTATAAAAAGTAAACATCATTCACTATTTGTTATATATACAGACTGACTGGTTGAACACTTTACATAAACAAGGACATGATAATTCATGGTCACATGAAACGTTTAAAAAAATAAAATTAAAAAAATACCGTTAAACTACAGAGGAAACCTTCATTCTATGAATGTGCTATAACTCGAAAATTATGGACACCGTCCGAACGGGGTTAATGACCCAAAGCGCCGCGCCGCGTTCAAAGAAATCAAGCTGCGTCCGAACGGGGTTAATGACCCAAAGGGCCGCGCCGCCCGCGCCGCGTTCACAGGAATCAAAGGATGCCGCGATCGTCGGCCGCCCGCCCGGCCGCGCCGCGCCGGTGTAAACAAACAAGTACTTACCTTGCCGCGCTAAGGCAAATTTTATTACTACACGCGCGCCGCGAGTGACCATGTTTATTGTTTTGAGTAGACAATTAAAGTTAAATTAGGTAAATATTAGGCACCTATTTATTTTTCTTAATTAGAACGAGAATCGAGTACTGAGCACTATATATCAATATGTAAAGTGTTCAACCAGTCAGCCTGTATATATATTATATTTAATGAATAAATATTTAACAAGTATTCTTTCGTTTTTATTTTTTCTGCAATTCAAACTGTTATAACCAAACGAGCTCGTATACATATACATAAATATATACAGTTTTTATTATTATTTTATAACTTTGCGTTGCTTTCTTTTTGATATCGATATCTCCATATGTTTTTATAATACTGTGAAAGTAACATGTCCACTGAGTTAGTGTGAAATTTTCTGTAGATTCTAATGTATTTTAAGAGCGCACTCAGTGCGCTCAACGCAAAGTTATAATATAATAGTAAGAACTGTATATATTTATGTATATGTATATGAACTACAGTTGGTTGTTACAACAAAATTACCAACTAGGTATTACAAATGTACCTTTTAATATTACTAGGGCTTTACTAAATACTATCAAACTAAGCTATAGAAAGAACTAAGGATCATTAGATATTACAAAAGTAAGCTATTGAAAGAACTAGGACTTGAATAGATATTACAAAACTAAGTTATTGAAATAACTAGTAACACATTAGATATTACTAGGTATTTACTAGATATTACAAAACAGTAGTATTCATCCATGACGTCATCGTTTCTGAGATTACTCCGCACACTGTTGAAAGTACTAGGGTTTTGTAGATATTACAAAATAGCAAACATTTATCCGTGACGTCATCGTTTTTGATATTACTACGCACGCTTGAAATTACAAATCAGGTATTTGTGATATATACTATAAGCGTTTACAAAAATCAATTTGTAGTTATCACAGGCCATTTGTTGTCCTCGGATTTAGTAATATTTTAGTTATAATTAATGTATTTTTGTCAATTTTTTTCTCAGTGTAAGTAAAAAGGCGAATAATTTTATTTTAGCATTGTCACTGCAGAGTCCAATAATACAGGCTTTGTGTCTAGTAATTTTGTTAGTTTCGGTCGCACTGGTAATTTTGTTACTAAGGTAACGATTATTTCATTCTTTCATTTTTTTACTGTTAGTAAGTTTAATTCTCACTCTTGTTTTATTTTTATAGGAACATCATACGGTCCTAAACATGCTGAAAAGTGAAATTAGCTACGGTGACGAATGGCAGCCATTTTCATTAACCTAAGTACTCGTACTTAGGCACTTAGTCGACGATTTTGTTGACCTCAGAATACTATAACGAGCATATTATCCATAGTTCTACATGAATCCAGCTTTGCAACGTTATGCGGTACCAATTATTTCAAAGCGAGGTGATTCGGCGAAGTATTAGAGTGACCAACATACGAGCAGCTGATTAGCTTGATTAGAAAACTGAAGTGGCAATAGACCGGTGCGGTAGAGTAGTTTTTGTATGACAGATAAGGGATGGAGCAGTCGAGTTACTGAGTGGAACCCGCTATTTAATAACAGATTAGTAGGTTAACGTTTGACCACTATTTCAATTGATGTTTAGTGATGATGCGGGCGAAGGTGGTCAGCTATTAGACTAGACCTAAAATAGCAAATGCATGCATACCGTTAGTTTTTTATGAACTGCTTTTTACTAGTACTTAATTGTTAAGTATATAGGCTAGCTCAAAGTCGCACAACGAGCTATGGAGAGGGATATGCTCGGGGTTTCTCTACGCGATCGAATCACAAATGAGGAGATCCGTAGAAGAACAAAAGTCACCGACATAGCCCAGAAGATTAGCCAGTTGAAGTGGCAGTAGGCAGGGCACATAGCACGCAGAACAGATGGCCGATGGGGCCGAAAGGTTCTGGAGTGGAGACCACGGACCGGCAAGCGCAGCGTAGGTCGTCCACCGACACGGTGGACAGACGACCTGATAAAGGTCGCAGGACGACGATGGATGCAGGCCGCTTCCAACCGGTCCTTTTGGAAAATCATGGGGGAGGCCTATGTTTAGCAGTGGGCGTCCTACGGCTGAGATGATGAAGATGAAGTATATAGGCACGAGTATAAGCAGTGGAGTTCCTCACGTTGGAACATTCGCTGAAAGGGAAGCCTGAGATTTGTATCAATGACCTTCAGTGTAGGACACTAGTGTTGTCTTACCGACTGGATGAAGCAGTTTGAGGTTTATCGACCACCGCTAAAAGTGGCCTTATTCGCTATGACTATTCAAATACGTAACATTGCGCGTTACGATATCTTCTTGGAATTATCGTAATTTTAACATTTTTCTACCGACTTCCAAAAAAGGAGGAGGTACTCATTCAACTGTTTTTTTTTATGTTTGGTACCTCTTTACTTTCGACTGAGTGGACTGGAACCGATTCTCAAAATTAATTTTTGTAAGAAGGTTGGTGCTTCCCGTGCGATCCCATTTAAATTTCATCAAATTTGGTCCAGTATTTTTTAAGTTACACTCGTTTGGAAACTACGTCGTTTTAAAAATTTTCAAATTGTACTTGTACTATCATTCTTTGAAGATATCGTAACGCGCCATGTTACGTGTTTGAATGGTCATAGCGAATAAGACCCCCTGGATAATGTCGCTCGTACGAGTATAATAACATTTAAGAACCGCAAGAAAAAATTTAGTATCATGATGGAGAGTTATATTCCTGCAAGGCTGTATAGGAAAATTACTACTTAATTGAGAATTGATAAATATTTTTATATAGGCTATAACTTTAGAGGTGTTTATAGCTCTTGAGACATTATTCATGAAAAATATTAAATACATAACAATCCACCCATAGGCACTTGAGCAGATATCTTATCTTAAAAACAATCAAAATTCTATTTTCATGCGGTTCATCAGAGAGAGAGAAATGTACAATTTGTTCGTCACTATCATGTTATCGATTCAAGTGTCTCCGGTATCTCCATATGTATCTTGGTAGATAAGAGATAACGTGCCCCCTGGGGAGGTGAATTCCATTTTCCAATTTCTATAATGTATACCTAACTATATAGTGTTTGTGGTTTCGGCGAAGTGGGGTGGTAGTGGGCGGTTCTGGCACCCACCACCCCACAAGGTCACCGCCTCGCGTGATGGTCGGGACAATCATTAACCCATCACTCTTTCCACCCTTCATTAACTGGTTTACCCTTACGTTGTTTTGTTTATGTTACTAGCGCCTTCACAGTTCTAAATGCGGAGATTGGGAACTTTCCAAGAGTTTGCTATGAGGAAAGTATGTTTTGGCACACAGTTCGGTAACAACATTTTTATATAATTTTGTAACCAGTTATCCCAACCCTACTGTTTTTTTTTCATATATCTTTGTATAAATATAGAATATTAAGACCCAAAGTTTTATTACAGCCAAATCTGTCTAAACTTTCCAGTTGAAATCGAAGCAATATTCATAAAAACAATGAAGCAGATGCTTTAATGATGCAAAGATGAATGATGCAATTTGAAATGACATGGTTTTGTGATTGTGTGAAAAGTTAGCTAAGTATTTTTGAATTAGAATGAAATATATATTTCATTAAATATATTTATTTGTAACAACAACATTGCTAAATATAAAACAAAATAATGGACAAAGTAGCCAAGAATAATGTAACAATGACAAATGTTACAAATCGGTCCCAACTCAGAATTGCTAGTTCTAAACCAGCGCTGGTCTTCCGTTGGGGCCGGTTTGTGACGTCACGGAGGAATATGATAGTTACAACAGTTTCCCTAAGAATATAAGTACTATTTGATGACCACAAAACTCAACGATACAATTAAATTGCGGCAGCATCAAGTTTTCATCCTCTCACTTGCAAATGGAATTTAAGTTTACAGTGGGAGTGAATGTTGTTTAATCTGTCACGTATGCACAGGTATATTCCTTGATATTATTCGCGGCAAATCGGGAAAATCGGTCCATACAAGATATATCTGTGTAATCAAAGTCTCCATTTGCATCTAGAAGCCTCCTTGCATGTAATCCTTTTATTTATGCATAACATGTACGTTTTCTGCACCAATCCTTTACATCCTTACGGCAAAATATGAAGATTAGAGTTCAAGATATAGTAATGTCTTCCTTCAAGAGTCGTTATATTATAACAATGACATTTCTATTGTGTCTGGCCCTATGATGACCAACGACCTTTGATGGATTATGTACCTCGTAGTTGCTCGTAACTAAACAATCTATTTTCGTGGTCTAACCTCAAACTAAACACTCATTGGCTAAGTGTTGCTTAACAACACCATCTATTGTCAAGTAGTTTTAGTGTTGCTGTGTCGGTAATAAAGTTTTTTCTCCTCTGAAACAATAGCCTGCATACCAAATTTCATGAAAACTGTTGGAATAAAGGTTCATAATCTGTAGTATTTATGAATATAACTAGAGCCAATAGCTTAGATTTTGTCAGCCATATCCAGCGGTCAACCTCCACCCCCTTTTCCATAAGCTGCCTCATTATCTGACGTCACTAGGTATTGAAGTGCTGTCTTTCAAATGTAGGTACAGGGTCGTTGTCGTGAGTCGTGTGTCGTTTAACACGAATTTGTAAGTAGTAAGGACGTTACTAGTTTAGTCGTGACCATTTAATTGTTTATCGATAACGTTCAACACGTACCTAATTGGAATTGCTGTTCACTTAAATACATACTTTTATCTAAACGCCCTGTATTTATTGACCGAGCTAGCGAAGCGTTTATGCTTTACCTGGCCAAATTGACTTTCAACTTAAAATAACAGGGGGGGGGGGGGGGTTAATTCCTAAAAAGTGGCGAAGATTTTGCGGCGATTTTGATAAAATTTGGTACACACGTTAGGTCACCTCACTTTGAAGAGGACTTTCAAATATGAGTATAATGGTCAAGTATGGTTTCCAAGGGTAGTGAAGTACTGCGGAAAATTGCCGATGATATGATGATAAGACAATGTGCTAGCGAGGTTTACTGCTCGCTCGCACTGCTTTATTTTTTTTTTGTTTATCGCTTTTTATTTTAAGTACCTAGATTGATTAATTTTAAGTCGGGGGAGATTTTAGGCGTAGCCATTGGTTAAAAAATACTGTAAACATACAGCAACGTAGATACATTCTTTTTAAATTTGAGACATGTAGCACTTTTACATGCAATGAAATAAAACGACTACAGTTCTATGTTCTCTAGGTCCATAAATTACGTGAGGTGTCTTTTTAAATTTACATGCGCGGTCTCAAGAGAAACTATTGGAACCAACATGTCCATATTTAATATTTAATTATTAAATTTATTTTATAACCACATTTCCATTCAGTAAAATCATCTGCTCCTTCAACTTCGTTCTGATCTACTCTGATCTACTCTAAGCCGTTGGCGCTTGCGCACAGTAGGTAACTCATTAGCTCCTCTTGTGCAAAAAAATAAATCTTAAGCATGTACAATCTGGATTAAATGGACCAAAATAGTATAATTTTTTTTGGTTTCAATCATAATTAAAATTGCGTGATAATTGCCGAGAACCCCACCTCTCTCCAACGTAAGATTAGATGAGATTTGACTCGACCCCCTCCCCCCTTAAACATCTTACGTATTTTATGAACGCCCCCCTATATCTATTTTAATGGAATAAAATGTTAAAAGCTAAGAAATTATTGCTCTACCAATAATGTAAATGTGTTTAAAACTTACGTGTCCCATGTGTTACGTTCCATGCGATAAGCTGGAGTGCTTTAGTGTGCAAGATTAGAGACAGGCCTTCGTTGCGTGATGGCATAATAAAATATTATTAAGTATTAGTATTTAATACAAATTCTCGACGATCTGCCGACTCTACTTACCTATTAGGATTTAGGAAACAGATGGAATGCATTTGCAGTAAAGATTTACAAAATGCTTGTTTCCTCAAGTTTCAAATTGTCGTCATGATAGATTATTTTAAAGTTTGTGATGTGAAAAGTGTACAAAATAAGAAGACGTGGCCTTTGTGTTCTTCTCTTTGTCCGCAGCAAGTTTTAGTAATGTTTAACAGTTTTACTAGAATTTGACATTAGACCGGACAATGACTTACTGACGGTCATAGGACCGTCAATAAAAACAAATAGTCACATAGGTGACTATTTGTTTTTATTTGAATATAAATCTGGCTCGATGTCATTATAAAGTGTAACTCGCCACAAATTGCAAATGTTCAAACCGTAGGTACATATAAAAATGCTCCAGACGATGCCCGTCTTAAAATCCCCATGTAGATACTGTATACATTAATAGAAGTATTTAGTATTTATCAGATACTTAGAAGAACTTATACGCACATTCGTTTAATCCAAATAATGCAGGTAGAAATTTATTTTTAATGCGAAGTTCCGTATTACAACGGCGCTAATAAAACAATGTTGGCAATGCCATAACGTTTTATGAAGATAGAGTTTTAGTTTATAGACTGCTTATTTCATTCTAAACTCATGTAAGATTATCGGTCAAACAACACAGTCATGAATATTGGTTGAGTAAGTCGTTCGATATTAAGCGTCACACTGGCCCATAACAGTGCCATTCAGATTTCAAGAGTTCAAAACCCTGAATGTCAACACTGCGCTTGTCACCCTGAGATATAAGATGTTAAATCTCTTACCCTGTAATGTCGATGGAAACATTTCCATTCAACCCCGGATAATATTACTGTGATTACACAGTAGGTTCCTACCTGATGTTTGCACACTACTGCTTCTTGGTCGAATAAGGTGTGGTACTTCCCCAGGCGGACTCTACAAAAGTCCCAACACTACAACTATAACTTATGATAATAATATAATAGATAAATAATAAGTGATTATAATATCTACATTATATCCGCTGCAGAGGTAAAGTACTAGAGTAGGTGGCATACACATTGATCATCCTATATCTATGACTTTTAAATGAATTGCTGATACATTGATACATTGTTAGGTAACGACGATATCTACTTCCTAATTATTATCTAATTGGGGTACGTTTTTTAACGAAATATCTTAAATATTTGTATACTATCTTAATAATTTCGGATTTTAACATTTATGTCAATGTTTATAAACTTATAGTATATAGTTTTATATACTATATATAGTTTATAAACTTATATATATAGTCGGTAAAAAAGTATATTGCCATCGAATAGATGGCTTTCAAAAAGGAGGAGGTACTCAATTCGACTGTTTATGTTTTTTACCTCATAGCTTTCTTGACTGGGTGAACCGATTCCTAAAATTATTTATTAGCAAGCTGGTGCTTCCCGTGTGGTCCCATGTAAATTTTAACAAATTCGGTTGAGTAGTTTTTGAGTTACAATCCTATAACTGATTTTTACCAAAGTAATAGAATGGAAGTTGGTATACAATTTTTCAAAGTGCACTTGTAAAACCATTTGCATGAAGTTTCCAAGTTTTCTGTGTGGCAAATGCAGTTATTTTGCCGTAGAGGGCGAATAAAGTTGTTGTTCATTGCCATCTGATAACCACGCTGCACCATGCCACAGAATATTGCTATACAGCAAAAGTACTTGTATAGCTTCTACGTATTCGAAAGAGCTGCAGAACAATGCTATAAACTACGTCGACTCTTAACTGCAATCGCTTCATTTAGCAAATCCTCATTCACTAAGTTTTACTGTGGTAAATGGTGATTAAAATGTTTTATAAACGGTGGATTCAGGCGGTTTATGTGGGTCTTTACTCCTTACTAGCTGCTCTCCGCGGTTTCACCCGCGCGTTGATGGATGATGATGAATCTTATATAACTTATTTATGTTACTCAGGGTGAATGTAACTTTCCAATGGTGAAAGAATTTTAGAAAACGGTCCAGTACTTTTTGAGCCAGTTCGTTACAAACATACAAAAATACAAATCTTTCTTCTATTGTATAATATTATTTATTGTATAGTTAGGTCAGTGTAGGTATAAGAATAAGAATAAGTTTATTAACTTAATAAGTAGGTACAGAAGTTGGTAGTAGGTAGGTCTCCAAATTGAAAATATCTAAACATCAATACCCCCGTAAATTGAGTTTTCAGAGTTTACAGGTTAAATTTACATATTCATTTTATTTAGGCACATAAATGGCCTAAGGTGGTTCACAATTGTGAGTCATTTTCTTTTATTTTTCAATCCTACAATATTTTTACTAATAGGTATTGTAGATGGTCAATGATTTTGCAAGAGTACTTTGTGAGACCTCCACATTTTATCCACAGTGCCATCAGGTCATCTATTACCCACCTAATTGATAGAAGCTCTAGTAGGGATATTGATATTGCCACCTTGGGGAAGTAACATAATATATTAGATATTTATTATGAGAGAGCTCATATTCATAATCTGAGTGAGAGAGATATAGTTTTGGTATACATGTTGCCTGAATTAGCTATTATGGGTAGCAAATTGTTTAGATGAAACTTGAGATAAACTTGAGCTATGGTTAGGACTGTAGACTACCAGCTAGTACATTGTTCATTGTTCCCTGCCAAAGTTTACAAGTTAGTATGAGGTAGTTATTTACTCAGTTATCCAACAATACTTACTTTGTACACATAAGTAGGTAAGTAGTTTTATTTATTATTCATTTTGATTTTCGTTTTGGATTTAAGTATACTACAAAAAATTGTTATGAAATATTATTTTACAGCAGCATTGAAACCAATATTCTACCTATATTCCCTTATTATCATATTTGTTTTTTGTTAGGTAAACTCAACAACGCCTTTAATGCTTACGCTATTTACAAAATACTATTTCTTTGTCTAAGTCTATGTATATACGAGTATACTGTTCTTTTGAAGGCACCTATAAGCAAACAGTAATATATTTTTCACAGAGTACTTATCGCAGTATACTTACCTAAAATTGATGTTTACTCTACGTCCAAAGTACCTGTAATATCAGAATCGATATCTGTAGGCGGCGTCTGTTATTTTACGCTTGATGTTGAAAATGACCTGCCCTTGTGTGGTCTGGAATTGGCAAACAGAATTCATTAATTATATCCCTGCGAAAGAATGCCTTTGCTCACCTTGGTGTTTGCACTAACTTATGCTGAAACGACAATGACTTGCAGGTGATGTTGATTTATTGAATGTCTGAGAAAAATATTTTGTAAAGAAACCTTCATGCTTACGAGTATAATGTAGGTATACTTGTACATACGGAAAACACGCCTGGATCTTTGTAACGGAATTTAGTGAACCAAGAGGTTTCCTGGAGGATTTGTGAAGAAGGCTCCTCCTTCATCAGTTTCCTGTCTACTTCCACGGCTTCTCACTGGCTCACATCATCACTGACCATTCTCAATTCCATAAACACTAGGTCACAGACAAGGTGATGTTGCCTATTGCTTAATAGTTACAATTTCTTTTATTCCTCGTACCTTACGTTAGTTTACATAAAAATACTACTTAGTGTTTTTTTTATAATACGAGTAGTTTACTTTATTAACTTGCAAAGTTCAATCCATTAAACAGTTCTATCTTATTTACACTGACAAAAGACTCTTCTCCGGCTGGTCGCCGTAATCATATTTTTTTTATGGGATAGGTTGGCAAATGAGCAAGCGGCTCACCTGATGGTAAGTGATACCGTCGCCCACGGACATCCGCAATGCCAGAGGTCTCGAGGATGCGTTGCCGACCTTTGAGGAAGGATGATAAGAAGGAAGAGATAAAAGGGGTGAGGGTGGAGGGGGAGGGAGAAGAAGAGGGAGAACGCGGAAGGGGGGGAATCGGGCCTCCGGAACCTCTCGCAAACCGACGAAACGCAATAGCAAGCTATGTTACTTCACGTTGGTGTTATGTGGGAGTGTGGTACTTCCCCGGTCGTGTCATCATATAAGGACATTCGCTTCTTCGAACAGTTTAAGTTAAGCTAGGAGGTATATAGGTAGAGCCCATGGATTTCTAAATCCTAGGATATCTCTGTTGCCTCATCTACTTATCATATTCTTCACACATGTTCTACTCTTATGCAGTAAAATAAGCCCTGGTACTATTTGCAAAAAACCTCTAATAAAATTGAGGCAGAATACGTTCGCCATACTTTTTTCCTTCTATCTGTGAATGGAAATTCACCATGCTGATGGTTTTGTCATTCTTCTTTCGTTAATTAAATCTACATGCCATAAACATCAATAATATACTATCACTCTATCACTCCACACTGTTTTTTTACAACCATGCATGTTTCACAACCAATATATAGAACTCGAAAGCGGGTAGTCCGAGTGTGTACATCAGCTGAGTCGTATTTACTGTTTTAAAATAATATTAAATTGAAATAGTGTGAGATTTTTATCAAATATTGAAAACAATAACAAGTTTTATTAGTGAGAGTGTTATCTGCGTCTTGAGTTTCCATTTAATCGGAAAGTAATCACGGGATTGACTGACGAATTTGTTTTGGAAAATCAAGTAACAAGGAGTCGTGAAACCTAGAATATTGCTAGACGCGTCGATCTGCCGTGCAAGATAACCGATTACTGATACTGAGTGAGTGAGTTCGATCACTTTTATTGCTATTAATTAAACAAATTGAGACTTAGAAGGCGCACGTAGTGACATCTATCGAGGACTGAAGTAAGCGTTACTACTTTGTATCGAGCCGTCATCATCTACTATAATATTAGTCTTAAACTAAGAACGATACCATACAAGTCATTGATCGGAATCATAATCTTTATAATGAATAAGTGCGGTGGTTGCGGAAAATTTTTGTCCGGTGGCGCTGCTGCAAGTTGCACTAAATGTAAACTTATATATCGCAGACAATGCGTTAATTTGTCGACGAATCAAACTCCTAAGCAATGGTTATGTCTGTGTTGTGTTGCTAGTACACCACGACAGTATAACACTAACACTCCTCTGAAAGCAGCGGTTGAGCAAGGGCTAAAAGAATCACCTCAAAAAGATGACGACTGCATTGACCAGCAGCAGCTCCTGGTTCTTCACGAGGTGCGCGCACTCAGGGCCGACATGAATAGTTTTCGAAAGGATTTTGGGTGCTTCCGGGATAAGGTTCGAGAGGATCGTGCTAAAAAAACATTTCAAACAACTTTTAAAATTCAAATTTGACCTCAATACCTTATTCACACACACACTTACACACACACACACTCACACACACACACACACACCGGCACACACACACACACACACACACACACACACACACACACACACACACCGACAAAGTATACATGTCCTTAGCTTGACAAACATCTCAGCTCAAGCAATAGGGTATGCTGAAAACCACCTCTGCATAGACCTAGTTTACGCAGAAAAACGCTGAGCCTACCCCAATTGCCATAATCATCAAAAGTAAATTTTAAGTAGGTATTATTAATAATTTTAATTTAGTTTCTATACATTATTCTATATTATACCTTGGCAAATGTTAAAACTTTTGTAATATTTTTATGGTTTTGGCAATAAAAATCTATTTTATTTTATATTGACGAAACTTGGTATACATGTTCTCTACGAAGAAATAGAATGTTCTACTATTTAATATATTTTTTCTCGCCGGTGTTTTTGAGTGGAAGGGGGGTTTTCACTTTTTCACTTTTCCTAAAGAGGGGGGAAGCTTGCTGCGGCGCTATTTACCGACTAATTTTGATAAAATTCATAGGCATATTAGGTACCTGACATACCTGACTTTAAATTTCGAATATGAGCATGGTTGGTTTCAGAAATAGGTTGTGAAGTAAGTACTGCGAAAAATTGTTTGTTGAGCTTCCTGTACTGTGGGCCGAGCCCGAAAAATCTGTTTAAGTGTATCGTTATCGCATCGTTAACGTATTTAGTACAAACTGTCATTTATCTAGTACAATAATGGCACATGCAGGTAACTCATAGCTTGTACTGAATACGTAAACGATACGATAACACTTAAGCAGATTTACGTGCTAGGCCCGCATGTCGCAATTTCAACCAATCATGAGGAAACTATGACAATTTTTTTTTTTATTAAATAGTATGTTTTGCTATCGACGGTGGCGTCGTCGAATTGGAGTGGAGGGGGGGATATATTAAAATAAGGTATTTACATAAACTTTTATCAATTATCAAGTAGTGGCGGGCGATAGCCATGAACAAAGCTCTATATTGTTACAAGAATTCATGACTTTAAAAAAAATACTCCACGCGGACGAAGTAGCGGGCAAAAGCTAGTATGATAATAAAACACGACAAATTTTCTTTTGTGTAATTGGACATTACAGGTATAGCCTGCAATGTGCAATTACACATTACGTAACCTCGGCGTAAAGCAAGGCATTATATCCCAAGGGATTTAAAGTTTTATGAAAGTCCCAAGGGATGTAATACAATTTGAATATGGAACGTTAAAAGCGTATGAAAACTCTTACTATAGAAACTGGCATTGTAAAGTGAGTTTATTCGACAGTTGAACTAGCAACCACAGGCAGCACACAAAAACATTGAGTTAAATGTACTACGTAGTACATTTAACCCTATGGAAAAAGGCGCGATTGTGAAACTAAAGACTGTGTTTGTTGGTGTTGTTAGATCTTCTTTCTTTGTTTAATATTTTAGAATTTACACGTTGACTCAAAAATGTTACTTTGTCCCTCCATAACTGGACAAACGTGTTCTATATTGTTGACATTCAATTTATGTAACTTTAAACTAGAATATGTAAATGCTTTATATGTAGCCCTGGGATTTTTCTGTCTCGCAAAAAGATATGTGAAATAGAGTATTCACCTCTGGGATAAAGCCTGTCTTCGTCTTGGGAGGCTTAAACCCCTCGCTTCACTCAGGACTCTACATAACTTTTCATAACTCTAGTGTCTTTCGTTACGCCCAGGGTCCAATATGCCACCCGTGATGTAAGACAGTGCTTTATTTTATCCCCTTGGCGCATAGTCCAGTATTACCATGAACATAATCATCGATCTATTTTATCTTTCAGGTAAAAATGTCGTACATAGAAATCTACAACGAGATCATACGAGACCTGTTGAACCCAAGCGCAGGGCCGTTAGAGCTTCGCGACGAAGGTGGCAGTGGAGCGCCCACAGTGGCGGGGCTCAGCGAAGTCAGGGCGACGAGTGCGGCGCACGTCACGGAGCTCCTGACTAGAGGAGACCGAGCCAGGACTGCCGAGCCTACACACGCTAACCAGCATTCGTCAAGAGGGCACGCGTTACTCAGGTATGATCATAATCATTTTTATTAATTTCTCGATTAAAGCGCTATCAGTTCATATCAGCCTAATTTTTCAACCTAGGTTTCACACGACACTACACCTAGTCCGCAAGCACGAGATTTTTGTCACATTTGCCAAGTATGTTTGTTTGGTCGTAGTCGAGTTATTGGTTTTTAATAATAATTACTTGTTATAAGTATGTCGGCGCATGGCTTTAACCGATCTTATTATTTAGTCAAGCGCCACCTAGTTTGGTTTTGGTGGACTAGAGATGCAAAGTGGCGCCATCTCTGGTATAACTCTTGTAACGAGCGCTGTTCGCTGATTGATCGGTCGGTCGGTCGTTGAGAGCCAATTACCGTTGAGTACTTAGTCATCGTCCGACCAGTGCTGCCAACTTAGCGCGTTCAGCGCCAGATCTAGCGCTTTTTTCGGCGCAAAGCGCGTTTTAGCGCCTAGCGCTAAATCTAGCGCTTTTTATAATTAAATTATATGCATCACTAACTTTTTTAGCAACACTGAAATGCTAATGTGTATTGTAGTCTACGAGTATGAGTTCCTCCGGTAAATGTTTTGTTTGTCATTAGCAGCTACCTTAATTACCATAGTATACGCTTCGTTTCATTTCATATTAGAAATATAAATTTATTTTAAAAATCGTCCAAGTCCAAGATCAACCATCTACCTCAGACAAAATAAAAAAGTCAAGACAGAATGTTGTGAACAGAGCAGTGAGGCCGGTTTTCTATGCATGTAGTGCGTGAATCGGTGCTGCCATGATAATTTAAATTACCCCATAAAAATAACGTTATCAAATTATTAACGTTATAAATTTAATAAAGTTGTAACGTTATTAGTTTTAATATAATAATAGGGTTCCTACATTAGGTGTCGGTAAAAAGTAGTGGCATTGGGTGGTGAAAGAGAAAAGATAAAGAGTTTCAGAAATAAAATTACTCGGTGTGACTGCTAGTTTTATTTAAAAACCTTTACGCTGAATTAATTTTTTGTACGCGTGTCGTTTACTTTGCACTGATTTAGAAATACTTTCTAATTTAGCAATATGGTGGAATCTAATGTTTAAGTATTTCTCAATTACACACCGTATTAAATTCAGTTTATGTTCCTGCCCAACATATTCATGTTTTGACTCTAAATTGATAAAAATCTGATTGTTTCCAATGAATTTCTTTAATATGTTCAAGACTATAGTTTGGTGTTGATTTTCTGCGGTTATTGCAATATTTTCATTCAATAATTTTCGAACAACTGCTCCACAAGTGACACAAATGTCAAAAAGATCCTTAGACGGGAAGCGAAGACCGCCTTTGTTTGTTAAACTAATGAGCTTGTGAAAATAAAGTTTCTCATCAGTCTGCAAGGCATCTTAACATTTAGAGCATTTTATGGTTTTAACAAGATAGTGCACTGTTCTTCCAGTTTGTAACCAATTATCATTTTTCTGTAGTCACCATAATATGAATTGTCATGTAAACAACTGGCCCATTCAAATGATTCATTAACAATTTCATTAAGAAGTTGCAACGAAGAATTTTCAATGGTTTCTTCTTCTTCTTCGTGTCTATACGACAATGAAGTGCTATTTATAATTTTAGTTGTTGAAGTGCAATTAAGTATTGCTATGTGTTCTAAAGGAACACAATTACTTTTTGTAAGACATTTTAATTCTAAATGACATAGTATTTTTTTGTAGCTTGCTTTAAACTGTCTTACGTTAGTGTTATCGTTGAACCCTCCATGCATCTTAATAGACGTAAATAGAATCTCCAAATGATCCTGGCTTAATTTAAAAGTAAATAAAATAAACAGCCTTTTTTCATTTTCTATGTACTTCGTATAAAGCGCTTTTAAACTTTCAATATTTATTAATGTACCTATGAATCCTGCTTTGCATTTTTCTTCTACGACTGGTTTATAAAATCGCGTGATGACAAAGACTGGTCGACCATCTCGTATAACTTTCAGCATACTAACTACACACAACAACATTCAATATAGATACACCCTAAAAACAAAAGACTTCAATAGAAATATGGTTTTTGCAAAATTTACAGCAAAATGTATTTTTACAAAAATACATAGCCTTCAATATGTACGAAATTGAAAATCCAGTGTGAAATTAATGCGAGTCCATATTAAAGGTATCAGGTTTCCAACAAAAAAATAATTGTTCAAATCGGTTTATAAATAACGGACTTATTAGGTAACAAGTATTTAAAACAATATAACCTAATTACGCACCTACTCCTTTTAGATGTCGGTTGAAAATAAACTAAAAATAAAAAAAACAATTGCCTATTTTTTTTAATTTGCTTTCAAACGACGGAACCGGTTTTGTATAAAGATATTGCGTCGAGTGTCATACAATATTATATTTAAAGAAAAGTCCTCAATTAGACTTTCTTAACCTACTTCTTTTTTGAAGTCGGTTAAAACACGTTGATAAACTATTATAAAAACGTACCCGTATTAACGTAACATATATACTAAATATTAAGATTACCCAATAATAGGGTAAACCTTACAGGCTTTACCATGGCAACACTTTCTATGTTCCAAGCAATAACCTTTATTTTTATTTTTATTTATTTAAAATATTGGTTTCCAAGTTACTTACGTGTGAAATGTGATTCCATCCTTCTTTTTATATTTTGATGTTTGTTTTATACACCGTTTCACGACACAATTCGGCATTTTGACTGGTAAATTTGTCGATTTACTTTATGTGTTGCTTCCACGCGCAGCGATAGTTCGACTGACGAGTCAAGGCGTAGTTTCGTTGTGCGTGTGTGTGTGTGTAATTGTGTATGTACACGGCGAGGCGTAGTTTTACCGGCTTCACTTTTCTGTTCACAACATTCTGTCTTGACTTTTTTATTTTGTCTGAGCCATCTACTTCGTTGAAGACCATGAATCGGATGAAGATTATGATTTAGACCTGATTATGAGTAGTTCTTAAGTCCCTTTATTAAATAATATCATTGTAGTAGGCACCCTCTATTTTATTGCTTTTAAGTTAACTATTAACTGTTATTTCTTGAATAAAAATTCCTACTTATTTTTTTTTTAATTATTTTGTAATTTTATAACGTATTAAATATCAATTTACTATAAACTCGATTAATCTCTTATCTCTTACCTACCGAATCCGATCCGAGCAGATATTTTTTTCGTTCGTGGCATTTAGATCTTTCTAGCGCGTTTTTGACTTGCCGAAAGCGCGTTTTTGCAAAATCGAGTTGGCTGCACTGCGTCCGACAGAGGGTTGGGAGGAGCGTGCGGATACGAAGTCAAAAGTCAAAGTCAAAATCATTTATTCAATTTAGGCATCAAAGACGCACTTATGAACGTCAACTTTTCATTATAATGTACTTTAAAGACTCTACCGCCGCGTTCCAAAATATATAGAACCCACCGAGAAGAAGCGGCAAGAAACTCGGGGCCATTCTTTTTATATGGATGTTTACAATGTTTCTACTTAGGTACTACAAATATTACATTTTATGGGTGGCAGAGAGACAGCTTGCCAGAAGTGGAGTATTCCAAGCATCTTTATCTTCTATATAATGTCGAACTTTATGGTAAGCATTTTTTATTAAAACGTTTTTTACAGTCAACTTGAATTTGCCCTCTGTGATCTCAGTTATGTGCTTTGGGATTTTATTGTAAAAACGCACACAATTTCCTAGGAATGACTTATTAGTCTTCGCAAGTCTAAAACTAGGTACAGCTATCCTATTTGTATTTCTGGTATTAAAAGTGTGGTGATCACTATTTAACTTATATTTATATAAATTTTTACGAACATACATTATATTTTCAAATACATATAAAGAAGGCAACGTTAAAATATTGATTACTTTAAATAAATCTCTCAAAGATTCACGGGGAAGATTCTCAAAGATTTCGTATATAGCTCTAATAGCACGTTTCTGAAGGATAAATATGGTCTCTATATCAGCCGCTGAACCCCATAGCAATATCCCATATGACATTACGCTCGGGGGCTCGGAGGAGCTCACTTTGCGTTTGGTCGTATGGCAGCGTTCGCTACTAAGTGGAATACCTTGTCCCCAAGTTAATTCAAGTTGATCTCTGCTGTAAAACGTAATAAAAGCAGACTCATTTTGTACATGTGATATCTTATTCTCCTCGCCCGCTTAATCCACGCCTAGACACGAAATTGGAGCATGCCATCCTATAAAGATCCTGATACGGGCCAACGTCGTCCTGCGACCTTCATCAGGTACGTCTGTCCACCGTGTCGGTGGATGACCTACGCTGCGCTTGCCGGTCCGTGGTCTCCACTCCAGAACCTTTCGGCCCCATCGGCCATCTGTTCTGCGTGCTATGTGCCCTGCCCACTGCCACTTCAACTGGCTAATCTTCTGTATAATATGTGGATTATTAGTATAATATGTTTATTGAATACAGATTGCGATATTCAATTACGATAAAGATCGTGGGGCAGCCACTATATTTATTGGAAGACGAAGTGAGTATAGAGCATAAGTCTACAGTTCCTTTTAAACTTGTATCTGGCACTATTCAACAATTCCTAGAGGAATGGCTGGATAGTGCCGACGTAGAATAAATGTACCTACTAATGTTAAGTTAACCATTAGGCATCATGAAAGAACCAAGGCTTAAATGATTAGGGTGGGTACTTAAGCAACACGTAATTGAGTAGGACTTGTCATTGTTTTTCATACCACCAACTCGACAATGTCCAATTTGGTACATATCACGCAATCTCGACGTAAAGCAAAATAATACAATTTGTAGGTAAAACTCTTAGCATAGTTACGGGCATTGTAGTAGTGCAGCGGGGAATGACTGGTAAAAAGAGTTTATTCGATAATCAAACTAGCCGCCAGAGACAGCACACAAAAAAAGAAAAAGAAAAGAGGCACTATTGTAATGAATGTGAAGCAAAAAAGACGGTGTTCTTCTCTCTTCACTGTTTAATATTTTATCACGTATACGTTGACTCGAAAATATCACTCGGAGCATCCAAAACTGGACAAAATATGTGTGCAATATTAATATTATTTTTAATTTATTTTACTTTTAAGTAAATAAATGTTTATATGTAGCCCTGAGTTTTTATTGTCTCGCAATTTGAATGCCCTCGCTGCGCTCAGGGATTAACTCTAGAGTCCCCGTTACACTTAGGGTCCAATTATGCCGCCCGTGACGTAAGACACTGCTGTACTCCCTCGGCGCATAATCTACTATTATAACATGATTATTTCCTAATACCTTAAACAAGCAATTCTTGTTTATATACATATAAAAATATAATCTGAATATCGGAAACGGCTTCAACGATTTTCATGAAATTTAGTATGCAGGGGGTTTCGGGAGCAATAAACCGATCGCTCAATAGCTAGGTTTCATTTTTAAAACACGTCGTATTATCCGTGTTTTCAGGCAAGTATTAAAAACTGCTTCAAGAAACTGTTTTACCGACACAGCAACACTAAAGCTCACAATAGATGGCGTTGTTAAGCAACACTAAGCCAAAATCTGGTCAGCTTTCTCAAAAATAAATCCGAGCATATCTCGGTGATCCAGGTACTACCCTTTATTTATAGCATGTATCATATAAAGTTTATGAATATTTCCAGTGTAATAGTAAGCAGACAAGTAGAAGGAGGCACGCAAAGAGGGAGACTCTTCCTCATCGACCTGGCGGGCTCAGAGCGAGCGGGACTGCGGGCGAGGCGACTGGAGGGAGCGCATATCAACCGGTCACTTCTAGCTCTAGGGAACTGCATCATGGCGCTTTCTGGTGGAGCAAGGTTAATACTACTTTTAAATTTTTGCTTATTGACCGAGAGAGCGAAGCGAAATTGATTTTCATCTGTCCGTACCTACGTTTGTTAGGTTGTATGTTGGCCTTCCTGTACTTACAGCTCGCTTTTTCAGCCAATCTTGACGAAACTTGATATGCATGTTCTACAATTAAATTATGCGATTTTTTATGTTGTTCTTTCCCAAAAAAGTGGGGAAGTTTGCTGTGACACTATCTACTGACCGATTTTGATAAAGTTTGGTACACATGTTAGGTACCTGATCTTAAAGAGGAATTTAGAATATGACCATAATTGGTCAAAGTGGTTGTCGAGATAATAGGTTGTGAAGTTTAACAAGTACAATTTGAAAAATTTTATAGGTACCGACTTCTTTTCTATTCAATTATTGGAGTGTATCTAACTACTACCGAATTTGATGAAACTCAAATGGGACCACACGGGAAACACCAGGGGCCTTCCTCCAACCTCTTAAAGTAGTCATATTTGAGCCTTACTTTTAAATTTGTCCACCACGTCAATATAGCAAGTTTAAAATACGTAATAATGGATTTACATACGATAGACGTTTTGATGACGTATCAAATAGTACATTCAATTCGTGTACTTTGCAACTGCGTTAGTGTTCTATTCGGGTTGGGCATTATAGGTATTGATTCTGGAACGCACCAATAAGATCGATTTTGGGTAAAAAAGGAACACGCTATAAATAGTATTGAAGTAATATATTCGACCGTTTTGTGTCGGTGGGCGTACAAGAGTAACTATGATTATTGTAAGCTTGTTACAAAATGCTCCTGAGTTATGAAAGTGTCGTAAAAGGTAGGAGAAGCCCCTTCTGTCAAACAAAAAAATAATATTGAGTATCGGTTCACCCAGTCGATAATTATAAGGTAACAAACATAAAAAAAATACAGTCGAATTGAGTACCTCCTCCTTTTTTGGAAATCTGTAGAAAACGGGACGATTTTGGATATATTCGGCAAGAACATTTGGGACCAACAACATATAAAATTGGTCAAGGTCTCGTTTTGTTGTCTTGCCGCTGATAAAACTGTACTCGCGAGGACTACTGTTCACAGAACTACTAGTTTAATATAAATGATCTGTATATGCATATGCAATAATATTTTGTTTTTCTGTCCAGCTCTTTAAGAGGTATGAACACGTAACACTGAGAACAAGACAGGTTAGGTTGGGATTAGTATTGTTAAATGGAAACAGGGATGGGAATTTAGAGATGAATATTTTGATGAACATTCTATAATACTACGGCACCTACCTAATGTCAATGACATCCTCAAATTGCTGCACTAAGCACCAGCACTCTTACTTAAAGAGGCGACGTTAAAGTGTGGATAGCTAATGCTCGTAGATACATTACAAATATTTACAAACTTTTGCTAAGTGTTGCGATGTCACTGAAGCGCTTCTTGGTTAAGACTTGTTCATCTTCTTGAGTTGTCCGTAATTGCTCGTGCGTGCCACCCCGCAAGCCTAGACAAAATTCAAGCAGGCGTTTTTCCGCACACCCTACAGACAGAACGTTCCCGTTAGGGCCGGATTAACCCTATCGGGGCCCCTAGGCAATGTCATTCTCAGGGCCCTTTTCTCTCTTTTTAATGTACTATGTTTTTTTTCTATTACAAAAGTCGAGCTTATCAGTTCGACTCCTTTGGTATACTGTTACTTCGGTCTTTTCTACATTTACATTACCTATACTATTATTATAAAGAGGAATAATTTTTATCTATGTACGAGTATGTAACGAATAAATTCAATAACTACTGGACAGATTTCAATCATTCTTTCACCATTACAATGTTACTTTATCCCTGACTAACATACGCTATAAATGGGGCGGGGCGCTAGTATGTGATGTTGCAACATCAGTTACGTTGACTTGGTGCTACAGCATCACCCAAGATGCCTGACTCGATGGTTTTTGCTTTCTTTGAAACGTTCTTAATGAATATACTCGTATTATAGTTATAGATAGTGTTGATCCAAATCTCATGATGGAGTAGGAAAGAGAAATGAGACGCGATGTGGTTATTTTAAATTAAATGCAAAATTCTTGTTAAATGCAATAAAATATACTGTATGTATAACGAAAGAAAATATTTTTGTGAAGTAGGTGCGATAAGTTTAAATATCAGCTCTCCTAACATTTTTAGATACAAAACCGTTAAAAACAACTTGGAAGTTGACCTTTTCCAACACATCATTTTTAATCGCCATTATGGACAGTAAATTTAAACCGGTCTGTGATATTGTTGAACGAATACATGTTTTCTATCAATTTTAGTTTTGATATCATCAAACTTTACTATTTGCAATGCTTCATTACATCCGGGAAAGTTGATTGTACCATAATAAAAGTAAACAATCTATCTGCAGGTACAATGTTATCTGTCCCCGCATCCTTTAATTGTAAGATGAAGTTCTTAAAATGCACTATCTCGTCTATAAACTCAGGCTCAAAATCCTCGGAACAATGTCCAGAAAAATTTGTTAAAATCTCTTTAATTTAATGGTTGGACTTTGTCAAGAAATCTGTTAGATATCCAGAGAGTTAATCCCACTAATATTATAAATGTGGATGGATGGATGGATGTATAAATTATATATTATGTTTGTTACTCTTTCACGCAAAAACTATTGAATGGATTTCATGATAATGATAATGGAATGAAATTTGGTATGTAGATAGATGAGACTCTGAAATAACATATAGGATACTTTTTCATCAACATGATCATCATCCATCACCACGCGGGTGAAACTACGTGGCGCAGCTAGTTTCTTGATAAGCTTCTAGTCTAGTACAGGCATATAGGGGAACCTGGGGCAGCACGGGCCCCTTAAGGATCGGACGTTATAATTATGGAATTTAAGTGAAATAGCAGGCATAATCAGTAATAATTTATTGGACAGATTAATAAACTTTAATTATCTTACAGAATAGTCAACTCAGACTTACAAATTATCTCAGTCGGTTGTCTTAAACAAAAAATGAGATCTTGCTCATAATGCCCCGTACCTGGGGCACGATGGGCATACCCGGGGTATTATGGGCACTACACTAAAACCTGGCACAAAATGAGCAAATATGATGAGATTCGTCATCGTTATCATCTTCACCTGCACATGAACAAGGAGCCCATCTTGTACAGGCCCGGCATGATACCCAACCCTCTGTGGATTGGGAGTACCAATCACCGCAATAAAGGCATTCATCATCTTCTTCTTCCGTATCACTTTCTTAAGTCTTCTTGTCTTTTTTAGTTTTCTTTACATTTTATTTGCCTTTTTAACTGGCGGTTTTAGTTGTTGAGACTGCTGGAGGTCATTTTTATATGGTGAACTAGTGATTATGGCAGTCTTTCCACGCTATCTCTTTACTCTTTTTTGTTCTCGTGCTTTGGGAACAGGCATGATATTTCCTGGTGAAACGTGAAATGAAGAGGATGGACCTGGACGGGGAGTTTCTGGTCGTTGGACTTCCACTGCAAAGTCATGATCCAATATTGCAGAAGACTGCATGTTTGTTGGAGCCGGAGCAGCTATTTGATTTCGATGTGTCATATTTGTTGGATCTATTGTAGTGAGATTCGTAGAAACTGTTTGATTTGGTAAAGAAGTTGATAATATTGATTTAAATGTGTTGGAATATTCATGCTGGGGAGACTGAAGTGGTGCAGGAGGCAAAGGTAGATCAGTAGTGTCTGCAGCCATAAAATCATCATCACCCAACACATCTGGGTTGACATGCCAGATCCCAGTTTTGCGGAAACCGTTTATTGCAACCAGCATTGTAGCGGCTTTTAGATATGCATTAGAAAATAAACCTGCCACCTGGAAGTGAGTCACCACTCTTCCAGGGTTGTGTCGAAACCATTTTTTTATTTCATCTCCGTAATACACGCTCAAAGGCTTCATGAAACTAACATCAAGTGGTTGGAGGCGGTGAGTACAATGTGGCGGGAAGCAGAGTATGTGAACAACATTCTCTTTAGCCATATTAAACACTTCCAGACTCTTCACATGGCTAGCATGACCGTCCAGCAGCAATAACACAGGCAAGTCTTTGGTGGCTTTTGACCATACAATAAACTTTTTTATGATATTTTTTATTAAACCATTTTATGAACAACTCTTTGGTGATCCATCCCTTTTCATTGCACTCTGCCCAAGAATTAGGTGGAGCTCCATCCATAAGTTCTGGTTTCATGCGTTGTCTTGGAAATATGAACATCGGTGGCATAAAAGATCCACTGGCACTCAACAAATTTCAACTTTCTTTCTTTTTTCAGCCGAAGATAAAGATGCGACCTGTTTTCTTCCTTTAGTAGCAACCACTTTTCCGACACTCTTTGCTACTGTGGTCATTCCCGTTTCATCAACATTAAACAACCTAGCTGAAGTTATATAGCACTTTTCTATAATCTCTACTAAGAGCTTGAAGAACTCATTTACAGACTCTCTGTTAAAGCCCATAGCGCGAGCTGCAGATGTCGGTTCTGGTTTGCGAAGAGACAGAGAATCGTTACGTTTTAAAAAATTGGCTAACCAATCTTCACCTGCCATTCTGGTGTCTGGATTAAAATTGTAAGAATTGTGAATATTTGTTTGCACAATGAAAGCAGTATTAAATGAGCTAATCAATACGTCAAGAGTAGTTCTTTTATCACATACATATTATTGAGTATGGACCACACAACATTTAGAAAAATGATATCAAAATACGCACATACCTTATTAATTGCTCTTCCCAAAATGACGTGGGCTCCCGCTCGCAACACATCCCGTCACGCGTGCGCGGGGTCAACTGGCTGCCGACGCAAATGTTTGCGACGGCGTGTGGTAGTTATTGCGAGGGGAAGAAAAAGTGCGTATATTGCCCGGGTGCCCGTGCTGCCCCGGGTTCCCCAATGTTTAAATTGTCATAAATACAAAACGCATAGATGCGTTCCGCGATTCCCCGAACAACCTGAAGTAACACTTCCATATTCAACCAAATATCATTAGATGGCGCTTTTTACAATAATAAGTAAAATATATTTTCTATGGTAACATTACCGGATGAAAATAATTGTAATATACTTGCATGGCTGAGCCTATTGGAATATGACGACGTTGAAAGTATATTAAGTATACCTGTAACGTTAAACTACACACACACACACACACACACACACACACACACACACACACACAAATACATATAAAGCATACAATTATATGTACTTACTTACTATGCATTGGCAAGCACAACCTTTGATAGTTTGTTAGTTAGTGTAGGCGCTGGTCTTCGAATCACAGTGTAACGCTACATCGAGGACCAGAGGGATCAAATTTAAATCGTACACTCTTTTATGTCAATAAATGATTTTTCATGTTTACGGTAAAGGTTTTTAAGTAATTAGCGTTAAAAAAATAATTTTATTTTTTACACCAACCAAGCATCTCGTCTAGTTTTGGCGGGAAAATCACAGGAATTACATATAGCTCTAATTTTATTTTCGTTAATTTGCTGCATTTTAGAGTTTTATTGCATAAAGTAGAAGGCATATTATTCAATATAGTCCTGTTAAGGTGCACAAGTGAATTGGAGGTTAAGCAAGAGAGTTTAAAGCGATTGATTCGATTTTCTCGCGTTATCAAAACTTTTGGTAAGGTTACCTTCGCGGCGGCGGGAGGCGCGGGAAAGCGGTCGCAAGCCGAGACGAATATTTTTGTAATTTTCGAATTTGTATGCACCCTAACATATTGCAAGCGGGCGGGATCCGGTGCGATGCGATGCTTAAAGCATGACATGACTTGACTTAGAACCGACTGACGGACAATGGACTATATTTGACCACTTGAAACTAAAAATTGTTAGATATAACTGTTTTTTTTGCTTGGTGCGTGGTCCCTTGGGCCCCTAGTCGAAGCCTAGGCAGTTGCCTAGTCCGCCTATTGGATAATCCGGCCCTGGTTCCCGGGTCCCGTCTACGAACGTCACGTGACTTTTCCACAGGTAATGTCAACGCCATACATTTTGGATTTGTCGTTTGGCGTTAACGATAACAGAAACATCTTTTGTCTGGGCCTGCTGGACGGCCAGTTTAACCGTCCAAATCTCGGATTAAAGTATCTAAGAAACTAAGGACTATGTGGATAGTACTTAATCTGAGGTCAAGGTAATATTAAAATGTCTGATACCCATGAAAGTTACAATCAATATTAGATAATTATCATCATCATCATCATCATCTTAGCCGTAGGACGTCCGTTGCTGAACATAGATCTCCTCCACAAAGGGACCGGTTGGAAGCGGCCTGAATGCATCGCAACCTCTTCTTTGCTAGATATAACAATAAAGTTGAATACTTAGGCACCTATTTTTTATTAAACGACTTCAAAAAAGGAGGAGGTTATATGTTCGATTGCATGTGTTAGCCGATTTCTCCCCCATTTGCGGGCCGATTCTCAAAACTAGTTTGGTAGAGTATACTTCCTTAGGTGGTCCTATTTAAATTTCATCAAATTCGGTCTAGGAGTTTTTGAGTTACACATCAAAAACTGAAAAATGTTATGGCTATCTTGATGATAACATTGACGGTGAATGACAATCGATCCCGTCGTAGCTAGCAAAGGTCACTAAAAACAGTGAAAAAAGTGTTTTACCAAATAATGGAACCGTCTCAACAGGTAGGTATTTTATATATTTGGTCGTGAAGTCGGTTCCATTTTTTGATAAACAAATTTTTGCTATGTAACGTGAGACTTACGCGTTATTTATTTCACTATCTACAAAATTGTTTCAGCTTCTGTGAAGCCGTCTTCATTATCTTATTGCTCATATCTGCATCCCGCCTCACACTGTTAAAATATTGGGGGAGTGGCTCCAGAAACACAGAACACTTTTAGCTCGGGAGCCTAGGGGTAGTACTATTATATATTCTGTGCCTATGGATGTAATACCTACATGCTTGTCAATAAAACTATTTCTAGTTGTGTTTTTGTCGCAGATACGTGAACTACCGCGACTCGAAGCTAACCAGGCTACTGCGAGAGGTCCTCGGCGGACGGTGTCGCGCGGCGATGGTAGCGCACGTAGCGCCCGGCACTGCGCACCGCGAGACTACGCGCTCTACGCTGCATTACGCACAGAGGGCATCCGCTATCACCAATAGGGTACGTCTATTTATAAAAAAAAACGTTCCACAAAAACGTGGAACAGACGTCAACACTAAAAAGTGTGAAATAACTTGTTGAAGTCGGTACCATGACAGTTCATGGTACCGACGTCGACAAGTTATTTCACAGATTTTAGTGTTGAAGTCAATTCCATTTTTTGGAAAAAAAATGTTTCGCCCTTTTTATGGATCGATTGTCATTCGTTGTTAATATCATCAATATATGCCGAACACTTTTCAGTTATTGGTGTGTAACTCAAAAACCACTTGACCGAATTTAATAAAATTTTATTGGGACCATTTCGGTATTCATCATCATCATCATCATCATTATCTAGCGGAAAACGTTCACTGCTGAACATACATGCTGGACCGTCTACTCGGCTCCTGCATCCAGCGATTCCCCACGGTTTTTATGAGGTCGTCGGTCCACCTAGCGGGGGGCCGGCCTACACTACGCCTTCCGGTGCGTGGTCGTCACTCGAGAAACTTTTTTCCCCATCGGTTATCAGTTCTGCGAGCGATGTGACCTACCCGTTGCCACTTCAACTTGCTAATTTTGAGAGCTATGTCGGTGACCTTAGTTCTCCTACGGATCTCCTCATTTCGGATCTTATTACGCAGGGAAACCCCAAGCAGCCCTCTCCATTGCTCGTTGAGCGACTTCAAGCTTGTTAATAAGGCCCACAGTAAGGGACCACGTCTCAGTGCCATAAGTCATCACTGGCAACACACACTGGTTGAAAACCTTGGTTTTCAGGCTCTGAGGTATTGGGGACGAAAAGATGGATCTAAGCTTCCCGAACGCTGCCCATCCGAGCTGGATTCTTCGTGCGACATCCTTGTTGAAGTTGGACCTACCTAATTGGACAGTCTGTCCCAGGTAGACGTACTCGTCGAGTACAACTTCGAATGTATCGTTTTCAACAATTACCGGTCACCTATACCGGTAATTGTTGAAAACATGGACATTGGACATGATTTTCGTCTTATCCATGTTCATCATAAGACCAACCTTTTGGGGAACTCTACTGAGGTCATTGAGCATGGTGCCGATATCCTCGAGCGACTCCGCCATTATGACCATATCATCGGCAAAACGAAAGTTAGTGATGTATTCGCCATTAATGTTGATGCCAGATCCTTTCCAGTCCAAAAGTTTGAAAACATCCTCCAATGCGTTAGTGAACAGTTTCGGAGAGATGACGTCTCCCTGTCTCACACCTCTCTGCAATGGAATTTGTTCCGTACTCTGGTCCTGGTAATCGGACTGAGATAGTGGCCTTGTTGTATAAACCAACGCTTCGATATACCTATAGTCAATTTGGCATCGCTGCAAGGACTGCAGTATGTCCCACTTCTCGATAGAATCGAAGGCTTTCTCGTAATCCACAAACGCTAGACACAGTGGCTGATTATACTCTTCGGTCTTCTGTATAAACTGCCGTAGTGTATGAATGTGGTCTACGGTGCTAAATGCCTCTTCGGAAACCGGATTGTTCGGGAGTCTGGAACTCATCAAACCTGCCTGCGAGACGGTTCGTGATGACTCTCGAAAACAGCTTGTACACGTGGCTCAAGAGGGATATGGGCCTATAATACTTCAATAAGGTGTTATCACCTTTTTTGATGAAGAGCACCACCACGCTCTTGTGCCACATTTTCGGCGTTTTGCCTTCGAAGATGACAGAATTGAATAACTTCTGGAGGACTAAAAGTATCGGTCTACCACCCGCTCTCAGAAGTTCAGTCGTAATTCCGTCCTCTTCTGGTGCCTTGTTGTTCTTAAGTTGTTTGAGAGCCATTCTAATCTCGTACAGGCTGATGTCCGGGATGTCTTCGGTATAATGTCAGACTAATTTTGCTGCTTCAGTAACGGGTTCACGCGTCGAGTTATATAACTGTCGATAGAAGCTCTCAATCTCTCTCAGAATCTAAGGTTTGGATGAAACGATACTGCCATTTTCGGTCTTCAGTTTGGCCATTTGGCTTTGCCCAATAGACGAATCCTTTGCAAACACTTTAGATCCCTGGTTCCGCTTAATTGCTACCGTAATACTAATTTCGGAATTATACTCTACTAAACAAACAAAAAATATCAAAATCGGACTACTCCGTGGTCATACATAAAAAAAAGTACACGCGTCGACTTGAGAACCTCCACCTTCTTTTTAGAAGTCGGTTTAAAATGCATGTTGTTCCAAGATCCAACTACATTACCGGGGTGCATCCGCAATAGCCAATATATCGTAACGATTTGTTAAATCATTATTTTATTTCTGGTGTAGCATGCATACACCATACACAAAACCATACACCAAATTTACACTTACTAATATCTAATAAAATAGACAGTGTAGCTCTCGTCGAGGTCTTTTTAAGAGTGCATGTACACAAAGCACAAACGATATCTCCGTTGCGAGCGCGCACGGTCGCACCGTGTGTACTTGCGGGTGCGTCGGGGTGCACGGTGCAACGCCGTCAGAGCCCGGCGGAGCGAGCGCGCTCTCTGTTTGCGAGCGGGACACCACATCCAATGCACGTAATCTTTGTATAGATAGAGGTACCTTTCCTAATTTAATGAAATATAGTAGAATCACCCGAATTTTTAACGCTGGAGAGAAAACAGAAAATTATAGACCAGTATCTATAATACCAATTTTGAGTAAGGTCTTTGAAAAAATTATGCTCAAACAACTTTTGGCGCACTTCAACGAGCATTCAATACTGCACGAAAATCAGTTCGGCTTCACGAAAACAAGATCTACTACGGATGCCGGTGTGAAGTTAATGACGTAAACGACGACTGACCTCTTAAAGGCTTGGGAGAGCTCATATGATGCTACTGGTGTTTTTTGTGATCTCTCTAAAGCATTTGATTGTGTGGAACACCGTATACTGATTCGAAAGCTTTTCCATTATGGTATTCGTGGAGCTGCGCTTGATGTCATCGAGTCATATTTATCTGACAGGATGCAAAAGGTTGGCATAAATGGTGTAACATCTTCGGGATCTATAATTAAAATGGGTGTTCCACAAGGGTCCATTTTAGGGCCTTTTTTGTTCTTAGTATACATTAACGACTGGCCACTTATGGCCAAGGATTTTTGTGATATTGTTTTATTTGCGGATGACACATCTCTGATTTTCAAAGTAGATAGGAAAGATAGCACACTAATTCAAGTAAACAACGCTCTATCTAGTATCTTTAAATGGTTATCAACTAATTATTTACTTCTGAATTCAAAAAAGACAAAATGTTTGAAGTTTTCTTTGCCTACTGTTCCATATTTGGAGTCCAACGTTACGCTTGATGGAGTTAAACTCGTAATGGACAAGGCAACAGTCTTCCTAGGCATTAAATATGACGCAAAAAAACAAATTACCTCATATAAATGCCCTGTTTGCGAGACTCAGTTCTGCTGCATATGCGGTACGTAAAATAAGAGAGCTAACAGACGCTTCTATGGCGCGGTTAGTGTATTTTGCATATTTCCACAGCGTAATGTCATATGGGATATTGCTATGGGGTTCAGCGGCTGAAATAGATACCATCTTTATCCTACAGAAACGTGCTATTCGAGCTATATACGAAATGGGTCCCCGTGAATCTTTGAGAGATTTATTTAAAGAAATCAATATATTAACGTTGCCTTCCTTATATGTATTTGAAAAATTACATAAATATAAGTTACATAGTGATCATCACACTTTTAATACTAGAAATACAAATAGGATAGCTGTACCAGTTTTAGATTTGCGATGACTAATAAGTCATTCCTAGGAAATTGTGTGCGTTTTTACAATAAAATCGCAAAACCCATAACTGAGCTCACAGAGGGCAAATTCAAGTTGACTGTAAAAAACGTTTTAATAAAAAAAGCTTACTATAGTTCGAAATTATATTATAGAAGATAAAGATGCTTGGAATACTCCACTTCTGACAAGATTGTCACTCTGCCACCCATAAAATGTAATATTATTAGTACCTACGTACAATTATAGAATATTTATATATTTGTTATAGAAAAATTGTAAACATCTATATAAAAAGAATGGCCCCGAGTTTATTGCCGCTTCTTCTTGGTGGGCTCTATATATTTTGGAATGCGGCGGTAGAGTCATTAAAGTACATTATAATTAAAAGTTGACGTTCATAAGTGCGTCTTTGATGCCTAAATTGAATAAATGATTTTGACTTTGACGTGTGCCAGAGGATGTATGAGTTGAGGGCTAGAAAATCTAGTGTACAATCATAGGACTTGGTCTTTTTAGGATAGATATTTTTAATATTGACATTAAGTTATGACATTAAGTTATTGGATTGCTTATTTTTTAATAATTCATTTAATATAAATTTTTAATTCATTAATTCACATTTTATTGAAATTTTGTAATTTAATGAACGATTTACAATGACAAATACATGTAGGTAATCTATGACAGAATTTTGTAACGCCTTGGTCTGTATACTGTAATGTTAAATTTTTTATTAAATAAACAATTATTATTATTGGTAGGCAAATAACATGCTAGCTTGAGTAGTGAATAGTCAAACGACTAGTTTTTCTATATTAATGGTTTTTTGGAGGAGATGGAGATTGTCGTCGGTCGAACAATGCATATGGCAGAGTTCCGTAGCTAAAGGTAACAAAGATGGCACATAATAAAAATAATAATAATAATATGGGACAACATCCACACAAAGGTCTTCAGGTCCAGGAGCCTGTACTATGGTAACCTGATGATATGCATACTTATATATGATATTAAATACTTATATACATATAAACACCCAGACACAGATCAAACAGACATGTTCATGCACACAAATGTTTGACCTGTCCGGGGATCGAACCTGGGACCAGCGGCAGAAGGCAGGGGTGCTACCAACTGCGCTAACCGGCCTGTCAAAAATAATAGTACTACGTGAATCATTACGGTACGTACATAAAGCCAAACGTTCCATCAGGAACATATTATGACTAAGTATGAGGCATATATGACAAAGTATTAGAGCGCGCCGCCCCGCGTAAGCAGAACGTCATCGCGATAAAAAGGCAATAAAAGTGGGAAATTGATAGATATTTACTTACTATTTATATGATATATGTGATCATATGAAAGGATATCCCCCTCACCAGTTGCGTATCTATCTACCTACTTCAAAATATATAAGGACTTTGAACGTGATTAGTACACATTTTTAGTATGAAAAACGGGATTCACTCACGTAAAAAAACGTTAAAAAGTCAGATCTTTCCGACTATGGTTTCAACCACATCCACCACATCCACAACGCTCGCGGTTGCGTCTCGCCTCGCACTCATCACTCACACACACCCAGTGCGAGGCGAGACGCAACCGCGAGCGTTCTGCACTCTCCTAGAAAAAGACCACCGGTTGTGGTTGAAACTATAGTCGGAAAGATCCGACTTTTTTACGTGAGTGAATCCCGTTTTTCATATTAAAAATATAAGGACTTTGTGCACAATATTGAACGGGGTGGTTATCGATTACTGGCCATAAACAGTAAAAGAAAATATATGTCACATTTTTCTTTTACTTTTATGACCACTTATCGATTCCAAACCGCCCCGTTCAATATTGTGAACTAATAAACAAAGTCCTTGTTAAATTGTTCCTAGATCCAGCAATACTGAGTGCATTTATCATTAACAATGTGTTACAAATTTATCGAAAAATATCATGATATGAGAGCTTAGGTCTCTTGATCTATTTGACTACATTCACTGCGATCTCTTTCATTTAATGATTCTTCAAGGCAATGAAAGTCATCCGTAAACATCTCACTTAGCATACAATCTATACAGACAGATCAATAAAAATCGAAGTGTCTGTTTGAAATTACAAATTAACAGCTGTTCCCAAATGCATAATATGAAAATATTGAGGTACGGCACTTACATAACAAATAAATTTATATATTTTGTCTGTAGTATGTCTGTCTGTCTGTTCCGGCTAATCTCTGAAACGGCTGAACCGACTTTAACGAGACTTTCACTGGCAACTCGATGTTATAAGGAGTAATTTAAGATACTTTTATTTAACATAAATATATTACAATTAAATATAAAACTCTGGCTGTTACTTTATCACGTCTGAACGTATCGTAATAAAATTTAGCAAGGTTATATTATATCCCGGCGAAGCACATATGATACTTTTCATCACCATCATTATCACCATAAATCACCACGCGGGTGAAACCGCGGGGCGCAGCTAGTACAACATAATCGCTTGTATAACACAAATTATATTTATTTTTTATTTTGTATTTTTTTTCGAAGCTTTTTTCGATAAAGATTACTGAGACAAAAGGTTTTAATGTAACGCAAATTACGCTCAATTCACATCTATCGCCGCCTTATCGATCCAATTATGTACCTACCTTATTATGTACCTATATAACCGACGGACCCGGACCAATTTAACATAGATCTTTTCATCTCTAAAGTGAGTGATCTACAATGAGTAGATCATGGACAATCGAATCTTAAATCCCAACAAACATGTCCTCGCAAACGCAGGAAAAAAGGATTTTAATTTTTTGTGTCCGACCGAAACTGATTTTTATGCCGAAACTGAAACTGAAACCGAACTTTCGGCTTTGCTCTATGTTAACCGAAACCGAAATCGAAACATACTAAAAATTATTTAAAGTTACGATTATTTACTGAAATTTACTGTTTTTTTAATATTTATTTGCTCTAATAATTTTGTTTAATATCTTTTTATATATGCATAATATAAAGACAGTTCAATATAAAATAAAAACAACGATCAAAAGTCGCAACAAATATTGTTTTATGTCATGAACAAATAAGACTTACTCTTGGTAGTAAACTTAAAAGAAGAGATGAAAATTCCCGAACACTCGAGTTTCGGCGGGACCGTAATTTTGGCTACATTGTGGCCGAAACCGGAATTTCGGTCAGTCACTATTAATTTTTGGTTTATATGCTTGTTTCAGGTGGAGCGAGAACTAATACAAACGCCGAAGCACCTTTCCCAGTACCGGACAGTCATAAACGATCTACGGGAAGAGATTTCCCGGCTCAAACTGAAAATGAAAGAGGCTTCACGGTATGTTTATCATCGTTCACATTCATATGATATAGATATATACCTACCTATCTGATTGATTTATTTTGTAACTATTAGAGTTTATATTTGACAAAGAGTAAGAATGAGCATACAGAGCAGAAACCCTCACGAAAAGGTGTCGGCAGGCGGTGGCGTCGTGTGGCGGGTCGCCATCTTCCCTCAAATATGGTTGAGGAAGGCGATGGCTGTCACATGTGTCAACTTGTAAACGGGTGCTGTCTGCAGAGACAGAGACCGGTCTGCTCTGAATGCTGATGCAAACTCGGAAACGATATAGCCCTTAAGTAGGTTAACATAAAAATCCTATGTAGATATATTAAAAGAGAGACAACAAACCATACATAATTAGGGGTAATTCAATCAATCAAATCAATCAAATCATGTTTATTTCAGGATATAGGTGTACAATATGTAGCTTAAAATTACGTAGCTATACTAAGTTTTACTTAATTTATCTATACTTTTAAGCTAAGTTATGAGCACTAGCTCCCACACTAGGATTCCCTGTGTTGTGGGAGGCTAAGACTAGCCTCCCACAACACAGGGAATCCTAGTGATGAAACTTACTGAACCTTCGGGAAGAGACCTTCCCGAAGGTTCAGTAAGTTTCATTCGTGACAGTAAAATTAGGAACCACATTGGGTACATAAACCGGATGACACAACATTTCAACACAATATTTCAATAATAGCGATGTTTTACCTGCAATTAAAACATTTATTAAACATACTTACCTAATTCGAAACCTAATTATACATGAGAGAGTAGCGTACTCGACTTCCGTTCCGAACAAGTCATGCTGTGATTGGTCCGCCCGATCTCCTCGCCCAATCAGCGTCGACTCCGCCCCTTCCGCTCCCCTCAAATGTCAACCATCACCCCAGGTAGTGCGCCTAGCGCAACATGGCTTCATTGGTTTTCTCGTGTTATGCCACCAGGCAGGTATAGAAAGTGTTAGGTTTCGAATTAGGTAAGTATGTTTAATAAATGTTTTAATTGCAGGTAAAACATCGCTATTAAACAACTGTACCGTAATTCGAAACCTAATTATACATGAGAGATGTGTTTGTTATCGCCTGGTGGTGATGGTGACGCCAATGTGATTAATCTTTAATAGGTATTGAATGTTCTGACGCCCAGCGGTCCAGGTTTCATTCACAAAACTTTTGTTGTCTGCGTAAGCATGAATTCTAGGTGTAGGAAAATTAGACTACTCATTTTAGTACATGAAACGTCCATTATTTGATTTGTCTGCCAAATCACTGCGAACAAAGAGTAAATAAGGAAGGTACGCCCAATTTCTCAATGGAACTGCTTGCAGACTTGAGGCAAGGTCAATTCATCAATACGTTCCACTAATTATGAGTTTTACCAAATTAGTAACCTTGGCACGTGTTGCTGTTCAAGGTTTATTTATGTGCTGATTGCAACCCATCTTTTAACTCTCGTAATCACTCATGATGTTTTGAATGTGGGGCGGAGCCCCGAGCATTCTTGAATGAGTGTAGTATATATATATATATATATATATTTAAATACCTTTACTTTATTTACAACTGTCTGTTTCGTGAGAGTATCTGTTTTAAGACCATAGCAGTGCTAAAGTAGTTTGCAGTTCCGTAATTTAATTCTGGAAAAAAGCTTATAAACTATTGTGACATAGAAATAACGATGGCTACTATGTCTCTTGAATAAGGTAGATAAAAACTATTTTCTTCTCAAATGTTCTGAATAAAATTATTGATTTATTAAGGTATCGACTTCCAGGTTGGGGGTCGCGGTCGCCTTGGCTAAAATAGTGATTTTAGCTTTAAATATTTATATTTAAGTATTATTATAATTTCGACTTAAAAATGCATGAGGTAAGTATTCCAGATTTGTGAATTAAAAATATACTAAGGGTCGTTTTAATAAGATTGGTTAAGAATCTTGCAATATTAGACCACTTGGGTTTTTGTTGGTTTCCTGGGTAATTATCTCACGAAGAGTGCTATTTTTTCCAAGCTAAACTTTCTCCAAGGAGCAGATAAGCCTAAACATTTTCTTGCATTATAGTCGGTTAGATTTTGATACATTCGTACATCTACGAGTACAAACTTTTTGTATCATTTCTATCGCACGCGACAATGGTTAGTCACCCATACAGGAAGCCGACCAGTCGGGTCGGCATTGTTGGGACTCTGGATAGATTTGTAATCGTGAACGGGTAATCCAACGATCTATTTAACAGCCTTCATAAAAAAAAATGATAACTAGCGGTACCAATGTTTGAAAAACATTGAATCGTTTAGAATAAAACATACCTAATAGCATCGGTAACTGAGTAATCGTGAGGTCTAAATCGGGTTGCTAATGCGACGACTGTTTGAAAATTCCTGTTGATTTGTTTTAAATCGGCTAGTATTTCTTATGGTATGCCGGGGGATAAACCCAACCCTACTCTGAAGTTCCAAGTCAGCCGGTGGGGAGTAACAGTGACCTTGGGAATCTAATCTGTCGATTGTGCAGAAATTGTGGGCACTCGTAAGCTTGGCGAAAGGCAAAAAGGTAAAAACTGTGTCTGTTAGTTTTGTAGTAGATCACTGTTTGGCAATACCACTCGGAACAGAGCTTCCAAAATAAATAGCTTTTCCATGAGCTGTGAGCTTTGATCTTACTCTAGTTCATAGTAGGTTTTTAAGGATAACTAATCATTTCTGTGTATATTTTGCAACGAATACGAGGATGCGTAAACGAGGTACTCGCATATATTCACGGTTAATACAATAAGGTTTTGCAGTATTAGTAGTATCTGATGCGTCAGACGGAATTCAAATTATTGTTACAATTATCCCCAGCCTTGCTCAGTGTCACGATTTTTGTGATGCTCGCAACCGCACATGTTTTTGGGGCACTGTGCTAAAGACAGATTGCAAGCAGATATTTTTGAGTCATTCGTATATAAACTAAAATAGTCTAGAAATAGTCATTGTAAATGAACTGAAGGAAACGGTGATTGTTTGAATCGACCATGGCCATCCAGTCTACTCTTAGAGAAAGTAGCACGCAATGCTCGATCCAGTCTTCTCTTGGAGAAACTAGCACGCAATCATGGTTAATCAATCTGAATATTAAGAGAGCACCGTAGGTACTTGTTCAAGTTTTTTCTGATCCCAAAAACGGTCTTGGTGTGCCGTTGCCTTTAAGTCTGAGAATATTGCTAACAGCTTAGAAAAGACTGGCTTCCCATTTTTATGACACCTCGAGTGTGCATTTCGTCAACCACTTTCATTTCAATTTAGTTAGATATTTTGCTGTAACGGTCGCTCGACAAAAGCTATGACAATTTCGTGTATAATGGTAAATAGTAGTTACTTATTATGTTTAGAATGTCGAGCGGAGCTCCGCGCATTCTTCGATGCGTTCGGTAGCTCGACAAAAGCAATTACCGTTTCTTTTTGCACGGTATACAGTCACTTATTATGCTTAGAATGCAGAGCGGAGCTCCGAGCATTCTTCGATGCGTTCAGCTTTGTTACGGTAGCTCTACAAAAGCAATGACCGTTTCTTTGTGAACGGTATACAGTCACTTATTATGCTTAGAATGGAGAGCGGAGCTCGATCTTAGCATTCTTCGATGCGTTTAGCTTTGTTACGGTAGCTCGACAAAAGAAATGACGTTTTCTTTTTGAACCGTACACAGTAGTCACATAATATGCTTAGAATGTAGAGCGGAGCTCCGAGCATTCTTCGATGCGCTTAACTTTTGTTACGGTCGCTCGACAAATGCAATGATGTTTTGTGGTACACATTATAGTCACTTATTATGCTTAGAATGTAGAGCGGAGCTCCGAGCATACTTCGATGAGTTTAACTTTGTTATGGTCGCTGGATAAAAGCAATGACGTTTTCTTTTTGAATGGTACACAGTAGTCCCTTATGCTTAGAATGTGAAGCGGAGCTCCAAGCATTCTTCGATGAGTTTAACTTTGCTTAATGACCCTCACGAAGGGCTGCTTGTATGCATATTTTATTATAATCACCTATCTCGATGCAAACTAAGCCTCTTGAGCTTTTTGAATGGTGTACGGAAGCCATTTATTACGTTTAGAATATAGAGCGGAGCCCCAAGACTTTTTCAACAAATATTTTTTCTTGAGAACCAGTGATTGCAACCTTTTTTGGTAGCTGCCTGGCACGGAAGGGTAGTCAGAATCTTTTCGTTTTATTTCGTTGCTTCCATATTATGATTTCCTGTCCTATCCCGATGGGATGAGGAGGAATTATGCCTCTTGTCGGGCTGTAAAATTTGTTAGTTACACCGGCAACGCCCTCATGTTAGGGATCGAATATGTCAACCCAGGTTTCAAGCAATACAGACTCATCTTTGGGTGTGCAGCAGCGACTGCGAACTACAGTTGGCCACTGCAGACATTGGCGTGTGCTGTGTCACTTTCTAGACTGACCTACTTTGACGTAGCAATGTGGTAGGGTAGTGGCAGTTAGCCCGTGTTGTTCAGAAACTTATCTTGTGATGCAGTTTTTAGATGTGTTTCATTGCGTTTTGTTTCACCAGAGGTCCAGGCCAATATTTCGTATGTAGGTTGTTTAACAATTACATATAGTCCAGGGACTAAAAAGACTAAGATATATTCGAAGATAAGCCAAAACGCGACCTGAGAATATAATGTTATTCTACCAGCTCTGCCTAAATAACATCGAATTTTTCAGTTTTGCTACTTTACCTGGTGTGAAAGTGCATGAATATATTATGTAGAAGTTTTCTTTGTACATTTTCGTATTAGAATGTGCTTTAACAGATTTTAGCCAATCTCTGGTACATTAATCAGTCGATTGCATGTCATCTAAGAAACCATTTAAACTGTTTTAAGTCTGGTTTTGTGGGACTCTTTCACTAACGAGTGAACGACTTCGACTGGTTAAGCAAAGCGTAAAGTAAGTTTCATTATGGGGATCACACCATAGCTAATGAACTCATAACATTGGAGATAGCAGTGTTTGATTTTTATAGTATTGGACATTATTACAATATTGTTCAAAAGGTTGTGGTTCTATGAGCTGTTCTACATAACCTTTATTTTATATAGCGTTAACTAAGATTATTACACGCTTTAACCATTTGAAAGTTCAGTGGTTTTAATTTGAGGTGCTCAGTAGGGCTTATCCTCGTTTGATTACCCACACATGTTTGGGTCTGCTCAAATCGCAGTACAAGTCAGAATGACTGTAACTTGGATTGTAATTTACCACGATTATATTATAGTTGATGAAAAATAGTAAGTGTTACTCACGGTTTGGTGATGAGCCGGAGCTAAACTACGAACCAACACTTGAATCCGATACCGTTGGTAGGTTATCATCTTCTTTTTCCTGTTTTTATTCCGCTTCTTCCATCGTTGGGGCTGGACCAGTATAACTATCAATTTAAAGAATCTAAAATTCAACTGAAACAGTTAAAATATTTAATTTATATCTAGAACCAGCGATAGCACTGGCTATAAATAAAAAATAATTAGTATTGAAGCGAACGGTAACACCGTTAAAATATTTTTAGTAAGTATATATAATTGCACATGAACTTACTAATTGGTTCAGGACTTTACCTAAACTTTCACCAGCATGACGCAGTCAGTAAAGTAAATATTTCGTACTTACGACTGCTCCGGATGAAAATCCAAACGCCAATGAAGCCATGTTGCGCTAGGCGCACTACCTGGGGTGATGGTTGACATTTGAGAGGAGCGGAAGGGGCGGAGTCGACGCTGATTGGGCGAGGAGATCGGGCGGACCAATCACAGCATGACTTGTTCGGAACGGAAGTCGAGTACGCTACTCTCTCATGTATAATTAGGTTTCGAATTACGGTACAGTTGTTTAATAATGATATAAAGTTAACAGTTTTATCAATTACCTACCTACACATATAAATTTACTTAAGTACCTACCTGTTGTAATAAATTAAACAAAATTATTGATAGATATCGGTATTTTATAAGCATTTTCTAAAGTCTAAACTAAACAAAAACTCTAAATTTAATCTTATTTAGGCTAAATTCCAAATTAGCACAAAACTCCCGAATCACCACCTAAACCAGATATTTCGCTTCATTTGCGGGCATATTTTAGACAGATCCTCACGTAACTTGTCACGTAACTCGGTGCTCGCTAAACTATCATAAAGATACCCAGAACTAAGTAGAATAATCCTATTTCTAGAAATGTCACTGTAAGCACTAAATGAATCTGGATATTAGTGTAAAATTTTTGAGATTGCCTATTATCTGCCTAATACACCTAAAACCAGGCATACGCAAGTTTAAGTGAGGAAGTTACCGATAATTAAGTAGGCATACAAGCGCTAATGATTCGAGTCGAGGGTAGCGAGCCCCCCCTTACTTATTTTACTCTATGAGCGAGCCGTCGTCGTCACCGCGCCTCAACGCTGCATTGCTGCGTTTGAGCGGTGCATACTTATGTGTGTGTACACTGTACTGACCAACGTCAACACGCGGAATCCGGCGATATGCAGAACCGACGTTAAGCAAGTGTCACACTGAGCTGTGGAGTGTTTAGAGACTTTTCGTTAGATGTAAGTATATATAAGTGTTATTTATGTTAATGAGTATTAAATTAAATTATATGTATTATTAACTATTGAAGTCACAGGCAAGAGGACTAATAAAAATTATTAAATATTATGTAAAAATGTGAAAGTAATGAGTGAGTGTGTATGTTTGTTTATTCTTCACATTACAATGGCTGATTAGATCTAGATGAAATTTGGTACGCGGATAGCTTAAGCCCAGAAAGCATAACAACTTTTTCATCACACATACTCGTAAACAGGCTTTTATTACACCGGTTTTAGGCTCGGAATCAAAGATATTTAACACATGTGCATTTTATTTTACCATTGGCGTACATGTACGTTAACGAATTATCCGGAATAAATTAAATGTGTATCTCGTTGCATGTTATATGCATGTAGATGAAGCAATCTTATTTACCCGGGTAATACCTTATTTTTAAACAACTTTATTTAGCTTGGCTTGTTCATATTAACAAAGAGTTTGCAGTTAGGCGCATAGCCTAAAAATAGTAACATTTTTTAATATATAAATAAAATGGAATTAATTATACATAAGAGATATTTAATTTTATTAAATTGTTCATAGTTCTCAAAAAAAAAAAAAACTGCAATGAATATGAAAATATTCACTTTATTGTAATTTCATAATTAAAAGATTACGATAATAATACAAGTCGGTTATTTCCTCACATGAGTGATGTAAACCTTCGTATGACACGAGTGTGGGATGTTGATCACTCCACACTTGTATCATATTGTATTATTAGGCTACCTAGGCTGCTAGGATTAACGAGTGTGCAAGATTAGTTGATATCAGCAAGGTCAGATTTAGGTTTGTAAGATAAGATTAGTCTTCTGTAAGAAGAACGGCTCATTTAGTGTTTAGTTTGTATATGTTCCGTAGATAAGTAGTTCATTTGCATGAGCCACGATTTGACTTTTTTCTTACAAGAATATTTGAGACACTTGTAAATGTTAAGCTCTTTGTTCGCTTTTGCATATAAGTAGGGTTCGAGAAAAAATGGGGATCTCTGTGCAAAATTGGATTTAGTTTGAGGGACGTTCCACGATACCAGTCGTGTTGATCTGAAGGATTGTTTCGTATTGAACATAGATTTTTTGTGGAACCGCAATATTTTGTTTGATACGAACATCTGTCGTACTCTTAAGAGTTGGCTTTCCAAGTACAGATCGTTAGTACTATATCGCCACGGCTTTTTAAAAGCAATTTTTATAATAGCTCTTTGTGCACGTTCTAATTTTAGCAAATATGATCCAAAAGCTGAGCCCCAGACTGAGATACAATAGGATAATATAGAACTACAAAGCGCAGAGTAGACTATGCGTATCAAGTCATTATCAGCTACTTTGCTAAGGCGCTTAAAGATATATTTTAGCTTTCTGGTTCGACTGTTCAACAAATCAATTTGCTTGTCCCATCTGAGTTTGTCATCGACGACAACTCCCAAGTATTTGATGGATTTTGCATGAAGAAGAGCCATGCAATCACAAGTATTGGTATTATCGTAATTATTACAGTTATGGATTTTTATTATAACTGGATTTACAGGTGCCGTTTTTTCTGTAACACTAAAAGTCAGAAACTTCGTTTTGCTTATATTGAGAGTTAGTAGGTTCTTTTGTAGCCAAGATGAGACCAGCCTCAGACCATTTTCCGCAATTTTCGTCACTGATGACCAGTCTTCTGCATGGAAGATCAGCGCTGTATCATCTGCGAATGCGAGAGTTTCAGCTTGTAGTAAGTGGAGCTGACACAGGTCATTAATGTATATCAAGAACAGGGTTGGACCGAGGACACTGCCTTGAGGGACGCCGAAAGAGAACTCCAATAAGTCACTAGACACCTCGCCTTGTTTAAGGCAAACTCTCTGTTTTCGATGCGTGAAGTATGAATTAAACCATTTCAGGGCCAAACCTCAAATTCCCATAGATTCCATTTTTTTAAGAAGTATGGGTCTGGAAACAGTATCAAATGCTTTGGCAAGATCGAGAAAGACACCAATGCATTTATTTCCAGTATCAAGTTTTTCAACTAAGTAGTCTACCATATGCACTACGGCGTCTTCCGTCGATCTGCCACCGCGAAAACCGAATTGGTTCTCGTACAGGAGATTGTTTTTTTCAAGGTAAGAGAGCAGCCTTTTATTCACCACTTTTTCAACAATTTTGGAGATGGCTGTCAGTAACGATATAGGTCTGTAATTGTTATATACTAGTGGGTTACCATCTTTTAGAATAGGTATGACGTTAGCAAATTTTTAAGCAATCGGGAACAATTCCAGAAGAAAGACTGAGGTTACAAAGGTGTGAAATAGGGCCAGCTAGCGATTTCCTACATATTTTGAGTAGATCGTTACTAATTCCGTCGTGCCCGGGAGCAGAACCTGCCTTCAGTCCAGCCAAAATATTGAAAATTTCCATGTGATCTATTGGGAAGAGGAATAAGGAGCTATTAGGATTATTTTTGTTATGTCCAGAAATTTGTACAAGCTCTTCTTCAGAAACATTGAGGTTTGTTAGAATAGTGTTAGCGAGAGAAGAACCCACCGTTGAGAAATAAGTATTTACATCTTCAAGGGACTGAGAAGGAATATTGGAGGACCCAAGAAGTACAGAATTGTTTGAGTGGCCTGAAGCTATGTTGCATATTTCTTTAACCGCTTTCCAGGTTTTTTTACTGTCGCCTTTACCGATTTCCAGAGATGATCGATCATGGATATTTTTTAGGTTTTGTAGTAAATTATTGCAGGTGTTGCGATACTTTTTTATTCCGTTTGTAGTTCTGCATCCTTGGGCTTCTTTCTGCTTTGCATATGGAGCAGATCTCTGCGGTCAATGGCTCTTTTAAGACCTTTGGTGATCCAAGGTTTTCGGATATGCTTGGAGTTTGGTATCATGTCTATAGATTTATTAGAGCGAATAATGTCTGAGACGGTCTGCGTGAAAGATTCGAAGGCAAAATAAATGTCAGTACTCTCCAGTATGGGAGACCAGTCCGTTAGGTTTAGTAAGCGTTCTATTTCTGCGTAGTTTATTTTTGAAACGGCCCTGTAATTTTTATCTAACGGTTTGCTTAGCGTTTTTTCAATGCCAATGATGACAGCGTCGTGGTCTGTTACACCCGCTCCACAGACCACAACACGACAAGAGTGCCCACTTTTGATCATTGCATGATCTAAACATGTGTGACCGTGAGTAGGTAAAGTATGCCCGGGTATTAGGCCATAATGGGCTAAAAGTTCTAGATAATGGTCTGCTCTCCTGTCTTTAGTGTCATTTCTTATGTCAATATTTACATCGCCAGTTATTACCAGCGTGTCAGTTTTTATTTCTTTAATAATTTCCTCTAAAGATATTAAAAAGTTTTCAATGTTGTAGTTTGATGGCGATCTGTATATTGAAATAATCGTGTAGTAATTATTTATAGAAATAATTAGACAGTTTGCACCATGTAGTTGAGGTTCGTTTATAGTTACGTGCACACCTTCCTTGACATAAATCACTATACCGTCACACTTATTGTGATATATCTTAGACTTGTAAAATGTGTAGTTTTTAAGAAAAATATCAGGAGTAAATTCACCCAGCCAGCATTCAGTCAGTACCAACAAGTCAGGTAAAAAGCCTAGACTAGATAGGAAAACGGAAAGGTTGTCAAAATTTTTGCAAATACTGCGCATGTTTTGTGACAATATCGTTAGTTGAGAGTTTGCATTACCCAATTTATTCTTGCATAGTTTGGCAGAAAAAACATGACAACTAGGAATAAAACTAGTTTCATCTAGCTCGTCTATAATAATTTGTGGATCAAATTTTATTTACTTGATACAGTGAGGAATACGAAAAAGAAGAGATCATCAGAAGATAGCGTTTAAGAGAAAGGTTGTATTCAAACACATTGAAATGTTGCAGTGTGACACTTGCCTTATACGATTCAAACATGTCTAAATTGCGGGTAAGAAATAGCATGCAGAGCTGAGAGCAGTAGCAGTACTTACGTAGCGAGTGATGTGGTAAGTAAGAAAGAGATGACGATATTAGACCTATTTTAAAGTTAAGGAAATTTATATTACATGTTGCAAACTGTTGATTGTTGTATTGTGTACCTAAAACCTGGTTATAGATGTAACTAACAATGATGCTATTTTCTTCATAATACTTAAAAATTATACATATGAAGAGTTTCGTTAATGACCTAATTGATATTTGAAAGCGAATAAACTCACAGTAGTTAAGAAAAAGTATTATTGATAGTGAGATATTCTTTTTACTTTGGAAATTATGCTTATATAGGCTGGTACAGCATATATAAACGTCGTGAAATAGTCAGGTTCCTTTCTTGAGATTTTTCAGTTGCTCCTCTTGGTTGATTCTGATGTAGGGTGCTCCATCTTGTTTACGGATGTAAATTTTCCCATTTGAACTCCAGCAATAGCGATAGTTCGCCTCTTTCGCAAATTCTCTAGCCAAGTAGTGAAGCCGTTTGGCTTTCGATGTAAGGTATTCTGAGACGTAGACAGGCGTTTCAGTTCCGTCAAAGCCAAGGTGCTTCGAGTTAAGCTGGGCACCCTGGTGGGCCTTGTGGTATTTCTTAGCTGATTCCAGAAAACTATTTTTAAAAAGTGTGTTTGTCATTTCAACAATAATAGAAGAAAAGTCTTTCGAGTGTCTAGTAAACAGGCGGTATACGTCTCTTATATCGGTAGTCTGCACCTTTAAGTTGAGGGAGTTTGCTAGGCATTGAATTGTAGCAAAAAGGTCTTCCTTGTTTTCCTTAATTTTTTTGGGAACATTTCGAATTTCAAGGCAGGTCTTTCTACAATTGAACTCGATTATCTCACATTTTTCATCTAAGGCAGATATCTCAGACGCGAGTTCCTTACAATTGCTGTCAAGATTATTAATTGAAAATTGCATCGTTGACAGTTTATTCTTCAATCGACTTACCGACCTCATCTGAGGAGTCCTGCACATTAGAGATTTTTAATGTTAAATCGGCGAGTATATTCTGCTCCATACAGTCTAGCTTCTCAAGCTGTTCGGTTCTGAAGGACTGGAACATTTCTTTTACCTCATTACGGAAAGACGAGAAGGCATCAAGATTAAATGGGGACACAATTTGCTTCCCTTCATCTTCTGATGGCACAGCGCACCGATCAATGTTTTCGACTTGTACGTTTCTTCGTTTATCTCGGCGTGTCATGTTCTCTTCCTTAGAGATTTTACTTTTAACTGGATCCGGCGACTCAGTTTGAGATGGAGATCTCAGCACTTTAGGCATAGTTCAGAATAAGAATTCGACCGTTTGAGTAGACCACTTTGATTCACTGTCACTTACAATTATGACACCAACAAAGGGTATTCTAGTATTTGGAAACTGTACCCAATGCACTTCACTATAAGGTTGAGTTTAAATTGTCTTCCTTTTAGTTAAAGTATTTAAAATAATTCTGCGCGTAAACACGTCCGAACGGCACGACAGTTGCGGGGGGAAGCTGATTATAAGTATGTATTGTTGTCTCTCTTTTAATTGCATTTAGATAAAGATAAAGATTTATTTATCTGTCAAAACATCTTAAATTTAAATAAATTTCAACATGTTTTGCCCGCGTAGGCGTACAAATACGAGTATAAGTAGTGAGATGGCGGTCACTTACAAATAATATAAAAATAATAATTGAACATATTTATATAAAGACGGAATTAAAATTAAAATTAAATTTAAATTTAAATATGCATGCTTGTCAAATAACTTATAACTAAACTTATTGTACTTCAAATAGCTTGTCATCTAGTAAATCATTTATACTATAATAATAAATGTTATTATAGTATATAATGTCAATAATAGGTTTATAATTTTAACTTTAAATAGACTAAAGCTGAGGTCTCTTAGGCTTTGCGGGAGCTTGTTATAAATAATAGGTCCCATGCAGAAAATGCTCTTCCGAAATACTGTTTTTCTCGTAGAGTTCAGCCTTAATCTTTTTGCGTCTCGTCTGTTTCTTTGGACAGTGTCGGGCAAACCTGTTTATTAGTTAGTTTTATTAATTTTGCTAATAACTAAATAATGGCACGGACCCTGTGTGTCTGTGGAGACTAGTTATAATATATATAAAAAAATATTAGAGTTTCGTGAGATTGACTTAAATCTATTATTTATTTATCGGCAAAACACTCACGCTAGAGATCGAATACGTCGACCTGGCATTTGAACATAACACTCATACCAGATGTTCATCTTCAGGGCGAGTACGCGGGGTCTGAGAACTCCCGTTGAGCACGTACTCGATCCCTAACGTGAGTGTACCTGTTAATAAATAATAATATTATGTGGATAATATTATATTAATATGGTACAAATTCCACACAAAGTCTTCAGGCCCCAAATTAGGCAGAGCCTATATAGGTACTAATGGTAACCTGATGACTGATATACATAAATAATAAATATACATGCCCAGACCCAGACATAGGCCAAACAGACATGTTCAGGCACATAAATGTTTGACCTGTCAACGGATCGAACCCGGGACCAGTGGCTCAGAAGGCAGGGAAGCTACCAACACTACGCGGACCGGCCAGTCAATAATTTTATTGACTGACAACGAGTGCGAAGCACGAGCGAAGCGTCTCTGTAAAAGCTTGGTCAAAAATGCTTTCGTATATCTGTCTGTCCGGCTGTTCTCCTCTACAGGTCGCATTTCTCATCCGATTCTCTTGAAATTTTGTGAGCAACCCTGCGAGCATCTATATCACGATAAACTTGTCGAGTCGATAAACTAACTTTTGTCAGATATCTTGCCTTGTCTCTAGTATAGATCTAGCTGCGTCGGCTATACTTGCGGCTGTCAATAATTTTACCCTATCGATAATCTCTCACACCGCAAGTTCGATAAGTAGATATGTATACTGAGAATTTGTTAACTCCAGTATTATAACATTACTTCTGTTCGCATAACATTCACACAATCACAACTCATATACACACTCACTCCATACTCATACACTTTCTCTTTAAAGGAAATAATAATAATAATAATAATATATATGTAAAGTAAAGCACTTATTCTGTTAAGTCCAATGATTCAGAATGAGAAATTATAAAATTCCCGGGTATCCGAGATACAGGCCGCGCCTAGTTTGGAACCCATTACTTAAACATGCAACTGTATTTAAGATAAATTTTATACTTATTATAACAATTTGTCATGTATGTAATAACAAAATTTCGATCTATTAACAGATTCATCAGATAAAACAAACCTAATTGCACTGTTTAAATCATTCCATTTGAATTATTTATTCTTTGAGCCCACTAGAATAACTGACCATTCAGTTACCTGCATAGACAATATTTATTCAAATTGTAAGGCTAAGGAAACAACAATTATGACCGGTGTTAGGTCTGATCACAAGGGCCTTGCGATAAAATTTAATGGCAATAAAAACATGAAAAAGATGATAATCGAACATAGGAATATCGAACGTTAACAATTAGTAGGCTCGGAAAGCTTCAGCAAAATATTGAAGCAAAACTTTGCATCGCGAATCTTTCGGAAGAGGACCCTAACGATTATTATTATAGATTATTATCTTTAGTTAGTACCGAGATCAATGAAGTTTGTCCAAAGGTTAAAATGTGTACATCTGGGAAGTTAGTTTTTGGTGACTGGGCTACTCGAGGTATTCGAAAAAGTAGAGATACCATGTATGAGTTATATCATAAAAAAAACTATGACATCTGATAAAGTTTTCCATAGCTATGTCAAAACTTATTCAAAATTATTTAAGACTGTTTGTATGCGTGCTAAAGCTTTGTTTATTAGAGATAAAATTCGGAAATCGAATAACAAAATAAAAACAGTTTGGAAGACTATAAATACTGAGACCGGCAAAAATAAACCAAAAGACACAGCATGTGTCCTTGTAATTAATAATCAGACTGTCTCAGAACCAATATATGTAGCAAATACTTTTGATAATTTATTCTCTAATTTACCTCTAGAAGTCACCAAGTCACTGAAATCTTGCCCCAATGCAGCAGAAGCTATTCTTAAAGCTAATTTCACGAACGAAGTACCTAGTTTTTCTTTTGAATATACTTCAACTGTCGATATTATAAAAACATTCAAAAGCTTAAATATAAAGACTACTGAAGACTTATGGGGAATGTCAGTAAAAATTGTAGAGCCAATTATTAGTTTTATGGGTCCTATTTTGGCCCGCTTATGTAATCTTTGTATAGGTAGAGGTACCTTTCCTAATTTAATGAAATATAGTAGAATCACTCCAATTTTTAAGGCTGGAGAGAAAACAGACTCCTCAAATTATAGACCAGTATCTATACTACCAATTTTGAGTAAGATCTTTGAAAAAATTATGCTCAAACAACTTTTGGCGCACTTCAACGAGCATTCAATACTGCACGAAAATCAGTTCGGCTTCACGAAAACAAGATCAACTAAGGATGCCGGTGTGAAGTTAATGACGTATGTCTTAAAGGCTTGGGAGAGCTCACATGATGCTATTGGTGTTTTTTGTGATCTCTCTAAAGCATTTGATTGTGTGGAACACCGTATACTGATTCGAAAGCTTTTCCATTATGGTATTCGTGGAGCTGCGCTTGATGTCATCGAGTCATATTTATCTGACAGGATGCAAAAGGTTGGCATAAATGGTGTAACATCTTCAGGATCTATAATTAAAATGGGTGTTCCACAGGGGTCCATTTTAGGGCCTTTTTTGTTCTTAGTTTACATTAACGACTTGCCAGTTATGGCCAAGGATCTTTGTGATATTGTTTTATTTGCGGATGACACATCTCTGATTTTTAAAGTAGATAGGAAAGATAGCACACTAATTCAAGTAAACAACGCTCTATCTAGTATCTCTAAATGGTTCTCAACTAATAATTTACTTCTGAATTCAAAAAAGACAAAATGTTTGAAGTTTTCTTTGCCTACTGTTCCATATTTGGAGTCCAACGTTACGCTTGATGGAGTTAAACTCGTAATGGACAAGGAAACAGTCTTCCTAGTCATTAAAATTGACGCAAAATTACAATGGGGTCCTCATATAAATGCCCTGTCTGGGAGACTCAGTTCTGCTGCATATGCAGTACGTAAAATAAGAGAGCTAACAGATGCTTCTACGGCGCGGTTAGTGTATTTTGCATATTTCCACAGCGTAATGTCATATGGGATATTGCTATGGGGTTCAGCGGCTGATATAGAGACCATATTTATCCTTCAGAAACGTGCTATTAGAGCTATATACGAAATGGGTCCCCGTGAATCTTTGAGAGATTTATTTAAAGAAATCAATATATTTACGTTGCCTTCCTTATATGTATTTGAAAATATAATGTATGTTCGTAAAAATTTACATAAATATAAGTTAAATAGTGATCACCACACTTTTAATACCAGAAATACAAATAGGATAGCTGTACCTAGTTTTAGACTTGCGAAGACTAATAAGTCATTCCTAGGAAATTGTGTGCGTTTTTACAATAAAATCCCAAAGCACATAACTGAGCTCACAGAGGGCAAATTCAAGTTGACTGTAAAAACGTTTTAATAAAAAAAGCTTACTATAAAGTTCGACATTATATAGAAGATAAAGATGCTTGGAATACTCCACTTCTGGCAAGCTGTCGCTGCCACCCATAAAATGTAATATTTGTAGTACCTAAGTAGAAACATTGTAAACATCCATATAAAAAGAATGGCCCCGAGTTTCTTGCCGCTTCTTCTCGGTGGGTTCTATATATTTTGGAACGCGGCGGTAGAGTCTTTAAAGTACATTATAATGAAAAGTTGACGTTCATAAGTGCGTCTTTGATGCCTAAATTGAATAAATGATTTTGACTTTGACTTTGAAAAAAAAAACAAGTGGTTCTAGTATTTGTAAGCAATAAACAATACTTATAGTTTTTTGGAGTCGTTTTAAGCAAATTTTTCATTTTGTTATAATAAAATTGTTTTTAAGTTGCGCATTGACTATTGATATGCAAATACATACTCGCGAAGTCTACAGCTAGTAGTCACTAGTAGTTTAATATGTATGACTTTGTTATGTATGATGTCTGTTTGATAGCAGACCTAAAGAAGAGTACCAGCAATTAGAAGAGGAACCGACGAAAGAAGAAAGGGCGGAAAGTGAAGCGCATCTGAAGTCGTTGCGAGAGGCGATAGTGTCGACGTTCAAGCAGCAAATGCGTCTGCGGCGGCGCCTGATGGAACTCGATAGTCATCTGTTGGGACTTGCTTTGGACGCCGAACGGCAACATGCAGCGATATCGCATTGGGAGGCGCGGTTCAACAGGCTCTACAAGCCGATCAACGTTCCTGGCTCGAGATTGAGCACGCAGCAAAGTTACAGGTTAGCTTAACTGTTCCCTAAAAGATTCCATTGGGTGTAATCTTCATGAATTTTAATACCATTATCATATTCTACTAGTACCTATACAGGATTATTGGTAATTCGACGTATTCGCGCTAGAAGGTGATAGGTGTGAGTGTGACTATATTTGTGATAATTCTAACCTCCATATGCATCATGCAAAAGTTTACCATTTTTTGAGTTATCATATTTTTTAGCTTTTTCTAAACAAGTCAAAAATGCAACACCCATATAACCTACTAACGGGAATACGTCGAATTACCAATAGCCCTTTATGAATTGCAGAACTAATTATTTGTCTTCTAAAGTACTTTTTAGCCCACTGATTTACTACTTTTTTCATAAATTACTTAGTACTTATCTAATAACCAATTTTATTTACAGTTTAATCCCCCCGATTTAACTATTTAATACGAGTGTGTTTCTTGCAATTCAATTGTTTCTTAGGAGTTAGGCCACACTGCCGACGGGACAAAATTGAAAATTGTTTATTATGGTCCGTAGGCATTGTGCCCTAACTCCTGAAAATTAGTATCTTTAATTAATTATGTACTTGAACTCCTAAGTCGTATAACTCCTGTAGATTGGTATCTTTCATTCTATGTACTTGCAACTCTAAATTCAAATTAATAACAACCAAATCATAATATAAAACAATCTTCATTATATATGCCTTTATTTTTAAATTCTGATGTTCAATTTTTAACTTGTTTTCCGGCGTCTAAATTTTCTTTTATACGGGCTGTTTCTGTAACTATGAAATAATCTAAAATGCGCATTATTTGCCAATTAAGTAGAAATCCATCAATTCCAAATTTGGATTCAACGATGAGACCCCGTGGCCGACCAGAGACGAAAGTCAATAACGATGAAGGAACAGAACCATGGTGGAAGTCGTTTAAATTCAAACCGTGACGTAATTAGCAAAACGATACCGATTACCTACGTGAAATCGGAAAGACAAAAAGTCCACAAAGTGAATATGCCGTATTTATATAGTATTTATCTATGGCCTATGAACTCCATGAACTAAAGTAGATAGGTGACTACTTATTCAAAAAATCATAGCAAAATTTTCTTATCCTACTTGGAACAGAACTCGCGTTTCACACTAGGCACAATTCAGTGCCGTGCAGAAAGAACTTCGAAGCAGCTCTGGAATACACTTCAACAGTTATGGCTGTCGCATAATGCCAACACTCTCACTGCCAATAATGTCACTCGGTAGCCATAGTAAATATAGATGATTTTATGATAATAATGATATATGCAGCTCTTCTTACAGAGGCGGTACTGGAGTGTCAGGGAACAGCAACGAGCGCGCTGAAGCGGAGGTGGCGGTGGAACAGGCGTGGTCCGAGCTCGCGGCCGTCGAGCGTGAGCAGGAGTCCGCCAGGGCTGAGAGGGACGCCGTGGAGAGGCAGCTCGAACAAGTGCGACTACGGGGGGCGCAGTTAGAACAGGTAAGTTTATAATTTTTAGATTTCAAATTGAAATCTCTGTTACTAGATCAGAAGTCGGAATCCCTCTCTGCTCCAATCCTCTTTCCCTTTTTTGGTCCACTTATCGGGTCCCAAATCTTCTCGCAATCTTAGATAATTCATTATTCTATATTCGTCCAAATCTCTCTCCCCGCCAAAAAATCAACTCTTTTTCTTCATGACGTCCTCCGTGTCATTTATATTATTCAGTATTCATTTTATTTTAAAAATTTTCAAATTTTCCATATCAGTATCAAAATAGTTTTTAATATAAAATAAAAAAAAGATTTAATCAAATGAGGTATCATGTGATTTGAAATTATATTACACTTTGTCCTGTTCCATAGAAAAAGCACTTTTAGGTATTTCCGATAAACAATTTTTTTTTTAGTTTTTGAGTTACGGTATTTGTTTTTGTTTTGAAGGTAGTTCGAGATATTTGTTTGATTGATTGATTGATTGCTATTTGTTAACCGGAATTTGATTAATATAATAAAACAATTGAATAGTATACTTACTCATATTTTTAACTGAATTCAAACAAGAAGGACGTTTCTCAATTCGACCGTATATTTTTTATGTGTGTACGCGGAAAACTTTGTCGTTTAAGAACTGATCTTGATGATTCTTTTTTGTTTAGTAGAGTATACTTCCGAGGTGGTCCCGTTTAAACTTCGTCGAATTCGGTCCAGCAGTTTTTGGGTTACACTCCAATAACTGAAAAGTGTTATGCCTATTTTGATGATTTGATGATATCATCATTGACGTTGAATGACAATCGATCCCGTAATTAGCAATAGTTAATTTTTTTTTATTGTCATTCTAATAGTTTACGAATGTAGATTTTAAACAGATTAAGAACTACCATACCATAGTTTAGAGAACTTTAGTTCAGTGTTTTATTGGCCTAGCACGAATAACAGCGTAAGTGTAACGTATAACGTATCGTTCACGTGAAACAGTACAAACTGTCATTTATCTAGGACAGCTGTGACACAGATAACTCATAGTTTGTGACCGAAGCGTGACGCGTTGACGCTTACGATACGAATACTTTTTCGCAAAGTGTTTGTGCGATCTCTGCACATGCGAATTGGTGGCGAATAGTTGAGTGGGATGCAGGAGCTGCCGGCTCGGATCAGCAGCGGGCCGGAGCGCGAGGTGCTGGCGCTGGTGTGCCGCGTGCACGAGCTGGAGGCGGACAAGTTGGCGCTGCAGGGCGAGCGCGCCGCGCGTGCGCACGAGCTGCGTCGGCGTGATCTAGCGCTGCAGCGTCGTGACGCACAGCGACGCCTCTCCGACGAGATCATCACGCGGCAGCGCCGAGCGCTCCACGGTACGATCTACCCGCACATCATTCATGACTCTTGCTATAATGTAGGTACACTTGTTTTATACACCACCGCCTTTGTAAATGTATGTCTATTTCTTTCCGTGAGAGAGAATCAGAGAGTGAGAGAGAAGAGATCGCTCTGAGCGATGACCACCCATTGTGACACTGTTAATTTTAAGTACTTAGGTATTAACCTGTCGTGAAATATTTTTGTATGCATTTTCCGTATATCTTTATTTGTAACATATATTTGTTCTATCCACATCATAAATAACCAGCAGTGTGATGTTTTTGGCAGATGGCGGTCTATGGTTCAAATCCCATCCTATTTAACACTGAAATCGGCACAATACGGAAGTAGCATCATGGCCATATTGAAAGAAAGCATATAAAAAAAACTTCCATACACCTTTGAGAAATTATTACTACGTAGTAATAATAGCTCGATGTCATACATTGACTTTGCAAGTACTTATCAGATCAATAGAGAAGAGAGTGTTCTCTCTAAACTTACTTAAGTAAGTTTTTTAGATCCCTATTGAAAGTATATTCTTGCAAACGAGGCTTATTAGAATAATTCAGTCCCATTTGAAATCCTACGCAGGTCGTCTATACTGAATCGACAGACTGTCGTAGTCTCTTTGCATTTCGAATCTGAAAAGTTTTGATAACAAGGTGAACGGTGGATAAGAACCGTACAAACCTATAACTCAAGTCAAGAGTGACTATAGGCGTAAGGCAGCAGATATTTTCTTTGTCTATAAAATCATAATTAAATGATAGACTAGATAAACTAGCATGCAATAGCACTGCTAGTTCGGAAATGAAGTCACTTCCGAATTCACATTCGCCAAGCATTTGCCCACTCACACAATTTTGGGATACTTATGAGCTCGCTAATAGTGCTTATGGCGTGATGCAGACTGCACTATAGGATGTTTTATGTCGCAGGAGGCATGGACACACACAATAACACATCACAACGTCCCCCCGACGACAAGACCCCGAGAACAAATATTTTTGGTTATCACACAAATATTTGTCGGCCCGGCCAGGGGTTGAACCTGGGATCCCGCGCTTCGAAGGCAGGGTCACAACCAACTGAGTTGACGAAGCCATCAGTCTTCTATCATTGTATTTTAATACATAACTAGCTGTCCCCGCGGTTTCATCCACGTGGTGATGGATAATTATGAAAGTATGCTATGTCCTTCCCCGAGATGTGACAAACCAAAAAACACAACTAACACTACTTCGCTTTATACATATTACTGTGTTATTTTATCTTGTAACGTTTACGAACCTGATAAAATTAGATTGTAACGGTTGTAGAAGTCGGCGTGGGCATTCCTCCGGAGCTAGCGCAACTTTATGAGCTGTACCAACAAGAGATCCACGCTTCTACCTACACAGAAAGCAATGACATTTACACGCCACCCTACCGCCTCCCGCCGATTTCAACCAGGTAAGTCAAAGTTTTCACCTACCTAAACTGGAAGTGTACGAGGTGTAGTCTTGTACACTGCTAAGGTAGCGCGACTGCGGTCTCGACTTTCATTGGGGTTTTCAAAGACGTAATTGACCTATCAATCAATGGAACATCGTTAGAAGTTGTAGAGAATATCAAATATTTAGGGTTGTGGCTAGACCGCTCGCTAAAATGGACAAAACATGTAAGTGAAATAATTGGTAAGTGTTCAAGGGCGTTAAATATTTTTAAAGCTCTTGCTGGGTCTGGATGGGGAGTTCATCCATCACACTTGAGACGTTTTCGTTGGACACGTGGATAAGCAATGTGGACTTATCCGATATAGTTAGATCAAGTATTCATTTTATAAACAAACCAAAACACCGATTTGATCTTAATTATTTAAGACGAAATTGTGAACAATATATAATAGAAAATTATAGTAACCATTACGCTATTTATACGGATGAATCACAGGAAGGGGATGAGTCAGGATTGGCTGTTTTTGATTCGCAAACAAATGTATCTATTAAACTTAAATTAAATATTAGGGTTTCTATATTGTATGTCGAACTACTAGCTATTGAAGAGGCTATCTCTTACATTGAATCGCTTCAACCCGGTAATTATGTAATACTAGTAACACTTGGCTCGGTGTTCCTCGAATTTTCGAGGTACTCCGATAGCCTACAGAATTTTCGACTCCATTAGTAAGCTACAAAATAAAAATAGAGTTCTTCAGTGGATCCCTTCTCACATCGGTTTGTACGGCAATGAAGAAGTCGATCGATTGGCAAACGAAGCCAGTACAGAGGGAATACCTTTGCAATGTTTACTGTTCACGCGAAAGCGTGACGTCACCTCAAGGCGTAAACACGCCCCACCGCCGCTGTCCTCAGCTGTCATAACTAGAAGCAAGCTGCTGAAAGGAAGCGGAAACAGTCACCCTTTTATACTCGTAACTGGCGGACGTGTACCGCTGCGTTCCGCGTAGCGACCGCGTGGCAACCGCCATCATGACCACGAGTCACCGCGACTGACTTCGCCGCGAGTGACCTTCAGGGTGTGTTCGGGCCGGCCACACACCAACTCCCAAATCAGCCCGTGTTTACACACGCATTCAGCCCGCCGCGTAAACCAGTGCACAACCCAAAAGGACAATACAAACATTATAACCAAGTGAACAACAGCTCCTTCAGCACGTCGACCAAGGCAGGACGCCTCCAACGCGGACTCACGGTCACCAGCACTCATCAGACCCAGAGCACCTCGACACCCCCCACGTAAACCAGGTATTTCCCAACAATTATTCCCTACCTATTCTCTGGTTGCAGGAAACTGCTCAACCACATTTACCCCCCCCCCTATCATCGAGCGTATAGTGGCAGGAAACTGCGAAATTATATTTTCCTACGAGCACGGATATTTAATTCCCATCTTGGTGCATCGAACCGAGATAATTAAAAGAACCGGCACCTTAATATCTCATTCGACCGAAATATGGTGTAAACAAACTATATTTTCCTTCGAACCGAGATAACGACCCAGTGAATATCCTTCACTTTCAGCTCTTATCAGCTCTTAATTAAATTTTAAGTCCCTTTAATACAGTCCATTGCCCAATATAAATCCACTATAAGCCCAATTTAATTTCCAATTTTCATTCTATTGATCTAATTTAAATTCACTCTAAAATTACGTCATTCACTTCGAAGCTTCTAGCAAAAAAATTCCACTCGTTAGGAACTAACATATTGCCAAGCGAAACTGACCCGTTGTTACTAATTGTAACGACATCGTATGACACAAGCGCGCCCCAGAATACATGAGAGTTGTCTCACATTCCTGACGGATTAGCCTAGCACTACGATACGATTGTTGTTGAGTTGCTAGCTTGACATTCCTGACTAATTAACGACGGCCGATACGATTGTTCACTAATTGTTTGCAAGAAAGTATCGTAATTAAGAATTCTTAAGGCTAGGTACAACTACCTACGCCAGGTACTTTGTTGATTTTAATTATAAAATTATACTAAGTACTGTTAAACGGGTTTGCTTGTGTTCTTGAGATTAAATAATCATAATTCGTCCATAGTCGAACGTTTTGAATTCAGCCCAATTTATTTCAAGAACTATATTCTTACCTAATAGAGATCCGCACACCATTTTAGAGTTCCGTGAAAATTATTACGTAACTAACATAAAGTAACACCTGTTAGCTGTTGTGATTCAACACTCATAAATCATTTAGACATGCTACTTAAATAGGCTACATATGTTATTTATAATTGGGTTAACTACTTATATGTAAATTAGGGTTCCGCGCAGTTATTAAATATTTAGTACCGAACGAATTTACAGGTTTCAATTAATAAAGTAATTAAACCCTCAGCTCATATAAGGTTTGGTACACACGTTATCAATTTAGGCGTTATTTTAACCGACTTCCGAAAAAGGAGGTACGGAATTTCACCTACGATTAAGTACTTTAATATTTTTATTTCCTTTCAATTTTGCTTGCGTCCTTGTGCCTGACTTCGCCTTCGTCGTTAACGATGCCTTCTGAATCACAGGTAGCCAGATTTAGGGAGGAACAAATCGCTATTGTTAAGCTTAATTTGGAAGCGTTATCATTGAAGTCTAGCAAACCAAGGCGCTATAGCCCAGAATTCGCTGCCAGAGCAGCCGGCGTAAAATTAACCCGCGATAAATTTGACGCGGCGTATTACATAATATTAGACACCGTAGGCTTATCAGATTCCGAGGAGGAATTCTACAACGAGCAGTATGAAAGGACGACTACGAGACCTACTACGAGATTCTCGTTGTAGAATTGGAACAAAAAACATGGTCATTAGCGCCCCCTCCGTCATCAGCTCAGCAGGTATCGAACCCGCAGCCACAGTGCTATGCGCAGGATTCGAACCTGCACCCTCTCAGCTCCGCGCCTATACCAGCGCGCTTATCGCCGTCAACTCAGCAGGTATCGAACCTGCACCCTCTCAGCTCCGCGCCTATACCCGCGCGACCCTCTCAGTCAACCCAGCAGGTATCAAACCCGCTCCAAATAGAGTGCTATACGCAGGTTTCGAACCTGCACCCTCTCAGCTCCGCGCCTATACCCGCGCGCTTCTCGTCATCTGCTCAGCAGGTATCGAACCTGCAGCCTCCGTGCTATGCGCAGGATTCGAACCTGCACCCTCTCAGCTCCGCGCCTATGCCCGCGCGCTTTTCGCCATCAGCTCAGCAGGTTTCGAACCTGCAGCCTCCGTGCTATATGCAGGTTTCGAACCTGCAACCTATCAGCTCAGCGACTATACCCGCGCGCTTCTCGCCCCCACCTGCGAAGGTATCGAACCTACAGCCACCGCACTATGCGCAGGTTTCGAACCTACAACCTCTCAGCTCCGCGCCTATACCCGTGCGCTTCTCGCCCCCACTTCAGCAGGTTTCGAACCCGCAACTTTGGCGCTATGCGCAGGGTTCGAACTCACGACCGTTCAGCTCCGCGCCAAGACCCAAACAGGGATCGAACGCGCAACCTCACTATGGTGACAACCATTGCTACCCATGGTGTAGTGTAAAGGGTCGCAAGCCTCGGGTATGTACCCGATACTACGCACTACCAGTGCGCTTATTGCCGGTACAACAGCGCGAGGTACCACGGCGCCGTCCCTCACCTGATACGGGCCAGATGGTGTACTCCCGTCGTACTCCACCGCGAACTACCTCGCGTCCTTCACCGCCGCCTAGGCAATGACTAGGACGGCACATCCAGCACATACCGACTCAGCACGCAGATAATCCGCACACATTTTACCTGCCTACAATTCTTCAGCACACACACACAACACGACGACAAACTGTCGTCGCAAACACCTTAAGTCAGTTAGGTGCTGACATTCTGCACTCACCCTTACGCCAGCAATTCTGGACGTTATCAGCTCGTCGCGTAATGCGACATCGAGTATACAAATGTATACAATGTTTACGTTTCCGCGCCCAAACTAAGGCCCCGTACATGGCCAACTCACCCGCCGACCGCGTAAACGTTCAGCCCGTATTTAGCAAAGTCACGACGGACTTTACTGGACCATTTTTGATAAAATCCAGTACACTTAGAAACGCCAAGCTATTAAAAGGCTACTTCTGTGTTATAACATGCCTAGCCACGAAGGCGGTCCATCTTGAACCGGTATCTGAGTTATCCACGGAAGCGTTCCTTGCGGCATTACAGCGTTTTGTTTCTAGGCGCGGTGTACCGGCGTTAATTAGATATAATTGCGGTACAATTTATGTAGGCGCTAGTAATGAACTTAGGGAAATACAAGACTTTCTTGCAACCAACAATAACAATATCGCACCTACACTTTCAGCTCTTTTAACGCGCATTGCAGCCATGCTCAATGCACGCCCTCTCAGCCCACTCTCTTTTGACCCCGCGGAATTTGAATTACTCACCGCGGGTCATGTTCTTTTAAAACGTCAGCTCAATGCCCTACCTGAGTATTCGTTAGGAGGACGAGCCATTTCTGCACACAAAAAGGTTCAAGCTCGTCCTACCCTTATCCCAACACCTTTGGCGATCCTGGTCCAAACCCTACCTGCACAACATCCAAACCCGCTCCAAACGGACTCCCCGATCCAGCCCACCTCAAGTCGGGGAACTGGTCCTGATAGTGGTCAACCAGGTGCCGCCTCTACACTGGCGCATGAGCCACAAGACGAACCCATGAAGGGATGGCGTCACCCGAGTGGTGGAAATCAAGATCGACCACCTGACTGTCGATTGACCACCACACCACACCTTGCCGCGTGGGGAATATGTTCACGCGAAAGCGTGACATCACCTCAAGGCGTAAACACGCCCCACCGCCGCTGTCCTCAGCTGTCATAACTAGAAGCAAGCTACTGAAAGGAAGCGGAAACAGTCACCCTTTTATACTCGTAACTGGCGGACGTGTACCGCTGCGTTCCGCGTAGCGACCGCGTGGCAACCGCCATTATGGCCACGAGTCACCGCGACTGACTTCGCCGCGAGTGACCTTCAGGGTGTGTTCGGCCCGGCCACACACCAACTCCCAAATCAGCCCGTGTTTACACACGCATTCAGCCCGCCGCGTAAACCAGTGCACAACCCAAAAGGACAATACAAACATTATAACCAAGTGAACAACAGCTCCTTCAGCACGTCGACCAAGGCAGGACGCCTCCAACGCGGACTCACGGTCACCAGCACTCATCAGACCCAGAGCACCTCGACACCCCACGTAAACCAGGTATTTCCCAACAATTATTCCCTACCTATTCTCTGGTTGCAGGAAACTGCTCAACCACATTTACCCCCCCCCTATCATCGAGCGTATAGTGGCAGGAAACTGCGAAATTATACAACGTTCGACATAAATGCTTAGAGATGTGGAACAAATATTTTGATGAGAGGTCTCGAAGCAAGGGGATTTTGGTACAAGACCATACATCCCAGCCTTTTCCGCATCCCCTGGTTTGTTGGTGCAGATATGTCAAGAAAGGATGTTGTCATGGCTTTCAGACTTCGTTCTGGACACATCCCCCTGAACAGCTTCGCGTTTTTAATGAAAAAGATAGAATCACCAAATTGTACAGAGTGTACTTTTGTTGAGGACGTAACTCACATTTTGGTGGAGTGTGTCCGAAACGAGGCTGAAAGAAACATGTTTTTATTAGAAAGTGGATATCATTTATGTAACGTTGGTTTATTTAATAGCATTTTGGCTACACCCTTGTCAAGGGAAGCCTTATAAAATTGTGAAATTAGGCATTGCGCGTAGAGAATAAGCTAAGAAAGCCCCTATGAGGGTGAAATATCATATGTGATAAAACCCTCTATAAATAAATAAAGATTTTAAAAAAATTGGGGTTTTCAAAAATAAATCAGTCTGGAATCAGTCCAACACAGTTATTGTTTAATTTATCATAATTTTATGCACGGACTAACAAGCCCGCATATAAGCTGTCCTTTGAGCCGGACAAGTAAGTATAAATACTCAATTATCGTGCAGGAACCGTATAATAGGCAGTTCTATATTAATGTGCAAAGCTCAATACAAAATTGTTTTGATAAGCAGAATGGCAGGTGCGTTCGTTTGGTTAATGATTTTGTCTAATAATCTGCCAAAACTCCCGTTTTAGTTGGAAACTATGAGTGTTTCAGCATTTTCTTATCGACAGCGTTGCACGCACGCGCGCACACGTATACCGCTAGGCGTACACTTACCTCCTCACCTACTGGACATACTTGTAATTAAGACACACCCATGATTTTGGCGTTTTTTGACCCAGGGGTCGTTTTCGTAGAGGGGAGGGGGGTTACTTTTTTTAAACAACAACTTGTTTAACAGACAAGTGACAACAAAACTGGACGATTTTGGTAATACTCGGCAAGCTGTGTTCGCGAGGTCTTTTTTTAATTGTTTGAGGATTGTTGGTAAAACTACTACTGTAAATAAGTAGCAATTAAAATGTGCATCAAATGACAATGAATCGTTGTATGTTCCAGCATGTCTGAGCTGACGTGGTCGGAGAGTGGATCGAGCGGGTCGGGGCGCGGCTCCAGCTCGGGCTCGGGCGGTACACTCGCGCTCGCGCTCGACACGCGCCTGCCCCGTCTCGCGCCCACCCCTGCGCCGCGCCCCCGCACCAGATACAGGTACTTACTGAATGTGTAACCTCCGCGTGCAGGAGAATGTCACTCATATCATAATGTCGTCTCTCACGTCAAAACATATGCGGTCTTATCATAACATGTGGACTAAAGATAGTTCCGAATTTTAAGAGACACACTGTTTTAGACTTTCGCGGTTGCTAACTAATGTATAACGGGATGAAGGCGGACAAAGGGAATGCGACCGTTGTGTTAGATGTAGCAGAGTATGAGAGTAAGATAGATATTCAACTTTTTGACAGTTGGACTTACAATCCATTCACGTACAACCCTACAGCTATAGTGATCCAACTGGTGAGAGAATGTCACGACGATTTCTCGGATGTTGTGCTAAGGAAACCTCTACGACCCAGAGTACCACATCCACCAGTGTTATACGGTTTGCCCAAAATACACCAAGAAGATGTACCTCTTCGCCCAATGGTTAGCTAAATCAACTCCCCTACAAGTGAGTTGGTAAGTCGGATTTCATCATTTGTGAAAGAATCTTGACATTTGGTGAGCGTCGTGCAGCAGACCAAGGACGAGAATGATGAGATCATGGTCAGTTTTGATGTTGCATCTCTATTCATCAAGTACCGGCAGGTGGAATAAGCTGGAACATCCCGATGGAATACATCAAGCTGCTTGAAGACTGCTTATTCTCCAGCAACGCCTTATACAGAGGCCAATTTACCAGCAGATCTAATGGAGTGGCTATGGACAGTCCAGTGGCCCCGGTAGCTGCTAACCTGTGAGTAGGACATATCGAAGACCTGGCGTTACCCACTTGTCCCGTTACAATAAAGTATTGGAAGAGATATGTCGATGATATTTTCTGCATACTCAAGGGTGGTGAAACTGAAGCTCGTAAGTGTTTGGAGCATCTGAACAATGCCCACCATTCAATGTGGTTCACAGCAGAACTTGAAAGAGACCAAGCGTTGCCCTTCCTGGATGTGATGTTACCAGGAAGGAATGGTACGTTTAGCCACACAGTCTACCGAAAACCGACGCATACGGATTTGTACTTGCATGCCTCCTCACGTCATCATCCCCGTCACCTTAACTCCGTTGTCAGTTCATTGATTAACCGGGCCTTTGACTTGTGTCATACAGAACACCTTGCTGAGGTATCCCACATAACTGGTGTTATACAGAAATGGTTACAAGTTACAAGTGCAATGTGAAAAATGTAATACCGACTTCCATTCTATTACTTTGGTAAAAAAAAGGTTATTGGAGTGTAACCAGGTGTAACTCAAAAAATACTGGAACGAATTTGATAAAATTTACAAGGAGTGAGAAAGCACCAGCTTTCAAACAAAAAAAAAGTATTTTGGAAATCGGTTCACCCAGTCGAAAGTTATGAGGTTACAAACATAAAAAAATATATAAAAATACAGTCGAATCGATTACCTCCACCTATCAGGCCACAGACATATTTACACCATTAACAATCGAGTTCAAGAGCCAGTGGAATCCGTAGCAAAGGAGTGAGAAACTTTAACTTTTTTTACATCCAGTCCGTGAACATGGTAGTATTCCGTGAACATGTAACTGTGCCGAAATATCGGGAACTCCAAATGTTGTGGGGTCTACATTACATCCTATAAGTATAGGTACCTACTAATTATGACATGGTTTACGGAAATGTCGTATATGCAATTTGTTTTAACCATTTTACACGGTTACACAGACGTTTTATCATAAGATTTTGTAAACTTCTAGTTCCATTCACCCATTCAGTAATTTCAATTCTTCATTGCACATCCTTTCATAAATGATTTTTGAGTTCCCACAATATTTGTTTTTTTTTACGAATGTCAAAAAGAGATTAAAATTTCCCACTTTCTTTGCTGACATTTTCTTTTAATGTACTTCTGCCTCGCCATAACCTCCCACCTGATCTAGGTTTTTCTTCCATAAGAACCTTCTCCTGACAATAATTAACACATTTAAAAAATGGCCGAAGGAGTGGAGGAAAGGAGGCCGAAGGCCGAGCCTACTACCCGAACGAAGTCGCGGGCAGTCTCTAGTAGATTAATAATAAAGAGGTATAAATAGTAAGTGCCCATAAAAAGGTGTCGATTTTGTTCGATCCCTGCCAGATGATAAGGAACGATCGCAATGTTAATGTTACCAGTCGATGTGTTGAAGTTGTTCTAAAAGACAGTTATTATTTGTGCTGTGAGTTACGTAAAAAATACACTATAAAAGACTCTGAAACATTTTAATTTCTTAGGAAATTTTATTGTAATAGTAGGACCTTTGCAGAGTCTGCCTGGAGTATTACCACCCCTTTGCCAGTTATTCAACCGTAAAGCAGTAGTGTGCAACCACTCCTGTGCTTCGTTGAAGGGCGAAGTTTCCATCGAAATTACAGGTCAAGAGATTAACATCTTATATCTCAGGGTGACGAGCGCAGTGCATTGACATGTACGGGACATAGTGTGACCCAGTGTACATCGTAGCACAAGCGTAGCAATCTACTACGCAGATGTAGAGTACCCTAAACCGATCCTCATGTATGCAAGGGTTGATGAATGAGGATGAAGCAAAACAGGTGTCAGGATCGTAGCAAGTCGAAAACTGTGGTCTCAGACTACTCCTACGAGAAACAGGCGTGATTTTATGTATATATGTACCTATCATTTAAGAGGCATTTCACATTTTAATGCGCGTAATCGTAGATTTTAAGCGCTTAATTTACTATCATAGGAAAGATTCACAAATAGTTGAATAATTGAAATAAATAGAATAATCTGTCCTCTTTTCAGTTAATGTACCACATTTACAAGCATAACTTTAATTATTTTGTAGTGACCAATCTCCCGCACCTCGTTTTACGAATTAAATGGAATATAGCAAACTTCAGAGTTCTATCTCTTGTATAAAAACTCATCAAATTAACTAAACAAAAAAATCTATTCATCAGGAATATAATCTTGTTGACACACAGTGTACTAGAATATCGATAATTGATCATCATTATAGAAAAAAAAATAAAGATCTTTCGCCAATTTCCACGAATTATATCAGCAGTTTAACACGATTTATTGCGTTAAATAAAGTGTTATTCCAAACTGATATTATATCAAAAGAAAGTACATTCTTCAATTAATCTGATCTGAGTTAAAATATGATATTAACTCTGCTTTGTTAGACACAAAAAAATATTTAACATAAGTCTAAATGATTATAAATTGAAATGTAAAGAAATTGATTGTTTACTCATTCCAAAGCCACAGTTTTTAAAATGAGTGCAAGTATCAAAATATGTTACTCACAGTCACGCTATTCCGTCGTCACTTCTTTCGCCTGTGTAAGCGATGCGCTGGCATTTACCTAAACTTCAGTAGAGTGATTTTGTGAAATGGCTCTTAAATACATTTTGTTGTGAGGGATACAATAGCTAACGCTTCGCTAATATTTTGGGATTAAGAACATGGTTTTTTTATTACATATATTATGATCATGCCCTTACATCCCCGAAGGAGTCGGTACAGATCTACATCTGTTATTACATTAATTACCTACGTAAACCCACATTTTGGTCCAGTTTATGTTTTTTTATGTTTATGATTGTATAATGCTATATCCCTACATTACATCGCGCTCGCTTCGTTCGCATCAAACAAAGTTATTATTTTATTTCTTCCCTAAGATAGTTATGAACAGGCGTTACGTATACCTACGACAGACTTTATCCGATTGGTCTCTTGAAACTCGACTAAAACACTTGAGATTCACCAGAAACTCAGATATTGTTTTCATCAAACTATAGGCCTATAGTGCCTAAAACAGCGTCATACCAATCATACTCGTAGTTGTCTCATAGTTGTGTTTTATTTCAGTCACGCAAGTTCAGCGACGTTGAAGCGGTATTCTAGCGACGACAGCCTCGTGATGGCGCCGCTGCGAGGGAGAGACGAACCTGGCGCCTGAACCTCACGCGACCTACACCAGTGCGGAAACTCCTTTGTTACACGTACAACGTGTTATTGTGAATGTCGTAAAGATAAAGGAAGCCTTTGGAAAGGTGCCGGCACCTTTGTGTAGGATTGTCGGCTAAGGTAAAGGGTGGAACTGAGTCTGTGAATGTTTTAGGTAATACTATACATACACGCTTCAAGTTCAGAAAGAATCATGGTGTATATGGCCAGTTTATCGTCATTAAGTGATTGCTTGTACCCTAAGCTTACTCGTACCTTGCTACTACATACTTGAACAGCGGGTTACCTTTTCTTAAAAGTGACAGGGTAATTACCTATGTATCTCAGTTGCAATCAGGTGCAGTAAAATTTTGATTGAAATCATGAACAATTGCGCTTTATAATGTCAGTTCAACAACTTCACTTAGCTAATACGTTAGAAGTTAAGAGGATTGCACAGCTCATACTTGTCCATACTAAAAGAAGTAACTTTTTTCTACCTCTTAACATTAAACGATTTCAGTGGTTTTTTTTCATGTAATGTTTACGTTGTTTAGAGTTTTTCTTAAGTTTAAAAAATATTTATATAGGGCATAGTAAACAATGTGAATGGTTACACAAATAAAAAGGTTCTGAAATCGGACAATAGGTAGAAAAGAGTTACTTATTTTAATATGGACAAGTACTAGCTATGCAATCCTCTTAAGTTGCTGACTGCAGCAACATTCTTACTAACGTTTGTTGGATATATGGGGATATTTTGATCGTTGAGTCAGTCAAAACTGACTCAAACTCCCCATTATTCAAAGATTTCTATATAAATTTGATTGTAACTTATTGCAACTGAGTTACCTACATACATTGCCCTGCTATGCTGGAATCGATGCCCTTGGGACCTAGTCTTATTTTGAATGTTAAATTAGTTGTGAATATAGGTACTTAGTATATTTCTGTGAATAGTTATTTCGTGTAGATCACGGTAAAACAAATCTATTTAGCTATTTGTGACGCTTCTATCAGATTTGGTTTTATTGCAAAAGACTTTTATAAATAAAAAATATGGGTTTTCATTGTTTATATTACTGAGATTAAAAACAGCTCCTATAGGTAAGTACTTATACAGTTCTAAAATTGAATCTACTAACATTTATAAATAGCTTATCAAATACCTAATCTCATTTAAAAACATTCAATAACTACATTTTTATAGGCACTTTAAAACAAACATCACAAGGACAATCACAATATTCTAATAACAATACAACATTTAGTTTTGTTTGCGGTTTGATCTTATTCGTCACTACATAAACAAACACCTTATTTTAAGTATGAACAATGTACCTACGTAAGTATTCAGAATTATATACTTAGACAGATGCAGCAGGATACTTACAAACATAATTTGACTCAATCATTAACGTCCATTTACAGCTTTTTAATGGAATGTTAATTTGTATTACAGACTATAGGTACGTACATTTTATCTACTGACTAAATATTTCACATATATAGGGTGAATTCAATCAGTCCACAATACCTAATTAGAGTGTGTTTGAAAGCGTTCATCGACTCGGACACCACGTAAGTATATACGTTTCTAACTTACAAAGACCTAAAGATCTAGGTGTAATTCATTTTCTTTTTGTCCTACTCACACGCCCGCACAGACGAAAAAATTCTCCTTATCTTACAAATATTTGACCTGGCCTATGATCGAAACCTGGCTTCGCGTGTCATAGGACCACTATATCTACTGAGACAACGGGACCGTGTAAGCGTTTACCAACCCCATTGTTAGTATTATCTATCTGCCACCACTACTAGGTACTACTCGTGTGATCGACGGTACAGACAAGAGCAGTTACTGTTTCTGTATTATATATATATGATCAAATTGTAAGTAACGCCCAAAGTAAAAACAAATATTACAATAATACTCTTAGCATTACTCATTACTTTAGCTGAAAACCATCTTGATCACGTCAGCTTTATCAGCTTATTATCGCTCCATTCGTGTAGCAGCATCGGTGCCACAGACAGACAGACAGAGACGTCAAACTTATAACACCCCTCTTTTTCCGTTAAGAGGATTGCATAGCTAGTACTTTCCATACTAAAAGAGAAAACTCTTTTCTACCTCTTAACATTGTCCGATTTCAGTGATTTTTTATGGTTTCATCACATTGTTTACTTTGCCCGTACGTTTTGATTTTTTCAGTTTTACTAAGTTCTAAAAAAGGAAATTTATAGTAAATCTATAGTACTAGCTATGCAATCCTCTTAAGAGAGTTTAACGCGATGATGGCGGCGGTTTTCGGATGCGGGTCCCGGACCGGCCATTCATCCTTGCACCCAGAAATTTATTAACGGTTAGAATATTATGTAGTATTTGGATCAGCGAACCTTTACAAACACCAGTATTATGTACTCATTTAAGTTCACCTGTAGCTCTACCATGACTTGGCAACATAAACGTCATATTATTATAGTCGATACTCGATCTCGCCTACCTATTATGCTCCGTGATTGGCGTACTCGCTGTCAATTTTAGTTCTACAATCGACCGCAAGGCGGCACTGTTCTTTTTTCCATACATTTTTATGCGGCAGTCGATACCGAGCATCGATTGGTGTCAATGTTGTAAACTCATGGTAGACCCACTGTACAAAACAAAATAGTTCACTAGATCGCTGGGTTTAGAGAAATTCAAAATAAGATACAAAATAGAAAATAAAAATAAATAAGATTATAAATATTATTTCATGTTATTTGGCCATCCTTAAAAGGATTGATTGACTTAAATATGATATACGAAGAATAACTAAGTAAGTAAGTCCCATTATTTAAATATAAGCACATACTTAGTAACCTATTTTTCACCGTGTCTACTCTTAGTTGTATTAATTATTACATATATTATGTAATAAAAAATTAAACAACATTATTATGTCATATGGACGGATGTTAATGTTTTGTTATTTTTCCTAATAACACGTAACATTCCTACCTATACTTATATTAAGTATATTTATATACTTGGTACCTTCTCAAAATTAAGTCAAAATCCCAAGCGACCTATATTATTATACCTACCTATGTTTACTTATATGTATAAATAAATAATGATATGGGTATACCTACTTATAAGCATAAATTAATAATCTCATCCAAAACACTAGTACCTATGCGATAGTGATATATACTTATAACTAATTTAATAATGATCTATTTTTTCTAAGCGGCAAAACTTAGAGATAGTAGTTATACAACCAAAACATTAATAAAAAGAACAAAAACATAAAAGGAAATAGTATTCGGGAACACATATCAACGCAATTCGCAGCCTCTTGGACTGGTCGTGACTCTTCGATGTCTTGAATTTGCTTCATTGCCATCATGAGGAAGTATAGTAAAAAATATCATCAGAGGCCGTAGCACAAACAATTGGCGAAAAAGTTTTCGTATCGTAAGCGTCAACGCGTTACGCTTCAACGTACAAACTATGAGTTATGTGTCACAGTTGCCGTAGACAAATAACAGTTTATCTTTCACGTGAACGACAAGTTACGTTACACTTACGCAGTTATCCGTGCTAAGCCCACTGATTGTATTCACTATACGTGTAATTCAAAGCACTACTTAAGCAACAAACAGTATAAATAAATGAAGGTTCAAACTACAAGCAGTACACGAAAGTCCAGTAGATAATATTGAAGAAAACGAACATGAGAGGGAACAGGACCCGGGAGCGCTTGTCGATCCAAGTAGCGATCTCCTGCGGAGTCATGGTGGTCCAAGTGTGGTGTTTGGGAGGCTCGTCTGACTCCTCGCTGCCGTGCCCGTGGTTCTTTGTTAGGTCGTCGTAGCTTTGTGTCGTGATCGTGGGCAAGTTCAGGGCGGATGGGAAGCTCTGAAAAGAAAATATATTGTCATTAGGATGATTTTCTAATAGCATTGTCATTCTGCTACATTTAGAGTACCTATGTCTTTCGGTATAAAGGTGTTGGCTTCGTTTTTAAGCTTATCATGTATGGTGAACATGGCAGATCGGTTGGCAATTGAATGAATCGAAGCTGAATCTGCCTTCCCGTTGATATGCCTTATTAACCAAGCTTGAGTTTCACTCAATGAGTATAATTTTACGTTTCAAGGAACAATGCCCCACGGAATGCAGCTTCAAACTCTGTATGAGGTAAAATTTTAAAAAGGTAGAAAATAAAACACACTACTTATGTATATTATACGGTTTGTTATTCAAAGTTACGGCTTGGTTGGATTGGCTTTGATTGACTTTAAAACTACTGTTAAGATCGTTCTTAGATGACTTTTTTATGATTTTCCAAAGCGCCTGGTGACTAGCTTTGATAATTTAACCTTATTTTGTCAATTAAAGTGATTTCCATTTTTTTAAAACGGTCTGTTGTGACTTTATACTTATAGAGATAGTTAATCTTCGTCCTATATATATACTCGTAACAAGCAACGTCGCATTTCTGAAATCTCATAATCCTCCTTGAAGGACCTAATAGAATAGAATAGAATAGAATATAGATTTATTCCAGATCATCACACAACATAACAATAAATTACATGGCAAAGATAACAAAGTTATTAACTAAACCTTAAAACAAAACACTTTTTGTAATGTTGTGTGATGTCGGGAATGAGACCCGCCTCAGCATATGCTAGGGTTGAAAACCTTAGCGCTGGTTTTCAGTCGGAACTCATGACCGACTTCATATGATTGTATGCTTGAAAATAAATGCATTTTTCTACTGTTTATCCTAGTAAAAGATTCCTGTGGGATAGTTATCTGCCACAGGAGGCTGCTAGTAACGCTAATAATATAAATGACACATATTAATAAAAACTAACACATAGGGTACTGATTCAACGCGTAGTTCCCGGAGAATCGCGATAACCTTATTCCACAAAGACGTCATCATCTCAGCCGTATTCACGGGCAATAAGTAGTCAATTGTAAAACTTGAACAGGAACTATGCCTATAGGTATAATGTTTTGAGGCGATGCAATGCCGCGCAAATCTCTAAAGGGCACTGCAAGTGTTATGGAGGCGTGGCGCTTAACATCAGGTGTACGATCTGTCCATCTCATCACGTGATACCGTGGAAAAACGTGTTATAGATATGAATCTAGATTCAGCGTGTAACATATATATTTAAAGTAATACTCTTAGCAAACATAATTAATCAGAAAACTCGAGCTATATCAAAACAATGGTTGTAGGATATATACTTGTGCTGTAATACATGATTCATACTGATAAAACTATAAACAACATGCATGATTTAAATAATAAAGATAATCATAAACACTACCATATTTACCTTACTTTTCCGCAGAAGCAATGAAACGGTAAAGCATGTTTTAATAAGTTAAGTATGTGGGTACACGTATTACAATATAATCTTGGTGACGTATGTAGTGTACGTCATGTAACTGTATCATAACTGCAGTATACGTACATAATAATGTTTAATAGAAATACAATGATATAATATAGTAGATAGAGCGCAGTAATTTGTAGCAGAGCGTATGGTGGCACGGCTTGGTGATTTCATCCAATTTGTTTTGGAAGTTTAACTATAAACCCAAATGTGTGAGAAAAATAAAAGTTATGAAATGAGAGAAAACGTCGGATCACTCCAGCGTTCTTATTTTATAGTAACGCTCCTTGCAGATGATAAAATAGACAATTTTTATTATGTTGTTTCCCAACTCGTTCTTTTCTACCGACTTCCAAAAAAAGGAGGAGGTACTCAATTACGATTATATTCAAGGTACGATTGTACTCAAGTACGATTGTATTTTTTTATGTTTGTAATAACTGTCATAACCTCATAACTGTCGATGGGGTGAACCGATTTTCAAAATACTTTTTTTGTTTAAAAGCGGATGCTTCCCGTGTAGTCTCATTTAAATTTTATCAAATTCGGTCCAGTAGTTTTTGAGTTACACTCCAATACCTGATTTTTACCAAAGTAACAGAATGGAAGTCGGTATTAAAATTTTTCAAATTGCACTTGTACTACATATTTTAGATTATGAAAATATTGATTTGACATTTATATTGTTTATCTTTGTTTTTAAATCATTACCATCCGCCCACGGCAGTTGCGCGTGAGTCGTTTGTTCCCACTAGTTCAGTTGACAAGTTGACTGAACTACTGAAACATTTTTCACGTAAGTTCAGTCACACTAGGCAGAAGATGTGTGTATGTTCACATTGAACACGGCTGAACGGATTTTGGTGAATTTGTTAGTATATTAGAAACTGGATTAACACATAGGTACTTTTTATTTCGGTAAAGCGCGGGAAATCGCGGGGCACAGCTAGTTGATAATAAAAGACGCTTTGCGCCCCGCTTCGTTCATCATCACGTAGTTTATTTTTCTAAAAATATATTATTTATTTGACCCCAGCAGGGCTATTAGGTATCTCAGTTGCAATCAAATGATGATTGATATCTTGAAAAATGGTGGCTCTATGTCAGTTTTGACAACCTCCGTAAACAGAAATGTTAGTGAGTTGATGACTGCGACCTGAGAAAGGTGACATAAAAGCGCAATTTTTTTGGTCTCTATTTTTCATCAATTAATTAAATAAAGTTTATGTCTCATATGATATATTAGTACTCCATCTTTCACCATATTTGGCATACAAACTTTGTTACTCACATGTATTGTAAGTATAATGTTTAGTAATTACATTTTTAGTCATACATTTTTACCCTAATAATTAATATGAATGACGCCGCAAACAGTAGGTATGTCCAATATACCATTCACCAAACCTTTTTTGTTGTTCGATGCACTGAACCACTAAATAGTTAAAAAGTTACTCGTACTTTACCACAATCCTGTATATATCTATATATAAATATAGCATGTTTGTATTAATCATTTGATATATTTCATTTAAAGCTATATACATTTTTCACCTTCTTCACTGACGCTATTTACAGTGAGTAAATCAGCGAGCAGAACCATAAACAAACGAATAGTTTTTTAGCAAACCGTTTAGTATACTATATAAAGCAGGGGACCAAGGACGTTTCCTTGTGGAAAATCAAATCTACCCAAACCATAATCGACGTGAATATAACATTTCCGTTTATTATTTTATACAATGTTAACTGATTTGAGTCACTTGTATCAAAGTTCCAGATGAGTTTTTTCCTATGTTGCTATTAATTAATAATGTTAAACAAGCAAGTACTGATCAACATAATCGAACGCTTTTGTTAGATCTACTTATATACAGCGCACTGACAGGCATCTTTAATAGCATAACAATTTTAAGAAAATTATATAAATAGTTCTTTTTTGAATTACAAACGTACCTTTTGCTTTCAAAAGACGCAGTTTTCTTTAGCTTTTACGGTAGCTTGCCATTTGATCGTTTATATATGTAGTTCCCAGCATCGAATTAGTGTTTACAAACAACATTCTAAAACACTAATACAAATACTTAAAAAGTCATGTAGATTTTAGATGTTGTCTTAAATTCGGGACAAAAAAGTTTAAGAACTTTTGTCGTTGCCTGATATGGTATTCTGCATTGCGATGGGTATTTTACAGGAGAGTGAAGCTAGGAAAAGAATGATGGATGAATGCCAATTTCTGACGTATGAAGTAACAATTTGTTCTCTGAAATACGATATGTCTTTTAAAAACGCAGTTGTCTCAACTGTATTCAATTTAAGTGTATAGTTATCGAATCAACATATAAAAAGAATAAAATAATGATACAGCAAGGTGAATACATAGCGAACTTTTCGAGTTGAGCAAGATTAAACGTTATTTTGTCCTGATTAATATCAGTTCATACACAATACATTAATGTTATTATTATAAAACTGCAATTACAAGAAAGATTTTATAAAAAATAGTATGCAACAATCTAAACAAGAAAAAGTTATAATGATCGATCAAACTAACTTTGTCGTGTACTTTAGTACACGACGTAAGTAGATATAGTTTAAACCGCTAAATGTTGAAGAAACGTAAAGTAAAAACGGTTGATTTCCTTTGCGAAGTGTGTTATGAAAGGATTTTTATATTTAACCAGTAAGGGGTGAACGGAGATATTATTACATATTATAAGTATGAAGTTTACTTCATACGTAACCGTGTGTAACACGTAGGTAGTTACATATATAATCTATGGCAGAGTGACTCATTAACAAATATCTTATAATTTTCTAAGAATGTCTATTTCTGTGTAAATCTCTGTTTATGTAGGTGTTACCATATCTCTGAGTTTATGTAAGCTGACCGACATTTGTTTAGTTTGCAGTAGCATTTGTTGAACAAATGATTACCAATGTAGTTCTTAATTAAGAAGGAATATGTAATTAAATTATTAGATCAGTATGCAAATATATCTAGCTTCATCTGTTGTGTGAAACTCGTGATCAAACTAATTGAAAATTTCAATGAGACGTGTGGAGCAAGAACGGGAAATCTTAACTTATTAAGAAAGTAAATATTGTGTAAGTAGGTAGGAAGTTAGTATTCTGTATACTCTGATTACGTTTCTTAGCTTTTTATGTTGATATTAGGTACAATAATAAATCAAATTTCAATATTTACACACCAAACACACACAAAAATTTATACAATATACCTACGCTAATTTTATAGAAATACAATGCTGATACCATATATTTTTGCAAAATATATGCCACATTTTTGTATTGGAAAAACAAGTAGTCCGAAAGGACATTCCATACAGTTAAGTCTCGTCAAAAAATAATAATACCAACATAACAATCGTTTTCTTAGTTGGTAGTATTTATATAATTAGAAACAGCTATTAATCGATATAACCCACTTAACGTAAACACATAAATGCATTAACAGACGTTTTTTTATTAGGTCTCTCTTTTTTACGGTTCATTAATAAATTATGAATGATACCGATCTATAGGTACAGCAACAAGAAGTGTTGAAGCTATAACAATTTCATATGAATATATTTTCTTGATTCATACTTTTTTCTACCGGCTTCCAAAAATGAGGAGGTACTCAATTCGAATGTATTTTTTTTGTTTGTTACCTCATAACATAACTCTCGAGTGGGTGAACCGATTCTCAACATTCTTTTTTTGAATTAAAGCTGGTGCTTCCCTGAAAGCTGATGTGGTCCCATTTAAATTTCATCAAATTCGGTCCAGTACTTTTTGAGTTACACTCCAATAACTGAATAGAATTGTAGGTATAAAATTTTTCTAATTGTACTTGTTATATCGTGATTTTCCTGTAGTTGGTTCTTAGTTTTTGAACTTGTATATAAAGTATTTTGGGGTTTTTGCAGAGAAACATGTTTGTTGTTTTTCGTGTAGGTAAGTAGGTACCTACTATCTAGATAATGCATAAGTTACAAGATTATGTTTTGTGATTTTGATGGGATATATCTCGCACACGGTACGCTTGACAAAAATATGATGTACCAAACCCTACCTTTATTTTAAAATACTAAGTAGATATATAACATGATGGGTTCGGGCGGAAATATTCCATTTAATATGACGTCACACAGTCTAGAACCAGTTTACAAAAAAGAGGCTTCCATTAACACCTAATTTTTCAAATTATTATAGGTATGTAGTTAAGGAGTTAGAAGAGATGAACATAGATACGTACATACATACACACGTACCTACCGAACAAAACATTCCCTTCCTTTTGCTTCTCCAGAGTTGGGTAAAATTAACGAAAAAGTAACTTACGTGAACAGTAAGGTAGTTGTTGTAACCGGGTCCTGCCGGGTCGTTGCTGGTTTCCTGCTGCAGCGAGGAACAGGAGCGCGACTTGGTCAGCTGTGGCGAGCTCTCTTGCAGCTCTTTCTGCAACTCCTTGCGCGCCAGCCGCGGCGTCAGCGTGCTCTTCAAGATGTACTTGCTGTTGACCTTCTTCAGACTCACTGCTTTCCTGGAAATCAAAAACTTTAGATCAGTACTTACTCACATCTCTATAGAATTAATTAAAGCTAGCTAGTATACTACAGAATATAATGTACTAGCTGACCCGCTCACAACTTCACTAGCGTGGCCTCGCGGGATATAAGTATTTTTTGCGTGAAACCCTAATTCTATTTCTATAATAGATGGGTTTCATTTATAAATTATGAGATCAGCTATCCTGCCAGTGAAAGCCAATATTAGCCGGAACAAACAAGAGACAGACAAAAATTATGCATTTTGTTAAAAACTGTTATTTTGACACATAGATAAATAGGGCAAATTCTGTGTTAGGACATTTCAAACATAAATTTCAGTTTTATTTATTTGTATTTACTTATAATGTTTTGTACTTATAAATGTCACTCATACGAGTATAGTGCACTCTTATGGCCGGTGTCAATAATCGATCTATCACCGATTTACCTTACTAGAGATAGTAGGTATTTGACACTATTTGTTATGTCTTTCTATCGGTAGTAAGGAAAACTGTGGATAGTTCGATTATTGGGATCCCCCATGGGCCGTGACTTGATGTTCTTAACCGATAAACAAGGTTAACCGAGCCTTACTGTGGTCACGATTTGGATGGGTGACCGCTACTAGAAATTTCATACTGATCCCTTATGTGCTTCATAGGTAGATATAGAGTTCTTTTTCTTATACACTGGGACCTAAGGAATGGACTTCGACCGCATCATCACTAACCATCAAGTGAAATAGTAGTCAAACTAATCTATAAAGTATAAAAGTAATGGACTGAAATATATAGTGTATACACATAGGTGTATTTCTATGATAGAATTCGTTACAACTTCAATAACTAAAAACACTGGGTTGAGAATTAAGCGCTACCCTGTTATATTAAAGGTAAATAAAATATTAATTACAAACTTCAATTTAAAATTGTTAGCACTGTTTCATTAACTAGGACCGTAAGCAAAACGCCAACTTCAAGTTACATATGTGGTTTTTTTTTGTAACTCTGACGTTTACCATTTCAGGATTATCTAGAAATTAGAATACCCAATAAAAATAATACAGTGAAACTTGGTTAAATGGGACCTGGATAAATGAGAAACCTCTATTATTGAGAGTTGCAATGAGGTCCCGGTACTTTTTCATTGAATAACCTCTATTAATGGGATTTTTCGAACCTGGTTAAATGAGATCTGATTTCTAGGATTTATTCGATGTTTACCTTTATAATTGGGACTCTGTAACTCAATTACCTCTATAAATGAGACAAATTAATAGGGTTGGTACAGGTTTTGACACTTTTGTTTACAAACATTAGAATTTAAGAGGTATTCAAATTATCAACGGGATAATTACCATATACATTTTCTAAGAGTTTCCGATATTTCGGCACTGTTGCAAGCGCCATTCCATTGCAACAGTGCCGAAATATCGGAAACTCTTAGAAAATGTACATGGTAATTATCCCGTTGATAATTTGAATACCTCTTATGTTTGTGACCATGATAGTTTAAAAACTTATAACATTAGAATTTCTTTCGCAGACGCTTTTTTGTCAGTACTATCTCACGTTTTGACCTAAAACAAGGTACTACTCTCCCTCAAAAATGGAATAGCCATACACTTCGACCTCTCTAGCGGGAGCCTCTGTAAATGAGACAACTATAATTTTAAACTTGCCAATTTGAAAACTGGATTAATGGAAACCCTCAATAAATGGTACAACATTCTTGGTCCCTTGAAATCCCAATACCGGGTTCCACTGTACCTTTGCTTGATCCTATTATTTAGGATAATATTATCAGCAGAACAGAAATTTTAAAATCTTCTTTATGTATTTGGTTCTAGCAGTTCGTTCTGTATGTATAAAAACATTTTACATGCTATCAATTTTTCATGATAGCATATGCCCTATTCTTATCAATACCGTAAAATATACCGTTTCCCATAAGACAGAAGAAAAGTCGAATGTACGTACAAGCAAATTTATATATATAATTAGGTATCTATACCTAAGTAAGTATATAATCCTAGCAATCTTACTATACTATACTATACGTATAGTTCTTCAGACATAATTAATCCAAAGCTATTATATGCTAGTTTAACAACCAGCAGTATGTTCTGCATTTTACGCATAGCATCAATCTTTCTTATCTTAACTACGTACTTCCTACGCCAAATAGTGTTCACGAAAGCAAACTCCACGAGTGCTGAGAAGATAAAACCAGTGCAAGCCAGGAACCAGATCTCGCTAGCTTTGATGTATGACACCTTCGGTAACGTCTTCGCTTGTGATGACGCCAGGGTGATGAATGACAACATCGTGCTTGTACCTGGAAAATAAAACGATGGTAAAAATTAATTGTTCGATAGAACGCTTCTTTTCGTTAGATAATGCTGTCAAGCTGTTCAATAGATGTCGCTCCGTGCCCTTACGACTGTTAAAACCAAAAAGAAAATTAAAATTCGTTGCTCGGACCTCGTGCCTCGGTGGCCTAGTAGTCATGGCGTCTGACACGGATTGTCGGAAAACGCGGCTACAAATCACGTGCGAGGATGTGTATTTTTCTCTTCAAAATTGCAAAGTTTGGTCTCGCTAAGAGGCGTCAGTGGTTTAAAAATCATATTATAAAAACGGATGATAAAATAAAAGTTAGATAGATATCACTTTATTGAGACACCATATTAACGACTTCATTTTAGGAAGACCAATGCTAAAAACTAGGTAACAATGGGCGGTCAGAGCTTCTTTTCCAGACACCCCATTACTTCCCACAACAAAAGTTACGTGCATGAAAACAAAATTAGGGTACGAAACTGCCACTATCCACTTTAACAATTGATTATACTTTACCTACCTTTTTGGTTACCTATTTATTTTATACCTAAGAAGAGTATATGTAAATTCATGGCATAGGTTCATCCCATCTTAAACTTTGGGCGATGAGCCGGCCATAGGGATGACATGCATACACGTAGGTAACTTTTACCATCACACTACCCAAGCTGACAATATTTACTCAGGATTTACGTCTAACAGTATATACTTATTTCGTCATTCATTCATTATTACTTACCTAAGGTGATACGAGGGGCCGAAGCGTCTGCTTGCAGCCAAAACGTGACCCATGACATTGCCACTATCATCATGGATGGAATAAAATAATCCATGAGGTAGTAACCAACTTCACGTCCCAGTTTGAAAGTGAATTTTAAGGCACTATAGTTTCCAGCTGTAAATCAAAATATAGCGTTAAGAATTTTCCATTTTCATTGTTATAGTTACAACATTAATACTTCAATATCACGACACAAAATTAGACATTTACATCTACCTCCTCCGAGGCGCATATTCATAATGTCCCCTCGGACTACGGACTCGTTCGTCCAAAAATCCATAAGAGAGTACTCCGTCAAATGAAGCTCGGATGATAAGCGCACTGGGTTGTCCTTTTCCCACATGAGACGTAGAATTGAGGCGTTGTATTTCCCTGTAAGTAAATGAAAAGGAAAACAATAAAGAAGTGAGCAGATACCTACATGCTCACTACTTCAAATTTGTATATGTATTACAGTTCAATGAGCCATCACGGAGGTAAAATGTTTAGGAATCCATCTAAAGGTACTATATAGTACTCGTAGGTAGATATGATACAATTTTTCATTTAAAAAATCCTTTTTCGGTAAAATACATATTATACGGTTTAATACACTGATTAGAGAGAGAGAGGACAGACTCAGCTTTTCTGTGATTTAATATACCCTCATGTTTAACAGCTTAATAGGAAAATTGACTTACAGCTTTCTAGATTCATTGAACAGGTTTGATCGTCGAACGGAAACTTCTGCAGATTCATCCAGCAGTATAGCACTGCCTGCATTCTCCGGCTGAAAAGAACTTCTCCGTCAGGCGCTACGGATATCAGGACATCTTTGCTGTCAGTTCCCATTAAACTGGACGATTGCTCGTTCGACATGTATAAATGTGGAACCCATATTCGTTGTCTCAGATCGTTTTCACCAATTATTTTTGAACGATCTGGAGAATATAGGGCGTATGCCAACCGTGGGTCTGTCCATCGGAGTTGCAGAAGGAAGTGTAGTTTAAAGTTCTGAAATGGTTATATAATCACAATTATTTTTCATGAACCTGTTTTCTAATTTAAAGGAAATTAGCTGCGCTCTGCGGTTTCACCCGCGTGGTGATGGATGATGGTGATGATGAATCAAAACTTATAGCCTATGTTTATTAGGAGTAATGTACGATTCCAATGATGAAAGAGTTTTTCAAATCGATCGACTTTTGGAGGGTATACGATACAAACAAAAAAAAATTATATTATAGGTAAGTATAAGCATAGATAATATTGTATTGTAATATTAAATGGTACAGATAAGCCATTTAGGACATTGATTATAAATACTATTTCATTAATTTATTCTACCCTGTTGAATCAGAATAAAAATATACAGTGTTCCTATGTATACGCTATATACATTCCTCAATTTCATTCAAATCCGTAGAGCTGCTTCAGCGGGGAGCAGAAACAAACGTGCACAAAAACTCACTAACTCATAAATTTTCTCATTAAAAATATTAGTGTGTTTATTTCTCCAAGCTTACCAGGTCATGAGCTTCAGCCGGCTGGATGAAGTACACATAGGCACTTGCATGGACGTAGACCACGTCTCCGGTCTGGTAGGTTGGAAGCAGCAACCGGTCATAACGACACTCGTTGGCGAGCCGAGAGAGGAATTCCGACTGCGTGTAGCTGTCACCTTTGTCGAGGCTCGGGCAGTCCAGTGTGATGGCTGTCCTGCAATTAACACATATTCATTGAATCCAATAGTTCTGGTATAATTCTGTTCAAGTCAAAGGTTTAGTCAAATTATTGGTAGGAAATTGCCGATGAATTGAAAGTCATAGTGGAAGCAAATTCATTTAAAACCACGTCAGAATTATTATAGCAGTCTTTTAAGATGAGATGGTGAAAAACTCCTATAAAGACTTCATAGATTCGCGTCCCCAATATAGCAGAAGCATCAAAGAACTTATTCCATGAAAATTTCAAAAAGGCATCGATAATATAGTTGTTAATACTTCAATAAATTATATACTTATATAACTCCATGTTTTTTTATTATTCTTATATTACTCAACAGTTGGTGAAGCGATAAGGTGGACCCATGACTTCTCCCTGTGAGCCTATCACGAATATCTACGTAAGTAACGTAACGTGTCGTTCACGTGCAAAAATACAAACTGTCATGTATCTAGTGCACACGTGACACAGATACACTCATAGTTTGTGCTGCATACGACAACGATACGGTTACGATAGACTTACGCAAAGTTTGGTGGTAAGCCCACAGGGGAATTAAACTCAAATGATAGACAACGCATGGATGGTTTACGTTATCAGCGTTAACTGGTTTTCTAGGATTGAAGAGGCAAGATCGAGAACCAGAAAGCTCCAACCTCCAAGTGTTAAAGGGCATAATAGCATTTACGTTAAACTAAATCTCACTGTTGTAAAATTTAAGAGTAAATAAGTGTTTAATTAAGTGTAAATTATCAACAGCGACGTAGTCGATCGATCAACATTAAAATGTTAAATCGTAAAATATGTTTGTTCATCAGCTGTTCTCACTAAGTGAATAAAGATTAATGCGATACTCATCGATCACAAGTAATATTCTTGCAATCGAATAAAAAACCCTGTTAACCTGTAAAAGCAAGGTAATTCTAGCTTAAGCATGCAGATATATTATGCACATTAAAGTTATCGGCTGTAACATCCTTGTTTGCATTTTATCTTTTGAAAAGGTACTGTAATGCCTTTAAACAAGCATGTAAGTAGGTAGACAGGTATTCATAAATCCCAGCTATCTATGCATGAGCACGTCACTGTGATTTATGTGTGCGTGCTCATCGTGTGCTCTAGTGCGCGCTAAACAAACTCTCTTTTCAATAACAATAGTTCATTGTTTACAGAAAGTCGTCGTATCAGGTTAATATATGGATTCATGGTGCGGCAAGGTCATAGAAGGAGCTGCTAACGACAACAGTGCTAATATTTGTTTTCGCTGATAACATTATGAACCAATTCTCTGAGATAGGTACTTACTAACGAGATTTGCTCTTAGATTAACGGTAAGCCGCTTCCTACGTGAACGTTAATTAAATATGTTCTACGCTCTTACACAAACTGGAGGTATATATGCTGCATGCTCCAATTATTGTTTGGTGTGGGCAGCTGAAACTGTGGCTGTAAGAAAATATTTTCTTTCCAAGAACGTGCTGCCTATATCTGAGTTTGACTAGCGATTATCTCCAGATTAAAAGGGCATTGCATTAGAATAGGCCAACACGAATTTAAGGGGGGGGAGGGGGAGGGGGGAGGGAGGGGGGAGGGGGATGTCCTCCGACACTACTCTCGTGGCGAGGAAATGCCTAGTTTTTGCGAAAAACTACTTTGAATTTTCTTTGAACTTAACCTCAAATTTATAACGTTTATATATTGAATTTAACTATATTTACTTACAAATATGAATGGATTGGACATGGAGTACTGACTATTTTGGTGTGTTCTATGTTTGACTCTGGGTGGGCTCCCGCCAGAAGCTCTAGCGGTCGCCCCTGAGTGTCACTTCGCCAAACTCGGTCTTCGCTTCGCTACGGAGGTCGCCGGCTCGCTTCGCTCGCCACCTCCCCCCGTCGCTCCGCTCAACCTCGTCTGGCTCGCTCCTCTCAGGACCTCCCTTGAGCTTCTGGCTCCCGCACTTTTTATATACAATCTAGGGGTGTCAGCCACAAGACTAGGTGGAGTCGGGGTGCTCTGTGTCGGCTCTGTCTCTTATTTTGAACCTAACCAACTCAAGTTAGAGTGCCCTTGACTCGAATAAGAGTGCTAGCCCTGATGGTCACAGCTATTTTGAATTACATTAGAAATAAATCATATAGGTGCAAAACTAGGACAAAAATAAAACAAAATTTAGAAAGTATTTAACTTATATTTTGTATACATATTGCACAGCTTTTATCAGTTCGAAAAACTTATCCTTCTTACTGGCCTCCACAGATCTCCTCCATAAATACTCAACAATTGAGTCTGCAAAATTGCCCGGGTGGTTGTAATTATTCTTGTAGAAGAATCTTTTAACCACCCGCCATTGAGACTCAATTCGTTGAGTATGTGTCCCATCCTCGGCTATAAATGGACTGTCAGGGTCACTGTGGTTGACTTTTTTATGAATATATCCATGTTGGCTTAGGCAATCATAAGCCCTCCAGCAGTCAGTATGGATGGTTGTGCCCGGCTCTACATGTTTTTGAATTAGGGGAATTAGCACCTCTGCAGACCTAATGTTGTCCGGGCACACCTCCAACCGCAAGTCCTCTGAACCATCTTCTATGAGGCCAAGGACCCAATGTCCCTCAATGTGTCTCCCTGAAAAAAATTAAAAAACAGTTATTAAATTGAAAATACAAGTATAAAATAATGAAATTGATTAATGCCTTATATAAATACCTTTATTAAATTTCCTCTTCCCAAATTTGCTTTCGTCTACTTGCACAATTTTTCCAGGGCCTCCTATTTTGCCCCGGACTTCTTGTTTCTCCAGTTGGTAAATTACCACAACTTCCCGGCAGTAGTTATACCAATCGCTTATGGTTGGCCGGGACAAACAATGTTCTTCTCTAAATATATCTTCGTGTATTACCATGTCATGCGAGTAGTTGTATGCAAAACAGTACATTAAATAATAAATGTGTCCCAATTTTAGTTTTACGTTCTCAAACCATGTTCCTTGGGCTCTAGATACTCTAGTTTTATTATGACAGGAACCCTTGCTGCACACAAATGTGCCCATAGTTTTGTCGTTCTTGAAAACAAGTTTCATGGGATTTTTGTGTATTCTACACTTCTTAGTTTTCAAGATTAAGCCTTGCTCTTCGGCAAAAACCAGTCCTTGTTCATGTGTACTTAACATACGCGCCAGCTTTACAATATTCCACGTTTGTAAAACTTCACCCACGTATTTCCGCCTTTTAAATGCGGGTTCTTCTTCAAAATCATCTAAAATGAAAAACAAGCATTTGATTAACATATTTTGTGGTTTATCAAGCGAAATAATTTAGATTACAATAAATGAATAGTTAACTCACCTCTACTGGTAGAAGCTACTGGTACTGCATCTTCACGGCTTGTGGAAGCCGTTGGTTCATCTGCTGATGGAATATTAGCCATGTCGCTAGGCAGATCAATCGTGCAGAAATCGGAGTCCAGTAAGCAGGCAAAAGTCGTGGTTCAAGCAGAAATCGGAGTCCAGAAAGCAGGCAAGAGTCGTGGTTCAACAGAAATCGGAGTCCAGAAAGCAGGCAAAAGTCGTAGTTGAAGAAGAAATCGGAGTCCAGAGAGCAGGCAAAAGTCGTCGAAAAATTAACACAAAATACCACGCCAAAACAATGAAAAACACGGAGAGCGAACAGAGCACATTCACGTAACTCGAAGAGGAACGGAATGCGCGGCGCGGGCGGCGTAGTCGATCGTCTATGGAAAATAAAATGGCGGTCATACGTTCCATTCTTTAAAAAAAGTATTTGCAACAGAAGCTAATTTAATAAAATCGATGTCAAGTATTATAAACTATGTAATTAAGTATTGTAAATTAAATTAGCAATAAAATAATAGTTCAAATAATTAAAATATTTATTTTAATACCATTTTCATTGCACCAAGTCGTTTCGTTACACGCATTTATAGAGAATCGTCGAATCAAAAATCTGAAATTGAAATTAGTTTTTCTAGAAAACTAGACATTTCCTCGCTCTAAAATTGATACCAAAGCGTAGAGAAAATTATTATCTATAAGATCCAACTCTTAAAATCACCAAATTCGTGTTGGGCTATTCTAATGCCAACCCACAAACTGGAGCTCGGAAGTGTACTTTGACAAAAACAATACTTATTATTACCAACAATGGGGCCGGACTACTTATCGGACTTAGGACATCCATGGTATGTATAGTATAGAGGGACGACGTATAATGACGGAAAGTTGAGACAAAGGAAATGTGAGTTATATTAATTCTCCTTAAAGAATATAATATCGAGAGATTTTTTAATAGTCACAGCTTATTCATATTTCTCGTAAGTGTAGGTACGTCAATGTGCACGATTATATTATATGGTATTGAAATAAATGCTCTTTTATTTAATAAACAATTAAACAAGAAGTCAGATGAATAACTTTCTACGGGCATTGTCTTAAAGCACAGACCGCGCGAAAAAAAAAATCAACCTGCATTTTTAAATCACTTGTTTTCAATGACTCTAGTTATTATTAAGATTTGTTTCTAGAAGTCTTGTTTCTATTGTCTTGGAGTACTTGTGGAGTCAAAAGTACTAAGAGGTATTCTTAGGTATTCTCTTCTGGAATCCCGTCTTCGTCTTGGGCGAACTTCCATCCCTCGCTTCATTCATCCTTCGATGCACCACATAATAAATAATAGTACCTATTACGCTAATCTGTATTCAACATGACGACCGTCTCGGGCTCTGGAATTCTTCCTTGTAGGTACTTGGAATTTAATATGACCGTGACGATTGCTGAATTGCGAATATGAACATTAAACCACCATAAAATATAATACGGGGAGTCACCGCTTTAGTTCCGAAAATACTTAGATCCAATAGGTATATCCTACGAATAAATAATGTCAGGAAGCATAACTCAGAACAAATTCCACACAAAAAGTGGTCCTTCAAACCAAAACGACGTATGATTCCAAATACGAATTACTGCCGAAGTTACAAATAGACATGTTCGGTGATTGGTTTAAATTTCAGAAGGAAAGCAGGGATTGGTTCACGCGCGTGCTGCAACGTCTACTATGACAGCTGAGTCATAACGGCGTGAACGATGTTATTGATTTAGCACGATTTTTATTAGCTAATTTTTTTAAGGCAGTTACTCTTCCTTATATTATTTCTTCGTAGCGTAATACTCTGATAGTAAATATAATTATACTTATAGTTAGGTTACATAGTTACGTAGGAGAGATCTGTTTGGTGCCTAAATTACTGAAGATTAATTTATTATTAGGTACAATCTATCGTCGCTGTTTGTGCATTATAAACCGTTATCGGCGCGCATTACCTCGACAGAGCACCATAAAAATTAAATATGCCACGAAACAAAGTCATTAAAAAGGTACGTTATTAAACCTTTTTGCCATGTTGCACGAGCGTACTCGTAGTACTCATCAGTTGATAAATAATCATAATAATATCAATTTGCGTATCGAATTATGTTGTCTTTACATACACCTCCTAAACAATAGACTAGACCTTTCCTAAACATAAGTAATCTTTCGTAATCGGCCAAGTTGCAACATCGTGTTATATACGAATACTTTTGTGATGTCATAGTTAAATTAATCTTTACTATAATATAGTATTATAAAGAGAAAATATTTTTCGTGTGTTTGAATGGAATAGGCTCCAAAATTACTGGACCGATTTAAAAAGTTCTTTTCAACACACTTGCTCATCTTGCTCATAAAGGGGTTCTAATTTCAGCGCAGTTAGGCACATAATGACACCTGTAATCAAACTATGACTTTTTCATTGCTATTATTCACAAGTGCGTTATACAGTTATTTTTTTATTTTCTTAGTCTAGTTGCTTTGTTCTTAAAAAAGTTTCGATACAAAAAAAAAGATCGTGTTTACAAATAAATTAATGTACTTATTGCTTGCCCATTTCATATAACTTCGTATTTAAATAGATAATTTCAACTTGTACGTGTTTAATAAATAAAACTTTCTCTAATTATAGATTTTGTTTTCTCTGTAGGTAATAAAGAAAACTTGAAATTCCCCATTATGTACGTGGCTAAAATGCTATCCGAGAAAAGCCAAAAAAAATAAACCTTCCGTCCGCTAGTTGGCCCGTACAGATTTGACAACTGGCGTTTTCGTTTACGGTCGGGCGTTTACATCATGTTTACATCAGCAGGGCTATTAAGTACCTATCACGAAAAATAAAATACCGAGATCATTCACTATACGCGGTCCATTCTATGAAATTGCTAAGTGAAAGTCAAAGTCAAAGTTATTTATTTACAAGTCAAACAAATCAGCCGTATACAATAAGTAGTAGGCCCAGAAAAAATAAAAAAAGTCTTTTAAAAAAAGTATTTTTACTTATATGTAATTTTGTATACCTACTACTAGGTATACAAAATTACATATAGAGGCATTCATTACAATTATTACTCAAATGTTAAAACATAAACAATTTTAATAGTTATATAATAAAAAAATTATTTTAAAATAAGTATGAAAATTTGCGTTCACCAAAAGCAAAAAATTACAGTTTCTTTCTAAATTACCAGAATGGCAAATGTACCCGTCATCGTATAAACAAATTTGGTTCTGTCCCTAAATAAATCGCTACGTTTTTAGCTTTATACTGAGAGCTACACTGGGCGTAGTTTCAGAAGGACTTCAGCTACATTGCTGACAAATTCAGGAAGCGTCATGGTGGGTGCATCTAGCAATGTCGCAGCAATATAGCACAAAGCAATGATACGCAGAAGGTTCCATACTAATTAATAATACTAAACAAAAGTGCAAAAATCACAAAAATAATTTTATTAGACTTGATTCTGAGGCGCGTCCTACTGGCGAAACACCAACTACTTGCATCCAATGATTGGATTTTACCTACCTACACGAATAATGAACCATCTCAATTAACAATAGAGTATTTCAGTAAATAATCTATCTGATGAGACCGCTATGCTTTCAAAAACAGTTGAATATAATTATACTAACTGCACATTTACTAATTGTTTGTCTAAATAAACTTTTTATCTACTAAATAAAATGATTTTATTAATATTATTTTCTTCACAAGTGTGTTGAAAAATGTCGTACGTATCTCGAAAAAAGGCTAACGGCTCGGGTTTCAATGGCGCCTCAGCGGTAATTACCAACATTACACTCTTGTACCATAATGTACTATTAACTACCAGGACATTATTCCTGATGAACATAGGTTAGGTATATATTTTGATTCATCATCATCATCATCATCATACATCACCACGCGGATGAAACCGTGGAGCCCAGCTAGTAGTTAAATGAATATAGATATTTTTCTACCGACTTCCAAAAAGGAGGAGGTACTCAACTCGACTGTATTTTATGTTACCTCATAACTTTCGATAGGGTTAATCGATTCTCAAAATTCTTTTTTTGTTTGAAAGCTGGTGCTTCCATTTAAATTTCATCAAAATCGGTTAAGTAGTTTTGGATTTACACTCGAATAACTGAATATAATGGGAGTCGCTATACAATTTTTCAAATTGTAGGTACTTGTTAATATTATAAAGAGGAAGATTTGTTTGTTTGTTTGAATTGAATAGGCTCCGAAACTACTGGACTGATTTGAAAAATTCTTTCACCATAGAATCCTATATTACTCGTATCCCTGATGAACACAGGTTATATATTTATGTTCATCATTATCATCATCCATCACAACGCGGGTGAAACCGCGGAGCGCACCTAGTATAATATAATGTGACGTGTAATAAGTGACTCCTTCATTGCTCACAGGATATGACATATGACGCTCGTGAAGTATAACACCCACGAGTAAGACACTGCTTTATCTCCTTGTTGGACTAGCAACATTTCAAATTTACTTACCTACATATTTATTTTCAATATGTCAATGTATAGAACAATTGTTTTATAAAATAAAAATAAAAGGTATCATCATCTCTGAATCCCACGTGGAATTCAGGCTCTTTTTATTTGACTGAAGGTAAAATTAGCTAAATATACGTCCCGTAATATACGGTACTATCACCGTATTTGACAATTCTTTAAGAACAAACATCGTTGCATCTTCGACAACATCAGTGAAACAAATGACGAGGTGACAAGAAGATTCATCAGAGAATCGCACGGCAGTATTTCGTAAAGGACCGAACTGGGAACTAACTAAGTACTACTGACTGAACTAAACTCAAGTTCAAAATATGACTGCTCCAAAATTAAACGTTTTTAAAATAAATTTTAGATAAAAATTATTGTTAAACATAGATACTACTACTCCGAAAAAACTACCATTTAGACATTGTACATACTATTGTAGTACTTTGAATAAAAACTTTGATTTCGAATTTTTTATTTGATTTATTTAAAACTCACTTTATTGATTTCTGAATGTTATGATGGCAAGCCTAGATATCCACCAAGCCGGACTGAGCCCGCGTGGTGGGTTATGACTCAACTCCACTTTCTGAGAGGAAAGCTCGGGTCCCAGTAGTGAGAACATAATTGCCTGATTATGTTCCCTATATACGAGCAAAACAGTACATTTAAAAAAATATGTGATGGCCAAAGTGGGGTCAACATCCAATATCTCAAGCATATTGTGTATACGCGCGCGCTTGCGTGTGTGTGTGTGTGTGTGTGTGTGAGAGAGAGAGTGTGTGTGTATGAGGAGTAGGTATATACCTACCTACATATAAGCAAAATTTTATAAAACAATTATTTTTGATGTGTAGCAGTTAATGTCCGTTTGTACCTCCTCGTACTCGACACAATAATATGTATGTCCACTCGAACCTTGATGCACCGGTCCGATTTGTTATTTAATTTTACTTGGCTATTTAATTTTAGTCAACAATGAATTAGCTAAATAAGAATGACCACCTATTAAAGCTGTCTTGCTTACTAGGTATTTATAACTGTACCCAAGTATGTAAATATGCTGCTTAAAGGAAAGTATAATGGGGCAATGACGCTCAAACCAATTTTTTTTAAATGACTATACTTCTAATAATTCTAAGATAAATACGACTCCTATTAAAAAGTTGATTATTTAATAGTTAAAGTTTATGTTAATGTTCCAAATTGTAAAATAAAACTAATAATTTCAAAAACATAGTGTGTTTTCCTTAAGTGAACGCCATTCCCCCTTCTTACCAGGAGGAAAAGCATTTATATTCATATTCACAGTAACATTGACAAAAACAATAAATTGCAAACATACTAACAATTAGTATTGCAATATCTTAAATAATATAATGTATGACTATCGTATCATGACGAATAATCCTCTGGCGGTAGCAAACAGGGTGACATATTATATGACAAATAAAAATGAATAACAATACATAATTTAATTTAATATTCCAAATATTTCCAGGTTTTTCTTGACAATTATGAATGGAACACGCAACTGAAATATTATTATATTACATATAGGTATACTTCATATAATGTTATTTAATTCTGAACAATATGCTTGGAAATTCGATGTTATTTAGACAACCTTTTTGAAAATAACTCTAAATTGGTGTACTGACTGTATGCACCTATGAAAGACTGCATTTCAGTTGCAGTGAGGTCAGTTTCACTCTTGAGCAACAAGCAAGAACCTAGGTAGTCAAAACGATAAATCAGTCTATTAAATACTAAATCTAAAAAAAAAGCGCAAGGAAGGATGCTACTTATAGCAATATAGGCAACTTCCGAGCGAAGCAAAGGACTTTAAAAGAGTCAACAAGCGCACCCAGAGATTAAAGTTCAAGAAGAAAGCAACTTTAACTTTCCTAAAACAAACATTTTTGCGACATGATTTTCGTATCGTGAGCGTCAACGCGTCACGCTTCGGCGCACAAACTATGAGTTATCTGTGTCAAAGTTGCCGTAGATAAATGACAGTTTGTGCTGTTTCACGTTAACGACACGTTACGTTACACTTACGCAGTTATTCGTCCCAGGCCCAATGTACTTGTTCGATTTGATTTACATGTTTGTGTATGCAACAGTTTTTTAAAATCCGTCATTCACGATCACTAGATATACCTCTGACGTAAAATTTTATGCAAATATTTATATATATGAATGTTCACGACGGTATTTCAACTTAGTGTTATATTATACGGACCTAATTATAATATAGGTAGGTATAAGTCTAATTTTGTGCTAATTACTGATAATGTGATACGTACATAAAACTTCTAAATGATCATAAAGAGGTATCGTGTCACGTACCGTGGACACTTATGATTACCTAGTCACGAAAAAACTAATTCGTACGTAATAATCATTATTAGGTATTAGCGAATAACATCGCCAACTTAGCAGCTTAGTGCAGCAAACATTGAAGGAAGTTACAAATCGCCTGAGCAAAAAAAGATAGACTTGCAGGGGTTTATGTTTTTTTTTCATTTAATACTCTATTACAGTACCTATCAAAAATATTTTAGTAAAATTTTAAACTTTGTCGTAAAATATTTATAGATGCATCTTAGTTGTAAGTACGTTTTCATTACAATAAATATGAAATTATGTAAGATATTGGGACAAAAGCTTATTCGGTAATAGTTAGTTATAATAGAGAGATATTATGAACTGGTTAGGTAGTTTAGTTTCAGTGTGGTCTTACCTGTATGTAATAATTAATTTAAGTCATTTACCTGCCGTCAACCTAGAATCGTTAAATCAAAGACAGAATACATGGTTATATGAGCTCTAGATTTTTAATTCCTTGGTCACCGTTTCAGAATCGTAAAAACAGCGTAACGCAATAACGCAACACAATACGAAAAGTTTTATGAGTTATGGAAGGCTCTAGATTCCAGAGCCTTGAATATATCGCATTCTCAGCGTAAACGGTGCCGGTGTGTGAAATAAGTATGAGAAGCTATCTTTATATGCTCGCTACTGAGCATATAAAGATATAGCCCTACGGCTATTATGTATCTCAGTTGCTAACGAAAGTTGATTGAAATCGAAAAAAATGGCGGCTGTATGTCACTTTTGTCAGCTCCGACATTAACTTACTAACATTTTTGTTTACTGGAGTTGTCAAAACTGACATAGGGGCGCCATTTTTCCAGATTTCAATCAACATTTGTTAGCAACTGAGATACATAACCCTGCAGATAATATGGACAAATTTTCTAAAGTAGGTGTTAAAATATTTCTAGTGCCTCTACTCAGGTAGGAAAAGTTAGCCAGTAAGTCTGATAGGTATTTATTAATAATGTAAAACTATACATAAAAACACTGCTTTAATTTAAATAGTTTCACTTAGTACGGCGCAGAACACTTTTGTAGTGCGCAATGACGCAATGACTTTATATAAATTTAAGCAGGTAAGTTTTTAAGTAAGCTTTTGGAGCATCCGATATTTCGGTACAGTTACATGCACCACGTTGAAAATAATAATATTTTATGAAAGTTGAATAACACCAAACACCAGAACATAGATGAATATAATACCACTGATCGCAACACGTAACTTCAACTACGACCTTGAATGCGCAGAGCGGACCGTTTTTTTTTAATGCAGAGTAAGATTTTATATCGCGCACCAGCCCAGGGTAGAGCTGGTGCGCGTGTGGGAGTCTCCGCCAGAAGGGCAGAATACCCGCTAAATCTCTGCGGTGTTCCATCGCCATCGACTGGTGGCAGGGGGACCATTCGTATTCACCACAGCCCCCACCGACGTCGCTGCCCGTCTATGCAGGCCCAGCCTCTGGGGAGGGTGTAGAGAACCCTCCCCACTACCATATCGTGGGATGCCCCGGAACACGCGGGCCATCCACACCTCGTGAGAACCTAATTCTAATCCTAATACAGAGGACCCCAGGTCCTCTGAGCGGAGACGGAGTGCAAGCCCGATCGGCTCGTCTCCTTGTCCGCGCTCTCTGGAGCGGGAGAGCGAGGGGATCTACCTCTCTTTCTCGCTCCTCGGCCTCTCCCTGCAACATCATGACCTCACAGAAAGAGACCATCGCCTCCCACGACCTCTCATTGTCCACCATCTTTGTAAGAATGGTCGACAAGGAGAGGTCCGCCCCCACGACTGCCCCTGCGCAGAGCGGACCGTGCCGTAACCCATAGCAACGGGGCGCGCAACAATCACACTCCTTAGGTTCGTTTAGCAATGAGGGCATTGAAGGCGTTGCTATTTTTGACTCTTTTGTTAAAGCGTTCGTAAAGCCCAATTTTGGTGGTAAAAATAATAACTCTTTTTTTTAGCTTTTCGAACGCTGAACATAAAGAGCCATAAACGACATTTTCACCCATAGATTTCCAATTCGAACGCCCTTGTGAGCGTTTTTAGCGCCAACTATTTTCGCAACTTAGGGCTATTCGAACGCACTACGAATAATACAATCCCGCCTTTTTTCTTTTTTTTCTGTATGCTGTCTACGGACTATGAGTTTTCCTACAACTAACGTTCCAAATCCAAATCAGTTTACTCCCCAGGGAGTTTCATACAACTTTACAGCCCCGCGTATGTAATGCCTTGCTTTACGTAGAGATTGCGTGATATGTAATTGGACATACGGACACGAGCAGGTGGTATGAAAAATTGTTTACCGCTACGTACGCCTGGAATGAGAATTATAAATTCCTTAATTTTCGAACGCGACATTCTACAGTACGAAATATTTGCAAATAAGGACATTTTTTACGTAAACGTGTATTCTGTAATGTTCAGGACCTCTCTACTTTTAAAAGCCTTTAACATACTGATAATACATGGGTCCATTCGGTTCATTCGGAATTAAGAAATATGCGATTTCACAGACACAATAATCACCTACAGTGAAACTAGTAATATACTTTTTTCCGAATACTTACTGTAGACGCACAGCGGCAAGGGATCATGTACCAATCGATGTTTGCTATCGACTGCCGCGAAAAACTGTATGAAAAAAATAACAGTGCCACCTTGCGGTCAATTGTGGGACTAAAATTGACAGAGAGTACGCAAATCACAATCTTCATAGGTAGGCGAGATCGAGTATCGACTATAGAAGACATTTATGTTGCCAACTCATGGTAGAGCTACTGGTAAAGAAATACTTAAGTAGGCTCATGCCGAGATCATGTTGAGCCAAGTGTGCCTAGCACGAATAACTGCGTAAGTGTAACGTAACGTGTCGTTCACGGGAAATAGTACTGTTATCTGTGACACAATTAACTCATAGTTTGTGCGCGGAAGCATGACGCGTTGACTTTTGCGATACGAAGACTTTTTCGCAAATTGTTTGTGTTGTGCTACGGCCTTAGGTCATCGAAAGAGGAAATTCGATTTGGAAATAAGCTAGGTTGGCCTCATTTGTTTTCAATCCGTGTATCGGTTTGAATGGACATTATGTGGATATTACTCTATAGCGTACATGTTTGCAGCTGGTGTTTAAGGTCGTTTATCAAGGCGCCCGTAGAAACACGCATACCTATCATCTCATCTGCATGAAAATGGTGATAGCTAAGTCTCATTGCCACTGTCCAGCTGTTGCCTTACCGAACATCAGGATAATAAGTACTTACCTAAATGTATTTACATATATATCGGTAATCTCTCATGACTATGATTACTATAATATCACTGAGTCCACTCCAAAATACTGGAAAACTCCTCATAATTATGTATGCAACAATGGTTCTATCATTGTAGTGACGACTAAACGTCCTTTAAAAAAGGGTAATAAAACCGGAGTTCGAGTAGGAGGGACTTACTTATTAAGGATTTATCCTGTGCGATTAGGTTATGTACTTGCATGTATTTCTGCGTGGTTTTTTAATTTAGGTACTATGTGTACAAAAGAGCAATTCTTATGTACTTAGTCTTTTTAGTTTTCGTTTTTATTAGGTACCTACCCTCATAATAATAATGTTTTTAATAGTTTAGTTAGTCTATATGTGCAAGGCATTTTTAAAAAACCTTTTTTTAGGTAGATAGTCTAAAGGGATCTGCATTATCTAAGATATACTCGTAGATATCAGAATTAATTAAGCCTTTCTGCGCCCCGCGGTTACACTCGCGTGGTTATAGATGATGATCATGAAAAGTATCCTATGTGTTAATCCAGCGCCTCATCTATCTCCATACCAAATTTCATCAAAATTGTTCCTGCCGTTTGAGCGTTAGTAGTAACAAACATACAAACACACTCGCAAACTTTCGCCTTTATAATATTAGTGTGATATATCAGATTTGGTAAAGTATCTACTTCATTAGCGAATGTCAAACCCAATCTATATCGTTTAAATAGTGTTTACTACGTAGTCTGCTATTGCTGATAATCGGCCTACCTTGAACTTAACGAGGACGCCTTCCACGAGATCATGTGACTGTTTGGAACGCCTAAGGCATCTATCTTAGAATCTATTATGGCATCAGACTGGTTTCTTAAATTTTACACGTTTTTATGAAATCTATGACGAGGTTAGTACCTACCCAGTAATAAAGTAAACGTATACTGACATAATTTATATACTTAATCAAATTACCTACTTCGGTCACCCGTAGTCGCGTATGAAAGTATTGGCAAAGATTATGCACCAAGAGGATAAAGCAGTTTCTTATGTCACGGGTGCCATATTGGATCCCAAGCACGGCGTTAGACATTTGTAGCAATTCACTTGTTCTAAAAACAAAACTAAACTAGCGAACTAAATGTTATCCTTATTCTGTTAACACTAAAATCCAAATTGGTAACACTTTGGAATGACATTTCTAGAAATAGTAAGTATTACCTTTATTTTTACTTAATTTAAGTAATTTATCAATTTTGTGTATCTTACATTAGTTTAGCGAGCACCAAGTTACGTGACGACTGATCTGTCTAAAATAAAACCACAATTGAAAAGCAATATCAGCTATCATTCGGAAGTGTTACAGCTACTTCTTTAGATTCGTAGGGATTTTTAGTTTAGAGAATGCTTACAAAATCGACACTCGATCTAGTAAGTAAATGGTGTAAGAAATAATTAAGTACCAATGTTTTAACATTAGAAAGAATCGTACTCTATTATTCTGCTTAAGTAGAGCTATTTACTGACGAGCAAATAAATGTAAATTTATATTACGTTTACGAACATGAGACCTATGTTTTTATAGATAATTTTGTTTATAAGAGTGACTTTTCAAAGTCAACATATTGAAAACCGTTTCCTGTCTGAGTTTTGTTCTATATGACATGTAGTGCAGAATATCCCCTATGTTCAGATTTGCATTTTTTAGAGTACCTCCCGCGGTTCTGAAATTGATGCATGTTTAGAGGTGAAATATCCAACATATAACAGTGCTAAGCGAGACGTCACCGACGCGGGCGTCCCGAACACTCTTGAAAAAGACCACCATTGTGGTCGAAACTATAGTCGGACCTATCCGATAAATATTACGTGAGTAATCCCGTATTTCTAATCAATAATATACATTGTAGTTTATTATTATGTATGATCCCGTTTAAATTTTTACTTGATCATCCGTTCTATTGTTTTGTATGTAGGTAAGTAAATAAAGTAATAGTAGCAAATAAAGCCTCTAAGTTTACCAGCCTATTTTGACAATAAGCCCATTTTTAGCCATTTAAACCTATTTTCTTATATTGCGTGCTGAACTTTGGGCCTTCTCTCCCGACGCTTTCGATAATGGTTCTGGCCGAGCGCTCACAGCCTGAACACATTATCTGATTTACATTGCTTGCATGACTAATTTTATCATCATCATTATCCCCACTATATCAAATTACCTCTACTGCTGGCCACATGCTTCTCCCAATTCGCGCCACTGAGCCTTGTCTTCGGCTCCAAGTGAGCGCTAGCTACTTTGCAGATCGTCGCTCCATCACTATACGCTTGCCGACAAGAGATATTTCTAACTCTGACTAATTTTATACTTACTGTGATTGAACGCTATGATTATTTTTATCATATCTTCATGCACTTAGATACTCTATACACAAGAAGTGTATATTAAGTAGGTACCATGTGCTTATTAAATCGGTTTACGACAAAAGGTCAATATCAATAATAGGCCCTAACGGAGAGGTAGGCTAAGGCTAAGCTTTGTAATAACGTGTTATCACTATACCATGTGACACACATGATTTGTATAATTTGTAAAGGAATTACTCACACTTTGCAACTACGTGCTTATTAAGAGCCATTATGTTGGTACCTACCTGATATAAAAGTACCAGTAAATATTATATTTGAGCACTTTAGTACTTTTACTTTGAAACTTGACACAATTAATTAATATCAATAACAATCGAAAAGTTAGGTACCTATATGTACTTTTCGATTTTACAATTGCAATCAACTGTTGTTTACAAATCTATAAAAAGGCGGCTCTATTTTCAGATCTAGTGATAAACTAACATTTTTGCTTACTGGTGTTGTCTAAACTGAGATAGAGCGGGCCTTTTACAAGATTTCATTGATTATTTGATTGTAACTGAGATTCATAATTGCCTTGCAGCTAGAATACTATGACTCTGTCCTTTCACCAAAAATACTTTTGAAATGTTAACCCTATACTACGAATGAAAGTCACCGACATAGCCCAGAAGATTAGCCAGTTGAAGTGGGAGTGGGCAGGGCACATAGCACGCAGAACAGATGGCCGATGGGGCCGAAAGGTTCTGGAGTGGAGACCACGGACCGGCAAGCGCAGCGTATAGGTCGTCCACCGACACGGTGGACAGACGACCTGATAAAGGTCGCAGGATGACAATGGATGCAGGCCGCTTCCAATCGGTCCTTTTGGAAAATCATGGGGGAGGCGTATGTTCAGCAGTGGACGTCCTACGGCTGAGATGATGATGATGATGAACCCTATACTTGCTTGCCTACGTACGGCTTACATCATTTAACGATGAATTTGACGAATAAAGAAAACCTAAAAGGTGGGTGTAGACATTGATCATATAGTATAGAGCAAGGATTTACCGTGGTGTAGAGTCACGTTTACGATAGAGTTCCGTAGCTGTGCTTACAATAAACCCGTATACAATTTGAAATGATAACTTTAATTGTTATTTCATTGTGTCGACACTGTTAAATTGAGCTGCATATTGAATTTACATGTTATAGGTACTGCTCTCCTGGACGTCAACGTTATTACAACACATTTCAAATATTTATTTAGTGATTATAAGCTCGCGATTTAAGATTTAACAGGATTTTATTTAACTAGATCATATATACACTAGCAAATAAAGGAGATGTTACAGCAGGTATATAGAATTCAAATGATACTTGGTTACAAATTCTTATTCTATTAGGCAACTAAATTTAAAAGGTAAGAAATTACATATAAAGATGTTTCAACGCGCATAAAAGATGCCGATATTTCGTAGGTAAGTAAATACTTAAAACGTTCACAGATATCTACATTTACTTAATTTAATTTTTTTCACGTTTGCCTTTTTTACGTTCTGAATGTATACCTATTGGTTATGGTTATATATTATATATTAATGGTTTCCTAGTGGCTACTTCTCTAAAATGTCGTGAGTCTGCCCTCCTTTGTCCCTGATTGCTGATAGTCTAAAGTTACAATAATCAAAGATTTGCATAGGTACTTCCATTGCTCGGGATGATGTCAGATAAGATACGCGGTACCTAAATATTCGATTAACAGATGGCTGTGTACTGAAATGTCCTGAATGCTTTGCCGTCGCTGACGTGGTGTCCCATTCAGTTGATGGATGACACCGCGACGTTAGCAATCCATCAACGCGCCTTGTGCTGTAAAAACTACGTAAAAGGTCAATTTGACGCTCGCTTCCTCGGTCTGCCGGCGGCGGCGGCGGCGTGCAGCGGCAATTAGCTCAATCTCGATACAGCTCTATTATCCTCACTTTTTACGTAAGTACTTTATACGTTGGTATGTTTTGTCATATCATTTAATATAAGCAATCAAAATTAAATACTTAGTGATGCTGATTTAGTTTCAGATGATAATGTGTTACCAGCAGTTTGTTTAGCCAAGTATCGACAACTCATAGATTACATAAAGGTTTTATTATTATTGTGGTTTAATTAGAGAAGAATAAATGAGAACTCTGGTGGAATATGCGGTTGTAATCGTAATAACAAAGATGCAGCACGTGTCATTTCAGCAATTGGATAGATTTGACTCTGCTACGAGTAGACATTAATAGAAATATGATACTGCAATCTTTATTTGTGGCCGTAGCTGTTATATATCTATCTTTGTAAGTATATCAACCCAAAAACAACTAAATTGCTCAAAATAGTCAGATAAAGAATTGACAGGACCAAAGATTATATTACTATCCCTCTATTATATATTATATAATTAAATTACTACGCGAACGATATCGCGGACAGTCGCTAGTATAGGTTCTATTTAAACGTACTAATTTTAATTATTTTTTTTAGTCGACAGGTGTGGTCTCTTTTTCAGTTCAATAGCTCGCTCAGCCACCACATAAGGGGTGTGCTTTCTGCTATGCTGTCGGGTGAATCGTAAAACCCTCGGCTTACTAAGTGGTAGTTATCTTACGTAAGAGGCCGTCTTGCTTGTACCACCGCTGTGCCACATATTCTGCCGCGAAACAATGTCTCTATGTTATTTGTAAACTGCTGTAAAGTAGTGTAGTTATTTGTGGTATTCGTTAGGGTTCAAAATACGATCAAACCTTGCTATTAGAATCGTGCTGACTTGTGTTAATGCGCACGCAGTGAGACTTAGCAGACCATGTCCAATCGAATGGTTTTTGCAAGTTGTTTCCACAATATAATCAATGTGTAATGAGCTAATAAGAAAATATCTGTCTAAGTAAACAAATACGATGAAATTATCTATTCACCTAACCTATGCTATATTCACGAAGAAACGGATATGTGAGAATGACGACTTCATTTTACGATTATGTAGGTTGCTAAATCAAAAATACTTTATTTAAATAAGAATTATATTGTTAAATTTTTTTATTATAGCATAAATAATTTCAATAATTAACAAAATAATAATTTTATATTTAAATTTTTATAAAAAAATATTTTAAATAGGATTAAATAAGAAATAGGTATAACAAGGAGGAATTATTCGTTTATTCTATGGTATTAGCTGTGGTATTAGTTTAGTAGGTAAGCACATAAATTGTTAACATTATTCTAAATTCTAGACATTAAATAGATAGATAGAAAACTGTTTATTGCATAAAACATAGTACACATGTACATAGGCGAGGTTAATGCTAATTAGCATTTTCTTCCAGCTAACCTTTGTGTATTCTAGGTAGTGGTTTACTTAGAACTTCAGAATATAGTTTCTATAGAACAGATATTTAAATTTTAACGTAGAATATGAATACATAAAAATAATAAAGCTTTATAAATAAAACTAATTTATATACCTACTTTATCTATACATATAGGTACCTACATATATACACACATACCTTTACATAGCATACATAATATATTTAAGGGCTTTGAACCGATCTCGAATATCGAACCGTGGCCATATTGATTTTTTTTTTTACTAAATTGCGGCGCACTATCAAAGTGGTATGTAAAAATGGCGACGGGTCGATATGCCAGCTTCCATAGAAAAAGGTTCAAACCCCTTTTAATAGCTGAAATGTTTTGAGTACGTCTATATTACTATTATGAAATCAGTAAAAGAACTATTTCTATGTTTTTTTATGTTTTGAGTAGTTAGTTAGTAGTACTTACATGTTGTGTTAAACGCATATGTAAATAAAAGTAAAAAGAAAAGTAAAAGTAGTAAGTACCTACGTTCGTGCCTTTCGGAGCAGGGAAGAGGTCGAATGAAAAGTAAAAAGGTACTACTCAAAAAAAAATTCACCTTGATCAATTGCGTTTTCAGCGTTTTTTGCGTTCTGCTTAAAAAAATACTTTTAATAGGTTGCTCGAAAATTACACCCAAGATTGTGGACCATTCAACCACGCAAGCCCAATGCCTGTAGGCGCGGATATAGTTCAGTAGCCAGTAGTAGATAAATGTTTATGATTTTCATACCGTCGTTACCTTTAAACGTGCCTTTTGACTGTGGTTCCAAGATAAGAAGCAAGATTTAACTCGTCGAATGAAAATACTAGCGGGTACCGTACGAAAAGCTCACTCCCATTCGTGCGTTTCTTGATTGTTATGAAAACGACCTTCCGGTGTGTATATACTTAGATAAAACTTACTTTAATTCATTTGTATTATTTATTATTATATATAAAGCTACATTTAATTTTGTATTATAAATATTTTTCAACTGAAAATACAAAATATTTGTTCAAAGTATTTTGGTTCCGGAGGAAAATATAGCTTAAGGCTATGCAGGTAAGGTAATGGTTTTGGATAGATAGGTAGGTATGTCAGATGTGTTATTTTCACCGTAGCAGTCGTGTTGTAGAGACATTGACCGACGTAATTAAGAGCTTAGTTCACCTTACGCTATGACAGATAATCTGTTTTACTAGCGCGGAAATTAATCCGCGGATAAATGAGAAATTGTAACAAGAATTTCTCTACAGATATATGTGCATACCTAGATAGATACTACTTGTCAGTCATGTGACGGTGCCAGTAAGTACCTATGTCCGTCAATGATTATTTATCTGTACATTAATATAATTACTTAATTAAATGCATTTTCATCATTTTGGTGTATCTAAATTTTATTCGTTTTAAATCCTAGAGTTTATGATATCAGTAGGTACTTACATACTTTTTTAAATACGGGTTATCCATAAGGCATGAGGGTTATATATTACCTCACGGACATTGGAAAGGATCCGAGCTCGGTCCCTCAGCTGTTGCTGTTACTAAGCAAATATATCACGCTGTCTGGTTCCAGTAGGTAAATATCTGTCCTTGAGAGTCAGTCAGTTCTAGTGTGCTACCACTTTCGACCACTGACCATCAAAAGAGATAGTGGTCAATAACTTAATCAGTAGGAAACTGATAAGACAAACGTTTGGCCACTATCCGCTATTATAACACCGAGTGCGTAAAAACATACTTTCCAGAGTACAAAGTATCTAAGATGAACTGCAACAAGCCGACAAGAGATATATATACATTTCTAAGTATTTACAAAGCACATAATAGGTAATTATGTTCGTGTTCGTGGTGCATTATTATTTATCTCAGCCGGTAATGACACCATTAGGTTATGAATCGGGTAAGAATGAAGAGCCAAGTGCCAAGACCTCGTGATCGCCGTTCATTGTTGAAGTTATCTATAGCACTTTTCCTGTGATCTACACTGTCGACATAAAAACCTACGCCACTCGGCCGGGGGAAGGTCGCACCTCTCGAAAAGAGTCAGTTTGTTGATTAATTAATTATTACATAATTAACTTTTTATAACTAGTCAGAGTAGGTATACTTATCTATCCTATATCTACCTAGGTACTAGTTTATATTTGTGCCTATATTTGGTTAGACACAAATTTTAAAAATCCCTGCGGTTATTCGAACCTCTTTACGTGAATATAGGATTGCCATCCGTCCGGGTTTCCCCGGATTTGTCCTAGCTTAGAGGGCGTCCGGGGATCTTCCGGGCGGAGTTTTATTTGTAGTCCGGGTCTAAAAATTGAAAGTCTAAACTAAAATAGGTAAAAAATCTAACTGAATATTAACACAATTTGTAACAAACTGTAATAAGATTCTGTTTTGTTAGATACGAGGGTCAATTGAAAAGTCATTGGTTTTTTTATAACTACCCTCATTTTGTAGTTACATTATTTAGCAACAAGTATGCACAGTTTAGTTTATTCACAGTAACTCATTGTTCGTTTACACGTGATACCGTAAGTCAAGTCAGAGCTATTTTTGAAAATGGATGAAATTGAACATCGTGCAGTGATAAAATACCTGAATTTGAAAGGTTTAACTCCAAAAGCTATGATATAGACAATATAGACATGTCTGCTACTTTGGGTGATATTCTATAAAGCACATAATTCATCAATAACTAACATCTATATAATAAATAAATAAACATACATATCCGAATTATGTTACACATTATTCATCTTATACATAATATCTGTTTCCCATTGATTTCATGACAGCAATGAAAGGTTAGAAGACAGTGGCTTATATTCTCCTTACTTATTTATCCTGAAAATATACCTACACTTTATAACATAAATATTGAAAAAAAAACACTAGATAGTGCTAATGTTTTTTTTAAATAAAACGCATCATGTTCGAGAAATTGCTTAAGACTTTTATACATTTTTGGGTTCGGTGGTGGATAATGATATATGAAAACTTATGAAAAATCTATGAAGTGGAAGGCAGAAAAACAAGCCAACAGTTGGTCTGAAAACAGCATTTTTGAGAAAAGCATTATACAAGCCTCAACCAGTAAGAAAGCACACTGGCCTCGTACCTATATAACCAGACCTCACCTACGTTTCGGTCCGGTTAACGCATACTTGGCCAGGAAGGCCTTACTGGATTCTGCAGTAATGGACTAATAACCACAGAATAAAATAGTAGGTACCTAAGTAATAATATAACACCCTATCACATACCTAAGTAATTATAAAATTTTGATATTATTATTGCGTTCGAATAGATCACTTCTGAGCGTTTTAGTGAAAATAACACTAAAAACGCTCACAAGGGGCGTTCGAATTGGGAATATGTGGGTGAAAATGTTCATGTCTCTTTTTGTTCAGCGTTCCGAAAGCTAATAGAGAGGAATTTTTGCAATTTTAGACCCACGTCCGGAGCATGGTTGTTTGTGATCGTTATTTGACAGCTATGTATTTGACAGCACAATCATGCGATTTTAGGTCTTATGCTCAGTTGAGCGTTCGAATAAGGTGTGAGCAAAAGTGGCAAAAGTAACGTTTTTGAGCTTTACGAACGCTTTAACAAAAAAGCCATCAATGACAACGCCACCAATGCCCTCATAAGCTAAACGTACGCACCTTATATACTCGTATTTGTTTATTTTATCCTAATCTTAATCTTAAATAACCTATCCTAATATATATTTTAGATTGCCTTGAGAACATCGCTTCAGTGGACGAGATCAATAACAGGTTAGTAGAAACTGTCCATACAGTGGGTTCCAAATACTTTAAACCCCACCGTAGGTACAGATAGGCCACAGAAACTCTCCAACGATACCCTCAAACTCATGGCTGAACGACGCTCACTGAAAATGCAGTCTTCGCATGATGCTGAAGCATATAGGCTGCTCAATAGACGAATATGGAAGTCCTTGCGACACGACATCCGGATCTTTAATACAAACCGTATTAAAGAGACGATAGAGCGGAAAAAAGGTTCCAAAGTGTTTGCAAGAGTCATGTCTATTGGGCAAAGACAGTTGACAAAGCTGAAGAGAGAAGACGGCAGTGTAGCGTCGACCAAAGCAGAAGTATTAGGAGAGGTAGAGAGTTTCTACGGACAGCTATACACCTCGGTCGCTAAACCTGTTAGCAGCTCGGCCAAAGACCCAAGAGCCAAGCTGACCCGACATTATACCGAAGATATCCCGAACATCAGCCTGTACGAGATTAGAATGGCCTTGAAACAGCTTAAGAACAACAAGGCGCCTGGTGACGACTGTATCACATCTGAGCTTCTGAAAGCGGGTGGAACACCGGTACTTAAAGTCCTTCAGAAGCTCTTTAATACCGTCTTACTCGAAGGTTCAACGCCAGAAGCATGGAACAAAAGCGTTGTGGTGCTGTTCTTCAAGAAAGGTGACAACACTTTACTTAAAAATTACAGACCCATCTCGCTTTTGGGCCATGTTTATAAGCTGTTTTCGAAGGTCATAACGAACCGTCTCAGTCGCAGGTTTGATGAATTCCAGCCTCCGGAACAAGCCGGTTTCCGAAAAGGCCATAGTACCATAGACCACATCCACACGCTACGGCAAGTTATACAGAAGACCGAAGAGTATAACTTGCCTCTTTGTTTAGCGTTTGTGGACTATGAGAAAGCCTTTGATTCGATCGAGACGTGGGCAGTGCTTGAGTCTCTCCAGCGGTGCCGTATTAACTATCGGCATATTGAAGTGCTGAAGTGTTTGTACAAAAACGCCTACATGTCAGTCCGAGTACAAGAACAGAGTTCGAAGGCAATTTCATTGCAATGAGGCGTGAGACAGGGAGACGTTATATCTCCGAAACTGTTCACCGCTACATTGGAAGACGCCTTCAACCTTCTGGAATGGCAAGGACTTGGCATTAATATTAACGGCGAATACATCACTCACCTTCGATTTGCCGACGATATTGTAGTCATGGCAGAATCCATGGAAAACCTCAGTACAATGCTCGAAGGCCTCCATCGAGTTTCCCAACGGGTAGGTCTTAAGATGAACATGGATAAGACGAAAATTATATCTAATGCCCATGTTGTACCTACCCCAATATCAGTTCGGAACTCAGTTCTCAAAGTTGTTGACGAGTACATCTACCTGGGACAGACAGTCAAACTAGGCAGGTCCAAATTCGAGAAAGAGGTCAATCGTCGAATCCAACTCTCCAATCCAATCCAATCTCAACGGCTGGGCAGCGTTCCGGAAACTTCGCGAAGTCTTCTCGTCAAAAATACCTCAGTGCCTCAAGACAAGAGTCTTCGACCAATGTGTGTTACCAGTGATGACTTATGGCACTGAAACGTGGTCTCTTACTATGGGCCTCATAGAAAAGCTCAAAGTCGCACAACAAGCTATGGAGAGGGCTATGCTCGGGGTTTCTCTACGTGATCGAATCAGAAATGAGGAGATCCGTAGAAGAACGAAAGTCACCGACATAGCCCAGAAGATTAGCCAGTTGAAGTGGCAGTGGGCAGAGCACATAGCACGCAGAACAGATGGCCGATGGGGCCGAAAGGTTCTGGAGTGGAGACCACGGACCGGCAAGCGCAGCGTAGGTCGTCCACCGACACGGTGGACAGACGACCTGATGAAGGTCGCAGGACGACGTTGGATGCAGGCCGCTTCCAACCGGTTCTTTTGGAAAATCATGGGGGAGGCCTATGTTCAGCAGTGGACGTCCTACGGCTGAGATGATGATGATGATGATGATGAATATATATTTATATAGGTACCTATAACACATTGATTTATGGTAATGTCAATTAAGTACAATGTTTATACAGGTTGCGCAATTTAGATGGGTCAGTATGGGCAAGTCAGAAACTATAAAACAAGTCAGAAATAATAAATAGCAAGTCGGAATAGAATATATATAAATAAATACAACAACAACAAAGATCTCTTCGAACCATGTCATGGATTTTAGTGATAAGAAATGTACCTATAAATAATGGAATATGGCCCACCCTGTAGAAAACTATCTGTTTTGTTACTTTGATTCTTAACATGAGGTAGGCCGCATCACCTAGTGCCCATCTTGGTTCTATGCTAGGTAGTACAAAATCATAAAAACATACCTTACTAATTATATCTATGTATAGTATAGTACCTATATTAGTTCTATTAGTTATTTTGTGGCATTGTCGTATGAGTTACGAGACTCTAATCTAGACAAGGAGGCGACAATAGCAGTAACAAAGTGTAAACACATTGGATATACCTTAGGTCGTAGTTTTCTATATAAGCTTTGATTTTTCGTCACCGTTTAGGTGAAGCATCCTTAGACAACACATATTAAATGGTATCAAGGTTATACTTAGGTAAGACAGGAAATAAGTAATAATGCGCGAGCTCATCAGAAATTTTGGCAGTTGTTCAAGGGGAGGTTAAATATCGTACCTACCTACTAGAGAAAACGCATATAACATCGGTGATTGTAATGTAGGTACCTACCTATTGTATTATATTGTATCTGCGAAAGGCATTCTAGACACGTTGGCGCCTTTACGTTTCCTGAGTAATAAGTAGGCAGATAAGTTACTGCTGAGACATATTAGTATACTAGTAAGTGCATTGGTGCCTGCTTAGGTACCTATCTACTTGAATAACAATCCCCAAGGGCACCTATGTATTGAATAGCCGATTAAAGACGAATTAAAGAGGTCAGGGTGCGAATTGAACTAACGCTATACGTAGGTATTTAAAATCTTTGTTATCGCGTCGTGTCATATTTTGGAACCACAGATTATGGTATCTGGTTAGTACTTACGTAATGCACAATGCACCCCCCATGTGAGCGCACAATGCACCTCATGTGAGCGCACAATACGCCCCTTGTGCCAAGTGCACAATACACCCCGTGTGAGTGCACAATACACCCCGTGTGAGTGCACAATACACTCCATGTGAATGCACAATACATCCCATGCGAATGCACAATACACCGCATGCGGGACGTCAGTGCAGGACTTCTCGCCCCGCATAGCTAGATAATAAGAAGAATATAGTACTTAGGTAAATACGTCTTTCTTTGGGGATCTTGATATCTAGTGCCGATATGTATTTATTTATTTATTGGCCCACAAAACAGAATACAGTAAATAAATGGTTAAAATGACCTTTATGTTACAATTTAGATCCAGTCTATTTTCCTAAATAAGTGTACATAACATGGTTAATTTTTGAGCAGTAAATGTGCAATTAAACATTAATAAAAAGATTACTGATAAAAAAGTATTGATGATCATTTAGAAATTGAACACTGGCATGCCTCTATGTTTAATTTTGTAGTTTTTGAATATATTTACTTCAAATAAAAGCATTTAAACTGCTTGGTTAAAACCTACCACTTAAAACCTAATCTGATGTAGATTATGTACCGCTATATGAAATAGTAAATTGTGCACCGAGTGGTTAAAGTAGTGTCTTACGTTGCGGGCGGCATATTGGGCCCTGAGCGTAACGATGGACTCTAAAGTAGATATACTTAAATAATAAAGAATAACATTTGGGCATAGTTTATATTAAGAACCATCTCTTGTCGTGTGGTTCGAATAGAGTGCGTAGTGCGTTCGAATAGACACCTTGTGAGCGTTTTTAGCACGCTAAAAAACGCTCACGCGACATTATTGAGTACCTACGTACTCATACCTAATATTTAATCGTAAAAGCATACTTATATTATAATAGACTGGGTACTTAGTGTAGTGCTTATGCCAAGCACTACCTCCTGTACCTACTTTAACTCCTCTGTCGATATAATAAAATTAGCGGTAAAAGACAGCCCGCGATACAGCTATCGCAACTAGATCCATACTGGAGACAAATGTAAGATAGCTTAGCTGACAAACGTCAGTTTATGGACTACAAGTTTATCGTGAGATCCATGCTCGCACGGCTGTTCTGCTAAGTTCCCATCAGGCACATATACTTACATTATACTAATTATAATATAGATGATATTTCAGGAGCAAGTAGGTGTGGCGTCGGAATCGTAAAGTTTGCTGACTGATTCATTAGACGAATTATTACAGTTACAATAATGTGTCATAGCCTACACGGTCGTTTTGAAAAATGTAACTTGCATTATTTCTATTTGGATATCGATTGTGTAGGTCATAAGATTAGAGCAGTAAATGTTACTGTGAAATGTGAAACATGATAATCTAGAATTAATAATATACATTGTACTTCATATTCTTTAAATAAATTAAGTAGGTAGATGTTCGAAGTGACCACTATTTTTTTCAATGCAACGTTCAACTCGTTTAGCTGCGTAAAATTGTCTCTATGATTGCATGTAGCTCTTCACTGGTGTCGCAGCTAGTTTCGTACACGCTTTCATAAACTTATTTAACGCCATTCCGGAAGGTTTCTTATCTACGATAGTATTATCTATCTATTACTGTAATTATAAATTAATCATTCACTAACAATCAATTGAAAATACCACTGAGTCTGGCCGCAAACGTACGGTTTCCTGATTCGATTTTCGAATTCGTTTTTATAGTTTTCACAGCCTAATGCCGATTTTATACACTAACTAGTACATGACATATAGATGATTTTATACAAAGTGTTCTAAATGCTGCTTAAGCTTAAGTAGGTACGTGAGATTCGTATTCGTTACTTTTCGTTCGGAAACAATTGCCGACTAAGGATCAACTTTTGAAGCTTGGCATGACTACGATTCGTAATTTTCCTAGTTTGTATCGATGCATAAAAACAACAAAACTTATAATAGGCACGGTAAATTTATTATCGTGTAATAGGTATGTACCAGAACATCGTCAACAACACCCAGGCATACACAATTTTATTGCGATTAAAATATTTACTTAATTTTGTACGAGTATTTATTATTGACGCTACGAAAGAAAAGACTGCATGCAGTAGATCAAGATAGTAAGAAGTAGATCAGTAGACCTACGATCATGACGTTAACGTAGGTACCTATGATAAGGAAAGTAGGAACTACTAGGAAAGTACCAACTACTATTTGTATCTAAATTCCCATTTTTTTTACTAATTACCTAAGTTTAACTTGAATACTTGTACCATAACATAAGTATGTGTTATTAAACATATGCATATACACTCTGCAGGGCTTGGTAAATAGTACTGCAGTGGTAGGGACCTATAAGACGCACTCTTGAATGAGACGGAGACGGATACTTGAATGAGACTAACAATAGGTGCATTTCACTTTATCAAGTGAAATACCACCCCACCACCCCTACCACCCCAGCAGGCCTACACAAAATTCAAACATGCGTGTTTCCGCACACGCTACAGACAAAAATGTGTCTACGAACATAGCGTGACGTCACGTGACTTTTCCACAGGTAATGTCAACGGCATAGGTACATTTTGAAGTTGCCGTTTGGCGTTAACGATAACAGAAACATGTTTTGTCTAGGCCTGTCGCTGGAGTTAAGGTCGTTTTAACGTTAGTAACTCAAAATCAACGAACCAATTGTTTTTTAAATATCATTATCATTACTATTATTAGCTTGGGAGGTAATAATAATGCGTAATAATACCTAGTAAGTCATATAATATATTTGTTCAATTCAAAAAAGGCGTTCATTGTTACATTAAGCATACCTACCTACTTATAAAGTAGCATGCAAGTAAAAAACAAATAAAAAAAGATATAAAAATACACATTTAAGCTTATTTGTATAATTGTATTTGTTTCGCCCTTGCCTTTACGGTAGGATAACCTGTGTCTGTGAGGGCTTAGTTTAGTTCTTGAAAGAGGTGTCAAAGTGGTACGAATCTGGTCGGACCAACACTATAGAAGGTGCGTTCGTTTAGCTTTTAGGGCATTGGTGGCGTTGCCATTGATGGCTCTTTTGTTATAGCGTTCGTAAAGCTCAAAAACGTTATCATTGCCACTTTTCCCACACCCTATTCGAACGCTCAACTGAGGATAAGACCTAAAATCGCATGATTATGCTGTCAAAAAACGACCACAAACAACCATGCTCCGCACGTGGGTCAAAAATTGCACTTTTTGGTGGCAAAAATTTCTCTTTTTTAGCTTTCCGAACGCTGAACAAAAAGAGTCATGAACGACATTACCACAGTTACTACAGTGTAGGTATATACGTAGTTATATACCTACACTGTAACCACTATGGGTATAGACATAGACACATTAAATTTTTATTCTGTGCTAAGATTAGTCTCTAGTAGACTAACGCCCGTTTTCACCAATATTTTAGGTATCACCTAAGCCTATTTAGATGACATTTTTGTAGTGCTAAGTGTTACCTAACTGGCTTAGGTGTTACCTAAAATGTTGGTGAAAACGGGCATAATAGATTGAATCTAGATACATATACTACCTGTACCTACATTATACCTACAGATACCTACCATGTCCTTGTTTCTAGTGCTAAAATTGAGATGATAGTTTGATATTGCCAATTTCGCTTGTACAGTCACGTTTCTGTTTGCAACACTTCTGGCATTTCGCACGGGAGTCGTACCAAGAGGAATGAAAAAAATAATAAAAATAAGTTTATTGCCAAGAATATAAAACATTACACTAACATTTAATCACTTAATTATAATATTAAAAACAGTTTGAAAAATTAAATATGTAAATGCTATGAACTTTCTTGTTTGTATTTTTGACAACAGGGATATGCTCAGCGTTTTGGTGCACATAGTTTACACACTGCTGGTTTTCAGCATACCCTCTCGGTAGAGAGTTAAATATTCCTTGAGCATACCCCATTGCTCGAAATGAGATTGTCTTTGAGTGAAGATAAATAATTAAGATCGTCATACCAGTCCCATACATGATGAAATGTTGGTATTTTTACAAACAACCTGATAAATAGTGGAAGTAAATTTATGCACAGTGTAATCTACTACAACGGTATAAGCACAAGCATAATCATGGTAATTGAATATACAATAATCCAAATATATTAATGACAATAAAGTATTCAAAGGGCTTCATATTCATAACTTATAAGTGTAAAGTAATAGGTACCTATAAGTACTGACTTATGTATCGGTAACTGCGGAAAACCGCACTTACCTATTCGTTACACACGTAGGTACCCACCTATAATACGAGTCCGTACACTTGCATATCGGGATATACCTAGATCATGATGACACCAACATTTTGGCTGGTGGTTTTGCTAAATGTGTCTCCATACTTAATTAAATTTCAACAGCTGATAAAAATAAAACAAACACGACGTCTGTAGAATATGCAATGACTGCTTGATTCGTAATCGTATTCCTACGTCCTATTGTCTTTCCTTTCAGAATAATGTACTTCCCCATAACTACTTAGCACAGTACAACTTTACGAGGTTGGCGAGACGAAACTTATGATCTCTACTTTGTTCAAACTTTATAGAATATTTGGTGTTTTTTATTTTATTAGGAAACGGTACAAGCACGAGGCCCACCTGATGTTAAGTTGTAACATCAGTCTAGAATAGATGCATTTTCTCGCAAGTGCGAACTGCATTGCGTCCGTAGCCCTAAGACATTACTTTGTTAAGTCTCATGTGCCTGTAATTTCGCCGGAAACCATACCTTCAAACAAAATGCGATATTGCGAAAATTACTGCTTCAAACATTAAAATTTATAGAGAGAAAAATTTCACATCCTCAGACGGGATTCCAACCCGCGTCTTCCGACTATCCGTGTCAGACGCCATGACCAACTAGACCACCGAGGGTCGAGGTCCGAGCATCGAATTTTAACTCTCTATCTGATTTAACCATCTTACGGGGACGGAGCGACATCTATTGAACAGCTTTGACCGCACTATCCAAGCGAAAGAAGTATTTTTAGACATACATAAACTTTCGTATTGACGTCGCAACCCATTACAATTTTATAGTATTCCTTTTTTAAAGCACTAACGCCAGCTTTAGCGATCTCAAACATTTAAATTTATAGAGACAAAAATTCACATCCTCGGACGGGAAAATTCAATAAAGTAATACTATAAAAAATACTGCTTCACGGTAGAACAAGGTACCTACGGTGGTAGTACTTCCCCGGATGAACTCATTTGCAAAGAGCTCTACTGCTCTTTAAAAAACCTTGGACTCGACTTGTATATTATAAGTACTCATTACACTACTGATTTAGTACTTTGTGTCAAAAACTTTTTAGGACTTTTGCAGAGTCCGCCTGCATGGGGAAGTGCCACCTTTGCCAGTTATACAACCGAGAGGCAATATTGTGCAAACGGTACAGTAGTGTTTCGTTTAAAGGTAAAATAATCTTTATCTTTATTTGTAATGTTTTCAGCACAGAAAAACGTATGTAAAAAGAGTATGTCCTCCATAATATTTTGTAGTTTCCAGGGAAATTACAGGGTAAGACATTTAATAGCTTATATCTCAGAGAATCATGTGGAGTATGCATTGCCATATAAGGTTTTGAGCTCCTGTAGTTTAAAATTATGTATGGCACTGAACTGTTATGGGCATGCGTGACGCTTAACATTAAGCGAGCGACTTGCTTGGCTCGTCACCGATTAATATATATAAAAAAAAACAAAAACTATTTTGTATCCAACTGCCTTACCTACATATAAACGCTGCTTAAATTTAAACAAAGGTTTTGCCAAAAAATGGAACCGACTTCAATACCAAAAAGTGTGTAGTAACTTGTTGAAGTCAGTACCATGATAGTTCAAAAGGAGGTAGGTACCTTTTATCACAATATTGTGGGCAAGGTACCGACTTCGACAAGTTATTTCACACTTTTTTATATTGAAGTCGGTGCCGCTTTTGTTAAAAAAACATTTCACCATTTTTAGTGACCCTTGCCACTTACGGAATCGATTGTCATTCACCGTCAATGATAATATCATCAAGATAGGTGTAACACTTTTCAGTTTTTGGAGTGAAACCGAAACCTGCTTGACCTTGAATTTGATGAAATTTAACCACACACGTTGCAGTTCCTGGAAAAGTAGATTGATTTATGCGAAATCTATTGTATTATTGGACAAATATCGCGAGTCAACTAGTTAAATGGGACCACCTCGGATGTGTACTCTATCAAACAAAAAAAGATTGTTTAAATCGGTCAACAAATGGGAGGAGGGGAGGAGATCGATGAACACAAACATAAAAAAAAACATACACACGAACATAAAACCTCCTTTTTTGAAGTCGCATAAAAACGTCATTTAGCACGGGGAAAGTAATTAGGTAGGTAATGTTGCTGTGCGCACTACTAAATAAGGTCCTAAATTTCTTACTCTCTGAGATGACGACTCTAAACCCAGCAGTGAGAACGAAAGGGGGAGATACTCCGATACTTAGCAAAACTTTTACTTATAGTTAGTAATCAGTACCACGTACTACTTGATTCTATAAGTACCTATATTTTTACTAACTTTTATGTATATGTATATCTAAGGAAGGTGCCTGCCCAGTTCCTCTTCTCCCAGAGATTATATACAATTCGACAATTCAACTTTTTCTGTATAAATAGGTACATATTATTAAAAGATATAAAAATAATGTACACAAGTAGGTGAAATAAAACTCTAGATAAATTAAAACTCTAGACTATTTTTAACAATTTTTCTGTTACAATTGTTTGACAATTGAGTTCAGAGTTGTACCAGTAGAGAATTGTATAATGTATCTTATAGTTATGAATACAATACTATGAACTAGTAGTGCCAGTCCAGTGATTATGGACAAGCTATCATTTGGTTGGTAGAATTAAAAGTATTTCCTTATTTATTTGTAATCAGATAGAATAATAAGTAAAAGCAATTATTAATAATAATTACTTACCCTGGTGACTTCTGAGCATTCGCGTCTCTGTATACAACAGTTAGAGCACAAAAAATAACAACCTTAAAGTTCATGTTTGACGGAAACTAAAACATCGATAAGAACGCGAGGTTTCGCGTGGATGGCGGCCGGTCCGCTTCGCGTGATCGATTCGAGAGTACTGCGCGCGCGCAACCCGCGAACTGCCTGACTAATTGGACTTATCTGCCTGGGCAACGAAGGCTGCGACAATGCTGTACTTAACAACTCACTACCTACTAGGTATGTTAGCAAATTAAGCTTTTACAGATATTATAATTGGTGTCATGGCGCGTGGTGTGTAGACTCGAAGATGACATCATGTAAATAATAATTTTACCATTTTTAATTAAATTAAACTTTTACTAATTTAATATTTATAACACAAAAGTATCAATGAAAATGCAACATAAACATTTTAAGTCGTATATTTAACGGTTAATTCTCAACAGCATGGGGCTGCATACAATTTACGGTATATGTTATAAAGTTTAGGTCTTGTAATAAGTTGGTCAATCTGTCAAAATGTCTTTCAGTGTAAGGCAGTGCACCTTCGATAAAAGTAGCGAGTGCTGGCACTTTGAGATTGCCTGCAATTATTTCCGGCGCGAGTATGCTGAACACCAGCTGAGCTGCTTGGCAGTTCTTGTTATTAGTGTTCCATTCAGCTGCAAACCTTAGCAATGATTCTTTTTGAGTGTTGTTGATTTCTTTTAGAGTTTCTCGGAGTTTGTCATTACCCCCCTTCAGAACTTCATTCACAATCTTCAACACATGTAGAGGTCTGTTCATTCTTATTGCCAGCTTCAATGCCTTAACCATCTTTTTATCATGCAGCAAGTTCATCAATTCTTGTTCCTGTAGTATCATCTCTTCTTTCTCCTTTGCTTTTGCTTCTCTCTTTTCCATAGTGACATCTTTTAATTTAACTAATTTAGAATCTGAACCACCAGTAATGACTATAGATTCGTCTTTGCTCAAAGCTAAAGCCCAAACTTTACCTTCATGGTTGTCTAAAGACATTTTACATTCTGATGTTTTTATATTCCACAACTTTAAAAGACCATCTGCACCACTAGAAATAATCTGTTGTCCTCTACTTAGAAACTCTACTTTTAGCACTGAACTTTCATGGCCTTCAAATGTTTTGAGACAGCCCAAATCGGCTATTGACCATAATTTAATGGAACTGTCAGCAGAAGAGGTTATTAAAACTTGGTCAACTGGTGAGAATTTGGCACACCATACACCCCTTCTGTGACCTTTAAGTACTCCTAGAAGTGTTAAGTCTTCAGTCCAAAGCTTTGTTGTTTTATCCTGGGATCCTGTAGCTATCAATTTATCATTAGGTGAAACTGTAACACAATTTATATCCATTTGATGTGCAAGTTCTGTGTGAGTAGATTTAATTTTCTGATCACAAGTAGTGAACTCCTTTGGTACACTCCAAACTTTCAAGCAGTTATCTTGACTGACAGATGTGAAGAAATCACATGATGTCTGTGCCGTAGAAACAGATCCAACCGACGCAGTGTGCCTGGAACCCACTCCTATACAAGTGACATCATTCTCAGGCGTCTGAAGCCAAATCCTTACTGAATTATCTTTTGCTGAAGACACAAACATTTCAGGCCTAGTGGGAAAGCTTGCTAGTGCTAAAACTATGTCTGTGTGGCCTTTTACTATTTGACAGTTCATTGTATCAACTTCATAGTATTTTAAATCTCTACTGTTAGTAGCAACAACAATGTGTTTCTCTTCTTTACCTACATATATAATGTCAAGTACCTCATCTGTGAAACCAACCATTTGCTTGATGCAGTTAAATGTTTCAAGTTCATAAATGATGATATTGTGATCAGCTGTAACCACAGACAAGACATTACGTAAATCATTGAACATTAGATGGGTGATAGCTAAACCTCCTTCCTCAGAAGCAGCTGACACAAGACTGTTGCTTTGTTCAAACATTTGACGACTCATAAGCATGTTCCACACTTTGATAACTCCCTTTTCACCAGCACAGGCCACATAGATTCCTTCAGTTGCTACCTTTTTTTTAAAGTTTGGTATCTTAAATGATGAAGGTAGAAGGATCATAGCTTCAATACTTTCATACACAGGGATAACTTTAAGAGCTTTGACCTCATTCAAGTTCCAAAGTATTAGAACATGATCCCTGCCTGAACTAACCATGTGTTCACCATCCAAACAAAACTGCAATGAAGTAATTTTACTGAAGTGACCAGGATAAACCAATACCTCCTTGCCTGTTTTAGAGTTCCAAGATCTAATTTTGGTGTCATCAGCAGCTCCAAAAACAAGTTGTTTAGATGCATCCGGGTGATATTTTAAAACAGAGAAAACACCCATGGCTCCTCGAAGACTACTTGTGCAAGTATTGTGAGACAGATCCCATAGTCTGACATTACCATCGGACCCACCCGAGGCCATGTTTGTATCTGTTGATTCAAAAGCCAATTTTGCTACAGGTCCTTTATGGCCAGACCGCCATATCTTTTGTTGTTTGCCAGTTTCTCTGTCCCATAATTTGATGAGTCCACTTTTATGTGCTGTTATAACTGTTTCGTTGCTGTGAGATATTTGGAATGTGTAGATTTGATCAGTTTCTGCATCTGCATCTGCTTCGCCAATAACTTGCACGGAGGAGAGTGTATTAACATCTACCACTTTGATCACATCATCACACTGGCATAAGAGGTGGGCGCCATCTGTGCTCCAATTTATATCTCCACCTGTGTAAAATGCTGTGTATTCTTCAGTTTTCTCATATCTGAAAAATATCATAAAAATGCATACTTATTACTTTCAAAATACCAACTACTTTCTAAACTTTACAATGAAAAAAAATATCTTGATTTGGTTGTCTAGAGCCTGAAACAAATGTATTCACCTGTTAATATAAAAATTTGCCTGAGTATTTCCTTTTGGTTTTGTAAATAGTTCACAGTAGATCTCAGTTATTTGGTTTTACCTGCATAGTTATTTGGGACCCTCAAGCACTTTATATCAATAAGAATTTATATCTATCTTCAATATTGCCAGAGGCTAATTTTACATATATATGACCAACATTCCCAAACTGTCAACATTACTGAAAAATTAGTCCCATTATTAACCTTTACTATATCGTTATATAAAAAGATTTATGAATGAAACTCGCATAAATTTATGTCTGTGGTATGCAAAGGGTTAAGGTGCTTGGTTGGTTGTGCATATTACCTCACTCCCTATTGTCTCTCTGTTACTCATGATATATGACAACCAAGTATATACAGGATGGATTTTTGTGAAGAGCAATGATGGCCAAGTATGAAACCATGAGAGTTAGGGAAAAGTCGTGGAAGGAATCATGTCTTTGATTTACGAGAAAACTATAACTGCATAAGTGTTTTTTAAATCTTACTTTTCACACAAAACAATCTGAATATTTTTTGATTAAAAAGACATAATGTCCTATTTTATTTTATTGTACAGTGGATTCTGTTATTAGTAGGGATGAATCTTTGCAAAGCACATTTCTTTGCAAAGATTCATCCCTACTAATAATGTAAGGAATTAGTAAATTTTCAATATTGTATTCATTTCAACATATTGTTACTTACGGAATGAAAATGTGGTATTTATTTCTAATGAGCTACCGATATTTCGACACTGGTGCAAGCACCATGCTCGTGATCATTAGAATGGTAATAAATACCATGGTTTTCATCCCATATAGACTACTTTTACAAGGCAACAACTGTTGCACGTTAGATTTGCGCGACTTTTTTCATTTGTTTATTTTTTAAAGTCATCCCAATAGAGTTTAATTCCTTAGCGTAATATATTTTCTTTCTGAGGCAGCACTACAAACGAACATGTACTATCTGTGAACTTTAAAAAAATATATTGTTTATATTTTCATCTGTGTTTGGCGGTGAGGTTATGTTTTGTGCTATTGTTTTTAGTGAATTGATAGGGTAAAACTCGTAATTTTGATACAAATTATACATGAATATGATCGTGAATGTGTAAGGAATACTGTGAATATGTGTTTCAATACAAGTACAAGAAAACAAAAATAACACGAAAAAAAATTGTCACGATTCGGCCACTCCCAGTAAGCAATTCTCATTGTAATGATTGGTTATAATTTGCTTTATTTTGAAATAATGTCGTCAAGTAATTATACCCACTCAGAATATGATAAATACGCCATATCATGTCAAGATCAATAAAAATCAAAGTCACATGACAGTTAAATTCGCTAGTACTAAAATATCCAAATTTGTAATTTTTTTTTAAATATTTCTGATGTATAATTATTCTTTGAAACCTAGTTTGGTTTGTAGAATTTCTAATAAGAATTACAATAAAAAAAATCTAGTAAGAAAATTTCTATTTTATATTAAAAAAAAATTTCTAAATCACCATGTCTAATTCTAGAAAATGGGCCCCCAAGTTGAAAAAAAAATCATTATTGGCCGAAATTTTAAAGTAACTCTTATTTTTTATGTAATTATTGATAACCTAAGAATTATGTTACTAGGTAAATATCCTATTTCTGTTCTAGACATTCAAAATATTTATAAATATCAATTCATAAGCCTGTCTTGGTAAGCATTATTTATTGTTAAAACTGAATTTTTTTGGTCTCAGATATTTCTTCTACGAATTCAAATATTTGAATGTAATTAGTTAGATATGTGTTTTTACTATTTAATTACAGCAAAAAATATTGGTATATACAGTGGTGGACATATAATTAAGAACGATTTAAAGTTCATGTTTTTTAAAATATAAATCATGTCACGTATATTTATGTGTTCCTTCTTAGAAATAACTAGGTATGTTATGAAATAGCCACATGGATAGAGCAAAGGGGAATACAAATATAAAATAAAATTGCTAACATTTTTTATTTAATTATACTCTATAATAACAAATTCATATAGTAATGAAGCTGGACAAATAATTAAGAACGAATTATTAAACTGTTCAAGAGTTGTTTTATATGAAACTTAGATTAAATAAATCACATTAATATGAAGTGCGTAAAGGAAAAAAAGAACAATTTATTACATTTAAACTAAAATTAATAGTTAGTAGCATGTCCACGGCTTTTAATTACTGCTTTACACCGGCGAGGCATTGACTCTATCAATTTTTGACATTTCGCAAGAGATATAGAGTTCCATTCTTCTAAGAAAACGTCGTACAGTTCTCTTAAATTGCCACACTGTCGATCTGAAACCTTTTTCTTGACTTCGCACCAAAGATGCTCTATTGGATTTAAATCTGGGCTGTTAGCTGGCCAATCTAAGACAGAAACTGATTGCGATGTGAGAAATTCCTTAACTGTGCGTGCAGTATGCTTTGGATCATTGTCATGCTGGAATGTCCAGATAACCGGAAGCACGTCTTCAGCATAAGGTAACATTGTTTCTTCCAGTATATTTTTGTATTGGAATTGATCCATGTTTCCTTCTATCAACTTAACAGGTCCAACACCATACCCAGAAAAGCACCCCCAAATTTTCACATTTCCCCCACCATGCTTTAATGTCACTTTTGTGTATTTTGGGTCAAATGCTTTATTCGGAGGGCGTCGTACATATCGTTTTCCGTCAGAACATACCCTATTTATTTTTGTTTCGTCAGAAAAAAGAACATTTTTCCACTGACTAACTGTCCAGTTTTCATACCTTCTTGAAAATGCAAGCCGGGCTTGCCTATGGCACCGTTTCAACATGGGCACCTTCCTTGCTATCCTTCCGTGCAACTTTTCTTCTACCAAACGCCTTCGAATAGTGCGTGCCGAGATTGCTGAAGGGTTGTTTTCACCAAAATATTCTTTTCTCAGCTCATTAGACCCTTTAAAAGGATTTTGTTTTGCCAAACGAACGATATTGCGATCATCTCGACGAGATGACTTTCTCTGTTTAGGTACACGGGGAACTGTTGAAGTAGTTTGATACATGGCAAAATGCTTCACAGCGTGGAAAACCATAGTTTTTGAGCATTGCAGATGGTCGGCTATCTTTTTATATGACCAATTCTTGTCGCGAAGTTTTATTATTACTTCCCTTTTAGATTTATCACAACTTTTATTTTTCCCCATTGTTTTTATATGAAGCAATCACCTTTAAGACGTTTACAGCACTAAATGGCGCCAAAATTATACGAATAGTGCCCAAGAACCACAGAGCAACAGAGTGTTCTCTATTTAAATTTGAATAAAAAAATAAACTATTCAGCGTTCTTAATTATGTGACCAGCCAGTAAGTAGTAATACTAGGCTCAGATCTAATGTATAAAGTTTATATATGAATTTTTTAGCCAATCATGTGTATCAATGAATGTACCGCTAGTATGGAAAAGTTTTGCGATACCAAGAGAAATACAAAAAAATACATGCAATTGGTTATACTTGTTAGTTTGAAAAAATCTTCCCTTTAAATTAGCGTTCTTAATTATATGACCACCACTGTATATATAGGTATCGGTGTAAAAATTTTAAAATACTATTTTTTTCCACATCAACTCTGATTTTTTCGGCTACATCAAGTTTGTCCTCGTGTAACATAACATTTTACTAATACATTTGACATTAATGTTTATGTATCAGATTCCTTGGTCTTTCAACTTTCAACGTCTCTTAACTCGGTATAGGTATGGCACAAGAGCCGTTTTTTCCCAACTCGGCGCAACATATGATGCGGGCGCAGGTCGCAACACTTACTAGTGGGTCTCACCAATCATTAAGGCACTTTAAAGTGCTTTAGTCGATAAGTAACTAAGTTATTTTATTATTTATACCTACCTACATAGAAGAAAACTCACCTCCTATTTAATATACAATACATATATACAAACTTTTTGGTTGGTATGTGTGAAACTCATTTTTCCAGCAGGATACTGTGGTGATATGCAAGTGAGTATTTATACCTAAACATTTACTTTTTTAAGAATATCAGGACTTTATACTTCCTGCAACCGCCCATACGATTTTTAGCCCTTGGCCCTTCAACTAGTCATAAGGCCTAGGCATTATCACATGTTAAATTTTCAACATTTTTGATTTATACGTTGTTCTGATAATTGTTGGTGCAGTAGGGCGATGGAGAGGTCATAGTACCTAACTATTTTACTTACATTTCTTTTAGTGATCCCATTGTCACGAAAACTAAATAACCAAGGGGCAGTATTTGATTAATCAAACTCCAATCAAAGCTAGCTGTATCACACTCACAGACTGATTGTATTCTTAATTTTTTATTAGTTTGTTTGTTTAATAGATGTTGTAGACTGAGAAATAGTATCGTACTAAATCTTAAGATTATTTATATGTAATTTTTTTCCAAGTAAATGCAAATAAAGGTGCCACTTGTTTGTTTGAATAAATAGTTATTTTTTAGGTTAGCCCGCATAGATGATAGAGATCTTTTTCTTCTTCTTCTTCTTATTTGGCTTTTTAACGTGGGAAGACGTTACTCTGCCAGTGTCGTAGTTTTTTCTTTTTTTCTATGGCCATGACGCGACCAGCGTATTGTGCCAGTGCTTCGAGTTTAATTTTGCATTGGATTGATAAAACATGACGTAAACTTGTATTTCTTTATTTTTTTACTTTTAAATAAAAGCGGGGAAACTTGGTTTTTACAAAATAAAATTACATGGAATAACTACGGATACAGTGTCATGTTCTTGCACTCCAAAAGTTTTTGGCGGATATTTTACCCTTGTACTAGTCCGTTCAATTTAGACATTTGAAGCATAAAATCCCAACAAGCTAAAAATCAGTAAAATTGTTCAAAACATAATTATAAATGTTATTTAAAAGTTCATTCGCGTGTATGGAAAAAAAATATTCAAGGTCAAAAAAATGAGTTTTTCGCGATCAGCAAAACAGTAAGCTTTATCATAAAAGTACCTTTGACAAAAATTGTAGATCATAAAATTATCTATAAAAAATGTTTCAATACTTTTTTCCTACAGCCACCGATTCTGATATATAACGATTCATTCATTCCGAGGTTACAAAGAGACATGTTCGGTGATTGGTTTAAAATCAGAAGAAAAGCAGAAATTGGTTCACGCGCGTGCTGCTATGACTACTATGACAGCTGAGTCATAGCGGAGTGGACGATGTTATGCAACACGTGAACTGGACCAACTCAATAATAAATCAATGTTTTAAAACTCTATGTTCCACGCAATATGTTTTTTTTTTTTAGTTTTCCTAGAAGACATTAGAAGAGACTCTTTAATTTAAAAGATTATAAAAAAATCAATGCTATTATATTTTACCAAAATATATAATAGTCGTTATTTGCCTAGTGGATGTTTTCCAGTGGTGGCAGAATACCTTTATTATCAATTAATTTAGAAAAGCACTGTGTTAATGTCACTGACAGATTAATTAGTAACTCAGATAAACCACTTTAAACATTCCAAATTTAATTGACAAATTAAATTTAAAACACTTCAAATCTTCATAAATACTGATAAATATCCGAGTTCCATATTGTATCGTTGTAAATTTTTATTTAATTAGTAATAATTTGTGATGTCTAATTTTTTTTTTGTTTGGTTTATATCTCCAATCAGTTTTTCTCTACTTTCAGAAGATTTTTTGTGGGTGGCTTTGTTATGTAGAGTGAGTCTTCCACTGAAGACTTCTCCTCATTAGTATACAATGTGCTCCCTAGTCAGAGGGAAGCACTTGTTTCCTTCGTAGTCGCGGCGCATAACTCTCGTTTAGTAGTTGTGATGCCAGGCTATTAGGGTGGTTACTCAATCGTTGCTGATAGGTTGTTGTTGATTTGCTGATTTCATCCTTAACAGTTGGCATATTGAGGTTGTGGTGTATTTCCGAATTCGTTATGTACCAAGGTCCATTATTGATGGTTCTCAGTATTATATTTTGCATTCTTTGCAGCATAGATATGTTGGAGTTGCAAGCAGTGCTCCACAGCTGAATTCCATATGTCCAAACCGGCTTGAGAATGCTTTTGTAGATTAGAAGTTTATTGTCTATTGACAGTTTGCTTGTTCGTCCAAGTAACCAATATAGCCCTTTATAGCGTAGGTTGAGCGCTTCTCTTTTAGACTTAATGTGGTCCTTCCAGGTTAAACGACGGTCAAGATGGAGTCCCAAATATCTTACTTTGTCCTCATGTGGAAGGGTAGCATTTTCTAGCTGTACAGGTGGGCAGTTACCTTTTCTAAGTGTGAATGTCACCTGTACGGATTTTGTTGTGCTTGCTTTTATCCTCCATTTTTTTAGCCACTTGGTTATCTTATTTAATCCTCTTTGAAGAGTTGCGGAAGCTTTTACTGGGTTGCGGTCATTAGCAAGAATAGCCGTGTCATCGGCAAATGTTGCTATAATAGTATCATCAACTTAAGGAAGATCAGAGGTATAGATAGTGTACAACACTGGTACCATAACTGATCCCTGAGGGACTCCTGCTTTAATATCAAAGAAGGCGGATATTGCAGTTGACTCTTTGACTTGAAATATTCTTTCTGACAAGTAAGACTCTAGTAGGGTGAAGTAGTTGTGTGGCAGGCAAGTTTTTATTTTACATAAAAGCCCCTTGTGCCATACTTTATCGAAAGTCTGTTGGATGTCTAAGAATGCCGAAGAGCAATATTGTTTTTGTTCAAGCGCTTTCCGAATATGGCCGTAGACTCGGTGAACTTGTTCGATTGTTGAATGGTGTTGTCTAAAGCCAAACTGATGGTTAGGAACTACTCTGTTTTCTTCCAGGATAGGAGTTAATCTTCGCAATAGTATCTTTTCAAAGACCTTCGACATTGTTGGGAGTAGGCTTATAGGTCTATATGAGGTAACTTCGTTTGCTGGTTTTCCCGGTTTGAGTATCATGAGTATTGATGACACTTTCCAATGTTTAGGGAAGTACTGAACTCGAAGCATACCATTGTAGAGCATAGTGAGGAATACTGTAGCTTTCTTCGGCAGTTCTTTTAGTGCCTCTTTTGATATAAGATCATAGCCTGGGGCTTTTTTATCCTTCAAAGATTTTATTGTTCTCCATACTTCCTTCACGGTTACAGGTTTTGGCGCTGGAGATAGCTGAAAATCTTGTTCTAGGATACGATGAATATCTTTGTCTGAATCTGGATCCAATATCTCATGAGGGGTGAAGACATTGGCTAAGTGGGTTGCGAATGCTTTTGCCTTTTCTTGCGAGGTTCTTGCCCAACCTGTATCGGTTCTAAGCGGCGGTTTCATAGTTTGGGGTCTATCGTAGTTTTTGGTAAACTTCCATAGAGAGTAGTTAGTGGGTGATGTTGCCGTCAATGACTCCAGCTTTGCACTTAGGGTATCATTATGCCACTCTTCTAAAATCTTCTTGAGATTTGCGGACGCCTGATCAAAGGTCTTTTTATCCTCTTTGAGTCTGCTTCGCTGCCAAATTCTGCGGAGTTTTCTTTTTAGTAAGATTGACTTCCTTACATCTGTTGGAATATTATCTCGATTCCCGGATGTTTTCAGCAAGGGAGTGGAGAACCAGCAAGCTTCCTGTATTAGTTGTGATATATTTTTTGTAGCATTTTCAATGTCATCAACAGTCTTTAGAGCTACTTTTAATTTGATGCGTTCATCTATATATTCACGAAAGGAGACCCAGTTCGTATGTTTATTGTACAACCTTTCAGGTTCTTCGTATTCTATTAGAAGGTCGCTTATAGTGAGCAGTACTGGTGTGTGGTCAGAGGAGCCTTCAAAGCATGACTCAACTTTAAAATAGTGTCTTGACATTCCCTTTGTTATGAAGAAATCTAATAAATCAGGAATTTTATTTGGGTCAGATGGCCAGTTAGTAGGTTCTGCAGTTGTAAGTGCACCTAATTTGTTGCTGTCAATGGTTTGTTTTAGTTATCTTCCTCTGGTTGTTGTAAGTCTAGAACCCCAAGATATATGTTTTGAATTCCAGTCACCACCTGCAATGAACCGATTGCCAAGTGTGTTGAAGAAATTTGTGAACATGCTTTCTGTTATTGTCGGTTTCGGAGGACAGTACACAGAGGAAAATGTGATAAGGCCAGCCTCCTCCATTACGCATATCGAAGTGGCCTGGATAAAATCAGTTTTATATTCTGGAAGTTGGTAGTGGTTTAGCGTTTTCCTAATTACTATCGCTGAACCCGCATGGCCCGTTCCGTCAGGGTGGTTCGTGAAGTAAGTACAATAGTCCTTATATCTAACACATGAGGTAGCTGTACATATATCAGTGCTTCAGATATCAGTGCTATATCTAATTTATGTTCCTTCATGAGAACTTCCAATTCATTTGTATTTGGAGCCAGGCCATTTATGTTCCATGTTGCTATTCTGAGTGTAATCATTGTAAAATTTTGTCGATGAGTCTAACTATGAGGTTCATAAGAGTACTCAGTTGTTGTAGGATGAGGTCGAACTTTTCAGATTGTCTGGCAAGCATCATTTCTAGTGTTGAGGGTATGTTTTCTATTACTTGAGATGGCTTGTTGTTAGTCATATGATTATCAGTTGATTGAAGCTTAGAATTTGTTGTATCTTTTGTAGTCTGTTTAGCTTTTTTCATTGTCCTTGCATTATGTTGAGCGTCACTGTAATCTTTCCTTTGCGGTCTGTGGTGACTGATTGTGGCTGTACTTTGGCATTCCTGTTCTACTGGTAAATTGTCACGTTCGGTATCTTTCCTACTCGTAATCTTTGGTTTTTGTGGTGACTTAGTTGTAGGTACTGGTGCTGTGGAGAATTTCGCTCTATTTACACTAGTGGGCTGTTTTGTTCGTCTAGCTAAGATTTCTCTGTACACGTCACAACCCTTGTAGTTTGCCGGATGAGCTCCCTGGCAGAGTGCACAGCGTGCTGGAGTGTCACGATCCTGTTTGGGACATTCTGAGGTTTTATGTCCTTGTGCACATTTGACACATCTATATGGGCGCATACAATAGTTCTTTGAATGCCCATATTGTTGACATCTCTGACATTGAACTATTGCATTCTTCTTTTTAGGGTCTTCAATGGTAATAGATTGATGATAGATGTACTTTAAATATTTGACATTTTTGTTATTTGGGCTAGTTAGTAGGGTTACAAAAAATGTGGAAGTTGGTCTTTGTCGGGTCCATATCTTGCATTTATTATTTCACCGGTTACTGTGTTTCCTGTACTCTCAATCTCGTCTTTTATTATGTTTATTGGTGTTGAGTGATGCAGATTCCGAATCACTATCCTATAATTTCTCTCATCTTTTTTGTTAAATGTATATCCAATCAGCTTGTTGTCTCGGATTAGTTGAATGAGTTTTTTGTAGGTATCAGTTTCTGTACAGCTTATTCTCAGTTGTTTACGGTTTAGTAGTTTATACTTAAATTTACTTTTGTCTGCTGAACTTTCAAGTAGCTCAGTAAGTTTACGAACATCATCAATTCCGTAAAGAATTATTGGTGGAGGTCTACTGGACTTTTTGGTTGCTACTTGGCAGGACTGGTCATCTACTAGTAATTCAGCAAATCTGTTGTGGTTGGAAATAACTTCGAATGGAGGGCTATTGGGCCCTTCAGTTTTTTTGCGTTTGGGGTTTCTCTCTAAAGGAACTTTTTGCCAGTCTATAGAAGATGATTTTATCACAGTTTCCGTATCTTTTACCATGATCGGAGATGAAGGATGTTTTTGGCTGCGGTCTAGCGATGCAGACCTTGGCCTTGTGATGAACAAGCTGGGATGGAAAGCTTGTTGAACGAATTTTTTTTGGAGCATGCTACTTCTGTTATCATTGTTTGGGTCCATTTCAGGCAAAACTTTGCCCCCCCCCAGAGTACGAGGGGCAGCCTGAGCTAAGCTCAGGGAGGGATTCTCCAGCATCACTGGTACCCTCCTGGGGTAATAACTTTTTTGGTTTTGCTGCCATGGTTTAGTAATTTTTTTTTTTGGGTTGTTTTCCCCTAGCCAGCTATTCGGTTAAAGCGCCGAAGATTCGCTTTTGCCCTTCACATTTCGCTGTTACAGTCCAGAGTTGTAGATGGGGAGCTCTGATTGGGCCGTAACATTGCCCGGGGAGGACGGTCCACAAAGGTGTATGTAAGTGGACCAATTACTAGCTTGCGGCGGCATTCTAGCAATTGCGGGGACGTATGTGATTAGGACTGGTCAGTGCGCGCCTATAGTCTACTCCGCCTAGACGTGCGCTATCGGTATGCTCAGCATTTTTTAGAAGTGCGTTTCTGGCAAAACACACCCCACTGAGACCAACACTGACTTCCCCCCTAATGTCTAATTTACGTTAATTAACATTTTAATATATAATAATAATTTTTTCTAATGATAAAATAAAAGTTAGGTAGTAATTTGATAAAAAAAAAATATACGCAATAATGGTGATATATTTTATCTCCATTATTGCGTATATTTTCCCAAAATACGTCACCAACAACAATATAGCAGCGGCCGGCGCGCGTGCAGTGAGTCACAAGGTGGCGGAGTCTGCATGCTATATAAGCGGGCGATTTTGCGTTGTTCTCTCAGAACAAAGCCACCATGCGCTATTTACAGCGTGCTGTAAGGAAACGCATGAGTGAGCTGCGTTATCAAAGGTGGGACGACAAACTGGCAGTTGGCTCGAGCTCTGAAATCTGACGGACAACAGACAATGCCTCCACTCATTAGGCCACCTCCCCTCTCCATAGCGTTCCTTGACGAAGACAAAGCCGAGTGTTTAGCTGATAGCCTTGAGGCTCAATGTACTCTAAATGTAGATCACGTCGACCAGAAACACCTCGATTCGGTGGAATCTGAAGTCGAACGTAAAAGCTCTATGTCCATCTCTGACCTCCCACTCCTCCCACCGGTAAAATCATCCGAGGTAGTGTCTGATCAAGATCCTCAAGACCCGTAAATCCCCTGGTGCTGATGGTATCAGCAACAAGGTGATTAAATACTTCTCAGTCCCACTAGTCCATCTCTTAGTTAGCATCTTTAATGCGGCTATGAGCAACTGCTCCTTCCCAGACACTTGGAAGCATGCCATTGTCATTGGTATTCACAAACCAGGCAAACCGGCAGCCGAGCCCTCCAGCTACCGTCCCATAAGTCTCCTCAGCTCTCTGGGGAAGATTTACGAGCGGCTCATTGTGAACCGACTCTGGTCCCACGTTAGGTCCAATAACCTCCTTTCCGATGAGAAATTTGGTTTTAGAGCCAAACACTCTTGCGTCCAACAAGTGCACCGCGTAACGGAGCACATCCTAGGCGGTTTCAATAAGAAACCAAAGCCCCAAGGGACCATAGCTGTCTTCCTCGACGTAGCGAAAGCGTTCGACAAAGTCTGGCACAACGGCTTGATATTCAAGCTGTACCAACTGGGTATGCCAGACCGTATTGTACTCATCTTACAAGACTTTCTCAGGGATCGAACGTTTAGCTATCGCACCGTGGGAACACTCTCCTCCCCGCATCCCATTCACCCAGGTGTCCCTCAGGGCTCTGTACTCTCACCCATTCTCTTCTCGCTGTACACCAGCGACATCCCACGATCTGAACCTAATGTTCAGATCGCTCAGTTTGCGGATGATACTGCAATCTACTCTACTGGCTGGTTCAAGGTCAGGCAGAGATGCGCCATCCAAGTAATCGGTGCATGGTTTCGTAAATGGCGGATTGCAGTAAGCCTCCTAGCAAAAGTGCAGCAGTGTACTTCACTGAGACCCGGCGGAATCTCATGCCGTCACCCATAGTCCTATTTGACGAACCCATCCCTTGGGCTTAATCTGCCAAATACCTGGGCGTCACCCTTGATCGCCAACTCACTTTCGCGAAACACATCCAGATTGTTTGCAATAGGGCGGCCTTCATTATGGGTCGTCTTAATCCCCTCATAGGCAAAAACAGTAAAATGTCTCTTAGAAATAAGACGACTGTTTACAAACTTTGCATCCGCCCAGTTATGACTTACGCATCTGTAGCGTTCGCTCATGCTCAGAAACACGACCTCCACAAACTTCAAGTGATTCAGAATCGCTTTATGCGCAGGGCAGTGGGCGCTCCGTGGTACTTACGGAACGCCGAACTGCACTGCGATTTCACCCTACCCTCTATTACGCAGTATATGAAAGACTGCTCCCGCCGCCACTTCGACAAAGCTCCCCACCACTCGAATCCCCTCGTGGTCGAAGCGGCGAACTACTCCACTGATATAAAAGATCCTCACTTCCTTCCCCCCTGTCGCCGTCCAAGGCATATTTTGGGTGACCCGGACGACCCCATCGCAGCCGTTACTTCGGCAGCTTTAGCGTCGTCCCAAGGGAACCCCGGTAATGGTTGTAGACCCGACCAGGGCTGTGATCCCGATCGCATTGTAGGCTCCGGCCGAGATCTTCTTCGCATCCCCAGTCGCAGTCGAGGTAATCCACACACACACGATTGTAGTCCCAGCCACGGTGCGGGTGGGAGTATACAACGCGGCCCCGGTCGCGATGTATCCTCCGGCCCAGCAAATGGCTGTGGACGAGGTAACACTGGTTTTCTATGTAGCCCCAGCCACGGTACGGGCAGGAGTCTACATCGAGGCCGGGGCCGCGGTAACGGCTGTGGGCGAGGTACTCAAGTTTCTTATTGTAGCCCCACCCAAAGTACAGTCATGAGTGCACAACGCGACGATCCTGGTCGCGGTGTGGACCCATGTCGCGGAAATGGGGGGAGGCGAGGTATTTCCGTTTGTAGCCCCAGTTAAGGTAGTGATTCCGATCACGGTGTAGGCTCCGGCCGAGGTAATGACTGTGGGCGAGGTACACAAGGTTATGATTTAGTGGTAAACACAGTCAAACACCGAGCTCGCCGGCGAGCTCGAGGCAAAAATTATGTCTTGGTTAGATTCTCTCCAAATAGTCGTAGAGTTAAAATTCATAGGGCCCACTTTCAACGGTACACTTATGTACCGGGGCGATTCTCTCCTACTCCCCTCTCTCCTGGCGACGGCCCAAGCCGAGGTCCGTACCTTAGTGGTGCCCTTGCGCAAGTCGCCTACTCCTCTCCTTGCGGCGAAGCGTCTTCAACGCTCGTCTTAGGTGGTGCGCCCTCTGCGCCCGCATCTGGCTGAGTGCCATCTGCGCTCGCCAACCGTCCGGTGACGCTGTAAATGCCGGTAGAGGCAAACAGCATTAGTCCGTATAAAAAAAAAAAGTTGTTCTCTCACTGTCGGTCTAGCGCTCGACGAGTCAACATCTCCTGAGGATGCCTCGTGTAAAGGCGAAACACGTGTCGAATCGGTTTTGGTTGATTTGGGGTTTCTTGTGTTTTTTATTTTGTATTATTTCTATTAGCATTTTATGCGGGAGGGAGGGTGGTGCACGCCCCCAAATAGGCCAAAATCATTGTTTTCTTTTCAGCGGAAGTGTCACTAAATATTTTTTAATATCAGTTTTTTGTTTTTTATTATGGATTTCCGCAAAGTAACGCCTGAATCAATAAATTAGTAATTTGATGTAATTTGTAATGCTAAGTACACAATTATGAATGTATTTATTTGGAAGGAACTATCTACCACGTTACGGGTGTATTATACGTCCAGTTTGGCAGATAGAGCCGAAATGTATAATGATGTACTAAAGAGAAATAAACTAATTTGAATTCCAGAGGGTGAATTTTCATAGCTTGAAAAATTAAACGTGCTTCAAAAATTAATCTTCAACGGTTAATTTTAACAAACAATGAACTGTTTTTTAATGGTATAGTTACCTACATTACATACCAACTGTAGATAATCATTTAGCATTGTTTATTGTTCATTGTCTGTAGTATCTCTTGAAGATGTTGATGTTTCTTCGGGACGAATCATCAGCATAAAAAGATAAAAATGCGATTTTACATCATACATAATTTATAAAAACAGTAGGTACTTACTGTACAAATTGGTAGGTACTGCAGTTTTGTGTAATATGGTCTTTTGCTTTTTAAGTCTATATTATGTTTTTGTCTAAATTAACGGAGTATGCTGATTTTCACAGGCAGTCATACTCTTGTTTTTCTAGCTTGTGTGAAGCCAATATTTTGCCGCATTGAATCGGCAAGGAAACGAGAATAAAACATAATAAGCAAAACACATTGCTGTTACATTTCTATATTTAGTTCTGAAGAAAGAAATACATGCTAAATTAAATAAAAATTGACTGACTTTATTTTGCATAGTATTGACCATCTTGATTTGTTCACGTATTTGAACATCTTTGAATATTTATAATTTTGCTATTTACTAGTACAAGTGATCCTTGGACATTTTAATCCTGTATTGCTCCTACACCACTTCACAACGAATGCATGATGATTCACAACCTTAGTTCACTATGATAAAAATGAGAATGTACGCGATGACGTACTAAACACGACTTATAGTAATAACTTATGTATATTGTATATATTAAGTATAAGTTACAATGACCGATAGAAAAATATTTCAACAAATAATATATAACTTAAGAACATTGTATATATCTCTCATTCGAAGTACAGTATGGCCGACGGATCAATGCCGTTCTGAAGTAGCGTGTAGATGGCTGCGCACAAGCGTATTTAGGGTCTCAACCGAGGTAAGCGGCGGGGCGCGGGGCGGGCTAGTGATGTGGCCCCTTTTTGCAAGGTGCTATGGATTTAAATCGACATTTATTGATCGATAATCACTCGATTAACTAATTATTAAAAATTTTACTTTTCAAATGATAATATATAGCAACGTTAATATGTAGGATTGCCATATTGGCCAGGGCCATTTTATTAGACTGCCAGTAAATAAGAAATATTTTTATTCTTGTTTATTTTAAAGGGTTTTGTCCATTTGTGGGATTAAGCTGAGCGCAGCTAGTATCTTACATAGATAAGAGACTATTGTCTCATCTAAGTGTCTATAGGAAACAAATATGTACTATATCTACACACAAACAAACATTGTTAGTTATGATTTTAGGTAAAGTAACATAGGAAAGAAAGCATCCGAGTTATATAAATAATTTATGATGTAGAATCAAAAAAGACCAAGTAATTAATCATATATGTTATTGTCTCTCTGTTAGATATCCTTTCATATAAAAAAAAACATAAATTTTAAACGCAACTATACTATCTATCGGACTTAATAACATGTAGCATTAAATTAGAACTATTAACTGAGCGAGTGCGAAGTACGAACGAAACGTCTCTCCAACAACTTGGACAAAATTGCTTTCGTATGTCTGTCTGTCCGTAGGTCCGCAAGTTCACATCTATATACAGGTCGCATTTCTCAACCGATTGTCGTGAAATTTTATGAGCAGGTTAAATAATTTGATAATTTTTTTGTTGATTCAGTATATATAGATAATTTCCAACATAGGTACCTATAATTATTTCATAGGTTTTTAGTATCCTAAAATGAAAATAGATCAATGGCTCCATAAAAACACTATATTGACTTGCAGACCAAGCAAGGTGAGATTGTTTAAAGGATTTTGTTTTAAGTCCACGGTGAATATTTATTCAGTTCAAGCTGCGCAAAGACATAATCGCAAAGTCTACTGCTCACAGAGCCACTAGTTAATATCATACAATAAATAAGTATCAACATTTCCTACATCGAATTTAATCATCCGAGTCTAGTGTCTCATCAATCGACAAGTGAAAACACTTATACCTCATCACTATTCGCATGGTCTGATGTTGAAATCACCGATCATGTGTCTTAGTCACTCGTATAGGTTTGGCGCATGATTGTTACTCTTTCTCCCGGGTGGTACACTCTTTAACAGAAATATTCGTTTTTCAGTTGATTTTGTGGATATTTTTGTTATTGATGTTTTCATATTTAAGTTTGTAAATTTTAGTTCGTATTATAATTCGGTTGTTGTTTTTGTTAAGTATTATTTATTTTTTGTTAGGTTAATTTGTTATCAGTGGTTTAGTACGCGGAATGCCACGGTGCAATGTAGTTTTACGCCACCGCCGGGCAAGGAAAATAATACGTGCTTAAAACATATTAAGTTACTAACGTGAGAGTTATACAAAACGGTATGGTGTAATCCATACGCACCGTTCGTTACATCCTTGGAGAATATAAAAAGTGCGAGTTTGTCTCATTGTTTCGTACTCCGGGCAAGATAAACTGCGTTCCTGTTACAGGCATAGACAACTTTGATCGGTTGGAGTTGGAGAATCGGTTCACCCTATCATAAGTTATGAGGTAACAAATATAAAAAAAAATATACATTCGAATTGAGTACCTCCTTCTTCCGACTTCCAAAAAAAGGTTTTTGGAAGTCGGTAGAAAAGGAAATTCACATGAATGGTCGAAATTAAGAAAAATATAAGAACTTTCAAGGAGATCGTAGTCGTTTAGCCACAATAACAGAATAATTAAGTTTTCATTACGGAAAATCAGAACTCAACAAATTCTAATTGCAAAGAGCAATAATATTTGAAAAAAGGTAATACTTAATTGAAAAATAAAATAAAAATAATCTTAGATATGAAGTTAGGCTCTATATATTAAACTATCTCGTTTCGGTGAACAAATTTTTTCACACAACTATACATGCGCGAACAGTCTACGTGCCTACCTTCCGAGCGGCATTGATCCGTCAGCGGTATTGTAGATTGGACTATGGTTGCTTCCTATATGATAACTGCAAAATTTAATTTATATAGACTGGATAAAATCCAAAATCAAGCCATGAGAATTGTAGGAGACTTCATTAAAACTACTCCCATACATGTAATGGAGAGTGAGCTTAAAAGAGTTCCTTTGGTTAGGACTCAAAATAACACTGGAGTGTTAGGATTATTGGTATGCATCAACAGTTTGATATATTTATATGAAACTTTAATTGCAAATGATATCCTTTCATTTTTATTAACATACAAATTTAGTCAAGACCATGTCGAACTCTTTTTTGGAAACATTCGAAGTCAGGGTGGACATAACAATAACCCTAATACTAGACAATTTAAAGCTAGTTTTAAAAAGCTGCTGTCTCATTTGGAAGTGAGGTCGAAATTCACCGGAAATATAATACCATTAGAGAATATACCGATATTGTCAGGGTCATCTCTCAATAGAATCAACAGTTCTTCGGAAGGATATCGCTCTGACGAAACCAAAGAGACAAACTTAAGTGCAGCCGAAATTAAAAAAAATGAAGCTATACAACAACATTTTCAGAAATACCAGACGAACTGCAATGAACTCAGTGAAAAGTTAGACCACAACCCAATTTCAGACGTTGTTTCACAAATAGTTGGATATATTTCCGGATTTGTGGTGAGTAGCGTCGTAAAAAACCTCAGTTGTGACGAGTGCAAAAATAATTTGTGGGCAAGAGAAAAATTATGGTTTCACAAATTGATAGACATAAGAGACATTTATTAAAGGTTTATGTTACGCTGGAAACGATGTTTTCGAGATATGTATGAGCACGGAACGCGTTATACGTAATTGCATTCGTGTCGGTGGAGGGAAATCAATCCAAAAAAAATATGATAAGAACTTCATATCCATAGAAGTATTAAAGTTATACATCGGAAAAGATGTATTTCCTGAAAATGCCGAACATAAGCATAATATCAATTTAATTAAACTGATAGTAGAAAAGTTTGTAGATGTTCGACTACATTACATCTGTAAAAAAGAAAATGTTGCAATAAAGAGCACCTCAAAAAGACAACTTTACAACAAATTAAACTTATTTAAAGGTAATTAATCATAAGCCGTTATAAATAGCCGTTCATTAAGTAAGGAAAAAAATGTATGTGTTAATTGTAAAAAAGATTTAATATCTTTAATTTATAGTGTTAAAATAACATGCAAGCTTTAGGTAATACTGTTTTAATAAAATAATACTGTAATAAAATTTATTTATTTATTTCTTAGTATTATAAAAAAATAAAATGTTTGTAGTATATTAGCAGCACTCTGCAGTTTCACCCGCGTTAATCCGGGATATAAAGTAGTAAATATAATATAATTCGGAAAACAAAACATCAAATCTTTCCTCATTCTTATATTAGTGTAGAAGTGTAAAATAATTATCCACTTTTTTATCAACAAAGCGACTCTATGAATTCTATGTTAGAATATAAGTTAAATACCGTCACACGGCCTTACGACGGTTAGAATTTAAGCGTTATCGCTATAGCAATCCGGTTGAATTTTCTAACGCTCACTGCGTACGGTCATAAAATTTTATTAGCACTCGTTGTTATCGCGGAGCAAGATGACTTATGATGTATACGACATTAGTCGAAACTTATGGTGCAGTAGTAAGATTGACTTTCATATAAATATTTTTGTGACATAGTCATATTTTGTATTTCTGTGTATATCGTAATCTATACAGTATATATAGTAAACTCATGCCACTTTTTTGAGCCGTGGGGTTGGCTATAGCCGTCCGGTACCTGATTTTGATGAAGGTGCGAGTTTAGGGGTATCATTGGGGTCCACCTGAAGCCCTTCCAGCAATTTTTTTTTGCCGGAAACGTAGTTTAAATTAATTATGATTAAATTAAAATTTGATAAAAAAAAGTGAAATGGAACGCAATGTTGAGAAAATGGTACAATATTAAGTTGTCAAATTAAGTTGTCAAACTGAGTTAAACGAAACGTATCGTTATCGTTAAACGTAAGAAAAAAAAAAGGCGCCATTTTGTCTTACTGACAGATGGACTGTCATCCATTCATTCCGTTTCTCTCGTAGTTTCGTGAATGTGTGCTCTCTTGTTTTTCGATTTTTATTACGACTTTGGCTTTTTCCCTGGACTTCCTTCGATTGCGCGACGACTTGAAACTTGGCTTGCTTACCGGATTTGTTTGGATTGCTCTACGACTTGAACTTGGCTTGAAAACTGGACTGCACTTGGCTGTAATGGAGTATTACAGTACAATACCCGAAGCGGACGCGGTTTCGGCTCCTGATCTGCCCGTCGAACCTGTTGCCGGACCTTCTTCGGCTCCTGATCTGCCCGTCGAGCCTGTAGCCGGACCTTCTTCGGCTCCTGATCTGCCCGTTGAACCTGTCGCCGGACCTTCTTCGAGTAATGACGACGACTATTGCTGTTGCTATTATTTATTATTTATATTTATTATTATATTTACGATATGTTATTTTTGTTATATAATACAATGTTAAGTGAACCGCCTTGATAGATTAGGTGTGAAACAAAAAATAGGTTAGGTTAGAACATGACAAACAACGCACGAGCCGAGCGAGCGAAGCGAGCGTGCCGCGGCAGCGGCCGGCAAAGTGCCAGAAGCGAACCGCCTTAATAAATTAGGTGTGAAACAAAAAATAGGTTAGGTTAGGTTAGAACATGACAAACAACGCACGAGCCGAGCGAGCGAAGCGAGCGTGCCGCGGCAGCGGCCGGCGAAGTGCCAGAAGCGAACCGCCTTAATAAGTTAGGTGTGAAACAAAAAATAGGTTAGGTTAGGTTAGAACATGACAAACAACGCACGAGCCGAGCGAGCGAAGCGAGCGTGCCGCGGTAGCGGCCGGCGAAGTGCCAGAAGCGAACCGCCTTAATAAGTTAGGTGTGAAACAAAAAATAGGTTAGGTTAGGTTAGAACATGACAAACAACGCACGAGCCGAGCGAGCGAAGCGAGCGTGCCGCGGCAGCGGCCGGCGAAGTGCCAGAAGCGAACCGCCTTAATAGATTAGGTGTGAAACAAAAAATAGGTAAAAAATACTGATATAGCCGAAAGTGAGGTTAAGTACTAAAAAAATTATTACTCAAAAACTAAAGGCCTCCGGCGGGGGGGGGATGCAGGGGGGGCTTCACCCCCTCGCCCTCCCCCCCTCCGCCCCCCCTCCCCCCTCCCCGCTGGTACCGGGCGACTATAGTTTAACCGAGCCGTGTTTGTAAGCAATACTGAATCTAGTACATTATTGATCGAAGACCACGGGAGTACACTCTTTCGAATGAAAAAAGATTTTTTTAAATCGATCCACAAATTAGCGAAAATATAGATTAACATACACACAAAAAAAACATACAGACGAACATATAACCTCCTCCTTTTGATAATCAGTAAATAAGTGTTATGTACCGTGTATAATCAACGGGGAACTACTTGTTCAATATAAATCTCTTTCTCATTTGAGGGGGCGGTGCATTGATATATTATTATTTATTTTATGCTTTCAGCAAGAAGATAGCATCAGCATAGCTATTTAATCCATGATGCTAATTCCTGAATTTCAACACCGCACCATACGTTATCAACAGGATTTTCATCCTTACCATCTCAAGCCACTTTTGAAAATGGCATACTATCTTCAAAGTTGCAGAGTATTCGTTTAAAAGTCACCAAATGAAGAAAAATAACGGAAATATACTAAATGTTACATCAATGTACATAATTAGTTAGTTTGCTGATAAATATCAAATTTAAGTTCCAAAAATAAACTAAAACTCGCTTACACTATGGCGTTTTTCTTGTTTTGACGAAGATCTGTTGGCCTTTTACATTCTGCAGCCCTCTCATCTACACTTTTATTTTTTTTTGCATAGCCAATGTTTCTATAAGAAAAATATGAAAAGTGTAAATTGAGCCCCCTCAAATTACACTTTTCATATTTTTATTATGCAAACATTGCCTATGTAAAAAAAATTGAAAAGTGTAGATGAGAGGGCTGCAGAATGTAAGAGGTCTCATAACTAGAAGTTATGGAATCGATATCGATAAATTTCGAATAAGAGGGGTGCACATCCCTATTTTATCCCTAATGTTGGCAGAACTGTTAAGTTCGTCAGGTTGGCTTAAGTAGGTAGCCCCGTTTTGACGTTTAATTAAATATTACACTTTTTATTGTCTATGAAGTGCCGTCTCTTTTCTATTATATTCTCTTTGCTAGCTACACATTGTTGTGTCAATAAAATTTGGAATTTTGATAGTTTTGTATTTTTCGTTTTGTTTTTATTATTATCCTGATGTAACAATAATGTCTACGATTATTAAATTTAATCTCGACGAACTGAGAAAGTTGTCTAGCGACAAAAACTCTTGCGTAATAGAAAAAAAAGTGACTCAAAATTTGGCTCTACAACCCTGGTGTCTTGGAAATCTCAAGGAATCGGTCAAAAATTTACTAGATTATAAAATTGGAAAATATGACAAAGAGTAAGTTTGCATTTAATACTGAACTCCCGTACTTTACTAAAACCCTTTCCTCCAAGTACAGCTGCGTGAGGTCCTTGCACTTATTGATTCTCTTCATGACAAATGGATTCTGTTTGGCACTTTAATTAGCACCATTCTAAACTTAGTTGGATTCACAAATTCATATCCCCGCACTAGGATGCCCTGTGTTACGGAAGGCATGGACATATTAAAACATCACAAATACTAACCAAAGTACAAACATTTACTTATCACACAAATATTTGGCACAGTCAGGGATAGAACCTGGGACCTCCCGTGTTTGTGTGAGGATCATTACTCACTAGGTTACAGGACCAATCAAGTTTTAAACATTTGTGTTAATATTGTATTCATGTGGCAAATCTTGTTTTTACTAAGTTGTATGGCCCTTGTGCAGCTGTATATGCTGATACCAATCAATGCAGATTATGGAATATTGCAAGCATTGTTGATTTAGGATGGAATGGATGGATGGATTAAGATGAATGGAGCTTTAGCAAGTGAAATTATGGGGGAAAAGAATTTAAAACAAAAAAATTATAAGAGTGGTGCAGTGCCATGCACTTACACAAATACACAATCTCAGTTCTAAATTCTGAGTGGCACTGCAAGAGTCATAATAATGTTTAGAGATTACCATTAGCACTGCAAGCATGTATTGTAGATACAATTTGGCAGCACTTATTGATAAAATATAGTCTGCAGTATAGCTATCCTATGCCATGCTAGAGGCAAGGCACAATAGATAACATCAGTTTATCAATTTAACAAGTTTATCAAGCTGACAATCTATCCTTGCACTGCTGTTGCACAACTTAATTGTACATCTCTTCATTTGTATTAAAAAAAAACTTTAAATAGTACCCTAGTACTACATATAATTATTAAACTATGTATAACAAGATTAATAATTTTGTAGATTTGATGGCATTCTACTGAGCTATAAAAATCTGCGCATCCTACAAAATATAGGAACAATCAGAAATGACAACTCTGATATTCATTTCCAAGTGCAAGCTGACTACTTCATCTTCCAACCATGTATTGGTGCATCATTGACTGGCATTGTGAATAAAAAAAGTGTTACACATTTAGGCATTCTTGTACACAGGTAAGACTATGTTGTATTTCTAACACAGATAGGTATATATGTACAATAGAAAAATGTCACAATTTGTATTGAAACCAAGCGGGCCAATATGACTTTTTTTACATGGGGCTGGCATGGCTGCGACCAATGTTAAAAGCCAACTAAATAAATTCTGGGCTTAGTTATAGATTATAGAACATCGACTTGGTGGTTAGTTATTTATATAAGTAGGTTATTATATGGTAAGACTGCACATAAAAAATTAACTTGCACAAACAATAGTTTCCTAGAATAATTAATTGAAATATGTTAATAATTTCTCACTTTCCATTGATGAGTTGTGGGTTGATTTGTATACTGCTGCTCCACCCCAAATTCAATGTCTGACAATAGTGAGGTTAGAATTTAAAAATCATATCTAAAAAGAGTTTCTCCTCTTTTAAGATATGACTTTAAAATTCTATGATATCTATTGCAACCTTACTTTCAAAGGGGAGGTCTACTTTTTATGAGAAAGAGCTTCTCCACTGACAACAATGTGTGACTTTGTCTAGTAAAATGCAGTAACTTTTTCTGAGAGAGAGCTCAATCAAAATCAAATCAAAAGGCAGTAATGCTGTATGTTGATTTTAGGTGTGAAATCAAACAATTTCAATTCACCACAAAATATGCCCTCAAAAGGTTATCCACAGTTTTCTTTACAACCAACCATTTTTACACCCTGCTTTTTACGTGCTGGTAGTGTATAATGCATGGGAGAAATGTATATTATGTTAGTTCAGTTCTTAGATTATGGCTTCTGTGACTATTGTTTAGGATGAAATTATTTTTTCACAATATTGTGTACAATGTCTCTTTAGTGGATATATTAAACAGAAATTACAGACAAGTTGCAACATAGTACATTGTAATATTGCTATGTATTCAACTTTTATGGCAGTTTAAGCCTGTGGGCTTAATAGATCACATTAAGTTTTATTATTGGACCTTTTGGCCTAAGTTCTATTCGCTTTCTTCTAAATCTAATACAATTTATTACAGAGTGTTCAATGTTGTGATTCCAAGACCAACAGAAGAACCTGGCAACAAATGGATAGGCACTAGTGTGCGTGAAGGCCAGCAAGTCATTTTCAGAATTGTAGTGCTAGATCTTTTTGGGGCCCTGCCATACATAAGAGGAGAACTTGATGAAAGGTAAGTACAATGTTACAACCTGTTTAATATGTATTTTTAAACCAACTTAAAGGAGGAGGTTTTATGTTCTACTGAGTTATTTTTATGTCTGTTCACCAATTTCTCTGCCAACTGTTGACCGATTTCTCAAATATTTATTTAGTTCGGTAGGGTATACTTCTAATTTGGTCCGTTTTTCACCAAGTCAGGATCTGCGGATCCCAGGGAAATCGGGCAACCCTCAAGTGTTATAGGCACATATAAAGTTTTTCATTTATTTTCTAACTCTGTTCAAGTATTTGCATCTGATAACCATCATCTCATGGGATGCTGATGATGAAAAATATTAGGTACTTCTTAACTATGAAGAGTTAGTAGATAATCAATACTAGAATGGTAGTTGGGTATTTCAAATTATACATGTTATCTACCATATCTCATACCGTAAAGAATTAACTTATTATCAACTCAATACCAAAATTTAAAGATATAATCAGTATCAGAAAAAGTGTTATAATATCGGCAGGGCTATTATGTATCTCTGTTTCTAACAAATGTTGATTGAAATCGAAATAAATGGCGGCTCTATGTCACTTTTGTCAGCTTCGATCATTAATTTATTAACATTTTTGCTTTCTGGAGTTGTCTAAACTGACATAGAGCCGCAATTTTTCAAGATTTCAATCTACATTTGTTAGCAACTGAAATACACACATCAACATGGTCTAGGGATATTTCAATTAAACCTAAGTAACTAAAATTCTATTAACTTTTTGTTAAGACACCTACACATTAAAATAAACCTTGTTTAATAGCCTATCTAATCTGATAATAAACTTTTAGATAAAGTTAAATTTAAATAAAACTTAGAAGAGGAAAAACTCAGACAAAATTTCAATCTTAACTTTATTTTTGAAACATCAAAACCTAAACAAAACAACTATTTTTTTTGTAAAAATTGTTGAAAACCTAAAATTAATAGTCTGTGGATCCACCTCAGACTCTCCTGAGACATCTGCAGCGGTTCTGCATACTCAAAACAAGGGTGTCAATATCCTGTTGTGGAATACTTTTTTTTTTTTTTTTTTTTTTTCGCAGAGAAAGATTTTAGACCCTGATCACCAGCTCCGGGGAGAGCTGGCGCGCGTGTGGGAGTCTACGCCAGAAGGGCGGCATACCCACCAAAACTCTGCGGTGTTCCATCCTCATCGACTATTGGCGGGGGGCGTAGGACCACTTGCGTTATTCAGCCACAGCCCCCACCGACGTCGCTGCCCACCTAGGCAGGCCCAGCCTCTGGGGAGGGTGTAGAGAGCCCTCCCCGTTACCATCTCGTGGGATGCCCTGGAACACGCGGGCCATCCACACCTCGAAAGGACCTAGCCCTAATTGGGGGCACCGGCCATCCCCACAGCCAACGCCCCAGGTCCTCTGAGCGGAGACGGAGTGCGAGCCCGATCGGCTCGCCTCCGTGTCCGCGCTCTCCGGAGCGGGAGAGAGAGGGGATCTCTCTCTCTTTCTCGCTCCTCGGCCTCTCTCTGCAACATCACGACCTCGCAGAAAGAGACCATCGCCTCCCATGACCTCTCATCGCCGACCATCTTGGTTAAGATGGTAGACAAAGAGAGGTCCGCGCCCACTACTGCAACTAGAGATTGCCGTGCCTCGGCAGCCCCTTGGCAATCTTCCAACACGTGCTGCGCGGTTTCTTCCGCGCAGCCACACTGGTGGCACACTGGAGTCGCTTCCCTCCGGGCAACGTTGCACAGGTACCTCCCGAAGCATCCGTGCCCCGTGAGGACCTGTGTCATCCTGAAGGTAAGCGATCCATGCCCTCGATGGACCCACTCTTTCAATATTGGCCGTACTGCTTCGAGGAACCGGGTTGCTCCAGCTCCCCTCCGCGGACTGACGCCCAAGCGCCTGCTCCAGGATGCCAAGGCGGCCTCCTTGGCGTCCGTTCGCCACTGCCCACATTCTCGAGGGGCAGGGTCTGTTGTGGAATACTGTCCCAAGTCCTGCTAAGATGCAAGAAAAGCTGGTTTTGATGCACAATATCTTCAAGGAAATTCCTAAGAGCTCTTCTCTGAAGCATATCTCAGGACCTCAACGCATTACAACACATGTACAGGGTGGCTATTCTCTTAGCTACTGAGCAATTGCCACACTACTGCAACGCTTCTGCGATTGTACTGCTTCTAATGTCAAATTCAGTATTCTGTTATATGTTGCTCTCAATAGCAATTGCGTCGCTATTGTATGGCCCATAGATTAATCAGACTATATCTATGGCCGTGCTACGGCTTGCGAATGTTGCCACTTAAATAAGATTGAAAACTTGTAACAATTAAGCATCATTCTAAACATCAATACAGTGGTTTTAAAGCAAAAATACATTAAGTTATAATTATTCTGCTATCAAAACACTGTCAAAATATCACTGAAACTGAGTTTTTAATACTTCTTTGTTTACTTTATAATTGAACTCACATGTTTGTACATTTGCCATTCGTCAAGTTAAATAGTTATGTAATACATAATGTTGTATCAAGTGACATAACTATTCAAGTCATCATCATCATCATCATCTCAGCCATAGGACATCCACTGACAAGGTGGACTGATGACCTGACAAAGGTGCTGCTGCATCCAACGTCGTCCTGCTACCTTTGTCAGGTCATCAGTCCACCTTGTCAGTGGACAACCTATGCTGAGCTTGCCTGTCTGTGGTCTCCACTTCAGAACCTTCCGGCCCCATCGGCCATCAGTTCTGCGTGCTATGTGGCCTGCCTGCTGCCACTTTAACTGGCTAATCTTCTGGGCTATGTCGGTGACTTTAGTTCGTCTACGGATCTCCTCATTTCTGATTCGATCACGTAGAGAAACCCCGAGCATAGCCCACTCCATAGTTGGTTGTTCTAGTTGTCAGAGTCAAGTCACAGTTACACAAATAAGTATTTCGTCAAGTCACTGTCCTCTTTAAGTTACGTTCTAGTAACGAAGTGGTTCCATTACCAAGACCAATTACCATTGTCTCATGATTCTAGTCACTTTTCCTACATTCGTGCACCATTACGAATTTAACGGTTAATAATCCATCACTACTACAAGCCAACACCACAAATTAATTAGACAATATTAGATGCTTGCTTCACTTGCATGATTCTCAATCTGTTGATAAGGTACGACACTATCATATTACACGTTTGTTTTTGCCCTTATGACATCATTTCCGCAGCTACTTCCGTTTTTGGTCACCTGACTTTTAGAAACTTTTGCACACATTTTATTTATTCAAAATAAAGTTAATCCAATGCATATTACTTTTTTAAATTATTTGAGATGTTTGCTCTAACTACTATTAAGTTAACATTACATTGCAATTTATTTTTGATTGAACTACCCTATTGGTTGGGTTCGTAGCATTTCTGTCTCTTACCGGTATACGCTAATGACAACTCTATTTGATACTTACTCTGAGACAGATGTGTACCACTGCAGCAACACAGAGGCACAGTAGATATATAGAGAACAGTACGGAAACTACCTTTAATCGTTCGAAACGGCCCACTGACATAAACATGCGCATCAACGAGACCCTTAAGCGGTTCTCGCGGTGCCGTCAGTAGTGAGTGTTACAAACTATTTCTACATTTTAACCTTTTTTATATAATCTAAAATATGAAATGAATAACTGCTATGTGTTTTAAAATTGTAATAGTTTTCTTGTATGATCGATCATAAATCATAATAAAGTAAAACATAACGCAGAACAGATGGCCGATGAGGCCGAAAGGTTCTGGAGTGGCGACCACTGACCGGCAAGCGCAGCGTAGTCATCCATCGACACGGTGGAGAGACGACCTGATGAAGGTCGCAGGACGACGTTGGATGCAGGCCGCTTCTAACCGGTCCTTTTGGAAAATCATGGGGGAGGCATATGTTCAGCAGTGGACGTCCTACGGCTGAGATGATGATGATGATGAACACATAATACAAATCTTAGATGGCGGCTGCAAAAGATTATAATATTATTATGAACTATATCGTACTGGGTGTCGTTTTTATGGTTTTCGAAGGTGTCATACATTTTATTTGGTGACTAGATTTAATGTCTACAGCAGGACAACGAATGTTTTATTAAAAAAAATAATACCTTAAACATTAAAAGTGACATTTATGGCTTCAATGGGGCATAGATAATTCTTTAATCAACTAGGCTTAGTTTCCATACTGTTGCATATTTATACTGTGACAG